>OX438646.1:23191519-25844852 GCA_949316285.1 Eupithecia subumbrata | reverse complement strand
CACCTTGCGGCGTTGATAGCATCATCACTTAATATCGGTTAATGTACTAAGTGGAACAAGGTTCATGAGCGGTCGTAGCCATCGGTGCATCAAGTCATAAGAATAATTCGCAGGCTAACAGATGCATAGCGGTCAAACTATCCCAGCGCGAGACCGCGGCCAGCGCCCGCAACTACCATCAAGCTAAATACCAAGTTCAAGAGCGCCTCAAACATAGCAAGTAAGTACAAAAAACATGAACAAACTTAATTTGGGCACGAATGGTATCGATCCCTCGGATATATAAAAATGTGTGATGGAGGCGCGCGGCTCAAACAGTCCTCACACACCGCAACATGCACGCGTTCCTCGCGCTCGCCCTCGCGTTCGCGGCGCCCGCGCTCGCCGCCTCCCGGGACCGCCTCGGCTACGAGAGAGAAATAGACTCCACCAGATACAATCAAGTTCCGAAACTCATCGACTACGTCCTTAGTAACGAGTATCTGGCTTCGCAAAAGAACAGAGGGAAATTGGTGACGAAACCTCGACATGATGAGCCTTTAGCTGTTGACAATGTGATTCTAGAATCAAATGTGGTGAGAATAGTGCGACCCGCGAAGAGAGAAGCGGAGAGCCAACCGGCCGAGCTGGTGAGACGACGCCGCGGGTACAACCTGGAGAATGTGCGAGTCCCCTCGAGGTACCCGTACCTTCCCGTGGCGAGCTTCAACCGCTTCCGCAGATGGGGCTAGTGGCCGCACATGCATCGCCGGGCCTCAAATGTCAAGGCTGCGCAGACGCTACTCTACCTACGATTATACACATAGGGACGCGCCTCGGGCACCTCTCCCTATTAAGTGCACGATCGAAGACTGTTTTTAGCTAGTAGGTATTTTATTTAAACGAAGATGTGGCTGTGATCGAAAGCTCAAGTGTGTTGCCGTTAGACTCGGCTTAGTGCAAGTGCAACGATTGACAGTTTATAGAACTCTATAATTTAGATCATAAAAACAAACAAATATACGGTTTAATTAAAGGGTTTTTACTTATTCCCCAGTCCAAGCTCTGGGTCTAATTGAATACCAAATGGTCAAATAGCAATCAACTTCTCAACCTAAACCAGTACGGTTGAAGTTAGTTCAATGAAGGCAAATCAACCGCCGGTGAAATAATTATCTTGTCGTTGCGTGTAAGCACGAACGGCTTGTACTTAGAGAACATTACAGCAATTAGACCCTATCATGTTGTAATGAGAACAATGAAATATAATGTATGCGAGTTTAAAATGCAGTTGGAATAATTTGTGTCAGGGGAGCCAAGCAGCTTGGCTTGAATAGCTGGTATTCAGCATGCTTGGCGATCCTAAGCTAGTTTAAAAGGTAGTTTCATTTAACCCCAAACAAAAGTTAAGCAACAAGTTAATGTGTGGTTTTGGCTACATCAAATTGATTATTATGCTTCCATATCAATGTTGCATCGATAACCAGGCCGATAGAAACCGTGTTTCGTCAACGATTTGTTAACTGTTTGAATTTCAGCGCTACTAGGTGTTTCATGCCAACACTTCCAAGCAAAATATATTAAGTGAGTTATTCATGATCGTGTTACACATAATATGTTAGTACGTCTATACATAGTAAAATACCTATCAGGGTGCAGCATTGAGAATTCCAGTATACTTACCCACAAATTATATCGGTCGTAAGATAAACATTCAAGTACTCATGGTATTTGAGTTGGATGGCCATAGTTTATATGGGGGTAAAGCCAAAAACCTAAATTTATATTCGCTTATATATGAATGTACGGACGGACTATTATTAATTGCGAAATCATCAATTGAACCTCTAGCTAAAATTCGACAGTGAAGATATTGTCTCGTTATTGTATTTGTACAAAGTATTTTTGGAACTAGTTACCTACAGCAAAACAAAAAAGCTCCAGTGAATTGTTATGCTACAAAAAACAGGTCTGGGCTTAATAAAGCTAGGATTGCGATACGATACAACACAATCATATTCCATCCAATGCTAGACAAGTAGGTAAGCTAAGCTAAAGGTTGTTCGAAACTCATTGAAGTGAGATTCTATTTTTAATATTGTATTGTCAGAAGTTTTTCAACGCAAATAAATATAATTTACGTTACAATTTATTTCATTACGCAAGTCAAATCTTTTTTGCATAGGAGCAAAAAAAACAGACATGGCAGTCTAATCTGCGTGCGATTAAAATGGTATGGAACCATTTCGAACTGATACAAAAGCGTTCGGAAATTAAGTAAAGTTTTAATTAAGAAGTTTTCATTTAATTTTCTCAAAACGCGAGTTGTATGATAAATGTGACGTAATATATTGAATATAAATAAATAAATAATGCTGGACAATTCACACAGTATCATCCACCCCAAGCTAAGCTTGTGTTATGGGTACTAGATGAATGATATATACATATATGACAAGGTTCCGTCGCTTTCTGATCGCGCGCGGATTGTACCTAATTTCGTATAGTAAAATGGAGGACACTTTCGGGTAGTCACGAGCCACGACACACGGGTTAAATATAAAGATGTGTACTTTGGATTGTCTGGACCTAACTACCTTTCTCAATCATTTTTAACTCCCGACGCAAAAAGAGAGGGGTGTTATAAGTTTAACGTGTCATTTTGTGTATCTGTGTATCTGTCTGTGGTGTAACTGATTTTCGTTTAGTTTTTTTTGTGTCGTACATAATTTTATCCCGAGTATTCTTAGCCATGTTTCATGAAAATCTGTCGGAGGGGTTTTTAAAGTTTTTAATTTTGTTATTGTGATAATATTGAACGAAGCAACTGTCTTCTGCCCATTTATGAGGGTACGACGTTATGTTTACGTTCCGAAATGTAGAAGGAGTTCGTTGTTTATTTTCTTGTCCTTTGGTCTTACGTTTCAAAGGTTATTTAATGGAAATGTTTACCTGTCGCTAAAAATATCTGAATGCCTCTTAATAAACAGAATAAACAATTCAATGGTAAATGGTTTTTATTATTTTTTGGGCATCTGGTCGAAGCGACGCGTGACCCGAGAGTTGGTGAGTATCTGGCGCAAAGCATCAGCATTGACATACAGCGCTGCAATGCTGCCAGCGCCTTGGGGACACTTCCAAAAGGTATTTATATGGATAAATTGTTTTTCAATAGTGCGCAGTTAGCTCATTGTTTCAATTGTAAATACTAATTCTAATATGATTCTATTGTAATTCTTTGTTAAATTATGGACACTTTACAGGTCAGACCGATACATAAAATAATGAAAACTAAACGGTTCTAATCGCGTTCTGACGCCCCCGCTAGCTGGCTGCAACAACACTAATCAGCGATACCATCTTTCTATCGTACTTTATTCGCAACGTCGTAACAATTTATGGGTGTTGGCTCTCCGAATAATACGTGACATAATTTAGACGTCGGAAAATGTTGTTTGAACGGTGGGAGGTCGGTTGACAAGTTGACAGGTCGTCGACAGACATGCAGTGTGGCCTCGCCACCCCGCCCCGGGGCTCCGCGGCCGCTAACAGGGCCATTTACCCTCCGCCCTACCAATTCCTACACAAATTACTGTCAGATGCTGCCGCTCGAGCGAACCTACTTAAACATCTTCAAAGTTTTGATGAAAGATTTTAAGGAAAGGATCAAATATTAAAATGGAACTCTATTCTGTAAACGAATCCGATTACGCGTCCATTATGCGAGTTACGGGCTATTGTTTTCGCTGAAATACTGATGACTACTTTTGGAAACGGTTTTGTTTGAAATACCGAGTTTTAATCAGGATAAGGATAAGATTTTCTGATTAACTCGTTAATTTATAAAAAGGTTCAGAAATATTGTTTTGGTAATTGGGTTATTTAAATAAAATTTGGGACCATCATACTTAACTCATTTATATAATTTTATTAAATTAAAATAAAATAAACCTGCCGACGTTTATTGGCTGAACAGATTCTCATGAAACATGGCTAAGAAAACTCTGAATAAAATTATCTATGACACACAAAAAAACTAAACGAAGATCGGTTCATTCGTTTGGGAACTAAGATACCACAAACAGATGCACAGATACACAGACAGACATGGCAAACTTATAACACCCCTCTCTTTTTGCGTCGGGTGTTAAAAAAGGGGATAAATTTGGCCATCAGTTAGAAATTTGTAGTAGTACCTACTGTGGGATTTTTAAGACAAAACGTCTGTCGGATCAACTACAAAGAAAACCCCTGCAGTCTAAGTGCTGCATAAATATGAAATAGTGTGTTGGTACAATAGTCTATAAGCCGAACACACTTAACCCAAAATGCGATGTTTTTTGTTCATCTGTCAAACATAGCACGGTACACTTCAGTTACAGTTAGTTCTCTGTTTGAGATGAGTGGTTATTATTAGTAGTTGGCCCACTAACACCTCGTCTCGTACCCTCACGATCTTGTACCGCTATTTGTAGACTAATCATAGGATTGAAAGTACACTTCTGTTAATACTAACATTATGGGTTTCATAGGGTTAAGTCCGGATTAATGCACCAGGAGGAATACGTGGTTCACAGCCATAAAAAACTCAATTTCTGAAAATTGCTATTGAGTTCTTAAGGTCAAATATATCGCCAGGAAATTTTCCATAATAATCAATAATTGATTGTGATTTTCAGAAATTATGTTTTTTGAGCGTAGAGAAAGTATCAGTACCGAAGCGAATATCCCTACTTTACTACATTGTGTGAATATCCAGGACATAGTATCACACTATTCACACTAATATTATAAATGCGAAAGTTTGGATGGATGGATGGATGTTCGTTACCTCTTCACGCCAAAACTACTGAACGAATCGGGCTGAAATTTTGCACAAAGGTAATTCTAATCCTGGAACCAAACATAGGCATGCTTTGTTTTGGGACAGAAATCACCTTTAAACGTTTCCATAAAAACAACAAGTGCGAAGCCGCGGGAATTAACCAGTTTATTATAATCCACATGCTGCCCCAAACTTAAATTCACAACTCGTTTAGCCAACTAACGTAATTGAAAGAAAACTTTATTTTAAAGAGATTGAATTATTATAAAACGATCGTGGTAGGTACTATGTATCTGTAGACACTGATTCCATCAACCAAGAAAATCAGTATAAACCAAACAAGCAAGCACAAAAAAACTCCTGTGTAATACGCAAGTAAGGACTCAAATTCGATTCATAGTCGTAATGACATTACAGATGGGTACCTACATATATGACGCCTGGAGCAGTAAACCAACGCCAACAAGCAATAAAAATTCCTATACAACATGTCCGAAATAAAGGTAGGTAGATACCTAATTGCACGAACTCTGCAGGCACGTGATCTTATTATGATCCGATATATTTTGATATTTTCTGTCGAGGTATAGAGTCCACTTTTATAAAATGTGGTCATTATAAGTAGTGGACTTGAATATCTATCTAAAGTATTTGCCATTTCAAGGGTGAGTATAGACTAGAGCATTATAAAGCATTATATGTAATGCTCTATCTAGTCTTTACTCACCTTTGAGATAGCACCTCACACCGTCCCCCGTCACCCGCGCTCGTGCCTTTGCTCGATAAATTTTACACCAAAACGCTCATTGGTTTTTAAAATCAGGTTGAAACAGAACAACGAGCATTCGCTGTTTTTAAATTTAATCAGACCACGCTTTGTACGCGACGCTCGAAGTTTTGTTACAAACTGATTTTAAAAACCAACGAGCGTTTTGGTGTAACTTTTATCGAGCAAAGGCACCAGCGTGGGTGACGGGGGACGGCGTGAGGTGCGCGGGCCGAGGGAAAATCTACGCAAAGTACATAGAAAACAAAATTACAGGTAAATGCTCACTAGCCGTGAGCATTACGTCAAACACAGCCTCAAACATTCGCAAGAACGTTACATTACATGGAATTGCTCTAGGAAACGGAACATTTGTCTCTATTGTACAATTCTTAAGAACGTTACATTACACAGTAATGCTCTAGCAAATGCTCTAGTCCATACTCACCATGTACTAAGAGAACTAGTGCTTTTTGTCACATTTAATAAATGTGGTTGTCTATCTAAGTGAAATAAATGGGTGACATGAGAGAGCTTTCATAAGGGTTCTGTGTAATGGAAACACTCCAGAGGCGTGAGTCTATTTAACGTTAGTGACGAGACGTGCAGGGGTATTTTAATTTATTCGATTCGTTTCCGAATCAAACCCGACGGATCTTTAAAACGCTATTTTGATTTCGCCTCGAGTTGATGATCGAAATAAGGAGCTCCTCCTCATTGACAGGCCATTAGTCAACAGATTCGCTTCGGATTTTTGATCATCAACCAGAGGCGAAATCAAAATAGCGTTTTATAGATCTGTCGAATTCGATTCGGAATTCGGGAAATCGAATTAATTAAAATGCCCCTGGTGATCCTGACGCCTACTTTTAGGGATTTGCGTAGTTCCCTATCCGCTATATAGAGGCCAAATTGTATGGAAAAAGAAGACGCAACGATCACGTGTCGTTACAAACGTCAAATAGCCTCCTACCCCTCTTTCCTGCCCTTACCAGCAAATTTATTGGACTTTTGACAAGATTTACCACTTTGTAGAAAATAATAACAGGAATGGGCTTCTTAATCGGAAACCTTGCACCAATAATGATTGTAAATGTATTCCTTGGGACTCAAGGTCTTAATACGTATAAATGTAAGTTGGCTGCAAGTAGGTAAGCAAGTGTCTGAGATGTGATGATATTGCGATGTAAGAATAGGTACTACCTAGGTAGAGATAATATATTATAAATAAATCGTAAGGTGCGAGTCGGCCTCGCGCACTAAGGGATCCTTAGAATAATTGTAAGAACTTGTTTTTACTAAATATCATTATTCTATGTGAAGAAGAAGTATCCTGTATATTTTGGTCCAGAGAGAGGACCAAAAAAAATTTTTTTTTAATAAATGACAACAAAACGTTTTTTTGATTTTTCCCTTTATTTGTGCTATAAGACCTTACTTCTTGCCAAATTTTATGATTCTAGTTCAATGGGAAGTACCCTATAGGCTTTAACTTTTGATTGCGTTGACTTAGACGTTTTATTAATTTTGAGGCTTCAATAGGTTACGGATTTGAGTATCGGATGTTAATTTTGCAACGCATTCCTGAGAAAAGGGGTTTGACAGACGGACAGACAGATAGACAGGCAGACAGACAGACGGACAACAAAGGGATCCTATAAAGGTTCTTTTTTTTCCTTTTGAGGCACGGAACCCTAAAAACAGACTTTGTTCTCGGCTTCACTCGAAATTAATACTGGCTTACAATGTGCGCAAAACTGCAAATTCTCTCATCTGCAAATTTAAATTACTTGTTAAACCCAGAAAATAGAAAAATCCCGATCTTTTTGAGCGTTAATAACCACCATAAGTTAAATATTACAAAACTAACTTTTCTATTCAAACTTTACGTTTATTATTTTGTATTCATAAATAAAAGATTACGTGGCCTTTTGGTAAAAATTACGATCTAATGAGCTCTGAATCTTTACAAATCGAGAGATACATTCATTCTTGCAAGGCATAAAACGGAATTATTTACGAGTCGCTATAAAGGAATTTTAGACGGGCAATGCTATTTAGTCCCACGCAACAATTTTCTAAAATACAAGAAGCTTAAAAAACTTTCTGTTAAGTACTGGTTTTATTGATAAAAAATTTAAAAACTGATAGTTTTAGATCGTTTTTATGTGTAATATGATTTTAAAAAATTTAAGAACTGTAATTATGTTTTTTAAATAATATATTATTTTTATGGGCGATTCACGCAGCCTCATCTACCCCAAGAGATACAGTTTGTATTATGGGTACTAGATAACTGATATACATTACATTACAGAGACAGTTTTTTTTTTTAACTACCGAAGAAAAACAGTCATAACACCCGAAACAAATATTTCCAGCTCGCACAAACATTTGTCGTGAGGCAGTAATCGAACCCGCAAGCTCTTGCGACTCACTCGGACCTTCACTAACTGCGCCATAACCTTCTTTTCAACATATAAGCAAGCGGCGTCAGACAGAGACCTATAGTATAAAGGCCACTGTGGCACCAAGCACGAACAGTCGACGCCCAACGCGCTTTTGTTGTTTGGACTGTAGACGTTTACATTTATTTACGTTCCCTCCCGCTCTGTGTCCAAACTTCGAAAGCCTTCGATTCCTCACCTCCCACCCCGCCTGATCCCCCTGCTCCACGAGATCTATTGTTTGCTGCAGATATACAGCTCTAGTGACACACCCGTCTTAGGATGAGAATACACTAGATTTAATACAACTTCCCTTGAAACTCAATTTAAAGACTGCGACACATGAACTGGTATTTAAGCCGACGAAAACACTGTGCTTTTGTATACCTTTTTCACTGGCGAGAACTCTACGCATCGCTCTAGGTCGCTGATACATATTAAAAGCGCTTATGGTATAGACAAATTACACCTACAAAGAAAATTACTTGGCTTTCTTGGACGAACGAAACGTGGTTTCGATAATTATTTTGCTAGGAAATTAGAATCCAGAAGAAATTTTGGGTCTGCCATACTCATATTTTTAAAATTTGCTGCGCTTTTTCAGTATCATCTCTGGGCAGGTAGAATAAGCTGAACATGTATGTTTGATGTAATTCGAGCTGACTGTATCACTCATTATAAAAATCGTTACGAAATGGGAATGTTGCGAGATGAGAAAGAGCCCTGTAATCTACATTATCGGCCTACGCGTCATATTCGTGCACTTACTAAAGAACATTTTGTCTATTGAGTGTGTTCTCACCTTTTCTAGACTCATCCATGCAAGAAACGCGTGTGCTCGTGTGTTATCCTTCGCTGTGAAGACGCCTTCAACATTTTCATGATAAAATTATTGTGTTTTCATTTTCAATTCTTGATACGCGACTTTATCTGACAAGATTCATCTGCTGAATTGAACAGTAAAGCCCCTGAGTGATTGTTTGTATAACTGGGCTCAGAAAACATTAATTTCATTATAATGGAGGATTTCCACTTTTGTGAGCTTAAATTGCCGACCGATGGAATGGCAAAGTTATCAAACGAAATAAGTATTCTGATTGCTTTTTGTGTACCATGCCTATTACGAACTGTTGACGTTTTACAGAGAGGAGTACCTTTTTTTACTAACCTGAGGGGAAATTTGCACAGGCCAACAAAGTTTTAGAAGAATAAAAACTCTATCGTTCATCTTCTAGGGCACCCCACCCCTAACCCCGTCACCCCAAACTAAATAAACAAATCAGGTAGGTAGGTGCATTGATTGTCTTTTTGATTGTGCACAACAAAATCTAATATTATGATTGAGTCTCTATTGAACCGATTTCAAAAACGAAGGAGGTTCTGTATTCGCCTTTAGGTAAGTATGTTTTTAGGGTTTTGATGATCGAAGATCGGTTTCAAAACCCTTATGGTCTCGCTTTGTCTGTCCTTTTTTCCCTCCTTAATAACTCAAAAACTACTGCAGCTATCAACTTGAAATTTAAAATAATAATACATTTCGTGCGCCTGTACAGATTTAGAGAAAAATAAATGAAAATAAATGAAAAATGATAATGAACAATTTCCATACAAATTGTGATGCCGAAATTTTAAAAGATACCTACAGAGTCATATGGGGTATCAAATGAAAGGTATCATTTTGTACATTTCAAAATATTTTTTGAAATTTTTGTAGGTTTCATACTTTTGAAAATATTTCGAAAAAAGTCGAAAAAATACCCATTCCCCCCCCCCTATCTCCGAAGATTGCAGAGCGATCCATGTAAAATGTATGGAGCGTTTATAGATATAAATCTATATTTTACAGGAAAAATATAGAGAAGTTTGAAAAAAGAACACTTTTTGAAAAATGGTCAAAAAGGGGGGGAATAATTTTCAAAAGGGGAGGCTACCTCACCGAGTGGGGTATCAAATGAAAGGTATTGGTTTGCACGTTTCAAAACAGTTTTTCAAATTTTTGTAGGTTTCATACTTTTGAAAATATTTCGAAAAAAGTCGAAAAAATACCCATTCCCCCCCCCTATCTCCGAAGATTGCAGAGCGATCCATGTAAAATGTATGGAGCGTTTATAGATATAAATCTATATTTTACAGGAAAAATATAGAGAAGTTTGAAAAAAGAACACTTTTTGAAAAATGGTCAAAAAGGGGGGGAATAATTTTCAAAAGGGGAGGCTACCTCACCGAGTGGGGTATCAAATGAAAGGTATTGGTTTGCACGTTTCAAAACAGTTTTTCAAATTTTTGTAGGTTTCATACTTTTTGAAATATTTTGAAAAAAGTCGAAAAAAAACCCATTCTCCCCCCCTATCTCCGAAGTTTGCAGAGCGATCCATTTAAAATGTATGAAGCGTTTGTAGATATGGATTTATATTTTACAGGAAAAATATAGAGAAGTCTGTAAAAATAACACTTTTTGAAAAATGGTCAAAAAGGAATAATTTTCAAAAGGGGGGCTACCCCACCGAATGGGGTATCAAATAAAAGGTATTGGTTTGGACATTTCAAACCAGTTTTTTAAATTTCTGTAGCTTTCATACATTTTGAAATATTTCGAAAAAAGTCGAAAAATTTACCATTACCCACCTTAACCGAACCACCCATTTAACCGAAGCATGCAGAGAGATCCATCTGAAATGTAGGTTGGTACCTACTATTCTAAGGTATTCGTTAAATTGCGAAGTCTCTAACCGGTACTTTTGGTACATACTTGTTGACCAACGTTCAAAACCCTCGGCGCGCGAGTTACACTCGCACTTGACGGATCTTGTTTTAATTGGAGACCAAATCAATGATTCTTTTACTATTGTGTAGAGAATGGTCCCATAATGGTCCCATCATTTTATCCCATTATTATTACTATCATTTCTCATTTTAATCATTATTCAGAAAGAAAATTACAATCAAATAATAGAAATAAATTAGAACTAGTATTTACAATTGAGCTAACTACACACCGTTGCAAACAATCAACAGGTAGCTCAACAAACTCTCATTATTTTATTTTATTTTTTGTATTTGACATTCAAAACTTTAAAAAAGCGGAATTTAAAGTCGGTTTCAGAATCACATTATTTAATGGAAAAGACCAATCAAATCATGATTTAGGCCGTACACGTTGGTCATATAACTGTACAAAACCGAGTTAAGTTAACCGAAGGTCCTTGCACTGCGCCGAATAATGATAAATGGAAGGGCAACTTTGCCAAAACCGGAATTGTTTGATTGCATAAGCTAAAAGCTGCAGTGGAAGCTGGGGCCAGTGACCGTTCGACCCTGATTGCAAATTATTTTTAACAGGATTATTTTTAACAGAACAAATAAACTTTTCTACCTACTTGCTTACTGGTTTCCATAAATTTTGGCAAATATCTTTACAAGTTGGCAAATCAACAAAATTTCATGTAAATCCTATCCTAGTAATATTATAAAGGCAAAAGTTTATACCGTTGCGTTATGAAGATGTTTGAAGAACACCAAACTACTATTTGGACCGAGCTGTTTGCATACATAAAGATCTGCAACTGGAACAACATATAATAGGCTAAAAAAACTTGTGTAGAGCCGCGGCAGAAGCTAGTAAAA
Source organism: Eupithecia subumbrata (assembly GCA_949316285.1). Classification (NCBI taxonomy): domain Eukaryota; kingdom Metazoa; phylum Arthropoda; class Insecta; order Lepidoptera; family Geometridae; genus Eupithecia; species Eupithecia subumbrata. The sequence continues at coordinate 25,833,211 of OX438646.1, read as the reverse complement.
GTAAATCATATATTATTTCACTTTACACAATTATGACCTGAGCTTAGGTACAAAAAAACTAGTAGAGTGTAGGTGATACAGTTTACCAAAAAGAAAAACTGTGTGAGGCTAATGCCTGCATCAGGTTTGTGAAAAACCTCTATTGAATTTATTCAACATAAAAAAAAAATCTGAAAACGTTTTTTTGAAAACAAAAGAACTCCGAAACTTAACAAAGGGTTATTAAACAATAGACTATCTATAGGTACATGTCTAGTTGAGTCCGTGCCCAATCGGCCCGCATATACTCGGCCCGAAGATTAATACCAAATGTTTTAGTACTAATTTTGTGCATTTGTACAGTCAGGCCAGTCATATTTACGGTTACGGGCAGAGCTTTCCTTTTCACGGAACAGATAGTTTGGAAATCTTTACACCACACCTCTTCTATCCATCCAACAAAACAATCTCTACTTTTATCGGAATTCATAGAGACGTAGATATAAAGCTATAACCTTAAAGCAGCGACACTATAAAAATAAGAAACAAAACAAGAGTGAATAGGTGTCTCTAGACCAGGGTTTTTGCGTAGGTATATCAGCATCAGCAGATGCTGGTGCTGATATTCGCAACTCATCGTCAGCAGATGCTGACGATCAGCATTAATTTAAACATCAGCATCAGCATCTGCATTTATCGATGCTGATTTTCAATGCTGATGTTGGCGTCGCAGCGCAATATGACCCGAAGGGGCTTAAAGCGTATTTTTGTACAAATCAGGTAAACAAGCATAAACCTGTTCATTCTTTGCACTACCTACACATTAGGTGCGTGGGGGTGAAATACAGGTTTTAGTGCTCGTTCGTATTTCAAGTAAGTAGTAAGTGCGCGTCTTTTGTTAGTAGAAAGCTGTGTGAAAATTGCAACTGTCTACATTTTACGATTCAAAAGATACAACCCGCTGACAGATTGAAAGACAGACAGACAGCGGAAACTTAATAATAGGGTGCCGTTGGCACCCTTTGAAGACGGAACTCTAAACGGCTTAATTTATCGAAACTGCATTTCGATGATGGGAGGACCATCTACATTAATGTATTTTCTTTAAAGAAGTGCGTATAAAACTCGGTTTGCGAGTCAGACATGCACTTGGCCAAAACCAGCAACAGCATCCGCTGATGTGTCTAAAACTACATCAGCACCAACCCTGCTCTATACCTTCATGATACATCGTCACATACCATCAGGTGAGATTGTGGTCAAACAAAGGTCTATCAAAAAAACTTTTATAAATAGAATACAGGTAAAGATTTATTCAAATTGAACCTGAGCTATAAAGCAAATAAATTTAATGTACGTTTACCTACCTCAATAGTGTTTGAACCGCACTTAGTTCATAATAAGCTGTAGTATTAAAATTATTTTTGTAATTTCACACATTTAAATTATTTATACTTGCTTCTAACTTACGGTGCTACCATCTCTCGGATTCGAAGGAACTAAAAGTGAACTTCGTGGAATTTCTCAAGTATTTTTTCGCTTAGGTGCTTGACGTAAATTCTTTGAAGAGCGCGCTTAGCAGCTTTCGAAATATTTCAAATCTTGTGTTTCCAAACTATGCGTGAAATAAATTTCATGTGATTCAATTTCGGATTTTCAGCTTTCAGACACCATCCATCATAATGATTTGACTTCGATTTTTTTTTTTATACTTGTTTGTAATGTAATAATTTCTCGCTGCTCTACATAATATAATATTATGTAGAGCAGCGACCATGGCCTTACAACCTGGACAAGATTAGCAGAGCTTCCATTAGTGTAAACTCATACAATATGTATGACTATAACTAAGTACTCTGGAACCTTCTGTTCTGTACCTAGTTATATCTGTATCTACTTATATCTACATAACAAAGGTAGAGCCAGCTGGATTATTGAAATACTTTAGTTATTATTCAATGATTCTAATTAATATTCAATGATGGTCCACTGATTAGCATGGGATGATCCCGACTGTTCAGGCTTTAATTGTGTATCTCTTAATAGTATCAGATGTTGGGAAAAGTCCCTTGCATAAGAAATATTTTTCAATTCAATTCAATAACTTTATTGGCAGACCGCAATGGTCCATAGACAAAATAACAGACAAACATTATAACATAACAAAATTTTTAAAAAATGTTAAATTGTTCTTTCGAAAAATATTTCGATTATTTACTTTCTAAATAAGCCTAAATGACAATGATGATGATGTCCTCCTAGCTGAATTGCCACCACATCGGCCATTCTCAACGGAGACACTATAATATGTCCAGTGCACATAGCCATGACATATTATAGTTGGACGTATTATAGCACAAGTTTGGGCGCAAGCATAGGTGAACTCTCTGTTCCCTCACGTTCATAATCCGATGGTACCGGCAGACCGACATGACCGCAGAAGTCAGAAGCAGGACCAAATGCTTAACGTGCTTTTCGTCCGAGGCACTGGGATGACACCGCCAACTTCTTAATGATATGTAATGATAGATTTTTAATATGCATTGTATGTAATGTATATTCATCAGCTCTACCTAAGTGAAAAAAACGTAGATCAGTTAAGCAATGCATTGTATATGCGATGTGCTGAAAAATAGAGTGAAACTGTTTATACTGTTTCACCACCTTCACACCTAAATGGTCTTTACCTACAGGGCAAGCCGTAAGAATAGAACGCACTTTCTGACGAACTCTGAAAAGCAATTTGCGGTCTGTAAACCTATCCAACAAATAGCTTACCTGCCAATAGTTCGGTTTAATTGCTTCATTATTGACTTTAATGCTGGTAGTTCACAACCTTTCAGAGCAAACAGTTACCGACGAAAAGATTCCTAATTGAGTATCAAGTTACTATAAAAATATTCGCAAAATCACGAGGGCTTTATGAGAGGATCCTTGAGTTAAAATGGGCTCTCGGACGCTATATTTGGGTACTCGAATCCGAGGTAATCCCTCGATCCCTAATCAAGGCCTCACTTGACCCAGAGATCGGAATCCATCGGCGCTTATTGCTTCCCGCTTTGCGTGAGTACATTTGTTCACCGATCCACCGTCTCTAGCAGGGACTGAGCGGTGGCTTAGCGCTGGAATAAACTTCAAAGTGAAACCATGAGAGGACTGTTCGGATGAAATCGTTTGAATAAAAGATCCTTCACATTGAGCGCTCACGTTCTTATTTAGCGAATATTAAGCTGAGGTACTTTGTATGGATCTCAAGGAAAATCCTATGCAAGGTTTTATACAAAAATACTGAAACTGTTCCTGAGTATTATTGTTTCAACTAACACTTTCATCGCCGAAGACGCAGATGTCCTCCTGTGGCTCAGTGGTGCAACGGCCCACCCCTGCGGGTCACACCGCCGAGGCTGGGCAGTGAATGCGATAACGAATTGCAGAAGCTCGTAGAATAATAACGTGCAGGAGGTTCCACGTTCTACCACACGCAACACACACCTCTACGTTGCACCGTCATGAACTTAAAACTCTTCGTGCAGACCAACAATTATTTCACGCTTTCTACTTAGCCATAACTTGCCTTCCCTACACATACTTTTACCAGACATGCAACATCGTATCACCATTTGATTTTAATGTACCATAGTTAGTTGCAAATTATAAGTAATGGTTTGGCATGTTTTAAATAACTATAAACCGACTTCAAATCCCCAAGTGGAGGGGATTTGTAGTCCATATAATTTAGTTTGATGACACTTGGATAAAAAGACGAATGAAACAAAACCTAAGTTCAGCCAACGGCCGAGCACGCACTGCGATTCAACGCACACGTTTCAAATTGACATCAAAACCAATGACAATAACGTTTTCAATTTTCCAATGCAAAGCTGCTACACAAACAAAAGCTGATTACAAAGTTATGATTGAACTGCCAGCCTAGGTACTACGTTGTGAGGTTGGAACCGAAAAAACTTCATCGAAAGTTACCAACAATAGCAAGTTTTTCGACAAATTGTTTTAGTGAAACCATTCAAGCTCTGACGCGGTTTGTTATTGCTAATTAATTCTAACATTAAATTATAAACGCTTTTATCTTATTAATCATGAAAAGGGCTTTCAAACCTGTCCGTTGTTTTATACCTTGACTTTTATGAGATGTTTTACCTCTAAATTTTAGAAACTTTCTCTTAACGATTTTGTACCTTGCGAAGATTTGATTTGCCCATACATACCTATAAGTATCTTCTGCCACGTGAATCAAATTATAATGCATAACTGACTGACATCAACACACCGCTTATAAGAGCAATATAATAGGGGTATTCAAGAGGCCAGACAACGGGAAGAAACATCTGGGGCGAGGGCTATAATGTATTATGATATATTATGCACCGTTCTGTTCTACTGTGTCTAGTCTTTGTTCGTAACCCCCTAGATAAATGGAAATAGTACTTAGCTAAGTACATAGCGGTATCGATTAGTACTTACTTTAGCTATACCTTTCAAGATCGCGACGGATTAGGGATCAAGGGGAGGAATTTGCCCAACAGTGGGACATACCGGCCTAATTAATACCTAACCGCGAGTTGCGGGTTATGTTTTTCGAGTCTAAAGGTTGGCGGCTAATTTTTTTACCTCAGAGCGCAGGTTTTGGTGAATTAGGTACCAAAACACTCATGTAAATTCTAGGAGTATTGTCAAGTTTTTGAAGGCTTTTGTGAAGAAAGTGAAAAAGCTTCGACCGAGTCGACTTTTTAATAGTAAGTCTTCAATGAATTACTTGTTGTTATTATAAGCACTTACCGGCAGAGGGAACGGCATAGGTCTGTGCTGGGCCATGGGGGGCGCGAAGGGAGACATCCTGGGTTCTTGGGCTGGGCCGCTGCGCTCGCCCTGGGGCAGTGGCTGCGGGCGCAGGGGCAGCCGCACAGGGCCGGACAGCGGGAATGCGAACACTTGCGATTGGGGCTCGGGGATCATTTGTCTGCGGAAATATTTTTTTATGAAGATGGTAACCCACTAAATTTTCTGTTTCACTAAAACTTGGCGTGACACTCACAATTACACAGAATAATCTATTGGATCTTAGTAGGAGGTAAAAGATTCACTTCATTAGCCTTCTAAAAGTGCGTCCAGATTACGTAAGTAACATGTTATATGACTTTGTCATAGAAAAATGTTATATGACAAACCATTCATCGTCCACACTGATAAAATATGTGAAATGACTATGTTTTATATCATGTTTTGTTGCTTAATCTGGAATTTAAAACTCGCAGACACGAAGAGTTTATTAAATGTCGTCATCTTTGTAACTTCAGATGACATTCCCTGTTGGTAGATCGGTAATACAGTCCTCAATTAAACGTCAATTGACACGTAAACTTACTCGTAGTATCAAGTTAACGAAATATCTTATTATCTCGCATCAAATAATCGTATTAATATGACGTTTAAGTTAACATTAACTCGTTGGTTCGCAGATAACACAATTTACAGTTGGCTTTAATATAAATCAGACGCAAAACATCAAACGTGTAGGTATTGAGACGTAAAACACGACTATATCTACTCAGTTCTGGAATCCAACTTATTTTTTGTAAACACAGTCATTTATGTATGATGAACAAAAACGAATAATATCAGAAAACACCAACGTAACCACTAATAAAAGAGCAATAACTTCTATAACGCCTATTCGCGCACACGCAGAGAAATAAACTGCAAATACGAATTTGAAAACGAGCAAGAGAAAATGAAATGAGCTATTAAGCTGTCGTAATCAAAAATTGTTCCGAAATTCTGCGATATGCTCCGATGATATTCTCCACCAATAATTCTTTGGTTTTATGACCCCTTTGTTTACATAAAATATCTAGAAACAAGTTTTACACTGGTTACAGTTGTTTGTAACTTGATTTCAATATCGATTAGCAACGGAACCTTGGCATTTTATTCAGCGTCACCTAGCTGTAAAGGTTTTTATGCACCGATGGGCCTAACAACATAATTTACCGTTGCTTCATTCAACTGGTAAAAGAAATCGAGAGAAAAACGACTTGTTAAGCTATAGAAAGCTTAACCAGCTACTTGCACAATTGTTCGTAATGTTGTATAGCAATTTATGAAGTTCCTACGACTCGCAATGAAAAACAAAATGTATCTTAACTATTAAGTAAATTTATATACCACACAAACCAAACCTCCTACTTCTATCACATGAGGAATAGGTTCCTACAGAACTGCCCTAATTTGGTATAAGCTTAAGGTAATAATACCTAATAATAGCTCCCATGCAGCTTAATACTAGGACGCAATGTGATTTTAAATCATACTTAATATATGAGAAGAACGCGTATTTATAAGAACAGGGTAACTCGTATAATGAAATCGAAGTTACTGATTCGTTGTCGCGCAAACGTTATGTGAGCGACATAAGAGTTGGTTTCGCACGAAAACGAAAAAGAAACTACGTTTTTCCTTTTCCGGATAGGCCCCAAGAAGAAATTGTGAAATGTCTGTAGTAATATTAGTAAAGTCTTTTCCCATACTTTTGTTATGTATTTAACGCAAATGAATCTATAATTATTTTCATTTATAGCAGAAACTGCAGCGAAAGGTTTGTTTAAAAATATCAACAGAAGTTATCGGTTTCCTCATAGGTACCTATCTAAGTTTTTAGTATTAAATATTTACATTCCTTTAATAACAAAGAAAATTAAAATCAAATACTACGAACAAATTAGAACCAGTAGGTATTTACAATTGAAACTATTGAGCTAACTGCAGACTGTTGCAAACAACCAACAATCTATCTAAGTAATTATGTGCAATAATTGAGTGCAATGAACGAAAACTACTAAATAAATAAATAAATAATGCTGGACAATTCACACAGCATTATCTAGCCCCAAGCTAAGCAGAGCTTGTGTTATGGGTACTAGATAACTGATATACTTAATACAATACACTACATAGATAGATATTTTTTATTATACAAAGAAAACACCTAAATTAAAACCCAATTTAAAAAGGTGTTTACCTTATAGCTGACAGGCTGTTAAAATATATCTGTGGACTTCAGCTGAAGTGCAGTAGAAATTATAACAAGACTCTGATAGAGAGTTTGTCACGTACAGGGGGTGGGTGCTGAATATGCATGAAAGAAAATGTAACCGAACGGCGATAGGAGAACTTTCCTTTGATCAGAGCAAACGAAAACTAATGTAAAAGCTACGTTACAAAAGTAACATGTAAATTGCTTGGTTGCGCAAGAAAGTCGTTAGCTCCCACTATCTAGGAGTGTTACTTCTTAAGATGACTATTATTTAGCTTGGGGATAGAGTTTTCATTGCAAATGAACAATTTGCTTTCTCTCGGTATCTCTCTTGGGTTATCAAAATACAATCAATTGGGTGTTGATGAGACGACGACATTTATGTTTGCTTTTAAGAGAGGAAGGAATACAAGTGAATTTATTTTCAAAAATAAATAAAGTTATAACCTAGTGGCAACACTAGACTAGTAGGTTATAACTTTATTTATTTTTATATAAATTACATCTCTATCAATATGTTTATATCTATTTCACACATTCAGACACGCACCAGTTACATGATATAAAATTATTTACTATGTATATATTGAAATAAACCATTTACACACTATTTACTCTAACCGTAAGCCTCACGGGGTCTTGTGACTGTACCTAATGGTTTCGGCAGAATATATAATATTTGCCTTTCTACTCCTCAGTGGTAAAGCATTTATGCTGAGCCGAGACCTTTTTGATGCTGTAAAATACAGTACACTCTCTCTTTTTTGCTATACGGATTAGATTATATTTGATATATTTTTGGATTTAGTCATTTCCTCGCTGAGGTGGGATGAAAAGTTACGTGTGCACTCGAGTGCAAAGATTTTTTACCTCGTGCTCTTTTGCATCCCTCGCTAACGCTCAGGATTCTAATTTTACAATGCTTCGCTTGCTCGGTGATCAAAATTGAGCACGCGGTTAAAAAGCAACTTAGCACTCTTGTACATATAACAAATAACTATTTCACCACTCTCGCTCGAACGGTGGCTTTGCTGCTCAAAAACAGTGAGCGAAATCGGGTTTTGCTCACATGTATGTAGAATAAAACATTATTCAAGCTGGTGGTTGACCAAAATGACATGCGACCTCTTTTATAAATAACAAAATATTTTCTCGCAAGTCGTGGTGAAAAATTGTATGTTTCGTGCCTTTTAAATCCCTCGCTACCTCAGCAGTCTATTGTTGACTGCTTCGCTAGCTCGGGATTTAATATTCGTTCAACAAAAAGTTGTTTTGCCCACTTGTTGAACAAATAACAATTTACGGAAACTTCACATATTTGTAAACACTCCTAGATATTTTGATCATTATTTAACAAACTTAGTTTAATAACTGCAGACATCTAGGCCTCCTAAACCAGTCAAACATGAAATGACACCGCAGTATTATCTAACTTCACGTAACAGTTGCTGGAAGTAGGTTCTTTAGCTCCTAATGACAGATATTTACCATCATCGGGAGCAGTAGCATACTGAAAGTGCTGCCAACCAAAACATAATCATCTTTTGTGGATGCGTTTGAACCGAAGGGGGGAAAACAAAAGTAAGTTTTTTAAATAGGTTCATCGATAGGTAACCCTTAATAGGTTCCAAGTCTCGTACCACTGTTTATGATATTCCTGCCACTTGAGTCCTGCAATTTTGGGGAAATCTTCGATTACCTTAGTTCTTATAAGGGTCTCTTCATTTTGATTTGATTTGATTGAACAAGATAGAGATTAGTACCGATTATTTTCCTAACAGTAGAAAAACTGTCTGACTGTGTGGCCACCATTTTCACCACCCCAACGCTTCCCCGGGTGACTAAGGGATATCCCCGGGGGCGGGCAGCAGCGCCCCCTGCACAACAATTCAATCAACAAACTGCGATCCCCTACCAGCATGCCTGAGGATTATGGGCATTACCCCCCATGAGATAAAAGCCAATAAGGCTTATCAGAGGGAGGCCTGCGTCCAGCAGTGAACCAATATAGGCAGTTGGGGTGAGGAGAAAAACTGTTGGAAGTTTTGAATGAGTAGGTATACGTATAGGTACGCGGTAGTTACCTGGACTCGTCTCCACCGTGGCAGATGATGGCGATGCGGTCAGCCTGAGCACTGCGCGGGGCGAAGGCTCCGAGGATGTTGAAGGGGAAACGCCTCTCCATGGGGTCATCGTGACGCTTCTCGACCACACAGTTCATGCGGCCTCTGGAATAAAGAGAATCCGATGAGGTGTTTTCATTTTTACCTACCTACCTATTTAATTTTTTCGCGGTTCGATAGTGAATATAGTGGAATAAAATAAAATAAAATAAAATAATGCTGGACAATTCACACAGCATTATCTAGCCCCAAGCTAAGCAGAGCTTGTGTTATGGGTACTAGATAACTGATATACCTACTTAATACAATACACTACATAGATAGATATTTTTTATTATACATAGAAAACACCCAGACCAACGGAACAAATTTCTGCAGATCGTGCACAAATTTGTTCCGAGGCGGGAATCGAACCCGCAACCTCCTGCGTCGCAGGCGGACCTTCGCCCGCTGCGCCACGGAGGTCGTCGAATACTTCAATACTTAGTAAGTTTGTTGAATAACAACGTTGTTTAATAACTTGTATTTTAGTTTACGAAGCAAATTCTATATGGGCATCTAAAAAATGCTGTTTTTTAGATGCCTAGGCTATTGCTAGAAATGTACTTACTAGTGATAATATTACATCGTTACCATATTTTAGAAGTCTCTAGTTTCTCGAAAGCTGAAGACATAATACCTATCTGTTACAAGTTATGTCATGCCACAAGATAGATGCATTACATAAGAGGTCGAGATGTAGCAGTCAGCAGATTATGCATAAAATCTATTTCTGGGGAAGTGTATAGGTTCCAGGTGAGGTAATTTGTAGCTGCATAGTGAGCGTTGAAGTCTTTTGTATATAGAGGTATGTTTTCGTAGTGCGCTACGACATGTCTACGACGACGACGGTACGAAGTTTTAATTAAGATTGAGATAAATGTTTATACTTTTTCTTCCTTAAATGTAGAACAATTTCCCTTTTTCCTACTATCCCGTGACAATTTCAGCTGGTTGCTGGATTATCCGGGATTTACGGTTCGGTGTCATCAATTACCTTGATGCGGGCTGCTGACTCACATAATTGTTATTTTCAGGGAGAATTCTTGAAAAAGGTAATACAATATTCTGTCTTTCCTCCGTTTTATCTTGTTTCAGGAAAGTTCTAGTCTGTAATTTTACTTGTTCGGGGAAATATTTTTAACTGTAAAACGCGCTGGTAATTATAAAATGTATTTCATGCAAAGCATAAAAGTAGATATACATATTGGCACGTAAACTTACTGAAATGGTAATAGAAAGTAAATTAGCAGTTGCCTATAAATTATTTATTTTCGTATATCAATATTCTATCCAGAAGTACAGTATTCGTTATTTCCTCAGAGTACTCGATTACGCAAGTTAGGAAGGCGATTTTCCGCGCAGGCTTCAGGCATGACTAATCTCCCAAAAGGACTCAACTCCCAACGGTCTGCATAAGTGGTTTACGAGAAACGTTGTGGGTACGAAAAAACCTCACAAAACCATTTGGGCCTAGATGGAATTTAATAATTTCCAACAATTTTGCCGACAACGCGAGTCTTTCTCTGAATGTGAAGATAAAAGATCTTATAAAGTATGCAGCGTGTTTTCGCTGATGAAAACTTTGATAGCGCATGAGTGCCCCTCGGCTGTAAAGTAGCTATACCTTACATAAACTACAACAACGACGTAGACGTGACGAGCGCGAGAGTTATCCGAGTGTTCTTAGCCATGTTTCATGAAAATCCGTCGGGGGGTTTTTTAAATTTTGTTTTTGTTATTTTGTTTATTATTTCACCGATTTGCCTTCCGATAAATATTTTTTGTATGGATATTTGATTTGAATTTTGAAGTATTTAATGCCAATGCTATGCTATGTCTCTGCCAATAACTTTGTGTGTTCAATAACTACAGCGTTTTGGGGACGCTTGCGCATAGTATTAATTTGCATTAGTTGAGTTGAGCTACCGGTAGATTGTTTACTGATTAGATATTTAGCAAAAACTTCCATTTTCCAACACAAAGTAGGTTAGTAGTTAACGCGATCACATTTATAATGAATTCGTCTAACTACGAAAATGCTCTTTCAATCTGTGTATCAGAAAAAAAAAAAATTGCTTTACGACGAAAAAAGTGGTTCTTACCACCAAACATTTTTTTTTTTTTTTATGGTTTATACAACCTAAAGAATTACCCTTGTATGTACTTTAATGGCTATTACTTCAGACTTTTTTTACCAGGCCATTAACAATGGGTCGTAAATATTTTTTTTAGGTATTCAGGGGTAAGTCCATGCTAACTTTTAAATAAACGCTCGTCTATAACTGTAATTAAATGAAACAAAGGACAGCCCATATATTAGAACTTTCTTCATAAAAACAACTTTAAAAGGTTTAAAAGCCAAAAAGATTTGTAAAAACAGATATTTATTATTTTGATTTTTGCCCATTGCCACAAGTAGGTGATTTGGAGTTACGCCCTTTGTATCGGAAACAGTCGAATATTAAACAGTTTCCTACCTACGATACCCATTGAGAACTTAATAGTCTTTTCGTTACAATTAACTTACTTCTGGTTGTTGGCGAGGAAAGCTCCGGCCAGCTCATCGAGGTCGAAGTGGAGGGGCACCTTGAAGACAGGTCGTAGCCCGTCCAAGTCATCGTCCTCTTCAGCTGAGCTGTCGGACTCTGAGCTCTCGTCGCTGTTGGGCTCGCTCTTCACCTCGTCGATTTTCTGAAAATACATTTTTATTATTGGATCTACAAGAATGAACATAATTAGGCATTGCCTTGTTTTCTTTTAGGAAAGCTCCTTGCAACGGGACTCTTATGCACGAATAAAATTGAAGCCGAAACTTAATTCTGGTGGATTGGTGTTAAGTTTGGTTTAAATATCAGAATTCATTTGTTTTTCGGAAACAGGTACCATAGTTGCAGTTAATGTGTAGTTGTTGTTAGTAGTAGTGCGTGTTACGAGTACCTGCCATTAATAATTAATTGAAAGTAAGAGACCTACAGTTAAAGCGATGGCTGTGCGCCATTTGCTACAGTTTGCTGATTAACACCTTATTAGGGTTTTGAAGATCGGTTTCAAAACCCTTATGGTCTCGCTTTGTCTGTCCTTTTTTCCCTCCTTTATAACTCAAAAACTACTGCAGCTATCAACTTGAAATTTAAAATAATAATACATTTCATGCGCCTGTACAGATTTTAAGAAAAATAATTGAAAATAAATGAAAAATTAAAATGAATATTTTCCATACAAATTGTGATGCCAAAATTTTAAAAGCTACCTACAGAGTCATATGGGGTATCAAATGAAAGGTATCATTTTGTACATTTCAAAATATTTTTTGAATTTTTTGTAGGTTTCATACTTTTTAAAATATTTCGAAAAAAGTCGAAAAAATACCCATTCCCCCCCCCCTATCTCCGAAGATTGCAGAGCGATCCATGTAAAATGTATGGAGCGTTTATAGACATGGATCTATATTTTACAGGAAAAATATAGAGAAGTTTGAAAAACGAACACTTTTTGAAAAATGGTCAAAAAGGGGGGGAATAATTTTCAAAAGGGGGGGCTACCTCACCGAGTGGGGTATCAAATGAAAGGTATTGGTTTGTACGTTTCAAAACAGTTTTTCAAATTTCTGTAGATTTCATACTTTTTGAAATATTTTGAATAAAGTCGAAAAAATACCCATTCCCCCCCCCCTATCTCCAAAGTTTGCAGAGCGATCCGTTTAAAATGTATGGAGCGTTTGTAGATATAAATCTATATTTTACAGGAAAAATATAGAGAAGTCTGTAAAATGAATACTTTTTGAAAAATGGTCAAAAAAGAATAATTTTCAAAAGGGGGGCTACCCCACCGAGTGGGGTATCAAATGAAAGGTATCGGTTTGGAAATTTCAAACCAGTTTTACAAATTTCTGTAGCTTTCATACTTTTTGAAATTTTTCGAAAAAAGTCGAAAAATTTACCATTACCCACCTTAACCGAACCACCCATATAACCGAAGCATGCAGAGAGATCCATCTGAATTGCAGGTTGGTACCTACTATTCTTAGGTATTCGTTAAATTGCGATGTCTTTAACCGGTACTTTTGGTACATATTTGTTGACAAACGTTCAAAACCCTCGGCGCGCGAGTTACACTCGCACTTGACGGATCTTGTTTGTATATGAAACCTCCCGCTAAGAATATTCAAGAAATTTTACATCCAGATATGGTAATCGTTCATTTGGAATCACCCAGTACCTTTTTGATTGCGTGCATGTGTGCATGATATCAGAATGGCATGCCAACTTAGCAACTTTGCATGCTTTTCCTTTTCTTAATCGCTTTATTTTAATTTTCTATGATGATCAGCCAAAATGCCTTACCAATCATCCTTTGTTTGTGATCACGAGAAAGGCAGGCCAATAATTACCCAACAGTTATTTTATCTTAACCAAAATAACATTGCTGGGTAGTTATTTTAACAAAGCCAGTTTGTATAGAATCTAACAAGATGCAATACAAAGAACACTGCACGTCATTTATTTGTTTTGGTTGACCGCCTGACCCGTCCCTGAAGACTATACGTTTGTCTGTTTGTACAGACAGAGGTCATGTGATAACAGGTCTAAGGCAGTTCACTGTACTTTCAAATACTATAGGTACCTACTCGGCCTCTCGTGCGAAAGTAAACAGTATCGTGAGAGATCAGCCTATCTAAGCTAGACTTTCCCCAGAGACTGTTGTGTTAATGACAAAATAAACAGTAGGTATTTTTGCAAAGGCACTTTTTAATAGTTGCGGGTTATTGCACAAAGTGAAAGTACCTTTGCAGGGTAGCTATTCCAATAACAGAGAAAGCAGCCATTATGTGATGTACGCTTTACTACTCAGAGGAAGGAATTTATATGGCGTAGGTTCCATCTGTTTTATGATGATTTGTTTGATGTCTTCACGTCTAATTAGTAATAAAGCTGAAACTGCGCGTTTTTTTCATTCCATGAACTGTGGGGAATGCAGCGTGAAACAGGAGTACATCTCGTTCTGTGCTGTTTGCGGGCTACAATGGCTCGGACATCCTGCCGCTGCCGAGACAATGCGCCGGCGCACCATTGTTACAGCCCTCCATTTGTAAATACGCCGCCATTCTAGATACATCATTTACGCATAATCGAATCGTCTATGCAAATTATCTCATTAATAAATATGCAGATTTTCCAATAGTATTATGTACTCAATACGATCTCGTTATGCTTATTTGTTTGTTTTTAATGTTAAAAGTTAATGACGCGTATACACATAAAATAAAATACCTGCCAATAATTATTTATTTATTTAAGATAACTCTATAACCTATAAAGTTAAAAATAAAAAACCCTCGAAACGTTTATTTATATCATAGGGACCCGAAATATGAAATAAAAAGTGGCCAATATATTTAATTCCAGTTATGCAAAATTTCAGAAAACAAACATGCATCCACCCAAACATCTAAACATCCAAACTTTTGCATGAAAACAAACATGAATCCATCCAACCAAACATCTAAACATCCAAACTTTTGCATTCATAATATAAGTGTGATGTAGTAGTGTGATTAATCAATACAACCCAACCGTATCAAATCTCAATCGATAGGTAGATATCACATAAGAGTCGTGTGCCCGGCCCATTCAGAGCAATCGGCATTCGAACAACAAAAGGCCGCTTTCTAGTGGTGCAACGGTCGAGCTGTACCGCCGCCAGCACAGCACTGCGTAGGCGAGTGAAAGCTGCTGACGTCATACCTGCATCCACCGTCGAATGCACATAATATTGGCACATGTGAATTGTCTTTTGATGTCGTAATCCGGAAATTTATTTAGTTCTTGGCCCCGACGAACATTCAAGCAACGATTTTGACGAAGCAAGATACAAAAACAACTTAAATACTTAATTGCTTCATTCAATGGTCTAAGAATCATAAGAATAAGTTGTTTTCTCAGAGTAGAGGTTCTTGTCAGTAGAGGTTCAATATCTTAGAGCACCATAAAGGACATATTATCAAAGAGCATCTTAATATCGTTCCGAATAGTAACGTCCAGAGTCGGGGCCTTATTACGCGGTTTAATCTCTATCGGAAACCGTACCACCACAGATGTAGGTAGGTATTGTGTGCTATGTAACCCTATAATCCAACCAGAAACTAATTGTAATATGCATCCTGTTTGTGATGGGTATGTACGCGCCTACCACGTATGGTGAGGTTATCTAGGTAAGCTGCAATTAGCAATGGAGTATCATTGATACATCTGGGTATTAGTTCCTTTGTACAAAGGTATTAATTATGGACACTAAACATATTCTGTAAGTGATGAATTTGAGTCCGTAGAAAGTCCCATTTTAGACTTGAGGTACTTGTCGACTAGTCGACAATCTTTGGGACTTTCTACGGACTCAAATTTGTCATAGATAAAATAGGCTTCTTACAATCGATCTTGTGGTGCTATTGGCAGCACGTTCCCGTACTGAGTGGAAGGGTTGCCAGGCCCGTCTAGGTCGTAATTTTTGGGATATTATTTAAATTGTTATAATGAACATTGTCAAGCGAATACCGAATACGATAAGTCAACTATAAGGGTTCGACGATTTTAGTAGACTTAATTCTGTGTTCACCAAAAGATAAAATCGGACAATTCGTCGGTTAACGTTCACGTTTAATGTGTGAAAGAAAACTCGTGTCAAAAACGTTAAAACAAGTGTTTAAAATTTAACCATCTGTTGGTGAACTCGGGTCTTAGTTGATTACGAAACTGACCAAAACCAATAATATTATTGTAGTGGGTACCTGATAATCATTCTATGTAATTGATTAGTTACGGTCAAAGGCGACAAGTACTTTCATTTGTTACGCAGTTTCTGTAAAGTTTTTCTTATCTAATAAAAACAATCGAATAAGCTCTATGGTAGAAGCAGTCAAGTCATTTGCATGTCATTAAGGGAATCATTAGAACAATTGCGTCATGCACGTTACAGAAATTGCAAGGTATATTATAGTGTGCTGTAGATTTTTTAATTGCAGATGTAGGAGTGACTAATATCTATGTTACAATCGACATTGTCAGACAATACGACAACAAAGGTGAAGTTTCTGTGTAAGACTTTTTTGTAAGAAATGGAATAATGTTTCAGTGTCCCATGATAGGTATCATTTATTTGCGTAGGATTCAACTTTTTGTGTAGGTCACATAAAGGTAGAGTCCTACGCAAATGAAACTTGAGCACGTCTCAAGTTTCATCAGTCGCAATTCATTAAAACTGTCAAGAAATCGCGATCTGATTTGCGTTTAAGTATTCGGGGGAAAGTTTTATATAAACCTCCGTGACCTATTTCTACTTAGAAATGGGTCGTGTCTTGAAAATAGTAAAATACACGGCTGATAACTGAAGACTACAGACACCAACTGGTGAAAACGGTTAAATATTTACCTGTAAGCTGTCCTCATTGATCTTGGACTCTGCATGGTGCAGAGCGTCCTCCTTGGGCTGGAGCGACGCGGGCGCAGGGCTCGACGCCATGGGCGGCGCCGCGTGGAGCGCGTGCGCGTTGCCGATGGGCAGGGGCTCATCCTGAAACAAGGAGTGACTGTGTTATTATATCAACATAAGATAATTATTAATAATAATATTATAAAAATATAACAATCAGAAACAAGACCAAGTGTGTGAAGCTTCCATAAATGTTTAAATTTCGCAACACTTGAGGTTGCAGAGTGGTAGAGTGGTCGACTACAGTGGTCGAAGGTTTTTATTCGGTCTGGTGATAATTTTTGTACTTTTGAAAATGAATCATGCACCAATTCTATTTATGGACATAAAATATCTAGCAAGACATAGTACCTACACCCTATAAGAATATCAAATGCTATAACTTCCTAAGCTTCAAGATTAAATTGTTCTGGGTGTCGTAATCGCACGTTAATCGCTTTTTTACACGAGATCCATTGATTGCCTAATTTGATGTGGCTCTGAGAACTTCAAGCACTTTATTTTACTACAAATTACTCAGGTAAACCATTACCGAGCCCGCCGCTCACTTTGGCGTAAAAACCATCAGAGTGCTCATCGCAAAATGGCGGATGCCTTTTGCATGTAGCCCGGCAGTTATGTAACTAAGTACCTAGGCACCCACGCTACCTATATGTAGGTAAGTAGGTACTTTGTACACGGACATTCGAAGCTCATCATTGTTCTTGTCAATTGCGTATTTCTCATTGAATAATCACGGGAGTCGGCCGCTCGCGCACTCAATCGAAACGTTTAAAAACATAGGTAGCTAGGTAAGTGCAAGGCTGTTCGTGCGCCGTTGCGTTTGCATCGTCACTGATTGTAGGCTATTGTTAAAATACTCCTTACTAAGCGTGATAAAGTCGATACCTACCATGCACAATCTTAACTGCCGGATACCGAACGTGACTCTACAAGGAAACTAAAATGTCATCTCTCATCTGACACACAATGGTAGAGTACTCGGCTTAGGTACCTTGATTTGTTATCTACCTTCTGAATTTTGAATCAAGCACTTTCATAAGTGCTGCTCTAGGGACAATACGTACTGGACTGCGCAGAATGGATCAAGTTTAAGTACTCTACATTTCTGAATGTTTCGCTCTTGATCGCGATTCTAGAAACTTATTTTCAACGGTTGTCAACGGACGTGGCCATTTACGTCGGTGATCTAAGCGTTCCATACTTCACTTAGCACAGTGACGAAATATCACTGCTACTAACTCCAAGGTTTATTATGCACCTTAAAGGCTGTTGGTCTGACGTGAGTTTTACTGGAACAAAGCAACTACTTACATCGTTCAAAACAATACGAAAGTCCGGAAAAATAAAGGTTACTGGTATCTGGTAAAGTACGGGATAGATAGACGCATACAGGGAGTTATAGTACATTTTAAAACTGATTTTATAATAGATGTACCTATAACTGTGTTATTTATAACTGAGTAAAGACCAGGTCCGATAAGTTTTTAACGTGTTAGATTCAAAACGACCGAAAAGAAAATTCCAATCAAATAATAGAAACTAATTAGAACTAGTATTATTTTGCAATTGAGCTAACTGCAGACTGTTGCAAACAATTTACATGTAGCTCAACTGACCCATATCAATACCAGTCGGAATCATAGAAAACTATATTATAATGTGTTAGGTACAGTCATTTGTTTTTTGTTTTTGTTGGCAAGTCAGAATGGGAAAAAACCCTGTTTAACCGTTTTGCCCAGAGAGATTTTTATAAGGGCGTTTGATTTTATATATTTTTTTAACGCTTTAAACTGTATCTGCTTGGTAAAAATTGTCAGATCAGCCGAGCGCGAAGTGTTCGCGACCGCAACTGATAGAAAACGACGATTACGTGGCAAACTATTGTCGCATTGTACCCGTGCACTACGCCCACACTTTTACTGGGATTTACGAAACGTTTGATAAACAATTTAAACCGAGTCATTGTTACCTTAAGCGACTGAACGTTGCGTGACACGCGCCTAATGAGGAAATTACAACAAGTTCCTCTTTCAAATACGCAATCATCTTTACCAAGCCCAGCTGGTGGGGCATCTGCAGTGTCTTGGTTTAAAACAGGATTTAAAGCATCACACTATCGCACAAAGTCTCTTCTGTCCACTGCGGCTGTTTCTATGGAAACGATTAATTACCTCCCATGGGAACTGATTTATGGGATAAAAAGATCCTTATGTTTTATTCCTGTATGCAAAATTTCAGCCCAATCCGCAAATCTCTTTAAACTGATGTTTGGTTTTACCTCTTCATGCCAAAACTACAGAACGAATCAGACCACATTTTTGAAAAAAAATAGCTTTATACCTGGAATAACATCACAGCTAGGTTTTATCCCGGACAGAAGCTATTTTTATATAAATAAAGTTTTTGTTTTGACGCTGAATCGCTATCAGGTAATTACTACTTATCAAAACAAACCCAACGAAGAGCCAGATTTAGAAACAATCCGGAGGCTTTACTAATTTAAATGTTAAAGGTAGGTGACCAGGGAAAACCGAGAGTACTTGGGACTGTGATTCCTTCTTGAAGGTCACACGGTGAAAGGGGCAAACAACGAATAATCGGATTGGTCACGTTGCATCTAGAATGGGGGCCTCTGGTGAACACGGACAAAATACATAATTGAGGAGCGCGTGTGCGGAAAATCGCCTGTTTCCGTTACATGAGCACTACTCTCAGAAAACACAAATCATACACGTGATGTAGCAAAATGGAAATAAATATCTGGCTGTAATAACTAATGACAGAAATTGAATATGTATGAGTGGTGGAAAATCCATGTTGAAAATGATAGAGTTAGGATTTAAATGAACAGGTAGATATATTGCTAAAGATGCTTAGGTTAGCCTGGTTCTGCCTCTGTACCCACTAATAGATATTCTTTTGATTAAAATTATTACCCAACTAGTTTCTAACCCCGTCTTCGCACACGTTGTTTCTAGGGAACCATTTAAAGGTGATTTCTATCCTATGGGAAATGATATATGGGATAAAAAGTAGCATGCAGCAGTATGTTTGATTCTAGGATTAGAATTACCTGTATGCCAAATTTCAGCCCGATCCGTTCAGTAGTTTGGGCGTGAAGAGGTAACAAACATCCATCCAAACATCACTACATCCAAACTTTTGCATTTATAATATTAGTGTGATGAAATAATATAACGTTGTCAATTTATTCGTTGCAACACCGTTTGCAATCTATTCTGATAATTGACAAACTACTCTAAACTATCGCATAACAATTAATGCAATTAACAGACTGCATCGGAAAGCTAATAGAATCGAAGAAAGATTTCCATTGTACTGTATACCGGCCAAGAACGACGGCCAACTTGTTAATTTACAATACCTTCGGTCACGGGGCATGATTCAAATTCAAGGACCTTGTACTACCTCTTTAAATGTTTGCATTCCGAATCGACGAAGTTTTGACGAAAATATTATGTTTCGGTTGGACGGTTTGCGGTCAAAATAATAAGCTATAAGTGCTACAAGCGAATTAATTGAGTTGAGAATCACTCGTGATCGTGACCTTTTGACCGTCTGCACAAACATCAACTATAGGTCTAACTACATAATTAAGGTTGTGTAGCCAAAAGGAGGCTTTCTTACATACAACCTAGCCACATAAGATAGTAGAAGTAATAAGTAGGAAAGTTAGTAGGTAAAATAATTCGAGAGATATACATTTTTGGAACAATGTGGTTTATAAAAATAGTAGTTTCTGACCACGGCTTCGCACGCGTTGTTTCTATGGAACTTGACGACTTTTATGGAACTTTGACAGCCTCAGTGGCGCAGCGGGCGAGAGTCCGCCTGCGACGCAAGAGGTTGCGGGTTCGATTCCCGCCTCGGGACAAATTTGTGTACGAAATGCAGAAATTTGTTCCGTTGGTCTGGGTGTTTCTATGTATATTAAAAAAAATATCTATCTTTGTATATAATGTATTAAATATATCAGTTATCTAGTACCCATTTACCCATAACACAAGCTTTGAGTAGCTTACTTGGGGGCTAGATGGTGCTGTGTGGATTGTCCAGCATTATTTATTTATTTATTATGGAAACGTTTTATATCCCATGGGAAATGATTCATGGGATAAAAGGTAGCCTTTGTTTGATTCCACGATTAGAATTACCCTGTATGCAATTCCAAATTTCAGCCCGATCCGTTCAACAGTTTTGGCGTGAAGAGGTGACAGTCAAACATCCATCCATAAATCTAACTAAACATCCAAACTTTTGCATTTATAATATTAGTGTGATTGGGGCTTGGACGCTGAGCGACCACATCTCTTATAAAGACGATACGAAAGATCAATATGAAAAAGAAAAAGGCAAAATTTCCAAGCTTTTTGCTCTGTGTCCCATTCATTTGAGACAATCAGATTTCCATCTTTTCCTAAGAGACCAAAATCACACGAAAATGGAACAAAGACATTCACATGTTAATGTTTCCTTGAAACTATTCCACAGTAAATACCTAACCATATTTTTAGATAGGTACCTACTCAAATCCATTGAATATAGTAAGGTTAGTACATCAAACCAAACCAGACAGTTTAGCATAACAATTGATATTTGAACAAATGGACGAACATTGTGTCGAGCTGAGACCATTAAGATCGATGCTAGAAAATGAAACAAAGAAAAAGAAAGTGCTGTTTTTCAAAGTAGAACAATGCTGAATAGTTTGAAGGTTACAGGCTCCTTGAGTAGAAACTTGAGTAGAAACGTAATTATTAGAAATAACATTTTCTGTTGTAAAACTTTATGGATGAAGGAGATGTATTTTTAGTTTCTAGTGGTCCTATGAAGCTTTTGGCAGAAAATGAAAGATATAATTATAACATATTTTTGTGTGATACACAACAACAATCTTTGGTGTGGGTAGGTAATAGTCAAACTCGTAAAGCTGGTATCATATATAAAGTCAAATAATATAAAGAAATTAGAAGTAGTATTAACATTTGAAACAATTGAGCTAACTGCAGCTTGTTGCAAACAATCTACAGGTAACTCAACTGATCCATATCAATACCAATCGCTCTAGCAGGGGACGTTTCAGATTGTTATAATAAACATAATAGCACAGTATAGCACGGTATATCACACTTCACATCACATCACACTTAATATTATAAATGCGAAAGTTTGGATGGATGGATGGATGTTTGTTACCTCTTCACTCCAAAACTACTGAACGGATCTAGCTGAAATTTTGCATACAGGTATGTCTAATCCTGGACTCAAACATAGGCTACCTTTTATCCCATAAATCAGTTCCCATGGGATAGAAATAACCTTAAAACGTGTTCATAGAAACAACGCGTGCGAAGCCAGGGCAGAAACTAGTTGCTATTTATTATAGCTACCTATGTCTGTAACGGGCCTTAGAGAATATTCGTGAAGACCCAAGCATTAACTTCGCAATATGTCAGACCGCGAGAACGCTACCTAAACTGTATGTGGGTCCCTAACTGTACAGCTGTTATGAAAACGCAATAAAGATCTTGTGCCACAAAGAGATGCATCTACAAGGTTCATCGACCTGAGACTACTTTCGCTTCAGATACATACATAATCGCCACTACCAGGTACTTACCTAACTATTAGGTAAAATTAAGTACCTCGGTAGGTATATAAATACTCAAAGATGGCAGATGAATGCCTCTGACCTTTTGCCATCCATCGACCCGACTGGTATTGCAATTCCATCTGCTAGTTTATTGTTGCGCAAGTTACGTTGAGTGCATTTATCTATAAAAACATTTTCTTGAGATATTTTCATCTCTCTCGTCTTTTCATTCTAGCTAGCTTCAACATGGCTGTAGGTAGATAATTATTTTCTAGGTAGGTATCTGTACAAAAAAATAACTCAGACATCGAATTCTTCTACAATACTATTAAGTACCTAATATTAAAACAAATAAAGTTTGTGAAGATGCTTGTCTGAAGACAACGCCAGAAATAAGCACTGAAATCACACTAATATTATAAATGCGAATGTTTGGGTGGATGGGTGGATGTTTGTTACCTATTCACGCCAAAACTACTGAACGGATCAGGCTGAAATTTTGCGTACAGGTAAGTCTAATCCTGGAATCAAAAATAGGCTACTTTTATCCCATAAATCAGTTCCTATGGGATAGAAATAACCTTTACACGTTTCCATAGACACAACGCGTGCGAAGCCAAAAGAAACTAGTTTCGCATAAACCTAGACCTAGAATAAGATACAGGTTACACTTTACATACCAAGAAAACGCATGCGAAGCCGCGGGCAGAAGCTAGTCTTCATTATTTTAAAGAAGTCAGAAGTCAATAACTTTGTTCCATTAGGCTTACAAAATGAGAACTTATACAAGTCAAATTCTATGTTATAATAATTATTTTCAAATCCGACAAATTATAATATATTGGCGAAAGTTTGTGCTGTTGTTATAGTATACTAGTTTCTGGCCGCGGCTTCGCACGCATTGTTTATATGGAATCCTTTAAAGGTCATTTCTATCCCATGGGAAATGTTATGTATGTTTCATTCCAGGCTTAAAGCTACATCTTTGCCCAATTTCAGCCCGATCGGTTAAGTCGTTATGGTGTGAAGAGGTAACAAACATCCATCCATCCATACATCCAAACTTTCGCATTTATAATATTACCTAGTGTGATGATTAGTGTGATAAGTAAAATATATTTTTCACTTAGGTAGAACATCGACGGCCCTTGTGAAGATGTTTGGGCGATGACAACGCCTAAACTACTGAATAGATTGGATACATTGGATTACTTATTGGAATACATAAAGGGCTACTTTTTATTCTAAAAAACGTGCGAAGGCGCGGGCAGAAGTTAGTAAAGTTTTATTTATTTTCTCTGAAATTTCTTGTCCTAAAAATCATTACACAAGCTCTACTTAGCTTAAGGCTAGATAATGCTGTGTGAATTGTGCAGCATTACTTACTTATCTTTTTTTTTTCTCAGTCTGTATAATCCTAAACATTGAAATGCAAAATAATAATAATTTCACAAGATCTTATTTCAATTTCTTATATCTTTAGAAATGTTATTGTTCTTTGTAAGGTTGTTTATGAAATATTATACCTATTGATGAAACTTGCCAAGATACTTCGCAATTAGCTAATAGATTCCTTCTCCGATAAACAAACAATCTAACTAGGTAACTTAACCTTTAGCTAATTACCCGTAGTTTATCAACTGAAAAAGGACTTTGGGCCTGACTTTGAAACGCGAAGTTTCGGGTAGCGGATCACACGAAGCGAACAATTTTACCACCAAGTTGCGTCAGACACGTCACCAACTGACGCCTATCGTTTCGGATCTCTCAAGAAATATGTCAAAATGATTTTCATAATAGGATAATAAAAAGAAAAGATGGGTCGTCTTTCGTTTCGTGCAATCCGTTATCCGTCAACTTCGTAAAACGTTTTTTTAAGTAGATCCCTAGAACAAAGAGCCTCTATCTTTAGTACCTACCTATAAATAGTTAGTACTTTAGCCTAGCTAAAGTAGGTACTAACTGAAATCAGGGTCGACAGAAAGGCAGCGTGGGAAGCCCGGACTATTGTGTTTATAAAAATAAGCATGAACCCACGTATTCATGTTGACAGCTTCGACTATTGCCAGATATTTTTAAATATTTTAGATTTAGGTGAGGAATAAAATACTTTTTTTTAAATATTAAACAATATTTTCCAACTAAGACTCCCCATCGGATGAAATTGAAGTAGAAAGTGGGTGAAATAGAATAAATGTGGAGATAAAGTTTGTTTAGATTTTACGAAAGCGTAGAGTTGAGTTTTATCAGACTAATAATAAAAATGCGAAAGTTTGGATGCATGGATGAATGTTTATTACTTCTTCACGTGAAAACTAGTATAATAATTTAATATTTTGGTAATGTAACCATCCGAGAGAAACAAAGACAATTCTGAAGCGAAAATAACTTTTGTCTTAGACGCATACACTGTTTTACACTTCTGTGAGAAAGTTAATAACATTTTTTCGTATTCGTAAACTGATATTCGAACCGAACACAATTTTAATTTTAAATTTGATTATTTGTGTTTCGAAACTATAAATAAATAAATATAAATAATGCTGGACAATTCACACAGCATAATCTAGCCCCAAGCTAAGCAGAGCTTGTGTTATGGGTACTAGATAACTGATATACTTAATACAATATACTACATAGATAGATATTTTTATTATACATAGAAAACACCCAGACCAACGGAACAAATTTCTGCAGATCGTACAGAAATTTGAAAATGAAATAACAACATTTGACGGCAAGATGATTCTAAAATAACAAGAGAAAGCTGATTCTAATACTGTCGCTTGTTGCTAATGCTAGACCCGTACTCTAAAACCGGTCTCCATCGAGATCAATCGAAATCAGTGGGTCTTTTACTCAGTTGATTATATTTGGTCGTATAAATCTAGGTTGTTTTACAAGAATTCGGTATGGTGAACTAGCTTTTGCTTGCTGCTTCACACCCGCTGTTCCCAGACAAAGTAAAGCCATTCAATATTTGCAGACGCTGTGGCACCCTGTTACTGGAAAACCACTAGAACTAAACTAAAATAAATATATAAATTATAAATTTTGGCCACAATCTCACCTGATTGTAAGAGACGGTGCGTGTGACGATATATCGCAAAGTACGAATTCCAGTTTTCCCCTATAAAAAGTCCCTCAGGACTCTAATGTAAACTTTTTTTAATTTGTGCTACCTACTTATTTTCTTTTATTACTTATTTTTTATTTTTCCTTGTCATCTCATTACATTTTTTGTCAAATGTTTTTAGTCATACTACCCATATAAGTAGGTACTATAAGTTGCAGAAGCAAAAAAAATAAATGTTTTATCTATCTATCTAATGTACCGAAAATAAGTCAAGAATTTCCCATCCACTTGTTTTATTCACTCCTGTCTTGAAGAGAAGAAAAACAGAAGCAGGCAGTGAGTTTCAAACCTTAGCGGTACATAGGTACATACGAGTACCTTTAGTTCAGGACATTTGGTACCAAACATGTTCACATCATCAACAACCTTTAACCTGACGATGTCGATCTAGCCGCCTTGATGTACCGGTGCTAGTAGCGTTAGATTAGAATCAAAACACAGGTCTGTTCTGTGTTGAGATTCAAGGTGATCCGGTCCGAGCGTCCTCAATGCTGTGACTATAATAATATCATTTGGACTCGCCGAACAAAAGCTTCAATCCGATAAACGTCTTGCGACCTCTGTGTGATGATTTTTCTAGAAGTATGAACAAACCCGTTAATTTTTACGTAAATTTTAATTATACATTTTATAAAAATTGACGTTAAAGCGTATTTTGATATAAGCACCTTCTTACAAAAGAAAATTTTGCGATTCACTGGATTCGAAAATTTTCCTTCTATTTGATAATAAATACCTTTTACACAAAAAAATTACAAGCAACTAATTGAAATAAAGTAGAACTAGTATTTACAATTGAACTAATTGAGCTAACTGCAGACTGTTGCCAACAATCTACAGGTAGCTCAACTGATCCATTAACAATAGCACCAGTCGGAAGCGTCCCCATGACGCTGGCTACATTACCCCGCTGTATGGCAATGCTGATGCGCTGCGCCAGATACTCACCAGCTTTCGGGTCGCGCATCGTCGACCAGACGCTCAGATAACTAATAAATACCTACCTAAATATTTAAAATACATATCGTGTTTTAACTCCGATGTTGGTGCGATTACAGCTACTAGCTGTTTACAAAGGTCTTAAGTGTCCTAACACGGATGCAGAAGTAAGCCTGTGTGGGTTATACACAAAGAATGAAGCATTTATAGTTCCATATGTGTATACTTGTCGTGGTACGTACACAGGTACACACTAAGCCACGAACGACACATAAATTCACAAAGATTACATAATTACACCGGTAAACATTGCGTCTCTATACAATACGTGAAACATGGCGGATGATATAAATTGGGCACAATAAAAAATATCGTATAGATTTTCCTGTTAGGAAAACTCCGCTTGAATTTACAGACAATTTTACTGAGCTTTGTAACGTAAGCAACGAGATAGCCAACCCAGTGCACCTGATGTACCTAACCAGTTTTTTCCTCAAAGCTGTTCTTTGTGTTTGTGCCCAAGTAAATGAGAACTGCAATAACTTACCTACCTAGGTAAAATGTAGCTAGGTACAGTGACGTTCATGGTTAATTAGCCCCACTGATAAGTTTGAAGTTAATTTCTATGAATACAAGAATATTTTAACCCCAGAATCTATCGGTAAAATAAAGATAGCCAGCTGTTCATATACAAAAACCACAAATTTAATTTAATAAAACCAAAACTGATGTTTTTATGAGACTTTGAACCTGTCAGGGGGGTAACTTATCGAAGAACGCCGACGTACCTGTACCTATGCATGTTTTGAAAAAAAAAAAAACTCTTTAACCTATCAATAAATAAATACTCACGGGCAGCAGGGCGTCGTTTCCATACGATCTTCCTTCTAGTGCTAGCTCCTTGTCGAGCATAGCATCCAGCTGCTCGATTTGGTGGCAGGACGCACGAGCTGCGATATAACTGGAGGCCAGAATGAACGAGCCCAGGATGAACGAGGCAGCCACAACTGTCAGCGCAGCAATCCTTGCGATTTGCACCGACGATGACGCACGTTGGCGGTACGCCTGCGAAAAAAAACATCATTATAATGTGATGTGACCTTATGTAGAGCCACGTAGGGCCAATCTCAAACGCATATACAGAAACCTGCAATTCGCATTATTATACTTGATTTTATGTTAGATTTCGTCAATCATTGCAACATAGAGCTAAGAGCAACCGTTCCGTCCTTAGAAATAGCGAGTTAAAGTAATGAAGTAGTGGTTTACTAACAGCAAACCGTAAGAAGCAAACAAAATTACGTAAACTTTAAGCGGTACGGTGCGGTCGGCAGCAGAGAAAGTGGCTCCGTGATTGCATTCGAGAATCTGTCGTCTATAGAGGCCCTGCCGAGGTGCGAAATTAAGATTTCGTCCGTGGATTTGTTTTGGCCATCTCAGATAATCCGAGACAAAACGATCATTTTAACGTGACCGATCCACTTAACTTTCGATTTTATTTCTCGTAACAATTTAATTGTAAGAATGTTTTCGAACCAGATATTTTACTTCAAACCATCATAATATTAGAACAGCTGCACCGAGTTTCATTAAACATTAACACATAACTCGGTGCAGCTGTTGCAAAATTCTAAATAGCAAAAATGCCTGAAAGTCATTTTTCAAACAAATATATCTCAACGATATCCATCTTAATTGAAAATCGGTTCACTGGTCTAGGATACAATCCCACTATATTAGCACAAATATAACGCTTACTATAGGTATGCATCGGTGAAATAAATATAGAGTTCAACTTGCGAGCTTTCAGAATCTGTCTGCGAAGATGTTGGACAATTGGACAATGTCTTTGTTACTTCATTAAAATGATAATTGTACACGGAGGCTCAATAAATATAAATTTCTTGTCACGAATAGTCTGTATTATTCCACGAATGCCTCCAGATGCTCTAGCGCAAGCAAATCATATGTTAATTTTCAATTTATGATTCCATCAACATCTTTGAACTTCTGTATAAAATGCCTATAACGTCATAAAGCCCTTTCATAATTAGGTACCTACCTACGCCTGTTCACCTCAGTTCGATAAATTGATAAATTGATGGTTAAGACTCAAGCAATATTTCATACAAAACACATGTTCATTTGAGCAGTTTTCTGTGTAAAGTAAAGGCACATTAAGTATGCAAATGACGTCTTGGTTCCAGTTACAAGCCGGTACGACAAACGACAACGCACTGACTGGTCGGCGTGTTATTAAGTAATAATTAGACACTCATACCTAAACCTAAAGTACAATAGGTTGTTAATTACCTAGGTAGGTACATACTTGACAAAACTACAACAGTATAAATAATAACAGAACAAATGGGATGAACATTTGGGTCGAAATAACAATACACCAAATATTGATGTGTTACAAAGTTTTAGTAGAGTCCATTTCATTGGAACGAAACCTGTCAGTTTATATATTTGTTTTGTATTCTAGAACTCCATTAAATACTCTTACCTATCCCCTCAAGTACGGTAAGGTAGTTAATTATTTGGGTACATACTTGACAAAACTACAGATGAATTGTATAAATTGTAAAACATCAACAGAATAAAATATCAGTTTACTTTTTAGGGTTTTGAAGATCGAAGATCGGTTTCAAAACCCTTATGGTCTCGCTTTGTCTGTCCTTTTTTCCCTCCTTAATAACTCAAAAACTACTGCAGCTATCAACTTGAAATTTAAAATAATAATACATTTCGTGCGCCTGTACAGATTTACAGAAAAATAAATGAAAAATTAAAATGAATATTTTCCGTACAAATTGTGATGCCGAAATTTTAAAAGATACCTACAGAGTCATATGGGGTATCAAATGAAAGGTATCATTTTGTACATTTCAAAATAGTTTTTGAAATTTTTGTAGGTTTCATACTTTTTAAAATATTTCGAAAAAAGTCGAAAAAATACCCATTCCCCCCCCCCTATCTCCGAAGATTGCAGAGCGATCCATGTAAAATGTATGGAGCGTTTATAGACATGAATCTATATTTTACAGGAAAAATATAGAGAAGTTGGAAAAATGAACAGTTTTTGAAAAATGGTCAAAAATGGGGGGAATAATTTTCAAAAGGGAGAGCTACCTCACCGCGTGGGGTATCAAATAAAAGGTATCGGTTTGTACGTTTCAAAACAGTTTTTTTAATTATTGTAGGTTTCATAGTTTTTGAAATATTTTGAAAAAAGTCGAAAAAAAACCCATTCCCCCCCCCCTATCTCCGAAGTTTGCCGAGCGATCCATTTAAAATGTATGAAGCGTTTGTAGATATGGATCTATATTTTACAGGAAAAATATAGAGAAGTCTGTAAAAAGAATACTTTTTGAAAAATGGTCAAAAAGCAATAATTTTCAAAAGGGGGGCTACCCCACCGAGTGGGGTATCAAATGAAAGGTATTGCTTTGGACATTTCAAACCAGTTTTTCAAATTTCTGTAACTTTCATACTTTTTGAAATATTTCGAAAAAAGTCGAAAAATTTACCATAACCCACCTTAACCGAACCACCCATTTAACCGAAGCATGCAGAGATTTATCTGAAATGTAGGTTGGTACCTACTATTCTTAGGTAGGTATTCGCTAAATTGCGAAGTCTCTAATCGGTACTTTTGGTACATATTTGTTGACAAACGTTCAAAACCCTCGGCGCGCGAGTTGCACTCGCACTTGACGGATCTTGTTTAAATAAATACATGAATCCATACTGCATCATCTAGCCCCGAGCTACGCAGAGCTTGTGTTATGGGTACTAGATGACTGATTTACTTAGTACATTACATTACATAGATAGATATTTTTAACATAGGATCCGTGAAAATACCCAGAACACCCGGACAAACATTTGCAGATCGTACAAACATTTGTCCCAAGGCTGGAATCGAACCCGCAACCTCCTGCGTCGCAGGGGACATTCGTCCGCCACGCCATCGCGCCACATCGGTCGTAAATTTTTTTGGTGTTAACAAATAAATGTTACAAGTTTGCTACAGTCGATTTCATTGTAACAAAAACTGTCAGTATAACCTTCAACAATATATAAACAACTAGCTGCTGCCCGCGGCTTCGCCTGCGTAGTTCCCGTTCCCGTGGTAATTCCGGGATAAAACATAGCCTATGTCCGTCTCCTGGTTCTAAGCTGCCTCCCCACCAATTTTCAGCCAAATCGGTTCAGCCGTTCTTGAGTTATAAATAGTGTAACTAACACGACTTTCTTTTATATATATAGATTTGTAATTTGTATTCTAGAATTTATTCCAGTAAATACTCACCTGACGCCTTAAGAACAATAGGTTGATAATTGAGACCTATTTGGTCAAACTATTTAGAAGTAGGTACCTAGTATAAATTGTAAAACTCATTCAACTCAACTAATATCAATTAGTTAATTCATGTGGTTGTGTTCACAAAGTTTGGTAGAGTCAAAGTTAATTTATTGTTATACTGTAGAGTTGATTTCATTGTAACAAAACCAGTCAATTTATTTATTTGTTTTGTATTCTGAGCTCCCAGCTCATTAAGTTTGCGTGCGGTTGACCGAGGTGCTAGGATATGACGCAAGCAAGCCTTTTGTGTGCTATTGTGTCCACTTCACAGGTCTACTTGGTCATCTAGCTTTGTCATGTCAACTACCGATTTCACTTCTCTCTTCTATGTAGGTTCTCTAACGTTATGCAGGTGCCAAAGCTATGGTGAACCTACTTTTAAGAATTTTTAAGATACGATGTAGGTCGTACCATAGCATTTACTAAACACAACCTTATTATGCCAATAAAGAAAATAGAAATAGAAATATTCTAATTTTGAAGGTTTATTTCGACATTAAAAAGGTTGTTTGATATGAAATATTCAGATATATATTTTCTTAGTTATAGAAGCTTATAATAGACAACGAACGCGATTCCTGAAAGAGTTTGGGGGAGACCTTTGCCCAGCAGTGGGACTAAGCCGGTTAACAAAAAAATAGCTTATCTTGATATTACCACAATTTGTGGTTTAATTAGTAGGTAGTTACCATGATACTTTCAAAAGTTACCTACGCGAACGTAAATTCACATGTTTCGCTAAAAATAATATTTTCTTTAACTCGGTAGGTATAGGCAATTTATTCGCATCTCTGGTATAGGTACCTAGGTAGGTAAACCCATGTTCTTTTCATATTCAAGCACTGGAATATTTTGCGTCCTCAAGTCTCATGCTTAACTTCATTTCAGTTATGTATCCGCCGATTAGGGTGGTTAGACAGATGATGTCGCGTGATAAAATGTGATAAGTAGTACATAAGCTATGATAATAGCTGGCCACAAACAATAGAACAATGAATTTTCCCACCTATATACATATCACAATTCTTGGAAAATTGCATAGGTTAGGTACCAAGAACCACATACCTCCTTAAGTTTATTTTTACTACCTACCAACACCGTGTTTGACAAACATGAACTGGTAACCGACGACGTATTTTTCTGCTATTTGACTAACAAAATGTTTATTGTTTTATTATGATATCATTTTAAATAACGAACGACACAACGTGGGATGGGATACATTACGTAAGATTGAAATGAAAACATGCATTGCATTGTGAGGAGTTGAGGACGATGCTACGCGCTTCCATTCTTTTTGTTTGTTAAAGTCTTGGGCCACGTAGGCACGGCAGTGCCTCCCTAAATGATGATGTTGAATAATCCCCAAAAAACTCTGAATATCATTAATTACCCTGAACATATGTATTATCATTTTCTTCAATAAGCCACTGAGTCAATAAGCTCCCAGGCATCATTGTTACATAATTTTCCACTCCAAGCAAACGAAGGTGTGGTTTTAGTCAGAATACACATAAGGTAAAGTTCTTTGTCGCAATAATTGTAAAGCTACGGGTCTGTGGTCGAAAAATAAAGCAACGCAATAACCAAGCACACCGCTTAAAAGTTTGTATTGTTGAAGGTTACTTTACGAAACCGTAGCACACTTCTACATAAACCACAGATTACAGAAATGCAGAACTTTTATAAGGCTGTGTTTACAAACAATGTGGTTCGAGGTAGCGGGTAACGGTCCGGCCTGCCTACCAGGTCCAGACACCGCTTCTACAGCCACTGCCAAGTCTCAAGGAGAGAAAGGCGCTTTCCCGCAACTCTGTGTATACCTAACTGCCGGTGGACTAGACAGTAGACACTCATTTAGTACTTACCTAGTACCTACTTCGTTTTATGATTAAACGTAATGCACGAAGTAGGCAAATGCAATTTAATTTTATGATGTTTAGAGACAAGTATTTTAGTGGGTAAGTAAGGTACTTACCCGTCTATGAAAACTGCCTTCAATGATCGAATACGATTTAAGTTTTTTCATGTTTAGGTGGCGAGTATTTTAAACAGCGAGAAGTTAAAAATTTATATTTACGCATATTTAGTTATTTTAAAGTATAGAGTCATAACAAATTCTTTATAACGTAAATGTTTTATAAATATAGGCAATCATGTGTTCGAAAATTTACTAAATAATCAACACTTTCACCGATAAAGAATGTAAACCTACATAACTCTATTACACCTTATAACTTATAACTTGCTCAGTTGCATAACTGATGCATGTCCACTAAGGCGTTTATTATCTACTTTAACTATCCCACGAACTCACAAAACACTATATTAAAGTTACTCTAGAATTGCAATGGCTACGATTACGACTCTACCATGCTAAAGTTGTAACTCAGAGCATTGAGAAATATATATTCTGATGCCTTATTTCTATTTCGAAAGCTTCGGCAAGTATTGTGATTGTGACAGCGGTACAACAAACCGCACAACACAATCTGTGCATACTAATAAATAACGGAAATCATACCGGGGGCGGTTCCGAAGACGCGCTGTATTCGGACGGGGGGTATTCTGGCTTCATCGCGATGGTGGCCATGGAGTCTGGTTGGTGCTCCTTCTCCATCACAGGGTAATTCGCGAATAAAAAAAATAAAATGCAAGTGTTGCGCGCGCTTTGTTGGGCGATCAAGGTAGGAGTGCGCGCGAGTGAGCGGTGTCGAGTGCCGTGGGCGCCGCCGCCGCCGCCGTGGTGGGGCCGGTGATTTCGTGGTCGTGTCGCGCTCACCACTCGCCAGGGATTGTAGTGATGACACTTCGAGACTTGTGAAACTGACGCAGTTATAACTCCAATTAAATCGGGTTGGTAGGAAATTGGGAATGTGAAAAGGAATCCACTCCCCTAAAACGGGGTTGTAGAAATAGGTGGGTAGGTAAATGCTTTGTTGTTTCACGATAGGCAGGTATGTAGGTAGGTACCTACTTAGGTACTAGGCACGCTACAGCTGAAGCAGTTATTGGAAATCTATCGATTTAAATAAAAATAATAATGATAATAATATGCTGGACAATTCACACCGCATTATCTAGCCCCAAGCTAAGCAGAGCTTGTGTTATGGCCCATAACACAAGCTCTGCTTAGCTTACCCATAACTTATGGGTACTAGATAACTGATATACTTAATACAATACACTACATAGATAGATATTTTTTATTATACATATAACACACCCAGACCCACGGAACAAATTTCTGCAGATCGTACACAAATTCGTTCCGAGGCGGGAATCGAACCCGCAACCTCCTGCGTCGCAGGCGGACCTTCGCCCGCTGCGCCACGGAGGTCGTCTAAAATGAATCCCTATTTCCCTTGGTCTCGGCATCACGCGTGAACGACTGGACCAATTTCGCTAAATTTGTTATTGTTAAGAGAAGGTTCACAAGAAAGAAAAAAATAAGAGAGTTGGAAACATAAAATTCCACGCGGACAAAGCTGCGGGGCGCAGCTAGTTTAATATAAAAACCGACCTATGTTAACACTATCCATGGACATGTCGCCGCCGGATCGCAGAATCAGCCCGTTCGTAAAATGTCTAGGCCGATTGCAAAAAGACACAATTCAATTAATTGCCTATGTCGATTATTGAACGATCAACGTTCAACAATATTGCTATATTTAGCCAACTCATCGAATGAAATAAATTAGTTAGGCCCGATAAATCAGCGTTGTTTTGCAATCGGCCTAGCCATTCTACAAACAGACTGAATCAACGATCTGGCTACAGTTATAGGTATACTGTGAACGCTACCTTCCCAGCAATCCTATTAGTTTTAAATTTTTCTTTTTGTGTTACTGCTATGAGTTTTAATTGCTTGAAATAAATACTTTTTTTTTATACCTGTACCTACAGTAACTGTAGGATGTGAATTTCACATTCACATCCCTATTTTCAAGATAATTACTTAAGGTACTACAGTAAGTACTACAGTAAGTACCTGCAAGGTGCTCGATGCTGCAGGCTATTCAGACTCCGCTATCGAGTCATCGACACGGAAACTGACAAGAATTCGCGCAAAATTCAAATATTTTAGCGGATTATAATATTTTCTGCGTTCTGCAAGGAATTAAACTACAAGAAAAGTAGGTTTCTATACCTAAAAAAGTTTTTTTTTCTATGAATCCATTTTTTAACAAATTTCGATTTTAACAAATTTCTAGAACACATACCTATTAAATATTTACTAAAAATCAACATAACCAAAAGCTACATAATATTTTCATACTTTTTAATAACATGAATTCATAGAAAATGGTTTACAATCTGTAGAAAACTACTTTTCTGTTATTTAAGTTCCTTGCAGAACGCAGAAATTATTAAAAACCGCTAAAATATTTGAATTTCGCGCGAATCTGTGTCAGATTCCAAGTCAATGACTCGGTAGCAGAGAGTCTGAATAGCCTTGCTTTACCTACCTACCTTCTTTCCCATTTTCTTTCTACCTTTACTACCCGCCTTATCCATACTTGACAACGAAGAGTTAAAGTCGGCGTTACCTACAGATCACGAGGTCGGACGGTCACACCGTCGTCCCCCTATTTTGATCTTAGAAAAGAGTCTCATTTTAAACCTACTTTCTTCATATTTTTCTTTCGGTTCTACTATTTTTGGGTCATGAATTCCCGCCGCCACTCGCGTAACTGTGAGGAGGTAGGTTAGGTACGGTAGGTACCTACACCGAATGGTGGCCGCTGGAAACGACTCTAGACCAACAGTGGATACAAGCTCGAAATGATGATGATGTGCTTAACACATAGAGTGCCCATGACGCACACGGTCATGTTCGAGCACAGCCCGCGCACTCCCTGCATCGTTGCACGCAGAGGTCGCACATTCGCGTTAGCATCCCTAGTGCATCTGTGGGTCGCACCTATTGAGTTCTAATAGGTATTTATAGGTTAGGTATGTAGGTACCTATATACGGCCCCTTACGCCACCGCCGCCGCCGCCGCCGTCATCGCAGGCCACGGCGCGCGGCGGCGCGGCGGAGGCGGCGGCGGCACCGGCGGCGCGAAGCCACCTACCTACTTAATAGCACAGAATTACTATGGCTACTTACATAAAGTAATGGTACTTTTCAAAAGGAACACGTTTAGGACCCCTTTTGAAAAGAAAACGCCTCATCATCGGCCTGCAGAATCGCGTAAGGATAGATCAGATCCTGGGCGCGCCGTCCAGCCTCGTAGGTCATGTGTGCATGTCTGTACATAGTGATGGCGGTTCGGCAGGATAAAAGATGACGCTAATACCGCCTTCTTCACCAGCTCTAGGCAGACGGACAAAGCTAAGGTGACATGCTTAACCACTGCAATCATGGTTTTACCTACCATGACTGCAAGCAAGCAAGAACCACCGCCGCGCCGCCGCCGCCGCCCGCCCCGCCCTGCTGCTGGCGATTATTGCGGCCACACAGTCGACGACACACAGACACATGACATTAGATTGCTTTTGATTCATATGTTCCTTGTTGCCAATTGTCTAGAGCGTATTCGCATGGCAAACCACGGTGGTTTTCACTGTGTAGAACTATAGGACAGAAGAGGCCTACACAGTCGAAAACTAAGCTCGAACCTTAGTTTCACGCTTCAAACACCCACCATAGTCAGAGCACGATTGTCTGAATAGACCTCTTATTAGACCA
The DNA here is from genome assembly GCA_949316285.1 of Eupithecia subumbrata. Classification (NCBI taxonomy): domain Eukaryota; kingdom Metazoa; phylum Arthropoda; class Insecta; order Lepidoptera; family Geometridae; genus Eupithecia; species Eupithecia subumbrata. The sequence goes on along the minus strand of OX438646.1, from coordinate 25,796,772 downwards.
TGCCAAGGTCAAAGGAATGTGTGGACAGCACTCGTATAAAAACAACCTTTCCTCTAACGAAGGCATGTGTTCTTGAAAAAGATAATCGGGCAATAACAAGTCCATTGACGTTGTTGTTTTCGTTTTCATACAATGTCTAATAAGACTTGGTGAACACCTTAGTCAACAAAACTATTAAAAAACCACTTGGTAGGTACCTTTGTGTTTCAGGTTTCTATATTCACCAATTTGGTATGCAGGAAAGAATTTTCGGACGGGGCAGAAAGGGCAGGTACATTACATACCTTAACCGTTGAAACTACATGAAAATGGGCACTTATCACAAAAAAAAAAATTGATGTCAATCGATCCTGTTTCTGACACTGATCAAAAAGTTCTTTGAGAGTCTCAAAGAACTTTTTGTTGGTCTCAAATTGAGACCAACTAAGGTTTGAGCAGGTACCTACTAGAAAAGTCAGAAAACGCAAAATACTTTCCCCATACATTTCGAAGAAAATCATTGCATCCTCGAAAACCAAGTCAAAGAAAAATACGAAAAAAAATATATAAACTGATTACGTTGGTATGTAGTAATTTACAGTAATGTATAATATATTCATACTCTTATTCGTACAAATTTACAGTCTTATCTACAGTGATCTCTGATCGCAATAACAATTTGAAACTTGAATCAGTTTTTGCCCAAGAAATGAAGCTAAGAAGAACACTTCCGGAATACAGACGAGTTTTTTCACCTCAGTCACCAAAATCACTTTACCCTTTTTTCTGCTTCTTGGTAATAATGACTATGCTTCCTATTTTGACTATGCTTCCTATTTTAAGCCCGGCCACGCACTCCGTCTTACCTGCGCAATACAACTGAACAGTTCGATCTTTTTTGCCGATCGATGAAGCATGGCGGGCGAAGGTCCGTCTGCGACGCACGAGGTTGCGGGTTCGATTCCCACCTTGAGACAAATGTTGGTACGATCTGCAAATATTTGTTCCGGGTGTTCTGGATATTTTCTATGTTCATATAATAAAAAATTATATCTATAGAATGTATTATTTGCTTTTATTAGTTTTAAATTTATCAGTCATCTAGTACCCATAACACAAGCTCTGCTTAGCTTGGGGCTAGATGATGCTGTGTGGATTTTTTTTTTCAGCATGTCAACGATTGCACGAGCCGCGCTTCTGTCGCGTCTACACGCACGTTCTTACCTGCCAAACTAGTTTGTGCAGGTAAGACGGACCGTGTGGCCGTGCTATAATTAAGGGTCCCAGCAACCACATAAAATATGCACCACACCACCTTCAACAGTTGATGTGAAGAGAAGGTCACCTTAATAAGCTAGTTATCAACTATGTGAAAGGAGAATCCCAAAATATTTTTGTCAATGTCAAAATTCACGTATAAACTGTAGGAGGTACGTGAAAATAGCAAGCAGTGGATCAATCAAATCACAATAATCTCAATCGCTCGCTCACTCACAATATAAATATATCGAAATAACCAGCGCTGAGGAGTATTTTATCACATTTTATTGTTAAAATCCTAATAATTACGCTATAGAGAGAACATGGCGGCTTCTGGAAAAGGAACATTTCAACCGGTGCGTTCTATAGAAACTATTATATTTTAGGTTAAGAGATGGAGTTCGAAATCGTCTATTTTGTACAAGTTTCGCCCATTATAGTATTAAATTAACGGGTGTTTATATTTTTACGCTGCCTACATAATATATAATGCACAAACTCCAGAATATTTTTATTGCATAAATTGTTTATGGTGATAGAATTTACAGATGGTTGGGTTGATGGTGCTCAAGACTGCACTATACATAATATGCACAAGTAATTTTCAAGAATTGTTTATATTTTAGGACTCTGATGTTCACATCTCATTTGAAGATCAGCAAAAAATAAACAAGTTCGCTCGCCTCAACGCTAAAGTAGATGACTTCAAGGATGAGCTAAAAGTAAAACAAAATGATGTTAAAAACTTGGAAGATGCAGTTGAAGAGCTGAGCTTGACAGATGATTCAGAAAAGATTCCATACCTTGTGGGAGAAGTCTTCATTTGTCAGAGTTTGGAAGATACATTGGTTGGCAATTTTGATAATATTCACTTTCTGTTCTTTTTTGGGCATAAAAGCCTGTTTAATTCCAGGTTTCAAGCTACACCTTATGCTTTTACATAAACAGATTGATCTGAATTTTTTTCAGATCAATCTGTTTAGAAGTTTCACTGTGAAAGTAACAAACATCTATCTATCCATCCATTCAAACTTTCATAGGCATTTTTTCGAAATAAGAAATAATCCACATCATCTATGTGTGCAAAATTTCAACCCAATCCATACTTTAGTTTTGGCATTGTCTTTGGACACCTTCACAAGGGCACTCACATCCTTTATTACAATATTAGTAGGAATAGTGTGATTTGATTATGTTATATTCTTTATTACAGAAATCCCTAGAGGAAGCAAAAGGTAAAAAGGAAAGTGAAATGAGTGAACTGTTAGAACAAATTGATGAACTGAAATCTCAAATGAGCTCTTTGAAAGCACACCTCTATGGAAAGTTTGGAAGCCACATTAACCTGGAAAACGAGGAAGAATAAAAATCCTATCTCATTAATATCAAATAATGATTTTATTTAATGATTGATTTTATTTAGTACATACTACTAATATAATAAGTGCTTATTTATATTACACCACCCAACTTCCCTAGTAAAGAAATGTATAATCAATAAATTACCTAGTATATGGTAAATATTTTATGTCCATAATAAATGGATAAACTGTTGTTCCACCTAGCTTTTAAGATCTTTTTTGTACACAGTTTCTACTATAAATTTAATTTCACAATTTCACTAAGCAAAGAAGTCTTTAGGGAAGTTGGCACACAGCACCATTAGGAAAACTAGTAAAAGGTATGTTTCTACAGTAACCATAAAATTTGATTGTACTTTTAAAGCTTGCTTGTTATGAATGTAATGTAAAGTTTAGAAATACACAATTATTTTGAAAATAATGATTTTTACTTTTATTGCACATTGGCTTGACAATAAATAAATATTGTTAGTAATGAGACATGATCATAACATCTTTTTGTATTGGATTTGCGTAGTTCCCTGTCCACACTATAGAGGCGCTGGACCAAATTGTTGCTGAAAAAAGAGGCGTCACCGTCATTGCTTGTTGCTCACGTGAAATAGACTCATCCCTCAGTAATATTCTGGTGAAACCTCTTGCGATAATGTTTTATAAACGAGTAAGTTACCTACCGATAGATTGTACTAATAAAAAATGTGAATGAAAGTTTGTTATAAAAGATCACTACAGTACAGTGTCATAATAAAACTCGAATGTGAAGACAATTAATTGAAATGGTAACAAACTACCTAAGTAGATAAGTAGGTACATTCATCTTAGAGATGGTATGAATCAAAACTAAAAAAATAATACTTGAATCTATAATTCGTCACATTTTATGTGCAACCTAAAATACAACCAACAAATACATTGCTATCACTTATTTTTTCAGTTTGAATGTACATCTTTGGTATATGAAGATGATTATTTCATATTCCCTTATATCTAGCTATCACATACATTGACTAAAACATTTTTAAGTAACTTAAAATAAATAATCAAAATAATACTTAAAATAAAATGGCGTGTCAGACCACGCAGATTTAAGGATTCCATTGCAATTTGATGTTAATGTTGATTGCTAACATTGGTCGTTCACAGTTAATTAAGGAGGATATTTCTCCTTTCGGTCTTTATGTAACCATCTAATTATTTGCATGATTTCGAATTTGTCAGTTATACCCATTAGGTAAAGAAAATCAATAAAAAAAAACCTAACCCTGTGGGCACATTAGCAGATTTCTACCAAAATGTATGGCATACTATGTATAAAACATTTTTATACTGGCGAACCAAATATTGTAATAGTACTATTACTAAATTCCCTAAAATACCAACAAATTCCATAGGCCATCAACGAAAGCACTGGGTTATAGATTGCACTATAATTCGGCCAGCAACGGTCTTGCCGAAACTTAACCAAGCTGTTTGGAAATTATCTCTAAAATTCACTAATTCAAGTCTCAAGTCTGTATCATCCATCATACACCCCTTTGCAAAGCCGTGAGGGAGTTTGAGAGTGAGCCTGGTTGGCTCTCTTCTTCGTCAGTATCCCTGTCGTTTGTTATCCTGATAGCTTGGTACCATTGGTTGGTGAGGTCCGTCATTTGGCTCTTGCAATCCTTGAGCTCCTGAAATGAAAACCAAGTGGTTACTCGCCGAAAATATATGAAATAGTATAAAACAAAGGCGCTTCCCGCTGTCTGTCTGTCCCTATGTATGCTTAGATCTTTAAAACTACGCAACGAACTTTGATGCGAGCTTTGATGATTTTTTAATAAATAGAATGATTCAAGAGAAAGGTTCATAATGTGATGTCGTAAATAAACTTATTTTTTGCCCTTACTTTGCAAACGCTGGCTGAACCCTACGAGATAGATCAAAATAATACTACAATATTATACACCTTCAAAAGGTCTACAAAGTCCGTATCAGTATTACACCCGTGCGAAGCCGGGGCGGGTCGCTAGTATGAAATAAACCGTTTACCAGTTGCCACAAAAAATCAGAAAATTTTAAGTTTTGTTGTTAAACTACTAGTTTCTGCCAGCGGCTTCGCACGCTTTGTCTCTATGGAAACGTTTAAAGGTGATTTCTATCCCATGGCGAATGATTTAAGGGATAAAAAATAGCCTATGTTTGATTCCAGGATTAGAATTACCTACCTGTATGCAAAATTTCATTTTGTTTTGGCGTGAAGAGGTAACAAACACCCAAATTACCGAATTTATAATATTAGTGTGTTATGTTATGATGTGATTTAATTATGATGGTAAAATAGGTTACAGGTGATTGATTAAGTACATTAGTAACTTTAAAATTTCATTGACTTGTAACGATAATTATTAATCAACGACGATAGCTGTTTTCGCTAGGTATGAAGATAGGTACCGACCGCTGTACTTTGCGATAGTGGTACTGGCAATAAGCGATGCTTAGCTTACCTGATGAGTGAATCTTCTCGTAAAGAAAGGCGTGAGATATTTCATATCGAGTCGAACGAAACCCTTGATGCGCGTCGCTAGCGAGTAATTTACCTGCGCAAATAAAATTATGTAGATTAAAATCTGCGATTACGACATTCAATTCATACATCAAATATTTGGATTGTGGAATAATAATAGTCTCATCAAAAAACGCAGTAATTTTTCAGACACTTGACAATCTATCTGTAAAACAATCGTGGACCAATATCGGTGTCTATTCCAATGTCTGTCTACCTCTAGCTCTTCCTCGGTAATTTCTGACAAATGCTCGGAGTCGATGGCCTGGCCCCATTCCTTTGTCTTCGATAAGCTCACTTCCTTCTGCTTGCGTAGCGATCGGGAGCGCTTTGTTTTTTTATTCGCCTGAAATGGTTAATTATTTAAAAATTTATTTATTTCTCTAGCACACAAAACGGGCCACAATCAAATACTAACAAACACACACTATTGCACGGGATTTACATGTTTTACATATCTTTGCCCAATTATCAGGCCCAAAGAGAAAAGCTTAAATTCATTTTAAACATACAACACCTACCTGTGTTACTCACCTGTTTTGATGCAATATAATTATCAGGACTTTACTTACCCTTAAGAATTTCAGCAGAGGCATTGTAGAACCTCCAAAGAATAGAGTGGTGAAAAGCACGATGATGAGTGTAGTCGTTATAATCACGTGTCTAGTTTCATCCGAGAAAGCGAGATGGAGGGATAGCGCGTACGATATGGCACCTCTTAAACCTGAAACAAAGTTATCGGTAGAAAGTTTCCCTAGACTTAAACAATTGTTTTCTTTAGCCTCTTTTCAAATGCACAAAATGTATGAGCCAAATGGCACGGCGACCATGCCGGTCACGGCACGGTCGCCGTCGTCGTCGTGTATCGCCCATCCGATACATTTCTACTTTACACGGCACGGCGCGGCGCGGCGCGGCGGCGACCATGCGTATGCAAGGGAAAGGGCCTGACTAATACTCTTTTTACTTCAGCCCTGCGCTAAGGCCACAATTCACAAATATTGCCGTGCCGAGGAGGCCTTGTTCCACTTTGCTCAGATTCATTGACTGCTGGGTAAATTACTCTAAATTAATCACCTAAGTATTTATTTTATAGAGATTTTAGACATTCTGTTTGTTTGTTTACCGCGTGAGCGAAGCTGGACACAAAATAAAAGCAATGTCTTACCACTGAACCACATGATGAACATCATTTTCTTCGTGATCTTGTGTTCTCGGAACTTGTTGCAGAGCAGAGCCAGTGGGAAGATGTTCGCGGCGCGCCCCAGCAGGCTGAGGATTATACTCCACACCACTAGAGCTGGCTCTACGCGGTGACGGAAACTGCAATGATGGTCATATAGATCATAACTTTCGTTTCACCGAGTTGATTTTTATTTGATAGATCTATCAAAAAATCATAACACTGAACACTGCAAATATGAGGAGACCTCATTATGAATATAAGCGGGTTAGCTACGAACCTAGTTTGTGTTGGAAGAACACTAACGTGTACGTACAGGGACGCGGTACAGGCGCGACGCGAACCGCACTCACCCTGATGAAGTCCCGCGTTAAGGGTCCGGCGACGGATGAATTTCCCATACAAACGTAGTACCAAAATGATTTGTTATTTGAGAATATTTTCATCATGGTTTGCTATTATTTGTATTAGAATAGTATTTATTTAGGTTCCTACCACAAGTTTTTTTCAAAATACTCTACACAAATACTAAGAAAACATTCATTACATTACTTATCTACACAAATACTAAGAAAACATTCATTCTTTAATGTAAAATTGCGATTCGGTTTAATTTCATTTCAGAAAGGTATTTTGAAAAAAAAATGTGGCAGAAACCTAGATAAATACTATTTTAATACAAATAATAGCAGACCATGGTAAAAATATGCTCAAATTACAAATTATTTTGGTATTACGTTTGTATAGGAAATTCATCTGTCGCCGGACCCTTATGGGATGAAACGTTTGTGTTCTTCCAACACAAACTAGGTTCGTAGCTAACCCGCTAACATTCATAATGAATTCGTCAAACTACGAAAGTTTTTATATTGAGGAGACCTGTAGATACCTACCTATCCAGCAGTGGATGATCATGGGCTGAGTAGTTAGATATACAGGGCGTCCTACGGGTATGCCACATGGAGGGAAAGTACCTTGAATATTGTAGATAGAACATTTTACTGAAAGAAGACATTATTTTAATTTAAAAAACAATTTAAACTGCATTCATAGATATTTAAATAATTACATGGTTGAACCGGGAATCGAACCCGTTACACGAGAAAAACAATCATCCTGTAGCTTTATAATACCGATCGAAAGGCTTCATCATAAGGATTATTTTTTGCTAAATAACATAGTGTCAGAAATAAAAGGAACACCATGAATTTTAACATTAGATGTGAAATTTTGTTCCGAAAAATGTAAAGCTGGCATTGCCGTAAGGACATTTTTTCATTATTCTGAACAAACTTTTACATCTAATGTTTAAATTCATTATGTTCCTTTTATTTCTGACACTATGTTATTTAGCAAAAAATAATCCTTATGATGAAGCCTTTCAATCGGTATTATAAAGCTACAGGATGATTGTTTTTCTCGTGTAACGGGTTCGATTCCCGGTTCAACCATGTAATTATTTAAATATCTATGAATGCAGTTTAAATTGTTTTTTAAATTAAAATAATGTCTTCTTTCAGTAAAATGTTCTATCTACAATATTCAAGGTACTTTCCCTCCATGTGGCATACCCGTAGGATGCCCTATATAACCTACCAGATTGTTCATTTTTGGTAATGCATGCTGTACAGTGTATGTTACATTCATTACATACATGCTAGCAGGTCTTAAGATACAGTAATAGTATTAACATGAGCCAGGGTGGGGCACAATAATTTTGTCATATAAGTTTTCATTTTGAATATTTTAATATGTACAAAAAAAAAAAAAAATAAAGCCTGTATTGAAACCAAGAGTTTCAAACTTAAAATACAGGCTTTAGCACTGTGGAAGAGAGACGATTCAAGTAGTGAGTACACAATCCACATCATCATCATGCTCCACTGCAGGATTGTGATAGTTGTGGATGTCAGCAATGCAGGCCTCCCGGTATACAAAAAACAAAAGACAATCGCACCAGCTTCTAATTGTCCTCTAATAATATTCTCCAGTATTTAAATATTAGTTGTTTGGTTTATAATATAAAGCATGACAGTGTAATGAAAAACTGGCTAAGTGCAACATGAAAGGTTTTGTAATACAGTTGTATATATAAACCTAAGAACACCACATAGTTTTCACTGTGCAAATTGTTTAAAGGCATTGCTTTTATGCCTTTGTTATTATTACCCAAGGCCATTTGGCTAGTTAGAAAATACCAGGCTAACAGAATTACACAGCTTTACGGTAATTTGAGATAACATTCTATAATGCATGCAAAGAATAAAATTTTGAACTGGTGATTTTTCTATTCTAATTCCTAAATTTAGGACTAATTTATAATTGTATTATTTTAAAGCTAAAAATAAATCTTTAAAAAATCTGATTCTCCTGCTTTTCTCAGTGCAACATCTATCATTCAATCAATCATTCTTTTTGAAAATAAAGTTATTTTTTTTTTTTGTTTATGTATTTCATGAAGTCACCTGGACCTTGGACCGTAATAAAATAAAAAATGCTGGAAAATTTACACAGCATCATCTCCAAAGTGAGTTTGTGAGTGCTAGTTAACTGATGTCATACCAAAAAATTAGTTTACACAAAATTCATAAAATTGATCATTGCTGTAAGAATATGGCATACCTGAAAATGGCGAGGCCTAAGTAGGCAAAGACACAGGTTTCCGCAATAAATGCCAGGGTTCTCATGGTCTGCTGCATAGTCACTTGTGTCACCGTAGACAAGTTGAAGTGAGTATAGTGAGACATTACTATTCCACAAAACAATATGGCCATTATTCCTAAAACAAAATATTTATTTAGATTTATGAGAAAACCGAAAAAAGCCAACAACAAACAATATTTCTCATCTTGGATTAATTAAATTAAAGATAAATAGTCTTGCTATTTATCGCATGATCTCATGAAAAACTTGCAAGCTAAGAATTATTTACCTGATAAATGGATTCCTTCTGCAAGCACATACGGGGCATATGTAAAGACCAGCATCATACCAAATTCAAGTGAAGGATTTTTTCTAAGATCTACATGTTTGAGCAGTAATGCACTTACTAGTGCAAATAAAACCCCAATGCCAGCTGAGGCAAAGAACATCAGCCAAAAACGGTTTATAGCAGACAGTATAGCTTCTCCAGTAGACATGATCGGGTCATTGGAATCCAGTACTGCAGTCGTCAGCACTATAGCAACAGCATCATTGAGTATGCTCTCCCCAAACACTAACATGTTCAAAACAGGGTCCACGTCTAAAGCATGGAATATAGCCACAGTAGCCACAGGGTCAACGGCTGATATCAGAGAGCCAAATGCAAAAGATTCCACAAAGCTCAGTTTATACACCACTTGTGCAAGACCCAATAGGTATATTCCAGCTCCAATAACAAATGCTGATATTGCTGTCCCAACTATAGCAAATAATAGTATTGATCCAATATTTTGAAAGAAGTTTCCCTTATGCAGATTGTATCCAGATTCAAATATTATGGGTGGTAAAAGTACTAAGAAGAAAGCTGTGGGTGAGAATGCCTCTTCCTTCCTCCAATTAGCTATGTTTCTAATGGACATCAAGTTTATAATCATACCAATCAGTGCGCCTAAGAAAACAATTACCACACTTTCAGGAAGGTATGAGAATCCTGTTTGCAGCATCAGGTGGATCAGAAGTATGCCAAGAGCTAATATGCAGAGTACAAAAAATATAGCCATAGAACTGTTGTGTTCATCTTCAGCAGAGCTCTTTTCTGGTAGTGGTGCTGCATCACTGGGGTTCACTACAGAGGCATTAGGAGTTGCAGATGAGGATTGATTTACTTGCGTAACTGATAGAATGGCTTCTGGTGAAGGACCAATATCATAAACAATGTTATTACTTTCGCTCTTAGTAGAACTTATTGGAGTTGGACTTGTTACACTTGCTTCACTTGAGCTAGATAAATTCCCCTCACTAGACCGTTTTGACCTTGAAAGTTCCAGTTTACTGATTTCTTGATTTTTTGTGGAATAATAATTGATGCTATCATCTTCATTAAAACCAGTTTCATCGTGAGTTTCAGCACTTTTAGGTGAAAAATCTGTTTTGAAGTGAAGGCCGTAGGCAAAACACAGGACATTGGTTACTATAATCCATTGCACTATGTTCTTTTTAAAAATCATTTTGTTTGAGTTAGTAGCCAAACCAGCCAAAGTAACAAGTCTCATAATACAGAATAACAAGTGTACGAACCACGATAGAACACTAATTTTCAGATTGAATTCTCACTCATTTGCCATAATTCGCGCAAGCAAACTTGTTTTCGATTCGATCGAAACCAAAGAGAATAATGAGAGAATACAATAATTCAACTTCAACTTCTTTCATAATAGGCAAACAATAATTCGAAACGAAATAAAGCCTCTCGCCTGTGTGTGGCGCTACAAAATAAATCACAACAAATTGCACGACACAAGACTTGCTTCAAAATCGCGGCTGTCGGGTGGAGGCTAAAGCCTCCACCACATAGCCGCGATTTTTTTGAAACTGCGTCTTGCGTTTTGCGATTTTGCGGGGAGGGCGACAACAGACGCGCTTCAAAATAGTGGCTGTGGAGTGGAGGCTTAATACGTAAAAACTAACTACTTTATGCTTATTACGGCTTTATTTTTTTGTGTTACTGTTATGTTATGAGTTTAAATTGCTTGAAATAAATACTTTTAATTTTTATTTTTTATTTTTTTTAATACTGACAGACACCCGATTCTGTGCCACCCATGAACCTATCTTTATGTATCTAACTTATATATTCATGGTGCCACCAGACGTTGACTCAAGCATTTATTGTTATTTATTATACCATGATAAACTCAAGAAACTTATACCTACAGAACACTAGTATCCCATAAACCCGTAGACCAAAGATCCTATGACTACGTTCCGTAGCCGCAGACCAAGAATCTAGGCTTACCCAAATAAACCCAACCGGTTGGGTATAAGCTCCTTCGTTTGACACAAACCAATAATGGCCAAGTCAAAATTAAATAGGAATAATATGTCCATGCTATACTACTTTTTATTAGGGTTTCGAAGATCGAAGATCGGTTTCGAAAGCCTTATGGTCTAGTTATGTCTGTCCTTTCTTCCATCCTTAAATAATAACTCAACAGTCAATCGCTGATACTCTACTGCATTAGGTCATGGGGCGGTGCTGCAAAAACACACCTTTTGCCACTGGAAAGAGCGCAAAGAGCGGTATTTAAGTGGCTTTTAACAAGCCTTACAGAAATGCAAGTACTCTCAGTTAGGAAAGTATTCGTAGGTACAGCAACATAGAGTTTCACCTCAATTGAACGTTTCCCATAAACCCCGTTTTAAAGTGTTCCGTTCAAAATCATGCAAAACATCGTTTGCACATCGCCACGCACAGTTCTTAGGGCCTTACATCTTTATTAAACTGAATAAAACTAATGACCTACAACAAAAATTGAGCCTCGACTGTAAACTTCTCTTCTCGTCACACGGTACTTGCAAAACCTTGAATACGCGCAGGTAGAGCACTTGTTGGAGTACAATCTTAGTTTTGGGCTGCATCTTGGTGTGTGGTTGTGTTTTTCAGCTTCTTAATATTATATTTTTTATGCGATGATAAATGTATAATCTTACCTAGTAATTTTAAATTCCTTCTACTAAGTTGTATTGTATAAAGTATTTACACGGATTCCTAACTCATATTTCTATGGGAATAAAATAATAGTCGCACTTGGTGCTGGATGAGCTTATTTGTTGCAGGAGGGAAGAGCCCTCGTGTCTCAATACAAGTTATTTTAACTTAGAGCGAGGAGTCATTTTCTTTGACCCTAATAGGTTTATATTAAGCGTGTTTGTGCTAGATAGAGATCAGTTGAAATGTATATTACTATTAATAATTAGACTAGTACGGATATTGTAAGCCTTTCAGTAAATAAATATTATTATTATTATTCTTATTATTATTATGAACTACTGCAGTTATCAACTTGAAATTTAAAATAATAATACATTCGTGCGCCTGTATGGATTTAAAGAAAATAAATCAAAATAAATGAAAAATGAAAATGAATATTTTCCATACAAATTGTGATGCCGAAATTTTCAAAGATACCTACAGGGTCATGTGGGATATCAAATGAAAGGTATTACATTTCAACGTAGTTTTTGAAATTTTTGTAGGTGTCATACTTTTTAAAATATTTTGAAATAAGTCGAAAAAATACCCATTCCCCTCCCCCCCCCCCCCTATCTCCGAAGATCGCAGAGTGATCCATGTAAAACGTATGGAGCGTTATAGATATGGATCTATATTTTACAGGAAAAATATAGAGACGTCTGTAAAAAGAACACTTTTTGAAAAATGGTCAAAAAGGGGGCAAAATTTTCAAAAGGGTGCTCACACAACAAACTACCTCACCGAGTAAGGTATCAAATGAAAGGTTTGGATATTTCAAAACAGTATTTCAAATTTCTTCAGGTATGATACTTTTGGAAATATTTTGAAATAAGTCGAAAAAACCCATTCCCCCCCCCCCCCCCACCCCTATCTCCGTAGTTAGCAGAGCCATCCATTTGAAATGTATGGAGCGTTTGTAGATATGGATCTATATTTTACAGGAAAAATATAGAGAAGTCTTTAAAAAATACACTTTTTGAAAAATGGTCACAAACGAATAATTTTCAAATGGGGGGCTACCCCACCGAATGGGGTATTAAATAAAAGGTATCGATTTGGACATTTGAAACCAGTTTTTAAATTTTTTTTTCAGTTTTTTAAATTTCTGTAGGTTTCATACTTATTGAAATATTTTGAAAAAAGTCGAAAAATTTACCTTACCCACATTAACTGAAGCATGCAGAGAGATCCATCTGAAATGTAGGTTACCTACTATTCTTAGGCCTACTTGTGCCAAAAGTTGGAGTTAAAAAATAACTCGGGGCTTCCTAACTCTGTGTTAATGTTTTGAATTTTCAGCTCACAGTTTATATTGCACCAGTGGAAATAAGCCCAGAGTCAACCAACCCGAGGTTAATGTCATATTCATTCATTCTTTTTACATCGGGCCAAATATAGTAGGACGAATGCTGAATGATTTTAGTGTACTGCTCTCTCTCGCTCTACAGTAATTTGAATAAGTCTATTCCTTCATGTCAGATTTGAAATGACATGTGGTTCTTGATCGCATTATATCGACTGTTGTTTATTTTCTAATTAGTTTCTGTCCGCGGCTTCGCACGCTTTGTTTAAATGGAAACGTTTAAAGGGCATTTTTATCCCATTGGAACTATTTTATGGGATCAAAAGCCTGTGTTTGATTCCAGGCTTAGAGCTACATGAATGCAAAATTTCAGCCCGACCGATCCGTTCAGAAATCATGGTGTGAAGAGGGAACAAACATCTAAACATCTATCCAAACTTTGCTTATATAAATATTAGTTTGATTAAAACGTTATGTAGCTAGATACTTACTTGATATGAATGGACCGTTCTGCAATTCTTCTATTATAAAATCCGAACTAATGTATTCAATGATCTCTTCATTATCTATCATCAGACAATCAACCAGTCATTTATTGTTCAGGACAAAAAAACCGATATGACAAACTTTACCAACATTACATAACCTATATAACATCGCAGCTTTCATATTTTTGACATTACTCTAGCCCAGAGTTAGTTGACCTAACCCTCCCACATCAGTGGGTTAAAATTTCAATACCTATTTAACACAAGGTTACCTCCTAACTCTTGGTGGTACAAGAAATAATTCGAATTTAAATCCAAAGTAGTATTTAGCCCTGAGTTAACCTACCCTGGCGCAAGTCGGGCTTAGGTATTCATTAAATTGCGAAGTCTCCAACCGGTACCTACTTTTGGTACATACTTGTTGACAAACGTTCGCATTTTCGCAACAATTCTTTTTGTTTTCGATATGTTGGTAGAATAAGCTGTCAAAAACAACTTTCATTCATCTTCATGCTCTGTTCGTTCATCCCGTGTTCATCCATTCCATTCTTTTATTCATTCACTCTCTTGTTATTTTCCTTGATCAGTGAATTTTCTGTATTTATTCGGTAAATTACGATGGATTTGTCTTTACGTGAACAAGTAATGATAAATCAATTCGTTTTAGCAGCTGGTTGTGCTCAAGAACAAGCTAGACAGTTATTACAAGCTGCTCACTGGCAATTTGAGGTAAAATTCGTAATTTATGTAAACAAACACAAGATAATCATGAAATGGCTGCTACATATTTTTCTTTACATTCGATGGCCTTCCCGACTCGCTGTTTACTAAATAAGCTATCAGACATCTAACGATTCAGGTTTCATACTATGTCATCATTCGGAAGCCAATCAGTTGTACAAAATTTCCTGTGAAGTGAACTATTTTTATTTACCTCGTGCTGATTACGTTAGAAGCATACAAGTACCTATAGCTATATCTGTTGATGTTGACGGCGAAATACCTACTTACGCATTACAGCATGCTCAGCAAAGCTCAGGCATGATAAATGTAATAAATCCGTGGCTCTTTGTTATTAGATCTACAAGATTAACAAAAAACTAGAATTATACCACCACCATAGAAGATCATACATAAACATTCTGAGTTATGTAGGTGTTTGGTAGGTATGTATTTAGTCCTTAGAATGATTGTAGGAATCAGGTATCAACAGCATACAAGAAATAGAAAATAAACACATACAAAGAAATCATTATCTAGAAAATCTTTGTTTGTTTATACCAATTGATTTACATATTTATAAACATTTCTGTTTTGTTTATACAGACAGCACTCTCCATATTTTTCCAAGAAGTTGCTCTGCCAAGTGGAGCCAATGGTATTGCAGCACCACATTACCGACAGGTAAATAAAGTTACTGAATAGACTTAACATAATTTTTGATAATTATTATGAATAGCATACGTAAGTAAGAATCTATTTTGTTTGGCGTAAAGTAAGATTATCTATCTATGTTTAAGTAAATGGAAAGAATCTGGGAAATTGATGTAGATGTCTATTAATAATATGATAAAATATATACAGGGTGAGGCGTAAAGAGTGGCCAAGCCTTTACCTACGTTATATACTAATAAAAGGAGGGCAGTATTGGTAGCCATTTTGAGCACTTATTGTAAGAAATTTCAATGCAATAAGCGAGTTTTAACCTTACTTGTAATTTTAAAAAATGACCCTTAACCATCTTAACTCAGGAATACACTTTGCATGGAAAGTTGGAAATACCAAGTAGTTATCATTTCGGAATCTCATTGAAGTGGGCAAGATTTTTATTAGTCGGTCACTCAGGTGGCCATACAATTTTTTTTCACCACAGTAGGTCAAACTTTTGGAAAACATATTATTTTTGTTTGTTAGGCATCATGTTGTAAAAGAAAAAGTGTTCATTGGGCACACAAATGGCAATTAGCATTTGATAGCACAGTTATCCAAGAATGCTATAACAAAAACAGATTGAGAAAATTCCTTGATTTGTAACCTTAACATCGAAAAGTATGGACAAGAGTAAAAAAATTAAACATTTCTGAAATGTCCAATAACTCGAAAACCATGAGACTTACTGGGTACAATTTTTAATTTTCTGAACAGTTCTGATGCCCCTTACCCGTTTTATGTCTCACCCTGCATATTATAAATATTTTATTATATTGATTAAGAATATAGAAGATATATTTTTTACTATTTTCTACACAGAACACCTATATATCTTTACTTATAATAAAACTGTAACAGGTCCAATTCTGTACATCGAAGATATTTTGAAATTTTTTTTTGGATAGCAGTCTATTATCGATACTGAAGTCAGAACTGTAATTTTTTTTCATTCATGTCTGTCTGTCTGTTTCTTAAACGCGCATCGCACCGAAACTACTGAAGGTATTGAAATGAAACTCGGCACGATTTTAGGTCATACTACGAGGAAGGACATAGGATACTTTTTATCCCAGAATTCAGTCAGGTTCCCCTGGGAGAGGGGATGAAAGTAAAATTTCTTCAACGCGCATGACGTCGAAAGTGCTGCATGAGTTGGAATGAAACCTAACACGATTTGATTTCATACTACAAGGAAGGACATGGGATACATTTGATCCCGGAATTCAGTAAGGTTCCCCTGGGATAGAGGATGAAAGTAAAATTCCTTAACCGCGCATCACGACGCAACAAATGAATGAATTCAAATGGAACTCGGCATAATTTGAGTTCATACTACGAGGAATAGTACATTTTACACCTAGGCGAGAAAGTGATCGATTCCTACCGAGTGTGTCGTTTTGGCCACGAGGTAGGAATCGCACTTTCTGCCGAGTGATAAATAGTGCTTTATACTACACCTTCGATAAAAATAAAAAGCAGAATTAATTATTAATTGAAATTTAGAAGAACTTACCGCGCCCAATGATGTTGGTAAAACCTCATTGACCGCGCCAGCCTTTGGGTTCTTTTTTCAAAATATTGTTCGCAAATCGGAGGAGGCCTAATGGACTTGGAACAAAAACTTTTTGTCGTTTGACCGAACGAAAATAACCATAGCTACCGGCCGATCTTTTAGGAAAATAAAAAAAATAACACGTTAGAAATGGATTTCCATACACTTTTTCTTCCCGCTAAAACACGTGAGAAATGAAATTCCATAGAGTTTTTCCTCCCGGTTTCCTTTAGGCCTGGGGGGTGATTCACTATGACCAATGCAAGCGTGTTACACACCTACGACACGACAACGGCGTGGAATCGTACAAAACCGTATTCCGCATGCCCTAGTTGTCATTCCTTACCACTGCACGGCACGATTTGAACTATTTTGAACTGTCAAATAAACGAGCTCGTTCATAGCGTGTTAAGGCACAGATTAGCGTGTTCCTGCAATAGTTAGTATGGATCGTTTCGTCGTTCGTATTTTGAGGTTTTAATAAAATCATTTCATAAAATGCAACCCGTAAGATATCTTTTGTTGATTGTGTTTATCAAAGAACACAATAACAATAACACAGCCAACACGGCTGAAGAGTCTAACATGCATAGATAATTTTGCCCATAACTTCAAAAAACCATGTGCAACTGAAGTTATAGAATTCGCATTGTCTGACCACACGGCCCAACTGATCAAACTTCCTATCAAAAACTTTGCCCTACTTAAATATTGGCGGATAAAAAAGCGAGATTACTCAATTGAAAATGTTAATAAATTTTCGAATGTTCTTGCAGGCATATCTTTTTCCGAAGTATACAGTGAAAATGACCCTAACTTAGCTTATAATATATTTTTTGACATTTTTAAACTGATCTATGACTTATGTTTTCCTTTCAAAATCGTTACTATTAGGACCACTAAGCCAGTGCGCTGGATATCTCGCGGCATCAAGTTATGCTGTAAAAATAAGAGAAAACTTTTATGGGAGCACAGGAAAAAACCTTCGGAAAAAAGTAGAGATAACTATAAAAAGTACACCAAAATCCTAAATAAAATTGTAAAACTTACGCAAAAAGCACAGAATAACCATAAAATAATGACATCTAAAAATAAATCAAAAACCACATGGCGAATAATAAACAATACAAAACGAAATATCCCTTCAGATACAATACGAAAAATATGTTTAAATGACTCTATATTATTACATAAACCTATTGACATTGCAAATGCATTCAATGACTTCTTTATAGATAAAATAGTACCAATCCAAAACTCGGGAATAAACGTAACTTCAAGACTAACTAGCCGAAGAGACTCTATGTTCCTGCAACCTTGCATATCTACTGATGTTCTCAAAATAATATTGTCCCTTAATAACACAAACAGTGTTGGGTATGACGATATTTCAACGAAGATTCTAAAATCAGTAGCTGGAACCATATGTAAGCCGATTAGCCATATTATAAATTTAAGCATTAGCTCGGGTGTATTTCCTGACTCATTAAAAATCTCGATTATTAAACCCGTACATAAAAAACAAAACAAAGAATGCATGGGTAACTATAGACCCATATCTCTGATACCAGTTATTTCAAAGATATTTGAAAAGCATATATACAGGGTGTAACAAAAATAAGTAACCAAACTTTCAGGTGGGGTGTAGAATCGAACACTGAATTCAGGAAAAATATTAAAAAAAATCCCGCCCTTTAGTTTTCGAAAAATAAAATACATAAATACGGAATTTTCACTACATTACGCAAACGACTGATGCACGTGTTTATTTGACATTAAAATATGATTAAAAGGTCTACGTACCTTGTGTACACCTTTTTAGCAGATAAACATCTTTTTACGGGGGTACCCACGACCGGACACGCGATATCGCAGCAGCGCGCGCGGCGGCGGGCTGCACGTGTCGTAGTTATGTAGGAAGCTAGCCAATGCATTCCAATTTTCCCATTTCAATTTTCATCTCGTGGTATTCAATATCTGAATAACGCATACGAGCCATTTTTACGCACAAAAAACCGATAAGCGCCGCCGCGACCTCCACCTTGCGCTTGCAATGATGCAACTAAACGGCCATTGACCCTATGATAACATTTCTGTGGTATGACAGTTTGACAAAACTAACAATAAGCCTAGCATTGGGTGAACATTCAGATGAACTAAGTTTGTATACCTATCTCGCTCTCGCGCGCTAAAAGTTTGTGCCTTTTCTTGTCTCAATCTGGTGCTTCGGAAATGCAAATTGTAACAACCTTTTATGGGGTTCATTGTAAGTTACTCACCGTGTTTTTAAAGGTCAATGTGAATGTAGGTACTTAGGTAGTCAACGATATGAAAAAATAAAAGCTAGTAGTGAATATCTTTTAGTAGGAAGGTGCATGCTTAATGAATGTACCTACTAACTATGCATTTTCGCGATAGAACGTGTGTAAAGACTTAAAATAATTTATTTATTTTTTAATTCCTAGAGGAAAATTGGAATGTATTTGTTGTACGTAGGCTCCATATCTAAGCACGCCGTGCAGCCTGTTCGCTTCCGCTGCAATGATGTCGCGGGTCGATGACCGCGGTGGCCGCTCATTAGGGCACCGTTTAGGTGTTATGGGCTTATAAAAGAGATGAATACAGGTACTTAGGCCAATTTTTTTTTATTCCAAATAGACACATGTATTATAGTCTATTGCCTAATGTTGTGAAAATTTCGTAATCATTTATTAAATTTTTCGAAAACTAAAGGGCGGGATTTTTTTTCAATATTTTTCCTGAATTCAGTGTTCGATTCTACACCCCACCTGAAAGTTTGGTTACTTATTTTTGTTACACCCTGTATAAATCTCTTTATAACTACTTAGAAACGAATCAAGTTCTATGTAGTGAACAGAAAGGATTCAGGGAAAATAAAACAATTAATATGGCAATATATGATTTTCTTCAACCTGTCACTAGAAATGTTGATAATAAAACCGCCGTCTGTTCAATCTTCTGTGACATGACACAAGCATTTGATTATGTTAGACATGACATTTTACTGCGCAAACTTGAAGTATACGGTGTAAGAGGAAATACTCTACAATTGATCAAGTCTTACTTAGAGAATAGGAAACAGTTTACTAAGATTACCAATATTAATTATAAAACGAAAACTGAAGAAAGCCACCTTTCACGAGAACGGATTGTAAAATATGGCGTCCCCCAGGGGAGTGTGCTAGGACCTCTACTGTTTATTATTTATATAAATGATCTACCCAGAGCGATAACTCACCCAATATCACTATTCGCCGATGATAGTACGGTTACTGTAGTTTCTAAGAGCACTGACACTTTTAAAAATGACATTAATTTAGCTTTGACATCAATAATTATAGACTGGTTAAATAATAATAATCTTAAAATTAACATAAACAAGACAAAGATCATACATTTTAGACAACGCGATAATGCAGCTTCAAAAACAATTGACATTTATTACAACAATAAAGTAATCGAACAGATGGAGAGTACAAAATTTCTGGGGGTAAATATTGATAAGAAACTAAATTGGAAATCACAAATAGAAGCTCTTTGTAAGAAAATCAATAGCTCAGCATATGTCCTATACAAATTAGCACCATTAGTGGACATAGATACCTTACTTATTGCGTATCATGGTATAATTGCATCTAATATTAGATATGCAATAATGTTCTGGGGAAATTCAACAGATGTTTTAAAAGTTTTTAAATATCAAAAGCGTTGCATTAGAATCATGTTTCACCTTAAAGTAACCGACTCCTGTAAACCTTTTTTCCTTAAGTATAAAATTTTGACTCTACCATCACAGTATATTTTGGAGACAGCTATGTTTGTCAAAAATAATCAAAATCTCTTCGGTCGACCTTCGGATTTAGTGGTCCGCAATAGGCGTGACAATAATAAAGTCTGTCAAATAAATAGAAAAACCACAATGATGGGTAAGAGTATATTTGCTATGGCACCCTGCATATATAATAAATTACCACAATCTATAAGACTACTGCCCAATATGGAGTTTCAGAGAAAGTTAAAAACGATTCTTTCAAATAAATGTTATTATGCTATAAATGAATTCTTAACTGACAAAGATTTTTCTGCTTCGTGACATTCGTTATTTTTAAGTTGCTTTCATCCAACATTAGTTTCAAGGTTTGTTTAATTTAATTTAATTTTAATGTAAGCTTAATAAGCTGTTATTATTTGTACACAGACATTGCACACCGTAAAACCGGTAGGAATACATTGATTCGCTTAATAGACATAAAAACACCTGTACCTACATGTATTTCATGCAATAAACGATACTTTACTTTACTTTACTTAACACAATCCTTAGGAATGATAGATTTTTAGGTTATGATAATCAAAACAAACAAACTTATTCGTTCCGAAACTAGTCATGACTGACTTGAATGTTTATAAAAATCAATATTTTTGGGCTTTTAATTTTCAAATCACACTAAAATATTGTAAGCTCAACAATTATTGATGGTTGAGCAAGCTTAAAATTCAAAATATTTATTATTCGGAAACAAAAAATAATTTATAATAAAACCGTAAATTTTCCGAGTAGTCCGAATGTAAGATTTTGAACGCACCGTGTGAAATAATCGAAAAACAAAACACGGGGCATAGACAACCAGTCTTGTGGCATGCAGAATTCAATTTTTCGATTCCACACCTAGGCTCGTTTGAATCGTGTTTATATTTAGAACACGTTGTGACGTCACACGTTTTGGGCATGTTATCTCGTAGGTCATAGAGAATCATGCCCCTGCAAAGACATACTTTCTATTCCGAAATTACTGAATGAGTTGAACTGAATTGGTACGATTTGAGTCCCCTGTGAGAAGGGATGAAAGTAAAATTCCTTCACCGCGCATCACGCCGAAATTACTGAATGAGTCAAACTGAATTGGTACGATTTGAGTTCAAGGAAGGACATGGAATACATTTTATCCTGGAATTCAGTAAGGTTCCCCTGGGAGAGAGGATGAAAGTAAAATTCTTTAACCGCGCATCACGACGGAACTACTTAATGAATTCGAATGCAACTCGGCATGATTTTAGTTCGTACTATGAGGAAAGATACATTTTATCCCGGAATTCAGTAAGGTTCCCCTGGGAGAGAGGAAAAAGTAGAATTCTTAAACCGCGCGTCACAACGGGTCTACGCGTCGTCCGATTTCATGCATTCTTTTTGTTAGAAACAGTCAGTGTTGCAAGATCGAATTTGACTAAATCAGTAGAAAATCAGTAGATTGATGAAATAATCTGTAGATTGAAGAAAAAAAATAGTAGATAAAGGGTAGGTAAGTTCCTATCTATTTATTTTTCCAAGACGCACCCATTAGTTAGGTTCCTACCTACTAAGGTGGTGCGTCTTGGAAAAATGAGTTAGGTTCCTACCTTACATAATATATGGTGGTTTAGCTGGTCCAGTTAACCCAAGTTTGGTTGCAGTAAGTGGTCCAATTAAACTAACTGGTCCACAGAAAAATATTTTTTACTGTGGTACACAGCCAACTGTACCTACCTACTAACGAAAAAAAATTACGGTGGTCCAGTCAAATTGATCAGGAGCCCAATTCTGCCATACAATTGCTTCAGTATGACAATGGAATCGTCGCAGAATCATCACGTAGAATCCTTAGATTAATAAAACTCCAGATAGTGCGAGCGAGATAAATTAATAGTTTCAAACTTGACGCGCGTCTCTCCATCTGCATTCATCATAATTTCTTTCATCTGAGGTGGAATACCAAAACGTGTCATTCTGTGTCGATACCCGTCATGTACGGAACCATGAGTAAGAAGTGAAACGAGTATGACATTTCTTAACACTGACGCTGGCCGATTCGTAGCTAAAAGTCGTGTAGATAAAGAATGGGATTGAAGATGACAACATGCTATCCCCCCTAGACCCTACACGATTTTTTGCACGGCGGCGTTTCATAATATGAGAGACTACGGTTAAATGTGAACTTAATTATTCGGCAGGTAAGGCAATCGCGAACGAAGTCGCGGGTACAGCTAGTTTATATAATATTACCGTGGTAATAATTAGATAAAATAGGTGGAAGCGCTAGTGTGTGGGGTGGCAGCGCCTTAAGGGAAGTAACCAGAGGAAAGGCAGGAGCTTTCTTCTGTGTATTTAACAATATCTACTGGTGAGAGGCCAAGGGCATTATTTATTACTAGATAATGGCAAAACATCTTGTTTGGGGGAGGCATTTTCAGCAGTGGATGTATGTGTGCTGATGAGGAAGTGTAACAAATCTATCAATTTGGTTTTCAGCAACTGATGACACCGTGCAACACTCCAGCCACTCCGCCGAACTTCCCCGACGCGCTCGCGGCGTTCTCCCGGCTGTCGACGACGGGGAGCGGCAGCCCCGGCGGCCTCACAGCAGGCCCGTTCGCCCCGGCCGCCGCCCCGCCTGTGTCTCCCCTCGCGGCACACCCGCCGCCTCCGCATCAGATGAATCAAATGAATCAAATGAACCAGATGAATATGTTTCCCGGCTCTCCTAACACGCAAACGAATTACACTCCGCTCTCCTGCTCTACCGCTGTAAGTGTTCTCTTTTATCCTACCAGGTTCTGCCTACGGCTGGGCAAGTCGGCAGTTCAATTCAAAATTTCAGCTCAATCTGCTAAGTAGTTTTAGCGTTGTCTTCACCCAGTTATCTCACACTGGCACAAGTTTTCGCCTCTTTAATAATGATAGGATTGGTTTCATTTATTTTTAATGGTAGCTTATTTTATAGACTCATCACAATTTTATCCGATTATGTCCAATATTATCAATCTTACTCTGAGGCTTGGCGCAAACGGACCACCTGTCACCAGTGTCGCGCGCTACCGCCTCAATGAGGATCAGTAAAGTTATAACAATTTCAATAGAACTAGTATCCACGTTATTCTTTATGTGTGAAATAAGCATGATATATCTTTAAAAATTATCCAAATCGGACCATTACGTACGAAGACAGTTTTTTTTATTTTTTTCATTCGATGGGTCTCTCAAAACTAAGTCTATCTGGTTGTGTTATTTTTTTTTCCTAAACGTATAGTTTCAGAGTAAATCAGTAAAAAGTGATATCTGCCTACGGTTAACGGGCGGCGACCGAGCGAGTGACGTCACACGCACCCGCTGCGGTCACTCAGTGAACTTTGCTAGTAATTTGGTCATACATTAACTTCGTCAATTTTTGTCGTAAAACAAAAATTTTTACACTGTGTGTTATGTATTTCTTAGCTCTATAAATCTGCATTCTCAACAAAATGTTACGCATCCTCATTGCAGCAGTCACGGAAGCGCGCGACAGCCACCAGTGTTCGGAAGCGACCACATTTTATGCGTACCATCCATAGGTTAACTGAGTGAGGGTGAGCGGGGCGGGGCGCGACAATGGCGAGGATCGGTGTCTTGCGTGGCGCGCAGCGCCGTCGTCAAATGGCGAGTCGCGGACACTGCTGTAGCAAGTGCGACGCGAGTGCGGCGAGTTCGTAAACTATGTATGAAAAGCGTGTAAACAGCTTGTCGCTCGCCACCGGTGGCTGTAGTCGGTGGTCCGTTTGCGCCTAGCCTAAGATATACATACATAATGTACACTATAAAAGACACAGGACATACACAAAATTATGTTTTTTTTTGTTACAGGTGTGCAGTGAAAACATGCCCAGATAAATAAATGGTTGTAGTTTAGGAGCATCAATAATTTATTTTTCTAATGGTGCGCAATGTGAGCTGTGGAATTGTGTATGAATGTAAATTACTCTAGGAAATACCCCTACAGCGCGGTTTGCTGGCCTTTAATGGGGTACTGTCTATGTAGTCAATCATGTTAATATTGCAAAATTTCGTAACTATTTATGAACCATTACATCTACGAGTACAATGGCAAATTATGCACATTGAAACTATTAGATACTTATCTGTAAGAATTTCGATAAACAAAATTTACAGTTGTGAATTATTCAAAGTTATTCATAAATATAGCATGAATGTATCTATAATTATTACTAAATGTATTGAGGGTAAGCCTTCCAATGGTTTGAGTTAAAAAAAACATAAATCAATTTAGCTGATATTTACTAAATAAAATTTAATAATGTTTTTAAAATAAATTATGCAAGCTAAATAAACGAAGGTTAATTGCCTTCTCAATAGGTAGGTGTAGTAGAAGTTGTACATCCATCTATAAATCAATGTTGATATTAAATATTTTTTATTTTAGTGTTATAATATTATTTTCATTTGTCTTACTTATAAGAAGACATTTTTATTGCATTGTAAGAATAAAACAACTTGTTTAATATTGTGCATTTTCAGTATTGATTTCATTTCTTGGGAATCAATTAGTTTTGTGTCTGTATAGATAAAAATAATTAAATTATTGCATTATAAAAATATAGTTATGAAGTAGATAAGTAAAAATAT
Source organism: Eupithecia subumbrata (assembly GCA_949316285.1). Taxonomy (NCBI): domain Eukaryota; kingdom Metazoa; phylum Arthropoda; class Insecta; order Lepidoptera; family Geometridae; genus Eupithecia; species Eupithecia subumbrata. The sequence continues at coordinate 25,771,538 of OX438646.1, read as the reverse complement.
TCTATCACCATTGCAATGTAATAATCAGTAATCAATGAATAAAATGACCTGATTACAACTTTAAAATTCTATGTGTGGTATTTTCTTAGTGTCTTTATCAAATTGTTTGTTTAAACTCCGTATCGTCTTTAGGCAGGTCCCTTAACTTTTTTTCGACAGAGGTGTCGTTTCCATCTTCCATCAAATTCTGGATGCAATTTTCTTCATAAATTTCAGCACTTTGCTGAGGGGTTAGAGATTCTGACAGCTTACTTCTTTTAAATATCAACTGAAAAAAGTCGTAAAAATATAAGTATAAGTACCTACTACCTACTTCTCTGTACGGATGTGGCGTGCTTTAAATTATGTGGTCATCATCATCAACCAAATGTTTATCTACTGCTGAATTGAACAGGCCTCCCGAGTGTTTACTTTTCTAAGAGATCTAAAATATGAGTATCATTTACTATATACCTTACTCATAGTTGTAGAAAGTTCAAACATTTGCATGGGCAGTATCTAACTTACCTAGTTCGTTCATAAACCAATCTTCGGAGTGGCGATGACTACAACAAAAGAAACATTACCTACTACCTATCATATATAACTATTGTCCGCGATACCTGCTACTCCACCTACTTCTAAAAACCGTGGAGCGGAAATACTCTCAGACCCGAAGCATAGCTATAAGTGGGTATAAAGGAAAACTTTCTAAGCATCACAGAACCTCACCTTATAAATTTGAGGTCTCTCATAAATCCACAAAGTGATTATGGACGTTAATATCACAGATAGGGCGAAGAGCAAATAATTACTGGAATACTTATAGGCGTCGCGGAAAACACCGTACCAGCAGGTTACTGCGGCGCCATCCATAGTACCTAATTTCAGCGAAACGACGCACTAATAGGGACCATAGAAATGTGAACCAGGGAATATTTCTGATTATTCCGTGGGTCTTTTGTTATGACAAACATGTTGCATACCTAGATTCATACAATGCTTTACTCGTTTTTGGGTTCTATGTCAGAGATATTTTAGTACTAATGTACTCATCTATGGTTTACCTAGTTTGATATGGGTCTAGGTTTTAATGACATCGAGAAAAAAATCTAGGTCTTTAGTAGACTCCCTAATCGAAGATTCTCATCGATCTTGGAGATATAAAATCTATATTCTTGCCCTCGGAAATGTCATTTTGTTTGCTATCAAAGCCAAAGACTAGGGCGGCTATTGGGTGTAAACAAAGATCCTATGACTACGTTCCAATATCTTTGGGTGTAAAATTCTAAAAAATCCTTGACGCTACGAATAAGTATTAGGTACTTCTTCGTAGCCTTGACGTCAGTTTGTCTTATAACTATTACCTAATTGGGAGCCCAAGATTGATGATGATGATACCCTCCTAGCCGGATTTCGGTCACGGCGCGGCACGGCGCGCGGCGGCGGCAAACGTATGCTCTGTCCCGCTCCTATGAACGCGAAATCCTATGCCTATCTTTTTCACAAAGTGCCGCGCATTGTACCTACCTCTACTAGGACTAATGTAATGCATCTAAGGGTGTGTCCAATTATAGCGCGGCATTTGAACGCGGCGGCCGCGCGCGGCTATTCGCGCTGTGATTGGACGACTGCCGCGCGCGGCAGTCGCATGTTACCAGCCGCGCGCGAATGAAGTATTGTTCGTTCGCCAGTGATTGTGTGTGTGTAGACGAGATGGTAAAATGGATAATGAAACTGCTATTCGTTTAATTGAAATATATGGTCCATTATGGGATACTAGGCGAAAAGAATACCACAATAATAACATAAGAGAAGATCTATGGGATGAAATTGCAAAAGCATTCGAACAACCAAAAGCAGTTTTAAAAATGAAAATGAAAAGTCTTTTAAGTTCATACAGAAGGGAGAGAAACCGAGAAAAAACAACGAATGTCACTGGTAGTGGTAAGTTTAATCTTATATTTTATTAAGAAGTAGGTACTCGTACATAATAATTATAATAGTACATTATGGTACTAGTGTGTAACGGTGGTGATTACCGCCTAGGCGCCATTGAATGTCAATTTTTAGGGTTTTGAAGATCGAAGATCGGTTTCAAAACCCTTATGGTATCGCTTTGTCTGTCCTTTTTTCCCTCCTTAATAACTCAAAAACTACTGCAGCTACCAACTTGAAATTTAAAATAATAATACATTTCGTGCACGTGTACAGATTTAGAGAAAAATAAATGAAAATAAATGAAAAATGAAAATGAATATTTTCCATACAAATTGTGATGCCGAAATTTTAAAAGATACCTACAGATTCATATGGGGTATCAAATGAAAGGTATCATTTTGCACATTTCAAAATATTTTTTGAAATTTTTGTTGGTTTCATACTTTTGAAAATATTTCGAAAAAAGTCGAAAAAATACCCATTCCCCCCCCCCCTATCTCCGAAGATTGCAGAGCGATCCATGTAAAATGTATGGAGTGTTTATAGACATGAATCTATATTTTACAGGAAAAATATAGAGAAGTTTGAAAAAAGAACACTTTTTGAAAAATGGTCAAAAAGGGGGGGAAAATTTTTCAAAAGGGGAGGCTACCTCACCGAGTGGGGTATCAAATGAAAGGTATTGGTTTGTACGTTTCAAAATAGTTCTTTAAATTTCTGTAAGTTTCATACTTTTTGAAATATTTTGAAAATAGTCAAAAAAATACCCATTCCCCCCCCCTATCTCCGAAGTTTGCAGAGCGATCCATTTAAAATGTATGAAGCGTTTGTAGATATGAATCTATATTTTACAGGAAAAATATCGAGAAGTCTGTAAAAAGAACACTTTTTGAAAAATGGTCAAAAAGGAATAATTTTCAAAAGGGGGGCTACCCCGCCGAATGGGGTATCAAATGAAAGGTATTGATTTGAACATTTCAAACCAGTTATTAAAATTTCTGTAGCTTTCATACTTTTTGAAATATTTCTAAAAAAGTCGAAAAATTTACCAACCACCAATATAACCGAAGCATGCAGAGAGATCCATCTGAAATGTAGGTTGGTACCTACTATTCTTAGGTATTCGTTAAATTGCGAAGTCTCTAACCAGTACTTTGGTACATATTTGTTGACAAACGTTCAAAACCCTCGGCGCGCGAGTTACACTCGCACTTGACGGATCTTGTTTTAATAGATGTTTCTACCAAAGTATGTATGTGTTCGAATTCTTCCAAAGTTAATCTTAAAAACTGTGTAGTACGGTAGTTGATTTCATAATTTATCACTTCCAGATTCTGTATCCTCTGTTGATAGAGTGGTCGCATCCAACATTGCCTTGTTTTAATACACTTTCTTCTGTTCCTTCTTCTACGTAATTTACGAATAATAAGCAGAGCAACAACACACGCGGCCGCTTTCATTGTGGTTTCAATACGAAATAAAGAGCGCGGCGTGTCTCGGACATGCCGCGCAGTACTGCCGCGCAGAAGGTCTAAACTAGTTCGCGGCAAATTTGCGTCCCGCGAATGCCGCGCGTAGCTGCCGCGCACTTTGCGCGCTGTGTTTGGACACACCTTAACGCTAACCAAGCTAACCAGAGCTTGTGTTATGGGTACTAGATAACTGATAGTGATAGATAATGATATGTATATTTAATACATTACACTACATAGATAAGATATTTTTTTATTATACATAGAAAACATCCAGAACAGCCTGACCAAATATCTGCAGATCGTACAAACATTTGTTCCGAGGCGGGAATCAAACTCGCAACCTCCAGCGTCGCAGCCGTACCTTCGCCCGCTGCGCCACTGAGGTCGTCAAGTCGTAGGTAAGACTGAAGGTGCAGAAAATGCAACCTGCATTTTCTGCTTCTGCTCAGTTCTAACAGAATTTTGCAATGGGAAGGTTTTGTCTTCTAGATGATTGATAAAATAAAAAAGGCTTGTTTTACATAATACATTTCATTAAATTTTCTTACACTAAACTTATTTACCTACTATACATACTATGTTTATTTTTATTAAAAATTTTCTTAAGGTACTTTTGTATTGTATTTATTGCTTCTATGTATAAGCAATGTTTAAAAATTCAAACAAAAACGTGAAAGTTAATAAAGTTTTATATCTACCAGAGCCAAAGACATAGTAGCCTATGTTCCACAAGATAAATGTAAAACGTCAGAAAAGTTAAACTTTTAAAACTATCATGATTTGTATTTCACAGGTCATGATTAATATCCTGTTATAAATAGGTTTTTTTAGTGCCTACTAAAAAGTTACCTTAGCAGGACATGTTATTTCAGGAATTAAAAATGGAAGCAAAGTAGTAGGTACCTCAAGAAAAGAGTAGGTCAACTCTACAGGAGCATTTTTACATGATTATCCAATGTGAAATGAGCCTGAGAGGCAGTATGCGATTTTTCTTTCAAGTACCTAATACCCTAACTAATTTTATAGGAACCTACTTTAAATTATACAGGTAAGGTACATAACATCATTTTTTTATGTGATTTGGTTTGACACTTTCATTTAGTTAACATAAATATTTGAAGTGAATACATCAAATAATTCACTCCCATTACTTCTTATAGAGTCCACAGGTGATCGGAATGCCATTCAATGTGGCAATGCTGCCAGCATTCTGGGCACTCTGCCTTCTGGTGACGGCTTAGATTTTTAAGAAATAGATTTATATATTAGTTGTAATTGTTTTATTCTGTTACTGTAATTTTCTATAATTTCTGATAAATAAACATTGCTTTCTCCCATTATAGATTTAATAAAGGTATGCAATGTAAGTTACACAATCTTTCATGGGGGTGAATTATTTGAAAGGCCATCATTTTACCCAATTTCTAAAAAGTTGCAAAACAATTTAAACCTGTTCGTTTACCATAACTTTATCATAACATCATGTTAAAATGTAAAATAAGTAAATAAAATAAATTCCAGATTCCAAGATAATTCCAATCCTCTGCTAAAAGTCAGTAAAATTATTGTATAAAACAGTTCATTACAAAAAAAGTGTTTTTCAATGTTAAATATACATCATTTCAGCCATTGAAGACATCTTTTTAGGTATGTGAACTAAGGTTTCAAAATAACTTGCTAATTCATCAATAGTGACATCACAAGGAGGGTTGAGAGCTTGCTGGGAACAGGAGCCAGTTTGACTATGCTGTACCACTTCTTTATTTTCTCTAGATGATGTGCTTTCAGCATGTTTCCACCATTTCTTTTCATTGCTCCCAACTGGAGCACCATTTTGTTCTTTTGTATCACTTGATATCTTTAACTGGTTACATGTTGTTACTAGAGTGCAAAGGTTGAGAGAGTCTATGCAATCAGAATTGTCTTCTGGTTGACACTTTTTGTCCAAGTTACTAATGCAACCCTTTATTATTTGTAACACTGGTTCATTTAGTACTTTGTTCTTTTTTTTAAATATTCCAGTATTTTTATTCTTTTTCTGAGATAGGCATGTACATGAACTACTCTGAACTTGAGGTCTTGTTCGCAATCCTGTTTTGTGAAAAGGATTTTCATTCTTTTTTGCACTTACTCTCAAGGGCTCTATTTCTAGTCTCCCCATCTCTTCTTGTAGCAATATATCTTCTTTAGCCATTTTAAATACGACTGAAATAATGATAACCATTAGATTTAGATAAATAAACTAGTGTTTAGTGAACTACTTTTAATAAGAGATGGAACTTGTTCTGCTTTATTTGATGGAAAGGAAACTATTGTCTATTATTATAGCTGTGTTTCAGTTCATTTACTGGGCACCCAACAAATAACATTAGCCAAAATCGTAAATTTGGGTTCCTATTGACTCGAGACATTGTGTGGCTTGGTACCTCAAAAATATATCTTTCGTGGGTTAGTTTCAATAACTTGTTAGGGCACTATTCAGTTGTGGTTGTGCTGGAACTCTCAGGTAATATAAATATTCTAGGTTACCTAAAGCGAACAATATCAAAATGCCAAGTATTAATTGGTGCAAAAGAAGCTTGCCCACTGTGTTTGGTTGAAAGTAGATATTCATCTGAATTCGAATCAATAAATTTGATAATGTTACATGATGTTGTGTAGTGAGCTCCAAGAAGTTACGTACCATACGTTCTGCATGCATCAAGATTTAAATGGGAGCACGATAGAAATCCACAATGAAAAATTCGCAACTTCTATTTCCACAACAAAATATTTTGATTGCGTCACGCACGTCAAAGAGAGAGAATACAATACATAGATACAATATGACGCACGCCGTGGTCCATAGATAAATAATAATCTCCTAAGTCGTGGTCCGTCCTCCGTCTGAAGCCGGCTTTTGACTATGGGATATAATATAAACTAGCTGCTGCCCGCGGCTTCGCCTGCGAAGTTCCCGTTCCCGTGGTAATTCCGGGATAAAACATAGCCTATGTCCGTCTCCTGGTTCTAAGCTGCCTCCCCACCAATTTTCAGCCAAATCGGTTCAGCCGTTCTTGAGTTATAAATAGTGTAACTAACACGACTTTCTTTTATATATATAGATGACATCTTGTGCTATATATTACATCCCGCGATTGCTATTCACACTGTAAGATATATATTTTGGAGCACACAATGATCAGTTTACACGTCTGCACACGAACGCCAACATTCAAACGGAGGGCGAAGCGGGGGAGGCGCGGTGTCCGGGGACGTGAGGTAAAATATACACCTTCAAATGACCTTCAAATATCGCTCACTCGGTCGAAAAAATATTTATAGTTTGGGATGTAATATATATTATAGCACAGTGTAAACGGTGCCATACAAAATGTATGGTGAGCGATAAAATATTATATCTCGGGATGTATATTTTACCTCACGTCTCCGGAACCGCGCCTCCCTCGCTTCGCCCTCCGTTTGAATGTTGGCGTTCGTGTGCAGACGTGTAAACTGATCATTGTGTGCTCCAAAATATATATCTTACAGTGTGAATAGCAATCGCGGGATGTAATATATAGCACAAGATGTAATTTATATTATATCCCATAGTCAAAAGCCGGCTTTATGGTGCTTCTAAACGGGCTACACATTTCTGCAATTAGTGGCTGCATTATTGGCAACTTATTGCCCGGCCATTACGAAAATATTGCTCGAACACTGATGTCCGAGCAATTTTTGGCCGCCAATGTCTTGCGATAGGATGGCTCATTCATTATGCAGACCCTTAAACGGGCTTAAAAGAGAGATTGTGGATTCGACCGTATCTAAATAGGCGTGAAACTTTAGACAATTTAAGTCTAGAAATAAGCCTTGATGAAAAATGATTCACAAACTCAAAAACTAACAACAAAGCACAGAACATAACAATTAGTCAAACCATCACCCATAAAAAACTTCTTATCGGTAGAAAAAGATGCACTATGCCATTAAAATAGGGAGCGACTGAAACAACAATAGAACTGGCTGGGCAATATTAAAGTTAAATCGATCGGTCAGCGATCGCCGGCCATACCATACCGGCCATAAATGGCCACACCTAAAATGTTTGGCAATTATTGCCTGGCCATTACTGCAATCTTGCATAGTCTGGCTGGTATTACGAGCAATGTTGCCGATCATTAAATAAATAAATAAATAATGCTGGACAATTCACAGCATTATCTAGCCCCAAGCTAAGCAGAGCTTGTGTTATGGGCACTAGATAACTGATATACTTAATACAATACACTACATAGATAGATATTTTTTATTATAGATAGGAAACACCCAGACCAACGGAACAAATTTCTGCAGATCGTACACAAATTTGTTTTGGCGAATCGAACCCACAACCTCCAGCGTCGCAGGTGGACCTTCGCTCGCTGCGCCACGGAGGTCGTCATTGTATTGAGGTGCTTCTAAACGGGCTATACTTTTCTCCAATTAGTGGCTGCACTATTGGCAACTAATTGCCCGGCCATTCCAAAAATGTTGCTCGAACACTGATGAGCCGAGCAATCTATGGCCGCCGGGCCATGTGTTGCGTTTAAAAACAAACAACAAAGCACAGAACATAGCAATTAGTCAAAGCATCACTCATAATAAACTTCATGTTGGTAGAAAAAGATGCACTATGCCATTACAATAGGGAGCGACTGAAACAACAACAGAACTGGTGGGCAATATTGCAGTTAAATCGATCGGTCAGCGATCGCCCGGCTATACCCGCCATAATGGCCACAACTTAAAAGCCTCCACACACAGAAAACGTGGCCGGGCCGGAGGCGAAGGCGTGCGAGTTGTAACATATGAATTTATATGAGAGACCACACACACGCCGCCCTTCACCTCCGGCCCGGCCATGGTTTCTGTGTATGTTTGGCAATTATTGCCGGGTCATTACTGCAATCTTCATAGTCTGGCTGGTATTGGGAGCAATGTTGCCAGCCATTGTATTGCAGGCACATATTGCAGAAAAGTGTAGTCTACACTCGGTCTACACTGTAGGTGTAGACCGTTTAGAAGCAGTTTAAATAACCGGCTTCTTTTTACGGTTTTGCTTTGTCATACATCATCATTCATCTCATCAGTCATCACAATCATGGAGACTCTTCGAAATAGGTGATTTCGTTCGACGCCATGCTTTTACTACTTGGGCCACGGACAGTTGTCTCGAACCTACCGATTTTTCGGTATTTTCCACGATCCACGATTTCAGAGAGAGAATACATGGCCAATTTTTCATATCAATCTTATGAAAACAAAACAGCGAAATAGGCTGTGTCTACATAGTCAATCCCTAGTATTATTACATTCTAAACGACTCTGACGCAAATTGTTTTTTTTTTAGTATCGCTAGTTTTCACATAATTTGCCATGTTTAGGGCGGCTTGCGGATCGTATTTAAATCAAAATTAGTTAAATACGTTTACCGGCAATATAAAAATTGGGAAACCTTTATACCCTAGATATGCCCTAGATAAAAACCTACTACGAGAATTTACGTGATGGATGAATGAGACGCTAATTGTTATGACTTCAAAGATAACCGTGGCACAGATATTATAATACTATACACCGTGGCTATGGCCAAAGAATGTTGGTACCTAATGATCCTAAAGATCGTAAAAAATAATAAAAATTTTTCAAGATTCAAGATATTTTATTGCGGAACATGCTGTTTAGAGGTCTTAAAATAATTTATGGTATCAAGCATGCACCCTGCTAGGGCACTGTAAACTTATACTTATACTAGGTTTTCCCTACTCCTAAACCTAAGATTGCACTACGAATATAAAATTAAATTTTTTAAACAATTAAAGTACGTACCTACGTAGATAGAGTTCGCGCAAAACTTTATGAGCTCTGTGAAGTTGGCATCAACGGCTTCGCACCGAACCGTAATTATGGCGTTGAGTCTGTCTGTCTTTTATTCTGTCTAGCACATTTTGTTCAGCATTAATTTATTTTTAATTCAAAAGTATTTAGAATATGTAAACGTCTTTTACTCAGTGATGGGTTACTTAAAACCTAAAATATTAGAATAAATTAAACTTTTTATCTAACGCAATTCACCCAAGTTTGAAAATAAAATAATAACAATGTAACAAATTCATTTACAATCTAGTTGGCAATAGGTACTTTAGAATGAATGCTTTTGAATACAATGACGCAGCAAAGTCTTTGACGGTTTTTCGGTGTTCGTTTCGTTGATTTGATAGTTTTGTTCATGTTTTTGTGGAGTATTCCTTGATATTAGCTGTTTCACATCAAATATGCCACAACAACGTTAGGTATTTAGTTTGTACTCGTGTAATCCGGGTGAAAACAAAGCATAGTTTTTAATTTATAAAAAAAATTAAAAATATTTCGAACTATGCATTACTCAAAACTACAAGACCACAGACTTAACGTTGTGTGACATCACCACTTTCTTGGTCTATCTTTCGCACGGGCGCGGGCGCGAAGCCGAGGTGAGTCGCTAGTTAGTAAATATCACTTTTCTGATTGATTGTACTTGCGAAGCTTTGCTTCTGAGCCTAAGTTCACAGAGCTCATAAAGTTTTGCGCGTATTCTTCCTCTGTCTGCCTACAGACCTAGGTATAAAACTACCTATCTACCTACTAGATCTTTCTTTGGCCCTTTCGATTGTGAGCTGTCACTGTTACCTTTTTGTCAGAAGTAGGTAGTTGCTTTTTGATAGAAAATTCCAAATCAATCACAAAGTGCTGCCAATTCGGCCCCTCTGGGGCTAGATCTAGTCCTTCTTGTTTAGCATCGAATTAAATTATTCAGCCCCAACCTAAAATCTAGCCCTGAATTATTGTCTATCCATCAAATTTATGTCTATGTTATCAAATTTTGTCTTTATTATCTCTGTTTGTGCTGAGAACGAAACAAATGTTTAAACAAAAGTATAGCAAATAGCAAAACAAAATGCACGCACTGTAAATCTATATCAGGGATTCCCCGCGTCTACGTTAACTATCCTGCCTTTGTTATAAAGCCCCACTCAAGTTCCTAACTCCAGAAATATGGCGTTGTAGAAAAAAAAACTCTGATTTCTTAAGAAATCTTTATTAATAACCTTTATTAGCTCAATTGTTTTCATTTATAAAATATAGTTTCTACTAGTTCTACTAGTTCTAATTTGTTTATAATATTTGATTGTAATTTTCTTTGTTAATAAGATTGTAATTCGTACTACCTTTATTATAAACACAGTATTTATGTACACATAATTACACGCAGTATCAATTATAATAAAGAAATACCAATAATTTGTTAATATTTTTTTGCTTTTACCCTCTATTCGACCTTTATGGATTAATCTAGCCGTTTTCTACTCAATCTAGCCCGAAAACCTCAAGACCGGTTATCAACACCGCAATCAGCTAGTTGACAGGTGTGTGACAGGTTGACTTGACAGTTGGTTTGGTTTGTTCCACAGATTAAATATAACCAGATGTGTGGCAAGCGTGCCGATGAGCAAGACCAAAGATTGCAAGGTGGTGGGGGGAAAGTGTTGCCATGCAATTTTATTACCCCGATTTTAGGTTTCTTATTTCATGTCTCTGTTGGTGGATTGGATTTGCGATTTTCCAGTTCATAAATTTGGGTGTTCAAATTCAGAACAGGAAATTCCACCAAACCTTGGTTGACCTTTGTAGTGAATGTTTTAAGTACTGGTGTGTTTAGGTCCTTACTTTTTGTTACAGCCTGCAGGTATTCCTCGGTCCGGTAGGTCTTATTTTATTACTTGCGCACTTACAACCTATTGATCCTGTTCTGTTAGGATTTAAAGCAAACTTTTAACTTTTTTGTGCATTTGGTTAAGTTTAATCGTTCCAGTTCCAGTAAAGTTATTAGTTTTCTAGTAAATAAATATATAAGTAGGTACATAAATTAGGTACGAATGTGGGAATAGGTAAACATTTAATTTAACTAAGCCTAGAAAGGAAACAACGTTTAGTTAGGAACCTATCAATTTTGTTTTGTTATGTAAGTATATTCACTTATTACGATACGAGTAGAAATAATTTTAAACACTAGAATATAGAAAAATAATATCAATAGTTTTATGTTAATAGTAATTAAATAACATTTTTATTAGGGAATTAAATTCTTACACGTTAACCAGGCTTAGCCAACAGACTTCGAAATCACATTTCTCCTAATAAATTAAATCTTACGGTTTAGATATTGCTAAGGTAACCTTTAATACGAAATTTAATGGCACTTTTAAAATTATTATGCAGCTAAAAAGAAAAAAGTGCAAATACAACAAAATTAAATGACACTTTTACACCACAATATTACCAACATTCCTGCCTACTAATCCAAATATTTATATTCTGTTATAATTAATAAGTATGTATGATCAGTCTTTAAGACGATTATTTCAATATGTTCTTAATCAAATCAAATAGTCTTTAGTTAAATAAAACTTATTATTTTTTATACTGGATTGCATTTCTTTTACATTCTCAGATTTAATTTTCTCAAATTAAATCTATATTATGGTATGTAAGAATATTGAATCATAATTATTGATTATAAATAATATACAGGTTGTAACAAAAAGTAAGCACTAAACTTTCATGGGTGGGTTCCGACTTGATTATAGAACCGAAGAAAAATTCCCGAATAGTTTCGAAAAAAAAGTAAACTAAATGTTGTGCTTCTTTTCAGGTAAAATAAACTAAAAAGGCCTACGTACCTCTTTACAACTCCATTAAAACACAAAACACCTTCGTCGTGGGTCGTTGACCGTGGAGTTCAACGACCCGCGACGTCATCGCAGCGGACAACGCCTCTTAGATGTGATAGGTAGGTCTTACAAATGCATTTTTCCTCGGTTTTATGATAATAAGCAAATGACAACAGTCATTCATTCATTACCCAGTCTAGTGATAATTTCGTTTTTATTTATTTGTTTTAAATTTTCATATTTTCCTGTGGTCTTTGATCGAAGCTAAAGTTTGGTCCTTACTCTTTGTTACACCCTATATAAAAGTAATACTACCCAATATTTAAATATTTTGATTGGTTATTTCTATATTTGTTTGGAAGGTAGATTATAATACAAAGTAGGTATGACAAACTTTCTCAGAGTCTTAAACAGAGTTTCATTCTTTTTATAAATATTACGTACCAGCCTTGAAACAGCATGAGGGAAAAGATAAGTTCGCTGTTTCATTTTTATTAATAAATTTTCATAGAAATGTTTACTACAAATTTTGGACTATATTTTGGGTCCCCAATCTTTGCAACCCGTTGCTTCTTTCCAACGCAAACGTAGATGTTTATCTGCAGGAAATCTGTAACAAATAAAAACATGACACTTAAATAATAAATGCGAAAGTTTGGATGGATGGATGAATGGATGTTTACCTCTTCACGCTACTTACTACTGAAAGGATCGGCTGAAATTTTGCATACAGGTATCTAATTCTAAAATACTTTTTATTCCATAAATCAGTTCCTATGGGATAGAAATAACACCCTTAAACGTTTCCATAGAAACAATGCGTGCGAAGCCGCGGGCATAAACTAGTTTTAAGATAATGTTTCTGGTTATATACGTATTCAAATATATTTCAACGCGCCATTTGGGGAATTTTATTGTCGAGTGCAGGCAACCCTAAATTTTCGCAATGTTAGGTTATATTAATTAAAATTTTCATAAAACATAACTTTTGAGCCTTGTACCTCTTAATTGTTCATGTAAATCTATGAATCTGTAAATTTTGAACCTTTTTGTAGTCAAAAGAACTTGTACTTACGAGTGGAATGATAAATTCGGCACTTTTGCTTCACTGTCACTTGTACATTCGAAAACACAGCACCGCACCATTGTTGCCTTTAGTTTTTATTGTTTTTAGGTGCGGGAATGTCCACAGGAACACTTTATTCACATTTATACTTAGAAATCAAAATTTTACAACAATTTCGATGATTCTCGTGTCGAGCTCCGTCGATGTGTAGGAAATTTGTTTAGCAACTAGAGTTGCTTTTCAATGAAAAAACCGGCACGCGAGAAAGTGATAGCAAGCCATTCGCTCTATCTCATTTCTTCTTAGGTTATAGGCATAAGTCGTTCTCTCTTTATGTGTGAATGCGATAGCATTTGCGCGTGTTCTATAGCATACTCTTTCTACGTTGGCAAGCGTGCCGATGAGCAAGACCAAAGATTGCAAGGTGGTGGGGGGAAAGTGTTGCCATGCAATTTTATTACCCCGATTTTAGGTTTCTTATTTCATGTCTCTGTTGGTGGATTGGATTTTCGACTTTCATTCGTTTTATATATTAGGTCCTTACATATGAAATTGGCGTTTTGTATGGGAGGAACAAAAAGTCGAATATTTTTTAATATAATATATTTAATTAATCAAAGTATGAACCATTATTTTCTATGCACTTTTGCCATCTTATAGGTAGTTCATTGATCCCTTTACTAAAAAAACCAGTCGGACGGGAATCAATAAAATCTTTGAAGGCGATTTGGACTGCCCCATCGGAGTTGAATTTTTTCCCTTGCAAGAAGTTATCCAAATTTCGAAAAAAATGGTAATCTGTTGGAGCAAGGTCCGGGGAGTACGGAGGATGTCTTAGACTGAGAATGTAACGCAGCAGTCGACGCGCGTTTGCCGGTTTGCTTCAGTCAATTCGTGAGGTACCCACCTTTCAAGCTTTTTAATCTTCCCAATTTGCTTCAAGTGAATTAAAACAGTTTTATCACTAACACCGCAGCCTGCAGCTAACTCGGACGTGGTTTGCGATGGATCCGCTTCCACAATAGCCTTCAACTCTTCATTATCAACTTGAGTCTCAGGCCGTCCACGGGGCTTGTTCTGCAAGTCGAAATTTCCAGAACGAAAACGTTGGAACCAAAAACGAACTGTGTTTTCTTTTGCAACACGACCGCCATACACATCATTCACCCTTCGAGTTGTTTCCGCAGCACTAGTGCCACGGCGGAACTCGTACTCGTAAATAATGCGATATTTTAAGTTTTCCATTTTGGAAAATGAGTGACGCAAACAGAAAAAAACAGAAGAAAAAAAACAAATGAATGACGATCATCGAAGCACAAATACACGAGTCTATAGCTGTACAAATTTGAATTTGGAATTCCTTACCAAAGAGGAGAAATTTGTGATTAAAGTGGCCAGTACGAAAAACGCCAATTTCATATGTAAGGACCTAATATATTACGTACCAGCCTTGAAACAGCATGAGGGAAAAGGTAAGTTCGCTGTTTCATTTTTATTAATAAATTTTCATAGAAATGTTTACTACAAATTTTGGACAATATTTTGGGTCCCCAATCTTTGCAACCCGTTGCTTCTTTCCAACGCAAACGTAGATATTTATCTGCAGGAAATCTGTAACAAATAAAAACATGACACTTAAATAATAAATGCGAAAGTTTGGATGGATGGATGAATGGATGTTTACCTCTTCACGCTACTTACTACTGAAAGGATCGGCTGAAATTTTGCATACAGGTATCTAATTCTAAAATACTTTTTATTCCATAAATCAGTTCCTATGGGATAGAAATCACACCCTTAAACGTTTCCATAGAAACAATGCGTGCGAAGCCGCGGGCATAAACTAGTTTTAAGATAATGTTTCTAGTTATGTACGTATTCAAAAATATTTCAACGCGCCATTTGGGGAATTTTATTGTCGAGTGCAGGCAACCCTAAATTTTCGCAATGTTAGGTTATATTTATTAAAATTTTCATAAAACATAACTTTTGAGCCTTGTACCTCTTAATTGTTCATGTAAATCTATGAATCTGTAAATTTTGAACCTTTTTGTAGTCAAAAGAACTTGTACTTACGAGTGGAATGATAAATTCGGCACTTTTGCTTCACTGTCACTTGTACATTCGAAAACACAGCACCGCACCATTGTTGCCTTTAGTTTTTATTGTTTTTAGGTGCGGGAATGTCCACAGGAACACTATATTCACATTTATACTTAGAAATCAAAATTTTACAACAATTTCGATGATTCTCGTGTCGAGGTCCGTCGATGTGTAGGAAATTTGTTTAGCAACTAGAGTTGCTGAACAATGAAAAAACCGGCACGCGAGAAAGTGATAGCAAGCCATTCGCTCTATCTCATTTCTTCTTAGGTTTTAGGCATAAGTCGTTCTCTCTTTATGTGTGAATGCGATAGCATTTGCGCGTGTTCTATAGCATACTCTTTCTACGACCGTGACTGACTGAACAAAACGCAAACTTATTGTCAGTCAGTGTCACGTCATGTCACACCAACACCGATCGAGCGGTTTGGTCGGTTTGTTCAGTGTTCAGCAGTGTTGCCAGAAGGTTACATTACTTACATTTTTCGTAACTTTTGACCCCCTCGCGTAACATGTAAGTAATTTTTATATGCAGGCAATTTTAATAACTTTTGAGAACAACGAGACTTGTAATACTAGATTTTTTTCGCAAACATTTTACGAACGCATCCGAATTGAACGCACCTAAAACTAGCGTGTCTAAAAAGCATTTCACTCCGTAGCACACGCGGAGATGGCTCTGAATGGAACGCACCATGACAAAATGAAACGTATCTTGGATGGATTAAGACTTGATTTTGCTTGAACGTGTGCGCACGTATCCTACTTCGCGCCGTTCGCGGTTTCGTAACTACCTACTTAGTTAGAAAAAGAAAATAAACAAACCTCGTCGTGTGCTTTACACAGCACACGACGAGGTTTGTTTATTTGAAAAAGGAATGTTTATCACTTCCATTTTCAAAGCGTGAAGAATGTAGATTCCTGTTGATCTTTGTACAAGGCAGAAAGTACCTTATTCAAATGGCGAATAACATGACAACGAAAAGAAGTAGACCCATATTTTTTGGAGGATTTGTAGAATAAATTATGAAGTTTAATACAACATGCAAAAAAGTACACCTCAATAATCCAGTTTTAAAGTTACAGATCAAAGATAAAATAAAAATCGATTTTTTTGTTAAATTTCTACAAACTAAATTATTTTACTAGGCTTATGTACCGAAATTTTATTTTTTTAATTTTCTTAGCTCGATAAACTATCTAGCTTTCAAATGAGACTACTTTGAATAAAATACACCGTTTAGTCAAACAGAAACGAAGAAAAAACCAGATGAAGTAAATAAAAAAAGTCATGAATTTTTTTATTAAATCGGCTTTTTTTTTAAATACATCATATAAATTTTTTTTATCCGATGTTTATCGATAAATTTACGTCGTGTATCCGCACTTTTCGTTTGATCAAGGTTCGAAAATACGCATTGTATATATCCATAGCCACAAACTCTATAAACATATCAGGTGGATTGGTCTGCAATTTTCGGAGATAGGAGGGAATGGGTGATTTTTCAACTTTTTCAAAATATTTCGAAAAGTATGAAACCTGAAATTTCAAAAACGATTTTGAAATGTACAAACATTACAAACTGATACGTTTTATTTGGATAAAAAAAGGACAGACAAAGCGAGACCTTAAACGTTTTGAAACCGATCTCGAATCCATTAAATAAAGCAAAAATGTATCTTTTGCAGCAAAAACGTAACATTTCAGGAATCGAAACGTAACTTAAGACGCAAGGGCCCTGGCAACACTGGTGTTCAGTTCAGTCAGTCAGTCAGTCAGTGGGGACAGTTCTCGCTTCGCTTCGCTGTTTCGCTTGTATTTGATTTTGTGGATTGACTATTGGATTTAGCTAAGTGGATTATTCTATAGTCCACTTCGTTACGATGGAACCGAATCCTGTAATAATTGCTGCTACAGCTAAACAGACTGCATCTGTAAGATATTTTTAAGTGTATTTGGTCTCGTTTACATATCTGTAAAAAGATTAAATTATTTGCGATTATCTTATTACAGCTTATATTCCTACACGGACTTGGTGATACTGGGTAAGTAATTAAATAAATCTGATTATAATTGCTAACTAATTTGTCTCTGTAGCTAAAACTTGGCTTACCTACTTCTAGCCATGGTTGGGCGAGTACGATTGCGGCAATCAGAGGACCACACGTTAAGGTGATTTGTCCAACTGCATCTACGATTCCGGTAACGTTAAATGCTGGATTCCGCATGCCATCCTGGTTTGACCTGAGGACACTGGATGCTACTGCCCCTGAAGATGAAGAAGGCATTTTGAGAGCTACTTCTCATGTCCATAGGTTGATTTCTGATGAAGTCAAAGTGAGTATTTCTCAATAACTGTTATTAGAACATAAATTAATTGCATTGCACCTATTCTTTGTGTTGTGTTAAGGTAGGGCTGCCATCCATCCGGTTTTCCCTGTTTTGTCCTAGTTCAGAGGTTGTCAGGGGAATATCCAGGTGAGGTGGGTGTCTCTTTCGTAGTCCGTATTATAAAATTTCAAGTCTTAGGCTGCCGTCGGGCGACACGACTGCAGTGCTACACACATACTGTGCCCGACGCGATCTAATTTGTTTTATTTAAAAAAAAAAGATATAATAAAAAGATTCTTAAAACAAACTGTAATAAGATTCTGTAATGTCACAATGATGACAAAAGATCACTAAATTTAATGAAGCATAAAGTCTGAAAATATATAAAAACTTGATTTATGACATTTTCAACAGTTTTTAGGGTTCCATACCTCAAAAGGAAAAAAGAACCCTCATAGGATCACTTTTTTGTCCGTCCGTCTGTCTTTTAGTCTGTCTGTCAACCCCCTTTTCTAAGGAACTTGTGGAGGTATCTTGTTGAAATTAACATCAAATACTCAAGTCCTTACTGGACTTGAAGCTGAAACTAGAAAAAAATGACCTAGAATCATGATATTTGGCATGAAAAAAGGTCTGTGACATGTCTGGGTTCTGGGCACCAAAATCTGGGGTTTTCATGCGTATCGTCCTGGTTGCCATATTTTAGAGATGCCACCCTATGTTAAGATGATAACTATTCTATAATTTCCAGGACCTCATTTTCAAATTTTACAGTTAACATGACACAGTACAGAATCTAAGTCAAGATAAGAGCCATCTAAGTATGCTACAGTAAAATCATTCAGTTTTTAAATTATTTTAATATATAATTTCCTTTCATTTAAGTTATTTTTTTGTGAAGACGTGTTCTGTTTATCATTTTGTACTTACAGGCTGGTATCCCAATAAACAGAATTCTTTTGGGTGGATTCTCTCAAGGTGGAGCTTTAGCACTCCACTCTGCTTTGACCTACCCAGAGCGACTGGCTGGGTCAATGTCTCTTTCATGCTGGTTGCCGAGGCATGCCCATTTCCCAAATGATGTGAAAGCTCCTTTGGATTTACCAGTAAGTTTTGAATAGCCTCTTTGAAGGTAGGTGAAATTAATTAGGTCAAAACATGCATAGATTTCTGATAAAAGTAACTTTTCCAACTGGCGAAAAACGGAGGAGGTTCTCAAGTCGACTCTTAAGTTATTTTTTTTATGTATGAATTGACCAAACAACTTCTTACAGAGTAGTCCGATTTCAATAATTCTTTTTTTTATTGGAAAGGGTATACACCGAGGGTGGTCCCATTAAAATTTGAAAAAAACATCCAACCTAAGGGTAGGAAAACAGGGGATGATTGATTGTTCATTCGCTGATTGTAATGTTTGACCTCGCATAACTTTTTAAAGAGTAGTCCGATTTCGATAATTCTTTTTTTATTGTTGGTGATTTACTGTTAAGGAATTTTAATGAAGTATATTGGGTGGTTTTTTGAGAAGGGCGGTGATGATAAGGATCAAGGTGTGCAAAGATATATATTACTTAAAAAAAAACTTTTTTGTTTATTTTATTAATTTATAAAAAGTGCTTACACTGCAAAAAGAAAGGAAATAGCAAATTTCCACTATTTTATTATTTTTACACGGAAGAAAAATTACCTATCCAAACTTTTTGGTTGTTATGTGTGAAACTCATTTGTCTTATTAGCGGGATACTATGGTGATACTGACAAATAAAAAAAAATATATATTTCATACCTACCTACTTACCAATTCGAAAGTAGAATTCCATTTATGTTTTTTCGAATAATGATGATAGATCAGTATTGAGTTGCTAAAGAAAGATCTTTCTGAGAATGGATTTATCAATTAATGAATGATTGGATTTGATGGGGTTTATTTTTTAAATAGTAGAAGCATAATTCTCGCACTTAACTGGTATCAAAATAAATATCCACAGCTCTCATTACCTTCGAAAAAAGTGCTTCTACTATGGTGAGTAATTTAAAAGCGACTGCAAGTTACAAAAACCATGGTATCAAATGCAGTAGTCTTTGGATAGACGTATAAACTTATCAATGGAGTCATTTTGAGAAACTTATTAGTTAGGTACAATTGAGATAATTATTATCAGCAAAAAAATCCGTTGGTTCAATAATAATAATAATATGGCCATTAGCCAACAGGTCAAACGTAGCAGAGGGAACTTGTCGGCTGCATGGATAGACTATAAGAAGGCTTATGACTCGGTGCCTCATACTTGGCTTGAGAGGGTCTTAGAGTTGTATAAAGTAGATACTACTCTAAGATCGTTCTTGGGATCATGTATGAGACAGTGGATCACTGTTCTTCGTCATCCAGGGAGCCGAATGGATCCACCTGCCACCAATGATCTGATAAGAATAGAGAGGGGTATATTTCAGGGCGACAGTCTGAGTCCCTTATGGTTTTGCCTAGCTCTGAATCCACTCAGTACTGAATGATTCAGAAATAGGCCATCGCCTTCGGAGAGATGGTGGGGTCATTTCTCACTTGTATATGGATGACCTCAAACTATTCGCGCCGAATAAAACACAGTTAATGGCCCATCTGAACTTCACACAGATATTTAGTAGTGCTATTAACATTGAGTTCGGTGTTGATAAGTGTGCGGTCATACAAATACAACGAGGGATAGTTGTAAATTCTAGTAATTTACAACTTTCAGAGATAATGTCTCTCAAATCTCTCTTGTGAACCTACAAATACCTTGGTATGCCAGAAGCGTTGGGTATAGTGGACGGGGACATAAAGCAGTCGGTGAAGGAGCGCTTCTTTTGTCGCCTTACAAAAGTGCTAAATAGCCTTTTGTCTGGTGGCAACAAGGTGCGTGTCTTCAACGGCTGGGTTATGCCATTGCTCACTTATACTTTTGGCATACTGAGATGGACTCAGACTGAACTAGACGCCTTGGACTGTAAGGTTCGTCAACTTTTAACCACACATCGCATGCGACACCCCCGAGCTTCGGTAATGAGATTGTATATCCCGCGGAAATGTGGTGGTCGAGGCTTTTTAAACGCCAAGACCTTACACAACCGTGAGGTATGCAATCTCAGAAATTACTTCCATCAAGCCGAATACCAGATGCATCGCGATGTGGTTAAAGTTGATAAGAACCTTACCCCTCTCTCCTTAGCTAACGAGAACTGGCGCAAACCTACGGTGATGAGCATCCAGGATCGGAAGGCTATATGGGAGAGCAAAGAGCTCCATGGGAGATTCTACAAGGTCGTCACAGGACCTGATGTAGATCTTCCAAGCTCAGTTAACTGGCTACGCTTCGGTGACCTCTTCGGGTCAACCGAAGGTTTTGTCTGTGCAATTATGGATGAGGTGGTCAAGACGAACAATTACCGAAAGTATATCATGAAAGATGGCACGATCGATCTGTCGAGCGTGTCATCTTCCTGGGGAGACCCTTTCGTCATATACTTTGGGGTTGTTCGCACCTTGCTAACTCTCAGTACTTGCACAGACGCAACCAAGTAGCCAAAATTATACACCAACAACTTGCTCTCCGATATGGCCTTACTGGACCTGAAGTTCCGTACTATAAATACACACTGGCGCCAATTCTCGAAAACGGCCGTGCCACGCTCTATTGGTACCGATCTATCATTACAGACAGGACTATTCTGGCGAATAAACCTGATATTGTACTGATAGATCGGTTAGAACGGAGGGCGGTGCTCGCTGATGTCACTATACCACATGATGTTAACCTCGTTAAAGCTGAAAAAGATGAAATTAGCAAATATCTTGATTTGGCTAACGAGGTTGTCAGCATGTGGGATGTTGATTCAGCGACCCGATAGTCGTTTCGGTTAACGGCGTAATAGCGAAGAGTATCGATCAACATCTCAAGAGACTCTCGCTAGGAAGTTGGATCAAGGGCCAGATTCAAAAGGCGGTACTCCTGGACGCTGCGCGCATCGTCAGGAAGTTCCTCTCTCTGCATCCCTAGTCACCGGCCGCTTGAGCCTACCTTCGCTGCCGGTGATTCACCGTTTTGATATATTTTTTTACTGTAGAATAGTTTTATAACATTTTATTTTCTATAGTAAAAAATGTATTTTATAAACGAGATGAAAGAATAAATGAGTGTATAATAACAATAATAATGCTGTACAATCCACACAGCACCATCTAGCCCCAAAGTAAGCTACTCAAAGCTTGTGTTATGGGTACTAGGTAAGTGATATAAATTATATAAATAGATAGATATTTTTATTATACATAGAAAACACCCAGACCAACCGGAACACATTTCTGCAGATCGTACACAAATTTGTTCCGAGGCGGGAATCGAACCCGCAACCTCTTGCATCGCAGGCGGACTCTCGCCCGCTGCGCCACTGAGGTCGTCAATAATACAGTGTCTTTTTTTTAATCTTTCGTGTCCATTTCTTAATTATTGTTTTTTTATAAATCGAGGACATGACTCCTTTCACGACTTTTCTCTAACTCTCGTGGTTTCGGACTTGGCCATCACCGCCCTTCTCAAAAAACCACCCTGTATATTTTAGTAATTTATTAAAGTTGGATTACATAACAGTTAATAGCTAAAGCAAGGTAGGTAGCCATTTTAAAAGTAATCATAAACTAAGCATGTAGTAATTATATTATTATTTTTATGACTTTAGTGTTAATAACCACGATGGATTTAAAAGTTTTATGTAGTAATTAGTAGATTATAAACACAAAAAAATTATAAAAAGAAAACTTAAAAAAAAAAAATACACAGAAAAAACTGAAAAGCGAAAAATAATAAACCTTTTTATTTAACCTTAATAACTAAGTTCTTAAACTAATGTAGTTATGTATACCTAAGTAATTTTGAGTCGGCGCCAAACAAGCAAATTAATTAAATACGTAAAGCCTGACTGATGCGCGGCGGCGGTGGCGGCGCGGCACGACACGCCCCTTCGCCGGAATTTTTTTGTTGCCGACTTAAAATTACTCAGGTATGCTTAAATTAGTTTAAGAACTTAGTTATTAAGGGTAAATAAAAAGGTTTATTATTTTTCACTTTTCAGTTTTTTCGGCGGTTAATTTTTTTTGTTATAAAGTTTTATATTACCTACAGACATGGCAAACTTGTAAGGTACATGATGATCTTTGGCAGTATCTTAATTAATATGAATGACTGGTTGACGTTCAGGTTAATGTATTATTGAATATTTATGGGACCTACTTTAAATACAATCTTATTAACACAATAAATAGGCAATGTTCTGTCCCTATCCCAAAATGATTATTTTATGAACTTTAATAAATCATAATCAATCATATACGTACCTTTATTTCAGATATTCCAAGCTCATGGAGATTGCGATCCCGTTGTACCTTTTAAATGGGGTCAGATGACAGCCTCTTTTCTGAAGACTTTTATGAAGAACATTGAATTCACTACTTATCGTGGCCTCTCTCACAGCTCATCCGATGCGGAACTCAAGGACATGCAGGCATTCATAGAGAAAACGCTGCCTGCTGTAAAATAAACTAACCCTTTACTCACATCCAAATGTGGAATCACCTAAAAGTACATAAAAATTCTCTTTCATAGTAATAATATAGTGTCAGTATAAAAATATAGATTATATTTATTTTGTGTTAACATAAAACATTGATAGCTTTGTAATGTAAGTAGCCTACATAATAAATATGAAATTTTACACACCAAGTCACTGTTTGGCTTGTTTTAAAAGTGACCTGATAACTTTAGGAACTTATCTATTTAAGAACATACCTACTAAAATATTATGAATTGCAATACATACATACAATCAAAAATAAACAGTATACATAACAGTAGATGCATAAATTAGTTAAGTTACTTATATTGTTTTGGTCAATATTTACCTATAGTATTCCTAAAGAAAAATAATTATTTGAAGCAATCTAGATGCATTCAATCATAAAATAATAATAATGTAAGTACATACTTAATTAGACAAACACAGTCTGTTTACTATGTATGCTCATACTTAGTTATAAATAATTTTACCACTAAATACACTCATTGCATTTCAATAAATGACTTTAATTTCAGAATGACTGCATTGTTTTGAAACAACTTCACCTGAATTAATTTTTATAGTGTCAGTATCTGTACCTACATTTTATAGTAACACTAGCTCTGCTCTTTTTAATGCTAGATGATGTTGTGTGAAATGATTGCCCAGCATCAATTAGATAATTATATTCATATATAGGTAGGTACTTTATTGCACACTTAGAAATAATATACAAAAGAATAATTACGGAATAACCGACTATTGGCGGTCTTATTGCTCAAGAGCGATCTGTCTCAATTATATTATTTCTTACATCTTTCCTTGTCTGCAGGTGCTCATAGTCCCTCTGGAATACCTACTTTGGATAGAACCAGAGGCTAGGCCAGGCAATGAGTTTTAGTTTACATATACCGGGTGTTGCAGCACCCATAGATTTATATCGTTAGATAGGCCCGGACACCAAAAACTGTGGCATTGTTTTTGAATGTGTGGGTTAACCAAATGCCGACGCACGCACACTAACGGTTAACGCACACATTCAAAAAAGTAGTTAAAAAAAATCGTGTTTCTGCCATTGTAATTATCTGTTGTTATTACCATTTCGTGTGCAATCGTATTGCACACACTTTCCTGAAAAAAGTATACCCTTAGATGCCCTGAAATCGAAAATGTTTGAATGTGTGCGTCAACATAGTGTCAAAAACCTGTGCAATTTGTGTAGAACAAATAATAGTTAGAAATAGTGTTTTTGCCAATAAACCTAATCATTATTATTATTATTTCGTGTGCAATCGTATTGCACATACTTCTATGAAAAAAAAACGGCCTAATAAGCCCTGAAATCGAAAATGTGACTATCTAAACAAACCTGTGCAATTTGTAAAACGGTGCAGTCTACGCTGAAGCGTAGGTACCGAGAAAATAGTGTCATCTCTTTTTCTCCCAGATTAGTTGCCAACACGACTTTCTCTTTCGTGCACTCGCCATTTAAATTTGTTATTTTCGGACAGTGCGGAAGAAAAATAAAAGTTTTTCAATGAAATCGCAATACTTACGAGTGAAATGTTACACCTCTGGCTTTATTTGTGTTTCTAGAATTGTTGTTGCACTTTAGAAAGGCACACGATGGCATTTTGTGACAGTAAACTGCTCGCAAAGTTAGCAAACGTCCTTTACAACACGTCCGGCTCACACTGTGTTAGGATGTGCACTAACTCCAGGTTAGTGAGCCTCACTCACTTCGACTGTGGAACAACACGGCGCGGTCTCACTGCGGTAAGGGCCTATCTAACGATTTATATCTATGGCAGCACCAACCAAATAACTAGGTAATAAAAAACCGTTTTCCGAAAAAAATTGTAGCCGCAGATAATATTTGTTTTGCTAGCCAGCAAAGTACACGTAAAGCCGGCTTTTCACTATGGGATATAATATAATATACATTACATCCCGAGATATAATATTTTATCGCTCACCATACATTTTGTATGGCACCGTTTACACTGTGCTATAATATATATTACATCCCAAAGTATAAATATTTTTTCGACCGAGTGAGCGATATTTGAAGGTCATTTGAAGGTGTATATTTTACTTCACGTCCCCGGACACCGCGCCTCCCCCGCTTCGCCCTCCGTTTGAATGTTGGCGTTCGTGTGCAGACGTGTAAACTGATCATTGTGTGCTCCAAAATATATATCTTACAGTGTGAATAGCAATCGCGGGATGTAAAATATAGCACAAGATGTAATTTATATTATATCCCATAGTCAAAAGCCGGCTTGAGTTTGCAAATGTGAAGTTGAGAATCAAAGACAGCTAAATCCGTATTGGTCAATACGGATTTAGCTGTCTTTGATTCTCAACTTCACAAATGTCAAATAACTTGGGTTGTAGGTACCTAAGTCGGCAATAGGTAGTTAGGTAGGTATCGTAAACCAGGGCTACTTTGATATTGTCTGGAAGGTTTTTGATGTTATTTTTTTATAGAATGTTTTAATAGAGATTTTTCTTCCTGATCAGAACAATTGATCTCTTGGCTACATGTCTGGTAAGAAACTGGTCTCTAGGACCCTCTTTAAGGCCGTAATTTTTTTTTTTATTTGGTGTCGAAGTAGCCCCGTGTGTGGGGCTTCTTTGACACAACGTCTAATTGCATTAAAAGTCAATGTTAGGTCACAGCAGGCTTACTTCGGCACCAAAAAAAAAAAAGTTTTATCCAATATTGCATCATAAAGACCATGTAAAAGGATAAAAACTAAAACAAAAAGTAGAGAATCAACATATTTCTTTATACACCTAAGTATACCTACACAATAATTGTTTTTTGTGTACTTACAACTTACTTTTACATAAAATATAATCAAAAACAATCAACATTTGGCTGTAGTTTCGCTTAATTACACATAGGAACTTTCTTAATCAAAAAAATTCTTAAAAATATATATGTATATGTATAGCCCCCATATTGATGGTGACGGATCCTATTCAGAATGGTGGTTCTGCCAATCTTGCATTTTCCGCTGCTGCTTTTTGCGATATTCTTCCCGATCTAACTTCTGCAACAGCCTTTTTCAGATCATCTTCACTGTAACTAACTTTTATATTTTCTCCCTCCTATCTTCTAACTAGGTATAATTTCTAAACATTTTTCAATCGTTTTGCAATTTTCTTCTAATAACCTAGATTAAAGAAAACATCTAATTTCAAACAAATAAAAACAAAACAAGACGTATAAACCTGCATACTACCCATATGTCAAAGTAGCCCCAAAATGTGTCAAAGTAGCCCCGGTTTACGGTCTAGGTATAATACGGTCTAGGTTCTACCTACAGTGCGACCGAAAAGAGTAGAAAATAAATGAGGTCGTGTAGATGGCAACACGAATACTACGACGCAAACGGTCTTGATCCTTGCGTTTAGCAATACAATTTTGTTGAAAACGTGGATGTCAATAGGTAAAAATCCGACCAAAAATAGTAGAAATTAATTATCAAGGAATGAGAATTTACTGTAAACTGGCAACTCTTTTTGAATGATGTTTGTAGACTAAATAATTTACGATTACAAAAGTAATCTCATATTGTTATTACCTATTATCGTAATCATTTATTTTTAAAAATAATAGATATACTTTAGCTTACCTAGTTTTCTAAACCACTTTTTAAAAATAATCAAACAAACATTTTGAAGAGATTTGACATTGGTTTCGTGTTGTCAGAGCAAAGGTTTAGTTAAGTTCCATTTTAATTATTTTCTACTCCTTTCGGTCCAGCTTTTTACTTAATCCCGCTGCAGCCTCGGTCGAAACAAAAATGTCCAGTCCGTAGAAAGTCGCAAAGATTTTCGACTTCAGCGTCACTTGACCTCGTGGTGTAGTTGGTTAGCACATTCCGGTACTGACGGAAGGATGCGGGTTCAAGTCCCGCCGAAGTCGTAAATTTTTGCGATGTTATTTAATTTCTTAGAAATTTGCCAGAGTGTGAGGCTTACGCACTATAAAAACAAAAACTTAAGATTTTGAGCAACGCGACACCTCTCGTTAAACGAACTAAATGTAACTTTAGTCTTTGAACAGGATTAGATAAACTTCAATGTTTCCCCTGTAGGTGGAGCTAACGGCGCTACAGCCGGTAGAAAGTAGCAAAGATTTTCGACTCCAGCGTCACTTGACCTCGGGGTGCAGTTGGTTATCACAGTCCGGTACTGACGGAAGGATGCGGGTTCAAGTCCCGCCGAAGTCGTAAATTTTTGCGATGTTATTTAATTTCTTAGACATTTGCCAGAGTGTACCACTATAAAAACAAAAACTTAAGATTTTGAGCAACGCGACACCTCTCGTCAAACGAACTAAATGTAACTTTAGTCTTTGAACAGGAATGGATAAACTTTAATAATTCCCCTGTAGGTGGAGCATTTAGAAACCTTGAAAAGTAACGAAGAGATTCGGACGAGATGTCCCCTTCACTTTTGGTTGAGGGTACAACCGAGAAAAAATCAAGAAAAAAAAAATCTAAAATCAAGAGAATTTAGATTCGGACCAGATGTACCCCAACACAAAAGTGAAGTGGACATCTCGTCCGCGGATCAGTTTGAGATTCGGACCAGATGTACCCTAACCCGAGCTAACGGCGCGGCGCAACAGTCCGTAGAATAGAAAGTCGCAAAGATTGTCGACTCCAGCGTCACTTGACCTCGTGGTGTAGTTGGTTAGCACATTCCGGTACTGACGGAAGGATGCGGGTTCAAGTCCCGCAGAAGTCGTAAATTTTTGCGATGTTATTTAATTTCTTAGAAATTTGGCAGAGTGTGAGGCTTACGCACTATAAAAACAAAAACTTTTGAAACAAAAATGGATTAAAACTTTAAACTGAGCTCCTCGTTCATGGCACAGCTGAGCACGCTTGATTGTGGACCGATTTATAGAAAACAACGAAACAAAATTACGAAACGTGTAGGTACGAAATGCAATTTTTATGCACCGCGCATGTACTCGGAACGAATAATGAACACGTACTAAAAACATTACTTAATCAAAACATTACTTACTGAAATATTAGGTTAATAGGTAGGTACCTATAGTTCGCGTCATGTAAAAAGAACGCTGGCGGTCAAGCTGCACAGTAGGCGATTTATAGGTCTATTTGGTGGTATGCAGCGGGGCGCGGGGCGGGCGGATTACGCGCCGCATGCCTGCCGGTGCGCTATTGGTTCGTCGGTTGACATTTGCTTTCCGCCTTGTGTCCACGTCACTTTTCTTGTCAAAATACCATCGCGCACAAAAGTTTACGAAATGAAATCAAATAATATCGCAAAAATTTTCGACTTCGACGGGACTTGAACCCGCATCCTTCCGTTCAAGTCCCGTCGAAGTCGAAATTTTTTGCGATATTATTTGATTTCTTAGAAATTACCTTGAGTGTGGGGTTACGCACTATAATAATAAAAAAAACCTTATTTTTCAAAAAGGTTTTACATAGAAAAGTGCGAAAAATGAATTAAGACATACATTGTTTTCTGAAGAGAGACGCAGATAATAATGCTGTTGATAATATAAAACAGTGTATGAAACGTTTTCACGTCATCCAAGACGACTTAATGGATGGAGTTGCTACATTACATAATTTTTTTGTAATTATATTAAACATTCTAAACTGAATCGAACATGTTTTAAATTTTATCTAATATTATCTTCTAATAACCAATACCAAGCCGCGAGTGAAATATTAGTTAAAATAGGCTTAGCAAATTGGCATAGTACTATCGTGCGCGAGTGTACCCATCCGCGAACACACCCCTTCCACTTTCTTCCAGCGTTCTTTTTACGTGACGCGACCTGTACCTACTTATACCTGTACCACAGCCTACCTATATGTATGCATATAGGTAAGTCGTTCGACGAAGGCGTTTTGACAGGGCAATCGTGCGGGGCCCAAGGAACGGGTCGGGGGCGAGGGACGCTCCCGAGTAAATAAGGCGGTGATGTATTCTACTAGGGAGCGTCCTTCCCCGTCCCGTCTCTTGCCCCCCGTACGATTTCTCTGTCAAAACCACGTCAAAATGCCTTTGTCGAACGACTGTGTGCATATAGGTAGGCTGTGCCTATACTATATGTGAAGATATGCAACCTCACGTTCATATCTCTAATCTAGTCTATGGATGGTTGCCTAGGAACGGTAGACTATTGATTTACTACTTGTCACCGTATACTTTATATACACATTGTCTTTTTGCTGTGCTAATAAATACTCGTAATATTTATCGCTTTCCCTGATCTTTCCTTGAAATATCTACGGTCAACGCAAACGGT
This sequence comes from Eupithecia subumbrata, assembly GCA_949316285.1. Taxonomy (NCBI): domain Eukaryota; kingdom Metazoa; phylum Arthropoda; class Insecta; order Lepidoptera; family Geometridae; genus Eupithecia; species Eupithecia subumbrata. Next base: position 25,742,011 of record OX438646.1, on the reverse strand, counting down.
AACACCTCCGTTCACATGGTAGCAGAGCGATGAAATAATCAAACGATTACCTACCAAGGAAGATGTCAGTTGTAAAAATCGAACCCCTCGGAAGAGATAATTACGATACGTGGGTGATACATGCAAAAGCTTATCTCACAAAAAATAAGCTTTGGAAGAATGTTACCACACCACTCGCCGAAGATGCCAGCCAAGAAAAAAAAGAAGCAGATGATTTGACAAAATCCGAGCTGTTACTGCTCATTTCCGCTTCCGAACTAAAGCAAGTGAAAAATTGTACATCAGCTAAGGGTATCTGGGATACACTAGAAGGTATTTATGCTAGTAAGGGTCCTGCCCGAAAAGCCTCACTTTTGAAACAAATAGTCTTGGCAAAATTGGCAAATAATGGTGATGTAAGGGAGCACCTAAAAGCTTTTATGGACAATGTCGATAAACTCAAAGATCTAGGCATTGAAATTAATAATGATCTATTATCGATAATCATGCTCTACAGTCTTTCCGAAGACTATGAAAATTTCCGGATTGCAATCGAAACGCAAGATACCTTGCTAAGCCCGGACAAACTAAAAACAAAAATAATCGAAGAGAGTGATGCCCGACGCCGCAACGTAGATTACAGTGAACAAGGCTCGTCTAAGGAAGAAGCATTTTATGCATCTTGTAAAATCTGTAAAAAGCAGGGAAATATATTTAAACGTAAAACTCACAAAATTTGCACCAATTGCTGGCAGAAAAATGCATCTAACAAAGAAAACTCCAAAACGATTAACAGATTTGAAAAAAATAATTTCGTTCAGCAATGTCTCCTGTCTAAAAGCGGAAAACGAGCAGATAACAATATCTGGGTGCTCGATAGCGGTTGCACCTCACATATGACTTATCAAAAAAATCTATTCAAGGATATGAAAAGTGCATCCCGAAAACTGAGCTTTGCAACTGATGAGTTATCGGCTGAAATAAAGGGCACAGGTGTTGTACCTATAGTTACTCAGTGTGGATCACTAACTACAGCCACACACTTATTGGACACATTGTACGTGCCCAGTTTGAGTACGAATTTGCTGTCAGTCGGAAAAATTACGGACGCTGGCTGCTCCGTTCACTTTACAAAAGATAAAGCGACTGTAGACAACCCTAAATACGGTACAACTATTATTGCCGAAAAACACTCAGACGGACTCTACTACGTTAAACCTGAAAAACCAGAACAACGCAATAATCTCATCAACGATGATATTCCAAACAAGAAGGTGAACAACTCAACTTCAATGGAGGATTGGCACCAAAAACTGGGCCACATGAATGCCAAAGATATGAAACTTGCCCTCAAGAACGGTGCATTAATTGGACTCCACTTCGATGCCAACGAAACTCGTATCAGAATGCGAGACTTGCATCCAAGCAAAAATGCATCGAGTACCTGCATCCTGTCAGAAAACAACTCCGAGGACGATGGAACGCTTACAAATAGTTCACAGTGACGTGTGCGGCCCTATTCAAACGCCGGCACTTGGCCAGAACAAGTACTTTGTCACTTTTATTGATGATTACAGCAAATACTGCCAGGTCTATCTTATGAAAAACAAAAACGAAGTGCTAAGCAAGTTCAAAGAGTTTAAACAGCAGTCTGAAAACTTCACAGGAAACACAATAAAATTTTTACAGTCAGATAATGGCACGGAATATGTAAACAATGAGTTCACCATTTTTCTCAAACAAAACGGGATACAACGCCGACTTTCAGCGCCTTACACCCCACACCAGAATGGTGTAGCCGAAAGGAAAAATCGAACTCTAACAGAAAAAGCGAGAGCCATGCTCCTGGGCTCTAAGGCTCCGCCACATCTATGGGGTGAAGCACTGTTAACTGCAAATTATCTTTCAAACAGATCCTTAAATCAGGGAATTGAAGGAACCACACCCTTTGAAAAATGGGTTGGCAGGAAACCCTGCATAAATCATTTATACACCTTCGGAGCAAAAACGTTTGTGCTACTGAAAGGCATTAATACGCACAAATTTGCATCAAAAGCAATCCCTGGAATGCTCGCTGGATATTCTGAGACATCCAAAGCGTTTAGAATATACCTTCCTTCAAAGAATACCGTCATCACCTCAAAAGACATTAGAGTTCTAAATAAAATGTACTTCGAAGGACAGATCACTGAAACATCAAAACTATTTGAGAACTCGAGCACACAAATCTTGAGTCATGGTGATGAAAACAGTGAAGATGAAATAGAAACATTATTTCCAAACAATAATGTACTAGCAGAGCAACAACCAGTGCAACAGCAAAACGATGCACCTAATAATGATGGCTTACAACATGATTTCATTCACAGCAATGAAAACTATAACAGCGAATATGAATCTGTTTCTGAAGATGAAACTAATGATGATGAAACAGCTGCTCGTGAAATAGAACATGAAGAGATCGAACAAACTCGCATGCAACTTCGTGATAGAACACGGATTGAACGACCGAAAACATTCGATGACTTCATAATGGCAGCTATAGAAGCTGACAAACTTATAGAACCACAATCATATAAGGAAGCCATGAAGTGTACCAATAAAACTGAATGGTTAGACGCTATATACAGTGAATTCACCTCGCTGAACGACAACCAAACCTGGGATCTAGTAGACTTGCCAAAAGGCAGAAAGCCTCTGCAATGCAAGTGGGTTTTTAAAATAAAAACAAACCCAGATGGTTCAGTAGACAGATACAAAGCGAGATTAGTTGTAAAAGGTTTTTCCCAAAAACAAGGAACCGATTATGATGAAACCTTTAGTCGTGTAGTTCGACTAAGCACTGTTCGTGCGATATTGGGATTAGCTACTCAGGATAACATGGTTTTGCAGCAGTTTGACGTCTCGACTGCATTTCTAAATGGTTCTGTTAATGAAGAAATATATATGATGCAACCTGAAGGCTACAGCGATGGCAGTGCGAAAGTCTGTAAACTAAAGAAAAGCCTATACGGCCTTAAACAGGCACCTCTTTGCTGGAACACATGCATTTCAGAGTATCTTATTGAATCCGACTTTAAACGATGCAATAAAGATCCCTGTCTCTATACAAGCGAACAAGTGCTGATAGCACTCTACGTAGATGACGGATTGGTTGCATCCAAAAATGAAAAATCTGGAACAGAATTTATCAAACAGCTGAAGAATCGGTTTAAGATAAAAACCAAACCAGCTTCTTTTTTTTTAGGGATTGAGATACACAAAACTAAGGATGGCAATATTACAATTGACCAGAAAGCCTACACTAAAAAAGCACTGGATAGGTATGGTATGGCAAACTGCAAGCCTGTGCCAACTCCCGCTGTGAAAACTACTCAACAGGAAGAGGAAGACGGGAACACACCTGATAGTACAAATTTTCCCTACAGACAGGCAGTGGGCTCTTTAGCATACTTGATGGTAGCAACAAGGCCTGACATATGCTACGCAGTAAGCGTCGTGTCTCGGCACCTTGATAATCCCAGAAAGCTGGATGTCCAAAACGTCAAACGGATTTTCAGATATCTAAAGGGAACCACTGATATGGGACTGACTTATAAAAAATGTGGCAATAAAAAGATGCTCATAGGATACAGCGACGCTGATCATGGCGGAGATCCTATTACGGGCCACTCTACTACAGGAATGGTTTTCCTATTCTCGGGACCTATCATGTGGAAGAGCCAAAAACAAAACTCCGTGGCAATTTCGTCAACAGAAGCCGAATTGATCGCTTTGACTGAAACTGCCAAAGAACTTATTTGGCTGAAAGGACTATTAGAAGAAATCACCAAACTACATGAAGTACCTGTAATTAATGTGGATAATGAATCAGCCATAAAGCTTTCAGAACATCCTCCTTACGAGTTCCATCGAAGAACGAAACACATAAAGCTCAAGCATTTCTTCGTTAGGGAACTTGTAACTAACAACGAGCTACATGTCATGCAAGTACCGACAGAACATCAGCTTGCTGACATGTTTACGAAGCCCTTATTTGGTCCCAGACTGAAGGGATTGTGCAGCAAAATTGGAATCAACAAAACTTAGTTCCAATTTTTAAAAGTTTGGTGGGTGTGAAGATATGCAACCTCACGTTCATATCTCTAATCTAGTCTATGGATGGTTGCCTAGGAACGGTAGACTATTGATTTACTACTTGTCACCGTATACTTTATATACACATTGTCTTTTTGCTGTGCTAATAAATACTCGTAATATTTATCGCTTTCCCTGATCTTTCCTTGAAATATCTACGGTCAACGCAAACGGTAACACCTCCGTTCACACTATACCTATCTATTCCTAAGCCCTTTATAAAAGCTGAAAAGGCCTTTGAAACGCCGACCGATATCTCACTCCATCATATCAGTCTGTTGAGTTGTATTTACACCTATGATTCAGTTTCTTTCTGCGTCTAAGTCTACCGTAATACAGCCAGGTGATTTACTCCAGGTGAATCAAGTCTACTGGGTGCTAGGTACATTGAAAGCTGTGCTGGCTGTGTTGTGCACCAAGTCTACCCTGCGTAGCACTTAATGCACCCAGGTGATTTACTCCAGATGAATTAAGTCTACCGGCCCACTTATTTTTTTGCGGTTTTTTTTTGCTAAGTATAAGTCAATCAGATCATGATTATGAAAATATTTAGCAACGCCCATTTTTGGTAGTACTCACCTAGTCTACACATTCTGGATCTGTGTTCTGGATACTTTATAGTTCTAAATAGCTCGATAGATGGCGTTGTTTTAAGAGGTATTTTCTCTAAGGCGTGTCGTCTTGCTTAATTAAACTCTTCAACTTCAACTTTTTGTTAAATGGCTTCTGCATCTGGTTTGACACAATTCTCTCTGATCGAAGCATCGCATCAGAAGCATGTGTCAAAGTCAGTGTCTTTCTCTAAAAAACTAATGTCGGTACCTGTCGGTACTTACTACTTACCGTAAATAAATCAAAACATCGTGCGTGCCTGCTTGCAACTTTATTTTTCATAAAACTGAGCATTTATCTTCATAAAATGAGTAACCAAATCGGATCAACAGTAAAAAAACGAAAAATTTGTTCCGTAGCTGCTGACAGTAAGTACCTAAGTTGAAGTTAAATAAGATTGAATATTTTCTGCTGGCTGCTCGGGCATCTCCTATTATTTTACCTTCTTCTTACAGGCACTTACTTCACCGAAGATCCCGCTTCAGATATACATTCAGAGATACAAAAAAAATCGATGAGAAAGCATAAAAAACCACCTCCAAAGTTTCGCCTTAAACCTTCAGGCAGTTTTGCTTCCTTAGATACTGCAACAAATGAGAGAATACCTTTGATGCTGACTGATGTGCAACATTTACTTTTGCACTCGCTTCTACATAATATTAACTTATCTGAGAAACCACGTTGGTATGTATTGGAAAAAGGTGACAGAATCACACAAACAAACTGTCTCATTCTAGAAGGTCTATCTGTGAACCACTGGGAGAAGTACAAAGTTGAATTCATACACACTACAACTATTTTCAATGACTTTGTGGAGATTCTGACACCTGCAGCTTACAATGGCTCCTTAGTTCAGGAATTAGCACTGGTACCAGTCTCTGAAGCTGAAAAAGACAGCATAATTCAGAAATATGGAAGCATGAACTTAGCCCTAGAGGTGAGAAAGGACCTGATGATAATGATGAAAGCTGTTTTTCCTGTTGCAAATGAAGTAGAACCAGTAACTGATAATTATGGTAAAGATCAGTTCCCGAGAACTCAGCTTGTATTGTCTGCTTGGCAACTAGCTGAAGAAAACTACCCACTACCTTTGAAAGGAAAGTGTAAAGAAGTATATTCTGACTATGTGCTGACAAAAGATGAGTACAAATCTGTATCAGCCCAATCAGCAATGTTTGGAGTAGATTGTGAAATGTGTCTGACCAATGCTGGTTCTGAGTTAACACGTGTCTCAGTTGTGAATGAGAAACATGAAGTAGTGTATGAATCTTTTGTTAAACCATATAATGATATCACAGATTACCTCACAAGATACTCAGGGGTTTCTAAATCTTCCTTAGAAAGTGTTACTAAAAGGTTAGAAGATGTTCAAAATGATTTGAGAGAGCTTTTACCACCAGATGCAATATTAGTTGGGCAATCATTGAATGCTGATCTACATGCACTAAAAATGATGCATCCATACATTATAGATACTAGTCTAATATACAACTTTACTGGTGAAAGAACACGTAAACCTAAGCTGAAAACCTTAGCTAGGGAATTACTAAATGAAGATATTCAAACAGGCAAAAATGGACACTGCTCTAAAGAAGATGCCATTGCAACAATGAAGTTAGTTCAGTTGAAACTCAGAAAATCTATGGAGTTTGGAGATGCTGTACACACAAACAGAAAAAAGTACAAAGAAAAATATGGCAAAATGTTAACGACTGAAGAATATGCTATTCCAATATTCAATCAAATGATTGAACAGAAAAAGACTTCCTTGATAGTTGGCTGTGATGACATCACAGGAGACTACCATTCATACTTATCTGAAGCTAAGGACAGTATGTCGACTCAGTTGAAGAAAGGGAAGCCCAAAAAGATCAGGCTCAACACAGTTGACGATCACGAGGATGTGATTTCAACTCTCACCAACTCTGTTAAGGATTATAATTTTACAATGGCCCATATTAAAATTGAAGTCTCTGAGGAAGAAGCTATTGAAAAAGTAAAGAATATTGATTCCTGGATTAAACAAGTGTGGGACAACACACCACAACTCGCACTATTTGTGGTTTTGTTTGGGGGAACTGCTAATGATAATGGACTTGCTATGGCACAAGTAAAAGTGTAGTATTTGTAAATTTTGTGCTGAATTGTGTCTGTTTAGCATAATTAAAAATTATGCTCAAACAAGTTTCTAAAGTTTTCATCTCAAACTTCAACATCATTTAAGCGTAGCGTAAGCGTCAGCGATACGACATGGAACGCGGCGGCGACTTCGGGACGCAGCGGCGTTTAGCTTCGTGCTTTCAAAACGCCGGTGATGCAGCGGCATCGTGCACACTCAATGTGTTAACTTTCTTACTTACGTAAGACTGAACATGGTAAGTTGAAGTCATATATCAGGAGTGTTTAAAAAACAAAGCTTGTTAATTTTCCTTAATATTTTTATTTGGATGACGATAATGTCCTAGCCGAGTCTCAAAGGAGACTAGCCATGTGCGCAGGACATATTATAGTGCTCACGTGTGTGCGCAAACACAGGTGCACTCTCTATTGCCTCACTGTCATAATCTGCCATCTCATAGGATTATTTGGATAGTGAGTAGATCTGTCCAGTTAGAGGGTCAACAGCGAGGGAGGGTGGTAGCTCGGCCGCAATGTCGGCGAGCGCCTCCCAACGCGTCGCGCGGCTGCTCTGCGACTGCGTCGGGCTGGCATCTTCCGCTTCCTCTCTGAAAAGGAATTTCTTTTCAGCTTATTTTAACTGATGATTCGCTACCGGTTAAGTATTAGTTGAACTATGTACTAGCTTCTGCCCGCGGCAGGGGCTTCGCAAGGGAATTCCCAAATAAGAAGGCTTCTAAAAGTCGGATTATGTTTAGCATGTTATCCCAATTTCATCTGGTTCTGCAGGGCTATTCTTTATTGGATCGAAATTAGGTTTCCGAGACGTAGACTCTGAATCAGGATGCTTATTTCAATTCTCCAAAATAGGTATGAATCGTTTGTTTCGTTTTTTTTTGCAAATTGGAATTCTAATTCGGTGTAGGTATATAAGGTGTTATAATCTAATCTAATTTAGAAAAATCTAATTAAGAGTAGGCATACCAATACAAGCCGAAACGAAACACGCAATTTCAAGTTGGAGAATTAAAATAGATTTGCACGAAATTCAAATATTTTTGCGCTTTTTAATATTTTCTGAGTTCTTTATTGAATAAAACTAGTGGAAACATAAACTTCGATTTATTGAACCATTTTGTCATAGATTACCTACATAAAGTATTTAACTATAATAAACACAAGTAGGTAGTGGTAAATCGCTAATGTTACCAAATGCTCCAAAAACAGCATTAAATCGAAGTTTGTCGAAACATGGGTTGAAAGAAATTAACGCTTTGCAAGAAACCACTTTTCCGCTAGTTTTATTCCTTGAAGAAAGCAAAATAATTATGTATATTAAAAGCCCCAAAAATCAAGCTGCGTCGATTTGACCCCCAGAAATAAATAGCGTCGGAACGTACGATATATTTTTTGATTGAGAAGGACCTAAGTGTGTATACAATATAGACACTAGCTGGATGGAAGAGAACGCTTCTAAGCGAAAAGGCCGCCCATTGTACTAGTGTCTTATGTAATATGTCTCTTGTATAAAAGCTTTTATTCACAAAGAAAATTATAATATAATTAGTATTTACAATTGAAACAATTGAGCTAACTGCAGACTGTTGCAAACAATCTACAGGTAGCTCAACTGATCCATATCAATACCAGTCGGAAGCGTCCCCAAGACGCTGGCCGACGACTTGGGGATCTCTTGTATTGTATATTTGTTGGTATAATAATAATAAAGTATTTTTTATTGTACATATTCTTTGAAAATACTCTAAACTAAACACCTAATTATAGTTTTGACGATTTAAAAAAAAACATGTCGTAGAAAACATAATAACTATTTATAGGTATCAAAGCTATTTTTATCAAATGTTTAACAACACCATAGTGTTGTTAAACATTTGATAAAAATAGGTTGTTATTATTTTTATATATCCTGCTTTTATACATTATTGTTATATATCCTGCGCACATTGCTAGTCTCCGTTGAGACTGGCCACTGAGGCCGAAATTCGGCTAGGAGGATATCAGTGTTAGTCGAGGAATCTCAAGGATCTGTAATTTAGGAACGCTTAGTGCTTAAGATTGACTCGCACTTGGCCGGTATATTAATTTAATACACCCAGTAGCTTACAATACTAATTGTTATTCCAGCGTGTTCAATGTAATTAGGTACTATGCCGTGTGGGCCTAGCGGTAACCCGACCTTTAAACGAAAGGACAGAGATTTGAATCCATCTAAGCCGTGCTTACTAATTAGTGGGCTTGTTCTTGGTGCTATGCATGTCTATATCTGAACGGCGAACCCTTTTCTCGCAGCAACCCATCGAGCCAACAAGCTGGCATACGGTCCGGATAATTGATAAGGTTATTCTTATTTCTATGAACGGTTTTTGATAATTAGCTACTTACAAATCGCTGTCATGTTCTTCCTCGTCGTTGGTTTCATTTGGTAGCTCTGTCTGATTTGTTCCCTGTTTGTCCTTGTCGTCTTCCTTCGATTCAGTAGGTGCATCAGTATTCGCACCATCCTTTTCAGTACTCGTATCGTGTTGGACTATCTCAATAAACTTTCCAACAACTTCTTCTAATTTTAATTTCGTATCATCATTGTGATCGTTGTCGCCGCTCGTCGTTTCACTAGGATCAATATTTTCAGTTTCTACAATGTGCCCATTCGTATATAAGTCTGGAACAATTAACGTTCATTTCAATCGCGATATGGAAATGGCTTTATGACTTTCCTGTTTTCATACAATTTGCATCAAGGTATTTACATAGTTGTATAACTACCTCTACCTTTTATACTTACCTTACCTATCCGTGATAGTCGAGCCACACACATGTCGGACAACAGGTAACATTTCTCAAGGTTCTCTAAACATGAAACGACGACCGGTATTATGTGGAGTAGACATAAACTACATGCTTGCTTCCTTCAAAGATAGAACCACTTTACTTTAGACATCGCTGTTTTTAGTCATGTCCCTAAAGGTGTTTGTAGATTTTAGTGTGGAGGGTGGCTGACCCTAGCTTGCATCGGCTACCACACTGTCTTTTTTTTCAACATAGCCTATGTAAGAGGCCAGAATCTCCAAACCTCTTTAATTCTTACCTTTTTCAGTTTTTAAACTATTCGTAGATTGGTTATTCCTAACTAACTGTACATTTTCTGTATTACTGGACGGAAGCACGTTTATTTCATTTCGCTTTTCTGTTTCTGTGCCGACTACTTCTATAGGCCTTGAGAGATTTTCTTCTCCTTCTTCTCCAAACTGTATGCCTTTGTCTGAAATCAAATACCCAGTTGATGAATCCAAGCTCTACAGTGACTAGAAAATTATTTAGCTCTATGTGAGCATTTATAGCTAATAAAATAGCCTAACTCGTAGATCCTTAGAAATTTAAAACCTGCGTAAGTAAGAAGGTTTTCTCAGACCTAACTTAAAAAAGCTTATTTCAACTATTATTTACACTTATATATAATATCAATTTCCTTAAAATCGAATCTGTCACCAAATAATTTTATAAAAAAAGGAAAATCCTGACACCGATTTGCATCAATAGCTAAATAAGAACCGAAGTCATTCGCTGAAGTTAACTTATAAATTCAAGAAAATAAAATCATAAGCATTAAATTAAGCTAGCTAAACTATTAAAGCATTTTTTAATCATAAAAACCTCAGGAAAAACTTCTTGTGAACATGTGAGATAAGAATCAAAATGATTATTGAGATATGGACCTTAGGTCCTTCTCATATTAATCTTTGAAAAATATTTTACATGCTAAAAAATAAAAATCTGTAGCTTACCTTCTTTGCTTGGGGTTGCCGAAAGCGTTTTGGGAGCACTGCTGGTACAGCCCATGATGCATGGAGTTGACTAGACCCGGGCTGAAGGCATGTGATGGTTCCCGCGTAAAGTGGAAACGAGAACCGCCTGAGCGCGTGCCTTCGCGACAGCTGGCCACCCTGCCTCGCCCAGCTCGACTGCCCGCTCACCCTAGATCGTATCGTAACCACCTATTATGGAAGGTGGGTGCCCACTAAACTGACCTCGCACCCCCATCGCGTTTTTCCAATTAAACCACGTAACATTCTTTTACTTTGACGCACAAGTGTTTAGTGAAAGAACTGACTTCCGTTCTCTTGAACCTTCATTTCGCAAATAGGGTATTTTAGTAATCTAAGCTCGTCACGCACGATCATCCCACATGCAAGATGTTTGTTTTCTTTAATAAATCTAATAGTACAAATTCTTTCTGGCTCCCAAAACTACTTATTTTACTATAGGTACTATCTCTTTGGACTCTAGTAGATTAGGTAACTTACCTTTAAGCAGACTAATTTCAAGGAAGGTTCTAGACCCCCAATTTACAACGCTACTAGGTAACACTAAACTTTTAAATATTCCACTATCACGAATCTGCAAGCGATAACAAAAGAACATGCAAAACTGCACTTTTACACAAAGTCAGGAAATGCTGCTTTTTGCAGTTAGCTTCGTGAAAATATGTGAAGGTTTGAGCAACTTCTTAGCCTGTTATGGTGAAGTTCCTACTTACCCACATTGCATAGGATCCTCCCTGCAGCAGAGTTGGGAGCTAGGAGATAGATAGGTGAAAATGCGAGTAATCACTCCTGAGCTTGGTATAATTAATAGTAATTGTCTGCCTCGTTTATCTAGCGGTCAGCATGTTCAAACGCTGATTATGAGGTCCTGGGTTCGAATCCGGGGTCGGGCCAGTAGTTGTTATTGGGGTTTTTCTAGCAAGGAAAATTCATAGTACCAGCCCAGAGTCAGGAAGTTGGCGGTGTTACAAACACGTGCCTCGGAATGACCTCTCCCCGGTCGTGTCGATCTGTCGTCCTATCGGATTATGAGAGTGAGGGAATAGAGAGTGCACCTGTGTTTGCGCACACTTGTGCAATATAATATGTCCTGCGCACCTGGCTAGTTTCGGATGAGTCTGGCCGTGGTCGCAATTCGGCGAGGAGTGTATTATTATTAGGTACCTATAATTAGTAGACTAAGCACCAAGAGCATAAAGCAGTGTTTTACGTCACGGACGTTATTGTATGAATGGATTCTAGAATAACTTACGAGCGAAGCGAGGGAGTTACTAGAATCCTGAGTGCAACAGGCAGAGAATATTCTCCTTTTCACACTTTCTGCGAGTACATAGTAAAAGCTGGGCAAGATCGAAGATCGGTTTGGAAACCCTCTCGTTGGTCTCGCTTTGTCTGTCCTTTTTTCCCTCCTTAATAACTCGGCAACTACTGCAGCTATCACTTGTAATTTAAAATAATAGTACATATCGTGCGCCTGTACAGATTTAAAGAAAAATAAATGATAATAACTGAAAAATATAAATTGTGATGCCGAAATTTTAAAAGATACCTACAGGGTCATGTGGGGTATGAAATGAAAGGTATCAGTTTGTACATTTGAAAATAGTTTTTGAAATTTTTGTAGGTGTCATACTTTTTAAAATATTTCGGAATAAGTCGAAAAAATACCCATTTTCCGAATTCTCCCTATCTCCGAAGATTGCAGAGCGATCCGTTTAAAATGTTCGAAGCGTTTGTAGATATGGATCTATATTTTGCACGAAAAATATAGAGAAGTCTGTGAAAAGAACACTTTTTGAAAAATGGTCAAAAAGGAAAATTTAAATTGCGAACTCTCTAACCGGTACTTTTGGTACATACCTATTTGTTGACAAACGTTCGAAACCCTCGGCGCGCGAGTTACACTCGCACTTGACGGGTCTTGTTTATTCCGTCTTCTGGGAATAAAAGTTCAGTTCAGCAGTTCAGAGGTTAGTTCGAATTTCGAAGATCTCATTGTACGGATCTTCTTGGTAAGTATACTTATATTTCACACATATTTTGATGTGCTAAATTCAATTTCATTATTCCCTTGCAATGATAATGATTTTCAATTAAGCACCTCAAAATATGTACCTCTGGAAATGTTGACCAAGGAAACTCACACTAAGAGATCTTATTCGATTTGTTTGAATTTGGTAAAACCTTCACCTATTTCAGCTTACAGGTATAAATAATCACTTGCTTCGGGTTAGGGCTACATGACTTTTAATATAAGCTGCGTTTTACAAGCATAGAGTGTGAAAACGACTTTACTTTTCTGTTTGGTCTTATCGTATCTCTAATGTTGCTTGTCTAGTCTAGACTATATAAAACTCCGAATGAACTTAGTTATTATTCATCACTTAAAATGCAGGTTTTTTGAAGACTGTATGAAATTTTGTACGTTGAATTGAAATATACAAAAAAAGTATACTTAGATAGGTAGGTACTTCCTTCTCTTCAAAATAATTAAAAGCAACCGAGTAAGGTCGAAAAACGTGAGCTTAAAATAAGCTAATATGCTAACAAAGCACAGTCAGTTGTTTATAAAAAGCCAACGATAAATTATTGTCCACACAATTAATATTCTTAGTCGGCGTGTTTCTAACAAAAGCTCTTTGTTCTTATATAGAATTCACGCAATGGCTCGGTGGGCTTAGGTTTACTCGCATCACGTATAAATTATACAGTCCCCGCCCTAAGAGCCGTCCGCCCGCCCAAGCCGCACTTACGGTGGGCTAGCATACAATAGCAGCTGTTTTTATCCACCGTTTTCATTACCAACCCTCTAGGTCACTTTTAAAAATAGTATCTCATATTAGATTTGAATAACAAATGCATTACAATAGGTACAACGTATAATTAGGTAGAATTACCTACCTACCAACTCCCAACCGTCTTGTGGCACGAGCGAGCGAGCTAATTTATGGTTGCTAGCGAAGAATTTAGAGTTTAATTAAAAATGTACCTACTTACCTATCTTGCAGGTATGTCCTTTTAGGCTCCCTTGCGTTTACCCAGTAGGATAGGTACCTAGGTAACTAAAACAACTGGAAAATCCTACGGGATGATACAAAACATAACTGAAACATGAAATGAAGCCCCTTCTTGTCTAGCCTAGCCTCTGGTGTGTGCAGCTCTGATACGCTGCAGCACTCTGATAGCCATTGTGTTTTCCCGAACAGCACCCAAAACACGTCACTGTTTTTATAGTGCCGAGCTGCGAACATTTAAAGGCTTTTAGTGCGTTTCTATTTCTACCATTATGAAAGTTTGGTGATAATGATAAAACTTACAAAAAATCTTTCATTGCAAATTATTTCTAGGTAGCTTTTTAGAGTAATGAAAATAATCGTTAGGCATTAGAGGGGAAACCCCAAACATGGATTTTTTGGCGATTTTCCAAAAAAAAATCAGGCTTACCTTACACCCTGTAATGAAATGTCCTACCTATTATATTGTAGAACTAGCTGTACCCGCGACTTCGTTCGCGATTGACATACCTGCCGACTAATTAAGTTCACATTTAACCATAGTTTCTCTCATGTTATGAAACGCCGTGCAAAAAAACTTCGATGCCCAGAATTGGACCTGTTACACTTCTAACATAAGTATCTTTATTTAGGTACCTAGTTAAATTGTGTACAAATCGTGTAGAGTCTACGGGGGAAAGTATGTTGTCATCTTCAATCCCATTCTTTATCCACACGACTTTTAGCTACGACTCGGCCAGCGTCAGTGTTAAGAAGTGTCATACTCGTTTCACTTCTTACTCATGGTTCCGTTCAGCTGGAACCCTATTCTGCTAAACTAATCGCTCCACTATGACAGGGGTATCGTCAAAGAATGACACGTTTTGGTATTCTACCTTAGATGAAAGAAATTATGATGAATGCAGATGGAGAGACGCGCGTCAAAGTGTCAAGTTTGAAACTATTAATTTATCTCGCACGCACTATCTGGAGTTTTATTAATCTATGGATTCTATGTGATAATTCTGCGACGATTCCATTGTCATAGTGAAGCCATTTTATTACAGAATTGGGCTCCTGATCCATTTGACTGGACCACCGTAATTTTTTTTTGTTAGTAGGAAGGCTCAGTTGGTTGTTTACCACAGAAAAAATATTTTTCTGTGGTTAGTTAGTTTAATTGGACCACTTACTCCAACCAAACTTTGGTGGTACAGTTAACTGTACCAGCTAAACCACCAAATATCATGTCCATGAATATCGCATGGACCATTTGCACATTTTACCTACTTTGCCTGAAATAGGCATTGTCAGAAGCCATTATTCACAAAGAAAATTATAATATAATTAGTATTTACAATTGAAACAATTGAGCTAACTGCAGACTGTTGCAAACAATCTACAGGTAGCTCAACTGATCCATATCAATACCAGTCGGAAGCGTCCCCAAGACGCTGGCTGCATTGGCATTGACGCACTCATTAGTTAGGTTCCTATCTACTTAGGTAGGAACTTTACTAATGGGTGCGTCTTGGAAAAATATATAGATAGGAACTTACCTACCCTTTATCTACCGATATTTTTCTTCAATCTACAGATTATTTCTTCAATCTATTAATTTTCTACTTGACTGTCTACTGATTTAGTCAAATTCGATCTTGCAACACTGTTTCTAACAAAAAGAATGCATGAAATAGGACGACGCGAAATAAGAAAACATTTTGACTTTTATCCCCTCTCCCAAGAGAACCGTGCCTACTGATATCCCAGATAAAATGCATCCTATGTTCCCTGGTAGTATGAGCTCAAATCATGCCAAGTTTAATTTGAATTCATTCAGTAGCATATTTTTACTTTCATCCCAAGGGCACAGCACTGATTCCGGGATAAATAGTAATGCTCATGTATTCAACATTCTGTACTTTCGGCGTGATGCGCGACCCAAGAATTTAACTTTTATCCCCCTCCACGGGGAACCTTACTGAATTCCGGTATAAAATGTATCTTTCCCTGTCGTATGAACTCAAATCGTGCCGACTTCCATTCGAATTCATTCAGTAGTTCCGTCGTGATGCGGGGTTAAAGAATTTTACTTTTTCCTCTCTCCCAGGGGAACCTTACTGAATTCCAAGATAACATGTATTCCATGACTCAAATCGTGCCAGGTTTCATTCCAACTCATTTCGCAGTTTTGGCGTGATGCGCGGTTAAAGAATTTTACTTTCATCCTCTCTGCCAGGGGAACCTTACTGAATTCCGGGATAAAATGTATCCCCTGTCCTTTCTGGTATTATGAACTCAAATCGTACTAATTCAGTCCCAACTCATTCAGCAGTTTCGGCGTGATGCACGGTGAAAGAATTTTACTTTCATCCCTTCTCCCAGGGGAACCTTACTAAATTTCGGGATAAAATGTATCTTTCCTCGTAGTATGAACTCAAATTATGCCGAGTTCTATTCGAATTCATTCAGTAGTTCCGTCGTGATGCGCAGTTATAGAATTTTACTTTCATCCCCTCTCCCAGGGAAACCTGACTTAATTCCGGGATCAAATGTATCCCATGTCCTTCCTCGTAGTATGACCTAAAATCGTAAAATAGTATGAAATCAAATCATGTTAGGTTTCATTCCAATTCATTCAGCAGTTTCGGCGTCATGCGCGGTGAAGAAATTTTACTTTCATCCCCTCTCCCAGGGGAACCTGACTGAATTCCGGGATAAAAAGTATCCTATGTCCTTCCTCGTAGTATGACCTAAAATCGTGCCGAGTTTCATTTCCATACCTTCAGTAGTTTCGACGTGATGCGCGTTTAAGAAACAGACAGACAGACAGACAGACATGAATGAAAAAAATTACAGTTTTGGCTTCAGTATCGTTAATAGAGTGCCCTCCAAAAAAAAATTTCAAAATATCTTCAATGTACAGAATTGGACCTGTTACAGTTTTATTATAAGTATAGATTATATTATAATAAAATGCTGCACATTAATGGACACCTAACATATCTCAATAAATACCACTTTGATACGAAAACAACGTAGCTTAAAAGTCGAACCGAACGAGTTTGGTTGTCAAACTAGGCCTAAATCTCAGTACTCTCTGGATCCCCGTGGAGTATAGTATTATAATATCTGTGCCCGTTTTAAATTAAATAAAATTCAGTTTTTTCATTGGTTCCTCTAAAGTCTAAGGTGAAAAACGATTGAGATTAAAAAAATATCTCTTATTTCAAATCTAATTTGGCCGTGGTCTCGGGTACCCTGCATTTGAATGACTTATAGTTTTGATTCGTAGGTTATTGCTAATAATAAGGTTCCTCTAAGCCAGTTTCTTTATGAAGTAGTTGTGTGGTTTCTTGAAATACCTAAACAAAAAATATTTTTTAGGGTTCCGTACCTCAAAAGGAACCCATAAAGTATCACTATGTTGTCCGTCTGTCTTCTAAGTCAACGCAATCAAAAGTTACCACCTGTTTATGTCCGAATATTTTGAAATTTCCATGGGAAACATCATCAAATCATCAAAACCTATATTATATAGGGTAGGTACTTCCCTTTGACCTAGACTAGAATCATAAAATTTGGCAAGAAGCAAGGGCTTATCAAGTACACAAGTACCTAAAGGGAAAAATCCGGAAACGGTAATTACTTTTGATTCTCGCCATGGATCAAAACCTACAGGGTACCTACTTCCCGTTGACCTAGCATGATATTTGGCAAGATACAAGGTCTTACAATTATATCTACAGCACCCTTCGTGCGCGAGTCTGACTCGCACTTGACTTTTTATTTTTGAATGAAGTATGTTTGTACCTATGTATGAGTTTCATCAAAACATTTAAAATGCCTAAACAGATTTTGATGTATAGATAGACTATCGTTCCGACGACTGACATCATCCCGACGACTAACACGACTGCCGTGCTAAGTACTCTAAGTAGTAAGTAGGTACCTTAATAAGGTTTTTTTGCGAAAAAGTAAGGCAGTCGTGTTTTTTTTTTTGTCATATAAGTATGATTGATTTATTAGTAGTTTACCTTACCTAATAAAAAGTCTTATGTACACTTAGTTCTGCCGCGCGCCATAGGCAGGAAATGCACTTCGCGTGGTCACTTATCTATCTTTGAACAAAGTGATTACTATTTTTATTACTAGAGCCACAGAAAACAGAATTTAGGTAGGACTGACTTCAGTACAAAGCATTGCATTTTCTTTCTTTCTAGTAGGTACCTACCTACATAGGTACATCAGCTAAGAACGTAAGGTGAAGTCTATATTCATACTCATCTGACCTTTTAGATTAGATTAGGTTCCTTTACCTATCCGTACTGTACGTACCAATAGGCACACAACACAACTTACCTACTACCTACCTAGTACCTACATACTAAACAAAATTATTATCACTCGATAATATCTATTATCTTTTATTATAAATAATATAGACCTAATAAGTATCGTTTAAAACACTCGTAGGTACCTACCAACATACAGTATGTTTCAGTGAATAGCGTTCTTCCAACTAGGGCTTGCAAATATTCGAAAATTTTGATATTCGAATATTCGATTTTTTTTCGGGTACTATTCGAATATTCGAATAATAGAAAAAACCTATTTATTTTACAAGTGTTATTCAGCATTTTAGAAAATAAGTGTTATTTGCATGAACAAACTTAAAATATCAAATCAACAAAAGCTTGTAACGAGACATTGGTGATTTACACGCACAAAAAACCGCAAATTTTTAGAAAAATCAGTTTTCAAAATCTGGTGGGTAGGTAATTTTATTTTGGCAATACCTATCTACAATAAAATTTAACACAATAACAAGTAAATGAACACGGTAAGTAACGGTAACATGGCGATGGGAACGGATAGAAAGAAAAGGACCCGTAGGTACTTACTCTTAAAAACGAAATCGAAGTTTCTGATTCGTTTTCGTGCAAACGCTAATCTTATGCAAATAAAAGTCAGTTTTGCACGACAACGAAAACGAAACTTTGATTTTCGTTTTCCGAAATATGAATACGAATAGAATACGCGAATGCATTACGCAGTCGCACGCGGCACTCCCAAGTGTTTCCGAACGTTCCGAACCGACGTAAGCTTTTATTGTCTTGTACGGATATATCGCACGAACTTATAAGTGGCATTTTATGCACATCGGAGTTCTATGTTTGGTTTTTTTAATTTTAATCGAATATTCGAATATTGCAGTTTTAGTATTCGAATATTCAAACGAATATAATATTCGAATTATTCAAATATTCGAATGCAAGCCCTAGTTCCAACCAACAGGGGTAACTATGGAATCACGACGCCGCCGCCCCGCTATCACCACAAAAAACAAAAAATTAACGCAAACGCGACGCACGGAATCTCGAAGAATGATAATGGGTCTCTAAGAATAATCCTATTTTCTATACGTCCGATGCAAAAAAACAGAAGTCAAAATTTACAGCTATTGTCAAAAATTGCGGAAAAAGGGCAGATTAAGTCAGAAACGACAGATAACGTCAAAAATTTCGGGAAATTGCAGATTATTTCGATAGCGACATGACAGCCGAAGTCAAAATTGTGAGTTATGTCAAAAGATGTCATCAATGACAGATTTTGTAGAAATGACAAATATTATCAAAAATTTGGGAAAAAAATGCAGATTAATATGTCAATAATGACAGCTCATGTCGAAAACAACAGCTAATGCCAAAAATGTGAATAATGATAAATTTTGTCAAATGATGTCAAAAATTACAGCCAATGTCAAAAATTGCAAAAAATGTCAATCATGACAGCTAATGTTAAAGACGACTGCTAATGTGAAAATGTGGATTATGTATGTTAAAAATAATGAAAACTATTGATCCTAGAACACTAGTTTCTGAAAGGAAACGATAGTAGTACCTAAATCACAAGACTTCGGAAACTAATTATTCTAGAACTGTGTTTCTGAAGGGAAACAATGCCGAGATGTACGTCTCGGGTGACTGCTGTCAAATTGTAAATCACAAAATTTCGATTAATCTAAAAACAAAGGATCGATAGGGTCGGTAGGTTGATCCTGGAACATTAAGTTCTGAGGAGATGTAGGTCAGTGAGTTGTAGTAATAGTAATTCAATGTAGTAGGTACCTCACCTACCTACTCGTTGTAATCGAGTTTTGTAACTGTATTTTTGTACTACGAAGTTTGTTTTTTTTTAAGCTTTTATTTATCTTGTACGGAATTACGGATGGAATCTTGCAAGTTGCTACTCAATTTTGAAGCAGATAGTACCTACCTTCAACAGATTGAGCTGAAATTTTGTATACACGTTTAGTCTGGATGACAATGCATTAAAAGCTTGTTTTAAAAGTTTTTTTTTTAAATATTTAATCTTATTTTAATTTACTGTTGCTGTCATGTTGATACTATTGTTATTGTTGTTGCTGTTATTTCTTATTTTTATACATAGGTGTTATTTGAATTTGCTCAATATCGCAGGAGGTTATTCACCTGCTGCTACATATTATTATTATGGACCGACTTACCTTGGTCAATGATTTGTTTTTGCAGAATTTTTTATTCTGTTAGGTACAAAAAATTCCTTAATTGTACAAAGCCTATTTTGTATTTGTTTGTAGGTATTTTGTATTGTACGCGGGAGGAAATTCCTCATGAACCTCACAGTCCGCGAACTAAAACGCTCTAACTAAGGTACCTATGGGGATGATATCTCTGCCCATGGCGTGCGGTGCGATGCTATGTAGAAGCAATGATGATGGGAATGTTTTTTTTTTTATGATTGCCAAAACTTACAATTTGATTCGGTATGTTACTTTGGGAAAAGTGTTCCTGGTTGGAAATAGAGTCGATTGAGACCAACTTGTTTTCTTTGACAAATGTAATTTTTTGGGTGAACCGTA
Source organism: Eupithecia subumbrata (assembly GCA_949316285.1). Taxonomy (NCBI): domain Eukaryota; kingdom Metazoa; phylum Arthropoda; class Insecta; order Lepidoptera; family Geometridae; genus Eupithecia; species Eupithecia subumbrata. Next base: position 25,721,426 of record OX438646.1, on the reverse strand, counting down.
TACTTTTTTTCAAAAATCTAAAAACAGAAATATTTTTTTCTGAAAGTTTCTAGGAACAAAACCTAACTACAAAAGAAAAGGTAGCTGCCTACGGGGGTCCAAATATTTGCCCCACCCTGTATATAAGCTGAGGTAAAACCTAATGAAGTTTTACCAATGGTTTTACCCAATGGGGTAGAATGGATAAAATAAATACCTAATCAAGACGTGGTTAAGGAACACTAGTACACCAAGGAAGTAAGTAAGAAGGTATGGTTTTATTAGCTTCAGTAAAACTACAGTCACCAAAAATGCTAGGCAATATAGTTAAGTACCTATTACATGCCAAACAATTTAGATAAGTTTGGCTCGGCTCACTAGGCTGTTTTAATATTCAGCAGTGTTCGCGTTTGACCAATTTTACCAAATTGTGCCTACTTTGTGTTCAAATTTACCAAATAAACGCGACCAACACCGGAAAATTAATTGCTTCTATAAAACAGTCTAAATATGTAGGGAGGTAGACCTTACCAAAAATAGAATTTGTCGGTTTACTGAACTCTGGCATAAATAAAGTTTATTAATCAGCAGACACGGAAGTGGTTTTACCTAAGTGTAGTACCTACCTAGGTAGTGCACCTACCTACCTACTTGCGTATGGTTTGCATAAACCTAGCTAGCGGTAAGTTGTAGATTACTTGACGATCATTGCGATGACTTCTCGTCAACCATGTCAATGACGACGACGACGCGAGGGCTCTTATGGCCAGGTAGTCCTGCAGCAGTAGGCGTAAGGGAAAACGCGTGCCTGCCAAGCCGCCGTGCTCGTGTTTTTTGTAGTTATTTAAACATGGTGATTAAGAAAATCATTTTATCAAGTCAAACCCTGCGAATTTGTTTAGAAATATTAAGTGTCCTTAGTTGAGTACAAAAAAAGTGTGATATCAGTAGTTCGCTAGTCGTATTGAAAAACGTTAGAAAGAGGGGTAACTTTGGGATCTTTTTCTATCCAGCGAAGTTCATTAGATCTTGTAACTGAATGCGACTTTGACTAGACTAGATCCTTAAGTAATATATATCTTTTTTACACTATTTTCTGAGTATCAGATGATTTTAAAAATCACAAAAATGCGGCCTCTGCTGGCCTACCAAGCCTTAATACGCTGTCCTCCCATTTTATAATAACAATAACTACCTGCTTAGTAATCTAAACAATATCTAATCTTTTTAAGATTATCATTTGAATTTACATATTTTTTCGTGATTATTTTACGTAAAATGTTATTGACATAAAGCAGAACTTGATTTGTATATCCGTTTATTCCTACTTATACCTACTCAAATAAGTGAATAGTAAATAGTGAGATTTAATATTTCTATAATTAAAAAGTCGATGGGGTGGTTTAGTTTAATCAAGCCAATGGGGGGAAAATTCCTATCCACCCCATTGATATATTCCCAACCACCCCATTGACTTGTGTAATGCGGTGGATGGGATTTTTTTCCCAACCACCCCATTGACGGGGAAGTCAATGGGGTGGATGGGAATATATCAAACTCTACACTAGAACTTCCATTAATACCTACTTATTGTGATCCATCTATATCTATACTAATCTATACTAATATCATAAAGAAGAAAGATTTGTATTTTTGTAACGAATAAACTCAAAAAATACAGGACCAATTTAAAAAAATCACCATAAGAATGCTACATTAGCCCTGAGTAGCATATAGGCTATATTTATTATACTACAAAAAATTAGGGATCCTCACTAAAACTTCAATAATGTAACCCAAAGTGTAAAAAAATTGCCATAAAATGTCTTTCATCGCATGCGCTGCAGAAACTATTGATGATAGAACAAAAAAACTGTTCTACAATATTAAAGGACATACATATATTATCAATATCTACAAAAAACTTCGCGACATTATAAGCGGTACCTACTACACAAAAGTTAGACATCTGTTGAGCTAACTGCGTTTTACGACGGTTTACAGTTAGACACGGCTTAGACATAGTTTAAACGAGAGTTAAACTCTTGTTAAACCTTAAACACATGTCTATAACTGTTAAGACACTGTTTAGCTAAACACTTGTAAGACCAGCGTTTATATTGGTTTTTGTAGTACCGCTGCAATATGTCCAACTATTGTAGTTATGTCCCTATAACTACTTTTTTACATTTTTAAAAGTTAATAGAAATGTCGACCAAAATCAGACCATGTTATCCATACCTTTGTATTAATCCTTATTCAAATAAATGATGTCGTATTCAAGACCTGTTCAAGACTGTTTCAATACCAGTAGATTACTTTTTGAATTATTAAAATCGGACATTTCATTCAAAAGATATTACAAAATACTAGGTAATAGAAAAATAAACAAATCAAATAATATCGCAAAAATTTTCGACTTCGACGGGACTTGAACCCGCATCCTTCCTTCAGTACGGGAATGTGCCAACCAACTACACCACGAGGTCAAGTGACGTTTCTTAGAAATTACTCAGAGTGTGAGGGTTTGCGCACTATTAACAAAAACCTTAGAAAAATAAACGTCGCTCCGCAGCGCAGAGCAACGGGCAACGAGGCAAGGGAGGCGGCACCGAGGTGCTGGAGGGTCCTGCTCACTGCGGACCCACCATACCCCTGGCCATACCCTAGGGGTATGGTGGGACGAAACCATATCACTATAGTACTTATAGAATAGAATAGAGTATAGTTAGATACATAAAGATACATTAACGCATTCACTGCCCAGCCTCGGCGATGCGACCCGCCGGGGGCGCGCCGCCGCCGCCACCACCGCCGCGACACGGGGGTGGAGAAGCACGTCTGCGTCTTGGGCCATGAAAGTGTTAGCTCCGATCCAAATTAACACTACGTTTCCCAAAATGTTTAAACAAGATCAGTCAAGTGCGAGTGTAACTCGCCCGCCAAGGGTTTCGAACGTTGTCAATTATAGAAACACATTGTACTAAAGCATAAAGGTACCGGTTAGAGACTTCGCTATTTAATGAATACGTAAAAATAGTAGGTACCAAACTACATTTATGGATCGCTCCGCATACTTCGGAGAGATTAGGTCAATTTTCGAGTTTTTTTTTAAATTTTCAACCAACAGAAATTTTAAAAACTGTTTTGAAGTGTAGGTACAAGTTGATACCTTTCATTTGATACCCCACATGGCCCTGTAGGTAGGTTTATTTTAAAATTTTGACATCTCAATTTGTAATATGAAAAATTTTAATTTTAATTTTTTTTCTTTAAATCTGTACAAGCGCACGAAATGTTTTATTATTTTAAATTTCAAGTTTATAGCTGCGGTAGTTGCACATATATTAAAGAGGGAAAAAAGGCAGACGAAGAGAGACCTTAGATTTTCAAAACCGATCGCGAAACCCTAAAAATCAATGTCCACCCGTGCGAAGCCGGACCGGGCCGCTAGTTCCAAAAAGAACTTTCTTGAGGGCACCACTGTTTGATGATGGATGTGGGATTGCGGATAACAGGTATGTACCTACTACTTACTCAGTAGGTACATATAAAAAACTTGTAAACATGAGTTTTTTATCAAATAAATAGGTAGGTAGGTGGATTGTAGAGTGGGACCAGAACAAATAATAAAGACGAATTAAAAAAGAATAGCATTTAATTACATTAGCGTATATAATAATAGCGCGTTTAAATAACTATTTAAATAGAAATACATAGGTAGTAATTGAATACAATAGTAATTAAGAGAGTTTCGTTGAACTTAGATGGGCTGGACTAAGGCTGGCTTAGACCCGTGCACAGGGGCAAGGTCCTGCCTCGGAAATGACCAGCTCCCCACTCAAGGCTATCGCGTCGATCTCCACGGCAGCGCCCATGGGTAGCTTGCCCACCTGGAAGGTGGCACGCGCTGGATAGTCCTTTGTGAAAACTAAAAAACAATGTAACGTTCACATGTTTACTAGGTATAGGGATCTAGGTAGGTACTTAGTGCTTTTATGTTTGTCACAGGTCACCAAACTTTATTCGATCAAGCTCAATAGTTAGTCCTGCCTATTTATTTAATGAAGATTATTCAAAGACAGATTATGTTTGGAGCTACCTTAACTTAAGTAAGGTACCAAACATAAATATGGCGAAGAATAGAAGGAAATAAAATATTTAATAAAGGGTGCTACGCTTTCATACTACTTAAGGCGCTACCCCGACCCAATTCAGCGCCACCATTTTTTCTTCTTATTATTCTGTTCAACGTAGGAATTTTCAAAAATTGATTGGCCAGTTTGTTTGTGATAGGTACCTATCATGAACTTATTTTTAATGCCCCTTTAAAAGTTGCAGATTGTATAGTGTAGGCAGAGATGCTAAGTTTCTCTTTTTTGCCACCATGGTGGCCAAAAAGAGCAACATCACATCTCTGCAAACAAAAAAAACTTTTACAATTTTGTGTACCATTGTACCTTGATGGGCACTTCTTATATTCAGTCATTGTACAAATCAGTCTTATGGGATTTCAGACATTATGGGAAAAGTACATTTTAAGAATTTTTCTTTCTGGAATATGTATTCCAGAAAACAATTCTTAAAATGTACCTACATAAGTTGAAATGTACATAAATTTCAACATTCAGTCATACTAGACCGGACCCTAAAAAAAGTTTATACTAATAGGCATCACAAACTGGCCAATCGATTTTTGAAAATTCCTTTGTTTAACAGAATAATAGGATAAAATAGGTGGTGCACTGATTTGGGTCGGGGTAGCGCCTTAAGCGCGAACGTTATGAAGCCTGTTGAGAGGTACTTACATGTGCCATATATCTGGTTAATAGCTTTAAAGTCGTCTATATTGGCAAGCAGGATAGTGATTTTGCAAACAGACTGCAAGGAAGCTCCACCGGCTTCTAGAACGTGTCTGAGGTTTTCGAGAGCTTGCTTCGCTTCTGCCTCGGCGCCTCCGCAGACAAGTTGCGACTCGGGGTTCATACCCAGGACCCCCGATACGTAAAGGGTCTTGCCCGCTAAAATAGCTTGGCTAAAATAAAAATCGGTACCTATATTAGGTTTGAAACTCTTTGGTCAGATCAGAAATAAATACCATCTGAGCCTGTCCATTGAGGCGGAGCGACGCAGCGCGGAGGAGATTTTAAGTAATTTCACTCTGAAAAAGGTGAAAATTTTATGCAATTCCATTGGCTAATAACTATGTATTGCATAAATCTCCGCTCCGCTGCCTCGCAAATCGCGTCAATTGACCAGGCAGTCTGACTCTCTACTTCGACTGGTTTTGATTGCTGTAGGTCAATTGCCAGGCCATTGGTAAAGCAAAATCACTAAATTTATTTCCATTTATCAGTTCGGCAGGTTCGAGAGCTTCATAACCACAACGCCACAAGCAGACAATACACAACGTATTATTATTTAGTCTTGTTAGGCTTTTATCTTCACTCTACCTAAAGGGCTAAAATGAGCTATTCTACTCCGGGCGTTCTACAATGCTTGCCTACATACATACCTGTACGGTCCAACAGGCTTGTAAATATGTGGCGAAGTTACTATAGTCTTCGTAACTCGATGAGCTTTGGATGGTGTTGATTCGCTGCCTTTACTTGTCGCCATTTTTAATTTTAATCCGACGTCTTTCTTGTGGTTTGAAGCGAAAACGTCTGGGAACAGCGATAGGCTGGGCCGGAGATCTTGTAATGTACTCAGTAATCTTAGGCGAAAGGTCAAAAAACGATAAAAGTTCATTCCATATCTCGAATGAAACAAAGAATAGTTTCTCTTTATTTGATTTTGACGATTTGCCTCTAAATGTTCTCTATTATTTTGACAACTTTAGTGCACCTTCATAGTGCCCGTTATGCGTGGGCGAAAGAAATTACTCTTATTCCTTATGGACTAAGGTACCTTAGAGCAGCCATTCTCAAAGTGTGCTCCGCGAAGCTTCTGCAGGGGCTCCGCGACAATACTGGTCATAATAAAAAAACTACATTATTATTATAATTGTACATTAAGTAACACGATATATTACGTTTATACGATAGTTACTTTACTAGTTATGTAGGTACACAATCTTTGTGATTCGAACTGCGAGGCGCGTAGTAGTCCTCGGAACAAACCTTCTCTACTACCTTTTAATTTTCTGTGGATGCGGGATAGGCCCAAGTGAGTGCTAGATAGAATACCTACCTGCGTGCTCCTAGGAAGCGAAATAAATTCGAAATTCATTATGTGCAAAAGGACACATGCCCAGCAGGAGCGCGCCGAGTTTCATACTAAGTAAGACAAACCAGATTTCTAAATAATTTTTAGAAATTTCACCACTACAGACACATGTTTAGAATTATTAATAAAAATAAAAAATCTTCAAAAATCTTTTAAAGATTCGTATAACATTATTTATTTTTTATTATTTCACAATTTTTCTAATCGTCGACAAATGAAGCCTAAACTTTTGATATTTATGCTTGTATATTGAACACAGAATTTAATATTTCGTTTTTCTGCCCAAAAAAAGACCAGTGTCACTTTAGCGAGTCATACAATAATGCTGATGAAGAAGTTAAGTTAACAGAAAATGGGACAGACCTATCAAGATAATTTAATCATAAAGTGCTAAGTCGGGAATAGAAGTCCATGACACAAAGTTGTGTATGGACTCCATACTATGGAGCCTGAAAGTAATCTAGTAGTTGTAATTTATGACTTGCAAGCGGTGATGCATGCAAGTGCCGCTCGGAGAATCTTCAGCATTTTTTAAAGATCCAATTTTGCTGAGCGAAAAAGGCGGGACTTAATTTGGTTCAAACTAACATTGTTCCTCAATTAAAATCAAAATCAGAAACTTTAATATAAATAAATAAATAATGCTGGACAATTCACACAGCATTATCGAGCCCCATGCTAAGCAGAGCTTGTGTTATGGGTACTAGATAACTGATATACCTAATACAATATACTACATAGACAGATATTTTATAGTATACCTACATAGAAAATATAAATCTTTTAAAACGAGTTAAAAAAATTATAAAATTTATTTCTGTAACAGTTTTACAATAATTGTAACTGTAGTGGAGACCTTCATACTTAATTCAGTTTTAAAGATTAAAAGCTTGGATCTGTAAAAAAATGCAGATGATTCTCCGAGCGGCACTGGCATTAGGTACGGCTTGCAATTGCTAATATTGTATTGCTTTCAGGCTCCATACACAACTTTATAAGTATCATTAGACTTCAGTCTCTTCCCGACTTAGCGGATTTTGTATTAAACGATCTCTATGACTATACATAGTACTGTTCCATAATAAACAAACAGCCGAATTGAGAAACTCCTTTTTTGAAATCGGATAATAATACTGAAATTACTACAGTCGTCCCTACTAAGAAGTGATAGTTTGTTTTTGAGTTGATATTTTAATAAAGACAGATGGGAAGTTATAGTTGTTTTTTTTTCACTCATAATAACATGACTATTGTCTAAAAATAGATATCCTAGGACAACGACGCATATTATATAAGTAGTAAAGCTATATATACTATTAATATTTTTATTGGTGTTTTTAAAGTTTAAATAAGGTAATATTTTAACTTTTTGAAATTAGTTAACAAGCCAACAACAGTCCAAACCAAATTAATATTCGGCAAAATTAATGAAAATAATAAAACAAAAAAGAATTGTTTTTGTCTACACAAGAGTCCGAAATAAAAAGCTCGTAGGTAGGTAGGTAGGTACTTTGAAAATTTCCAAACCTATTTGGCGAAATTCGTCTGTGATGAATGTGATGATTTATTTTTATTCTGTGATGATTAGATCATCAAAAACTGTGTTCACCTCTCTACCTAGGTAATGTTCCATCATCCAAATATCAAACATTGAGCTTGGATTGGAGACGTTGAATTATTGGTTGGATAGCAAGGCTAAATATGGCCGGACCAAGAGAGTCGCCCTGCTGACAGCCAACAGCAGACGAAATGACTTTGAAAGAAAAGGGTAAATTTCTGGAATTTTCTGTCTACGGAATTGAAGGCGTTTTTGACGTCAACCTTCAGAATTACTTCCACATAATTTTGGTCTAAAAATGTACGAAGGGAATATACTGCAGGCTCACATCCGCCTCGCGAACTGAACTGGTCGGACTGCCTAACTGAATTGGTCGGAAAGAGTCGCCTTCTTTCCTGCTGATAACATCAGGTTGATCAGAGATGTCAAATCTTCCAGGAGGACTTCACCTGCACGGCCAAACCCGCCAGACAGAAGAACTTTTAGATGCTGTGGAGTCACAGCATCCAGGCCGCCGGCAGAACCACTCTGGAAAGACATGACAGCTTTAGGCACGTCCTGGCTGGTCGTGCCCTCGCTGTGATCACTCTCTTCCGGTGGATCGGGGAGTTGAATATTGGCCCCTGCGGGTAAATGCTTACTCTCAAGAGATATGAGAGTAGCATCGTCATTAGGTGCCATCGTGTCATTTGAAAACATAATGCGAGAGGCACCTTTGATGTCACCATCACTGAGTTTACTCTCTCTCTCTACTAGCTACCTACTAGTCTGTAGATAGTAGACTCAGATAATGGTTTATTAGATTACGAATTTTGTTGTGTGTGATCAACAATTGAAATAGACTGCCCTTCGCGTGCAGTGTACCTTACACAATTTTGTTTGATTCTAACCGTCATTGATGATTTGTTGGCCAAATCTTTTTTTACATGCAGTAGGTACTGCTCCCAAGCTCGCTTGGTGTTTTTTGATACAGCATTCCTAATGACCTCTGAGAGAGAGGAAGCGACAGAGATGCGGGCACCTCGAGGAATACGCTTAAAAAGAGGGCTTTGTACTCACTCAGAACTTTCCAAAAAGATCGTGTGTCGTATAATCTGAATTTTACGTCAAAATATCTACCGCTACTGCAACCGGAGTAGACAGCGGGATATTGAGGTCCTTATGCATTCTTGTTTTATGAATTTTGAGGTCTCTCTGTTCCTCGTTGTGTCAATCTCGTTCTAAACTCCCGAGTTCCATAGAATATGTCTGTTCAATGATGAATGCGATAGGGCCATTGAATTACTATTACTAGCGTAGATACGGCGCGTTCGCTGCGTGCGGCGCGCTCGATGCTTGCGCCGCCGCCGCACAGTGTTTTATTTTACCTTTTAGTTGCGGACATCCTCGTTTTATGCGATTTTTGGATGGATAACTTACAAACAAAACTCCGAATAACTCTCCCGGCTTTATTTATCATAGTTTTAGAGATATTGAGAAAATCGAAAAGTCATAGAAACCATAGAAATAGGTAGGTACATTTTATACTTTCCTGGTAGATTTTTTTAATCAACCATTCTGCTGGGGACTGTCCTTCCGGGCCTCAGTCGGGGAACTTAATGATAGGGGAGCATGATGTTAATTAATGACATTAAATGTACATTAGCCACCTAGCATTATAATAGCATGATAATTGCAGTGCCCTAGCAGGGTGCATGTTTGAAACTTACTAACTTTAAGACCCCCTGTACAACATGTTTGCAATAAAAAATTGAGTATTGAGTATGAAGGCGCCAACCCTCATGTTGGTCAGCGAGTGGCAACTGACGACCAAGGCCTGAATAGGAATCCGAATATGCTTACGAAAATTTTTTTTATCATAATCCACTGGACTCCAACTACACTCACAGGCACAATTAACCGCCCGCCTATATTTTTCGTCACCGATTGTTTATGAACTGTGGCTTATCGAATGTTTTGTTTTAACTTAAGTGGGTACTTTAGCAATAAACTAACACCTATTCTGACGAATAAACCTGTGTCAATGAAACCTTTTTGGAATTTAGTGAATTTATTCCTTGTTTGAAATTGTTGCAATTGCGTTACCGTGTTTACATTTATGTTTCTTTTCTGCCATCGTGCGCGAATATTGTATAATTTGAGTTTTTAGTGTATTCTTGATTCTTTGTGACTGAAAAAAATGCCTCTTGATGCAACTGGTGCTCTTAGGGCAGTAGATTTAGCTGACGCTGGTTATAGCCAACGTCGCATCGCTCATACACTCGGATTACCACGAACGGGATGCCATCAGACGCTTTCGGGAGACTGGTTTATACACGAGGAAGTCAGGTCAAGGTCGACATCGGTGCACTTCAGCTAGGGATGACCGCTTTGTTGTCAGTAACGTGCTCAGAAATCGCTTTTGCACCGCTATTCAAGCGCGTACACGTCTTTTTGAGGTGAGAAATGTCAGTAAGAGTGAACGTACCATTAGAAGAAGACTGGCTGAAAATAATCTGAGGGCTTTTCGTCCAGCTCGCGCTCCACAACTGCTCCCACAACACCGTAGAGCTAGACTTGCCTTTGCGCGAGAATATGCTGACTTTACTGTAGAGGATTGGAAGAACATACCTACTGTTCTCAGATGAGAGCAGAATAGCCTTAAGTGGTCCAGATGGACGTCAACGTGTATACAGGCGCCAAAATGAACGGTTTGCTCCATGCGCAATAACTGAAACCGTGGGATATCAGGGAGGGTCAATAATGGTTTGGGGTGGCATCTCTAACGAGGCTCGTACCGATCTTGTGGTGTTTGATAGAGGCAGTGTGAACGCACAAAGATACGTGGAGGAAGTCTTACACGACCACGTCATACCTTTTGCACCATTTATTGGTGAAAACTTCAGATTAATGCACGACAATGCTCGTTGCCATACCGCAAGATCTGTAACTCAATACCTCGATGAGGTCGGGATTCAAGTTTTGCCATGGCCGGCACGCAGTCCCGATTTGAACCCGATTGAGCACATTTGGGACAACCTAAAACGACGTATCCGAGCAAGAGTACCGGCCCCTATGACCCTAGGAGAGCTCAAGACGGCTGCGGTAGAGGAGTAGTGGCACAATATCCCTCAGTCGGATATTCAACACATCATTGATGGATTGTCAAACCGGCTCCAAGAAGTCATTAGAGCCCGAGGTGGTAACACACATTATTAAAATTAAAATAGAAAAAAAAGATTTTTTTCAAAATTAAACTAATTACATTTTCATGCAAATTTTTCACCATTTCGATTTCTTGGCATATGTTTTTAAATAAACGGATTTTTTCAAGACTTTTTAATTTTATTTATTCTTAGGTAATGGTTGCTTTTAACATAACTTCCATCAAATGTAATAATAAATAAATAATAAATAATGCTGGACAATTCACACAGCATTATCTAGCCCCAAGCTAAGCAGAGCTTGTGTTATGGGTACTAGATAACTGATATACTTAATACAATATACTACATAGATAGATATTTTTATTATACATAGAAAACACCCAGACCAACAACGGAACAAATTTCTGCAGATCGTACACAAATTTGTTCCGAGGCGGGAATCGAACCCGCAACCTCCTGCGTCGCAGGCGGACCTTCGCCTGCTGCGCCACGGAGGTCGTCGATTACTGTAAACTGAACGAAATACAACGTGGGCGGTTAATTGTGCAATCAAGCTAGTGAAGTCGCGCTTACATACAACAGAAGAAATATTCATCCAATCCGATGATGAAAATAATTAAAAAATATACTCCACATTCACCCCGTAAGTATATTTAAATATAATTTTTGTGACAAACCTATTTCCATAGAAATGGAAGAAACATTAGAAACGCAAGATCTCGCTATATTGTTTTTTTTTTTTTGCTGGGTTATATTACAAAAGTATAGTATAATATAAAAAAATCTGTAACTCCAAGACTAAGCGAAAAATCAAAACCGCTGTCCTTAGCACGTTTTATTATGATTAAGCGCCTCATAATCTATATATATAAAAGAAAGTCGTGTTAGTTACACCATTTATAACTCAAGAACGGCTGAACCGATTTGGCTGAAAATTGGTGGGGAGGCAGCTTAGAACCAGGAGACGGACATAGGCTATGTTTTATCCCGGAATTACCACGGGAACGGGAACTACGCAGGCGAAGCCGCGGGCAGCAGCTAGTCGAACATAAATCGAGGATGTCCGCAACTGAGGTAAAATAGCACAATGTGCGTTCTGTTATGGGACGAGGTCCCGGAGTCTTTTTAAAAAAGACTAATTAGAATAATCTATTTAATTGGGACACTCACAATAGATTTACGAAGTTAAGTACAATTTTATAAGATGACCATCGGACAACCGGCCGCTTCGGAGGTCAAAACCAGACTGACGGGCTTGGACGAGACGTCCCTACACTAACCATCAGATATGTCTAGTCAGCGACTAGTAAGCAGTATGCCTTACATAGTAGGGGTATAACACCTCCCCCTTAAGAGGATACTTTGGGGTTGTTTTTGCCAAAGTTCCATAGGTACTTAATGCTAGATCTCACTCCTTATGGGATGAGGCTAGATCTGAGTTCTCACTGGAGCAACCTGAGTCAGCTCTATGTCTGAGTCTCGGGTGTCTGTGTCTCTGACCGTGCTTGGCATTGAAATAATAGGTAATCGAAATCTACGGTTGTCCCCTGGTTTACAAAAACATTTAAAAGCTAAATAAAACAAGTACAAAAAGATTAAACATAGGATCAAAATAATCAATCCCGAATAATGCGTCCCGTATCTCACAATGTGTGGGTTGTTGTCAATTTTCTTTAAATTGTCCAATAATGCATTTAATGCAATTTTATTCGATTTAAATTCGTCTAAATCTATATTTTGCAATTTGATAGGGGACACATCTTCGATAAGATTGTTGAATCTTACAATGTCGCAACAAGAATCATTAATCAAATTAAAGTTAGGAATATTATTAACTGGAGAAGTTATATTTAGAATAACCTTAGGTATTATCGTAGTGCTTCTACAGCGACCAATACAATTGTTAGGTAAAGTAAGTATTCCTGTAGCAAAAATAGTAGTTTCATATAATTTTGAATTTAAACAGTCTATGGAAATTTTGTTAGGTTCAGATTGCACAAAAATCCACTTATTGTTCATTAAAGGTTTCCAAATATCTAGTTTTCCGTACACGAATTTAGTGTCACACTGTTTAGGTACTTCTCTAATCACTTTTGATAACAGTTCACTCTCGCAGGTAGGCATCGCGTCAGCCGCATAAACATTCGTAACGTCGCAGATAAAGTTACCCGGGCTAACTACCTTACATTCCTTAAGGTCATCGAAAGTACAATAGTGTAATTTGTCTTTGGTCATTGCAATATATTTATTACTAGGTATAATCAAACTGAACCTATTAGGTTCTTTAGAGTCGTATGGAGTAGGTAGAGCTATATTATGAAACAGCGTGTATTCTTTAATACTGACTAATGGGACCTGCAGAACAAACATCAGCTTAAAATTAATATAATAGCAAACTAATGTAGATATACTTAGGATGTAATGTATACTATTCATATCTAAAGCTAGAGGTAGTTGTAGGTCTCTAGATAGGTGTCTGTAGTTATTGGCAAGCTCTCGGTACAGTTGCGATGATGTCATTATAGCCGGGTGCAGGATGTTCTGCCCACTAAATAAGATAGCGTTTGTTATGTCTTCAAGTTGGAATGATAAGGTAAGTATGGATGTTTCTAAGTTGTTAAAGATTTGATTTACCTTGAAAAGAATTTGTAAACCATTTGTTTTTTCCGAAATACTTTTCAAATTAGACGAGAGGTTGTCAATAGCTTCACTAAGATTAATTTCGTTATCCTTAATTTTGTTCAAAGTTTTGTTGTATGATGTTATTACTGAAGTTGTAACCAAAATATTTTCTTTCATTAATGAAGTGAGATGTTTTTCGTTGTTTTGTACAGACTCTATCGCATCGTTGTATCTTAAGGCATCATTTTCGTCTAAGGTGCCAAAAATCTGTTTAAGAACAGATCCAACACCCCCGATCCAGGCACGCTTAAAACGGTTTTCAATCAAATGTGAAATCGAATCGAATTCGGTTTCAAGATCCTGGTATCTAGCAGTCAAAGGTTGCAGTCTATTTTTACATATCGAGTCAATTTCTATAATTCGAGTTTCATTGCACAGGTACCTAGTGGTATCTAGTGCAGCCCCAATATTTTGTATATGCGGACCAAAATGCGAAATATTTAAAGGTATTAAGATTTTGAGATAGCCATTGCTAATTTTTACGCTTCCTAAATAATCGAAGTAGATGCCTGAACTTGAAGTAATCGGTTGGAGATATTCCTGATACGATTGGCCACGTACCGAAGTCCTGCAATGAAATTTTAAAAATAAAGAATAAAATGAATTTAAAAACGAAATTATTGAGTTTGGGTAAAATACGATTCTCTCTGAGATCACTTGTCTCTTAAGAGTCAGGGCAACAGAAGAAATTCGAGTCCTAGAATAACTCAATAAAAAGTTATGGTAAGTACCTACTCACTACCTATTACTGTGTATAATATGTGTATAAGTAAAACGTAAAACAAAATAAAAATATAAAAGATGTATACCTAAACTAATTAAACTAATTTTAATACTAATTCTTATTTTATTCTATGTTACAGGTTCCTGACTTCAGCAGGCTTCACCTGATCATAGTGGTGAGTCACGTGTCGTCGGTTTATGAGCAAGGTAAGTGTATTATTTCCGTTTATTTTAACTATCTTATAAGGTCCTTTCCAAAGGGGAGAGAGAGCTTTGCGCAACCTTAGATGATTTTTAAGATAAACATAATCACCGGCCTTATACGTAACTCGACGAGTGTGCGTATCGTAATAGTTTTTCGAGGATTCTTTAGATTTTCTAATGAATTCGATTGCTTTTTCCCGAGAATATTTCAATCGGTTCTGTAGCATTTGGACATAATCGGGATATGTCGTTCCGAGAGACTCTTCATACACAGAATTAGGTATGTATGGTTTGTTACCAAACATTAGTTCGTAAGGCGTAAAGTGGGTGGTCGTATGGACAGATGTATTATACGCTAACATAGCCGTATAAACATAACGAGACCAGTTAGTTTGTTCCTGGTTAATATAGGTTTTAAGGTACTCTTTGAGAGTAGAGTGGCTTCTCTCCAGGGCTCCCTGGGTTTGTGGATGATATGGAGAAGACCACAAGTTTTTGATTTTGAGGAAAGCGCAAGTTTTCTTGAATAAATCGGACGTGAAATTAGACCCTTGGTCTGTAAGAATTACTTTAGGAATTCCAAAGATAGATATGTAGTGAAGTAAGCATTCGCTTGTTTCCTCCGCTGTAGTACTGCGTATAGGATAGGCTGAGGAGAACTTAGTAAGGTCGTCTTGGAATGTTAAAATAAATTTTAATTTTGCAGTACCAGATTCGGGAAGCGGTCCAACCACATCAATCGAAATGCGTTGACCTGGTTCAGTCGAAGTACTGGTAATTTGCATGGGTGCCCTATTTACCTTTCTAAGCGCTTTGTTCTCCTGGCAAGATTTACATTGTTTTACATAGGATTCTATATCGCTTCGCATTCCTTTCCAGTAATACGTTTGTTTGATTCTATTGTACATACGGACAGAGCCTAAATGGCCAGCTATAGGGATATCATGATTATCGTGCAATATTTTCTTTATTTCAGATGGAACTGGATATATGATGTTATTATGATAAACATTGACCTTTATTCGTGTATCATGGAAAAGGTAAGTTAACATGTTATAGATTTTTATGAACGAATGTTTTTCGAAAGGGTTCTTCAGGTCAGGTAAGCCGATTTCATTTATACCTCCTATTTCTACTAACTCATTCCTTATCTTTTTCAGGGTTTCAAAAATTTCAGGATAGGACGCTTGATCGAAGTGATGCACCTTGAAATACAACAGGTAATATGTTTTGTTGTTTAGATTAAGTTTTTCAAATAAAAACAATTCTTTTTCAGAATCACATATTTTAGCACACACTTCTGGATCGCACAGGACATCTGGGACATAAGGATTCGACTCATCGAGATCAATTGAGGTAGGTATTAAAATAACCTTGGCAGGACACTTCATAAGACTTTCGTTATGCTCTACGATTTCTGAATTAAATGTTTTAACTTTATCGGAAATTATTTTCAGGAAATTGGGATAGTCATCCTCTAGTGCACTCGTGGATGGCGTCGGATCAAGGTGAGGCTGAGGAGCAGGTAAGGATGTTACTTCTGGAACAGGTTCAGGTAAGTTTTCTTCATCCTCAATTTGATCCCTAAGGACGTCGGGGATATTATCAGGTAAGTTTAATTCAGGTAAAGGAAGGATATCCTCATAAGGATCTAAATTATCAGGATTCTGAAGAATGTCTTCATCAGGATCGAAAGAAGTTGGGGATATAAGTAAGTCCATGAGATCTCCGTCCAATTCTCGATTGGGTTCCGGCTCAGGAGGATTGGGTATTATAGGTTCCTCAGGTTGGATAGGATTAACCGGGAACCGGGATAGGGCGTCAGCATTAGTATTAATTTTGCCCTTTTTGTGCAGGATATCATATTCGAACTCTTCGAGTTTTAAGCGCCATCTGATAAGTCTTGAACCCGGATCTTTGCAATTAAACAGCCATTGCAATGGCCGATGATCTGAAAGGATTGTGATCTTATGGCCATAAAGATAGGGCCGAAAAACTTTGGTTCCAAAGACAATGGCGAGACATTCTTTCTCCGTCACACTATAATTGCACTCGGCCTTATTTAGAGTGCGGGACGCGTATGCGATGGGACGATCTTGACCTACGGGGCCTTGGGATAATATGGCGGATATGGCGTAGTTTGATGCGTCACACGTAAGATTGAATGGTTTAGAGAAATCGGGATAGGCAAGAACAGGAGCGGACACAAGTTTTTCTTTAAGAGTTTCGAAAGCAAGTTGCTGTTCATTTTGCCAAACAAAAGGGACATCTTTCTTTAGAAGAGACGTTAAAGGTTTTGCGAATTTTGCAAAATCAGGTATAAATCGTCTGTAATAGGATACCAGACCTAAGAACGACTTTATGTCTTTTGGGGACTTAGGGACAGGATATTCGGTTACTGCTTTTGTTTTATCAGGGTTCGTTTTAACACCGTCTTCGCTAATTATGTGCCCTAAGTAGGCAACTTCTCTTCTGAGGAATTCGCACTTCTCGGGCTGTAACTTTAGATGGAACTTCCGAAGTCTGTCAAAGACAGCCATCAGGTTGGATATGTGTGAGGATAGATCATATGAGTAGATGACTATGTCATCAAGGTAAACAAAACATCTGGTGCCTTGGAGCCCTGTAAGACAGGTGTTCATGAGGCGTTGAAACGTCGAGGGCGCATTTTTAAGGCCAAAAGGCATCCTAGTAAACTGGAAATGTCCTTGAGGGACCGAAAAAGCTGTTTTGGGAGCGTCTTTAGGCGAGATTAGGATTTGATGGAAGCCTGACGCGAGATCCAAAGTGGTAAAATACTTACTTTTACCAAGCTGGTCTAAGATTTCCGATATTTGCGGGATAGGATACGTTTCACCGATAGTGACGTCATTCAACTTCCGATAGTCTATGACTATCCGCCATTTCCGTTGACCTTGAGGGTCAAGTTTCTTAGGGACAATCCATATGGGACTACTCCAAGGAGATGATGATGGTTTGATGATTTTATCATCAAGCATTTTGTTAATCTGGATATCGACTTCTTTTTTA
This sequence comes from Eupithecia subumbrata, assembly GCA_949316285.1. Lineage (NCBI taxonomy): Eukaryota > Metazoa > Arthropoda > Insecta > Lepidoptera > Geometridae > Eupithecia > Eupithecia subumbrata. Next base: position 25,703,876 of record OX438646.1, on the reverse strand, counting down.
TGAAATTCGGGAAAACGATAGGATTTAGTGTGAATAGGGATATCAGTATTCGTATTTATTTCATGCTTAAGGACATCAGTGTAGGATAACTGATCATCGGGTAAGTGAAAGATATCAGAGTACTGAGTACAGAGTTCTAACAGAGCGTCTGACTCCTCTTGGTTAAGATGTTCGATTCTTAAGGATTTAATGACCTCGACAGTCCGGTCAGATGTATTTTGTAAATCAGTGTTAAGTTGAATGGCACACGAATTTAAGGGTTCAAGCTTAAGATTTAAGTTTGAGTTGAAGTTTACAGCGGTCTCGGATGTGTTGACAATAGTCAGATTGACTCGCTTGTTTTTCTTCACTTTGACGATACAATTTGATACTAAAAGGCTGTCGGATATATGTTGATTTAAAATGACGCCTTCATTCATATCCGGATTAACTACTGAGCATTCAACAACTGCTTCCGTTCGAGGTGGAATTTCATAGAATGGATTGAAAAAGTGCAACTTAATACTGAGTTTACCTATTTTCAGGACGTCAGTGGTATAATCGATTTGGCAGCCGAAAGCTGTTAGGAAATCTGACCCTATAATACCATCATAAGGTAAGTTTATATTTTTGATAACGTGGAATTTGTAGGATACTGATTTATTTTTAGCTAATTTAAGCTTAAGTTGGAAATGACCTTCAGTTGGAGTAGGATCGTCACCAGGGTCTATGCCTTTGAGTTTAATAGGATTTCTGATCAATTTTTGATTAGTTTGGATACAGGATTGTTTTATTAAACATATAGCAGAACCGGAATCAACTAACAATGTCAAAGGGATATCGGATATTTGCGAATCTAACAATGTGTGTGGTAACATCCTTTTGGATGTATCCAGATTGATTTCGAAAACCTTAGTCGAAGGTTTATCAGGATTTAGACTGTCGGTTTGGGGCTGGTTACCCTGTCGGTTAGCCTGGATATTAGGATGTCGGCTGTCGGTTCGGGGCTGGTTACCCTGTCGGTTAGCCTGGATATTAGGACGTCGGCTGTCTGTTTGGGGCTGGATACCCTGTCGGTTAGCCTGGATATTAGGATGTCGGCTGTCTGTTTGGGGCTGGTTACCCTGTCGGTTAGCCTGGATATTAGGATGTCGGCTGTCTGTTTGGGGCTGGTTACCCTGTCGGTTAGCCGGGATACTAGATTTGGTGCCATTTCCTACTGGTTGTCTCGGGCGGCACCGTCGCGAGACATCGTTTCGTTTAAATCGTCATCATCATCAGTCGGATCGACGGTCTCCTCATCGGATGTTTCGCGAATATGATTCACCTTACGGGAGCCACTGTTGGTTCCTTGATGAGAATTCTGCTTGGATGGATATTTACTATTGTAAAATTCCCGCTTTTTGCAGTCCTTGATGTCATGACCGATTATTTTACAATAGCGACAGAAAGGAGTATCACTTCCAGTTTTAGGCTGGTTCACATTAGACGAACCGGATGTTGACGGCACATTCCTAGAAGGACCCGGCTGTGGTTTAGACTTTGCAACGAATTTATTATCCGTTGGTGGACGCTTGTAAAGGCTTTGTTGGATACGCTCTTCTGAAATCGCCATGTTAATGGCTTCATTTAAGCTTTTCGGTGACCTACATCTCACAATGTTGGAAATCCTAGGTTGGAGTCCCATAAGGAAATGGTGGAGGGCAAGATCCTCCATAGCCGCACAGCGGCCTGGCAACTCCTTTTGTTTAGTATTGGATAGAGTGATTTCCGTTAACAATTGTGAGAGGTAGGATTCCACTCGCAATGAAAATTGACTCACATTGTCTTGCGGGCCCTGCTTGCTCTCCTGTAAGTCAGTCAGGAGGTGAGCATAGTGTTTCCGCTCACTAAAATTGGTTTTGAGAAACTCCTTGAGCTGCTCCCAGGATGTGAACTCCTTTATGGAGCAAGCAAGCTCCGCTTTGCCAGACAATTGGCTTAGGATATACTTAAAAAGGATAGGCTTCTGTGTTTCTGAAGCCAATTCGCAAGCATTGTTACAGTTAATAATAAAAGAATTGACTGTTTCGCGACTGCCATCATAGGATTTGATGAATTTGAAAAGAGTATTGAGATTTAACTCGGACTCGGACATGTTTTTAGCAACGGATCTCGTAAATCGCGGAGAATGTGCAGGCGATTTACGTGGGGCTACGGGTATTTCCTCTACCTCGATAGTTAATCCAGTTGATTTCCTGTCTTCTACCCTAGGCTCTTTTGGCATAATAGGATTTTAGGATAACGAAATTAATCGCTTAAATTATTATTAGGTGCACTTACAATAAAAGGATTTTAATTTCTACTCACTGAACCCTAAATTATAAGCAATGACCAAAGACTTACAGAATTAATAACGCGTAGGCGACGACGACGGTAACTGATTCCGCGAACTGCATTCCGGAGCGATAAGGCGTAACTCGACGAGATGACGGGATGATTCTTGACTCGACGACCAAGTTAAATAATTTGGAGTATTTAACCAGGAACCTCGATGCACGACGTCACGTTGCGGGATGCTCGATGCAGATGACGATGACCACGAAGTAGGTATCTCTAGGAGTCACCAGATGCAGCAGCAGATCGACGCGCCAGCAGCTTAGGTAAGCACCTTCAGTCCAGGATCTTCAAGATGGTGCAGGACAGGATGACCAGGTAAGTCCGCACAAGGGTTTAGGTAAGTACACAGGTGAGTAGAGTATATTATCACGTAAGTTTGCACTTTCACTTTAGTGTTAAGGATACCGTAGGATAATTTTACGGAATAGGTTGAATCTGGTTTCGACCTGATTTTTCACAAAAAACGTCTAAGGACACAGACACTTTTTCGACACTGGGAACTTCCGTATCCCACCGCTGCCACCAAATGTTATGGGACGAGGTCCCGGAGTCTTTTTAAAAAAGACTAATTAGAATAATCTATTTAATTGGGACACTCACAATAGATTTACGAAGTTAAGTACAATTTTATAAGATGACCATCGGACAACCGGCCGCTTCGGAGGTCAAAACCAGACTGACGGGCTTGGACGAGACGTCCCTACACTAACCATCAGATATGTCTAGTCAGCGACTAGTAAGCAGTATGCCTTACATAGTAGGGGTATAACAGTTCGTTGCGGAGAGGTGCGCGCGGGGCCATAACCGCTAAAATCAACGCGGGTACTAGAGTACCCGGTTTAAAAAACTGCTCAAAAACAACGTGGGTACTATAGTACCCGATTTTGAATTTCAACGTCACTTGTCGTAAATCGTTCTATCCTGCTTTTTCTAATAAGAATAACCGTATTAAAGGAGTTCCATCCCATTCGCACTTATTTGAACTTCATTCCAAGTCATGCCAACATAACAAACGGTTCGTAAACGTCACGGAAAAAAATAAACAAAACAGTCCATTTTGCCTGTTGACAATTTTGTATTGGTTTTGAAAGCTTGTAAATAAATATTTTTTTACAATGGAATGTTTTGTTTTGTTTTTTTCTGCTTCAGATTGAATTTATTTATTCATATAAAACATCTAAAACATAATTTATCCCTTCATTTTTAAAATAAAAATAATTGTATACAATATGCTTTTTTTTTTTGAAGTTGAAAGTTCTGATCTATTTTATTTCGTAATACACTTTCACACTCGTACAACTCGTACAAACTATGTGTCATTCAAAGCGCCAACTCAGTCTCAACAAAAAACATACACACAAGAAGGGTCTAATTCCAAGGAGTTGAGTAGTAAATAGCCTCTAAGTGCCAGATGTCGAATCGCGCGCCGGCCGAAAAAATAACGGTCGCCGCGTGTTGATTAGACGCGCGCGAGTCGCGCGGGACTCGTTTACTCCAGCGGATAAGGAAATTAAAGAGGAAATTCGATGACTGAGTGCGCCGCGTGCGGCTCTTGCCGAGTTCTGTGGCGCGGTCACCTCTAAAGAGTTATGCGGACAACAACCAAAAGCGTGGACGGAAGAAATCCTAAGGCTGACATTTGAAGACTGACCAATAGATTCCAGGCTGGGCTGCTCTAACACAACACAACACATTCGGGAAAATAGACGAAGCCTGTGAGAAGAGAACTACAAAATCGTACTACAAAATATATTTATTTTTCATTCGTAATTTGCTAAAAAAACTGTTTAAGCACGTTTTATAAACACAGGTAGGTACTTCTTCACAAAACTAATAAATTAATTTAACTTGCACATACGTTTTAATCTTATTAGGATGAAAATAAAGGTAGAGGTTAGAATTGTGTTAATGGTTTCAGGAGCAATGCAAAGAATCCTGTCCGTAGCTCGGAAGTTTACGTCACTTGTTCATCTACAAAACACAGTCAGTATGCGACCTTTACCTTTCAGTACATTTCAACCTGTTATGAGTGGGAAGTTGCTTACGCCATTCAGTCCTATGCTGAATCAGGCGTGTGGGTTCAAAGTGAAAGGAGTTGTCAGAAGACGCTGCCAACATTGTTACATTGTTGTGAGGGATGAAAGAGTTTACAATATATGCCACAAGTTTCCACGCCATAAACAAATGTCCATGAAGCCAAAGCCACACAATACCTGGATTCTAACACATGCGACCCAAAGCAAAGTAAGGCCATGGTAAAAACACATTGTACATTACAGAATAAACACTAGAACTAAATTCATTGTCTGATTGTGAACCTTTTGAATGTCTTACTTTTGAAAGTACCTAGGTAAAACAAGATTGTCATCTAGGTATGTAATGATAACTATGACTTTATTTTGCATTTCACATGAGTAGTTTAGAATAAATAATAATACATTAGTTAAGCTTTTTATTCTCCAATATACCTGTTAGGGAAAGGCCCTAGAGAAACTGATAATTATACATATCAAGTTATTGTTAGATAACAGTTTTGTTGAGATTCTAAGAACTAACTGTGGGATATTAAGTTATGTAGTTCAGTTCAGAAATCATAAAATAATCTATATTTTTATCGAAGTTCCTACAAGTCTCAACACTTTGCAATACAACTACAAAATACATAATAATGTATTTATTAAATTTTTATCGATACATAACAAACACTATGAAATAAAGATGAAAATCTAAAATAAAACCTTTACTCTTTGTCAATAACAATAGGTATTATATACTAGTATGTTTAGCATCAGCCATTCATGAATCATGACTGGTAGGTTCAGGATCCTGGGGGTTAAACAAACTGAAACAAATTAAATTCTTTGAGATGTGACATCCATAGTGATACCTTTGCTTTAGAGTGGAATGCAAACAAAACAAATCTATGAAATCCTTAAGGCATTCTTGCGTTTAAAGAACAACATGAAACATATAGCACGAATAGCATAGTTTTAAGCTCACCTTAGCCTTTCAAGCTCATCATTCATATCATCAATTTGTATGATCTCAGGTTCAACAGTAATAATCTGTACATCAGAGTCATCACTTTCATCATCAATAGTCATTTCATCGATCACTACCTCAGCTTGATTTTGATTGTTTGCATCTGATTCATCCTCTCTTTTCGTTTCTTGGACATTACTATTTTCAGTCTTTATTCCTGCAATACCTAAAGCATTTCATCATGATGAGTCAGTGGCCATTAAGAATATCATCAAGATTTAAAAAACTGAAATACCTTTGGCTGGAAACAATGGTGTATCACGTTTAACACGACGACGCCTTGTTCGATCATTACATTTTACTTGAGTCATGTTCTCAAAGTCAATGCAATAAAGGGCACCTGCCAATAACAGTGTACATTCTCCACCTCTGTTGTTGAAGGCAGATTCAAGTTCAACATTACTTCTCTCATCATATTTCCACCATCCTAGATAAATAGATTTAATTTATAGCTAGGAAAGCAGGTTAATTATTTTATTACATTACATTACAAAAATTGTTTTGAGCATTGTACCATTTCGACCCTCGTAATACCACTGGTATTCCACTACATCAGTATCTGCATTTACTTGTTGCGGAGATAGATTGTCGAGTAGAATAGGATGATCCAGATAATCTGGAGGAATAACAGCACGGCACATCGCACATCTTCTGTTTTGTATGGCAACACCCTGAAGACAATCATAATTTATTGGCCAAAACTGTTCATCAATGACCTACATGATCATTGATGTTGTTTCGTAGCATTCTTTTGACACTTAAAACTCACCTTAACACAGAGAAAGCAGAAGACATGTCCACAGGGAAGTTGAGTTGGGTAATTACACTTTTGCAAGCAAACTGCACAATCTTGTCCTGCAAATTAGGAAAAAAATTCAGTCTCCTGTCAAACTAAACTATTAGGATCTGACATCATCTGGCTACTAGAGTACCTACAACTATTAGGATCTGATAGCACCTCAGCATGGCACCTGGATTGGAACTTGATACTTCCCCCGCAGCTCAAGGTGGCGCCCCGCTATCACCGTGTGAACCCTCACACGGTGACAGCGCGGTTATTCTCTTGCTGTTATTTGTTATTATTTTTGGATTTTTGTTAGAACCAAGTGCCATGTTATTTCACTCAGGTTTTATGTAATGTTCTCATTCAAAGTATAGATGTCCTTTTTACATTCCATTATATTTAAGATTTTAGACTTGAGCTAGTTTTACTTATTTGCATTTTTACTTTCTAAACGCACACCTAGGTACTTTACCCCAAATAATTGTTACCTTAACTAGCTTTGTGAGCTCATGTTGGATGACCCATGAAGATCAGGTCACTAATGTAAACAATAGTGAGGTAAAGGTAAATAATAGAGGTACCTTGTGTTTCATCGCTCATGGTGTTGATTTCTTCAGTTTTCAATAGGTATCTAAACTATTTATTAAAAAAATACACAGTTTTATTCATCAAGTATCAGGTATCTTTAGTGGATACTGTTTCGTAAGTTTCACTTCAACGAGAGTTCAGAAAGTCACTTGTATCAATAGAGAGCTAATGCAGCAGGTATTAGATTCCCCTTAATATTTTTTAGATTAAAGCAAAAAGAACAACGTTTCTCACAATAATAATCGCAGAATATTTTCATTCTTCCACTCCACTTTCTTTCATACATTCATGGTGTAAATAGTAGATAAAAACATGGAACCGACCGTGTCATTGAATGTAAGAAACGTCAACATCAAATCTTGATAATGTCAAGATTCGGGTTCTCTTAAGTAGGTACATTTAGATCTGTTCAACATTGGGCGATTTTGTGGAAAGCAACATGTTGAAAGCAACACTGTTGCCGATTGTGGAATGAGTCATGCAACATAATGTCGACCATTCTACAAAATACGACATGTTGAAACGTGTTGCTCTTGTATTGTACCCACATTTGATGGGTTCATTCAACATTATTGTATCTACAAGTCATAATTTTTGATCAAAAATGGAAATTGAGTGGGATAGTGATAAAGTTATGAAGTTTATTGAGGACTACAGAAATGAGGAAGTGCTTTGGAATATCACCCTGACTGAATATAAAGACAATAAAAAGAAAAAAGATACGTATTTAAAACTAGCCAATCAGTATAATTGTTCAGAAGACACAGTGAAGAAGAAAATAAAAAATATCAGAACAGCTTTCCAAAAGTTCTTCAAAGTCACTTGCAGATAGCCTTGTAAAATTGCTAAACAACAATCCATCTTCTAATAGTATGTCTTTTATTAAACTGTTTCGGTATCCACTTCTAAACATTCCCCGTTTCCACAACCGTCTTTTCTCTGTCTCCTTTTTTTCCGAGTACCTACTGTCGTTCAAAATTAGGAAAGCCGCAGCAGCAATGACCTGCTCGGTAGACATCACTGTAGGCAACTGTAGAACGTATGTAAAATGATACTGTAGAATCAGTTGCTGCAACAGATGTCGATCATTGTTGAACATACAACATTGTGGAACAGTGTTGCGTGCGACATTCCGTTGCTTCAACGAATTGTTGAACAGATCTAAATGTACCTTTATAAGTGCACATCCACAGACCAATAAGAGTTACATACGTATATGTGCACGCACAGGAAAGCCGCAGCAGCAATGACCTGCTCGGTAGACATCACTGTAGGCAACTGTAGAACGTATGTAAAATGATACTGTAGAATCAGTTGCTGCAACAGATGTCGATCATTGTTGAACATACAACATTGTGGAACAGTGTTGCGTGCGACATTCCGTTGCTTCAACGAATTGTTGAACAGATCTAAATGTACCTTTATAAGTGCACATCCACAGACCAATAAGAGTTACATACGTATATGTGCACGCACATCTTAGAATATGAATGACCTAGAATTAGATGTATGGCAAGCGTGTACCAGACAAGTTACCTATTGTATACCCAAACTGGAATGTGCACAAGCTGCCGCACAGTGGTTCGAATGTATGGAAGGGGTCGGACATAGGAATATATTTTTTTTGTCAAAATATGAAAATTAATTGATGCTATCGTGTTCTACTAATGATTCTCTATTAATGTCTTTCTCACCATTTTTGCTGTAAGTGCCACGTTTATTGAATAAATTGAGAAAAAGTTGCTTTTTTTCATTGTTTTGTATGGAAACGAATATTAGAAAATTCATAATTATCTTCACATTGCCGTATGTTTTTGGGATGCGGTTTTTTATATTTATCTACGCGTACATAGCTTCAATAACTACCTTGACACATGGCACGCGCAACGCACAACAGAAAAGATATAGGGTGTTATATTTTAAGTAACGAAATCAAAACATTTGATTTTCGAAATCAGAAAATCAGTACCAACTTCAATTGCCTACAGACAGATGGTGTGTCTGTGTGTGTATTTTAACATCAAGTTAATTTTAGCGTGAATAACGCGTAAAAATGTGTTATTTTCTTTGAGAGAGAAGAGAATAACGCCTTTTCGCGTGTAATAATGCTGATAACGCGCGTTACGTTATGCATCGCACACGCCATCTGTCTGTAGGTAATTGAAGTTGGTAATGATTTTCGAAATCTACTCATACACATGAGTAGAAAAATCGCAGAACATACATGGGGATTGGGGTTCCAATCGATAGGTATTGGTCTCCCCTGATCACAGAACAGACCTTCTCTGGTACAGATTGCATGGTACTGTATATTTGGATAGAAGTAATCTAGTTATTATTTAAGGCGCTAGGCGCTACCCCGACCCAAAACAGCGCCACCACCTACTTTATCACAATATTCTGATAAAGAAAGAATTTTCAAAAATCGATTGACTACCTAGTTTGTGAATTCTCTCGTAAGCTTTTTTTTAAAGCCTATATTAATGTTTAGTTTGTATAGTCTAGGCAGAGATGCGAAGTTGCTCTTTTTTGCCACCATGGTGGCCAGAACGAGCAACTTCGCATCTCTGCATAATGTACATAAACTAAATAAAACTTTTACAGAGGTAAGTACATTAGGATTCACCTACTGGCCAATCGTTTTTTGAAAATTCCTTCATATAACAGAATAATAAGATAGGTACATAAAACAGGTGGTAGCGCTGTTTTGGGTCGGGGGCCATATTAGAAGATACCTACATAAAATGTCATATTTAAAATTCATCCAAGCATTTAAATAATGTCCTAAAGCGTCAGGTTTCTGAGATATTCACATAAGAAGAAATATATAGGTAGGTACATAATTATTTTCATCTGTGAATCTCAGAAACCTGATGCTTTAGGACAAAATATTTTATTTGTTTTTGTGTCCTCTATCCAAATAAATAGGTAGGTACCTACCTAACTTTTATTTGATTTTGAAAACAAAATGTAAGACACCAAATCTTCAAACCCCTTTATGTTAGGTACCTAATAGCTGTGGTAGCTGCTGATGGATGAGGTACCTATTAAAGAGGGGAAAAAAGACGACAAAGCGAGACCTTAAGGGTTTCGAAACCTTATAAATGGGTTCCTGGCACCGTTTATTTCAGCTGAAAGCGTACCAGTGTTTTGTATAGCATTGGTAGGTAGGTCCTTTAGATAAAACCTAAACATGTTGATATATGTGATGCTGACAGTCAAGTAAGACACCGAGTGGGGAATCGCAAAGGTGGTTGTAGGTATGAGTTTATAATGTTGATAGGTACTTTTAGTAAAGCTGATAGAGTTACATTTAACCAGGCTAAGGTATATTTGGTTGTTACTGTAGTAGGTATGTGAAAAGTCTATTCAGATCTTGAAAAAAAAAACGCAGTCGTTTAGTGTATAAAATCTCCTGAAGTACTGTGGCACTGCATATTAATTTTACTTAGGTCACCGGGATTGACCGGGATGCACTATTTCCGTTCATTGTTAACGACACCCTCGGGGTATTGTTGACAAATAGCGTTTGTTAACGATACCACCGTAATATTGGGATAACATATCGTTTAAGAATATCGAGCCAGTTTAATCTAAATGGTTCATAGACATATGAATTGGATCTTTTTATCTATTTATCTAATGCACTGGCTGATAAGATCTAGATCACTCGTGTCAGGCAATTCATGAATACATAATTTACCATAGGTAACAAAATTGCGAAATCGTTGATTTTTTAATAGTGGTGAAAATAATGTCTAAACGATCTAATTAAGAACTCGAAAATAAAAATACTGAATTTGACGCTTCGTATAGTCAAAACTGGGATACTCAAGATACTCAAATTCTTTATGAGCAATGTAACAATATAAATGTTTGTTCTCTTGATATTAACCTCTCAACATCACAAACGGTTCAATTAAGGAAAGACGTTATATATTCAAACAGACAATAAAAATTGTGGAAAAAACAATGTCGGTACAAACTCTTGAAACGGCTGATGAGGCAAGCCTACAAGCAGCATTTTCCATACATTGTCCCTACATTTTCTTTTTAACAATGGAAGAGCTTCGAAGTGTTCTTAATAATATAATAGGTTATAATATTGATTAATTATAAGATGTTAACTTTAACCTAGTCACACAAATTTATAAAAAGTAAACTATTTTGTTAAAAAGTTTTATTGTACCTACCTAAGTAAATTTATATAATATTCTAAACTACACAAATGTTATTTATTGTTCATAATAAAAGATCTCCTAATTTTGTATAAAATACAAAATACTTAATTTAGTAATTAACTTAAGTCCTAGATTAAGATACATTGCCATACCCTACCTGACAGGGTACATTAATACTTACTGTATGTAATATTTTTGTTTCGCAATAAAAATACTGAATACTGAATACTGAATACAGCAAATCGTAAATTCGGTGAATTAATGGCCACGAACTTGACAACGTATCGATATAAGAGAAGACAGATTATGTTTGAAATAATAAGACTTATTGAGCATTCTTCAAGTTAAATAAAAAATTGTTTTCAAGTTCTTTTTATTTTATTTAATATTTTGGTATATGAATATATCAGGGCAACAACACTATATTCACTAGTGGTGTCGTTAACAAATGCTATGCTATTTGTTAACGATACCCCGGGGGTGTAGTTAACAATGAACGACTATTTCATGCACATTTATTTGGCTAAGTTGAAACCACTAAATTTCATGGTTAACTTGACTGACACTACGTATCGGCGTAACTTTGAGACCGTCAGCGTACCAATAAGAGCTGAGAATGTCGAACGCATTGATCGATGTCGTTTATAGAAAGTATACAAAGAGAAGCAGACCAATAAAGAACCTTGGGGAACACCAGAGGCAACTGTTATGAAGCCATTACATTACTACTTTTTGAGTATGATTGTTAGTGACATAAGATGAGAACCAGCGGAGAAGATTAACACAGATACCATTTTGAAGTGTTTTAATATATTGAAAACAAAAACAATACTTTCATGCTTCATCCACCCCATGGTCTGTATAATATTATGTTACCCCAGTGTCTATAAACATGTGGTCCGATCGATCTGACCAAAACTGAACCAGAGCCATGAAACTGACCCAGAGACCCACCGACTCAGCAATGCTAGCTGTCCATCATCATCAATAACACATATGGATTAAAAGACCTCAGGTACCTCATTTTGAAGCGAAACTGTTCAAGTTACCCTAGGTGGTAAAGAAAACAAGTATTTCTGTAGAAGTGACCATTTATTATTAGAAAACTTTAATACACCAAGAAATATGGAATGAAGTACCAAAGATTTTTTTTTGTTTTATGCTTACATACTCTATGAAATTGAATGATGCAGAAATTAGTAAACAAGTTTACTTGTCCCTTATTTTGACAAGATCATTGAGATCTAGACCTACACAAATTTCCTTGGATTCAGTCCTTGGGTTCCTGTCCAAGATTTCTGTTATTGGGTAGTAGTTTTCGCGGTTATCAACATTCCACCCAGAATACTGAAAATGAGACAATAGTTTATTATTATTCTTCTACAAACATAAAAACGTTTACCATAGAACTCTAAGCTTTAGATACTCACAACACATGTGCATTTGTGCAAAATTTTTCCATTTGATTCCAATGGTACAAATTTCTGCAATAAAGCTTTCCCATCAATTTTCCACAGATTGATTTCATCCAACTTGGTCACAACAGTGTCTCCATCCCATTTCACATCAGATTTTAACAGAACAAAGTTTCCAGACTGAAAACACAAATCAGTGATTAGAATAGATATTTTTGGATTTTACATCTGAGTAATGGAATTTTTTAAAGATCTGCAGTAGGGATCCCCCTGCATGAATGTCCCAGAATGACCACCAACAGGAAGAGATGGTGATACATCGTGAGGCAAGCAATATCTGCCAACACAACAAAAGACACGTCATGACGACCACGACCATTCTGATAAGAACGCTACGAATGAGAAGAAGAGAATGGAATTTTAAGTATGCAGAACTCACATGATAATGTTTTGGTACATCTTTAGACTGGCTGGAATCAGACTTATTGCCATCTGATCCATTCTTTTCATCATCAGATCCATCCTCCTCATCCAGATCCCCCTCCTCGTCATCCACATCTTCATCTTCATCACCTTCCCCTTCGCTTTCTTCAGAAGATTCATCCTTCTTCTTCTTTTTGGAATTGTTTGCAGCAGGTTTCAGAGAACGTTTGCGAGCGGCTGGGCGTGTGGCTGGTTCGTTCTGTGGGAAATTCATAATGATGTTCACTATTGTTCTTGAACAAAAAACCCATGAAATAAGAGTCAATAGACTATGTTTTGCCTAAAAAATCTATACGATAGAAGTATGAAACATTAGTAATATTACACGAATAATTATCATGTATTTGGTGAAGTCTAACCTGAGGCTTTACTACCAATATAACCAATACCGTTTTTTTTGGACCTAACCTATTGCATGATGGGAAACTGAACGGTTGAGACGAATAACATGATATCTTTTAGAATAGCAACTAGAAAAATACAAAAACAAAGGCGTAAATACACAAAATGCGATTAGTAAATTAGTTACAGAATCGGCATCCGGCGTCCAATCTTCGCCCGAGTCTTGAAACTCTTCTGGTTCTCCTCCATGTTCTGAGCCCTCGGAATCGTCACCCTTTTTTACCGACTTTCTTTTACGCATAATGCAAAGGTACTTAGTGTTACTCGAATCAAGAAAAGGCTTTTTGAGCGTTTTGGCAAACCCACGCCAAGTGAAAAAACCAACTTCTTGTGATGTGAATGAAACCAACCGAAAAAAACGCAAGCAAAGCAAGCTCAACTCAAAATCAAGCAAGCAAGCTTTGCGAAGCAGTGTTGCTAGAACTTTACTATTAAAAAGTCCGGACCACATGACGACGAAGCGTCCGTCGCGTGGACTATTAAAGTGGTCTGTTTGCATGTCAGTAGCACTTCATCAGATACTGAAAGACCTGTGTTTATCATAAATATATTCATATCACAAAGCCCCACTCTATCGCAAAGAAATGAATAAATAGGTATTTTAAAGAAATAGACAACAAAGATCAATTAAACGAATTTATGTAAAATTCTGTTTATTGGCGCTATAAGCTCTTAGTTGGAAACACTGAAAAGGTGAAGAAAATGAATGAGTGAATGAAAGTTTTGTTTGGCTTGGCTCTATGATCATTGATCAGACATGGACAATTTTTTGTTTGTGGTATCAATGGAGCTCTTTGACATCGAATCGCAACAAATCGTGCGACAAGACGCGCTTCAAATTCGCGGCTCCATGGGGGTAGAGCCTCTACCCCACAGCCCCGTGGCGGGCGGCGCGCGGCATCTACAAATCGCGCTTACGAAAACGCAGCTGTGTGTACGGAATCGCGTGACAAAATCGCTACAACTCGCGCGACTTAAAGCGCGCTTCCAAATCACGGCTGTGGGGTAGAGGCTTTACTCTGGTGGTGGCGGCGGCGGCGGCGGCGTGGTGGCGGCTGATGAAGCATGCATGATCGACGCGAACGCGACTCGTTGCGCACCGCACCGGCAGCCGCCGCGCCGCCGCAGGCCGCGGCTGTGCCGATTTTTTGTACGTTTCACGTAATAATTAGTACCTATTGGTAAAACATTGGATTTATTTTTGTGCTATGCGATGGTGGTGCGGCTCAAGTAAGCCGATATCATAACGAGTAATTTTTTTCTGCCAAATGTTAATGTTAGGTATATAAATATTTTATTTGAACAAATTAGTTGTTTCAAATCTACCAAATAAGTAGAAATCTACTAAAATTGGTAGGTACCTAAAGTTGTTTATAATATGTTTATAATTCGATGACCTCCGTGGCGCAGCGGGCGAAGGTCCGCCTGCGACGCAGTAGGTTGCGGGTTCAATTTCCGCCTCGGAACAAATTTGTGAACGATCTGCAGAAATTTGTTCCGTTGGTCTGGGTGTTTTCTACGTATAATAAAAAATATCTATCTATGTAGTGTACTGTATTAAGTACTTATATCAGTTATCTATCTAGTACCCATAACACAAGCTCTGCTTAGCTTGGGGCTAGATAATGCTGTGTAAATTGTCCAGCGTTATTTATTTATTTATAATTACAAAGAAACATAGTACCTATATACAATCGAAACAATTGAGCTAACTGCAGACTTTTGCAAACAATCTTCAGGTCGCTGAACTGATATCCGGGTTTTTATAAAATATCTTAGCGTTGACGTGTGACCTGAGAGCTCAGCTGAGTATCTGGCGTACGCAGCGCATCAGCATTGCCATTCAGAGGTGCAACGCAGCCAGCCCCTTGGGGCGCTTCCGACTGGTAAAGTTGGTTGTGGCGGGGTCGAAAGTCGGTTTACGAAATGTAGCAAATGGCAGCTAATTACTTTTCTGATAATGTAATTTTTGTTGAACGCAGAAAATATGATCTGCAAAAAACTAATCTCGCGCCACCCGTCTCTCGAGCTTGTCTAGGTCATAGTATACTCATTAGCCAGCTGCTTCTAAGTCTAGTTTTCTACGGCCAGCTGCAACGGCCGCGGCCCAGCGCCGCCGCCGCCGCGCGCCACATGCCACACCACAACACAAGCGAGCGGCGCGCCCCGCCCGCTCGCTTGTGTTGTGGTGTGGCATGTGTTTGTGGCTGTTTGTGGCTATGGGCCACTCCACTCCCTAACTTTGCCACAGATAATATATTAAAAAGACGCCAGAACGTTTTTTACCCTGTTTTCGCGTTGGTTGTGTTCATTTATCAGCTGATTGCGTCATTGCATTGTTTGCTTGCTTGCAATTGATTTGAATGAAGTAAGTGAACGAACCTTGAACGAACAGTCGAGCATTACAAAAGAAAAGAGAAAAGTCAATCAAAAACGCAAAAACAAAAAACAAGTCGTAGTAAATCGAATATTAGGAAACAGCTCCTTAGACCTTCTTTCGAAATCGTTGTACGATCAGAATCTCATCATGAAATTCCAATACAAGGAGGAGCATTCTTTCGAGAAAAGGAAGACGGAAGGTGAAAAAATACGCAGGAAGTACCCTGATCGCGTACCAGTCATTGTAGAGAAAGCTCCAAAGGCGAGGCTCGGGGATCTCGACAAGAAGAAGTACTTGGTGCCATCTGATCTGACGGTTGGCCAGTTCTACTTCCTGATCAGGAAGCGCATCCATCTGCGACCTGAGGACGCTTTGTTCTTCTTCGTCAACAATGTGATTCCTCCTACTTCAGCCACTATGGGTTCTCTCTACCAGGAACATCACGATGAAGATTTCTTTCTTTATATTGCATTTTCTGATGAAAATGTTTACGGAAATTAACTTCTTCTAAATCCATTTTTTTAGTTTAACTATCTACTTGTTTATGTTATAGTATCTGACGTTATGGTGAAACTTTATTTTTAAGACCTAGATTGTAATCGATGTATTGTATTTATAAATATTATGGTTTTTAAATTTTATTGGCACATTCACCAACAACAATAATTGGGGCTTATCTGCTAAATAGAGGGATTCATTGTTTTTATTTTGGTTTAGGTAACTATGTACTTCACAATAAATAAATAAAATACCACAAATTGACTTTCTTATCATTTTACCTGTAGGATCTTCAGTTAATATACTTGCCCAGCAACCTTTATGATTTTGTATGGTACACAATGAAAAGATCTCCATTTACTTGAAAGGGAGTGCACTGTCTCTATAGATTGTGTCTGGAAGTTTCTTCTATTTTTTCTTTGTTGTAATTCATTGGTTTTTTCTATTACATTTTATTATTTAACATAACATGACCCACCAAACATCTCGAGTAGTTTTTGGTAACTAAGGCTGTGTTTATGTAATAGGAATATTGTCTGGTAATTAACAGTGCCTCCAGCCCTCACATTATATCTTACCTTATGCTCTTCGGTTAGTAGGTATTTATTAATTGAAGCTTAGTTAGTTGTGGTTGTGCAATAGAGCAACTAGGTACTGCACAACCACAACTAACCAAATTTTGTAATATTTTTTGTATTAATATACCTACCTATGTATAGCTATCTGTTTCGTTTTCTATCGTGGATTTTATTCTAAGTACTACACAGGGTGGCTTTTTGAGATGGGAGTGGATGACCAAATCTGAAACCAAAGTCGTGAAAGGGGTCATGAGCTCAATTTAGGTATGGGCATGGTATAATAGTACGGGTATGGTAAAATAAAAACTGCATAAGTACCTTCCTACCTACCTACTTATGTTTTTTACAGAACTATTTACTTTTCAGAGGTTTGAAAATTTTGGTCATCGGTTTTGCATTTTTTTTTCAATATCGCTGCGCACAATAATACTTAAATAGGTAAACCTACTAACCATAAACCTTCCTGTTTGGATAGAGAAACTAAAACAAAATAAAACTTAATACGACTTTTTACTTTTCAGGGGTTTAAAGATTTAGGTCATCGATTTGCTTTTTTATCAAAATCGCTGCGCACAATAAAACTTAAATAGGTAGGTACCTACCTACCTATTTGGATAGAGAAACTAAAACAAAATAAAACTTAATACTTATAATCTTTTAATATGCGCGGCGATATTGAAAAAAATAGAAACGTTAGGGCCACCCTCTAAACAAAAATCTTCAAGCCCCTTTTACATAGGTACCTAATTCATCACGAATAGATATTTTATTTGAGTATCCTGGCTAGCAGCAAGCATACCAGTTGTTCGAAATGATTTTATACTTTTAAAAAACTTTCAAATTGATACTTAATAGGCATAGATAGGTAAGTGAAATTCAGTAGATATGGTAGGTACCTACGTTCTTACAACGCTAGTAACTCAACAAATGGCCTGTGTTATTGTAATAAGTACCTATATCAGTTATCTAGTACCCATAACACAAGCTCTGCTTAGCTTGTGGCTAGATAATGCTGTGTGAATTGTCCAAGATTATTTATTTATTTTATTAACTACCTAAATGCAAAAACACGCTATTTCCAATTTACCTACCTGGTGAACTAATCTATACTTATAATAAAACTGTAACAGGTCCAATTCTGTACATTGAAGATATTTTGAAAATTTTTTTTGGAGGGCACTCTATTATCGATACTGAAGCCAAAACTGTAATTTTTTTCATTCATGTCTGTCTGTCTGTCTGTCTGTCTGTCTGTCTGTCTGTCTGTCTGTTTCTTAAACGCGCATCACGTCGAAACTACTGAAGGTATTGAAATGAAATTCGGCATGATTTTAGGTCATATTACGAGGAAGGACATAGGATACTTTTTATCCCGGAATTCAGTCAGGTTCCCCTGGGAGAGGGGATGAAAGTAAAATTTCTTCACCGCGCATCACGCCGAAACTACTGAAGGTATTGAAATGAAATTCGGCATGATTTTAAGTCATATTACGAGAAAGGACATAGGATACTTTTTATCCCGGAATTCAGTCAGGTTCCCCTGGGAGAGGGGATGAAAGTAAAATTTCTTCACCGCGCATCACGCCGAAACTACTGAAGGTATTGAAATGAAATTCGGCATGATTTTAGGTCATATTACGAGGAAGGACATAGGATACTTTTTATCCCGGAATTCAGTCAAGTTCCCCTGGGAGAAGGGATGAAAGTAAAATTTCTTCACCACGCATCACGCCGAAAGTGCTGCATGAGTTGGAATGAAACCTAGCACGATTTGATTTCATACTACAAGGAAGGACATGGGATACATTTTATCCGGTTCCCCTGGGAGAGAGGATGAAAGTAAAATTCTTTAACCGCGCATCACGACGGAACTTCTTTATAAATTCGAATGCAACTCGGCATGATATTAGTTCATACTACGTGGAAAGATAAATTTTATCCCGGAATTCAGTAAGGTTCCCCTGGGAGAGGGGATGAAAGTAAGATTCCTTCACCGCGCATCACGCCGAAACTGCGGAATGAGTTGGAATGAAACCTGGCACGATTTGAGTTCATACTACAAGGAAGGACATGGGATACATTATATCCTGGAATTCAGTAAGGTTCCCCTGGGAGAGAGGAAAAAGTATAATTATTTAACCCCGCATCATCGATTTTTTGCACGGCGGCGTTTCATAATATGAGAGACTATGGTTAAATGTGAACTTAATTAGTCGGCAGGTGAGGCAATCGCGAACGAAGTCGCGGGTACAGCTAGTTGAACAATAAAGATGGAAAGACGTATCTAGACCGCAGTACGACCAAGACAACAATACGCACGCGAAACACGAACGCCCCGGCGGGTCGCCGGTCCTACTATGACTGAGGTGGGTGGACCTAATTTGAGCGTTCCACTTTCGAGAAGCTAGTACCTACCCAATCTCCCGAATTTTGCTTACATCGATGTTAGTAGGGGGAGTATTCAAACTAAAATTGTAAAAATAGCCATTTATGTACCTAGTTTCATTTGTGATAATATTTTTCTTTGATTTTTCAAAGATTGATTCTTAACAGCAAACGAATCCGTTGGTGCAAAAATTGGCCTAGTTAAGGTAGGTAGGTATCATAGTTTTTGAAAAACCAGTCGGTTTGATTTCCTACGAAAGTAGAAGACAATCTAACTAAAAAATACCTGGGTGTCTATGCAGTTTTTAGTTTTCTCATAAATCGAGGTCCTGACTGACTCCTTTCACGACTTTTCGCTATCTAGTATCTAACTCATGGTTTCAGATTTGGCCATCCACTACCATCTCAAAAGCCACCTTGTATTTCCCTGTTCTGCTGAGGGTTTCTGGTTGGAGATTTATTTTATACAGTTTATTGAGACGTCAGTGTATGGCCAAATATGAAATTATAAGAAACTAGCTTCGACCCGCGGCTTCGTACGCGCTGGTACCTACCTAGTCTATGTCCATCCATGCGATACCTTTTGCTTTTACCTCCCTGCCACATTTCATTAAGATCCGTTCAGCCGTTTTGGCGTGAAAAGGTAACAGAAATACAAGACAGAACTACTTTTATAATATTAGGAGGTATGTATGAAAATAGGAAAGTCTCGTTATTTGGAGAAAACCAAAACTGCATAGGTAGGTAGGTGTGTTTAAGTGTAGGTAGGTATTTTAGTTTCTAGAGGAAATCGAATCTTTTACAGGAAATCGAACAGATTGGTTTTTTTTTTAAATATGACACCCTGTATTTTTTCTATTGCTGAATGCTGATATAGATCAATCTTTGCAAAAGGAATGAAAATTAAAAGAAAGACACAAATTTTTTTCAATTTAGATGTGAAGACTTAAGAACCTATAAAAAACATACCTAGGTAGGTATGTCATCATCATCATCATCAGCCCATATTAGTCCACTGTTGGACATAGGCCTCCCCTAATGAGCGCCATAGCGCCCTGTCTTCAGCTTGCCGCATCCAGCATCTGCCTGCAGTCTTCAGTCCTAGGTATGTGATTTGTTTTAATTATCTATTCAACCAACAGCTGGTCAAATCAGAACAGAAGTACCTAGTTAAGTAGGTATTCGCGAGTGTTTTACTCATACTTTTTTCCGCCACTCATTGGCTGAATTTTGATTGCTAATAGGTATAAACAAAGAAAATGAAGCGGCGAAAAAGTAGGTACATACCTACCTATGATGTGATGTGATGATGATGATGATACACTCACGAATAGGGAGGTAGGGGGGTTATTAAAAAAATAAATATTTTCTTATTATATTATAGGTACCTAAGGTAGGTACCTAATTAAAAATGAACATGCAATTTTCTGGTAACGCCCAGCCCAAACCACTGAAGCGAAAAAGTTTAAATAATGGAGGGTACCTTTTACGACACAACCTCCCACTAAAGGTATTTTTGGTAATTCAAAGTCAAAAATGTGTAACTTCTTATAAGACCTGAGTTCACCAACAGATGGTTAAATTTTAAACAGTTGTTTTTGGCACAAGTTTTCATCCTACTATTATTATAAATGCGAAAGTTTGTGAAATGTGTTTTGTTACCTAGGAATAGTATAATTATATCTGTGCCTAGGATCTCCAAACCTACCTACTGAACAGATCAAGATGAAATTTGGCATACACTTAGAACGTAGCCTAACTTAAACAATAGGTTATTAAACCGAAAATACGCGTGCGAAGCCAGTCCATCATACGTCAAAGCTGCCTAATTGTCCGATTATCTTTTGATGAACACAGCCTCTATTAAGAGTCAAGAAATTGCATTGCACTAGCTAGAATGGGGTCAAAATAGGTCCTCTGAAGTAGAATTTTTAAATAATATTTGATTAATTAATTAATTTATTTATTAAGAAATCCAATAAGTATTTAATATCCCAAAAAAATAATCAACTTCAACAGGACTTGAACCCGCTTTTCTTATGAATTACGCTGAGTGTGAGGGCTTAGACACTATTGCAATATTTGACTGGCTACTCGAAAATACTCATGTATATACCTAAATTACTAAAATTACGTTCTATCGCACTGTGACGCAAGTTGGGCACGTGGAAACACCCGTATAAAACGGTAAAAAATAACTCAAACATATTTTCCATGACTTGCCTTTATTTCGATAAACTTTTACATTGAATGTCGAAAATGTTTTCTCAATATCAAACTACACCTGTGATATATTACTTAATTATATAGAATAAAGAAGCGACCAACCAATTCAGCCTGCATTTTTTTAAGTTAGATAGATTAGAACCAAACTAAGTGGTTGGCTAGCTGAAGATCTAACATGCCTATTATAGTAAAACAGTACTTTTATTTTTATATAAATGGAAGCATAATAATGAGTGGATACAATATAGTTTTCTACTAAAAATACTACATTCAATAAGTACCTATCTGGCTAGATTTGTCCATAATATCGACAATCGCGTTAATTATATTGGTTAATCTTGAATACATGAAAACTTACTATTGATGATTCATTATTATTACATTTTGAACAGTTTTATTGTTTCAATTTAAAGAAACTTAATTATTATAACAGAGAATAGTTAAATTAGTCATAAAGATCAGATATAATTTTAATTAGGTACCCATCCCTGGATAGGTATCACAATGATGGAGGGGTATAAAATCATAAAAAAATGATACATGGCATTTGTGTAGTTTCACATTTTACGTAGTTTTATCTACAAAATACAAGCCTGAGTAAGGTAGGTTACTCACCTGTCATAAATTACCAATTGTTCACATCGGTTATTTGTGAAGTGCGAATAATTATGTAGTAAAACAAACTGCTTACTTTCATGTCATATTTTACAAATAACTCTGTATACAACTGATCATGCATAAGCATAATTTAAATGCTTATTTGACAGGCTAGTGCGTATATAATATTCATGGTGTGCGTCGCCTACACATGCCTGTATTTTGCAAACTAACACATCAATATTTTATAACATTACAAACAGAAATTAATTATTATTATTTAAACGACGGCCAGTGACAAATAATTCGTTATAATTATCTTCACAAGTTCACAACATACAGAATACTTATCCGTAATTAACACTGACAAGAAATACCTTTAAATATTAAAATTACCTACTTACTTATGGTTTTTTAGACCACTGTTGAACTAAACTTTGCTTCTTTTTTTTTCTTGAATTATAGGAGTGTTTAGTACAACAACAGTTAAATAATAAGTCTAATTTTATGCTTATTTAATATGGAAATTTAAGAATAACATAGATTGAAATTGGAATAATGAATAAACTCGTATTTTTATGCATATAACGTTAACCTTTAAAATGCCTAGTACCTCGAATAGTTGTGTCTCCTTGACGGCCGGCCCCGTCGCATGCCGCGGCCTCGCATGCCACTTTCACTGTCTGTAACAAATACTTTTTTTAACATTTTCAGGATAATATATTGATGCTCAAGTCAATGGAAAGTCTTCAATTATTATCATTTCAGTGTAACGAAAGGGAAATTTAATAGAATCATACACAAATAGCGCATACCTATCCATGCTCATCTTTTGGGTTACTATTTCGATTTCAGAAATACTGCGTTCATAAGAATTTAAAATGTAGTTATATTTTTTTTATTTCTGATCTATTATTGTTCTTAGTCATATTATTTGTACAGCATTACATTACTTTTACATTGATTGAATTGACGGCCTTCAGAATGCTTTTTTAACAGAATGTAACGTTATTTCTCGACCAATCTGATAATAATGAGATTTCATTATGCAATTAAAATTCGTTAACAATAGAAATTTTTGTCCTTGACTCGATCACTACCGTTTACAGCGAATTTTTAACTCGGTTCACGCTTATAACTTGGGTATTGTCTTTAATGTTGAGCTCCCACGACACACACATCGCAGATACTGTAAGTGCGGGAGCAGCCGGCGCGTTTGCCTCCGCCTGCAGGGGTATTTTAATTCACCGATTCGTTTCCGAATCGAATCCGACGGATCTTTAAAACGCTATTTTGTTTTCGCCTCGGGTTGATAAATTCGAAGCGAATCTGTTGACTAATGGCCATGTCTATAAGGAGGAGCTCTTTATTTCGATCATCAACCCGAGGCGAAAACAAAATAGACCCGTCGTATTCAAAGATCCCTCGGATTCGATTCGGAAACGAATCGGTGTATTAAAATACCCGTGCTGGACTCTTGGTCGAGTGAGCGACGCGGCAAGTCTTACCTGCGGCGCGCATCCATCGCTGGTTCTGCGAGTGCGGGGAGTGCGGGTGCGGGTGCGGCTGCGGCCGGCGCGGGGGCTGGCTCGGCGCCACGACGGCCGGCGCGCTTGCCTCCGCCTCGCGACCTTCCTCGGCCATCTGAGAACACATTTCATTTTAACCTTCACACATCATGACATCGACGCTGGTATCGTCTAGGTCTTGGTATTTTCTATGTAGAATTGTATATATTTATTTACACAGCCGGGGAGTAAGTATAGCTTTTCGTATGGCATCATCATCATCATCATCCACAGCCGGATTTTACCCACTGCTGGGTATAGGCCTCCCGAAGTTTGTGCCATCCACCACGATCCTGTGCTAACCGCCTCCATTGACGCCCTCCGACGCGTACAATGTCGTCGACCCACCTTGCTACCGGCAAGTGTTGTTTCGTATGGCAACCGCGATTAAATTCAAAACGGAGTGTTGGAAGCCGTGCCATCGACAATGGATGGAGGCGGCTAGATTGATTATAATAACGATTATTAGGTATATATAGGTAATACCGAACATTAACCAATGGAGCAAATCGTTCGGGCTCAAGGTCCTATTTAAACTCAAGTTATTGTCGTAGGTAGACCTAGCATGATATCGCGAATAGATTGGTTTGACTTGCCAAAAGATGACAAGAGACTTTTGATCACGTTTTGATGGTGTCACGGTTGATATCAGCTAAACCGAAAGATCTAGGGTTAATGGTAGAAAGGCAGCTATCATGGGGTCCTTAACTAGCAGCAGTGAGCAGGACTTTGGCCACGGGATCTTCTTTCAGGCGATTGTGCAATTTTTTACCTCGTCTACCAATTGCGCTTGCACTATCTTTACTGCGCCCCATATTAGACTATGCTGACGCCAGTTATCTCGATTTATCTGAAGACCAACTTAACTAGCTTGAGCATCTTCAGAACTACTCGATTAGATTTATGGCCTATATGGCCTACGTAAATTTGAACACATCTCGGAGTATCGTAACAGACTTATTATAAATGGTTATATCCTGAACCTCCTTAAATTCATCCTATTCCTTCCGACAACACCTTCTTATCTCACGATCCCGCCAATAATCTGATACTATTCTCTTGAAAATCCCATCGCACGCGACCCAATTCTATGATTCCTTCACCTTGCAAGCTACCAGACTCTGGAACGGCGTCCCTGTTTCTATTCGGCATGCCAAATCCCTTTCCATCTTCCAAAAGTTTGGTTCATCAGCACTGTCTGTCCACTCATAATAATATACTCCTACAGGTATAATCAATTTATTTTAGGAGCCCTTGTTTTTTTAGCATGTTAAATGCTTTATTTTTTTTAGTATAGTTATTGGTTGTACGTTATTCTAGCCAAACTATTTATTTTTTTACACTGTCAAGTTTGATACTAACCGATCCTGTCCATCCAAAGATTGCCTTGTGGTTGTTGGACGAGATCGCTTTCAGCGATAAGGCCGCAGATTGTGCCATACTAGATTTAATTAGTAGTTGCGGTCTGTAAGTTATTTTATAAGTTTTTGATGGTACAATGAAGATATTATCTATCTGGGAGGCGTGTGAGATTATAATGTATTTAACGAAAATGTGTTAACATCACATTCACTGTCCATCAGTGGTAAATATGCAGCATTATTATTATTGTACCTCAGGTTAAGTAACTAGGTATAAAAATATTTAGAAGAAAAAAAACGTTGAACTACAAACGATAATGGTTATCTACATGGACAGAGATATAAAGTCATTTACATTTTTCATATCATTTTGCTACTCTTTTGTATGCCAATTTTACTTCAAGACATATTTAGATAGCAAATACAAAAGATTGCGCAAAT
This sequence comes from Eupithecia subumbrata, assembly GCA_949316285.1. NCBI lineage: Eukaryota > Metazoa > Arthropoda > Insecta > Lepidoptera > Geometridae > Eupithecia > Eupithecia subumbrata. The sequence continues at coordinate 25,678,589 of OX438646.1, read as the reverse complement.
CCATCATATTGGGATGTAAAATATTATGTAACCATTTCACACAAAACCTTTTCTGATAAGATCCAACAAAATGCAATTATTTTACCCTTTCTTATCATAAGCCAAGAAGGTTCTGTGTCTTGGCTGACCTATTACTGTATGGGGGTCCAAAAATAACACTCAATCAACTTCATACCATATTAATCTGCCTCATAGGTAGGTTGAAATATATATACATAATACACATACTTTCTATGCTGTGACGCAGGCTATTAGCAGATCTGCTTATAGCCTGTGTCCCTCGTAACATGTTTATAAGTCCCTGCTCGCACCACCTCTTTCAATGACAAATTTTTCACTGTACAAGCTACACGTCTATGGAATGCTCTCCCTCTGGACATCAAATGTGCAAAATCGGAATTATTTATCCTTGTAAAAGTTAGACAACCCTATTTTTATTTATAAATAAATAAATAATGCTGGACAATTCACACAACATTATCTAGCCCCAAGCTAAGCAGAGCTTGTGTTATGGGTACTAGATAACTGATATACTTAATACAATATATTACATAGACAGATATTTTTATTATACATAGAAAACACCCAGACCAACGGAACAAATTTCTGCAGATCGTACACAAATTTGTTCCGTGGCGGGGATCGAACCCGCAACCTCCTGCGTCGCAGGCGGACCTTCGCCCGCTGCGCCACGGAGGTCGTCATTTATGTATTATAATAAATGTTTTTTTCAGAACAATTTCCATATGACAAAGAAAAATATAAAGACATATTACAAATATGGTATGTAGTGTTTTTGTTGTCTTTTTTCTTTAAGTATCTAAATAATTATTTTCAGTGCCACCATCTATTTAGTTTTTTCAGATCCAGTCTATCCTAAGGTTGCCTGGAATAGATCGCCCGCAGCGATAAGGCCGCCCATTATACTGCCTTCATTCTAAGCATTTTCTCTGTATTGTTTCCTATCTGTGTTTGGTATAATTAAGTGTTTTCTATCTATCTATGCTTACCTGACGTGGAGACGACGGTTCGCTTCCCTGTGAGCTGACGGCAGCTGCCTCGTCTTCCACTCGTGATTCTTCCCAGTCTCTTGATTCACCTTCCGCCCCTGTATTCAAATACATTTCAGTAAGGAGAAGCTATATAATGTACTGAAACTACGAACAAAAACAATTTACAGAACGGTAGCTAACACAAGGAATCTTTTCGCTAACACTAGAACGTAACTATCGGTGTGCGGTCACCCGTTGATCTATGCTCAAAAAAAAGGGGAGGGGGGGGGGGAATAATCACGAAATATTAGGAGGGGATTATAAAATTGGTGATAAATGAACGTGATCATAGTTAGAAAGAACAAAGTGTAGTTACGTGAGTCGTGCGGCGGTGGCGGCGGAGGCAGCGCAGCGGCGAGGTCGGCGTGCGTGTCGTGGTGTGCGTGCAGCGAGGCGCCTGCCTCCGCGAACGTGAAGCGAGCGCTGCCCGCGCCACCGCCCGGCAGCGGCGACACTACCGCTTCGCCAAACCTGACACAAAATAGATAACTCTTAACTGAGGAATGCTGGCATGATCTCATCCAGGCATTGATGAGGAGTCAAAGCTACCAAATGTTTACTTTGCTACCAGGACTTTCACACGGTTTATGAGCTTAGTTTAAGCAGTATTTGAAGGCGGAATACGATGAAATCGCCTTGACTGAAGGCAAACATGGTGGGTCCAATTTACGATGCTGATCCACGCGGTCTAGGGTAAAACTCTGGTCTAGTACGATTCTTATGTAAATAGGATCCGCGCCGAGGCATACCGGATGCTAAATCCATGATGCATTATGATCAGGTCTCGGTAAGAATACCTTGTACAATCTTCATGAAAACCAGATCTGCGCGGTTAATACGTAAGCTTGGCATCCGCGCGGATTCCATGTTTGATCTGGGCCTATTATGATCATAAACTAAGCAAATTGTTTACTTCTTCAATAGTGGGATAAAGTAATTGTCACATACCCGTCGTTGCGCCTAGGAACATACAGTGTGGGCGTTGAAGGAACAATGCTATCGTCTGCATCGTCTCCCCCGCTTCCGCCAAGGGATAATGCTCCACTCGCTGCAAATAACATGAAGATCAAGATTATGGGAGAAGAGATTGCAAAAACCAGCAGAATGCAATGATAGTATAGTGTGCAATTAGTGAATAAAGGATGCTTCTAATGACCTTAGTCTCTGCAAGGAACTGCTCATACTGTACATATGTATAGACAGCATCAGAATTAAGTAACCCCCCCTGCATAACACATGCAGGTTTAAATTCAAACCTGTTAGTTGTAGGAGCCTTAAAAGTAGAAAATTATTTATATTTTTATTTAGGTAACTTAAAAAAAGAACAAATAGATAAAAATAAATTAAAAATCGGATTCTAACCTGCATTGTGTTATGCATTACTTAATTCTGTTCTCTTCATACATATCGGGGAACACTCTCTGTTGGAAAGTAGGTACTTACGCTCGGTTCCGCTGCTGATAGCCTCTATCTGAGGATGCGGCGCTGGCTCCGAGTCGGGCTCGGCGGCGGCCGCGGCGCCCTCGGGCTCGCTGCCGTCGCCCTCCTCCGTCTCCTCGCCTTCTCCGCCGGCCTCCGGGGATTGCGCCGGAGACTCCTGAGTAAACATACGATGCAACGTTAGTCTAAAATTATATAGGTTTTCATGATGGATGTGAGGGCTAGGACGAGCATTGTTTTTGTAGGAAGAACATAAACGTTTGTATGGGTTTAAGATGGTTCAAAGTAAATTCGACGGGAGTTTCGATTTTGGTGTCACTCACTGCCCAGCCTCGGCGGTGCGACACGCAGGGGCGCGCCCGCGCCGCCGCTACACGGGGGCAGAAACTCGCATCTGCGTCTTGGGCCATGAATGTGTTAGTTTAGTATAGGTACCTACATATTTTCGTATATTGCATTCACTGCCCAGCCTCGGCGTTACATAAAATATTGAATTTAGACGACATCTGTGGCGCAGCGGGCGAAGGTCTGTCTGTGACGCAGGTTACGGGTTCAACAAATTTTTGTACGATCTGTAGATATTTTGTTCAGGGTGTTCTGGGTGTTGTATGTACCTAATTATATATACCAAAAAATATCTATCTTTGTACTTTAATGTATTAAATTTTTCAGTTATCTAGTACCCATATCACAAACTCTGCTTAGCTTGGGGCTAGATGATGTTGTGCGAGTTGTCCAGTATAATTTATGTATTTAATTTCGTTGGAGTATACTTAGAACACTCAGTAACATTTCAAACAAACATAACCAAATTATATACAGCTACGATGTCACAAACAAACAGATTAGATTATAAACATTGTTTGCTTGATTCTTGATTCTTTGCATAGGGGGTAGAAAATGCAGGTACCTGACGCGCTGAGTTTTCTCCCTCTTCTCCTTCAACTTCCTCTTCCTCACCGGCCTCTACCTCTTGCTCTTCCTCCATGTCTTCTTCTTCGTCTTCTTCGCCCTCCTGCGTCAAAAATATTTTATAATTTTCATCATATTCATCACATCTCATCACACTAACTAATTATTAGATGCTTTTTGTTCCTTTTGACTGAAAGTTTATCTGGAAAAACATATAGGCAATTTTTTATCCCAGAAAAACCGTGCGAAGTCGAGAGTCGAAGAAGCTTCTTACAAGGATTTAAGCTATTAAAAGTATGGTCCATGGTTAGGCAAGGGGATAATGTACAATTCACTTCCAAGCGAGATGTCGTCAGTGTAGATGCGTGTGTATGTTCCGACACTTGGATTAGAATTAGAATTAAACTGCTTTATAAAATTTTAAACAACATAAATGCGTTCACTGCCAAGTTTCGCCCCTCCGGGTCGCATAACTACTCTGCACTGCAAACACCCGTAGGTCGGCTAGTGCGTGTGACAAACTCACCCTGTACATAGTTCCACTGCACCTTTCGTCGTCCTCCTCGGAATCAACCACGATAACACCCTCGTCGTCTTGGTCGCATCGCGACGATGTTGGCACTTGATATTCTACTTCCACTGATCTTTCGAATCCCTGAAAAATATAATTAAACGTTTAATATTTCATGCCAGTGATTCTTTATGTGCAATCTGCATGAATAAAAAAGTTGAAATGATCTAACTAACAGAAACGTTGCACAAAGATTGCTCAAGGACCAGACCTTTCTTCCCTGTATAAGATCATTAACAATGGTTGCTAAAAATGGTAAGATAACCAACTACCTACCTAACTGTACCTTACCTTACCTTTGTTTAAATGTTGTTCAACTTACTTGCACTCGTGTCCTCTTAGCAGCTATAGGTCTTGTCTGTATGCGTCTCTTAGCCGGACGCGTATCAGCTGGTGGGTGGGACGTGCTCACACCAACAGGGGGGTGGGAAGTACTAACGCCAACCGGGGGGTGGGAAGTGCTTACTCCGGTTGGTGGGTGAGATGTGCTAACACCGGCAGGTGGTTGCGAAGTGCTTACACCGGCGGGTGGGTGGGATGTGCTAACCCCAGCGGGTGGGTGCGAAGTACTAACACCAGCCGGGGGGTGTGAAGTGCTAACACCAGCGGGCGGGTGAGAAGTGCTGACGCCAGCTGGTGGATGCGAAGTGCTAACTCCAGCGGGAGGGTGGGAAGTGCTAACACCAGCCGGAGCGTGAGACGTGCTGACACTTGACGATGTCTGCGAGTTAGCGGTCGACGTTGGAGCGGCCGTGCCTGATAACAAATAAAATAGCATATTAGTTGTGTCAGAAGCAGACAACAAAACGTGTTGAATTTGATAATATGTTACCTGAGGCAGGCGCGGCGGGTGCGGCAGGTGCTGAGATGCTCGGCGCGGCGGCGGAGGCGGTGCCAGCAGAGGCAGAGGTCGGTCCGCTGGGCTGCTCAATACGAGGCATCACCATAGCCACGGCCTGCGAAAAGCACTTGAATTTACAGATTAGTTTACAGTTTCCAGCTAATAATTAATCAAAATATCATTCAGTTTCAAAATGAATTTGTTATTTCACGAATTGTTATGGAAAATTGATTCAGGAAATTTGGAAATCGATTCGGGTTATATATTTATAGAAGAAACTGCGCTACCTGCTGGGGAGTTTGGGAGTGAGATGATTGCGTGCTGCTGTCACTGGCTCCAGAGCTTCCCATTCCCACTTCACTAGTATCCATGTCCTGCGCAAAATATATGCAACATTTTTAAACAAACATACACACAAAATCAAATAATGACTGAGATGACATACATCGCATCTAAACCATACACAGAATAGAGTAATTCTTTTGATAACTTAACTAGAAACAAGTAATGTTAGAATTATTTTTGTTACCTGAGTTGACTCGGGCGGCGGCGCAGTCGAGGCAGCTACAGAAGCGCGCGGCAGCGGGCGCGATGAAGACGCAGGCATGTACTCTGTGGTGTGCGCATCGTGTGGGGCTGTCGGCCCGACCTGTGCCATCGGGCGGATCGAAGCCAGCGGCGTCTCACCACCACGCCGGCTCGCGCTCACACTTTGTTGGGCTACACCTAAAATCACCAAGTCACTGTAAGATACACATAAACCTTAAAATAATTTTACCGAGACAGAAAGCAACTTACCAGCCATTGGTTTTATATTTGCTGTGGGCGGATCAGATGTAGTTTTCTCTGTAATAGCTTGCTGCTTCGACACAGATGATTGACTGGCCAGTTGCCGCTGCAGAATGTTTACTTTTTGAAGTAGAGCCTCTACTTCTCGGCTTTTCTCTGCCTGTGCTTCGCTGCGTTCTTTCTCCAATCTCAAGAGGCGTCCTTCGTACTGCGATTTAATGAGAGTTAGCCTCACATCCTGTTCATCGCGGGTGCTTTGTTCTATTGAACCGATCTTCGTGCGTGATTCCTCTAATTCGCGATTCAGCGTATTTTTTTGCTCTGTCAACTGAACTATTTTGCTTTTGGCTTGTTTGAGCACTTGTTTAGCTTTCTCTTCCTTGTCTAGGATGGCGGTCCTGAGAGTTTCGAGTTCTTGTTTCAATTTCTCGTTGTTTTCTTTCTCAGAATCTAAACTAACTTGAAGTTCGCTTAATCGTTCTTCATGTTTCTTAGAAGTCTCTGCCAATTGAGCATCGGCAGCTGCTGCTTGTCCTTCATTGGACTTTTTGTCTTCTTCCGCAGATTTCACAAGTTCTTCATACTGAGCTTTATATTTCTTGGCAATTTTTCTTATTTGTAATTCCTTTCCACGAATGTCAATTAGACTGGAATCTTTGCTAGCAACTTCCTCATTCAATTTAGTGTTTGTTACCTCAGCTTCTGATAATTTATCTTTAAGTTTGGTGACTTCTTCAGTAAGGCGTGCCATGTCATTCCTAAGCACATTTTGCAACTCTTCAGTAAGCCTTTTATTTTCTTCGGCCAGATTATTTTGCTGCCGAGATGTAACAGTATATTGTTCTTCGATCTTAATTTTCTCCACTTTAACATTACCAAGCTCTTCATTCAGTTTCTTCACGTTTTCTTTTTCGTGAGTTAACATTTTCGCCAACGTCTCTCTTTCGTTTTGTAGTCTCTTCCAATCTTCGGGGCTCGTTTTATTAGCACGTTCAACCAAAGCATTTACCCTGGTTCTCCAACGAGCACAATCGGCTTTCAATGCATTATTTTCTGATTGTAAGGATTCAGTTTTAGATGTGTAATCAGCCACTTTTTCCTGCAGTGGGAGTAACTGCTCTTCTATTGATTTTGTAGTGGCAGTAAGTTCTTCAACGCGAAGTATTAATGAGTCGCGTTCCTCTCTCAAGATACGATTACTATCAGCTAGAGCATTTAGAGTTTCTACTTTCCTTAAAATATCTGACTGCTTATTTACTGTTACCATACTCACTTCCGACCTTTCTCTTTCAGAAGCTAATACAAGTTTAGTTTCATCCAGTTGTTTTTCTGCTATTTCTAGCTGAGATTTAAGCCTCATTGTTTCCGCTTGTAATATATCAAATTTGGCCATGGCTATGTCTTTTTCTTTTCTTAAGTATTTAACTATTTGGAATAGCTGTTCTGATGATTTGGCGTCCTCTTCATTTATCGATATATTCATACTAGATTCATTGGCAGATTCATGCATACTTTCAGATCGTGATGCATGGGAAACTGATAATTGTGTGCCAAGTGCTTGAACTTGATCATGTAATAGTGAATTTTGATCATTCAAATCTTTCAAGCGTTGCGATAGTTGCTCGTTTTCTGTGTTAAGTAATTTCTGTCTTTCAAACCACGACGACTTCTCATTTTCTAGTTTTTCTTCAGCGCTGTTTTTAAGGGCTACCAATTCATTTAACTGATTTTGTGCTTTTGAGAGTTCCTCTTTTGCAAGGGACAACGCCTGAATATCGGTAGAATGTAATATCATTTCATGTGTATATTTTTCTTCTGCTTTCTCAACAGCTTCAGATAATTTCGCTATTTCAGAGCGTATGGTTTCAATTTCTACACGGTAGTTATCATTGCTAGCTAAAGCTTCCTTTAAATCCGTCTTAACTCTTACTAGTTCATCTCGCAAGTGAGTATTACTAGCGGAGTGTTCTCCATTGGCATGCAGAGATAGCTCTGCTTCCAGCTCTGCGCATTTATCTTCAAGGAACTGTAATTTGGTGGCATATTCATTTAGTTTTGACTCAGTCGCCTTTTTGTATGTTTCATATTCAGTGTGTAAGGTTTTAAGTTCTTTTTCAGCATTTTCAGATATATCACAATATTGTTTGATGTGTTCTTTTGCGATATCAAGTTGTTCCTGAAGTGACTTCAAATCGCCTTCTTTATCAGAAAGTTTGTTTTCAAGATCCCGTATTCTTTTAACCGTGTCAAACGACCCATCGGTGTTTGGCGCAAGTGCCAATTTTATTTTTTTACCCAATTCCTCATTAGCTTTGTTTTTATCAGATATCTCCTGTCTCAATTCCGCAAGGTCTTTCCTCAGAACATCAGCAGCATCTTTTTCTTCTTGCATTCTTGACTTTGCGGTTTCTGTTTGCCGTTCCAAGTGAGCAGCCAACTCTCTGAACCTATCTTGTTCTTCTTGGAGTCTTCTCCTTAATGCAGAACATTCACGAGTTGCTTCATCTAGCCTTGACTCAATTTTAGCTCGACTTTCTACCTCAACGCGCTCTAAGCTGGCTTTTATCATTTCTAGATTTTTAAGCAAAAGTGATTGGCCTTGTCTTTCTCGACTCATCATTTCTTTTTCAGTTTGAAGACGTAATTCTGTATCTTTCGTTAATTTGCATTCGAGTTTGAGGTTCTCCAATTGTATTTCGGCAGCTGCTAGCTTGCTCTGAGCGTTCAAGGCCTCGTCTCTAAGGTGTTGCAAAGATACTTCGTGTTTAGCAATTGTGGCATTATATGCTTTATTCTTTTCTTCAAGAGACGTAATTTGTTTTTTGTAGGTCGTTATATTTGTCTGAAGAATTTTCAAGCGATCGTTATTATATTCTGAAGTTGATGCGCATTTACTGTTAGCTGCCGTAAGTTTAGTTATTTCTTGACGCATATTATCAATTTGATCAAATAACATTCTTTCATTAGTCACCTTTTCTTCCTTGTAGGTTTTGAACTCTTCTTTTAATAGTTCTAAATGTTTCTCAGTTTCTTTGTATTTTATTTCAAATGATGATGGTTCAGGAACTGGCGGTGGTTTTGAAACATTTTCAGATGATGTATCCATAGTAAACGATCCACTCTTATCAAATTCCGCAGCTTCGCTAGCAGACATTTCATGGCGTTTACCTTTCATGAGATCATGATACAGCTTTTTGAACATGTCGCGCTGTCTAATGAGGCCGTTGACCATCTTTGTTTGACGGTCTTGTGCATCAGTTAGTTCTGATACTCTGTTCTTTAAACTTTCTATTTTAGATTGCATTTCACCACTTTCGAATTGTTCCTTATGCTGTTCAAGTTCTTCATGTTTATCAGTCAATTCGCGGACCAATCTAAGAAGCTTTTGATTATTCGCCTGAAGCTCTTGTATATCGGTGAAGGTCACAAGGGTCTTAGATATAACTCTTGAGGAGTTTAGATCAGAGTTTGTGGTATTTGATGACATGCGAGTTGAATCATGGTCACCATTGGGAAGGAGGCCTCCTCGGTTGTGTTCTATTTCTTTCAGTAAGAAACAAACTTGTCTCCCTAAATCAGCTAACTCACCTTTCAATTTAGTATTTTCTCGAGTGTAGTGATTAGCAATTTTGGATGCTTCACTGTATTCATCTCTTAATCGATTGCATTCCATTGCCAATGATTCCATTTGTTGAGAAAGAGCAGTGTTAGCTTCAATGGCTTCATCATGATCTGCCTTTTGTTTCTGCAACATAGGAGCTTTTTCTTCCAATTCTAAGACGATAGCATTAACGGTTGTGGTGAGCCGCCTATTTTCTTCTTTTTCTTTAGATAGCTCTTCTGTTGTCTTTACTAACAGTGAATAAATTTGCGTTAGCGACATTCCTGATTTTAGTAGTTTACTTGCAGTAGCAGCGGAAGGAGCTAGGTCACTTAGCGCAGCGTCGAGATTTTGAGCATCACTAGTTTGTAGAGCTTGATTGACATTTCGTAACTCTGTTTTTAAATTCTCGATTTCTTCGTTCTTCTTCTCGATTAATTCCTCATGATCCATTTCAGCTTGTTTAAATTTTGTCTCAAGCTCACCATATTTTTCAGTGGCTTCATTTAATAACTTTTGCAATTCAGTTATACCTTCAGTTAGCTCTAAAGTTTTAGCTTCAGCATCATCAAGCATATTCTTGAATAAGTCAGCCAGTTTAGTTTTTGCTTCTAATTCTTTTTTATAATTTTCAGTCATTTTGTTTTCTATTTCCCGTTGCTCCAGCAGGCGTTGATTGAGATTTTCAGCGCGGTTGTTCAAGTTCTTTTTGAGCTCATTTAACTGAGTGATAGTATCATTAGCAGCACTTAGTTCCTCTACTTTTTCAGCCAGTTGGGTTTCCAAATTGACCATTCGACTGGTATTGTTCAGTCTAACAGTTTGTAGTTCGGAAGTTAATCTATTGACTTCTTCTGTGAGGCCGGCAATTTGAGAATTTAAGAGGGTTCTTTCTTGTTCAATACGTTTTTCACGATATTGCAGAGCTAGTTCTTTACTTTGTATTTCATCATTTTGGGCCAGGGCTTCACACTTCATGTCAATAGCAGCACGTAATTGTTGGGAAAGAGAGATTTCATTTGATGCGAGCCTTTCTATTTCCGTATCGCGCCTCTGCAAGATACGTGTTAAGTCATTTCTTTCATCTACTGCAGCATCGCGAGCACTTTTCATTGATATTATTTCATTTTCGAATCGGCAAATTTTATCACGCGCTTTCTCAAGATCAACATTATAGGTTTCAACCTGCTTGCCCAGTTCCGCAATCGACTCGTCGGCAGTTGAAAGTTTGGATGCAGCATCTTCGTATTTGGCAGTTGTTTCTAGTAATGCGGCTTCTAGTTCAGCAATTTTATTACCTAAGAAAAAAATTAAAGTATTTTTCAATTCATATTGTTTACCATTTCATAGGTAGGTAGGTAAAACTGTTTTCGAAAATATCGTAATTCACCAGCTCGCTCTCATACGTACTTCAAGAAGTTGTGCTGGTTAGGGCCTGTTTAAGCAGGAGGACAATGCGCACTACACTCCCATGCAAGATGTCTGTGCAGATCTCAGTTAGAAGTTAGTCCCCCAATAAGAATTAGCTTGCAATCACTTAAATTATATTATTAGTTATAAAAATCTATATTCATGTTTTATTTATCAACAGGGGCATACTTGGATCACACCCTCACTTTTGCCAGCCTTTTTTGTTCTGTGCCCGGGGAGCACAGAACAGAAATGGCTGGCAAAAGACCAGATTTAAATGATGATGATGACAACAATCCGACCAACGGACGAATTTTCGGCCGCGCCGAATGTTATAATAACTTTCCGCATAAAATGATAGAACCTGCTAATTTATGCAAAGTTTGTTTCTTTGAAACTCTGGTACGGACATAAAACAACAACGTCAAACATAGCTAAAAACATTGTGAATCAAATGATGTTTCAACAAAATAACTTACCAGCAAAGGATCATGCATGAATATTAGGAGTCAGACACCCTGATAAACTTGTTAAGATTGTATGTAAACTTGTAGGTTAAACTTAGAGCACTGGGAGTTAGCCCCCCTATGCTAAAAAGAGTGCTTACATACTAAATTTACCTCTACACTCAAATTATTTTCAGTTTTGGTCGGGCATTTTAATTTATGTGATATAAATCTACATCATATCACATAAACTAAAATGTCCAGGAATATCCTAATAGGAAAATTCTCCAACTTAATAAAGTTTTGGAAAAATAGTCTTGAGGTTATTGATAAAAATCAGGAACCCCAGCCAACATAATGATATATTTTTGAGTCTTGTTTATATGATAGTGACTTGGAACTTAATAGTGCTGAATGTGATATTTCACCACAAAGGCTTCGCCAAATAGAAAGTGTACTCAGCACGCCTTAGCACGCTAGCCTGGCACCTCGCTACAGCGCCGAATTGTGATGTATTGATGTACATTTACGTCAAACAGAGAGCGCCGAGGAGCGCGGCGGCGGCGCTAGCAGCACGCAACACTCTGGTGCCCCGGCGCGCATACATTGAGGTCTAAGGGGGCGCGTTTTCACTGTGTCGTAAACGTCAATTATCGTCGGACAACTATCGTCTGTAGGTGTTCCCATTATAACGATTGTTTTTCGTCATCGTGTCGTCGCGATATTTTATCGTAGAACGACTATTGTATTCCCATTGGGTCGTGACGACATTTTACGCTTCACGAGTCGCCTTGTCAGATAGTCGCAACAACACGACACAATATTCGCAGTGACGATTAGATCGCGACGATGTTATAATTCATGACTGTAGTGCTAGATTTTCCCAATATAACGACAATCTGTCGTCACAACAATAACAAATTGTGAGCGACAGTTAATTGCGCAGTTCTTTAAGTGAACACCTACATTTAAATATATAAAACAATGCTTTAACTGCACGACTTTATGATTAGATATAGGTAGATATAGATAAAAAAAAAATTTGGTACTACAGACACACATACATTTAACAAAGATATCCAATTTTAAACACAAGTACTATGAGTGCTAATTATGATGTACATTAATGTGGTTATGTATTATTGTGTTTATGTACATAACCTATTATTATTAAGTATTATTGTGTTTATGTAGCAAAGTATTCATGAACTTTTAAAGATTGCAAAAATAATATAGATAAATAGTACATGACAATGGTCCAAAAAGTATGAATAAATTGAACTGACAACAGTTTTATTTATGGCATACAAAGTGCGTGGGAATACCTTTTATTTGCTTTTGCAATGAAAACTTTTTAAACTTTAATTTAAATGTGTACTTGTGTTAACATTGTGAATAGGGACTTTCTGTTGTCACGACACAGTGGGGTGCACGCGCTAAGTATGCATTCTGTTTTCAGAATCCTTAGGTAAAATTGGCATGAGAACCAAGTTTGCCAGGAAATCTCTGTTATTAATTTGAATGATTCAAGGATTAAATGTGTATGCGTATATTGTTACTGTTTTATAAAATACCTGTGTTTCAAAGTAATATTATACCCATGATATTAGAAATTATTGTTTAATATCCTAGAGAATTATGTACTGATTCATTAATTTATTTGTAGCACCTAACATTTAAAAAGACATCTTCTGATTTAACTTGGCTTCCGGTTAATGCTCATTGGTCGGATTCCGCCAACCAATCAGAGGGCTCGATTTCTCGACCAATGTGCGTTGACTTGAAGTAACGGTAAGGTGACTTGTTCTTTAGAACAGTAAAATTGTCAGGCATTCTGCGTTCAGAAATTAAGTGAAAAGCTCATCAACAGTATAACTGTGTTTTATATTGTGATCCAGCCATCCTTCTAGGATAATGGTTAAGGTTAGCCGATAAAGTCTAAAATAGTAATTTAAGAAGCAAATTGTTATATCAGTATGAACGCATACTGATATAACAATTTGCTTGTAAAGTTTGGTTCGATTGTTGTCAATCTAACGAGATTGGCAACAATCTAACCAGATTGGCAACAATCTAACCTAACTTTAGAAGATACCTGTATTGATGTGATTCTTTGATAGATTTCTTCATTCCACACATTCATCCATCATGCAAGCACTAATGATTTGCATAAAATATAGCAACATTATTTCAGGGTTTGATGTTAGCCTAAGTCAAGCATGCAAACTGATTATTTGTTGTAGCATAACTTAGCTGGGTGTAAGATATGGGATATAGGCTGGTAAGATAAGAGTTGTAATTATAACTACAATCCTTGACTATAGATCTGCATACCACAATGGATGTCTTATGCGCATAAACACAGCCAGAGAAGTAACCAAACGAATTCTAGCTTGGATTTTGCATACTACTTTGCCTCATTGGAAATATGCTTAAACATATATAACTACTGGAAATACTAAAAGATGAAAATAAACAATTCTGCCAGTATCAATTTCTAAGATGAAACCTAGTTTTGAATGCTATTCTAATGAGTATCTATTTATTCAATTTATATAATATGAACCAGACATGTAACATTACACAGTCCTAAGCATTATGTACACAATGCAGTAGGTACCTACAAAACATAAGTTTTATGCCAGATTAGCTGCAGCACATATTGTAATATCTCTGTCTGTCTCCAGTAATTTTGGGAGCAGCAAGTACATAAATCGATGTTTTTATTTATCAATCCGAAATATATTGATGTAACCCATTTGAATTTGATAGGTGGTGAAAGTAATAAAGAAATTAGAGAAGCGCGGGCATTGTTGTAATCCAGGTTAGAAATGAATGTACAGTAGGTAGGTACACATTACAACCACAAGAATCGAATGCATTCCTACCCTTTTTTTTATGGCGATGGACTAAAACCATAAAGCCAATACAAATACATTGTACAGTACACGGAAGCTGATATAGAATTTTTATCGTATCGTTTACAAAACTAAATGTCGAAAAAGCGTCGTGCAAAGCACCGGGCGGGCTTACCGATTAAGTTTTTGTTGGTTTCGTGTAACGCCTTGGAAGTCAAGTATTCTTCAAATTTTGAATCGATGTACACATTGATTTTATTTGCCACTTGGTTTGGCAATCCAGAAAGCTCAGATTCTGATAAAACATCTTGTAAATGATTTTTCACACCGGCTTCAGTTTCTGCAGCTTCCATTTTCGCCACACACAATGACAATGTGTTGCCAGATAACATTTCGTATAGTCCATTTTATTTCAAAAAAATTAATGTTGTCACTTTTACCTACCCATCGTACCCATATTTTAAATCTCTGAATGAGTAACAAAACAACGTCATAGTGTTAAATTTGCTTATATTATTATAGTTTTATGATATAGTTTTAAGGTTATTTCTAAATGGGATAGAAGCTTTTTCTATGTGTTACTCCAGCTAGACAGAATTTTATGAAAAAATTCAGCCTAATCCGTTCATACATAGTTTTGGCGTTAAATAATTTAATAACAAACATGCATCCAAACTTTCGCATTTAATTTTATATTATTTTTCGTCTGATAGCTTCAAGTGTGGTGTAGATTAGTTTGATCCATTTAGGAGTTTTGGCGTGAAGTGATGTGATGAGGTCATAGCAAACAGCTAAACACAGGCACGGTCCCAGGGGGGAGGTGTCATAGGGGTCGTGATAATCTTCAAGGAATGCCACAAAATATTCACGGCTGGCTCACACATTTCGTCCTTCTGGGATTATTGGTTTAAAGCTCGACCGCCGTAGGCCTAATATTCTCTAATACTCGCAGACAACATTTTTGCTTTCAGGCTGATTTAGTGCTCGACCTTCCTTTAAGATCACTTTGACCAACACCGTAAAATACGATAAAAATTTCGCGGCTCAGCTACACACAGCACACAACATACAGCTACAGTATTTTGTCCTTTTCTATTTTGGACATCCGTTTAAAATCACTTTGCCCACCAGCGTGTCAAAGCGTGAAAGCGTGAATTCCAGGCCCTGACCATGTGTAACCCCCTCAAAGTCATGGGCTGTGACCGCGCCTGGCTGCCCGCTCCCGGTTGATATTCCAGAGTCGCCTCTTACGACACTCGCGGGAAAAATTGGAGTCGAGTGGTGTAATATCTAAGCCAGCACCACGCAGCTGAGCAGAAAAAAGTATCTGCTCAATCATAATTCATAAACCTAGCAGTCGAGTATCTGTTAGTTTGACCATGTAATTGGTAATTAATGTTGAAAAGGAACTGAAGCACTTTTCAAAGAAAATAAAATTCAATGACTGTTTTTAAATGAACTCAGAAGTGGTCCTGATTTATATCTGTTAAACAATTTACACAGAGTTTTGACTTTGAACTTTATTAGTGTTGAGATCCTAAGGTGCATGGCTGGGATGGATGAAATAAACTAGAATCTTGGAAACACAACGTATTTTATTTTGTTAAACAGAAAAACTTGGTTTCAGTTACATGTCAGTTAGATTATCATCTTCTATTCAAAACGCATAGAGTAACCATAGAAGAGCTAGACATACTACAAAGAAGTTCCTACCTAGTATACTGTCTATAGTCTATGGAGGTACCCTACAGATCCATAGAATAGTCTTCTATCAAATCACATTACATTAACACACCTCCTTGATTTTATACAAGACAATCTGTGAAATCTATCTCTAAAAGATCAATAAGATTAAAGATTCACAAACTTAAATATCTTTTAACATGACTTTGCTAAACATGAAACAATAAAACAACAACAAACAACTACATGAACACTGTCATAAAAAAAAACTATCTTAAATTAACAAGTTCCCTAAGTTTCTTAAACCTTAATTTTCCTAAGGCTTTGGTCAATATATCAGCTATCTGATCGTCAGTATGAACCTTAACTATATTTACAATACCCTGCTTTTCGTAGTCATACACAAAATGATAGCTGATGTCAATATGCTTAGAGTTTTTACAGAATTTTCCATTTTTTGCCAAAGCAATAGCTCCGGTGTTGTCTTCAAATATCTTTACTGGTTTTGGGACTATCACATCTAAATCCCCTAATATTCCTATTACCGGCAAAACCTCTTCTACGCAATCTGCTAACGCATAATATTCTGCGTGCGTCGAAGCCCTTGATACAATTTTCTGTTTGTGTGTTTTCCACATTATTGGATTGTTATACACTCTTATTACAATACCTGTGGTTGATTTCCTATCATTTTTATCGGCTGCCCAGTCGGCATCCACAAACGCATCTACACATTCATCAAACTCTGCATTATAATTCAGTTTTATATTTCGTGTACAGTACAAATATTTTAAAATACGTAACGCATATTTATAATAAGTCTCGCAGTAACAATTTTGAAAACGGCTTAAAAAATTTACACTGTATGATACGTCTGGTCGCGTTCCACTTGCTATGTACAAAAGAGCTCCTATCAAACTTCTATATCTAGTATTTTCATTGGGTTCACCAGACTCGAGCGACAAATTCTGTTCCATTGGTGTTTCATAATTTTTAGATTCTTTTACAACGTATTTTTCAGCCAGAGTTTCGATAATGTTTCTTGACTCAGTGACATTTTCTTTTGAGTGGGGTCGTATTCGATATCAATACCCAAATAATGCTTAACCTTTCCCAAGTCTTTCATTCGAAATCTCTTACTTAGCATTTGTTTGACTTCCATAATAGCATCTATATTCTTTCCACATAACAAAATATCATCAACATATAAGCACAAATATACCTTAGTATTTTTAATACATCCTGTGTAGAGGCAGTAGTCATAATCTGATCTTGTAAAATTGATGCTCTGCATAAAATAATGGTAGCACTCGTACCAATCTCTTGGACTTTCTCTTAATCCATACAAAGCTTTATTAAGCCTGCATACCTTGCCGTCTTCCACTTTATATCCCTTTGGGGGATAAATATAAACTTCAGATTTGATAACACCATTTAAAAAAGCCGTTTCAACGTCCATGCTCTCTATGTACCAACTCCTAACACATGCCGTTGACATTAATGCTTTCATTGTGGTCATTCTGGCCACTGGTGAATAAATCTCTTCATTTTCATCGTAAATTTGCTGAAATCCACGTGCAACGACTCTTGCTTTAAATTTACCATTCGTTTTAACTCGAAAGATCCATTTCACATCTATAATTTTCTTGTCATCAGGTTCATCGACTACATCCCATGTATTATTGATTGTAAGGCTGTTTAATTCAGCACTTACGGCTTCTTTCCATTTACTTACTTGTTCACTTTCCATCGCCTCTTCATATGTCTCGGGTACATTTGCGTCGCTGATATTTACATATACTACATGGTCTTTATATTTACTCGGTAATCTTTTCTCTCTTTTTGGTCTTTGTGTGTTCACCTCCTCGGGAATAGCAGGTCTAACATCAGTTTCTTCTTCCATAGTATCATAAAATTCTTCGTTTTCATGCATTACTTCTCTTCTTAGGTTTTCATTTCCTGTACTATCATCATCAGATCTTCTAGTAACATCGTCAGTTCTTCTCGTCACATCGTCCGTTCTGATATTTACATCGTCAGTTCTTCTCGTCACATCGTCCGCTCTTCTATTCACACTGTCCAATTCGACGTCTACACTATCTTCATCATCAACTTGCCTTCGTCTGATCACTTCTTCGACATTGATAAACCTAACATTACGCGAAATCACTACTTTTTCACCAACCAGTATCCTATATCCCGTGTCTGTATATCCTACTAATTTCCCTTTTACTGCTTTAGGATTTAACTTTGATGAGCGCCTTTCATCAGGGATTCGAACGAAGCATTCTGATCCGAATATTTTTAAATGTTCAACATTCGGCTTCCTACCGAGAAAATTTTCGTATGGACTTTTCTTTTCGTGTGTGTTCGTTAGTAATCTGTTGCCTAAATATGCAGCTGTTAATAAACATTCTGGCCAATACTTTTTGCTTAGATTGCCATCTGCTAGTAGACATCTGGCTCTATCCATCAGCGTTCTATTATAACGTTCAGCTACGCCGTTTAATTGGTGGGTGTAAGGAGGTCCAGGGTTCAGATTTATACCTTTACTATTACAAAAGTTAAAGAAGTTACTATTCAAGTAGGTACTCTTTTCCGTTGTCGCACCTTATTTCCTTAATTTTCTTTCCAGTCTGAGTTTCTGTAAATTGTACATATTGAGTAAATCGATCGAAAACGTCACTTTTGTTGTTTATTGCGCTAACAAAAGCTAATCTACTGTAATCATCAATGAATGTCACAATATATTTTTGACCATTGTACCCTGCTGGTTGTAGTGGACCCATAACATCAGTATGAACAATTTCTAACACATCATTTGCTCTCCTTCTCGTGTTGGCATAGGGTAAGTTTGCCATTTTATTTTGTACGCATATTTCACAGTCTATAAAATCGTCATTCAGCTTTTCGGGCATTCCGTTGAGGGTTTTGTATGCACATATCTCCCTAAGTTTCCTAAAATTCGGATGGCCTAATTTCTTATGCCATTCGATTATTATTTATTGTGAATTGTCCAGCATTATTTATTTATTTATTTTTATTTTATTTTATTTATTCTTCTTTTAGAGACACATTTACATAGCTATCACCTGTGTATGCCTTATTTTTGATAATTGTTGCGTTCAACTCATACAATTTGTTTTTCCTATAGGCTTTAACTAATACCTTACCTGTTTTTCCATATATGGTTGCCAAGTCTCTTTTAAATATTATACCATTGTTATTATTTACGATAGACGACACGCTTAGCAAATTTCTTTTCATCGATGCTACATAGTAAACATTATTAACAGTAATCTTTTCTTTACCGCAAACCATAACGATACTACCTTTTTTAGTTGCCTCTAGGCCAAAACCGTCACCTACTTTAATATTTATATTTTTATCTAATTCGTATATTTTATCAAAGTATTTTTCATCGTTTACAATGTGGTCGCTGCAACCACTGTCAAGCAGCCAACTTACTTTCATATTATTTTTTGAGTCAGCTACAGCAACTTCTACGTTGCAGACATTGAAGGACTGATTGGCACCTCTACCACCGCTGTAGCTGCGGCCCCTGCCTCTGCGGCCACGACCGCGTCCACTTCTTCCTCTTCCTCTTGGAATGAAGCTGGTCTTTCTATTCGGACAATCTCGCCTAAAGTGCCCAGTTCTATTGCATTCATAGCATTTGTCCTCTCCTGTGGTAAAAACCATTGTCTCTTGGTTTTCTCCCTTTTTCACGTCCAGTAACAATTTGGATTTGACATA
Organism: Eupithecia subumbrata; assembly: GCA_949316285.1. NCBI lineage: Eukaryota > Metazoa > Arthropoda > Insecta > Lepidoptera > Geometridae > Eupithecia > Eupithecia subumbrata. Next base: position 25,659,230 of record OX438646.1, on the reverse strand, counting down.
TTCAACTGTTTGAGATTCCTTCGGCATCGCGTCTACAATATTTATCACGTATTCGTATTTCTTTGGGAGTGACAGCAACAGATAATTTAATCTCTCCTCTTCTGAAATATTGTCGCCGGTGTTCCTTAATTCATTTATGATCCTCTCGAATCTTTGAAGATATTCTTGCACGTCTCCGTCTTCACGTAACTTTAGTTCCAGTAGTCGTCTTTTTATCAATAGCCTGTTGGCGCACCCTTTCGCAATGTAGGTCTCATCTAATTTCCTAATCATTTGATATGCGCTTGTTTGATGCATAATAATGTCGAGTTGGGTATTGTTCACGCTATTTACTATAATGTTTCTGATTCTAATGTCTACTTGCTTATCTTTCTCGTCTTCTATTACCTTTAATCCTTTCATTTCCAAGAACAAATTTAGCCGAAATTTCCATTTTTCATAGTTCAGGCCGTCAAATATTTGTAGAAAATTTTCTTCGCATTTCTTTTTATCGTGGATGTTTTTATCTTCAGTCATTTTCTTTTCTGAAAAAAAACTTCACTTGTTTTGCACCACCTTCTCTTCTTTGTACGACTTTCTTCTTTTACATTTTCATCACTTCATCCTAAGATCAACCAATGCAACCACGCTCTGCTACCATGTTGAGATCCTAAGGTGCATGGCTGGGATGGATGAAATAAACTAGAATCTTGGAAACACAACGTATTTTATTTTGTTAAACAGAAAAACTTGGTTTCAGTTACATGTCAGTTAGATTATCATCTTCTATTCAAAACGCATAGAGTAACCATAGAAGAGCTAGACATACTACAAAGAAGTTCCTACCTAGTATACTGTCTATAGTCTATGGAGGTACCCTACAGATCCATAGAATAGTCTTCTATCAAATCACATTACATTAACAATTAGGATTAAGTATACATTGAAAAATATAGCATAAATTACTTTGTGGCACTACAGCCCCAAACAAAATAGATATAATAGTTTCAAGGCGAAATTTAGAATAATATCCAAATAAACTTTAACATGTTCATATTTCAGCAACCGTGACATTTCGGACCTTGATTCTACTGGCGAAATATAGCCCATGCAACTCCAAAAATGATGTTAGTATACGCATATTTATCGGCCAGTAAAAGCACACCTGTGGGGCACAAGCTTCAATAATTCATTACTTAATGATAACGCGTAATTGCCTGTATCTACGGATTAATTCTTAGATCCGGTAACACAGACATGACAGACAACGACAACGACAAGACAAGAAAGACGCATGAATGAACGAATAATTTAAGTTTGCCAACATTGAAAAAGGTAGTTTTTTTCACAGAAAATATGAATGATTCTCCACAGCATAGATAAATAATTATAATATTATATAAAAAAGTACAGATGCATGGACATCCTACCAGAAAGAGATAGAGTACTACTTTGGGGCTTGTCACTCGGCTCGTTTTTATGAAACACTGTAAAGTCCAGGTAAGGTATATCCGTAAAGATCGTATGCGTACAAAATGTACTGCAACAAATACAGCAACAAATCGCACGATACAAGACGCGCTTCTAAATCATGGTTGTGGGCTGGAGGCTTAACTTTAGAGTCTTCTAGGTGTTTTACATCTATCATTCATTTCAATTATCCTCATCATTATCATATTCTAGTCATTCAAGGTGTTTTACATCTTGATGTTTTTTTTAAATGGCGGACTGTCAATGTCATATCGAGCAAATAATTGTCACAAGTAAATCCATCCAACCAAAGAGAACAAAATTCTGTGAAAATTTACAAAATTTCGATAAAAATGAATTTTTCAGATTAAAATTGACTTTTTCAGACGATTTTAATGTGTATGTTTCGTAAGGTTTAAAATAGAATGTTCTGAACTTTAATCATTATAATAATTTAATTTACGTTTTAGAGAAATGGAAGAAGAGCAATGTTTACTTGAATGCGAAAACTACATTCAAAGCCATGGCATCCCTTCAATCATCAAAGGTTGCATCGTGCAATTATGTGTAAACAAACCAGAAAATCCAGTAACTTTTCTGAGGCAATATTTTCAAAAACTAGAAAGGGTAAGGCAAAAAAAAAACTTTGATGTTACCTACTGATATTATCTCGGAACCTATTGCACATGCACTGCACAAGGAATACAAATACAATAACATCATCACCCATCTAATAAGCTTGTAAGGTAGTACCTGGTATGGTGTACTAAAAACATCTGAAATGGCTCAATCTTCTAATACCTTGCCCATTAGCTGCAGATTATTTTTATACTTATAAATAATTGTGTGTATCAAGTGAATTAAACTCTGTCTGTTACCTTTTCACGCCTAAACATCCCGAATCTTAATTAAATTTGGCAGGGAGGTAAATGGTATCCTGGGGAAAGAATTATCCTTCTTCAAATGAGTGTGCGAAGCCGCAGACAGAAGCTATTAATATTTTATAAGCGAAAGTAATTCTGTCTGTTTCCTTTTCTGTCTGTTTTCTTTGGCAGGGTGGTAGACTGTATTCTAAGGATGGACATAGGCTAATATACTAGAAATCTTTTTATACTAGAAAAGAGTGAGCAAAATCTAAAACAGAGCTTTCTTTGTCTTGAATAATATAAAAATTTTGTACCTATTTAATATATTGAGTAAATAAAAAGTGACCTAGCAGGGTACCTATGTGAGAAAAAAGAGAGGAGTGCATTATAGATACCTATATTAAACTTATTATTTAAAGCTGCAAACTAATTGTGTGGATTGAAATGTGAATGGTGAATTTACTTCCTATGAATTATAGATCCACACATGTGGTTTAAAATGTTTTAATATACAATATAGAATAATAATAATCATAAAATTACATAATTTTACACACATTTCATTTTACATTTCACTATATCTGTTATATCTAAGTAAGAACCACTGAATGTGCTGAAAGTCTACTCCAGGCCTACTGAGAAATGGAAAATCAAAATTTATTTTTAGTTGTCGTGCAAAACCAACTCCTATGTTGCTTGCATAAGATAAGTGTTTGAACAAAAAAAACTGGCCATACTCTTGAAGTTTATAATTAATAACTTCGAGAGTATGGGCCCTGGTTCCGGTTTAATGTGCTTTACATGCTTGTCTCTGTATTTTTCTGCATATATCTGTCATATTCTCATTCTGTTATTTATGTCTCGTTGGGTGCAGATTTCACTCTATAAGTTGCCATGTATTTTTTATACTTTTTGTCCACTTACATGGGTCCTGGTCTATCATAACATTGGGGAAGGTATTTTGAAATGTTTTTTATTTACTTTCTTTTATTATGTTATATTTTGATTTGAGGAAGCAGCAGTATTTGTAGGATGTAGTGGTGATTTATTTGGATTAATATTTTATTTTTAGCATTAGGGAAGGAAAAATATTTTGAACTTGAGAGTTAGCTCAGTAAGCTGCCTGCATTAACCTAAGTAGTGCACCTTATGTAAAATCAATATAACTTAAATTGATTATGGATTGGGAGAGTGAGGTAAAAAAAAAACCCCGAGACTCAAATGCAAGTAAAAAAAATATATTCAAAAAAACAATACAAGTGCCTTTGAATTTATTGTATAACCCATTTATGTAAAGTGTGCAGATAGTTGAAATAAAGAAATAAAAAACTTTCATTTATTGAAAGATTTCAATGAAAATCTCAAAAAAAAAAAAAGTGACATCTTGAGAAGCGTTTGAGTACTGATTGGGGGGCATCAGGGGTAGTTAGTATAGTTCCAATATTTGTACAAAATGTTACAACTGCTGGAAACATAAATTAAATTAATGTTTTAAATTGCAGGATCAAGTAAAGGCGGCGGCGGCGGCGGCAGCGGCTTCCGAGGGCGAATGCGATGGCGAACTGTCCCCATTGCCGCTACTTGGGGGCCAGCTGCCACGGCGGCGCGGTGGCATCAGCGCAGAGCCAGTTACAGAGGAAGATGCCACGAGCTATGTGAAAAAGGTGATGTGTTTTACTTCTGATTATAACCGTACCCTTCTAATTCTAAATGGGGGGCTGAGATCTGCATGGATATCTCGCATTCCCATGCATACTCCCGTGTCTTGTGCATAATGTCCCTGTGTCTAAACAGTCCTTGAAGTACCGGAGCAGGACTTTTGGTGACTGACACTTCTGGCACCTTCGCATCAGCTTTTCTGTGGGTGTGGATGAGGTACCGTTCCCTTGCTTTATATGTTACTTGTCTTTTAATTCTAGCAGGTAAATTGTTTTTATTATTCAAGCCAACCCTTCCCGCGGGTGTTCTTTGAGGCGACGAGGGTGGGCAGCAGCTCTCCTTGCAGAACCGATCCACCACTGAGCTGCGATCCCCACCTGCATATTATACCCAGCATGGGGATTATGGCATTACCCCCAAATGATAATAAATAGGCATCAAGGCGCTTATCATGGGGAGGTCTATTTCCAGCTGTGGACTAGAATAGATGTAATGATGCATAATTATTTTGGATACCTAAAGCAAAACAACATTTAGTTACCTACTCACATTGATAATAACAATAAAGTTACAACATATATCCTGTCAATGCATGCATCAAATTAATTATGAGGATGTTATTAAGAATACTATTAACCATTGTGACCACTAAAAGTGAACTGCACTTCCCGAAAGTTACTGTTTGAGTGTCTGATATCTTTTGTGTTGTATTTTAACAACACCTATAATATTACCTTTATTATTATATTTTATTTTATTTTCGATGGAAAACAAACAGCTTGTATCTTAAATGAATCGAGACATTAGTGGTATAACTAAAGCTTAACAGTTTTCACTTATAAAACTTAAATATGTTTAAACTAAAATTTAACTAATTTAAAAAGGTTGGTACAAGAAATTAATTAAATGAGCACACTCAGTTTAAAGAAGTAGTTTGTCTGCTCGTTAACAAAAAGTTGTTAAGGTACTATGTAAGAGTCACATAAATCTAGATTAACATAAATCACATCACTCTATCACACTAATATTATAAATGCGAAAGTTTGGATGGATGGATAGATGGATGTTTGTTACCTCTTCACGCCAAAACTACTGAACGGATCTGGCTGAAATTTTGCATACAGGTAATTTTAATCCTGGAATCTAACATAGGCTACTTTTATCCCATAAATCAGTTCCCGTGGGAAATTACCTTTAAATGTTTCCATACAAACAACGCGTGCGAAGCCACGGGCAGAAACTAGTATATTATAATAACATAAAATATAAATAGTGTAGTTAAAATTAGAACACGTACAGTGTACCTACCTGCCAAGAACATTATAAATGTCTTTGGTAAAATATTACCTACTGCTTAAGATTGAAGAAATTTGTGTTAGCTAGATGTTTAAACATGTTTTGTTTTCTATCGTATAGGTCAACATGTGAATAATTAGTATTAAAAGTGTTTATTGTGGCAGATAAGAGTATTTACGGCATTTTGAAGGTTTCGAGATCGGTTTCGAAACCCTGTCTCGTCGAGACTTAATTAAATTAATTATGATTTAAATTTGATTATTTAGATATTAATTAATTACTTAAGGGGGATTTAAGGGGAGAAAAAGGACAGCCTTTTTCCCCTCATAAATAGCTCAGCAACTACCGCAGCTATTAGCTATAAAATTTAAAATAATAATATACCTATTACGTGCGCCAGTACAGATTTGACGAAAAATAAATGAAATTGACAATTATCAGTACAGTTGTGATGTCGAAATTAAGAGACCTACAAGGTCAAGGGGGGTTTCAAATGAAAGGTATCAGTTTGTACATTAAAAAAATATATACAAAAATATATTTTTTTTCTTAATAATAATCAAGAAATTATATTACGACATTTTTATAGGTTTGATACTTTTAGAAATGTTTAAAAAAAAACTCGAAAAGTTAATCATCCCCCGAAAAAACGGGAGCAAAAGCCGCGGGCAAAAGCTAGTCGTCTTTTAATTGAAAAACTACTTAAAATAAATAGTATTATTCATTCAATAAATTATTTACTAAATCCTCATAATTATCATGTTAACAATACTGTATTCATACTTTCAGGTGGTGCCAAAAGACTACAAAACGATGGGTGCTCTATCCCGTGCCATAGCGTCCAACGTGCTATTCACTCACCTGGACGAGTCAGAGCGCGAGGACATGTTCGATGCGATGTTCGCGGTGCAATGTCTCCCGGGGGAGACCGTCATACGACAGGGCGATGAAGGAGACAACTTCTATATCATAGACTCCGGGGACGTTGAGGTACCTACACTTACTGGAAACTACATACCGAAATCGCCAGCACAGCCCGCCGGATTGTATAATATTATAAATGGGAAAGTTTGGATGGATGTATGTTTGTTACTTCTTCACGCCAAAACTACTGAACGGATCTCGCTGAAATTTTGCTTTATAGGTAATTCTAATCCTGGAATCAAACATTGGCTACTTTTTATCCCCTAAATCAGTTCCCGTGGGATATAAATCACCTTTAAGCGTTTTCAATTCAATTCTTGGATAATGGCTCTGCGTCTGGTCGACACAATTCTGACAATGTCCGTAATGCTAAGTGTCAGAAACCTTTCCGATTTTATAAAAAAAATCCAAAAAGATACTAAAGTGATCTGAGGGCGTGATTGGGAAACCAAAACCTATAACAGAAAACAACACACATAAAACAGGATAAATACCGAATTTAGAAGTTAGGTTAGGTAAGTAAGGCGATTACACTCACCACGCATTTTCATTTGAAAACTCGAGTGACAATCAATAAGTCATGTCCTAATGCTTTACCGATTCGATTTTTATGACAATCGTTTTTGTTTATGAAGAAGTTATTTTTGTTCAAAGTTTTGTTATTATTTTGATGACATAGGTACTCACGCCCGAATACTCATACGCCACTTACATTTGAGCACGTCTTAAGCCGCGATTTATTGACATTTTCCAATTAAATCTGTCAAAAATTGGTCACTTGAGAAAACTGAGTTGCGTTTCAGTATTCGGGGGTCAGGCGTATAACCCTCGAATACTGAAACGCAACTCAAATTTAAGCACTTCTTATGTCGTATTTTCTGTGAAAATTGGTCAAAAATTCGTTTGTTAAGACGTGCCTAAATCTGTGTTGCGTTTGAGTATTCGGGGGTAAATTACTTCAATTTTAGAATCCAAACTAGTATTTTATAAGTGCGCGAGCTGCAAGCAGCTCGCGGCGGTGGCTGTCACAGGGAGGGGTGGGCTCTGGGGGGGCAAATCTCAAAAAGTCGGGATTTTCCCCAAGTCACCCCCGACCCCTCTACACGATTCCGCAAAAAAAAACATACCTTCCCATCCACCATCAGGGAGAACAATCGTGTCAATGAGTCAGTCAGTGAGTCAGTCAGTGGTAATCGAGCTTTATATATTATCACTAGTATTTTATAAGTGCGCGAGCTGCAAGCAGCTCGCGGCGGTGGCTGTCACAGGGAGGGGTGGGCTCTGGGGGGGCAAATCTCAAAAAGTCGGGATTTTCCCCAAGTCACCCCCGACCCCTCTACACGATTCCGCAAAAAAAAACATACCTTCCCATCCACCATCAGGGAGAACAATCGTGTCAATGAGTCAGTCAGTGAGTCAGTCAGTCAGTGGTAATCGAGCTTTATATATTATTACTAGTATTTTATAAGTGCGCGAGCTGCAAGCAGCTCGCGGCGGAGGGGTGGGCTCTGGGGGGGCAAATCTCAAAAAGTCGGGATTTTCCCCAAGTCACCCCCGACCCCTCTACACGATTCCGCAAAAAAAAACATACCTTCCCATCCACCAACAGGGAGAACAATCGTGTCAATGAGTCAGTCAGTCAGTCAGTCAGTCAGTGGTAATCGAGCTTTATATATTATCATATTCAACACAATAAAATAGTATTTATTTTTGTTGTTCTTATTGCTACTTGCTTCTGCTCGCGGCATTAATACGCGTTTTTTCAAGTAAAAAGTAAGACGGCCTGAGACATTGTAAACTATACTATTTTTAATACTTTTTCATGGAAAAATCAACTTGAATAATCTTCGTTACATAATCTATCGACTCGATAAATAGGGATCAAAACTTGTAAGTTTCGACATTTTTCGAGAAATATTGCATTATTTCATTCAGTCTTCACCACAGATATTATAATACTATACTAGTAGTCTTCACTAACTCACCTGGCAACAATTAAGGAACTTCATAGGCGCGCATGTGTCAAAAAGCATAATTAATATATGAAGCTAGCTTCATATATAGATCATATATAAGTATAGACTAAATAGACAGGCGAAAAAAGGCGTGTGTGTTTCTAGAATTTACGGTCCCATAACGTGTGATTTGAACTTAGGACAGACGTTTCACAAAGGAAGATTAATTTATAATAGTATGTACCTACCCACCTAACTTCTATTAGGTACATTTGTCAATACTGTTATTAGTACTCGTAGATATAAAAAAGAAAATAAATAAATCAACTATGTTACAGGTGCTAGTAAACGGCGAAACCGTAACGACAATAGGTGAAGGCGGCAGTTTCGGTGAGCTCGCTCTGATTTACGGCACGCCCCGAGCAGCTACCGTGCGCGCTCGCACCTCTCTCAAACTGTGGGGATTGGACCGAGACTCTTACCGACGCATCCTCATGGGTTCTACTATACGCAAGCGGCGCATGTATGATGAATTCCTCTCTAGGGTATCTATATTAGGTAAGCACTTTAATCATCTACTTCTTCTCTTTAAAATAGAAAAGAAATACATAAATAGATATGACGACCTCCGTGGCGCAGCGGGCGAAGGTCCGCCTGCGACGCAGGAGGTTGCGGGTTCGATTCCCGCCTCGGAACAAATTTGTGTACGATCTGCAGAAATTTGTTCCGTTGGTCTGGGTGTTTTCTATGTATAATAAAAAATATCTATCTATGTAGTGTATGTATTAAGTATATCAGTTATCTAGTACCCATAACACAAGCTCTGCTTAGCTTGGGGCTAGATAATGCTGTGTGAATTGTCCAGCATTATTTATTTATATCATCAGGTTACGGGACAGCAGCAACCATTGAGCACTTAACACCAATACTGTGATCACAAAAGCCTTGCAAGAGTGGTAAAAATGGTACACAATCCTTTGGGGAAGATTACTGCACTGCACGTAATTTATTGGGGCTGATTGATGCAGGATATCTTTACCGTACATCGATAGCAAGAAATGTATGTCACCTTGGACTTATTTCAGAGAGTTTAGAGAAATGGGAGCGGCTCACGGTGGCAGACGCGCTGGAACCAGTGTCCTTCACTGACGGCGAAACCATCGTGCGCCAGGGAGAGCCAGGGAATGACTTCTACATTATCGTTGAAGGTATGTTACACCCTTCTACATTATCGTTGAAGGCACAGCCTACCTATTTGTATACAGTCGTTCGACGAAGGCATTTTGACGCGGTTTTGACAGAACAATCGTGCGGGGGCAAGGGACGGGACGGGGGAGGAACGCACCCGAGTAGCATACATCACCGCCTCAGTAACTCGGGAGCGTCTTCCCCCCGACCCGTCCCTTGGCCCCCGCACGATTGCCCTGTCAAAATGCCTTCGTCGAACAACTGTGTGCATATAGGTAGACTGTGTTGAAGGTATGTTACACCCGTTGTTCAAATGCTCTCTCCTCCGTAGACCGAGACACGTTCTCGGTGACCCTGTTGACCCAATCACCGCCGCTAACCCGGAGGTGACGTCACCCGATTCGCTTCCGTAGGTTTTGAACTTGGGACAGACGTTTCACAAAGGAAGATGATTAGGGAACTTCATAGGCGCATGTGTCAAAAAGAAAAAAATGTGAACGCACCCGAGTAGCATACATCACCGCCTCAGTAACTCGGGAGCGTCTTCCCCCCGACCCGTCCCTTGGCCCCCGCACGATTGCCCTGTCAAAATGCCTTCGTCGAACAACTGTGTGCATATAGGTAGACTGTGTTGAAGGTACGTTACACCCGTTGTTCAAATGCTCTCTTCTCCGTAGACCGAGACACGTTCTCGGTGACCCTGTTGACCCAATCACCGCCGCTAACCCGGGGGTGACGTCAACCGATTCGCTTCCGCACACTACACAGTCGACCAAAAACCTCGAAGAATTCCCCGTTTCCGCCCATAGGTGCACTCGTGCACCCAGGCGCAACCTCCCTTCCCTCTCGTAGCATCTGGCAACAGCCCAAGCCGAGGCTCGCACCTAAGTGGTGGCCCTTGTGCGTGTTGCCCCAAGCTAACTTTTAACCGGCGAGGCGCCCTCTGCGCCCGCCAAAAGTCCGGTAACGCTGTCATGGCCATCTGCGGTCAACAGCATTTAAGTCCATTCGAAAAAAAAACGTTGTTCAAATTATACTGTTAAGTTAAATACGTATAGATACTATTGATGAACGCCACGAATATCATATTCCCGGCGTTTATCAGTATACGAGTCTCTGAAATAGCACGTCTATAAATCTACTAGCCTGAACATTACCATCCCATATTTCACCACCTTCAAGATATTTTTTGTCTCAAATAATGTCTTGTGTTGTCTCGCCCCCCAAGAATAATCTATATATCTAACATTGTTCCGCCGTTTTGTCGTGAAAATGGTCAAACTGAGTTTTTATTCTTAGTTACGGTAGGTACCCTAAGTATAAAAACTTAGTCTGTCTCTCAGTATTGCAATAATATTCAGTTCATAACACAATTCAAGCTATCCCGAAAATGTGACGTTTTCTAATTCACGCAGGTACCGCAGTAGTGTTGCAACAGCGCGGCGCAGGCGCCGGCGAGGCTGAGAGCGCTCCCGTGGAAGTGGGGCGTCTCGGGCCTTCGGACTACTTCGGAGAGATAGCGCTACTGCTGGACCGACCGCGCGCCGCCACTGTCCGCGCAGACGGCTCGCTCAAATGCGTCAAACTGGACCGCGCTAGGTAACTATTATATAATAAGGTAACAAGAGAATCCCCTACAATTCTAGAATGTAGGCACTTTACAGCCCTCGGACTACTTCGGAGAGATAGCGCTACTGCTGGATCGACCGCGCGCCGCCACCGTCCGCAAACGGCAAACGGCTCAAATGCGTCTGACTGGACCGCGCAAATTAACACAAGAGAAACACTACGATTGCAGACGACGAATCAGGAGATAAAACCGTTCATGCAAGCATATTTCAACACTCGCAAGGGAATTACATATATACAAAACCTATTGAGTACTTCTCGTTGACTTAGAAACATGAAATTTGGCAAGAAGAAAATTGTTATAATAGAAGGAAAAAATCCGAAAAATAAAAATATGTATTTAATCACAAAACAATCGCACGTCCATTTTTTGCTCACGAGCATGTTGGTGCGGAACCCTCCGCTGTGCGCGAGTCCGACTCGCACTTAATCTTTTATTTATAAAGTATGTTATTCGTGTTCTTATTTTTTGTGTAAATTAGCTTCTTTTATTTTTCAGATTCGAGAGAGTGCTAGGCTTGTGTGCCGATATCCTGAAACGCAACATTGAACAGTACACCAGTTTCGTGTCCCTGTCTGTCTAAAGCTCCAGAAACTATATTTTCTGTTATTGGTTGTAGAATGTCTTCGATGAATGTATAAGCCATAATTTACGTAGATGTTAAGATGTGAATGCATAAAATAATTACTAATAGATACATTTTAATTTAATTGTCACTAAACTTTGTACTTACATGTAAATACTAGTATTTTCTCGGAGTATTGATTTGTATAAGAGCATTCTGAGGTTGTAATTTTTGTTATTTTATGAAGTGTAGTAGGTAATTACCTACTGCCTATTTTGTTTCTAATAAAAATATTTTATTATTATTTATTTATTGAAAAGATAGACCATCATAAAATGAGTTAAATATTATTTATAATAATAAGTGCATATTTTATTTTCAGGAAATACCTACCTAAATAAATGTAAATGTTTTCAAAATCTGCGTTTACGTATACGACGATTAGGTATAATGTGCGCAAAAGAACTTCCTACTATCATCATCATTGGCCACTAACATCCATGAAGGACGCTTTAGGAGTGTTCGTTTTTCTGCACGTATGTATGTACCCACGTAGATGAACTTATAAGGCCTATGGTATAGGAACGACTTGCTTATTATTCTAAGTGAACGACAGATGCGGCTGCAGTATTGACAAACGTGCGTTCCGTCCGCAAATGGTGATGGGGTCTGCTGCAGCGCGTTAATATCTCAACAGCATAATATATTGGTCAACTGCTGGACGCAGGCCTAATGATTACAATCCCCAGGCTGGCTGGGATCGCAGTTAGGTAGGATTGTGCTACAGAGGGCGCTGCTGCCTGGCTCCGGTGGAAATCCCTTAGTCGCCTCCAGTGAGTTGTAAGTAGTTAGAGAAGCTAAACCAAACAAAAAATGTGTCGCAACTTGACCAAAAAAATTTTTTTTTCAGTATTAGTGCCATAACTCAAAATGGCACAATTGGCACCCATCTATTTATGACTAGTTGATGCCAAATAACGCCACAAACAAACAATAAAAAGTTCAAGTGGAAACAAGGTGAAACAAGGCCTCCCATACAAAAACAAGATCCGTCAAGTACGAGTGTAACTCGCGCGCCGAGGGTTTCGAACGTTTGTCAACAAATATGGACCAAAAGTACCGGTTAGAGACTTCGCAATTTAACGAATACAACCTACATTTCAGATGGATCTCTCTGCATGCTTCGGGGTTAGTGGGTAATGGTAAATTTTTCAACTTTTTTCAAAATATTTGAAAAAGTATGAAACCTACAGAAATTTGAAAAACTGTTTTGATATGTCCAAATCAATACCTTTCATTTGATACCCCTATTTGATCATTTTTTAAAAAGTGTTTTTTTACAGACTTCTGTGTATTTTTCTTGTAAAATATAGATCCATATCTACAAACGCCTCATACATTTTAAATGGATCGCAGCTCTCCAAACTTCGGAGATAGGGGAATGGGTATTTTTTCAACATTTTCGAAATATGTATTTCAAAAAGTATGAAACCTACAGAAATTTCAAAAACTGCTTTGAAACGTACAAACCAATACCTACCTTTTATTTGATACCCCACTCTGTGAGGTAGCCCCCCCCCCCATCCCCCTATTTGATCATTTTTCTAAAAGATATTTTTCTCGAAAATATGCAAACTTCAGAGATAGGGGGATGGATATTTTGTCGACTTTTTTCGAAATATTTTAAAAACTATGAAATCTACAAAATTTTCAAAAACTAATTTGAAATGTACAATTTGATACCTTTCATTTGATACCCCACATGACCCTTTATGTATCTTTTAAAATTTCGGCATCAAAATTTGTATGGAAAATATACATTTTCATTTAATTTTCTTTAAATCTGTACAGGCGCACGAAATGTTTTATTATTTTAAATGTCAAGTTGATAGCTACAGTATTTGCTGAGTTATTAAGGAGGGAAAAAAGGACAGACATAGACAGATTTCGAGATCGAAGATCGTATTAGGGGTACTAAATATGTATTTCAAACACGTATGACAGAGAAGACGAATCACGCCAAATTCTAGGAGACGGCTGTATTTCGATGATACCAGTAGCGTAGAATTGTTACTCCCGAGCTCCTTAAAACAATGTAATAAAACTATGTGGTTTTCTACTTATTAATTATTTATCACATCAACTCGTGTTTTACTAAAACTTGACTGATCTAACAAACAAAATTGACGATTGACATCGTATTAAGTATTTCAATGAACACGTTTCTTTCCCAACTTCCATTTTTAGTTGCAAAATAGTGGCAAATAGGCAGTGACTTACGCTTGGGAAGATCTCGAAGTATCATACATTGTTTACTTTTACCATGGCCAGGGCAATGGTTAAGTTTAGTTCCATTTTAATTACTTTCTACTCATTTCGGTCTAGCAGCTGTACTTGATTAGCAAATGATTTTGTTCGTCCAAGTTTACCCATCACTGCCGCAGTTGTCAAGTTTGACATTTATTTTAGCGCGAAAGAAACAGCTGACTGCATCAAATGTCATGGCCTTTTTTTGTTGTGTTGAGTTTGTCTCGTCTCGCATGGGTGCGTTTTTCTTTTATTTGCTAAAATCATAAAAAGATTTTAGAACTAGAACATGTGACTGACTTTAAAAACAAGTGATTATGCATTGCGAATAACATGGATCTAATCGAATCAATTAAAAAAGACAAAGCATTTTAGAACTAGAACATGTGACTGACTTTAAAAACAAGTGATTATGCATTGCGAATAACATGGATCTAATCGAATCAATTAAAAAAGACAAAGCTTATCTCAAGTGTAAACTGATCGTAAAGACATGGGAAAAAGACTTCAAAAGTAAATATTCCAGAATACCATCAAAGTTCGATATCAAAGAAGCCCCAGCAAAAATAAAATATGCATATAAAAAATATTTTCAACTGAAAAGTTCAGCTTTAGAAAACTCGCTATCCTTATGCGACTTTGATGAGGAGAACACTTCTGACGTCAAGCTGCCTGAATTGGAATCTATGAATAGAGAAAAACACGAGGAAATTGGTGATTTCAAGGTATTAAGTCCAACTTCAGACCAGTTGCTGTCAGCCCTACCCAGTGGTCCAGAACTTGAAAAGTTATTTGCTGATCCCAAACCACTTGACACGTCTCTATCACAGACCTTACATCCATTTACTGAAAACTTATCAAGAAAACTCTTTCAAAACAGAAAGTTCACATTAAGAAACCCCAGAAAGATATCCTTGCCTAGATCACAATCATCTCTTGCTGATGAAACCAACAGTTCAAGCTTACTAAATGATAGCAGTGAAAATTACTTCAGTTGCTTTTCAAAAGGGAAAATAGGCCCCTTAAATGATTGTTCTGATTCCACATCTGAAAACTCATTTTCACTGAACTTTTCAAACCCTGTTGGTTGCATTAAAGCACCAGCTGTGAGACAGTTAAATGCAGCTTGGCTCGACCGTGCTACTGGTGTACAATCTGATCACCAAACCCGGCAAAGTGTGGAGCATGACAATTCAAACATTCCTGCTCCCACAGTCACAGAAAAATTTGGAATGACAAATATTAATGTTCCGATCATAGAAAGCATTACAACAAAAGTGTGTGATTATGTTGAGAATAGCGAGTCAGAAGAAGAAAATATTGACAAAATAAAACCAGCATTGAAGAAAAGAAAAATCTCTGAGAAAATAATTAATAATGTATGTGCTGAAAAATCAGTGGAATCTAAACAAAAACTTGTCTTGAATAACTCACAAAATGATAACATTTCTTATGAGTCTAAATCACAAAAGAAAAAAATCAAAGCAGGCAGATCAAAGAAAACACATGATGTGGCAACTGAACATCAACCACCAGATATTAAGGAATATATCCCCTTTGGTTTAGAAGTAGTAGTTCCACGACTTTCACAGGTGTCAAATATTTTAAAAACTCATGATATCCCAAGCTCTTCTCAAGCCAGGAGTATTAAAGACTATGATGCTGGTGAAAAACTGGAAAGTAAAATAAAAAGTGGAACCCTAAATGAAAACTTTGTCAAAATTAATATTGAGAAAAAAGTATTTGTCCGGGGGAAGAAGAACATAAACTTTTCAAAGTACAAAAAACAGCAATGGAAAAATAAAAAAGCTTTGCACGCTGGTATGGAATTTCCAGAATCTGGTAAGATAGCATGTTTCAAATGTGGAGAAACTGGTCATATGGCTCGGTACTGTAAAGCACATAAAGGTGAGATCCTATTGCCATTAGAGGATTATAAAGAGGAAGACATGCCTACTTTAGAAGATATGCAAAATTTGGTTTCACAAGAAACTTGTCTTGAAAAATCAGTAGCCGAACAACTGTGTGATACAGTATTTGAATCCAGTCAAATACCAGAATCATTTTTGAAACTATTAGGAGAATCTAGTGATGGAAACGAATTAACACCAGTTTACTCAAACTATGAACATGTAGACTCAAAAGATTTAAATGAGGCCCTTAAAATGTTTGGACACGAATCATTCAGGTCTGGTCAAGAAAATGCTATAAGGCGAATTTTATGTGGCATGTCAACTCTCTTGATATTATCGACAGGTGGGGGAAAGTCATTATGCTATCAAATACCAGCATACCTTTACAGCAAACACCGAAAATGTTTAACACTAGTAATTTCCCCTCTTGTATCTCTAATGGAAGAT
The DNA here is from genome assembly GCA_949316285.1 of Eupithecia subumbrata. NCBI lineage: Eukaryota > Metazoa > Arthropoda > Insecta > Lepidoptera > Geometridae > Eupithecia > Eupithecia subumbrata. The sequence continues at coordinate 25,643,031 of OX438646.1, read as the reverse complement.
CAAGTTTTGAATATGCCTGAATTTTTAAAAGCTGGATGCTTACATACAAACCAACCACCAACACAACGCCGTAAAATACTGCAATGCTTAAAAGATGGTGAGATCAATATACTGCTGATCTCACCAGAAGCCTTAATTTCAGGTGATAACTCAAATGGATTTGCTGGATTGTTCAAATCCCTGCCACCAATAGCATTTGCTTGCATAGATGAAGCACACTGTGTATCCCATTGGAGTCACAATTTTAGACCCAGCTACCTGATGATATGTCGAGTACTGAGAGAAAAGCTTAATGTGAAATGTATACTTGGACTCACTGCAACAGCAAGCCAGACAACAATTAAAAGCATAATCAACCATATTGATATTCCTGATGGTGTTAATGGAGTAATAACAAATCCTACACTTCCTGACAATTTACATCTCTCTGTGTCATTTGAAAGGGATAAGGACAGAGCACTTATATCATACTTAGCATCAGACCAAATATGTGAATATAATTCAATTATTGTATATTGTATTAGAAGAGATGAATGCGAAAGAGTAGCAGCACTTGTAAGGTCATGTCTCCAGGAGCCAGGTAAAAAAACCATGGAGGAGCACAAACGTAAAAGAAAAAGAATGTCTTTTACAGCTGAAGCTTACCATGCTGGCATGTCAGCTGCTCAAAGAAAGAAAATTCAAAAACATTTCATGGATGGTACCTTGAGAATAATAGTTGCAACAGTAGCTTTTGGCATGGGAATTAATAAATCGGATATCAGATGCATCATACATTATAATATGCCAAGCAGTTTTGAATCCTATGTTCAAGAAGTTGGTAGAGCTGGTAGGGATGGTAAACCTGCCCGTTGCCATGTATTCATCAACAACAGCAGTAATGATGTTGATGAACTACTGAAACATATTTATACAAATTCAATTGATAGACCAACTATAAGAAAGTTGCTTCAAAAAGTGTTTATACCATGTGATTGCAGTAAAATTAATACTCAAGAAAGTTCAATACCCAACAACCATTGCAAAGGACATGAAGTAGGTATTCCAATAGACCCCACTGTTGAAGAATTGGACCTGCCTTCTGAAAACATAGCAACTTTACTTTGCTATGTGGAACTTCACTCAAAGAAGTACATAAAAGTACTAAACAATGCTTACACTATGTGCAAAATTTCATCATATGGAGGTGCACAAAAAATTCTGGAAGCAGCGAAAACTTGTAGTCCATTGGCTATGGCATACCTAATAGAAAGCAAAAAAGATCCAGATATATTAAAACAAAGTGTTTTAGAATTTAATGTGATAGAAGTTGCTGCTGCAGTAGGATGGGAGAGTGGAATGACTAAATATCATTTGAAAAACTTAGAATGGATAACAGAAGGAGGCTCTTCAAAAAGATCACACTTAAAAGTGGAGTTCAGTACTTTGGGTTTTAGAATTAAAGCAAGGGGAGATTTGTCACCATCTGAACTTGATAGCATACTGGATGACCTACACGAATCTGTTGTTTTCCAAGAGAAGGCAAGGTTGTATCAGCTGGAAGAATGCAACAGAGCCTTTAAAACCTTAGGAAATTATTCTATAGAAAATAGTGAATTACGTGATGATGTCTTGGTAGAAAAATCCAATGAGTTGAAAAAAACTATAAGATCTTATTTTGAAAGGGAAAATTGTTTACCAGACAATGTGGAACTAGAAAAACGACCTTTAGATGTTGGACGATGCACTAACGACGTTAGAGCTTTGATAGCCTCCTACAAAGACTGTACATTTACAGGGCGCAGTATAGCTAAAATATTTCAAGGAATTTCGTCTCCTAACTTTCAAGCATTAGTGTGGGGTAGATGTAAATTCTGGAGGTCTCATATCCAAGAAGATTTTAATGGGATCATAAAAATTGCAACTCAAGAAATAATTCAAATGAAAATTTAATGTAACTAAATGCTAGACAATAGGTATATGTTTGTAGCTATGGACTGTTATTGTAATAAGATAATCAAATTAAAATACTTGTGACTGATAAATTCAGTTGTTTCTCTTTCATCAAGGGCGAGTACCTATATTTGACGATAATAATGAGAAGTGATCGTTGTGCAAGACTATAATTGGATAGATATGTACTTTGGTACATTTACTCCTGCTCAGGTACAAACAATAATTATTGCAGAGTAGGTATTTTTTCATTCTAATAGGTTTCTCAAGAATAACAGAAAACGCTAGTGTGAATTCTTTTGTTTACTTGTAATATAACATCTCAGCATAGTCTCCCGAATACTAAAACGCAAATTAGATTTATGCACGTCTCAAATGACGAATTTTTCTTCAGTTGCGTAAGGCACACAGTTCTTTTGATACCCTTTTAATGTTTTAGCTTTCCGTGTGCCTTGACCCTAAGGCCCTAAGGGTAGGTAGATAGATAATAAGTAGGTAGGTATGTAAAAAATTAAGAGCAAGTTATATATAAAAATATATTTACAGTTAACCCTAGATCACTAACCATTCGTAAAAATGACGAGGAGTACCTGGAGCATTTAGTGTTTCGGTATGTTCCCGACCTCTGCCACCCTACCCGTTTCTAATACCTTCCTAAATTGTATTATTAGAGACCTGGTGTCACTTATTGCGGATGCACATATGTTGAAACGAGAGATAACGAGTTATAAAAAATTCAGACTGTAACTTTGCACACAAATATGAAGCCAAATCATCGGTGAAATCATGAATATTTATGGTTTTCAGGTAAACCATTCAAGGTGTTCCCAGAACTTTTAAAACTTGCAGCTAATATCCTACAAAAAAAATCATAAGACCTTGAACTTCTGTAAGGCAGCAAACAAGCGATTTGCAGGGAGCATATTGTTTATGGGTCTACTTTCTATTCTTATAAGTTATTTTCGAAATAGACCCTTAAGTTTTACTCAGAGAAGGCTAAACGTTCTAATTATGGTTGTTTTGTCTCATTAATAAAAACTGAATAACAAAATATTGTTGTTTTAAGTCGTCGTAAAATTTACGAATGGTTAGTGATAACGTTACTCGAAATTAAGGTTAGTGAGCTAGGGTTAAATATGAGTGGGTTCGTAATAGGTACCTAAATAATGATTAAAAATTTTAATACGAGTATAAGGTAGGTATGTGAAGGTACCTAAAATCAGAAATGTATGTTACGCAACAAGTGCATATGTGAGGTGCCTAAACATAATCAAATCACAAAAATAGAAGGTAGGTACAATTTTATGACTTAAAAATTTGCTATCCTATTAAATTAACAGTCTTTTGTCATGTTCTATCTAATCGACCAGTTTCCTTGTTCAGTTTACCTACGTGTCCTTTTGGATCTGAAGATAAAGAACTCCATTGTGTTGATTGACAAACATCAAATTGGTGATTTCCACATTTAAATTTGTCATTGATGTGATTACTTTGAGATACACATGATCCTAATACATTGTAAAAGTCAACAGTTAGTCCATCAACCCACTCCCTTAGGTCCTCGCGAATTCTTTTCACATTTGAACTTGACATTTTTTGTAATAACCTGGTTTCCTCTTCAGTAGGAGTAAAATTATCAAGGGCAACATAAGAATATTTTTTATATGTAGATTGTGACCCACCATGAACAATACTTGCTTCTTGATGAGATAGTTCTTGCCCCGAAAAGTACTCTAATGGAGTTATGAGGAATTTTGTAGATACAATAAAATTATTTTGTTGAAATAGTCCTACTTTCCATACTCCTGGTAATAAAGGCAACTTCAAGTTTGGTTTGATAAAATTAGTTAAGTTGTTCTCGTCAACGTGGATACCATTGATATCAGCCATTACTCCTGCTGGGTCTAACCACATAATAGTATAGTTTTCTGTTTTCTTTTCAGTAATGGGAGAAAATTGATACAATAATACCGGCTCTGACAGTGGTCCTAAAATGTTAGCATTATTTCTAAAAGTTGTCTCCTTTTGATCATAATCTGAACTTACTCTAAATATTTTAACATTTTCTAAAAATAAATTATTATCATTCCATTCCATACACTTCTTAGGTTTGTACCAGGTTTCTATTGTAACTTCTATTTCATTATGCATAGTTGCTTTATGTAAAATCAAGTTGCCTTTATAAACATCTGCATAATTGTACATACTAATTTCAATTACTTCTAGAGGTGTTATTTGACATTGTTCTTCATATAAAATCTTTGCATTATGACGAGCAACACTTTCTGCGTGTGTTAACAATGTATCATCATTCCTAGATGTTAAATCATCAATATTATATATACTCTGCCAATATGCTTCTAAATTATTTACTAAATTGTGATCCTTAAATCCAATGTATTGTTCAACCCTATTAATTATTTCTTGATTAATTATTGGTTCAAATTTTCTGGCAAAATATAGCTGTCTGTCTTGAGTGTTTTGTATTCTTGGCCAGTCTTCTGGTCTAAAATCATTGGGAGAACAACCGCACCAATCAACAACATGCTTATATTGGCATTTGCATCCTAGTTTCCTTTTCCAATTTGTGACATGCAAATTGTTATCAACGTAAGTATTACAGAATTGTGAATTTCTTAGGGCTGTGTGAAAAAAGGACTCTGCAGGTAATAGTGTGTGTTGAAATATGATATCCAGGCCCTTTAATAATTCATCTTGTTTCCCAACAACATATTTAACAAACGGAGGCGACAGTGCGATCCAGTCGCTTCCTCCATCAATGATGATTCCTTTGGGGAGCTTCCTCTCTCCTGTACGCCACATATGGGTTTCACATTCAACAAAAGTCTTATCCAAGCCTTGTTTCTTAATAAACCTTTGCACCTCACGCCCGTGAGACTTTACAAAATTAAGTCCTTTGTTTGCTGATAGAAATTGTTCTAAGCTTTCTAGAGACTTGATTGGAAAATCACTTTCACTGAGATTGATCACAAAATCCCAGTTCCACCCCAATGCAAGAATGTCATGCATAGACGTCATGAGCATCGTCAGCAAAGATGCACCACCCCATATGGTAGAAAACCTAGTGGAGGCCAATTTAATATTCGGGAATTTTGTCTCCAACTCTAAAAGTTTTCTGTGTAGATAATCTTGTCTCTGAAACAAAACAAACAATAAGTCGACCTACACAGACGGATGTTAAATCTGTTTATTGTCGGCGAAAGTGTCACTGCTCATTTTTTCTTAATATTGCAGGAAATATTACAAATTCGCACTGGCTTGCCCTGTTTTGTCAAATTCAAGCAGTTAATGTGAATTATTTATGTAATTTACATTTTTAGGGTTTCGAAGATCGAAGATGGGTTTCGAAACCCTAGTTTTTCAAATTTCTGTAGGTTTCATACTTTTTGAAATATTTTGAAAAAAGTCGAAAAATTTACCATTACCCACTTTATCCAAAGCATGCAGAGAGATCCATCTGAAATGTAGGTTGGTACCTACCTATTATTCTTAGGTATTCGATTGCGAAGTCTCTAACCGGTACTTTTGGTACATATTTGTTGACAAACGTTCGAAACCCTCGGCGCGCGAGTTACACTCGCACTTGACGGATCTTGTTTAAGTTTTGCAGGACAAATAGTAATCCCCCGGAAATAAAATTTTATGGTGTAGTGGCGCAAGTGTCGCTACTACCTTCGCCTTAACACTTTCATGGCCCACGCACGACGACGCACATGTGGTTCTTGCTGACATACAAACTGCGGCGCGACCCATAGCTACAGATTTGATTTGAAGTACTGTTTTCCAAATTTTCTAGGAAAGGTTTATAAAAACGTGGGAAGGCGAGGCGCGCGACGAAAGCAACGGTCCTATGGTACTATCAGGCCTTCTATACACTAGCAAAACTCGATGTAGAAAGTTTGTAAACAAATCGCCCATACTTGACCTAAGAATTTTAGGTCAAGTATGGGCGAGTCTGATGCCGCGTCTTTTTATACGCAATTTACATTATATTTTGTCGATTTGAGATCCTTCCTTCAATAAATATTGCTTACAATTTTATCTGAAACTCGACACAAAGCAAGTGAGTTTTAGTTACTTGTGTCGTGGTTTGTTTACATACAATCTATATCGAGTTTGGCTAGTGTATAAGTAGTACTAGGTTTGGTACCTTATCAGTGCATGGTTTTGAAATACTTACAATATCTATGTGTATGTAAAAGTAATGATTACTTCTGTACAAAGCATTGATGAGTCGATGGACTTGCCGCAATGCCCTTCCATTCAATGTTAGCAAGAATACAATTCTGACTGAGTTCTCCTTGCCTGTACTAGGGATTCTAGGTTCAAACTCTGAAAAAAACAATGGCCTGTGAGTACCTACACATTGGTCACAATAGTATAAATCAGATATCAGTAATGTTTATTCCATAAGCAAAAAAAATATTGTACGAAATTTATCAAATGAATATGTAGTCAAATTTTAAACAAAATTATTACCAAAATTATCACAATTGAGAGATAAGTGCTGAATAGAATACCTACTTGTCAAACCAGTTTCAAAAACATTCATAGTAAAATAGCCTCCACAAGTTTCTGATGAATCAGCTGGACATTTCATATCACACAGATCATCTGAAATCTTTGATTTCTTAGGAGGCAGATTTTCTCCACAGAAGCATTCAGACCTGAAACAACAATAGAAATATTTTAGATAAGTGCATATGTAAATTTACCAAAGAACTACGACTCTGGATAAATAGCAAAAAATATTATAAAATAAATGAATTTATAAACTTATGTTGTTGATTATCTCTATTATTTTTAGATATATAATTCTAACTAGCTGATAGGAGACCTAAATAAAAATTATTTAAGAAAATTACAGTCAAAGAATAGAAACTAATTAGAACTCATTTAGAACTAGTATTTACAATGAGGATCAGTGAAGTTATAGCAATTTCAGTAAAACTAGTTACACGTTATTTTTTATGACATAAGAAAGATATATTTTTTTAAATTATCCCAATCGGACCATCATGTACCAAGACATTAAGTAATAAACATTACGCCGTTACTGCTGGTAAAATGAAATTACGCGGGTGCGTCTGACGTCACTCGCTCGGTCGCCGCCCGTTATCTGTAGGCAGACATCAGTTTTTAGTGATTTACTCCGAAACTATAATATTACGGAAAAATTAACAAAAGCAGAGATTCAGTTTTGAGAGACCCACCGAATGAAAAAAAATAAAAAAAAAATCATTCACAGGCACCCGTGGCGGTCACTCAGTGAACTTCGCTAGTAATTAAGTCAATAACTTCGTCCATTTTTGGGGTAGAACAAAATTTTTTGCACTGTGTGTCATGAATTTCTTTGCTCTTTGTATCTGCATTCTCAACTAAAAACGTTACGGATCCTCATTAAAACTACCTACTTATAGTGATAATGATAAATCATAATCGTTGTCAAACTAATAAACTAACTTTCGTCGAAACCAACACTAATCCTTAACCACTTAACGGCGGTCACAGTGACTCCAGTGGTTTTTGTTTTTTTAATTCTTCCGTTATTTATTATGCGAGCTATGCGTCGGCGAGTTCATCTACTTTTCCCCCCGCTCCTCAGTATGCACTGTGCGCTTGATCGTTTCACACTTTCACGCGTTCAAATTGTTACAGGTACTTTAATTTTGTTTGCGGTCATGGTGACCGCCATTAGGTGATTATTATGTATTGATAATTTTATGAAGTAGGTTATATATTAATGTACCAAAAAATAAGAAGATTTTATTGGTTTCCCTAAAGATACTTGTCAAATCTCAGATTTTTTGTAATGCCTAGATTTTACTCATATGTTTAAGTTAATTATAAGCATTGATTATTAATATGTATATGTGTATTTTTAAGTTTAATAACGTCATTAAAATAAAAAAATAATAAAGGTTTTGATCCGTCTTTCATTTGTGTCATTTTTATTATTATTTTTTATTAAAAATAATAAGTGGTGACCCTGACCACCGTTAGGTGGCTAAGGGCGATTGTGCACTAACAAGGAATTTTACTGTCTGGCAGTCCGATTTTTTACGGTCCGATATGGCACGCCATATAATGTATATACTAGTTTGTGCACTATAAGTAATTTTACCGTCCAATATTTTACTTTTCCCCATTCCGGAATGGTTTTTTAAGTAATAAAGTAAGTTAAGTAATAAAGGAAGTTAAGTAGTTATAAAGCAAGCAACTGCCGACGTTCCAAGAAACTCATCGTTCAGAGTAATTTCGTTTGCTTGGCGTGTAGTTTAACTGACGGAGAACTGAAAAGAGACTGAAAAGACGGAGCTAAACTGAGGCGTATCATCCGAGTAAAGACGGACAAGTGCACAAGCCAATCATCCGTTTTTTTCATGCCACTTCAGACCGTAAAAATCGGATGTTCGGACAGTAAAATTCCTTGTAGTGCACAATCACCCTAAGGGTTATTATTTTATAGGACAACTCACCCATATTGAACTCCAGCATATGAAAATCCGCCTTGAACACATATGTCCAGACAAGCAGTACGTGAATTTGTGTTAAAGTTTCCATAGAAACCTGATAGGAGCCTTTGCTTTTTCTCATCTACAAAGCATCCTAAATATTTTCCATAAGTCACTCCATCATGGGGGCAGTAATTAGGAAGTTTCACTGGATAAAAATGCCCTTCTTGTATGAGGCAGGTTTTATTTAATATTTGCTGTTTGCAGATCTGTGTTTTGGCCCTATGAATGGCTGATATTGCTTCTCTGCTAAGTATGTCACAAGCGGGTTTAAAATCCAGTTCTCTAACTCGCAGAAGGGCGGCAGGCTTGTTTTGTTTGTTGTTTGAAGGGAAATCTTCATCATCACTTAAGCCAACATGTTTCCTAGCTGATATCTCTGCTGCTTCACGTCTGTCCAGTGATACATACCCGTTTTTCATCAGTAAATTATCATTACCGGACGGGAAGAAGCTGACTGCAATTAATAATTGAGCAAAAAAGGCTATCAGAACTGATATTAATATACACTTTGTATATTTGTAACATATCCTTCGCAAAATAAACGCCATTTCATCAATAAAACATTCTATACAATAAAATATACATCACATTTTACAAACTACACCTTCTTTTAATTTTTTATTAATAAAAACAAATGAATTCGTGCAATATTTTTTTAGAATAGTGTCACGGACGACGACGGCCATGCATGATCGACGTCCGCCACAAACAAAACAAACAAAGGACAGGACAAGTCCGTCCGTCCGTCCGCCACTCAAAAACTACTCCTACGTCCAAAACCACATCCAAAACTGTCAGCTGACTTCAACTTCTTGTCTGATGGCTCGACTTCCTTTTTTGTTGATTGGTGGCGACCTGTGTCTGGTTTGCCACTTTTCTACCAGTGTCCGATGTGTCCATTACGACTGAGAAATTCTAATGTGGACCATTAGAATTTCATGGTTCTGAATACGCTATTCATTAGTAAATGTTCTGAAACATTTGTTACTACAGTCTCTGATTTATAAAAGTATCCAGTATATAGTTACAACCTGTTATAGGTGGTCCCTCAGATGTGGCTTGAAAGAAAGAAAGAAAGAAAGAAAGAAAGAAAGAAAGAAAATTATTTATTAAACACTACAGTAAAGTAGTAGTACTAATGAAATAAAATAAAAGACTACTTAGTAACACATACCTACAAAAACACAAGTGAACAAGATTAACACAATACAATACGTAGGGACCTTAACACAAGGACCTACTACCATACCTACCTATTGGGTTGGTACTAAGTAGCCCACTCAGCAAGCCGACGAGCGCGTGTGTGTAGTGCTGCGTCTAATAGGGCCTGACTCAGCTTGTTGCTCAAACACAAAAATTTAGGGTCGGTATTTTGTGAAAGAGCGCTGGTTTTCAGTCCGGACCAGGTCGGGTAGGATGACAGACACGATCTCAGATCCAGCGCAAACAAAGGCAGAATAAATATGAAAACAAAGGAGACGAGAAGGCAGCACTGGATATTTGAAAATTATAAAAGGCAGTAAAAAAGATGGCAAAAATAATATTAAAAATAATAATAATAGGGTGATTAAATGATGCTGACAATGATCCTGTATATTATGTGAAAAATATGGGCACTAAAACAGCCAGTAAACATAATTTAATATTTTTTTGTAGTTAGTAGTAATTAGTGTGGCAGTTAGTTATAGTTTATAATAGGAAAAAATAAATAATAATATAAATCGGTGCCTTTGTATGGTACACTTATAGAATTCTACCAATACAATTCGACACAATGATTTGTCTCAAAACGAGACAAAACTCAGAATCGCCCCCTAGATCTGTCCTAATCCCAACATTCAACAACAGCTGTCATGCCACAAAACTGTCAGCTTTGTTATTGAATGCAAGAAAAACTTGGAAGGTTTTTCAACTTTTCTTTTCACTGAAAAAACTCACTAGACGAGGTTCTACATTGTTCTACATTCTTCAAATTAGAGTTATTACTGTTTGCAGTTTGCATTTTTGGTTTGTTTGTGTAAGGCCCGATCGGGCGCGGAATACCGTTGAGTCGAGTAAGGCCTGACCTGCCCACCCTACGTTTGTACGTTTAACTTGTGCCTCAAATGCCGTGTGTTGTGCAACGCTTCGAGCCGTAATGAGTTGTTGCGAAGAACAACTGCTTTCTCAAAAGGAGAACATCCAATCCATTCATGGGAACTTTACCTACAGGGGCTTGGAGATCGTCATATCTCATGAACTGAGCAAAAGTCATAGATTCAGACGTCTGAGCACAGATGTACTAGGGATGCGTCTGAGGGACCACCTTCTGCAGTTGATTTTGTTTGTTCCAGTTAAGGGAAAGGGCTGATTTTAGTAATTCACTCTAACAAATGATTTGCTGAATGTTGTAATTTATGAAAACTATGAGCTTTGCTCAGCTCATGAAATATGAGCTATGACGATCTCCAAGCCACGTCTGAGGGACCACATAAAACCGGTTGTAACTACCTATTGACTGGATACTTTATCAAATTAGAGACTGTACTAACAAAATGTTTGAGAAGATTTACTAATGCATAGCGTATTCAGAATCATGAAATTCCAATATAGACCCTCAGACGTAACGGACACGTGTCCGGTGCATGGAATGGAGACGGTTTACATGTTAGCATAAAATCTCCACCCCGGCAGCCGCGATTTTGAGAATCGCGTCTTGTGTCACGCGATTTGTCGCAATATTTGTTTGCAGTACATTTTGTACTAAGACGCATACGATCTTACAAACTGCTACGATTTTATAGTGTGGCGCGCAGAAATCGCGCTTACCAAAACGCAGCTGCGTGTAAGGAATCGCGCTACAAAATCGCAATAAATCACGCGACACAAGATGCGCTTCAAAATCGTGGCTGTGGGGTGAAGGCTTATAAGAGAATCCGAGAGATTCTTTCTGCGTAATTGTAAACTGACATTGGCAGAGCCAAAGATAATTATACAGTGTACTTATATTATTTTCAGGCACCTTCTTACAAAATGAAATACAATAAATTCGACTCCACTCATCTCATGTTCCGTATGCTAAAAACTTGTCAGGCTCTGTGCAAAGTGTTTGCTTCAAAACAAGTCGTAGACAATTTTGAGTGTCATTTTTGTAAGGTTTGAAGCAACAGCACCTTATAAAAAAATATTTGGCATTTTGAAAGTGCATTTATTATAAAATAAGAAACTTCGGAGTATTGTATTGTGGTTTTATTATCTTTGGAGGCGTCTTGCTTGTGGCAGCTATTAATATTTACGTAGGATAAAAGGCAGAGTTCTTCACACACCACAAGCAAGACGCCTCCAAAGAGAATAAAACCACAATACAATACTCCGAAGTTTCTTATTTTATATTAAATGCACTTTCAAAATGCCTTTGATATCAGTTTAGGTACTAGGTAGCGAAAATACCATTGATTAGATTGGTACCTACTTACAAATAAAATTCATAAAGAAATGTCAAATAATTTTTTTTTTCAATTAAAATAAAATACACAGAACTTGGTCAAAAAATACGTTCATCATCATCATCATCATCATCATCAGCCTATATTAGTCCACTGTTGGATATAAGCCTAAAAAATACGTTAATCTAATAATAATATATGAAATAGAATACTAATCAAAATACTGATCAAAAATACGTCAAAAATAGTTATTGACCTCTCTTAGTAGGTACAGAACTTAGCCACTAATTCATATGCATAGGATTATCTTCAGAGGTAGAAAAATAGGTTCGTTGAATCGTAATTCATGAATCTTTAGAGTAAAGCACGATCCGTGCACGAACATAATTCATTAATTCAAAAGTACCCTGTAAATCCATATTTTTAAGGCTCATTTTTTATTACTTGTCTTTGTGACATCTCAGAGTAGAAAAACGAACCGAGTAAGAAGGTGTTAGCAACGACGATATTATGCCGAATGAATAAGGCTCAAAATTGTGCAGGACAATATCTTCATTATAGCTAGGATATTTCTTGAAGTTTTGTTTTTAGATAGAGTTCAAAATCGAACATTATTTTAGGTAAACAGAATAGATAATAGTACTAGTTTCGGACAACAATAGGCCCTAGCTTACGTAATAGTTGTTAGCGACCGGCTCGCTTATACCTACCAACTTATGTACCTATAGATAATTAAGTTCTCGAACGAATCGAAAAGAAAGACAACTATAGTAAAATGTTCCAGAGTAAAGAAAGAGATAGGTAGGTATAGCTTCCGGAAACGCGTTGAATTATCTAGAAAGGATACAAGATACATAGACAAGTCTTAAGGAAAATAACGAAAGTGAATTGTTAAGTGCAGTGCAGTGACTTTTTGTAATAAGTACGTACCTAGTTGTGTGTATTGTATACGGTTGAATAACCCGATTTGAAGTGTTCTGAAGTGTTTTGACTTGGACATCATTCCTGACCAGCCCTAGTTGAAGTCTTACACCTTCGACGAGCCCCTACAGAGGGTTGACTTTAAAGTAGTAGTTGGTCCTTGTCTAGCACGTTGCAACGAGGTGTAGGGTGTATGAATATGTATAAATTTGTGTACAGAGATATGGACATCGTACTAGAAAGAGATGAACTACTACTTTGGGGCCTCTCACTCGGCTCGTTTTTATGAAATACGTGCACAGTTCAGGTTAGATATAGGTTCATGTCGTAATCTAGCTTAAAATATGCTTATTCTCTTCCTCACATAGCATAAAGCTGCTTCTAAACGGGCGATACTTTTCTGCAATATGTGGCTGCAATACAATGGCCGGCAACATTGCTCGTAATACCAGCCAGACTATGCAAGATTGCAGTAATGGCCTGGCAATAATTGCCAAACATTTTAGGTGTGGCCAGTATGGCCGGTATGGCCGGGCGATCGCTGACCGATCGATTTAACTGCAATATTGCCATTTCTATTGTTGTTTCAGTCGCTCCCTATTGTAATGGCACAGTGCATCTGTTTCTACCGACATGAAGTTTGTTATGAGTGATGCTTTGATTAATTGCTATGTTCCGTACTTTGTTGTTTGTTTTTGAACGCAACACATGGCCCAGCCATAGATTGCTCGGACATCAGTGTTCGAGCAATATTTTTGTGATGGCCGGGCAATTAGTTGCCAATAGTGCAGCCACTAATTGCAGAAAAGTATAGCCCGTTTAGAAGCACCTTTAAAAATATTACCTGTAGAGGAGAAGAAGAGTCCGAGTCATATAGGTAGACCACACCACTGGCGTTCTCTGTAGAACCTTGTCACAATAAGAAAACAAACACCAACCAATGTTACAAACGCGACTTTTGGCGTTTGTTATTGTGACATGGTTCTACAGCGATCCGCCAGTTGTGTGGTCTACCTATAGCAACCATTGCAGATTAAAATTAAAAATTAAATTAAAAATTAAAAATTGTTTATTGCATAAAAGTACATTACACATTTAGGGCTCTCATCACCAATATAAGCTATTCATGAGAATAGCTTGTGGTTTGGCAGTGAGTGCTTCCCCTTACAATAATTACGATTGGTTATTGGTTATTAAGTACAGCATTTAAATTAATTATTAAACATAGATCAGAATTTAGTTTTTAATTTAATAAGAAGACAAAAGCATGCAGATTTAAAATTATTATAATGTAAGTTTTACACAAATTAGGGTCAATACAAATAAAAAACAATTCAAATCAATAGGACAATATAACAATATGAGGTCATTTTCCAAATTGTGAGGTCATAGTAATGAGGTCATAGTTCTCATCTGCAGGAATATTACTTTTGTGGTAAGTTGGAATGCAAATTTTCGAAGTAAATACCTACCTACTGCTTTATTCATCCATCCAAAACATTCTAAACCTTGCTTGGTTACGCAACCTTTACAAGAATCACTCAGTAGCGTCCTTCAATTCGGAATTCCTTCCTTTTTAATTATTTCCAATTTAGGAGTTTGTTGGTTCTTCAATTGCAGTTTTAAAAATTGTCTGGTCTAGGAATTTATTCTCTATTAGGGGTATTCTACTTCTCATCCCAAAGTTCCCTGCTATTTTTTCGTTCGGGGTTAATTTTGTTTTACTCACTTATTTTCCTCTCCTTTTCGGTTTTCTCTTTTCCTTCTTTTCTTTATTATGTAGCCTGTAACTTATTTGAAACCTACAAATTGAGATAGGCAGCGCTTGCGTTTTGACTTTTTGGGCGCTATTTTGACTCTCCTTAACCTAGTACTTCGTAATTTTAGTTCGGGTAACCTCCGTTTGGCGCCACCTGTCGATTACGTCGAGCGAGTCGCTCGCAAAGTTTCCTCAGTTGGCGTTTGTCTTTCGTTGCGACTGGTTGGGTGCAAAAAACGACGAAGTCGTTCGAAATATATTTTGGATTTATTCCTAAAGTAATATAGTAAGTGCAACTCAAGACAAACTGTAAGTAAATTCTTAGAATTTATATTGCAGTAAAGTGTAATAAATATTAATCCTTGTGCTTTTCTTTTAGTGCAAATATGAGTAACAACGAAGCACGGAAAAGTGACTCTCCAGTTCCAGGAACGAGTGGTGCGAGGAGAAAGATCAACTACAAGCGACCGCGGCGGGTATACAGTAGCAGCGACGATGATGGTGACGATGAGGGTACCAGTGTGCTACCGTCACCAAAACGTGCTTGTACGAGGGATGACGTGGCTGATCAGAGGTTGGATTTTCTCCAAAAACAGGTTAGTGAGCTTAAATATCTGTTGACTAGAAATTACCATGACGTGCAAAAATCTGCGGCCGACAGCGACGGCCTGCTTGATAATTTAAAGGATGATGATTCAGTAGCCTCATGTCTGATTAAACCTGATGAACCAGATTTCGAATGGGACGATTGTACGATTACGTCGGAGGCTGTCAAGCGTACTACTGAATCGAAGCTCAAATACCTGCGTAAAATTCAACATTTTGATAGCGCAGAATGGAATAGCGTCCGTTATACGGATGTTCAGAAGAAATATATTTCTTCGCCAGCTTTTACTAATCTGGCAATGAATGACGAACTTATGGCTTTTGAAACGAAATTCTGTCAATCTAGGTCGCTTGATCAAAGTTTCGGTGCTATGACGAATATGCTTATAGCACAAAAAGAATCTTTGCAGACCGCGCTAAAAGATTTGCTAGCCTGGAGCGCCGACAGCGACACACAGTTGACAAGGGCTTCGTTGACAAACAAAGTTCACGAGCTGTTTTCTAATACGTGTCCTTACATGTCGGTGTCGAAAGATTTATTACAAATGGTCTGCGGTAGGCGTGCTAATATAATAGAGCACAGAAGAGAGAACGTCCTGTCTGCGGTCAAAGACAAATACAACAAAGCGATTTTAAGAAAAATTCCTCCTAGCTGCGAATATGCCTTCCAGGCAAAAGAGTTCAGTGATGCCGTAACCAAGCTAGGAGGAGGCTCTAAAGTATTCCGAAGACCATTCTTACCTTCCGAGGGTAACCAGGTCACACACAACCGGCCGTACGTGCCTGCCGAAGGCAACCAGGCCGCACCAAGGCGGTCAACCGACCCCGCGGTGCCCTTTCGAGGGTATAACCACCCAAATCGAAACCAGCAAGCCGCCGCTTCTGGTAAAGGCAAGTCACTCGCTGGAAAGCGACCGTATTCTAACGCGAAAAACAAATTTCATCAACGACCAAGAGATAACTACCGAGACAATCAACGAAAACAATGACTATGCCGTGACTTTCAAAGCCGGTCAATTGCGCCATTACCATCATATATGGCAATCCATGAGGGCTCCAGCCCACATATTAAAAATAATACAGGGTTACCGAATACCCTTTTTGGAGAAGCCGCCTTTACGACTTGTTTACAAAAATCAAGCCCAAATGCTGTCGTCACTAGAGCTAGGCGCGGAGATACGGCAGATGTTGGAAGATTCGGTGATCGAGGTAGCTCCTCCGAACCCTGGTTTCATCTCAACTATGTTTCCTGTAAAAAAACCAGACGGCACACAAAGACCGGTTTTAAACCTAAAAGCCTTAAACTTTTACCTGCAACCAAAGAAATTTCGGCTAATAAATATGCAGAAAGTACCTCAGTTCCTGCAAGCCGGGGACTTTATGATGAAAATCGATCTACATCAGGCCTATTTCCATGTACCAATCGCGAAATCGCATCGTCGATTTCTGAGGTTCATTTTCAACGGTACAACGTACCAAATGACCTGCCTGGCCTTCGGACTTGCAAGCGCGCCAAGAACGTTTGCGAGCTTGTCCAATTGGATAGCACAGAAGCTCAGAGAAAAAGGAATAAGGGTCATAGTGTACTTGGACGACTTCCTCCTGGTGAATCATTGTCCTCAAGTTCTTCGACAACATATGAAACAGGCCATCGACCTTATGACCAAGCTCGGATGGGTAATAAACAAAAGAAAGTCGTCCAACATACCCGCTCAAGAAATAGAGTTCCTCGGAATTCACTGGAACACCCGGCTAAATCGAAAAAGTCTTCCAGCAAAGAAAGTTACCTCATTGAAAAACCTACTACTTCGCACTCAAGGGTCAAAGAATCTATCTCTATTAGATCTTCAAAAGATTATGGGAACTCTGCAGTTTTCCAGCTTTGTAATAAACCATGGGATGCTAAGATACCGCAATATTCAGTCCTGCCTAAACCAGGCGCTAAAAATGAGTGTGGCAGTTCCACTGAGCCCTGCAGCCAAAAAAGACGTCAAATGGTGGCTACAGAACACACTCGCAACGAGCGAAATTTGGTCAGCTGCAGTATCCTACCATATAATCACAGACGCGTCAGCGAGCGGTTGGGGAGCGTAAGTCAACGGCAATC
Source organism: Eupithecia subumbrata (assembly GCA_949316285.1). Lineage (NCBI taxonomy): Eukaryota > Metazoa > Arthropoda > Insecta > Lepidoptera > Geometridae > Eupithecia > Eupithecia subumbrata. The sequence goes on along the minus strand of OX438646.1, from coordinate 25,625,742 downwards.
ACATTCAAGGTCCGTGGTTGCCAGAAGAGCTTCATTGTCATTCGAACCTAAAAGAATTACTGGCTGTTTACAAAGTTCTTACCCACAGCAGTGTAGCCAAAGATTGCAGCAACAGGACCGTCCTTGTTCAAAGCGACAACCGAACCGCCCTAGCATTTTTACGCCGACAAGGCGGCACGAAATCCATCGTTCTGATGCAAGTGACAAGAATGATTTACCATGTCTTAGAACAAAACAACATCAATCTAATAACCAGCTACCTTCCAGGCACACTCAATGGTATTGCCGACAGTCTGTCCAGGTACAAGGCCCTAGCGGAATGGCACCTGTTGCCTCAGGCTTGCCAGCTGATCTTCGAGAAGTGGGGGACCCCTCAGGTGGACCTGATGGCATCCAGAAGAGCTCATGTAGTAGCAAGATACATAGCTCTAGACTTGAAAGACCAACAAGCTATATCCCACGACGTTTTCAGCCAAGTTTGGGATCACACATTGGCATGGATATTCCCTCCTCCGTGTCTAATGCACAAAGTCCTATCATTTCTGAACAAAGCCAAGGGAACATACATAGTGATTTGTCCGAGATGGAAGAACGTTTTTTGGAGGACAGATCTAAAAAAACGAGCAATAGCCCCACCGTTCACCATCAAGAACCTGGAATCAGTGCTGATAGACACGAGAACGAACCTGCCCCCTGCGCAGGTAAGCAAGCTTGTATTAGAGGCATGGAAATGTCGGGGTGGGATGATCTCTTAGGTAACTGGACACCTTCAGAAATAAATATAATTGAATCAAGCTGGAGACCTAGTACACTGAAAACCTATAAACCTGCCTGGACCCGCTGGCTAAAATGGTGTAAGGAATATGGGATAAATAACAAAACTCCAGGAGGCCAAGGCCTCGCAAAATATCTTATTCATTTACATACAGTAGAAGGCTTAAGCTACAAAACAATACAGGTACATAAATCTGTTGTATCATCATTTTGTAAGCCAGAATCAGAGGAAAAACTAAGCTCTAACATATTGGTACGACAAACATTGAGAGGTTTAGCAAATAAATCTGCAGCTAAAGATAAAGTCAAGCCGCCAGTATGGAATCCGCAGTTAGTCATAGAGTGGCTGCTGCAGTCAGAACCCAATCTAGACAGTATGTTCGAAGCTGCTCGACGTTGTGCCACATTGCTCCTGCTTGCCTCAGGAAGAAGAGTCCACGACCTGACATTGTTGTCTGTAAAAGAAGATAAATGTATCATCGAAGATGGTTCTATAACATTTTGGCCACTTTTTGGGTCAAAAACTGACACCATTAATCACAAACAGTCTGGCTGGCTACTTTTATCTGGAGATAACTGGAAAATTGACCCTGTTTTTTGGATTAAAAAACTGATACAAATGTCTGAACAAAGACGTGTGGAGGGTGGAAATATAAACAGTCTATTCGTCTCAACAAGAGGAAAGCCCAAGCCTGCAAGTCGGACAATCATCGCTGGTTGGGTGAAAACAGTCTTGGTTGATGCTGGAATTCAAGACTCACCTGGTTCGATAAGGTCAGCGGTGGCATCTTTGAATTGGGTTAATGAAATGCCTTTAGAAGACATATTGGCTCGTGGAAACTGGACATCTTCCAACACACTTATTCGTTTTTACAAACGTCCTGTAAAACCATGTATCTTATCAAACACACCGTGTCTAGCTAATAATTTTTCACCTTTGTAAAGAATGAGTATCTGTAAATAAACTTGATTTGAATTTATTTGTAATTAAGTTACATTATTTTCATAAGTTTGATTATGTGTACATTAAGTACTATACTTAGGTACACTTTATGTTATCTACTTACCTTAGTTGGAAATAAATTATTTCTTGAAATCACAGTTGGCTTATATTTTTAAACCTAGTCACGCCACCATGCGAGAATAAACAGGTCTCAATTTGTAGGTTTCAAATAAGTTACAGGCTACATAATATTAGAATTTTTCCTGAAATAAAAATTACTTATTATGTACCTAACTTATTTGAAACCTAAGTAAGGGCTGCATGGTGATAGAGACCTAAACTGAGGAAACTTTGCGAGCGACTCGCTCGACGTAATCGACAGGTGGCGCCAAACGGAGGTTACCCGAACTAAAATTACGAAGTACTAGGTTAAGGAGAGTCAAAATAGCGCCCAAAAAGTCAAAACGCAAGCGCTGCCTATCTCAATTTGTAGGTTTCAAATAAGTTAGGTACATAATAAGTAATTTTTATTTCAGGAAAAATTCTAATATTTTGTTAAATTTTATAACAATTATGTAACTTAGTAAGCCTATGCCAACAACTGAAAAGTGCAGATTTTTCTTATAGTTCTTGGCTACCTTATTTTGTATGGAAAACTAACAACTGTATTAATAATAGATATAAAACTTTATATATTATCATAACCCAATCTATGAAAAAACTCGACGCGACCAACAATGTCCATGTTTCAAGATAATTTTACGTTAAATTTAGTTATTATTATTTTGACAATTCAACATTGATTTTTTTCCCCTTCAGGGTTTTTTTTTGGACAGCGGGTAAATTCTGATTTGTTCGTTAGAATCACAAATTAAAGCGGAATACAAAATAATAAAGTATTTTTCTAATACAATAAAACAAATTAGTTGTGAACGCTTTCGCCCATTATTTCTGATTTAATGAAAAAGTGGCTATGTATCGTATGGTGGCCAAGAACTATATCATATCAGTTACCCTGGTTACCTTTTGTATTCTCTTTGCGCCAGCCTACAGACGCCAAGCAGGATGTGTCATCCATTCATCTTTCATCTGTGCGCTAGTCTTGGATTGGGAATACTTAAAAAAAAATAGCAGGAATCGTTTTATTAAAATGCACTAAATTGGAGATAATAATATTCAATGTCAAATGCATAGACTAGTTAGAAGGTATACTTCTTCGGTCAAATGGAAGACTTAATAAGTTCCCACAATGCGATGCGACGAATCGCACAAAGCGAAATCCAAGATTGGGCTTCTCATTGGTGCGATAGCGTTGAATTGATAAAGATTGCACGGTCAACTCAACAACAGAACTTACAGAACCACTCTCGGAGCAGTCTGGGCAATAACATATTCCGAGCAATAAAGCAAACAAATAGTAATGATGTCAAAAGTTTACACCAACATGGTTCGTGCTCACCACTTTGATTCAAGACTCAAAGGGAAGGTGGCTATAGTAACAGCGTCAACAGATGGGTGAGTTATGTGTACCTACCTATTTTGTTATTAGTATATCAGAATCACCTGTGCCTATTATTAATTATCTTGTGTTGCGTGCCTGCGTTGTTGTCAGTTGTTAGCCTTGATCTTAGAACCGTTCAAAGTTCACTTTTGCATGGGTGGGTACCTGTTTACTATAGAGATTAATTAAATGAGGTAGGTACCTAGGTTTTACCACAGATGACAAAATTATCGTCACTGTGGTAAATACCTCTGCTGTGCCTACGTTTCGCTTTTCTAGGGTCCACAAAAAACTACCTGCATGATACATTTTCCCTCCATAATAAAATAACTCAGCAACTAACTCAGCTATCACCTTGAAATTTAAAAATATACTAACAATACGTACATTTTTTGCGCTAGTAAAGCCTTTTAAATTTTAAAAATCACAATTTGGAAAATGAGCAACAATACAAATTGTGATTCCGAAATTTTACCTACAGGGTCATGATGTGGGGTATCCAATTAAAGGTATCCGGTTTGTACGTTTCAAAACAGTTTTTCAAATTTCTGTAGGTTTCATACTTTTTGAAAAAAGTCGAAATTTTACCCATTCTCCTCCTATCTCCGAAGATTGCAGAGCGATCCATCTAAAATGTACCTAGTAGCGTTGTAGATAGGATCTATAGTTTGCAGGAAAAATATAGAAAAGTTTGTAAAACCAACGCTTTTTGAAAAATGGTAAAAAAGGGGGGAATTATTTTCAAAAGTGGTGCTACCTCACCGAGTGGGGTATCAAATGAAAGGCACCTATTGGTTTGTTTGTACATTTCAAAACAGTTTTTGAAATTTCTGTAGAGTACCTACACACTTTTTGAAATATTTCGAATAGTCAATAAATTTACCTAATCTCCGAAGTACGCAGAGCGATCCATGTATAATTTAGTTAATACCTACTATTTTAGGTAGGTATTTATCAAATAGCGATGTCTCTTACCAGTACCTTTAGTAGGTACATCTAATACCTGTAATTATAATATAGTTTAATTGACAAACGTTCAAAACCCCCGCGAGTTCACTCGCACTTGACAGATCTTGTTTATTGTGTGTAAGAGGGACCCCCCTCTTTTGTGGAGGCCCCGGGCTGTAGCCCCGGATGCCGTCCCCTAAATCCGGCCCTGTACCTTAAGTATTAGGTCCTTACATATGAAATTGGCGTTTTGTATGGGAGGAACAAAAAGTCGAATATTTTTTAATATAATATATTTAATTAATCAAAGTATGAACCATTATTTTCTATGCACTTTTGCCATCTTATAGGTAGTTCATTGATCCCTTTACTAAAAAAACCAGTCGGACGGGAATCAATAAAATCTTTGAAGGCGATTTGGACTGCCCCATCGGAGTTGAATTTTTTCCCTTGCAAGAAGTTATCCAAATTTCGAAAAAAATGGTAATCTGTTGGAGCAAGGTCCGGGGAGTACGGAGGATGTCTTAGACTTTCCAATTGAAGCTCTTCTAATTTAGTAGCCGTCTGTTGCGCAGTGTGTGGTCTAGCGTTGTCGTGAAGCAGCAGTGGCGTGGAGCGATTGACCAGCCTAGGTTGTTTAGCCGCTAGCTTTTCCATCATGGTTTGCAATTGCTGACAATAGACATCAGCCGTAATAGTCTGGCCAGATTTGAGAAAACTGTAATGAACAATACCGGCACTAGTCCACCAAACGCTTACAAGTAACTTTTTTGGGGTTAATTTTCGCTTGGGGCAGGATTTGGCTGGCTGGCCAGGATCCAACCATTGCGCTGAGCGCTTCCGATTATCGTAAAGAACCCATTTTTCATCACAGGTAATGATTCGGTTTAAAATACCTTCATTATTGTGCCGGTTTAGTAATGTAACGCAGCAGTCGACGCGCGTTTGCCGGTTTGCTTCAGTCAATTCGTGAGGTACCCACCTTTCAAGCTTTTTAATCTTCCCAATTTGCTTCAAGTGAATTAAAACAGTTTTATCACTAACACCGCAGCCTGCAGCTAACTCGGACGTGGTTTGCGATGGATCCGCTTCCACAATAGCCTTCAACTCTTCATTATCAACTTGAGTCTCAGGCCGTCCACGGGGCTTGTTCTGCAAGTCGAAATTTCCAGAACGAAAACGTTGGAACAAAAAACGAACTGTGTTTTCTTTTGCAACACGACCGCCATACACATCATTCACCCTTCGAGTTGTTTCCGCAGCACTAGTGCCACGGCGGAACTCGTAGGTACTCGTAAATAATGCGATATTTTAAGTTTTCCATTTTGTAAAATGAGTGACGCAAACAGAAAAAAACAGAAGAAAAAAACAAATGAATGACGATCATCGAAGCACAAATACACGAGTCTATAGCTGTACAAATTTGAATTTGGAATTCCTTACCAAAGAGGAGAAATTTGTGATTAAAGTGGCCAGTACGAAAAACGCCAATTTCATATGTAAGGACCTAATATTCATAAGTAGGTGCCTACATCACATAACAAATTCCCATGGGTCATAAATACAACTTTGGGGCTAGGCTAGATTGTGTTGTGTGGGTTGTTTGACCTGCATTATTAAACATATTACCTACCAATGATGCCAGCCTGACAGCTAGCATTATTCCAGACACACCTGAATTAAAGTCCTAGCCCCCACCCCTACCTATGAGTTTCCGTTTTTAGGGTTTTGATGATCGAAGATCGGTTTCAAAACCCTTATGGTCTCGCTTTGTCTGTCCTTTTTTCGCTCCTTAATAACTCAAAAACTACTGCAGCTATCAACTTGAAATTTTAAACAATAATACATTTCGTGCGCCTGTACAGATTTTCAGAAAAATAAATGAAAATAAATGAAAAATGAAAATGAATATTTTCCATACAAATTGTGATGCCGAAATTTTAAAAGATACCTACAGAGTCATATGGGGTATCAAATGAAAGGTACCATTTTGTACATTTCAAAATATATTTTGAAATTTTTGTAGGTTTCATACTTTTTAAAATATTTCAAAAAAAGTCGAAAAAATACCCATTCCCCCCCCCCCCCTATCTCCGAAGATTGCAGAGCGATCCATGTAAAATGTATGGAGCGTTTATAGACATGGATCTATATTTTACAGGAAAAATATAGAGAAGTTTGAAAAAAGAACACTTTTTGAAAATTGGTCAAAATGGGGGGGAATAATTTTCAAAAGGGGGGGGGGCTACCTTACCGAGTGGGATATCAAATGAAAGGTATTTGTTTGTACGTTTCAAAACAGTTTTTCAAATTTCTGTAGGTTTCATACTTTTTGAAATATTTTGAAAAAAGTCGAAAAAATACCCATTCCCCCCCCCTATCTCCGAAGTTTGCAGAGCGATCCGTTTAAAATGTATGGAACGTTTGTAGATATGGATCTATATTTTACAGGAAAAATATTGAAGTCTCTAACCGGTAGGTACTTTTGGTACATATTTGTTGACAAACGTTCAAAACCCTCGGCGCGCGAGTTACACTCGCACTTGACGGATCTTGTTTTGGAAAGGGTCTCTAGGGGAATATTTTCTGGCAGGTATGTACCAAGGATGTACCTATTCTATGTTTTTGCTTCAGGATAGGCTTTGCCATTGCCCAGCGGCTAGGCAGCGAAGGCGCATCAGTAGTCGTTAGCAGCAGGAAAGAGGCGAACGTAGCCAAGGCTGTATCGAGCTTGAAATCAGCAGGAATCAACGTCGAAGGAGTCGTGTGCCATGTCTCAAATGCTGAACATCGGAAAAAACTGTTTGAAGTCGTAAGTTTATTAACTTGTAAGTGTAACGTAGGTAGGTTCCTCTCGCCTCACCTCAACAGCCTACTACGGTCCACTGCTGGACGCTGATAAGCGCCTTATTGGCTTTTATCTCCTGGGGGTAATGCCTATAATCCCCACGCTGAGCATGCAGGTTGGGGATCGCAGTTCGGTGGTAGAATTGTTCTGCAGGGGGCGCTGCTGCCCGCCCCCGGTGGATATCCCTTAGTCGCCTCTTACCCGTGGGAAGAGTTGGGGTGGTGCAAATTCTAAGCCACCACACAGCGAAGGTACGTTCTTCCTTAGGTACGTCCCCCGCGTTGTCTTTGTCTGGCTGAATATGTTAAATTGACGACCATTGTGGCGCGGCGGGCGAAGGTCCGACTGCGAGGAAGGAGGCGGGTTCTTTTCCCGCCTTGAGACAAATGTTTGTACGATCTGCAAATATGTTGGGGGGGTCTGGGTAATTTCAACTGTAGCACATTAGGTACATAGATAGATACTATCTATTACAGAACAAAATTAAAAATTGTAAACCCCCCCCCCCCTATAGATTTTCATGAAACATGGCTAAGAAGACTCAGGATAAAATTATCTATGACAAAAAAAAACTAAACAAAAGTCGGTTCACCCGTTTGAGAGCTACGATAGCACAGACAGATAGGTACACACACAGACGTTAAAATTATAACATCCCTCCCTTTTTGCGTCGGGGATAAATAAGTAGTTTATCAGTCTAGTACCTACCCTTAACACAAACTCTGCTTAGCTTGGGGCAAGACAAAACTACCGCTAGCTAGGGGTGTTGAATAAATTTCTGAAATTTGCATGATTTCCACGCGGGCGAAACCGCGGGGCGCAGCTAGTAATTAAAAATCATAAAAAATTACAGCTTGCAATGGAAATATAGAAGAGCGTATTTCAATTTCGTTCCTACTTAGTATGTTATTAAATTACACATCCGTCTCCTAATAACGTCTCATTAAAATTTGAAAGTAGGTACGTTAATTCCATGGAGCCACGCGCGAGTATCAACGTTTAACCTACTTTTTCAGGCAACAACAAAATTTGGTGGACTGGATATCCTTGTCTCAAATGCTGCAGTCAACCCAGCCGTGTCGCCGATTCTTGAAGTATGTTAAAAAACATAAATTTTCCTTTTTAATTTTTCATAAATTTTATAAATTTTCTCTTGCGACATTTTGAACTAATGTTACCTACTTTTATTATAGTTACGTAAAAATTGGCAGAAGCCTTTATTCACAAAGAAAATTATAATATAATTAGTATTTACAATTGAAACAATTAATAATTAATTAATTATAGTTACGTACCTACTACACATTATATCACATTATATTATTATATCTTAACTGCCCTTGTGGTAATCAAAGGTTTTTTAGCGGCGGACAGTTAAAAGCAAAATTATTGTTGCAGACTGATGAAAAAATATGGGATAAAATATTCGAGACTAACGTGAAAAGCTCCTGGTTACTAGCTAAAGAGGCATATCCTGAACTTAGAAAGCGAGGAGGAGGAAGCATCATTTTCATTTCGTCTATTGCTGGCTATCAACCGATGGAAGTAAGAACCTGGGCCCGTACTCTTAAAAAAGAAATCGAAGTTTCTGATTCATTTTGATGCAGAAATCATAGCGACATAAGAGTTGGTTTTGCACGACAACGAAAACGAGATTTCGATTTTCCTTAATCGAATAGGCGGCTCTATATATTTCTAAGGATTTCGAATACGATACGATATCGTCGCAGACTCATAAACTTTTTTAAACTTTCAGCCTTTAGGTCCTTACAGCGTGAGCAAAACTACGCTCCTAGGACTAACGAAAGCTATTGCAAAAGAAGTCGCTAACGACAACATTAGAGTGAACTGTGTTGCTCCTGGAATCGTCGCCACGAAGTTTGCGTCTGCTGTAAGTACCTACTCAAACTCTCAAAACTCTTTTGACAACCTGTCCTAACGCAGACATAGAGGTTGTCTAAAGAGTTTCGAATAGAGAAGCGAAACTAGCGCCACTGCGTATTTTTAAACCGAATTCGAAAAAAGAAGGTTCTTTGTTTGGCTGTATGTTAGTTTTTTTATGCATGCCCGTCGATTTCTCCCTCATTTTATGGACCGATCTAGATTATTCTTTTGCAGTTGTAGGTATAGTATAGAGTATGAACCCGAGGTGGTTTCATATTTTTTTATTAATCACAGTTTCGAAGTCGGTTTTTAGTTTTTTTCAAAACAATCAAATTAGGTAGGTACCTAATTTTTAATTGAGTAACACAAATAATTCTCATTTTATGCCTAAAATAAACATTACCTACAGGTATCACAAACTTTGGTTGGTCGTGAGAATTTTTATTGTTTCCTTTGTATTGTAACAAGAATAATGTTTTTTTACGAGTAGGAAAACCGACTTCAGTGTACAAATTCAATGTACAAAGCACAATTTACAAAAATATGTTTTATTCCGCAATGCACCTTCCATGTTAACTTAAATCTAATAGGTAAATATACCGGTTGCTAACTAACACCGTGGGAGTACTTAAGCATTTCCTGGTACCCACTGGTACCTCTAATATGTGTATTTTTACCTACACTGTTTTTGGGGTTTCGAGATAGATTATGAAAACCTTAAAGGTCTCGCTTTGTCTGTTCTTTTTTCCCTCTTTAATGTTATTAATGTAATGACTAATGAATGATTCAGCAACCACCGCAGCTATCAACTTGAAATTAAAAAAAATACTTAATCAATTTCGTGCGCCTGTACAAATAAGGTAAAAGAAAAAACAAGATCCGTCAAGTGCGAGTGTAACTCGCGCGCCGAGGGTTTTGAACGTTTGTCAACAGTATGTACCAAAAGTACCGGTTAGAGACTTCGCAATTTAACGAATAGGTACCTAAGAATAGTAGGTCAGTAACCTACATTTCAGATGGATCTCTGCATGCTTCGGTTAAATGGGTGTTTCGGTTAAGGTGGGTAATGGTAAATTTTTCGACTTTTTTCGAAATATTTCAAAAAGTATGAAAGATATAGAAATTTAAAAAACTGGTTTGAAACGTCCAAACCGATACCTTTCATTTGATACCCCACTCGGTGGGGTAGCCCCCCTTTTGAAAATTATTCCTTTTAGACCATTTTCCAAAGTGTTCTTTTTACAGACTTCTCTATATTTTTCCTGTAAAATATAGATCCATATCTACAAACGCTTCATACATTTTAAATGGATCGCTCTGCAAACTTCGGAGATAGGGGGGGGGAATGGGTATTTTTTCGACTTTTTTCAAAATATTTCAAAAAGTATGAAACCTACAGAAATTTTAAAAACTGTTTTGAAATGTCCAAACCAATACCTTTTATTTGATACCCCACTTGGTGAGGTAGCTCCCCCTTTTGAAAATTATTCCCCCCCTTTTTGACCATTTTTCAAAAAGTGTTCTTTTTTCAAACTTCTCTATATTTTTCCTGTAAAATATAGATCCATATCTATAAACGCTCCATACATTTTACATGGATCGCTCTGCAATTTTCGGAGATAGGGGGGGGAATGGGTATTTTTTCGACTTTTTTCGAAATATTTTAAAATGTATAAAACCTACAAAAATTTCAAAAAATATTTTGAAATGTACAAAATGATACCTTTCATTTGATACCCCATATGACTCTGTAGGTATCTTTTAAAATTTCGGCATCACAATTTCTATGGAAAATGTTCATTTTCATTTTTCATTTATTTTTCTCTAAATCTGTACAGGCGCACGTAATGTATTATTATTTTAAATTTCAAGTTGATAGCTGCAGTAGTTTTTGAGTTATTAAGGAGGGAAAAAGGACAGACAAAGCGAGACCATATGGTTTTGAAACCGATCTTCGATCATAAAAACCCTAGAAATGGAAATTTTCCATGCAAATTAAGATGACGAAATTTGAAAAGCGACCTACAAGGTTAAGTGGGGTATCAAATTAAAGGTATCGTACGTGTAATATGTGGGTTTTGTTCATTTCGAAACAGTTTTTTAAATTTCTGTAGGTAGGTTTCAAACTTTCGCAATATTTTGAAAAAAGTCGAAAAATTACCCATTACCCCCGTTATCACCCACTGATACTATTGACCCAATACGGATTTAGCTGTCTTTGATTCTCAACTTCACAAGTATGCAGATCCATCTGATATGAAGGTTGGTACCAGGGTTGTTGCTGAAGCAGTTTTTAAACACATCAGCGGATGCTGATTCTGATGCTGATTTGGGCCAAGTGCGTTTCTGACTCGCAATCCGAGTTTTCCCATCATCGAAACCGAGTCTCGATAAATTATGCCGTTTTGAGTTCCGTCCCTAACGGAAAAGGGTGCCAACCCTATTATTAAGCTTTCGCTGTCTGTCTGTCTTTCAGTGGGCTCTATCTTATGAATCGTAAGATGTAGACAGTTGAAATTTTCACACAGCTTTCTACTAACAAAAGACGCGCACTTACTACTTACTTGAAATACGAAAGAGCACTAAAACCTGTATTTCACACCCCGCAATGTGTAGTGCGACGAATAAACAGATTTATGCATTGATTTATGCTTGTTTACCTGATTTGTACAAAAATGCGCTTTAACACTTTCATGGCCCAAGACGCAGATGATATCCCCTAGCTAGCCCCGTGCAGCGGGGCGGTGCGACCTGCAGGGGCGGTGCGACCCGCAGGGGCGCGCTGGGACTGGGCAGTGAATGCGTTAAGCCTCGCCCCTTCGGGTCATGTTGCGACTCGAAATCAGCATTGAAAATCAGCATCGATCAATACGGATGCTGATCTCTAACCGGTACCAGTACATATTTGTATAATTCACAAACGTTCGAAACCCTCGGCGCGCGAATTCCACTCGCACTTGACGGCTCTTGTTTAAGTTTTGCAGGACAAATAGTAATCCCCCGGAAATAAAATTTTATGGGACCATCCCAGAATCATTCTCTATAAAAAACCAAAAGAATCATCAAAATCGGTCCACATATGAAAAGAACATGCATACATAGAACCTTCTCCATTTTATCGAAGTCAATTATAATATAAGTAGTGGTCCTAGTGTCTCTAAGCCTTACTTGGCTTATGGTCTAATTAATGGCGCAGGCAGGGCAGTTATTTTAGTATACCATGACTTGGCTTACGTTACAATCTGTTACAGATAACTGACTCTGAAGCAGGAAAGGAAAAGAGTTTATCAATTGTCCCAATGAATAGATTCGGCAAACCGGAAGAAATCGCAAGCGCCGCCGCATTCTTAGCGTCAGATGATGCAAGCTACATTACAGGGGAAACCATTGTTGTGGCTGGAGGAGCATATGCTCATCTTTAAACTACTTTTTTAAGACTGGTGATGGTTACACTTAAATTTGCAAAACAATGTGGTTGTCTTAAACTAAAAAACTAACTGAGGAGTGCTTGGAGTGGACAAAAAATTATGTTTTAGAACGTAATGATCAAAATATAAATTAATGTTTGAAATTATTTTCTCAAAATGTTATGATAAAATAATCTCAATCAATCAAAAATTATATTTCTGTAAATACACACTCTGTAAGTACACTGGATATATAGATAAGTTAATACATACAATGCATTTATTCTACCTGCATATAATTTTTTAAAGACATTAAAAAGAATGACTGGGATGTTGGATGTTTTAATTTAAGTCATCATCAGAATCTAAAAAATCTGTTTTGGCTAAGCCTATAGTGTTCATCAAATTACTAGAAGGTCCAGATGAAGCTTGTTCCTCTCTTATGCTTTTTACCATACTTTGTAATATAGATTTGTCATCATCTATAGAATCAGCTCTGCCTTGCAGTTTATCTTTGAGTTCTTGAGCCATAGCTTGATCGACTTCTGATTCGGACATATCATCTGATTCAGCACTGAAATCAGAATCAATTTCATCTTCATCCTGACCAGTAGAAAGAAGTTTCAACATCTTTTCTACACTGTTTACAAACTGATCTGCATCAAAATCAATATTCTTATTTGATTCTTCCTTTTCTATTGATTCAATTCCTTCATAGTCAGATGTCTTTTTGAGAAAATCTGTGAGTTCTTTCGTAATGTTTTGCGGAGTGATCATGTCACTCTTTTCAAACTTTGTCTTCTTGCCATATCGTGAATTCAGCAGATCGTTGAGTTGTTCAGGTTGTATGTTCAACCACCCATCATCATCTTCTACAAGATCTGAACTTGAAATTTTTAAATCCTCTATGGTTTTGACATATTCTTCAGAATCTGTTATTTCTTTTATACTAGCAGCAACATTTGTCATTACTGGGCACTCAACTGAGGAGAAGAAGCATTTAGCATTTTCTAGAAGTTTCTTGTATTCTTGTGAACCTTCAATATTACCTCTAAAGTAACCATTTTCTGTTAGGCTCTTCAGAAACTTGTGATATTCCTTAGAAGAAAATATATCTGAGGACCGATTCATAATTATTCTGAAGCCACATGCAATCTTCTTACCTATTGTGGTACTCTTATCTTTCTCAGTGGTAAACATGAGATATTTGATAATTTTGGAATGCAAGAGCATTGCATACAAACATTTTGTGAATTTCACTGTTACTTTAACACTGTTCTGGAAATCTAGGGTTCTGCATGCTTTAATATCTATGGCATCATGATGACAATAAGTGTCTACAAGAGGTGCTATAAATTTTGGTTGCAATTTGAGTAAAGCAGCCACTTCAATGGGTAATCTGACGATGCTGTTATGCATATTACTTTTGTGCTTCTCCGGGTAGTTGCCAATCCTGTTTATAATAGCACTTTGCACATCAGAACTTGCAAGTGTTTGTTCTTCGTTTACTACTACATACATCAAGGCTTCACTCATTTTCAGGTCTTCATCAACACTTGCTAGTTGTGGTGGGATTATGTGAACTTTGTTTCTGTAAATAAAAACCTGGAACAAAAAATTAAATTGATTACCAAGACCAACTGAGTTATTGCTAATGAGGTGATTCTGTTGGCACAAAACCTAAACTAGCGTAAAAATGTTGGCATCCCTTTCTTTTGCTTGAAACAATTTGAAACCATACTTCTGCCAAATTTGATGTGATATATTTGTGAACAAACAGCCAGTAAGTGCATTAAATTAAATATCATTTGTTCAAATTGACATTCCTAGTCCATCCTTCAGTAAATATTGCTTAAAATTATATCTGCAACTCTAACCAATCACATGAGTTTTAGATTTTTTGTTGTGGTTTGTTTGCAAACATTTCAGATCAATTTCCGCAGAAGTATAGTTAGTGTATGTTTTGGTGCAAACAAAATCATTTAGATTATTTATGCACTTACCCTATTTTGTGTACTATCAGGGTTGGCCCAGGAAGGCAGATAATCAGCTGCTTCTATGAGGAGGAATTCACCATCACTGTCAGTGACTTGAACAATAATATTGGTGAATATTTTTGTCAACTCTATGAGCATGTAGACCACAAACCATTCATCTTCAATATTATCACCAAAACTTATGGTGCAGTCCAGATGTAATGGAACATCTGTAAGTAAATAAAATCATACAGTTGGTTTAACAATGGTTTGTACTCTCAGATAAATTTGCCTTACTTACTCCAAGTTTATAGGTACTTGTACAAAAGGAGGTTAGAAGAGCTTTGAAAGTTTGATAAAAATATTTTTAAATACCTTCACAATTGGTGTTCAGTATGGGCATAATTACCCTGAATTGATCTCTGTGCCAAATATACTCTTGCGATAAAGCTGCTGCAGCAGTGTTTATCTCGTTGCATAGTTGTTGCCAAGATTCTGAATCAGTTAGAGCCGGTGAGAAAATACGGCACTGTAATGTGTCTTCACTGCTAGGTTCAAATTCATTATGTTTTATTTTATTATTCGACATCTTCAGCCAATTAAGTTCACGTAATTTTCACTGTTGTTCCACGTCGTTTGTTGTGAAACCCGTGAAAAGTGTGAGGTGAAGTGAAACTACATCATAGGTACAAGCTACAAGCAAACATCTGTTCAAACATCAGTGAATCGAAGAGGCTATTTTCACTCAAATCGAAACAATAATTGTCATCCATAGACAAGGTGAGTGAAGCGTAGAAGGAGAAGTCTGTCTCTACCATAATGTATTAGATTAATGTTCTCTGTGGGAATCTAATCTTTTATCTTAAAGTTTGGTTTAATGTCACTGGTTTAATGTCAATAATCTTTTGCTTAATGAAACTAAAACGAAATGTATAAAATTTGCTCTACCTAATGTAAAACACGTTAAGATTGATGTCAACGTAAAAGGAGAAACGTTAGAAATTGTAAACAGTACAGTATTCTTAGGAATAACCTTAGATAGTAAACTTCAATGGGGCCCACTGTTCAGAATTGGCTATCACCTTTTTATAGGTAACGCTGCGACTTGTCATTGACGTATCTGACATTCGTGACTCTGACATTTCTCACGCCGCGTACATTTATGACCGTTAGGTTTTCCCGCGATTTGAAATAAATAATGTCATTCCTTCTTGGAAAGTCGAGTTGAAAGTACACATTTTTACGTTATTATTTTCGGTGTATTTATAATTTATTGTCGTTGTTGTAATTATCATAAGAATACGATACGGATTTGTGCGGTGCGTGTAATTGTTTGCGTTTGACGTGAATTTCGACGCTGTACGAGACTCCACATATTAGCTCTACTGCTCCGACCGGCCCCTCTAAGCTAACGCTAAGCTTGCCCGCCCAGTGAAGTACAGATCTCCAAGGTATAGTTTTAGCCGTGACGCCCCGAGGAACTCTGGAAAGAGCTGAATACTGCTACGCGCCTCTGATTCAAAGGTTAGTGGTTTTTCGTAACACCCTCGATACACCTCATTCACGCAATTCACGCCTACTCTCATATTCTCGCTCCAAGATTGTAATCACTTTCGTTGCATTCGTGTCTCGCAATTTCGGAGTCACACAAACATTCATTAACAAAAAATCTACAGTCCATTTATCCACCATTTCATAAATCTAGCAATCGAACATTTGGTCATTCGAACCGGATTTAACTAGCTTTCATTTTCGCTTTATCTTTTCATTTCGCATCATTGTTTTGTTTATAAGATAGTATCGGAATCGGTAAATTTGTCGTTTGTTACCGTTCCGACAATATTATTTAGATTCGCTAAAAATATTGAGGGTACGTATTTAAAACAATCCAACGGTCATAAATGTTCTTTTTCGTTTTATCTATTTGTATTGCTAAGCTCGGTTGACAAATAGGCGTCAGTTGTAGCCACTAAAAAAGAAGTGGAAACGGCAAAATAGCCGTAGCTTTGTATTTGTTTTGTTTACATTTGTTAAAGAATACTTTTTTGAAATCTCAACTCAATAATAATGGAAACCGAAGGCGGAGATAAATACAGGATCGCTCGAGATTATTCCTATATGCGGATCGAACTTCTGGAGTCCTCGGATCTCGAAGGGGTAACAGAAGAAGATCTCAACATAATTAGTAAAGAGTTTCACTCGGCGCAAATCTACGTATTGTCAGGTACGTCTAAGGCAGATCGTAGCAATGAATTTTCGCACACCATTTCTTTTGATAAGAAATTATTAGGTCTCAAGTCAAGGTTGTCAAAAATACGTGAGCAGATAAACAAACCAACTATCCAGAATGGCAGTATGTTGGCAAAATTGCCCAAGATAGTTTTAAAGCCATTTGATGGAAGGTTTGAGAACTGGGTGTCTTTTAAGGAGCTATACGACTCGCTCATACACAGTAGGGAGTTGCCAGATGTAGAGAAGCTACATTATTTGCTGTCAAGTGTACAGGGTGCTGCCTTTGATCTTATAAAGAATTATCCACTGACAGGCAGCAACTATATGGCAGCATACAATGCACTGCACAAATACTATGATAGGAAGAGAACCATTGCCAACACCTACTATGAAAAGTTATTAAAATGTGAGTTGGTGAAGAATAAAAGTGCCTCGGAGTTGGAACGGGTTCATCGGACATTCACAGAGAATTTGGCCATACTGTCAAGGTACACCCTTCCAAGTCAGGATTTCATGCTGTTTCAGTTGGTATGGTCAAAGCTGGATGGGGCTACTCGGGAAGCGTTCGAGCTTCAACTTAGCCCGGATATTGACATTCCGCTGTTCGAAGACATCATGGAGTTTTTGGACAAACGTGCTCGGGCTCTAGAAAACTGCCATGGGCCACCCGCAACCTCTAAGCCAGCACCAAAAAATCGAACATCATTAATTGTATCCCCCGACTCCACTTGTGAGTTCTGCCCCAATGAAGGCCATGGTCCAGAAAATTGTCCGGAGTTTCTGAAATTGAACCCAGCAAATAGGTTCCGGGATGTGAAGGTAAGGAGACTGTGTATTTTGTGCCTAAAGCCTGCACATTCGGTCAAAAAATGCAGCTCTAAAGTAACATGCGGAAAATGTAGCCAACGGCACCATACTTTGTTGCATTTTGATGAAGCTGCTCCTATCTCCACTACATCCCAAGAATTGGCACCGCCAGTGGCTCTGGCCGCATATTCATCCAGTACCGATTCATTATTTTCTACCGCTGTGATTTTGGCAAAAAATAATAATAATGAATTTGTTGAAATTAGAATCTTGCTGGATAGCGCCAGCGCTTGTAATTTTATGACCTTGTCGTGCGCACGCCGGCTGGGACTAGAGCTGAGCCCAAAAGCCCAATCTGTCGATGGAATTGGCAGAGCTTCTACCAGAACACTTGGATCGGTTATGTGTGAATTGAGTCCCAAGAGTCAGGACTTCTCAAGCAATTTGGTTGTGGAAGCTGCTGTGCTACAGACTATTTGTCACGACATGCCACCTGGTTTTATTGATACCTCATCATGGGAGCATTTAGATGGCTTGGATCTTGCCGACCCTAGTTTTTATAAACCAGGGCCTGTTGACATGCTTGTAAGTGTCAACATTTTGGCGTCGGCACTCAGACCTGGTTTGGTTAAGGGTGCATCAGGTCAACCCGTCGCTATCCCCACTATCTTCGGGTGGATAGTGATGGGCGAGTGCACTATTGGCACCGGATTCGCTCGCCTTGGCAACAATGCCAATAGTCGTAAAAATTGTTTTTTTGTGTCCAACCTGTCACTAGACAACTCAATAAAAAGGTTCTGGGAATTGGAAAGTGTCGAGCCGCCCAGACCAGTAGCCTTTTCGAAAACTGAAGTGGCTTGCGATAGGCTTATGGAAGCAAATAGTTATCGAAATTCTGAGGGAAGATTGGTTGTCCCGCTGACCTTTGCTGATCCTCAACTTAAACCAGTCTTCTCTAACTCTCGCGATATTGCTGTGAAACGGTTCCTTCACTTAGAGCGTAAATTTAAAGTGAACGCCCAGTTCCAGTCAGCGTACGTCGACTTTATGAAAGATTATCTGGAGAGTGGTCATATGGAGGAAGTGGAGCCTCCTACCACCAATGTCGGTCCTTTCTACTATATCCCTCACCATGGTATCCTGCGCCCAGAATCAGTCACCACGCCACTAAGAACAGTGTTCGATGCTAGCGCCAAAGATGCTGAGGGTAGGTCGTTGAATGACGTGTTGTTGCCAGGTCCCAAACTCCAAAAAAGCATCTTTGATATTTTGATACGTTTTCGATGGCACGAAGTGGTCTTCACGGGAGATATAAAAAAAATGTATCGTCAATTCCTGGTAACCCCTGATGATGCTGATTACCAACGAGTAGTATGGCGCGAATCTGCTGACTTACCTATTCGCGATTTCAGGCTACTTACGGTCACATATGGGGTTTCGTGTGCGCCGTACCAGGCTCTTTGGTGCATGTCTCGTCTGGCGTCCGAGTTTGCACCCCGTTTTCCCCTTGGAGCATCGGTGTTACAGCGGGACACTTATGTGGATGATGTTGTCTCGGGAGCAGACTCGGTGGAGAATGCGATTCAAATTCGTCGTGATCTTACGCTAATTCTGTCATCCGCAGGTCTACACTTGAGAAAATGGACTTCGAACTCTAAAGAGTTCCTCCGCGACTTGCCGCCGTCCGAGTTGTACTCGGAAAAGATGTGCAACTTTGAAGACCTTCAGGATTTGTCCTTGAAAATCCTCGGAATGTTATGGATTCCCACCGCAGACCAGCTCACATTCAGAACAGCTGCGCTCGAAAAGAGGTGTACAAAGCGGTCCATCTTGTCAGACATAGCTCGGATCTTCGATCCGTTAGGCCTTTTGTCTCCTGTCGTATTCCTTGCCAAATATATAATGCAGCTATTGTGGCTGTCTGGTGTTGACTGGGATGAGGATGCTCCTCAATTCATTTCGTCTGAATGGCTTAAGGTCAAGAACCAACTGTCGTCGCTGAGTGCTGTGGCACTGCCTCGGAGAATGGTTCCTTCGTTTGCATCTCTTCAACTTCATGGCTTTTGTGATGCTTCTGAGCGAGGTTATTGCGCTGTTGTCTACTGCCGCGCGTCGTGCAGTGACGGGACAACTGAGGTCCGACTTTGTTGTGCCAAGTCGAAAGTTGCCCCCCTCCGCAAACGCTCGATCCCTCGTTTGGAGTTGATGGCAGCTGTCTTGCTGACTGAGCTTATGTCTTCGTTAACCCTCGCCCTAGATGGTCTTCATCGTGTCGGTGCCCTCTTCGCTTGGTCAGATTCCAGCGTTGCATTAACCTGGATCAATTCCTGTCCGTCGCGTTGGAAAACTTTTGTTGCCAACCGTGTTACGGAAATCCAAGACGGTATACCCTCCGAATTCTGGCAACATGTTCCTACAGCCGATAATCCAGCCGATCACGGTTCGCGAGGTTTACTGCCCGAAGATTTAATCCGGTGTCAGTCATGGTGGTCGGGTCCGAACTGGTTGTTGAACCCTCGTGAAGAATGGCCGCAAAGTTCGTACGCTGCAAACAATGAGTCCGCACTCGAGGAGCGAAGAATATTGACTTTTATGACAGAAAACAATATTGGTTTTGTCGACGGACTTTTAAACAAGTTCTCGTCACTTTCGCGTATAGTGAATATCGTCGCCTACTGTTACCGATTCTCTAAAAATTTAAAGGCATCGGTGAAATCAACTGGCGCCTTATCGGCTGTCGAAACTAACCATGCGTTGCAGTTCTTAGTGAAGCATGTACAGGAAGTCGTGTTTGCTTCAGAATTTCGTGCGCTAAATAAAGGCAACCCAAATTTGCTCCCCAAAGTCTTAAGAAAATTATGTCCTTTCGTAGATGCCAATGGGTTGCTCAGGGTGGGCGGCCGCCTCGTGCATAGCGATCTGAGTTATAGCCAGAAGCATCCGCTGCTGCTTCCTCGAACTCACCGTCTGACCTATCTACTAATCGACGAGTACCATAGGAAATTTTTACATCCAGGACCGCAGACATTACAGAGTCTTCTCGCACAGGATTTTTGGATTCTCTCGTCAAAGCGAGCAATTCGTTCCGTGGTGTCATCCTGCGTCAAATGCTTCCGTGCAAAACCACGACTGTCCGCACCTCCCCGGATGGGAAATTTACCGTGTTATCGTCTAAGTCAACTGAAACCGTTTTCATCGGCTTCAGTGGACTACGCAGGGCCGTTTGACATAGCCCTTGGTCGTGGTCGTGGCGTCAGAACATACAAAGCGTATGTATGTGTTTTTGTTTGCACAGCCACCAAAGCAATCCATTTGGAGCTCGCATCAGAACTCACTTCGGAGGCATATTTGGCATGTTTGAAGCGATTTATAGCTCGTAGAGGTCGTTGCTCTAGATTGGTATCTGATCAAGGGACGAACTTTGTCGGAGCAAGTAACCTGTTAAAAGACTTAATGTCGCAGGCGACGCAGGCCGAGAAGGTGGAGTTCACTTTTAACCCTCCTGGTAGCCCACATTTTTCGGGGCTAGTCGAGGCAGGAGTTAAATCGGTTAAGACTCACCTCGCTCGTGTCGTTGGTTTGCAACGCCTGACTTATGAGGAGTTTAACACGCTGCTGATTCAAATCGAGGCCTTGTTAAACTCACGGCCACTTTCACCACTAAGCTCCGACCCAAATGATTTTTCGGCGTTGACCCCAGGTCATTTTCTTACACTTGAGCCTTTGACTCTTCTGCCTGAGGAACCAATCCTAGAAAAGCACGTAAGTCCTCTTCGTCGATGGAGGCTCATCCAACGAATGCACCAGGACTTCTGGCAGAGATGGCACCTCGAGTATGTGCACACGCTGCAGCAGAGACATAAATGGGTGGATGCGCGAGAAAATATAGTCCTTGGAACTCTGGTTCTCATTGCCAACGAGCAATGCAGTCCGATGAAGTGGAAACTCGGTCGGGTAACGCAGCTCCATCTTGGAGCCGATAATGTTTGCCGAGTAGTTACTCTAAGGACGGCTTCAGGAGAATGCAAACGGCCTGTGGTCAAATTGTGTGTCCTTCCCATGAACGAGGACATCGAACCTGATGCCCAGTCCACCTAATTCTAGCTGAAAGGATTAGGTAAATCTAGCTATGTTAATTGTAAATTTTTTTTTTTTTTGTTGATAAATTGTTTCGTATCATAATTCTATAAATTGATTAATTATACTTTTTTTTTATTAAGTTGCGGAAAATACTGCGCATTTTGGTGGTCGGAATGTTCAGAATTGGCTATCACCTTTTTATAGGTAACGCTGCGACTTGTCATTGACGTATCTGACATTCGTGACTCTGACATTTCTCACGCCGCGTACATTTATGACCGTTAGGTTTTCCCGCGATTTGAAATAAATAATGTCATTCCTTCTTGGAAAGTCGAGTTGAAAGTACACATTTTTACGTTATTATTTTCGGTGTATTTATAATTTATTGTCGTTGTTGTAATTATCATAAGAATACGATACGGATTTGTGCGGTGCGTGTAATTGTTTGCGTTTGACGTGAATTTCGACGCTGTACGAGACTCCACATATTAGCTCTACTGCTCCGACCGGCCCCTCTAAGCTAACGCTAAGCTTGCCCGCCCAGTGAAGTACAGATCTCCAAGGTATAGTTTTAGCCGTGACGCCCCGAGGAACTCTGGAAAGAGCTGAATACTGCTACGCGCCTCTGATTCAAAGGTTAGTGGTTTTTCGTAACACCCTCGATACACCTCATTCACGCAATTCACGCCTACTCTCATATTCTCGCTCCAAGATTGTAATCACTTTCGTTGCATTCGTGTCTCGCAATTTCGGAGTCACACAAACATTCATTAACAAAAAATCTACAGTCCATTTATCCACCATTTCATAAATCTAGCAATCGAACACCCACACATAGATAAGCTATCGAAGAGACTTAGTTCTGCAGCGTATGCAGTCAAAAAAATCCGTCATCTTACAGACGTTGATACTTCTAGACTAGTCTATTTCAGTTACTTCCATAGTGTTATGTCTTATGGCATACTGCTGTGGGGGAACGCTGCAGATATTAACACCGTATTTGTGCTGCAGAAGAGAGCTGTTCGTGCAATCTATAATATGGGTTCCAGAGAATCCCTGCGTGATAAATTCAAAGAAATAAAATGAAAACTTGTTGGAATAGATTGATATTTCTATGAGTGTATCATAGAAATATCAATCTATTCCCTAAAAATAGCGACATACATAATATAAATACTAGAAATAAGGATAAACTCGCTGTGCCCACAACTAGGCTACACAAGATAAATGTATCTTGTAAGCCTTTTTACAAAGGATATGTTTGACAGTTTGTTTGAATTTATTTAATGATAATTTTCACTTGGAGTTTTGTTGTAGAAGCGTATACATTGCCCTTTAATGTATACGCTTCTACAACAAAACTCCAAGTGAGTTGCAAAAATTATCAATAAATAAATTCAAACAAATTGTCAAACATATCCTTTGTAAAAAGGCTTACTACAAAATATCAGATTATCTAGAGGATAAAAAGGCTTGGGACGAGTTTTGCTCCAGCTCGAAAAATAACAACTAACAGGCTAAAGGTTTCTTCGTCGCTTCTTTACTTTAGTCTACATACCGAAGCGACAGAAATCAAAAAATATCACTTTATTTCCGTGTCAGTGTTTAGTTTTATGATTTGACCTTTTACTGTTGACCTGTACTTGCTTCGGCAGTAGGTACATATACTAAAAATTGGAACGATACTAAAAAAATTGGACCTTTTCTAAGTGTACATTTATTGTATTTATGGAAATAAAGAGTTTTTGATTTGATTTGATTTGATTTATCAATGTGTCATTTTTTGGCCATCCCTTGCCTACTTAATAAGGTAGAAACCTGCATCAACGCCAGATCAAGAGCCATCAGACAAGAAGTTGAAGTTGGTCTGGCCAACAAAAGTGGCAAATAGACGTGACGTGAGTAGGCGACCGACGTACACACACATTATTATGTTGTACATTGTCTCCCATTTTTATTGCACAATTTCTTGCTTTAATTTTTGTAAAATAAAAATCCCTGCTCTACGTAGAATTTTTACCAGTTAAACCTTGGAAACAAATAAATAGGTATAATTCTAATGTCTGGCCTATCTTTTATTAGTGAATATACCTCTGACTCTGAAACAGAGTCAGATTACCAAGTAAACAAAAGGTGTATTTTCATCGTTGATTTCTTTCTAGCTTCTTTTTCCTCGAATCCTTCAAATATATCTACCACAAAAGCTGGTATTTATTCTGAACTAAAAGACATTTCATGGCTTATTTATTTCAGATCCAAACTGCCCACTCCTGATTTGAGTGGAGTGTCTGTTGTTGTTTCTGAACCACATGTGGACGACCCACTGAAGCATGGTGGTCGTAGTCGTACCTTTCCGCATGTGAGAGGTAACTGGGCCACATATGTATATATAAAATGTAAGTTTTGCTTTTTCAAGGACTTAAACGGCCCTGCTATGAGTAGCCGTTGTAAATATTTATAAAAGTTGCCTACGTAACGGTTGACGACCTCCGTGGCGCAGCGGGCGAAGGTCCGCCTGCGACGTAGGAGGTTGCGGGTTCGATTCCCAACTCGGAACAAATTTGTGTACGATCTGCAGAAATTTGTTCCGTTGGTCTGGGTGTTTTCTAAGTATAATAAAAAATATCTATCTATGTAGTGTATTGTATTAAGTATATCAGTTATCTAGTACCCATAACACAAGGCGACATCATGCTGTGTGAATTATCCAGCATTATTTATTTATTTATAACTACTCATATTTTTCAGATACTAAAGAAGAATTTTTAACAAAACTTACTGAGAAACTGGAGAAAGTGTTGCTTTTTCAGAATAAATCTTGGCAAAGGTGCAGTGATGTGCATATTAGTTTGTCAAAAACATTCACACTCTCATACCATTTGATTGTACCATTCACAAGTAATTTGCAAAGTGTATTATTAAGTACAGAAAGGTATGTTTATCTCAAACTACATTACACAGATAGGATTATTTTTGGTTTTTGTTGTATTAAAACTATTTAAACTTTCGCTATTTGTCATAGTTAATGTAATCAGGTATCAAAATGTGTACGATAAGATTAAATTATTTATTATTTTGTAGTTTTATTTTAATGTGTAATGTTCTTTTCAGTTTTGAGTTGGAGTTTTCGGAGATAAAAGTTTACTGCAACGAAGAAAGAACTAGGACATTCATAGCGTTGGCCGTGGATCATTTCTGTCATAGAATCCTGTTATCACTCTCACAGCAAGTCGATGGAATTCTAACAGAATATAAATTGCCTAAGTTTTATAAAGTAAGTTATTTTTATTAAAATGTATGTCTATGATTAACAAGTTGTTGAACATTTGTCAATCACAGCTAGTCAAAGCTTGTTATTGTGGCAAAAATTATATAATTATTTTTTGGTATTTGTTTCAGGATCCATCATTTCATATGAGTATATTTTGGATCACAGGTGACAAAAGCTCAGAGGTAAACAGAATTTTGAATGGATTAAACAATATTGTTTTAAGTTACACTGATAATAAGATTGACTTAGTCAAGAGAGTTTATTGCAAGAGTGGAAATAAGTTCTTTCAGTACCAACTGCTGTAAAATGGCTGGAAATTATGAGTATAACCATCAGAATTTACAAACTATTGATGGAAAAATTAATAGAGTTTACATAAATCCAAATTTCAATAGGCAAAACAATTTCCAAACATCAAACAAAATGTATGTAAATCCTAACTTTCCACAAGTTACATCAAACATGTATAATGAACAACAATCTAAAGAGCTTGCTAACTCAGCTAGGATTCATGTAAACCCTAATTTCATAAGAAATGCAAATGTGCATCTCCCAATAGTTACAAATAAAAAACCATACAATGTACCTGTTTGTGCACCAACCACATCACACAAAGAATTTAAAACTTTAACAGAGGCTAGTCAAAAACCAACAATGAATGTTTCAAGGTCCAGATATTGTTTAGTAAGGCAAAAAGAAAATCTGGTAAAACCTATAATTACCACTACACAACCTGTCAAAGCAACTGTGAGAGTCAGCAAGTATAAATCAGTTTCATTGAATGTTGTAAAGAACATCATTGCTTCTGCAAAGCCCACTAAAAGCACAGTAGAAACTGCACATGCAAAAAATATAATTCCGAAAACAGTTTGCAATGATAGCTCAAGATATAAATTTGTCAAACCTAGTACTTCTAATGCAATGAATAACTCTGAGAGAAGACCTACAAAGTTCGCCAGAAGGAGCTCTCTACTGAACAAATCTATTTCTAGATCTCCAAAAAATACAAAGTTGAAGAAAAATAATATCCCTTGCCCTCTATTTAAAAAATATGGCACATGTTTGAGAAAACTTAAAGGGAGGTGTGAATACTTACACGACAAAAAACATGTGTCTATTTGTCGTAAATTTCTGAAGGGTGTTTGCCACGACGCAAATTGCCTACTCTCACATGATCTTACTGATAAAAAAATGCCTACTTGTTATTTCTATCTGCAAGGCGCATGTATAAAAGAAAATTGCCCATACCTTCATGTTAAACTAAATGAAAAAACTAAAATATGCCAGGACTTTTTGAAAGGATACTGTGAGAAAGGAGACAAATGCCTATTTCGACATGATTGTGTTTCACAAGCGTCAAAATCAAATAATAGTTCATTGAGAATCACAGGTACTAAATATAATCATGTAGAAAAGGTAAAAAGCCGCAAGAAAACATTTATTATTCGAGGCGAAGCACAAAGAAAATTAAATAAAGTAGATGTACACCATATGGAACAACGATATTTTAAAGAAATGCTATTAGAAGATAAAATTTCTAGCGAAAAAAGTAGTTTAATTAAACCAAACCGAATAAAATTAGGGACATTGCCATCCTTCATTCAACTTTAAATAAATAATTAAGTTATTTGTGAATACATATTATGTAATTTAAAATATGGATTTATTTTTTACTCTTTTGGTGATAATTTTTGTACTCATTAATAAAAAACATTTTACATAATTAAGACTTTATTTCTTTACACCTAAATACACAGTGAGAACCAAACTCTGGCCATGTTTTTAATAATATTGGAACTTAGAATAAACATAGCCATACACAAAATAAACAAATTGTTAGTATTAAGTTGTAATAGAGGAAACATTTTGTCTAATTAAAAACACTATTTTTTTCATTATCTAAATCTATACACATACATACATAGACCAGAAATAGACTTTGGGAGGACTTGCCAGTGTTCTTAATAATTGATTTGAAAAAAGTTTTTATATTTCTAAATAATATTAATAAAATCAGAAATTACCTGAACCATTTTGGCATTTTACTACTTTTAGATGTAGAGGGTTGATTTGAATTTTGAGACTGATCTGATTCATCCAGTTTTCGTCGACAGGGTGCTCTGTAACCAAATTTTACACTTTAATTCAATTAACATTATTTTCATAACAATTTAAACAGTAATCTAAGATAACTAACCTGTATTTCGAAGCTAAAAGGCCGGCAGCTTCACTTGATGTTAATTTTGCGTAGACGTCATCCCTGAGGTAACCATTAATTCCATCTTCTAACCATTTGAAGTGCATACGAACACAAGGAACAAATCTTGCTTCTTGTAGTGTTGTTTGAGGGCCAAGAGCTTCTTTCACTGGTGTTGTAACTGCAACAGTACAATATATTATTTGATTTCCCAATCAGTTTAGTACTTATTTGTGTTTTCATTTAAGTTGTTACAAAATCATTGTCATTTTAAACCTACAGATGTCAAAATTTATCTCAGGTGTCTTCAAATATATCTTAACAAAGTTCTTCAAATCCTGAATGGTATTTGTTGGTTCAAAAACTCCTTGAAGTATCATGCTATCAGGAAATTGTATTCTGACAACAACATGTTTATACATATTGAGCTTTTGATAAGATGTCTGGAACAAAAGGGCAGTTCAATATGAAAAAAACAAAGGTAAATATTATATTCAGTATTCATAAAAGTAAAAGCAATATGCAGTTAAGTTTAGAAAGTACCTGTTTTTGAAGTTTTTCTTTTTCAGTTGAAGTTAATAATGGCGTATTTTCTAATGAAATACGCTGCTCCTGCAAATCATGATACATTTTTCTAACTTCTTCTATGGACAACTCATAAAATTCATCAGGTAGGTCCTCTATCTCATGTTCTGTTTCATCTGGCTGCAAATATGCTAGAGCCTTTTGTGCTCCCAACTAAGGACAAAAAAATAATAATAAAATAAAATAAATAATGCTGGACAATTCACACAGCATTATCTAGCCCCAAGCTAAGCAGAGCTTGTGTTATGGGTACTAGATAACTGATAATACATAATACAATACACTACATAGATAGATATTTTTTTTTAATTATATTACATAGAAAACACCCAGACCAACGGAACAAATTTCTGCAGATCGTACACAAATTTGTTCCGAGGCGGGATTCGAACCCGCAACCTCCTGCGTCGCAGGCGGACCTTCAAAAAAACATCAGTTTCACAGTCAAAATCATTTCAATATTATTAGGTTAATAATTTTCTAAGAATTAAGACAAAATGCTTACAAATGTGACCTCCTTCTCAATATTCAGTCGCCTTTCTAAGTCTTCTTTAGTTATAGCTGTGTTTGAGGATGATTCTTCAATTTTTATTGTTTCCTTTTTTCTTTTTTCAGTTTCTTCTTCTATCTTCCTCCATTTATCATTTATATTTGCTAGGCTGTCTGATGTTTTTTCTGATACAGAAGTCTCTGACTCATCTTTAATCTCAATTTTAGGGTTATTTATATTCTGTCTAATTACAGCTACTGGATCAAAAGCTTTATTTGGCCCTGATGGTCCAGTGTTAAGTGTGTTTGATGTAGCCTTATCAGAAACTTGAGCTGTAATCTCAGAAGTTCGCCCGTACACTGCAGATACATTTGCTTGCCTGAAAATTATTTCATTAAGTATAGTAAACCTCTCATTTCAAATTTTGATACCTCATGCCTAAATGACACTTACTTGGCTTCTTCTGCTTTGTTTAACAATCTGAGTATAGCTCTGCCCTTAATAAGACCTAATTGTCTGAGAGTTTTATCCCTCAGAGCTGGCAGACCTGTGACTTCTTGCCGCATATATATAATAGCTGGATTCTGTATTGATTCTAACTCTGATGGGGCTAATGATGTCACCAGATCATACAATGCTGTATTTGGTAGGAAGTCGGCAGTTCTTCTTTCACCTAAAACAAACAATTTTTAATGCACACTACTGAAAATGCATAATGTAGGTAAAGTTATGTTATGCGGCCATCGGAAGATGAATTGCCCATACGAACATAATACCAAAATTATTTCTAATTCAAGCATATTTCCACTGTATCATTGTATTATTTGTATTTATCTCCTGGATCCTTGTTCCTGGATAGGTATATATTTCCTTACTTACCTAAAATGAAATGAAAGCCTTTTCGTTTCAAAATCGCATTCTGCATATCTAAATGCCAAAATTGACAAGTCTCAATATATTCATCTCAAGTATCTAACGCAGAGCCATTAACCAAGAATTAAATTGAAGTATCTGACGTAAGTGACGACCTCTGTGGCGTAGCGGGCGAAGGTCTGCCTGCGACGCAGGAGGTTGCGGGTTATATTCCCGCCTCGGGACAAATGTTTGTACGACCTGCAGACATTTGTCCAGGGCGTTCTGGTTGTTTTCTATGTATCATAAAAAATATCTATCTATGTAGTGTATTGTATTAAGTATATCAGTTATCTAGTACCTATAACACAAGCTCTGCTTAGCTTGGGGCCAGATGATGCTGTGTGAATTGTCCAGCATTATTTATTTATTTTATTTATCTTACGTTTTGTTTGTTAAGGAAGACAGCTTATATCGTCTTTAGTTATAAAAATTCTATATGTAAAATACTATTAAAAGACTTCAGTCACAAGTTTTGGTATTAGGGAACACAACCAAATTCATACCAAATTTTGCATGGCTTTTACACAGATGACGGAATTTTCTAGATTGAGTGACGCGCGTCAAGAGTGAAGAGGTTTTAAACTCATCTAGGTTAAGCTAGGTAGCATCAGTTGGGTCTATGGACAGGCTTCCGACGTGACACACTGAACTCAGAAATGTTTGTTATGATTACTCCATTTTCTTGTCATTCACACATACCTATATACATAAAAGGCTTAAAAACACAAACACACGGGATCATATCAGATCAGAATAATTTGATAGTTTTAAAAAAAGCTAAAAACAGATTTCAAATTCTACTCAACCTAAAATTTACATGATATTTTTGGTTTTAAGGGATAAATACTTGTCTCTCAGGAATAAAATTTACAAAATAAGCTAAGTAAAATTTATAAAATTGCAATACAGTGAAATCTTCATTTTGGCTTATCAAGGAGGTTAGAAATGCCTTGATGATGCTATCCTTTTTAAATAAAAATAAGGTCGCCAAAGTTACAAAATTATTTTTGGGCCAAGTTACTTAATAGAAAATAATGCAGAAAAATTCAACCACATTTTTTTTTCTCGCCCCAACACATAACGACCGTCCTTAGAGACTGTCATTGACTTGGGTTTCTATCCTTGGCAATTTGCTAGTAGGGTCTTAAAATGTTAAAAATTCTACATTAATTCTAATTTATTTCAATTATTTGATTGTAATTTTATTTGTGAATAAAGATACGTCAAAATTCTACATGCCTGATATACCTAATAGAAACCAGAGAATTTTTTTGGTAGTGTTAGGCAATAATCACAATATTGCTTGTTACCAACCACTTTTCCAATAAGTGTGTAAGAAACCAAATTAACTATTTGAACAAATGGAGCTTTGAATGTAGCATGTAATGTACATGTGAAATGTGAAAGCCTAGCTGAATGTGTTGTGTACGCATGTGAACAACACAAAATGGAGTAATCATAACAAACATTTTTGAGTTCAGTGCGTCATGTTGGATGCCTGTTCATAGACAGATGCAACCTAGATGAGTTTCAAACTCTTCACTCTTGACGCGCGATACTCAATCTGGATAATTATGACATTGAGCTAAACAGAGATGTCGAATTAGCATGTGCCTCGAATTGAAGTTGCGAGCAACCATCACCAGATTCTTAATCTCTGTGAAGATTAGGACCTCAGTTGATACTTACCATCTTCCAACAATAGTCCAATAGTGACTGTAGTTTCTTGTCTTTTCTGTTCTGTTTCAACCATTTCAATTGTTGCTTTGTTAGGCAAGTTGGAAAATCGAATTGTTGTGGTCAAATCAAGGATACGATTGTGATGTTTTAAATCGTAATCTGAGGGTTGAAATCCTTGTTTGTGACAAGTATCCTCCAAAATCTGTCAAATAAAAGTATCATATTTTCATGATTCTGTAGAAAATCACATCAAATCATCAACTTAACCATGTCCAAATTTCACGTAGGTTCTGACCTCTCAGCTACCCTACCCACTAGCTACCTACTAATAGTTGGTTTATGACATCTTAAATAAACGTAAAATGTGTTAGTTGATCACCTGTAAAATGCTGGTATCCAAAGTACAATGAATCGTTTGTCGTCTGCCATTGGGAGCGAGCACTATAATATCTTTAGACATCGTTTTTAGAAATTTTCGAATGGGGGACTAAAAAAAACACAGAGTCATCAAAGTTTGATCGTCGCGTCGGTCCTTGCTTTCGTTTAAAATTAATCTTGGAACGAACCAACAGTGACGGATTTTCTACCTTGATGGATAAAAACAAAGACTTCAATTTATTACTATAGGGCAAAGGGCTTTCCTTTGCAGGGAGATTGGGAATATAAATTCCTTGAGGAAGAAGGAAGAAGGAGTGCAAAACAACACAGAAACCGGCGACTAGTTCCTTTTATATTTTTTCTAAATGTTTTTTGAAACTTTTCTTTCTCGCTTTTTGCATGTCATGTGTGTCTCTAGTGTCATTATGACATATTGACATTATATACAATAAAAAATATAAAAACAACTGACAGATAGAAAAGACAGAAGTTAATTACACGTTAAAGTCGTCACACACTGAAGTTGGAGGCGGATCGGTGGCGGACGGTAGCCGAGCCAGGCGTGGCGTTCGCGGTGCGGATATTCACATCTTCACATTGCAGGTTGCAGGCATGCGAGAGTCGTGGCGGCGGCGTCGCGGAGGCGTTTTGGAGCCTTGTGTGTGTAGGTCACGGCGTTGCATTATTGTAAAGATGCCCTTTTTTATTGTAAAGATGTCATTTTTATTATCTTTTTCGCCAGTCGAATAAACAACGATGTGGATAACTAGTACTATAAATTTTTCGGTATAATCCATTTTATTTAGCGCCCTATTCGAGTCACGAGCTAAAATTTTTGTATATAAATACAACTCGTAACTCCGCTAGTAGCACGCCTCCGCTCCGCACCGCGACGCGTGGCGCGCGCTCGGTGTGAAGACACTCCTTACCCTTAAGCATTCCTCACCTTATACTAGCTAACTGACTGCGGCTCCGCGCCGCGCCGCCCCGCGTCGCGCACGCCGACTGTTTGTGTCGCTGAACCGGCCCGCCGCCACGCCATGGCCGTGCACCGCTTAGCCACCGCCTGCGGTGTGTGTGTGTCGTCTTTCATATAAATTCATTTGATACAACTAGCACGCTTTCGCCTCCGGCCCGGCCACGGTTTCTGTGTGTGGAGGCTTTTAATCTATTTCTCCTTCCAAATCGTGGACGTAAGGAATCACCCGTAAGGCAAAAGCCATAGAGTTATTATCACAAAACCTTACGGCTTCGTGGCCCACTCATATGTCGCTCGTCGTCACATCTATCCAAAGATACTTTATACCGAACGTAGTCATAGGATCTTTGCATCTAGGTATCCCTCCCTCATAGTGCCGCTGCCGTGATGCCAGGACAACGATACGGCGACAACCCTATCCCCCGTAGACGCTACTCCGCGCTACTCTTTATTTATATACATAATTTAATTAGGTAGGTACCTAAATATAGTAGATATATCTATCTTCTTATATATATGTATTAGGTATTTTAACTGTGCATTATATTAAAAGTGTAAAAGCATTGGTATTATCATTCATTCGATTCGTTTCCGAATCGAAAACGGCGGATTCGAATTTGATTCAGACGGATTTACATATAAAACGCTATTTTGATTTCGCCTCGGATCGAAATTTGAAACTCGCTCCTCCTCATTGACATGGCCTTTAGTCAACAGCCTCGCTTCGTATGATTCGAAACTTCGTTGCTCAGGTCCAATTCTGCGCAACGAGGTTTTTTTGCACGGCGTTTCACATTATGAGAGAAACTATGGTTAAATGTATAAATGTGAACTTAATTAGTAGGCAGGTATGGCAATCGCGAACGAAGTCGCGGATACAGCTAGTTCATAATAAAACTAGAGATATTGTCCAAAAAATATAATTTATTGTAGTAGACAACACAAGGGCGTGCGCCTGACTCCCAGCCTGTGCCGTGCGCACGTCCAAAACAACTTTGCTATCTACGTCCAGCTCTCTGTTTTAATAATTGGAATAGTTTATTTAATAATTACATCTCTTCTTTTAATCTGTCCATATTTTAACATTAGGTATAACTACTTCGTCTTGTATAACTTGGTGTAAGAACAGCCTTCAGGAATTGAATTAGGGTGGCGAAAAATACGCCTCACAGCACTGTTTCCATTTCTACTCGAGTCCGCTCCTCTCTGCAAGTTAAAAAAGTACATTTGATTACTGTCCTATTTAAACGCCTATTTCTAAAGCTTAGCGTGGGGTACTGAAAGTGTTATGGAATGTAATGTAATGAGCAAGATTACCTCGCGCGTAGATCGCCGCACGAAACAGGTCGGTCGAGATCGGGCAGCAGATCGGCGGGCGGGCGCAGCGTCCGCGGCCGCGTGGCGTCGTGCGCGCCGCCCGCCAGCAGCGCCGCGGCAGAGGCCAGCCGGCGCGGCGGCGCGGCCAGCCCGTGCGCCGCCAGCGCTGCCGCCAGCTGCCGCGCGCGCGCCATCGCTGCGTCGCGCTCGTGTCGTGCTCGCCAAACCTGATTAATTGTTAATAGGTACATTGAGATTCTCGAGACTTGAGACATGGCTTTTGAGACATGATCTTCAGGAAACCCGCACTCATAAACAATCAAATCATCATCATTATCATCGTTCATGCATGGCCTTTGCATCCATGAGGATGGTTTATGTACCTCTTACTTAGTGTTCGGTAGGTGGGCCTTAATATGACAATGTTGACTTTTGTAAGGCCTATGAATGACCGTTCAAAGCTTCATAGGTAGACCCAATTCACTCCACATCCCTAGAGTCTTTCGGGGCAAGTGAGCGTAGTTTTCATTTTGCTCAAGATTTAGGTACCTAGGTGAAAATGTTGTTTATAGGCACTTATAAAAATTATCCGTTTAATATAATAAACCAACTTGTGCTGTCATTTACATATAAATTTTGAATTAAATGAGTTTTCAGCTAGTTTGAATACGAAAAGTCGGAATGCTAACATTTGCCCGGACTTGCGGGCAATGAGCAAAAATGAAAATGAAAAATGAAAAAAAAAAAAAAAATGAGCCTTATGGGGGCAAATGAATGTATGTAGTTTGCCCTCACCGCTCATACTCACCAGGTCTCGTCGCTTCGACCAGACGCTCAGATAATGTTTTAAAAAGCCGAAGAGCCTCAGTAGGTACCCCACGGACCTAGGGTCTCGACTCCAAGGAGAGCAAATGTGTAGGCTCTGTTGACACCTGCATATTTGCCTGTTGAGATCCTTCGGTTCGAAAATAGCTGGTACCTACGTTAGCGGTGACAAAGGCCCGCCGGATGATGTCGTTAAGGCTGGCGTGGCGAGATATCCGACCGGCGCGGCGGCCCCTAAGTGTTTAAGGTATGTCCGCATGCCATGCCTAACATATCCGTGCGCACACTTACCCCCAACGGACAAATTACGATTGAATGCATACAAAATCTGAAAATTATTCAATAGGCCTAGCAATTTCTTTTTCACTCGCTTAGATAAGTTCCAAATCCAAAGCAAGACACTTAACAATATCGGCCTAGCAACTTCGACGCTACACGCTTCGTAAAATACACAAAAACTATCTTTGATTGACTTAGCAATATGTTACTTTTATCCTTACAGCGTGTAGTGTGATACACGCGCAGCGCGTTCAAGCGAAACATCGCAACTAGTTGTCTGTATCGACGATGTCAATCTTTCAAAACAAACTATTTATACTATACCGCATGCGTTCAAAAGATAATGGGTGTGCGCTCACTTACCTACTGTGATCATGATCAGTTAGGTACCCCCAACGACTCTACTTGTAATAATTTCTACAAAGTCTACTAAACGTCTTCGTGCACATTTGTTAGCATCAATTTGATGAATTACAGGGGGCGCTCCCCAGTAATTCATCAAATTGATGCTGTCACTAAGGTACCTGTGCAGCACAGACGGCGGATCGGCAATGACCGCGTCCACCGGCTCCGAATCCTCTGGTTGCCGCCTCCACCACGGCCCCGTGGAAAGTAAGCGATTGCCCTGTTGAACAAAGTAGGTATATGAAACAAGTGTACAAGTGTATGAAACAATACGTTCTACCCAATTTCCAGACTGATGCCACTTGAATCATTTTCTGTTTATGCAATGATGACGAACCAATAAGGTTTGCTGAAAGAAAACTCTTTAGGGGTAAGCTCGCCTTTGCCACTACCTCTCTAGTTTTAATTTTACACTGTATTTTTTGTGCAGTAAAGAATTATGAATTAATGGGATTTAGAAGAGGCACTATGCATCGTACAACATGCTACAAACAAACATCTAAAATGTAGGTACGTGTACAAACCGGAGGATGGGAAAGGATTTTTTTTTATGTTATAACTCTCGCAAACATTTCGTGTCTCCCGTTGATCCCCTCGGGGCCACGGGGTCCACAATCTCCCCCATTCGGCTTAGTACACATATTTCGTGGCAACCCTGTTATAAGTATTGATTATTACCCATGGATAAAGACACCAGGGCACAGCACGGGCCCGCGCTGGAGGCGGCTAGGTGCGAACGCATGTATTTGAAGTAGACATGCTCCAGACCCAGTAGAATCGCTGCCAGCAGTATTCCAGCCATCAGCAATAAGAATGCCGACAAAAACTGCTCCAGCGCCAGAGGGTCTGACGACTTGTGCTCTTGTTTGTTTGGCTTACAAGTCCCCGTCATCCAATACCTGTAAAAATAAACATTCAAACGTAAAAAAAACTACAAACTAATATAGGGAGTACCTACCTACCTACCAAAAAGTAAGAACAAAACTTTCAAACTTTCTTTTACATATTTTCCCTGTTTGTCACCCACCACCCCTGAAAATTTAGTCCTTACATTTAGTTACAGCCTGTAAATCCAATCCAGTGCGAGTTAAACAATGGTTGTTAGGTATATTACCTGCGTAAACGCTCCAAATCGCCATTGGATCGTAAGTCGAGTAATCTTTTATTGAACATACTGAGATATTTTGAATTTCGTGTAAATGCCAAACCGTAACCGGACATAGCATACCACGAACCAACAGTTAAGAGTCTGCAGTCTTCATCCTGTAAGGAAAATGTCAAATTGAAGCCTTGATTGAAGAACATTGGTAATAAAACAGTTTGAATGGCAAGTTAGGACCAAAATTGCAGAAATAAGATCTTACTTGGGATACCAAATAGTCCAGGACTGTTCCGTCGTAGATGAAGGCGTCCAACTCTGCTGTGAGGACGCTTGTTACTCCTGCACTTACTGTACTTCGATTGAATCTAAAATCAAGGTGATTAAAATTATTATACCTGCCTACCCTATAGGTACTATAACTAAAATGACACCATAAAATTTTATAATAAACTCACTGTTTCATATAAGTGTGAGGATCCGTAAAATATTTCGACAAAGTGGCATCAGTGTGAGACCACGGAACAGTGCCAAACTTAAGCGACGGCCTGAATGCTTGAGGCCTGGCTATCCGCGGGTCATCCAGCCCACTCAGCTCGTGGAACTCCTCCCGCGTTATCATGAACGCAGCCAAGTTGGCAGTGTAAATAGCGAGGAACACCACGGCGAACATTGCCCACATGTTGGTCATAAAGCGGGAAGTGAATCCCCTTGGTGAGTCGACGTGAACCGAGGCCTGGTGGAAATAAATACAGAAACGGTTAGAACAGTAGGAGGAATTCTGATGGAGTTTTATTCAAAAAAATTAAGAAAATAGACGTGCTTTACTTTACCTGAAAGAGGACAGCCCATACGAGCCAGTATGTCCTACAAAGAGAAAACCGGTTCTGTGGAACTCGTTTCGATTCTTGCCCCGTCGAACAATCGAATCCACTAGGAGACATCCACTCGAAGAAGAAAATCATGAATGTGGCAGCTTGGATAGCCACAGCTCCTACAAGCATCCACGATGCCGTGTCGAATGGCTCTAGGAAAGCAGTGGGGGAGATGATCCCAGTTCGCTTTGCCACCACTATAGCTACACCAGTCTCCATGAAAGGTACGCTAAAATCAACAACGGCTTCTCTGTCTGAGTTGATGATCAGTGATGTTAGTACCTGTGCAAAAAAAACATAAATTAAAGTTAGCTAACCAACTTCAACAGTTTAAAGAAGGCAACTG
This sequence comes from Eupithecia subumbrata, assembly GCA_949316285.1. Taxonomy (NCBI): domain Eukaryota; kingdom Metazoa; phylum Arthropoda; class Insecta; order Lepidoptera; family Geometridae; genus Eupithecia; species Eupithecia subumbrata. The sequence goes on along the minus strand of OX438646.1, from coordinate 25,588,701 downwards.
GTAAATTAAAACTTACCATATCAGTTTTTTTGTTCACCAAGTCTAATATTAGGCCGTTCCATTTGCCATTATGGAGTGTGCCCCAGCGCCCGTCTTCAACTCGCACTAACTCGTACGTGAACCCTAATTGTTCTGCAAGTTGTTGTAATAGATCTATGCAGAAACCACTACAGCACTGATAGAGAGAACTATTTCCATGTGCTGCTCCAGATTCTAATCTGAAAACAGAGCAATTAATTTAGAGTAGGTCAATCAAAATACCTTTAGTAAAATTGTTTAAACTTACCTAATGAACATATAGGTACAGAGTTATTGGTAATTCACGCACACTACGTGAACTGCGGGTTCTTCTGTCCGTCATCGCGAAAACGTTTGTGAAGACGCCAGGTCTGAATAAAAATTTTAAACTCGAGATTCAATAATCGTCCGTAAGAGAGGTTTTCTAAATTTAAACAAGATCCGTCAAGTGCGAGTGTAACTCGCGCGCCGAGGGTTTTGAACGTTTGTCAACAAATATGTACCAAAAGTACCGGTTACAGACTTCGCAATTTAACGAATACCTAAGAATAGTAGGTTAGGTACCAACCTTTTTTACCAATTTTTCGAAATGTTTCAAAAAGTATGAAAGCTACAGAAATTTAAAAAACTGGTTTGAAATGTCCAAACCAATACCTTTCATTTGATACACCACTTGGTGGGGTAGCCCCCCTTTTGAAAATTATTCCTTTTTGACCATTTTTCAAAAAGTGTTCTTTTTACAGACTTCTCTATATTTTTCCTGTAAAATATAGATCTATATCTACAAACGCTTCATACATTTTAAATGGATCGCTCGGCAAACTTCGGAGATAGGGGGGGGGGAATGGGTATTTTTTCGACTTTTTTCAAAATATTTCAAAAAGTATGAAACCTACAGAAATTTTAAAAACTGTTTTAAAATGTCCAAACCAATACCTTTTATTTGATACCCCACTCGGTGAGGTAGCTCCCCCTTTTGAAAATTATTCCCCCCCTTTTTGACCATTTTTCAAAATGTGTTCTTTTTTCAAAGTTCTCTATATTTTTCCTGTAAAATATAGATCCATGTCTATAAACGCTCCATACATTTTACATGGATCGCTCTGCAATCTTCGGAGATAGGGGGGGGGGAATGGGTATTTTTTCGACTTTTTTCGAAATATTTTAAAAAGTATGAAACCTACAAAAATTTCAAAAAATATTTTCAAATGTACAAAATGATACCTTTCATTTGATACCCCATATGACTCTGTAGGTATCTTTTAAAATTTCGGCATCACAATTTGTATGGAAAATATTCATTTTCATTTTTCATTTATTTTTCTCTAAATCTGTACAGGCGCACGAAATGTATTATTATTTTAAATTTCAAGTTGATAGATGCAGTAGTTTTTGAGTTATTAAGGAGGGAAAAAAGGACAGACAAAGCGAGACCATAAGGGTTTTGAAACCGATCTTCGATCTTCAAAACCCTAAAAAGGCTCTGCCCTAATTAACAGTGGGTGTGGGAGAAGGAGATCAGTTTTTAGTAGGTAATTCATTACGTTCCAGATAAACGTGTTTTTAGGGTTTTGATGATCGAAGATCGGTTTCAAAACCCTTATGGTCTCGCTTTGTCTGTCCTTTTTTCCCTCCTTAATAACTCAAAAAATACTGCAGCTATCAACTTGAAATTTAAAACAATAATACATTTCGTGCGCCTGTACAGATTTTGAGAAAAAAAAATGAAAATAAATGAAAAATGAAAATGAATATTTTCCATACAAATTGTGATGTCGAAATTTTAAAAGATACCTACAGAGTCATATGGGGTATCAAATGAAAGGTACCATTTTGTACATTTCAAAATATATTTTGAAATTTTTGTAGGTTTCATACTTTTTAAAATATTTCAAAAAAAGTCGAAAAAATACCCATTCCCCCCCCCCTATCTCCGAAGATTGCAGAGCGATCTATGTAAAATGTATGGAGCGTTTATAGACATGGATCTATATTTTACAGGAAAAATATAGAGAAGTTTTAAAAAAGAACACTTTTTGAAAAATGGTCAAAATGGGGGGGAATAATTTTCAAAAGGGGGGGCTACCTCACCGAGTGGGGTATCAAATGAAAGGTATTTGTTTGTACGTTTCAAAACAGTTTTTCAAATTTCTATAAATTTCATACTTTTTGAAATATTTTGAAAAAAGTCGAAAAAATACCCATTCCCCCCCCCCTATATCCGAAGTTTGCAGAGCGATCCGTTTAAAATGTATGGAGTGTTTGTAGATATGGATCTATATTTTACAGGAAAAATATAGAGAAGTCTGTAAAAAGAACACTTTTTGAAAAATGGTCAAAAAGGAATAATTTTCAAAAGGGGGGCTACCCCACCGAGTGGGGTATCAAATGAAAGGTATCGGTTTGGACATTTCAAACCAGTTTTTCAAATTTCTGTTACTTTCATACTTTTTGAAATATTTCGAAAAAAGTCGAAAAATTTACCAATACCCACCTTAACCGAACTACCCATTTAACCGAAGCATGCAGAGAGATCCATCTGAAATGTAACCTACTATTCTTAGGTATTCGTTAAATTGCGAAGTCTCTAACCGGTACTTTTGGTACATATTTGTTGACAAACGTTCAAAACCCTCGGCGCGCGAGTTACACTCGCACTTGACGGATCTTGTTTCATTTTGTAACAGAAGTGACTTACAAAAAAATAGGAATTTAGGCCTAGCGTCTTCACAAACTGTTTGTGAATCTGGGCAAAACCTGCAGTTCACGCAGTGTCAGTGAATTTCATTAAATAGTTAATTATTGGTAATAACCCTGTAGCAATAATTTATGTCTACCCTTACCCTGCGACCTCAGTCTCCGGAGCGATGCGACAAATGATTCCTCTGTCTAATGAACATCGACCACTGACAGGATCTGGGGGCGCAAGATTTATGTAAGGTGGCTCTTCTAGAAACGTAATCCGCATGTGAAATTTTTCAGGAACACCTTGAGGTGGTGTGTGCAGGCCGCCAGGCCAGACAATATCTTTGATTATTAGGCGCTCTTTTGGGTACGAGTTCCACGTACCAATTTCTTCCCATACCAACTGAAATGAGAAAGCGATATAGAATTGGAAAAGTGTGTAATGCCAAGGAAAATCCTTGGCATTACACACTTTTCCAATTCTTTTCATAAAATACTTAATCGAACAAGCAGGTATAATTAATCTTCACCTGATCTCCGATAGACGGCCTCAAATTCATGATCTTTAGTTCTGCAGCCCGTAGTTCGCCGTCCGGCGTAAACTCTATACTAGGCCGCCCCGGTTCGTTATCAACGCTGACGTTGCGAAGATGGCGATAGAATCGTTCGCCAGTTGACCATCTTGCTTCACCAGCACCCGCTCCACTGCAACTCAACCGAGTGCCAAGAGGGTGGTGAATATTCTCAGCTTCTGACACGTATGACTCTACCCCATACGCAAATACTTTCACTGCCGTCGCGATTTCTGCTATGAGCGATGAGCTCGACGTATCGAAGTGCACACCTTGTGAAACAGAAAAACCACAAGTGAACCCAAAATCATCGATTTACTTATCGATACATAAAATATTGGTTTAAACCCTTGGCCTACCTAGCATGCCAACAGGAAACTTATTCGGCTGCTGCATAGACCCCAGCACGCTCTGAGTGACGATCCAGACAAAGTTCTCGCCGGTGAGGTGGAGGTCGCCGGCAGCGGACAGGATATCTGCGGCTTCCTCACGCGTCGCGTACAGCAACATGACGCGCGCTTCACTCGTCACCAGCTCACTTAGGTCTGACGGCCTCTTCACTACTATCGCGTTTAATATTGTAAACTTGAAACGATCCTGGAAAAGGCGGTTTAGGTAAATCACATAATTCTCCTAAAAACACACACTAAACAAAACAAATGAAACTAAACAAATGACGTACTTGAAGTGCAGTAACTCTTTCCCTCACTGCTTGTATAAAATCGTCGTGACCAGCAATAGCTGAGGTAACGACACTGAACTGGTGCCACTTATACCTCTCTAATATAGAGAGCATGGCGGCTGTCTGATGTTCTATGGACGGGGCCAGCTGAAGACGCAACGACGCGTGTGAAGCTCGCTTCTCGAGGCCACTGTTATCTGCGTTCCACGCAATCACCTTTAAGAGAATTAGATTGAATATGATCAATGCTGGATATCGTATATTCAGAAATAAATAATATTTAAGAATGTTTTTGTTAAAACATGCATAGAAAGATAGTAAAGCGTTTACCGGTATGCCGAGATACCCGGCGAGTTGTAGAAAATACTGTGCAGAGGCAGTAGAACGCCCGTATTGTTCATGATTCATAAGATAAAGGATAGCAGACACGTTGACTGCTAGAAATTCTTTACATAGCGAGTCCAGGATAGCTGAAAGCGTAAAAATAGTCAGACTCTATAGCATTCAGAAGTATTTTACTATTTCTAGTCTAGCTTATATAAACTTACACATAGGACTAGGCGTCAAACCCTGCGTCGAAAGTGTAATATTTAGGCGAACGTGTGAGAAGAGTTTAAGTTTACGCGGCAGCTTGGCGAGAGCTGCCTTCTCGGCTTTGGTGTAATCTCGTGTACCGAAGGCCTTGTGTGGCACCACGAGCGCCGCAGTGATGACAGAGGGAGCGCGAGGTGGGGGCGGGGCGGGAGAAGTGCGCGCGCGTCTAATGCCATCTCCTCCGATTCGAACGCCACCGCCGCGGCCGCCGTCACGTGTGCCGCTGCCGATCCCACCGGCTCCGCCAATTTTGATCCCACCTCCGCGCTCCGCCGCAATCGCCGTCGCCGCCGCTACCAACGCTCCCAGTACCGCCAGCAACAAGACTGTTGCACGCGTTTGCATCTTCATCGTCGATGCTGAAATAAAAAGGTTTGATGCTTAGCATCTAATTCATTCTGACCTAACCTAACCTTCCTACTTCTTCTCCCCAGAGATTAAAATTCAACAGTAGGTAGGTAAGGTAGGTACATATAATGCCATGTCGTGGAGGAAGTGGATTTTTCATATTCAACTGGAAAAGAAACAATAACAGTAACAAATAACAATGTGTGTGCCTTTCCGAACTCTCACGAGTGTGGTTGAAGCCCCGACATCTGTAACCATTGCCTGCACCTAGGTACTAAAAATGCTAAATTTGTCAAAAAAGGCACACGAACACGGTCGTGAGGCCCGTTCTGACGATATGACAGTTCAAAGTTACGGACGGCATAAAATGGATGTGCTGGCCTCTTAAAACTTAAATAACCAAGGTTTGAGAGGAATTTCTGATTGCAAATCACCGTAGTGCTTAAGTACCTTTTAAAAGTCTAGAAGAATTCCACATGATAATTTTTTTGAAAGGTTATTCGAAATCACAGATGTAGGAATTTAAACATCAGTGATCGAAATAAATATTATAATATTTGAAATTAAACATATTAATAAGTCTAGATTTAAACTCTGGACAAAGATCATGAGCAAATATTTTTAAGCTGCTTGATTGCCTTAGGTTTCCTTAAATTCGTCTTTTCATCCATGTGTAATCAAACTAAATAAGACTCGAATTTTAACTAGATGTCGCTACTTGGGGATTTGAAGTCGGTTTCTTGTTTTTTAAACACGCCAAATTACTTAAGAATTATTGTAAATCTAGATTTAGAACAAAAGGAACAAGATAGGGCGGACTGAAGAGAACTTTTGGAGTCTAAAAATATTAATGAATTATTGAGGTTGCTAAGTCTCTACTATTCCTTATTCAAACATCTATCTATCAAGGTCTACGAAAATTTTCTTGCCTCTACTTCAAACTGTTAGTATCAAATTAGTATATTTACATACACCCTATATATTTATTTTATGTATATTATATATTTATTTTATATATTTATCTTATGTATATTATATATTTATTTATGTATCTGTCATATTTATTAATGGCAGAAGCCTTTATTCACAAAGAAAATTATAATATAATTAGTATTTACAATTGAAACAATTGAGCTAACTGCAGACTGTTGCAAACAATCTACAGGTAGCTCAACTGATCCATATCAATACCAGTCGGAAGCGTCCCCAAGACGCTGCTTGCATTGCCCCGCTGTATGGCAATGCTGATGCGCTGTGCCAGATACTGACCAGCTCTCGGGTCACGCGTCGCTTCGACCAGACGCTCAGATAATTTTTTGAAAACCCGAAGAGCCTCGGTACCCCACGGACCTAGGGTCTCGACTCCAAGAGGAGCAAATGTGTAGGCTCTGTCGAGACCTGCATATTTGCGCCTCTTGAGATCTTCGGCCAAATCTGCCGCCGCGCCTGCCCTCACGGATGTCCTCGGAAGATGGGAAGGCGCAAGTGTGTCGACGCATGTAGCGTCCCACACAATGGGCCTCCCCAACTCCCATGGGACTAGTGTCATACCGTCGGGCCTTTTACCATCGTCACGTAACAGACCATTCGGTTCGAGAATAGCTGGTACGTTAGCGGTGACAAAGGCCCGCCGGATGATGTCGTTAAGGCTGGCGTGGCGAGATATCCGACCGGCTGCCCTAGTACACGATAATCCGTGATGACCAAGCTGTTCGACAGCAGTACCGCACTGGCATTGATGAAGCGCGCAACACCTTGCACCCAACCGAAGACATGTTGCGATACGGAAAGTTACGGGATCCAATAAAGTACCAGTGTTATATGAAGGAAATGCTTGCAACCAATGTCCTGACTCCCATTTAGAAACGGCCAGGAGGCGGGCACGATCCGTAGAGCTGGAGCACGTTTGTAACAAACAATTCCGTGTCAACTCACACAGAGGCCCGTCCCATTGCCGTTGGGACAAAAGTGATTTTGGAGGAGCAGCATCGGGGCAAGCATTATGCCAAGCCGTTCGAGCTTCGTCTAAAAATGAAATTTTTAATGACATTCCAGGCGGGACCAAACGAGAAGGCTTTAAAATTTTGTCAACTAAAGAACTAGTGCTGTAGACAGAAGACAAGAACGCTGGCAGGGCTACACTTGAAATTTTGCGTATACCTAAGCCTCCCAATTTGACAGGCAGGGAGGCCTGCGACCATGCCTTGTCATCTAAATCAATATTCAAAACCGATGATATGTTATATTATGATTATGATATGATCTGTCATATTTATTGTATTTATAGCTACCACTATTAGCAAAACACGCCACCGTCTATAGGTACTTGTTCTTTCACTTCCGGTCAAAAGAAAAAAGAATTATGTATGTTAAGAAAGGCAGGGGGTGTACCAAAGACTATGTAAATAGACATATGTATATATATATACCACTTTGAATACAAAATAAAAACAAATAATAAATAAATATAAAGAATACCTAACAAAACATAAGAATACAAATAAATATTATATATATATATATACATATATATGTGTAGAGATACCATTACGGTAAATGTTGATCAGGCGCGACTCACGGCGAGTACTTTGTTGATCCAAAAACATATGTTGATCCGAGCCTCTTTTGTTGATCTATTATGCATTTCCAGGAACAAGTGTGGCTCCGACCAGATCAACATTTGACCTCCCGTAGCCTTAGGCATTATGATACCATTTGTTGATCCAATATAGACATGTGTAAGTAATGCTTGTAATATCACAAAAGTAATATTACGCGACGAAGTAATACAACATCACTCATCACTCGAGACGCCGAAGCATTACGCATTACACACATCACGCGAAGCTCGGTTGGTGATAGGCAGGCACATGCACGTTCTTCCATCTCCTTATCTCAATCGTGCGGATCCGGCTTTGTTCGGAATGTTTCGTAGTTTATATGGCACTGTATTGCGTGCGAATGAGACGCAGATAGAAGTGTAAGTAATGCGTGCGAATGAAAGTAAATACTAAAGTAAAGTCATCACGTTACCTACATTGCATTCGGCAAACATTACGCGGAGTTCGGTTTTGTTGGAGATTTTAATGCGAGCGAGTGATGCATTGCGTTGCGCGGACTCGGCTTTGTTCGTTATGCTTCGTAGGTACATAATAATTATATTTGGTTAAAAACCAACCTACTTGCTCATTCGTTCTTATAATACTTACCACAATACCTACGTACACTACCTAGCTTATATAAAATAAACTGACTACCTAGCCTACCTACACTAAGATGAATCTCTCTCCAGCCAGAGAGAGATTCATCTTAGTGTAGGTAGGTTAGGTAGTACGGGCCTAAGTATGAAGGAAAATCAACTTTACTACCTATAAATTCCATGTATTCTAAGATTAATTTGATATGTATGTACCTACCAAACAACAGTATTATCTAGGTAGGTACCACATTAACTTACCTACTAAGCCACTCCATCCGTACTCGAATGTAGGTATATGTATCGTTTCTATGGGAAGGAGCTACATGTAGAAAGTAATAAATTAAGGAAGCATTGCATTTGGTAATTGTAATATTACCTATCCTACTTATTACAACCATTCATAGCCGTGTCCGACATCACTCGCATCACCGTGCACGGGTAATGTTTCGAGTAATGGTAATATTACAAAGTGATATCACCTTATCGTAGTGCAATAGTAATATGGCATCACGTTCTAGTGTACTGTTTTGCGCATGTCTAATCCAATATACAAATCCATTTTGCACAAGTTGATCCGATTCAAATGAACCAATCAGAACGCAGCATTGGTCGAAAATGGCTGCGACGTTGCCGCTCCGTCTGGGGGAGGGGTCGACTCGTGTAGAATCGTACTGACTAGGTAACGCCATGTTCCATGACATTTATTATTTATTGTGACATCGCGTTCCCTAGTCATTATTTAATGATTCAAAATCCATTGCGTACAATTTTCTACGGTCAAATGTTGATCCGTCAATACTTTTTAGCGATGATTATGTAACTATTTTGTTATTTTAGGGTTTCGAGATCGGTTACGAAACCCTCATGGTCTCGTTTTGTCTATCCTTTTCTCCCTATAGAACATCAGCAACTACCGCAGCTATTAACTTGAAATTTAAAATAATATTACATTTGTGCACCTTAACAGATTTAAAGAAAAATAAACGGAAATAAAAAAAAATTAGGATGAAATTTTTTAAAGGTATCGTTTTGTAGAGTATTAAAATTTCTGCAGGTTTTATACTTCTTAAAATAGGTAAAAGGGGGGAATAATTTTTTAAAGGGGGATTACCTCACCGAGTGGGGTATCAAATGAAAGGTATCGGTTTGTACATTTTAGAACCGTTCTGGAAATTTCTGTAGGTAACATTTTTTTTTTTAATATTTTGAGAAAAGTCGATAAATTGAACATAGCCCCCTAATCTCCGAAGTATGCACAGCGATCCATCTTAAATGTAGGTCGGTCGGTAGCTACTACTTTTAGGTAGAACCGGTACCTTAAGTACCCACATATTTGTATAATTAACAAACGTTCAAAACCCTCGGCGCGCAAATTACGCTTGCACTTGACGAATCTTGTTTGTTTGTGTTAGTAACTGAAACCTATAACCAAATAAACAGTTTTTTTGTGATTTATTTCTTGGTATTTCGTACCTTGTTTAGTATTTAGGGTTCCGTACCTCAAAAGGTAAAAATGAACCCCTATAGGATCACTTTGTTGTCCATCTGTCTGTCTGTCTGTCGGTCTGTCCGTCTGTCAACCCTCTTTTCTCAGGAACGCGTGGACGTATCGAGTTGAAATTTTCGTCAAATACTCAAGTCCGTAACTTCTTGAAGCCGTGCTATAAATAAAACTCCTAAGTCAATGCATTCAAAAGTTGCAGCCGTTTATGTCCGAATATTTTGAGATTTCCAAGGGAATCACAAGCACACAAAACCTATACCTGCGGAAAGTACCCACTTCCCGCAGACCTGGAATCATGAAATTTGGTGAGGAGCACGGTCTTATAGCACAAGTAATGAAAAAAATCCGAAAACCATAAATTTGTAATTTATTCACTTTAAAAAATTACTTTTAATGCTCGCCATGGACCAAAACCTATAGTGTACTTCCCGTAGACCTAGAATTATTAAATTTGGCAAGATGTAGCCCAAATAAAGGAAAAAATCCGAAAATAAGAAATTTGTAATTAATTCACAAAAAAACTTGATTCTAGCTATAGACCAAAACCTATAGGGTACTTCCTGCTTATCTAGAATCATAATATTTGGTAACATGCAAGGTCATATAGCACAAATAACGAGAAAAATCTGAAAACCGTAAGTTTGTAGTTTATTATTAAAAAAATTATAATTTTTGATTCTCTCCCTCGGCCAAAAAATACAGGGTAGGTACCTGCTTCATGTTGACCTAGAATCATGATATTTGGCAAGAAACAAGGTCTTACAATTAAACGGAACCCTTAGTGCGCGAGTTCGATTCGCACGTATCGTTTTATTTCTTTATAGCTTTTGTAATTGTTATGTATCAAATAAATTATTTAATTTCATTTTGTTTTCGCCTAAATATCTACGTTACACCTATCAGGGCCCACAGTAGTGGACCGTGTGGAGTACACAACCTCCACCAGGAACCCTTTTCTCGAACCACCTCGAGGCGGATCTTGTTTAAGAAGGGAGAGATACCCATCTTAAAGAACAGACTGAGAAAACTCTCCTGAATAACTACAGACCATCACCTTATCGAAATTGTTTCTGAGTGTACTTATCTTGGGCAAATTCTGCAATCAGGGGAAATTCAGGCCTCCAGTCATGTAAAAATAGTTTTGAGAAGGAGGCCAAGGAGATGATCCAGCTAGGGTGGGCAGTGTATGGAAAACTATGTCGAAACTTCTCGTCATCCATACCGCAATGTATGAATGATAAAGCTTTCAATCAGTGCCTCCTATAACCGTCATGACCTACGGAGCTGAGACGTGGACACTCACGGTAGGGCTGCTCCACCAGTTCAAAGCCGCTCAGCGAGCTATGGAAAGATCTATGCTCGGAGTCTTATTGAAGGATAGGATTCGTAACGAAAACATCTGAGGGAGAACCAAAGGTAACTACCATATCTCACGAAGAACCGACAACCACTGGGGTAAACGTGTCCTTGAGTGGAGACTGTGACTCGGCAAACGTAGTGTAGGATGCTCTCCAGCCAGGTGGGGTGACGATCTGCGAAAGACTGCAAGTAGATGCTGGATGCGGCAAGCTGAAGACAGGCGCTATGGCGCTCACTAGGGGTGGCCTATGTGCAGCAGTGGACAGTAGATGATGATGATGATGAACCTACCTTAAGTTGGGGTGTGATCAGTGAAGATCGTATGTAATTTATTTTACCCGAATTATTAGCAAATATGTCTTAATTCAGCCGAAGTTAATTTCATACGGTTCATTCACCTCACGTCCGCTCTCATAACCAATAACTATAGGTACCTACATGTTCTACTCAAAAGTGGTCGGAACTACTTAAACATGTAATTTGTCAGTTTCACAGTCGCGGCGTTGCGGCGTTGCCGCTTCGAAAACAGACGAAATAGTCATTTGTGGCTCCAAAGTCTGCGGATCAACATTGTCTAAGCTAATGTTACGCGTAGTTAAATATGTAACGGATGTGAAAAAGACGTTTTAGTGTAAAATTTGTGACCGTTAGTGGATCAACAAAATTTTGATATTTTGGGATATTTTGAATGCGAGCATCTCGATAACCAGTTAATGTAGATCTAGCGTTGCCATGTGCTCTTCAAATGTGGATCAAAGTATATCTGTTTACTAGGTTTAGAGTCGAATGTACACTTGAAATATGTGGATCAACATTTCTTAAGAAATCGTACTGGATCAACAATTACCGTGAAAGGTTCATTATAATATTAGACTACTTATATGCATAAATAACTAAATAGTAAGTACCAATATTCACTTTTTTGACAGGAAAAACTCCTTGACATGAGCTTTGAAAATGTTCAAAAAGGAATAATTTTCAAAAGGGGAGCTACTCCACCGAGTGGGGTATCAAATAAAAGGTACTAATTTGGACATTTCAACAGTTTTTCAGATTTCTGTAGGTTTTATACTTTTTGAAATATTTTGAAAAGAGTCGAAAATTTTTCCATTTTCACCCACTTTAACCGAAGCATGCAGAAAGATCTATCTGAAATGTAGGTTGGTACCTACTATTCTTAGATATCCGTTAAATTGCGAAGTCTAACACCGGTTAGACTCTATGACAAATATGTACCAAAAGTACCTACCGACTTTTGGTACATAGGTATTTGTTGACAAACGTTCGAAACCCTCGGCGCGCGAGTTACACTCGCACTTGACAGATCTTGTTTTAATTAGCGTGTTGTGTACAATTCGCAAAAAAATAACGTAAAAAAAGCGTAAACCTAAAAGTAGGTAGGTACTACAACTATAGTTATGTATGACTGACTAAAGGGAGTTTAGTAGAGCATGTGTGAGGGGAATCGGGATCAATGATTCGGGAGTAATTTGTTACCGTACCTGCCCTGCTTGATAACAGGTTAAACATTTACCTGTCCCAATATCAGATGAATTATTTAAGAGGCAGAGACGGAGACCGTGACATGCCACACGGAAGGTAATAATTAAGTATTAGGTCCTACGGTAAGTTAAGTTGCTACTTTAAACTAAAACTCAAATCAGTTGATGCTGGCTGGATACAAATTTTTACAATGTTTGAAGCTCTAAAAAGTTTATCTATCCTTGCACGAGTTAGGTACCTATACAAGAACGCTAACTTAATATTTACTACCTAAGTACTAGAAATCTAGGGTCAAAACAAAACATTGATTGGGTGGGGTGGGTGCTACGACAGGACACAACCACAACCTTCGCTGGCAGGACATTTCGCAGATCACGCCATGTAATGCCTTGTGCACAGTTATCGCTTTTTGCTTGTGCCACAGGAACTAGATAGGTTTATTCTAAAGGCGGGTAGTAATAGGCCTTTATAGACTGATGGTAGATAGGTAAGTAAAGTACTTATATCAAATCACCGAGAGCAAATTCACCAGATAATGCAATATAATCCATCATCGAGATTCGAACCTGTCAAAAATATTCAATATTTTGCCACCTAGCTAGATAATCAATGTTCTAAAATAACAGAAGAGAGAGGTTGTCACTATACCTACCTATAAGCGCAAAGATTGGCGGTGGCGGCAGTGGCAGCGGCGGCGCGACGACGCGACGTTTGCTGTTTTCCACATAAGTTAGAATTCAGGTCGTGGTGGCGGCGTGAGTCAACATGGGGTCTCTCTAGGACGGACGTCGACTCGGCCCCGCGCGTGTTTATGTAAGCGCCACGCCCGCCCGGAGCCACGCTCCGGCTGTTTGGGGCGCGGCGCGAAGCGCAAAAGCACCTCCAGACGCCGCTGCGCGTCGACTGGCGCGCCCTTACCTCACCCCCAGCGTCCTTGTGCTATCGCGCTTGCGTCGACTACCTAATACTTACTTACAAGCCCCATTCTACGCCTCCTGTTACATAATAGGAGTAAAGGGCGACAAAAAGTTGCTTATCTTAGCGTTTAAGAATGCGATGAAACGACTTTAGGTGCTTCCAAACAAACAGTAGAACTTAGCGTAGTTAACTAATAGTCTTGAACTGTCTACTGCCGCCGCCGGAAGAAGGAAAAAGGGATTGAACCCACCCGCTGCTGTAGCGTAAGACGTAGGTACTAACTATAGGTAGGTACTATTGTCACGATGGTTATTAATACTAATTAATAAAATAACACAGATAGTGGTGTGACAGTGAAATGGGACCTTCAGGATAGGTAGTCTATTACTTTGGCTTTGGATATGAAGATAGGTAAAATTTGTTTTAGGATTCGTCGGTAGGTAGGTAGGTAGTTTTGTCATTAGGTGTTACTTGTAAGTAGACCTAATACTTCGTTGAGTCAGGCATACTAGGTGATTTTGTACAAGGAACAATAATCAGATTATTAGATGTTTTTTTTAGAGTTCTGTTTCCATCCTAAAAAACAAATATGGAATCCTTGATTTGTCAGTCCGTCACTGCCAATTTTCTCCCTTATTTATGCGCTTGAAATATCACAAAATACAAAGTCAAATCACAGTAATATTATAAATGTGAAAGTTATGTTGTATGGATATAGGTATTTGTTTTAATATTATATGTTTGTTATTGTTACCTCTTCACGCCAAAGCTACTAAACGGATCGAGCTGAAATTTAGCATACCCACAGGTAGTTTTAGGCCTGGAAAAAAACATAGGCTGTTATAGGTACCATAAATCAGTTTCCATGGGACAGATATAACTATAAAACTTGTTCATAGAAACGACGCGTGCGAAGCCGCGGGCAAAACTAGTAGGTACTTAATAAAGTTTACCCAAAAAATAAAACAATGGAAACCCTTTACGTAGGTAAATTAGGTTTTTCACCCGACTCTTTGAGCCCTTTCTTTGTAATTATAAAACTACGTGCCTACCTTCCTATTTTAGTAGGTAGGTACCTACCTAACCTACTACTGTGCTACTACGAAGTGGTAGTTAGATTAGACCTATTTAAATAAATAGTCCATTTTCATAAAAAAAATTGCCACGAAATAATTCGCTACGCAGGGCGGGCAAGCGTAGCACGAGTATCGTAACACGTTCTGCAAATCTCTACGTCAAAAAGATTTTCATTCGCATTGTAATATTAATATAGGGGTAATGTTAAATTGGAACAATAAACTCTACGTATTATCTTGTATTCATCAATAAATAATGCTGGACTGGACAATGCACACAGTAAGTACGAGAAATGTAGTACCTATGTTTTAATATTTACTTGCTACGCAGGTCCGTAGCACGCTCTATGAAGTGCTACGACGAAATATTTATCTTTCGGGAAGTTAAGGGCGCGTGCTGACCGTGTCGTGACGACATAAAGTCGTGCAGTTTAAAGCATCGTTGCTTGTATATTTAAATGCAGGTGTTCAAATATCCCGACGGACACAGATGACACGATTAACCACGACTTTTATTTTTTGTTCAATAGTTGGGAACAGCTAGCACGACAGTCGTAAAACGATAAAAAACGTCACGATTCATATTGTATCGTTGTAGTGATATGCAAACGACAAGGCGACTGCCGCCGTGAACCGTAAAATGTCGTCATGATCCAATGATAAATCTATATTTACATATACAAAAATTATATAGAGGAAAAATTTTATATTTTTGTATGTTTGTAACGAATAAACTCAAAAACTAATGAACCGATTTAAAAAATTATTTCACCATTAGAATGTTACATTATTCCTGAGTAACATAGGATATATTTATTACTTATTATTAGAAAAAATTAGGGATCCCTACTTAAACTTCAATAATGTAACCCAAGGTGTAAAAAAAATTGCCAATAAATCATTTCGTATGTAAGACTGATTCAATACCTGTATATTACTTCAATACTTGAATTATTCAAATCGGACATACCATTCAAAAGATATTACGAATTTAAAAATGTCAATCTAAACAAAATATTAGAAAAAAAGTAGAAAAATAAATGCCGCCGCCGCCGCGCCGCCGCCCCGCCGCCGGGCCGTGGCTGATGCGCGGCGTGCAGCGCAACGGGCAACGCAGTGAGGGAGGTGAATAAAAAAAATGTCCTCCTAGCTAGCCGAACTTCGAGCACGGGGCGGCCAGTCTCATCGGTGACAAGCCAGTTGCGCAGGACATATTACAGTGCACAAGTGTGTGCGCAAACACAGGTGAACTCTCTATTCCCTCACTCTCATAATCCGATAGGACAGCAGACCGACACGACCGGGGAGAGGTCAAGCGCAGGAGCAACTCCTGACTCCGGGCTGAACACGCTCAGCGCCATGTGTATCTTTAAGTCACACAGTGTCTGAAGCACTGTGTAGTGTGTAGGTATACAATACACATCCCTCAACTTGGTTAGAAGACTGTGCATCCTTTAGGCGCACGTTTTCCATACATTTTCTATGCAAAACGTGCGACTTAAAGATACACATGGCGCTGAGCGTGTTCAGCCCGGAGTCAGGAGTTGGTCCTGCGCTTGACCTCTCCCCGGTCTGCTGTCCTATTCAATTGGCGATCAACGTCGTCGGGGTACTTCAGAGGTCTCTTCCTACTACGCATTTATTTCTGCCACCCGTATACGGTCAATTTAGATGTATTCGGCAGTGTTCGAATACATTTGAATTCCCTACCTGATACCAGATGCTGGTATCTAGTATTTTTACCTAATAATACCCACGCAGGCGACACATCATCGCGCTTTACAGGTTCAGAAGTCAGAGCCGATCAGAATAACATGCACAAAGAGGATAATAAATTGCAGCAATGCACTTGACTCTGGTACTTTCTCTTTGCCTAGCTCAAGTCCGGCTTCATGGAGTATTGCTGTCATCTTGCTCAGCAAAGTACTTTGCTGAGCAAGATGGCAGCAATCCACTGTGTAGAGCTGGCTTCAGTCACGGCTCTATAGCAAGAAAAGCCTTAAGGCTTGTTGTCGAACGAGGGGACAATAGACAATGACCTAAAAATTGATTAGTTTAGTTACAGACATCGAACAAGGTTTTCGCCGGCCCCCCATAGATTCACAATGCGCACCCTGAAACCGTCAGTATCAAAAGAGAAGCCTTTTTGCATGATTGATTAGTTACCATTTCAACTAGTGTCATTTTAGCGCTCGGACAGAAAGCATGGCCAAGTGCCTCACCAAGTGCTCGTATAAAAATGCAAAAATCTGTCACCCAAGCAGAAGAAAAATGATGGAATTTCTTTTTTCTGTAAGTTTATACGGTATTTTTTACCTTTGTACTGTGATATTAGCCATATCCATAAGAAATAAAATATTGATATTGATGATATAGGTATATAAAATAGCATTAAATATTGTTTTTTTGTCTGCATATTAGGTATGTTACTATCCGTATATAAAGAATCATTAATTTCCGAGAATTCCCTGAATCCTCAAACAATAAAGCAGTTATAGGTACATTGTGCATGTGTAGGTACATGGAAGCTGATTTTGGGCACTCTCATACATTTTTGACTGCTCTCTGTTTTCATTGCAAGGAAAATAACAATTGATTTAAATAAATAATGCTGGACAACTCACACAGCATTATCTAGCCCCAAGCTAAGCAGAGCTTGTGTTATGGGTAGTACCTACTAGATAACTGATATACTTAATACAATACACAACATAGATAGATATTTTTTATTATATGTAGGTACCTACATAGAAAACACCCAGACCAACGGAACAAATTTCTGCAGATCAATTAATTCCGAGGCGGGAATCAAACCCGCAACCTGCGTTGCAGGCCGACCTTCGCCCGCTGCGCCACGGAGGTCGTCAAATCAAGTGAAACAAATCATGTCAACCCTGCCTAAAACCGCGTAGGTAGGTAGGTACCTGATATAATGCGAAATGCTTTAAGAGGAAGTGAAATAGGTATATTGAGTTACGTTATTTCGGTAATGCTATAGAAGTTAAAATATTTTTCCCGAAATTCCCGAATTTCCCGGGAATTCTCGGTTGCGACTTTAAAACTTCTCGAGATTCCCGGTTCCTCGAAAACGGCCCGATTTTGGAATCCCTAGTACCTACTATGAAAAGATAATTTGGTCAATAGCGATGCACTTGCTAACACTAGGTACCTACCTAACTCCCTACGCCTTTCATAGGTATTTCTGTTTCGTCACAAGATTCGATAGGTTATGCAGAAAAAACCGCCATCCTACGGGTGCTAGCAGAGCCGAGAAGCGCCGCCGCCGCCGCCCCCCTCTGGGTCTCATCGCTGAAACTTGGCAGTGAACACGCTAACACACTGCCACCGATGCACTCGGAAGTGCTTCAAGAGCAATCACGAGTCCCTGTCGTAGACCATGTAGTGAAGCGGTGAGACGACAGGACGCGCTCCTGTAAGTCGCACCAATGAGGCTGGGCAGTGAATGCGTTAAGCCGTTAGTTCCTCATTATAATCTAGATGTTAGAGTACCTAGGCAAATATCGTAACTTCGTTTCGTCCTAGGTACGATGGAAGGTAGGATGCTATGATCTTTCTTTGTAATAAGATGCTATGATCTTTCTTTGTAATAAGTTAGGATAAGTCATGAAACTATCCATGGAGCTTAGGTAGGTACCCCAAGAAACTATTGAATGGAACGGAATGACACTTCGTAATTAGACCAAATTAAATTCTACATTTAGATATGTAGGTATAAATTCTGCACAAATATTATGTAAACTAGCTGTACCCGCGACTTCGTTCGCGATTGCCTTACCTGCCGACTAATTAAGTTCACATTTAACCATAGTCTCTCATATTATGAAACGCCGCCGTCCAAAAAATCGTGTAGGGTCTACGGGGGATAGCATATTGTCATCTTCAATCCCATTCTTTATCCACACGACTTTTAGCTACGACTCGGCCAGCGTCAGTGTTAAGAAGTGTCCTACTCGTTTGACTTACTCACAGCTGGGGCCCTATTCTGCTATACTAATCGCTTCACTATGACAGGGCTATCGTCACAGAATGACACTTTTTGGTATTCCACCTTGGATGAAAGAAATTATGATGAATGCAGATGGAGAGACGCGCGTCAAGTTTGAAACTACATATTAATTTATCTCGCGCGCACTATCTGGAATTTTATTAATCTAAGGATTGTACGTGATGATTCTGCGACGATTCCATTGTCATACTGAAGCAATTGTTTTGCAGAATTGGGCTCCTGATCCATTTGACTGGACCACCGTAATTTTTTTTCATTAGTAGGTAGGTACCTACAGTTGGCTGTGTACCACAATAAAAAATATTTTTCTGCGGTAAAAAATATTTTTCAGTTGGTTTAAGTGGACCACAATAATTAATTAATTTAATTGTACACGAAGTTTGGTTGGAGTAAGACTCCAACCAAACTTCGCTGGACCAGCTAAACCACCATATATCATGTAAGGCAGGAACCTAACTTATTTTTCCAAGACCCTCCACCTTAGTAGGTAGGATAGGAACCTAACTAATGGGTGCGTCTTGGAAAAATAAATAGATAGGAACTTACCTACCCTTTATCTACTAATTTTTTTCTTCAATCTACAGATTATTTCATCAATCTACTGATTTTCTACTCGACTTTCTACTGATTTAGTCATATTCGATCTTGCATCTCTGTTTCTAACAAAAATAATGCATGAAATCGGACGACGCGTAGACCCGTCGTGATGCGCGGTTAAAGAATTCTACTTTTTCCTCTCTCCCAGGGGAACCTTACTGAATTCCAGGATAAAATGTATTCCATGTCCTTTCTTGTAGTATGAACTCAAAACGTGCCAAGTTACATTCCAACTCATTACCTATGTAGTTTCAGCGTGATGAGCGGTGAAGGAATTTAACTTTCATCCCCTCTGCCAGGGCAACCTTACTGAATTCCGGGATAAAATGTATCTTTGCTCATAGTACGAACTAAAATCAAGCCGAGTTGCATTCGAATTCATTAAGTAGTTCCGTCGTGATGCGCGGTTAAAGAATTTTACTTTCATCCTCTCTCCCAGGGGAACCTTACTGAATTCCAGGATAAAATGTATCCCATGTCCTTCCTTGAACTCAAATCGTACCAATTCAGTCCAACTCATTCAGTAGTTTCGGCGTGAACGTGATGCGCGGTGAAGAAATTTTACTTTTTTCCCCTCTCCCAGGGGAACCTGACTGAATTCCGGGATAAAAAGTATCCTATGTCCTTCCTCGTGGTATGACCTAAAATCGTACCGAGTTTTATTTCAATACCTTAAGTAGTTCCGTCGTGATGCGCAGTTAAAGAATTTTACTTTCATACCCTCTCCCAGGGAAACCTGACTGAATTCCGGGATAAAAAGTATCCTATGTCCTTCCTCGTAGTATGACCTAAAATCGTGCCGAGTTTCATTTCAATACCTTCAGTAGTTTCGGCGTGATGCGCGTTTAACAAACAGACAGACAGACAGACAGACAGACAGACAGACATGAATGAAAAAAATTGCAGTTTTGGCTTCAGTATCGATAATAGAGTGCCCTCCAAAAAAAATTTTCAAAATATCTTCAATGTACAGAATTGGACCTGTTACAGTTTTATTATAAGTATAGATTACTATTATTTGTTACACTAAGTACTGCATGCCATAGGTACTCTCGACATATTTTTTGAATACTGATATTATATTGGTCAAACATGTGTCATAAAACTTACCATCTTTTTTTTTTAAATTACACTTGCAAATAAATACTTTTTATACTAAGGCAGGTGAAAGTTTTGTGTATTTCTATCATACTTTATGAAAATAGATGTTTATTTTAATTTAGTTTAAGTAATTATCCTTATCTCACAAGACATTTCTGTAAAGAAGCAGTATTGCTACTGCTATGTAAAGTCAGGAACCTGACTAATTGGTAATATTTTGACTTTTATTTTGTATCATTTGAGTTTATGTAAATTGACAAATTCTAATTGCATGCAGAATATAATTTAGGCATAATAGCCAAATAACAGTGAAGGTAACATGTTGTACAATATTATTATTGTGGAAAATAAGGCAGTCTACATAATACTGGTCTTCATAATTAACACATCAATATTCAAGATTGTGTTATGTACTAACTTCAAAGTTTTTCAAAATGCATTTGTTCTTTGGTTAAACTTAGCATCTAATTGATAAAATATCACAGAATAAACCACATTCTCAAATGAGATGCACTTGTAAATATTTCAAAAAGTTTATGAGAAGTCACAGTCCCTGATCACTTGGTGGGATCATAATAGAACGAGAAGAAACTCATCTTACAGCACTGGTTAGCTGAATGCTGAAAAATCCGCATAGGTTTCCCTAAATAACATTTTATAAAATGTCTTTCAAAATTGTCCAAAATAGTTCATCACCACACACATTTTATTCAAGAAAGTTCAAAGTTAATGCACAAAACTTTTATTTTAAACTTTATCATAATGAATTAAATCAATACATCGGTGGTCACATAACTTAACGGCGATCACGATATGACCTATGTGTTTCACGTTCACGACTACGCCCCCTGGAGCGTTCAGTTGTGCGCCAAAGGAACTCATCCACAGAGCGCTCATATGACCTTTTGTCATAGACAAGTACAGGTCTCGGATACTCTGGCACCTCATAGTAGCGAGGTGGGGGAGGAGGTGGGGGTGGAGGCAATCCATCATAGCTTGAGAGTGTTCCACTGTAGCCCGGTGGTGGGTAGGGCAAAGGAGGGAGTTGATGATGCATAGACCTCATATACTCAGCTACATAGGCCTCAGCTGCGGAACTGGTCCCATATGTCTCTCTACTCCGGGTAAACCATGCTGGCAAACGATCTCTTACATTGTACGGAGATGGAGATCTACGTTTGAATGAAGTGGATGGCAACCTACTTCTGTTAAACATAAAGGGCTTGCGCCGGGGCCTGGTCGATGAACTCAAGCGGTTTCTGAAACCAGAACCTCTGGAGGACATTGGTGCTCTATAAGTTTTGTAATTGCCACCACTCTTTGTGTATGCTTTTTTAGAAGCCTCCTTAGATTGACGCAATATAGGGGTCATTTCAATGCCCTCATCTTCAGCAAATAGCCTGCAAAGTTCTTCAGCAACTTTAGGTTCTATTTCTTGCCCATCTCGGCCAATTTTTACAGGTTTTCCTTCATTCCATGGGTTGTACAAGTGAAGTGTACTACTAAAAGGTAAATCTTTGCGGCATATCCAATCAACTTTGAACACACCATCTAAGACTCTAGCTGATAGCCCAGGTGGTAAGACCCACGAGACCGCGGGTACATCGCGTCGCGATTCACTCGCAAGTCTTGCAAACCCAGCAAATTTACCACTTTCTTTCACTGAAAATATCAGCACCACATTTCTTGATTCTCTATAAGCCTGATTCAGATTTGCTTCATTTTGAGGCAAGGTAGACCATACGCCTTTTGCTTTTGATAATGTTATATTTTCTGCGTTGTTAGATTTGATTAGGAAAAAACGTGTATCTCTAAACAAATAATTTAGTTTAGTCATGTAGTCATATGTCTTTATCTTGTTACTGGCATCAGCAACGCGACTTCGTTTCTTATGTGATGGTGACTGACTTTGGGATTTGATACGTTTTCGAGTCGTACGTCTGTCCTTAGATTTTGTGCTAACTGAGCTAATACTCGGATTAGTAGATCCGCTAGAAGTTGAACTAGACACTTCACTGCGCGTATCAAAATCTTTCCCCTCTTCTAATTGCTTTAGTTCTTCGCCAATTTCTGCTTCTACCTCACCAACGCCAAGATTCACAGAGTCGGTGTTTGAAGTCTCCATTTTTTATCTGCTGGTCCGTGCAGTGCATGTGGTTTATTTATTCAGTAGGTACAGCGATGTATATTGGACCTCTTGACCAGCTTCATTTGTGCACCAATGTAAAATGATTTTCTTTAGTGCTAATCTGAAGTTGGTTTATTTTTTACAATCACGGAAAAACAAGGACAATGAAGCAACAAACAATCGCATCTCCCTCGACTCGAGCGATAACCATAGACAAAACAAACAAACACATCGCTTGTCTTTATTGTAGATATTCCATAGACATGCCTCTACCAAACATACAGACTATAAATAAAAAACAAAACAATTATTGTCTATGTAGCCCCACCGTCAACTTCTCCTTCCGACAACATGACAAGCAGTGAGACATGACAAGATAGCCGACTAACGAAACGAAATCTTTGTCACGGAGTCGGGGCTGTGGTCGGGGCTTGGTTTTGGTCAGCTGATTTTGTGGTAATATGTTGGTAGCGACGATTTATTTGTGTTGAAAAAACCGCGGGTTTCTTTGGTCAACAACCCGGTGGGCGATGGATTTCCTCTTTTTGTAGTAATTTTTAGATTAGAATATAAAAATATAGTACTTAATCAATTTATACCAAAATGCATTATCTACAAAAGTATTTGGAGAAACTACCTACGTTCAGAGCCAATACACCTCAAAAAGTGCCTCAAGAAAGTGTAAAAAAATTAAATATTTCTCTCTATTGCAATTACTACAGCTTTTATTCGCAAAAGGTAGGTACCATATTATTGTTTTTTTATTTAATCTAAAGCAAAGCTTGGTGCTAGATGATGCGTGAATTGTCCAGAAATATTTATTTAATTATACTAAATTTATAAAGAAGTAGGT
Source organism: Eupithecia subumbrata (assembly GCA_949316285.1). Taxonomy (NCBI): domain Eukaryota; kingdom Metazoa; phylum Arthropoda; class Insecta; order Lepidoptera; family Geometridae; genus Eupithecia; species Eupithecia subumbrata. The sequence continues at coordinate 25,565,537 of OX438646.1, read as the reverse complement.
AGGTGGGTACCTACCTACTTCAATATCACAAACAATGCACACCACATCAACTTACTATGCTGTAAATATAATTATTGACTGTGCTACATAATTGTGGTTAGTCTAAAAACGGTCAATACCTAGTGACAGGTGACCTAGCTAGGTAGTGTATTTAAGTATGTAGTAGGTAAAATTTAATATTTTACAAATGTTAATTTTTTCAGGTTTTGATGGCACTTTATGAAAAAAATGTTGAGTTTGAACCACTAACTGTCGATATTACTAAAGGCGAACAATATTCATCATGGTTTTTGGAAATTAATCCAAGAGGAGAAATACCCGTTTTGAAAGTAAACAATGAGACCATTCCGGATTCTGCAAGAATTTTAGATTACTTGGAGTTTTACCTAGATCCAGGTTTGACTTAGCTGGTATCTACCGTAGGTACCAATTGTAGGTACCTACCTACCTACTTACAGACAATATTATTTTCCTCAGCAAATCTGAGTAGCCCCTACAAAAAAAGTTTTAGACCCTACAAATCAATTAACCTGATCCGTGTTAATATTAGATTATTTTTCTTGTAGGTATTTTATGTACTACATTATGTTGTAATGTAGGTACCTACGTCCTGTTGGACAAACTGAAAACTTGTATCATTATTTTTGTGAAACCAAATTATACAAACAGTTTACTATGAAAAATTTCTTGAGTTCTGACTTCAACCGTCTTAAACGCAACTAAACTAGGTAGTTACCTATTCTAATTTCTAGGTACAAAGCTCCTACCCTTAATATGTGCTACTGGTGCTCCAATAAATAAATAGGAGGTATGTACCTATATCCTAATTTCAAAGAAGGCTTAAACATTTTCAGAATTGCCACCATTGCTGAATGTATCAAATGACGACAAAGTAATACAGAATATCAACAAGTTCCGAGAACTCATAGAAGCATTGCCAGCTGGGGTCATTACTGTGGGATCATTCTTTCACCCTCACTTATGTGGAAGCCCAAAACTGCCGTTTGTCTTGCCTGTCCGGGAAGTTTTAAAAAGTAAGTTTTAGTAAGACAACAGAAAAGTCCATAATATTTAATGAATATGGTTAAAAAAGGTACCTACTATGTGTTCAATCATAGATATAAATTCGTTGTACACTGATTCCAAATGAACGAGCTATCTCATTTCGCTTGGAAACAGTATACGGCGCGGTGGTCTCACTACTTTAAGGGCCTATCTTAAGATTTAAATCTTTGTACGTGATTGGTATAGGTAGGTATACCTACATACGTGTAGGTACCTACTTAATCCCACCCACCCAAACCCCCAAACCATGTAGGTACCCATAGAAATCTAAATAACAAGGCACGGCAAGACAAGTGCGTTGTTATTTAGATTTCTATGCATTACCTTTAAAAAAATGTAGCAGATTGGCTCACTTTGACACTATTTCCTATTACCATCAACAAAAACGTCACATGTCCTTCAAACAATTTGATGTCATAACTGATAAAATTATAAAGAAATTAGCTTGTTTACATAATTAAGACAAAAGTAAACAAAACATTATCCTATTTAATCATGTTAGGACTAATGTCTGCTCTCGCTGATAAAAACTTTAATGTGACGGATCAAAAGAGCAAAAACGGGCACCTATGTAGGTACTAATGCCATACATAAATCTTTTATCATCTTGTTATCGTGACTTGAGTTTATAGTAGTTATGTACCTTACCTACATCTTATCCAGCATTTAACATACAACATAACACAAATATCTTTGCGATTGGTCAACTTGGTAAAGGTTATTAATGACGTAGTACGTTCTATTGGGTATTTATTACCATTTGTGTGCTCCACGATCGCTGTCCGAAGGATTTGAACGCGACGAGCCACAGTAGTTGTTTTGCAAATAAAAAAAAAAAAAAGAATTGTGGACGTCATCGTCGCTCGGCTATGAGAAGGGGTTAGGATAGGAATCGTTGGAAAATAAAAACAAAAGCCTTACGCGTTAACCACAAGCGATAGTTTATGTCATACAAATAAACCTTAGGCTATCATCAGAAGCGTCACGTTTGAGGGAATTTGATGTTTAGTAACGTTAAGTTGAATGTAGAGGTAGGTACTTACCTACTTCATTGGATGAAATCGTGTAGGCATTTGTTCGTTTTCCCGCGTAAAAATTAAATAGGTAAGTACCTGCGTGAGTAGGTAGGTACCTAGATACTATAGGGAGGCTAGAAATAACTTATTACTTTTCTCCTAGCTATATTTCTTGTAGAACGCAGAAAATATAAAAACCAGATTAGGTGTTTATCCAGAAAAAAATTGAATTTCTCGCGAGACCGTTGACGTTCCGCTTTATCTAGGTACCGGTATTAAGTAGGTAATAGATGGATAGGTATTAGGTAATAATGATGATGATATTTTTTGCTTTCAGGCGGAGACATGGGCAGTTCCAGAAATCTGAGAAAACTGGCCGAGGAAAATCCTAAAGCTAAGAGCGTTCTCCTGTACAAAGCACAGATTCAGGATCGCAAGCACGAGATCCTCTCCAGTGAAGAGGAATATTTGAAAATATTGAACATATTGGATCGAGTGTTGACGCAAATCGAAGAACAACTAAAAACTCAACAGGAAGGTAATTAATCTACCAAGCGTGAAATAGTAAAAAATATTAGTAGGTACTTTACCTAGGTACGAGCTCGTACTTAAATCAGAGGTGCCCGAGTTGTTTAGTTCCGAGTGTCATCATTATCATCCACTAACTGCGCCCCGCGGCTTCGCACGCATTGTTTCTATGGAAACGTTTAAAGGTGGTTTATATCCCACGGGAACTGATTTATGGGATAAAAGTAGCCTATGTTTGATTTCAGGATTACAATTATCTGCAGGGGTATTTTAATTCATCCGATTCGTTTCCGAATCGAATCCGACGGATTTATAAAGCGCTAGGTAGGTATTTTGATTTCGCCTCGGGTTGATGATCGAAATAAGGAGCTCCTCCTCATTGACATGGCCATTAGTCAACCAGATTCGCTTCGAATTTTCAATCATCAACCCGAGTATGGTAGGTAGGTAAGTGTTCACTAGAAATTACGAAGTTGGCGAGGCGCAACAACAATGTCCTATTTATTGCTTGTTCTAATGAAAATGTTTAAAGGCACAGACAAAGGTAAATCTTAAATGTCACATTTGTAAAAAGCATACATGATACCTATATTTTCAGGAAGCTGGTTATGCTGTGAGCAGTTTAGCATTGCCGACATCAACCTAGCGGTGCTATTGCAGAGGCTCTGGGAGCTCGGCTTGGAGGACAGATTCTGGGCTGGCGGTAAACGGCCATTGCTGGAGGACTATTTCAACCGTGTGAGGCAACGGGAATCTTTCAAACTCACCATTCCTAACTTGCCGTATGCCATCAAGATGGTACTCATGTCGCAGCCCCCGGCTTACCTGGGCGCTGCCGGAGCAGCATCGCTATGTGTTGTATTGGCTGTAGCTTATGTTTTCAAAAAGATTGTGTTATAAACATGCATCTATTGTTGGTGGTAGCATAGGTAGGTACCTACCTACATGATCATGATCAATAATGACGTGTTTTAGCACATTCAAGCCAATATATTTCTAAAAGCGTGAAGAACGCGCTCTACTGGCCTAAACTAGTTAATAATTTAATGATGCTGGACAATTTACCCAGCATCATCTATTCAGCGGGTTTTATTGCTTTGATAGCCCTTGTCTCACTGGCCCTCATTACTTTAACCACTACTAAATTAGTAGAGAACTTAATAGAAAGCAGAGGTGTTGTAATTTTCCAAATTAAGGCCTCAAGAGATTTTTGATTTGATAAATATGTGATATTAAGATGATCTATGATTAAGGTGTTACATTCCACTTAAAGATTATTTTTAAGTTTAAAATCAGTATTAGCTAGTTTAAAAACAATAAAGCGTAGAATAAAATAAATTTATCTTCTTTTTCATTAGTCCTATAGTCAAATCTATGGCTAGATTGTAATTCTAGTGTATTTAAAATGGCTGCTAGACTAAAGTACAAAAAAATCTAGTTTTTCTTCAATCTTCAAATTACTTTCACATAGGGAACACTAGTTTAATCACCATCATCAACCTATATTAGTCCACTGCTGGACATAGGCCTCCCTGAGCGCCATAGTGCCGTCATCAGCTTGCCGCATCCAGCATATGCCTGCAGTATTTCGCAGGTCATCATCCCACTTGGCTGGAGGGTGTCGTACACTACATTGCCTAGTTTGGTTTATCCTAATTCAAAATACTTTTTTTCCTAAGAGAGGTATTAACTACTTAATAATTTAATAATTAGATACTAATTAAAACTCGCAAAAAGATACATAGCACCATTTTTAATAAATAAAACAATAGAAAACAACCATTTTTCCAAACACTTAACTTAGTACCTGTAGGTACATACATTATGATTATCCTATAACTTCTAACTTAGTTTATGGCATTTTAGCTCCAAATGCATAGTGATGTAAAAATGCCGTAATGATTTAATATAAATACAAAAGACAGGGTTACACACAGTAAAATTGATTTATTTTTTCAGTTATTTTGTGTCATCTACAGGCTCAGTGTCTTGGCTTTTGTAAATTGGCATTCCCATGAAATGTTTGCTTCCATTAGTACTCATTTTCTTTTTGTACACAGGTGCAGTCGGAGCCTGTTTTCCTTTATGATACTTAAACAACCCTTCTCCAGGCAAGTTTGGTAAAATGTTTGGAATTGTATACCAGACTCTGTAGGTCACAAACCATGTAAATATTGCTATTACTCCACTAATGAACTTTTCAACCATAATGTGGTAGTATAATATGGTTGATACAAGCATCACATCCCAAAGTAATTGAAGTAGTGCAATAGTTATCAATAATCCCCTTACATATGGTGTGTAGTTTTCATAAGAGACTTTTAGAACATTAAGTTCTTCCATTTTCAGATTTTTTAATGGATTTGTTCTGATTGATTTATCTTCGACATTTCGAGCATATTTCTCATCTCTAATTAAATCTTTGATACACTCCCATCCATTGATAGCTCTCGCTTCTTCTATTAAAACCAAGCTTGAATAAATAAGTATAAAGCAATGTCCAGATATGTCAAAACCATTCCAGAAGTGTCCATTTTTTAGACAAGTCATTTTATCGTTGATTGATTTTTGGTTGCATCGCCCATAGTTGGTTTCCACAACATTGAACAATGTTGTCCACATGTACCAGAACAATGTAGCTATCAACAGTCTGGTTAGTTGAGCAGTGATAATGATTCGTCTATTACCACAACAAATAGTGTATGAAGTCAAAATTACATAGGGCACTGATAGGAAAAGTGTCCAAAACCAGCCTAGTTTAACAAAATATTGATTGAACATGTTATCACTTCTAGAGAAATACGATTTCGGAAATGTCAACACGTCTGCTATGAGAGAAAGCAGGAAGAGAGCTCCTAGATAAACAGCTATTTTTAAGTTGGTATCAAAGAAAAGTATCTTCTTGCAAATGTGCACAATCATCAGAGCAAATATTTCCATAACTGAAGGTGCTTCGCGAGTAGGTTTAGTACCTTTTCCTTCTGGTTCATTTTGTATTTTAGAGTTCATTCTATTTTTATTATTGAAACTATTTCTAGTACTCATGATTCGAGTTACACTTTTACGTAGCCCAGCGCGGCAGGAAAAATGACGAAGTGAAGTTCAGTCATGAACATGAACAAAAATAAAACACTGCTGGCTGAGGTAATTTTCACGTTTTGTGGGATGTGATCGTAAATAGGTAAACAGAGAGAGCACAGAGCAGTAGGTACTAGGTAGGGGTAGGTAGGTACTCTTTGGTTGGAGTTTGGAGCACAGTGTTGCCAACAGTTAGACTAGCTCTCCACCAGATTCAACCTCTAAAACCACTAACAAAAAACGTCCTACTGTAAAAATCGCTAAAATTTCCACTAAACAATTTTTTTTAGATCTTACAAACGAAAACATTATGCATTTTAGTAAATAACCTTTATTGTTACGTAATGAAATACTAACAATTAGTAAATCAACATGAACATTATTCAAATACAAAACTTCCTACTATTTTATTAATTCGTCTTTTTATGAATCATTTTGGTCTGCGCCACTGCACCATCATCGTCGGTTGTTTACTTCCAACGGGCTCTGGTTTAAGGAATTTTAGGCTGCTTAGTTATAACCGGTAATAATACAATAAATAAGTATTGTAATAGAGATGTTAAACTAACCAATCAATTGACAATAATAACATTAAAAAAAAAACAAAGAGGAAAATCTAGGTAGTTCATTCATGTCAATAACACGAAACTTTGTTTATGCATTTATTCATTTGCTAGCCTTATCTTCCATCTTCACACTAATATTATAAATGAGAAAGTTGATGGAGTGAGATGGATGTTTGAAACCTCTTCACGCCAGAACTACTGAACGGATCGGGCTGAAATGTACACAGGTAATTCTAATCCTGGAATCAAACATAGGCTACTTTTTATCCCCTACATCAGTTGCTATGTGATAGAAATCTCCTTCTAACGTTTCCATAGAAACAACGCGTGCGAAGCCGTGGGCATAAACTAGTCAATAATACATACAAAAAAAGATAGCAATCATTCGCAGAATAAACCGTCAACACAACAGCAGGGTTATAATTCAGAAACTCCGTTTCCGAGTCTTCGACATGGAACCTGACACACATTCGCGCGCAATTCAAAATATTGTTGCTGTTTTTAAATCTGCGTTCTACAAAGAGATACACAAACGTGGCTTTTTTATGGTGGTTGAGGGACAAAGTTTACATTTCACTACTCGACGAGTGATACTTTCAATAACTTGAAGCCAGTCTGTTAATGTGGGCCCTGAAGCCAAGAATCTTGAAACCATTGCGTACCCTATTGTGGTTTAAGCATAAATCCGACACAAGACACGAGACAGAGTTCACTCAGTCAGTTTTGTTTGTTGTAAACGAAGTACTACCGAAAATATTCTACGGGGAATCAATGCGTACAGTGTATTCTGGAGCTCAGTGATTCTGCTGTCAGACAGTAAATAAATAAATAAATAAATAACGCTGGACAATTCACACAGCATTATCTAGCCCCAAGCTAAGCAGAGCTTGTGTTATGGGTACTAGATCACTGATATACTTAATTAAATACACTACATAGATAGATATTTTTTATTATAGATAGAAAACACCCAGACCAGACCAGACGGAAAAAAATTCTGCAGATCGTACACAAATTTGTTACGAGGCGGGGATCGAACCCGCAACCTCCTGCGTCGCAGGCGGACCTTCGCCCGCTGCGCCACAGAGGTCGTCAACAGTCGACAGTGTGGCCTACACAGATGTAAAAACTCACTAAAATAAAATTAAGTAGAAAGAATAATATTTCAATGCTGGACAGCCTAGCCTCAGCCTTGCGACGCATCGGTCTTGGCATGAATTTGGATAAATCAAAGTCATGATCAATGGCCTCATTGATCCGGGACCGGTCGTCGTACATGGCCATCTTCTCGAAATTGTTTCCGAGTAGGTATACTTACCTTCGGCAAATTCTGCAGTTGGGTAAAAATAATTTTGAGAAGGAGGCTAGGAGGAGGATCCAGCTAGGCTGGGCAGCGTTTGGGAAACTACGTCGAGTTTTCTCGTCATCCATACCACAATGCTTGAAAACTAAAGTTTTTCAAAATTCCCTTATTATAATCCTATCTTGTTCTATTAATATTTCCTATTTTAACTCTCCTGATCCTTAACCTGTATAACATATTATTCTCGTAGTAGGTTTTTATCTAGGGTATAAAATTATGAATAAAAAAAATTGGGAAAAATTATCTTATGATGTATGATAGGATGGCCTAGTGACTAGGCTATCATTATAAAATCGTAACAAAGAAAAACGAAAATGGCAAATGTGAAAACAAGCGAACCCGAAAAAAAAAAACCTGAATCTTGCCTTAAAGGTGCTTCTAAACGGGCTATACTTTTCTGCAATTAGTGGCTGCACTATTGGCAACTAATTGCCCGGCGCCATTACAAAAATATTGCTCAAACACTGTTGTCCGAGCAATCTATGGCCGGGCCATGCGTTGCGTTCAAAAACAAACAACAAAGCACAGAACATAGCAATTAGTCAAAGCATCACTCATAACAAACTTCATGTCGGTAGAAAAAGATGCACTATGCCAATATAATAGGGAGCGACTGAAACAACAATAGAACTGGCTGGGCAATAATGCAGTAAAATCGATCGGTCAGCGATCGCCCGGCCATACCGGCCATACTGGCCACACCAAAAATGTTTGGCAATTATTGCCGGGCCATTACTGCAATCTTGCATAGTCTGGCTGGTATTGCGAGCAATGTTGCCGGCCATTGTATTGCAGCCACATATTGCAGAAAAGTGTAGCCCGTTTAGAAGCCCTTTTAACAAAACAATTTTACAATGAAAATTGTGTTGCCTTGCGGTTTATTCTACAACCGCGTAGCCAGTTGATTTATACATTGAATTTGAGGATGCTTACTCCAAGAACGTAGTCAAGTCATAGGTTCTTTGGCTTACTCTTTTATTTTAATTATCCACTTTCCGAGCACCCTCCGACACGTCATAAACAAAAGTAGTCAGCGTACATACTTCATATACCTTTATGCTTATCGAGTAGTTACCAAGCAAACAACATTTGTGTGCACAGCACACAGAATAATACCTTGGGGAAATATAGGTACTCAAATATACGATAATATTTATTTAAAAATCACATCGCATACAGATTAACAAATAAAGTGGTCATAAGTCTAGTGTTGTTTTGAATAAAGGGTGCCACAGCGTGAGCAAATTATGGATCGACTAAACATTACCTACTACAAACAAATATTATTACAATATAAATTTAAAGGACAAAATAATAGGCATTCAGTAGTAAAATATTAAAGTTACAGAATAAAAATAATAGAAAATAACCAAGGAAACTTATAAACTAGATAGAAAAAATGGAAAATTACTTGTAAAGGTAAATATGATAGGTACTTATGTAGTGGGAGCTGAATGTGTGATCAGAACATTTAAGTTTAAGGTTTTAAGATTGTTGGCAGCATACATTTCTGTCTTGAATTTAGGTAGCTTGGGACATATCAAATAAGCATTGTTCTTCTAGACGAAAGCAAATTGATTCCATAGTTTTTTAACCTTTTTCCGTAGCTATTAAATTTTTTGGCTTGATTGTCACCATATGAGACGTGATACAAAAAACGCCTCTGAACGCTTTCAATTCTTTTGGAATATATTTCATAATTGGGGTTCCAGATTCTAGTATAGTATTCTAGTATACTACTACAGTACCTATTCTATTATAGGTCTGACCAATGTGTTATAGAGTTTAATTTTAGTTGATGCATTTTTGAATTCTTTGCTGTTTCTTATTACGAAACCAAGAGTTTTGAAGCTTTTAGAGGTAGTTTTTAGAATGTGACTGTCAAATTTCAGAGAAGAGTCAAAAATTACGCCTAGGTCACGAATTTCGTTTAATGTTTTTAATTCAGAATCGTTAAGTAGGTATGTATATGGTGCTATTGGGAGTTTTCTTGCGACTGAAGTGGATGTGGAAGCATTTATTGACATTTTAAGTGGCATACTATTATATAGAGATTATATATTATACAAATCGTTGACGGACTCTATACATTATATAGAGTCCGTCAACGATTTGTTTGGTGTAGAAGTAAATCATTACCTTCTTACCTTGACTTCAATCTTGAATTAGAATTAAATCATCTTTGTATCAGCAACCTGTTTCAGCGACCTCTTTCAGCGTTAGTATTTATTGTTCTGCTTCGCTTATTATGAACTTCTTCGAAGTTAGGATTAACTGTTCCATGATCTCATTTGTTGTGAGACCGCCTTATGATATGTCCGTAGATTACAGAAGTATTACGATTTCATGTTTAGCCGTCCACAAGACCAAGCCTTCAGGGCCTCCCTTGGGACGCTGTTATGTGACGCGCTACCAGAGCTCTGAAGCATATTAATGTCTGTTGATGAGATCTCCATCCAGGAGCATCTCTGTAAATACCAACATACAGACGACTCACCTATCACTCTGTTTGTGTTGGGTAATAGCTACTGCGATCCACCACATAAAATCTAACTAGGCATATGTACTTAGCTGATGTTATAGGATGACATTCCATTACGGTCGTAGTCAGTATCCATAACACAAGCTCACCCAGCTTGGGGCCAGGCAACGCTGTGTAAGTTGTCCAGCATTATTTATTCTTTATTGTTATTTAGACTAAACGGCTGTTGCAATTCATCAGGATAGAATATACTTCCATGATTAAAAATACAGAAAATATTATACTATCAAATGTGAACAGAAAATAACATGTCATCTTGACCATAAATATATAACTTCAATTAAATCATACAGAGTTTGTTCGAAGATATTAGAAGAAGGTTTTATCTATGTATGTATGTACACTTCGTGAGCCGTCGCGACAGCTTTCACCATTTTTTTAAAGAATCAATTCTTTTTAATCCGTTTGAGAAATGTGATGGTTGGTACAGACGGACATACTATTAACACACGAAATAATGTTTTTGTTGCGCCAGTGCTAAAATAACAGTTTTCTCAACCGATTTTTTTCTTCAATGTAATGAATTTTAAATCCTCTTTCTTTTACTGATTTTGTGAAATTTGTTTTTTGAATTTTAAATCCTCTTTCTTATACTGATTTTGTGAAATTCCATCTTGCAACACTGGCACTCAGGCGGCGGCGCGGCCATCCATTGTTGCCAATTGCCAAGTTGTCAAAGTGCCAAGCCAAGCCAAGCCAAGCCAACACAAATTTTCCCTCCTTTTGTGAAGCTTATAAACAAATACAGTGGTAAAAATGCGAAAAATATCTAGAAATCGTGCAGATGATGATGTGATATCATCCACAAATGGATCAATGCACAACGATGACGGAGAAACTGTAGCTGGTAATGAAGTCGAAAAAGATGATGATACCCATTCCGGCGGCGGCGACGACGGCGCGGAGGACCAAAGCGAAGGAAACGATCGAGCTTCAGATGCTTCATTTTCTGAAACTCCTAAGAAAAATAAACTCAAGAAAAAGACAAAGAAAAGAAAGTCGGGGAAAGCTAAAGCTGCTGAGGAGTATGAGGTATGCCTCATTGTAACAAGACTTTGATTAGCTGTGGCGCGAATTTTTGAAATTTACAGCCCGTAAACCTGATTAGATTTGTACTATTTTATATGTTTTTTTCAGGTTGAAAAAATAATTGAAGCAAAAAAAATTAAAGGCAAACTGCATTACTTGATACGCTGGAAGGGGTATGGTGCAGATAGTGACACATGGGAGCCTGAAAAAACTGTGTCATGTCCAGATTTGATCACTAAATACAAAGAAGAGGTATGCATTTTCTTACTTCCAATGGGGGTTGGTATTTTATGTTTATTTATTTATAAAGGATATCCGACATGAGATCACGAAGCAAGGCTAAGATAATTTTTGGGTCAAATTCAAATTTCAAATTTCAAATTCACATAAGTCTATGACAAATAAAAAATTAAAATTTAATTTTTTATTTGTCATAGACTTATGTGTCTTTATTAAAGGATAGTCTATAGTTTCTATCTCTTGCTTTAGGGCCAGGATAAATGATGCTGTGTGAATGGTCCAGTATTTAATTAAAAGCTACCTACCTATAACATTTTAATTTTTGTAAATATTAAATGACAGATGGGAGGGTCCTAATTATTGAATAATTCACAGAAAGAAAACTCTCGCAAAAATAAAGCAGAGGAAAAAAAAAGTGAGAAAAAAGGAAAGAAGAGGAAGTCTAAGGATACTAACAAATCAACTGCTAAGAAACCTAAGACTGATTGGGACAGCTCAAAGGCTGACGAAAATGAAGAATACGAGGTATTTTGTTATTGTATTGTATGACATATAATTAATTATTTATATGGAACCTCACAAGGTTTATATGGTACAAATTATGGAATATACTGTTATTGTTAAACTAATTAATAAATATGAGTGTTTGTATTGCGACTGACATAATTTTCTTAGGCAGTTGGGTTTCTCGGTATAATCAATATGATGATTTATAGGCAACATTTTGGATATTTTGAAACAAACTTTAATAATCATATATCAGCAACTTTGACTCATTTAACATTATAAACATTGATATCAGAGATACCAGAGAAATGTAGCCCATGAAACATCCAACTACTAAAAAAATTCTGTCAGAAACCCCTGTATAATAGCTTGATAAATTATATATTTGATTTTGAATGCACAAAAAAACAGATTTTGCCATTTTTAATAAAATTTAAATGACTTTTTCAGGTTGAGCGTGTATTGGAAGTGCATCACAAAAAGGATGGATCACGCGAATTTCTTATACATTGGAAGGGGTGGTCCAATAAATTTGATTCTTGGGAACCTGAAGATAATTTGAATTGCTCTGACTTGATCAAGAAGTTTATGGAAAAGGTGGGTAACTTAAATTCAGTAATGTACTGATGTTTTAGATTTGAAAGAGTAGCTGACATCTTGAGGGTGGTACAAGCATTAATTGTATATTCTTCATCATCATTTCAGGTTAATGATGCACGTAAGACACAGTCAAGAAGCTTGAGAGTGGCTCCAGAAACTACAAATCGCTTCACATTGCAAGATCCATCATCTGGCCGCAGGCTGAGCAAGAGACGTGGTCAGCGTCAAAGGTAATTTAATGTGTATAATCACAAATGCGAAAGTATGGATGGATGGATGTTTGTTACTTCTTCACAACAAAACTACTGGACGGATCGGGCTGAAACTTTGCATACAAGTAATTCTAATCCTGGAATCAAACATAGGCTTCTTTTTATCCCATAAATCAGTTCCCATGGGATAGAAATCACCTTTAAATGTTTCCATAGAAAAAACGCGGGCAAAAGCTAGTAAATTAATATTTCAGCTTGTGTCCATAATTGCGTCAACCCTGCATCACCTATTGCTACCTATCTCATGTTTTGGACTACTTGTCTTCGTGTAGCAACTCTTACTAACATAATTTTCTTTTGTTTCAGAATTCGTTATGATAATGCTGAGTAGTGGATTTGTGAATTTGTGTGGTAAATAGGTATGATTTACATGGTTCACTTTAATGTACCCTGATTCTTAGTTTTGTATGCTAGGTATTCTTCTCATCTTCTTTGACGAGCCTTGACCAAGATTTGACCATTGGTCAGTTTATTTTGATCATGATCTGATAATAACTTAGTATGGTGTAATTTTGTTAACCTTTCTTCTATTTCCTCTATTAGTGCAATATTTTAATTAAGTGGCTACTGCATTGTGTCAAGTTTTGAAAGATGAATTGCAAATTGTTTACATGCTGCTGTCCTAATCTGCACTAAGATTTATCATCTTTTTTTATTACTGTTTATTTGAAAGATTCTTCCATCCATTCTACCTAAATACACATACAAATAAATAATAATTATAAAATTTGATTTATTACAAAGATATTTTATTATTTATACAATGGAGTAGAGTATAGTAGACTAGGGTACATTTTCTAGTGTAATGTGTGCTTATTTTAAATGCATATTGATGTGTTAGGCAACTTACTAGCGATAAATTGGGAAGGTGCATAGATATTCTGATGTTAATCAGAATAAATCCTGTAGATAAAAAAACGTACAGTCGAATTGAGAACTTCCACTTTTTTTGAAATTGGTCAAAGTCAATTCAAGAACGCCATCTTCAAATTTGCAGCCAAAAAGTGGGTGAAAAAACAACAGGTATCATTGAAACCTACCTAAAACATCGTTAGTTTGTTACCAATCTTTGTTACTAAGTTGTATTAATATAATAATGTGCATAAGTCACTATACTTGTTCTGAAAGTGGCTAATTCTAGACTAACATCTATCTAGACATATTCATGAAATGCGAGAGATTCAAGTTGGGTCTCAAATTACTGTAGAGAAGAGGTAGAGTTAAAAGTAGGTATGTTCTATTTGGTTTGTTTGGGTTCTTTATTCTTTATGAAAATATTGTAAAGTGAAAAGTTGTGTGCAAGTTAAGCCAAAATTATTTACTTTTTTTCGGGCGTTCTTTGTGTTTGAATCTTACTTTTTCTGGATAGAAATTAACCATCTGGATTCAAGTATAAAACTTTCGAAAATACTATCTTTAGAAACAATTATTAAAAGCACCTACTTATACATAAGTGTTGTTTCATGTGTCTGTTAAGCAACTTTATCATTTTTAATAATTAAGTACAATAGATTAGAAAAAAATGTGAAGTCATGTTCATTTGAGAAGTATGCCTTCATTGAAAATAAATATTGTATGTAGCTCTTTCTACCCTGCCTCCGGGTGAGGTACGAAGTTTTAAAGCTGCTTACATTTATGTATGTAGGTAATATACCTATAATAGATATCTATATTATTTTTTAGTTTACGCGTGTTTTCAATGTAAGTACCTAAATAAATAAACTCTAAATATACGTTGGTTTTTCTACCTAGGCCTTAAACAAAACATTATATATCTACATCTACCAACCGCTCGCCTCTACCAATATAATTTATTTTATTTATTTATTTATCTTTAGGAAACAAAAATCTTTAGATCTAGAATAACATTAGAAGAATAAGCTCAGCTTCCACACGTAGAACGAGAATAAATTATCCGAAAATATTGTATACTAGCTGCATTCATACTACCCGTTTTCCAGTAGGAATGAAGCATTTTCCCGCGGTAAAAAGTAGCCTATGCTCATCACATCAGGAATAATGTGGGCTTCTAATAGTAAAAGAATTTTTCAAATCGGTCCAGTAGTTTCGGAGCCTATTCAATACAAACAAACAAACAATCAAATCTTTTCCTCTTTATAAAGATAGATGAACTCAAGTTACAAAAATAGAAGATTATAGTGCCAAATCAACTTAGTATGTATAATGCTATTTTTTAGTTTAATTATCTGCGGAAACTTGTAGTTAGCCGTCAACAAACATGCACTGGTATTATATCCAGGCATGTTTTCTATACTGTTCATCTTGATGAAAGGCAAATAAATTTATTCGTAAAACAACCGCGTAAAAAATGGAAAAAGACTTAGCACAAGGGTTATGTTAATATAGAAAACTATTGACAGTATTATTTCAAAATAAATTTATTTCAACTTTTGAATACCTAACTAAACTAAGTCCTACTATCTAAGACGCCCCCGAATACTCAAACGCATCTCAGATATAAGCACGTCTCAAGTGACGAATTTTAGACACATTTTCATTGAAAACTGTCAAAAAATCGTCATTTGAGACGATTTGAGTGTGACAGCTTTAAAAACTGCTAAAATATTTGAATTTCGCGTGAATCTGTGTCAGATTCCGTGTCGATGACTCGGTAGCGAGCGAAGAGTCTGAATAGCCCTGATCGGGGAAGCAATTGTGTTTCACGGAGTGCCTTCATGTTCCAACGCATCCCTATTTGCATTATAGGCGTGTGCAAGCAACACGCGCGGTCGGATTTCATTCGGCGTTATTTTAGTGAGCCGTCGAAGCTTCTCTATTTTATCATGCCATACTGTAGGTACCTACCCTACCTGCAGTATTTTACTAGTATTGTGAAATCTAAGCCTTTTTGGCCCCTTTTATGTATTTTATTTTATTTTATTCTTTTTTTTATTTTACCTATTCCTTTTAATATGTGTATTGGGTCAAATAAATGGATTTTCTTTCTTTCTTTCTAAGCGGACAAAGCCGCTGGCACCGCTAGCGTAAAATAAAAAGTACTGAACTGATTTACGTATTAAATATTATTTATTTTACTTACAGCTACAATTTCCATCCTAATTATTGTATACATAATTAATAACTTATTAAGTGTATAACAACAATAACGTTTAGACTCCTTCGAGGTCCGGTCTAGGTGGCGCCGTAAGCACGAGATCTAATCCTACGGACGCGTCGATGCGGGGCAGTCGCGGGGCGAGTGACACCGCGCGCTCCGGCACGCGCCGCCCGCACGCGCCGCAGCTCTCCTCCGGCGCGCAGTCCGCGTGCACCGCGCGAGCGCAGTGCCCCGTGCGGACCGCTGCGCGCGCGGCCAGCGCCCCGCCGCACCGCACGCATGAGCCGCGCACCGCCAGTCCGCGCCCCGCCTCCGCCAGCGCGCGCGCCACGCCTGCGTGTGCCTCGTGCCCCGCCGCACGCGCCACGCACGCCCACAGCCGCGCGCCCTGCGCCGCCGTCGCCGCTGCGCTCAGCGCCGCCGCCGGGGTCGCGCCCGCCGCGCTCAGCGCCTCCTCCGCAGGCAGGTAGGCCAGCGCCTCCAGTAACAGGGCGGGCGAGCGCTCGCCCGCGCCGCGCATCAGCCGGCGCCACATGTCCGCGGCGCGCGCCGCCGGCACGGTGGGAGCCGCGCGGGCACACAGCGCGCCCGCCTCCGCCGCGAGCTCCGCGCGCCGGGCTGGCTCCGCACTCGCCTCCAGCCGCAGCAGCGCGTCAAGCGCGCCCTCGGGGTCGCCGGTGGCCTCGAGGCAGGCGGGCTCCGAGTCACGGGCGCCCGCCTCGCGCACGATAGCGAGCGCGTGTTCGGGCCGCACGGCGCCCTCCGCGAGGAAGGCACGCACGGCGGCGGCGGGACGGTGCGCGCACAGGTTGCGCAGGTGCGCGGCGGCCGCCTCCCCGCGCAGGCGGCCCGCGGCGCGCAGCTCGTCGGCCAGCTGTAACGCGCAGGCTGGCGGGACGGAGACGAGCGCGGCAGCGACGCTGGCCTCGGGCAGCGGGTCGGGCAGCAGCGCTGCGGCGGCGCGCGGCCGCAGCTCCGCCAGGGCGGGCAGCAGCGCGGCCAGCTCCGCCGCAGAGGCTTTCGCCCGCACGTGCTCAAACAGTTCGTCGAGGTCGGCTTCGCAGCGGTCGTCGATGGCACGGAAGGCCTCGAGCGCGGCGGGCAGCGTGTCGGCGCGGCGCCACTGCAAGCGCGCGCGGGGCGGCGCGGGCGGCGCACGGTCGGGCGCGCGGGCCTGCAGCGCGAGCCAGGCGCGGTCAGCGCGCGCCCCCTCCGCCCCTCCCGCCAGCTCGAACAGCTCCGCGATCAGCCCTCGCTCGGGCGGGAGCGCGCCCGTGTTCAGCTGACCCGTAAGGAACTCAAGTATTTCGATGCGATCGCAGTTATCCTGTAACAGAAAGACGAGAGACTTTGTATTCGGACTTCCTAGCTAAGTAGGTAGGCATACCTACCCATGAACAGAACATAAAACTGACCAGCTGAACGCTGCGAGTGATGGCGAGCAGCGCGCGCGCGACGCGCAGGCGGTTGTGCTTGGCGAGCGGGCCGGCGAAGGGCGGGTCGCGCGCGCACTGCTCCAGCAGCCGCAGCGCCGCGCCCGTCTCGTGGACCACCATCGTTTGCAGCGGTGACACGCCCCTGGTACCCTGAAAACATTCAAATCCATTTAAACCGGTACGGGCATCAAACGAGGCTTACTTCGATCACGGGACGTGGAAGTGGTAAAATGAAACCTGGGGGGGGGGGAGCTATAGCTATTTTTACCTTAAAATCATAAAATGTACTATACCTGTTGTAAGTAAATAAACAAACTTATGCCAAATTTACCGACTCTCCATCTCTCTACATCTATACTTAAGTATAATAATATTTTAATATAATATTATAAAGAGGTTAGATTTGTGTGTACGCAAACATAGGTGCACTCTCTGTTCCCTCACTTTCATAATCCGATAGGACGGCAGACCGCCACGACCGGGGAGAGGTCAAGCGCAGGACCAATGTCTTAAGCCGTCTAACACCGCCAACTTCCTGACTCCGGGCTGCTACTGTGAATATTTCTTGCTAGAAAAGACCCAATACTTAACAAAAATTTTGGCCCGACATGGGATTTGAACCCCGGACTCATTATCAGCGGTTGACACGCGACCGCTACACCATTGAGGCAGTCGGATAACAGAATAAAATGTCCTGCCACAGAAATATTAGATACCTACATTTTACTCAAGGTTTATCCCAAAATGTTTAAAAATAAATGTCCACCCGTGCGAAGCCGGGACGGGCCGCTAGTTTATAATAACCGAGAAACGCGAGCGACGCGAGCATGGCGGTCCGCCCAAGCAAGAAAGAAGAAAAGACCCCTTCTGGTGACATCGACGGCTGGCCTCGGCTGGCTGCGCTCGCCGTTGATTCTATATAAGTGGGTTGCCCTCCTATTTTGTTGTTAATAACAAAAAAAAAACTAGAAATGTTAGCTTCCTTGTCTTGCTAAGCATGCCTTACCAATTTCGAAAAAAGGCTGCGGCTCACTCCAGTCGCTCATACTTATTACTTTTTTAAGTTTCTTAAC
Source organism: Eupithecia subumbrata (assembly GCA_949316285.1). Classification (NCBI taxonomy): domain Eukaryota; kingdom Metazoa; phylum Arthropoda; class Insecta; order Lepidoptera; family Geometridae; genus Eupithecia; species Eupithecia subumbrata. The sequence goes on along the minus strand of OX438646.1, from coordinate 25,547,143 downwards.
AATTTTCTCAGCCACTGCTCACTTTTATTATTTTTTTATACGCTTCTTAACTTGCTTGTGACCACCTGTACGAGTAACAAACATTTGGATGCGTCGCGCCGCTCGTCGTTATATCGTACCTCGTCTAGCAGCGCGTGCAGTGCGTCGTGCCGGGCCGAGGGCCGGCTGTGGTCGGGCAGCGCGCGCCCGCCCGCGGCGCGGCCCGCCAGCGCGTCCGCCGCGCCCAGCACGAGCGCCGAGCCCGCGCAGCGACACGCGCCGCCGCCGCCGCCGCCGCACGCGACGTCCACGTGACAGGACAGCTCACTTAGAGCCGAGCTCCAACCACCTGCCAACATTCAACCGGTGCTTTATTTATCTGTACTTCTTCCACCGCACCGCCGCGCCACCGCGAGCGGTGTATGTGTCTTTCATAAAAATTCGTATGATAAAACCCGCACGCCTTCGCCTCCGGCCCGGCTACGTTTACTGTGTGTGACGGCTTTTAAGGCTGCACGAGTCGTCCGGTCCAACTCATCAGTGGGCGCGGCTTAAATGTATGCCATCTCATCTAACGTATTTTTAATAATTTACCAAATATAATAAAAGAATGTGATAGCATTCATAAGTACAAAAATATGTTGAAAGCACATGTCTACTCGATAGAATAATATAACTACATAAATAGAACACTATTAGATAACATAATTAGTTATGATTAGTAATTTAAGTTAAGTCTCAAATCCCAGGAGCTGTTTACCTACTTAAAGTTAGTTTAGTACACAGTTACTGTATAAATTTATCTCATTTTAAGTGAACTGTAATGTTTTTATGAGAAAATAAAGTTCTTTAAACCTAGATAATAGACATTCTCGCACGCTTGATGAAAGGTAAATAAACTTATTCGTTAAACGGCCGCGTAAAGAAATGCGAAAAGACTTAGCACAAGGGTTATTACAGAAAAACTATTGAGAGTATCATTTCAAAATAAATTTATTTCAACTTTTGAATAACTATAAACTATGTCTGTACGGGCTTTATTTTAGAGTTTTCTTTCTCCGTATGTTATTTATTTTCACCCAAAGTTGGGCTTAATCGATGTTGAAATACGAAAGAAAAATTAGAAGCTTGTATTTTTTTAATTAATACTTTTTTTACGGTTTCGGGTGCATACAGTCATAGATAATGACGAGATAAATTGATATTGTCCTTAGTTTGTGATGGTCAACATCAAACAGCGTTGTAGTTACCCTTCCACGTTTGTATGGAAAGAAGAGCGACTCGTTCAGCCTTAAGGTGGCGGTTCACGCCACGACAGAGACACAATGTTTTCGACTTTCCAGCAAGACTTGTAACTAAATCATATAGCGGTCTTTTGTATCAGTCTCGCAAACGAACAAAAACCTAAGTATGGTCTCGGTCTCCTGCCTAGGTTTCCGGTCTCTGCCGCGGCTTGAACCTCCACCAAGGCGTCAGTTCTCTCTCTCTTCCCTACTAGTTATCCTACAGGTACGGCGTCAGCCAAGCTGTGGAGTAAGTAGTCCTTAAGTAAACCCGTTTGCGAACTTATACCCAGATTATCCGTAGAAAACTTTCAAATTCTGCCATCACATGCATTGAACTACTATTACTAGCGTATGGAACGGACACCCGCGAACAACAACTTTGCGCCATGAGTTGTTGCCGGCCGGCAACAACTCATTTAGTCGTTCGCCTACGCCCATCGTGACACCACATGCGAATAAAACCAAATTAAAATGCCGTCTTGCATGTTAAAAACGTCTAAAAATTAATCAACTGCGAAGAAAAAAGATAGTGACTTGACTTAGCATCGGTAAGTAAACCGAATATCAACTAAAACCAACCAAAATTAATTTTTGTACATTATTTTCTATTGTGCCTGACATTTTGTTTGAAAATCATAGATTATGAAAAGTGATTCGTACAGATGGGATGTGTAGGTACCTACTAAAGGTTGGTGACAAAGGTTTAACTGATTATTATTTTTAACTCTTATAGACGACCTCCGTGCCTCAGCGGGCGAAGGTCCGCCTGCGACGCAGGAGGTTGCGGGTTCGATTCCCGTCTCGGAACAAATTTGTGTACGATCTGCAGAAATTTGTTCCGTTGGTCTGGGTGTTTTCTATGTATAATAAAAAAAATTGGTTGCCTGTAAAGTCGGTATACGGGCGAAAGTTTTACGTGACAACGACTTTGAGTGGTAAAATAATTATGTCTGTCTCTCCCGCTCTTAGGCGGGCTAACCATGCCCGAGTGGAAGGGACGCGTGCCTCTCACTCGCTCTCATTGTGAGCGCATAACGTGAGCGGAGCGTAACGCAGTTTCTTGAAGTGTCACCCGGCAAACCAATTTATAAGACGTTGTCACGTCAAAATATCTATATATGTACTGTATTGTATTAAGTATATCAGTTATCTAGTACCCATAACACAAGCTCTGCTAGCTTGGGGCTAGATAATGCTGTGTGAATTGTCCAGCATTATTTATTTATTTTATTTATTTATTACTCACCCTATGCCGTCTGTCTGATCAGTAACAGTAGTTACCTACCTACGGTAGGTATCTTTTGCAACCGTCATTATAAACTAAAGCTGTTTTATACCTAGGTAGGTAGGTATATTGTCGTCTGAACAAATATCTAAAGTTTTATAAATTTGTAATAGATCGATTGGCGACCTCTGTGGCGTGGTGGGCGAAGGTCCGTCTGGGACGCAGGAGGTGGGTTCGATTCCCGCCTTGGGACAGATGTGATAAAGTGTGGGGTCTAGTTAGTGCAAGCACCTACTGCATTCAAATTCAGTTCTGTATGCACAATCTGTCTGAAGTGTCCCTTCTGCGGTACTTGTGGGCGGGGCCGAGCGCGCCCCGCGCAGGCATCAATTTGCGACACATTTTTTGTTTGGTTTAGCTACTCTAACTACTTACAACTCACTGATCACATGCGATATCTGTCTCGGTATTTGAAGTCTTCATCATCGTAAGTTTTTGGGAAAATCTCAAAACGTGAAGATATCAACTAGGTACCGCGCCAAAATAAGAAGGTTGTCAAGCAGTGAGACCTCACCTATAGCTGCAGCGATGGCCCCCACCCCGCGCCACAGCCCCCTCTCGCGAGTGAAAGAGAAGGCGCGATGTGGATCCAGAGACGTGAGCGGGATGGACGCGACCACTCTCTCGACTAGAGTCGGCTCGAAGTCGGCTAGGCGCTCTATTAATGCCTGAAAAGGACAACAAGCATTCAGGATAAAAGAAAACTTTCGAACTCAATTAGTTTCCAATCTAACGCAAATCAACAATGCAGAATGTATGTATGGGTAATGCAAAATCGCAGTCACAGGAGAGTCTTGAAGCCTCTACCCCACAGCCGCGATTTTGAAGCGCGTTTTATGTCGCGCGATTAGTTGCGATTTTGTAGCGCGATTCCTTACATATTACAATTAATATAATTATCGCAAAAACGCAAGACGCAGAAACACGTCGTCCAACTTAAATCGCGTCGATAAATCGCAGCAGTGTGGAAGATCGTATGCGTCTTAGTATAGGTAAAACGTACTGCAAACAAATATCGCAACAAATCGCGCTTCAAAATCGCGGCTGTGGAGTAGAGGCTTTACGCGGTAATGTTATCTATGTATACAGTATTATATCTTCATACAAACGGTCGGAAGGTGAGTCATATCTACGCGCCTCGAGTTCGGTATACGGTATACGCTCGGTACACAACACAACCTGTCGCGAATGCGCCGCAGTGACGAACGAACGGTGTGATGCACAGAAATATGGTGTGATGGTTTATATTAATAAAATCTTTCATATAAAATCTTATATTTTTATCCAACTCCCTCGCCGCGTTACCCGCTGCGCTGCGTGGGGCCACACCGGCCACGATAGTGCGGCGGCGTAATTTTTTCTGTTAGGCGCTGGATTCTCTGTACCGTCGGCGCCCGAGCAAACGATGGACAAAAACATAAGAAATATCCGACTATCCTCTTTGTAAAACAAGATCCGTCAAGTGCGAGTGTAACTCGCGCGCCGAGGGTTTTGAACGTTTGTCAACAAATATGTACCAAAAGTACCGGTTAGAGACTTCGCAATTTAACGAATACCTAAGAATAGTAGGTTACATTTCAGATGGATCTCTCTGCATGCTTCGGTTAAGGTGGGTATTGGTAAATTTTTCGACTTTTTTCGAAATATTTCAAAAAGTATGAAAGTTACAGAAATTTGAAAAACTGGTTTGAAATGTCCAAACCAATACCTTTCATTTGATACCCCACTCGGTGAGGTAGCCCCCCCTTTTGAAAATGATTCCCCCCCATTTTGACCATTTTTCAAAAAGTGTTCTTTTTTCAAACTTCTCTATATTTTTCCTGTAAAATATAGATCCATGTCTATAAACGCTCCATACATTTTACATGGATCGCTCTGCAATCTTCGGAGATAGGGGGGGGGGGGGGAATGGGTATTTTTTCGACTTTTTTCGAAATATTTTAAAAAGTATGAAACCTACAAAAATTTCCAAATATATTTTGAAATGTACAAAATGGTACCTTTCATTTGATACCCCATATGACTCTGTAGGTATCTTTTAAAATTTCGGCATCACAATTTGTATGGAAAATATTCATTTTCATTTTTCATTTATTTTCATTTATTTTTCTCAAAATCTGTACAGGCGCACGAAATGTATTATTGTTTTAAATTTCAAGTTGATAGCTGCAGTAGTTTTTGAGTTATTAATGAGGGAAAAAAGAACAGACAAAGCGAGACCATAAGGGTTTTGAAACCGATCTTCGATCATCAAAACCCTAAAAATAGAACGCTTATCGCGAACGCTAGTCAAAACAGAACAAATCGTTAGCATTGTGTTTGTTGCTTGATTACAATGTGAGTTGACTGTACTTTAGAATAAATGTACCTATAGTCATTTTAATCAGCATGAAACATAGATATAAATCGTTAGATAGGCCCTTACCGCAGTGAGACCGCGCCGTGTTGTTCCACAGTCGAAGTGAGTGAGGCTCACTAACCTGGAGTTAGTGCACATCCTAACACAGTGTGAGCTGGACGTGTTGTAAAGGACGTTTGCGAACTTTGCGAGCAGTTTACTGTCACAAAATGCCATCGTGTGCCTTTCTAAAGTGCAACAACAATTCTAGAAACACAAATAAAGCCAGAGGTGTAACATTTCACTCGTAAGTATTGCGATTTCATTGAAAAACTTTTATTTTTCTTCCGCACTGTCCTAAAATAACAAATTTAAATGGCGAGTGCACGAAAGAGAAAGTCGTGTTGGCAACTAATCTGGGAGAAAAAGAGATGACACTATTTTCCCGGTACCTACGCTTCAGCGTAGACTGCACCGTTTTACAAATTGCACAGGTTTGTTTAGATAGTCACATTTTCGATTTCAGGGCTTATAAGGCCGTTTTTTTTCATAGAAGTATGTGCAATACGATTGCACACGAAATAATAATAATAATGATTAGGTTTATTGGCAAAAACACTATTTCTAACTATTATTTGTTCTACACAAATTGCACAGGTTTTTGACACTATGTTGGTTGACGCACACATTCAAACATTTTCGATTTCAGGGCATCTAAGGGTATACTTTTTTCAGGAAAGTTTGTGCAATACGATTGCACACGAAATGGTAATAACAACAGATAATTACAATGGCAGAAACACGATTTTTTAACTACTTTTTTGAATGTGTGCGTTAACCGTTAGTGTGCGTGCGTCGGCATTTTGTTAACCCACACATTCAAAAACAATGCCACAGTTTTTGGGGTCGGGGCCTAACTAACGATATAAATCTATGGCATGAAACACATTTTCTTTAGGTTTACCTAACGTTCATAATTGTAAGTTTTATACTTTTAGAGAAAATCGAATCAGAGTTCCAAGGTGGGTGGTCCGGTTTTTTTGCTTAGATGGACTTATGGTTGCCCACTTTTTTACTAAAAATATTGATAGTGATTTTGTTGCCGCTGAAATGCTAGGAATAAAAATTAAAAAGTAAGTTATAGATAAAATTTGGTGCAGAGATTTAACGATTTTATAGAATTTATTATTGTTATTTGTCGTCGGGAATTTTCGATCAAGTCCAGTTCAAGGTAAAGTCCTTTTTTTTGCCCTTTTATCTTACCCACGTACGATAGAAGGGCAAAAAAGAAGGGGCTACTGAATATCTCCGCTTAATGAGATCCAATTGCGATGGTAATTTTTTTATTTAAAAGGTAAATTGTCAGAGAAATTAAAAGTTACCTTAAACCTTACTTACTTTGGGGGTGAAGGTGGAATTCCCCCAAATATAAACAGAAGGAGATCTCCTCTGAACCGGGCCCGACCCATCTGGTCCACTGAGCCCGGTGGTCTTTCGACCGACAGTTGATGTCGGATAGTTATACAAATACAAAAATACAAAAATCTTTATTAGGAACAGAAAAAATAGTATAGAGTACAATTGTGGGCTGACTACCGCAAAAGTTAAAAACTGTGTAGCAGAGTCAGCGCCCTCCTCCGTTAACAAAATAATTGTGTTCCATCTTAAGAAATATAAAAATAACTGATCCAGTAAAATAGTACATAACAAGGTTACCTGTGTGTGTGTGTGTGTGTGGTGTATGTGTGTGTGTGTGTATGTGTGTGTGTATGTGTGTGTGTGTGTGTGTGTGGTGTGTATGGAGTGTGGAGGTATGTGGTAGCGTGGTGATCCTGAGGACACCGGTCTCATAAGAGTCCGGGCAACAGGAGTTACCGCTGTACGTGTGTGTGAATGTGTGCAAGTAGTGTGTAGGTATGTGAGAGTGTGGTGCTCCTGAGGACACCGGTCTCATGAGAGTCCGGGCAACAGGAGTTACCGCTGTACGTGTGTGTGAATGTGTGCAAGTAGTGTGTAGGTATGTGAGAGTGTGGTGCTCCTGAGGACACCGGTCTCATGAGAGTCCGGGCAACAGGAGTTACCGCTGTACGTGTGTGTGAATGTGTGCAAGTAGTGTGTAGGTATGTGAGAGTGTGGTGCTCCTGAGGACACCGGTCTCATGAGAGTCCGGGCAACAGGAGTTACCGCTGTACGTGTGTGTGAATGTGTGCAAGTAGTGTGTAGGTATGTGAGAGTGTGGTGCTCCTGAGGACACCGGTCTCATGAGAGTCCGGGCAACAGGAGTTACCGCTGTACGTGTGTGTGAATGTGTGCAAGTAGTGTGTAGGTATGTGAGAGTGTGGTGCTCCTGAGGACACCGGTCTCATGAGAGTCCGGGCAACAGGAGTTACCGCTGTACGTGTGTGTGAATGTGTGCAAGTAGTGTGTAGGTATGTGAGAGTGTGGTGCTCCTGAGGACACCGGTCTCATGAGAGTCCGGGCAACAGGAGTTACCGCTGTACGTGTGTGTGAATGTGTGCAAGTAGTGTGTAGGTATGTGAGAGTGTGGTGCTCCTGAGGACACCGGTCTCATGAGAGTCCGGGCAACAGGAGTTACCGCTGTACGTGTGTGTGAATGTGTGCAAGTAGTGTGTAGGTATGTGAGAGTGTGGTGCTCCTGAGGACACCGGTCTCATGAGAGTCCGGGCAACAGGAGTTACCACTGTACGTGTGTGTGTGTAGGATTTCATAATTCATTTTTGATGTTGTAAAATTTCCTCAGTATCCTCGTAAGAGATTGATAAAAGCCAATCAGTACATATACATTTACATTTAAAAATTGTGAGTGGGTAAATGTTAATCATTTTGTTTATTTTATTGTTTATACGACTACTAATGTAGTGATAATGACGACCTGCCACTGCAGTTTTGTGTGACACAGTTTTGCAGACAATGTCAGACCGTCGTTTTACTGTTACCAGGTTGGGGTCAAATATGGTTTGTGAGTGCTTGCGCAAGATAGTAGAAAGTATAAATAGTTTTCGAACGGAGAGGACTTTGCAGATTAAATAAAGACTTGAGGTTGAAAAGTCTCTTGGCTTCGAGGTCATGACTTTAAGAACCGTCGAAGTTGTCTATAGTCAGTTGTTACCGAATCAAGCGTTTGCGCGATCTAGGATTGCTTTCTCTTTTTGCTTTTTCCGATAGTTCATAACGACATCTAACGGATGTTTATAGAAGCGCTTAGGTAGGTTTTTACATCCTTCATCGTTTCGCTGCTAACGCCTCTATTGACAAGTTAGCCTTGTAGTTCGGCCGTTGTCGCCTAGAGGTCGCCTACACTTACTACCGAAAATCCTTCTATTCAACCAATTTTTATCAGAATAAAAATAGGTATAGATCTGATGAGGATTTTCGGCGTGACGAGTAGAATAGTTATTTAAAATGCACTGATTGTATGCCCAGGTGCACGAATGCACCTAAGGGCAGAAGCGGGGAATTCATCGACCCCGCGTCCGGCGAGGTCGGTAATTGGTCGTTTGTGTAGTGTGCGGAAGTGAATTGGGACTGGTTGCCGTCACCTCCGGGTTAGCGGCGGTGATTGGGTGAACGGGGTCACCGCACCGAGAACGTTTCTAGATCTACGGAGGAGACTTCATCTATGCAACTTTATGGCTACTTTTATTACCGCAAAAGCGCGTGCGTGCGACAATCCACACTGCATCATCCAGCCAGAACTAAGCAGAACCGGTCCCTGCCCGTGGTCCACCTACATAGAACATCTGGCTGTACCAGGGGCTTTTTTTTATTTCCGTGGTCCACCTCAAGATAACTGGGTGTTCCAGGGGATTTTTTATAATTTCCGTGGTTCACCTATATACATGAACTACGTCGTAAAAGTTAGGCTGGTAAAGTAAATAATAAAAACCTGAGTGGAGTCAGGCGAAGGTGGTATGTTAGCTAGTTCTCCGCGCACCGCGGCGTCACCTACAGATTCCACGAAGCATTGCTCACAAGAGCACTGCTCCCAAAGCATGCACCATAGCTCCTCACTGAAACATAACATTAAAAAACTATTATTGTCCATACTTATCCTATCCATATATCCATTGGAACTAATATTAATTAATGCTAAGGTAATTCTGTCTGTCCTTTTCACGCCTAGACGGCTGAACAGAGCATTGTGTTATTTGGCTTAGAGATAGATGATAACAGAAAAGAACATAGGTAATTATAAAAATAACAAACTCCGTGGCGCAGCGGGAGAAGGTCCGCCTGCGACGCAGTAGGTTGCGGGTTCGATTCCCGCCTCAGAACAAATTTGTGTACGATCTGCAGAAATTTGTTCCGTTGGTCTGGGTGTATAATAAAAAAATATCTATCTATGTAGTGTATTGTATTATGTATATCAGTTTTCTAGTACCCATAACACAAGCTCTGCTTAGCTTGGGGCTAGATAATGCTGTAGAATTGTCCAGCATTATTTATTTATTATAAAAAAAACCAGGAAACGCGCATACAAAACCCCGGGCAGAAAGTTAGTTAAATATTAAATTAAGTAATTTAGTATGGGTATCTAATCAACTGGACAAAATGTAGGCTAAGCTTTGCGATACTTTAGGACAAACTTCTCTGAGCGCAAGTGAACGATAAACGATGAGACGAGGGCTCATTTATGCTCAGCTCAGCATATTACAAATAGCCATAACATTTGCTTAACAAGTGATGTGGAAAAGTAAAAGATGCAGCAAAGTTAAAGATAGCAAAGTAATATGATTAAGTGTGACTCCACTTACCCAAGATCGTATTTGACGCACAACCTCACGACCTGATCCGCCACATTCTTGTTGTTCAAAATGTGAGGCCGCTCAGAAATATTTGTAATCAGCTTCAAAGCCAAAGACTTAGCATCAGGTCCACGGGTCGTACTGAGCAGTCTCAGAGCTTGCAAGTGCCGTCCGGCGGAGTAGAAGGCCTGCGCCCTGGTGAGTAGGTCCCTCGGCCGGACGCGCACTACGCCGCGGCGCCCTAACAGAGATAGGGCTCCATCGGTCACGCACGCGCCGGCTAAAGCACTGCCGCCGGCGACGCACATGGCACGAGACACGCGACCGTCTGTCCAGTGGCCCTAAGAAACGAATTCATTTTATGAGATGTATAAAAATATGATTTTAACAAAAAAAAAATCAATTCAAGGTTTAAAGTGAAGGCCACGCGTTAAGTAAAAACTCTTGTTTTTACTATTTTATAGGTTCTACACGTAATTTAAATAGCGAAATAGAAGTTTTCCGCATATTGTGAGCCATAACATGCAGCTAACCTTGAATCAATTGTCATTTTGGAGTCGGGATATTTTAACCACTCAGATTTTATTATAATTATTGATTTATAGACGAGCAGCTGACAGCTGATATGTTTATATCACAGTGATTTTAAAGTTTTTCACTACACTATTTTGTCTCTTGCAGTGGTCAGATTGTGCGTTCATAACCAGTGGTCGAGTCTATTTTTGAAGCTATTTTTTTACTATAAAAACTTTCGTAGATTGATGAATTCATTATGTATGGTGTTCTTCCATACATATATATCTATCTATGTAGTGTATTGTATTAAGTATATCAGTTATCTAGTACCCATAACACAAGCTCTGCTTAGCTTGGGGCTAGATAATTGTGTGAATTGTTCAGCATTATTTATTTATTTATTCGAACACGAAACACAACCTAGGTCCGTAGTTAACATGCTTACATTCATAATGAGCACTTTTGGATTTATTGACATTTTATTGATTTTAATTATAAAACTCTTTCATGTATCTCTTAAATTTATAGAATGCGATCTATTTGCGGATGGATGGCATCTACTGACATTAAATTGCCTGGCTTTTTGCGAGTTGAGAATTAGATCTCTTTTATATTCAATATTTACTTTGACTTTCATTTAATTTTTTTATTGTTTTATTCATTAGCTACCATAAATTATTATTATTATTTTGTTATAAGATAAATTTATTAGTAATAAATTATATTGATTATCTTTGAATTATATAAAATGTAACATTTAATAATTCCTGTATGACTAGTGTGATTACAATAGAAAATTCTGTACTCAATAAATAAATAGACTCCATAAGAAAATTGATTGATTCAAAATAGTTTGTCTTAGCATGGGTTCATAGCAAATGACTTTTAAATAGCCGCAAAACTACTTATCTGTGAGCTAAATAACTTGTAGGTTACTTAGAAAGCAAAAATCACAAAAACCGGTAAAAAATTAAAAAGCGTGTCTCCTTAAGCCTTAGGGGATCGGGTTTAAAATGATTACATTTTTACATACCTTAAAAAAAGCTGATGCATAAACTGGTTCAATATGAGACAGCTCAAGAGGTTTATCATAATCATCTCCCCATAGTCGTAAATTCTCGTCCCTGTCAAATATCGCTAAGGAGCCTCCGAGCCAGCCCAACCAAAGCGGAATAGTTTTCAGTTCTACGCGATGTATTGGTCTGATAGATATAGATGTCCCCGTGATGGATAACGTCAACCATTGCAGGGTGGTTGCTCGTGCGCACACAAGTGATTTCTCATCAGTTTCGCTCCACTCGATCACTGGTAGGGTCTCCGGGGGGCCAGTGAGGCGCATGCCAGCCGCGCGGCCCCCGGCCACTATAATAAGCCGCGTGAGCGTCGCCAGAGCCAAAACCCGAGCGCAGCGCGCCGACATTGTTACTACTTCCCCTCTCGCTCCGGAAAAGAGGCATGAGCTTCTTGTAGACCGCACGCCAAGCGGCCGCGTGAACTTCATCAACCACACTGACCCACCAGTGTCTAGCGCCAACCCTGAACTCGCAGCCCAAGTAACCCGTAGTATTCCCCATATTTCTCCACCCAGAGTGATACGCCTCATAATTGTCCCCTGAGAGCTTTCATACTGGCATATAAGACCTCTAGCGAAGCCAGCGAGCAGTCTAGAGCTGTCCTTATTGTAAGCAATTGATGCGATAGCTCCACTTGAATCAACATTGGCATTGCAGACCCATCTCAAGGTCTGATCATGAAATGATAGCAGCTGTCCTTGGGCAGTACCCACTGTGAGTTTTCCGTCAATACCCACTCCTAAAGCTGTAGCAGCACCGGCTGGTGACCTCTCCTGAAATCAGAAAGTATTTGTTTAATTATTAAACCAATATGAAATATATATATAACCCCCTTTGTGAGGGAGGCATGTTCAGCAATTGACGTATGTGTGCTAGGAAGACAACATCATGCCATTATTTATTACTAGTTTCTGACCGGGGCTTTGCACGCGTTGTTTCTATGGAAACATTTAAAGGTTATTTCTATCCCATGGGAACTGTTTTGTGGGATAAAAAGTAACCTATGTTTGATTCCAGGCTTAGTGCTACATGCCAAATGCAAAATTTCAGCTTGATTGGTTTAGTCGTTTTGGCGTGAAGAGGTAACAAAGGCTTGGTCTAAAAATCCCCTGCGAAGGGGATTATTAGATTTTGTCTAAAAATCCCCTTACAATCGGACCAAGGTGCAGAAGGGGATTATTAGACAAAAGTCTAGAAATCCTCCTATCAATTTAATTTATGTTGGCGGAAGGGGATTAATAAAAAAAAATATAGAAATCCCAAAAGTTCGTGCAAGCCAGGTGGCTTAGCCTTAACTAGCCTACAAATTAACGTCCCACAGTCACCCATCCAAGACCTGGCCGGGCCGAACTTTGCTTAACCTTGCTCATCGCTAAGAAACACTCTCAAAATTAAACACTTCAAATGAAAACGAATGATGTAGGAAATAGAGAATTTCACCCATCCATCTATCCATCCATCCGAACTTTCGTATTTATAATATTAGTGTGTTTGATAAATATCTTTATCTAGTATGCATTATAACCAGAGATAGAATAGGTAGTGCAATTTGGGGTTGATGACCTCAAACATTATAAATAGTATGTTTATGCCCCCAGGATTTGAAAAAAATATTTTACTTAATGCGGTTACTACCCGTTTTCAATAACTTAAGTGCATTTTATTAGCTTTACTTGACTTTTGACCTAATAATAAAATTAATTTATGGTACTGAATTGAATTTGAGTAGCACAAATAAATTTTATTATTAAGTAAAGGCAAAGCAGAGGTCTGGTATACAAAAGCCAAATGGTCACACAAAGAGATCAAATCAGTCCACAAAACAAGCCAAGGCGTCGTTAAAATAATAAAATCCATAAGGTAAATTAAATCCTCCTACACAGCCGCGATTTTTAAGCGCGTCTTGTGGACAGGATTTAACGCGTTTTTGTAAGCGCGATTTCCAGACGCCACGCGTGGGGTGGAGGCTTGAAACTGAATTCACTCAATGAAGTACTTGAATATCTAAACTAAATGAACGAACTTTGCTTCTCTGACTGCATTTATGATCACTTCTTATCTTATCGCTGCCCTTGTGATGACGAAACATTCCAAAATATTCTTTTTCTAACTTGAAGTAAATACCAATATGGCAGCAAGTTAAGCTTCATTCATAATATTATGAATTGATAATATCGTAAGAATGTCTATTTAAAATATTATTTTACATGGTATTAAATAATGTTTTTTCATTCAACACCTGGGACTTGTATGGCATGTCCATTTCTCATTAAATTCCCGGGACTTGTAAGGTATGACCACATATGATATCCTCATGAAGTCCCGTTAAATTGCACTATCTATTCCTATCATTGATTATAACAGAATCTCAGTTAATGCTGTATGGATTGTGATCATTAATTAAATTATTTAAGTTCAGTTTCATAGAACATAGAGCCAGCCCGTCCAAATACCTGTGCTTGTTTCATCTGTTGGGACACTGCTAGAAGGAAATCCACTTGAAGTGCAGAACATGTAGCTGGTTCTTCTTCAGTTTTGATGTATTCATTTTCAACACCATTTTCTTCAATATCAATGGATAATATCTCCTCCAGTGTTGGTGCCTCACTTGCAGGTAATGCATATTCAATTTCATCTAACTATAAATAACAAATTCAAAGATTTAAATAAAAATGTTAAGCATAGCTCATACAACTAAACGAGATAATTGTTATTGGTTCACAAGACACAAGAACATACAATGTTAAGAATGATTTAAAGAGAAAAAACCATGTGAGACCAAATGATTGCCACTTAGCATGTGCTGCAGAAGCTTTGGGAGCAGTTGCAGTGCTGGTCTTCTGTGGCTTCTTAGCGTAGTGTGTCACTGGCTATGGACATACTCTTGACAATTATTTTTATTTAATTTATTTTATTAATTTACTAAGAACATCCTTGTGATTTTGTGTGCAGTAAAATCAGGATCATTAAGGCCTTTGATTAGTTCTTAACCTGGAATTACACATTCCGAGAAAAAAATAATTTCAAGGCAAAATGCTACTTTTCAAGGAATAAGGTGATCAAGGTTGTAATAAATTTGTCATTAAAATAGTAGTCTAATTTCTATTGTTTATATAAGTACCTATGTTATTATTCTTGGTGCCCATTAAACTCTTTTGTATAGTATCACAAACTGACCAAGGATTTTAAACCATTCCTTTGTTTATATAAATAGCTAAACCAATTAAGTAGTGTTGATAGTTTATCTACTATCAAAACTCCTAACTGTAAAGGCACAATTCTTTATTTAATTGAAAAGCTAGGCTTGTAGGTACTAATAATGTGCAAGAAACTACAGAGTGTAAGCCTTATGGTACTAAATCAAGGGGTAGATAAAGGGTAGGCAGCTAGATAAAAATTAGGGTAGAAACTTTTAAGTCACAGGAAAACTTGATCATGATAAAATCCTAGCTTTTTTATAAAAAGGGGCGTTTCTTACCTCTTCAATATCGAGATAAGGAAGACTACTAACTGACTCCAAATCAGAGTCCAATAACGATTGCACCGATGGAGTTTTCAGTAAATCCATGCTGATGCAGGAGCGCAAGACTAATAAAATTCACGTAGCAAAAGTTTCAGAACGCTAAGACACTTTTGAAAGAAAGAAAGAATACTTATTTGTAACATAATTAAACATAGAGAAAGGTAGGTAGTTATTTGTATTTTTTGAAGATGTGAAGAAAAGTTTTTCGTTTGGTACGAAGGTGATGCCAACTATTATTTGATATTATTTTGTAGATTTTTGGGTAAAATACAATCTTATTAAAATACAATCCTAAACTACTCCTACATAGAAATGAGAGAGAGCGTTTTGGACCCTTGTGTGTGTAGGTCACGGCGGCGTCGCATTAATGTAAAGATGTCATTTTTATAATCTTTTAAACAGTACCTAGTCGTATAAAATAATAATGTTAGACAAATAATGTTAGACAATTCACACAGCATTATCCAGCCCCAAGCTATTGCTAAGCAGAGCTTGTGTTATGGGTACTAGATAACTGATAAACTTAATACAATACACTACATAGATAGGTACATATTTTTTATTATAAATAGAAAACACCCAGACCAACGGATCAAATTTCTGCAGATCATACACAAATTTGTTCCAAGGCGGGAATCGAACCCGCAACCTCCTGCGTCGCAGGCGGACTTTTGCCCGCTGCGCCACGGAGGTCGTCGAATCGTATTAAATAACGATGTGGTTGAACTAGTACTAAATCCATATATATAAAAAAAAATCGTGTTAGTTACACTATTTATAACTCAAGAACGGCTGAACCGATTTGGCTGAAAATTGGTGGGGAGGCAGCTTAGAACCAGGAGACGGACATAGGCTATGTTATATCCCGGAATTACCATGGGAACGGGAACTACGCAGGCGAAGCCGCGGGCAGCAGCTAGTATTTAATAAAAAGAATTATATAAATAAAATATTTTTCTTGCTATAATTCATTTTATTTAGCGCCTCATTCTTCTTATTCTGCTTAATCCATTATATGGATTAATGAGGATCCGTAACGATTTTAGGTGAGAATGCAGATTTATAGAACTAAGAAATCCATAACAAACAGTGCAATAATTTTTGTTCTACGACAAAAATTGACGAAGTTATGACCAAATTACTAGCGAACATCACAGAATTTTCTTTAATTTTATTTTTCATGCGTTGGTTCTCTCAAAACTGAGTCTATCTGGTTCGATTTTTTTTCATAAACTTATATAGTTCCGTAGTAAATCACAAAAAAAATTATATCTGCCTACGGTTAACGGGCGGCCTCCGAGCGAGTGACGTCACACGCACCCGCGGGGCGGGGCGGTCACTAAGTGAACTTCGCTAGTAATTTGGTCATAACTTCGTCAATTTTTCTCGTAGTACAATTTTTTTTTGCACTGTGTGTTATGGATTTCTTAGCTATATAAATCTGCATTCTCAACTAAAATCGTTACGGATCCGCATTATTCATAGGTAATGTGGGAAAATGTATTAAATTGCTGGCAAAACTTCGTTTCTTGCCTCTTTGTCTGTCAAATCATTTAGTGTCATGTCAAGTAACTGTCACAGTCACTCATCATGAAGCAGCTGCCAAAAATGATGAAGCCAAAATTTGTCTATGGAATGGCCTTGGCATGGCAACATTGATTGACAAAATTCATCGTTGACAACTCGTTGAATGAACGATGACCTATTTTAAATTTGTTCTTCATTCCTTCCAATCCAAGTTCCATTCCATTCTTCATTCACTTTATCAACCAATTCATTCAATGGTTGTTGAGCTCGTTCGTGTTGTGGATTAAACTTAGCGCTCATAAACTGCACTTCTATTCTAAAGTTCTACTATTTTAGGCATTTCCATCAACATCTAGATTGTCGCATTTTATAAATATCTTCATCAGAAAGGACAACGTGTGGTTTGTGAAAGTGTGCCTGGACAGCGTATTGAAGTCTCAGTCAAGTTCAGTCGCCATCTTGTTATAGAAACAACACAAAGGTCGTTGTCGTAAGTTTTAATCTTCTAACTACTATGTCCGATAGCAATCCAAAGGACCCACCTCTACAAACTATGAACGGCATGCCGCCAAATCATAATCCATGGCTGTATGGCATGTACAATCCATACAATGGTTACCATGGTGGTTATCCACCGCAGTACAACCCTTACTTTAATCACATGGGCAATAATGCAGGATTTCAAAATAATCTTCAACAATTTCAACAAAATCAAGATCATGGGCATCCCCCTTTCTCTAAACCTCCCCCAGCTCCTCTTCTGGGAATGTCGCCCCTTGACACAAATTTTCCCTTTTTCAATCAATCGCCGATTAGGTTCAATTTGAATAATGCCAAAAAGGCTTCTCCCCTGCTCAATGAAAATCCTCTTCTGAATAACAATCCAAAAAAGAAACGCAAGAAGAATAATAACAATCTTCAAAATGAACCAGATTCATCCTCAAGTGATGTAGCTCCCCCGCTGCCAGATGAGCAGCCCCCCCCACTGCCCCCTCCCCCACCACCGGAGGACCCCTTGCCTCCACCTCCTCCCCCTCCTCCATTAGATGTGCCACTGCCCCCTCCAATTGCTACAGAAGACATCCCAGAACCTCCAGCTGAGCCCTCAAAAGATAATCAACATAGAGAAACAGGAGTTGAAAATAACAAGAAACATCTTGATATGCTAAACTCACATTTCACAAGTACAGAGCTAATATGGCCAGAAAGCCTTGAGAGGTATGTCAAGAGATGTTATGAAAAATGCAAGTCAAAATTTGACCATGATCAGATTGATATCTGTTTGAGGGGACGTATTACAGCAGCAAGCGCAAAGGATGAATTATGGACCAGGAATTGGGACAATGAGCCAATACCTAGTGTCCATAGTGAGCGCAACAGCTTGACTGTGAAACCTAATAATTTGAGTGCCAAGCCTGTGCGAGGTACCTTAAGTTTGTATCAAAAGTGTGAGAATATTGCAGAGTCAAGTCGAGGTAGAACTGGTAGGAATAATAATTTCAATGGTCACAAGAATTCACCTCAAAGGCGTCGCCGCCCTTATTCCAGGAGTGAATCAAAATCTAGGAGTCCTCCCAGAAAACGTCTAAGGTAACTTGTACTTTTTTACTCTAACTGCAAATTATCACTTCCTTATAAGGCAAAATTTACATTTTAGTTTATCTTTATTACAGCCCCTGTTCTACATCAGGAGATGAAATTGAGGAGAGGAAGCAGCCCAAAGGCAAAGGACGACTCAAGGTGAAGGATAGATTATCTTTAGATGCCAACAAAAACACTAAAAAAGATAAGTATAACAACAAAAATGCTAAAAAAAAGCAGTACAACCAATTTGGTGTGGAAGAAATTCAGGTTAACGCTGAAAGACTTCAAAAAAGAGCAGAAAGATTTGCAGGTTCTTCTAATATTCCCACCATAGCAAGCTCAGTGCAAGGAGGATCAAATAAGAAGACAGAAATGATTGCCAGGAAAACTATAATTCAAGATAATGAAGGGGATTATGAACTGATGAACATGCATATTGTGGGTACATGCTTAGACCTTGAGAAATCATTTTTGAGATTGACAAAGGCCCCTGAAGCATGTGAAGTGCGGCCTGTCCATGTACTCATGAGTTCTCTCAAAAATGTTAAGGAAAGGTGGATTGATAGGCAGGACTACAGATATGCATGTGATCAGTTGAAATCAATCAGACAGGATTTAACGGTAATTAGTAGAAACAAAATAATAAATAAATTTTTGCTTATTTTATTATGTTTCAAAAAGTACATAGTCTAAAATCTTATCGTATCTTTTCAGGTGCAAGGCATAAGGGACAACTTTACAGTGGTGGTGTATGAAACTCATGCTAGAATTGCTTTAGAAAGAGGAGACCATCAGGAATTCAATCAATGTCAAACTCAACTAAAGATGTTGTACAGTGAGCTACCCAGCAGCCGGGCAAATGCGGCTGAATTCACCGCTTACAGAATATTGTACTACATATTCACAACAAGTACATTAGGTACCTATATTTTATTTATAATGATTTTATTGCAGATCTGTTTGCTATGGTACCTATTTATTTATATATATTTTTTGTTACAGATTTAACAACTATTTTCCAGTTTTTAACAAAAGATGACATGAAACATGAATGCATAAAACACGCTCTTGAGACACGATGTGCTTGGGCAACTGGTAACCTGCACAAGTTTTTCTTGTTGTACAAGACAGCCCCACTTATGGCTGCCTACCTCATGGACTGGTTTGTCTTGAGAGAAAGGAAGCTCTACCTCAAATACATCCTTAAGTCGTACGTCTTTCTGCTATTTTATACCTTACTAATATTTGTGTATTTCAGTGCAATACTGATCTGCTCAATATTTACCTCAAATAATGAAAAACCAAAATCTTGGCAAATCTTGCAGTTTACCTTCAATAATGAAAAACCACAATCATGGCATATCTTGCAATTTATCACAAAAAACTTATAATAGTAGAATTGCTAACTTAAACTTTTACATGCATAATTTAATATTTCTCCTTCACAACTAAGCATTCCTATGCAAATTGTAAACATAACTTATGTGTAGTGGGTGACTCAAGAGATGGGCAATATTTTGCAAAGAGGAACCAAAATAGAAACATGGGGATTGTTGTTTAGAGTAGAATAAATAAATAAATGAATAATAAATAATGCTGGACAATTCACACAGCATTATCTAGCCCCAAACTAAGCAGAGCTTGTGTTATGGGTACTAGATAACTGATATACGTAATACAATATATTAAATAAATAGATATTTTTATTATACATAGAAAACACCCAGACCAACGAAACAAATTTCTGCAGATCATACACAAATTTGTTCCGAGGCGGGGATCGAACCCGCAACCTCCTGCGTCGCAGGCGGACCTTCGCCCGCTGCGCCACGGAGGTCGTCTAAAATAAAGAATGTCACTTTGTCATGGAATGCATAAATTATTTGAAATAAATTCCTTCAACTTCAATAATGTACGCAATGTGTCTATGACCATGCGATGTCATTATTATCTATTCTACCCTAGAGAACATTTCCCGTGCTAGGCCTACTGGTAGAAAGGGAATGCTATGATGGCCAAACCTCGAAATTAAATGAAGCTTAAATAGTCGTTAAATAAGTAAGTCTTGAAAAATACATAGGACTTTGACTTTTTTGGAATTTGTACCTGACTTTAGGGAGAAGACGACATTGAAGGGGTCACAAAGAATCGATAGATGGAGGCGGCTCAGGACCTCTATTTGTGGCGTCGTTTGGCGGAGGCCTATGTCCAGCTGTGGATATGTGTGGGCTGATAAGTTATTGAAAGGAACTTTGCTCAAAGTATTGTGTGGCAATGTGTCAAGCAAGATATAATAGACGAACTCTATTCAATTTTTAAGTCTGACAAATAAGATTGGCTAATATTTTGGTATCATAAAAACAATAAATTAGTGGACCTGAATTACGGTCAGTGAATCATACATAACTTACCATAATGCTACAATCTACAAGCTTTATTTATCACATTTAGAAAGTTTTCTGCCAAATATCCAACATCATTCTTGTCTCCTAAATTAGTTCAATTGTATGTCTCATCTGGTATTTTATAGTTTATGCTTACCTTATTTTGGGGCTAACTTAAGTAGGTGGTAGAACCTCTTCTGGTTGTACAGAAGAGACACAAGACGAATAGTCCAGTCATTTTAGCCAAAAAATAGGGTCGACCTCGCAATTCCCTACCAGCTGGAAACTCGTATAGGTACGCCATGGGTACGCCTTCATTTTGGCGTTATAGACGTTGTCTCAAAAGTCATACAAAATGTCGTGTTTGTTTGATTAGTAAGTTATTCAATGTCGACTGACAAAAAAATGCAATGATGTTGGCAGCTAATATAAGGTTGAAGAGCATAAATTTTGTTCCAAAAAATTTTTCATGGGTTCTGTTTTTGAGAGTGCGAAGGACGAGCTGCACTCGGCCTTACCTAGTATGGGGGCACCCGTAACCAGAGGAGGTACAGGTACCTACAGTTTCAGCAACACAGTTTCTTTTTGAAACATCAGCTGTTTTGGAGAATACCATTTCGGCATAAAACAATTTTAGTTAAGTGTGAGTAGCGCCAAAAAATTAGTGAAAAGAGGGACATGTTAGTCAGTTATTTTGATGCCTGACCTGACCGATGCAAGCATGAAAAAAATCTGAGCAGCGGAAGTCAGTTAAATTAATTCCAAAATATTTATATGACGTTACTTAACACGGAACGAACACAGATCTTTAATTATTTTTCTATGAAGATTATGCTATAATTATGTACTAGCTGAACACCGCGGCTTCGCCCGCGTGGACATCATACAAATTTCATAAATTTAGTGCACACCAATAGGAGTAGTTTTTAAAAATAATAAATACGAATCATTATTTACTTTATACTTTATATATACAGAGTTTTGAGTCAATCGAGCCAAGGAGTATTTTGCATAGAAACTTTACCACCCTTTCTAACCCCCTGAGAGGTTAATTTTTCAAAATTAGCGCTGCTAATTTCCGCCTTCATCTCAAAAACGGTTGAGCGCATAAAAAATATTGGGATTTTTATGTTATGTTATGTTATGGTTATGACCTTGATTAACTTACTAATTGAACAACATATTTTTTTGTACTTTTGAGACAACATTTATAACGCCAAAATGAAGGCGTACACGCGTTTCCAGCTGGTTTTCTTGGAATTGCTAAGTGAATCCGTAACAGGTATCTGGCCTAGGTGTTTTTTATGAAGCGAAAGGATGTTGAAAACCTCACTTTCCATGGGCATAACGAAAGTTGTATGGGCATTATTAGTAAATATCTACACAACGTACCTAATTTAGTGTTCATTCATTCTTCTGGCTGGCATAATTTTGTTGTAGATAGAGCAAATGTTTCATTCTATTTGATATATTTATTTTTATTGTGATCAATCATTCCTACTTTTGGTAGGAGACAAGACTGATTTTTGGTTGGCTTCTTTACAACGCATGTTTTTATTTTACCGGCGGTAGTGCTGGTCGTGTTTATTAACATTTTTTTGTATGCACAGCTACAGGCAGAATATCCCCGTGGACTTCATCGTTCGAGAGTTGGCGTTCGAGTCAAGTTCTAAGGCTATAGAATTCCTTAATACTTATCCTCTGTCATATACTGATTGCGATCAAACTCAAATCGATTGCAAGGCCAGTACCTCAGTTTTAGCGAATATTTAACATTTTGTATTATGCAAAAAACATCCTCCTACAGTGTACTGTGTGGTTATGTAAACGCCACACTTAACAGGAGGCGCCACTTTAGCGGAGCCGTGTCATCGTTGCTTCTCGTCTTATTCTCACTTCATTCTTATCAGCTTGCTAGGAATAAGTTGTGCAAAAGGAACCTTCAACTGATAGAGTTGTGCTGTGGAGGGATAAGAAGACCTAAACTACGAACAAAGAAGAACACGACTGATGTTGAAGCTGGGAAACAAGTTTAGTGCAGAATAGACTGTCATAGACATTTTAAAAGTGCTTTTAAGGACTTTGTGTTGATATTATAATCTTATTCATAGAATTTGTAAATATTGTACATTTGAATCTACATAATGTAAGTGGTCTGTAAATCGTTGAGTATCTATTATTCCATATAAGAATTTACATTAAAATTAATTTATGATTTTATCATGTTTCATTGAGTTTTTTGTACTACGTAGGTTAATAATCCCCAATCTTGACAATCTAGTTTAGTCTCTCTTTGCTATAAGAGGTATGTCAGGAGTTCTCACAACTTTCCATGTTTGCCATATCCTTCAGTTTTTAGGTTCAAAGGAGTGTTATTAGTGAGCCTAAGCCATTCACTGCTCGGTCTCACTGAGGTGGCATGAGCGCTGGTGCATTGTTGCTATGAGGGCTGGTGCATTGTTGCTCTGAGCAGCTGTGATTCTTGTTCAACAGAAGCTTTGAGCACTTGCTCATGTGACTGCAGTGTCATGGGCACTCACTGAACTGTTCTTGACAAGGAGATAGGTAGAATGTAGGTATCTATCATATTATTATTATTTGTGATACACAGGCAGCTGTTAAGCTGATGCATGTATATCTGCATCTTTGTCAATGTGATTAAATATTTGTCTAGTCTGTTTTTGAAAGATACATACATGGCAGATTTTTTATGAAGTATTGCGCCGAAGCTAGTTATAATAAAATATTCATTCAACCACACCATGTTTTAATTTCTAACACAAATAAAGCTTCGCAGATCTAGTTAATACATTAGGTTCATTATTTACATACATTTACTTAATTAACAAATTACATTGGTAGATGATATCATTATCTGCTCATAATGAGTAGAAGAAACATTAGCTAAAATCCAGGAATTTAGGTTTTTTAGAAATGTGGCAGACATACTTTTCCAGCAAATAACTCTGAAATAACAGTGATCCACAAAGAGAGCACAAATAGTATGTAAGATATTCCCACTTGGTGGCTGTTGGGTAGTTGGTAAGGTTGCCCTCCAATTTCGTCAACATGAAAGCCCATGGGGAAAATGACAGCAGCCATGCAGAACACCACCACTGAAATAGAAAAGAACCACTTTCCTAAGAACAAGGCCTACACATTGAAGTATTAATCACAGAGCTGATCGTGTAGATACATCATCATCATCAACCTATAATAGTCCACAGCTGGACATAAACCTCTTTGTCTTGCTGCATGCAGCATCTGCCTGCAGTCCTTCTATCCAATCCTGGCTAGGAGGGATGATGACCTGCGATAGACAAACATAGTGTAGGATGCCCTCCAGTCGGAGGGCATGTTTGTCTAGTCTATGTTTGTCTAGTCGGTTAGGCAAACTTAGTATAGAATATGACATCTAGAATATGTCTTGTAAAATGTAGAAAGCTAGATCTGAAACTATGTAATTCAACTTACTTGCAGCAAATCCTACCCATCGAGCATATGGTATTACATTTCGATCAAAATGACTTGAAGCAAGTAGTATTACAGTTGTCGTGATGCAAATGCAGCCAATAAAGATGCATGTCAATGCTAGTAGCCATTCAGGTTGCAAATCCGGAGTAAAGCAAACTTGCGGCCTATTGTAGAGAGTTATACAAGACCACATTAGACCCAGACGTGTGTCACCTGTAATGTAATAATTGTAATGCATTTTGAGAATATACATTTTCTTGCAATCATTTGGATTGGATGAAAATGCTCATTCAATCATTTAGCGTAAGGATAAAATTAATGACCTCCAACATCTGTGATAATCCAATCTGGCATTGCAAGGCTGACAATTGCAAAAACATCTGCAGCCATGAACAAAGTTCCTGAAATCACTGTAAGCTTATCCATTTTATTTTCGTTTCAGTGCATATTATTTTGTGATATCTTTTTATGTTTATTTCGTTTTTTGTTGTTTTGACTCGGATCGCGCTGTTGATATAAATATTCCTTGACAATTTGACATTGACATATTCATTTGACTATCAGGCTATTCCCACACGGAACGTAGTCGACCAACTTCTGTCGCGTCGATAATAATCGCAGCAGTATGTTAGATCGTGTATGCGTCAATCTTTATACAAAATGTACCTACTTCAAATAAATATCGCAACAAAACGCGCGACACAAGACGCGCTTCAAAATCACGGCTGTGGGGTATTTTTCTGATTCTGACGTGCCATGTCTATTTGTCCAATGGTCCAGTCCAAGCTTTGGTCTGTGGCCAATATAGCTTATACACGGTGGGTGGCCAACAACTAAGGGGTAGGTACTCAACTCGCTCTCAACTTTATGCTTTGTTTGGCATCCCACCCACCCCGTGTGACTTTGCACCGTGAACGGAGGAGCGTCGCTGTCGCTGCCGCGCCGCCGGCGCCGCCGCCCCACCGCCCCAGCCGCTGCGAGTCCGGTGTGAATTAAAGCCGTCACACACAGAAACCGTGGCCGGGCCGAAGGCGTGCGAGTTATATCATATGAATTTATATGAGAGACTACACACGCCACCCGGCGGTGTATGTGTAGTCTCACATATAAATTCACGCATTACCACCCGCACGCCCTCGCCTCCGCCCCGGCCACGGTTTCTGTGTGTGGAGGCTTTTAAGCCTTTTTATTATTTACTAGCCGGTGCCTGAGACCATCCTGCGACTTCGTCTGCCGAGGATTAGTACCTATTTCGAGTAGCTTATAATATTATCTATTTTAAATACCTACCAGAAGCGATAAAAGTATATATTTTCATTTGAAATAAATTATATTTTTTTTTTGTTTATTTCTTTGTTAAAGATTGGTATTACGCTTTTTGTTAAAGATTTTTCTATTTTTTTCCCAAATTTGAACTATTTATTATGTAGGTAATACCACTGTAACCTTAGAAGAAGAAGGCTTAGAATGATAGTTGACACAAACGAGGTAAGTCTAAAAAATTGCGACTAAACGTCGCAATTTTCATTTTGAGCCGTTAGTACAATACTTCAAATGACGCGGAAAGCAGCTCTCACATAAAAATATAAAAATGATGTGTTGTGTGGTGAAAGGGTATTTAAACACCAGTAGCAAGAAAAATAATACTGCAAATATCTCATTTCACTGGTCTACACACATATTACATTTGTAATTTTGCCTAAAACAGTCATCAAAACTCATGAATAAATTTAAAAATTTCGTCCACCATTTTCGTGAAAATGTTGCTATGCTCTGGGGAAAAAATACCCCGGTTTTGTTACATAGTATAGGTATATAAAAATAGTACCCTAAAAATAATAATAGTACCCATGCCTCGGAAAGCACGTTGAGCGTTGGTCCTGCGCCTGACCTCTCCCCGGTCGTGTCGATCTGTCATCCCATCGGATTTTGAGAGTAGTGAGGGAACAGAGACTGTACCTACGTTTGCACACACACTTGTGCACTATAATATGTCCTGCGTATCTGGCTAGTTTCCGATGAGATTGGCCGCCGTGGTCCAAATTCATCTAGGAGGACATTATTAAAATGGTTGAGGAGTGGGTGGACTTCACTCAAGTTAGGACTTATGAATCAAACTACGCTACTACGGAATATCACAGTTTTAGTTTTCTGTCACTCGACGATATTCTGATCTGAATAGATTCATATTGTAAACCAGTGGCGTAGCGTGTCTTGGCGGGGCCCCGTATAAAAAATTGTTTGGGGGCCCTTATTAATGGTAAAGTTTTCTCATAAAAGAAATAAATGTTTGCATAAAATTAAAAGAAATATTTATTCATCTTATTTATTTAATTATTATAAATATATATATTCTATCTGTAACTTTTTCCAAAATTTTTACAAACAATTCAAATTAAATATTTACACTTTCCTGGCCTTTTTTTCGGCAAACTGATTTATTAAATTATTAATAGCTGATGATGACTTTAGTTTTTCTAAAGTGCCTTCAAGGACAATAGGGACAGGTCTGACAGGCGTTCATGTCCCATCGAACAAAAAGTTATTTATAAGAAAACCGATATTTTTGAAGTGAAAACTTCTTTAGCGGCGTTGAGCACTTTTTCTGTAATGGGTATAAAATCTTAAACTCGCGTCAGGACACGTGACCTGATCGAAAAAGCGTAAGACGGATGGACAGTAGACAGCTATCCCCTCTCTACGGCGCGCGGCGCGGCGAAAATGTATGCCTGGGCCTACTGTTTCGTTTAGGCAGCGCAGGGCGCTTGCGCGAATGTTCGTGTATGTTACAGCGTGCCACGCGCATCTATGGATGGTGACAGCTGATGGCTCGACCGTCTGTGTAGATTGCCAATGATTTTGAGTGGAGATTTCAACATAAACTTCGCAGACGATAAAAATCAACTATTAATTGAATTTTTAAATAATGAATTTGGTTTAACTATGTCGAATGATCGCA
The DNA here is from genome assembly GCA_949316285.1 of Eupithecia subumbrata. Classification (NCBI taxonomy): domain Eukaryota; kingdom Metazoa; phylum Arthropoda; class Insecta; order Lepidoptera; family Geometridae; genus Eupithecia; species Eupithecia subumbrata. The sequence continues at coordinate 25,520,449 of OX438646.1, read as the reverse complement.
ATCTTAGCACAACGAAATAGAAAACTACTATTGATGCGGTCTTTATTAGACATTTAAATAGGTTCGAATCAAAACTGTTCGTTTCTTACTTCAGCTACCATAAACCTATCGTATCAGTTTTAGAGATTGGCGATGATAGTTCTGGTAATGATGATGGTGAAAAAGTCGTTGAAATTATGGATGAAAGTTGATTTTTCGGAGAGATAAACTTTTTAATGTAAAATAATTGTAATAGTTTTAAAGTGTTAAATTTTTAATGTAATATAAATTGTCATGTTTGTGTACGATAGCGCAATAAATGAATATTGTATTCTACCACATAAATGATAGTACTTTTATACTGATAAAGCAATTGGTGCAAAATTATTCCCTAACCATTCCAAAATATCAAACATGCTCAACGTTAATAATCAAGTTTTCACTTCTGCCGGCACTCCCGGAGTGCAACCCGTCTTTTTTTTTTTACTTTTGTCATTTCTGAAATAAATACAAAATTGAGAAGTTTTTATTAATTTTTGCTTACGCACATCGGGGGCCCCCGTGGCCCGGGGGCCCCGTATAATTGATACGGCAGCTACGGCGGTAGCTACGCCCCTGTTGTAAACTCAAATTACTATTTTACAAAGAAAATTGTACATTATTACTATTAACGCTGAAGAATTCGTAGGAGATCCTGGTTTTTTTTCTTCGGTGTAGGTGCTTGTCTAGTCTAATTTGGGCATTATTATTCGTGGAAAAAATGATGGTAGTAGGTGGTGTGACTTTCAAAGGAAAACTGCACAGCTACAATATACTTTACTAGTTGAGTACCTAATAGTCCTAATCAACTTAAAATATGTAATTTGGTGGGTATAAAGGAAAATTTGAACAAATTTTGTTGAAAATAACTTTATTAAGGTTGTTCGATATGTAAAACACGTAAATAAGTTTGTTTAGATAGGCCATGAACCGTGCAATTACTTACACTGCATGTGGTCGAACACGTACTTGACCGTCTATTTAAATTATTGTTACGAACACAATCGGAGCCCATCTTATTTTGCGGACTTGGAGTAAAACCTTTTTGTCGTTTGACCTAGGAAGAATGATAGTAACCAAAGCTACCAGCTGATATTTCGTAAAATTAAAAAAAGAAATAAGGTAATATCGAAAATAAAAATGGCTTATTTTTTAATTGGAACTTTGCTTCAGATACCCAATTTTTTAGGGAAAATGCTATTCACATAGCAACATTCAATCATATGAATGTGTGAGTGAAAGCACTGTATTTACGTGCTGTCAAAACACACATAGATCGCTTTTTGGTTACATAAATTGTCAAATTGTTGAATGACACTATCCCTCTGCTGAGACAGCAGCGAGTTTTTACTCTATGACTGTAACTTTATTTTTACAAAATAACATGGCAAACTTAAAAATAACAGAGGCTAATGAGGGCAGGCACGGTCGCAGGCCAAGACTTTGGAGAGGGTCACGCTTGGACAGCACGCAGGACCGTAGCAAGAAATTAAAAGGGGGATAGTAAGGACCCCACAGGTCCTTACTATCCCCCTAAAGGTTGGGGATAATCCCGACCGACCCGACTCATAACAATAGCGAGTGGCGCAGCGGGCGAGAGTCCGCCTGCGACGCAGGAGGTTGCAGGTTCGATTCCCGCCTCGGAACAAATTTGTGTACGATCTACAGAAATTTGTTACGTTGGTCTGGGTGTTTTCTACGTATAATAAAAAATATCTATATAAGTAGTGTATTGTATTAAGTCTATCAGATAACTAGTACCTACCCATAACACAAGCTTTGAGTAGCTCACTTTGGGGCTAGATGGTGCTGTGTGAATTGTCCAGCATTATTTATTTATTTATATAATAGCAAGTAGGTACAAGCAATGGCAAGCCAAAAATCTTTAAGAGATTTTTCCGGATTTTTGGAGAATGTAAGCATCTTTACAAAAAAAACAACAGCGAATAAAGTGAGCCCCGAAATTTTTGAAGACTGCAATGGTAGATAAAAAGCTAAGATTTTATATAACTAACTGGTAATTTTGGAGTTTAGTGTGGTCGAATTTGTAAGAAAGACAATGTGTTACCTACCTACATTTTTGCGCTATTTGTTGTGGTGGTTGAATGGATAGAAAATGACAAGCGGACCAGACCACTCAAAATATGTAACGACGCTTTTGCAGAACTGTGCTGATCATAACATAACACTCAGCACATCAGTAATAAGTACCTACCTATTGGTTTGCCGCAGTAGGTAGTTGTTTAGTTAGATGACACCCTCCCCCTGGGATCACCCCTGATTCCTACGTAGAAAAGAAACCTTACAAATATTTATTATATAAAGTTTTATCAATTAGGCAAACTTGAAGCTAGTTGGTAAAGTTGCAGCATTTTACGGTAGGTACCCGTTTAAGTTTTAACTACCTACCCTCCTATTGTCTCGGAGGAACGACGATTCCTTTCAAACCTATGTACCTACCTAACTACTCCTGTTCTAAGGCTAAATAAAATGAAACAGCTGTAGACTCATATCATCATTTATTTATGTATGGTTGCATAATCTTTAAACTATCAGGATATTATGTAACATAGGTCAACTCAAATCCGTATAAACAAGCCGAAGTCGTCGTCATTTCTTAAATTAAATACCTAACTTACTTTACATGTAAAATATCCTTCCTTCATACAAAAAAGCGATAGTTGAAAGAAAAAACCTACAGTTTAATCATAATATGAATGATTCTTGCATTTGGGTAAGGTAAGGTAGGTTTGATTGATTCCTGAACACATGCAGTTGGCCTAGTCAAGTGGTATAGAAAAGAGGTGTTAGTTCAGAATTATGCCGGTGCTGGTGGTGCGGCGCTGCTGTTCACAGTGTTGCTGGTCGCGGTCGAGCTGGTGTCGTCAGGCTCGTCTATTTGCAGCCACGGCATGCGCTTCTGGAGTTCTTGCCTGAAATTGTAATACGGGAGTTTTAAGTTTATTTCGCTTTTTTAATCTATACTTGTAACAGGTCCAATTCTGTACATTGAAGATATTTTGAAAAATTTTTTTGGAGGACACTCTACTATCGATACTGAAGCCAAAACTGTAATTTTTTTCATTCATGTCTGTCTGTCTGTCTGTCTGTCTGTCTGTCTGTCTGTCTGTCTGTCTGTCTGTCTGTCTGTCTGTCTGTCTGTTTCTTAAACGCGCATCACGTCGAAACTACTGAAGGTATCGAAATGAAACTCGGCACGATTTTAGGTCATACTACGAGGAAGGACATAGGATACTTTTTATCCCGGATTTCAGTCAGGTTCCCCTGGGAGAGGGGATGAAAGTGAAATTTCTTCACCGCGCATGACGCCGAAAGTGCTGAATGAGTGGGAATGAAACCCAGATTTGATTTCATACTACAAGGAAGGACATGGGATACATTTCATCCCGGAATTCAGTAATGTTCCCCTGGGAGAGAGGATGAAAGTAAAATTCTTTAACCGCGCATCACGACGGAACAACTGAATGAATTCGAATGGAACTCGGCATAATTTGAGTTCATACTACGAGGAAATATACATTTTATCCCAGAATTTAGTAAGGTTCCCCTGGGAGAAGGGATGCAAGTAAAATTCCTTCACCGCGCATCACGCCGATACTACTGAATGAGTTGGACTGAATTGGTACGATTTGAGTTCAAGGAAGGACATGGGATAAATTTTATCCTGGAATTCAGTAAGGTTTCCCTGGGAGAGAGGAAAAAGTAGAATTCTTAAACCGCGCAACCCGACGGGTCTACGCGTCGTCGTCCGATATCATGCATTCTTTTTGTTAGAAACAGTGTTGCAAAATCGAATTTGACAAAATCAGTAGAAAGTCGAGTAGAAAATCAGTAGACTGATGAAATAATCTGTAGATTTAAGAAAAAAAATTGTAGATAAAGGGTAGGTAAGTTCCTATTTAATTTTTCCAAGACGCACCCATTAGTTAGGTTCCTACCTACTAAGGTGGTGCGTCTTGGAAAAATAAGTTAGGTTCCTACTTTACATAACATATGGTGGTTTAGCTGGTCCGGTTATCTGTACTACCGATGTTTGGTTGGAGTAAGTGGTCCAATTAAACTAACTGGACCACAGAAAAATATTTTTTACTGTGGTACACAGCCAACTGTACCTACCTACTAACGAAAAAAATATTACGGTGGTCCAGTCAAATGGATCAGGAGCCCAATTCTGCAATACAATTGGTTCAGTATGACAGTGCAATCGTCGCAGAATCATCACATAGAATCCTTAGATTCATAAAACTCCAGATAGTGCGTGCGAGATAAATTAATAGTTTCAAACTTGACGCGCGTCTCTCCATCTGCATTCATCATAATTTCTTTCATCTACGGGATTGAAGATGACAACATGCTATCATCCCCCGTAGAACCTACACGATTTTTTGCACGGCGGCGTTTCATAATATGAGAGACTATGGTTAAATGTGAACTTAATTAGTCGGCCGGTAAGGCAATCGCGAACGAAGTCGCGGGTACAGCTAGTTCACAATAAAAAAATTAGGATAAAGCAATATTAAGTAACAATTCCGCACAAAACCTCTGATAAGATCCAACAAAATGCAATTCGCGTGCACCGACCGGTACCCTGCCACAAATTGCCATGCTATGCAATCAGAGAAGGTAAAGACTTACGCAATATAGGTAAAATTGCCAAGTAAATTACCCTCCAACTTTAACTCAACTAACTTAAGCACGAATACAACTTAATTTGTAAAAGAAAAGACCACACCAACTACACAATGAAAAAACCCATCAAAGTAATTCTTCAACTAGTTTCACCTCTCCACGAGAGATCATCAGGACACCAATGGATTTCAGCAAAGTAACGCCTGAATCTATTATTTATCTCAATAAAAAATTACAAAATTTACAAAAATGTGCAATGCTGATACTAAATATACTACAGAATTGGCTCCGCGGCCGTACCGCCGCAACCGCTATGTCCCTGCATTTTAAATCTGTAATATCTTCGAAAACATTCATTTAAATCACATGCTGCAAAGGGCCACATTGATTTATATTAAATGCACAATGTATTTGAGGTACTTAATTGGATAAGGATTAATGTATTGCTTAAAATAGCTTCGTAAATAAGCCATTATTTCTCGTAAAAAGTAAAAGATAAAATATGGTTATCCCTAAGAGATGGACATATACCATCGCTGACTTTTTTGTAGACCTTTTTAAGGCGCTGCCGTGGAAAACTAAGACTGTCAGATTGCATGTCAATATTACCAAATGTGGTCGGCAGAGGCGCTTATTTTTAACATAGACTTATGCCAAATTTATCTGTTGTAGAAGAGGCAAACTTTTGTTTTATTTTGGTTGATAGCACAATCACAAGGTAATAATGTAATGTTAACTAACATTTGCCCGCGGCTTTGCTATCGTTGCATGTAAAATACCTTAATAAAACCTATGTCGCTCATTGTAGCTTCTCAATTATAATAAAAATTACATTCATCGATAGTTATTCATAGAAATCAGAAACACTTAAAAAAATAATATCATCTTCATGCATGTTAAAGTGCCGACAATATCACCGACCATTATGATAATACTTTATACATTAAAAAAATATACTAATTTAGTCAAAACAACTGAGGTCTAAATGGATTACAAAAGTGTCAATCGTTGAAGATATTTCGATTTGGTTTTGGAGGGCTTTCTCAAAAAAAAAATTAAAATATAAATAATGCTGAACAAGCCACACAACATCATCTAACCCCAAAGTAATTAGAGCTTGTGTTATGGTATACTTATTTTGATAAACTTATTAAATACACTACACACTAGATATTTTTTATATACATAAGACATGCAATAAAGTGATTATGATTATGACATCCAGAACACCTGGAATAAATATCTGCAGATGGTACAAACATTTGTCCTGAGGCGGGAATCAAACTAACTGTAACCTCCTGTGTCGCAGGTGGACCTTTCCCCGCCGCGCCACAGAGGTCGTCAATCAAATAATCAGATATAAAATGAAATATAACAGTGCTTTATTTCCTTTACCCCTTACAGGAGTCTTGGACACGTCAATAAATTCAAATAAGGTTCAAGAGTAAAACTGGGAAATAAAGTGATTACTTTAATTTATTGTTCACTTCAATCTTTTTAAGGTAAAGTAAAGAAGCGAACAAGAAACCTTTACCTTGTTAGGGTGTTGGTTTTCGAGCTGGAGCAATACTATTAGCAATAGGTAGGTACCTAAGTTTTTTATCCTCTAGAGATAGTCTGATATTTTGTAGTAAGCCTTTTTAACAAAGGATATGTTTTACAAATTGTTTGAAATTATTTTTTGATAACTTTTAACTCTTTAGGAGTTTTGTTGTAGAATCGTATACATTTCCCTTTAAAAGATAATCTATAAATCGATACTATAAAAATATATAAACCGGCCTTGGTGATGATGTGTGAATTCATCATCATCAGCCTATATAAGTCCACTGCTGGACGTAGGCTCCTATTTTAATTTTTCAGCATTGTTTATTTATATATAAGGTCATCAAAATCGCCCTACCTATTTAACATATTTTAACTCGACCAATACTTTTCGTGCTGTAAACATGTTGAGTAATACCTACCTATCTAGCTACCAGAGATAAAACCACTATAAACCTATTCTACTTAATTGGTAGGTCTGTCAATGAATAAAATTCCTGCAAATTTCTTTTGGCTTAGCTTCAATCAAATATAGACTTTATTTCAATGACGAATGAACCATTTAACCCGCAAAACAAAAGTTGTCGAAAATCGTAATTCGTCCGTCGAACCCAGCTGTCATCGCGAAAAAAGTTACATAACCTCACGTCCGTCCGAGGAGGCATCCAGCCTCCGAATGAAGCTACTGGAAGCTATTTTGAGCATATATTGAAAGGGATGTTTGAGTAATAAGGTTGAAATTCTATTGGCAAAATATTATCATTTTTGCAATTACTTCGCTAAACGCCTTACAAAAATGTGTTTTTTGGGTTTTATTATGTTAATGGTTTTATTTATTTAAAACTTTTTACATATTTCTTTTGTTGATAAAATTTCCTTTCATATAGTATTAAAATAATTAATGGTTGTCACTCAAAATATTGAGTATTTCGAGACGAAAAATTTTTTTCTTGTTCTTTCTTGTGATTTTTTTTTTCAAGATCCTAGATCGTTTTATAAAATATTTTTGTATAAGTCTTTTTTCCATACATTTGACTATACACTGTTTTTTTTTTGGGCTTGTAATATGTCGGAGAACGGCTAACGGTGCGACGAAAAAGTGTACTTTCTACGGTGTCGCTGTTTGGGTAGCGTCTTAAGGGTACAATACTGTAGTACCTACATTATTTGATATATCTCGTATAGGGTTCAGCCAGCGTTTCCAATGTAAGCGCAAAAAAGTGTTTATTTACGACATCACATTAGAAATCTCTGAAATTATCAGTGTTTCTCTACTATATTATGCATTTATTAAACATATAAACCTTCTTTCTTTCATGTGCCAGCAATTTATATTTTTATATCTGGTGCCCCCAACACGTGATGCCCTAAGCAATTGCTTAGTTTGCTTGTAGGCTAATCCGGCACTGCTTTGCAGCACATATTTCGTGGTTCGTGGCTGATTTGATTATACCATAATCAAATCAGCCTCGCTCACCCGGAAGGGCTGAATATGTATTCCAATAGGTACACAGGTACGCTTCGTTTACTTGCGTTTCATATTTACCATTTAAAAAGTCTTGTTTAGTCAAAGTTAGGTTCGTATTTCTTTTAAAATAAAACACTGAAGTACTCGTAGATAGATAGGTACTTGCCTGTATTTTGGATGACTGATTGCGTAAACCCATGGGTCTATACACGCTACTGCTTTGCAGGCCACTGCTGGGATCATAGTAACCTGTGAACGCCAATAGGATAAATAAATAAATAATGCTGGACAATCCACACAGCATCATCTAGCCCCAAGCTATGCAGAGCTTGTGTTATGGGTACTAGATGACTGATAAACTTAATGCAATACATTACATTGATAGATTTTTTATTAAACATATACTACATAATACACAGAACACCCGGAACAAATATTTGCAAATCGAACAAACATTTGTCCCAACATTTGTCGTTGAAATAGGATCTTGTACCATATATTTAATACACGCGAATAAAGCCAATGCCGCAATAGAAAGAAATTGGCAAGTAGAAAACTAATTGTAGTTTTGTAAAAATTAAAATTCAAAATTTACTTTATAGTTTTCTTTTACCAAGTTTTGAGTGAATCGAACCAAGATAATTTTCCATAGAAAATTTACCACCCTTCACAGTTTAATTTTTGAAAATAAGATTTGCCTATGTGTTATTCTAGAACCTAAACCATCTACATTCTAAAATTTCATCTAAATCGGTTCAGTAGTTACGGAGATGCCTTGTAGGTAACAAACATTTACACAAACTTTCATCATCAACCTATTATTAGTACACTGCTGGACGTAGGCCTCCCCTAATGAGCGCCATAGCGCCCTGTCTTCAGCTTGTCGCATCCAGCATCTGTTTATTATGTAGCCTATTATCTAAATCTAGCTATATTCTAAATGTACGCCAAATTTCATATTGATCTGTTCAGTCGTTTTGGAGATTATCATCATCATCATCATCAGCCCTTGTTGACCCACTGCTGGGCATAGGCCTCTCTATGTATATGCCTTTCACCTCTGTCTTGTGCTAGTCTGGGCCAGGTGTAGTTTACGGTTTTGCGTATGTCATCGACCCATCATTGGAGATTTTAGATAACAAAAATTCTGATTTCTCAAACTTTCGGCTTTATAATATTACTTGCTTCTGCCCGCGGCTTCACACGTATTTTTGGTAGAATAACTAGCCTATTATCTAAGTTCGGCTATGTTCTAAATTTACACCAAATTTCCCCTCCGATACAGTATTTCAACTGAGTAGTTCAACTAGTTGTACAAATAATACACCACCTACTGTACCTATCATTAGTCCAACTGGTTGGACTAATGATACAGTGGTGTATTATTTGTACAACTAGTGCATATCAATGTTAATTGTCTTGTATCAATATGTCTACTTGAAAATAGATACTTAACCTTCTTTGTAGCATCATGACCTGTTCAGTAGACTGGGAGATCTTAGGTAACAAATATTGATATTTCACAAACATTCGGTTTTATAATATTAGTAGGATAGTAGGAAGTAGGATAGAAGGATGTTTATAATCTGCATATTAGTAAACTTACACCGGGCGTGAGTAGCTGCTGGTCCCCGAAGGCGCCTATGAGCGACATGATCCCGTAAGGGGTCCACGAGGCCACGAACAGGAAGCACACCGTGAGCGCCGCCTTGGCTATCCGGATCTCAGCCGACTCGGCGCCAGCTTGCTGGTTCGCTCGTAGTGACTCTACGTTCATCTTTTTCGCTTGTTCCCTGTACAGAGTTAGTAGTTTAGGTAACATAATAAATAAATAAAATAAAAAATAAAAATAAAAAGCCTTTTCTTTCTTGCACACAACTTGCATAAAGACTAATTTAAAAATATATAGAAAGAAAACTTTAAAAAATGGGAAGTTTCTTAGTAGGTAGGTAAAGCTTATACCTACTAGTTATTTACAGTTTTTCTTTGTTTTTAATTTTGCAAGAACCCCTTGCAGGTGAAGGCCTCCTCCAAAGCCGTCCATTTTTCTCCATTTGGCCCTGCCGTCTTCTTTACCTCGTCGTCCCATCGTGTGTCCATCCACACGTCCACATCCCATGGTCTTCCAGGGCAGCGCCTCTTGGTCCTTCCCATTGTGTCACCGCCCTAGTCCATCTCCCGTCTTGCAGACGAGCAACATAGGTAACAATGTATGACTCAAATAACATAGACGAGTTTCCACTTTCAGTCTCCTTCCATACAGACTTTTTGCTTCATCCTTTATCACTTGAAGGCCTATGATATATAGATATATAGACCCGGTTGTGTATGAAGTCAGATTGTGTTTGATACCTAATGGTATCAAAAACAGTCTGACTTGCCTTCAAGTTCATCTACTATCTATCGTCCTGTGCTTATTTGTTTTTTTGTAGTATTAGGTATGTAATAAGTAGGTGTAATAGTTATATAGTAGGTAGGTAGGTACCCATTACACAAGCTCTGCTGAGTTTGGGGCTACATTATGATTTGTGAATTATCCAGCATTCTGATCTGTCTGATTCTTATTCTGAACTAGCTGTACCCGCGACTTCGTTCGCGATTGCCTTACCGGCCGACTAATTAAGTTCACATTTAACCATAGTCTCTCATATTATGAAACGCCGCCGTGCAAAAAATCGTGTAGGTTCTACGGGGGATAGCATGTTGTCATCTTCAATCCCATAGATGAAAGAAATTATGATGAATGCAGATGGAGAGACGCGCGTCAAGTTTGAAACTATTAATTTATCTGGCACGCACTATCTGGAGTTTTATTAATCTAAGGATTCTACGTGATGATTCTGCGACGATTGCACTGTCATACTGAAGCAATTGTATTGCAGAATTGGGCTCCTGATCCATTTGACTGGACCACCGTAATTTTTTTTTCGTTAGTAGGTAGGTACAGTTGGCTGTGTACCACAGTAAAAAATATTTTTCTGTGGTCCAGTTAGTTTAATTGGACCACTTACTCCAACCAAACATCGGTAGTACAGATAACCGGACCAGCTAAACCACCATATGTCATGTAAGGTAGGAACCTAACTTATTTTTCCAAGACGCACCACCTTAGTAGGTAGGAACCTAAATAATGGGTGCGTCTTGGAAAAATTAGATAGGAACTTACCTACCCTTTATCTACAATTTTTTTTCTTCAATCTACAGATTATTTCATCAGTCTACTGATTTTCTACACGACTTTCTACTGATTTAGTCAAATTCGATTTTGAAACACTGTTTCTAACAAAACGAATGCATGATATCGGTCGACGCGTAGACCCGTCGGGTTGCGCGTTTTAAGAATTCTACTTTTTCCTCTCTCCCAGGGGAACCTTACTGAATTCCAGGATAAAATGTATTTCCATGTCCTTCCTTGTAGTATGAAATCAAATCGTGCTGGGTTTCACTCCCACTCATTCAGCACTTTCGGCGTCATGCGCGGTGAAGAAATTTTACTTTCATCCCCTCTCCCAGGGGAACCTGACTGAAATCCGGGATAAAAAGTATCCTATGTCCTTCCTCGTAGTATGACCTAAAATCGTGCCGAGTTTCATTTCGATACCTTCAGTAGTTTCGACGTGATGCGCGTTTAAGAAACAGACAGACAGACAGACAGACATGAATGAAAAAAAATACAGTTTTGGCTTCAGTATCGATAGTAGAGTGTCCTCCAAAAAAAATTTCTAAATATCTTCAATGTACAGAATTGGACCTGTTACAGTTTTATTATAAGTATAGATGGGGGGACTGAGTTCTGCTCTGACATCTGGCATAGGGCCGCTGGAGACTCGAGTTGAATCATTAATTTTTGTAATAATGGAAACAAATAAGACTTTACTATCTAGAGTCATTTGGGTCAAGTGAGCGCAGTTTTAGCTTTGAAACCTCACTGTACTCAAGATATAGTATTAAGAACTGTAAAAATATTGTTTATATGTATAAAAATTATCTGTTATATAAAATAAACTAAATTTGATCTGTAAATTTACATACATTTTTGAAATGCGTTTTAGAAAAGTCGGAATGCGTACATTTGCCCCGACTTGCGGGAAAGAGAGCGCACCCTTATGGGGTAAGCGAACGTATTTAATGCTTACCCTACATGCGTGCATTTGTTACACATGATGTTGCCTATAGCTTAGCTTGGAATAGGGTTAAGTTATTTTAAGACAAAAGTATTACCATAAAATTTGTATGTGGATAGGTATGTCCGCATGCCATGCCTAACATATGTGTGCGAACATTTATCCCCGCACACTGACCCCCAACGGACAAATTACAGATGAATGAACTTGTGCTAGGCTAAATTAATAATTTTCTGGCTTGTGCCAGAAAATTATTAATTTAGCCTAGCACTTTCTTTTGCATAAAACGCTTAGATAAGTTCCAAATCCATAGCAAATGACTTGCCAATATCGGCCAGCATCGCTGCATGCTTTGTAAAATACAGAAGAACTAACTTTGAATTCTAAAAACTTTAATTTTCATCATAGTTTGTATTAGAATAGAATAAGAATAGAATAGAATTTATTGCCTTAATTTAGAAAATACACAAAATAAAAATATACATACTACTTAACTAAAACTAATAAACTAAGACAAAAGGAGTAAATTCAGCATTTAGCTGTAATGCATTAATATGCAAGAAGCGCTGATTTTCAATTTACTCCTCTCGGATAGCTGGTCACCGAGAGGTTAAAGTGATAGCGGGATTATAACGATCAATACACAAAAAAATATTACACGCGCAGCATGTTCAAGCGATACGTTGCAACTAGTCTGTAGAGACCTTGCCAATCTACCAAAACAAACTGTATATTATAGTGTAACCCACGCGCCCCGTTCCAGAGCTAACGGGTGCGCTCACTTACCCACTGCGATCAGTTGCCCCGAATGACTCTACCATTTAGCGAACTAGTGAGAACTGTTTAATGTGGGGTATAGTATTAATGACTAGGTACATATTTAAGCTTACCTAAGCGCTGCTTCGTGAGCAAACACTTGTTTCACGATGCCGCTGTAGAAGTAAATGATCATAGACATCGGAAACACATAGCTGCAGACGAAAATGCACGCCACGAACAACTTCGTGTCGAATGTGTTGGTCAGGTAGTCGAACGAACAGGAGGTGAGGTATCCCTCTGAAATAGAAATGACATCTTCATCAAATAAGAAGAGTATATATATAATAATAATAAAATGTCATTTATTTTCTTCACAAAGGTGCAAAGGATAGACTAAGCTAGGGATTTTACCAGGTAAACATTGTCAAACCCTGTTTTGTGAAGACTGGTGCCTGAAGTAGGTTCTAAGAACCTGTGTCACCAGGTCTTCACTCAACGGACCTATACAACTGACCTGCACCATATATAGGTAGGTTTTTAAATAAATACCAGTAACTATCCAGTATATCTCTCTATGGACCAAATAAAACCTTGCGGCATTATGAAAACCATTATTTTGTTTGTGACATTTGTGTACGGCGGATTATTTCTGCCGTCCATAATTTTCCTAATCAGTTAAGGCCAGGTATTCCTGCAGCAGTAGGCGTAAGGGAAAACGCGCGCCTGCCAAGCCGCCGCGCTCGTGTTTTTTGTAGTTATTTAAACATAGTGATAAAGAAAATCATTTTATCAAGTCAAACTCTGCGAATTTGTTTAGAAATATTAAGTTTCCTTAGTTAAGTACAAAAAAAAGTGTGATATCAGTAGTTCGCTAGTCATAATTGAAAAACGTTTTTTTCTATCGAGTAAAGTTCATTAGATCTTGTAATTGAATACGACTTTGACTAGACTAGATCCTTAAGATATATATCGTTTTTTTCAGAATTTTAAACACTATTTTCTAGTCTCAGATGATTTTAAAAATCACAAAAATGCGGCCTCTGCTTGCCTACCAAGCCATAAGTACTGATCTCACCACTTTTATTTTTAACCCCCGACGCAAAATGAGAGGGGTGTTATAAGTTTAACGTGTCTGTCTGTGTATCTGTGTATCTGTCTGTGGTATCGTAGCTCCCAAACGGATGAACCGATTTTCGTTTAGTTTTTTTTGTGTCATAGATAATTTTATCCCGAGTGTTCTTAGCCATGTTTCAAGAAAATCTGTCGGGGGGGGTTCTTAATTTTTTTTATTTTGTTCTTGTCAACAATCCCGTTGCTCCCAATACTGCTACGGTAGCACACATACTTGTGGTGTACATATTATGTTATTCGGCCCGCATCGCATTATACAGGTTGTTCGGGAGACCGTTTGTTTAGTAACTGGGGGTAAGTGAAACCAGGTGTTATACGGCGGTTTTTTAACGGTGAAAAACCTCTCGGCTATTATCAAGTTTTTTAGATTTATTTCCGAAGTTTTAACTTTTAAGTCATGTAACTTTGTTTGTACGACATAACATGGCATACAATTTTTTAAATAACGTTTATATGGCACACGGTCTTCCGAAACATATTGCAGGCATTCGGAAGGTAGGTATCATCAACACAGATTCATCAGCAATATTCTTGATGATGATAATTCCACGATGAAAAATATCAGACTCCTATAGGTAGGTAGGAAGAATAAATTGTACAAACCTGGAACATATCTTCCCCAGATTTTGAACAGCGGTAGCAGCGCCCAAGGCGTAGTGTACATCCAGATGAAAGCGATCATCAAAAGAACCTTCCCCCGCGATAGTCGGCCGTCTAGAGGCCTCGTGATTGTAGAGTGCCTGTTAAAGAAAACAATAGCTGACATCGTTACAGCCTTTTAAGAAAATGTATGAATAGATTAAGAACGCGTCGAAGTCTTTTTCAGCAACTTGGTGATTCCTTTATTTATTTATTTAAACCTTTATTGCACTGAGGTACAAAGGGGCTTAGTGCCGAGGCATTTTCTACCTGTCGACCAAAAACACATGTTTTTACAGAACGTTAGCGGGCTAACATAAATTTTACAGATACCTATAGATAACTCTCTTATTGGGGAAATAGAATTTAATCAAATCTGCAGTTATTATTGGAGACTGCAGTCGGTTCCAATAATACCTGCAGATTATTCGGTTCTGGATCTGTTCTGCAGGTAGCGCTGCTGCCCGGCCGATGATGGATACCCTATAATTCTTATAACACCCGCGAGAAGAGCTGGCTGGAGCAAATTCTAAGCCGACAGCACACGGTAGATTGTGAAATAGTATTTTTTACCTGTCATAAGCTATGCAAGCGTTGGTCATCCCCGCGCCTATCCCGCTGTAAGCTCCCATGAGTGCAAACACTTGGCAGCCAAGATTTCCCACCGCGAACCCTTTCATGGCACTGTTGTAGATGAATATGGGCGCTTTTGCCATCATGATGAAGTCCAAAATCGCTAATTGTAGGATGAGGAGGTTACTTGATGTTCTTAAACTTTTTGTCCTGTAAGAAGATAATAATTTGTTTACACTACACCTGCTCGGAAAGTTGCCTATTCCTTTTCCATTTATAGAATAGAAAGTATGTCTTTGCAGGCCTATAGGAAACCGGGAGGAAAAACTCTATGGAATTTCATTTCTCACGTGTTTTAGCGGGAGGAAAAAGTGTATGGAAATCCATTTCTAACGTGTTATTTTTTTTTATTTCCTAAAAGATCGGGTAGCTATGGTTATTTTCGTTCGGTCAAACGACAAAAAGTTTTTACTCCAATTCCATTAGGCCTCCTCCGATTTCCGAACAATATTTTGAAAAAAGAACCCAAAGGCTGGCGCGGTCAATGAGGTTTTACCAACATCATTGGGCGCGGTAAGTTCTTCTAAATTTCAATTAACCTGGCGAGCTAAGGGTTAATAATTAATTCTGCTTTTTATTTTCGACACACGAAACACTCGGTAGGAATTGATCACTTTCTCGCCTTGGTTTAAAATGCACTATTGAACACCTTCACTTATTTGTCATTTTCAAATGTACGCCGGGAATGAATAGGTACCTAACTTCACGTCTGATTCATCATTGATCTCTTGATCTCTCGCGTAATTTAAGTTAAACTATTTCACTACACTTACGTACACACTAAACAACTATTTCACTACACTTACAACTATTTCACTACACTTACGTTCACTTATGTAGTCACATAGTTTAACTTAAAGTACGCGGCGCAAACGCGATCGATTATGCGACATTTTTACTGGCTAAGCCGATCGCCACCAGTCACTCCTCAAACCTCTGCCTAGAACAGACACATCCTAATTTAAGGATTATAGATTAATGTAAATGTATTTCCATGTACTCGTGTTAACTGTGTATTGAATAGACTCAGTATAGTGCGTAAACTCTTTATTTCCAACCAATCCACAATAGCTAAAGATAGACATTTAATAGTAAATTCAAAATAAGTATTGAAAAAAGGAAATTAGAAGAACTTTTAAAAAATCTGATTATGGAGCTCCGCGCAAAAAATCTAAATACCGAATTGATCTCCCAGGGGTCCATAAACACCCCTTTTCGGCTTATAAGATCCATTTTGTGGCATCTTGTATCACTTACCTAATGTCAAATTCTAAATAGACATTCTTGTCTCGTTTCTACTTTTCTTTCTATTTTTTTCTCTCAACCCCTGTCGTAGTTAGCATAAGCCAGCAAAAACGAACTCTGAAAAGCATTTAGTAATACACTGAATTGTGAAGCATACTAATAATACTTACGTAGAAAATATAAATATGACCATTCCATTTCCAATCAGCGCGGCTGCCGTGAAGAATATGTATAGAAGTGCAAGTGCGGTGTGCGCGGAGGCAGGCGGCGCCGGGTACGAAAGCCAGTGCTCCGGCACCGCAGCTAGGTCATCGCCCGTTAGACCTGCGCCTAGCAGTTCAATCTCACTTGATCTGGGAACGAAATATAGGAGAGAAGTATTTTTGTCAGCCATTTGTAGTAGATAAATTCACTGGCGGCTGCTGAACATTTTACATTTTCAAAAATTTACATGCACACATAGATAAAACACATCATAAAACTCCTGAAAGCATAACCTCATTAAGCAGCTTTAAATGTTGCCTGTACATAATAAATTGATAAACAAAGAAGTAGGTCTAGCTAACATTAAGAAGTGATAAAACTTTTAAGTAAACAGTTTTATGCGCCATGATCACGGAATAACTGATCATCACACGTGATCATGGCGCATGAAACTGTGCCGAAATATTGGAGAGCTCAAAACTCAAATCATGGTAAATATCCCGTTATAAATGACTTTAGAATTAAGAAGTGAACTTACTTAAGTGCTGAGAAATGAGCGCCGCTGAAGTAGCCATCTGAATGATTATCCATTTTGAGGGTTGGTGAGCAGTCCTCGGTAGTGCGTCCACTCCTCACTGACTGCTGGCTTCAACTCTCGCCTCTCCACCTTTATATCAGTTATTACTAATGAGATCTACTGGATAATCCCTCTGACGCCCTTTATAGGATTAGCCGAGGTTTGGCTCGCTCACTGACACAGATTTATGTTTATTGAGGCCCTGGGGACATATCTATAGACATTCTTACACCGTAGCATTCGGAAACCATACAATTGGAATCGTAGAGGTGTTTGTTTTTTTGTGTGTATTACTCGTTAATCGTGCTGAGTCAGTACTTTTGTATGGCTGAATGAATTTAAGCTGTCCTGAAATACGGAGCAACACCTTGACTCGTTAGATGCGTACGTCAGTATAGCAGGTAAACTGCTGTACTGACGTACGCATCTAACCAGTACGAGGCGTAGGCAGTGTAGCAAGTTGTCTGCTACGAGGCGTAGCCAGCGCTATAGGTTAAGGCAGCGTAGCTAGGATACTGCTACAAGTTGTAGGCAGCTAAGCACGTAGACTTCTACGAGGCGTAGGGAACGTAGCACACAGATTGCTACGAGGCTTAGGTAGTGTAGCAAGTAGACTGCTACGAGGCGTAGGCAGTGTAGCAAGGAGACTGCTACGAGGCGTAGGCAGTGTAGCAAGGAGATTGCTACGAGGCGTAGGCAGTGTAGCAAGGAGACTGCCACGAGGCGTAGGCAGTGTAGCACACAGACTGCTACGAGGGTTAGGTAGTGTACAAGTAGACTGCTACGAGGCGTAGGTAGTGTAGCACGCAGACTGCTACGAGGGTTAGGTAGTGTAGCAAGTAGACTGCTACGAGGCGTAGGCAGTGTAGCAAGGAGATTGCTACGAGGCGTAGGCAGTGTAGCAAGGAGACTGCCACGAGGCGTAGGCAGTGTAGCACACAGACTGCTACGAGGCGTAGGCAGTGTAGCAAGGAGACTGCTACGAGGCGTAGGCAGTGTAGCACAGAGACTGCTACGAGGCGTAGGCAGTGTAGCAAGGAGACTGCTACGAGGCGTAGGCAGTGTAGCAAGGAGACTGCTACGAGGCGTAGGCAGTGTAGCACACAGACTGCTACGAGGCGTAGGCAGTGTAGCAAGGAGACTGCTACGAAGCGTATTCAGTGTAGCAAGGAGACTGCTACGAGGCGTAGGCAGTATAGCACACAGACTGCTACGAGGCGTAGGCAGTGTAGCAAGGAGACTGCTACGAGGCGTAGGCAGTGTAGCACACAGACTGCTACGAGGCTTAGGTAGTGTAGCAAGTAGACTGCTACGAGGCGTAGGCAGTGTAGCAAGGAGACTGCTACGAGGCGTAAGGCAGTGTAGCACACAGACTGCTACGAGTTGTAGGCAGTGTAGCAAGGAGACTGCTACGAGGCGTAGGCAGTGTAGCAAGGAGACTGCTACGAGGCGTAGGCAGTGTAGCACACAGACTGCTACGAGGCTTAGGTAGTGTAGCAAGTAGACTGCTACGAGGCGTAGGCAGTGTAGCAAGGAGACTGCCACGAGGCGTAAGGCAGTGTATAGTAAGTAAACTGCTACGAGGCGTAGGCAGTGTAGCAAGTAGACTGCTATGAGGCGTAGGCAGTGTAGCAAGGAGACTGCTAAGAGGCTTAAGGCAGTGTATAGTAAGTAAACTGCTACGAGGCGTAGGCAGTGTAGCAAGTAGACTGCTATGAGGCGTAGGCAGTGTAGCAAGGAGACTGCTACGAGGCGTAAGGCAGTGTATAGTAAGTAAACTGCTACGAGGCGTAGGCAGTGTAGCAAGTAGACTGCTATGAGGCGTAGGCAGTGTAGCAAGGAGACTGCTACGAGGCGTAGGCAGTGTAGCAAGTAGACTGCTACGAGGCGTAGGCAGTGTAGCAAGGAGACTGCCACGAGGCGTAAGGCAGTGTATAGTAAGTAAACTGCTACGAGGCGTAGGCAGTGTAGCAAGTAGACTGCTATGAGGCGTAGGCAGTGTAGCAAGGAGACTGCTACGAGGCGTAAGGCAGTGTATAGTAAGTAAACTGCTACGAGGCGTAGGCAGTGTAGCAAGTAGACTGCTATGAGGCGTAGGCAGTGTAGCAAGGAGACTGCTACGAGGCGTAGGCAGTGTAGCAAGTAGACTGCTACGAGGCGTAGGCAGTGTAGCAAGGAGACTGCCACGAGGCGTAAGGCAGTGTATAGTAAGTAAACTGCTACGAGGCGTAGGCAGTGTAGCAAGTAGACTGCTATGAGGCGTAGGCAGTGTAGCAAGGAGACTGCTACGAGGCTTAGGTAGTGTAGCAAGTAGACTGCTACGAGGCGTAGGCAGTGTAGCAAGGAGACTGCCACGAGGCGTAAGGCAGTGTATAGTAAGTAAACTGCTACGAGGCGTAGGCAGTGTAGCAAGTAGACTGCTATGAGGCGTAGGCAGTGTAGCAAGGAGACTGCTAAGAGGCTTAAGGCAGTGTAGTAAGTAAACTGCTACGAGGCGTAGGCAGCGTAACGTATTGCTAATAATTTTACATAACGAATGGATTGGTTTTAAATAATGTTGAGATTACCATTATCAACAAATTTTAATAGACATCACAACAACCATTTTTGGATCGAGTACACATTGCTAAATACAAAATTACTTCTAAATTGAGGGGTCTATAACCTACTGTAGATATAAAGAAACATTGTTTTGATAATTATTACATGATAAGTTTTTACATCACCAACCTGCCAATATTATAAAACACCGATACAAAAAATACACGATTAGGCCGTGTGTTTAACATACTTATGTACCTACTTATTTAATTATAATGTGATAGGTAGTAAGTACAATTTTTATTTCTAGAATTCATTCATGCATATTTATGGATTGGTTATTATTATAAATTTAAGAGGTCTTGTCTTGCCTGTCCAACGCGGTCCCTTTTATTTCTACAGGCTGTTTGGTATTGCGAACGGCAGTCAAATATCTCCGAAATTGACCACCTAATAAATATTTTTATGTCATGTAGCATATTGTTGGAAAGGGTATTAACTGCAGAAATTTTTAATAAAAAATAACCTTAATGTAACTTTTAGTTTTTTTTATGAATTCATTTGTCAGTTGTTTGAATGTTTGAAACTTTTATTTTTGAAGAGAATTGTATCAAATAGTTATTAATTTAGAATAAATATACATTGAAGAATACAGCGCAAGTTATTTTGTTGCATTACAATCACCTTAAAAGAATTATATATCAGCCACCGTTAAATTTGGGACATTACTTCTACTGGAAAAATGTAGCCCATGACCCCCCAACTCCACAAAAAATTATGTCTGTCGCAATACCAAACATCCTTAAACAAAATGACAGCGACTTTCTCCTTGATCAGACTCATAGAGATGATTCTCATGTATGAATATTGTTCTATGAATTGGTAGCCTGCCAAAAAAGTACCTTACAAAAGTATTAACTAATTTTACTCAATTATTTTTGATCAAAGTATATTTTATAAAAGAGTAGATATTTTTATACGAATAAATTCATAATCAGCATTTACTTAAAAAAAACTAGCAAGCAATTTAAGTCGTTTTTCGGGCTAACCAGTCGATAAAATTTCTGTTAAATGGATTACAAAAATAACTATAGAAATATACACACATACCTAACTTAGAAAATAAAGATACCCAAAGCCTGGACGAATCGTACGTTACGTTTTTTTTACCCAGTGATATCTATCAAAGACAAGTTTTGCGTATAAAGATTGGTATACGAATATAATAAACTAAAGTTTACTTAACGTGGAAGGTACCGGAAGTACATATATTTAGAGTGAAAGACTCAGGAAAATTTTGTTTCTATTTACTTATGTGCGCTATTGATAGGCATTATAGTACCTATGTAAGTATATTAATTATTCCCATAGCGTTTTATAATTTTCTTTATACGTACGTTTTATTTACTACTCGTACAGCAGATTGAAAATTTTTAAAATTCGTTTAATTCAGTCTTTTAAACGCTATTAGGTACTTAAACGATAAATATTAGAAAGTACATGTTTTATAAATTACAATTCACAAGTGCAACATTTAAAGAATTTTTACTTTTACATGACTTTTATGTGACCTATGTACCAGATCAGATGTTAAACTGTTACATAAATGTATTCGTACGTTGTATTTTGTTTGTCAAGGAATAGTTTTTATAGTGAAATCTAGGATAAAATGGGTAACTTTAGGTACACGCATATTTACAGGTAAGTAAGGTATTATAACTCGTTTTACAGTAAGTTAGTATTACTCGTTTTACAGTAATGTAGTATAACTCGTTTTACTGTAAGGTAGTATATATAACTCGTTTACAGGGCCTAAGTAAATGTCACGGTTAAGTAAACAAACTTAAACTATGCTCGAGGATGAGGTCATAGATTAGGCCCGTTCCAACCAAACAGAAAAAAAGTCCAGCTCCTTAGGAAGAAGTCCTTAAGAACATTGATCACATTTATAGAGTTTGATAAAAACGGGCCTGAAACAACTGGCGTAACACTGTTA
Organism: Eupithecia subumbrata; assembly: GCA_949316285.1. Lineage (NCBI taxonomy): Eukaryota > Metazoa > Arthropoda > Insecta > Lepidoptera > Geometridae > Eupithecia > Eupithecia subumbrata. The sequence continues at coordinate 25,498,919 of OX438646.1, read as the reverse complement.
AACTCAGCCAATCAAGTCTTTTTGCCTTATTTCGTCACTCATTAGGCTGCTGCTGCATTTATTTATATCAGTAAAGATTTCTAAGGTACTATCGTTATAGGTGTCTAATGTACACAGGACACTTATGCTAAACCACATTTTATATCACCAAACTAACAATATATAACAGTGATTCTAAAAAATAGATACTCGTACATATAATAATTGTCGTCGTCATGAAGACACGTCGAAAGTGATTAAATACCAAATGCCTAACTAGTACATACAATATAATTGTAACAAGATCTTGTAAATTTATCAAAACTTATTTATATAAGTCTGCGTTTGTCTCATCGGGTTCTCATATGTTAGGAGGCGGATTTTGTGTGTTAGTAGCGGACTCGGGGTTTTCCTCACTCTCACTTGCATCTCCTACAGTTCCTTCTTCCGTTTTGTCTACCTCTTGTACCGTTGGCATGTTACCTACTTCCGGGTTAATCCGCTGGATCTCTAAGGTAGGAGCAGGCTCTTCTAACTCTGTATCCTCTATATACTCTAAGGTATATGCCGGGTGTGATTCAAAAAGATGCGCTGCATCCTCTTCACTGAGGAACTGAAGATTCCTGGGTTCGTTATCATACCAGTCATGGTTTTGGTTCTCTGCCTCTCCCGTGGCTTCATCAGTTTGCATATCTTCATATATCGCGACACCTGTTATTACTTGCAACTCTATCTCTGTTTCCTCTTCCTCTTGTAATACAACTTCGTCGTTATTTTGTAGGTTGTTATCGTCCATGTCTAGTACAACTTCTCTCATTCTGGCTATTTCATCATCTATTGGTTTGGGTGCTTGTAATTGTTTTTCCATGTCTTCTTTTTGTTGTGTTGGTTCTATGATGATGCATGTTTGTGTTTCTGGAGGGCTGGTGAGCGCAGGCGAGAGGGGAGGTGAAATGCGGAGGGGAGGAGCACTGCTCGCTCGGAGTTCACCTTCCACTGATAGTCGAGTGGTGTCTACCGTTGTGTTTGATGCTTCTCCTGGGGTTCTGAAAAAACGTTAAAAAAATTAGGTTTGAATAATATTTGAAAATCGTCGGTCTAAGAACGTAAATAAAACTTACTTCACGCTTCCGTCAGGATTGTCTATGTTACAAGTGCTGCCAATTGGCGTAGCTGTAAAGGAAATGGACATTACGTAGGTAAAATGTATGCTTTAGAAAAATAATCCATGAATTAAGTATCTGTACTTAATTCGTTACTTGTACTTAATTCGTGGAACTCTCTTATTTATTTATTTATTTATGTTTGGGAAACAAAAAGCTTTGGATCTAAAAAAAATGAAATACAAGACAATAGAAGAATTAAGCTAAGCAGCTTCCACATGTTGAAAAATTTGAAAATTACTCGCCTTAAAACTCGAAAAATTAAAGGCGAGTAATTTTGAAAGTTTTAAGGCAAGTAATTTTAAAAATAACACTATTATTGTGATACCCATGGTAGAGTCCAGCATAAAAATCAAATATTTCGAATAAACATTCGTTTTTTCCACACTGTATAGGGGCATGACCTACAACCTACACCAGGAAGGTCTCGTGCATATGCCAGATTATCCACATCTCTGGTTCACTCCATTATCGCGTCATTTTCATACCTGACAAAAATTACGCGATAAAGAAGTGATCCTATTGGTCGGCTGAAAACTTAGCAACGTAGCACATCTCTGGTGGAAGGAAATGCAGCCTTAATGGGGCACTAGATGGAAACCTGCCGACCCATATCAACCGTTATGAGCGCTCTATAGCTAGTCTTGGCTCTTTAAATTCTACTATTATTCCAAACGCCGCAAAAATATATGCATGGTTTCCTTAAATAAAACAAAACCTTCATGATAAAAATAATTAAATTTTCTTGTTAGTTAAATTGTTTGCAACGGTCTGCAGTTAGCTCAATCATTTCAATTGTAGATACTGGTTCTAATTTGTTTTTATTTTTTATTGTAATTTTCTTTGTTACTAAAGGTCCATTTTCTTTTATATATTTACATACAATATTTTTTAAATACCTGGAAGTGCCTTTAAATTAAACTGGTAGTATTTATCATAATTTGGCTGTTTTGAAAATAAAACAAACAACTTCGGATCCCGTAATTTTACACTGTTCTTAAGTTTTACGGAATAAATACGAATCCCTCGGAAATAAACTTTTTATGAGCTCACCTGGATTATTTACTAAACGAACGAATTTTTAAAATCGGTCCATAATAGACGGAGAAATTGACAAATATAGATAAAAAAAAAACATTCACACAACCTCAACCTCAACAGCCTGTATTGGTCCACTACTGGACGCAGGCTTCCCACTGATACGCGTCTTATTTGCTTTTATCTCATGGGGTAGTGCCCATAATCCCCACGCTGGGCATGCGGGTTGGGGATCGCAGTTCGGTGGTAGAATTGTTATACAGGGAGCGCTGCTACCAGCCCCCGGTGGATATCCCTTAGTCGCCTCTTACGACACCCGCGGGAAGTTGGGGTGAAGAAAATTCTAAGTCGGCACCACACAGCTATAGCTATAGATACTATACATATATATAGCTATAGGGATACACACAGCCGAACATATAACCTCCTCCTTTTTTCGAAATCGCTTACTAGTTCTTACATTATCTGTTAGGTATCTTATTTTTTCACAATTCCAACGATACAAAACCTATCATCTATTACATACATTAGTTATATTGTCATTTCAGCCCGCTCGCGACCCGCGAGAGTATGCAGCGACCATTCGCAAAACATTCACACCATCATCATTCGGAAAAAGGACGAAAAATATTCATGGTTCGATGTGCTAGCCCTAATATTGGTCTAGATATTCTTGTTATCTACAATTTTTTCTACAAATAGACCCTGGAAGATACTGACCTAAGGTTTTTGAGTGTTTTAATAACAAATAAAAACCTTAGAATTGAGCAATGCGACACCTCTCGTCAATCGAACTTTAGTCTTTGAACAGGATTGGATAAACTTCAATGTTTTCCCTGTAGGTGGAGTTAACGGCGCTAGAGTCCGTAGGAAGTCCCAGAGATTTTCGAGTCCTATGTCACTTGAGCTCGTGGTGTAGTTGGTTAGCACATTCCCATACTGAGGGAAGGATGCGGGTTCTAGTCCCGTATAGTTCGCGTCATGTAAAAAGAACGCTGGCGGTCAAGCTGCGCAGTAGGCGATTTATAGGTCTATTTGGTGGTATGCAGTGGGGCGCGGGGCGGGCGGGTCACGCGCCGCATGCCTGCCGGTGCGCTATTGGTTCGTCGGTTGACGTTTGCTTTCCGCGTTGTGTCCACGTCACTTTTCTTGTCAAAATACCATAGCGAACAAAAGTTTACGAAATGGTTTTACATAGAAAAGTGAGAAAAATGAATTAAGACGCATATTGTTTTATGAAGAGAGACGCAGATAATAATGCAGTTGATAATTGAAAACAGTGAATGAAACGTTTTCACGTCACCCAAGACGACTAAATGGATGGAGTTGCTACATTACATAATTTTTTTGTAATTATATTAAACACTCTAAACTGAATCGAATATGTTTGTTATTTTATCTAATATTTTTTTCTAATAACCAATACCAAGCCGCGAGCGAAATATTAGTTATAAATAGGCTTAGCAAATTGGCATAGTACTATCGTGCGCGAGTGTACCCATGCGCGAACACACCCCTTCCACTTTCTTCCAGCGTTCTTTTTACGTGACGCGACCTATACCGTAGTTGGGATATTATTTGATTTCTTAGAGACTGACCTAGCACGGTGTCGTCCGTGAGTCGCTGCTGCCTCGCGAGCGGGCGGCGCCGCGTGTTGTCGCGCACCCGCAGCGTGACGCCGGCGCACGCGCCGCTCGCGTGCAAGTCTAGCGCTAGCGACGACTGAGAGCCGCACTCTGATTCGGCTGCGCTTGCACTGCGGAAACAATTAATAACATACTATTCTTCAAGATTATCTTTAGATATGTAGCATTATACGTAGGTAGCTTATGTTCCCATTTTTCTCAACTCAGAAAACAGAGATAGGAAGACAATATTTTTTTTTCTATAGACAAAAACAAATTTTCCTACGCTTTTAGGATTTTTTCCTTTACTTGTGCTGTAAGACCTTGCTTCTCGCCAAATTTCATGATTCTAGGTCAATGGGAAGTACCCTATAGGTTTTGGTCCATAGCAGGAATCAATAATTATTTTGTTTTGTGAATAAAGTACAAATTTACGGTTTTCGGATTTTGAAGTGAAAACTTCTTTAGCGGCGTTGAGCACTTTTTCTGTAATGGGTATAAAATCTTAAACTCGCGTCAGGACACGTGACCTGATCGAAAAAGCGTAAGACGGATGGAGAGTAGACAGCTATCCCCTCTCTACGGCGCGGCGAAAATGTATGCCTGGGCCTACTGTTTCGTTTAGGTTGTCATGTTTGTGTACGATAGCGCAATAAATGAATATTGTATTCTACCACATAAATGATAGTACTTTTATACTGATAAAGCAATTGGTGCAAAATTATTCACTAACCATTCCAAAATATCAAACATGCTCAACGTTAATAATCAAGTTTTCACTTCTGCCGGCACTCCCGGAGTGCAACCCGTTTTCAAAATTTTCGTACATAAACGGCTGTAAATTTTGATTGCGTTGACCTAGGTGTTTTATTTATATTGACGCTTCAAGAGATTACGGACTTGAGTATTTAATGTTCATTTCAACTCGATACCTCCACGCGTTCCTGAGAAAAGGGGGCTGACAGACGGACAGACGGATAACAAAGTCAACAAAATCATATTAAGGTTCCTTTTTTCCTTTTGAGGTACGGAACTCTAAAAACGATTTTGCGGCCACCGATGACATATATGTACATACCCACCTATTTACAATTCGAACAAAAAATGTTAGTCAGTTATCTATGAAGCTCTTTCCTTCACGAAAAAATAAAACATGCATAGGTAATCAAAACATCTCAATTCAATTTTTAATATTATTTATAGAACAAACAACGAATACAACACACAACATAGACTCGACAGGTTCTAGCGAAGGATCTTCAAGCAAAATGTGTGAATAGGAAAATGCTGTGCGAGTAAGTTTTCAGGCCGATGTTTAATTAGCCAAAGAACATTGTTTTTGTATTTATTCCATTGTAGGTACACTTGAAGTACTATTTTAACAATAACACACATAGGTATTTCGTTATAGGAAAGTCCAAGTGTACATAAAATTGAGCTTTCCATTTCAAGCACACATACATATTATTATATTAATTGTGAATTGTCCAGCATTATTTATTTATTTATTTTATTTATTATATAATTATTTGTTTTTATGCCTAATTTAACATCAGCCTGAACAAAATTGACAAGTGCCCTGTACCTTACTGCCGACTGAGGCGGCTCGTCAACGGAGAGCGCGTAGCGTCGCAGCGGGCGCCGAAGCGCGGTTATGGATAGCGTAGCGCGGCCGCCTACGCCGCTACGCAAGTCGGGCGCCGACCCGAAGCGGGCCTTCCCCTTCACTCGCTCTCTGCTGGTTCTGTGCCAGACGCCCGGGCAATGCTCAATCCCATACGACATATCATGCCCATAGACTAAGAGCGTGTACACATTAGGCGTTTTGAAGCGCTCGCTTCGGAGCTTTCTGGACGAAACCTGACGCGTGCTTGAATAGAAACCCGTGTTAATGGTTTAATCGGGTATTTATCGTGTACCTTTTGTTTATACCCGATTAAACCATTAACTATGTTTACAAATCGCGAAAGTTTAAAAAGTTTTAGAAACCCGTGTTTGTGTGTGGACATATGGTTTTTAAAGTAAGCATTACTGAGGCGCGCACTTCAAAACGCCTAATTTGTTTCTACATAGTCATCGACTTCGTACTTGATAATTCCATGATCATTCCAAATATTGCGCCTGAAGCGGTAACATTTGCGAAAGCAGTGACGCCATGTTTCGTAGCCATTTTCTGAAAGCAAATACCCACTGTGCGAAAGCTTTAAAAGCCAGCATGAATTGTTTGTTTGTTGTCAATGTCAAAATGACGACTGCAAGGATTCACGATATTCTCAAACTAAATGGCATTATATTTGTCATGGTTAGAAAATCGTTAAGCAAATGACGATTGCAAGGGTTTCTAAAAGTTCACAATTTAAATGACTTCGAATCTAAATAAGGGCATGGAAATACCTACTTGGTCGTCTACCTACAAACTATGGGAATGTATGATAAAATATATGATTATAATAGTCCATGGTTTTGGCATATTAAGCTGCTTTACTAACAATGCGACAAGGCACTTCGTGTCTTTTGTTACCAGATTCCATTTAGAAATAATATGTAGTAAGTGTAGGAACACGAAGTGAGGTGTTGCCAATCAAAAGCCTGCATTTTTTAACTTTGGTTTTCAATATATTCAGAACCGTAAAAAAACGACTGAAACTGGGGTAGCGTAAAAAATACTGAAATTTTACAAAAAAACAAAATGTACGCCTTCAGCGTCCGTTTGCTTTTCCTAACACCCGTAGCACGCCTCCGCTGCGAAACCATAACAGCGGAACCGCAGTAATTTCGCCATGTCTTATAATTCTATTTCTTTCCCCGCGCGGTTTTGTCGATCTGCTTCGACGTCAGCCATACTTCCAGCCGCCATTTGTTGCGGTGCCGGAGCAGATCGACTAGAATTAAAGTCAAATCTATGCGTAAGAAAAGGCAGTTCCGCTTTTCCTACAAACGGACAAAATATGGCTAAATTACTGCGGTTCCGCTGTTATGATTTCGCAGCGGAGAGGTGGTGCTACGGGCGTAAGTTGCAAAAGCTGTCATTTTTCATTTATGCCTATTTAGACTTTCAAGTTATCATTCAAAATATCTAATTACCTACTAACGTTCCGAATATATCGAAATCGCTATTAAACTTTACCGTCTTTACTATACCTAATCGGTTTGAATAAAAACTTACGGAGCTTGCACTGGCCGATGCCTGTGGGTATGCAGCGGTGCTAAAGGCAGTGAATGAGGCAAGGGTAGCACGTGAGGCAGCCGGTAGACCCCGAGCTGGTCAAGCCGAGCCGGAGCGGCGCACGCCGGCCCGCGGCGAGGCAGCGGCCTCGGAAGGGCCGTCGGGCGCGCGGGGGTCACCTTGGCGGCGCTGTCGCGGGCCTCGAATGTCATCACGCACGCTGCTACTACGATGAAGCCTGGAAGTGTTCGATGATTTTTGTAGTACCTACATCTGCTTGGTCAGCATTATTTCAGCAGAAAGAAGTTCTCGTCCAGCAGCTCATTGCAGCAATCCTTGAGGAAGGCCTACAATGAGAAACGAGGTGATTCCGAACACCTGGTGCAGGGCGCAGGAAATCGCTGGAGGCACGCCGCGCAGGACTTTTGCTTACTTTTATGTACATAATTGTAAAACTACGGGTTTTTTATTTAATTTACGTGTGGTCTAACTGGTAGGTATTTGTACCTTAATAAATTTCCATCACTTATTTCACTAGCTTTTGTTTCTAATTTTATAAGTACTTTGATGTTGGAATGGACGGATGGAGGAGAGCACGAAATAACAAACATTTCGAAGGACCCAAAGAGAGAACCATGAATTTTGCGACCCTGAATTACGCCGTCACAAATTATTAAGTACACGAAACATGAAAGTAAAAAGCATATGCTACAATCCGGAGCCCCTTGGGATGATTAATTAATTGCAAAAGTGTCACAAACGGCTTACATGAATAGGTAACGTACATTATTAATTAGTCCGACTTGGTAACTCTCAATGATTAGTAATATTTGGTAGATTTTTTTTATTCACTTCGGATATTGCTCTTTCCACGCGAATTCAATAAAATTAAAAAATATATTAGATATTCCACATAGATAATTTAGCCCCAAAGTGGGCAGAGCTTGAGTTATAAAGAAGACATGACTAAGGAAGATTCAACGAAAACTGAGGCCTTAGTACCTACTATTAGTTTATAGTTTCCTTTCATACATATAGCTCTCTGCAACGCCTTTACTGAATACTGAGAGGATTTTCGTAGTATGATAGCGATCCAATAGTTTCATATGAACTAGATTACCTTAGTTTTCGAATGATATTGAGTGATTTTTGGCATTTTGGCAGTACGCGGGTCAACTTTGAAGTTTGGGTCAAGAAAGCGGTAGCAAATCACCACGCGAAAAACAATATTTTATTTGACGATGGCGAATCAAAACTCAAAGTATAGAACTAAAAAGTAGCAGAAAAAAGGGTCCGATGGCGAATCGCCACTAGCTCGGTAGTACCTAATTAAACGTTTTCCTTTTGGTATTTTGCAAACCCATAATGCATACAACCTATAATGCATACAGTCAAGAACCAAGGGACAGGTCCGGGGCCGGGACGCTCCCGAGTTACTAAGGCGGTGATGTATGCTACTCGGGAGCGTCCCTCCCCCGTCCCGTCCCTTGCCCCCCGCATGATTGCACTGTAAAAACCACGTCAAAATGCCTTCGTCGAACGACTCTATGCATATAGGTAGGTTGTGCCCATACAGCAGCACTGTTTAAAAATAATTACCTCCAAAGCCCATCACAATAGGTCCAACATAAGACAAGTTGTTCAGATGAAAACCGCGCGCCTCGTCTTTTACCGATACCGTTGCGTTTCCGCGGATCTCTTGGTCGACGGAGAGTATATCTGCGTAGTATCCTGTAACAAAAACATTAAGATTTATATTAATATTTTAAAAGGGGCCCATTAGCCAACCTTAGCAAAGTATTTTTTTAAATTTACAAACACCTAATTTACAATCACCCAATTATGTTACGTTATCTACCTGCCAACTAGTGGACGTTTTGAAAATCGATTTGTAAGAGAAAATCGTAAAAAAAAACAAAAATAGTAAAACGCCCGGGCACGATTCTAATGAGAAATGTCACCTCTCAGATCGCAAACCCTGCGCGCCGCTACCCCCATTGCGTGGTACGGCTTCAGCCAGCATGCTGCCCGCCAGCGCGGAAATGCGATGTGGTGCTTTATTTCGCTGATTTCTTGATTATTTATCTAGTAATACCTCGTAACATCTATATTATATTTGGATTCTCCATAAAATTTCCTACAATAGCATGAAAATATTCTGATGTTGTGCAACGTAATTATTGAGGTTGAATTAAAATTTAATTATAATTGCGTAAATATGGTGAAATTATAGAAGTTTTTAAAAAATTCATTAAAAAAAATTACAGTTTTTATGACCACTTTGAGTTTTATTTTAGAGATTTATCATCATATTGTTACACCAAAAACAAAAATTGAACACATTTCCAAACCATTTGATTTAAATTCAGAAAAAACTATAAAAAAATGGCGCACGTATCAGATTTAAATTTTTAATTTACGATAAGTTTTTTAATTCTTCTAAACTTGGTTAGTTTATGGTCTTGACGTCAGCTTGAAACTGTCAGTCAACTTTTGAGACATTGACATGGCTCAAAAGTGGACTCTCCACCAAACGCACCCAAACTTCGACGAGACAAAAGACAAGCCGAAAATCGCGAAAATCGGCCACAAACAGCGCGCTGTTTGTGGCCGATTTTAGCGACCGGTCGCTTGCCACTCAAGGGTATTTTTTGACAGGCCACATTATGGCCTCCTGCCACGGGAGTCTTCTTTGTCTACTTGAGAATCATCAGAATGCTGGCGACGCAACGTTACGTACCTACTTTATGAAATGGGGTGCCGATTGCTGGTCTGCGTAGTTGTTATATTTAATGCTTGCTAATGCCACGTTTAATAGTACGAGGGATATTCAATGCTCACTGCTGAACAAAGTCTTTAAACTCTTACGTGTGCTCTCACTAAATGACCATCCACAAAAGGATTATTTCCACTGACATATTTAAAACAAAGCTGCTGTAAACTCCCATTGATCGAATCAAATATTAAATCCAGCATTATATTCGCTTGAATCGAGAACAAAGAGCTTACAGCTCATGATATGTCATATTATACTTCTATAGGTAGAATATAGGAACCTACATATGAGCACAGTTCGATGAACACAGCGGATGCAATATCGGAAGTATTACCGGAACATTCCCATTTTTAGGGTTCCGTAACTCTTTATGAGAATACTGAACCATGACTGAACCCTTATTTATAGGATTCTTATGTTGTATGCTTGTGTCACGTTCTTTATGGTAAACTAGTTTCTGCCCGCGGCTTCGCACGCTTTGTTTCTATGGAAACGTTCAAAGGTTATTTCTATCCCATGGGAACTGATTTACCTATGGGATAAAAAGTAGCATATGTTTGATTCCAGGCTTAGAGCTACACAGATGCAAAATTTCAGCTCAATCTGTTCAGTAGTTTTGGCGTGAAGACGAAGAAGTAACAAACATCCATCCATCTATCTATCCATCCATTGATCCAAACTTTCGCATTTAAAATATTAGTGTGATGTGATGTAGGTATTCCGTTTCTATACTCCTTACAGTCAACAAAAACAGAAAAGGTTATTTACTCAAACAAGAGTGGGCCATTCTGTTCTTACTTTAGGGGTCAATGCATAAAGTAATAAACCAAACCAACCAATAACAAAATCAACCAAAAACGTTCACTACTGGACATAGAAAGGGCTCTACCAAAAGTCATCTCAATGAGCGCTCTCCCGCTACCCTCACCAGGTTGTAAGTTCACACGTGAGCCTTCCGGCCCCAACAGCCATCGTCTCTGCAATCAAATCCTAAAACACACCTACACAAACTACACTTTGCTTTTTCCCATCAAAATTAAAACAAAAGTCCAATGGAATGTTCAGAAGCCCGAGCCATACCGGAAGTGTCAACGGGCCGGAAGCGTCGGGACATTCTCTCTCGTGCCGGAAGTATCGCGGGCGGTGCAACGCGTCACATACTCGTATGTGATACCCAGAGCATGGACTTCGACTTGTATCGAAATGTAGATCGTTTGCGAACCTAGATTCAAGAATGTCCGTGCATGTTGTGCGTGCATAGTCTCTTATGAATAGGAATAAGTTAGGCAGTATCATGAACCCGTGTGGCACACCAATATGTTATTTAAAATACAGGATTATTGGAAATTAGGCCAAATCCAGGTTGACAGTCAGAACAAGTTGCAATGACGGTTCCGCACGTGTACTGAACGACTTTTTTTAATACAGCTGCGAAAAAATGAAGCAAAATAATAAAAACTAGGGTCGAAATTACTCATTTTGTGCAACAAGCAACTAAACCCGCAATGAAAATTTCTGAAAAATGGCGCTAACTGTAGAATATAAGCAGAGTTTTTTTTTCACCCATTCTGGTAGGCAAAGGGAACTATGCCCATACAGCCAAGTCTTCAGTAGAATTTTTTAATATGAAATGAAAATGAAATTGAATGAGATGAAATGAAATGAAACCTAACCTAACTCATTCAATCAAATCATTAAATCTGATACTGAAACAAATTAGTAGCTTCTTTTTAGAAATATACGTATTTGCATGAATCATAAAAACTTCTATGAATTTTTTTAGTAAAAACTTCATGGTTGGTTTTTATTTTAATAGACAACAGTCGGGAAAGAGAACGCACGAGTTCGGGAAAGGTAAAAAAAAAAGCACGAGTGTGTAATAGCCCACATCCCGAACGATATACGTCCCTGCAATACGCCACTTTTTGAGCAACTGTATTAAAAAAAACATTTACACATCTTTAGCTATCCAACAAGGTATAAATCAATGTACTTTAGGTACGTACTTACACAATTGCAGAAAAAATATGTGTAAACCATGAGCAGGTGGTAAATTCATAGAACGTGACTTTATTTTGTAGGGTAGTTCTATAATAATAAAATAAAGATAACTTGGTGCACTGTACGAGAGAGATGAAGCGGCAGGAGAGACAGGTATTTTTATAAAAAACAAGGGTTTTGTTAGGAATTTACTAAAAAGTCCTTCTTATGGATACTGATTGATACAATTTTGTTGGTGTTTATTATAGACTTTAGACTATCTAAACTTGTCACTAAAATTTGAATACGATCATGCACATATCTCAGAAATGGTTCACTTTAGCATAATACAATATGGGGTCAAAATAATTGCAAATGGCTTCCTCCATCACCCCCTAAAAGGATCTGACCTAGTTTACAAGCATGTAAAAAACTTCAGTGCTTTCACGTATACAAGCACACTTATACGAATAGGAAAATGAGACGTAGGTATTTGTTTCATTTTTTGCCTACACCTCGTTTGAATCTTGTACCTTTCTAAGCCTTCTTCTTCTAAGACGTCAATGGTGTGTCCAGTGGTTACTAAGCGTGCTGAGCTTTTTGTAATTTCACCTAAATTCTCAAGTCTTTTACTAACTAGAATACTGCCGTAAGTATTATACAACTAACTTCATTGAGTTTTCCGGTGCTCTGCTATTCGAACATTTGCTAATACTTGCCAATAACCAAAAAGCTTGGTTCCAAGCACTGACCTCCATTAAACAAGGACTTGTATAATAGAGATCAGTGTTTGGTCAAAAGAACAAGTTCTGATGTACAAAATCATGTTAATTTAAAAAACTTACCGATGACAGCCATCGCAGCGCCAAGCAGCATTAGTAGCAGCCCGGCAGAGAGAGCTCGACATGCGTGCCAGAGGCATTTGGAGCTCATTTTCCCTCGAACCACCTGAAAACAGCATGTTTCACTGCGTAAGCCATAGACAATAACTTATAGACCGATTGTGCCGAGAAACTTTTTTAAACAGCTGTATGATCAAAGTGTTTCATTTCCATAACAGGACTAGGATACGTCCATATTTCAGATATTTCTACCTAATTATAATACCTAACGGTCTTCTTTAGAAGGGTGAAATTGTGTTCATTCATTGATAATATTGTTGTTTGTCCTAGAATGTTGCGCTAAAGAAATCATTTGCGATGTAGAGTCGTGGCAAACCACGCCGACATGTTTGTTTAAATAGGATAAATATTTTTTTTATCTTAGGCTTATCTTTTTCTTAGTTAGTAGGTATTCTAAGAACTGAGCCGCTTAGGTCCTTATGTCGTTATCACTGATGAAATGTTTCTTTGAAATGAATCTTTAAGTAACTGGTTGACGGATAAAGGACCTACTGGAAACGTTAGTTTTAATGTATTCAAGAATTGTATTCATGCAACAAGTTTTTACGCAACTGTTGGGTTTTGGATTGCATTTTTATAAATATTTATAAAAGAAAACAAATGAAGAAATATTTCGAACCGTCAAAAATTACCAAAAATGTCTGTATTTCCTCCCCAAATTTAATGCAAACTCTAAGCTTGGTCTTTCTATTCTTGATAAAATCATTTATAGTAACTTTCAAACCAATTTTCATGAATATTATTAGGTACGTTTCTCTATTGCGAACATTAAGCAATAAAACAAAATGGACACCCAAATATCAGCAACGCATCCGCTGCACATTACCTACCGTGGATTATTTGTATTCAAACTATACCCTGTATAAACCTGTATAGCCTCCTTAGATGAGAGTGAAAACTCTTTGTTTATTTATTTGAATAAAGAAAGGTACCTGGACGTTCCAGGTGGCCCCGGAGGCGGGGTGGGCGCGCCGCAGCGGGCCGGTGACGCTCCTAGCTCGCCGCATGCTACTGCCGGACCAGACTCCGGACCGCACATGCGCAGATCCGTCGCAGCTTCCCCCAGCTACTCAGCCACCTGCGCCCTAATTCTGTTAGAATTATTGTGATGCCAAGAACCGGATCGCAACTCAATGAATTTAATATTTATGGTAGGCATGCGTAATATAGCTTGAAACGATTTTCTATGCTCATTTTATTACCAGTATAGATCAAAACGTTCATAGTAACGGCGGTATATTAAGCAATGTAAGCGTGCTTTTTCAGACGGTAAGTACATGTATTATTCGAAAATTACTAAAACATGGTCACTAACAATCTTTACGAGCTCTACATATTCATGACGATCATACAAAATCTAACAAAATAACGCTGGACACTACGCACATATCCTGATCTAGCCCCAAAGAAGGCAAAGCTTGTTTGGGGTTGTTGTGGGACTAATATAATAACATTAATAATAACTGATATAAAGGGTATCTCAATATTTTTTTTATTTTATTTTATTTATTTGGGAAACAAAAAGCTTATGTACAGGTAACAATAAATTCTTAAACTAGAACAAATGAAGCTAAAGACAGTTTCCACTCATAGTCTATGAGTGCACTATTTAAATTGTGTGTAATATTTTTTCGTGCATGTGGCAACTCTGAAATTTGACAGCTACCTATGATAATTCCGAATAATAAAAATGGAGCGTTACACAAAAGAAGACCGTGTTATTGTGAAAACGCAGGCCGGAGTTGCAGTGACTTTGAAGGGCATGCGTTACAGGAACATGTTAATGGAGTTCTTGTGGCCTCGACTGAATGGCATGGATCTGAGCATGTGGTTTCAGCAGGACGGCGCCACCATGAAACAATCGATATAATGCAGCAACGATCTAAATACCTAATCATCACGAAATTCTGATGTCAGCTGGCCACCAAGATCGTGCAACATAACGCTGCCGTGCGATTTCTTTCTTTGGGGTTTTGTGAAATCTTAGGTTTATGCGAATAAATCATAAACAATTCCCGAGCTCAAGGCCAAGAACAACGCGTTATCGGTGAGATACAGCTACATCATCAAAAAGTCATCGAAAATTTCATGAAAAAAGTAACGGCCTGTCAGCCGTGGGTGACATTTACGGGATATTTTATTTTTGTATTATTTTTATTTATTCCTCCGTAGGTACATGTTACACTTGATGACGTTAGAGTATTTTATAGGATAGGTCATTAAAATTGTAACAATCACACACAAACTTTTGACACTTATTCCATACATAATCGGAATACAGAATCTGGAATCGAACCCGCAACCTTCGCCCGCTGCGCCACAGAGGTTTTACAATACAATTATACAATACAATTAAACAATACAATTTACTCAAAAAATACGTGTTTTTATTTTTAAACGAAATAGTGCACTTTTATTGAGACACCCGATATGTAGGTAGGTATAATTTTTTTATTATACATACATAGAAACACAGACCAAGAAAAAATAGCTGCAGATCCTAGAAACATTTGTATCGCAGCCGGAATCAAAACCGCAACTTTCGCAGGTCGCAGGCAGAAATTCGTTCGCTGCGCCATTGAGGTCTTCAACACAATAAATTGCTACGAGAAGGGTGACATTATCTAATAAGTACCTAATAGGTACCTACTATATTGTGACTTAAGGCGCATGTATGACTTAAACTTACGCCATATACTGATCAATGAACTTTTAAAAATTCCTTTGATCAACGTAATTTATAAGAAAACAAGATCCGTCAAGTACGAGTGTAACTCGCGCGCCGAGGGTTTCGAACGTTAGTCAATTATATAAAAATATGTACTAAAGGTACCGTTTAGAGACTTCGAAATTCAATGAATACCTTTAGGTATTTTAAAATAGTATTTTTAAATAGGAGGTACCAACCTAATTTCAGAAGGATACATACTCTCTGCATACTTCGGTGATAAGGGGGGGTATTTTCGACTTTATTCAAAATATTTCGAAAAGTATAAAACTATAAAACCTACACATATTTCAAAAACTATTTAAAATGTATGTACATTTTTAAATCCGATCATTTGATACCACTTGACTGATCTAGTCAAGAGGTATCAAATGAGTGGATCTTTTAAAATTTCGGCATCACAATTATGTATGGAAAATTTGCATTTTCGTTTTTAATTTTTTTTTTCTTCAAATCTGTAAGTACATATTATTTTAAATTTCAACTTAATAGCTGCGGTAGTTGCTGAGATATTAAGGAGGAAAAAAGGACAGACAAAGCGAGACCATAAAGGTTTCGAAACCGATCTCCGATCTCGAAACCCTAAAAAAGGCAGCGGCGCTAGTTTAAGTCATATATTCGCCTTAAATTAAAATAAACATTACAAACTTGAAGCAAATAGTATATAAGTATAAGTATAAGATATATAAGTAGTACCTACATATTAAACCTCTATCCATAAAATTAAAGAAAAGAAAATGTATTATAAGAAAGTCTGCGAGCGAATCGACAATCTCCGTTAGCAAAGCGCATTGTGTGTGCTTTTATTGTTTGAAAAGTAGAGAAACCGCAGCACAGCACTCACATTTAACTTTCAAACCGCCTCTCCACTCTATCGCCCATTATATTTACATTTTCACGCTGGAAAATCTGGACAACAACGAAAAAACACGAGCGCTAGATGAATATCGCATTCTTGAATATTACTTTTTTGTAAGTGTAGCTAGGTAAAATTAGGTTGTGATGGTAGAGTTCTGAACAAGCTCTTGAAGCTCTTCCTACTATTAGGTACGAAGCTAGTTAACTAGTTTTTAATTAAAATAGAACTTTAACAAATGAGAATTTTCTGTTTTTTTTTTTAATCCTTTTTGAATAATTCCAAAATAAGCTCATTATCAGTTTAATTATCTAATATAGGTTGGTAGGTAATATGACATTATTTTGTAAGTCGTATTCAAGTCGATAGCGTGAAGATCAAAACTTCACACCTTTACATAAATATCGTCAGAGGGAAATAATTTTGAAGAGGTAGAGGTAGGTGCTACAATCAAATATCCGGTCAAGGAGGTAGGTTTGCTACATGGGGAGGCAGTTGTAGGGCGACGATTGTGCATCTGAAAGATGTATCCGGCGGCAGCAGGCGAGCAGCTCACGCGAGGTGCGGGGGTGGCGCTGAGCGGGAGGCTGTGCGGGGGTAGGGGGGTGTCCACGTGAGCTCGGAGCGCCGGCGCGGCCGGGTCGCCCGGGCTGCTGGCTCGAGCCCGGGCGACCCGCGCGCGGCATTCCCCAGCCGGCAGCCTCGCAATGCTCGCCGCCACGCGACAACCCGCGCGCGCCGCGGCTCGCTCCTCGGCCGCGCTCCGGCCTCGTCTCCAGGGCCGCATCGGCGGCGCCGAGCCGCGCTAACAGATTTTTATGGTGGAGCAAACCGGGCGGAGTGCGGGGAGGCAGGTGGCGTCGCGCAGGTGCGGCCCGCGCCCGGCCCGGGGCCGAATACGGAGGCGCGGGCACGCCGCAGCGCGCGCCCGCCCGCCTCGTCGCGCTCATGGAGCCGCCGTGGGAGCTCGAGCTCGAGCTGCGGCGGCATATCGAGACCTGCGCGTGCACCTGCGACCACATGGGTTACGGGAATTATATGGACTACCAGGTGGCGCCCGCGGCGCACGCCTGCATGTGCCGCGCGATCACCTCGCCGCACGCCCACGTACGTGTTCCGTCCGCGCCGCACGCATCAGCCCCGCATCATCCCTCACCTCACCGACGACGACGCCGCCACAAACACGTCTCCGAGCGCCTTTACTCATGTTTATTTGTTGCTATGATCTTTTTGTGCAACTTAGTTCATTTCAATCATTCCTTTTTTTGTACCTAATGTATGTTTGTCTTTGGTGTTTTGTTTGTGTGTCATTCATTTGTCGTGTATTTGTATTATTTTGTCCTGTATTTGTGTTATCAGTTATCACATCACATTATAATGTTCACTAGTTTTCATGCCTATTTTATCTTAAACCATCCAAAAGTCCCTACCTACTGTTATGATTCGAACCTAAATTTGAAGACCATGCACTTGCACGTTGCATAAAAGCGTTTAGACCAAACGTCAATTCACGAACGCGTGCGCTTACAAATTTTCGTATATCGGCGTAAAAAGTCAATAGAAATCAAAATGAGGTAACCAATAGCCTAAACACGTTTCGACGCATTTCGTTCCAGTTCGGGCATCGGCTTGCTACTGAAAACGATTTGTTCGCCTACCAATAAAATCTACCTTTCTCGTAAACTTTCGGATTCGGCTCTGAGAATCTACGATCGCCTCTGGCTAGTTCGGTTTAAATTGTAACTCTACCACATAAGTATCCAACAGTGGCATATTCTTAGGAATGAGAGATTAAGTTACACAATTTTCATAATGTTTTAATTGGTTTTTTCTCCTTTAAGCGTGACTCTACTTTTTTCTGACCAAAATATAATTAAAATAAAGAGACATATCTTGCTTATCCTATTTTGTTAAAAAGTCGTCACCTACTTTACTACTTAGGGTCGTACATTAATCACGTGAGGCTCTAAAGGGGAGGGAATTTTGAAAAATCACGAAATATCACAGGGTTGTAGTGAGATATCACATGTACTTTGTTGTATCTACAAAAAATACATTATTTTAGAAAGAGGGTTTGTCTCGTACCTCACCACGTATCACCGTGGGCACAGCGTGGGGGAGGGGAGGTGAGGTTACAAAGGTTGCGAAAAAACATCGAGTGATTAATGGACGACCCCTTACTCGAATTACTTTGAAGTAGTTGAGCTAAAACATTCGGTTACCAAATTTTTACCTTACCTTTTAATAAAGGTAGCGAAACGGGGAAAAGAAGAGAGGCAATTAAGCTATCGGTGCGGACAAAAGCGTACCGAAAGCCGAGAGGTGCTCAGCGGTATTCATCAAACAGTGTTGTTAAACATTTTACGGTTTTGTATAGCTGGAATCTGAAGCAGGATGTCATGTGGGCTACGCAGAATAAAGGTCTCCACACACTATTGAAACGCCACGTGACCCGACGAAACGCGATGCATGTCGAGTTGACTCTAATCGTTTCAACTTTCTATGACCAGAACAACGTTGAAAACACCCACCCCGTGTCGTCGCGTCGGGTGTTATTAATGTGATTCTGTGGTTCTGAAAATTTAATTGGAAATTGAAATGTGATCCTAAAAATTAATACGATTAGATTCAACTCAACACGCATCGTGTTTTGTCGGATCGCGTGGCATTTCAATCGTGTGTGTACGGCTTTAGTCATACTTAGTAACATTCCTGTTGACTGAGGGGAGCGAGAGGTCAGAGGTCTTTGGTACACTCGGGGGAGTAATCAGATACTGTGAACTCGCCACAAGTATACCCGGAGGTTCTATATATTTATTATTTAGTTACCTACGTGTGGGACCTTTAATGTTGCAGAGTGTAATTATTAAGTAGGTACCTATACATAAACAAATATTTATCACCAATGTTTGTTTGTTTGGCATCCATGTAAATACCAATAATAAAGTACTATTATATGCATGCATTTTGAGATTTTGACATGAGAATCCACAATCAAGAACCTTTATTTGATAAGGTTGGGAAGTTTCTTCTACCAAGCATACCATATGAGTATTCTTTTGCCTTCTAAGAAAAGTATTGAATATTCATAATACTTAAATAGATAGGTAATAATTTAATTGTTCTGAAAAAACTAAAAATCGACTTCGAATCCCTGTTTTTAAGTTTTGTGGGATAAATACTAATCCCTAGGGAATAATTTTTTTATAGAACGAAATCATCCTGTAATTAAAAAATAATTATAAATTCATAATATATAACAATATCATTCTCTAATTCAATAACGAAAATTTATGATTCTCTAATTTCTACACAATAACGAAAATTTATGATTCTCTAATTTCTACACAATAACGAAAATTTATGATTCTCTAATTTCTACACAATAACGAAAATTTATGATTCTCTAATTTCTACACAATAACGAAAATTTATGATTCTATAATTTCTACACAATAACGAAAATTTATGATTCTATAATTTCTACAAAATAACGAAAATTTATGATTCTCTAATTTCTACACAATAACGAAAATTTATGATTCTCTAATTTCTACACAATAACGAAAATTTATGATTCTCTAATTTCTACACAATAACGAAAATTTATGATTCCATAATTTCTACACAATAACGAAAATTTATCATTTTCTAATTTCCTTGAAATCCTATTCTCGAATTCCTCGAATTCCTCCACACGATAAAGAAAATATTTTCAGAACATTCGGTCCATAATTTGACGGAGAAATCAACGAACATGAGCACATAAAAAACATACGCAGTCGAACATAGCACCCCCTCCTTTTTTTTCGAAGTGGGTTAATAAACAAGGTCTAAAGAAATTCAAGATCATGTTAATAATCGGTCCTTTCTATTGAAACAAATGTTAGCACATTGTAGCAAAAAACGTAGCGTCTACCAACATTATGTTGGCTGATGATTGCAAAGCTCAGGTGTGTAGGCTTCCCTAAAAGGAAGGAAAATATAACATATCTCTTCCTTAATCATGGCGGGTAAAGGTGTTTACCGGTTGCTTTTTTTCTTTTCCTCTGCAGAGTTTTTGTGGCATTAGCAACGTTAGAAAGTTATGAATTAAGGCCCTTATTATTGCTATAAGTTTGTTCAGTCATTGATCTCTACATTATAAATAATAATAATGTCCTCCTAGCCGAATTTCGATCACGACGGCCAGTCTCATCAGAGACTAGCCAGATGCGCAGGACATATTATAGTGCACAAGTGTGTGTGCAAACACAGCTGTACTCTCTATTCCTCACTCTCATAATTTGATGGGGCGACAGACCGACACGACAGGAGAGAGGTCAGGTGCAGGACCAACGGCTTAACGTGCTTTCCGAGGCACGGAAGCCTTACTCATGCTTAGGGATTGCATTATCCGGATAATTTTCTTATCCGGATAATATGGATTTCATCATTCACTTATCCGGATAATCCGGATAATTCGGATAATTCGAAGAACTGTAGAATTAAAAGGCAGAATTGTAATTTTAACAAGCTTTTGCACGCAGTTGCCCGAAAATAAAGGCTTTATGTTATTCCAGTGTATGGTATAACTACTTAACAAAAAAACCTACTCCGATCAGTAGTTTTGACGCGACAAGGTAACGCTCGATTTATCTATCCATGTTTACAAACTTTCTGATCACACTTAAAATAGAGTTTCGATGTTACCTCTTCCCGCCAAAACTAAAGAACGGATAGGGTGGAAATTATTCATAGGTGAGATAAGGTAATGCTACTCTATGTTGATGATGTAATAATTAATCTGGATTGTCATATTGGCTATTTTTTATCTCGGAAAAACGCGGGCGAAACCGCGATCTAGTTTTCTAGAGAGTTTTAAGTGTGATGGTGATTCGAATATCTTGATTATATTCCTAACATCTAATTATCTTCTCCATTATTAAAATTTGTTATAGTTAACTGACTAACTAAGCAAACTAAAAATATGAATGAAACAGCATATTTTTTTATGAATCATTTTTATTCAGCTTTCAATAGCTTAATTATGTATCTAGGTTATAAATAGGTAGATATCATTATGAAATTTAAGAATATCTATGTTTTTACACTAGTTAAAAAAAATCTTTAATCTACATTATGTTAAATCAGTCCTTAATATACTGGTTGATTTCCTTCAAATAAAATTAAAAAATATGAAATATACACATACTCTTTGTAGGTCACTTTGAAGGACACACGCTGTGTAGGTACCTGTCCGTAGGCTTGTGTAACCAGAAATGCACGAATAAAGAAGTTTGAGGTTATAGGTACCTTAAATATAATGTAAAGTTTCAAATTAAAGCTTATTTACGATCACGAGCTAAATTATTTGTGCATAAAAAATAATATATAGCATTTTAAAACTTATCCGAATTATCCGTATTATCCGGATTTTTTATTCATTTATCCGGATAAAAAAATAGCCAAATTATCCGGATAATTCGGATAATTCGGATTTCGGATAATCCGGATTGCAATCTCTACTCATGCTATGACTGAACAAGCTTTCATAATACGGGCCGTAGGGACACACATTTTATTAGGAAATATTAAATCTAAACCGAATTGTTTTTCTATGTTAGATGTCCTCAATACCTTTCAAATGTTTTTCATCAAAATCAATCATCGTCTGTCTGATAATTTAGAAAATCAATAAAGTATTTAGATAATATGTAACAATAAAGTAAATAAGAGCTTCTGGTCGAAGCGACGCGTGACCCGATAGCTGGTCAGTATCTGGCACAGCGCATCAGCATTGCCATACAGCGGGGCAATGCAACCAGCGTCTTGGGGACGCTTCCGACTGGTATTGATATGGATCAGTTGAGCTACCTGTAGATTGTTTGTAAGAGTCTGCTGTTCATTCAATTGTTTCAATTGTAAATACTAGTTCTAATTTATTTCTTTTATTTTATTGTAATTTTCTTTGTCACCAGTCGGAAGCGTCCCCAAGACGCTGGCTGCATTGCTCCGCTGTATGGCAATGCTGATAATAATATATCTAATAACTTATTTAATTATACTATGATATACTATCCTACTAATATTATTAAGCCGAAAGTTTGTAAAATGTGAATTTTTGTTACCTAAGTTCTCCAAAAATACTGAACAGATCAAGATGAAATTTGGCGTACGTTTAGAGCATAGCCTAACTTAGATAATTGGCTACTTATTGTACCGAAAATACGCGTGCGAAACCGCGGACAGAAGCTAGTAGGTACATATACTGTAATCATAACTTAAACTCACCTAATCACTAAGACCTGATTGTATGATTGCAATAAGTAAAACACTGAAATACTGAGTACACATCGCTTCTGATTGGTGGATTCCTAACTTTATTATTGACATATGATGAATGATGATGGCCGAATTTCGACCACGGCGGCCAGTCTCGTCGGAGACTAGCCAGATGCGCAGGACATATTATAGTGCATAAACACAGGTGCACTCTTTATTCCCAGTCCTGTCCGTCTGCCGTCCCATCGGATTATTGCCATAAGTTGATAGGTACCCAGTAGTATTTTTCATCTTACATCCATTAGTGGAATAGAATGCCCGACATTCCATTTTGAGAACCATCGATCAGTTTTATTTGTAGAGTATTAGCAAATCAACTGCGGCCTCACTAGCTAACCACTACAAATCTAGAAACTAGACCACTGAAATGGTCTAGACTTGGAGTATTTAACTATTTATGGGCTGACCCTACGAGCATATAAATGGCTGACCTGTTTGAAAGTCGGTTTTAGTCTCGATATTTTCATAAAATCTTTAATGTTCCCATTTTTACTCTACCTAGGTAGAGCTTACATAAGCACCCACGCGTAACATTTACCTGATAAGCAAATCGTATAAGGTTATATTTGTTAGCGGTTCGTTCAAAAAGCGATTCGTTCATATCGCGTTTCGTCCAATAAGCAGTGCGTCAAGAATCCACACGCAGTTCCTCCGAATCGCGATTCGTCCAATAAGCGATTCATCCAATAAGCGATTCGTCCAATAAGTGGTTCGTCAGGAATCCATGCGCAGTTCGTCTAACCACACTAAATAAATGCGAAAGTTTGGATGGATGGACGGATAGATGGATGGATGTTTGTTACGTATTCACGCCAAAACTACTGAACAGATTGAGCTGAAATTTTGCATCGGTGTAGCTCTAAGCCTGGAATCAAACATAGTCTACTTTTTATCCCACAAAACAGTTCCCATGAGATAGAAATAACCTTTGAACGTTTCCATAGAAACTAGTTCCTTATAATGTTCTTCTTAGTTGAGCACTCTTGGCAAAGTGGTCGTGATGTATGATGGAGGGTTCTGCAGAATGAGTCTTTTTGACGTTGGTAACGAGACGTGATCGTGACGTCTCCTTTTAACCCCCGACGCAAAAAGAGAGAGGTGTTATAAGTTTAACGTGTCTGTCTGTGAATCCGTGTATCTGTGTATCTGTCTGTGGTATCGTACCTCCCAAACGGATGAACCGAATTTCGTTAAAAAAAAATTGTGTCATACAAAATTTTATCCCGAGTGATCTTAGCCATGTTTCATGAAAATCTGTCGGAGGGTTTTTAAAATTTTTAATTTTTTTCTTGTTTCATACAATTTGGTACGGCGCCTCTATCATGTAGACTCTATGCAAATCCCATACTAATAGGAGACGTTATGATCAAATCTGGCTGGTAAAGTCTAAGTCTCACCCCGATGATGAACGGCTGCTCGAGCAATGCGCTATCGTTCCCTATTGGTTGCTTTGTGGGAGCAGTCGGTATGAGGTGATCCGAACCGCGATTATGGTGTGGTAAGACACGGCATTGCGGCTCAAACGTTAGCAGTTGAAACGTTAGGGTGCGCGTTCACAGGCCGCCATCGGACAATCCGCACTGGCCACATCAATGGTTTGGCATAAAAGATCCGTACCGCACGGAGCGTACTGTCGGAAATGCCAGCGAGGATTCTTGAAGGAAACTTTTCCATTTAATGCAAATGACGTCATTCGGATTGCCGATCAGTGGAAGCACTTATCAGCGGATTGTCCGATGCCCGCCTGTGAAAGCGCACCCTAACGTTTCAACTGCTAACGTTTGAGACGTAATGCCGTGTCTTACCACACCGTGATTGCGGCCTAGGTCCGGCCACGGGACCTTATGCCTTCCATTCTGCCTTGGGCCACCATCGAGTCTTCATTCCGTGGTTGCATATGTAGTGTATAATTATACCTATATTTAAAATTAATTACATAAACCTACGCTAGTTTCTGCCTGCAGCTTTGCACGCGTTGTTTCTATGGAAACGATTAAAGGTTATTTTTTTATCCCGTGGGAGCTGATTTATAGGATAAAAGGTAAAAGTAGATTCCAGACTTAAAGCTACATCTTTGCAAAATTTCAGCCCGACCGGTTCACTCGTTATGGCGGCGTGAAGAGTTGACAAACATCCATCCAACATCAAAAAATCCAAATTTTGTAAGTGTGATTTCAATGGATTTCGAAAATCAGACGTTTTGTTTAAAAAACACAAAATCAGAATTCGATCCCATGGGAAGATCACCCGAGATTCTTGTTCCGGAAATTCCTCGAATTCATTTTACTTTACTTTTCTGATTGCCGCTCGTTCTGTAGCAGTCTCTGGTCCGTAGATACTCGTATACGTTCCTTGGCTCGGGTCGGTGAGTCCGTGTATAAAAGCGGTACATACGCTCGGCTAGCTCCCGTAGGTAAGCCAACAATAGGAGCGCAAATTTTACGCAACATTATGTCAGCGGACTCAGCGGCCGAGGGCTGTGGGTGGCTGTGGCTTGTGAACCATGAACCTCTGCCCGCGTACAATGAATAAATAGCACTTTGGTATTTATGGGAGAGGTGGCATGTATTTGTGGAAAGGGTTTTTCTAGAGTTACGCGTCATAGCGTGACATATTAGTTAGGGACATAGGCACTTATAAATAGGTGTGTGGAAGTGTGAACGAAAAGACCGCGGTAATACACTGGAAGTGGTGGCACAATGTTACTGTTGTATTGGCTTTAGGAGTACCTGAGTAACCCACCGAACTGAAACTTAAGGGAGTCATTAGTCATTCACTTAGTCATGTCTCTGGCTCTAAATTCTATACTAAACTAAAAATAATATTATGGCATTCCATAATATTATTTTTAGTTTAGTATTCAGAATATTTAACCCAATTACCTACGTACCACATTTGCCCCACAACTGAGAAAGTTTCCAGAACAAAGCGCTAGCAATGGCAATCCAAAGTAAATACGCAATAATTCGTAAAAGTTTGACTGTGTCGTAAGATGTTAATGTCACAGCGGGTGCAGGGCGGAGCTGCATCGATTGCAGGCTGGCTTGGCCCCGGCCGCGGGAAACAATTGCATCATCAACGGTCCAGCCTCAATCATTATTATGCAATTCATCACATTAACCATAAGATTTTTTATGTGTAATGCATAAGTGCTATGCATGTGTATAACGGACTAAGTTGTCTAAAATGAGCGTTTATTCATTCATTTATTCATTTGGCCACGTAGACTCATTGTATACAAAAACGTGCCAGCGCATCCGCTAAAATAACCGAAAAATAAAGATACTTAAATAAATGATTACGTATATAGAAAGTAGATTCGCCAATTCGCCAATTCTCAAGTATATAAGGTGTATTTTTATTTTATTTTATTTATATTGATTTTGAAGGAAGCTTATTACAAAATAAGTTACAAGAATCTAGCAACAAAAAAACTAATGAATGGCCTTCACGGCTTAATGACATTGTGAGTATCAAAAACGCTATGCAATCATAAATTTAGAAAATAAAACGTTAAGTAAAACAGTGCAAACACCAAATATTCCAAATTTCTGTGAGCTATTAAATACGACTTTCAAAATGCGATTGTAGCCTACAGACTTCAAAGACATACCTACATCTCAATAGTAAGGAACCTATATTTCGTTTTATCTACCACTAAGTAAAAATGCCAGCGGATTCGAGAATTTACAGACGGGCGGATACACCGAAACCGAAACTACAAACGTACTCTACCTAACAGAAAGGGTCCTGTTTAACCACGCAAAATGAAATGAGCGAGAGGCTTTGTAGTTTCCTGTCTTATACTTATGTTTCTTTCGGGGTTTTGTTGAAAAGGATAACTATAGTACCCTTTTACAAGCTTTTATTAACCTTGCTCTGTTGGTATGGTACCTATTTGTGGGACAAATGTTGCAACTGAATTTTGGAACAGTTTTTGGGCTTTTTGGGCAGTCGTGTAAAAGCTCATAAATCTAGCATCTTTCAGACATTGAATGAGATAATGAAAACACAGATAAAACACTGTAAATCGCAAAACATTGCCTAAGTATTCATAGCTCCTTCTTAGCATAATTCTTCGACTTAATTTTGTCAAGAGCTAGCTTATTAATGTGCTTGTCATATCTGCCCGAGGCTTTTTTATTTGAGATCCCAAAGTTTACTTGGTTTTGATTGTATTACATTAATTAACTTTCCATGTTGGTTCTGTTGGAAGGAATTTTCGAATGAAAGCGAGGGTTCCCTCCAAACTGCGGCCTAAAGTTTTGTATTCAAGCCACAAAGTTTGCTCCGCGGTAGGTGTGAGTTTCATCATAACTTTGGATGAGAAATGACATTTAGATCAATTTGTGGAATTGTTCGTTTGCGTTTTGAATGTACAAACATCTCTTGTTTCTAGATTATCCTAACGTAATAAAATTTAATAAATATTCGATCTATCATAGATAGATTTTTTATTTTGCATAGATAGATATTTTAACGGTTAAAGGTATTTATATCCCAGGGGAACTGATTTATGGGATAAAAAGTTGCAGACCTAGAACTACCGTATGCTAAATTTCAGTCCGATCCGTTCAGTAGTTTTGGCGTGAAGAGGTTACAAACATAACAACATTTATCTATTTTTTATCTCATAAATCAGTTCTCATGGGATAGAAATAACCTTAAACGTTTCAATAGATACAACATGTGCGGAGCCGGGGAAATGGCAGAATGTAGTTTATAATATTAATTAAATTAATGGTTTTTTCTTACCGAACTTGTAACGAGGCAATGAAGAAATTAATCGGCAATGAAGCATTGGCTTCTCCCCCCGGGCAAAACACAAAGTTCTGGGCAAACTAGTTGCAAATATACATGCATATACCTACTTCAGCTAGCAGATGCTCGACAGAACCTTCATCATAATTTTCTAAGACAAGTGGTCGATATAAGAACGTGCTCGACCGTTACTAGCGAAAGCTGAAAGATGGCCTATCAGATTTATCTTTTGAATGCATTGATATTACAAGAGTATGCTTTAGTTTTAAATCATTTATTTTCTTGATCTTTTGGCAATAAACAGTTTATTAGGAGTTACTCTTGTCACCTTTTCTTTCATTGCATTACTTAGATTCGAAAACTCAAATGGCACTGGGCAAAAATCCATATTCATGAATATTATTTTTTCAAATTTATTTACTTAGGTAGGTATTAAAACATATGCAAGTTTGTATTTAAAAACCTAAAAATATATTAAAACCTACAAACTGTTAGTAATTTATTGTAAACTAGTTTCTGCCCGCTGCTTCGCACGCGTTTTTTCTATGGAAACGTTTAAAAGTTATTTTTATCGCATGGGAACCGATTTATGGGATAAAATGCAGCATATACTCGTAGTTGATTCCAGGCTTAGAGCTAAATCATACATCAGCACATCTATGCAAAATATCAACCCAATCGGTTCAGTCGTAATGGCGTGAAGAGGTAACAAACATCCATCCATCCATACAAAACTCTCATATATCGTCGTGTTTATAATATTCGTGTGATAGTGTGATTTTTATATATTTTTAATGTGATATTTTGAATGAAAAAGTACCTAGTTTTTAGGAGCACTAATACCTACAATTAATTCTCATACCTTCCCTTATTTTTCACTAAGCGTACTTACATTACCTGCCCGTAAATCTCCGTAAACCAAAACATAAACCTTTCCCAAGCGTTATTAATTCCTACGCGGCGCTTTTACCTGCATTGCTACAGCCAGCGTCGCCTTTTAACATCACTCACATTAGTTAGATTAAAACAAATGACTGCGAAAATATGAACATCGTAATTTGAAGGAAGGTTTAGAGGCGAGACTAAAATCCCGGCGGCGGGAGGCCTTCGCGCCAGTTCTGTAAATGGGTCAGAGGCTACTCAGCTCCCCCGCCCCTTCCCCTAGTGTGTGCCCCTTGCATAATTGAACACGCGGCAAATTATTGTCGCGCCTGAATCACCCATTACATTAGCAACCCTTGACTTTTATCAGCTCGTTTTGTAGCTGATAATGTTTGATTACGTCTAATTGGATAATACGATTTTTAGAATTATTGCATGCAAGTCTACAATGTCTTTTGTTAGTCAGTAAACAGTACGTGCAGTTTTCTGGCATTTGTCACGCAATTTGGTGAAAACTGAGAGTTTTATAAGGAAAATATTGGGAGAAAACCCTCCACTGGACCTTTATTTTATTTCAGAGACACCTACGTAACCATCTAACTAAGAGAATGGTACTTAAGACAATACTAAAGCGATAACCGTTCGTATAAATATGCAAGCTGGTTTAATTCTCGAGCAACTGTAAATACTTTTACTAAAAGAATTATGTTGGATATGATAATTGATATGATATTTATAATTAAGTTAAGTAAAGTTAAGTTGGTTTGGTAGAAATACAAGCTGATATTAAGGAAAATTAAACTCTCACACAATATTTTTAAGAATTCGTAGAGTCGTAGACTCGCGTAGCACTTCGTAGACTCGCATAGGTCCGCGTAGCACTTCGTAGAGTCTCGTAGCACCGTGTTGTGTCACCTAGCTTCCGAGTCCGCGTAGGCATTGAAATGTATGTTGTTGTTTCAGGCGGCTGTGCCGGAGGGCATGACGTTCTCCGGTCCGCTGCCGGATGTGGCGGAGCGGTGCGGGGGGTGGGCGCCCGACTCGCTGTCGGCCTCGGCGTCGGGCAGCTCGGACGAGAAGCCGATGCCGCGGCGGCCGCGCTGGCGCATTGCCCTGGCCGGCCTGCTCGTCCTGTCGGCCCTCGGCGCCGCGCTCGCACTGCCCCTCGCGCTCGGCGGAGGTGGCCGCGCCACCCCTGAGCAGAGACTCACCACCATAAAGCGCATGCTGCGTGACTCTCCGCTAGTCGATGGACACAACGACCTAGCCTGGAACGTGCGAAAGTTTCTACACAATAAGATCAGCGAGTTCAATCTGAGCGCCAGCCTCAACGCGCTCGAGCCGTGGGTGCATTCGCGCTGGTCGCAAACGGACATTCCGCGGATGAGGGACGGTCTGGTCGGCGCTCAGTTCTGGTCGGCGTACGTGCCGTGCGGCGCGCAGGACCGTGACGCCGTGCAGCTCGCGCTCGAGCAGATCGACGTCATACAGAGGATAGTGGATATGAATGCGGCGCACCTGGTGCTGGTCACGGACGCAGCGGAGCTGCTGGAGGCCCATCGCGATGGACAGATCGCCTCGCTCATCGGCGTGGAGGGCGGCCACGCGCTCGGCGACTCGCTGGCCGTGCTGCGCGCCTTCTACCAGCTCGGCGCACGCTACCTCACCGTCACGCACACCTGCGACAACCGCTGGGCGCGCACGGCCGGCGGAAACGGAGGTCTTACGGAGTTCGGCAAGGCCGTCGTGCGAGAGATGAACCGGCTCGGGATGATCGTGGATCTCTCGCACGCCAGTGAGGAGACCGTGCGGGACGCGTTGGAGACCTCGCAGGCGCCGGTCATCTTCTCGCACTCCGGCGCCGCGGCGCTGTGCAACGCCACCAGGAACGTACCGGACGATTTACTTCGAATGGTGGCATCGAAAGGTGGAGTCTTTATGATAAATTTTTACGCAAAACTGGTATCATGCAGCGACAGCGCCACGATGGAGGACGTGGTGGCGCACATAAAGCACGTGCGGCGGGTGGCGGGCGTGGAGGCGGTGGGGCTGGGCGCGGGATACGACGGGATCGACGCGCCGCCCGTGGGGCTGGAGGACGTGTCGCGCTACCCGCACCTACTGGCCGAATTGCTGCGTGACCCCGACTGGAGCGAGGAGGACGTGCGCAAGCTGGCGGGGCTGAACGTGGTGCGCGTGCTACAGCACGTGGAGCGCGTGCGCGACCACTGGCGCCGCGCGGCCGTCATGCCAGGCGAGGAATCCGCGGGCGCGCGCCGCGGCGCCTGCGCCTACCCCGCCGCGTGACGCCGGCCCTGCGCTGCGACCCGCGGCCACCCCCACACTGCTCAATATTGACACTTGTTCAAAGTAGTTATACATGTATATTAGTGTCCAAAATGTGATTTAGAATTTAAAAGTAACCTCTATAAATATAGCACAAACGTTTTATGAAGGAAGATGCGCGCCGGGCGCTCGCCCCGCCCGCGCGCCGCAGGGCAGCGAGGGCGCCTTGACGTGACGTCACAACTCCTCTCCATCCATGCACTCGACTTCTTTGTTGACAAAGCCCACGTGATCCACAATGTACAGTCAGCGACAAATAACGACGCACAAACGTAATAACACTTAATGTAAATATTAGGAACTTTTAAATGTATAAAAGGCCGGTTCTTTAGATGCATTCGTAGGCACAAAAAAAATCTACAGTAAAAGTCCTAGCATGTTTCGCTTCCGCTTTGTAGACAATTTTACTAAGTAGTTTCTTTACATACCTACTAAGAGAAATAGCTTTCTACATCTAGGAAGAGTTCTTCCACTCTAAACTTGCGTTCGGCTGTCTCACTTTATCTCAGACTGAGGAAGTTAATGGGTTTCAAAAAAAGTTTAGATTGCTAATAATTTTTAATAAAAAAATCTAGTTCGTTCAATTTACATTTAGCGGGTATAGGTTATACATACGGACATATTTTAGGCTTATTTAGTTTTTATAATGACCTTAGGTATAATACGCGATACTTAGCCTTCTTGCGATACAGGTTGTATTCTGAAGAAGCAACCAACAAATTGGGTTCTATTTTGATAGGGCGTTGCGGAACCCTAAGACCGCGCGGGCGCGGTGGCTTCAAGAGGATTTCATTGTTCATAATTTGTTCAATAAGGTTAAATATTATTATCTGATAAGTAGCTATTGACTCAGATTACGCTTAACGCTGTAAGTAATTAATATAATTTTTACTAATACTTAGCCATACGTACTTTCTTTCTACCTATTGGTACCTAGACAATTTAAAATGTTTCTTTAATTTATTTAAAATACGGTTTGGTAGACGCGACTTGATTAGATAAATTTTTATTTTATTTTATTATTTATATTAATTAGTGTGCACATTATTTTTTCCATGATTGTATTAGGTACTTTGTTATTATGTAGTCGATTTTAGTAATAAGATACTGTATTAAAGTACAACCAATATTTTTGTCACTGACTGTACTAGAATTGTGGCGCAATTAAATATTATAAAAGAAGGTGTTTTATAGGAAAATAAATTCTTTATTTATACATTATTGAATTTTATTCATATTCTTGCTTGTAAGTGATTTTAAGTTATTCAGAGTGAACAAAAAATGGAGATACCTACACAAGTACCTTTTTCAATAAAAAAGATATTCTGATTGTGTCTATTTCATTACCTACATATGTGAGAACCTACCTAATAAAGTAGATACTGTTAGTTACCTGACAAGACATTATAGTATTGTATAATCTGGACTATGTACCTACTACCTAGTTTCAGAGGGGACTTGAAATAGGTAGGCTTAAGTAACTAGGTGCCTAATAAAAGCCCTACCTATTAGCGGTTTTAAAAAGAAAAAACTAGTTACTAATATACCTACTATTGATAGGTAGGTAGGTAGTTATCCCTGATCCACTATCTACTTTGAGAATTGGTCACCGGCATCAGAAGATACGAAGGTAGGTAAGACCGGTCTAACTTCCGTGGTACCTACCTTACCTACAACGGTTCATGAAGTGGCAAAGCGCGTGTCCCTCAGTCCCGGATAAAGGTAGGTTCGACCGCACACTGTGCAACCCGTGGATAGAGAAGTGCTTTCAGGTGGCATGACTTACGTTGAGCGCGAGATTCAAATTCTTTTAATTTTTTCTCTGCATTCTACAAGGAATAAAACTTCGGAAAGTAATTTGCCGCAAATCGATATCTTACCATTTTCTCTTTATGAACCCATGGTGAAACTAATTTCGATTCAGATATGCGTACGCCCTTACGGATTAGGTCTATTGCCAGATGGGGAGGGGACTATAAATATTTATAAACACAGTTGAGTGCAGAGTTTCATAGAATTCGCTGTCGTCCTCGCTCGTAACCAGCGTAGCAATTCGTAGCGCAAAAGCGCGATCCTCATCCTCGACAGCCTATATTGACTTTTATATCATGGGGGTAGTGCCCCTAATCCCCACGGTGGGCATGCGGGTTGGGGATCGCAGTTCGGTAGAATTGATCTGCAGGGGGCGCTGCTGCCCGCTCCCGGTTCATATCCCTTAGTCGCCTTTTACGACACCCGTGGGAAGAGTTGGGGTGATGTAAATTCTAAGCCGGCACCACACAGCTAAAAGCGCGATACGTTGCGTTAAATTGTAGGTCACACATCACATCTAAATCATTTAAAATATACCTACGTAATAGCAAGGCCTTTATGATTTTAATAAAGTTTGCTTTCAACAATAGTTATCTTAAATATCTTTTAAAAATGCTGGACAATGGTTCAGACTCCGGTGCGAGTTTGTAGTGTAGAATAAACTTCCACCAAAGCTAATTAATGATATAGGGAGCAGATTACATACATAGTGCCAAAATTATTATAAAACGTGTGAGATGCGTGTTCTATAAATTTGCGTACAGCGGAACGCTATGCGTCAGCTGAGCTGTCAGACTGGATCTGTCAAAATGACAGCTGGGCAGTCAAGTCAACACGAAACAATGAAAGAAACGGAAAGGAAGGGAAGGAAGGTCTCTTACTACAAATCAGACAGTACAATTTTGTCTCGCCGCTGTTACTCGTTTCATTTCTTGAGCTGAGCAGCTGAGCTCTGCAAAATCACTGCAAATAGTTATTTTTGATTTGTTTTCATTAAAGTGCGATAGATAAGACGTGTACACTGCCAAGGTCAAATTGTTGTGTTTTGATGAGTTTTTTGTAGCAATAGAGGAAAATCCTGGTCTGCGAGTGGATTTTCTCAGAGAGGTGAGCCGTCGGTAAACTTTCCACAAACATTAATCTCGTAAGATTAATTAATAATTTAAGGTAGGTAGTTGATATTGTATGTGCCAAATGTAAAGGTGATATTTTTTCAACTAACACAGCGCCAAAATGTTGTATACTGCACGCTCATGTCATGTTATCCTTTGAAATTGCATGCAGCGTCACCTTGAAGTGGAGATGGATCCCTCACAAGGTTGGTTTTACCAACACACATATAAGTACCTACATACCTCAGAGTAGAAAAACATCAAATTCATTCATTCAGATTAAGTCACTGACACTGTGTGAACTGCAGGTTCTGCCCATCATCATACGTTTGTGAAGACGCCAGGTCTTTTTTGTGTAAATCACCTCTAATAAAAAATCAAAAAATACCTTTGTCTGGATCATAATGAACAGCTAAAGACTGATTACCCACTCCCACACCCAGAGTTCATTCAGGACAGAGCCATTTTTGAGTTTATTGCTAAATAAAGCTTCTCAAAAGAATGATTATTGAATGGAGGGGGGTACCTATTACGTAGCAATAACAAATTTAAGAATAAAGACTTGGCATGTTCACAAATGTGTTTGTGGTGATGGACAGAAACTGTGTCAGTGAATTACCACTAACATAATAATAGTATCTTGGTAGGTACAGCTTGATAACAATTAGGCATTGGCATAAAAAGGTAATACAGAGTGAAATCAGAAAAAAGCAACATTTGAGTATGATACCTACCTGCATATAACATAACAATGCATGATAACAAAGGCCAGCCATACAAACATTGCCTCTTAATCAAACAGCTACAACATTTACAAGTAATGTAATTACTGAAAAATACAAGGCCTTGACATTGAGAACTAGTGGTAATTCAGTGTTATTCGCAAATGCAAAATTTTAAATTTTGATAGCGGGTAAGTAGGTACTTGATATGTAATACAAATAGATTTTACATTATTCCAGATCCATTTGGGGATTCGGTCTCTTCAATATTAGAAAGGAAGGTCAGAAGTTGGCTATTTGGTGTCATTGACGACATGCGACGAAGTAGTCCTGTGCAGCAATGGCTGGATTCATTGCCAAGCACCTCTCAGCCAGAGCCAGCTGAATCTGAACCTACTGAGGAGGAAACAGAGACCAAAGTCGAAGTAAAGTCTGACGATAGCAAAGCAGAAGAAACTCTTACAGGGAACACTGTTATAGAGCCATGCAATGAATCAGAAGTTGTTGAACACAAAGAAGCAGAAGTACTAGAAGTTCCTAATAGAGAAATGTGGAAGAGAAAATCCTTGGAAAGCGGAGTACTTACCAGCACACCCCAAAGAGCTCATGCAAAGAAACTACAAAGGGACCATTCTATTCAGTCTGAAGGCTATACACAAAAGTTTAAAAATCCTCTTTACCGAGATCACTCTCTTCAGGTTTGACCCTTATTAAATTATGTAACATTTTATGTGGAAATACATAAATTTTGTATTATGTAGCTATTTGTGAACTGCTGTAAAATGTCTCTTTCTTCAGTCTGAAATAAAGCATATTTTGTTACAGTCAGATGCAAGCGGGTCCAGTGGCAGTTCAGTCCTTAATGTCTTGGGAGCACGGAAGGTAGATGCCGAATCAGTTCTAATTGCCTTGGGGTTTGGGCCTAGTGAGAAACAGCAGAAACTGCAGAGGATACCAGATCGGTTCTTAGCTCCTTCAAAGGTAAGATTTATCGTTTTCTGTTATTGTATGGTTTTCAAACATCGACTTTGTTTACAAAAAATATATTTAATTCCAGATTCGAGTACGTTTGTATAACTATCCATAAGTACCTGCTTACTGAATAGTTTATAAACTTATAATATAACCTTATCATCGTCAACACTGATTTAAAAGGCACTCTAAAATTATACAAACTTTGCCTCAGGCCAGTTCCAACCCTTTTATAATATTTATAATTCTTCCGTCTGTTTACAGCTCAAAGGAATCAGTACTGAAAAGTTTATAAAAGACGAACAACATTCAATGCGTATGCATGACTGCGGCGTGTTTGGCTACAGAGGACTCACAGGTCAGGAAAAGAACCAATACAAGGACATTATTATACAAGGTGCCACAAAACATAAATAAATAAATAATGCTGGATAATCCACACAGCATTATCTAGCATAGAAATAAGCACAGCTTGTGTTACGGCCGGGTAGCTACTAGATAACTGATATACTATTTTTTATTGTACATAAAAAAACACCCAGAACATGCGTAGTAATTCCAGGCTGTGATTCTGGGCCCCGAGGAGGATAACCCCTTGAGGCTCAGCATCACCCTTCGCCTTACTACACATTACGCGGCACCTTGTATTATGATGACAAACATTTACCACAAAATATTGTGCCACGTCGTCGCTTCAAATTACTAGTTAGCATTGAGTGACAACTAAGCAATCACATAAGTACTAAACTAAGGCCTATTAACCTTGTAGGAAACTGGTGTTATACCATTAACTATCATCATCATCATCATCATCAACTGGTATACGTCCACTGCTGAACATAGGCCTCCCCCAAACGACGCTACAAATAGCGGTCCAGAGCCGCCTCCACCCATCGACTCCCTGCGACCGCTAGAATGAGAATGAGAATATTTTATTTGTAACTATCAATAAACATGATTTAAAAATAAAAAATAATATAAAAGTACAGATTCTGTCGATTAGAGTCGTAAAACGGTCTCTGGCTCAGCATGAACTGTGTTGTAAACACGTTACAACCAACGCTGGTCTTCCGACAGAGCCGTTTGCCGACGTCACGGAAGGATAATGTCGTCGGTCCATCGAGGTCTTCCCACACTCCATTTCGCATTGCATCGCGGTCGTCACTCGAGAACCTTTACTAACGGTTATCGGTTCTGCGAGCTATATCGCCTGCTCATCGCCACTTCAGCCTGCTAACTCTGAGAGCCATGTCGGTTACTCTGGTTCTTCTACGGATTTCCGCATTCCGGATCCTATCGCGTAGAGAAGCTCCGAGCTAGCTCGCTGAGCGACTTGACCATTAACTAGTCATCATAGATTATATTTTACTTACATTTACAGTTAACAAGTACAAGTAACAGCGCACTAACTAATATTCTATGTAGTAGATTGCTTCTTTAACAGGTTGCAGTGCTTATAACGCGGTGGTGATTAGATAACCCCTTCAATGCTTTGGAAAATTACTAATGGAAACTAAACATTAAATCATTTAGCTCATTAGATGCACAATGAGCTAAATTGTGGGGACTTTGGTGTCAGCGTAACTGTTCATTGGTTCGCGTTAGTGAAATTAAATGAGGTGTAACCGATGTGACGCGACGGTGGATGGGTTAATTATTCTCTTTAATAGGGTGGTGGGAGCTTGTTCTAAAAATGGCTATGATTATCAGATTTTATATTTATAAAAATCCTCCCGTATTGAAAACAAGTTAAAAAAAATATTTAAAAGCCCCCCCGACAGATTTTTATTTATGTGGTATCAAATAGGTCTGAATGATAGTTGATATTAAAATTCATCTTACAGTCGATCTTGGCTATTTTCTGCTTAAATTATTATAGTTTCCTACTTCACACTTTTCCTCGTATGAGAAAAATTGTAGAAAAACATCTCTATTTTTAACCCCCGACGCCAAAAGAGAGGGGCGTTATAAGTTTAACGTGTCTGTCTGTGGTATCGTAGCTCCCAAACGGATGAACCGATTTTCGTTTAGTTTTTTTGTGTCATAGATAATTTTATCCCGAGTGTTCTTAGCCATGTTTCATGAAAATCTGTCGCTTTTAGAATTTTTGATTTTGTTCTTGTGGATGAAAGAATTAAGATGGTCTTAGGATTTATTATTAATCTAATGCTTTTCATGTTATTTTAATGCTACTAACACTGCGTTGGACTAACAGGCCACTGCACGCCCGTGTGCCGCTTTATGAAACCGGTCTCACCGAGTTGCCATAGATCGTACCAAGTCCCGGAAATTGCGGTCCAGTAAGTACTTGTTTTTGTTACTAATATAATTTATTAGCGATATACTAATGTGGGTTTATCAGCGCTGTTATTTTGATGTTTGTAGGTTAGGTACTGTGGTTTTATCGCTTTTTATACCTACTGAACTCTAATTAAACATTAATAACCATGCTATTAACCACGGATTTATATCAATCTAACGTAGCTATACATATCTCTCGACATTGTTTGTTTTTGGTGATATCCATTAATGATATTCAAATCCGCCACTTTATTACTATGATGTGTTTTTCGAAATCGCTACCCACTACAACATTTAAAACCAACCTTATTAAGGGTCCGGCGACGGATGAATTTCCCATACAAACGTAGTACCAAAATGATTTGTAATTTGAGAATGTTTTCATCACGGTTTGCTATTATTTGTGTTAGAATAGTATTTATTTAGGTTCCTGCCATAAGATTTTTTCAAAATACTTATCTACACAATTACTAAGACAACATTCATTCCTTGATGTAAAAATGCGATTAGGTTTAATTTCATTTCAGAAAGGTATTTTGAAAAAAAAAAATGTGCCAGGAACCTAGATAAATACTATTTTAATACAAATAATAACATACCATAGTGAAAATATGCTCAAATTATAAATCATTTTGGTATTACGTTTGTATGGGAAATTCATCCGTCGCCGGACCCTTAAGTCCACACATAGAGAATGAACAAAATGTAAACCGTTTTACAGGGAATCCCCATGTTCCACCATCGACAATTGTAGCTAAGATCATGGAGTGCATACTTCAGGACGACGTGACTCGTGAAGAAGCCCTGATGAAAGCCAGGCACTCTATCGCAGACATGCGAAGCCAATCCAATGTCTACGCCGCCATACTAGCCTCCAGACTTCGTAACCTTTAAGCCCTCGCCTATGTGAATCTTAAATTAGCATGTAACCGGCGGTACGCTCGCCTGAATGTTTGACAACATTTGCCCTTTTTTACTTGCCATGTTGGAAATAACGCAAAACAACCTCGAATATTTGGACAAATTCAATAGGCGCATACATTCGGGTAAAGTGTGGAGCCCTCTCTGTACTTAATATCTACCTACACCATATTTATGTTGGGTAAAAGTACATACATACTTCATTGACTTTTAAAACTAATTGCCAATTTTTAACTTGGTTCTCCATGGGCTCATGACCCTTATGATTTGTGGGTATTCGCAGTATGTTATAGGTTTATGTAATTATGTTTCAATCAATCCGGCAGAGAATCCAAGCAAGCCATCTAATGAGCTTAAAAAATTATTTCAAGACAATTTTGACTGTTGCGTTTCGATATAAATAAAGTGGGTGGGCAGTGTAGTGTTCCTATAAATTCAGAGACACTAAAGTTGGGTAAGAAGATTAATAGATTTTTTTATGTAGGTATTATTAAAATTTGTCACAAAGTGAAATAATAGATTAAAAGACTACAATGAAATTACAAAATATTAATTTATGTATGTATTTAATTATTATAAAGAAAATTGGGTTATTGTCATAATCCCCACTAAGTTTTCCCCACCAGTGGGGATTATGACAATTCACAAAAATTTATTGGCGTTTTCCCCACTAACATTTTTGGTGGGGATTATGACAAAAATAATTTAGGTTTGTTTTAGTATTATCATTCCACACTCGGTGCCAAATAAAATAAAACCAACTAACTTTCATCTAAATCTAATTTTAATAACATTTTTAAACATGAAATGGACAAACAATTAACCTAATATTTATTATTTTGACAAAAAATATTTAATAATCAACTAGATCAAATTAAACTATTTATATACAATAACAAATTTAAAAAAATCGACTAGATTGGTAATCAACATCACATTTTTTTCCTGTGTTTCCATTAAAATTTCACTCTCTTTTTCATCAACATTTTAAATCAGTTGTTTTTCAGTTGAACCTGTTGAAAGAAATAAATGTTTCGCATGTCCAAGAGAGAAAAAACAAATTTTTGGTAAACCACGTAATAATAATATACTTACATTTATAGCTATCGATCCACGGCACTTTACTTTCCTTCTGAGCACACACTCCCAGATACTAGCACCACTTTTATATTTTTTTCTTTAAGCAATACTATGTCCTTCTCTCTGCAAAATAGTAGCACTCAACTTTTTTATGAATTTTATTTCGTCACGGCTACCCGACATACTAACTGCCATTTTAGTCTCATTAGAATTACAAAAGGGCTAAAAGGAGTCACACTGAACGGTACGAAGATTTAAACCGAACTGATAAGAAATGTGGGAATAACTACCTGCCTATACAACACGACTAGGACAATGAAGTGCACTTTACATTCCGGCCAATCACAAGCCAGTATTGTCATTGTTAGGTGTTCATCAGGTCAGGTGTGCTTGTCTAATTTTACTAAAATAAAGAAACTACGGCTAACAAAGAATTATTTGCATGATTTACGGACAAAGTAGGTAAAAAAATGACGTGTGCATTTTATGGTTACCTAAATGTAATTAAAATTTGATGCAATTGAAAGTTTAATTGGTTTTATTTTAGAAGGCACCGAATGTATAATGATAATACTAAAATAGACCAAAATTATTTTTATTGTCATAATCCCCACCAACCAATATTAAAAATGTTAGTGGGGAAAACGCCAAAAAAAAATTGCGAATTGTCATAATCCCCACTGGTGGGGAAAACTTAGTGGGGATTATGACAATAACCCAGAAAATTGATGCAACGCTCAATGTGTAAAACATTTATTTAGCCACTGGTGTCAATTCAGACGTCGAAACTAAACCTCAGAAATGTTATGCCTACTGACTTAACTAAACTAATTTGGCAAGACTAAAAATGTTGCTTTCCCTTCGATATAATAGGAATGGCATTGTTTTAGTGCTGTAAAATCAGTTTAGTTTTGCCGACAGCTGAATTGACACCATTATTTGAAGAATGAAAAAGAGATATGTACTTGAGTGTGTGATTTTGATTTAGTATTTATGTTTGTAGCTTGTAAGAATTTTATCATAATAATTTGTTTGTGGTTAAATACTTTAATATGATTAAGTACGTTTTATTAATTTAAGAAAATTTCGTTATAATTTGGTTACCTTACCTACATTTATCTTAATTAAATACTGATAGTTTTGCATTTTAATATACTATTACGTACTATTTACACATTTATTATAGTTTCAGCAGCTTTTAAAAGCACCAAAACCTTTAATTTAACCGTGCCTTACGAAATTTGAATCTTATTAATGGTACAAGAGTGCATAACGTAAAATTAGGTACTACTTTTCTCAAAAAAAAAATTAAAATATTTAGGAAGCGACATTAAAAATCTAATTATGTAGAATCTATTTACCTATTAATCTACTTGTATATTAAATTGAAGTCTATCTTAAATATCATGCATATCTTTGTAATTTATTTAGGCGTATTAGCTGTTAAGGAATTAAATTAAAAATAAATGTGAATTATATTATAATGTTAAAATAAATTTTAAAATATTTTATTAGCTCTGTACCTATTTATACAGGGTAAGAACAAAATGTAAAAACCGAGTAAAAGTCATTTCTCCTCATACAAGTTTTATTTTTATCTGTGTTTGTAAAAACCGGTAATGAACATTAAGAGTTCACAGCTGAGCTTTTACTAATAGCTTTAAGTTAGTTAGCTTAGGTTACTAATTAATAGTAAGTAATTTTATTATACCATCCGTTAAACGACTCTCTTCTTATACACCACTTTCGAAATTCATCAAAAGAAAACATCAGTACGGCGAATGGTAACGGTAGCAGCCACCTGAACACAAAAAACACAATCCATAGCGTTTCACAGATTTTCACACAACTTTTTAATCCGCCCTAGATGTGTCTGATAGATGAACTGTGTGAAATGAATCAAGAGAAGCTTCAAACTATTCCACCTCTTCTCAATAGCCTGTATTGGTCCACTGCTGGACGCAGGCCTGCCTGATAAGCGCCTTATTGGCTTTTATCTCATGGGGGGTAATAATAATGCTGGACAATTCACACAGCATTATCTAGCCCCAAGCTAAGCAGAGCTTGTGTTATGGGTACTAGATAACTGATATACATAATACAATACACTACATAGATAGATATTTTTTATTAAAC
Source organism: Eupithecia subumbrata (assembly GCA_949316285.1). Lineage (NCBI taxonomy): Eukaryota > Metazoa > Arthropoda > Insecta > Lepidoptera > Geometridae > Eupithecia > Eupithecia subumbrata. Next base: position 25,457,337 of record OX438646.1, on the reverse strand, counting down.
ATAGAAAAACACCCTGAACAAGTATCTGCAGATCGTACAAACATTTGTCCCGAGGCGGGAATAGAACCCGCAACCTCCTGCGTTGCAGGCGGACCTTCGCCCGCTGCGCCACAGAGGTCAATAAATCAGAAAGTTTTTATTTTCCATTCCCTGAACTAAACTATAGTGCTTGAACGGTGCACCGTTTCTGATTACATCCACGCTGGTTACCTACCATGCGTTGGATATTAGCAGAACTTGGCAGAAGCTGTGTGGTGCCGGCGTAGAATTTGCACCACCCTAACTCTTCTCACGGGTGGGTTATGCCTACTATTAACAACGATGTTGAGTTCACTGCCCAGGCTCAGCTCTGCAATCCGACCGCGTCGCCGCTGCTGCTACGAGAGCAACAATTACGGCGTGTGCGTCATGGGCACTCAAAGTGATGATAATATCTACTAGTTTAGGTACCTATAATATGGACATATATAATAAATAACAGTTGAAAGATCTTACCATACCAAGCGTAAAGGATATGTTCGGAAAAAGTTGTTAATTCCTGAGACATAGCATAGAATCAGCGTCAGTATCATCTCAAACACTAGGCCTACATTTAGGACTTTGTTCTTCATGCCTAAAAATTTAAAAACTCGGTATTGAGCGAAACGAACGCAGATCTCGGTGGCAGCTTTTGGCTGTATGGTGAAATATATTTAACCATAAGACGGTAAGACAGTTGTGCGCCAAGGGACTATAGTCCCTTGGCGCACAACTGTCTTACCGTCTTGATCCAATTTGCGTGAAATTTGATTTACAGACAAGACTTGTGAAATGTGCATGTAACTTAGTAAAGCTAAATCCGTCGAGGGGTTCTCGTGGTAAGGGGGTTAAAATCAATTAATTAAATCAAGTGGGGAATTAAGAATGGTATGTACATTGTACATTTTAAAATGGTCTTTTTTTCTCGCATGTACCTATTGTTTTTTAAAGAATATTAACCATCTCACATGAGCTCTCATTTGGCAGAGATTCTATGACTTCGTAGATCATTTTTCAATGGCTCCTGTTTGTTATTTTTGAGTAACATTACTACCTCCTCTTATTTGTTTTAAATACGAAATCGAAAGAATCGAATACGTAGGTACCTATTAAATTCCATTTTTTAAAATAACTACTGACTTTTCTTAAATTTTTTTGTGTCATTGTCCTTTCATAAAATTCTAAACGCATCAAAAAAGTTTTTATCTAGCTACTTTCTGACAAAGTTTTAACTTTTCCAATGAAAATCGTTCTTGTAAAATCTGCTTTTATTTTTTTCACATAGTCCTTTAGTTTACCTTACCTTGAACATTGTCATTGATTTTCGATATTTAGGATCAACTAGGTCGTTGTGAGATTCGTCTAGTTACTAGACGAATCTCACAACGACGACATTGTTAGGGGGCTTATTATCCTATCCTAATCCTACTAATATTATAAAGCCGAAATTTTGTGAAATGTGATTTTTAGGGTTTTGATGATCGAAGATCGGTTTCAAAACCCTTATGGTCTCGCTTTGTCTGTCCTTTTTTCCCTCCTTAATAACTCAAAAACTACTAGGTACAGCTATCAACTTGAAATTTAAAATAATAATACATTTCGTGCGCCTGTACAGATTTAGAGAAAAATAAATGAAAATAAATGAAAAATGAAAATGAATATTTTCCATACAAATTGTGATGCCGAAATTTTAAAAGATACCTACAGAGTCATATGGGGTATCAAATGAAAGGTATCATTTTGTACATTTCAAAATATTTTTTTAAATTTTTGTAGGTTTCATACTTATTAAAAAAAGTCGAAAAAAATACCCATTCCCCCCCCCCCCCCTATCTCCGAAGATTGCAGAGCGATCCATGTAAAATGTATCGAGCGTTTATAGACATGGATCTATATATTACAGGAAAAATATAGAGAAGTTCGAAAAAAGAACACTTTTTGAAAAATGGTCAAAATGGGGGGGAATAATTTTCAAAAGGGGGAGCTACCTCACCGAATGGGGTATCAAATAAAAGGTATTGGTTTGTAAGTTTCAAAACAGTTTTTCAAATTTCTGTGGGTTTCATAGTTTTTGAAATATTTTGAAAAAAGTCGAAAAAAAACCCATCCCCCCCCCCCCTATCTCCGAAGTTTGCCGAGCGATCCATTTAAAATGTATGAAGCGTTTATAGATATGGATCTATATTTTACAGGAAAAATATAGAGAAATCTCTAAAAAGAACACTTTTACCATTACCCACCTTAACCGAACCACCCATTTAACCGAAGCATGCAGAGAGATCCATCTGAAATGTAGGTTGGTACCTACTATTCTTAGGTATTCGTTAAATTGCGAAGTCTCTAACCGGTACTTTTGGTACATATTTGTTGACAAACGTTCAAAACCCTCGGCGCGCGAGTTACACTCGCACTTGACGGATCTTGTTTGTTACATAAGACCCTAACTACTGAACGGATCATGATGAAATTTGGCGTACGTTTAGAACATAGCTTAAGTTAGATAAAAGGCTACTTATTATACCGAAAATACGCGTGCGAAGCCGCGGGCAGAAGCTAGTAGTCTGTATTATTGACTTGACGTCCGAAATTTTAACTCGGACTTACTGCAGTGTTTTGTTTTATTCTGACTTGCGCGTGCTTGCGTCAATGAAAGGAAACAAAACACTATAAGGCGGTAACACACGGAGCTCCGTTCGTATAAAAAACGCGCAGTCGACACGCAAGACGCAGCGTGATGCGTGGCAGTGTGTTAACCGCCTTACATAGGCCAGAAATTAAATAATAATAGCACAGCCTACCTATATGCATACAGTCGTACGACGAAGGCATTTTGACACGGCAATCGTGCGGGGATAAGGTACGGGTCGGGGGGGACGCTCCCGAGTTACTAAGGCGGTGATGTATGCAACTCGGGAGCATCCCTCCCCCGTCCCGTCCCTTACCCCCGCACGATTGCTCTGTCAAAACCAGTTCAAAATGCCTTCGAACGACTGTATGCATATAGGTAGGTGTGATAATAGTAACCTAGTAGGCGATCAAGTTTGACAATGAACAATTTCTTTTCTTTTTAAGATCCTTTAAGATGCATAAAAAGGTTGACACTTACCAACACTGAACAGTGAGTTATATCTAGTTTTACAGATAATACTGTTCGTCATTTGCGTGATGACCACGGCCACGAAATAAGCAGCTTGGCTCTTTCGCTCGACTTCCTTTCGTTCGGTGTACGTCCATTCCTGGCCGAAGGAGTCTTGGACGTCACTGATCGCTTCATTGTCCCATTTCGTTCTTATTCCTGAGACAGAAAAAAATCGTTATCCGAGTCATAGTTGCATCGCCATATTACATACTAGTTTCTGCCCGTTGCTTCGCACGCGTTTTTTCTATTAAAACGTTTAAACGTTTTTTATCAAACCTTGTTTAAAACTGCAGTCTCAAGTCATCCAATACATTTAATGAATGCGTTTGCCATACAATATAATATTCCCTTTTATGTTTCTCCTTCATTTTTACAATATTAATGAGTTTTTCCCTAGATAATCAAATCAAAATGAATTTACAATCTTTGTTGACGCTCCCGCTGGCTATTGTCTATTTTCCCGTACTCCGCGACTGTGACGTCCCATATGCTATTTTGCAAATATAGTTATATAATTTAGGAAATAATTAACATTAATCAACTTCTTCCAAAAAGAAAGGTAATGATTTCTAATGATGCTAATACGTTTCTATTCCATGGGAACTGTTTAGTGGGATAAAAAGTAGTCTATGTTTGATTCCAGGCTTAGAGCTACATTACATCTATACAAAATATCAGCCCGATCGGTTCAGCCGTTTTGGCGTGACGAGGTAACGAACATCCATCCATACATCTAAACATACAAACTTCTGTATTTATAATAGGTATTAGTGTGATTTGATTGATTACAAACCTCTTATCGGTATTTTTATTAATTACCGTTGTTGCCTACTTCAAAAATTAATAAAAATTTAAAAATCAAATATTTTCTGTAGTAGGTACAATACCTTACCTTTTTCGATGAGTTAAATAATCACCATACTCGACGATTACCGCAGGGCAATTACCGTGGCCGATGTTCTAGTCTAGGAACATCGGCCACGGTAATTGCCCTGCTTTTTGATCAAAGATTTTCAAAAGTACAACGTTAGATAGATACCGAAACTTGTTATTTTGTAATTTAACATACCAAATAGTATTTCAGGATAAAACCCGTGCTCAGCCATAACGATGAAGTAGGCAAACATTCCAGCAGCAAACTCAATGAGTCCTAAATGACCATACACAAGGGTGATCATTTTGGACGAGACCAGCGCTTCATTGACGCGAGGCGGGCGGGCCATCACGTTTGTCTCGGCTGCTTCGTACGCTAAGGCAACTGCTGGCCACATATCGGTGCCTAGGTCTACGCATAGTATTGTCATCACACCTAGAAAGAGCAAATTTGTTTCATTAAATTAATTTATATTCAAAGGCTTAAAATTAACAGAAGCACGAATTGATAAATACCAGAAAGCTTATCGAAGCTAAGTGGTGCCGGCTTAGAATTTGCACCACTCCAACTCTTCCCGCGTGTCGTAAGAGGCGACTAAGGGATTTCCACCGGGGGTGGGCAGCAGCGCCCCCTGCAGAACAATTCTACGACCGAACTGCGATCCCCAACCCGCATGCCCAACATAGGGATTATGGGCACTACCCCCATGAGATAAAAGCCAATAAGGCGCTTATCAGGGGGAGGCTTGCGTCCAGCAGTGGACCAATACAGGCTGTTGAGGTTGAGGTTATCGAAGGTTAACACGGATAAGTGGTGGAATAGTACCATGAAAGACTATGAAAATGATTTGTCTACATGCATTATCTTTAAAATATAGTTAGTTAAGGATATCTACATATCTACGTTATAAAAATTTCAAACTAAACATTTATTTAGTAGTTCTGCCCGCGGATCCGCGCGTGTTGTTTTTGTTTCTATGGAAAAGTTTAAAAGTTATTTGATTTATGGGATAAAACGCCTCTGTTTTATTCCACGACTAGAATTACATCTATGCAAAATTTCAGCCTGATCGGTTTAGTAGTTTTGGCGTGAGAAGTAACAAACATCCATCCATCTAACTACCATACAATCCATATGCGAAGTAACTGTCTATATGTAGGTATGTCTGTTACCGTGTCACGCCTACCCCGTTGACTTGAGTAATGGGGTGGATGGGTATTTTTATTCCTAGATTTTATTGATGGGGAAGTTAATGGGGTGGCTGAACGGGTCCTAATGAAAATCAGCAATATATAGATTCCCGGAAAGGATATAGGCTACAACCCAGAAGCTAGTAATTTAAGAGTCCGGTGACGGATGAATTTCCCATACAAACGTAGTACCAAAATGATTTGTAATTTGAGAATATTTTCACCATGGTTTGCTATTATTTGTATTAGAATAGTATTTATTTAGGTTCCTTCCACAAGCTTTTTACAAAATACTTATCTACACAAATACCTACTAAGAAAACATGTATTCTTTGATGTTAAAATGCGATTAGGTTTAATTTCATTTCGGAAAAGTATTTTGATAAAAGTTTGTGACAGGAACCTAGATAAATACTATTTTAATACAAATAATAGCAGACCATGGTGAAAGTATGCTCTAATTACATATCATTTTCGTACTACTTTTGTATGGGAAATTCATCCGTCACCGGACCCTTATTAACTTCACACGACATTACTCTGTAGGTGGATAGATTAACTATCCATCTACAAAGTTATCTCGTGTGTTATATAACATAGACAGTTAAGAAACTCCTATTTTAAACGTTTTGTATACGTATATACAGGTAAAATAATAGCTGAACTTTTCATACCTAGCGGTAAAGGTATTGAGAAAAGAATAAACATAAAGACTGGAAGGATTTCTGGCACGTTTGAGATGAGAATGTAGCAGATGGACTTTTTCAGGTTGTCGAATATCTTTCTACCCTCTTCGATGCCCGTCACGATCGTCGCAAAGTTATCGTCCATGAGGATTATGTCCGCTGTTTGTTTTGACACCTTTTGGAGTTAAAAAGATAGAGTTAGTTGCTACAGTGCGGATTGTGCGAAGAAAAAGATACTGGGAAAATAAAGGAAGAATGAACTTAATGTTTTCATTGCCCGTGACGCATATGCCCGTCTGCGCCTCCTCGAAGTCGCGACGAGTTCGGGTCACACCGCGGAGGATGGGCAGCGAATGTCTCACAGTGAGTGAATACTACTCGCTGTGGGGAATGACCGAGTGCTGGCTAAGATTACCTAAGCCCAAGATATGTACGTCCGAAGGTGCATTAAATAAATAAATAAATAAATAATGCTGGACAATTCACACAGCATTATCTAGCCCCAAGCTAAGCAGAGCTTGTGTTATGGGTACTAGATAACTGATATACTTAATACAATACACTACATAGATTGACATTTTTTATTATACATAGAAAACACCCAGACCAACAGAACAAATTTCTGCAGATCGTACACAAATTTGTTCCGAGGCGGGAATCGAACCCGCAACCTCCTGCGTCGCAGGCGGACCTTCGCCCGCTGCGCCACGGAGGTCGTCAAATTGCATTGGGTTGAAGATATAGTCAAAGTCAAAAGGCATAAAACCGTGGAGGCTGGCATTGGGTGAAAGTGCTTTATCTATCACACTATTCGATTTCAAAGCGAGCCGCGTGCGCAGCGAGCTTGCTGCGCGCCCGTGGTGTCGTCGTTGCGGTGTGCTCGCTGCGCGCACGCCTCTTATGCTGTGTCCCCAGTAGACAAACTACGCCCTTCCATATATTTTAAATTGAGGCTCCACAGTTTGCTAGTTTGCGCTCACTGTACGCAGTTTGTACTGTACAAATTCGCCACAAATTTGCGGCTCACTCAGTCGGCCTGGGGACACAGCCTTTAGGGCTGACTGGCGTAATGATGATGACTGTTTCTATTCTGTTCTGTCTCTTGCGTTTGCAAAATGTAAGCTACCTATCATATTGGGAAGTTTTATAGCTGTCTTGCTCACCTGAGATCCAGTTATACCCATTGAAATCCCAATATCAGCTCGTCTAAGAGCCGGCGCGTCGTTGACGCCGTCGCCTGTGACGGCGACCACGTCCCCCCTGCGCTGGCACGCTTCTACTATCTGAAGCTTTTGCGTTGGAGAGGTTCGCGCGAAAACTACAAGTTTATTTATTTATTTATGAAGAAAGGTTATGATTATGATGGCACGGAAGTCCGACGAAAGATAAATTGTCTTACTACTACAATTATCATTTGCTATCTGGTCACTTTACGGATCGAGATCTATTTTTCTTCCAAAAACTACTTAGGTACTTTCAGCCATTATCTCAGTATAAGACGATTGGAGTGAGTCCTTTCTTGCTCATGTCATCTTTCTCATAATCCGTCCATTTAATTCTACATTATTCTACTACTGAATTATGTTGATAAGTTCTAGCATAATTATGACATGCTAGCTTCGGCCCGCGGCTTCGCACGCGCTTTTCAAGCAGCCTATGTCCGTCCTCGGGATACCGTTAACCTCCCTACCAAATTTCATTGAGATCCGCGATTTCATTCAGCCGTTTAGGCGTGAAAAGGGAACAGACAGACAGAGTTACTTTCCAATTTATAATATTAGTTTGGATAAACGCGCATAATTTTAATGACTCATTAAAAACACAATTGAAGATGCATTTTTTATTAAATTACTGGTCCTAACCCTATTTTCTCAGTTGCTTATGATCATGACTGTACGTCTAGGCAACCAGATCGACGAAGGAGGCCTTCGGCGCCAAGAGATTCAAATCTACGGGTATTCGACGTAGCGCCACTCATAGCCGAAGCGTATTCGACGTGCTGCCACCAAAGCGGTCGTCGACGTTAAGGAACTCACTATCCGGCAGAGTCGATACTATAAAGATTCGGAATATCGGGATCCATTCTGCATTGCCCATGGACTTACCAGTAGATTGCTTTAGAATACCTAATTACCTACTCGTACCTATGCTTCAAAGGCTGCGTGCAATTTTAGCTACCGCCATTTTCCAAAATCGTACCAATCTCATAATGCTTATCCAGCATCCAGTTGAGCAGATCCGGAGTCATATTCCTGAGTTCAGAGCCGGTGATGACGTGGCATTTGGAGTCGGTCGCTATGCCGACGTCGAAGGCGATCGCCCGCGCGGTTGCCGGGTGGTCGCCTGTCACCATCATCACTCGGACACCGGCCGCGCGGACGCGGAGGATTGCTGACTTTACCTGATGATGGAAGATGGGTTTTGATGAAACTCTAGTGTAAGCCAGTCCGCACTAAGTTTGAGATCTATGCAAAAAAATTAATCAACACTCCCATCCAAGCCCTACGCAACTCATCTAGTTTAGAGCTCTACTATATAAAATACTAGCGGCCTGTCCCGGCTTCGCACGGGTAGACATTTATTTTTAAGCATATAAATATAGCCTATGTTACTCAGGGATAATGTAGCATTCTAATGGTGAAAGAATTTTTGAAATCGGTCCAGTAGTTTTTGAGTTTATTCATTACAAACAAAAATCCAAAAATACAGATCTTTCCTCTTTATAATATTAGTATAGATTTCACAGAAAATATCATGAGTCTACTGGTGATTATCAACCAACAGACAGGGAGGGTGGGTTGCTGATCGCTTCGGACGAAATTTTCATATAATTATGATAGATCTGGACAGCAATCATCGGCATTAAGAAAACGTTTTTACTGATTAACCAACCATAATAATTAATTCCACATCTCCACACACCTCAGCTGATGGAATAATAGGTTAGATAACAACATAAAGACCCTATCTACCTAGAAGTAGGTACCTACCTACAGAACCCTTGAAAAGTTAACGACGAGATTCGGAAGAGTTGTCCCCTTCACTTTTGGTTTTTGCGTACAACACGTCCGAATCTAAAACCAAGAGACTTAAGATTCGGACAAGATGTACCCCTACTCAAAAGTGAAGTGGGCATCTCCGCGGGCGAGTTTTAGATTCGGACGAGACGTACCCTAACCCGTAAAACCTCAAGCTAAAGTGTAAGAGTAAATACTTCTCCTCTCGGCGGATCCATGATGCCCATGACTCCAAGCAATCGTAATCCATCTATCGGGAAATTCTTAGCGTCCGCGTCGAATTGATATTCAGGAGGAAACTTTTTAGAATCCAGAAATAAATCAGCAAACGCCATTATTCTTTCACCTTTGAAAAATATAAGACCACATTACCACATCCAAATAAATAAATAAATAATGCTGGACAATTCACACAGCATTATCTAGCCCCAAGCTAAGCAGAGCTTGTGTTATGGGTACTAGATAACTGATATACTTAATACAATACACTACATAGATAGATATTTTTTATTATACATAGAAAACATCCAGACCAACGGAACAAATTTCTGCAGATCGTACACAAATTTGTTCCGAGGCGGGAATCAAACCCGCAACCTCCTGCGTCGCAGGCGGACCTTTGCCCGCTGCACCACGGAGGTCGTCAAATTCATGAAGAAAAATTCATGAGTTTAAGGATTACTCGGTTCGATTCCCGTCTCGGGACCAATATTTGTTTGTACGATCTTCAGAAATTTGTTTCGCCAATTTACATGTCAATAACTTTTATACCTATGTATAAAAAGCGTAATGCAAGTTTTTAAATAATTCGAATTGCACATAAATACAACACGCAATTTTTAATCAAATAAACATAAATATGTTATTAAAAAACCAGGTGCTTAAAATAATAGGATTAATTGTTATTAGCCTCCTATTTCTCGAGTACAATAAAATAAAACCTACAGAATAAAAATTCTGCTCGACAAGCCAACGTTTCAGACGGAACTTGAAGCTACTTAGACTGCTATCTGCTGCCTACCTGTACTAGCCAAGCCATCGGTAGCTTTTTCAGCCGCATCTCTCATTTCTTTGGAGAGATTAGCTTGTTTGTTGTCCAGTGCAATTGTAGAGCATCTTTGGAAAATGCTCTCAGGAGCACCTTTCATAACAACGAAGTACCGCGAAGATGCTGTATCACGGTGAACACTGACCTGACGGTGTAAAATTTTTATGTAGGTACCTACATGTTTTTGAAGTTATTGAAACGTAAGGTCTCCTCGTCAGTAAATATCATATGCTCCGCTAGGAGTAGTAGTACTCTGTGATCACATGTAACCGTACCTACTCACCACTATTAGGAATTAGTTCTGCTGTCAAACTTTTACGTGCCACCTGTTTGTGTCTGTACCGTTCTTGGTCAAATAAATAAATACTGTATCAGCCAGCACACATACGTCCTATGCTGAACCTACCAAACACGGGGGGGGGCTAAACACTTTCATGGCCCAAGACACAGACGTGCATCTCGATCCCCGGCGCGCGCGTGTGCGGGTCGCACCGCGCCGCGCCGTGGCTGGGCAGTGAATGCGTTAAGCCACGGCCGACACATAAGTCACATTTCTATTAATACTTACATACATGTACATGTACATACCTGATACTTGTTGACAGAGTTGAAAGGAATTTCAGCAACTTTTGGATAGTTTGCTCTAATAGCAGTCGGGTCATCATATTTCTTGATAAATCCCATTATGGCTGATTCGGAGGCATCACCTATAATACTTCCGTCGGCCATCACATTTGCGTTACTACAAAGTGCACCGCATATTGTCATCGCTGAAATAAAAGTGACAATGTTTTTGTTTTTATAGTGCGTAAGCCTCACACTCTGGCAAATTTCTAAGAAATTAAATAACATCGCAAAAATTGACGACTTCGGCGGGACTACGGAAGGATGCGGGTTCAAGTCCCGCCGAAGTCGTAAATTTTTGCGATGTTATTTAATTTCTTAAAAGTGCCAATACCTACTTTAAAGGGTGCCACAAATGTGTAGTAGGTACCTACACATGTTTCGTTACATGTTAGGTAGTACGTTGAAATGGAAATACCTCAAATTTATTTGAATTTTGTAATTGACAAAATATTAGTCAATTCTGTGAAATAAAAATGCAGTCCATCAGTCAGGGAACGCTTTTTACGACACTTCTTACGAGAAAACTACTTCAGTCACTTGCAATGTAGGTACCTACGCTACCTTATCGCAACAAATACGTAGTGTTAAGTAGTAAGTACCTATAGGTATCTTACAAGGTAGGGATATCTTGTTTGTCATAGTCAATGTAGTTTATCGAAGATAATTCCATTCTGTTTGTTCTAGTATCTACTTAATAAGTTTATCGGTGTTTATGCTTGAATCCAATTGAAAATTAGGTACCTTGGTTGTTCCGAAGCATAGCTGAAAAATATTTCGCGTTATCAGTAAAATCATTGCAAACGAGTGGATAGCCAATATAACTAAGTAACGAATCGAAAGTTGAAAAACAAAGTTAACACACTTGATAACTCCGGATCGTACACGGAATAAATCCGATTGTAAATCCAAATATGCTGAACGGACATCTTGTTTTCAGTCAGCGTTCCCGTTTTATCGGAGCAGATCGTAGTACAGGCGCCTAGAGCTTCGATGGCATCCAGGTTTTTCACCAGACAGTGTTTCTTCACCATGTTTTGAGCTGTTAATGTAAGCGATGCTGTAACCGTAGGCTGCAATCCTAAAAGTAGAAATAAGATCAGTACCTATCTATTTCTGTGCTTAAAATAGAAAGAAACCGTCATCGCGTGTTGTCAGCCTTTGTGAATGATCTAAATCACACCATCGCACCAAAATTATAAATGAGAAAGTTTGGATGAAAAAAACAATACAGAAAAAAATTTATGTTGCTTCTTCACGCCAAAACTACTAAAGGAATAGAGAAAAAATTTTGCTTAACAGTTTTTATCCCAGAAATCAGTTCCCATGTGATAGAAATAACCTTTGAACGCATCCATAGAACAGCTTTTACGAAGCCGCGCGGGCACAAACTAGTTAACAATAAAACATTGATCTACATTTATCAATTAAGTCAACCTACACTACCTTCTGGAATATTAGCAACGACAATCCCAATAACGAATATCGTGGTCTGCATGAACGGGTAGCCGATAGCAAGCGAAGCTAAGGCGATGAACAGCCCCAGTGAGAGAGCCCAGATGGACATGTATCTCATGAACCGACTCAGTTCTCGGGAGAGCGGTGACGGGTCCGGTTGCAGACGAGCTGCTAGACCAGCCACTCGACCGAGGGCTGTCAAGTCGCCGCAACAAAGAACTACACCTGAAACAAGAAAACTTTAAAACTCAGACTCGTTCCCCGCTTTTTGACATAGGCCTCCCCTAATGAGCGCCAAGCACCCTGTCTTCAGCTTGCAAGACAGCCTGTATCCAGCATCGGCCTGCAGTCTTTCGCAAATCGTCATCGAAAGAGATACCTACTCTATGTTTCAACGATCAAGAAAGACAGCCTAGCGCTCTGGCGGAGAAGTACAAACTGAAATGAACTTTTTTGCGTAAAAGCTAGAATCTAAAATGTATTTTTTCCCGGCCCAGAAAGACTTAAGTATTTTGGCTATAACTCATCTCACCTAATGCCCATCCCTCCACACACTGGGTGGAGAAAAACGCCACATTCTGCGACTCCAATATATTCGGAGTCCCGTCAACATTCGACCTTGCAACCGCTACTGATTCTCCCGTCAGTGAAGAGTTGTCAACCTGTGAAAAAGATAGCTATGGGAGTAGTCCGCTTGGTGTATAGAGAAGCTTGTGAGAGAAGCGAAACTAAAGCCACCACATTTAGTTCATTTATCATCATAGGTAGGTACAAAAGGCCCTGCCTGAAAACCAGCGCAGTATTTGGCTATGCTTTAATACTTCATCATGCTGAGGCAGGGACCCATTTTACCCTTGACCACTAACTCTGTTCATACTCTGTTAATATAAGTACCTACCTAGGAAATATGGTATTATCTGTGTTGTTGTCATCTGCCTAAAATTATGTACCTACCTGTGTAATGTGTTTTTCTGGGTAAAATAAATTATCTCTCCCTCTCAAAGGAATCAACAAAAGTTCACAGCGTCAGTTTGTGAAACCTAATTTATAATTTTTTTATAAGTTTAATAGCAGAAAAGCTGAAGTGATTACCTATAGTATATCTGCGGCATGGTCCACTAAAAATCATTCCTATTTCTGCACAAAACAAAACTAGGGGCGCTAGTTTCTCTATTTATATTCGTGCTAAAGATTCATGGTTGGTACATTGAATTACTATACTACTTACAACTCACTGGGTTGGTAAGGTTATGTAAGCCATGCCGCCGTAAGAATCGACTCCTTAAACACAATCCGTGGATGTCGTCAGATGCGACTGAGATTAGGTACCTACTTTACGAGAGGGAGGGCAGCTTCCGCTGTATATTATTCAACACTGCGAATACAAATCCGCTTACCAAGGGTGGTGAGTTTGGCAATACCTCCCTTGTTTAGAGGAGGCACGTCCAGGAGTGGCCGTGTGCTGGTCAGTACGCCTAGCACGGGGATAGTTGTCTAGGATAGAATAGAGAAGAATGACATTGCATTATCACACATTGCATATAAATCATTAAAGTTGACGAAATGAGTTTCAAACATATTACGCATTCGATGACGATGATGATGTGACGAAATTTTTCTCTATTCTACCCTAGACACCAATCCCCGTGCTAGGCCTACTGAAAGGTTAGATAAAACAGGATGCGCTAACTTTGAACCCTTTGCTGTCGATAATTCGTATATCAGCTGGCACAATATCGCCAGCCTTCACGCGAACGATGTCTCCCTTAACAATCAGACTGACAGGGGTCGAGGGGTTGAGGACTCCATCTCTGACGCAGTTCGTATAGCTGGGTATCATGCTGTTGAATGTTTGCATAATCTGCGACAAATAAGAAGCTCGTTTCGTTCAATAATTATTTAGCTCACGTTGTTAATTAGTAGAAAAGAAATAATAAAATATTTATTAGAAATATGTAACACAAACTAATTAGTTCAACAATAATACATATAGAAAATAAAAGACTACCTGAAGACTACTTGAAAATTTGCCAATAAGCAAGGTCGTACATAAAACACAAATAAAGGGAAAATCCGAAAACCGGTAGGTAACTAGTTATTTCATTAAAAAAAATGTACACTGTTGACCTAGAATCATGATATTTGGCAAGAAACATGTTTAGACGCAGCGAGTATTATGTCTGTGCAAGAAACAAGGTCTTACGATTGAACCCTTGATGCGCGAGTTCGACTCGCACTTGACGTAAAACGTCTAGATCAATGCACTACTAGAGATGTGTTGCTGGAGACGTCTCCTGAGGATTCCGTGGACATGCACGCATCGGACTAACAACGTCTGCATCGTCGAAGAACTTCGTGTCATCGGCCGTGCAGATACGAATATTGAAGTTCTTTGGGCACGTGCAGTGCCGGATTAAGGCTACTTGATGCCATAAGCAAGCCACGCCTGTGGGCCCCCATAATTTAAATGTGCCATGTGGTCTTTTGGCCTTTTATCTTGAGGCTTGTTCTGCTCGTCGTTTTTTATTCTCTGTCCCAAGAGTCGCTAAAAAGTTTTCTAATATTCGAGACTAGCTCCACCCACTGTTCATTTCTTTATTCATTTAGGGAACGAACTTAATTAGGGGCTCCGTCAAATATTTTCCAAAAGGGTCCGTCGCTAAAATCTTTTGAGAACCGCTGCTCTAGTCAGTGTAAAACGCGCGGAGTTTTAAACAGCCTTACCTTTCTTTCATGTGCCAGCAATTTTTTTCTGTTTCTGGTGCCCCCCAACTCGTGATGCCCTAAGCAATTTCTTAGTTTGCTTATGGGCTAATCCGGCACTGGGCACGTGGCACGGAATGAAGACGCGATGGAGCGTTTCGTGGTCCAGGGCAGAATGGAGGGCAAGAGATCTCGTGATCGCTCTCCAACCAGATAGTCGGACCTCATCACCTCTCTGACACAGTCCGGCATGACCGACTGCTCCCAGAACGCAACCAACGGGGACGATGGCGGCGCATTGCACGAGCAGTCGTTCATCAGGACCCCATCATAACCACGACCACTCTGCCAAGAGTTACCTACTAAGAAGAGAGAGACATAGAAAATACTCGGAATAAAATCTGCAGATCGTACACACATTTGTCTTGAGTCGGGAATAGAACCATCCTGAGTCGCAGGCGGACCTTCGCCTGCTGCGCCGCAGAGGTCGTCAAAAAAAGTTACTAAGTACTAGATACCACATTATTGTTATGTACCTTTGAACTCTTGAAGTTCTGGTAAAAACTAAAAAGACCGCATATAACATCCACACATATAAGTACACAGCCCAGGTATAGGTTGTCAGTGCTTGGGTTTGCCTTCGTGGAAGATTCTATCAAGTAAGCCACTATGCATAGGGTGGCTCCAAACCATATCAATACGGAAAAACCTGAAAAGTGCCACGGTTAGAGATGGAAAATGTACCCTAGGTAATAATCCTACTAATATTACAAAGCCAAAAGTTTGTGAAATCTGATTTTTGTTATCAATTTACTGAACAGATCAAGATGAAATTGGCGTACGTTTAGAGCAAAGCCTAAATTAGATAATAGGTTACCGCACCTTTAAGCCGCGGGCAGAAGCTAGTAATAAATAAATAATAATAATGCTGGAAAATCCACACAGATAACACCTTTGATTAAAGATAGGCGAAGGTACTATCTACTAAAGAAACTAGCACCGTTTAAGCAGATAACAGTACCTATTAAGAGTGGGTAATCTTTAAGGTGGTATATACCTACATTAAAAAGAATATTACAAGGAACAAGGACAGGTGCAACGCGACCTCATTTTTTGATAACTGCTTTGTAAAAAAAATAAGTGGTTGCGCTAGTTTCACTTGAACCTTTCAGCAATTTCTACAGAGAAATTTTGTCTTAAGTAGATTAGGTTATTATAGTCATAGGTTGGAGTTAATTTTACCGGTACAAAGCGACTTGAACAGTACAACTGGCCACCCATACTGCGTCGCAGGTGTGAGAGTGTTGTGCCCGTAGTAGTTAAGTTGCTCCTGCGCTCTTTGTTTTGTCAGGCCTTTCACGGGATCAGTACCAAGTTGTTCGAACAATTCTTCTGGAAAGTAAGAAGCATCATAAAAAGCTATCTGCTCGCTGTTTCGCACCTACGTTATTCCATCTAGAACTACATATATATTATTATGCAAAGTTTCAGCCCAATCCGTTCGATAGTTTTAGCGTGAAGAGACAACAAACATCCAATCTATCGCATTTATAATATTAGTGTGGCTACGTACAACCTTGCTTAAGGGTCCGGCGACGGATGAATTTCCCATACAAACGTACCTAATACCAAAATGATTTGTTGTTTGAGAATATTTTCACCATGGTTTGCTATTATTTGTATTAGAATAGTATTTATTCAGGTTCCTGCCACAATCTTTTTTCAAAATACTTATCTACACAAAAACTAAGAATATATTCAGTCTTTAATGTAAAATTGCGATTCGGTTTAATTTCATTTCAGAAAGGTATTTTGAAAAAAAAATGTGTCAGGAACCTAGATAAATACTATTTTAATATAAATAATAGCAGACCATGGCGGAAATATGCTCAAATTACAAATCATTTTGGTATTACATTTGTATAGGAAATTCATCCGTCGCCGGACCCTTAAGGCGCTGTGCATGGAAAACTAAGACTGTCAGATTGCATGTCAATATTACCAAATGTGGTCGGCAGAGGCGCTTATTTTTAACATAGACTTATGCAAAATTTATCTGTTGTAGAAGAGGCAAACTTTTGTTTTATTTTGGTTGATAGCACAATCACAAGGTAATAATGTAATGTTAACTAACATTTGCCCGCGGCTTTGCTATCGTTGCATGTAAAATACCTTAATAAAACCTATGTCGCTTGTAGCTTCTCAATTATAATAAAAATTACATTCATCGATAGTTATTCATAGAAATCAGAAACACTTAAAAAAATAATATCATCTTCATGCATGTTAAAGTGCCGAAAATATCAATAAAATATAAAAAAAATATACTAATTTAGTCAAAACAACTGAGGTCTAAATGGATTACAAAAGTGTCAATCGTTGAAGATATTTCGATTTGGTTTTGGAGGGCTTTCTCAAAAAAAAAATTAAAATATAAATAATGCTGAACAAGCCACACAACATCATCTAACCCCAAAGTAATTAGAGCTTGTGTTATGATATACTTATTAAATACACTACACAGATAGATATTTTTTATATACATAAGACATCCAGAACACCTGGAATAAATATCTGCAGATGGTACAAACATTTGTCCTGAGGCGGGAATCAAACTAACTGTAACCTCCTGTGTCGCAGGTGGACCTTTCCCCGCCGCGCTACAGAGGTCGTCAATCAAATAATCAGATATAAAATGAAATATAACAGTGATTTATTTCCTTTACCCCTTACAGGAGTCTTGGACACGTCAATAAATTCAAATAAGGTTCAAGAGTAAAACTGGGAAATAAAGTGATTACTTTAATTTATTGTTCACTTCAATCTTTTTAAGGTAAAGTAAAGAAGCGAACAAGAAACCTTTACCTTGTTAGGGTGTTAGTTTTCGAGCTGGAGCAATACTATTAGCAATAGGTACCTAAGTTTTTTATCCTCTAGAGATAGTCTGATATTTTGTAGTAAGCCTTTTTAACAAAGGATATGTTTTACAAATTGTTTGAAATTATTTTTTGATAACTTTTAACTCTTTAGGAGTTTTGTTGTAGAATCGTATACATTTCCCTTTAAAAGATAATCTATAAATCGATACTATAAAAATATATAAATATATATCTATAAAAATATTCGTAAAATAAAATACGTGAATGTTGGAATGCTGAATGATGAATTTCACGGATATAATTTTGTACACAATCTCAGTACTACTCGCTTACATAATTAATTTTATTTTCCGGAAATAAAACGCAACAATCATGAAGATAGTTTTAGTTTAGATTGTAATTCTACAAAATAATCATAAAAACCACAACAGACCATGCCTTGCTATCCAAATTGATATTCATACCGATATAAAGTATTCTTTATTATGTTGCTGCCTTCCAAGAACTCATGAGTGATTATGATTAACATGAGTGATTAACAATAATTTTGACAACTGTCATTGGAAATACAATTGTTTTGCATGTTTATTACGTTTTTAGCGTCTTTAAACATCTCCTTTACTTGACTTCTTTGTTACGCTAAAAAATATATATTATATTGATGTCAATGTACACATATTGCCAATAACAAAAAAGTTATGACAAACCGCTCCGTTGAGGTTTTTCTATGAGTTATTAAAAATTTAAAGTAAATTATTATTTTTGAGTATCTGTCCTTTTGAGAATCTCTCTTCTCTAAGAGAACAAACCGATAGAACTACGAGTAATTTAAATTTGCCTGTAGTTCTACTGGTAGAACTACGAGAAAAAAAATGCAAATGGTTGGTCCTAAGTAAATCAGTTATCTAGTAAGTACCCATAACAAAGCTCTGCTTAGCTTCGGCCTTGGTGATGATGTGTGAATTCATCATCATCAGCCTATATAAGTCCACTGCTGGACGTAGGCTCCTATTTTAATTTTTCAGCATTATTTATTTATATATAAGGTCATCAAAATCGCCCTACCTATTTAACATATTTTAACTCGACCAATACTTTCTGTGCTGTAAACATGTTGAGTAGTACCTACCTATCTAGCTACCAGAGAAAAAACCACTATAAACCTATTCTACTTAATTGGTAGGTCTGTCAATGAATAAAATTCCTGCTAATTTCTTTTGGCTTAGCTTCAATCAAATATAGACTTTATTTCAATGACAAATGAACCATTTAACCCGCAAAACAAAAGTTGTCGAAAATCGTAATTCGTCCGTCGAACCCAGCTGTCATCGCGAAAAAAGTTACATAACCTCACGTCCGTCCGAGGAGGCATCCAGCCTCCGAATGAAGCTAGTGGAAGCTATTTTGAGCATATATTGAAAGGGATGTTTGAGTAATAAGGTTGAAATTCTATTGGCAAAATATTATAATTTTTGCAATTACTTCGCTAAACGCCTTACAAAAATGTGTTTTTTGGGTTTTATTATGTTAATGGTTTTATTTATTTAAAACTTTTTACATATGTCTTTAGTTGATAAAATTTCCTTTCATATAGTATTAAAATAATTAATGGTTGTCACTCAAAATATTGAGCATTTCGAGACGAAAATTTTTTTTCTTGTTCTTTCTTGTGATTTTTTTTTTCAAGATCCTAGATCGTTTTATAAAATATTTTTGTATAAGTCTTTTTTCCATACATTTGACTATACACTGTTTTTTTTTTGGGCTTGTAATATGTCGGAGAACGGCTAACGGTGCGACGAAAAAGTGTACTTTCTACGGTGTCGCTGTTTGGGCAGCGTCTTAAGCGCCAGATCTATTACAAGTTTACCTACACCAACTTAAATTTTTAATAGATGAAAATGTAGTGTACGGTGTAGTGACTTACCGTCAATTCGCCAGATAATATAACTTAACTATTAAGGTCTTTCGCGTTTTCGGAATCATTTAGGCAAGGTGCAATAGCAGCAAAAACGTGCTAGCTGTCGTTATTATCTATTGGGGCATAAAGTGAAAACGCAAAATGAATACCAACCTAAGATTGTTAAAACTTACTGAGAGGGATAATGTGAGAATCTGTCTTAATTTCTTGTTTGAGTAGATTAAGGCGAGTGTTGCTCAAGTCCTTAGACCTCAGGAACTTCTTACCGGGTCGGAAAAACTCCGAAAGGGAACCATTGCTAGAAGTTCGAGAATTCATTGTCTTATTGAATTATAAAAAATATTAAATTAAATATTTGAAATTTTATTCAAATATTTTACTTTAGTATTAATTTTGGCGCACAATCTCGTAGGTCAAGATTCAGGGCAATGTCAATGGTTTAGGTTAGTTAGGATAGGAGATCACTTTACCCAATGCCATGGCCTACATGTTTTGGGTTTCATCTGTTGACAGATTAAATTACTGTTTTAAAAACTGGTTGTGTTATGTAAATGAAGAAAAAATATATAACGGTAAAATCCATATATAATTAGAAATAAAAAAATATTAACATCATTGTATAAATCAGCTCTTATCTATTTTGTATTAATTAAGCACTTTTCTATTGGATAATAATACATTTTCAAGCTTTAATACAATATTAAACTAATATGACCAAGCAATATTTACAGTGCTTGTCATTTAATTATTCAATCAAGTTTTACGTATTTCAAATACGTAAATTATAAAAGTGACTATTTAATGTATAAACATACAGAATATATTTTCTTTAGAATAGACAACAGTAACAATAAGTTTTACAGTTTACTCCTACCCTTATCCGAGTTATCTTTGTCCCAGAATCCGCTCCTAATCTCAGCTAGCATCTTGATCTCTGCTTTATTTACATTTAATAACTCTTCTTGCCACACTTCTTTCAAGAGTTTCTTTGATAATGTAATTGATGTTGGTGGTAGCTTTGATACTTCATCTATCTTATTCCATACTTTACTTTGAATCTCCTCTGGTTTGTACAAATAGTTGACGAAGCCACATTCCAAAGCTTCTGTTGCTGTCATTTTGTGGTTAAATAGTAACATTTCTGTTGCCTGTAAACAAAAAAGTATTTATGATGATAAATTGTAAACAAAAAAATGTAGTCATGGATAATTTATTCAGTTAGTTCACTAACTCCTGCCCGCAGCCTTGCACATGATTTTCCATGACTAAAAGTTGCCTAGGTATACGTTAATCCAGGTCTAGAATGTTGTATGCAAAATTTCAGCCATATTTGCTATGTAGTTTTGGAATGAAAAGGTTTTTTTTGTAGTCAATAGACCTTAGTTCAACAGCAATCTCATCTGATGGATACTGATGATGTGGCCAACAAAAACCAATCTCTAAATATTCAAACTTTCACTTTCATAATAATGTATATTCTGTAATGTTACCTTAAGGCACTACCCTGACCCAAATCAGACAGAATAATAAGATAAAATAGGTGGTGGCCCCCACCTATTTTATCTTATTATTCTCTTACACGAAGGATTTTTCAAAAATCTATTGGCCAGTTTGTGAATCCTTACAAGCTTTTTTTCAGAGTGTCTATGAATGTTTTAGTTTGTATAGTGTAGGCAGAGATGCAAAGTTGCTCATTAAAAAAAAGCTTATGATAGGTATCACAAACTGGCCAATTGATTTTTGAAAAATCCTTCGTTTAAACTGAAAAATAAGATAAAATAGGTGGTGGCGCTGATTTTTGTGGGGGTAGCACCTTAATTTGTAAAAGTACTTTTTAAGACCAGTTTTGCAATTTTTAATTAAGGATAGATACAAACCTTTCTTTCTCCAATCAACCTAGGAAATGTGAATGATGAACATCCTTCTGCTACAAGGCCCAGTTTAGTAAATGGAGTGTAGAAGTAAGACTAAAACAAAATGGAAACAGATTAGATAACTACACTAACTTGTTCATAGAAATTTGAGTTTATACAAAACAAACATACATTTTCAGATGCAAACACCAAATCACACAGCCCTAATGTGGTAGCAGCAATCCCAATAGCTGGACCATTCACAACGGCCACAAGCAGTTTAGGAAATGTAATAAACGCTTTAATGTAATCATGTAACACTGCTAGTAAAGCATTATGACTTTGTAGTGGTAATTCTGCACTTGCACGGAAGTCATTTCCACTGCTGTAGAAGTCACCGGAGCCTGTCAGCACCATCACAGATATGTCCTCATCAGTAGCTGCAGCATTCAGTATTCTTATAACCTTCAAATACATGTCTTCGTCGATAGCATTTTTGCGGCTTGGTTTATTGTATTTCACCACTTTGATATTTCCTTGGTGAGTTTCTATAATCGTTTCAGTGATCTCCATATTGTGACTTTACCATAGGCAATGAAATGAAGTACCTAATAAAATAATGTAAATGTGTTACTGCTCACTGCTCAGTGCTCAGGATGTTTGGTGCATAGATGCTTTGTAGTGAGATTTAAAAACAAGTCCAAAGTCCGATATTAAGGCAGATAAGATAAGGCACACTACTGGAGGATCCGCATTATTCAAGTTCTAGGCGATTTTTAGGTTTGGGAAAACCATGGCTTTTATTTAATTATACTCGAAACATAGCGTTTATTGCACAGATTTTTAGGTCTAGTCCACCCACGTCCCACATCCATCTTATTTATTTATTGCTGCAAAAATGTCAACACAGGGGATACCAGTAAAAAACTTACCACCATTTTAGTAGGTAATTATGACGTGCCTACGTTTCGTAGGTAATAAAAAATTCTATGATATTTACTGTACCTAGTCGTGATTTGTCAAAGGGTAAATAAAATATGTCTCTGCGGGCATATTTTTAGTTTATTACTTTGGTTTTTCACGAATATATTATATGACAAACATATTTTATGGGACACTGGTCACATTCTGGGAAAAGTTGGCTACCGCTCAAGGTGCATGGGTACAGCACATTTTTTGTTGAGGTTATATTATTGTGTTTGTTTTGTTGTTTTTTTTATTTTTCGTATTTGTTGGTCGTATTTTTCGTATTTGTTCGTCACATACAACACCAAATCGAGAGTCGAACAAAGACCGTAGAGCTCTCCCAGTTGAAAACCTAGATAACGATGAACTACCACCAATCATACCTCGGGAGGTGGAGAACGCCTTAGGCCAGATGAAGAGTAAAAGGTCTCCTGGCCGAGTTGGCATTTTTACCGAGTTGTTACGTTCAGATGGACAACCAGTGACTAACGTACTAGTAAAACCTTTCAATGATGCTATGTACCAAGCTCGAACACCTGAGTCTTGGAAAAATGCTGCAGTGACAATTTTACATAAGAAAGGGGATATCTCAAAAATGTGCAATTATAGACCAATAAGTTTGCTATCCCAAATTTATAAGCTGTTCGCAAAAATCCTCTGCAAGCGAGCGGAGTGAGCCGCCAAAATTTTTGTTACTTTTTCGGGTTGTCGCAAACTGGTCCAGATGAGAATAAAAAAATAAATAACAACGAGCCCTGAAAATTTTGGAAATTTTGCGATGTTTAGAAAATTTATAATCAGCAGATGGAATGAGCCGCAGCCTTTTTAGGGTTTCGAGATCGAAGATCGGTTTCGAAACCCTTATGGTCTCGCTTTGTCTGTCCATTTTTTACTCGTTAATAACTCGGCAACTACTGCAGCTCTCAACTTGAAATATAAAATAATTAAACATTTCGTGCGCCTGTACAGATTTAAAGAAAAATAAATAAAAAATGGAAATGAATATTTTCCATAAAAATTGTGATGCTGAAATTTTAATTTTCCCCATGAATCTATACTGGTATAAGTATCGTATGGTAGCTTTGTATGGTAGCCAAGAACTGTATCAGTTAACCTCACGGAATTGGAAATCCGATTCCGTGGTTAACCTAGTGATTTAAAAAATGGCAACTAAAAGAATAAAAATAAACGGAGAAATAGCAGCACAGAAATCAGCTGCTAATGACACACTTGACATTCACTGTGTCAACTTTGACCTTGTCAAATCAAGATGCGAGCGAGTGCGAGAATTTGATTTGATTGAAGGGTTTTTTGTCTTGCTGCTGCTTTGCTTTGGTTATGTATTTTGTTGTTGTGAATTTGTCGTGAATCAAATGAACATTTTATTTTAGGCATGAAAATACTTTTTCCCCAGTTATTGAAATCCCGAAATTTGTTTACTCCACATTGGTCATTTAACACCCTTTGCGATAGTAAAGAAAATCAGTTGATAAGAAAAATGTTCAAGTCTTCAGTCACCTCTCTCCTTGAGGCCACACCGGCTCAAGTTCAAGAGTTCTTGAATTCTTTCGACACTGTGCTTACAGATTGCGATGGTAATTTAAATTTTGATATTCCCACAACATTTAAATGAAACTGAATACTGAATAAATACATGAATACTTCCCACTTTTGAACAACCTATACTACTCATATGTCTCACCTTTCATTCTAATGGTATCTTAATTTTCAGGTGTCCTTTGGATTGAAAATAATTCCATTCCTGGTGCAGCAGATGCCATGAATTTCTTCCGTAAAATTGGGAAAAGAGTTTTCTATGTGACTAATAACTCTACTAAAGTTCGGAGTGACTTTGCTATTAAGGCACAACAGTTAGGCTTTTCTGCCACTCAGGTATGAATAATATCTAGCAGTTAAGCATTTCCTGCTTCCAAGGTAGTAAAAAAACAATATTAAAGTTTAATTTATATTTTAGGATGAGATCCTGTCCACAGCATATTTAGCAGCGCATTATCTTAAAGGAATTGGATTTACAAAAAAAGTTTATTTGCTCGGATCTAATGGGATTGCAGAGGAGTTAAAAGCTGTGGGCATAAGGCATTGTGGTACTGGGGTAAGATTTACATACATCTGGACTTACTTAAATATCTATCACTCATCATTTGATTTATTTCTTCTGCCCCAATAAAAATTTGCCTCTATGTTAAACCAGGTCTAGTTAAATGAAAATATATCTGGATTAACATAGAGTAGTATACATAAGTGAAAAATTTCAGCCCATTTCCCTACAGTACTTTTGCAGTGAAGGAAGGTAACAAACATCTGAACATCCAAACTTTCACAATTAAAATATTTTCTGTTTTATGTTAAGATGTGCCTTAATTATTGTAATCTTTTTGTATTATGTGGTGCAGTGTCGAATAAATGTTTTATCTATCTATTTAATTTATTAAAACAAACAAATTCTGTTCGCAGCCAGACCCGGTGCAGCCAGACTTCAAGTCAATGAAGTCCTCAGACTTGGATCCCGAAGTGGGGGCCGTTGTAGTGGGCTTTGATGAGCATGTCAGTTACCCCAAGTTTATGAAGGCAGCCTCATACCTAGCCTCTGAAGAATGCCTCTTCGTTGCCACAAACACAGATGAGAGGTTCCCAAGGGGAGGTTCTATTGTTGTACCAGGCACTGGTACCTTAGTTAGGGCAGTTGAGACTTGCTCTGATAGGAAGGCATTAGTTCTGGGCAAACCTCATGCTTATGTAAGGAAGTATCTGGAGTCATGCGGATTGAATCCTTCTAGAACTTTGATGATAGGAGACAGGTAAGAAAAACAACATCACAGTAAATTTATGATATCAAAAATTTCGATGTTTGCTACCTCTTCACATCGGAACTACTGAAGGGATCAGTCTGAAATTTTGCATAGATGTAATTCTAAACCTGAAATCAAATAAAGCCCATTATTGGCTACTGCCTATCCTATATAATAGCATCTTAGTCTTTCTCTCGGTTCATCATGTCATTAGAACTTGATGAAGAGACCTAAATAGGCCTGAGTATTTTATATCTAGATTTAGTCTACTCCAATGTCTACTTATAAAAATACAGTCAAAAGATAGAAAACTGTTTAAACAATGTTTAATGCATGGTAAAATAATGCGCGTAAGTAATTAATGCATTCGACTCGCGCGCGTGTCTGATAAACCATTAACTTTTCCTTTTAATGACTGCCCTATGCAAAGAAATGTTCTATACTAGCTTCTGCCCGCAGCTTCGCACGCGTTGTTTCTATGGCAACGTTCAAAGGTAATTTTTATCCCATGGAAACTGATTTATGGGATAAAAAGTAGCATATGTTTGATTCCAGGATTAGAGCTACACTGATGTAAATTTCAGCTCTATCTATTCAGTAGTTTTGGCGTGAAGACGTAACAAACTTCCATCCATCTATCCATCCATCCATTTATAATATTACTAGCTTCTGCCCTCGGCTCCGCACGCGTTGTTTCTATAGAAACGTTTAAAGTTGATTTCTATCCCATGGGAACTGATTTATGTGATAAAAAGTAGCCTATGTTTGATTCCAGGATTAGAATTATCTGTATGCAAAATTTCAACCGAGCCGTTAAGTAGTTTTGTGGCGTGAAGAGGTAACAAACATCCATCCATCCATCCAAACTTTCGCATTTGTAATAATAGTGTGATTATATTATTTTATATTATATTCATTAGATAATTTGCAAATATATAATCATGTCTTTTTTTCACAGATGCAACACTGACATAGAATTGGGTGTTCGTTGCGGGTTCCAAACTTTGCTAGTTTTATCAGGAGTCACATCAGTCAAAGATTTGGAGAAAATAAGACTTGAAAAGAAAGCGCCGCTGCCCGATGTGGTCTTGCCTAAGTTAGGTGATTTAGTCAATTTAATAAGTTAATGTGCGCTTGAAATAGGTCAATTTTAGCCAGTGTTTAAAAAGCAATGCTGGTAGTTTCTCTTTAACTCATAGGATGTGTTTTTGTAGAGATACAAAAAATAGTGCAATAGACAATAGTGAGCTAAGTTACTTTTGTAGAAAATATATTGACGGTTACCTGTTCAAATTATTACATTACTGTTGTTGATACGGAAATACATTAGGTATTTATTTAACTAAGCTACACAAAACCGAAATATTTATGGTAATCATTAAGTGTGTTATATAGCATCTACTTTAAACGGGTTGTTAAACGTAGATGCTAAATGTTATATGATAACTATTGTCAATTTAATTACTTTATGAGTATATCTTCATATATATGTATTTCATTATAAATTAACAATACAGTATTCTATACTTATTACCTATGCTATGCATTGCAACACTAATCCTCCATGTTAACTATGTAAGAAGACTATCGTAGTTTATCGAATTCGTTACGGATGTAAGCGGGTTTACAATGAAACTTATTTGTCGCGTACGTCTAGAATAGAATAAAAAACAAACACCCTGAAGATAACCCTGTTTCTAGTTACCAACGTTTCATACGTTGGTGTTCTTCCAACACAAACATGCATTCATTTTTCAGTTTTAAAACCAATCTAAAAAAATATATTTTAAATCTTCAATGTGATTCGCTTTAATGTGGTCGGTCATGGTTTCTGTTTTGTACGCTTATTTTTTTTCTGTGTTTGTTTCTTTTACTTTCATTTTCAATTTATGTGTCATGTCAAAAAAATATTTTAGTTCATCACCTGTCATTTACTCGCAAATGATTTTTTATCTTTTTATAAAATTTTAATATGTATACTTAATTTTTGTGCGTCAGTCAGCCAGTGACGCGCTCCACGCTAAGGTGCCACGGAAGACCAGCGCTGCAGCTGCCCCCGAGCTCTGCAGCACACGCTGAGTGGCAGCCTGCCGGTTTCACATTTTTTTTCTTTTTAATTCTATTTTATGGTCGTGTTTTCTTGTGAACCAATAAATTTATCTTATCACCACAAATAAGGTTCGTAGTTAACCCGCTTACATCCGTAGTGAATATTTTTAAAAACTACAAAAACTTATGTCAGCGTGCCATAGGTACATGTATGTGTAAGTAATGAAAATAACATCGATATACCGTTTTAGTGTTGAATTATTAATAATTAAGTTGTGTACAGCTTTCATAGAATGTTGTACCTACCGCTATCCATAGGTACTTACTTCAGTTTGTGCATAAAATGTACAAAATACTTACTACTTTCTGTGATTTGTTGATATGGGTGTAAATATATATTTATTATTGGTTGTAAAACTGTTACAAGTTTATGGAAAGTGCGTTCTTTTACCACAGGCAGGCATTGATTTAACAGGCACTTATGAACATAAGCCAGTTTATGTATTTCCTCCTATTGTATATCTAGGTATATCCTACCTACAGCTAATTTTGTGTCAAATCTTTTGAAGGAATGCCAATGGCTACCTACTGTTAATGTTGATGTCATAATTAAATTACTGTTACCTCAACAACCTCAACAGCTTGTATGGGTACACTTCTGAACGTAGGCCTCCCCCTGATAAGCGCCTTATTGGCTTTTATCACATGGGGGGTAATGCCCATAATCCCTACGCTGGGCATGCGGGTTGGGGATCGCAGTTCGATGGTTGAATTGTTCTGCAGGGGGCGATGCTGCCCTCCCCCGATGGATATCCCTTAGTCGCCGCTTAGGACACCCGCGGGAAGAGTTGGGGTGGTGCAAATTCTAAGCCGGCACCACACAGATGATAATATTTTATTGAATTACTGTTAATATTTTATTAATTTAGTAAGTTTTAATGTTATTGTTGAACACACATAGGAGGTAAAAATGTTAACTTATGAGCTTTATTGGGAACATAATCGACTATTATAATAATAAAGAATAATAATCTAAATAGATATCTATCCCTTTAATTTAAATTATAAAAATTACAAGATCCCTATAATTCCCAAAATAGTCCAATTCCCACTAACCTGAAATGTCTGTTATTTTAATCCCAAGACCTCTTTGGAAAATATAAACAAGTTATATATTTTTTACTCCCTATGATGTAAGGACGTTACGTACGATCCATGTAAGTAGATATTTTCCCTGTGTAAATTCTATGAATGCTTATGTGTTCATCGCTTTTTTATCGTAATTTAATAGAGACATTACAATAAATTGCTTTTTAAGAATGTTTTGGATTTCTTTATGCCTCACGTATAGGTAAATATCGTACAAATCAAATCAAATCAAATTAAAACTCTTTATTTCCATAAATACAATAAATGTACACTTAGAAAAGGTCAAATCTACCAAAGTGTATCTTAAACTTTTATCCTCTTAAGTTTTTGTTTTTATAGTGCGTAAGCCTCACACTCTGGCTTATTTCTAAGAAATCAAATAGTATCGCAAAAATACCGGAATGTGCAGCACATTCCGATACTGACGGAAGAATGCGGATTCAAGTCCCGTCGAAGTAAAAAAAAATATATTTGTTTTTTTATCCTCTTATTATTAGGATGATTAAGGACGCTCGAAAATAATCGAGTTTTTACTATTTTCTAGGTTTTACAATTAATTTAGATAGCAGATAAAAAAATATGCCCACATGGTATAAGACATTTCTTATAAACCCATGCGAAAACAATATACTAATTATTTGTCGTATTTGGAGTCTATTGACTTTTAATACGACAGTTAATGAAGACCTCAGTGGCGCAGCGGGCGAAGCTCTGCCTGCGACGCAGGAGGTTGCGGGCTCGATTCCCGCCTCGGGACAAATATTTGTACGATCTGCAGACATTTGTCCAGGGCGTTCTGGAGGTCTTCTATGTATAATGTAAATATCTGTTAGTAGTGTATTGTAGTAAGTACATATATCAGTTATCTAGTACCTACCCATAACACAAGCTCTGCTTAGCTTGGGGCTAGATAATACTGTGTGAATTGTCCAGCATTTTTTTTATTATTTAATTTTTTTTCTAAACTTAACCTAAGGTAGGTACAGACTCTAAAACTACAAGTTTCGTGGAGTAAAGATTCATAGCAAATGGCTTACTACAATGTGTGCAAAACTAATCTGCTATCTAATAAATAGTAAAAGCCCGATTTTTTTGGGCATCTAAGCAATGGCTGAGCCAACCTAAGCAGTTTTTTTTCTCATTCTGACTTATGTAAACAGAAAACCAACGAGTCTAAGCCATTGCTTAGTTTTATTAAAGTGAGATTTTTAAGTAGTCTGGGCAAATGGCAAGTAAAATGATTCAACAGCAACTATCAAATTTTTTGGGCGTCTCTAAGCAATGGCTAAGCCAGCCTAAGAAGTATTTTTTCTCATTCTGGCTTATGTACTTAAACATGCCGAAATTGCTAAGTATTATTAAAGAGAGATTTTTAAGTAGTCTCGGCAAATGGCAAGTAAAATGATTCAACAGCGACTATCTAATGGGTTTATTTAATTTGTCTACAAACCAGACGCATGCGTCAAATCGCTCCCCTCGACTACGTGCTAGGGAAGCTTGTCAACATTTGGGTGTGCGTTCGTTGAGCGCTCGAATCGCATCGCATTTTCGCGCCAGTAGCACAGTACCCGCGGAAGGCGCATAACGTCAGTTTCGATTTTCCGACCAGCCAGTGTGATCTCATTTTGCTATTTCAGAACCGGAATAGACGTGAGTCTCTATTTTATGTTCATAGCACGTAGATATTTATATCCTCTCACAAGTACCTACCTACCTATGCATTTTGTCTGAACCATTCGCAGCAAGCATTTTCATCTGAAATGTTTACAAATGTTCCTGATATTTTTATGTCGAGTCGCCAGATAGACATTTTATGTACTATGTACGTACTACTATTATTTAGAATTAGGAAGAATCATAGTCTGACGAGGGTTTTCCAATTGATGCTGAAATAATCAGAATTGGCGAAAAAGTGTACAGCCGCGCGCAGACTTCATCCCATTTTGTTTGACTACGAAAACAAAGAACTTGAAGGGGTGTTTCACGGCGCGCCGACTCGCAGTTTATATTTAAACGATATTCCCCTATTTTACTTTTATAGATGATGCAGCCGAAACCCCTAGCTTACCTACGAGTTTCTTAATAGACAGACATCTATTCGTATTTGTGTTTTGGGGTGTTTTGAAAGCCTGAAAATTAATTTTCCGCTAATATTTCTGACTCGAATTTCAAGGATCACCGCTACAAAAACCGGTCTCTTATCAGTGACAACCTTCAGCTTTGTTTTTGTTTAACAATAACGACTGATAGTGATACCAAATTAGAGTCACCGATACCTACTCGAACTTACCTTTATTGAAACTTTCCTGGAGATAAAAAACTTATCTGGAATAGATATGTAGAGAACGCTAATTACGTTCAGCCCCACTTCAAATTATATCAATCATCAAATGATAACTGTTAGTTCTGGTAGCTGATCATGATTGGCATTATCTACATGGCCTACGTCAGGGAGGACCACTCTTTCTCTGGGATATACTGTTTTAATAGTAGGAATATAGTACGTACCTACCTATCTATCTACTCCGTGCGTGAGCGACCATTGCTGTGGTATAGGCGTCTTCTCCATTACCGTAAAAGCACCCAACTATAATCCAAAGGGGCAACTATGGTCCAACGACATTGCATGACTAAATCAATATTATCGGCTAAACGGTAACATCTAGCGGCAAATCGCGTAACCACGTTGCTAGCAGAAATATATTCGCCATCTTCGTATGACAGCCGCCATTGTGGCGTCACCATTTGACGAAACAGGTTATTAGGAGTTGCGACAAAGTTTTGACACACGCAGAAGAGCTGCAAACTTTCGTACTTACCCTCACATTGCAATCTAGTTAAGTACTGTCAAGTGATTTAGTTTTGAAGGTAAGTTATTTCCCTAATAAAATAATTTAGAATCAATCAAACTTTTCAATTGTTTTATTTATGAAGTGAAAAATATTACAAAATGATACTTCGTGCCTAACTTTAGTCCAACGGTTTTTTTGGACCATAGTTAGGTTCATAATTTACATGAAGTTTAATTATGTGTTTTTTTCTTCCAGATCGACAAATAATGAGTCAACCGCGAGAAAAGGTAGGGGGGCGACCCTACAAATGGTACTCTGAAGATAAAATGGAGAGCTGCCTCCGAGCCATTGATGATAAGGTCCTCACCCAAAGAGAAGCTGCGAAGAAGTTTAACATCCCACGGAGCTCCATTATATTAAGATGAAAGATGCAAACTGCTGGTAATCCTAACACAAAACCAGGCCGTAAATGTGTATTTACTGATGAGGAGGAAAGAGCGTTCGTTGATCATGTCATACAACTATGCGACTTCGGGTTCCCAGTCACTGATCATGACCTACAATTTATAGTTAAAACTTATGTGGATGGCAGTGGTCGTGAGATTAAGCAATTCTCCAATAACTACCCGGGAAGACAATGGATGATGAATTTTTTAAAACGGTACAAGAAGGACCTTTCCCAGAGGTTTTGCAGCAATATAAAGAGGGCCAGAGCTGCTGTCGGTGAAGAAGAGCTGAAGAAATATTTTGCCAATTTGTCCACGGAAATGACTGACGTAAACCCTGATAATATATACAATAACGATGAAACCAACTTAGTTGATGACCCGGGCAAAAAGAAAATATTAACTAAGCGGGGATGCAAGTACGCAGAGGCAATAAAAAACGCGACTAAAGCTTCTGTAAGCTTAATGATGTGTGGCAATGCATCAGGAACCACGATTTGCCCACTTTATGTAAATTACAGGGCTGAAAAGCTATGGGACACATGGATGCAAGGTGGTCCACCCAACATTCGATACAATAGAACCAAGTCAGGGTGAATGTTTTGCAATTTTTGGTGACTTTTTGTAATTTTTGTTAATTTTGAGAAGATTTTTTTTTGTTTTTGTTGATTATTATGTCAAAATAATTTTTTTTAAGGTATTTTGTACTTTTTTTTCCAATTTTAATTGAATTATAAAATAAGGAACGATTTTAGTCCATACTAGGCAGGTAACTCTAAGCCATTTCCGAGTAATCGACCAATAAACATGTCATTTTGTTGCTGGACCATAGTTGGGGCCTCCTCACAACAACTATAGTCAAACTTTGAGTTAAAAAAAAAAGTATTTCTGAGTGAGATAGAAATAGACTTTTCACATAATTTTAAACTACAGTTTCACATATAAACAAAAAGTACAAAACACTTTTTTCAGGACTCTTACCTAAAAAAATATTAGCCCTAACGTAAATAATACGTCATTTTGGATCAT
The DNA here is from genome assembly GCA_949316285.1 of Eupithecia subumbrata. NCBI lineage: Eukaryota > Metazoa > Arthropoda > Insecta > Lepidoptera > Geometridae > Eupithecia > Eupithecia subumbrata. Next base: position 25,424,686 of record OX438646.1, on the reverse strand, counting down.
AGTTAGGTGCTTTTACGGTACGCCATTCTGTCCGATCCTGTTCCACTCTAGTCCACTCCTTCCCGGCTATCCTATCTACGGTAGGTTAAATAAGCCGCTTATAACATAATTCACTCAGTTCTTAAACCTACCTACGTGATCCTATAGCTTTGGTAGAGCGAGTAGCTCTATACTAAAGGAGACCTATTTAATCTCTAAATCATCACATTTTAGGCAATAGGTTATTAGGGATCATCAAGGGACAAAGAAAGCTCGCGAAAACAGGTTTTTACGAGATTCAAAAACCAAAATCAATAACTCTTTATTTCCCGAAATATGCACACTTAAAAAGGTAAAATTATGAAACTAAACACTGACACAGAAATAAACTGATATTTTTTATTTCTGTCGCTTCGGTATGTAGACTAAAGTAAAGAAGCGACGAAGAAACTTTTAACCTGTTAAATGTTATTTTTCGAGTTGGAGCAAAACCCGTCCCAAGCTTTTTTATCCACTAGATAATCTGTTATTATATAGTAAGCCTTTTTGCACAGCAAGGTTTTGACAATTTGTTTAAACTTATTTACCTACCGATAATTTTTGCTACTCACTAATAGTTTTAATGAGTTAGAATAGTTTACCAGGAGCATTTGTGTTGATAATTTCACCTGTAGAGACAACTTTCGAACTTTTCATCAGAGCTTTCGTTAGTACTTACATACACCTATTATTTCATTGAGTTGGTATAGAAGCTACTCTTATATATAGGAAAGTTTATTTGTTCTCTAGGAAATAACAGGATATTATCATCTCACCAGTAAGGTAGGTTCAGGGAAAGTGCACCAAGAACCCGAACCGTTAGCTTTAAACTCTGGTGGAGAAACTTGCAAGGCCGTTCACTCTGTCTAGTTTTTCGCACGCCATCGCTTTCCAGTTTTCGCTCCATTTGTAGTAGGCTCGTCGTGATTTAGTTTTTACCAGAACTTTCGCTTTTTACAAAGTTCAGGCTCTTGTCTTATGTAATTGCTCAAGGTCAATGATATCATAGGTGAGTGAGACATACAGGTTACATTGTACTGACACAATAGAAGCACATCGAAGCAAGGTTTTTGTTGGAACCTATTGAATTTTAAGTCTTATAGCTGTTCTAACTGTCTGCTATTTCAAGGAATGTTTACCTATTCATAAAACAGAAATAACAAAAAATTACGACGGACGACCTCAGGGCGAAGGTCCGTCTGCGTCGCATTTGGTTGCGGGTACGATTCCCGCCGCGGGATATATTGATCTGTCTGCATAATATTCAGAACCTATATCAGCTATCTGGTATCCATAACACAAGCTCTGCTTATAATTGGGTGTAGTTTAGATGATTCCACTTCGACTTAGGGATATTTTCATGAATTGCTTTTTTGTGTAAAAAATTTCATGTGCTAATTCTGTATTTACTTTAGTTCTTTTCTTTCTTTTTTATGATTTTTATTATGTACTTACAGACAGCGTCAGAATTAAGTAATCCCCCTGCATAACTTATGCAGGTGTAAATCCAAACCTCTTCATCGTAGGAGTTTTAAAAGTCGTAAATAAATTATATATTTATCTAAGTTACATAAAAACAGAACGAATAGATAAAAAAAATCGGTTTCTTACCTGCATTATATTATGCATGGGGTGACTTAATTCGACGCTGTCTGTACAAAATGTAACGTCTTAGCTGTAAATTGCTGTAATGTTAAGTATGATTATCACACCAATCATACTGATATTATAAATGCGAAAGTTTGGATGTATAGATGGATGTTTGTTATCCCTTCAGGCTCTTCACGCCAAACCTACCTACTGAACGGATCGGGCTGAAATTTTGCATACAGTTAAGTTTAATCCTGGAATCAAACATAGGCTCCTTTTATCCAATAAATCAGTTCCCATGGGATAGAAATCACTTTTAAACGTTTCCATAGAAAAAACGCAAGTGAAGCCGCGTGCATAAACTAGTTTCAAATAAACTATTAATATTTTTTTCCATTTTTGTAGGCACAACAATAATTAGGTAAGCAGGCAGATACCTTCTTATGCGTAAACAGATAGAATTGATTGAGGTAGGGAAGAAAGTACAAGATACCTATCCTGTATATAGATAGGTATATGTATATATGACTCGTTTTCACCTATCACAGTCCCAAAGGCACATTGTTGCGATGATAGCATGAGTGACGTCACGGCACAATGATAAAAATAGGTCACTTTCTGTAATAAGGGTGACCTCATACTCGAGCATCCGGAAATTCATACATTGAAAATAATAATCTGAAATCCGGCAGCTCTCTGGAGAAGTTACATGTCTACTAGGCATAGCAGGCAAGGCACATTTACTCTCTGCATCCTGATAACAAAGATAAGATATTACAGGTACTGCACGTAAAATGTGTTTTATAGCGCGATAAAGTTTATCAAACACAAAAACGAACTGATGGAGCCTAGGTATTCAATGAAACGAATAAAGCTTTTATTTTAATGTGCAAAATAAAACCTAGAGATGGTACCTAGAGTTAGTTTTGTACAAGTTGTCGGAGCTAGAGGAAGTGCATAAACAAGTGACCGGGCAGCGAGAATTGTACCTTGGCATAGAAGCAGGTCACGAACTAGGTCGGGAGGTGCCATTGCTACCAGCTTCTCTTGTTAAATACAGCAAGTTTAATAGCTCTCTACCCATAGACTAATGCCATTATTGTATGCACCTAACCTAGCACTCACCTGCATGCTGTATGCCTACCACGTATAGGCAGGTACTTAAATAACGTGCCTTGCTCCAGATGCAGAATTGATTTTCCTCCGCCCTATTGAATGTGTTACCTCTATACCTAGCCAACATTACCTTATGTGTAAAGTAAAGTAAAGTAAAGTAAAATATATTTATTTGACACAAGGAAACATAGTACATTAATTTAAATGATTCCATAGACTCCCGAACTAGTATAAACTGTATTTCAGGAGTCAGTGGCTTCTCCCAAGTAAAATACATTTTGTGTCCCTAAAAAATATGTAAAGTTAATAAAGTATATACCTAGTTATTATTATTAAAGTAAAGAAGTTTACGTTTATTAAGAAGTGTGTTGAGAGAATTACGATTGTGCTTAATAAATCACACAAATATTGTTAATGCGAAAGTTTGTATGTTTAGATGTTTGTTACCTCTTCACGTCAAAACTACTAAATGGACCGGGCTGAAATTTTGCAAAGACGTAGTACAAAATCTGGAATAACCTATAGGCTACTTTTTATCCCGAAAAAACGCGTGCGAAGGCGCAATAGCTTACAATACTACAATACAAGCTATGCTTTATTGGATACACTTAGAAGAGTAAGCTTCTAAGATTGTAGGTACACCAACAAAAATACATCACATAAATGATATAAGCATAATGCGCAGCCATAAGGATACCTTTATCAGGATGCCTTTAACACTTAGAAGCCAAATTGAAGCCAGTTCCAGCCGTAAATTTGTGACCAAAAATGAGAAGGGTTCTCAAATTGGCACGGATGCAGAAGTCAAAACTGATCATGATCAATCTAATAAACTCAGATGTTTGGATTGATTGACTTGCTCGATCCTGAAGTAAATAATTGACACGACCACCTTGATCTTTTAGGTCAGATCGTTTAGTCGACTCCACATCTTGTAGGTAATTGTTAGCACCCACAGCTAGAAGCCGCGGAGGTGTAATAGATATAATTTCTGGAGCCCCCGCAACGTTGTCAGGATAATAGAAAAATTGTTAACTAAATAAACAAGCTGCCAAGGCCGGTGTTTTTCAAAATAAGGAGATACTTCCTAATTAAAAGAAAACCAAGAAGTTCAAAGGTACAACTCGTCCGTGAACGAGTTTTTGTGCGGACGAGAGGTATTCTTACCCAAGAATCTTAGAGTGTGTATGTGTGTGAATGTCGGAAGCTTTATTTCGGTACCTATATGTACCTGATGATGTCCTCCGAGTTGAATTCCTCCTCCTCCAGTCTCAACGGAGACTAACCATGTGCGCAAATTACAGATGCAATCACTATTCCTTCACTCTCTTAATTCGATGGGAGGGCAGACACGACCGGGGAGAGGTTCTACGGCTGATGAGTTTCTACACATACTTTAACATCTAAGAGTCTATAATTGACCAGACTGAGCTTTTACGTACATAATTTCTAGATAGGTATCGAGATCTCGTACCAAGGCGATATTATGTTGCACAATTTACGTCATACCATGGACCATCATTTTTTCATTCATCTGTGGTCATACCTACCTGGCCTAGATTACTCCCGTTTCAATGCTGATGCTGGATCTTTAGTGGTTTCGTACTTTTATGATTTGTTTTAGAACACTATGTGAAGTCCACATGGCTGGGTTGACCTAAAATCTTATCGGTTAATAACTCGTCATGTGCAAATAGCATGGTGCACGCCATTGTGCAAAGCCTAAGATGGAAATCTAAGCTGTTCACTAGTTTGCAGTAAAATCGTTTAGCGTCAAGGTTGGTGATGTAATTGCTGTTTTTAGCGTTCAAACGTGAACCTCTATGAATATACCTATCTATTTTATGTATGAACACTATGAACTAGTGTTGTGTATAGTTAGGTCGGATAAACAGTACATTTTCCGGCTTTTCTGTGCTACGTAATCGGGTAAACACCGATAGAATCTAGGTATATCATTTCTGGCTTTTCAGTGCTACGCAACCGTAACGCGCCTACGCTCTTTGTCCGCTACGGTTACGGTGCCTGCCTACGCAATAAATGTAGAGTCAATTATTCAGTTTCTGATACGCTCTCCGGCGCGGTGACTCATCAATTGCGTACAACAGCGAGCCAACGCGGGCCGTACGCGATGAAGTTACTTTTCAATAAAAAAATAATAAAAAATTCGCCTTCGACGGGACTTGAACCCGCGTATCCTTCCCAAGTACGGGAATGCGCTCACCAATTACACCACGAGGTCAAGTGACGTAAGAGTCGAAAAACGTCGGAACTTCCTTCGGACGGAAAATCCCCAAAAAAATTACGGACTAACGGCGCTAGGCCGTTAGTCCGTAATTTTTTTGGGGATTTTATTTGATTTCTCAGAAGTTACCCTGAGTGTGACGGCTTACGGACTATAATAACAAAAACCACTTGTGACAGTCTTCGTCCTTTATTCACTTTTATCAGTCGTATGCTACGCTTTTGTCCTAGACTGTTTAAAAACAGACTGTAGGTAACTTATGCACCACGACTAGAAATGATTAATATAATAATAACTATTATAGTATATAGTTTGTATTGAATAAGCTCCGAAACTACTGGACCGGTTTGAAAAATTATTTTACCTATTTCTGATGAACATAGGCTACTTTTTACCGCGGGAAAATGCTTCATTCCTACGGGAAAACGGGTAATAGGACAACGGGTAGTAAGAATGCAGCTAGTGATTAATAAAATCAGACTGTAACTTAAATCAGACAGTATAACTTATGCACCCGCGACTAAAAATGATTAATAAAAAACCGATGACATCGAAAACTCTCTAGAATTTACAATCGGAGGGTAGTAGTAGAGTGCGTAGTTTTAATCTATGCGTGCTTATACCCCATTCAAACCAACCCCATGTAGGTAATTTCTTTGCTTTCTTATCGTAATAATAATATGTTAAACATTGGGCATAGGAACCGAACGGTTTTACCAATAAATATATTAAACTAGTTTATGCCCGCGGCTTCGCACGCGTTGTTTCTATGGAAACGTTTAAAGGTGATTTCAATCCCATGGGAACTAATTTATGGGATAAAAAGTAGACTATGTCTGATTCCAGGATTAGAATTACCTGTGTGCAAAATTTCAGCCCGATCCGTTCAGTAGTTTTGGCGTGAAGAGGTAACAAACATCCATCCATCGATCTATCCATCCATCCATCAAAACTTTCGCATTTATAATATTAGTTGCTATATTTTTCAAGACAAAAAGTCGTTACCTGCCCATCCCTAGAGCAAAACTATTACGAGAAGAGTCTACAAAATACAACTGTATAGTATTTGGTTATTTTATGCATGACATCACCTTGTCCCTGACGAATGTTTGCAATACCTACGTTATTGATGCTGGTAATGGATTACTGGCTTGTTGTTAGGCGATTGAACGTGAATTTTAACTTCCTGAATAGAAGTTTGTTTGTTTTTATAGCTTTATCTAATACAATCCTATAATTATTAAATAAATAAATAAATAATGCTGAACAATTCACACAGCGTTATCTAGCCCCAAGCTAAGCAGAGCTTGTGGTATGGACGGATATTGTACCTATTGTGTCAAAAAAATCCTTTACGTAGTAGGTAAGGTTTCGTCTTCAGGTCCCGTCTAAGTCTTGAACGTAAGGGTTATTTATTTATTTCTTATTTAATTATTCAATACATTGTACTTATACATTCTTAGAATTCCTGAATAGAGTCTTAAAGTTTTATTTTTGTAAGTATGTAATAAAGTTTGAATCATCATTATCATTTAGCTACTGTAGGGTATAGCCATATATATCCGGGATAAAGGCCGACTTCGACACGCCATTATAAGTTGAATTCAAAAATCTAAAAGCAAGAAATTTGCCCTTGCGTGTCTGAGACTGGTACTTATTAAGTGTGACATCATGGTGCCGCCGCCCCGGTGCCTTCCATAACTCGTTGTAGCTGTTTTTAGAAATATTTTAAATGTTACAATGTTATTTTCCAGGTAACTAAGCTAAACATGTCAGCGGATAACAGCGCGGAGGCGGTAGAACAAGTAACCCAGGAGGTGAAGGATATCAAGCTGGAAAATGGTACTACAGCCGGAGCAGGGGCGGCCAACGGAACGCCTAAGGAAGACAATGCGATACCGCTCAAGGTAGGTACTTATCTGCATAACTAGATGCTTTAATAAACCAGACTGAGTGTAAGTTATAGGCACCTATCATAGATAACTGTTTGACTGCCCATTACGCACACCCAGTAGACCTGGGGAGTACCCCGGTGTACCTGCAAAATCAAAATCAAAAACTCTTTATTTCCATAAATACAATAAATGTAAACTTAGAATAGGTCAAATTCTAAAACTAAACACTGCGGCGGGGCGCACCCCTTCGGGTTGTATCACAGAGGCTTGGCAGCGAACGCCTAAGGGGCGAACCTTACGGGATTGGTTGTCAAACTAGGCCTCGATTTCAGTACTCATGGGATCCCCGTGACAAAATCGAATAACATAAAATTCAACAGCAACAACAAAATTCAATAAAACTCAGTGAAAACACGATCGAGATAAAAGCATCCGATTTAAAAATCATCAAAGTGCAATGTTTCACACATTATTTCTTTGATTCCTCTGACGTGAAAACACGATTGAGGAAAAAAATTACGATAGACAAATCATGAAACTTTCACACACATTTGGTCGAGATCTCAAGAACCCTGCGGCCTATTGAAATGATTTATATTTTGATTCGTAGCTTTTTACTAGGTACCTAATTATTTCGTCGCTCTAAGCCAGTTTCATATTAAGTTGAGTAGTTTTCTTGGAGGTACTTACATAAACTATAATATCTTGAGTTTTGCGCTTACGCCTTTCCGTACGTCTGCATCTGCAATGTACGAACGCGAACTCCTATGCCTATCCTTTCCACAAAATGACGCGCATGAAGCCCTCTTAAGCTAGAGAATATCTAAAAATACGAGCACATTCACGTAAATACTAAGATTTATCTATAATTTATATTTCAAAAAAACAGACCATCTACCCACTTTGCTATAACAGAATTAAGTACCTAGTACCTAGATACGTAAACTGTACAAAAAGTTTTTCTATGAATTTCTTCTATTCAGTCGGGGCAGGAATCGATAAAAATTTTGTTAGCGGTTTATAATGCCACTATGAAGGTTAAAAAAAGAAACTACACTAAAAACTAAGCTATAAATAGTGAACTACGTGAAAACAATCCACAAACACCCAACCCTTTCAGGGCAAGACAATGCGAATTCGTTCAAGGTAAATTATGCGCTAAAGGTGGTAAGGGTGTTGATGACGTCAATGAGGAACTACGGAGGTCAAAGCTTTAAGTTGCTTGTTTGAATGTCGGCTAGACACCACAACCGAAGCTGGGTGGTTGGGTTCTGGCTTAGAGGAAATATCTTCCAAGTTGAATAAACATTGAAGTCTAAAGATACATAATAAGAACTAATATCAGGTCAATTTTGATGTTTTTGTGAGTTATATTCATACTATTTTCGCTACTCACTCGTTGTTAATAAATAAGAAACAAAAGAAAAACCAAGATGCGGTGAAAATATAAGTGACTTACGAATCGAATACATCTGTATCTACCACCAGTTAGGTTTCAAATGATATTCTATTTATTTGACGACTGTATCAATAACATAAAAATGTATACAACAGAAAACAAATATGTGCATACCTCACCTCAACAGCCTGTATTGGTCCACTGCTGGACGCAGGCTTCCCCCTGATAAGCGCTTTGTTGTCTTTTATCTCATGGGGGTAATGCCCATAATCCCCACGCTGGGCATGCGGTTTGGGGATCGCAGTTCGGAGGTAGAATTGATCTACAGGGGGTACTGTTACCCGCCCCCGGCGGATATCTCTTAGTCGCCTCTTACGACACCCGTGGGAGTTTGGGTGGTGCAAATTCTAAGCCAGTAAATGAAGATTTAGAAATCAAGTCAGTTCATTTATTTGCATGAATATCTAGTTCACCTATGAAAACAATGATTTTTATTTCCAGGACGCATTCAAAGCATTCTCTAAGTTCGGCGACAGCAAATCAGATGGAAAGCTGATAACCCTCTCACAAAGCGACAAATGGATGAAACAGGCAAAAGTGATCGACGGGAAAAAAATCACGACCACAGACACAGCGATCAACTTCAAGAAACTCAAGTCAATAAAGGTCGGCATTGAGGATTACCAGAAGTTTTTGGAAGAGCTGGCGAAAAGCAAAAAGGTGGAAGTTGAAGATATCAAGAAGAAGCTGACGACTTGCGGTCAGCCTGGTCTGACATCACATGTGAGTTTATTTTCATCACCATAGTTTCCGCATGTTTTGCATTGTATCTACCGTTAACGTTCTGTAGCAAGTGCTACATCAGGCGTAGATATTAGTGGCGCGTGCTACGCCAGGCGTAGGTATCCTGTGGCGAGCGCTACGTCAGGCATAGACTTCCTTTCTGTAGATAGTGCTACGTTAGGCGTAGACATCCTGTAGCAAGTGCTACGTTAGGCGTAGAGATCCTGTAGCAAGAGCTACGTTAGGCGTAAAGATCCTGTAGCAAGTGCTACGTTAGGCGTAGACATTCTGTAGTAAGTGCTACGTTAGGCGTAGAGATCCTGTAGCAAGTGCTACGTTAGGCGTAGAGATCCTGTAGTAAGTGCTACGTTAGGCGTAGAGATCCTGTAGCAAGTGCTACGTTAGGCGTAGACATTCTGTAGTAAGTGCTACGTTAGGCGTAGAGATCCTGTAGCAAGTGCTACGTTAGGCGTAGACATCCTGTAGTAAGTGCTACGTTAGGCGTAGAGATCCTGTAGCAAGAGCTACGTTAGGCGTAGAGATCCTGTAGCAAGAGCTACGTTAGGCGTAGAGATCCTGTAGCAAGTGCTACGTTAGGCGTAGAGATCCTGTAGCAAGAGCTACGTTAGGCGTAGAGATCCTGTAGCAAGTGCTACGTTAGGCGTAGACATCCTGTAGCAAGTGCTACGTTAGGCGTAGACATCCTGTAGCAAGTGCTACGTTAGGCGTAGACATCCTGTAGCAAGAGCTACGTTAGGCGTAGAGATCCAGTAGCAAGTGCTACGTTAGGCGTAGACATCCTGTAGCAAGAGCTACGTTAGGCGTAGAGATCCAGTAGCAAGTGCTACGTTAGGCGTAGAGATCCAGTAGCAAGTGCTACGTTAGGCGTAGACATCCTGTAGTAAGTACTCCTTCAAACGTAGACGTTCTGTAGTAATTGCATTGCGTCAGGCGTACACATCAAGAGATGCCGTTGAAAGAATACTCAACCTAACGGTATAATTTTTGCTAGGTACTTTTTGTTGTAGCCATACTTGAACAATTAAATTAAGTTAGGTACCTACCTAGTTATCGACAACAGGACAATCAGTTCGCGAAGGGTTATCTACAACAATGTCACGTACGACAATAACCAGCTACGAGTATCTATATTCTATACCTAAACAGGACAATAAGTACCGAGTTGTACAGGTCTTTATGCACTTGGGTCACGTTTCATCGTCAATCATCATCATGCATGACTCATACTTGTATTTTTATATGCACCTAGAAAACCTGTTTAGGCGACGATCATAAGACTATCATTATTACGTCACCAAGTCGACCCTATTTACAAATAATGGTCTTCATATTCAGCCTTTGACTTACTTTTTAACCCCCGATGCAAAAAGAAAGGGGCGGTAATATAAGTTTAACGTGTCTGTCTGTGGTATCGTAGCTCCCAAACGGATGAACAGATTTTCGTTTAGTTTTTTTTGTGTCATCGATAATTTTATTCCCGTGTGTTCTTAGTCATGCTTCATGAAAATCTATCGGGGGGGTTTTTAAAATTTTTAATTTTTTTCCTGTGATGAAGCCATTGAAGGTACGTAATACGACCATACACAAGCTCTGCTTACTTTGGGGCCTGATGAAACTGTGTATATTCTCATCAGCATACATTCAACAAGGGGAGGTTGGTCATAATCACCACGCTAGGCAGGCGAAATGGTGCTCGCAGGGAAGGTATTAAAAATACACAGATGGAAGCCATGCTAGCATTATGGACCAATTTTGGATACAAGGTTCAATTCATTATATTATTATTTATTTCATTTATTCCGTACCTACCTACTAGGTTCTGGCGGCGGCTTCGCAGACGATTTTCAAGTACTTATTAAATTTCATTACCATCCGTTCAGCCGTCTGGGCGTGAAAAGGTAACAGACAGAGTTACTTTTGCTTTTATAACATTAGTATGGATCGATACATACCTATAAGTATTGTATGATAGGAAAAATCGTAGAGGTAGGTCACATAGATTGACATTGGTGTCAATTCAGATGGCGCCAAAACTAAACTAATTTGTCAGCAGTAAAAACGTTGCCGTCATATCCGTATTAAGTAGGTATATTATTATTTATATTTTTATCAAATCAGTTTAGTTTAGGCAACATCTGAATTGACATGACACCATTATGGAGCCTGAATACGGATTAGACAATATACTCATATAACATTATGCTTTTGTCACCAGGTTACCAAGTCGCCTGCAGCGGCCGCAGCCGTCGACCGTCTGACAGACACCAGCAAATACACCGGCTCACACAAGAACCGGTTTGACGATACTGGCAAAGGAAAGGGCATCGCCGGCCGGAAGGATCTCGTAGACGGTTCAGGATACGTTTCCGGTTACCAGCATAAGGATACGTACAACAAGGGGCATTAGGGTTAACACTTTCAACCCTCGAATACCTACACAAACGCAAATATTATTTCTGACGGGTTCATGTGACGATTGCTTGAAGATCAGCTAGCAGAACGCAGAAAAACAAAAAAAACACCTTCTTAAATTTGATTGTCGTTTGAGTATTCGGGGGTAACATAATGTTGTGGGGATAAGAATCAGAATCTTGGGTTTATTTTCTATGCTCTCAAGGGAAAAATAATCTCCCGATACAATTAATAATTACTTTTGTAAGTTTTGGATTCGGCGAACCCTGAGGCCGGAATGATCTCATTGATGATTCCTATTACGAAATCTCTTGTGTCCATGAACTTAGCAAGGCAGCTTTTAAGTAAAAACGTATCCTAACATCATAAGCTTTTTCCACGAAGATCCTGAATTATCTTATGATTTTAGTTCCATGTGTCCAACTATCGTAAAAATATCTCCTTACATACTCCGATATGTTTTTGATAAGTAGGTACATTGTATGTAGGTACTACTTTCTATGGAGCCTTTCAAAGAACTTTTTAAATTCCTATCCAATAACGCTTAAAACGTCATCGCAGACGTTATTGCTTTGCCAGTAAGTCTTTCATAGAACTTAAAAACCTTATACGTATATAACCACTAAGGCGTCCAACATATTTCCATCTAAGATATTTTAAATTCCTATATTTTTCTATTTTATCTACCTTCTATTTGTGAATTCCTAGTTTAAGGACGTGTATTGAACGGAGAATGCACAAATTGTTTATTTTTTTATTTAGCGATGTTAATCGGTTTTAATTTTTTTAAGTAATTTATAAAGACATTCCTCTAACAAGTCAACCTAAATACTATCTTGCATGTCTTGCATTTAGAGGAACATATTTTACATTTTAAGTAAATACACTTTTGCAAATTAATATCTAGTCGTTTAGCCATTTGGCTCTTAAAAATAATCGTAATCAACTCGACACTTGTTGCAAAATGTATTTTAATGACCTATGCTTCAATCATGTCGCCCTATTCAAAAATTTCGCACCTATTTTAACTTATCTGATGTTATGACGGTAGCATGTAGTACAATGTTATACTGTTTATCCATTACATGTAAGACAACTAATTGTAGAATTATCGTATCGTGTCATAAATTAAAATAGGGAATCTGTAAAGCTTTTAAGTTCAAACGCAATATAAAGTAGACAGAAACCGTTAGATATAAATATTCTCATGTAAGTATCTTATTTGGTTTATATAATAAAACCTTTCAATATTCTGTGAGTTTAAATTTCTATCAAGGAATAATACTACCAAATAAATAAAATACTTTATCTAATCATAGTAGGTACAATTTATTTGACTTAAAAACTACAAATACATGTATAAAGCACTAACATTTTAATGAATTTATATTTTAATTTACATATTTCTCGAAAGCAACGCTTGAAATCAACTACTCAAGTCATATTAACAGACAATATATTTAAAACAAACTCTCTTGTACAGGATTGACAATAATATGACTAAATAGAGCCAGCCACCCTCAAGCTAGACCTTTAGGCGTAATACCGTAGTTTAGCAGTTTCCTTTATATAAAAGCAATAGGTACCTAATAGAATGAATTATTAGGATATTTTATAATTATAAGAGTATTTAGGAGAGTATCTTGACATTCAGTACAGTGGTCTTGCTATACCTTAATCGCTCCACAGACATAATTTTAATACTTTCTAAAAACATGTTCGTTATCTGTGCATTTAAGCCTAAAAACTCTTATAATTACATTTCTAATCGGTCAATAAACAACAGATTTGAAACGACTAATGCTAACGTGTTCGGTAATAACTATACCCTGATGGATATATTAATTAGGCAACTGATTTAATAGATAAGCCAGCCTTAAGACTGGCCTGAGTCTAACTTTTGACACATACTTGACATTTTGCAATAATTATAACACAATCAATGAGGTTTAAAATGCTTTCGAAATTAGCCTTTACGCAGATCAATTTAAGAGTAGGCTAAAAATACCTATATACAGGGCGTCCTACGGGTATGCCACATGGAGGGAAAGTACCTTGAATATTGTAGATAGAACATTTTACTGAAAGAAGACATTATTTGAATTTAAAAAACAATGTAAACTGCATTCATAGATATATAAATAATTACATGGTTGAACCGGGAATCGAACCCGTTACACGAAAAAAACAATCATCCTGTAGCTTTATAATACCGATCGAAAGGCTTCATCATAAGGATTATTTTTTGCTAAATAACATAGTGTCAGAAATAAAAGGAACACCATGAATTTTAACATTAGATGTAAAATTTTGTTCAGAAAAATGAAAAAAATGTCCTTACGGCAATGCCAGCTTTTAATTTTTCTGAACAAAATTTTACATCTAATGTTAAAATCAAGGTACTTTCTTTTAGGGTGTTTTAATTTTTCTGAACAAAATTTTACATCTAATGTTAAAATCAAGGTACTTTCCCTCCATGTGGCATACCCGTAGGACGCCCTGTATAATAGGTTAGGTAGGCTAAACATACCTATATAAGTATACCGGTCTAAGAAAAACGTAATAATATAAAAAGATTCTAGCGCACTATAGTCACTTTTCTGAAATTAATATGCCTATGTTTTAAATAGAAGGACTAGTCAAAATAATTTAGTAGTGAATATGGCAGACATACATTCCCAAAATAATGGATCATATTGTTATTGTTATTGTTATTGCAATCAATTTAGAACTGTATATGTGGTATTCAAAAACGTCTAATGGTCCATCTGGGTTCGGCTACCTACGTTGCCTAATGTTACTAAAAATAATAGAATTGAAAGTTGCGCTACTATTTGTGATAAATAGTGAAGTTAATATGATATGCACGAACGGTTAGGGTGTTTAAATTTGTTCCAATACATCATTTTGTAAAAAAAAAAGACATAATAAGCTGGGCCAGAGGTTCAAAGGGTACATTTTGAGCTGAATTAGGTAGGTGTAGGCATGGGTAGGGTAGGGTGGGGTGGGGTAGGTAAGATAACTATTATGAAACTTATCATACGGAACAAAACTTAAAAAAAACTACTTTTTAAATAGTTGCTTGGTACAGTTCACGACCAAAGCCGTAAAACGTAAAACCGCTTGTGTAGTATATACGAGTTTTAGAAAATTAACAGATTTGAGGTATTTTTGGCGTTGATCATACCTTTGTTATTGTTTTATCCAAATGCTTTAGTTTGATACCTATAATCAATCGAACTAAAGCGATAACATCATTTAAAAGAGTAGGTAGGTATTAACGTCACAATTTTAACTGTTTATTTTATACAACGGCTGACATTTATTGACGATTATAAATATTTTTTTCCTGGTTGTGAGACGAAAAAAATATGGTAATAAACCAGTTTTGGACTTTTGAGGTATTTGACCAGTTTATTAATAATATAATACGAATATATGTGAAATAAAGATTTTGAAATACAGTTTGTTAGACGGACACAGGTATCAATTTAGATGGTCGCCAAAACTATACTTAATTTGACAGGTACGGCATCATTTTTAGTGCTGTTTTAGACGATCTAAATAAAGAGAACGGCCTAATTTTTAGTGCTGTCAAATTACTTTAGATTTGGCGACATCAGAATTGAGACCACTAATGCCCAGGTGTTGTCGATGGGCGGTGAAAGCAAGTCAAAACATTTTAATGACCTCTGACCCTTCTTAAAGATGTCTGTAATAAAGGAATTTATTTTATTTATGAACATCTAAAGGTGGTGTTCTTCGAAAGGTAGTCTTTACTATCAAAGAGAATTACAATCAAATAATAGACACAAATTAGAACTAGTATTATATATTTTCTTAATCAAAGATAATTGGATAATAAGCAGCTTTGTAGGTTCACTTTGACGTATTACGCATGAAAACCTCTGTCAAATATGTCAATTAATATGTAATTGTCCGATTATCTTTGCCTTAAAGCCCTCGAAATTATAATCTCTTTTTAGAGTACATAGGTTATACAACATGCATCTATAATTATTAATAAATAAACAGGGCTTTTTACACCTACCAAATTAATATAATGGCTGCAAGCTACCTTTCTTGAATGTACAGTATTTTTATAGTTTACTCGTCATTAATTAGATTGTATGGTGAGAAGGTCATCCCTTTTGGGCGCATTAAGTCGCGCCACTTCATATGACATCGGCTCTCTAATTAGATAAGCTTATAATGAACGCCATGGCCACCATCACCTACTTTATATTTAGGCCCGTATTATGAAAGTTTGCTCTCAATATATGCTTGAGTCTTTTAGTCATCAATATATGCTTGAGTAACGCTTTTCTATAGCATAAACGTCACTCAAGCATAGATCTATGACTGAGCAAGCCTCCATAATACGAACCGAGTGTTTATGCAAATACAGCAAAGATCTATGAGATTCCTATGAAAATAAGGTAACTTCGAAATGCTTAGATCCAATTATACAGAATTGCAAAGTTTGGAAGTGTAACAAATAAAAACTATTACGATACCTTTAGTAATCATAATCAATATTGCATACATTAAGGTTAAAATATCAGAAATCGAATCTTGATTTCACAGAAAGAATTATATAATATAGCGTAAGAATAATAAAATGGCGATAATATTTTGTTAATTATACATTGCTAGTATTGATTAGAATAACATAATAAAATCATCCCCGAAATTCGTTAAAATATATTTTATCTCAAAGCTATAGTACCTATTATAAATCACCATCTAATAGAACTGCAAAAGTTCTACGGTGATAGATAAAAACAACTAAATTCACATAAAACCAATTCTACAATAAAATGGAATAATGAATTTTCTATATACTTTAAAGTCATATAAACATATCACAAAATAGGTGGTTATAACAACTCTTACATGGAATCTTCCATTTTACTTTGTTTCATAGTAAAATAATAGACAGCTCGGAGGCCCAGAATGAAAGAAACCAAGAATGCTCCAACGTAAGCGACATAGACGCCACCTCCATGGCTTTTAGCAGCCGATAATGTGCCCAGAGTTACTCCGAGCGCAATAGCAAAGAAAATCAAAGACAGTACAGCAAAGATCGAACCTCTCATCATAGCAGTGCGCGGCCCGACTGACGACACTTTCCGGCAATGTGGGCATCGCACCGGAACATTCTTCAGCTTCTGATACTGAAATGGGACAAAATAAACTAATTGTCCTAGGTTAGTATAGTACCTAATTATTCACAGTGAAAGATAAGGAAATAGTGCAAAATGATAACAGAAATCACAATTTACATGTTTAAAATATGTGAAGAACAAGAAGTGCAAAATTGGAAAACAATATTGTTTTCCAATATATTCTTGCTAGCACAGGAACTCTGGTGGTGAATTATCATCCTTTGACTCACAATGAATGAAGGTACTTAGCTACATATTTGTAAAACATAGGGCTTGCAAGTTCATAAACCTATTCATGCAGTAAGTGTTTCTATCTCCCATTGTATTTAGGTGCTAAGAAAATCAAAAGTAGTAATAATGCAGGACAATTCATACAGCATAATCAGCCCAAAGTTATGCAGAGCTTGTGTTATGTATGGGTAAATACTTAATTCTACATAGATTTTTTATTTTATTTAAACAAAAACATCCAGATCATCCTGACCAAATATCTGCAGATCGTACAAAGCATAGCTATGTTCTATTAATCATTTTGTGTACTTTTGTAATTGGTATTTGTAATCACCAATGTAAATGATTAAATTGTATGCTTATATACAAATAGGGTTTCCCTAAGTTTGAAATATAGGAACAATAGATACTTATTCAGCTATCACTAATTATTAACTGTTTCCTGATAAATGAACTATTCCAATGGACAATGAAAGGTTTACTGTGTTCATTCAAATACGTGATACATGCATCATTGATAAAATTGATTAAAACCTCATTTAAAACTATGATGCTTGATAGTGACTGTTGGTCATTCAGCTTATTGTTTGTATTTCCAATTCATGTGCCATGCAAAAAATGTGAGTAGAGTTAAATTACTGATTATATGAAAGGTTCTTTATTCTGATGGGTAGCCTGCTTCTATCTTTCCACTGATTTTGATTACAAATTGTAGTAAAACTTACCAAAAATGTATCCTGGCAATGGGCACAGATGACCCTGCACATTCCAGGGAGTGTCGAGACCGGTGGAGTAACTGGGGATGGCGCAAGGTTAATGATCCTCTTGCAGTCAGCTCGGGGGCACGCAATGCGTTGAGAAGATGATTTGCAGATCAGCAAGCAGTTGCAGGGGCAGCGCACATATTTCTTGCCAGGAGGGGCATTTCTTATCGGCTGAAATTTATTAGATACTTAATAAATACAATGAGAAGGAAAAGCAAACCAATATGAACTAAGTTAAGGCTATAGAGACATCTTACCGTTGCTTCATTGCAATCTGAACATTTTACAACATGTTGTTCTCGCTTTCCGGATATATCAATCATGGCCTGGCACACTCTGCATGTTACCATCGGCATTCCCGCTTGTTGGTAAGGAGGAGGCAGCTCATCTGGTCCGATTGGAGATATTGTGCTGACATTTACTTCCTCTGTCATACAAAAATTACACTTGTGGCAATAGAGGTGGCAATACAATGCAAAGGAGAACGTAATATACTAATATATTATAGAACATTCATATAACAACAGAAAATCCAGTTATACAACGTAGGCTTAGACTAGTTTATCAAACATTCGGGCCATCATAGTACATTGTTTAGCAACAAAAACTACGATGTTGAATCATCATTAGCAAAAATACGTGTTTTATCCTTACCATCTCTCAGTAATGGTTGAATTTCACTTTGACCGTCACCCATTGTTGAAACAAGTAATTCTAGCACACTCTATGCCACTAAAATGTGAAATTTTTATGAATGTTACGAGCCGAGCACCAAACCAGACACACGAATTTCTTTCGATGAAAATAAAATTCTTTCTTTCATTACGAAACGCAGTGTTACCAACTGTACCATACTGTAATCATCATCTCAGACTCTCAGTAGCTTTAGCCAGATCTTTTGCAGAACGTTGCCAGTGAGATCATCACATTATTATTACCATAAAAAGTAGTAGTTAGAAGTAGAAAAGGTTAAAAATTAAAAATATCAACACAAAAATCGTTTGCCTGCATTTAAACTAATTTTTTGGAGGTGTAAATATTGCTAGATCTAGCTTTAAACTAGCTAAGTTGACATCACTGCCGAATTGACGGAATTCTGTAAAGACCAATCACCGCCAACCACAGATTAAATATTCTACGCGGCCAACCAATCACTCCAGTCAATCAAAAAAAATTAATGTTGCCAGCAGCTCCGACAACAAGATAACCAGAATTTATCTAACTCTACGCAAATATTTATATACGTACAGGGTGCCATATTGTACAAAGCCAAACGGGAGTAGCTAACGATAAACTTTATCATATCCACCAGCAAAATATTGTGTACTGTCGTCAGTGAGGTCATCACATCAGTCATCTGGGTCTACCCACAGATAGTAAATACCAAGAAGCCACTGCAACTTGTTACTCGCCAGCGCTGGTCGCCGCCCCACGCCGCGCTACCGTCCCGCGCCGCGCCGCTCCGGCGCCGCCGCCGCAGCCTTTATATTATTCTTTTCAAACAACTGCAATGAAAAGGGCCTAGGTTGAGTGATTTCGTTCGTTCAAGGAAAAGGATTATAGCTGGAAACTTAGAAGTTTGACAATTTGTGACTTTTGACGTGACAGTGACATATTATTGTTATTTTGTTTTGGTTTCATTTTAATTTTGAGGTTAGAAAAACATATGTTTTAGTATGTTGGTTAGAATTTCAGCAAATTACATGTGTTTGTAATAAAATTATTAGTAATGGAGAGTAAAGTGCATAGATTACGATGCTATAATCCCAAACCGCAGCCCATAAACTGTGCTTCAATCAATAAATCAACTAACCTTTTAGCCATTGCAAGGCAAGTTCAAGTTGAAGACGAGTTTACTTGGGTACTATTTATGTTCTAATTATTATTAAATTTACAGAGGAGATGCTTCTATTGAAATTTGGGACGTAAAATACTCTCCGTATGTGGTTAAATTTATTCCTGGGGTCGAGAATGGATCTGTGGAAGCTTTATGCTGGGTGCAAGAGCGGTTGCTGTCTACTGGTCTTGGAGGTTCTTTGCTCGAATGGGACCTCGAGACACTGGCTCTGAAGACCACCACATTACTCACAGGGTATGCTGCGTGGTGCCTTGACGTCACTCCAGATAATACACTAGTAGCTGTGGGGACCGAACAAGGCTACATAAATTTATTCAATGTTGAAAATGATGATATTGTTTATCAAAAGCTCTTCGACAAGCAGGAAGGCAGAATATTGTGCTGCAAATTTAATGCTACCGGGAATGTTTTAGCTACAGGTAATTTCAAAATTTCGGTTTATATGAAAAATTATGTTAAAAAAATCCACATGCTTAAAAGTTATGATAAACTGAAATATACATGTAAGCAATGTAAGAAGTATATCAGTCATCTAATACCCATAACACAAGCTCTGCTTACTTTGAAGATTGCTAGATGATGCTATGTGAATTGGCCAGCATTATTTATTTATGTATTTCTTTGTAGGCTCAGTGAATTCTATCAGAGTTTGGAATGTGAAGACTGGTCAAGCAACATGTCGGCTTTCTGTCAGCAGTAGAGGAGAGGAAGTCATTGTGTGGTGTCTTGCATTCCTATCCGACAATACTATAATCTCTGGAGATAGTCTTGGAAGACTTTCATTCTGGGATAGTGTGATTGGAGACCAGGTAATACTATTAAATTCAATAAAAATAAACAATTTATTGTAGCCATATAATAGGCTCTATAAAAATTTACAAAAAACATATTAGTTAAAAAAGTGCTGATAAAGGGAGGCCTATATCACTCTGACTGTTAGGTGCTGAATGATAATAATAATCAAAAATATGAAAACCTACCCAGCAGTGGGTGAAATCAATGATAATGATGAAATTACAGTCACTCTTATTATTTTCTGACGCAGCATTAAACCGACCCCATCAGACTTCTTAAACCCCTGAACTACATACATATAAATAATACCAATAATTTCAGTTGGAAACATTCACAACACATAAGGCTGACATAACAGCTTTAGCAGTCACTGATGACGAACTGAATCTGTACTGCAGCGGAGTAGACCCTACCTTGGTGCACTTTGTTCGCGTACAAGACAGTCTTAAGAAGCAATCTGCGAACCCTTCTGCAGAAGATGTGGAAATAACTAAATCAGTCTGGGCCAAAGATGTACAAAAACATATTCATGAGCATGATGTCAGGTATTTACTTGATCAATTCCATACTGATATTATAAATGTGAAAGTAACTCTATCTATCTGTTAGTTTTTCACGCTTGAATGGCTGAATCACCATGATATTTTGTTAGGAGATAGATAACATTCCGGCGAAGGACATTGGCTACCTCTTATCCAGAAACAGCACCTGTCAAGCGGCAAATAGAAGCTCTAGGTTTTTTGTTATTATAGTGCGTAACCCCACACTCAGGGTAATTTCTAAGAAATCAAATAATTACGCAAAAATTTTCGACTTCGACGGGACTTGAACCCGCATCCTTCCGTCAGTACCGGAATGTGCTAACCAACTACAAGGAATGATGCGGGTTCAAGTCCCGTCGCAGTCGAAAATTTTTGCGATATTATTTGATTTCTTAGTAATCTATAAACCATTATCCTGTATGAAATACTACATTAGCGGGCGAGGGTCCACCTGCGACGCAAGAGGTTGCGGGTTCGATTCCCGCCTCGGAACTAATTTGTGTACAATCTGCAGAAATTTGTTCGGTTGGTCTGGGTGTTTTCTATGTCTAATAAAAAAAATATCTATCTACATTATGTATACAATTTATTAAATTTATGTCAGTTATCTAGTACCCATAACACAAGCTTTGAGTAGCTTACTTTGGGGCTAGATGGTGCTGTGTGGAATGTCCAGCATTATTTATTACCCTTTTTACCACTTAGATCCAAACGTAACTTATCAAATTAAATGAATGATTTTCAGAGTAATTATCACACACGGAAACCAGCAAATATCAGCAGGCATCAGTGGTTACCTAGTGTTCACAAGCTACCCCCCTTTATGGACAATGAGGATCCCTCCCATGATAATGTCACCAAGAACTGCTGTCAGTGCCAGCAATAAATTGTTGCTTTTGAGGTATTTACTTTTCACTTTTGTTTTTTGAGTTTAAAACACACAACAGGCAGTAAAAACTGCTTAAGTTATGGATGTATTTAAGGCACTTGTATGCCTCAAACTAGCGCCGCTACCTTTTCTTTCATAAAGTACGTTAATTAATAGAATTTTTAAAAGTCAATTTTACAGTTTATGATACCTATCTTATGCCTAATTTTAATGCCCATAAAATAGTTTTCTTTTATTTCCTTTATGCAGAATAGCGAAGTTGCTCTCGGTGGCCACCGAACGAACTCTGTTTTCGCTTCTCTGTCTAAATTATACAAAACTAAACTATTTTAGAGGGATTAAAAAAAAGCTTAAAGCTTATCACAAACTGTACATTGGATATTTGAAAATTTTTCGCGACCGAGATGCGGGAACTTTTCAGCAGAAAAGTTTCGCGTTGTTGACACTCTCGCTTCGCGTCCCGCGTGTTTGACGCGCAAATTTGGACGAAGCTTTAATAATATCGTAATTTCGAAAAAAGCTCCATTGATGGCGAACAATCTATATATATAAAAGAAAGTCGTGTTAGTTACACTATTTATAACTCAAGAACGGCTGAACCGATTTGGCTGAAAATTGGTAGGGAGGCAGCTTAGAACCAGGAGACGGACATAGGCTATGTTTTATCCCGGAATGACCTCGGGAACGGGAACTACGCAGGCGAAGCCGCGGGCAGCAGCTAGTAACTAATAAATCTTTAAATTCAGGTACAGCACATATTTAGAAATTTGGAAACTGGGTGCTTACGCAATTGACGAAAGTGGAAAAGCTATCACTAGTGACAACACAGAAGACACTTCATTGAACAAAAATCCAAACCAGAGCAAGGACCAAGCCAGAGACTTAATAGACAAAGACACGTCCGACGATCTTTACAAGCACATCATTCCGAAGAAGCAGAGGACGACCGTATCTCTAAATATTACCGAGAAACCTACCAAGTTACTCCAAATATATACAAAGCACAAGAGACAGATGCGCTGCTGCGAAATCTCGCCTTCTGGTGAATTTATTATTTACGCAACAGATGGCCATTTGAGGATGCTTAAAATGGAGTTGGAATCTGAAGAAGATGAAGATGTGAGTATTGAAAATTCCGAATCATTCAGCTGTTCATTAAAATAAGATTGTGAAATATTTTTTCCAGATAACGACTGCAAATAATCGAATTATTCCTATGTTAAATTCAACGCCAAACCCCTTTTTTTTTTTTTTTTTTTTATTCGGCGAGGAAATTCGTTTACGAATAAACTGGTCTGGGGGGGACCAGAATTATGTGGCGACTCGACGTTCTGAAAAGAACATAATACCCACTAAAACCTCTCCGGTGTCCCTCTCTCGCCATTTTTGCCGAACCACGGGAACATTTAAAACCTCCGCGGCCCGACTGGCGTCCCCTCTTCCTCCTATACATAGCCGGCGAGCAACGCCAAACCCCTACCAACTTCATAGGAGTAGGAGGGACCTATTCCTATGAAGTTGGTAAGGTGTTGTGTTTTATTAAACAGGGAGAAATGTGGTCTTTTTGTGACGTAATGATAATGATATCTTCCTAGCCGAATTTCGGCTGCTACTTTGAATTACCTATTTACGACTACTTTCGGCCCGAAGCTTTAGATACGTTGTTTATATGGAATAGTTTTAAGGTTATTTCTATCCCATGAGAACTGACTTGTAGGATAAAAAGTACCTGCGTTTTATACCAGGCCTAGAAATACCTGTATGCAAAATTTCAGCTCGATTCGTTGAGTAGTTTTGGCGTGAGGCCGCGGACCGAAACTAGTTTATAATATTACTGTGACACAATGCTAAGGTAGTAAAAGCTCAGTAAAAGAGACGTTAACAACGTCAACAAAATCTTTTCTTAGTTTTTTTTTTTTTTATATTGCGTAAGCCTCACGCTCTGGCAAAATTTTTTGCGATGTTATTTAATTTCTTAGAAAATCTTTTCAATAAAATTTAAGTATAAACATAATTCAAAATTCCATTTTCAGGGAGACCATCATCGGATATTCCTATCGAAACTGTCGGTGCACGGCTTGAAGACTTGCGATCGCATCGCGTTCACCGAAGACTCCCGCACTATGGTGGCGCACACGCCCGGCACGCTGCATGTGTTCCAAGTCGACCCCGACGTCGGGGCCACTCTAGTACACATCATAAATACTGATAAATGTAAGTGAACTGAAATATTCATGTTATTTGTAGAAAAAAAAACACAGCGAAGACAAAAGGATGGGTTCTTTCTAAATCAGTTTTTTTTGGGACTTTTTGGTATAATAATTCGCAGGATGCATATTATATGCATTATATTTTAGTACTTTCTTCCCTCACAACCTTCAATTGTACATTGATCTTACAGCACTTGATTAAGGTACAACCTGCGTACTTAAAGAATGGGATTATGAATGACGTCACGTCTCATGCTCTCTTACTCAGATCGAATTTGATTTGAGGGGGACAGCATAAAACGCATGACTGATTACGTTATTCTCAATTACAGTGTTGTTGTGTCCATTCCAACCAAACACTGGTCATAGACAAATGTCTGAATTATGTCTGCAACAGAGGAAGTAAGCCACATGGAAGATTTCACTAAGAATTTGTATGAGGAAGAATGAGGTATGCTAGGTTCGGCGCCTCTTGATCACATTAGTACTCAGCTAAGTTTTTTTAAATAAATTTACCCATTGATCTCGCCCGATGGTAAGTGACCATGTGGACAAAGGTGTATCGCAAAAGTCTAGACACCTATTCATATATAGTCATATGGACGCTATAACAAGCTACCAAACGTAATATAAACAAGATCCGTCAAGTGCGAGTGTAACTCGCGCGCCGAGGGTTTTGAACGTTTGTCAACAAATATGCATCAAAAGTACCGGTTAGAGACTTCGCAATTTAACGAATACCTAAGAATAGTAGGTACCAACCTACATTTCAGATGGATCTCTCTGCATGCTTCGGTTAAATGGGTGGTTCGGATAAGGTGGGTACCGAATGGTAAATTTTTCTACTTTTTTCGAAATATTTCAAAAAGTATGAAAGTTACAGAAATTTGAAAAACTGATTTGAAATGTCCAAACCGATACCTTTCATTTGATACCTTACTCAGTGGGGTAGCCCCCCTTTTGAAAATAATTATTTTTTGACCATTTTTCAAAAAGTGTTCTTTTTACAGACTTCTCTATATTTTTCCTGTAAAATATAGATCCATATCTACAAACGCTTCATACATTTTTAATGGATCGCTCGGCAATCTTCGGAGATGGGGGGGGGGGGGGGGATGGGTATTTTTTCGACTATTTTCAAAATATTTCAAAAAGTATGAAACCTACAGAAATTTCAAAAACTGTTTTGAAACGTACAAACTGATACCTTTCATTTGATATCCCACTCGGTGAGGTAGCCCCCCCTTTTGAAAATTATTTCCCCCCATTATGACCATTTTTCAAAAAGTGTTGTTTTTTCAAACTTCTCTATATTTTTCCTGTAAAATATAGATCCACGTTTATAAACGCTCCATACATTTTACATGGATCGCTCTGCAATCTTCGGAGATAGGGGGGGGGGGGGAAATGGGTATTTTTTCGACATTTTTCAAAATATTTTAAAAAGTATGAAACCTACAAAAATTTCAAAAAATATTTTGAAATGTACAACATGATACCTTTCATTTGATACTTCATATGACTCTGTAGGTATCTTTTAAAATTTCGGCATCACAATTTGTATGGAAAATATTCATTTTCATTTTTCATTTATTTTCATTTATTTTTCTCTAAATCTGTACAGGCGCACGAAATGTATTATTATTTTAAATTTCAAGTTGATAGCTGCAGTAGTTTTTGAGTTATTAAGGAGGGAAAAAACGACAGACAAAGCGAGACCATAAGGGTTTTGAAACCGATCTTCGATCATCAAAACCCTAAAAAGACATCCAATGCGATTCCTTATTCACAAATAAATTAAAACAATTCTTAGTTGACAAATGCTATAATGACGTAAATTAATTTTTATATGACAAAATAGACAAACTGACATAATAAAATTTACAAAATTTAATTTGAATACTGATATTACAATCAAATTCTATTCCTAACTTTTTGACATAAATTTTTTGACAACAATCTAATTTTTTATTCCTAACTTTTTCAAACTAAATTTGTGTACCTACATAACCGTATTTTTAACACGTGTTGTCTTAGTCCCACTAAAATGAACTGTTTTACTTCCTAAATTGAAAATTTTCATTTACTTAGACTAGACAAGTAGGTACTACTCACTTTAGTACGACTCTTTAGTACCTACATATTTTTACCAAATATAACCTCGGTCTGTCTTCTACTTAATTTTACGCCCAACAGGGTTCTAGTAAAGTACCTACATTGTGATACTTAGGTACTTTACTTATAGATACCTAGAAATAAACCATTCTAAAGATGCACGCCAAAACACACGCCTGCTCTACTAAACGTCATACAATTGGCGTTAAATTTCAGAATGGTTTATCTCTACCTACCAATGTGACAACAATAAAGTCAATAAATATATTGAGTATTGAGACGCCACGTTGTAGTTAGCCAGAAAAATAGAGGCGGGCAGTAAGTTTTTCCCTATAACTAACTATTTTCTCTTCAGTTTTCAGCACAAAATCAATACTGCATCTGCACATATCCCACAACACCCAGAGCGGTGTGTACTTAGTAGCAGCCGACTCCAAGTGCGCGATAACTGTTTGGACGCTCAACGGCAAGAAGTTCGAACACTACTGCAATCTGCCGACGTACCACTGCGTGCCCTCGGCTTTGTCGGTGACGGGTGAGAATGCAACGCTGTATGTCACGTACGTTGATCAAAAGGTGAGAATAATAAATAAATAAAATAATAAATAAAATATAAATAAATAATGCTGGACAATTCACACAGCATTATCTAGCCCCAAGCTAAGCAGAGCTTGTGTTATGGGTTCTAGATAACTGATATACTTAATACAATATATTACATAGATCGATATATTTATCATACATAGAAAACACCCAGACCAACGGAACAAATTTCTGCAGATCGTACACAAATTTGTTCCGAGGCGGGGATCGAACCCGCAACCTCCTGCGTCGCAGGCGGACCTTCGCCCGCTGCGCCACGGAGGTCATTGAGAATACATCGATATTTCTGAAATTTCAGTGAAAACCTAGTGGTGCAACATGCTGAACAAAGATTACAGGCTGGATATTAAAAGTAGTGATAAGGTCAATTAAGTATGTACTTAAAAACGGCGCCAGAAAGCATAATAGTGTTTTACACTATTATATTTCAATGCCAGTACTATTATATTTTAATGCAGGCATGCCCGCGGCTTCGCGCTCTTTTATCATTTATATGAATTGTAATTTTATTGGTGACATAGAAGTACATCTACTTATGCAAAATTTCACCAAATTCGTTCATTTCAGTACCTAATGCTGGTGTAAAATTGAATCCTTTTCATAATAGATGGTTACATTATCCCAAAAGACTACGCTTTATCAAGGTTTCTGACCTTCATTATAAGCACTAAGTACTAATTAATGTTATTTTTTTCTATTACAGTTGGTTGAATACGAACTGCCGTCGAAAACGTTCTTAGAGTGGCCCGACTACTTGCTACCGAAGCAGTGGCGCACTCGTACCTCGGCGTTCCACAGCGTCACCAAGCACCCTGGCCGAAACGCTGTCGTGTTCCAGGACTTGAACTCTATCTGGGTGATTGATAAGGTAAACCAAAAGGTTTTACTTCTTATTGATTTGAAATACTAAAAACTGACTTCAACTTCCTAATTTTACACTGTCGAATCCCTCGTTTTGCTCCAACTCGAAAAATGATGGCTAACAGGCTAAAGGTTTTTTTACTTTAGTCTACATACCGAAGCGACAGAAATCAAAAACAAGATCCGTCAAGTGCGAGTGTAACTCGCGCGCCGGGGGTTTTGAACTTTTGTCAACAAATATGTACCAAAAGTACCGGTTAGAGACTTCGCAATTTAACGAATACCTAAGAAAAGTAGGTACCAACCTACATTTCAGATGAATCTCTCTGCATGCTTCGGTTAAATGGGTGGTTCGGTTAAGGTGGGTAATGGTAAATTTTTCGACTTTTTCGAAATATTTCAAAAAGTATGAAAGTTACAGAAATTTAAAAAACTGGTTTGAAATGACCAAACCGATACCTTTCATTTGATATCCCACTCGGTGGGGTAGCCCTCCTTTTGAAAATTATTCCTTTTTGACCATTTTTCAAAAAGCGTTCTTTTTACAGACTTCTCTATATTTTTCCTGTAAAATATAGATCCATATCTACAAACGCTTCATACATTTTAAATGGATCGCTCGGCAAACTTCGGAGATAGGGGGGGGGGGGGGAATGGGTATTTTTTTGACTATTTTCAAAATATTTCAAAAAGTATGAAACCTACAGAAATTTCAAAAACGGTTTTGAAATGTACCAATACCTTTCATTTGATACCCCACTCAGTGAGGTAGCCCCCCCTTTTGAAAATTATTCCCCCCCTTTTTGACCATTTTTCAAAAAGTGTTCTTTTTTCAAACTTCTCTATATTTTTCCTGTAAAATATAGATCCATGTCTATAAACGCTCCATACATTTAACATGGATCGCTCTGCAATCTTCGGAGATAGGGGGGGGGGGGGAATGGGTATTTTTTCGACTTTTTTCGAAATATTTTAAATAGTATGAAACCAACAAAAATTTCAAAAAATATTTTGAAATGTACAAAATGATACCTTTCATTTGATACCCCACATGACTCTGTAGGTATCTTTTAAAATTTCGGCATCACAATTTGTATGGAAAATATTCATTTGAATTTTTCATTTATTTTCATTTATTTTTCTCTAAATCTGTACAGGCGCACGAAATGTATAATTATTTTAAATTTCAAGTTGATAGCTGCAGTAGTTTTTGAGTTATTAAGGAGGGAAAAAAGGACAGACAAAGCGAGACCATAAGGGTTTTGAAACCGATTTTCGATCTTCAAAACCCTAATATCAGTTTATTTCCGTGTCAGTGTTGAGTTTTATAATTTGACCTTTTCTAAGTGTAGTATAAGAAAACTTTTACAGAGACATTAAAAATAAGCTTATGATAGGTATCACAAACAGGCCAATCGATTTTTGAAAACTCTTTCGTTGAACAGAATAATAGGATAAAATAGGTGGGTTCGCTGATTTGGGTCGGGGTAGCGCCTTAAGCCAAATGTGTTTTATGGAAACACCAAAGGTCTGGGGGACTTATCGTTATTAGGTTATTACCGATCTTGTTAATCATAATTTCTACTAATGCTACCATTGATTGCTACCTAAATCTCATGTAATCATTTTGTCTGCAGAGCCACAAAACACCAACCGCACCTAACACAAAGCTGCCTTCTAGAATTATACCAGTAAAGGTAAGTAGCATATTCTCACTACACATATTTGCATGAGAAATCCTATAATAACAAAAACTAAAGGCATACAATTATAAGGATATTTAGGCCTATGTCCAACAGTGGACTAATATGGGCTGATGATGATGATGATGATGATGAAAGGCACACAATGATAAAATGAACTTCTTCTGAAATTCTTCTTCTTCAACACAAATAAGGTTCGTAGTTAACCCGCTTACATCCGTTATGAGCACACAATGATGTCGGTTATCTGTATGCGGAATGTTAATGCGCCACTTTTGCCCAAAACTCAAAGCTAATAGTGTCCCTAGCGCATTCGATCAATGATTTATATAAAATGAAAAAAATCGTGTATGTTACGTATTTAATACCTATATGTTACATATTTAATACCTATCAATGAAAATGTTTATTTCTATACATAATGTAAGGTACAGTACAGAAGTAAACATTTTACTGCTGTTGATATCAGAAGTTGAGGTTTTATTTAGTGAGGACATTATATTTTCTTCATTATGAATGCTGGTGGGTTAACAACGAACCTGGCTTGTGTTTGTTGTTTTGTTGGATGACCTAAACACCTACAACAACGTCCCTTAACGAGGGACATCTTCAGGGGTTCGAGTCTCGCGCGTTGTGAGAGCTCGCTGCGCACGATTCGCGGGGGGCGGGGGTAGTGGTTACGGGATGAAACGTTCTTCCAACACAAACAAGGTTCGTAGTTAACCCTCTGATATTCATAATGAATTCGTCAAACTACGACAGTTTTACAGAATTTTTTTTTTTCCTAGAAACTTAATGTATTCTTTTGCCTGAATTAAATAATGGCGCTCATTAGGAGAGGCCTATGTCCAGCAGTGGACTGATATAGGTTGGTAATCCTACTAATATTATAAACGCGAAAGTTTGTAAGTATGGATGGATGGATGTTTGTCACTCTTTCACGTAAAAACTACTGAACGGATGTGGCTGAAATTTGGCACAGAGATAGATTATAGTCTGGAATAGCACATAGGCTATATTTTATATCGGAATTCCCACGGGAACGGGAACTACGCGGGTGAAACCGTGAGGCGCTGCTACGCAAAAACTACTGAACGCATTTGGAGTAAATTTGGCAAAGAGATAGATTATAGTCTGGAATAGCACATAGGCTATATCTTATCTCAGAATTCCCACGGGAACGGGGACTACGCGGGTGAAACCGCAAGGCGCTGCTAGTAATGAATAAAATGATTACAAATTGTTTCCTTGCAGTATCTGGCAGGATTCCACTGGCTGGGCGCGGATGAAGCAGTGTCCGTCGAGGTGCCCCCGGGTAACATCGTCTCGCAACTCCCGCCGATGGTGGCGACAAAGAAACATTAGCGATAAGTACAACTTTTAATAAATAATAGGCATATCGAGGCAGCTAGTTTTATTTCATAAATTCAATGAACCACCAACGACAGATACACCATAACTTACAAAAAAACAGGAAGAGTTAGTAGCTACGTAAAGGCTTGGGTTCCCTCAGTTAAGTAAGATAAATGATTACCTCTGTTTAAGGTTCATTTTAAAAGAAGATTTTCGAAATTATAAAAAAAACAATCTAAAGGCACTTTATCTACTGTGAATCTACTGTATAATGCACAAGTATATACGCAGTACACCGTATTTTTTTATAAAGAGTTCATCTAGTTTAGTTATATGAATTCTTTATAAAAAAAAATACTTAAGAACTTAATAATTAGTTACACTTAATTTACCTCGTAATAAACTAGTAGTTAGTTACGGGCTTAGGTAAAGTCTAGGAATCTCCTTGTAACTTGTCGATAAAATCGAAAGGCGTGATGGAGAGCTGCATTGGGCGCGCTAACATTTCGTCGGTGACCTCGTCACGAGTCATCGGCAGTTTGTAGGATATCGGGTCGCCTTCCACGCTTCTGTAATATAACATAAGATATTGCACACTTAGAAACAATGGCGGTTTTATCGCTCAAGAGCGATCTCAGTGGCGCAGCGGGCAAGAGTCCGCCTGCGACGCAAGAGGTTGCGGGTTCGATTCCCGCCTCGGAACAAATTTGTGTACGATCTGCAGAAATTTGTTCCGTTGGTCTGGGTGTTTTCTATGTATAATAAAAAATATCTATCTATGTATATAAGGTATTAAATATATCAGTTATCTAGTACCCATAACACAAGCTTTGAGTAGCTTACTTTGGGGCTAGATAATGCTGTGTGAATTGTCCTGCATTATTAATTAATTTATTTATTTTATTTATCTCTACCAGATAATCGAGCAATCTCTACCAGACAACCGAGCCAGATAACCATAAAATCACACTAATATTATAAATGAAAGTTTGGATGGATGGATGGATGTTTGTTACCTCTTCCGCCAAAACTACGGATAGGTCTGAAATTTTGCATGCAGGCAGGCAATTCAACATAGAAATGTTAGCCACTTGCCGGTGAAAGTTCAGATTCGGCCTGTTTTTGCTTTGACATAGGCCACAGCATGCTACAGAACACTTCATGGTACCTCATCTATATGATTTTCAATTAATATCACAGTTTGGCTCAATAAATAAGTCGAAAACACTGGGAAAACTTATATTTCTCACAATGACATCTCCTCACATGTAAACAAAACCGTAGACTAAAATGGCGTCCGTGACAGCAAAAGTACATCGAAACCAGGAAGAGGGCGCTGATAAAAAGAGTGTGCATGCTTTTTCCTAACGTAAAACCACTGTTGTGCGAAAGAGACTGGTAGGTAGTCCATTATTGCTTCCGTGTCAAATTGAACAATAACGGCAGTTCCATAGGATCGTTCTTCTGAGCACAGGGGCAGAGAAGAGAAGATATGAACGACAGTGACAGCTCAATTTCTCTCTTTTTTTGGTAGATTTTTGACATTTGAGTTTCATACAGCGTCATCTATCCTAGCCTATGGCAACCTCTTTTTTTAAGGTCGCATTGAAAAGCCCTCATTGCGATGATTTATTTGGCGCTGAACACTAAGATGTTCCAAATTCAAAAAGTGCGCGGCAAAGATAATTGCGGCGCGGCGCACTTTTAAAGAGGATTAAAAACTCATTACTGCCCGCTAAAAGTTTCTTATAGAAAACACCACCTTTGGGTGCACATGAAGGCGAACTAAGTCGTCCTTTTCGAATAGATGGGATGAAAAGTATTTTTTTCTTTTTAAGTAATTTTTATCTGAAATTACCAGCCAGTACCAGACATATTTTGTCTTCTTACATAAAGACTCGACTTTTTGGTCTTCCTTAAACAAAGAACATTCATTTTATTTGAATTCATTTTTGAACATGAAACTGAAAACACCTTCTTGGTGATTATTGGATATTTTTCGGAAGGGTGATTATTCTTAAGTGGCAGAATATATAAATAATGCTGGATAATTCACACAGCGTTATCTAGCCCCAAGCTTAGCAGAGCTTGTGTTATGGGTATATATGTAATAACTGATATAATTAATACAATACCCTACCACAGATATTATAATACTAATACTAGACACTACATAGATCGATATTTTTTTATTATACATAGAAAACATACAGAACACCCTGAACAAATATCTGCAGATCGTACAAATATTTGTCCCGAGGCGGGAATCGAACCCGTAACCTCTTGCATCGCAGGCGGACCTTCGCCCGCTGCTGCGCCAAAGAGGTCGTCAAAAAAAATTTGCATAGTATAACTAAATATTACTAAGTAAACTAGATATTTTACTTCGATGGAAATTTGTAAAAGAAAAGCCGACGAAAGATCGACGAAACCGCGCGGGGAAGGAGATAGAATTATAGTCAAATCTATGCGTTAGAACAGACGTTTCTCTAGTGTTCCGCTTCTCCTACATGCGGAAAAGACATGGCGAAATTACTGCGATTCCGCTGTTAAGGTTTCGCAGCGGAGGTGTGCTACGGGGGTCAGACGTGCTTAAATCTGAGTTGTGCTTGAATATTCTATGGTGAGTCAAGTAATTGAAAAGAAATGTTTGTTAGTTTGATTGTAATATGTAAATACGGAACTACCAGCCCCATTCTAAAAATTTCACTGTCAGCTACATTATAGCCATTGATTGTTAACGTACCCACCACGTAAACGAAGTCGTGACTACAGCCTCTAACATTTTGTAACGCGGTAATTTATTGTACCTATCTTTTGTCTTGCACGATAATCTGACTCGTCCAGGTTAATCTAAAATGCCTAATGTGTGTTTAGGAACCTACATACCTACATGGCAAACCACTTACCCCAGAAATACCATTGTCTGCTTGTAAGGGTCGTAAATCTGTCCCGGCTTGAGAGGCGGCCGCGTCGGGTAGTCCCTACCGGTCTTCACTAGCCGGCCGTACCGTTCGAGGGGGCAGAGCGCGCGCCGGCCGACAATTGCTGAAGATAAACATTTTTATTTGCCAAAACATTATTTATTTTGTGGATCAACATGCTCGACCGTAGTCGGTACGTAAAAATAAGGATGTATTTGAGAGAGAGGCATGCAAAAACTAAAAACTTACTAAAGTTTGTCATTAAAAAAATCTAGTATCAATAATGAGGCTTCGACCCCACGCATGTCTCCCAAAGGACCGGGCCTCTATATGGCCCATGATCATGGAAATGAGAAACAAATAATAATAATGTCCTCCTAGCCGAATTTCGACTACGGCGGCCAGTCTCGCGGAGACAGCCAGATGCGCAGGACATATTATAGTGCACAAATGTGTGCGCAAACATAGGTGCACTTTCTGTTCCCTCACTCTCATAATCCGATGGGACGACAGATCGACACGATCGGGGAGAGGTTAGGCGCAGGACCAACGGCTTAACGTGCTTTCCGAGGCACGGGGGTGTAACACCGCCAACTTTCTGACTCCAAGCTGCTTGTGAATTTTCTTGCTAGAAAAACCCCAATAACAACTATTGGCCCGACCCGGGATTCGAACCCAGGACCTCATAATCAGCGGTTGAACAAGCTGACCGCTAGACCAACGAGGCAGACACATAATAATAATACAAAGGTTTATCTGATCATTAATATTAATTTGGCAAAAGAAACGTCGGACGTCCGGTTGCTAGGTGGGTCGACGACATAGTATGCGTCGGAGGGCGTCAATGGAGGCGGTTAGCACACGACCGTGGTGGATGGCACAAACTTCGGGAGGCCTATACCCAGCAGTGGGTAAAATCCGGCTGTAGATGATGATGATGATGATTAATTTTGGTGCATTATAATTTTTTAGAAGATTTAAAAATGACAATTAGCCCTGTGTGTACCCAGTGCTCGGCCGAAGCCTCGCCTAGGAGGCCTTTTCGGAAAAGGAAAATCGAAGTTTCGTTTTCGTTTACATGCAAAACCGGCTCTTATGTTGCTTTTATAAGATTAGCGTTTGCACGAAAACAAATCAGAAACTTCCATTTTGTTTCGTAAAGAGTACTGGCCCTGTCCTTCCTCGCATCTCCTGAGCTTGAACTTGTGTTAGCTGAACCCACGTACCACACAACACCACCATATTAAAATTGTTACCTACTGGAAAAAATAATATTATCTCTTTATTAGCTGGCTATATGATGCTGTGTGGATTGACCAGCTTTATTAAAAGCTAGGTGCCGAAAAACAAATAAACCATCCGACATCAAACGATTAGGTATAAATATTTTATTTAAATGAAAAACCTATAATCAACGAGGTAAATCGCGATAAATATTGAATTGTTTAAAATAATATCTAATTTGTAGCTTATAAAATCAAGACCGCAATAAAATTGTTTCCTACAGTAAATAAAACATTATCTCTTTATTAATACAATACAATAATATCTAGGCTAGGTGCCGAAAAACTAACACTACATTAACCATTCTTCGTGGATGAAAAGGCCATGGATTTGAAGTGGTAAATGGCGATAAATGTTGAATAATTTTAAAATAATATTTTAACCTGTAGCATAGTAAAATACAGCCCACAATAAAACTCTAGCACACGTGGGTTTGATTCAAAGAACTGTTTATGACTACCTACCTTGTCTAGGCTCGGAAATTGATCACCAATTACTTAAGTAAACAATGGTTGTAGATAAACTGCCTACACTAATTGGGACGACATACGCCCATGCCTATTTCGGGCGTGTTTGTGAATCCCATTAGGCGAATAGTTCTGATACAGTATTGTGATTAGACGGATGGAAGCAGGTGTGGTACCGTACCGGCTAAATAAATGTCAGTGACGCATTAGTGCGTAATAATTATTTACAAATTAACGAATGACAATGTTGCTCTGTAAAATATCCTTTTCAAAGAACAACATTCAGGAAACGGCTGGGGTTTTGAATGAAAGCCGAAGACGAGCACACACACCCAGATAATTCAGGACTGAACCGTTTTTAAGTTTGGTTTCAAAGAAAACCCCTTTAATGAACAATTTTTGAATGGATAAGTAGGTAAGGGGGTACTCAACTGCTTATTACTTCCCATTCTACCAATTTTAAGAATGAAGACCTAGTGTCTTCACGAACGTTTACGTGATGATGGATAGAACCTGCAGTTAACGCAGCGATTATGAAAAACCCTGTATTTAGGCGGTTTTCTGATTTAATATTCAAAATAGTGTCTCGAATCTGAGAACTTATACTAGCCTGAGATTCGACAAGATTTGTATTAAGTATATTCACATTTTTAGGGTTTTGATGATCGAAGATCGGTTTCAAAACCCTTATGGTCTCGCTTTGTCTGTCCTTTTTTCCCTCCTTAATAACTCAAAAACTACTGCAGCTATCAACTTGAAATTTAAAACAATAATACATTTCGTGCGCCTGTACAGATTTTGAGAAAAATAAATGAAAATAAATGAAAAATGAAAATGAATATTTTCCATACAAATTGTGATGCCGAAATTTTAAAAGATACCTACAGAGTCATATGGGGTATCAAATGAAAGGTACTATTTTGTACATTTCAAAATATATTTTGAAATTTTTGTAGGTTTCATACTTTTTAAAATATTTCGAAAAAAGTCGAAAAAATACCCATTCCCCCCCCCTATCTCCGAAGATTGCAGAGCGATCCATGTAAAATGTATGGAGCGTTTATAGACATGGATCTATATTTTACAGGAAAAATATAGAGAAGTTTGAAAAAAGAACACTTTTTGAAAAATGGTCAAAATGGGGGGGAATAATTTTCAAAAGGGGGGGCTACCTCACCGAGTGGGGTATCAAATGAAAGGTATCTGTTTGTACGTTTCAAAACAGTTTTCTAAATATCTGTAGGTTTCATACTTTTTGAAATATTTTGAAAAAAGTCGAAAAAATACCCATTCCCCCCCCCCTATCTCCGAAGTTTGCCGAGCGATCCATTTAAAATGTATGAAGCGTTTGTAGATATGGATCTATATTTTACAGGAAAAATATAGACAAGTCTGTAAAAAGAACACTTTTTGAAAAATGGTCAAAAAGGAATAATTTATAAAAGGGGGGCTAAATGGGGTATCAAATGAAAGGTATCGGTTTGGACATTTCAAACCAGTTTTTCAAATTTCTGTAACTTTTATGCTTTTTGAAATATTTCGAAAAAAGTCGAAAAATTTACCAATAACCCACCTTAACCGAACCACCCATTTAACCGAAGCATGCAGAGACTGAAATGTAACCTACTATTCTTAGGTATTCGTTAAATTGCGAAGTCTCTAACCGGTACTTTTGGTACATATTTGTTGACAAACAAATACAAATAATTTATTGATAACTCCAGGTTACAGGTCAAAAAGGTGCAATATAACAGTTAATATATTGACTTAATTTAATGGTAATAATTTGTATACTTAATAATATGCATAGAAATAATAATAATAATTAATTTAATTTATTTATATAATAGGTAATTCGTAGAACTCTGCTACAGAATAAAAAATACTGTCTAGAAGCCATTTCTTCAGTCGATTTTTGAAAACCATTGTGGAAGTTGCATCTTTAATAAAGTCCGGCAGCCTGTTGTAGACCGAGGGACCCATTATATATACGGACCTCTCCGACTTGCGCAGCTTGTGCGCGGGCGTGACGAGGACGTGAGCGAGCTTGTTACTGCGCAGGGCGCGGGCGGTGTTCACACCTCTCCTTTGGAACTTATCGATGTTCACGTTCAAAACCCTCGGCGCGCGAGTTACACTCGCACTTGACGGATCTTGTTTTTCATCAAATTAATCACACTCTGGCAACGCCTGAAAAGTCGCGGGCAGATACTTTAAATAATAATAAATAATGCTGGACAATTCACACCGCATTATCTAGCCCTAAGCTAAGCAGAGCTTGTGTTATGGGTACTAGATAACTGATATACTTAATACAATACATTACATAGGTAGATATTTTTTTATTATACATAGAAAAACATCCAGAACACCCTGAACAAATCTCTGCAGATCGTACAAATATTTGTCCCGAGGCTACTACAATACTAGTTTGAAATATTTACGCAATCGACGTGACTTTTGTCTTTTCTATCCTTGTCAAATCGCTTCGTCTTGGGGGAACATGCTAAGCCTGCAAGATCATCCGTTGAACATGGGTACATAAGAAAAGTAAAGAAAAAAATAAGGTAGGTGGTTGTAGGTTGTCCGTTCATAAATAAGACCAAAGTAATGATATCCTCCTAGCCGAATTTCGGCCAAGGAGCGAGCCATGTGTGGAGGACATATTATAGTGGACAAGTGAGTGCACAAACACAGGTATTCTCTTTATTCCCTCACTCTCATGATCCGATGTAGTTTTTATTTTTATTTTAGATTTTTTTAGATTTAGTCCTTCTGAAGTCTGTATAATTGTATAATATGTACCTCGTAAGGGTAAAAATCATGGATCGAGTAAAAAAAGGGTAGATGATGTACTAGCTTCTCGAAAGTGGAAGGCTCAAATTAGGTGCAATTAAGTCCACCCACCTCAGTCTCATTCATATTCGGGCCCGCGCGGCGGCGGCGGCGTTCGTGTTACGCTTGTTTGCTACGACGACGTACTTTAGTGTGATTTATTGACTAACAGACTACAGCAATGCCCTCGTCTTACGTGTTTGTTCATTATATTTATTGCAAAGTGAACTAAGATTGGAAATCTAACTGTGAGCGAGTGTTTGCGTGTGGTTGTAAAACAGGCCAGTTGTTAAGTAAGCGCTGAGAGAACGTACCATATCGACATATTTTACTTAGATCTATGGTAAAAATAAATATTTTTCTCTTTCTTTATTTCGATGGGACACTTAATACGTTACCAGCAGACGTGGGAGGCAGCGGGTGCGGTGATGGATCTACCACTACGGGGTATGTCTTTGGCTCCAGATAGCAACTCAGGGAGCGCACAGCCTCTCTGTACTCTTCAAGGGAAAACCCTGAAATAAAAAAGTCTTTGAAAGTAGTTTACGGACTTGGCCCCGACCGTCGTCTCGGTAACCTTTACTTTACCTTCATCCAATTACGTTTCCGATCAGTAATTATTAATAAAAAATGCTGGCCTTTCTTACTGCATCGTATGGAGCTCCAAAATAAGCAATGTGTAGTTTTGGACCTCCTTTTTCCTAGATCGTGTAAGTTTCCAAGCATTCTATTAGTCAAATTGAAACTGAAAACGTTTATATTGGAACACCAGAAAAGCACTGAAGATCTCCGTAATGAAGTCTCTTTTCTTTAGTGTCCATAGTTAGTAAGCTCTACCCGAACCTCTTGCTGCCTCTTTACATAGGTTTCCTATCCCGCTAGCTGTATCTGTGTTTTCGTTGTTAATTTTATTTTTATTACTATTTGTAGTTGTATTTTTTTGTTTTATATTTTTTCTTGTTGCATTGAAAAGCAAAACTGTAGGTAATATTGTTCATTTTATTATTATATTTTTGTTGTTGTTGAATTTAAAAATAAAGCTGTACCTACCTCACCGCTCCTCTACTTTATAAAATAGGATTAGAATCTCTTTTGTTTGCTCGTAATAAATTATCAGTCTATCGTAGGTATTATCAGTTATTTCCAATCTGTTGATGACTTTCCTGTTTTTTAATATGTATTATGTCTTGTCTCGTACGTGACGCCCGCAGCATGGTTCCGACGGAAGACCAGCGTTGTGGTAGCCGACGGCTATTACAACATATGCTGAGTCGGACGCCATTTTGTAGCTTTAAGTTTCATTAATGTAAGTCAAAATAGTGTGTAATTGTTTTAAGTTCTTAATTTACAAGTTCAATTTATAAGTTCGAATATGTGGTATTAGGTAGTAGTAATTATATCTGTATTATACTAAATAAATATCTACTACAAAATACTGTACCTATCTTAGCTACAAATAAAGATGTTCTTATTCTTATTCTTATTCTTAAATAAATCAATAAAGCCAGAGCCTACGCATGTGCTCCAATTGGAGTCGAGACCCTAGGTCCGTGGAGTACCGAGGCTCTTCGGGTTTTTAAAAAAATATCTAAGCGTATGGTCGAAGCGACGCGTGACCCGAGAGCTGGTGAGTATCTGGCGCAGCGCATCAGCATTGCCATACAGCATTGCAGCCAAGCGTCGCGAGGACGCTTCCTACTGGTATTGATATATGAATCAGTTGAGCTACCTGTAGATGTTTTGCTACAGTCTGCAGTTAGCTCAATTGTTTCAATTGTAAGTACTAGCTAATTTATTTCTATCATTTGATTGTAATTTTGTTTGTGGATTAAGTAAATAAGACCAAAATACAAAAAAAATATGTAACAGTGTAGAAAATAAAAACGTTAATGCTGGTTATAGAACCATACCTAGCTTAAGCGCTTCCTCCTCCTGTGTTTCCTTTATTTTACTGAGGAACCCCCATTTAGACTCCCATAATTTTGCTGCGACCTTCTCCTTCTTTACTACCGATTTTCTGAAACAGGAAACTTACGTTTATTTTCCTGATATTAACACGAAATGATTTAATTTCCTGGTATCATAATTCTGTAGAATTAGAATGGAACGAGAGTTTTTGCTATTGTGCACTTCGCGCAGGTATACAGAAAGTTTACACTTGCACCTGTTTGCGCACACACTTGTGCACTAATATGTCCTGCGCGCATGGCTAGTCTCCGTTGAGACTGGCTGCCGTGCCGAAAATTCCGCTAGGAGGACATCATCACAGAAACTCAAAATGCAAAAACCGTAAAACTTGGCATGATGAAAGTAATCATTACAAAATCCCCTGAGCTTTCACTGGATCGATGTTTGGCTCCCGACGAATACCGGTGGGCGCTGGAGCGGGTGCTCCGTTTTCCATATCGTCCTTATCTATCTACACGAGAAAAAAAGTAAAAACAACAAACTGTAAAGATTAGAAGCAAGCTTCTGGAAGTTAACAAAAATCGTGCGTTTCGTTTGAGCGTGAGGTCCCGTTCGCGTTGCTTAGCTGTTTATCGATCTAATTTACTGTACTGACTGTTCATTATGAATGTAAGCGGGTTAACAACGAACCTAGTTTGTGTTGGAAGAACCAACCACCCACAAACTAGGTTCGTAGTTAGGCCGCTTACATTCAAAATGAATTCGTCAAACTACGAAAGTTTTTGTAGACTGTTCATAAGGCCTTTAATTCCAAGCCAATTTCTACAGAAAAAATAAAAGAAAGAAAAATTACCTGCTTTTGTAGGATTGCGTAATGCGGAGAGGTGATTTATCTGAGTAAATAACAAAATTCAATACAAAGAGAAACAACATGCATTAGCGAAGTTGTAAAACTGTCTGGAAGGCGCAGTGTGCAGTCAGGCGTAATTGAATTTGTAGGTACCATAGGCACAGACTCGTTGGTCTCGACCTGTGTGGAGTAGATTCGTCATTTGCTAACTTTACTACCTGCTGTCGTGTGCTCACTTGCAAACCGTTTTCATACAAACGTAACGTGCTGTTGCTAGTTCACGCAACCCAAAATAAAATTTTTATTTAATTGCTTTGTTCATTTACTTCACCTCACTATAGACAGCTATTCTGAACTCTTATTGAGTGCGTCTTTCACCATCCTCGTATTAAACAGAGAGTTAACGAAGTATTAAACAAACAAAAAGTATTTATTTTCTGAAAAAATAGTATTATGATATATAACCTATCTAGATAATTATTTAAAAGATCCTGTAAGTTTGAATCCTCGCTCTAACTAAGATAAACTTGTGTGAAGATACGAGGGATCCCAGCTGTCTACTTTACATAATAATAGGTTATTATTATTTAGTTATTATTAGTTAGTATTTTTTTATATATAAAAAAACTAAGCAAATTATGCAGCTGTTTGTAGGCCAGCATCCAATCTAGAAGTCATAACATTGCCTGATAAAAATATAAAAAGTCGCTAACGTTTTACAACCCCATTATCTGCAGTAGTGCAATGTTTAATTTATTAGTTTTAATAGTTTATATCCCTTTCTTCGAATGTTTTAAAACGATAAAAATTGTAAATTCATCCACGTAGGATGTAATTTAAATTAAAACGACTGGTCCAATTTGAAGATTCTTTTTGACAGGCAGAAGTTAGTCATACAAAGTAATAAGGTAACATTTGTATGGAACGGCATTTCAGAGTCACAGACATCTCCGCACCAGGACAGACACACGATGGAGATGTCGTCTAGACCTGGCGGCCTAT
This sequence comes from Eupithecia subumbrata, assembly GCA_949316285.1. Taxonomy (NCBI): domain Eukaryota; kingdom Metazoa; phylum Arthropoda; class Insecta; order Lepidoptera; family Geometridae; genus Eupithecia; species Eupithecia subumbrata. The sequence continues at coordinate 25,382,845 of OX438646.1, read as the reverse complement.
AAACTTTTTCAAGCGTTTATTTTATTTTACCGTTTACGTGAATGGTAAAGCTTGCTTAGCTCAGCTACTTTGAAATTACCTAGCATAGCTTATGCAGAGATGGTTAGTTTCAAACTTGAATTCAAATAATATTTTCTCGCTGTTCAGTATCATGAGAAATTTAAATTTTGTAAATAAATAAATAAAATAACTTTATTCAGACAACTTAGTCTATTTTGTTAGTACAGTTAGGGCTAGAGGTTTAGTACTTAATATTAAACAGGGATTTGTCCACAATCAAATTTGATAGATATCGCATTCATTCAGTAAAACATCGTATAATATTTTTTTAAATCCTAAAAGACACCTCTGACTAAACTCGAAACCAAGCATTGTAATTCAATAATATTTTTTCGTAAACCCTGTACCTATACTAACACTGGATATTTTATTTTGTTAAATATAGTTCCAATTTATTTTATAAATCCAAAAAGACACCTCCGTCTAAACTCGAAACCAAAAACGCTTTAACACATTCACTGCCCAGCCTCGGTGGTGCGACCCGCAGGGGACGCGCCTTCGCGACACGGGAAAGGAGAAGTATCTACGTATGCGTCTTGGCCCTTGGGCCATGAAAATGTTAAGGTTTTTGTTTTTATAGCGTAAGCCCTCACACTCAGGGTTAAATATTATATATAATAATATACATATGAAATCAAATCTATTCCCAAAAAAAACAACTTTGACGTGATTTGAACTGAGGGAAGGATGCAGGTTCAAGTCCCGTCGAAGTCGTAATAATATAATAATAATAATAATAAATGTTTATTCACAAAAGGTAGGTTTACAAAGTTGGTACTTATAGACTATTTTAATTAATATCCTGATATATCTTTGTAGTACAAACATACTTGTGTTAAACCTATCATGATCAAAGATAGACACCTCGCTCTAAGTTTACATTAAACTTGTATTTAGACGCGAGGGCTCAAACCTCTGGCTTCTTTTAAGTTCACAGATGCCTGAAACTAGAATTTTTACAGCGAATCAAGACGAACTATATAATACTTGTGCAACCCTAACTATTACGTACATATAATAATAATAATGTTGAACTATTCACACAGCATTATCAGATCTAGCCCCAAGTTAAGCAGAGCTTGTGTTATGGGTACTAGATAACTGATATACTTAATACAATATACTACATAGATAGATATTTTTTATTATACATAGAAAACATCCAGAACCCCTGAACAAATATCTGTAGATCTTACAAACATTTGTCCTGAGGCGGGAATCGAACCCGCAACCTCCTGCGTCGCAGGCGGACCTTCGCCCGCCGCGCCACGGAGGTCGTAAATTATGGAGATTTTAATTGATTTTTCAAAAAAGCTTCGTTCCGCGGTCAAAACGCTATGTTCGGACATAAAGCACGGTATGATAACATTTATAAAAGCAAGGTATAACACGAAGACAGGGAGTATCAAATGGCCACCCTCCCCCTTATAATCGATGAGTGATTCTGCCCTCGGGCTCCCGGAACACAATGCACGGATGCAACGCGGAAATACAACAGACAGATGCTATCGACCGCTGCATTTATATTTTAGGAAAGTTTGACAACGAACTACAAGTTATATGAAATTATTTATAGTGTTTTAATTTATTTCTATTACGTTATTGTAATTTTCTTTGTGAATAAAGTATGTTTATATTGATTTTTTAAAGAAGCCTTTATTCACAAAGAAAATTACCCTAAAATAATAGAAATAATTATATAAATAATTTCATTGTAGTTTCAATAGGTTTATTTTATTTTGAAATGTGAAAGTTAATTCCATAATTTATAAATGTTAAGCACTTATAATATTACTCGTTTATGCCCGCGGCTTCGCACGCGTTATTTCTATGGAAACGTTTAAGGGTGATTTCTATCCCATGGGAACTGATTTATGGGATAAAAAGCCTATGTTTGATTCCATTATTAGAATTACCTATATGCAAAATTTCAGCGAGATCCGTTCAGTAGTTTTGGCGTGAAGAAGTTACAAACATCCATCCATCCATCCAAACTTTCGCATTTAGTGTGATTATTTATACCGTTGTAATTTATTTCTATTATTTGATTGTAATTTTCTTTGTGAATAAAGTATGTTTATATTGATAATATAAATAATTTCATTGTAATTTCAATAGGTTTATTTTATTGTGAAATGTGAAAGTTAATTCCATAACTTATAAATGAGCAATTATAATATTATTGTTTTCTTATTATTAGTATTTGTTTTTTAAATTTTATTTATTATTGTACTTTGTTTATGTGTGTATTCCACCTTGGACATATACTGAGAAAAACCATTTTAATTTTGTCTGGTTTAAGAGTTTATTTAAAAATTAAAGTTTTCTTTCATGCCTTGATGACCTCTAACGATAAATGTGACTTTCAAAATTCAGTATAATACAGTGTATTGAGGTGACTAGTTTCTGGTCGGTAGACTTTAAATAACGTTAATTAAACTAACAACTTTAATTTAGCAAAAGCCCCAATTACTACCTATTACCTACCTAAGCTAGCTTTTTAATAATCTGTGTCATGTTATTACGGATTGAATAAAATAAACCTTCGGATTGATTGGTAGGTATAAACTCCCTTGGGTTACGCACATAAAAAGGATGTATTGAATCCGCTTCATCGGCCCATAAATGCGAGCCTTGATTGAAGTGTAGGCTGGAAATATTTGGGCTGCCTATTCAGAAAGAAAAGAAATAGGATTCTTTGGTGAATGGTTTAGTGCCTGTATTTATTGCCGACCCTTAATACCTGACTTATTTAGCGTGATGAAGCTTTCGTATGTTCTGACCGAATTGCTTTATGTATGTTTTAGTAGGTTGATAAGTTTGCGTAGGTGCTTATATCGGACATTTGAGGTCATATGACGACCTCCGTGGCGCAGCGGGCGAACGTCCGCCTGCGACGCAGGAGGTTGCGGGTTCGATTCCCGCCTCGGAACAAATTTGTGTATGATCTGCAGAAATTTGATTCGTTGTTCTGGGTGTTTTGTATTTATAATAAAAAATATGTATCTATGTAGTGTATTGTATTAAGTATATCAGTTATCTAGTACCCATAACAAGCTCCACAAGCTCTGCTTAGCTTGGGGCTAGATAATGCTGTGTGAATTGTCCAGTGTTATTTATTTATTTAAATCATCTCCAAAATAAAAGATTTCAAAATGAAACCAGCCTATCATAGACAGCCTATAAAAGCTTTTGTCTAGGCTATAATAGAGAAAATTTCAGACGTTGCGAAAATAATAAAATTAATTTTCAAAATATTTAGATATTTTTAATTTATTATAACTTCTGCTGCTTCACAACTTTGACTCACTGAAAGAGAACTTTCCTAGATTGTAATTAATAATCTTTTGAAATTGGCTCCAGTCATCTATTATGTCACACGAATAAATCAAGGCCCTTTATAAACTTCAGGCCTGCCAAAGTCAGGGCATAACTCATAATTGATTGCCTGATAATAGTTATAATGTAACTCTGTAGTCTCTGGTAGTAACCACTGATCTTACCAAATAGGTAATTTTCGTGATATTAAATTATTGCCTTCCAAAGTTCCACTTGTGGATTTATTTTTCCGTCTACGAATATCTTATGAGGTGACTAGCGGAAAATTTCGGTTTCGAATACCGATAACCTCCCTGCAAAATTAGTTTAAGATCCGTTCAGCCGTTTAGGCGTGAAAATTTAACAGATAGACAGAGTTACCTTCGCTTTTGAAATATTAGTATGGATAATATTAAAATTTGAAAAAAAAACATCTCTTTTCATCTTCAAGCGAACCACCTTAACATTTATTTAGGGATGAAATGGAATTCACAACATAAGAGAGTAGTTCAGGACAAGATGGAAAATGTAAAGCTAAAAGAATTTTGGAGTTGCATCGTAGGTACCTACGTTGTATTGTAACAGGCATGAAACAATTTTGTTGTGAAAGAAAAAGACATAAACATTCCTCTAGCTAGACTATGAATAGTATTTCCCAGTCTTTCAGACTTACGGACATATGAACGGACAGAATAAAAAATAAAAATTATAAAATAAATAATGCTGGTGAATTGTATAGCTGGACAATTCACACAGCATTATCTAGCCCGAAGCTAAGCAGAGCTTATGTTATGGGTACTAGATAACTGATATACTATAATACCCTACATAGATATTTTTATTATATGAACATAGAAAATATCCAGAACACCCTGGACATCTGCAGATCGTACACACATTTGTCTTTAGACGGGAATCGAACCCGCAACCTCCTGCGTCGCAGGTAGACAGCAGTGGGTGCTCACGGGTTGATTAATAATGTCCTCCTAGCTGAATTTCGACCACGGCGGCGGCAAGTCTCATCGGTGACTAGCCAGATGCGCAGAACATATTATTGTGCACAAGTGTGTGCACAAACACAGATGCACTCTCCATTCCCTCATTCTCATAATCCAATGGGACGGCAGACCGACACGACCAGGGAGAGATCAAGCGCAGAACCAACGGCTGAACATGCTTTCCGAGACACGGGGGTGTAACATCGCCAACTTCCTGACTCCGGGCTGCTACTGTGAATTTTTCTTGCTACAAAAACCACTATAACAACTATTAGCCCGACCTGGGATTTGAACCCAGGACCTCATAATCAGCGGTTGAAAAAGCTGTCCGCTAGACCAACGAGGCTCACGGGTTGATTAGGCGGATAATAAGTACCTACCTAGGTATCTAAAATATCTATACTCGACGCCGCCGCACCGAATAAAACCTCCAAATGCCTACAAATTCTCCAGTCCTTACGTGATTATGTGAATGCCTACATTCGTCTGAATGCGAGTAGACACCAGACGGGCCAGGCGAAGGGCGACGGAAGGGCAGACGGGCAGACTGCACTCAGACGAGACGTTGGACGAGACCTTCTGTTTGAACTAACTTTCACTCGTGGGTTTATCCGTCTACCTTCATCGGAGAACTAATCAAAAAGTTTTTTTACCTTATCTTGCTCAAAAAGTGCATCCTAATTGTAGCTTAGGGGGCCTAAAACTCGAGTTTAATACCTAGGGCTAAAAAGTATTTTTTTCTTTTTAATTTTGGTTTAAAATCATCAGCCCGTACCGTACAAATCATTTGTTCTCTTACATAAAAACTCGACTTCTTGGTGCTCCGTCAATCTTTTTTTTTTAAAATAGAACCTTCTTGGTGATGTTTTATGAAGGTTGATTCTTCCCTTCACGATATAATGCGAATGCTGTTTCGTAGCGGGTTAGATAGAAATTTAAAAAAAGAGATGGTATTGGCGCTAAATCTCTAGAATTTTCCTCATTCCAAATCACAAACGTTTAATTTCTGAAAATTGTTTAATTTTGAATTGTTTTATTTTCTCGCAATCGAAGTGAAAAGTAGAGTGTTTTACTCGGGCCAAAACCACCCATTCCATCCCTCGCTACGCTCGGGAGTATAACAACCTCGTATATAATGGGATGGTTTAGTCCCTTGTAAAACAATCTACTAGGTATTAAAATAAAGTTTTTCCGTGAGCTTTAGGTAGGTAAGTACCAACCTACTGCCTATTTTATAAAAGGCAAAAATTTGTGAAGATATATAAGTCAAAACAACGCCAAAACTACTGAATAAATCAGGCTCACACTTTGCATAGGTATAGTTCTAGATCTGGGTTAACTTATAGGCCTCATATATCTGTACAGGCGAACGAAATGTATTTTTATTTTACCTCATCTCACTAGCGTATATGGGTCCACTGCTGGACGCAGGCCAGCCCCGATAAGCGCCTTATTGATTTTTATCCCATGGGGGTAATGCCAATAATCCCCACGCTGGGCATGCGGGTTGGGGATCACAGTTCGGTGATAGAATTGTTTTGCCGGGGGCGCTGCTGCCCGCTCCCGGTTGATATCCCTTAGTCGCTTCTTACGACACCCGCGGGAAGAATCGGGGTGGTGTAACTTCTAAGCCGGCACCAAACTGCTATACTTATAGCCAATGATATTATATATAAAATCTCATTGCTTATAGCCTTTTTTTTTATTCGCGAGGAAATTCATTTACGAATAAACTGGTCTTGGGGGGGACCAGAATTATGTGTGAATCGACGCCCTGAAAAGGACGTAATACCCACTAAAACCTCCGGTGTCCCTCTCGCCATTTTCGCCGAACCACGGGAACATTTAAAACCTCCGCGGCTCGACTGGCGTCCCCTCTTCCTCCTATACATGGCCGACGAGCCCACCGATCCACACACTCGTCGACCCCATTCTTCCGAGACCTTTCCTCCCAATGTACTTACAGCCTACTTTTACTGCAAAAAAAAACACGAGAAGCGGCCACAAGCTATTACCTACCTATTTTAGGTAAAGAAACAAAACATGTCTTTTAGTATGTTTTCTAAGTATCTTTGAAGGTGAGCTTACGTAAGCTGGTAAGTCCGAGAAAGGTTGCAGTAACGAAAGTCGTAAACTAGGCAGTAGGTAATTAGTCCAAGACCAGACGCAGGAGGGCGAAATTGCCGCCCCGTTCGGCTAGATACGTTGTTCAATTAATCCAATTACTAGATACGGTGTTTATCGTCCAAATATTCAGATTTTGTACGACATTTAACTAATTGGATGTAATTAATGTTGGACTAAAATCCGACGTATTTTATCACACACTAAAAGCTACATTTGATTAATTCTCACTCTTCATCAGCCCAGATTCGTCCACTGTTGAACATGCTTCCCCCAAACGAGGAGGGTTTTGTCATTTTTGATTCGTTTATTGACGATAAAATGTAGGTACCTAATTAATCGTAAAAGACGCTATTTTTGATGTAGTTTAATTAACCCAAGATAGATTTAGATTTAACATCCGTAAGGACCTTCTCGTTAAATACGAAGCCTAGACAACAAAGGAAAGCAGTGACCTAATCCGACTTCGGTTTAAATCTCCTTCAGGGCGTAATTAATTCTGTATTTGTTCTGTGCCTTTCGGTAGGTAACGCAATTGTTTTGTGCCCTAACAATAGAACAGACCATCAACAATCAAATGATATCAACAAAACAGAAATAGTATTTACAATTGAAATAATTGAGCTAACTGCAGACTGTTGCAAAAAATCTACAGGTAGCTCAACTGATCCACGTCAATACCAGTCGGAAGCGTCCCCAAGACGCTGGCTGCATTGCACCGCTCTATGGCAATGCTGATGCGCTGCGCCAGATACTCACCAGCTCTCGGGTCACGCGTCGCTTCGACCAGACGCTCAGATCAACAATGTGATTCTGACCATAGATACCTACAATGCGTACCTACCCTGTAAATCATTCTTCGAGCAAACAAATCCCTGAATAGCGTTAGGTATTTGCTAATCCATAATTCACGTAAGCCTCGGGGGTCGTGTCCTGATTAATCTCTCCCCACCTTTCCACATCACTTAGCTACATAATGAAAAGCAAACACCCACAGTGAGGCATTGAAAAATTTAGGTACCCTAGGTACCTTGCGAAAACTGCGAAAGAGAAAAGGCTGGTCTACACGTGATGTTAATAGCGTCTAGACTACGCTTAGCGGATTGTAAAGCAGTGTAGGCACAGAGGTCGTCGGGTCGGACCTTGTAATCAGCAATTCACCTGAATGTCATTAATTAGAATTTCAGGTTAGTTACTGGAAAGTTTGGTGTTACATGTGCTCAGCTAATGAAAATTGTGCTGTAACTTTTTGCATAGCAACGAATTTTACACATAAAATGAGCAAAAACCTACCTATAAAACTGTGCTCTGGCTTGCCTAAAGCCTTAATTTAATGAACATAAAATTTAATATCATAAATGTGTTCTGCTTAGGCTAGTGCAGATTTAGGATGTGTAATCCGCTGTTGGAAAAGCATCTTTATTCATTTGAGTTAGGATTGAGATCCCAAAGCTGCTAGGATTTGCAGCTTAGGTGCAGCCGAGTTTATTTCATAGGAAGTTCATGAATTTTTTAAGCGGAAGCTGTCTGTGTCGGGGCAGATGCCAGGACGTCTCGTTAGTTTTGCGAACCCGAACGCAAAGCAGTCTTTTAGATGTTTGCGTTAAACTTTTTTATCAAGCATGCTTCATTTTGCCGAGTCTCAGCTGTACTAAGACTCGCTTACAAGCTCTCAAGTCGCGACTTAAAAATTATTCCTCAGATATTATCCCGTCGAACATTAAATATTCGTCTGCAAAAAAATAGGCTTAGATAAAGCGAGACTAATCATCCCCGCCTACGTTCTCCCCAGTTTTATTTTACAGCATAAAATAATTCTGCGGTAATAAAACCCGTGCCAGTGTGCGTGGCCCAATTCCGCCGGTAGCGGCAGTGAGCTTGAAGGGTCGTGGAAGGAAAGAGCCTACACTATTTCGTAGGCTGTGGGTCTACCTCGCAGCCTTTCTCACGCCCCCGCGTCTAGACACCGACATAGCTAGCTCTACTTAGACTTACATAATTCGCCGCTCCCTTGCACGCACCAAATATTCCAAATATTGGGTTAACTGTTCGACTTTGTTACTCGTAGTTATGATTTATAGACTATCAGAGGTCGCAATTCTCGCTAATTCACATTAGTTACGCACATTTAACTAAATCTTTGAATTTGCTCGCAGAATTCTGTGGGATACGTCGCTGTCTTTGTTTGGTGTTAAGTAACTGTGGAATTTATTGGTTTGGTATTCCATTTAAGCTAATAACGAAGCCGACAACTCTTATAATACAACACTTATAATATGAATAGACACAGGTAATATTTATTAATGCCGATATTCAAATCAGTGCAATTTCCTTATTATGGCACACCTTATTAAAAATTAGCTTAGCTTTTATTTAACTTTCAAAGTATGTAACTGTGTTTGTATGGGTGGAATCTTTCAACTCAATTTTGAAGCATATAATTATCTTCAACCGGTTGAGCTGAAATTTTGGATGTACGTTTAGTTTGGATGCATTAAAAGTTTGTATTTAAAATAGGTTTTTTTTAAATATTAATACTTATTTTCTGCTAGGTTACATTACGTGGTGTTCTTCTTTCTCTGCGTAAAACTAGGTTCAGTCAGGTGGTCTTAAAAATCTGGGAAAAGGCTTGAAGTTATTTATGTTTACAAAAGGTCGGGACGACGAACGCCTAAAAAATTTTAATATTTAAGTCTGAGATTGTGCCAAACTCATCGGCCGCTGCCGTATTGAAAATAAAACGGTAAGCATTAGGTAGGCCGAGTAGCAAAGGAAACAGCTCCTTTCAAATCCTCTGGTTTCTTCATCACTTTCAATTTTATAAGCTATTGGTAAGCTAGCTTATCTTATTCGGTTAGGTTGAGTTTAGTAGTCGCTGTTTTCAATAACCGCTGTTTTCAATAACCCATCGTTCTGTAGTTATTCCTTCAGAACTTAATGATCCGAGGAATAATTTTGACTGGTGATGGTTTCTGTCGCAGCTCATTTTATCGTGGCTCCTTGTTTTTCATGTAATATCTTGGTTTACACGTTCTGTGAATTATAAAAGAATGGATCACTAGGTTCTTTTCTCTCTACAAGCCGTGGACTTTTTAAGTAACGTCCTCTTATTCGGTGTCTCTCAGTCCGGTCCTCTTCCTTTAAGATATACTCTTGACCGTTACTCGCTAGGTATTGTATACATTTGTTCTATGTATATAAAAGTACATTACATCAAAAGGCAGAATAAACTTTATCCTGAACACACTTGGTTGTTTTTAATATCGGTGATGCCGAACGAAGATAGATAGATAGATGGTTTATTTGGTTCACAAATGGACGCCACAAAATACGATCAAACATAGACAAGTAGGTAGGTATATAAAAACAAAACTAGAATTAAAATTTAACTTAACTAAAACGAGTAGGTACAAAACCTAAGCAAGTTACAAAGGAAAATCGTTGAATTTTTTTTTATACCTTTTTTGAACTTAGTAAACTAGCGGTTTGCACCCTAAGCTGTATAAAAGGGGTGCGTTGCGGTGCACGCAGGGCGGCTGGCGAGGGTAGGCTGTCTAGACTGCGCCCCACACGACACTAATTAATATTACCACCGTCCGTCTGTCTGTTACACGGCTGGGCTGCGGCTCTGCAACAACACGCACTAAATGCCCTTGTAACTGCGAATGTAAAAACGCGGATGTATTGCAATCGTTCAAATATGTAGAGTAAGTTGATCATTTTAAAAACTTCATGGATAAATTAACTCCGGAAAAGTTAGTTGCCAATCCGAATAGAAAATGATATTAAATAGATGTAGAGATAAAGCTATGAAAGTTCTGAGAAAGTTTAAATATATCTCTACAGTTCTAGAACGGTAACTTCAAATCTGAATCATCATCATCATCATCATCAGCCTATAATAGTCCACTGTTGGACATAGGCCTCCCCTAATGAGCGCCATAGCGCCCTGTCTTCAGCTTGCCAAATCTGAAGATGATAATGTAGAAATGTAATTGCTATTGTTGAGATGTTTATTTAAACTTAGGGCGATGTTTAAATATTTCATACAATCAGCTGTGTTTTGTCTCGACGAAATTATCTACCTTAAAACATAGCAAAGCGATTAGACTTGACCGCCGTACAAACTCAATTCTCCAAAGTCCAATAATACTCCGTGTAGACTGTGTCAAACTAGCATTAACCCAGCTTTTATAGCGTCTGCTCCGAAATTGACACTTTAGCACCAAGACAATTTGCAGACGACATACTTTGGACCAGCCGATTACTGAACTCTGTTGCCTGATTGCCGTGAAGATCAAAACGTGCATGAACCAACCTAACCATTCAAAATCGGTCCCCTACCTATCGATTGCGACATGACAACCGATTACCTACACGTAGGCCGATTAAAATTCTGTAGTCTGCTAGGGGGCTCGGTTCTGTCGGCCGATAAAAAGTCTACAGTCTACGAGGGGTTGCGTAGACAGTGGTATAGGCAGCGGCGGCGACGACGGCGGCCCAGAATGCACTTTGATCGTTAAACACAGCCTTCGACTAACCTCCAGACGGTCTGTCCTCCGATACCCGTCACTTGTTTGCTGTACCTACAAGTACGTCTAGACAAGAAAACAATATTCACTTGTCTTCAAATGTAGGTTTTCAAACACCTGCGAAAAACACTTTGATGTTTTGATGATCACATTACGACGGTGTGTATAATAATGGCTGAGGTAGTGTGTTTTACAGTTGAAAGTAGGTAGGTATTTATTTTAATGACTTTATAATTTGAATGTCTGGTCAATTCTGAGCTTTCTATCTCAATATTCGTTGGTGTAATGCAATCTAATCCGAGGAGATTTGAGCTGGTCGGAGTCATAAATGAACGTATTAGTTACTAGTTTATGCCCGCGGCTTAGCACGCATCGTTTCTATGGAAACGTTTAAAGGTGATTTATGTCCCATGGGAACTGATTTTTGGGGTAAAAAGTAGCCTATGTTTGACTCCAGGATTAGAATTACTTGTGTGCAAAATTTCAGCCCGATCCGTTCGGTAGTTTTTGCGTGAAGAGGTAACAAACATCCATCCATCCATCCATCCATCTATCCAAACTTTCGCATTTATAATATAAGTGTGACTAGCGGCCTGTCCCGTCTTCGCACGGCTGGATATTTATTTGATAAACATTTAAAATATAGCCTATGTTACTCAGGGACTATGTAACATTCTCGTATACTCGGGAATAATGTAGCATTCTAATAGTGAAACAATTTTTGAAATCGGCTTAGTACTTTTTGAGTTTAGTCGTTACAAACATACAAATCTCTCCTCTTTATAATATTGGTGTAGAAAATCTGATCCCTTTAACAGCGATAATGGATTTTCCGTGTAAAAATAACCTTATATTCGAATAAATACATTTGACCTACACATTCCAACGATTGAAATTAAATAAATACAATTCAATCTTGCCAAAAAGTTACGAAAGCGAATTGTGTCATAAAACGGCACCTAAAACTAAACGTCTCGTAAACCCATCTAGAAACATAAAATCTCGCCTCGCAAAAATAAACTTTATTGCTTGATTAAAAGGATAAGTTATTAGACCTTTGTTGACTTGTGTCATTGAAGGGCAGAGCAGGCTGTATGACTCGATCCGTCTGGGTCGACATCGATATGTGCAGACAGAGATTGCCTCAGACTGCATCGAGTAGGTACAGTCATTGCCTAAGAGATTTGAACAGATGAAGACTTCCAAAACCCCGTGTACACACAATTCCAGACACCATTGCTTAAGTTGCTGTACACACTCGCTGATCAAATTTAAATAATATTTTGTTAGATCACTTTATTTTATCCTAGCCTAGTCCACAAATGACAAATCACTCTTAGCAGCTATACTTTACCTACCTACTTAAAGTAACTGCATACATTGTGATAAATATTTAATATTTACATTACATTACATTTCAAGCCTTTTATTCAGAAAAAATATTTACATTTTGTTACTTAATACTATTGCTTTGTTACGTCATCGAAATTTCGTCTGTTTGCCTTCTTTTTGCAAAGGCCTCCTTCAACCCCTTCCACTTTATTCTATCTCTCGCCAAACTTATCCAAGTTTTACCTGCTATGTTTTTAGCTCGTCCTCCCACCTTTTAAGCTGTCTCCCTCTTTTCCGTTTATTATATTTAGGAAACCAGTCCATCAGCGTTCTGCTCCATTTGTCTAATATTTATTTAGAATTAATTAAATCAGAGTGCCTTGTGCTCCTACGGCGAATAAATATGTATGAGTATTTCTCATTATGATGATCATTGTTATTATGATTAATAAAATGCAAAAACTCTAGTTACAAATCAGGAACTCAACAACGTCTGAAAGAATTGCTTAAATGAAATGCGCATTCTCGACTTGACTATTCATTACAGTCATTAATTACGTATTAAGATGAAATATCCTGCTCATTGAAAGTTCAGCGCTTTCTGGAGTAGAGCGGGTTTAGCGGCTATAGGAATGTTGTAGTTTAGCGGTTACTGTGGTCTTTTCTTACCAGAGCCAGAGGCCAGGGGTCGGCCGCCACCGGGAACTCTTTTCTCAAATCATCTCAATGCACTTTTTAGTAGATTACTAGAAAATTATCTAACCTACAAGTACCTACCGTAAAAAGGGTTGAGATCCCAAGTAGAGCTAAGTCGACCATTTTATTACATTCAACTATAAATTGGCAAATTACCTCTTATTTGCCGACTTATAGATGAATACTTGAATGTAATGAGATGGTAAAAAGTTTTGAGATCCCAAGTAGAGCCAAGTCGACCATTTTATTATATTCAACCTTATATTGGCAAATTACCTGTTATTTGCCGACTTATAGATGAATACTTGAATGTAATGAGATGGTAAAAAGTTTTGAGATCCCAAGTAGACCCAAGTCGACCATTTCATTACATTCAACTATAAGTTGGCAAATAACAGGTAATTTGCCAACTTATGGTTGAATTTAATAAAATGGCTGACTTGGCTCTACTAGTGATCTCAACACTTGTTCCGCGAAAGTATTGCGAGAGAAGACTTACCAGATTAATATTTTTGTTCGGATAGCTCCTTCTGTTAGGCGCTGACTGTACCCACTACGTCTGGGTTCACCTTCAGACTCTCCGGTCGGCGCGCGCTCGCGAGCGCACTTTGTCTAGTCTAGACGAATTGCATTATGGAAATTTATATACCTAGACGCCTATTTATACAAACTGAAAGTTTGTTTGTTTTTACTTTAAAATGCTGTTTAGTTTTTTTTGAACAAGTGTTTAATTAAACATTGAGCAGTTTTTGTCTAGTAGACTGACCACAGAAATGACGAAGTGACGAACTTTTTAGAAAGGTAGTTACTGTTTATTTAGACGTTTCGGCTTTAATGATGTTTAAAGTTAAATGTCTTGCTAGTGGTACATTTTTAACCGACTTCAAAAAAGGAAGAGGTTCTATATTCGGCCTGTATATTCATGTTTTTTAAACATTTTTAAGTAAGTATGTAAATATTTATGTTCCACGAATTCCGAATTCTTTTGGAGGTGGACGAGGTCCTATAAAAATTTATTCCCGAAGAATTAAATATCCTACTTACCTATTTATTCCACAAATCTTTATAAAACAGTGTGAATAAATAATAAATGAATAAATAACAAATAATGCTGGACAATTCACACAGCATTATCTAGCCCCAAGCTAAGCAGAGCTTGTGTTATGGGTACTAAATAAATGATATACTAAATACAATACACTACATAGATAGATTTTTTTTATTATACTTAGAAAACACCCAGAACGCCCTGGACAAATGTCTGCAGATCGTACAAACATTTGTCTCGAGACGGGAATCGAACCCGCAACCTCTTGCGTCGCAGGCAGACCTTCGCCCGCTGCGCCACAGAGGTCGTCTCGAATGTTAGGGAATTAAAATTTTCCAAAACAATCCAATTATTATTCGATTTATGGTAGAGACCTTTACAATACGTATCTTCTTCTGAATCGAAAAACACATACCTTGACACCTGTTGTAAAACGACGTGGTATGCTGTTATTGCTCCAATAACACGGGCAAACATCCCAGTATTCGCGATGCTATTCCGCTAACGTGTATTTTATTATCCTCTAAAATAGCAGTCTCTACTGTTTCATAGAAGACATAAAAGAGACACGTACCGCATTATCAAATATTTATAAGTCTTTGTTCTGCCTGACTGATTGATTCATTCAGACTATACACAATTGATCGCCGATCACTGTAATTTGTAACCTAAGTATAACTAAATTTGCATTTGCGTTTAAGTAGACGCTTTTTCAAATTGAATTATCAGTTCGATACGGGATCTAATAGGTACTTTATTACAAGTGACAGAAATCAACCCTTTTTTGACGACCTCTGTGGCGCAGCGGGCGAAGGTCCGCCTGCGAAACAATTAAAAACAATGAACAAATATCTGCAGATCGTACAAACATTTGGAATCGAAAACGCAACCTCCGGCGGGTTGCGTTTTCGATTCCAAATGTTTGTACGATCTGCAGATATTTGTTCAGGGTGTTCTGGACGTTTTCTATGTATTATAAAAAATATATATATCTATGTAGTATATTGTATTAAGTATATAAGTTATCTAGCACCCATAACACAAGTTTTGCTTAGCTTGGGGCTAGATAATGCTGTGTGAATTGTCCAGGATTATTTATTTATTTATTATCTTTCCCCGTACTGACTGCACAAGCGCTCGCTGTATAACCGCCGGTCAGTACCCATACCCACCCTTTAAACATTTAAACTTAAAAAATTAAATAAGTTATACCTACTTTTTAACACTGTTACTTCAATAACAAAGTCATAGACATCTAAAATGGTTTGTTAGAACTTCGAGGGGAAATTCATTGAGTACCGAAATTGCGGCGAGCGGCGCATCATCGCCGTCAAATTTATCGACGTAGGTCGCCCCCCTGGACTCGTGTTCGGGATTCGGGCCACTCTTTAATAGTGTGGAGTCAGCTCCAACATGGAGGGAACCCCACGCGTCGCCCGTCGTCCTATTTTCTCTCCGTAGTTGGGGTGTTAGTTTTGCCACTAAAAATATTGGTAGGTGTTATTTATTTCTCTCTGTTTTTTGTTTTGTCAGTAAATATTAGTTGATTTCCGTGTTTCTCGATAACTTTTTCTGTTGTCAATAATTTTTTCAAAATTTCGGATTTCTGTAAGTATCTAACTGTTACAATATCACTTTAATTCACAGTGTCTTCTCATCTTCAAACTTCGCCAATGATGTTTCACAAAGATAGTGTAGGCAACTCGTAGATTAGGTCCCAATTGTATAAGCATTCAAGTGTAGATTATACATTATTAAGTTCAAATCGGTATGGTTACCAAATTTTTTATTCAGTAAGCGCACTTTGCACACTATTTGTCCAAAAAGGAGTTCGTACAGTTGCCGTAATCACTCGCAGACGGCGCGCCAACCGTTAGTTATGGCCGCTCCACTTTAAACCTCATCCATTCTAATTTAGCAAAAGTGCCGACCGATAACGTGGAGGAAGAACTCATATCCGCTGACTGGCGGGAACACTAGTCCTGGAACGTATAATGACACTGTGTCAAAAATACAAGGTTGCTTCCGTGTCAAATAGCTATCAGTCACCTCATTTCTATTTTCAGATCGGTAGCAGTTAGCATATTTTACCTAAGTACATAAAACAAACAGTGAATATATATTTGTTAGTTTTATATTTTAAGATAATTTGCATAGTTCAATACTTTAGTTTACATAGTTCATATTCTTTACTCAGGTGCTTTGCTGTTCTCCCTGGTCATCTGTTTATTCCTTTTTGGCCTTATAGTTTAACCTTTTGACGTCAACCCCTCTGTTTTCGGAAACCGCTAAAAGCGGCACATGTAACGGTGTATGTTACCACAATAAAATAAATAAATAAATACAATTTTCTTGTCCTCATCCTATCAAAAAAGCTAGTAAGTGCTCAACTGGGAGGTATCTAATTAATGAACATGTTATCCATGTTGATTTAATTTGATGTCAGTGTCTTGTTTGCTGATGAAATTAATTTAAATGACCTCTGCTTCCATTATCAAGTGAATCCATTGTTATCAAGTGAACTAGGTATAAAGGTATGGCACTAGTATTGTAGTCTGCGAACCTAATCTCATTCGGGGTCTTGAGAACCCGCCTCTATTGTCTGTTTAAACAATACCTATATAATGCCGAAGTGTCTGGTTGGACTTGTCTTGTCTATACTGACTGACGGACAATGCGCCGAGGTTTGACTCACATGGATAGTAATTGTTATAGGATGCTGCTGTTGGTGTCATGTGGCGCGACTTTACGCTATTAAATTATCCCGTTTCCCTTTAACCATACTATATAGTTATTCTGTGCCTTTACACGAGGTGGCATGCCACGTGACGTCATTTAATAGCATTTTGTCTGAGACGTCGGACCGTCTGCCCGTGCCAAGCTACCGGTGTCGGTTTCCTGACCGATTTTCGAAGACGTTCGGTATCGGATCTCTCTATCATACGACGGAGAATAAGTATAAGTGAGAATGGGATGGGAAATATCTCCCGCCGTTTTGTAACGAGGCGGATTTCCGCCCAACTGCTCCCGCCCGCCCTTAGAGCGTTATTCACAGTGTATGCGCCGCTAACCCGATAGAATATTATAATTTTAGGTAACCTAGCTACTAATCTTTTTATAAGATATGCATGACTCAGTCCGAGTAGGTACATACATCGTTTGTTTGGGTTTTGCGTAGGTCCAGATTGAATCAGAGCAACGCTATTTTCGATGCCTATACCTACGACATAGAAAACAGATGAATACTTCCTATTCATCTGTTCTCTGTTCATCCGCAACCCGATTTCACCAGCTGCTAGTTAAAGGCCTCCAAACTCTTGTGTTTTCTATGTTGTATCATTTAAATTATCTGTTAACGTAACTTGATCACATTGGTCAAGCACTGCACAAATCCGATCATACCGTTCCGCCGTGAGATGTATGAAACGTAATTAGAAATGTAATTGGGCGTAGCGAAAGCGTTTCTTAATTTGTCTCGCTGAATGAAGCCGTGGTACGGCAATCTGCATGGTGCAGAGCTAGGGCTTTGATTGTTATCTGACTAGGTGCGTGTCGGGAGCTGGGGTGGCCTTAACCTTGAACGGCGCCGTCTGACCTCAGCCCGCGTCATCGTCCACCTCCCCCCCGCCTACCCTGCACCCTCCAGACCCCTTCCCTTCCCGTCTCAACTCACACCCGATAAATGAGCCTGAAACTCGTGTTAAATGTACGCAATAAACGTCTACTCTAACTTGGATGGACGCAGATAATTAATTCTGTCTTCAGTCGATTCTACGCAGAATTCTGATTGTGTCTGCTGTAAAGTGATACTGAATGAACTATTAGTTCTTCGAAGAATCAAGATTGGATTTTATTAAAGTCTGAAGTGAGTTATTGAGCATTCACCATTATTGGCCAATGGACAAAATAAATAATAAACTAAGCAGAGCTTGTGTTATGGCTACTAGATTACAAAGGAATTATTTTTTAAAATGCATGTTTGTCGGTGACTCGCTATTCAAATTAGTCCACGAGGAGACATTTTCTTAAAGTAGGTATCTACCAAAGGTACAAAACTACTTGACCGAAATAAGATAGAAACTCGAATTATCCTTTCAAATACCCGAAGATAAAAAGTGATCGATTTTGTTTTCGTAATAGGAACAGTCTAGACAACAACTTTCTAGAAAATAGGTCTAGCTTACGCAGAATAAATTTTACAACGAAAAGTTGTGAGTTTAGTAAACCAGACTGCTGTAAAACTGCAGGTTGGTCGATGTAAATCAACGGACGCGGCGTCCGGGCGTCCTCTAGACAGCATGGTGTCCATGCGAGGGCAAACTACACCTTGCCCAATCTAGACTGGCAAGTACTCATTGTGTGCACCAGGGCATGACTGCTGTGCCACAATTGTAAATAAAACGCGGACGCTTTTCGGCTCTGCTCTGCGTATTCTACGGTTACGGGATTTTACGAGTATATGCGACGATGTCCTAGCCGATTTTCGGTCCTAGCGGCCAGTCTTAACGGAAACTAACCGTCTGCAATGGATATTATAGTGCACAAATGTGCGTGCAACCACAGATATTATTGTTTATTCTCTGCCCTCACTCCATAATCCAATAGGACGGTAGACCTGGTTGACTACGTCATGCGCAGGACTGTTTCCGATTATGTATAGATATACTTTAGGGCGCTATGGCGCTCAAATATTATTATTATTTATTATGGTAGGCCTATGTTCAGCAGTGGAATAATAATTGGCTGATGATTATTTATTTTAGCTTGAAATTTGGAACGATATGGTTGCTAAGTGATAAAGTCCTTTCAATGCGCGCCAAGTTTAATGATGCCTAAATTTTGAAAATCAGTCCTTTGAACTCCGTCCACCCGCTTATTTTCTTTGACTTACCTAATGAAATACCCTACACAATCTGGTCGAAACGCTGAGGGATGAGGGCATCAAGTTCTGCAAAAAGCAGCACACTGGCAAGAAATCCAAACTCTGGGAGGAGACTCTAGGGCTGATGACAAAAAGACGGGAAACCACCCAAGCGTCTTCGTGAGAGAGGTCAGACCTGAACAAGCGAATTGCGAAGATGGTACGGCGCGACCTTCGGAGCTCCAACACACGCCTCATCGAAGAGGCGATAGAGCGAAACCGAGGGTCCAAAGTATTAACTCAGGAGCTTGGCAGGAGCCGAACCTGACGAACCTCAAAACGCACGACGGAAGGACCGTATTGTCGAAACCGGAGATCTCCGCCGAGGAACAGGATTTCTATGGCCGTCTATACGCTGCACATGCCCCCCATTCCCGACGAGACGACCATGATTCTAGAGCCACCCTGACACGCCACTATGCACTATACCGACTAACTGCCAGACATCAGTCAAGACGAGATCGTGTTAGCTCTGAGGCAGCTTAAAAATGGAAAAGCCCCCGGTGAGGACGGAATAACTTCAGAGCTTTTGAAAACCGGAGGTGCCCCTGTTATACACGAGCTACAGAACCTCTTCAACACCGTCCTTCACAGTGGGAGAACTCCAAAGGCGTGGAGCGGGAGTTTGATGGTGCTCTTTTTTAAGAAGGGAGATAATACCCTCCTAAAAAACTACAGACCCATCACACTCCTGAGCCACGTCTATAAGCTGTTCTCACGAGTAGTGGTCACAAATCGTGTTGCCAGGAGACTCGACGAGTTCCAGCCACCGGAACAGGTCGGATTCCGCGGAGGATTTGACACCATAGACCACATTCATACTGTGAGGCTGATTATACAGAAGTCCGAAGAGTATAATCAGCCTCTGTGTCTGGCCTTTGTGGACTATGAAAAAGCCTTTGACTCTTTCGAAACCTGCGCTGTTCTGGAATCCTTACAGCGATGCCTACTTGGCACTGAGACTATCGTTATATCGAGGTGCTGAGATGTATCTACGAGGCCGCCAGCATGAGTGTCCAAGTACTGGGCCAGCAGTCTAAACCCATCCAACTGCGCAGAGGAGTGAGACAGGGGGATGTTATATCCCCGAAACTGTTCACGAGCGCGTTGGAAGATAATATGTTTAAGACGCTGGACTGGAAAGGTAAGGGCATTATAGGCAAGCAACATAAACGGCGACTACATCTCACACCTGCGATTCGCTGATGACATAGTTTTAATGGCGGAGTCGCTAGAGGAGCTGAACCAGATGCTGGACGGCCTAGCCTCAGCCTCGCGACGCATCGGACTTGAATTTTTCGTCGGACATGGCCACCTTCTTGAATTTTTTTCCGAGTATACTTACCTTCGGCAAATTCTGCAGTTGGGTAAAAATAATTTTGAGAAGGAGGCCAAGAGGAGGATCCAGCTAGGCTGGGAAGCGTTTGGAAAACTACGTCGAGTCTTCTCGTCATCCATACCGCAATGCTTGAAAACTATAGTTTTCAATCAGTGCGTCCTACCCATCATGACCTACGGACACTCACGGTAGGACTGGTCCACCAGTTCAAAGTCGCTCAGCGAGCTATGGAAAGAGCTATGCTCGGAGTCTCTCTGAAGGATAGAATTCGTAACGAATACATCCGACAGAGAACCAAAGTTATCGACATAGCTCTAAGAATTAGCAAACTGAAGTGGCAGTGGGCCGGCCATATCTCGCGAAGAACTGACAACCGCTGGGGCAAACGTGTTCTTGGTTGGAGACCACGACTCGGCAAACGTAGTGTAGGACGCCCTCCGGCCAGGTGGGATGACGATCTGCGAAAGACTGCAGGCAGATGCTGGATGCGGCAAGCTGAAGACAGGTCGCTATGGCGCTCATTAGGGGAGGCCTATGTTCAGCAGTGGACTAATATAGCCTGATGATGATGATGATGATAGTAATTTCGTATAATGATAAGGTGCATTTTGTTATCAAAAATACGTAATCTAATTGTGGAAAATTTTAATTCCTGCATATTTTCTACGGCAGTAAAACAAATCTGTGCCCAATGATTATGGATTCTAATAAAATATAAAGCACAACACAATGCAGAATCATTTTTGGACTGCCATCATGAAGTTCAGATTATTAACATTTTTGTTTCTCCTACAATGTATTGTATTAGCAAGAACTCAATTTATTACAAGAGCTCGTAAATATATTCTACTACCTACTTCTGAACTCACAACATCTAGTTCTAGGGTACCTACTTCAACTCAAAGTAAGTAATTTTTAATTTTTATCTACCTACATCAGATTCAGTACGACTTTTAATATGTGTGTAGGTATGTCTTCTTCATGATTAAGATTTTTGCAATTAGGATGTTTAAACAGCCTGTACTGCAGGGTAGAGGCCTCCCTCCCCTTTTCCCACTGCTTTCTATTTACAGTTATCTGATTTGGTGTTGGTTTCAAAGAACACTTTTTATTTCAGAAATTACATCATGTCCAGAAAAGCAGAGTGTTTTTTACAAGGACGATTTAAATAAACTTATAGATTACGTAGAAAATGAAATGAGAGTTGTGGAAAATTTGAATCAGAGTGTCTACCGGAACGTAAAAAACACTGCCAATGAGCTGATGCTTGAATTAAATGCATATCTTACTGGATTAGAGGACCAGCCCACTCATATTTTAACAACTCTGGATTATATTAAGATCAGACGAGAAAAAAATATCGTGCCACTCGTCAAAACTGCTAATACTACATTAAATGAATTTTTATCAGTCGAACACGCGAAAGTCGCAAAACTATTTGCTGAAATAGCAAAATTGCTGACAGAAAAATATAAAGCTGAACAATATTGCAAATATGCTTGTGATGTTTCATTTCGTAAGTATACGTGTGTGGTTTGTATTGTAAGTAGAGTTGCCAGATGTCCGGTTTTCGACCGGACAGTCCAGTTTTCTATAAGCTTGTCCGGTCTAGAAAATCTTGGTAAACCGGACAAAGCATTGTCCGTTTGAAAATAACAGACAAACATTTCGGAATGAAAGTCCATATGGCATTGAGAAAAGGCTATCTTTCAGATAATCAATCAAAAGAATTTACTGAAAACGCTCTAAATGATTACCAAAGAGCACTAGCTTATAATAGAGAAGTGGTATAACTTTGAAAATAACAATTATAATTATAAGGCTTTTAGTTGTTTAGATCTTGAAAGCGGAAGATTGCCTACGCTGGATCAATTCATTGAGTTATGGTCCTTATCTCCTTGGAAGCAGCAATTTCCCCCTGAAAACATTTATGAAGACCTGGCTGCACTTCAAAGTGTTTTCTCTTTACTTGAAGGAAACTCTCTTAACATGTGGTGCAGATTTTTTTAACAATGAAGCAGCCCCAAATTTATTGAAAATCGTGCAGTATGTTTGTAGAATTCCCATATCAAATGCTGTTGTGGAAAGAATCTTTAGCGTCATGGGAAATGTATGGACAGACGAAAGAAATCGTCTCACCGTAAACACTGTAAAAAGTGAATTGTGCGTTTTCAATAATATAACTGCTAGTTGCACTGAATTCAAAGATACCATCTCAGGCAATAAAACCTTATTAAAAGCAGTGACATCGAGTACTAAATATGAAACAGTAGATACCTACTCTAAATATCGAAAAAATATTATTTTGGTAGTTTTTAGGTTGGTTTTCAGTAAATTCTGTTAGTTAGTAAAAAAATTAAAATTGTCCGGATTTTTTTTTCAACACATCTGGCAACCCTAATTGTAAGGCGCAAACATGTTTCAAAAATAATTGCGACCTTAAAAAAATTTCAGGTGCCGTTCATTTTAATAAGAATACTGTGATCATAAACGAAGATAATTATTTGTGCTCTACAATACCAGAAGTGTTAGATAAAGTAAAAAGATTCCTTTCTTCATTTATGGAAGAGCAATCGAAATCTGTTTCGGAAAACATTAATAATCATAAGCATAAAATAAATGAATCTATTAGTGAACTAAAGGAGAAGTTATCTGAAGCATCTAAAAGCATTTTTGACGTATCCGTAGCTAATGTTCTTAAACTGCAACATGACGTAATTCATGCTGTTGAATCAATTGAAGAATTCAATGCGCAATCATATATATATAGTTTTGGTCTAATAAATGCATTTCTAAGTATGCTCCAACTGGAATTCAAACAGAACATTCTTTTATATAGACAAGAATGTGTGAAATGTGATTCGATGGATTTCCGAATGGGTAAGCTAGATCTCTAATTTATTACCAATTTATTGGGACTAATTATACAAAGGAACTCAAATCATAGGATCATAACTAAACGCAAAGTAGTAGTATCTATAATTTGATAATATTATGTACCTGTAACTTGCTAAAAGTCACCTGTTTCCTTTTTTGCAGGTCCTTCAGAGAAAAGCATACCCAAACTCAACATTTTGGATCAGTTACTAGGCGAAAAAGCTACTAATTTGAAGGATGCATTACAAGCAATCATAAATTCAATATTTTCCGAACTGTATAAAAAACTAAATGATGAAAATTTAGTTCAGAAGATTGTTCATAAATTAAAACCACTCGCGAAAGATTTAGCGGTGCGAACCACCCAGGAAAGAAAGGATTTTGATGACGTGATGGAGTCTGCCCCAGAAAAAGACCGAAAGCTCATGATCGACGATATACGATGAAACTGTTACTATGTTATCGAACATTACTATAGAAAATGAAAAGTTGAAAGATATGATTCATCGCCTGCCATGGTATTAAAGCCATGGTATTACTTACCTACATGGTATTAAAGATGTTCAGCCGATTCTTTCAAATTATCTTTTTGGTAACACAACTAAATAAAATAAAATAAAAAGAGCTTTATTTTTTCCTTACCAGCTAGTACAAAATAGGTAACTATTATATAAATCTTTATCTGAACTTAAACTATAACTATACTATTTACATTAACGGAGTAGCCGTTGTTGTCCGGTAAGGACCGCCTTTAACAAGGAGAAGCCGCTGTATATGGCCTGCCCATTGCCATTTGAGCTCTAGGATCTTCTGTACTACATCTTTTGCCTTGGTTTTCTTTCTGATGGTTACATTTCTGATCTTATCTTTTGTGTTTGTAGTCGTATTCCCATAAAGCTTCTCTCCATGCTTCTCTGACGGACTCCTATTCTTTCCAGCTGTGTCTTAGTCAGAGGCCAGGTTTGGCAGGCATATGTGAGGCAAGGTGCTAGGCATATATTCATTGCTTTAGATTTCAGAGCGATAGGTAAAGTACTCTTAAATACTTCCTTCATTCCCCAGTTCTTATGCCATGTGTTTTTAATTCTTCGAGTTAATTCTTTTTATGTACTGTGTTTGAAAGATATGGTGTGGCCTAAGTAGGTGTAGTCCTCTACATACTCTAGACTCATCGAGTTTATCACAATTGGTATTCTGTCATTGTTAGTCATAATTTTTTTTTTATCTTTGTTCATTTCTAGACCTGCTGTGTTGCTTTGTAGTCTTAATGATTCTATCATGTCTTGGAGGTCTGTTGGGTTTTCTGATATTAATACAATGTCATCTGCGAACCTTAGATGCGAGAAGTACTTTCCATCAAGTTTTATACCTTTCTCGTTCCAGTCTAGTCTTCGGAAGATGCTCTCTAGCACTGCGATGAAAATATACGGCGAGAGCGGGTCCCCTTTTTTGGCTCCGCGCTTTATTGAAAATGAGGGACCCACAGACTCGATCCTTACCCTGGCTTTGCAGCAACTATAAATTTCTTGAACTACATCAATGTAGTCAGGTGTTGACGCCTTGTTCTACCAGAGCTTGCCAGATTGATGTGTGTGTTATTGAATCAAATGCTTTACAATAATCGATGAAACATAGATACAATGGTTTGTTGTATTCCTTAAACTTTTCGACAATTTGTTTCAGTGTGTGTATATGGTCGTTTGTGGAGTAGGTTCTTCGAAAACCAGCCTGTTCTACTGGTTGACTCTCGTCTAAGATTCTAGCCAGTCGTCGGAGTAGTATTGCTGAGAAGACTTTGTAGAGGCATGGCATGAGACTTATTGGTCGGTAATTTATTATAAGATTATTTTCCAGACAGTCATAAAGAGATTGGGCTGTTTCATTTTTAGAGTGAATGTGAGTCTCAAGTATTTCCTAAAATTTTTACAATCAATATTTTGTGTAGGAAGTTTACCATAATTGAAGCGTGACTGTTCTTTTCTTGTGAGAGATAGTGTTAATCTTATCATCCTGTAGTCACTTGAGTGATTGATTCTATGAAGAACACTTGTATTCTCTACATTTTTTGGCAATAAAATCAATTTCGTTTTTTGATTTACCATCGGGGGACATCCAAGTCCATCTAAGTTTTTCAGACTTTTGGAACAAAGTGTTTGCTATTTTTAGTTTGTGATTGTGCTGCATACAGAACTCTATAAATACTTGCCCTCTCTTGTTTCTGATACCGTAGCCATGCTTACCCATAATTAGTGTTTCATTAGATTCTAGTTTGCCAATTTTGGCATTCATATCTCCCATTAAAATTATATTTTTTGTGATCTTGCTTATTGCCTTGTGGAGATCGTTGTAGAATTTATCTACTTCATTTTTATTTGCACTTCCGGTAGGCGCATATGTTTGAATGATTGATATTTCGGTGTCACATATAATGTCTGCAGTAGGACGGACTCTTTCCGAAATGGGAGCAAAATCCGATACTTTTGTGTTCTTTTGTTTTTTTACTAGGAATCCGATTCCTCTTTCTCCTTGCTTTTGGCCATAATTGTAGATTATATATTGACCTCTGTCTTCTATTTTAAGTCCTTGTCGTCTTGTCTCAGATAAACCTTGTAGGTATATCCCATTTTAGGAGTGATAAAGCGTGCTCTAGTTCTATAATTCTAGCTTCATTTGCTAGTGATCTGACATTGAATGTGGTTATGTAGTATTTGCTTTTTCTTGGAGGGTGGTAGTCTACTACCCCCGCGGTGACTAGCCGTACTGGGGGAGATTTTATAGATTTTTTTCCATTTTTGGTTTTGGAGTTGGTTCCTAGTTTGGTTTTGGTTTTGGTTCCTAGAGGTGTCGATGTCATTGTTTGAATGTGGGAGGGGCCTTGTTTGTTGCTATTCATCAGAGTCATTTGATGACTGACCTGTAGTGTAAGCCGGAGTATTGCTTAATTTTTTGAAGTAGCCAGTTAGTAGTTTGTCATTGAGTTGTGACCTTTAGGCATTATGTTTTTCTTCACGTTGGATTTTTTGGCTGCCTGGAATTTAGTGAGGTAACACAACTATTATAGGTACCTAAATTTAGGGTGACGGCTAAGTGTTGCTAATAAATATCGGTCACCCTCTTTGAGGATGACCAAAAAGACACATCCATTACTGATGCATGTAGGGGGTTACGACTTCTGTTTCTAAAATGTTCACGCTTGTTGATCCTTTCGCAGGAGTCATAATAGATAAAGGTAGTAGAGGTGTAAAAGTAACGAAAAAAAGTGTACCCGTGGTGGGAGTTCCCGTAACGCCGGACGGCACCTAGCTTCGGACACTCGTACTATCTCGGCAAGTCGCAATACGTTCGATCCAAAAACGGGTGAAAGGGGCGCGGGGGAGCGTATCGATGCCCGGACACGGGACGCAGTATGCCAGGGACGCGCGTGGCCAAGCTGGGAGAGGTTGTTTCTTGCTTTTGGCGGGTATACAGTGCGTCACATAAAATCTAAGTGAGTGTTATTGCTATGTGTTTGTGTTTATGTGTTTATAGTGATTGTTAATATACTAAGTGATTCATGGATATTTGATATTTATAAAAGTTTTTGTTCATTTGTAAAGAAGTATTGACACAAATGACGTAATTTTGGGGAGTTTCTGTCCCGTGGTACCGGACACAAAGTCGTCCCTTAACGCTGGACAAAATATAAATTGTATTTTCTCATAAGTAGGTATTTATACTTATTATGGCAGATGTTGTACGTTGTTTTAGAGACTAGAAGAACGAAGTGAAATTGAAATGGAGGAGAAGAAAAAGAAAGGATGATGATGAAAGGATGATGGAAATGAGAAGAACGCAAAGGACAAAAAGAAAGAAATGGGAAATATCTATAAAATAGCGATAGAAGAGAAGGGTAATAAACAAAAGGTGTAAAGGTCGAAGGAAAAAGTGGAGATAAAGCAAAGAAAAAGAAAACTATAACTGAAATTAATAATACAAGAACTACTTGCGTAGCGTGCTTAGAAGACCATGACAAAGACTGGATACAATGTTCCAGCTGCCGTGAGTGGTCTCACGAAGCTTGGGCTGACATTCCTGAATGTTCAGAAGCCTACGTATGCAATAGCTGCATGTTTTTTAAGATGTCTGATAATGGGGGTTTGACGTTAATTCCGTCCGGTACTAGGTGCCACTTGCAATGATAGCATTTTTCTTTACCAAAGTTTGATTTAAGTTTTAGTTAATGTTTATGTAGAGGTTGCATTTATGTTAGTTTATTTTGATTTTAAACTTTGTTGACTTACTTAATTAATAAATAAATAAACGTTTTTGAAAACAGTTTCTTTTTTATTGCCTGAAAACCTTAGGTGTCCGTCACTAGGGGACTTCCCCCTATATATTCGTTACTTTATCAATTAGTACTCGTTACTATAGTATCGTTACTCGTTATCGTTACTTCTGATACCTCATCATAACATGCTATGTTAGAGCATCGAATCGAGTCGTACAGGGCCATGATTCTCAAGACACTGGCGATTCCTCAATGAGCCTTTGTGTGGAATCGAAAATTAAATATTTTATTCTGTGAGAGACAAGACTAGTTGTCTATGCCCCGTGTTTTGTTTTTCGATTATTTCTAATGATTCTTTCAATATCATACATCTGGTCTACTCGGAACATTCTTTTCTTAGATCATGCATCGTTCTTTGTAACGTACGTTTTCAAATTCACCTAATAAGTGCGAGCATGCATAAAACATACGTTTTTGTATTTGTATTTTGTATTTGTATCAGCAAACATTTCAAAACACGCATCAACGGTACTTGCGTGAACTGAAACAGTGTAGGTACCCAAAGTACGAAAGATGCGAGTAACGAAATACATTCGTGTGTAATGTTTCGTTACTCTGTACTAGATGGCGCACCCGTTACTCAGTACCGAATACCTACATGGGTTTGCTACGGCTCTAAAAGGTAAGTAACCTAGGCCGCGAGGTAAAGTAAACGCGAATTACTCGTATTAAAATTTCCTAAAGACGATCTTCTCTGAAAATAAGCACCTAATTACCTATGTAACAAAAGGATAATATATAGGTACTATATATCGTTACAAAGGTATATATTATATAGGTCTTTCATTGATAAACAAACGCAGTCCATCCATTGTATTTGACCTTCTGTACGTGCGCGGTGCGGGTGTTAACACCGACGGCAAGGGCAATGCAGGGACATAGGGCGCTCTGCACTGCGGCCGTCAGCGACGACCCTCAGACTTGTCTTGCAAAGGACATATATAAATGTCATGCTGCTCGCCGCTATACATATAAGTGAGGTATAATCTTACTCAGAATAATTCGCTTTACATATATTTGAAATATAATCTTACTCAGAATAATTTGATTGTTTTGAAAAAACTAAAAATTGACTTCGAATCCCTTAGTTTGCGCCATCATTTATTTTTTCACAATCGTTTGGATTTCCTGGAATAAATCGCTTTAAGTGATAAGGCCGCCAGTTCCATTGCTGTTCTCTATATCTATGTTTAATTATAATAAATAAATAATGCTGGACAATTCACACAGCATCATCTAGCCCCAAGCTAAGCAGAGCTTTTGTTATGGGTACCTACTAGATGACTGATAAACTCGTACCTATATACTTACTAGCTGCATTCTTACTACCCGTTGTCCTATTACCCGTTTTCCTGTAGGAATGAAGCATTTTCCCGCGGTAAAAAGTAGCCTGTGTTCATCAGGAATAAATGGGCTTCTAATGGTAAAATAATTTTTCAAATCAGTCCAGTAGTTTCGGAGCCTATTCAATACAAACAATCAAATCTTTCCTCTTTATAATAGAAGTATAGATAATACAATACATTACATACATAGATAGATATTTTTTATAATGCCGATCTAGATACCAATACTCTCAAGATTATTTCTCATGACCTTAATTTTGGACAGTCGAGTGAAAGCGATTCTAGGAACTAAATCCTGTAAAAAAATAATTGAATTCAAACCAGATAGCCAACTTTTATTCGTATCCAAAATTTTGAACGAAACTCTTGGTTTTTATTGCTAAAGTTTCATAATTACCGCAGAGATGCCCTGAAATAATTGAGTACGAAAAGACACCAGTCAAGTCAATTAGCAGTCCAATCCAAAGTTTCAATGTGCCATACGTGTGCCAAGGTGTCATAACATTGCCTTTGAAATGTCAACTAAAGGACGGCTGCGTCATCTTGCGTCATCAATCATCATCTGTGACCACGAGCGAGAGGAAAAAACGTGTACCTATTTGACTCACTGCATTTGTTATTTGCTGAAAATGTACACAGCATACATAAAGGTACTTAACTTAAACCATTAGCACATTAGTTAATGTCAGAAATTAGTATTTAAGGGATCAAACCGCAGAATATGTACCTACATATAACTGCACGCTATTTATGTAGGTTCTATAAGTTAGCTGTTTTTCGTTTTAAATTTAGTTATTTATAACAGGACGATAACTGGTAAGAAACTTCTGTTTTTAATCCATCTAACATAGGTAAATTTCCATCTTATCTGACGAGCAAGTTTATCCTACCCTACTCAATAATCCAATATTCAATTCCATTCAAAAATAAAAGTATCAAAGGTTATGCTGACATCCATCAATGTATCTGGCTGGGTAAATTTTATAATGCCTTTTCTGATCATAAAATATGGTAGTCATGCCTACGTCCAGGGCGAACGAAGGTGATCTGCAGGCTCTGACACACGACGTCGGACAGCGGGATGCAGGAAGCTTATCCTAAAATATATTGTGTTTTATTCGTTCTAAAATAATCTGAGAACTTTATCATTTGAGTGACCTATTAGCATGGCTCTATATAGTCTCTATGGAACAAGTCTCTTCGGAGGCCAAGACACACTTAAGGTCTCTGAGCCTTTGGAGTAAGTATTCAAACTAAAAGTGCTTTATTTTCTTTAGACCTTACAGGACCCTTAGACACTGTTCTTTATGAATGGTTTCATTTACGTAGCCTGTCATTGCGTAGCAAATTTTATGCCATATTTTTGAAGTGAAAACTTCTTTAGCGGCGTTGAGCACTTTTTCTGTAATGGGTATAAAATCTTAAACTCGCGTCAGGACACGTGACCTGATCGAAAAAGCGTAAGACGGATGGAGTGTTAGCAACGACGACATTATGCCGAAGGAATAAAGCTCAAAATTGTGCAGGACAATATCTTCATTATAGCTAGGAAATTTCTTGAAGTTTTGTTTTGAGATAGAGTTCAAAACCGAACATTATTTTTAGGTAAACAGAATAGATAATAGTACTAGTTTCCGACAACAACAATAGGCCCTAGCTTACGTAATAGTTGCTAGCGTCCGGCTCGCTTATACCTACCTACTTATATATCTATAGATAATTAATTTCTCGAACGAATCGAAAAGAAAGACAAGGACAAAAATTTTCATTTATTCATTAATATAATTTTATAATTAAGGTTAGGTTTCGATCGAGTCTATCGTACTGCTTAACGGGTGTAAACAGACCCTTCACGAAGCCGTCAACCAAGCATTCTGTACATGAAACTAAGTAACACTGCGCAAAAATAATTGCTGGGAAACGGAATTTATTTTTGGACTTTAAAAATAATCAGATTTTTGTAGCGGGTAATGGTTTGCGCGCAACCGGCTGTAAATAATTGTAATATTATTTAATATTGTAAAATAATTGTAATAGTTTTAAAGTGTTAAATTTTTAATGTAATATAAATTGTCATGTTTGTGTACGATAGCGCAATAAATGAATATTGTATTCTACCACAAAAATGATAGTACTTTTATACTGATAAAGCAATTGGTGCAAAATTATTCCCTAACCATTCCAAAATATCAAACATGCTCAACGTTAATAATCAAGTTTTCACTTCTGCCGGCACTCCCGGAGTGCAACCCGTCTTTTTTTTTTATATACCTGTCTATTCTTTAAGAATACAATTTTTGCAATAACCCCGACATAGCACGAAAGTTGTGAGTGCAGTGTGCAAAGATTTCGTTCCTTAGATTGATCGAATACTTGATCACAATGGTAGTGACTTGCAACTGCAAGGTGGCAGATGTTTTATTTATCTTGTTTTGCTTATGAATACGCTTAAAATGAGTTGCGAACGATGCGATCAGTTAAAAGACCTTTAGAGTTTTATTTTTAGATCGTGACGAAACGAAAATACCTATAAGGGTTTCGTTTTGATTCGAAATCCTCATACCTTTTTGATCGTCAATTGTTTTTTTTTTGCAGTGATGCATGGTGATTTTTAAGCGACTTCAAAAAAGGAAGATGTTCTCAAATTGTCTGTATGTTTTTCAGTTTGTGATGTGATGTATCATGTTGTCGTTATGGCATGTAAGGTAGACTACACACTGCTATAGCATCGCCCGTTTTTTTCCGAAATTGCCTGACGCTCTATCGCGGGTCTCAATAGGGTCGATCTAAAGCCTCCATCCCACAGCCGCGCACAAACCCCACAAATCGCGCGACACAAGACGCTCTTCAAAATCGCGGCTGTGGGGCTGAAGCTTAAAAGCACCCTCGCACTGCTTGAACAACAAAAATACAAACCAACTGAAAACAAATAATTTCTACCCGATCGTCCGTACCTCAACTAAACTAACAGGTTTATCCTGGCTTTCGACAGCAAAGGCTATCTCTATATCCTTAAGCGACTGGTAATATTTCATTTTAGTCTGCTTCCGGCCCCGCCGCATTTCACACGGCGCTGCCGAAACAGGACTTCCATCTTACCGCTTCGACGGCGCGTTTCCTTTACTACTTTATTGCTTATCGGTTTCGAACCGCTTTGTTTGGAGCGGAGGTCGATTAGTGGAACATTTCCATGGTAACAGTCGCTTCGATACACTTAGATTATTTCTGTGTTAATCAGGAACTTCCTACACAGGGGAGTTACCTACCTAATCCATCAGAGCAATCGTTTCTATAAGAAATCAAATAATATCTCAAAAAATTTCGACTTCTACGAGACTTGAACTTGCGCTAACTAATTGGGCTCCGAGGTCAAGTGACGTAGGAGTCGAAAAACTTTGTGATTCCTTTCGGACCCTAGCTATTATATTAAAATTATTATATTTTCTTCTATTTTTGGGATATTAATTGATTTTTTAGAATTCATCCCGAGTGCGAGGGCTTACGCAATATAATAACAAAAATCATTTTTACTTCAACCCGTTGACACCCACTGCTGCATGCCTCCTTTTTTCCACACCAGACGAATGCTTGTCTTGTCTACTAGGGTAGAAAATTAAGAAAGCTGTGATTTCTCAATACCTACCTTCCTAAGCCTTTAGTACCAAGTAGGTAATTTATCACAAAATATTTCTTTATTGTACTTAATATTCAATAGGTATCAGTAAATTGTTTCTTGAATGATAAGAACCATAGCTATTTCTGATCAAATCTAAACGACATTTATCAAAGAAATGTTGAAATTGAAATTTGCAAAATATGCAAATTCCCATCTACAACGGAATACAAAATGTGATGGCAGCTCATAATAGAATGCACTTCAACCTTTGTGAAACATGCACAAATGTATAAAACCACTGAAAACCCGTCAGGGAGGTTGCTGACCTCGGGTTTGTCCACTGCATTCACTGTTGAAATGAGGATATTACATTCTCTCGTTACTGACTCAAATACTGATATTTTTATTATTACGGTTGATATAAAATGATCTCCTGCAGTGACTCAAGTGTAGGTATTCTCTTAGGTAATTGTAACCTGGATTCTATAAACTACATCAATAAATAATTTAAAAAATATCTATTTTTTCATTTCAACTATACCATCACTAAGGATGACAGGGAACTATATCGATCCTTAACATGTCATACTACCAATAACTAGTACTTACCCTATTCGTTCTTAGGTCATTTCTTTACTAAGGCCCATGAAATCATCAGCCTGTTTTAGTCTAGTCTAAAGTTAACTGTGTTCGTCCCACTACTGTATCGCTCGAAAAGTGAAAATTTCACCAATTCAAATTACCGTTTTTGTAGAAGCGTTATCCAATATTGGCAGGTAGATTTCATAAACTGTAGTGCAATAAAACTATAAACTCTGAATCAGGTTGAATGAATGGTTACATCGCACATGTGTATCGAAAATACTCAAATAATGAATTAACATTCCAGGATTTCTACGTTTATGTATTTGTTTTCTAGAAATATCGAATAGGTAGGAATAGATCTTAATTGTTTACTATCTTATTTTGCCCGTTCTAACGTTCGATAACGTAATGGTAAATAAAATGAATGTACATTTACTGAATTTGTAAGATACATTAAAACATCCCACCTCCTAAGTAAATTGTCACAATAGCGCCCTACTTTTAGAAAAGTTTTACGTAATGCTGAGAAATCTGTTTTGTTTGGTTTCTAGAACGATGACATTTTAAATCTACTTCACCACCCATTAGATTACGTTGGCATACACGTCGCGGAAGACATCATCATCGTGAATTGAATACCTAATAGGTATTTCTGTAGGTACATACCTAAAATACATACATTGAACAAAGGTTTTTTTTATCATCTTGGTTTTATTAGGCCAGTGCATCATTTTCTAATTAGAATTACTCAGCTCATCTTGACAAGACAAAGAAAGCGACCAGTTTATGTCTTTCTTTTTTATTGTACATACCCAGTAGGTATGTATTCGTTCAAAGGTTTTGTTATTATCTTGGTTTTATTAGACCAGTGCATCATTTTCCAATAATGACCTAATCTTGAAAGGACAAAGAAAAACAGTCAGTTTATGTATCTTTCTTTTGCTTATATTTGTATGTACCTACCGAGATGGTCGGTAAATTGTAACCTATACATCAATAAATATTTTTAAATTTTTTTCATCTTTATTCTGCAATTCGCTACGTTTTATGTGGGTAAAAATAAATAGATTTACTTCTTCTCATACTGCGTTAACTCAGGTTTGATTCCTTTTATCACTAGTAATTTAACGTTTAATTAAATTACCCGGATAGACTTTTCTTTGACCATCTGATGTTACGTTATGTGTTCGATTATCTATAACAAAGGTCTAAAAACATTTCTTCACGAGTCGTAAAGAGACTCAGGTTGTAATAATTAATCTTTTATTCTGTGGGTAAGCTGTATCCTTTTACTCGTAATTTCCATTGAAATAATGCATATACAATGAAAGGGTTTTATAAGTGCAACGAGAAGGCAATGGCCAGCAGAGACGAGTCGTCGGGTGCATCGAACACTGCATCGATGCACGGAGCGTCGCCCTCCCACAACTCCTTCACCCCCCTGCATAGGGATGTGCCATTTTTATTTAATCTTGAGCAGGTTTTGAAGAATCATCAAGACAGATAAATTCTACTACTACACTATATTTATTAGACTATTATTATATTAACACTATATTTATTAACACTATATTTATTACACTATATTTATTAGACAGATAAATTCTACTACTACTCTATATTTATTATTCTACTACTACACTGTATTTATTAGACTATATTTATTAGACTACACAAATGTTATTTATTGTTCATAATAAAAGATCTCCTAATTTTGTATAAAATACAAAATACTTAGTAATTAACTTAAGTCCTAGATTAAGATACATTGCCATACCCTACCTGACAGGGTACATTAATACTTACTGTATGTAATATTTTTGTTTCGCAATAAAAATACTGAATACTGAATACAGATACCTACATCATTCATATAAATAAATAAAATAAAATTAGTCTTTATTTTGCACTTCTTATGTAAATACTTAAATAACTATCTTTTTACAAACTTAGACGTTAGTAAAACGTTAGTAGTCGCCTTTTCTGTCGTCGATGTCTTGCCATCTTTTCTCCGGTCTGCCTCTAGATCTCTTTTTATTCCTTGGGATCCTCTCTGTGATTTTTTTGGCCCAACGGAGAGTTGAATAGAATCATAGGAGCATAATCTTCACGATATCATTCATTACACTAATATTATAATAGCAAGTTTGGATCCTCGTAACCTCTTCACGCCAAAACTACTGAACGGATCGGGCTGCTAAGCTAGCAATAAATAATAGTGTATAATAATTATGTACCTACCTATGCTTGCAAATAAATGGTTGATTATTGAAATTTTGCATACTTAGTTCTATGTACCTGGATTGACAAGGCTACATTTTATCCCGGAAAAACGTGTGCAAAGCTGCGGGCAAAAGCTTTAATTTCTGTATATGATAGGCATGGTAGATGGAGACCATCACCACATTGCGTTACAGGAGATTGTGAAAATGAAACATTACTTACTTAGCAAACTAGCGTAGACCAAAAACGGAAGCATATGTTGTCTAAAATATAAAATAACATGCACATTGCAAATTTTAGACAGTACAGTCAGAAACGTAAGTCCATATTTAAATTTACATCTTAACACGTAGAATTCCTTAATGAATAGAACCACATGGTTAAAAAAAAATACAATTACAATACCTTCCATAAGTGACAGACTAGAGTAAGCAACGAAATAATCTCGTCGTTCTAATATTTGGACACCAATTTTCTAAAATTGTATTGTAATTCTATCTAATATTAATCAAAACTTATTATATTCTTATTTCTACGACACTTCAAACCATATAAGGTTTCGACAGTTACAGCGTTTTGCCACACATTTGGCATGAAGTTATGAACAAACATAATTATCATTAACATACAACATACTGCACAAGTCTAAGAAACTGAATATTTCATAAAACTAACTTCTTCTAAATCTAATTATAACATCAGATGAAATCACTATTATGGTAGCAAATCTCTACAAAGACCTCTTTGTTGATTAGAGCTTAAACAAAGTCTTGGTATCGCTCACTTTGTTGATTGCTTGAATAAAATGTAACACTTAGATTGTACGAGCATCCCTACTGCCACATCAATTCACTGACTCTCGAATAATCCGTGCATCGACGTGGTTGCACCCATAACCCCGAAGTTTGCACTCCGAGCGCATTGCAATATGCATGTGACAAGACAACCGAACGTTGACCACCTTATTTGAAAACTTTTACGATCTCTAAAACTAAATGATAAACGGATGAATATAAAAACGGAGTATACATTTGCATTCTAACATGGTCGATGTGGAATTTATGTGTCGTTTGTTTTGATGAAATAGCCGAAGGAGTTGCAAAATGTCGTAAAATCCTTGTGAGATTGTAAGGCAATCAGAGCGATTTCATGTTGAAGTAGGGTAACCTAATTATTTATTAGTTGATTTCAATACTAGGTTAAAGTTACTACTGAAAAAAATCCCATAAATAATTAAGTTATCAGGTAAATCAAATAAGTCTGGCTTATCTGAAAAGAACATGAAAAGAAAAAGAAAGGACAGTTCAAGAAAAAAGCATGATCACCGATCCGCCTGACCTCAACCTCAACCTCAACAGGCTGTATTGGCCATAATCCCCACGCTGGGCATGCGGGTTGGGGATCACAGTTCAGTGGTAGAATTGTTCTGCAGGGGGCGCTGCTGCCCGCCCCCGGTGGATATCCCTTATATTCTTACGACACCCGCGGGAAGAGTTGGGGTGGTGCAAATTCTAAGCCGGCACCACACAGATCCGCCTGACAACCGTGTTAATTATGGCAAAACCGTTGTTTCGAGTAGGCACGTTTGGTAGTGTTATGTATAAGTGCGAACAGGCAGGCAAGAAAAAAACTCATAAATAGACTGTTACTTTATTATTGGTACCTTTTACCTTACCTACACCAAAATACAAAAGATGAAAGACCTACAAAAGACATCAACGCGCGATGGATATTTTTGGGTTAATATGTATGTAGATATGTAGGTATTCATATTTACTTTATTGCAATAACTTTGTGCATTGATTGGTTGGTTTTAATACCTAGTTAATGTATAAGAGACGCAATGGTACCCAAGCTGCAAGGGCTGGCAATAGGTACCTACTGAGAGTAGAAGTGGACCAGGCTTCCAGATAATTCTCTAGGAAGGTTTCAGCAGAAAAATATTATTCAATTACATAGTTTTAAGTTAATAAGTAAGTACCCATACTCATACTCATTTATTCTCCGTAGGAGCACAAGGCACACTTGGAAAAGTCACTTTAAATATAAATGGGTTACAATTTGTTGTGCTTAAATTATAATTCAAAGCCATAAAACAGTCAAGACAAAAAATAATCAAGGAACTTAGAAATATAGGTACATACAAAAATAAGTAAATTGATAAATAGATCAGCTGTAAATGGGCATCGTTAGAGTCATGTAAACAAAATACCTAATAATTATTATAAATTCATGGTGCTGCTGTAAAATGGCATTGTCTGAAATAATTAATTCTAATAAAATATACCTAGGTCTTTATAAAATGGCATAATGGTATAATTAGGAACTTTAAAGGTACTTTCTTATTTCATACAATCGAATGGCTAATAAATGGCCGTGGGTACGGTACAGCTCTTACTATTCAATCCCCGAAAAAAATATGTTCACGTGCCTATGTAAGGTGGTAGACTACAATAGCCTACATCGTGTGTGTGATGAATTAGAAAATAGTGTCATTGTCTTCTGAGTTTCTGTCTACGCCTGTATTAGTCGTCATATTGCTCAGATAGGAACAGCTAATTCACTTGATAAAAATATTAAAAGTACGATCGATTCTTACTTACATACCTTTAAGTACAACCTAGGCCTCTTCAAGACAAGAGTGAATAGGTGTCTTCAAGACCTTTGTGATACACCATCGGTCACATGTTCACTTTCCATCATGAGATTGTGGTCAAATGAAGTCTATTGATGATAAAATGTAGGTAAGTAAACCTACTTACTCAGTTCTAGAGAATCCAAGATATTAATGAAAACTGAAAATAATAA
Organism: Eupithecia subumbrata; assembly: GCA_949316285.1. Lineage (NCBI taxonomy): Eukaryota > Metazoa > Arthropoda > Insecta > Lepidoptera > Geometridae > Eupithecia > Eupithecia subumbrata. The sequence continues at coordinate 25,344,695 of OX438646.1, read as the reverse complement.
CTTTATCAACGTCTATTTGTACACGCGCAGCGAAAAAGGTTCAAAGCACATTCGAGTTCGAAAAGGAACGAGAGACGAAATAAATTATGAAAGAAAGATACCAAAACCTAAAATTGTTTCGAATTTTTGCTCTTTGCTATCAGTGTCTTTAATATATGTAAAGACACTAGTGTTCTAGTTTTGTAACCCCTTTGTTGACAAAAAAAAGACGGGTTGCACTCCGGGAGTGCCGGCAGAAGTGAAAACTTGATTATTAACGTTGAGCATGTTTGATATTTTGGAATGGTTAGGGAATAATTTTGCACCAATTGCTTTATCAGTATAAAAGTACTATCATTTATGTGGTAGAATACAATATTCATTTATTGCGCTATCGTACACAAACATGACAACCTAAACGAAACAGTAGGCCCAGGCATACATTTTCGCCGCGCCGCGCGCCGTAGAGAGGGGATAGCTGTCTACTCTCCATCCGTCTTACGCTTTTTCGATCAGGTCACGTGTCCTGACGCGAGTTTAAGATTTTATACCCATTACAGAAAAAGTGCTCAACGCCGCTAAAGAAGTTTTCACTTCAAAAATATCTTGGAAACGACAAACGATCTGAATTGGTAGAGATTCGCTACGAGTATTATCGGCATATCATTTACGAGTATCTTATCATTGACACGATATCGAACCATTTGCTGTAACTGTACGCTTCATTGAGCCTTTTAATGAAATCACCGCCACTTTCAGTCTGTCTACTAACTGCTGGAGTATTTGTAGGTACAGTCAACGTAAAAAGTATTGAACATTGTCACGTCAATATTAAATATGTGTACCTACTTATACATAAGCAAATCCCGGACTCTCGTTCATTTCTCAACAAAAGCCACGGGTCATCACATCACATACATGCGCAACTGTGTCGCGCTAAACGTGCAACTGTAAGTGTTTTAGGGTCAGAATCAGAAATATATTTATTGTTAAGTGTGCAACAAGAACAAAATTTAAAATTTAAAAACCCCCAGACTGATTTTCTTGAAACAAGGCTTAGAACACTCGGCATAAAATTATCTATGACAAAAAAAAAACTAAAAGAAAAATCGGTTCATCCGTTTGGGAGCTACGATACCACAGACAGATATACACAGATACACAGACAGACACGTTAAACTTATAACACCCCTCTCTTTTTGCGTCGGGGATTAAAAAAGATCTTAGGTCTAAAATAGTGTACAGTTTCAACAGCTTATCTATAATAGACATAATAAGTTTTAAATATGTACCTTTATAGTTAGGTAGGTATGAATTTATCGTGCGAGTGACAGAGTGCAACATAAGTACATAATTCAAAGACATAAATTTTTTTATTTTCCTTTCAAAAAGTTGAAATTAAACCTCAAAACAGAAGATTTTTCCTATATCCATGATCAAACAAACCAAACAAAATAAAGAAACTAACCAAAAATAAAATATATTTTCAAATCTTCTACGGTTAATTTACTAACAATAAAACAACGTCAAGTGCGAGTTGGACTCTCGCACCAAGAGTTCCGTATAATCGTAAGGCCTTTCTTCTTGCCAAATTTCATGATTCTAGGTCTACGGGAAGTACCCTATAGGTTTTGTGTGCACGTGATTCCCTTGGAAATTTTAAAATATTCGAACATAAACGGCTGTAACTTTTGATTGCGTTGACTTAGAAGTTTTTTTTAGGTAGGTATATCACGGCTTCAAGAGGTTACGGACTTGAGTATTTGATGTTAATTTCAACTCGATACCTTCACGCGTTCCAGAGAAAAGGGGGTTGGCTGATGGATAGACAGACAAACATACGGACAACAAAGTGATCCTATAAGGGTTCCTTTTTTCCTTTTGAGGTACGGAACCCTAAACGTCAGGTCGCATCGTCTCCTGTCTGTCTACTCTACCAAAGTAGGCTCGCGTGCCCCATCAAAAGGTCACACGTCCTCAACATTCTAAGTCCAATTCGGTTAATCCGTTTGGGGGCAACCATGCCACAGACAGGCACACAGGCACCCATCAGACATACACATTGCACATACTTAATTAAGTTATAACATGCACATGCTTAAGAGGTCACATTGCGCGCCGTTTTAGGATAAGCATAGGAGCGGGACAGAGCATACGTTTTTGGAAAGGCGTGAGCGCAAAAATCAAGTTATTGTTTATCTACAAGAAAACTACCCAAAAAATATAGAAATTGGCTTAGAGGAACTAAATATATACTGAAAACCTATGAATCAAAAAATAAGTAATTTCAATAAATCGCAGGGTTCCTGAGTTCTCGACCAAATTATGTGTGAAACAGTGCACTTTTTTTCTCAATCTTATTTTCACGTTAGAGGAATGAAAGAAATAAATTGAATTTTATCGAAATCGAGTTTTTTACCACGGGGTTCCCGTGAGTCCTGAGATACCTTCCTAGTTTGACAACCAAACCCGCTATGTTCGCCCCTTAATATACGCCTTTTGAAGTTTAAGTTACGAAGTACCTAACATTATCCAATTTGTGGTTTAAAGCTGTTAAGCAGCGATTTTGCCGTTAACTGTCTATCTGCCGTTAACGTGCTTAAATAAGCCAAACGATTCGCCAAAAGAACACCAGATTAGCAGGACAAACGCTTCTAGTACCAAACCAGCAGTAGCTACTATGTGCACACTCCCACCACTACCAAAGGCTCCGGTACCCGAGGAGGATGATTGGATTACGGTTCGCAAGAAATCAAACAGATATGAAGTCGCGAAAAAGACCACTGACAATTCCAAATCGGCGACTAAAGGAACAAACCACGGGCCTTTGGAAGACATGCGGACAGCTAGTACCACTAGCACTATAAGATCAGATGCTAGGAGTGGACATGAATTGGGCAAGAATACAGGCGTTAGAGGCAGAGAGAGCTTACAACCGAAAATCGTAAAGAAAGGCCTAAACTCTACTAATATGGAAATCCAAGCAATGGAAGTGAAAAGGCATCTACACGTATGGAGGCTGGCTATAGGAACGTCGGTGGAAAGTATGACGGATCATGTGAAGAGAATATGCGGCACGGAAACTCGTATTAAGGTCGATAAGATCAGGCATAAGACAGAGCGAGATTATGCTTCTTTTATTATCACAGTACCGCCGAGAGAATATGAAATACTGAGCCAACCAGAAGTCTGGCCGGTAAATTCCGAGTTTGGCGAGTGGTTTTGGTTTCGGAGACAGGCAAATAGGCCAATTGAGGAAAAATAGTGCCATCGAGGTATACTACCAGAATACAAGAGGGTTGCGAACAAAGTTGGATAAGATTTACAACAACATAGAATCCTCAGGCGCAGATTTATTTGCTATCACAGAAACGGGTTGTGTACATTCCATTCATGATGCAGAGATAGTACCTCCAGGATACCAGATCTTAAGATGTGATCGAGCGGACGGGCGGAAGCAGGGAGGAGTGTTCCTAGCCGCATCGCACCGCTTTCAGTTACGACGAGCGAAGGTCCCGGACGGTATGGATATTGACGCCTGCGGGTTCGAATTAGTAGGCGCAGCAGTATTTTTAAAAGACAAGTTTTTATTTTTTTGCTGTGTTGTTTATATTCCTCCTAATAGTACCGAAAATGATTATTTAATTTTGTTTCAAATTATGGAAAAATGGTGTCCTAACTATAAGTCTTGCATAGTAATAGGTGACTTTAATTTATATTCATGTAATGAAAACGTTATTAACTATTTTGAATATTTTGTAGCCTTTTGCGAATTTGCTCAGAAGAACGAGGTGAGAAATTGTAACGACAGGTTACTAGATTTGGTTTTGGTTTCTTCAGACATGGATGAAGTGCAAGTGTGCATGGCCGACGAGGCACTAGTGCAGGTAGACAAGCAGCACCCGCCACTCGCAGTGACAGTGCGGCGCTGCGGGCGCGCCGAGTCCGGCCCCGCGCCGCCGCCGCTATCTCCGGCCACACCGCCGAGTTGGAACTTCAATAAAGCGGATTACCACGCCTTGTACTCGACAATAGCGGCAACTGATTGGAGCGCTCTATATCAGATCCAAGAGCCTGAGGAAGCTCTAGATTGTTTCTACGCTACCCTAAATGATGTCTTAAACGCGTGTGTACCTAAAAAACGCATAGTAAAGGTAAACTCTAGGTATAGTTACCCAAGGTGGTATACGGTAGAGATCATTCGGGAAATCGAACACAAGGCGAGGCTGCATAAATTTTACAAAACGAGTAAGTCCAAAGATAACTACAACGCCTTTTCAGAGTGTAGAGCGAGGGTCAAGGAAATGATACACACAGCGCATCAATATCATCAGGAGCGAGTGCAGAGCCGACTAGCGGAGGACCCAAAAGCATTTTGGGAATACGTTAGAGCGAAACGGGGTGCGGTGGACCGAAGGAAGATTACTAAAGACGGTAATATACTTCAGGAGTCCGAATGTGCAGAGGAATTCGCTAAGTATTTTCTTTCGGTTTACGGCACCGCAACGGCGGCACTAGACGTGAGCGAAGCCGAGGCGTCAAGCTGTGCCGACAGTGCGCGCGTCCACGTGCCGCGGCTCACGGAAGCAGAGGTACGGGCGGCACTCACACGGCTTAAACCGAAACAGTCGGCAGGCCCAGACGGTGTTCCCGTGTTTGTAATGAGGGACTGTCGTAGGGTTCTCGCGGAGCCACTCGGGCACATATATAACTTATGCCTTGAGGTGTCATATTTTCCTGAACGCTGGAGGGTCACGCGGGTGATTCCGATACCTAAAGGTGACGGCGGCTCAGAGGTAGGCGGATTCAGACCTGTAGCGATACTATCAACACCGGCAAAAGTGTTCGAGTCGGCAGTGCAGCGCAGCATGCAGCAGCAGATATCGGCCCATCTCTCGGACGCTCAGCACGGCTTCAGACCAGCCCGCAGCACGACCAGCAACCTCCTCAACTCGATGTCTTGCATACTTCCAAACTTAGACGCAGGAGTTCAAGTCGACGTTGCCTATTTTGATTTTAAAAAAGCTTTTGATCTTGTGGATAATGACATCTTATTAACAAAGCTGGCAACGATCGGCTGCACCACCAAACTTCTGCAGTTCCTTGCAAGCTGCATGAAGAACAGGCAGCAGTACGTGGAGTATGCGGGACGCAAATCTGAACCGTATTTCACGAGGACTGGGGTAAGCCAAGGTAGCAACTTAGGGCCGCTTGAATTTATCGTTATGATTAACGATCTGCCCAAGGTTGTCACGGAGGCCGAATGTCTGTTGTTCGCGGACGACCTCAAGTTGATCCTACCGATTAAGGAAGAAGGAGACTGCGTACGTCTTCAACAAGACGTGGACAAGGTGGTGGAGTGGAGCCAAAGAAACAAGTTGCAGTTTAATGTGGACAAATGTTCCATAATGACATTTAGTAGAGCAACTGCCCCACTCCACTACAAGTACCAGATAAAGGAAGCGCAGCTGAAGCGTGTGGAATCGGTGAGGGATCTTGGGGTTCGACTGGACACCGAGATGAGGTTCAGAGAACATGTGGTTAGCGTTTGTAAAAAAGCGTACAGAATTTTAGGATTCATTTTACGACGTGCAAACGGGTTCACAAACATTAGGGCTCTAACAGCAATGTACGATGCCTTGGTCAGAAGCCAGATGGAAAGCGCAGCTTCTGTATGGGCTCCACATGAAGCTAAATATAGTCTCATGATGGAACGCATACAGAACAAGTTCACTCGCTATCTATATTGGAAGAGATATGGCGTCTACCCTTTCTATCCCTTGATGTATCCAACATTATTTGTTTTGGGTATGGTTGGATACAACAAGTTGGAAACCAGAAGGGATATGACGCTTGCGCTGTATGTGGTTAAGGTGTTCCGAGGGATTGTATCCAACCCGACCATCTTGGAGATGATGAGACTGTGCGCACCGGACGAGTACGTAGGGCGGCGCAGGCGGCCGCCTCTGTTCGCAGTGCCTCGCGGGAGGACTAACCTGCTGAACAAGGCACCACTGACACGCACCATACAAACACTAAATCTGGTAGCGGTAACCATTGACGTTTTTCACTGTTCTCAGAGCGAGTTCGTAAGGGCTATATTGTTTAATTTGTGCTATGGTAAATAATAATTAGTTTTTACGCTACAAATCATATAATGACTTATTATAAAATTAAACTTATATTCTTGCTCACTGATTATTGATTTGTTTACACAATGATTTGTTTGACATTTGTATATAATTATTTTGCTTTTGACATTCGTATTAAATTATTTTGCTTACTGATATTGAATTGTCTTTGATTAATGAGATTTGTATTTAATTAATTACCTGGTTGATTTACATTATATAATTATTTAGATGACTACTCTATTGTATTAGGTCTGACCTGTAATAATAGTTGTAATGTTTTAAATAAAATACAAATACAAAAACTATGTCTATTTTAACCCACGACGCAAATAGAGAGTGGTGTTATAAGTTTAACGTGTCTGTCTGTATATGTGTGTATCTGGTAGCTCCAAAACGGATGAACCGATTTTCGTTTAGTTTTTTTTATGTCATAGATAATTTATCCCAAGTGTTCTTAGCCATGTTTCATGAAAATCTGTCGGGGGTTTTTAAAATTTTTCATTTTGTTCTTGTACCATATTAATTTACTGAAAAACCTAGCTGTGCTTGTAATAAGCTAAGCACGATAGACACGAGCAATCAGCGCGTAAACTTGCGTAATTTACGCACTGCCTCGCGTAATGGCGCATATACGCTTTCACGGTGATCCCGAGCGTGCGTCCATGCACGATGTGCGTGTAATGCTATAGACAGGCACTTTAGAAATAGTTTGTGCATAAATTATAGCTGATTAATTTCATCAATCAGTATGAGTATTTTCTTCCGGTACGTTACACTTCCAGTCGTCACTAATTGGCTGCTCACTAATTGGTGGTTGCCATTGGTCAATATTCAGTTTTCCTACTGTTATTGGGTTTCCCATAAATAATGTATTTCAAAAGAGTATTGTTTGTGTCTACTACACGAGAATTGATCTAAATAGATGCGATTTGGCCTGCAGCTACTTCATTCTATTTTATTTTATATTCCTTCTTGTAATGAGACAAGATTGCGAAGTGTAGAGTAGGTAACTTTTTCTTGTTTCGTTAAAAAAACGCATTATTTTAATTCCAACAAACATCCTACAAAGGAAACCGCAAAGTTTCAGACTTGTGGTTCTCTACAGGCTTCGTAAAAGACCCTTTACTTCATTTTTTGTACCCCAGGATGTGGCTGTACGTAATCGAACACTGGAAAGTTTTAATTAAATTCCTCGATAACTAAGTTAATACAGACATGCTGTTTTATAGATTTTTATCTGATTTTCAAAGGACGGGTCCTTACCCGTCCTTTGAAAATCAGATAAAAATACCTACCTACCTATAAAGATACCTACCTACTGAATAACATGTTAAAATGAGGTGTCTTCAGATTGTCTATATTGTGGGATCGTCGCATTAGCCGCTAGTAATAGATTATTAGAAATAATCATAGACGTAACATTACAACAATTTACAGCTAAGTCGTTACATTATGTACATTTTAACAATTTAAAAAAAGAAAATCGTATGAAATATGCTAATATATGGTGCACTGCAAAAAACAGAAACAATATTATCGATACCTAAACGTGGGGCGGGTATTAAGGTACAGTCGATTGACAAAAGATAATACATAAAATAAACTTTTTCTTGGCCTATGGGTATATTCTAAGTTTTAGGTAATTTCGTGAACATCCTGTAAACTGGCAAGCATTGCTCGTGAAAGAAATACCAACATTTGGTCTGGTTTTTGTTTCTGAACATCTATCGTCATATTTCATCCTTCGACACCTTTAACATCAAGTACCTTCAATAAGTAGGTGCCTCCAGCCTTCCCAGCGAGCCTTCGTCTCGTCGTCGGCGTGTCTAGACGTCTGGCGCCGAGCATCTGTCGCAATCAACACGACGACGACTGGTTTCTCAAATTGTTATAATAATTTTAAATGTCATGATGATATTTATCTTGTATGTATCAGCTGCAACGCGGACGTAGAATGATGGCTGATTTTTACATACAAAATACTAGTTACTGCCCGTGGTTTCGCACGCGTTGTTTCTATGGAAACGTTTAAAGTTAGTTCTATCCCATGGGGACTGTTCTATGGGATAAAAGTATAAAAGCCTATGATTGATTCCAGGCTCAGAGCTACATCTATGCATTATCCCTGTAATTTTGGGGCTGCATTCCTCATATTTTTAAAATTTGTCGCGCTTTTTGGTATCATCTCTCGGTAGGTTGAACATGTACATAATGTATGATGTAATTCGAGCTGACTGTACCACTCAATTTGCGAGATGGGAAGGAGCCGCAAAATTTCAGACGGTTCAGTTCAGATTGCATGGAGAGGTAATAAACATCCATCCATCCAAACATGCAAACCTTTGCGTTTATAATATTATAGTGTGAGAGAGTCTACATTTCTAGACTTGCTAAGAGATTTTCTGAGACGAGGCTCAGACTCTACCTTTCTAGGTTTGCTCAGAGTTTTTTCTGAGACGAAAGCTTAACCTTTATCTGCTTATGAGTTATAAACGTATACCACAAAACAAAACCCAGATTGGAATAAATATTTTACAACCTTAATAAATCATGCAAAGTTGGTTATATCATTAAAATATTTGTCACGTCTGCTAGATCAATAACTGTAACACCCATAAACATAAAACGACAGTAAAAACCATCGTAAGAAGCATAATTTATAAGGCTAGGCAGGAGAGGTTTAGCTACCGACGACCACTTGCTGTTATTTTGTTGTGGATTCAAACCCCAACGTATTGTTTAAAATGTCAGACACAATGCCCAATTTGCAAATAATTATTAAATTCCGAATACCTATCGCGACCGATAGATCCTAAACAACTCGTTCTCGTGTTCGGTCAGCTAGGAGTTGGTTTCAGTTCGTCACCTGATCGTCAACGCTTTAATACGTTCTCTACCTAAATTTATTTTTTTACAAATTAGAAATTTGCAAAGAGATAAGAGGGAGTCTTCTTTGAGCTTAAGAAACTACCAAACATGTACCTATAAAATACAGCAATTTGTAAGGTAGGTAAGGTACCAACCATATCTAGATTTTGTTGGCTGATAGCTGTGTCAGACAAAATAATGATTCTCCTTTATGTGAAAGAAACAAATTATGTCGTTTCTGTAGGCCAAATATCTACAAAATCTGTAATCTTTATATATATAAAAATTAATCCCTATTTCCCTTGGTCACGGCATCACGCGTGAACGGCTGGACCAATTTCACTAATTCTTTTTTTGTTTTGTTTGTTACTGTCAGGAGAAGGTTCTTATGACAGAAAGCATTAAGAAAGTAGGAAACATAAATTTCCACGCGGGTGAAGCGGGCGCAGCTAGTTCACAATCAATAAAACCTAGATTCTGTTTGGTGTTTAAATGGATCAGTTGAATTACCTCTACTTTGTTTGCAACGGTCTACTGTTTCTTTTGTAGACTTATTATAGTTATGTATATGTATTTATCTATTAGTTGTAATTTTTTAATTAATGAAGACCTAAATTCATAAAAAGTATGAAATGTCATATAATATATACCTACCTACATGTTTGCAGAAGTTTTCAGTTGAGTTTTATTTTGTTTTGTCAATAATTATCTTCTGTATCCAAATGCAATGTTATGTAAGAACGAGTGTTAGCACTACACCAATACAAACCAAAGCTGGTTTAATGGTGTAATATTGGCTAAAATATGTAAACTTTTATAAATAAATAAATATTCTATTGTATTCTAATAAGTCTAGATGTTGATTTTATTGGTGTGTCGTATCTGGTCGATTTATGAATGTGTGTCGGTGACGCATCAATAAATCCGCGACCAGACAAGGTCGACACGAGAGGGCGCGGGCCTACTTCCACACAATACCGCTAATGGCAGACAGCGCGTGACTCAGCCAGACGTCTGCGGCCGCCACGCACTTTACCTACTACCTTTTCCTGCTTTTCAAAATCGATAATAACATTATAAATTCTGAGTCTGTCTCCTTTCATGACTAAAACGCTGATCTTAGTAAAATTTCGCGAATATGACGTAAGGTCGTAAGAAGGTACGTAGGCTACTTTTACATATCCGTTAAAAAAGCATGCGAAGCCGCAGACAGAAAAAATCTTCCAATAATGATTGCCTCTGAAAATACCAAAATGATTACAAGCGCTTAGGTACAGCGCACGCTCAAATTCTTTAACCCAGATGATTTTATATGTTGCACGATTTGTACTTACATAATATGTTTGAACAAAAATATTTTTTTCAATAATTGACTTAGACGTTACGCCATAATGCACGCTGATTTCCTTGTTTAAAATATAAATATTCACACGCAACAAAACAGCTCTACCAGTGAGAGAAGCCATGAAGAGTTATTCGCTAGGCTCCCATAGCATTCACAATCAAAGTAGGTTACCTATCTACTATGATTGTGAATGCTATTTAAAGTACCTTTTGTCTGGCAGACAGTTTGTGACTCGGCCCTCTGTCTGCACGTATCTTCGCCTCAAAGCTCGCTTACACGCTTTTCCTGTTTTTAGAAAAGGGTATTAAAAGCTACACGAATTTACACAATGTGCCGTCACTTGTGTTACCTTGCCTTTTGCAGCTGTGTTTCTGTCCCTAGCCCAATATTTTGAACTTTTCCTTCAGAAAGCTGCCAAGAGTATTTTCTCTTTTGGACGCCGAACTTTCCAAGACCAAGAAAGTCTACATTTATTGCTCTTTGTTCTATTTGATTTTTTATCTTCGTAGTCTTTTTTTACATAAAAGGTTTTATAGCCCGCGACGTAAACATTCGTAATCAGTATAACAGCTTTCTTCGACCAGACAGACTTTATCGTCAAGCGTACGCAAGGTCGTGGGGGCAGACTTTCCTTCCTCTTAAGTTGACTCTAAAGAGTGCTTCGATTATGCAGGTCCCTAGAAAAGTCCAGCAATAAGCAACATATTGTATGAAATTAAATGTGTTCTTGTGATTTGGATTTTGGTTTTTCCGATTACGCAACGGAGCTGCGAAGTGTGTGCATGTATACTTGTCCCCATTTTTAAACGCGATGAAAGTTGTGTCTGATGCATGTCAAATAGGTATGAAACACAAACAAATATCGGAGATGATCAAAAAAATTGCTATAGGTAGGTACATTATAATGCACCAACCTACCCTAAATAATTCTAGACTACTACCGTAGAGCGAAAGGAGCAAATCTGCTCGATTTCTCTTTTCCGAACTTTGCCTGATATTAGGTAAGCTATTTTGAAAACATTATTTAGCTGGTTTTAATATTATCAAAATCGGAGCTATCAGCCCCCAATAAGCTTGACTAAATTCCCACAAATACGAAATACCAGGTGTGGTCCGCTCTGATATCTAGAGTAATCCCTATAATCCTACCAATCTCGGGTCAGCCTGGCCCATTGTGTACTGCCCCTATATAGATACACGTACAGGTCACTAGGTAGGTACATATAGGTAGTGTTGTCGGCTGATATCAGAAGCGTCACGGCGCGACGGGACGTTATCTATACGCTGATAGCAGTTGATACGGTTCGCTTGCACACTGTTTCAACTTGTCTGGGCAAATGTTGGTTTAGTGATGTTATGGTCTGTCTGCTCACTAATGAGGTCATTTCCACTTGATACGCTTATTCATGGAAAAGTTCTGAAATTGAGTTGATGTCACACAAACGTTAGGTCATGTCTCCGTTATTATGAGTGACTATTATCGGGGCAGTTTCGATCACATGACGAAATTATAACCATAACTTTTTTATCTTTAATGTTACATACATAATTTTTGTTGATAGAAGAACAGACAGTCTGCAATTAAGAATTTTATAACTTGCCTAGGTTATAAAATTTTACCGTTGAATGAATGAAAAGTTTGTGTGTTTAGCTGTTAACAACCAAGGTTTTGTTGTGGTCAGCCTATCTTGGCTTCTTGTACTGATATAATGCTATTGGTATCTACATAATTTTAAATACGAAAGTATCTTAAAACATTTAAGTGAATTTAGGCTGGTTCGAGCAGAACTGAACTAGGAAACAGACTTTTTCTGTTAAGGACTCGCTAGTGTTAGCGTTTGCCATATTTAGTTTTTATTTGGGAAACATTCGCAAATTATTTAATATGTTGTATAAAAACTACTAGGAGACCATACAGGATAAAAGGATCAGGAGAGTTAGGATAGAAAACCTACTTTATACACTATAAGGGAATACACTTGAGGTTTTATGATACTGAATTACTATAGACTAGACTTCTTGTGTTTTAATCGAAAAGCTACAATACAACGCGTTTTCAACGCGCAAAAGCCACGAGCAACTAGGTTAATATAGAGCCTTGTTCGAAAAGAGAACGGACGGAGGATTTCAACCTTCCTGAAGAGCCTTCAGGTGACGTCGGTTCGTCTAGACGTCTGGCGCCTACCATGTGTCGCAAATGTCGCAATACGCGAGTCCGACCACATTCACGTGATTCCTCCATCAACATATGGGCTACTCTTGAATGTAAAGATGCCTTGTAATTTATAGCTTGCAAAATACGACGTGGATACTAAACAGATTCTGAAAATAGAAGAGGATACTGTATAAAAGGTCGATAGTTTTGCTTGTTAAGATGAAATTATGCTAAAATTTAAGCACTTACATTATATCGCCGTTTCTGATGCATTTTATTTGAAATCTGTAGGTAAAGTGGGTACTATTATTAATTGACGACCTCAGTGGCGCAGCGGGCGAAGGTTCGCCTGCGACACAGGAGGTTTCGGGTTTCTATTCCCGCCTCGGGGCAAATGTTTGTATGATCTGCAGATATTTTTTCAGGGTGTTTTCTATGTATAAAAACAAAATATCTATCTATGTAGTGTATTGTATTAAGTATATCAGTTATCTAATACCAATATAGTTAATTTATCTAGTACCCTTAACAAAAGCTCTGCTTAGCTTGGGGCTAGATGATGCTGTGTGAATTGTCCAGCAGTATTTATTTATTTATTAATATATTAGAATATACTATTCATACTTGATATTTTGTACGCTTTATGCGACACTTTCAAGTCAGATTGTATTGTAGTCGAATTATGGTACTGGGATACTGATCATGCAGTCTTATGTACCTACATTTCTCAATCATAGGTACCTATATCATTAGTAATAGAGCACTGACAGACTAAATAGTCTAGTAGAACGTAATCTTCGTTTATAATTTAGATGGCACCTATACCGGAACATAAATCTTCCTTGACAAAAAGAGTCATGAATACATTTTAAAATTACGATCACCAAGCAACAAATAAGAACAGGTTTCACTCGCAACTAAAGAATATCCATAAATCATGAGGAATAAATAAGTGCTATAAATTACAAAAGTTATACATATCTGTATGTAATCTCTGTTGGGACGAATTTATTGCTAGATAAGTTAAACTAGTTGAAGATTTTATTGCAAAGATAACATCCGAATCCTGTTTATAAGCCGTTAGTTGGAATCTAAATAAATAAACTAAGCCTTCGTCACGTTGACGTAAACCATTAATAAAATCCTTCTCATTTACCCCAGAATCTCGGCTATCGATCAATTCTTAGCTCTAAGAAATAATTTATTGAATATTGAAACTTCTAGACCGGGGAACGCATTTTTCTCAGGCAACGAGGCGTACCGACTTTCTGACGCAGACGGGTCTAGAGCACGTTAGCTATGTTAGCTACCGTATTCCTCTCGTGTAGTTACCAAGCCAGTCTAGCTCTCGTGGATTGCGGAAGGCAACCCATCTACCGAGGGACTGCAAACCTAGCGAAGGTCGTAAATTGCGGCGCCAGACTTCTATTCCTTTTACAATGGGAAAAACAGCTGCCCAGTAGCTGGTATAGCTCTACCAGCTACTGGGCAGCTGTTTTTATTGTTGTACTAACTTCTTAATATGTTATTAATGACTGCCTCCCTTAGTGTATAATAAATTCAAAGCCTTTCTTCAGCAATGATGATGGTGAATCAGATTAAAAAACTAATTAAAGTGATCATAATTTATGTCCGTTCCTCGTAACGTAGTGAACGTTATTAGAAAAAACTGGAAACGTTCAAGAAGAAAATGTAGTTCATATCGTACCATTTGATTAACAAATAAATTATAGGAAACCTTCAAACAAATTCATTCAGGACTTGATACAGCGTCATAGATTATACAAGTATTTCGGTCATGGTTGGGCAATAAGGCCTTCTCAATCAAGTTGGTTCACTTGTGGACTGCCATGGTGACACATGCACCACCCGCTTAATAGGAGTGTGAATGTGAAATGAATGAATGAACGTGCGTAACATTATTTCGGCCACGGCCAGAGCCTTTGGCGTTTGACTATTTGACCGTGACATTCGATTTCGTAAGCGGATCGTCTCTAACCACACAGAATACCCGATAGAACTGCCCTGACCAATAAGCGGATCGACCTGCAATCACAGCTTGTCGGTTTTCACATTTAGACTATTTAGAAGTTCGTTTAGACTATTTACAAGTTCTCTCCTACGCGTATTTCGAACAGGAATTTCATGTTGTTTAAATTTAGATTGATGTCCGTTACGATCAATAGGTTAATTATGTGAGTACCTATTTCTATAAAGCGTTTAAATGCAGCATGAATTTTAATGTTCAACCTTGTTCATTAACTGTTTTATAGCTACAGCGGGAGTCTAGACAGGTGTGTCTGTTTTCTTCAGTCTTCTGATGCAAGCGTGAATGTTAAATTGGCCGCGACAATAAAATTCAAAGAAATACACGGTCTTTCTAATGACATTTGTAGACAACAATTTATTGGTTTATTACCCGACCGCCGAAGGTGGGTAATTAATTAGCTATGCGTTTGTCGTTTTAGTTTCTAACCAAGTTTAGAAAAATATAATATAATGTGGGTGGGACTTTTTGTCTGATACACTACCTCAGACTTTACACATTGAATTTGGCTGCAGTTTAGATTGGTTGACGAAGGTATATGAAACTTTATTCTCATACGAATTACAAAAATGCACTCAAATAATAATTATAATTTAACCCGGATGAAATTTAGGTATACATTCGGGTGACGAGCGGAGCGTACCGGGTGAACTACGGCATCTCGACGCACATTATCTCGATGCACGGAATCTCTACAAATATCGACACACGTATCAACAAATCGTTGCATTTTATCCAAACAAGAAATTGTTAAAACTTTTAAATCCATCATGGTTATTAACACTAAATTCATTTACAACTGACTAAAGTCAGTTATTCCGTGATCATGGCGCATGAAACTGTGCCGAAATATTGGAAAGCTCAAAACTCAAATCATGGTAAATATCCCGTTGTAAATGACTTTAGTGAAGAAATTGTTAAATGTTTAGGACAAGGCAAGAAAAACAAAATTGCGTAGTTATAGGTAGTGAAATGTTTGAGAATTCCGATCCAAAATCTCGCATCCGAAAATAGACACTTGTATTTAGCTCATCTTATGAATGAAAACACTGAAACAAAATGAGTTCTCAATATTTACGTAAACACAGATGTCTAGACCCAAGGCCGGTCTAGTAAAACGTGTGACTTAATTTACTTTTTGTTTGTGGGCATCTACCTGTTCCATGCTACCTGTTTTGATGCCGACGAGTTAAAAATAAATCTTAAATGCAACCATAACGAATTGGTTTTATCAACAACAAAACAATTCAAAAAAACTCATTGGTTTTACCTACTATTTCCTGCCCGCGGCTTCGAACGCGATGTTTCTATATCGCATAAAGGTTATTGCCCCAAGGGAATTGATTTATGGGATAAAATGAAGCCTTTGTTTTATTCCAGCCTACCTACATCTACCTATGCAAGATTTCAGCCCGATCCGTTCATTAATTTTGGCGTGAAGATGTAACAAACACCCAGTTCCATCGAGAAATCGCTCTCAGCGATAAGGCTGCCATTTGTACTGTATTTATTTTTATTTAGATTTTGGATTTTGTTAGTTGCATCATTTTGTATAGCATTTAGATAGATAAGTAGTCGGTGTTTACGTTTAGGTACATGACCGTGTAATGGCTATTACAAAGGACATTCTGAGACCCTTCCTTCATGGTCCTCATAACTCCCGGAAAGCAGTGTCCAGCTCATCGAATTGGATTTGGATCACTCAGTGTTCACTGAGTTTACATACACATGTTAGATGTCACTCATGTTAGTTCATTTCACTGGATATCTCATTACCTTTTAAGTATATTTAATTTCCTGACTTCAAAAAAGGAATACTATGTTCGGCTGTATGTAGGTTTTATGTATGTTCGTCGATTTCTGGGTCAAATAGACCGGTATTGAAAATTATTTCGCCATTGTACAGAAAATGGTTCCGAGTTGGTGTCATAAAAATCTTATTCCCAAAGAATTCGTATTTGTACCGCAAAACTTAAAAACCAGTGTAAATATTAAGGAATTCCAAGTCAGTAGTTTTAAGTTTTTTCAAAAAATCATAAACAGTCTGCAGTTAGCTCAATTGTTTCAATTGTAAATACTAGTTCATTAGAACTAGAACTGCACAATGCAATGCTGAACTTTTATAGAAATAAATTATTATTTCTATTATTTGATGGTTATTTTCCTAATGAATAAAGATCAAATTATTTATTTATTGAAAATATGTAAAATAGCCTAATTAAATACATTCAATACTTTTGCGGGTTGTTGCATTATGGTTCCACCTAAGTACCTACATGTTTTGCTTGTATTGCATGATGTCATCGTTAGTGGACATAATGCTATATTCCCGTAGACAAGACCTTTTTTTAATTACCTGTAGGTAGCTCTTGGTACAGTTAAAACTATTTTATTCTGGTACACAATGGACATAGCAACTTTAATGCAATTTGGAAGCTATTCCGATAATTTTAATTAGGTTCATTTTGCAATTAAACTGCTTTATTATGAAAACAAGAGCTGCAGGTAAACAAAAGGCATTGCTGAAATTCCGTTGCAGGAATTGTTGATTCTTAAAATAATAACATGGTAGAGCGTAGGATGAAGTTAAATTTAGGACTCGTGGCAAAAGTTAATTGTTGTTACAAAATGAATGAAACTTTTATGAATCGAAATAATTGCTCTCGTTGCTATAAGTTGCAGGTGTTTTGTAAATTGCTCTAAGTACATAACATATCTATACTAGGAAGGAAAACTTTATATTATAAATTGATTATTTCTAAAACTTAAAAATTAAACATACAGGGTTGGGCCGCTCTTACAGAATGTTAGAAATGTTAACAGTTTAAAAGTTAGACGTACAACAGATATTATTATCTAGTTTATTAAAAATAATAAAACAAAACAATAAAATAAAATGTATATCAAACAATTAACAACAATTCGTATATATGTAGAGTATGTGATGTAGGTATGTGTAGTATTGTAGAGTGAAGTAGGTTTTCCTTCTCCAATATCACCATTTATCCATCTATTGTTTCCATAGATCTGGTTTACCCATAACATACCTATTGGAGATATCCGAAGATACTGTAAAGTACTTGTGAAATACTTCAAAACCTTCAAATAAAATAGGTAGGTGCTTAGGACGGATGATGATGGAATTGTTTGTTTGTAGCCCACAAACAAACAATTCCAACATTTAAAGGCACGTAAATTTCACGTGCCTATAGACGTAGGATTTGTCTGTTTGTTTAAGGAGCAAATGCATCAAAGTGCAGATGCTGGTCTGCGCCAAGGGCTCTGGTCAACATCCGGTATGGGGAGTGCGGGGTGAGTCCGGCCCGCCACCGGTCCGGTCCGGTCGCGGGCCGGGTGCCATATTCGGTCAGTGCACATTGTTGTTTACCGGCGCGGGTATCGCGAGGCCGCGTGACGTAGCGTCTAGACGCCCCCCCGCCCCGTGCCCCGCGCCTCTCGCTGCCACCCGTCGACCATGCACTGTTTCGATCACCAGCTTATCTTTACCGTAATGCTGCACTGTACCGCTGCACTCGTGGTTATATCAAACAGACTTTCAAGCAGTGAATCGACCGAAGCGACGCCTGTTGTCGGCTGGTTTGCCGGTAGCTAAATAAGATCTTGACGACATAGATTGTATATATAAGATAGATTGTAGTTTTCTTGTATAAGTCCATAAGAGACTTGGAGGTCCGAAGTATCTTTCAGATAGTTCGACTTTGTTCATTTCGTTCACGTACAGTTCCATTATCTGTTCACTTGCTCTGCATGCACATGTCAAGTTGTCAACTGAGAAGAGATATTTGATAACAATAGAATTATCTGCTGTCAAGTTCTCTTTGCGCTCGGTAGCAAAATATATTTTGAGATCCTGTTCCTATAACATCCTGTAGGTATCCAATTAAGAATGAATAAAACACACAAGTGCGTGTCGGGCCACGCGTTTTGTAGGGTTCCGTTGTTGCACGGTTCAACATAAACAAACTTAGTTACATATTTTACACAGTTAACAATCTTATCTAAGAAAATTATAATATAATTAGTATTTACAATTGAAACAATTGAGCTAACTGCAGACTGTTGCAAACAATCTACAGGTAGCTCAACTGATCCATATCAATACCAATCGGAAGCGTCCCCAAGACGCTTATCTTATCTAAGTAATTTTTTTCACAATATTTTTAACCGAGTTACACAACGATACCCCATGGGGTAATGAGAAAAAAATATTCATCCCTGTTTTAAGTATAGGGAAGGCATACACCAACAATTACAGGACACGTTTTCCCCCATAAGGATAATCTTCAAAGGGAAAAATGGAATTAATTTTTAAGTCCAGATTTCCTCAAAACTGGAACACCCCATCAAAAGAACAGCAAATACTACCTACTGCTACATATTAAGTTCATCTCGATTCACAAAAAGTCACCACGATGCAAAATGTCAAATCGACTGGTACGTGGTACCCATTTGTGCTGTGTAGGTACACGTAGTACATTAGTCTAGCAACTGGTCTGGTCTGGTCTTTATTGACTCTCCTGCCGAGGTCCACAAAAAACCAGTCTTTCTGAAGTTATGGTCATCAATTTACGCAAGGAGCGTACTAAACTAACAAGGCATTTCCAATAGCCTTTGTTTTTCCCCTCTTTATTACTCTATTACTCGAGGTTCTGCGGTGCCTAGGTCGAATTTATACTTAACTAGTTTATGACCGCGGTTTCGCACGCGTTGTTTCAATGGAAACGTTTAAAGGTGATTTCTATCCTATGGGAACTGATTTATGGGATAAAAGTAGCCTACGTTTGATTACAGGATTAGAATTACTTGTATGCTAAATTTCAGCCCGATCCGTTTAGTAGTTTTGGCGTGAAGAGGTAACAAACATCCATCCAAACTTTCGCATTTATAATATTAGTGTGATGTGATGTGATGATATTATAAATTCGATAGTAAAACTTTCTGTCTATCTGTCTGTTACCTTTTCACGCCTAAACGGCTGAACGGATCTCAATTAAATTTTTCAGGGAGGTAGACATTATCCCGGGGACAGACATAGACTTAACCCGGAAAAATGTGTACAATGCCGCGGGCAGAAGCTACTGTCCCTATATGCTGTTTAAGTATTAGAAGCAAATACTACTACTATATATACTATATATACTATATATACTACTATATATACTTTGAAAACATAGTCGGTAAGTCACTTTTAATATTCTTTTAATTAAAGTAAAAAGTAAAGAAAAAGTATATTAATTTCATAACTAGCTGCTGCCCGCGGCTTCGCCTGCGTAGTTCCCGTTCCCGTGGTAATTCCGGGATAAAACATAGCCTGTGTCCGTCTCCTGGTTCTAAGCTGCCTCCCCACCAATTTTCAGCCAAATCGGTTCAGCCGTTCTTGAGTTATAAATGGTGTAACTAACACGACTTTCTTTTATATGTATAGATTACATGTTAAATGGATGGTACAGTAAAATAATAGTGTATCAATGTAATTTGCCCTTTATGGGCGTGCAATTATTTGTCTATTACATGCATTATGACAACTTAAAATAAAAACTTTTAATTATCAGAAAGAGGAATGAATAAGTTACTTACATATTGTCAAATTAAAAAAATAAAGTAGGCTAGTCAACTGAAAATACGTATTAATTTGGTTATTTGTCAATATTCTTGTCATTAATAAAATCTTTTATTGCATACTAACATAAACATATAGTAAGGTTTTAAGCTTTCTCTGAAACAGTATGGTAGGCAGTTCTCTTATTATAAGCGGAATTTTTAATGAAAGGAAGATACATCCACTGGCCTCCGCCAGTGGATTATAGATTACTTGATGTTGGCCGAGTTTTGGCGAGCCTTGGCTCGTTCACGTCAGCAAAGTTTGTGAGACTCGGCCAAAATTTAACTGCACCATTACTCCGAATGCAGCTGGAACAAATGTGAAATAAACATTCAAAAACTGACCAGAAGGGAAATTTCCGTTACAGCGAAAATGTTGTGTACGAATGAATAATAGATACCTAGATTTTATATGACCAGACATTTCAGTTAGATACATTGTAAACCGGCAACGGAGTAGCAATGAATAGGCTATAGGTAAAACGTTTGATCAATCAGGCATTTTGGTTACTATGTGAAAATTTGATGATCATTTACTCATGTTTCGATCATA
This sequence comes from Eupithecia subumbrata, assembly GCA_949316285.1. Classification (NCBI taxonomy): domain Eukaryota; kingdom Metazoa; phylum Arthropoda; class Insecta; order Lepidoptera; family Geometridae; genus Eupithecia; species Eupithecia subumbrata. The sequence continues at coordinate 25,323,992 of OX438646.1, read as the reverse complement.
CTTAAGTTTTTAAATAAATAAGTAGATAAATCTTTATCGTAACATCAAAACTTATAAAATAACTTACAAACAGTAACTACTAATTGAATCTAGTATGGCACAATCGGCGGACTTATTGCTGGAAGAAATCTTTTTCACCTTCATCTCTAGTAACAAAAGTAACTATTACATTAGGTTAAATATAAAATTTCAGGTTCAGCATTTATTTTCTCCGTGCTCTACGTTCAACAAGAATGATGATAGTAGGAAGACCATTATAAAATCGCTAATGAAATGATGAAAATGACGACCATCATAGAATCAAAATCAAAACGTAAAGAAAGACTATTAACATTTTTAAACATAAATTAAAACAATTGTTAATTGAGAAGGCCTATTACAATGTTAATGAATATCTGATGGATAAATTCTAGAATAAGACAGTTCATTGATTGTTAATTAATTTAGAGATTGACATTGTATATATTTTTATATTTTTGTCGTGACTTTGCATGCTGTAAAGCTGATCATGGCTATGCTCATTCTATTTTAATTTAACACCCCTGTAACCCATGTTTCGCAAAATAAATGAATTTGAATTTGAATTTGAATCACTAATGAAATGATGATACTAGGATAACCATTATAAAATTGCTAATGGAATGAAGATAATGACGACCATCATAGAATCACTAATGAAAAGATGATACTAGGATAAACATTATAAAATTGCTAATGGAATGATGATAATGACGACCATCATAGAATCGCTAATGAAATGATGAGACTAGGCAACCATTATAAAATCGCTAATGAAATGATGATAATGACGACCATCATAGAATCGCTAATGAAATGATGATACTAGGACGACCATCATAAAATCGCTAATGAAAGGATGATAATGACGACTACATACAATCACTAATGAAATGATGATACTAGCACGACCATTTTAAAATCGCTTGTGAAACGACAGTGTTACTGGAGGCCAATTCTGCGTATCACGTGATATTTTTCTCTGATACACAGTATCACGGGATAAAAATCAAAAATACATCGAGTCCCACCAATGACTGCATTCTCGTGCCACTTATCAAACAACTTATCGAAGAATAGCCGTCGAAAAATATTGAATTGCAGATTTTTATAATACGGATGTTTGCTACGAAGTAATCACTCAATATTTTGACAGTTCTTGCCATATTTATCGAGTATATATATTGCGAGAATTGCCTTCCGGATATACTACCTTACAAAAGGTGCTTATGCAATCAAAATCAAAATCAAAAACTCTTTATTTCCATAAATACAATAAATGTACACTTAGAAAAGGTCAAATCATAAAACAATGGATTCCATAACCATCAAACTTCAAATCGTTTATTTGCCTAGACAGAAGAGAAGAAATATCCAGTTGGTAGTAAGATGCAATGTGTCACCACATTCTCTTTTCAATCATACGAATGTCAATGGAATTAAAAAATAAAATAATCAAACAATCCATAGCTTGTTCAATTATTCCGGAGCGGCTACCGCCAACAAATGACCTAGACAGACTTATCACGTCGTCTGACGCATAATTGTCTGGTAGGCAATTAACTCTAGCGAAATTGCACAAACTGACTTCGGGAGTTTACGGCACTGTGGCTTCCCCTGTACGTCTCCTTTGATCTGTACATTCTATATTTATGTCCGTTCCGTTGGGAAAACCTAAAGGAAATGATAATGATTATCGCGAGTTGTGAATGTGCGAAATACGGTAGGGTAAATCCCATTATTATAAAGTTTGCAGAGATAACAAACAGATGCTGCATACTGATGATATAGGAACATTGTTAAAAGCTGGGCACGATTGTATTTACTATTTCATACAATTTACCACGCTGACGTCACAAATCGGTGTCGATACTGGAGGTCCACTCTTGTTATTTTCATTCGCAGTTGCAAAGTACGGCCGCATAGCTCAACGTATAGCTACTATCGCTCAGTTACGAAAGGACCATTTTCACACTAATTTTATGACTGTGAGTTCTTAAAACATATTTACATATATACATATAAACCATGCTAACCGAAATTAAATTTCGGTTCTAGTTCCGCTGTCATGTACAATGAAAAATATATTATAATCATTCCAAAATGAAAAAGCAGCTCAACAAGAAAATTTCCGTTTTCGTTCGATTAGAATACCGATTGAACGAAATTTCGTAAAGAAAGTAGGTCGAAAAACAAAAGGGGATTGCGTCAGGTTTCAGTTATTTCATGTCGAATAATATTGCAAGTTCAAAAATCACTCCTGCGCATTATACACTGTCTTTCAAATGTGACCAGTCCTTACTTCTCAACATCACGCCGTTGGTTACTGATAGGTGACGTCCACCACTATCAGGTCACGTCTGTGGCGGCTGACAATTAATTTCCTGTTGAAATAACACCACATTTTACTGTACTCAGTTTACATCTGTCAGTTACAGCTTGTATAGGATTATAAAAAGGTAGAAAATGCTCAAAGCGGCAAATAAATCCGACTGTCCTATCCTTGTAAAGGGACCCACACAAAAAGTAGAGTCTAGAAAAGCACCTAGAGACTTTGTCAGGATGAATCCCTCGGCAAGCCACAATCCTATCGAGTTTGTGTTCGCTGGAAAAAGCGAAGAATTGCCGGCAATAAATCGCTTGATTCGAAAGGCATGCCGCAAGTCTAGGTTCTTCTCTAGCCGACCGTGCCCCGAACAATGGGTTATCAAGCACGGTAAACTAACATGCATATTTTATAAGAGGTTCAAAAGCTAAGTGGACGGTTCATTAGGAGTTCAAGGCTTTTAGTAATGACGCCCAAATTTACGAATGTATGTAGGTATTATTTTAAAAACACAATGGCACAGCTGCAAAGACAGAAGGTAGGTACAGAAGATAATAATAATGTATACCTATAGGTATCAGTTAATTCGGTAATTAGGCATTATCTAAAATTCTTAGCGGTTCTGTAACGGCTGATATACGTAATAAATTACATACCTAATTCTGAACGTTAGCACAAAGTCTGCCGTTACGGATATGATATCTCTTGTACCTACTCCCAAAGATTAGCAGAAGCGAATGTCGATGACTACTGAAGTGGTAACCATTTCCAAAACAAAAACAATGTGTAGGTATAGGTATGTGACAAGCATGATCGAACATTTACGTGACCAATAGGCTGAATTAATGGGTGGCGCGCACGCGTACCGATTACATACAGCCGAATTGCGATTGCGCCCGCGGCAGCGACGGGAGAGATCGCCAGACGGCTACCGAAATTTGGGTTAGCGCTTTTTGCGCGGCGCGGGCGCCGGAGACACGAGCGCGAGGTCGATGAGCCGCGCGCCCCTCCCGCCACTCCCCCTACCTTGCGACCAGTTCCACCATAAGGTGCAGCGGCCGCAGCGACCATCCAACCCTACATATCTACCACCTGCCAGACACTAAGCGAGTATACGTAACGTAATGAAACAGCCTCGCCTCCGAGACGCCCGCTGTTGACTTTCGAGATGAACAGGATAATGCGACGGTACCAGCCGTGTACCAGCCAACTTTGTAAGGCTAATCTCCGCAACGTTCATTATTTTATTTTACAGGAAAAACCAGTTGGCCTTTTGATTTGATGCATAAAATTTACAAAATGTCAGTCGACGAGTCATGCATTTTTGAAATGCAATTCTCGTAGACGCTTTTTTTTTTTTTTTTTTCATTTATTTATGTTACATAATTATTAACTTATTTTATCTTGGATGGTGGAAGTAAATGCTTAGATAGCTGATGATTGATATACGGAGCGCGTCAGAAACACAAGGGTTGCTGATTGGTCGCAGGGTCCCGAAATGTTTAGTTGTGGCAAGACTGCTCTACATTTTCTCAAACAACAACGGAAGTTGAAGAAGAAACAAAAATACAACCCTAGATGGTGTTTGTAACAGCTTATTTATCTCTTTTTGTTAGGAACACAGCCTAGGGTACCTAAGCCCACATTTTTAAAGTCTGTGTAATAAATAGCCTAGATCTAGATATTGAGGATCAAAGAGCAAATTTTAAAGAAGTGGGCATGAAATCACACTAATAATATAAATGTGAAAGTTTGGACGTTTAGAAGTATGGATAGATATATGCATAGATGGATAAATGGATAGATGGATTGATAGATGGATGGATGGATGGATCGATAGATGGATGGATGTTTGTTACCTCTTCACGCCAAACCTACTGAACGGATCGGGCTGAAATTTTGCGTAATTATTATCCTGGAATCAAACTTAGGCTTTATCTAGCTACTTTTATCCCATAAATCAGTTCCCATAGGATAGAAAACGTTTCCACAGAAACAACATGTGCAAAGCCGCGGGCAGAAACTACTAAACAAATAAAATAAATAATGCTGGACAATTCATCAAGCCTTGTGCTACTACTAAGCACTAATACTAAGCACAGTTTGTGCTAGGTTATTCTGAATCAAAAATTAATTGTAATGCATGCTAGCTGTATCAATTGTACGCATTATGTCGAGAAGCAGAAGTACCTAATCTGTCTGATAATGATAAGCAACAGTAGGCTCCGTCACCATAATAAAATAAAAAGTGCACTCTTCACCATCTTTAAAAAGTGATGCCTGTAGCGATCGTATGTCAGTACGCGCTGCAGACGGCCGGTGCGGGTACGTACATGCTTTTAATTGGCAGCTCAGTTTTTATGTAGCTTCTTCGCGACTGTTGCATTTTTTGCGAACACCTTTCGAGATCAGTCTGGAGATAGAAGTGTATGAATGGCGTGTCTAGACGTGCCATCCGTTGGCTTAGGCACATACGCCGTTGTTTGTCTACCAGAATGCGATGCGACCAGCCAAATGTGCACTGAATAAAATAATCACAAGCACAATTTTTTGCTGCATATCTTTGACTTTTTGCAGTGCTCTCGTCATTGTATGATGTTATGAATAAGAATAAACTAAATCGTGTCTAGAGATTCATATCTGACAAGCACAAGGCTTTACCCTAGAAATTATGTATCTCTTGTTTACAAAGTTTATAAGTTACACAAGCGGATTTACTTAGTAAGTATATTATTTACATTAGTAAATAACTTACGTAAATTTATAAGTAACCTCTAACACGAAAGTTAAAGGTCATAATGCTAGTATCAATTTAATAGGTTTAGGTGGGAATTTGCATTGCACAGAACACAAACAAGTAATTGTGCCTCCTTGATTAATAACAGGAATTTGGAAATACTTAGTAGAGAAACTAGTGGTGAACAACAACAAAACATTACAATGCATGGAATTATAGTGATATGATGTGAATGTGCAGGTGATGATGATGAAAATTGAGGTGCAATGAATTTGACAAATTTTTATGTCTTGACAAATTTTTATGCAGTGTTAATCAAAACACACAATGATCGACAATTTAATTTTCTAATGAACATTTTTAAATACAATAATCTCTATAAATTTTGACTGGCAGTTAAACCGAGGTGTAACAAACAAAATATAGGAGGTCCATTACAAGTCAATAAAAAAGTCAGCCACACAATTAGCGTATGGGAAACTTTAACAAAAAGCTATCGATTCTATAAACGTAAAGCTGAAAACAGTACCTTGAAAATACATGAGGGCAGGAAAACAATTACAGCTGTGTTGTTGAAATGCATCTCCACAGCCAGCAGGTCCATCGTCTCGGAGAGAGCGACGACTGCTGGGCGCGTCTAGAGAGCTTAAATTATCGAATGGCTCTACTTGTGGAATCTTATTTTTGTAGTGTACAACATACCTGCAAAATCGAATACCATGGTAGTGGTAATCAAAAACGCATTTTAATTTATATTTACTATATTGTATCATCAAAATTATATATACATAATTGTTAAAATTAAAAAAGGTACTTAATTGTAAAAAAATTACGACGACGGGTACTATTTTCTGGAGGCCATCGAATAAATGCATATTTACTTATCCTATCGCTCAGGGACCCGTAGTGTGTCTTGGCCTCCGATAAGAGAAGTCGCCATTTTTCCCTGTCCAGTAGTCTCCCGCCAACCCTCCGCTTGTAGCTCATGCAGATCCGCTTCCAAGCCATGAAATAAATAAATGCATTAACCATTTTTTGGATTTCGGACCTCAAAGAGAAAAAAGAAACCCTCATAGGATCAATTTGTAGCCCGTCAGTCTGTCTGTGCGTCTGTCAACCGTAAATTTGTAGTTAATTCACAAAAATATTTTTTTTTTATTCACGTCATAGACCTTATACCGTACTTCCCGTTGACCTAGAATCGTAAATTTAGCAAAAAGCAAGGTTTTACAGATTACAATTTTTATACAGAACCCTTGGTGCGCGAGACTCGCACTTGACGTTTTATTTTGCCAAGAACATCATGTGTGGTATCATTTAGAAGTCAAACACCCTGCTATTACGAAGATGAAAGGCTCCTATAATTACCCGCGTATTAGAACCCCATGATGCAAAAATAAGTGTTGATCCTAATGCTGGCTAATTTATTTCTATACACAAATTACTTTATAATACAGGGTCCATAATACTTCATTACTCATAAGCTTACAAGAAATGCATCTATAATATAAGATACAAGAAAAAATTTAAAATTTAAAAAACCCCCCGACAGATTTTCATGAAACATGCTTAGAAAAAGCAAAGCTAAGAACACTCAGGATAAAATTATGTATTATGTATTATCTCTATGACACAAAAAAATCTAAACGAAAATCGGTTCATCCGTTTGGGAGCTACGATACCACAGACAGATACACAGATACACAGACAGACACGTTAAACTTATAACACCCCTCTCTTTTTGCGTCGGGGGTTAAAATAGAGAATAATTTTGTCAAGAACGATTCGAGTTTTGATAGTAGAGTCGCAAACTTGGTAGTGTGGACGGGAAAATTTCATTCCAACTACAGAGAGCTGACAACGCCGGCATAAAGTATGTATCTGGTATACCATTAACTGCTAGACTTGGGGATAAACAGATACATGGTACTCTATTATGCTTCAGACAATGCAATTTTGTTGCAACTTGCGACGGAGTATTTTCGTTGCGCCCTACAAAGTGAGATATATGACGACGTGGCTCACGTAGCAAATACCTACAGAGTATTTTTCGTGACAAAATAACCTGCTGATTTATAGTTACGAGATTTTTACGTCCATAATAAATGCCTTGGAAAGGTTAAACAATGCCATTTATCTGAGCGTCTGATGCTAAAGATAACAACTTTATCTGCCTACTGTATATATAATTATTTCGGTTTCCACTTGCATTAGGGAATTATGCACTGCTTTCATTTGCTTAATTTTATTTTAAGCTTACAATTAAGATAACAACATCCGCTGCAGCAGTTTTCTGATATCAGATGAATCCGATAAAAAAATAAAAATAAAAACTTACCTACTTCTTCATATTTGAATTCAGACAGCAAGTTCAAGATGAAACATTTAAAAAAATCACACTATAATATTATTATATAAATTATTATAGTATAATGTGAAAGTTTACATGGATGGATGGATGGATGTTACCTCTTCACGCCAAAACTAATGAACGGATCGAGCTGAAATTTTGCATACAGGTACCTAGTTTTTGTAATTTTGGAACATTTTAGCGAATTTTTATCTTAAACATTGGAACATTTTAGCATAAATCAGTCCCCATGGGATAGAAATATAACCATAAAACGTTTTCATAGAAACAACGCGTGCGAAGCCTTGGGTAGAAACTAGTCAACATAATAAAGGTGGGTCGGCTTTCTTAGACAGGTTTACCTAAGAACAGCAATTAACCTTAACCTGACATATAGATCCATAGACAAGACAGACTGCATAGCCGTCTGTGGCGTCTAGACAGGCCGTAGACGAATTTTTAATAATGGCCGTGTAACTCGAGGTCGAAGTCGCAACACAAGCCTCAATAGATTTACAATGAAAAGGCAGGGTCACTGTCAATCACACGCCTCATGAAGCAACGTGGGTATTTATTGATAGACATTATTAAATCGTCTTTAGATACAACCTTAGATACAACTTTAAGTTATAATTATCCGAGAAAATTTGATAGATAGGTATTTTGTGAAAATTCTATCGAGGGCGGGCAGCAGCGCCCCCCGCAGAACAATTCTACCACCGAACTGCGATCCCCAACCCGCATGCCCAGCGTGGGGATTATGGGCATTACCCCCATGGGATAAAAGCCAATAAGCCGCTTATCAGGGAAAGGCCTGCGTCCAGTAGTGGACGAATACAGGCTGTTGAGGTTGAGGTTGTGAAAATTGGAAATGGTTCGTCCACAATGTTGATCGTTGCAACGATCTTTCTGACAGGCTGGTATGGGTTTTCATAGTACAATACGAAAACGGAAATGACCGAGCTGTGTCCAAGACTTCTTTAAGGTCTAAAGGAAATACAAAAAAAATACAAAAATGTTTATTTCCTGCTTTTAAGTATGAAATACCTGTATTAGGAGGTAACGCTCTTCCTTGTCATAAACGTTAATAAAGCAGTTTTTTTACAGATTTGTTAGTCAGTTTCAGTTAGGGGCAGGACTGCACACTACGCGGGCAGGACTACAATGACTAGCTCAGGACATCCTACAAATTCTAAGTTCACCATGACTTAACACACTTACATGCACACAAAACCTATAGAGTAATTCCCGTAGACCTAGAATCATGAAATTTGGCAAGAAGCAAGGTCTTATAGCACAAATAAAGGGATAAATCCGAAAACCGTTAATTTAAAGTCCATTCAAAAAAAAATTTGGCTACATCTATCGACCAAAACCTACAAGGTATCTACTTCCCGTTGACCTAGAATCATGAAATTTGGCAAGAAGTAAGGTCTTAGAGCACAAATAAAGGGATAAATCCGAAAACCGATAATTTAAGTCCATTCACAAAAAAAATTGGCTACCCCTATCGACCAAAACCTACAAGGTATCTACTTCCCGTTGACCTAGAATCATGATATTTGGCAAGAAACAAGGTCTTACAATTATACAGAAGCCTTAGTGCACGAGTCGACTCGCACTTGACGTTTTATTATAGAAAACATTAGCCCGAGATTCCCACTTCCTAATCTTTTTCAACGCCTACTTAGCCCAGTAGTTAACTTCAGCCATCTAAAAACTAAAAAAATATTTTTAAAATCACAGTAGGTTACAAACGCATTTCGTAAAGGGCAAACGCAGTAGGTACAACGAATAGAGGACAAATTGCAAGTCTGTCAGTCAAGGTCGTGATTACGTCTGGAGGGTAATCATTAAACCCGGACCAGCAGTGCAGGTCGGCATACACGGTCGGACAGTTTCGACCTGACTGTTTACTTCGGCCACTTTAGACACGGACAGTTTTATCAAGCATATACATACATACTTATTTACAAAAAAAAATAGAGGACAAATTGCAAGTCTGTCAGTCAAGGTCGTGATTACGTCTGCAGGACAATCATTAAACCCGGACCAGCACTGCAGGTCGGAATACACGGTCGGACAGTTCCGACCTGACTGTCTAGTTCGGCCACTTTAGAGACACGGTCAGTTTATCAAGCATAGTCATACTCATTTATTCGCCGCACTGCACACTTGGATATGTCAATTTACAATAGTTCACAATAAAAGGTGCAGGTGGTGTTATACATAATGCAAAGACACAAAACCGACAAACAGAAATACAAGGAAATTTCCTTTACCTATTCCTAAGTAGGAATGTATGTAAATTAGCAGCATGTAACAAGCCGTAAACGGGCATCGATAAAGACAAGTTCGAAAAGAAATAATTATAAATTAATAGTGCTGCTATAAGAAAGCATTGTCTGTAATACTTAATTAAAAAAAATAATTCTTCCCATATAACACTTACTTCTGATTAAAGTTCCCACAGGGTACAATCTGTCTCCTTCCCAAATTTCATAACAAAAAAATAATAATAATAATGCTGGACAATACACACAGCATTATCTAGCCCCAAGCTAAGCAGAGCTTTTGTTGGGTACTAGATAACTGATATACCTACTTAGTACAATACACTACATAAATAGATATTTTTTATTATACATAGAAAACACCCAGACCAACGGAACAAATTTCTGCAGTTCGTACACAAATTTGTTCCGAGGCGGGAATCGAACCCGCAACCTCCTGCGTCGCAGGCGGACCTTCGCCCGCTGCGCCACAGAGGTCGTCGATCTGTTCAGTCGTGAAAAGATAACAGTCGGAAAGATAGAGTTACTATTGCATTTATAAACAAAATCTTAACACAAAATAGGACTGAACGTAAAGAACCTTCAGGAACCCGCCTGCTACGTACAAAAAACGTGAATCTTTGAATGTTCATTCATAGAGAAAAACATTTCGGTTGGACCGAAACCACCGTGTATTCTCGGTTTTAACTGTGCAACACAAAACAAAGGTTTATCACCGCTGGTGTAGTATTAAATATGACAACTGTAAAAATTATGGATCGTAAAAAGGTTCTTATGGCAGGGGATATTACGACACCTGTACTTTAGCACCTATCACTTCTCCTTACTCACGTAACAGGTCACTTTAGAGGTGCTTTTCAATAAAACATGTCATGGCAATGAATGGATCATTGCCATGGCATGTTTTATTGGAAAGGTACCTACGCTTTTTAAAATAAAAATGTTGTACAGCAATGTGCATAATTTTTTGTTAACTTGCCTAAAAAGGTAGTCAAAGAATGGACCTTTTGGAAAAAGTTTGATTCTTACGTTGGCAACTAAGGTTTGCAGTCAGTTGCCAAAGAGTAGGTTTTAAGTATTCCAAACGAATGGGTCTTTTACAAAGATCCTAATACTACGTTCCGTAGGTCTTTTAAATCCATTGTGGTTATTAAAACTTTTAACTATTATGGTTCACAGAAATCAAATAATATCCCAAAAATTTTCGACTTCTACTGGACTTGAACCCGCATCCTTTTCAATTCTCGAATTTTCAGAAATTACCCAGAGTGTGAGGGCTTACGCTATACTAACATAAACTATATTCAACCTCAACAGCCTGTATTGGTCCACTGCTGGACGCAGGCCTCCCGCTGATGAGCGCCTTGTTGGCTTTTATGTCATGGGGGAGGTAATACCCATAATCCCCACGCTGGACATGTGGGTTGGGGATCGCAGTTCGGTGGTAGGATTGTTCTGCAGGGGGCGCTGCTGCCCACCCCCGGTGGATATCCCTTAGTCGCCTATTATGACACCCGCGAGAAGAGTAGGCGTGGTGCAAATTCTAAGCCGGCACCACACAGCTATCAAAAAAAAGTAGGTACATGTGTTGTAAAAACAAAAACTATGGTTAATGGTAAATATCCCATAGTAGACTTTAGTATTCCAAACTAATTTGGTTAGGTACCAAGATAATCAAAGCTAAGTCCAAGTGTCGGATTACAGAATATGTGTAATCTCAGGTCCAATTCAAAAGTTAATTTTCCTGCTTATTGACAAACTTGATTAGGTATCTACAAGGAAATTTGGTATAGGTACAAACTTCACTTGCGATTTTCTAAATTTAAATTCAAGGTTTTCATAAGCATCTGTTGCGTTTAATCTTATCGTATTTTATCAAAAAATCCCTCCACAAATGCATCGCATGCTTCGCGAGTGATACAATGCAGACTTGTTGAACGTAGCAAGTACAATCCAAAGGATTTTATCACACTATAAAAATTATTTTTTTTATCTAACTACCGCCTATGTCCCAATCGGGACCTATTCTGAATGAATATATACCTACTCTGAAAGAATATTCTTTTTGAAAATATGCTATCTTTCGACTCGAAAAATATCGGAACTAAATCGACCGTTGGGCACCGTACGAAGCAGACGTGTTGCTTAAAATATTAAAATAAATTTAACCTAAAATCTAACTTAACTTACGTTACTATAAAGTCTACATTCAGTTTCACCATCTACGCCTTCACAATATTAAATTTACACATCGCTCAGAAACAAGTTCACCAAGAACAAAGATGAGTTGCTCACCCACTAGAAGTGACTCCAACCTAGCCGATGTCGGACGAAGCGGCTCCCAGCCAAATCTGTCTACTGGAAACTTCATTTTGGGGAATACAATTGGTACAAGACTGCGTGTTAAAGAAAAGAAACGGATCATCTCAGTCAAATCAAAGAGGAACTTGGTGAAATTCGAAATCAATTTTCACAAATGATGGCCATGATGATCTCACTAAACCAGAACCAAAAAGAGTTTTTAGAAAAAGTATCTGGAGACGTTGAGGTCATCAAAGAACAGATTGCTGAAATAAGAGGTGTGACTAAGAAACTGTCAGAAGAGCAAAACGCTATAAAATCAGATATACTCAATCTGAAAAATTTAAATGCAAAATCAACAGATAAAATAGAAAAACTACAATCCGAAGTATCTTCCCTTAAAACAACATCCCCGGCAATATCCTCTATAGAAAATATGTTTGAAAACGTGGTAAATTAAATAAAAGAACGCGATGAGAGAAGCAGACATATTATAATGAGTGGAGTTCCAGAACCTAACGGGGACAACAAGGACCAAAGGAAGCATTTAGACACAGAGGAAGTCTTAAAAATTACGAGGAACGTTAATACTGATAGTTGCAAACCTGTTTATATTTTACGACTTGGGAAATACAACCCAATGAAGACCCGTCCCATAAAGGTCTGCTACAAATCTCGAGAATCAGCATTAGCCATACTGCGTAGTAGAAACAATCTAAAATTGGGTACTATCAAGATATTTTCTGATCAAACGCCTCAACAACAAGCGTATTTAAGAAACCTGAAGGAGGATCTTAAGCGGCGTAGCGATGATGGCGTCAAGGATCTTACCATAAAATATATAAAAGGCATCCCTAAAATTACTCTTGACAAAAATAGAAACTACAAATAAGATGAGATAAAATTACTAAACTATTTTTGTTTAAAATTATATAAAAAGTAAAGTAACATAAAAAGATTATTTAAAAAAATACTTTTAAACAATGTACATTTAAAACTTACTTCTATACATAAAAAAATGTAAAAGAAAATGTGAAAGAATGAAAATAGAATTGCGCTTGTTGCATGCCATTTCCAGTTCCACTCGCTCTGCGTAGTTGACCGGCCATTGTTTTGTTTACGCATAGTGTCATTTGAATTGCAATATTTTGAACCAGAACTACCCTCATTTTGTCACTTTAAGATATTATTTAGTACGAGTTAGCCCTGTGTAATGCTTAGTTAATTTTGTTTTCTCATGTAAGTGAATTGTATTCTTTATGAGAAATAAAGTATCTTTAACCTGACTAAAGAGAGCTTCGATATTTATCTAGCTGACAAATTACGTGTCTATGAAATATATCATTATTTAATTCAGTCAAAGAAAATAAATGCGTGGACGGAGTTTTATGAATCATTATTGTGATTTTCATTAGAATGTTCTAACTAAGCTAGGTCTACGAATTAAATATTTTCATCTAAAATGAGAATTTTATTTGGAAAGAAGAAAGAAAGGAAATCTATTAATTGGTTCTCATACGCACAGAATAATACATTAATATAAATAGTACATTTTAAAATTATTATTATTAATAATTTTTTTGACTTGAAAATATTTGGTTTTATCAATAAAATATCTGTTTTTCTGTCTATAATATAAAAACCATAAAAATAATCAATTCTAACAAATACTCCGCCATGTGACCCGTAAGGTCCTGCTTCAGCTGTTGCTATATTTTTATTAACCGACTTTAAAAATTCACGAAAGTAGGAGGTTCTATGTTCGGCTGTATGTAATTTTTAGGGTTTCGAAGATCGAAGATCGGTTTCGAAACTCGTATGGTCTCGCTTTGTCTGTCCTTTTTTCCCTCCTTAATAACTCAGCAACTACTGCATCTATCAACTTGAAATTTAAAATAATAATACATTTCGTGCACCTGTACAGATTTAAAGAAAAATAAATGAAAAATTGAAATTTTCCATACAAATTGTGCTGCCGAAATTTTAAAAGATACCTACAGGGTCATGTGGGGTATCAAATGAAAGGTATCGGTTTGTACATTTTAATATAGTTTCTGATTTTTTTTCTAGGTTTCATACCTTTTAAAATATTTCGTAATAAGTTGAAAAAATACCCATTCCTCCGTATGGACCGTTAATAGATATGGATTTATTTTTACAGGAAAAATATAGAGAAGTTTGTAAAAAGAACACTTTTAAAAAATGGTCAAAAAGGAGGGGAATAATTTTCTAAAGGGAGAGCTACCTCACCGAGTGGGGTATCAAATGAAAGGTATCGGTTTGGACATTTCAAAACAGTTTTTTAAATTTCTGTAGGTTTCATACTTTTTGAAATATTTTGAAATAGTCGAAAAATTTACCATTAACCACTTTAACGGAAGCGTGCAGAGAGATCCATGTGAAATGTAGATTGGTACCTACTATTTTTAGGTATTCATTAAATTGTGAAGTCTCTAACCGGTACTTTTGGTACATATTTGTTGACAAACGTTCGAAACCCTCGGCGCGCGAGTTACACTCGGACTTGACGAATCTTGTTTTATAAGATTTAACAACCTCGCTCGAGCATAGCAACAGTAACAACTTGCATAGTTTATAGTTTAGTTTATTTATCATATGTATGTTTACGTTTTACGTTTCAGTACAAAACAATGCGTAACAATATGTATAGTAACAATACCTATATACAAAATTACATAAAATACGAACAAACACGACACACAGAGAAAATAAAAGAAAAAAAAATTGCACACTCAGAAACACAACAACAAATCATGAACACAAATAAAATATAGGTAAAATAAATAAGGTACACATGCAGCATAGCCATGTAGCTAAAATGTAGAGATGCGTCAATTCTTTTATATTTGGCAGTGATGTTAACGCCCTCGCTCGAGTCTAGTCTAGACTAGCCTCGGTCTAATAGGGGGTCATAGTCAGTCTGACCATTCGCCGCAATTCGCTACAATAATGACTGGGTTGTTTGGTGCTTGTTGATTCAATTACACAATCGTTTTTTGCGTTTTCTTACTTTTCTACAACTCAATCCTTAGTTTGTTGGTAAATACAAGAAACAGGATTGATTGGCATCAAAAAAAGTTTTTGTGAAAAACGCCCATTTTCTCGAAACATTTAACTTATTTTGATAATCTGTAAATGGGGATGATATTTTTCTAAAAAGGATGGGTAGTTTCCTAAGAGTATTTTCATGTAGCTTCAATGGTTAAGGTACCTTACCTACCCTTACTGCCACGTCCAAAAATTCCACCCTGTATACATATAGTACCTAAGTATTTCTGGGTATTTTCTATATAATAATAAAAATTATTATATTTAAACATAGAGTATTATAACACTGCTATCACAGGTAGTATTATGTATGTATATCATTCATCTAGTACCTACCATAACACAAGCTTTGGAAGATGATGCTGGGTAGAATGTCCAACAGTATTTATTATCATTTATTTATTTATTTAATACCTGTCTACTTTAGCATATCTTAGTATATCACTCTTAGTCTAGGATTTTTTTCAACAAAGTTTTGTTACAAAACCAAAGAAATACCTATACTCGGAAAATATGGTGAGACTAGTTTATGGTTTGACGATCTCAGTGGCGCAGCGGGCGAGAGTCCGCCTGCGACGCAAGAGGTTGCGGGTTCGATTCCCGCCTCAGAACAATTTTGTGTACGATCTGCAGAAATTTGTTCAGTTGGTCTGGGTGTTTTCTATGTATAATAAAAAAAAAACTATCTATGTATATAAGCCAGCGTCTTGGGGACGCTTCCGACTGGTATTGATATGGATCAGTTGAGCTACCTGTAGATTGTTTGCAACAGTATGCAGTTAGCTCAATTGTTTCAATTGCAAATACCAGTTCTAATTTATTTCTAATATTTTATTGTAATTTTCTTACTATATAATTGTATTAAATATATCAGTTATCATCTAGTACCCATAACACAAGCTTTGAGTAGCTTACTTTGGGGCTAGATGGTGCTATGTGTATTGTCCAGCATTATTTATTTAAATTTATCATTGGAGCAAATCTCAGAAGTTTGAAATGAATTTTGGTTATGTAAGCTTTCAGTCGTTTTTCGTCCGTTTTCGAACTCGAACGTGCAACTTTTTCGCTCTGCGTATTCGTGCATGCAGTACCTAATGCGTCATTGCGATATTGAAGTTTTTGTAATTCATAATGTTTTTTTATTTATTTGCTAAAAGTAACTGGACAGAAGGTCCTATGGATAGGTTTCACGCAATTACCTTTTTTACTATTTTATTTAATATTTAATACTAGCTTCTGCCCGCGGCTTGTGCGCGTATTTTCGGTATAATACATAAGTAGCCTAATATCCAAGTTAGGCTATGTTCAAAATGTAGGTACGCCAAATTTCATCTTGATCTGTTCAGTTGTTTTGAAAATCCTAGGTAGCAAAAATTTCACATTTCACAAACTTTCGGCTTAATAATATTGGTAGGATTATTGTTATCCGTTTTTATGTGTCAATATATTTATGAAAACTTCTTGTACATTCATAGAAATATCAATCTATTCCCTAAAAATAGCGACATACATTTATGAATACTAGAAATAAGAATAAACTCGCTGTGCCCACAACTAGGCTACACAAGATAAATGTATCTTTTAAAGGGCAATGTATACGCTTCTACAACAAAACTGTGAGTTGCAAATATAATCAATAAATAAATTCAAACAAATTGTCAAACTCATCCTTTGTAAAAAGGCTTACTACAAAATATTAGATTATCTACAGTATAAAAAAGCTTGGGACGAGTTTGGCTCCAGTTTGAAAAATAACAACTAACAGGCTAAAGGTTTCTACGTCGCTTCTTTACTTTAGTCTACATACCGAAGCGACAGAAATCTAAAATATCACTTTATTTCCGTGTTAGTGTTTAGTTTTGACCTTTCTAAGTGTACATTTATTGTATTTATGGAAATAAAAAGTTTTTGATTTGATTTGATTTGATAAATTTTCACAAATAAATGTCTGAACATAAAATATCATGGATTCTAGAACAGAGTATAACGTTTCCATCGGCAGACTTAGTACTTATAGCATGACTATGAAGTCATGATCATTTTGGGCGGTGCGGGGGAAAAGCCTCTTATTTACCGCGAATCTAGATTATAAGTATGTCTGGATCTAGACTATAAGTACGTGTCTAGACGCCGGTTACAAGAGGTCGTGAGCCGACGCTTTCACATATTTATACAGACATGCCGAAAGTAGGCACAATCGACGATTACGTGACGTTATTTAGAATTAAGTAGGTAGGTACTATATTTCTGCTGCTGTGTGGTGCCGGCTTAGAATTTACACCACCCCAATTCTTCCTGCGGGTCTCGTAAGAGGCGACTGAGGGATATCAACCGGGAGCGAGCAGCAGTACCCTCTGTAGAACAATTCTACCACCGAACTGCGATCCCAAACCCGCATGCCCAGCGTGGGGTTTATGGGCACTACCCCCATGAGATAAGAGTCAATAAGACGTTTATCAGGGGGAGGCCTGCGTCCTACTCTAAACAGAAGAAAAATCGTATATCCATGATCAAACAAACAGAAACATCGAACACCATCGGCGTAGTCTGTCAAAATCATTACAAGCTATCTGCGTCCCGTGAGAGCGCCGTACATCTCGTGCATTTAGAACGCAAACCGAACTCGAGTCCCCGAGTTCGACCTGACTCCGGACCGAGCTTCCTCACCCCGCCGGCCCGTGCCTGGCGGGGTGAGGAAGCTCGGTCAGGTGGGGAGCGAAGTTCTATACGTTAATATTATAATATTATAATTGAATATAAGCTGAGGCTGGACCTGTTTAGCCACACACTAGGGAAAGACCAATTTTTTTCATCAGACTACACGTAGAGGTATTTTATTTTTTAAACACTGGTTTTATCATGTTTATGCAGTCTCTATTGTGGTGTTTAGTGTAACTTTTTTGTTTTGTTTTAACTTTCCCTCAGTGTTTTGTGTGCTAAATAAAAATCTATTCTATTCTAAACTAGCTGCTGCCCGCGGCTTCGCCTGCGTAGTTCCCGTTCCCGTGGTAATTCCGGGATAAAACATAGCCTATGTCCGTCTCCTGGTTCTAAGCTGCCTCCCCACCAATTTTCAGCCAAATCGGTTCAGCCGTTCTTGAGTTATAAATAGTGTAACTAACACGACTTTCTTTTATATATATAGACTAGCTGCTGCCCGCGGCTTCGCCTGCGTAGTTCCCGTTCCCGTTGTAATTCCGGGATAAAACATAGCCTATGTCCGTCTCCTGGTTCTAAGCTGCATCCCCACCAATTTTCATCCAAATCGGTTCAGCCGTTCTTGAGTTATAAATAGTGTAACTAACACGACTTTCTTTTATATATATAGATAAGCTGAGGCTGGACCTGTTTAGCCACGCACTAGGGAAAGACCAATTTTTTTTCATCAGACTACAAAGACTGACGTAGTTTGACTACACGTAGAGGTATTTTAAATTTATTTTTTAAACACTGGTTTTATGATGTTTGTTTGTTTGTTTTATGCAGTCTCTATTGTGGTGTTTAGTGTAACTTTTTTGTTTTGTTTTAACTTTCCCTCAGTGTTTTGTGTGCTAAATAAAAATGTATTCTATTCTATATTAACGTATAGAATGGACACTCTTATATAAATAATAATAAATAATAAATAAATAATGCTGGACAATTCACACAGCATTATCTAGCCCCAAGCTAAGCAGAGCTTGTGTTATGGGTACTAGATAGCTGATATACTTAATACAATATACTACATAGATAGATATTTTTATTATACATAGAAAACACCCAGACCAACGGAACAAATTTCTGCAGATCGTACACAAATTTGTTCCGAGGCGGGAATCGAACCCGCAACCTCCTGCGTCGCAGGCGGACCTTCGCCCGCTGCGCCACGGAGGTCGTCAGCGGTCGTCATATTCCGCGAGGCATGGTTTATTCCCACCACGGCCTATGGTTTATAGTCTATGGAATAGACTATAGTTCACAATGGTATAATTGAATGGGCAGCATTAATTCAGCCGTCGATATCCAATGGCGTGGTTGTGCATTCAGCGTATTCAGGCCCAGACAGGTGGTGGATGTTATGTATTTCACTATTTATAGACTGACAACTATCGTAGTTATGGAAGTACAGGTTGCTGGGCGGTACAGCCAAAGGAAAAAGGGTTAGGTTGGATTTTTAAAGAAGGTATGATGACATTGATGACAAATCGGGTTGGATGAAAGCCAAAAACTTGATTTACTTGTAGGGAAATACAGTTTTGAACTGCGATTAAGATGAGGATGATGAACATTGGAACAAACGTGACTGCACAACTGTACTGATCACAATGTCATATTTTGCAAGAAGGTACCTATCCTACTAATATTATAAAGGCGAAAGTTTCTGCCGTTTTGTGAAGACGTTTGGCCGAAAATAACGCCCCAACTACTGAATAAATATCTGATCCTGGAGTTTCATCTATGCTAGTTTTATTCCAAAAAAACGCGCGCGAAGCCGCGGGCTGAAGCTAGTCTATAATATTTTGAGACTAGAAGATTGAATCCCTTCATTTTTTTTTTTAATATCAGATGAAGCGGCCAAAAGAATATTTGAAAGAACATCAATGATCAATATGGTCATCCAAGGAACAAAACAGATTCCTTGCAAGCGACTTTCAAACCTTTTACACATTTTGAGTCTCTATCACTCAGCAAAGCAGTTACCAGTCCGTGGGGTAGCTGGTGAGTATTTGGCGCAGCGCATCAGAGTTGCCATACAGCGGGGCAAAGCAGCCAGCGTCTTGGGGACGCTTCCGACTGGTATTGATATGGATCAGTTGAGCTACCTGTTGTTTGCAACAGTCTGCAGTTAGCTCAATTGTTTCCATTGTAAATACTTGTTGTCATTTATTTCTATTAGTTGATTGTAATTTTCTTCGTAAATAAAGAGAATTAAGCAATTACCCATCTCTTCATTAGGTATTTAAGAAAAATAGATGAGATAAAGTTGCCAAAAGAGTCGAAAGAACATCAATGATCTTCCAAGGAACAAAACAAATTCCTTGCAAATGACTTTCAAATCTTTTACACATTTAGAGGCTAGAGCAAAGCATCAGCCCCCGCCTGTACAGAAATGTCTGCGGCAAACATAGTAGCCGCACATCGCAGTGGGTACATCCATGCTTATTTATGAAACCGGAGGCTGCGAAGGCTCGCCTCGCCTCGTGCCGCGACTAATTCCACATTCTCTGCCTCACTTCATGCTTTTTGCCCGTCTACGGCTGCAATGCCTGCCAACTTCAAGCCGGTTGCACTCCTTTGTTGAATATTGCATCAAGTTGAAGGATTTACTACAAGAAGGCCAGCATTTTTTCGGTATTTATTTTTATCTTTCGTTTGACCATAATTTCACATTTAATGCTACGTAAGTTACGATGTGGACTAAAAGATAGATAGTCACAGAGTCGAAACATGCAGCTGTCACAGTATTTAGTCTTGTATTGAAAAGTCAGATGGTCAGGTCAAATGCCAATACCTTATTTCTTCACCAATCAGTCAGACATTTATTTCTTATTTTATTTTTTTACCTCATAGGGATAACAATCATACTTATATATTAACAGATTATCATAAGTAAACTAAATAGGTAGGTACTAAAAGTATGACCACGACCAGCCCCGTTATTCGCAAGTTACAAAAGAAAGGGATGGATGCCTAATGTTAGTCGTGTGTATGAAAATCACATTCACTGTGTATCAATCTATCAATAAATGTAAAGATTTTTTAATATAATACACATAGATTAGCGAGTTATCACAAATTTTGATTCTATCTACAGGAAGCACCTAATCATCGTCTGGAGGATATTCTAATCAAGTCTAGCCAAAATTACTACCTATACCTACAATTTCAGCTGAAAACGGTTTAATCATGTTATTAATCATACCTACGTCTATGCCTGTATACTTATCTAGATACTGCAATGACGAAACCACAAGCTCACGGTGATATTGTGGCGACAGTAAGAATAGAATAGATGATATTTTATTTGTCGAAAAAATTTCAAAGTTACAAATACCTACATTGCTCCCGTTGCCATGGAAACCATTAGTTTCCAGTGATTGTGAAAATTATCATGTGATGATTTTATACGGCGCATACATTCAGGTCATCAAGGTTTTCGGCAGCGGGGGAGGCCGCGGAATATTTGATCGAAGGGCGCATTTCATCAATTCCTCGAGAGACGATCTTTTATGGGACAACTTAAAAATCAACCTATAAACAACAACGAAAGAATCATCAAAATCTAGTATGAATTGGCGAAGATATCACCAAAATGGTTGTATTGTAGCTAGTCGTGATTTTTCAAAACTATTTACTATAATCGATGCATGTAAAATTCGGGGGATTGTGTACCGGCTACTCGAAAGTGGAACGCTCAAATTAGGTCCAATTAGGACCCCACACATATTTCTATCTTTGTTGTTCAATAAGTAGGTATATTGCAAAAGATGGAAGCAACGAATCCTTGCGGTTGTAACACAACACAGGCCATTTGTTGAGTTAGCGCTGGGAGAACGTACCATATCTACAGAATTTTATATCTATGTTTATTATGTTGTTTTTTCAGCTTTACGGGATAAATACCAATCCCAACATTTTTATGGGACCAATTTGGGATCATTCTTCTTTCAAATAGACACATCCCTTAAATATACCTTACTTGATTATGATTTCATATTTTTATTTGATTGAGATATTTTTTATTATGCCTACAAAATGATGACAGACTAACACTGGACCCAGACAGCATGAAATCGGAGCCTTATTACGAATTTAAAGCCAGCTTGATATATTCAAATTACAAAAAACCGATCGAACATATAATTCGATTCGCCGCACGAGTATGTCAAGGTTTTCTACAGTCTGGAAAACACTGACATTATTATCGAGGGACTCTACATTGTTGTGTAACATTTCTCGTTATTTCATTTTGGATAGCTAGTAAACCAACGCGACTTTACTCGAGTTATGCTGTGCTAGACGTGCTCGGAGGACGTGCCCGATTTAAACCATAGCCAGCCCTAGTGTTTTTATCCATACCTAATATTATAAATGCGAAAGTTTGGATGGATGGATCGATAGATGGATGGATGTTTGTTACCTCTTCACGCCAAAACTATTGAACTTATCAGGCTGAAATTTTGTATACAGATAAGTCTAACCCTGGAATCAAACATAGGTGACTTTTTATCCCATAAATCAGTTCCCATGGGATAGAAATAAACTTAAATCGTTTCCATACAAATAAAGCGTGCGAAGCCGCGGGCAGAAGCTAGTAATATCATAAATTCGAAAGTAACTCTGTCCGTCTGTCTGTCTATCTGTCTGTCTGTTAGCTTTTCACGCCTAAGCGGCTGGACGGATCTCAATGAAATTTGGCAGGAAGGTAAATGGTATCTATGGCATGAACATAGGCTACTTAAAAAGCGCGTGTGAATCCGCGGGCAACAGCTCGTTGTTTATAAAGCAATGTTTGAAGACAGATAGGACCTCTGTAGCGCAGCGAGCCAAGGTCTGCCTGCGACGCAGGAGGTATCGCATCCGATTCCCGCCTCGGGACAAATATTTGGACGATGCAGATATTTGTTTCGAATATTCTGAGTGTTTGTTTTCTAAGAACGTATAGTAAAAAATTACTATCTAAGTAGGTGTATTAAGATATCAGTCATCTACAGATAACCCAAGGTCTGCTTAGTTAGGGGGCTAGAAGAAGTTGTGTGAATTGTCCAGCATGAGCTATAAAAAATAAATAAACAATTAACATTGAAATATAATGCATAATTTGTGTTAAAGTAAAGACAGAATTGTTTCCCAGAACCGTGTTAACATTTTGGTCCTGAAATTAAGGCTTAAATATTTACTCAGGACCGCAAATAATTCATGGACTTATGATCAAACTTTCGAAATTGTCTCGCCGCAGAAAGTTTATTTCAAAGTGATGTCCACATTTTATCCTTGAATATTCAACTTGAAATTCAATCCAAACCACAACGCGAATTTTTTAGTAAACCGCAGACTGTTTTTTTTTTTGGATATTATATCTGTTGAGTAAAAACAAAATATCTATATCAAATCCATACTAATCACACTAATATTATAAATGCGAAAGTTTGGATGGATGTTTGTTACCTCTTTACGCCAAAACTACTGAACGGATCGGACTGAAATTTTGCGTACAGGTAATTATAATCCTAGAACCAAACATAGTTTACTTTTTATCACCTATATCAGTTCCCATGGGATAGAAATTACCTAAAATACGCGTGCGAAGCCGCGGGCAAACTCTGTCCATTTTTCAGTCTGTCACGCCTAAACGGCTGAACGGATTTGAATGAAATTTGCAAGGGAAATAAACGGTACACCAGGGACGGCCAAAAGCGCGTGCAAAGCTGAGGGCAGCAGCTTGTACATTATAAACATTCAACGGACGGCAACTTGAGCTATATTATGGCACTTTTTTTATTAAGTAAAAGATTTTAGATTTGTTTTGTTTATTCATTTGCTAAGATTTGATTGTTTGTAGGTAACCCAGATAATCCTGAAACTATTTTTCATCTTCAATCATTGTGATTTTTTGATATATTGCCCTGTTATGGTTAGAGAAAGTAGTAAAAAATCGGTCTTTTCTAGGAAAGTCGGAAAATGGTGGCCTTTTAAAAGGCTCGTAGTAACATGGCGGTTCGATTGATATGGAAGCGAAAGAAAATTTCGAAAAATCAGTTTTATTTATGAAATTAATTATCATACACAAATAAACATGTTTTTTTTATCCTGAACATGGTATGCCCAAAAACAATTAAATGTATGTCACATTTATGCAAACAAAATATATAATTTTAATTTTGCATACCTTGCACCTTAGCCTAGGGTGCTCTGTATTCGACTAGATTATCTATTCCGTCACATCTAGATGCTTCTCGATGTAATCTAGAAGAACGAACATGGCCGTTCCTATCTCCTTTTTTATAGGTTTCAAGCAAATCCCTTACTAAAGCTCTACGAAAACCAAGATGATCATAAGCTCGTACATATAGGGTAAACCGGTTAGATAGCCGACCACCGCTGGCTCACGACCACTTTTTCGTAAATCCAATAAAAATATTTGAACTGAAACGCACTAAAGTTCGTTTTGATTTTGAACGAAAGAGCAATCTACCCCTTCCCAGCCGCGACACCGTTTGTTCGCCTATGACACGTAATGAATGTCATTTATCTTCGGAATTAGAGCCGCAGCGGGAGCATCGGATTTTAATCTGCAATTCTATAAAATAAATAGTGAGAGGACACTTTTTCAAACGTAAATAAAACCGTTTCTTTTATAGATTTATGGGTGGAAATGTGGCTTGTAACGTTTAAAAAATATGTAATTTATCTCGTAACCAGTAATTTGAATGATTCAATGCGTTTTTAACTAAATTAAAGGGTGTTCGCCAAACTAACCTACTAAAAATACGCTTCCATCGTTTCTCGACCACATGGTCGGCAAATGACTGTTTTCGACCAATTTTCTTTAGGATTTTTCTCCTCCAAAAAGCATGGTATATCATGTTGTACTTTGTCATTTGCCGACCATACATATGGTTTACTTACATGTTAGAATGCGACCAGCAAAACGTTGATAAAATCTAAAATGCAGTCCATTTTCAAAAAGCATTATTCGTGGTCGGCAATCGGCCTGCTACCGACCATGTATTTATCCCATACTTTTTGAATGAAAATTTTGCCTACTTGTTAGTTTTGAAACTAATTAAAAAATTATAACAATGAATAACAAATAATTAATAAGTAATAATTAATAACAAATTATTAATAACAAATAATTATGTAATAAATGGTGTGATTTTTTGTACCCTACATTGCTGTTGTAATTTTAGACCCTATACATACTACTTAAAGCCCTTTTCTTAATGATGCTTTAGTGGACGCCAACTGACGAAAATGATGGACGCAAGCTGGCCGCAAGCGGTCGGGAACTGAGAAAATACCACTTTGTGATAAATCTATATTTATTTAATACTTACAATTACAAAATATGATCAATCTAGCGAACATTCGTTGATTCCATATTTTTTCTATCAATTTCAATAATTTTTAATGTTAGAACACTATCATTTTCATGAAATAAGTTACTTCAAAGGATCCAAGTCGACTAAGTGGTCGTGAACCGGCCTAGTCACCCTATATCGTACGTAGATCTCAGTCACAAATTAGTCGACCCGATATTGTAATATTGTATGTCGGGTCATTTAATATCTATGGGTTAGGTTTGTATAAAATGGATAGGTAAGTATGTTAGTAAAAATGCTTTTTCTCTTTTTCCGTCCTAAAACGGTTCTTACGGTGTTTAGATGAACAATTAGGTAGGTACCTAGCCTTCTTCATTACTGAAAGTCGTGCCCGTTTTGGAAGGTCTTCGTTGAGGATATACCAGCTGCCATGCCACCCTATCTTCGGTTTGTCTATGGTACCTGTTATTTGCAGTAATTTTTTTTAAGAACAGTCATTCGCCCACACATTCAAGGTTTTAAAACCCCAGACATAAATACTACGTCACGCACGCAAGTCACAACCACAACTGCCTTGTTTAGGAAAACCGCAACTCGTGATATTGCTGCCTAATCATATGAATTGACCATGTAAAACCGCCTAATATTCGACACTTAACCCTACGTACGTTTCTGGTGAACGCACGGGTGTGCGATGATCAGGCGGTGATACAAACTCTAACTCCTACTGTAGGACAACCCAGTGCTTGGTACTTTACCCTACGTGTGGTCGTTGAGTGTAGGTACACACGGGTGTACTATAAGCACAGAGCGTTCCTACTCACTAACACGTAATCTACGTAGCCTACTCTACGTAGCCTAACCCTACCTCACCCCTACTTACGAACCCTATATTTGGACCCTAACCACGTATTTTGTCCTAGCAGCCCTAATAGTGTAGCCCTACAGTGCGTGTAATCCTACAACCCTATCAATGTGTGTGTTCCTACAACCCTATCAATGTATGTGTTCCTACGACCCTATCCCTAACCATATAAGTGTGATATATAAATATATAGATAAAACACGGGTATCTGTTACCAGGAGACCTAAGGTAACAGACGGAAGGTGGGAAGGAAATAAGGGCGTGTACGGCGTGCAATGTACACAGGGAAGGATTTTCTCACTGCCGGTCAAGCAGACTCACAAGACCGATTAGATACTAATGGCTAAGGTAGTCTTGGCCACAGTGAGAGGATGTTGGAAGTATGGACGGGCAGCTCATCCAGCGGTAGCTGGGAACGTCTGATCGGCTCCTCCAGCGGCTGCTGGGAACTTCTGGGCGGCACCTCCAGCGGATGCTGGGAACTTCTGGGCAGCTCGTCAGCGGATGCTGGTACGTCAGGGGGCACCTCCAGCGGTTGCTGGGAACTTCTGGGCAGCTCGTCAGCGGATGCTGGTACGTCAGGGGGCACCTCCAGCGGTTGCTGGGAACTTCTGGGCAGCTCGTCAGCGGGTGCTGGTACTTCAGGGGGCACCTCCAGCGGTTGCTGGGAACTTCTGGGCGGCTCGTCAGCGGTTGCTGGTACTTCAGGGCCCGTAGGGTCTTCGTAGAGGGAGGAGGAGTAAAACTCGACTCAGTGCTTCATTCCAAGTGATTTATTTACAAAATTTTACAGTTTATATACTAAGATCTAGGGCTGCACGCGCAGCATTATTGCTGAGTCGTCGCTCTATTGATATTTGGACTTAAGATAAATGCTGAAATGCTGTGGCTGCGTAAATGCAATAAGGCTAGTATTAGTTTTGCCGTTGACTTGGCTTGTTTGTTGAATAATTTAATACAATTGTATTTTGTTATAAACTAAGCATCTAATTGTTATTTAATATTAATGCAGTTATAAACATTATGGTAAAATAAGATAGTAATATAGTAAAAACATGTTCAATGGTTTGAACATTCTGGGGCATCTCCCGGGTAGGACTTTAGGATTATAAAAAAAAACATGTTCAATGGTTTGAACATTCTGGGGCCTCTCCAGGCTTCTTCGGCGGTATTTTAGTGGTTGCTGAGAACTTCTGGTCAGCTCATCAGCGGGTGCTGGGAACTTCTGGACAGCTCCTCAGCGGGTGCTAGGAGCTTCTGGGCAGCTCCTCAGCGGTGGTGGTACTTCAGGGGGCACCTCCAGCGGTTGCTGGGAACTTCTGGTCAGCTCATCCAGCGGGTGCTGGGAACGTCTGATCGGCTCCTCCAGCGGATGCTGGGAACTTCTGGGCGGCACCTCCAGCGGATGCTGGGAACTTCTAGGCGGCACCTCCAGCGGATGCTGGGAACTTCTGGGCAGCTCGTCAGCGGGTTCTGGTACTTCTGGGCGGCACCTCCAGCGGGTGCTGGGAACTTCTGGGCAGCTCCTCAGCGGGTTCTGGTACTTCTGGGCGGCACCTCCAGCGGTTGCTGGGAACTTCTGGTCAGCTCCTCAGCGGTGCTGGTGCCTCTGGGCGGCACGGCACCTCCAGCGGCACCTCTTGCGGTTGCTGGGAACTTCTGGTCAGCTCCTCAGCGGTGCTGAGAACTTCTGGTCAGCTCATCAGCGATGCTGGTGCCTCTAGGCGGCACTTCCAGCGGGTGCTGGGAACTTCTGGGCAGCTCCTCAGCGGGTTCTGGTACTTCTGGGCGGCACCTCCAGCGGGTGCTGGGAACTTCTGGGCAGCTCCTCAGCGGGTTCTGGTACTTCTGGGCGGCACCTCCAGCGGGTGCTGGGAACTTCTGGGCAGCTCCTCAGCAGGTTCTGGTACTTCTGGGCGGCACCTCCAGCGGTTGCTGGGAACTTCTGGTCAGCTCCTCAGCGAGTTCTGGTACTTCTGGGCGGCACCTCCAGCGGGTGCTGGGAGCTTCTGGGCAGCTCCTCAGCGGGTTCTGGTACTTCTGGGCGGCACCTCCAGCGGTTGCTGGGAACTTCTGGTCAGCTCCTCAGCGGTGCTGAGAACTTCTGATCAGCTCATCAGCGATGCTGGTGCCTCTAGGCGGCACTTCCAGCGGGTGCTGGGAGCTTCTGGGCAGCTCCTCACTGGTGCTGAGAACTTCTGGTCAGCTCATCAGCGATGCTGGTGCCTCTAGGCGGCACTTCCAGCGGGTGCTGGGAACTTCTGGACAGCTCCTCAGCGGGTTCTGGTACTTCTGGGCGGCACCTCCAGCGGTTGCTGGGAACTTCTGGTCAGCTCCTCAGCGGTGCTGGTGCCTCTGGGCGGCACGGCACCTCCAGCGGCACCTCCAGCGATGCTTGAAAAACTCGACTCAGTGCTCCGTTCCAAGTGCTCGTCCGGCTCGAAGGACCAAATGTAAAACCGCCTAATATTCGACACTTAACCCTACGTACGTTTCTGGTGAACGCACGGGTGTGCGATGATCAGGCGGTGATACAAACTCTAACTCCTACTGTAGGACAACCCAGTGCTTGGTACTTTACCCTACGTGTGGTCGTTGAGTGTAGGTACACACGGGTGTACTATAAGCACAGAGCGTTCCTACTCACTAACACGTAATCTACGTAGCCTACTCTACGTAGCCTAACCCTACCTCACCCCTACTTACGAACCCTATATTTGGACCCTAACCACGTATTTTGTCCTAGCAGCCCTAATAGTGTAGCCCTACAGTGCGTGTAATCCTACAACCCTATCAATGTGTGTGTTCCTACAACCCTATCAATGTATGTGTTCCTACGACCCTATCCCTAACCATATAAGTGTGATATATAAATATATAGATATAACACGGGTATCTGTTACCAGGAGACCTAAGGTAACAGACGGAAGGTGGGAAGGAAATAAGGGCGTGTACGGCGTGCAATGTACACAGGGAAGGATTTTCTCACTGCCGGTCAAGCAGACTCACAAGACCGATTAGATACTAATGGCTAAGGTAGTCTTGGCCACAGTGAGAGGATGTTGGAAGTATGGACGGGCAGCTCATCCAGCGGTAGCTGGGAACGTCTGATCGGCTCCTCCAGCGGCTGCTGGGAACTTCTGGGCGGCACCTCCAGCGGATGCTGGGAACTTCTGGGCGGCACCTCCAGCGGATGCTGGGAACTTCTGGGCAGCTCGTCAGCGGATGCTGGTACGTCAGGGGGCACCTCCAGCGGTTGCTGGGAACTTCTGGGCAGCTCGTCAGCGGATGCTGGTACGTCAGGGGGCACCTCCAGCGGTTGCTGGGAACTTCTGGGCAGCTCGTCAGCGGGTGCTGGTACTTCAGGGGGCACCTCCAGCGGTTGCTGGGAACTTCTGGGCGGCTCGTCAGCGGTTGCTGGTACTTCAGGGCCCGTAGGGTCTTCGTAGAGGGAGGAGGAGTAAAACTCGACTCAGTGCTTCATTCCAAGTGATTTATTTACAAAATTTTACAGTTTATATACTAAGATCTAGGGCTGCACGCGCAGCATTATTGCTGAGTCGTCGCTCTATTGATATTTGGACTTAAGATAAATGCTGAAATGCTGTGGCTGCGTAAATGCAATAAGGCTAGTATTAGTTTTGCCGTTGACTTGGCTTGTTTGTTGAATAATTTAATACAATTGTATTTTGTTATAAACTAAGCATCTAATTGTTATTTAATATTAATGCAGTTATAAACATTATGGTAAAATAAGATAGTAATATAGTAAAAACATGTTCAATGGTTTGAACAGACCACAAAATGAGAGGAATATTAAATTAAATATCTACCTTAGTATAATAATTAGGTGAGTGCATAAAAACCTACTGTTATTAAGTATACATACATTTTTCTTACCTTGGACCATACGCTAAAAGTTAAAATGTCAAAGACGTCAAGTTAATTATTGTGTCCTACCCTCAAATGATTTGTATTTTATCTTCCTTTAATGAAATTGAATCATTATTATTGTATTGTTTTGCAATGATTTTTAAAGTTTAACGCCTTCAAAACCTACTTAATGTAAAACGTGGAAGAGCGAAATCACCTATCACAAGTATTTCCATAATACCTACTTAAAAGGCGTTTTCATCTATGAATAAGCCTATGTATTTATTATTATTATATTTATTACAGAATAAAACATTGTAATTATTATTTTGGAAATGTGAAGATCTTTGGGTCAAGACAACGTTTAAACTGCAGCAGGTTGTTTTTTTTGTCATTGTTTAAGAAGTCATATGTACCTGAGTAAATTTATATTAATTTAAACTACACACATTTATACCTAAAAGATCTCTGTAATTTTGTATAAAATACAAAATCTTAATTTAGTCCTTATCTTAAGTCCTCGATTAAGATCTATTGCCATACCCTACCTGACAGGGTACACGAATAGGTACTTACCTACTAAACCTCTAATATTAGTTTTGCAATAAAAATACTGAACATAGTTTGATAGCTACATATATTTGTGAGTGGATCGCTCAGACTATTTCCGCCATTCATTAGCTGTATTTTAGGTCCGAATATAATTTGATTGTTTTTTTTTATTTATTTTTAAAAAGAATTACATAGTACTTGGATTGTTAACACTCTTTAAACCCGTGGGGGTTTGACCCGAATGTTACATTCCTCGGTTTTAACTTTAAAAAACAGTATACATCAACATAATTAATAAATTAAATTTTTAAAACGTCTGCTGATTTTTCTTTGATATTATGCGTCATTACGTTTCTTAATATTCTAAAGGTTCTCTTGCACCAAAAAAGATTTTATCCAGCTACTTCCTGACGAAGTTTTAACTTTTCGTCGAAAATCGTGAGTTTTCGACTAAAATAAATATTTTTGCATTTTTTTCAAATAGTTTTTCTTTAGTTTAAGTAGGTACCTTAAACATTTCATTGGTTTTCTTAGATATTTAGGATTCTTAAACTAGACGAACCTCACGACGATATGGTTCCTCTAAAATAAATAAATAGATATTGTTAGGTACCTACTAGTTATTCGGTAGAGCCTTTGGATAGATCGATAGATAAAGGATTTATTCGACACTGCAGCACATAATACAAACTATGATAACTATGATACTATGATTAAGGCACTACTTAACATAACACAGACACTTAATAGTTTTTTGATGGAATAAAGCTTGGGAACAATTAATAATACTAAACCATTTAAGAAGTGGGTACAGATTTGTAAAAATTGTGTGTGTGCTGCAGTCTTTCAAAAAGGCAATCCTGGATCCTGAAAAAACGTACAGAAGTACCTACCTACCTATTAAAACCTCAGTTCGAAAAGGTTGCATCGGATTCCGGTCACGCTGATACTATACAGAAGGCTTCAAATCAAAGCAATTAATTTAGGCAAGAGATACTGCTACCTTAAAATAGCACAAGAGTAGCAAGTGACGCGGGTGCGGGGGGGCGGGGGGCGGTGCAGGGGCAGGGTGTCTAGACAGGCCGCAGACGCGGGAGGCTGCGCCGCACGCACACACGCGCACGGTGCATCGCCCGATGTCTCCGTAGCGGCACGCACACACAGATACTCGGTGCAACCTAATCGGACTGACCTTTCGGACGCGGACACTCGAATATTCTTGAATATCACAAGTCAGGTGAAGATGGTCCGTGAAAGTTAGCTAAGGCACCTAAGTATTCACGCTATAATTTTTCATGACAGCATGTAGCTGCTGTATTGGAAAGTTAGTATTACATACTAGCAAAGTCAATGCTTTAACTAGTAAAACAAAATTAATGCTAGAGTAGGTAAATGCTGTTAGGGTACATCTCGTCCGCGGACGAGTTGTCTTCACTTTTGAGTAGGGGTGCAACTCGTCCGTATCCGAGTGTAAATCTTAGGGTCTCAAATGAGGGGGTAAAATGCTTTATAAAATTTTTCAGTTTTCGTAAATGTTATAACTTGAGATGACTTTGCTTTAACTAGTAAAACAAAATTAATGCTAGAGTAGGTAAATGCGGATTTACGGTACATCTCGTCCGCGATAAAACTCGTCCACGGACGAGTTGTCCAATTTTGTGTAGAGGGTGCAACTCGTCCGAATCTTAAGAGTGTAAATCTCAGGGTCTCAAATGAGGGGGTAAAAGGCTTAATAAAAATTTTCATTTTTCGAAGTCTAAAGATGGATAATCCGGTTTTGAGCGGATTATACCTACTTATCCGTTTATTATCTTGTGCAGCAATGGATATAGGTCCGATTGTTTCAGTTTCCCGAAGCAAACTGTAAGCAGAATGAATAATCAAACACGTAGCAAATGGAAACCATCATACCAGGACTCGATAATCGCGTTTTGCTTTTCTTTTGTCTGCGGCGGTCAAACCTTTTTATACCTTTTTTAATAAACCAAGCCTTTGAGATGACTTAAATACAGTGTACCTACGTAGGTTCTACGTCACACGAGAGCCGGACCACGGCAATTAGGATGAAATCATTTGTCGGAGCTACCTGAATTGCCTGAATAATTTAGGTTCTGTTTGGTTTTTAGGGTTTCGAGATCGGAGATCGGTTTCGAAACCCATATGGTCTCGCTTTGTCTGTCCTTTTTTCCCTCTTTAATATCTCAGCAACTACCGCAGCTATTCAATTGAAATTTAAAATTATAATACATTTCGTGCGCGAAAATAAATGAAAAATGAAAATTGTTATGGCGAAATTTTAAAAGAAAGTAAAATCGGGTATCAAATGAAAGGTTTTATCTTGTACACTTCAAAACAGTTTTTAAAATTTCTGTAAGTTACATACTTTTTAAGTATCTTGAAAGAAATTGAAAAATTTACCATTAATTTACTATCACCGAAGCATGCAGAGATGCATCTGAAATGTAGGTTGTTACCTACTATTTTTAGGTATTCATTAAATTGCGAAGTCTCGAACCTGTACCTTTATTAGGTACCTACATATGTATTTGTTGACAAACGTTCGAAACCCTCGGCGCGCAAGTTACACTCACACTTGACGGATCTTGTTTTGCTTTATAATTGGTTTGACTTTACCTCCTTTATTGAGGTTATTAGTTATCAGTCATCATCATCATCAGCTACGTCCACTGCTGAACATAGGCCTCCAAACGACGCTACAAATATCGATCCAGAGCCGCCTCCACCCATCGACTCTCTGCGACCGCTAGAATGTCGTCGGTCCATCGAATTATCAGTAAATAAATTCAAACAAATTGGAAAACCCTTGCTGTGCAAAAAGGCTTACCTACTATAAAATATTAGATTAATCTAGAAGATAAAAAAGCTTGGGACGGGTTTTGCTTCAACTCGAAAAGTAACAACTACCAGGCTAAAGGTTTCTTCGTCGCTTCTTTACTTTAGTCTACATACCGAAGCGACAGAAATCAAAAATATCACTTTATTTCCGTGTCAGTGTTTAGTTTGACAATTTGACCTTTTCTAAGTGTACATTTATTGTATTTATGGAAATAAAGAGTTTTTGATCTTGATTTTATTGATTTTCGAGTGGGACGTCTTCCCACATTTATCTTTTACTTTTTTCTGCCCGCGGCTTCGCACGCGTTGTTTCTATAGAAACGTTCAAAAGTTATTTCTATCCCATGGGAACTGTTTTATGGGATAAAAAGTAGCCTATGATTGATTCCTGGCTTAGAGCTACACCGATGCAAAATTTCAGCTCAATCTGTTCAGTAGTTTTGGCGTGAAGACGTAACAAAGATCCATTCATCTATTCATCCATCCATCTAAACTTTCGCATTTATAATACTAGTTTATGCCCGCGGCTTCGCACGCATTTTTTCTATGAAAACGTTTAAAGGTGATTCTTTCCCACGGGAACTGATTTATGGTAAAAAGTAGCCTATGTTTGATTCCAGGATGAGAATTATCTGTATACAAAATTTCAGCCCGATCCGTTGAGTAGTTTTGGCATGAAGAGGTAACAAACATCCATCCATCCAAACTTTCGCATTTATAATATTAGTGTGATTAGTGTGATAAACATTTCCATCATACATTACTTAAGTGTAACTCTAGCGGTTTTGGCAGCGCACGCCAGAATAGCTCGCAGATGGTAGATTTTTTCTTACTTACTTGACACTTATCGTCATATTTTGGACAATTCACACAATATCCTTATAAATTATAGCCTATGTGTTATTATTATTATGAGCTATATTATTGTAAAGTTTCATTAAAATCCATTCTGTAGTTTTTACGTGAAAGAGTAACAAACATCCATCCATCCATACTTGCAAACTATCGCGTTTATAATATTAGAGGATTAGTTATCAGTTTTCACACTAAAACTACTTATAAATGCGAAAGTTTTGGGGGATGGGTAGTGATATTTACTTAATATCTATGTTTCTTAGTTCTTCGGGCCAAAACGAATTATACTGATTTTTTGCCATAGATTTAGGCATAGTCCTGGAAAAAACAAATAGTAGTCATGGTGGAATAACATAACCCGTTAAACTTTTCCTAATAATTCGATTTTTATCCTTAAAACTACGGGTGCCAAGCCACGGGCAAATGCTAAAATAAATTGTGGATAATCTACCAGCATTTGTTCTGTAGAGTCACTTTATGCGGTTAACACATCGACTGCGCGTTTTCTATACAGACGGATCCCATCTGGATGGTCAGACTACATACCTATACTAATAAACAGGATGATGACGATGCCATCCTAGCCGAATTTCGGCCACGGCAGCCAGTCCCAATAAAGACTAGCCAGATGCGCAGGACATAATTTAGTGCACAAGTGTGCACTCTGCACCTGTGTTTGCACGCATTGCCATATAGCGAGGCAATGCAGCCAGCGTCTTGGGGACGCTTATACTGGTATTGATATGGAACAGTTGAGCTACCTGTAGATTGTTTGCAACAGTCTACAGTTTCTATTATTTGATAGTATTTGTTTTGTGAATAAGGTACATAAGTATGTACCTGGTAGCACGGCACCGATACCTATGGTTGATCCACTCTTTAATTTTTGTTTGGTAGTTCGACTGAAATTGAAATAGTCATGTCCTAATGCTAAAGTAACTTTGTCTATGAAATACTTCATTCTGTCATTCAGTTTGAATTTACTCACCTATCAACTATTAGAGATCTTCATAGTCGTGCAAGTACCAAACAGCAAATAAGAGAGTGGACGGGGTATAATCAGTTCGCTATCGCTAGGTACTATTAATAGTCATAGTCATTACAAATTAGATGTGCTTATCTTGTCTTGTCAGTAGCATGCTTTATGAAGGTATGTATTATCATATCCAGAAGTACAGTAAAGTAAAAGTAAAATAGTTATTTGTTTAACAAGTGGACAAAACTATTTTTTGTTGCACCTGCCGATATTAAATCCCGAGCTAGCGAGGCAGTCTAAAATAGAGTCACGAGCGTAGCGAGTGGTATATAGTAGACTGCTGAGGTAGCGAGGGATTTAAAAGGCACGTTACGAAAAATATTTGCCCTCGAGTTGAACATACAACTTTTCACCACGACTAGCGAGAAAATATTTTGTATTTTATAAAAGAGGTCAAATGTCAGAAACTCATTTTGGTCCTCAACCTTGGAGGTAAAAATGCTACAAACCTCTTTCAAACTATGAAAGAGCGATATTTTGTCTTTTGTGAAGGTTAAATTGTTCTGAATTCAAATTACTTTTTTCAACAAGTTGAATAATATCCTTGATTCCACATGTGAGTGAAACCCGATTTTGCTCACTGTTTTTGAGCAGCAAAGTCACCGTTTTCGAGCGAGAGTGGTGAAAAAGTATTTATTATGTGTCACAAGAATTACAAGTAAAGTTTGTACAAACAAATTAAAGTTACAAACGTGACATCAAAAAAGGTCGTCGCTCAGCATGATGTACGTAACGATGGCGCTTCTGTGCGCTGGGTGTATGCGACACCTAGAGGGCGCAGCAGCAGCAGCAAGTGCATCAACGGACTTTATTGAATAATAAATCAATAAATAAATAATGCTGGACAATCCACACAGCACCATCTAGCCCCAAAGTCAGCTACTCAAAGCTTGTGTTATGGGTACTAGATAACTGATATATTTAATACATTATTATACATAGATAGATATTTTTTTTAATATACATAGAAAACACCCAGACCAACGGAACTTTCTGCAGATTGTACACAAATTTGTTCCGAGGCGGGAATCGAACCCGCAACCTCTTACGTCGCCCGCTGCGCCACTGAGGTCGGCAAATATTTATATTTTATACTAGCTGTACCCGCGACTTCGTTCGCGATTGCCTTACCTGCCGACTAATTAAGTTCACATTTAACCATAGTCTCTCATATTATGAAACGCCGCCGTCCAAAAAATCGTGTAGGGTCTACGGGGTATAGCATATTGTCATCTTCAATCCCATTCTTTATCCACACGACTTTTAGCTACGACTCGGCCAGCGTCAGTGTTAAGAAGTGTCCTACTCGTTTGACTTACTCACAGCTGGGGCCCTATTCTGCTATACTAATCGCTTCACTATGACAGGGCTATCGTCACAGAATGACACTTTTTGGTATTCCACCTTGGATGAAAGAAATTATGATGAATGCAGATGGAGAGACGCGCGTCAAGTTTGAAACTACATATTAATTTATCTCGCGCGCACTATCTGGAATTTTATTAATCTAAGGATTCTACGTGATGATTCTGCGACGATTCCATTGTCATACTGAAGCAATTGTTTGGCAGAATTGGGCTCCTGATCCATTTGACTGGACCACCGTAATTTTTTTTCGTTAGTAGGTAGGTACAGTTGGCTGTGTACCACAATAAAAAATATTTTTCTGCGGTCCAGTTAGTTTAAGTGGACCACAATAATTAATTAATTTAATTGTACACAAACTTCGCTGGACCAGCTAGACCACCATATATCATGTAAGGCAGGAACCTAACTTATTTTTCCAAGACCCACCACCTTAGTAGGTAGGAACCTAACTAATGGGTGCGTCTTGGAAAAATAAATAGATAGGAACTTACCTACCCTTTATCTACTAATTTTTTTCTTCAATCTACAGATTAATTCATCAATCTACTGATTTTCTACTCGACTTTCTACTGATTTAGTCATATTCGATCTTGCATCTCTGTTTCTAACAAAAATAATGCATGAAATCGGACGACGCGTAGACCCGTCGTGATGCGCGGTTAAATAATTCTACTTTTTCCTCTCTCCCAGGGGAACCTTACTGAATTCCAGGATAAAATTTATTCCATGTCCTTTCTTGTAGTATGAACTCAAAACGTGCCAAGTTACATTCCAACTCATTACCTATGTAGTTTCGGCGTGATGAGCGGTGAAGGAATTTAACTTTCATCCCCTCTGCCAGGGCAACCTTACTGAATTCCGGGATAAAATGTATCTTTCCTCATAGTACGAACTAAAATCACGCCGAGTTGCATTCGAATTCAGTAGTAGTTCCGTCGTGATGCGCGGTTAAAGAATTTTACTTTCATCCTCTCTCCCAGGGGAACCTTACTGAATTCCAGGATAAAATGTATCCCATATCCTTCCTTGAACTCAAATCGTACCAATTCAGTCCAACTCATTCAGTAGTTTCGGCGTGAACGTGATGCGCGGTGAAGAAATTTTACATTTATCCCCTCTCCCAGGGGAACCTGACAGAATTCCGGGATAAAAAGTATTCTATATCCTTCCTCGTGGTATGACCTAAAATCGTACCGAGTTTTATTTCAATACCTTAAGTAGTTCCGTCGTGATGCGCAGTTAAAGAATTTTACTTTCATCCCCTCTCCCAGGAAAACCTGACTGAATTCCGGGATAAAAAGTATCCTATGTCCTTCCTCGTAGTATGAACTAAAATCGTGCCGAGTTTCATTTCAATACCTTCAGTAGTTTCGGCGTGATGCGCGTTTAACAAACAGACAGACAGACAGACAGACAGACAGACAGACAGATAGACAGACATGAATGAAAAAAATTGCAGTTTTGGCTTCAGTATCGATAATAGAGTGCCCTCCAAAAAAAATTTTCAAAATATCTTCAATGTACAGAATTGGACCTGTTACAGTTTTATTATAAGTACTAGCTGTACCCGCGACTTCGTTCGCGATTGCCTTACCTGCCGACTAATTAAGTTCACATTTAACCATAGTCTCTCCTAAAATGAAACGCCGCCGTGCAAAAAATCGTGTAGGTTCTGCGGGGGATAGCATGTTGTCATTCTTTATCCACACGACTTTTAGTTACGACTCGGCCAGCGTCAGTGTTAAGAAGTTTCATACTCGTTTCACTTCTTACTCATGGTTCCGTTCAGCTGGGGCCCTATTCTGTTATACTAATCGCTTCACTATGACAGGGGTATCGACACAGAATGACACATATTGGTATTCCACCTCAGATGAAATAAATTATTATGAATGCAGATGGAGAGACGCGCGTCAACTTTGAAACTATTAATTTATCTCAAACGCACTATCTGGAGTTTTATTAATCTAAGGATTCTACGTGATGCCGATAATTCTGCGAAGATTCCATTGTCATACTGAAGCAATTGTTTTGCAGAATTGGGCTCCTGATCTATTTGACTGGACCCCCGTAATTTTTTTTAGTAAGTAGGTAGGTACAGTTGGCTGTGTACCACAGTAAAAAATATTTTTCTGTGGTCCAGTTAGTTTGATTGGACCACTTAGTCCAACCAAACATCGGTAGTACAGATAACCGGACCAGCTAAACCACCATAATATCATGTAAGGTAGGAACCTAACTTATTTTTCCAAGACCTTAAAGGTACCTATTAACTAATGGGTGCGTCTTGGAAAAATAAATAGATAGGAACTTACCTACCCTTTATCTACTAATTTTTTTTCTTCAATCTACAGATTATTTCATCAATCTACTGATTTTCTACTCGACTTTCTACTGATTTAGTCAAATTCGATCTTGCAACACTGTTTCTAACAAAAAGAATACATGAAATCGGACGACGCGTAGACCATCCCTTATCCTTCCTTGTAGTATGAACTCAAATCGTGCCAAGTTTCATTTCAACTCATTACTGTAATGTAATGTAGTTTCGGCGTTATGCGCGGTGAAGGAATTTGACTTTCATCCCCTCTGCCAGGGGAACCTTACTGAATTCCGGGACAAAATGTATCTTTCCTCATAGTACGAACTAAAATCATGCCGAGTTGCATTCGAATTCATCAAGTAGTCGTGATGCGCGGTTAAAGAATTTTACTTTCATCCTCTCTCCCAGGGGAACCTTACTGAATTCCAGATAAAATGTATCCCATATCCTTCCTTGAAGACAAATCGTACCAATTCAGTCCAACTCATTCAGTAGTTTCGGCGTGATGCGCGGTGAAGGAATTTTACTATCATCCCTTCTCCCAGGGGAACCTTACTAAATTCTGGGATAAACTGTATCTTTTCTCGTAGTATGAACTCAAATTATGCCGAGTACCATTCGAATTCATTCAATTGTTCCGTCGTGATGCGCGGTTAAAGAATTTTACTTTCATCCTCTCTCCCAGGGGAACCTGACTGAATTCCGGGATGAAATATATCCCATGTCCTTCCTTGTAGTATGAAATCAAATCGTGCTAGGTTTCATTCCAACTCATTCAGCACTTTCGGCGTCATACGCGGTGAAGAAATTTTACTTTCATCCCCTCTCCCAGGGGAACCTGACAGAATTCCGGGATAAAAAGTATCCTATGTCCTTCCTCGTAGTATGACCTAAAATCGTGCCGAGTTTCATTTCAATACCTTCAGTAGTTTCGGCGTGATGCGCGTTTAACAAACAGACAGACAGACAGACAGACAGACAGACATGAATGAAAAAAATTGCAGTTTTGGCTTCAGTATTGATAATAGAGTGCCCTCCAAAAAAAAATTTCAAAATATCTTCAATGTACAGAATTGG
The DNA here is from genome assembly GCA_949316285.1 of Eupithecia subumbrata. Taxonomy (NCBI): domain Eukaryota; kingdom Metazoa; phylum Arthropoda; class Insecta; order Lepidoptera; family Geometridae; genus Eupithecia; species Eupithecia subumbrata. Next base: position 25,284,064 of record OX438646.1, on the reverse strand, counting down.
ACCTGTTACAGTTTTATTATAAGTACTAGCTGTACCCGCGACTTCGTTCGCGATTGCCTTACCTGCCGACTAATTAAGTTCACATTTAACCATAGTCTCTCATATTATGAAACGTTATGAAACGCCGCCGTGCAAAAAATCGTGTAGGGTCTACGGGGGATAGCATGTTGTCATCTTCAATCCCATTCTTTATCCACACGACTTTTAGCTACGACTCGGCCAGCGTCAGTGTTAAGAAGTGTCCTACTTGTTTGACTTACTCACAGCTGGGGCCCTATTCTGCTATACTAATCGCTTCACTATGACAGGGCTATCGTCACAGAATGACACGTTTTGGTATTCCACCTTGGATGAAAGAAATTATGATGAATGCAGATGGAGAGACGCGCGTCAAGTTTGAAACTACATATTAATTTATCTCGCGCGCACTATCTGGAGTTTTATTAATCTAAGGATTCTACGTGATGATTCTGCGACGATTCCATTGTCATACTGAAGCAATTGTTTTGCAGAATTGGGCTCCTGATCCATTTGACTGGACCACCGTAATTTTTTTTCGTTAGTAGGTAGGTACAGTTGGCTGTGTACCACAATAAAAAATATTTTTCTGCGGTCCAGTTAGTTTAAATGGACCACAATAATTAATTAATTTAATTTTTAACTGGACCAGCTAAACCACCATATATCATGTAAGGTAGGAACCTAACTAATGGGTGCGTCTTGGAAAAATAAATAGATAGGAACTTACCTACCCTTTATCTACTAATTTTTTTCTTCAATCTACAGATTATTTCAACAATCTACTGATTTTCTACTCGACTTTATACTGATTTAGTCATATTCGATCTTGCATCTCTGTTTCTAACAAAAAGAATGCATGAAATCGGACGACGCGTAGACCCGTCGTGATGCGCGGTTAAAGAATTCTACTTTTTCCTCTCTCCCAAGGGAACCTTACTGAATTTCAGGATAAAATGTGTCCTTTCATGTCCTTTCTTGTAGTATGAACTCAAAACGTGCCAGGTTACATTCCAACTCATTACCTATGTAGTTTCGGCGTGATGAGCGGTGAAGGAATTTAACTTTCATCCCCTCTGCCAGGGCAGCCTTACTGAATTCCGGGATAAAATGTATCTTTCCTCATAGTACGAACTAAAATCACGCCGAGTTGCACTCGAATTCATTAAGTAGTTCCGTCGTGATGCGCGGTTAAAGAATTTTACTTTCATCCTCTCTCCCAGGGGAACCTTACTGAATTCCAGGATAAAATGTATCCTATGTCCTTCCTTGAACTCAAATCGTACCAATTCAGTCCAACTCATTCAATAGTTTCGGCGTGATGCGCAGTGAAGGAATTTTACTTTCATCCCTTCTCCCAGGGGAACCTTACTAAATTCTGGGATAAAATGTATCTTTCCTCGTAGTATGAACTCAAATTATGCCGAGTTCCATTCGAATTCATTAAATTGTTCCGTCGTGATGGGCGGTTAAAGAATTTTAATTCCATCCTCTCTCCCAGGGGAAAATTACTGAATTCCGGGATGAAATGTATCCCATGTCCTTCCTTGTAGTATGAAATCAAATCGTGCTAGGTTTCATTCCAACTCATTTAGCACTTTCGGCGTCATGCGCGGTGAAGAAATTTTACTTTTATCCCCTCTCCCAGGGGAACCTGACTGAATTCCGGGATAAAAAGTATCCTATGTCCTTCCTCGTGGTATGACCTAAAATCGTACCGAATTTTATTTCAATACCATTAGTAGTTCCGTCGTGATGCGCAGTTAAAGAATTTTACTTTCATCCCCTCTCCCAGGGAAACCTGACTGAATTCCGGGATGAAAAGTATCCTATGTCCTTCCTCGTAGTATGACCTAAAATCGTGCCGAGTTTCATTTCAATACCTTCAGTAGTTTCGGCGTGATGCGCGTTTAACAAACAGACAGACAGACAGACAGACAGACAGACAGACAGACAGACAGACAGACATGAATGAAAAAAATTGCAGTTTTGGCTTCAGTATCGTTAATAGAGTGCCCTCCAAAAAAAATTTTCAAAATATCTTCAATGTACAGAATTGGACCTGTTACAGTTTTATTATAAGTATAGATAGATAGATTCGGAAAAAGGAATCTCCTCCTTTTCCGAAGTCTGTTAAAAATATAAATAAAGTTTCTTAAAACACGCGAGGTAGGAATCGCACTTTCTCCCGAGTGATACATAGTGCTTTATACTACACCTTCGAGAATAAGTGCTTCTATGTTCGGATATATGTTTATATGTTTGTCGATTTCTATGTCAATTATGATTTTGAAAAATATTTCGCTATTGTATACAGGGTGTCCCGAAACTCAACGTCAAGCCGAAAACGGAGGACAGGAGGGTTCACGACGACCCAGAAAAACTACAAAATCATGGGTCTATATTCAATGGTTTCCAATTTATAGGCTTCTCTATTATTTGAAGACGAAAAGTGTAACGTATGACCCCATTTTGTAATTTAGGATAACTGCGCCAACTCTTAATAGAACATGCCGGCCTATTGTGGGGAACCTTTTTTTCAGTATGACGAGTTAAAGTCAATCGATTGAAAATCATTGACGCAATAACCAAACTAAACAATTTATTTTAGAAAAATTTTGTCATTGTACTTTTGCACTTCAATAAATAAACGTGTTATTTGAATTTGTAATACAAAAATAAAAATTACAAAATATTGTATCACAGAATCGAAACGTTTATTGCCGGACAGAGAATTTATGATTTTCAGTAAAAAGCCTATACCTAACTCGGAAACCATTGAAGATAGACCCTTCTTATGTGGTTTTTCTGGGTCGTCATACTCGTCATAAACCCACCTGTCCTCCGTTTTCGGCTTGAAATTTAGTTTCGGGACACCCTGTAGATAGAGAGTGAGTTATCCCGAGGTGGTCTCATAAAAAATTAGTCCCGAGGGAACCGTACTTATTCCACTGAACTTAAAAACAAAAAAAATATTTTGGGATATAATGTGGCTGCAACACTTACGTTTAAGCTGCGTTTCCACCAGAGATGTGCGAGGATATGAAGGTTGTGCTTGTTAAACCAATATAATGATCACTTCATCTACCTAGCTTCGTTCAGCGCAGCTCTAGAGGATACGACTCAGCCGGTGCGAGGTTTATGTACATACAATACATGGTAAGGGTCTGTTGGAGGACTATGTGCTAGGGCCGGATGCGAGCGAAAAAATTGCTCGCTTATCTGAAAAGAGCCGCTACACATCCTCATATAATGACTATTAAATTATATAATAAACTGCCTGACGCGATGAAAAATGAGAAAAGCGACAAAAAATAATAAAACTATTAAAGATTTTATTAATCACAAAAGCTTTTTACACGGTTGACGAATTTTTAAATGAAAAATAAGAAATATGCAAACTAGTAAAATATTCCTAACCAGTTACTAATGACGTCCTCCTCTCTCTACATGCATATTGTGTGCCCAGCAATAGCGATACATAATTATAAAAAAATATAAACACCTCTGTAATGTATTACAGTATATATATTGCACTATATATATTTATTATACTATTATGATTGAGTATGAGTATGAGTATGAGCATTCTCGCACCGCTCCCCTGCACAGCTTCGCCACACATCATCGCACCGCTCAGCCTGGAGGGCGATTACGGTGTGGTAAGACACGGCATTACGGTTCAACCGGCATCGGACAATCCGCACTAGCCCCAGCAGTGGTTTGACATAAAAAATCCGTACCGCACGGAGCGGACTGTCGGCAATGCCGGCGAAGATTCTTGAAGGCAACTTTTCTGTTTAATGCGAATGACGTCATTCGGATTGCCGATCAGTGGACGCACTTGTCAGCGGATTGTCCGATGTCGGCCTGTGAATGCGCACCCTAATGTTTCAACTGCTAACGTTTGAGCCGTAATGCCGTGCCTTACCACACCGTATTCGCCCTCCTGCTCGCACATCTCTTGTACGTTTGTACACCACACTGTTCCACATCGTCTCTGGTGGAACTGACGCGGAGCCGGGCAGAGTGGAGAGGAGCGGACCGTGAATTGGCCAATCAAAGTGCTATTGTATAGATTTCGAGCACTGTGATTGGCTAATTCACGGTCCGCTTCTCCACTCCGCTCCGCCCAGCTCCGCGATAGTGGAAACGCACCCTTATGATTGCTAGTGCCTCTATCGGGTTCATGTTGATAGTCAACTTTGAACTTATTTTTAAGATCTATTTAACAATATGTAGGTACGAAAAAAATTATGAAAGTTGAATAATCTTACATTTTCCCGGGAATTCAAAAAACATTTTGTTGCAGACGGCCGTCATATCTCAGCAATATGTCCAAAGCAGTATTTCTTTGCCGGCATTTATCGGATATACATACATTGGATGTACCTATACAAGCACCTACTATATTTGAGTTTTATCTAAGCTGTACAGTATTTTTATGTAACAGTATTACGAGTATAACAGTACCTATATAACACTAACAGAATTGTAACAGTAACAGTAATATAACTATATTTATAATTTAACAGTTTTTTTGACATTATGTCCTCACTTGCCTGTACCTTCTATACCTAATACTTTAGCAAAGGAGCGGAATTCATATAAAATTCGCTTAAAACACATTGAACAAATGCAGTTTTGAATGGGACTGTACTTTGCAAAAATATATCTCTTTACGTCAACCAAGTACCTAAGTAAATCAACACGAGGAACATCGGTAGGTAAATATTGGCAAAGTTTATAAACCCGCCGACTGCCGCCGCCTTCGTGATAAAGCAGTTGAAAAATAATTATGGAACTATACAGGGTTATTGGTAATTCACTGACACTGCGTAAACTGCAGGTTCTGCCCATCATCACGAACACTGTAGTGAAAACGCCAGGTCCTAATTCTTTTTTTTTTTTAACTGTGTTACAAAATAATGTCCGAAACCCAATTAATTAGTAAATACCGATCTCCCACTCGTATTTAAATCCACATAATCATCATTGACTTTTTTTACGTCCCCGGAAGATGATTTAAGTGGCATCAGCCTTGCTGGAAGTCAGACGAACACAAACACACACCCTGTGATCATTCAGGGCAGAGCCGTTTTTAGGTTTAGTTTCAAAGAAAACCATACAACACAGTACATACTAATATCATTCCCTTTCCACCAATTTTAAGAATTGAGACCTGGCGTCTTCGCGGACGTGTCCATGATGGGCAGAAGCTGCAGTTCACATAGTGTCAGTGAATTACCAATAACCCTGTATAAGTATTTTTCGTAATCTTTGTAAATCCTAAGATAAACTGATTGCCTAGAGATTAAAGTAGGTACAAAAGGACCGTTGAATTAATAGCTGAAGTCGCGAATTACCTCATAAAATACCTACAAACTAGGTATCATATCAGTTTCTATGAAATACCTACCTTTTTATCACTGAAAAATCTTTGTCATAGATAGGCTGAAGAACGTCGCTTCATATTTTCCGGCATGAAGCGGCATTTTTAACCGACGTCTTATAAAGGAGGAGAATGTATGTTCGGCTGAATGTTGCTTTTTTCTTTTTTATCTGTGTATGATTTTGATGATTCTTTCGCTGTTGTATAGATAGAGAATGTTCCTTAAAAGGTCCCATAAAAAATAATTTACGATATTAGTATTTTGTATGTCCTGAAAAACGAAAAAAACAGAGTAAATATTCAGGAATTTGAAAACAGTCTTAATTTTTTTCAAAACAAATCAAATTTATTCACAAGATTTTGTGTATCTGTTTTACGATTTCTCTTCTCAATTGACTCTGTAATTTCAGCGTGCCAACCTCTAATTGCCGTTATAACGGGCGTGTTATGATAAATGATGGCGTAATTATCTAGCTAAGAACTTGTAGAAGTAATTAACACAATGTAATTTGCGTTACATACAACATTATTTACCAGAGCTGAGAACAAAGCGGAACAGCGGGTGCAGAGCGACCGATAAGCGACAGGGCTGCCAGTAAATTGACAGATCATAATTTAATCTAAGAAATCTAATACTATCGCAAAAAAAATCGACTTCGACGGGACTAGAACCCGCATCCTTCACTCAGTATGGTAATGTGCCAACCAACTACACCACGAGGTCAAGTGACGTAGGAGTCAAAAATCTTTGGGACTTCCTACAGTCTCTAAAATAATTCCATGTTCGTATCTCGTTATCAAAGATCAGTTACGAAAGTGGACTAAAGGGTTTTTGACAGGTACTGTTTTTTGCAGGATCCCGTTTAGTAGTGAACGTGTTTCAATACTAGCAGTCACCCGAGTATCCTTTAAAAGTTTATGATAAACGACTATTCGCCGAATGCCGAATAATACTAGCTATTATTAGACGAATATAAAAAAAAATATCGAGTAATGCCGAATACCGAATAATAGCGAGTATTCGCGGCAACTCTAGTTTACAGTATCCTGCAACAAACCGATCCATTCGAATTTGACATTCGGTTTTGCCACTTATACATGTAGGACCTTTTTAACTACGGACGATTTGCTTCCTGGCCTGCGAACTGCGATCCCCAACCAGCATGCCCAGCGTGTGGATTATGGGCACTACCCCCAAGAGATAACAGCCAATAAGGCGCTTATCAGGGAGAGGCCTGTGTCCAGCAGTGGACCAATATAGGGTGTTGAGGTGAGGTGTGGAGTCAGCCCTAAAACGGCGACTGCGACGAAGCGCAGGGCGGAGCGGGGTCGTCGCTCGGCACGTAAACAGATAACTCCGATTGATTACATTACACTGCCCACTCTCCCCAGACTCTATACATGCAGCTCGAAAAGAGTAACAAAGCATCTCTCTCGCTTTTGCGAATTACTCTCTCACAGAGCCGTGATGACATGGGTAAAAAGCAACTTACAATCTGAAAGGCTTGCATTCAGGGTTTTTTTTATCGTCTCGATAGCTAGAAGAGACAAGGTAATGTTACCTTATTACTTGTTTGTTATCTACTTTCGCTTGCTTGTATGATGGATTACAGTTCATATAATCAATTTATGTAAGCAATTTCACATTCTGCCTCTTTCCAAGCGGCGTGAGATCGCCGACTTATCTTTTATGCTTAAAATCACGTCGAATAATATTAACTGTCCCAATTTGCTTCAAAAAATTAAGCTGAACGTTCCCTGCAAACCTATCAGATTTAACCCCCCTATTTACGTTCCTCATGCTGGCACTAACTACCGTCAAAATTCTTTCTTGTGGCGAGCGAGTAATAATTTTAACAACTTATGTAAGCAATTTGACCTGGATTTATTCTGCACAAGTGTCAGCTCGGCCAGGCGGCGGGTCAGCGGAGAGTTTTTTGGTGCCAATGATGATGATAAATGTTATGTTTAAATTTTTTGTAGTGTAGGTAACCTGAACTATATATTTAGTTTTAAAGATGATGCGTGTAGGCTAGTGACATAATGTTCATAGTCTTTTTCATTGCACTATGCCACCACCTATCCGTGAAAACCTTTAATAAGCTTACTGGTATTTATTAATTTGTTATTCTGTTAGTTTTTAAGCCTTTGGTTTTCCTCTAAATAAATAAATAAATAAATAAATAATTTTATAAAAAAATATCTACTTAACTAGTCAATTTTTAACCCCCGATGCAAAAAGAGAGGGGTGTTATAAGTTTAACGTGTCTGTCTGTGTATCTGTGTATCTGTCTGTGGTATCGTAGCTCCCAAACGGATGAACAGATTTTCGTTTAGTTTTTTTGGGTCATAGATAATTTTATCCCATGTCATGTTCTTAGCCATGTCCCATGTTATTCTGTCAGGAGGTATTTAAATTTTAAATTTTGTTCTTGTTTAGAAACATTTTAAAAAAGCTGGAGCGATTGTCTTATGTTTTTAATACAATTATCCACGCTGATGACGATACAAATGCAGGCCACTAGTTTACGAAAACAAAACTGGCGCGATCCCCTTTTGTTTTTACAACAGATTAGATAGAACCAGGTGTAGGCTAGGTTAGGAAAAGCCACTCTACAGTAGCAATAGAGAAACACAGTAGGTTTTGTTTGTATATCATATATTTGTTTTTATAAACATAAACCATAACATATGCCTCAATATGTTCCTAAATAAAGACTTTTTACGTCTTTATGCAGGAACATATTGAGGCAAATAACAAAAAAAGTCAGCCATGCGACCTGCGGAAGTAAAATACTGTCTCGCAGATAACACCGCAAAAGTTACAGTCAGTTATATCAAAACCCCATCACTAGACACAACTTCTCTGTGGGTAACTGGGAATAAAATAGGTGCTCTAAATTTGCTGATCTTAAAATTTGTGACCCGAGTTCACCAACAGATGATAAAATTATAAACATTTTTTTTTAAGTTTTTTACACAAGTTTTCATCCATTAAACGTAAACGTTAACCGAAAATACAGCCTAATTGTCCGATTATCTATTGGTGAACAAAGACGGAAATGGCAATACTTCAAAAATATTTGTACAAAGTATGTAACAAACAGCTGCAGGTTGGATGCACTTTAAAACGCCGTCAAAACACAAAGGAGGCCCTTGACATTCGTCAACTTTTATTTACACACTAGCTGTACCCGCGACTTCGTTCGCGATTGCCTCACCTGCCGACTAATTAAGTTCACATTTAACCATAGTCTCTCATATTATGACACGCCGCCGTGCAAAAAATCGTGTAGTGTCTACGGGGGATAGCATGTTGTCATCTTCAATCCCATTCTTTATAAACACGACTTTTAGCTACGACTCGGCCAGCTTCAGTGTTAAGAAGTGTCATACTCGTTTCACTTCTTACTGATGGTTACGTTCAGCTGGGGCCCTATTCTGCTATACTAATCGCTTCACTATGACAGGGGTATCGACACAGAATGACACGTTTGGGTATTCCACCTCAGATGAAAGATATTATGATGAATGCAGATGGAGAGACGTGCGTCAAGTTTGAAACTATTAATTTATCTCGCACGCCCTATCTGGAGTTTTATAAATCTAAGGATTCTACGTGATTCTATTATTCTGCGACGATTCTATTGTCATACTGAAGCAATTGTATTGCAGAATTGGGCTCCTGATCCATTTGACTGGACCACCGTAATTTTTTTTTCGTTAGTAGGTAGGTACAGTTGGCTGTGTACCACAGTAAAAATATTTTTCTGTGGTCTAGTTAGTTTAATTGGACCACTTACTGCAACCAAACTTCGGTAGTATAGTTAACTGGACCAGCTAAACCACCATATATCATGTAAGGTAGGAACCTAACTTATTTTTCCAAGACGCCTTAGTAGGTAGGAACCTAACTAATGGGTGCGTCTTGGAAAAATACATAGATAGGAACTTACCTACCCTCTATCTACTAATTTTTTACTTCTAACTACAGATTATTTCATCAATCTACTGATTTTCTACTCGACTTTCTACTGATTTAGTCAAATTCGATCTAACAAAAAGAATGCATGAAATCGGACGACGCGTAGACCCGTCGTGATGCACGGTTAAAGAATTCTACTTTTTCCTCTCTCCCAGGGGAACCTTACTGAATTCCAGGATAAAATGTATCCCATGTCCTTCCTTGAACTCAAATAGTACCAATTCAGTCCAACTCATTCAGTAGTTTCGGCGTGATGCGCGGTGAAGGAATTTTACTTTCATCCCTTCTCCCAGGGGAACCTTACTAAATTCTGGGATAAAATGTATCTTTCCTCGTAGAATGAAATCAAATTATGCCGAGTTCCATTCGAATTCATTCAGTTGTTCCATCGTGATGCGCAGTTAAAGAATTTTACTTTCATCCTCTCTCCCAGGGGAACATGACTGAATTCCGGGATGAAATGTATCCCATGTCCTTCCTTGTAGTATGAAATCAAATCGTGCAAGGTTTCATTCCAACTCATTCAGCACTTTCGGCGTCATGCGCGGTGAAGAAATTTTACTTTCATCCCCTCTCCCAGGGAAACCTGACTGAATTCCGGGATAAAAAGTATCCTATGTCCTTCCTCGTAGTATGACCTAAAATCGTGCCGAGTTTCATTTCAATACCTTCAGTAGTTTCGACGTGATGCGCGTTTAAGAAACAGACAGACAGACAGACAGACAGACAGACAGACATGAATGAAAAAAATTACAGTTTTGGCTTCAGTATCGATAATAGAGTGCCCTCAAAAAAAAATTTTCTAAATATCTTCAATGTACAGAATTGGACCTGTTACAGTTTTATTATAAGTATAGACAAGACCACAGATTAGGTGTTACTAAAAGACTACATCGAAACTGTGTGATGAACACTTGGACAAATAAATAATCAAAGGATGAAAAATGTTTTAAAAACTAAATTATAATACTAGCTTTTCGCTCGCGAGTAAATTCTCGAAGGACAGCAAGATTAAATTAATTTTCGCGAAATTGCGACGAAAAAAATTAAATTTAAATCGCACTCTATAAAATTACCAAATAGATCCAAAAAAACCAGGTCTTGTTTTTCCTCTCTAACTTCTACTTTAAAAATCCCTTTCCAAAACCAAATAAATTCATACAAAAAACATAAACGCGCACCAAAGAAACGTTAAATCATAAATGTGCGTAGTTGTTTATAATAGTCAATCAAAGTACCCATCTACTATATGGGGCGATATTCATGACTAAGTTTTTGCATTTTGGTCAGGTAAGAGCTCACTGTTCCGAAGGAATTCGTTATAAGATAATGCGGGTTTCGTCACTGATGTCAAAAATCTATAAAATTTTATAAGATTTATCAGATCACTCCGTCACCGTTGGTATTCAGTTACTTACATTACCTTAGTTAATTTATAAATTACAAATAGTGGTTCGGTTTAACGAAAACAGCAAAGCACTCTAACGGTAGATACCTTGCTAAAATATTGTAATTTGAAGTTAGTGTTGTCTTGTTAGAATAGTAGAATCAGCGAAAAAAATTGTCGGTCAAAAAATGGTACATCGACAATAAAAAAAAAGCTGTAATCATAACTTGTTAACAAAGCAGTCTGCAATAAAAGTTAGAGACGGGAGCTGTGCAAGTGTCCACAAAGCATGCATCGTATAAAAAGACAATTTATAAATTGCAAAATGTAATCGCAGACGCCGTCGGCGGCGGCGGCGGCGGCGGGCAGCGCCGTCCGAGTGCAGTGTTAATGAAAATTTAAAGTAACCGGTGTGAACGAGGTCTTGGTGCAATTTAGAAGCTGATGGAAAATACAAGACATACTGAAATTCCCGATCGGGACAAATACAGAGAACTAGCAGAACAGAAGTTCAATAGACAAGGGATCTTCAAATTGCTAACAAAAGATCTCTAGGATTCGTTTGTAGAGTTTTTCGTGGTGCTCTTTCGTAGTGCCGACAAACGATAGCTCTATAAAAACCGCATTAAGAACGTCGTGTAAGAAGTTTTGCCAGCATTAGTCAATTTTACTTTCTTACAAGATTCAAGGTGCATTTGAAAATCGTAAAGTAGGTCAATTGAGAGAAAAAAAAAGAACATAAGGTACTCATATATATGCAGTTTTCTCAATTTCGTTAAAGTACACTATGTACTTTAACGAAATTGTACTACAATATGTATGTTATGTAGAGGACTTTTTTGCATGAAGCTTTTATATTTCTCTGAGTAATGTATTTGGTAGGGACATAATTTTGAAAGACCTGTAAGGGCTGTTTAAATATAAGAGATTATTTGTTAATGTATTCTAATTAGTCTTTAAATAAATAAATAAAATGGTGTAATCGTAACACTCTAATGCTATTTTTGCCGCTCATTGGCTGCATTTTTATTATGAACTAGCTGTACCCGCGACTTCGTTCGCGATTGCCTCACCTGCCGACTAATTAAGTTCACATTTAACCATAGTCTCTCATATTATGAAACGCCGCCGTGCAAAAAATCGTGTAGTGTCTACGGGGGATAGCATGTTGTCATCTTCAATCCCATTCTTTATCCACACGACTTTTAGCTACGACTCGGCCAGCGTCAGTGTTAAGAAGTGTCATACTCGTTTCACTTCTTACTGATGGTTCCGTTCAGCTGGGGCCCTATTCTGCTATACAAATCGCTTCACTATGACAGGGGTATCGACACAGAATGACACGTTTGGGTATTCCACCTCAGATGAAAGAAATTATGATGAATGCAGATGGAGAGACGTGCGTCAAGTTTGAAACTATTAATTTATCTCGCACGCACTATCTGGAGTTTTATAAATCTAAGGATTCTACGTGATGATTCTGCGACGATTCCATTGTCATACTGAAGCAATTGTATTGCAGAATTGGGCTCCTGATCCATTTGACTGGACCACCGTAATTTTTTTTTCGTTAGTAGGTAGGTACGTTACGGTAGTTGGCTGTGTACCACAGTAAAAAATATTTTTCTGTGGTCTAGTTAGTTTAATTGGACCACTTACTGCAACCAAACTTCGGTAGTACAGTTAACTGGACCAGCTAAACCACCATATATCATGTAAGGTAGGAATCTAACTTATTTTTCCAAGACGCCTTAGTAGGTAGGAACCTAACTAATGGGTGCGAAAAATACATCGATAGGAACTTACCTACCCTCTATCTACTATTTTTTTTCTTCTAACTCCAGATTATTTCATCAATCTACTGATTTTCTACTCGACTTTCTACTGATTTAGTCAAATTCGATCTTGCAACACTGTTTCTAACAAAAAGAATGCATGAAATCGGACGACGCGTAGACCCGTTGTGATGCGCGGTTAAAGAATTCTACTTTTTTTTCTCTCCCAGGGGAACCTTACTGAATTCCAGGATAAAATGTATTCCATGTCCTTCCATGTAGTATGAACTCAAAACGTGCCAAGTTTAATTCGAACTCATTACCTATGTAGTTTCGGCGTGATGCGCGGTGAAGGAATTTGACTTTCATCCCCTCTGCCAGGGGAACCTTACTGAATTCCGGGATAAAATGTATCTTTCGTGACAAAAATCCTAGACAATGTAGAGACCCGAATAGGCTTATTCTAAAAGAAACCTCAAAATCAGCGAGACATCAAAAAAGCTGCTTGACTATGTGTGTAAAAATTTATAATAAGATACCTAATGAATTTAAATCATTGAATGACCATTTATTTAAAAAGAAATTATTTAGTTGGCTGAATGAGCGTAATTTTTATGACATTAATGAATTTATTAATTTTAAGACATAAGTTTATAATTTGCATGCTATAGAATAGTTAAACATGAGCTCATAATATAACGAACCACCTTTTATACCATGTTTTATGCAATAAAATATCATTTCATTTCATTTCATTTCATTTCATTTCATTTCCTCATAGTATGAACTAAAGTCATGCCGAGTTGCATTCGATTTCATTAAGTAGTTCCGTCGTGATGCGCGGTTAAATAATTTTACTTTCATCCTCTCTCCCAGGGAAACCTTACTGAATTCCAGGATAAAATGTATCCCATGTCCTTCCTTGAACTCAAATAGTACCAATTCAGTCCAACTCATTCAGTAGTTTCGGCGTGATGCGCGGTGAAGGAATTTTACTTTCATCCCTTCTCCCAGGGGAACCTTACTAAATTCTGGGATAAAATGTATCTTTCCTCGTAGTATGAAATCAAATTATACCGAGTTCCATTCGAATTCATTCAGTTGTTCCATCGTGATGCGCAGTTAAATAATTTTACTTTCATCCTCTCTCCCAGGGGAACATGACTGAATTCCGGGATGAAATGTATCCCATGTCCTTCCTCGTAGTATGAAATCAAATCGTGCAAGGTTTCATTCCAACTCACTCAGCACTTTCGGCGTCACGCGCGGTGAAGAAATTTTACTTTCATCCCCTCTCCCAGGGAAACCTGACTGAATTCCGGGATAAAAAGTATCCTATGTCCTTCCTCGTAGTATGACCTAAAATCGTGCCGAGTTTCATTTCAATACCTTTAGTAGTTTCGACGTGATGCGCGTTTAAGAAACAGACAGACAGACAGACAGACAGACAGACATGAATGAAAAAAATTACAGTTTTGGCTTCAGTATCGATAATAGAGTGCCCTCCAAAAAAAATTTTCAAAATATCTTCAATGTACAGAATTGGACCTGTTACAGTTTTATTATAAGTATAGATTAAAAACAAAATAAAATGAACAATGAACGGAGAAAATTGTACGAGGAATACTACACTCACAAATACATCTGAATCGATCGAGCTGACTGATCCGTTTGCCGTAACAACAGCACCAAACAAATTAATTATACCATTCCTTTTTGGTATCCGAAAGGACTCGCTTGCCCCCTACAACTTGGCTCGAAGGCTCCAACGCCGGGTGGGGGGCAAGAGGAGGGGGCACATGGTCCGATGCATCGCAACCTCAGTGCAGTGACCCGCCCGCGTCCACCCGTCAGCACAGCCCGGTGTCAACCATTCTACCATCCCACCCGAAGGGTATTTTCAAACGTTTTCAATCCTCTTGCTAATCAGCTAGTGGCGTCCAGGGATTGCATAGCGAATATATTCCACATAGCTGTTCTTTTTAGTTTGATTTTCATTTTTCAGACTCCTGCAGTATCGAACAATTTGCTGGGTTGTCTGTTGTGTTGTATTTTGCCACTGAACTTTGCTTAACTATGATAATTATTATCAACATCATCACAATCAGCCTATATTGGTCCACTTCTGGACATAGGCGGAGGCCTATGTCCAGCAGGCGCTGCGCTATGGCGCTCATTAAGTGAGCCTTATGAACGTCATAACGCCCTCTTTTCAGCTTGCCCCATCCAGCATCTGCCTATAGCCTTTATCAGGTCGTCATCCCACCTGGTCGGACGGCGTCCTACGATTGCCGAGTCGTGGTCTCTAGTCAAGAACACGTTTACCACCGTGTTTGTCGGTTCATCGCGAGATATGGCTGGCTCACTGCTACTTCAGCCTGCTAATTCTTTGAGCTTTGTCGATGACTATCGTTCTCTGTCGGCTATATTCGTTACGAATTCGAAAACGTTACGAATACGAAACTTCGGACGAATACGTAACTCGTTCCATAGTTCGCAGAACGACTTTGAAGTAGGGCTGGTCCACCAGACAAACCAGCCCTACTCACCGTAGTGAGTGTCTATGTCTCAGGAAAACTACTTTGAAAAACAAACGAAGTTCACTAATATTTAGTTCGTTCTGAGCGATCCTACGTCATCCGTCAACTTCGTTTGTTTTAAGTAGACCTCCTGCTCCATAGGTCATGAAAATTTCGATTTCAAGTATCTGGTATGTGTGACAAGAAAATTAACGTAGTTTCTCAAACGCTGCCCAGTCCAGCTGGTTTCTCCTCTTGGCCTCAAAATTGTTATGATGCAATTGCAGAATCTGCCCGAGGTAAGATTACCCCCAAACGATTTCGAGAAGCAAGCCATGCACGACGACCGGTTTTGTATTAGTGTGGCCATTGAGTATTACTTTGGTTTTTAACCCCCGACGCAAAAAGAGGGTATTATAAGTCTAACGTATCTGTATGTGGAATCGTAGCTCCCTAACGGATGAACCGATTTCGTTTAGTTTTTTATGTGTGATGGATAATTTTATCCCGAGTGTTCTTAGCCATTTTTCAAGAAAATCTAAAGTTTTTAAAATTTTTAATTTTGTTCTTGTATCAAAATTATTTCTTAGACCGATACATCGCGAGGCTGAAGTTAAGCCGTTGACGACCGGCATTTGTTTCAGCCCCTCTATCGAGAACGAAAGTCGGCAAACATCGATCAGGCCTAGACTATACAATGTGTATTTTCGAACCTTGATCAAACGAAATGTGCGGATACACGACCTAAAATTATAGATAAATATCGGATAAAAAAAATGTATATGTTGGCTATTTAAAAAAAAAGCCCGTTTAATAATTTTTTTAATGAAAACTACTTCATCTGGTTTTTTCTTCGTTTCTGTTTAAGTAAACGGTGTATTTTATTCAAAGTAGTCTCATTTGAAAGCTAGATAGTTCATCTAGCTAAAAAAATAAAAAAAAAATAGAATTTCGGTACATAAACCTAGTAAAAATAATTAAGTTTGTAGAAATTTAACAAAAAAATCGATTTTTATTTTATCTTTGATCTGTAACTTTAAAACTGGATTATTGAGGTGTACTTTTTTGCATGTTGTATTAAACTTCATAGTTTATTCTACAAATCCTCCAAAAAGTATGGGTCTACTTCTTTTCGTTGTCATGTTATTCGCCATTTGAATTAGGTACTTTCTGTCTTATACAAAGATCAACAGGAATCTACATTCTGCACGCTTTGAAAATGGAAGTGATAAACATTCCTTTTTCAAATATTTTCACAGCACACACATTTCAAATTGGTTATTGGTATCTCAGTTTATTCTTGCATCGATTCCTGAATACGCTAAATTATTTTTATCGTAATGACTTCTACGTTGGATGCGTTGTCTGCTCGCGAATTAGCGGATATCCATTATGTTTATACAGAGTATTCATAGCCGTACAACAAGAGTTCAGTGAGAATGGACTACGACGCCTACCTCGTGAACGTGCTCCCATTCTATCAGCAGAAATGGGGGACCAAGTGCTGCGTTTGGTCTATCAAGATCCTACCACTAGTACCCGAAGAATAGCGTTTCAGATGGATACATCCCATACCAGTGTGTGGAAAATTTTGAAAAAGGAAGGTTTGTACCGCTTCCATTTTCGAATAGTGCTGAATTTACACGAGCCAGATTACAACGGCCGAGCTGTTTTTTGTTCGTGGCTATTGCGCCAAAGACGTCTTGTCCTCAATCTCTGTGATCTTATTCTGTGGAGAGATACCAATAACCAATTTGAAATGTGTGTGCTGTGAAATTTTTTGAAAAAGGAATGTTTATCACTTCCATTTTCAAAGCGTGCAGAATGTAGATTCCTGTTGATCTTTGTACAAGACAGAAAGTACCTAATTCAAATGGCGAATAACATGACAACGAAAAAAAGTAGACCCATACTTTTCGGAGGATTTGTAGAATAAACTATGAAGTTTAATACAACATGCAAAAAAATACACCTCAATAATCCAGTTTTAAAGTTACAGATCAAAGATAAAATAAAAATCGATTTTTTTGTTAAATTTCTACAAACTTAATTATTTTTACTAGGCATATGTCCCAAAATTGTAATTTTTAAAAATTTTTTTAGCTAGGTAAACTATCTCGCTTTCAAATGAGACTACTTTGAATAAAATACACCGTTTACTCAAACAGAAACGAAGAAAAAACCAGATGAAGTAGTTTTCATTAAAAAAATTATTCAATCGGCTTTTTTTTAAATAGCCAACATATAATTTTTTTTTATCCGATATTTATCGATAAATTTATGTCGTGTATCCGCACATTTCGTTTGATCAAGGTTCGAAAATACACATTGTATGTCATCGACGAATCACTGGTGTGAGATGAAATTCATACCGTCGTCGTTTATTTAATTCCTAACCTTTCCAGTCCAGAGCGTCTTAGACATATCTTTCTATGATAAAACAGTTTCGGGATTATGACATTCCCCTGTCTCACTCCTTAGCGCAATTGGATAGCCCAATTCAAAATCACTAAGACCTAAAACTGACTTTTGAGATAATAATAATTTAATGTTTTAAATATCAGCTGAAAAACCATGCGTTTGTAAAAAAATCAACTTAAAAATACATCACAGCGCAAACTAACTTGTTTTCTTTACTGGAAGAATCAAAATATATATAACAGGATAATAAACTAACAAAAAATTTGGACTTATTTCTAATCGCTGGACTTAGCGATATTAGAGTGATAAATAGGGGACTAAGATATATTTCTTGCAGTACCCAGTACAACAGTCAAACAAAATCGGCTTATCTTTCCACTTCATCTTCAGAATCGAATTCTGCAGTCATGGGGTCCCAAGTTCCATTAAAAAACTCCTCATAAAAATATATGTCCGTTTCAAAAACAGATTCTACCAACCGCTTTACATCTTGCCATTTGGCAGCCTTTAAAGTTAAGAGTGCGTTTTAGCAGTCGCCGGGCGTTTTAGTGACCAATCTGCCCGTTAGGGCAGATATTAAAAGATAAGATTTTAAGATTTTAAGCTGTTTCAGCTACAAACAGCTTAAAATCTTCACCTTTCATCATCAATTTATACCAGTCCTCAGCTGGACTTAGGCCTTCCCAAATGACCGCCCATGCAATTATTGCATGGACTTAGGCGGATGGTATTGTACTTGGATATTTATGGTGGTCTCGTAGAGACATCCTGATATAACAATAGTCCAAGTACTTGGCATTGCTGAAAGGATTCTGTAACAGCCCAGGTTTCGACGGAGTCAAAAGCCTTCTGTAGTTCACAAACCAGACACAAGGGCCGATTTTATTCTTCGGACTTCTGTATAATCTGCCTCATTGTGGGAATGTGGTCTATGGTGACATATCCTCTGCGGAACCAGGCCGCCAGCCGCCCTATCTGGCGGTTTGAACTCTCGAGAGATCAGCGGATAAACGCGGCCCAGGAGTGAGAGGGGTCTGTAGTATTAAGGAAGGATTTATCTCCCTTCTTAAAAATTGTTACCTATATTATTATTCCTAACTTAGGCTTAAAGGGGTAAACAATTTTCATATTCTGGAACCATTGAAATGGGATGCTGAATCACCATTTCATAATTTCATAATGTGGGATAGTATTCAGTGAATCTTCATTTATTTACCTATACAGGGTGGACCAAACAGTGACGTCATAAAAAAATATGAATGCCTCACCCCCGGGGGTACCCGAAAATACCCCATGTATGTTCCCCGATTTCTCGTAGTTTTCGAGTTACGATTTTTTTAATTATGAATAATGTGATTCAGCTTATTAAAGAAGATTTTTAACATGGCCTCCTCCAACTTCGATACAAATTCGACAACGTCTTATAAAGATTCACCTCTGTTTCACATTCTTCGCATTCAAGCTTTTACGCGCATGAATGATAAAGATAGAGAAATCCGGGTTCGGGTCCGGCGAGCGCGGAGGCTTTATTTTATTTATTTATTTATTTACGCAAAATCGGGAAACATGGGGTATTTCCGGGTACCCCCTTTTTATGACGTCACAGTTTGGTCCACCCTGTATAGGTGATTAGAATTTTGATCATGTTTACCTATTTATAACAATGTTCAAAAATTAGAATTATCCAGGAAGTGAGTTTTACAGAAACTAGCTGCATGCGTATTAGCTTCAAATTCATTTATTTTACCGTAAAGTGCAGCACTTTGGCTTCTGTGGCCCAGAATATTTATACAGGTGGAGCTTCCCGACGTATGAGAGTTCAACGTAATGTCAAACACCTATCTATATCAGAAATAATTTTACGTCTAAATATAAACCGTGCATAAGAATTCACAACACAGAGAGCGCGAGACAGTGAGATAGTGAGAGTCTGTTTCCTTGCCAATAGCAGCGACATTGTATCTATTGACATGGGCGAGCTGCACGTTCGCTGCCGCCTATTTGAGGAGACAAATGGCGCACGTGTCTCTCGTCTGCGGCACTTCCCTGATCATATACTAACAAATATCTTTGAAAAATATTGCAGGAGGAGCGCGGTGATGCCTGTGCAGGTGGCGCAGCGCGTTACATTGTACATATCGCATCACCGCCCGCCCGCAATTTCGCGTAAAATTGGCAGCGTGCGGCGGGCGGGCGGGCGGGCGGCGGCAACGGCGCGGAGAGTCGCTCCCGAAATAGTGTTCGGGTGCGGTCGTACGAGCTCGGGAGCGGCGCTCCAGTCGCCGTGTGGCCGCGCGCGCGCACCCGCGTCGCCCGCTAGCCGTCCCGACGCCGCGCCGCACGAATACCCGGGTGACAGGCGAGCTCTCCGGTTCACGAACCGACGGTGCGCGTATTTCGGTCGCGAGAGGGCCCCGGGCCGCGTCGGGCGCGCTGCCCGCGCGCTGGCCGCCGTGCTCTGGTGGTGGTGCGTGGCGCTGCTGCGGCTGGTCGCGCTCTGCGCACCTCCCCCCGGCCCGTCCGCCGCGCCGCCCTCCGCCCGCGCTGCGGAAGATGCGGTCGCATGCAGGAGTGCGCCCCCAAACACCACCGAGTCGACGACGCCGCCGCCGACGACTGCTCCACCGCCCCCACGCACTGGTCAGTACAGTCCCCGCACGTGCTGGCCGGCTGACCAAACACACTCTTCCTCCAAACACTTCCACTTCCAGTTGGCATTTGACAAATTAAGGGAACATAGATTGATCACCTGGCGTGATCCACTTTTCACCTAAAGCATTCGCGGTGCGGTAGAGTCGATACGTAACCCTTTCTAAAATTATAAACGCAATTATAATACGAACATTCATATTTGAATCTGCCGCTATTTGTGATACCTGCATATAGGCTCGGTACGTTGGGTGCGTATGCGCATAGCGTGGAATGGCTCTACAAGCGCGGCGGCTGCGATAAACTCCGCATACAACATACAACGCTGCTACTTGGTAATGTTGATAAACAATGCACTTCGTATTCAAATTGATAACAATATACCTAGTCATTACAACCTTGACGAGTTTGCTCAAATTTTTAATTAAATAAAAATATATTTTTACAAGAATTTCTTACGTTCAGCACCCAAACACAAAAACTTTTTGTTAGGTTATTGTAAGTGAAGACTTAGGAAAACTCGTTAAAACCAAGCGAGGGCCTTTTACCGAAGTTACAAGTTGGGAAGTACGTACTTGTTTGCTTAATTTTAAAATTGTTTGAGTGGTAATGCGGTAGATGGCGCGGCGGCGCCGGGCGGGCGCATTTGGGTTATCAGGGCGAAGGTTCCGCGGCATCCCTCGCCCTCTATCGTATAATCTCCCCTTCCAACGCCTTGGTAAATTCCCTTCACGCACGGCGCACTACAGTTTTAAAGAATTTTTAATGTGAGATATCATAATAAAATTTCACGTCAAATCTGGAAAGTATTTTCAGATTAGATTACATTTTTGTGGCTTTGAGAATCTTTCATGCATCTTACATGTTCTTCTCATACTTATTAAGAAGGTAGAGCCAAGTAACTACTTGTCCTTTGTAACTACAAAGGACTCTTGAAACAGTTGAGCTATCTGAATAATAATAATAATAATAATGCTGGACAATCCACACAGCACCATCTAGCCCCAAAGTAAGCTACTCAAAGCTTGTGTTATGGGTACTAGATAACTGATATATTTCATATATTATATACATAGATAGATATATTTTTTACCACACATAGAAAACACCCAGACCAACGGAACAAATTTCTGCAGATCGTACACAAATTTGTTCCGAGGCGGGAATCAAACCCTCTTGCTTCGCAGGCGGACTCTCGCCACTAAGGTCGTCAATTGAATACTGTTGCAATGTAGCTCAACTAATCCAAATCAATACCAACCGGAACGTAGAGCATAGTTATGGCTAGGATACAGTACATTTTCATCGATTAATTCAACATCGAGTAATGTAACAATCCAAGAAGGGCTATCGGCGCGGGCGCAATGAAGACAAAACATTGTTCCTAACAAGCAGTCATTTCTCAGATTTCTTGGAATCACATCAGTAATATCTACCGCAGGTCAGAGGTAGAGCATTGATAAGTGAACATACATACATACATGTCGTATGCCAATTACTTATACGCTAGGCATATTGTTGTGTTTTTCAATTTGCTAATTGGGCCGCCCGTTAATAAGACGATGTCTAAGGTCAAAATGTGGACGATAAAATTTATCAATAAGAGAGACTGTCTTTTTATATTGTTAAGAACATGTGATCAAAATCATCGATAAATTTACTTTTTCATTCACAAATGACTCTACAAATTGTGAAATAATATTTACATAATTGATAAAGTCGAAAGAGTTCTCAATGCTCTCTTTATTTCTTATTTTATCGGTTATTGATTCTATACGATGTAGTTTATTTTATTAGTCATCATAACATGTGCTCCATTTGTGTTAAAATGTGATATTAAGTCTACATAATCTCATCGAATTCTAGTTATCGTGCGATAGCGAGACAAACTATCAGGACATTGCTTGTCACATACATAACTTGTCTTTACAAAGAAATCTTAGTAGGTACCTACCCACTTGATGTTGTTTAAGATATTCACACATACAATAAGTATGTATATTGTATACATACAATATGTGCTCGACGTCTATGTAGTTATAGACCCGCTGTTATCAGATTGTGGAGACAATATTCTTTAGTAACCTTGCGAACGAGGCTGGTTACTGGTTGCGTTATTTTCTAAACCAAATCAGCCTGCTAGAATCTAGCTGTCTGTATTTGAATAACATTGAATTTATATTTTTTGCCGCAGGTGTCTCGCAGAGCGCCCCCTAATTGAGATTCATTATGTCAATGTATGCGATTTGCAATTTCTATTCTAGCTGCATCCAAAATGCTGAAATTTAGCCGAGACTTCTTCAAACGTTCCGATATCAAACAGGGGCGTGTTTTATCGTTTAAAGACGTTTAAAATTGCTATGCTATTTCGATACTGTACCAATACGAAGGGTCTCCTTTAGTAGAGTGACTTTTATAGAAAATAAATAACAAAAGAAAGTAGAAATAATTAAAAACAAATAAAGTAGGTTAGGTTTTCAATAAAAAATGAATTCTATTGTTCAGCGAATACTGCGAAGCTTTGAGACGGAATATTTCTTAGAATGAGGGATTTAGGAATGTTGCGTAGTGGATTAGGAGGCTCGGGTCCGAGGGTGTGAGGCGGGTGAGGTTTGTTATGGCGGCAGGAAGCGCCCGGTGGCACGTGTAAGAGCGGCCTTGAGACGGCAGGTCGTCGAACGCGGCGCGCCGCCGCCGCCACCGCCGCCGGCCGCTCGGCAGGCGCTGCCGCCGCCGACATCGCCCGCGTGAGACACCATACTTATTTCATCGTACCCCACTTGTCTATACCTGCGAATTCAACAATAATTAGCACCCTATATTACCGATTGAGGAGAGGCGAAACTAAAAAAACATCTAGCGATTCCTGAACCAGCGCGTGCGAACTTATCGAGCGAGAGCCCTGCGGTATCTAGAGCGGTATATAGAAATAAAAATAAAAATCTGTTCCCTAAAAATTGTGATAAACATAACTTTAATACCAGAAATAAACATAAACTCGCTGTGCCCACAACTAGGCTACACAAAATTAATGTATCTTTTAAAGGGCAATGTATACGCTTCTACAACAAAACTCCTAGTGAGTTGCAAAAATTATCAGTAAATAAATTCAAATAAATTGTCAAAACCTTGCTGTGCAAAAAGGCTTACTATAAAATATCAGATTATCTAGAAGATAAAAAAGCTTGGAACGGGTTTTGCTCCAACTCGAAGAATAACAACTAACAGGCTAAAGGTTTCTTCGTCGCTTCTTTACTTTGGTCTACATACCGAAGCGACAGAAATCAAAAATATCACTTTATTTCCGTGTCAGTGTATAGTTTTATAATTTGACCTTTTCTAAGTGTACATTTATTGTATTTATGGAAATAAAGAGTTTTTGATTTTGATTTTGATATCGCGATCAATTCCAAACAAAGATACCCGCCAAAATTATGGCTTACATCCGAGTTCATCAAAATATTTTTTACGTTTTTGATCGCAATTCAAAATACGAGAGTACAGACAAGCAGACGGACCTACATAATAATAGGGTGTAACGATGCCGGCCGATACCTACACTTTGCTACGGCGCCGCCGCAGTCCTCACCATCGATCGTCACCCAGTAAGATAGGTAGATAATGAATAAGATAAGTCCTCCTTTTTCCTCTTTCTAAGAAGACGTAAAAGCTGGCTTTCACGGCCGTTTCAGCCTAGTCTCCTGAAGGCTGATATTTTTAAAATACTTACATCATCACGATGTAATTTTGCGACAACTTTAATCATTGTTTTAAAACTTCTTAATACGGTTGTTTTGACTAACTCTTTCTTCGGCTCTTTTGATGATGACATTACAGTTGGTGTAGGTATCTCTGTAAAATTCCAGGATTATTATTGACACGTGGAGGCTTTAATCTGCGAAAATACGCTCTTTCTGCCTTATTTCCATGTTTTTTTCAGTCCAATAGTGAGTACACAAGGTGACACACTAGAATCACACATGCGATACATCTTCCGAGTAAATAATTTACAATTCTAGAGATATTGCGTCTCTATTAGAATCCGCATAAGGTCAACCGAGGTGCATGCTCACGCTGTTATCGCCCGCCTATGTGTGAATTATGCATTATGAATAAGTGTTGAATTTGTGAAAAGACTAGCTTTTTAGTGAGCTGCTAACTCGTTTGTTTGAAATGATCCAGTGCGCTATCGGTCACGGAACAATAAAATCTTGAGTGAAGAGCCCATGTCTAGAGATATATTCAATCAGACTGGCATATGAAGGAACAATAGCTTGGTGTTAGTCATTATTGAAGTTATCAGCTCTTTTGTATTGATTTCGTACATAACTACTGAATTGATTTTGTAGACGGAGGGGAGCAAAGTCCATGTTCCGATTAAAATTCTAGACGGCTGAAATTTAGAGAGAACTTATGATAGTGCTTGCTGATAAAACCGTAGGTAGCAGAGCGAGATTCACCTCCTGCGGTAAGCAAACAGTGGGGTATGCTTGGAAAATATACCTAACTGACGTATATTATATTTTAATTTTTGTTTTTTTCTCTTAGATTTAATAACTACTGTCTATCAATTACAAGGTCTATGTTTTATAAATGTGGATAAAGTAAAAGAACAAAATTTAAAATTTAAAAAACTACCCGACAGATTTTCATGAAACATGGCTAAGAACACTCGGGATAAAATTATCTAAAACACAAAAAAAACTAAAATGAAAATCGGTTCATCCGTTTGGGAGCTACGGTACCACAGACAGATACACAGATACACAGACAGACACATTAAACTTATAACACCCCTCTCTTTTTGTATCGCGGGAGTTAAAAACTAATGGGACAAAAACAACACCAGCGAAGTCTTACTATCAGTACCTAAGTCTGTTGGGAAGAAAATTCCCAGTAGTTCATCTGATAAAGTCTAGGGAATAGGCCGAATTTTTTCGTAAGGATATCAAAACGGCCAGTATATTGTTTCTTTTCCTAATCAATCACGCTCACCGCTCGCAAAAGGCATAGGAGGTGACTAGTTCTAGGTAATAGCTGTTTGTCTTAATGAAGTGCGTGCGCACCGAGGTTCAACTGAGTGCGTCACGACACGGCTGGGTCCGGAACAGCGACTCCACGTTATCTGTCTGATAAAGGAGCTCCGCGGGGAAGGGAGTTCAGAGGGGTGCGCGGTGTGGGGAAGTGGGTCGTGGGGCCGTCGCCCGCGCCCGGCCTAAGCCGACGACCTACGACCGCCTACCCCTCAGCAATCTGAACCAGGAGACGGTACTAAAATACGAATTTCGTAAGAATTCTTAAGGGGCATCTGGTTTACTTTATAGAAGTTATCTACCTACATAAACCGAAGAAATATTCAGGGGCTAAGTAAGGGCAATAAAAAATTCAATAGGGTATATGCCTGTGACTTCAAAAAACTAGTAATTTTTTGAGTATTCTCTATTGATATTGAAATACATCTGTAAAGTTATTTTTGTATTTTTTGATGTTTTTGATGTGAAATTTAATGATTGAAAAGTAGATATTTGAAATCTCAATTGCAAAATTTCTAAACGCATTGGAAAGAGCGAACGTGACGTCACACTTCACATTTTGTATTGTCATGACATGAGGCTTTGGCGGGATATCTTTTTGTATAAATAAATAATAAATAAATAATGCTGGACAATTCACACAGCATTATCTAGCCCCAAGCTAAGCAGAGCTTGTGTTATGGGTACTATATAACTGATATACTTATTAAATTACACTACATACATAGATATTTTTTTTATACATAGAAAACACCCAGACCAACGGAACAAATTTCTGCAGATACTACGTACACAAATTTGTTCCGAGGCAGGAATCGAACCCGCAACCTCTTGCGTCGCAGGCGGACCTTCGCCCGCTGCGCCACGGTGGTCGTCAAATTGTATTATTTCGCGGTTGTTTGGTGTTTCTGTAAGTAAAATTTTAGTTTTTATCAGTTATTTGTATCAAATTTTGATTGAAAAATAAACGAAGAAACAGAAGCGCTTTGAGTTGAAAATATGAAGTGTGACGTCACAGAACAAGGGCCAATATGGCAACGTTTTTATCACCCGAAACTGAGTGCAGTTTTACTTTCTATTTTTACATTAATAATTTAAAATTTTGTAGGCGTTTCATTTTTTTCGGTAATGTACGACAAAAAAAAATAAAAAATTCGATGCATATACGCATATACCCTATTCTATTTTCTTTGATTATTGGGTATGCAAATAGCGGTAAAAGGCTCACATCAAATAAATGTGCACCATCAATATAATTAAGAAGGATTTTTTTTAACAAAAAACACTATCTTACTGAGCCCTACGCTGCTCTAATACAAGACTAAACCCTAGCTACGAGGTAGCAGTCCGCTACGGAAATCAGTGTACATCTTGTTGGAACGTGGCATGCGTAGCACTTAGCAACAATAATCTGCGTAGCACCTGGGTAACTCGTAGCACGCGCAGCATTCCGCTTCGCATGCGTAGCATCTGCGTGGCACTAAGCTCCAATAATCAGCGTAGCATCTGGATAGCTCGTAGCAAGCGTAGCAGTCCAATAAAATGCATTGTACCTGCGTAGCTCGTAGCAATCGGCTACGAGAATCGTAGCATGCTGCATTCGATGAGACACACAGACCAACACATAGCATAAACGAAGGCACTATGCACCAACGCGCTTTCCGCATTGCTTTATGTGAAATTCACAATCCGTCTCTGCTGACCTGTCCGTACAATTATGCAGGTACTGCATAATTACCTGAGGACTAATCAACGTGGCGTGCATATGTTGGCCAGTGCTTTTCTGGTCTTTAACAAGTTATAGGAATGATTAAACGTTATCCTGTTAGGTAACTGTTTTCCCTGTTGACCCAGCAAGCCTTATTGGCTATATATTTTAAGCCTATCTTTATTATAACATTCTAAACTGAATATTATATATAATATTATATATTCAGTTATATCTTTACTAACAAAGAAATTACAATTACAACAAACAAATTACAACTAGTATTTACAATTGAAACAGTGGAGCTAACTGCGGATGGTTAGAAACAATAGAGATATCTAAATTAATTGTAAGGTTTCCGCCCTACACCTTTAGATGATATCGGTAAGAGAATTATGTGATAGAGAGATTAAACTGATAACTTGATTTTTTGCTAATTAATAATGCACCGCTTGCAAAAGTGCAAATGTGCGGTTTATACATAAATCTTACTTTAATTATTTTAAGAAATGTTTTGTTTGCTAACTTCGAACTATTGATTGACAACAATGTCTGCCTAGCCTAGCGTTGCAAAACTACTAGTATTCTAACAGCAGAGTTTGTAGTGGTTTTGGACAGTGTGAGGCGCGCGGCTTGCACTGCGCCCGCGGCGAACGCGCCCGAAATAACCCGCGAAAAACGACGAAAACAATCGCAACTGCTCCTGCGCCCGCGCCCTCGCGCACACAAAAATGATGGAAAATATGCGCGAGTATACCATACCTAGCAATACTATGAGTCCTAAAAATCTCATTCATAATAAGGAGGCGCGAGTTAGCGTAGCGTTTTCCCAAAAAACAACGCTAGGAAGCCGGGGCAGAAGCTTGTAGTACAAGAAAATAAAAAAACTGGTAAATACCAAATCTAAAAAGATATTATCAGCATTTGTTTACCTACCTCATATTATGTCGTTTGAGTCCTAACACAAAAGTTGTTTGTTTTATTTGATTTGACAAGCCAACACGTGTTGGCTGAATCATCTCAATCGTCATATGTTATGTATGACAGATTTGACAGCCAATACAAGCCTAGGCCCGCCATGACTGGGCCAAAGTGTGGACTAGCCATAAACGTGTCAAAGGATGTTATGACTTGGCCACCACGTGGATGTGATGTGGTGTGATTTATAACAATTTACGTATTCATTTATTTCCTTTGACTTTTTGTACCGCTGCGTTCTTATGGTATGCTTGATATTTTAATGCGGATTTAAGAAAAAAAATGCATAAAATCCGCATTCAATTATTTTATTGTTTGTTAAAAAGAACATAAATCTTTTGTTAAACTTAAAATAATTGAAGTAAAAAAGCGTATTCATTCATGAGAGAGATTGAATTATTAAACAAAAATGGAAAAATACCGAAATTTTGATTTTTTTTCGCTATGTATCCTAACAATTGAGTGCATCGTGCTCATGGCATCGGGATAAACCTAAATTCGGGATATGTGTATCGAAACGAAATATTTTAAGACCCTGACCTGATTAAATAGGTACGTATGATCAGACCTGAGACTACCTAAGTTATCCATCAAATGAATAGGTATTTTCTAGACTGTCACTTACCATCATAGTATCAGATTTGGCCGAAGATCTCAAGAGGCGCAAATATGCAGGTCTTGACAGAGCCTACACATATGCTCCCCTTGGAATCGAGACCATTGGGTCTCGGACCTAGGTCCGAGGGATACCGACGCTCTTCGGGTTTATAAAAAATTATCTGAGCGTCTGGTCGAAGCGACGCGTGACCCGAGAGCTGGTGAGTATCTGGCGCAGCGCATCAGCATTGCCATACAGCATTGCAGCCAGCGTCGTGAGGACGCTTCCGACTGGTATTGATATGGATCAGTTGAGCTACCTGTAGATTGTTTGCAACAGTCTGCAGTTAGCTCAATTGTTTCAATTGTAAATACTAGTTCTAATTTATTTCTATTATTTGATTGTAATTTTATTTGTGAATAAAGGCTTCTTACCATCTGGTGCTTATTTCTGTGCCATCAGGTGAGATTATTGTCGAACGAAAGTCTATTCACGATTTAAAAAAACCTGGATGGAATTATTTTCCAAAGAATGACGTATTGTAATGTTTTGAGTAGGTCTGGTTCGGCATCCGCTAGGGCCGGCGGCGCCGCCCGCCGCGCACTGCGGCTGGCAGCCAATCGATAGTGCACCTTCATACATGCTTTGTGAAAAACTACTGGATGCCATCAGTACTCCTTTATAATGGACAGTTATACTGGGTCTATTTGGAAGTTAACGGAAGGGGTTGCATTTTACTGTGTAGGAACAAACATTTATATATTCGGATTTGTGCTCTAAAAAGGCTTCGTATAAAATATCAGATTATTTAGATCTAGAAGACATAAAAGCATGGGACGGGTTTTGCTCTAAATCAAAAAAATAACAACTAACAGGCTAGGTATATTTTCCTTCATCGCTTCTTGACTTTAGTCTACATATCGAAGCAAGAAATCTAAAATACTTATCACTTAATTATCCATGTCTATTTTAATTTTAAGAATTTGATAGACTTTTTCAAACGCACATCTAATGTCCTCTTAGCCGAAATTCGACCACGGCGGCCAGTCTCATCGGAGACTAGCTAGATGATTATAGTGCACAAGTGTTTGCGCCAACACAGGTGCACTCTCTATTCCCTCACTCTCATAATCCGATGAGACAGCAGACCGACACGACCGGGGAGAGGTCAAGCGCAGGACCAACGGTTTAACGTGCTTTCCGAGGCACGGTGGTGTAACACTACCAACTTCCTGACTCCGGACAGCTACTGTGATTTTTTCTTGCTAGAAAAACCACAACAACAACTACTGGCCCGACCCGGGATTTGAACCCAGGACCTCATAATCAGCGGTTGAACAAGCTGACCGCTGCACCAACGAGGCAATCTATCTATTGTATCAACGGAAATAAATCATTTTGATTTTATTTCTAGAAAAGGCTGATCATTTAGTGATGTAGGTAAAAGATAGGTCTAGGAAGAATATAGGTCAAGAAACCCTCGAAAGTAATCTCTGAATTTTACGTTAGTTCCTATGCCCAGGTTGATTCAGTTGTTCACTGCGTAACTCTATAAGTAGGTACTTATATCACCGTCAACAATTAAAATGTAATTTTGTAATGAGTAACGATCTCCCCCTGGTTCCTCCATGCAACTAGATCTAAACCAGTCAAAAATTAACATAATTTTTAGGAATTAATGGCTGCGTATTTTCCACTAATCCAGGAGCAATATACACAGAAAAAAATAACACACAGTTGACAAACACAAACCGACAGCTGCGCGCAACGGACAGTCTCCACTCGAACATTGATTTTAATAAGTTGGAACATGAGGGTACGAACAATGCTGGATGTTTTGTAGGGACACTGCTCAGCCGATGGAAATAACCAGTTAAGTATTTATTATTGGCACTGTCTCTCACGATTTGCATTATGTATCTAAAATAACTTAGCCTTGTAGGAAACTGCCCTAAATGTTGCCTATCAATATTCACAAAGAAAATCATAATATAATTGGTATTTACAATTGAATCAATTGAGCTAACTGCAGACCGTTGCAAACAATCTACAGGTAGCTCAACTGATCCATATCAATACCAGTCGGAAGCCTATCAATAAATTCTACGAGACAAACAGAATATGCTGTTGAGGCTGTTGTTACAATATGTATTATGTAACAGCAATTTCAACAGCATAGCCTGTTATTCAGTTTTAAAAATATTTGAACAGGTAACTTAATACAGGGTGCCACGGAAAGGGGGTGATTCTGGACATCGAGGGGGTCAACGTTTGTTTAACTATTTTTTGATGTTCGTTCATATACCTATTTCTTTTTTCGAAAAAATTAGAGGCCTTTTTTCTTCATATTCGTGTTCTTTTATGTTTATTCTTACATTGTTTATAATGTTTTGAAAAAATTTGCAAGAGTGCGTGTCACGCACTCTTTCATTAGTTTTGCTTGTTATAACAAAACAAGCGCTTTGCCATGAAATTATTACAAAAGAAAATATTCAAATCCTTTGGTAATTCAAAACAATAATTGAAATGTAAGAATTCACGTAAAACAAAACGAATAGGAAAAAATACATAATTTTCGGCAAAATAAAAAAAATATACGAAATTCCTAAAACCGTTATTCACAAGTTGATCCTCTCGGGGTCCAGATTCACCCCCTTTCGGCTTAGTATACCCTTTTCGTGGCACCCTATATACTTAATAGCACATTCACTGCCAAGCCGCAACGCTGCGACTCAGAAGGACCGCCGAGAGGGTGTGCGTCGCTGGCATTCAAAGAGTTGGATATTTTTATACGCATTAACAAAGAAAAATTCTTATTACAAAGAAAACACTTCGGACCTGGAATAAATATTTTCAGAGCACACCTTATCTATTATCTTTATTATAATTTTTTGTCCTAAGGTTTGAGAATAGATCATGTGATCGTTGAATGAACCTATAGGGAACGCCACCGCCACGCGGTGAATTTTTTTACTCTTTAACTCTGTAAGTATTAAAAGTTTGAAACTTGTGTGTTTTATATGGGCCACAAAGGGTCTGAAATAAACGATTTTTATTATTTCATTTATTTTAACAATAATGTAGCCGATTGTATGCTATTGCTACAGCTTGGCGTAACGGCCTTTCCGTAATTTTAGCTTGGAATCGAATTAGAAAACAGGAAACAAATGAAAACCGACCTTTGATTTGTTTCTGTTTTTGAACGTGTTTCTGGGTCGGCGTAGGCGTGTTTGGAAATTAATAAAACATCTACCTACTCATTTGTTTAAATTACAAATCAGCGCCTAAAATACCTTAGTGATGAATCGGCCAAGTATTTACTAATAGGTAAGGGTACTATTGGATTGCCAAAGAAAATGTAGTTAGAAGATGTAGATACATTCATAGATACCTAGGTATTTACGCTGCGTTCATCAATAAGATTGCGTGAGGGCCGGCGCTTGGCTGATGGTTGTTGCATTGAATGCGATTGTTTTATTAAACGTATTTCTGGAGCTCGGCAATGATGCGGCATGGCTCCAACTTCTTTATTTATAGGCACTAGGCAGTGACCGGCGGACATCGCCACCACTGCGACGTTGACAAACAACGTGTATTAGCAAGCATGGAGTAGAGGAACAGGCCCATTACGATGATGTCCTCTGATATAATGACCTTCAGCTGGTGTCATCGCGGTGCTTGCGACACGGATGCGTCCTGTTTGGTCCTCCTCCGAATCTTATGAGATGTTTGTAGTATACTATTCCTTGGGAACTCATTTAATTAAAGTCAGACTACGCCGTCTCTTGGTTGTTTCGCTCGTTTCTGTATATTGTGTATTCAGGTATTCTACCAAAAATACGTAAATTATTTTTCTATTTCATATGATCTTTGAGATAACATTGTCTGGCCAAACTAGTGACTCTTATATAGGTTAGGCTTAGGTTATCAATTTATTAACCGACGAAAAAACGAGGGTGATTCTCAAGTCGATGCGTATAATATTTTTATGTAAACTATGTTCATAAAATGAGGGAAGTTTTTCGCTGAAACCTACTGTTTTTTTTCAGTTTTTTGGAGATTCATGTTTTTGTATCAATTCATAATTAGGTTAAGTTTATTTCGGTTTTAGGTCATTTTACGTCTTATTCACGCCCACCAACCTGCAGGCATCTGTTGTTCACTCAATTTGAATTCTCAACATAATTTAGTTCAATTTGCTCACATGCATCATTTGCAAGTCACGTCTCCGTTAATTTTTAACTCTCCTTTATTTGTCTGACGGTCGAGTTTTCCCGCAGTGAGCATTATTTGACAAGCTATTACCGTTAATTAGAATGTGACGCTAGTAGGGCGCCTAGGCAGTCTGTCCGCCGACTTGCTGCCTACGCGCTCGCGCTTACCTTCCTAATTACACTACGTCTAGACGTCCCGCCAGCCTCCACCCCCACACTCTGCCACCCCTTATCAAATACAGCTTACAATGTACAAAATACATGCCTCCATTCCATAGCACCTCGCCAAATTGCGCTCTAAAGTTTTAGGACGCTTCCATCGTTACAAAATATGACATGAATACGAAATTTGGCTACAAATATTTCAGGCTTAGGCTCGTTTTTCAGAAGCATACTTTAACCAGTGTTTGAGCCAAGATTTAGGATTAAGTTTTGTTGTTTGTATCGAATGGAATGTCAATTTCCAAAAAGGGAGTTCCTAAAATTTACTTTAGTTTTTTGAACCACAATACCTATAAAAAGTAGGACCTCTGTACTTAAGTACGATTTGTAGGCAGGTACTCTCGAATGACAATAAGAGTAACACTAGATATAACTATTACGACTAAAAAGTAAAACGATCTTTGTGTAAATACCTTGAGATAGGTGGGTGTTTGCTGTGTCTAGACAATTCATAGATAATGCGCGCTATTCTGTTCAAAGCTACGACTTGGAGCTAGTCACAACAATATTTTATCGTTATCTTCTTGTAAAATAACCTACCTTCAACCGACACTCTACATTGGTTCAACATACGGCTCGGTTACTTTAAATTTGTTACAATCATAAACGTAAAGGCAACTTAAATGAAAACAAACAGTAGATTTAAAACACAATGTTCTTTAAAAGTTATGATAAATACCTATATCAATTCTTTCATAATATGGAATAAGCAAGGGCGGCACTTTGAATGATGTTAATCCAGTATCTTTTGCGAGTCTTGTTAATTAAAGGTCAAGACATCGCATGCTGGAAGCGTGATTGGCACGTTATTGTCTCTATCACAGTGATAACTAACGAGTTCATAATTTTATACCTATGTATCTATGATAGTTAACTGTGATCCCGGATCACTATTTAAGAAGTGAAGTGTCACTGGGACCAGAAGAGCAGGTTATCGTTGGATGTAGGCACAGACACCAAAATGTATGCGGTTACAGTACCACCTGATTAACGAACGTCTAGATCGAGCTTCACAAGCTTATTAGCTATTACAAAAATGTGTTTGCTTATTTCTGAAGCGAATTGCTTTTTTGTAACTAGTTTCTTTGGTAGTCTACAATCCAAAGTGTCGTGAATCACCTTTCTCTCCTTAAACATTTCAAAAGAATACTCTGTCTGGATGATCAGCCACATGAAAAATAGAGACAAAATGAATGGATGTTGTCTGTAGGTGTAATGTAGTATGTTGTCGTGACTCGTGAGAGGAGGAATGCGAGCGCTGAGGGCAAGGCAGCAGCCTCCGCGGAGTTCACGCCACGTGGCCAGGTATTGCCAGCTGGAGACTCTATTTCGGTGTTCGGCGGCAGGCCCCGGCAGACCGACACCAGACGTCGCCGCCGCCCCCGCGCACCTCGCCACCTCTATAAATAACCGCACTGTGCATTCTTGGACGAACGATGTCGAATTTTTGTCGAGTACGCGCGTTCATAAGCCGTTTGTTTTGGCCTAAAACACAATGCGGTGGCTTTGTTCTGTCCTGGGGCTCGTGCGCATCCCGCTCGCAAGATGGGCACCCACTTATGCACGCAGCCGTACTCACCTATGCCTATAATTACACGCGGCTTGGCGATCTTCACTGGCGACTCTACATAAATACCTACCTACTCTTCACGCGCTACTTTATATTTTCTTATTAGTGGATACATTCTCTTTGAACTACCTTGGTACGGTGTAAGTATAGGTATTATATAACTTCGTGTTTATTCTGCTCATTTTCACCAAAAAGGTTGAATCTGCTCAGTTGAATCTGTGTTGCACCATGAACTAGCAAACTCTGCATAAATGTGAATGAATAAGTGCCGATTTAAAATATTAAGAATATTTTATTATTTTAATGCGCAAGAAGGTTGCATTCGCATTCACTTCATAGCCTCGTTCCTTGATCCATGCGACCTTTGGTTAATACATCTCAGATTCATGTGTTGCTGCTCCGATAGGCAAAGCAGAGTTGCGTTTAAGGAATACCAAGTACAAGTTAGTACTATTAAGATAGTCGGGACTTCAGAGCCACTATCACGAGTCATAATATTGAACCGTAAGAAGCAAATATGTAGCTTAGGTGTAGACTGTAGGTCATCTGATTGGATTTGGAGATATTTTCTATGGAAATACCAGTTAGCTTTAAGACCTACTGAACATGGGCGGAAACTCAGACAAAATTATGAAGTTTTGAGCTTTCGTGAAGAAGGTCTCTTCACGTTTCCATCAGTTAGTTATTTTATGATGATGCCTCAAGTCAGGAGTTAATAGAATGCAGCGGAGATGCAAACGGAATGCAAATGGCAGTGTTACATGCCGCATGCGTGTCTCGTCGGCCCAATGCGTTCGGGATTTGTTTGTTTGTTTTCGTAATACGTGAGAATTAGTACAGAGTCCTTACTACCTACCTATGTAAAATAAATAAAATAAAAATACATTTAAAAATATTTTATTCTGGAGGAATACTGAAGGAGGAACTTATTTTGGAAGTTTAAAATTGAATAGTTGTTTAAAATCAATGTTTAAAATTGAATAGTTTCATACTATCGTTTTCGAATGGTTTTGAGAAATTTGACAAAGCCTATTTTTACCCAATATTTATTTATCTTTCTTTTTTACGTGAAAGCGAAATATAAGTTATAGTCTATCGAGCTTACGAAAGTATTTTTCGTATTCGTATTTTGCACACTCATACGTAGTAAGAATCCTGATAATTCGTTAGTTATTTTATTATTCCGTCGACCTAATAACGATATTTTTATCACATTGAGTCATTGTCACATATAGGTACATACTGTAATGAAACTGGTCCGACGGGGAGTTAGGCTGAAACTGATGGAAACGCCCGCCTGTAATGATTACCAGTGTTTTTTTTTTTTATAGTGACCACTTCATTTGACCAAATAAATATCCATAGGAGAAGTAAGGACGATGTATCGGGTTAGTCCCCGAGGGCCCCATTCCCGGAGGTACCCGATTTCTAATAAAGTACCTTAACTCTATCGATTAAAAGTCAATCTTGCAAAAATGTACAATCAACGGAAAAAGTGTAGAACCATTTTTGAAAATACTTATTATACTTGACTTATCATTATCATTGAGGAATAATGAGAAATAAAATCAGGAATAAATGATACTGGCTTTGTAGCTGCCAGGGACTCTTGTCTTGAAGAGACCCAGGTTTTTTTTTATATTCAATAGCCCTTTGTTTGACCGCGCAATCTCGTCTGATGGAAAGTGAAGAGATGTGGCCGACGGTGCATCACGAAGGTCTACAAGACAACTATTCACTCTCGTTTTGTCTTGAAGATACGTTGTAATTGATAGATAGAAGATAGGTTGTAATTGACCGGAATAACAGAAGCAGGAAACGAATTCCATTCACGTTCAAAACTAACGTACAACCCTGAAGAAAATTTCGACATACCTAGCGTTCTTTCGATTTCGTGATCTTTCGGTGTAGCGTGCATTCCAGATTGTGATCGTACGGTCTACAGTTTTTCGGTGTTGTGTACTTTCGGTATACCTTTCTCCGCTATTTCGATTTCCGGTGTTATGTAGAACAGTCTCCTTAGCGGTCCGAATAATGAAGGTGGAGGAACACCGCTCCAAGTAAGTTGTAATTGCCGGAAAAAAGAGAAGCAGGCACGAATCACAAAGGTAGAGAACCGCTTAGTGCGTGGTCTATTAGAAAGGGACATCGATTCTAGGGATTCTACGAACTTTACTAAATAACTATTTTATTGAAGCGTCCCCAAGAAGCTGGCTGCATTGCCCCGGCTAGGCTGTATGGCAATGCTGATGCGCTGCGCCCGATACTCACTAGCTCTCGGGGCACGCGTCGCATCGACCAGACGCTCAGACATTTTTTAAATATTATGAAACCTACTGTCTGTGAACACAGGAATGCAATGATTTCGCGCCGCTGCTGCCACTGTCGTTCTCATTCGTAAACCAAACGTCCATGACCTTTTGGTTTGATTCAGCAAGTCTATGATAGCGGAATGATTTTAATTCAGGGTCTCTGTGTTTGTTTTACCATTTTTGTGAGATCGAAAGTTATTTGTTTTTTTATTTAGATCTTTATGACAATTTCTTCGTTCCTCCAGGCAGATTGAAATAAAGAATATGAAAAAGGTTGGACCTTTACATTTATAAAGTAGGTAAGTATTAAAATTTGCCTACTAAGTGTACCTACCTAACTAAGAACACTTCCGTAATACAGACGAGCGATACATTTTAGCCGTTTTTTTGCTTTGATGTAAGCCTAATTAACAACCCATGAACCTAATCAGTAAACAATAATCATCACATGCATAGTTAGGTATCGACAGCCGCTGTCGGTCGGACTTAATTCTGACGCTGTCGGACAGCGTCAGAATTAAGTAACCCCCCCCCCCCCCCCTCCCACCTGCATAACACAGTGCAGGCTAGAATCAGATGTTTTATTTATTTTTATCTTTTCGTTCTGTTTTTGTGTTACCTATATAAAAATATAATTTATTTGCAACTTTTAAGACTCTTACGATTAACAGATTTGGATTTAAACATGCATGTACCATACCTAATAGGTAATTATGCAAGGGGGGCTACTTAATTCTGACGCTGTCTGTACATAGATATATACTTACCTACGCAGAGATGAACGTGAATATAAATACTTCTCCAGTTGTTAATCTATTTGAATATTAATTACCTTATTAGAGTCATTCGGGGTAACCGATCGCAGTGGGTAAGTGAGCGCACACTCATTACCTATCTCCAGAACCGAACCTCTCACAAGCCGAAAGTTTGTGAAATCTGAATTTTCGTTACCAGGGATCTCCAAAACAACTGAACAGATCAAGGTGAAATTTGGCGTATGTTAAGGCCAGGTAGTCCAGCAGCAGTAGGCGTAAGGGAAAACGCGCGCCTGCCAAGCCGCCGCGCTCGTGTTTTTGTAGTTATTTAAAATTTAAGAAAATCATTTAATCAAGTCAAACTCTGCGAATTTGTTTAGAAATATTAAGTGTCCTTAGTTGAGTACAAAAAAAAGTGTGATATTAGTACTTCTCTAGTCAAAGTATTGAAAAAACGTAAGAAAAAGGGGTAGCTTTGGAATTTTTTCTATAGAGTGAAGTTCATTAAATCTTTTAACCGAATGCGACTTTGACTAGACTAGATCCTTAAGTAATATATATTTTAGAATTTTTAACACTATTTTTTAAGTCTCAGATAATTTTAAAAATCATAAAAATGTGGCCTCTGCTGGCCCACCAATCCTTAAGAGCAAAGCCTAGCTTACATAATAGGCTTATTATACCGAAAATACGCGTACGAAGCCGCGGACCGAAGCTAGTTTTATATACTTAAGTTGTGTTTGCGTCCTAACTAAAGTTATAAATTTATTATCCTCAAGATATCCTTATGCCGACTACTAAGTTATTAGAACATGCGCGCGCTTTAACATCAGTCGTTCGTCGAGAGATATTCTGATTAAGGCTTGCTAAATTTAGCTCAACCACGCAAACAAACTCTTCACAAAAATAGAACGGCACATAAGGCACAAATTGCACAAGGCTTCAGCATTTGACGGTACTTGCTCTCTGCACTGCACGCATACTTAATTCCTTTTCATTGTTATAATAGGTACCTACCTAACCTTGTAATTTATTTAGGGACATTAGGATTCTTTCGGCAGTTCAGATTCACAACGTCCCGCGGGATATTAATGAACAAATTCTTGAAAAATAATGAACCGATTAATTAGCACTGTCTTTGTTGGTCTTATCCTACCTACTTAGGTACCTAAATTGCACGATCTTCGCGAATTTTTGACAATATTTAACGCATACCTACCATAGATTCATACTATAGATTTTGTGTCATAATTATTTTGTAAATTATTGCCACTGACTTTTTTGGGAATTTAGAAGGTAATAATAGGAATGTACTTACATTAGGTACCTATTTACTGTTTATTTTTCGGAATTGTTAGCGTCCTATACCAAACCATTAAATTAAAACAATAGGAATCTTCATTTTAAATTAAAGTGCTTTCGCTTTTAAGGCCGCTACGAGAGGCCTACGAAAGTGCTACGTTGCTACGGAATAAATTAAATTCTAATTACCTACCTATTCGCCATTTTAGAAGTCATTTAGTCACATTGTATAATTTAGCTAGCGAGCTGCTTCTTTATTTCGGTTTAAAGAATCTTTATTTCTCAAAGAACATAGTTTACAGTTCACTTAAATGAGAAAAACATAATATTGTACTTATATTTAAGTATCTGCTTTGGTTAATATGTAAGTTCGAGTGTGTTTTTGACGCTATAAATGTATTCACGAAGAACTTCACAACAGAAAGTTAAATTAAATTGTTACTTTATCTTTACCTTCTCCGTCAACTTATTTGGTCGGCCTAAAAAAAGGAGGGGCAGTCATTATGATGAATAAACTATTATTATTATTCAAAAATGTTTGAGAGAGTGTTCACAATTCGTAGGTATAGAGGAATTGAACTTGGAACGGAACCAATTAAAACTTTTTCAAGAGCTCATGGCGAAAGTCGTGTTCGATATTCAAAATCTACAAAAATGTTGCTACCTACATAAACTAGGTACCTAGTAGAAGTTTATTGGATCTGTCCACATATAGGTAGTCTGTTCAAGCCTCAAGGCTCGTCATGACTCAGCCAATCTGTGGACGGAACATTGAATGTACCTAAGCTTCAGTTCATTTATGGTGATAGTTCTTACTAAAAATCTCTCGACTTTCTTGTGTGAGGAGTTGTGGCAGAGGGGCGTCAAGTTCCAACGGTTCACTGGCCGCTTGCAAGGGGACACCGCCGTGCATCGTCGTCAGCTGACACCCTGATGGCGTCATATAAGTACATTAGGTAGGTACACGTCGTCGCCGCAATAATAATTTTCGCGTTATTAATTAAGTTTGAACACCACAATGGCAATTATTTTATCTATATAACTGAACAGATAATTATGTAGGTAATTAAACTGCTGCCGTGTGATGCCAGCTCGGAATTTGTACCACCTTATCTTTCCCCTCGGTTGTCGTAAGAAGTGACTAAGCCTCAGGGCTAGGACTACCTACCACTCTAAGATCAAATTACCTGCTTCATCAAGCGAGCCTAAAAAGCTTGCGGTAAGCAAAGCGTACAAGTGGCCAGGTTGCGACAAGCTCGCTTACCGCACGCTATCTGCCATTTCATGCGGTCACTGTAAAGTGTATCTAAATGTTACGACTTGAATGATTAATTTTGTGCGGTGCGGGTTTGTTGCTTGGTGCACGCTTTAGTTTTGTATTGTTTGGTGTTCCAGAGTGGTGGTGGGCGGGCGCATGCGCGGGCGGAGCAGTGCTGCTGTGCGCGGCCGGCGCGCTGGCCCGGCCGCACCTGCGCCGCCGCGCAGCCGACGCAGCCGCCGCACCCGACCCCGTGAGTACACATGATGAAGGCAAAGGCAGCTTCCATCTACGTAACGTACATTACCTACCTAGGGGCTTACTTGGAAGAGAAAAATCTATGTTTCGTTTTCGTTGTTGTGCAAAACCAACTCTTAAAAGCCGTAGCCGTAATCAGCAGTAGGCGTAAGGGAAAATGCGCGCCTGCCAAGCCGCCGCGCTCGTGTTTTTTGAATTATTTAAACATGGTGATTAAGAAAATTATTTTATCAAGTCAAACTCTGCGAAATTGTTTAGAAATAGGTATTAAGTGTCTTAAGTTGAGTACAAAAAAAAGTGTGATATCAACAGTGAGTTGTAAGTAGTAGTAATTCAATGGATATCAAACGAGTAATTCGTTAGTCATAGTATTGAAAAAACGTTAGAAGAAGGGGTAACTTTGGGATTATTTTCTATCGAGTGAAGTTCATTAGATCTTGTGACTGAATGCGACATTGACTAGGCTAGATCCTTAGGTAATAGGTAGGTATTTATCTTTTTTTCAGAATTTTAAACACTATTTTCTATTCTAAGTCTCAGATGGATTTACAAATCACAAAAATGCGGCCACCCAGCCTTAAGTCGCTTGCATAAAATTTTAAAAAGTTTCAGCGATGAGTGGCGTAGTTTATTTGTTCAATGTAGATTCAACGGCTGCGATCATTCGGCGAATGTCCATTGCAAATCCTTTGGTTGGCTTTTCTTGTAAAACTACTAGGTAGGTAGGTATTAGTTGCAAACCAGTTTGACACTTTTCTGCCAGTGTCCAATTCATGTGCATAGTCGTATGGAAGTGTAGTTACATTTATCATGGCAGCGCCTTCAGAAGAACAATTCTACCACCGAACTGCGATCCCCAACCCGCATGCCTAGCGTGGGGATTATGGGCATTACCCCCATGTGATAAAAACCAATTAGGCGCTTATCAGGGGGAGGCCTGCGTCCAGTAGTGGACCAATACAGGCTGTTGAGGTTGAGGTTGAGGATACCTTTATACTTAAGAAAACATAATTATGTTTTCTTTGATCATGATGACATTGGTGTTACGGATAAAAGAAGAAGACTACTAAATATGAAATTTTGTAAATCTATGAAAAAAATATGTCAATCTGCTATGAATGACGTTGACGTTTCTAATTCTCTGTCAATAGTTTGCAATTTCAAAACGTAATAGTGATGTCCATAGTTCACGACGACTGTTAATATTTTATTACATAAA
This sequence comes from Eupithecia subumbrata, assembly GCA_949316285.1. Classification (NCBI taxonomy): domain Eukaryota; kingdom Metazoa; phylum Arthropoda; class Insecta; order Lepidoptera; family Geometridae; genus Eupithecia; species Eupithecia subumbrata. The sequence continues at coordinate 25,242,491 of OX438646.1, read as the reverse complement.
ATCACTGCGTACCTTGCCTACCGATCATTTGTCTGCACTTTCCTACTTCATTTTTTTTTAATGTTGGAACACAGTTGTTTCTTATTTATTTATTTATTTAATACTACTCCCTACAAAAAATCACAACATATGAAATTTTGATATAACAAAGTCTTAGGTCTAGTAGTATTCCAACAGCAGGGTGCCACAGCGTGTGCAAATAATGGCTAGACGTAAGCTAACAATGCAAGTTGGTTAGAAAAAGTTTTGAAGACTTACCTACACAGTACAAAACATAAACAATATAAAATTACTTCTAATGTAAAATAAAAACGGTAACATAATACAAAGACATCTTACGATTAAGTAGGTAATACCATAGGTTAAATTTCGTAACAACTTTTCAAAATCTCACGCACATCATCATGAATGAAGATGTGCAGACAAACTAGCCGCGCCCATCTCCTTTAGTATAAACAAATCTTTTTCTGGGGTTAGTGTTCCTGATTCGATGAAAATGTCAATCATCAAACCTCTAGACAGAAAAGGGGACCGAAAAGATCTAAATAATTATCGGCCCATAGCTTTACTTCCAACTTTTTCAAAAATTATTGAAGTAGCGATGTCAAACCGCCTTTACTCTTATTGCAAAAAGTATAACATTTTTGACGACGACTGTCAAAGAGATTTTCAGAAAAATAGATCTACATCCTTCGAAATTTACAAATATATTAGTGAAATACTCAAAATAATTAATGGAAAAGAATAGGCCATCGGATTGCTGCTAGAAATGAGCAGAGCCTATGACAGAGTTCTAAATGACGTTTTACTTAACAAGTTGCAAAGTATCGGTCATCGGTGTCAGGGGTCCGGCTTTTGACTGGTTTGTCTTGTCTCATAACTTTATAAAAGGAAGCAATATGTCGAAATCGAACAATATGACCTTAATTCTGGCAACATTACTAAAATTCTTTCCGAAACAATGGAAGTTACCAAATCTATCCCTCAAGGAAGCGTGCTTGGTTGTGTTTTATTTCTCATCTATATCAATGATTAACCTAAAATAATAGAAAGTCTCTGCTCGTAGTGTAGGATGCCTTCTGGTCAGGTGGGATGACGATCTGCGAAAGACTGCAGGCAGATGCTGGATGCGGCAAGCTGAAGACAGGGCGCTATGGAGGCCTATGCCAGCAGTGGACTAATACAGGTTGATGATAATGATGATGAAAAGTCAAGAAAATCTTATAAAATGCAGTTATTGAAAACGGGTAGTTACTGCATTAAGTATAAAATTTATTCAATTCCCGGAATCCCGGGAGCGTATCCATACTATTTATAATGTTTGAGGTCATCAACCCTAAATTAAAAAAAATAAATAAAAAAAATAAAAAAATAAAATTGCACTACCTATCCGTATCTCTGATAATATCTTAACTGCAAAAGAAAACTGGCTATACGATCATAAGCTTAAACTAAACTATAAAAAAACAAAAATAATTCAGTTAAGACCATACCAAAAGCGCCCTTTAAGTATATAAAAATATTTTTTTCCTAAACAATATTCTTGAAAATGTGGACTCATATCCCCTCCTTGGTTTAATCATTGACTGTAAATTGAACTGGAAAGACCATATTAAAAAAATAACAGCTAAACTATCTCAGTTCACATAAGCTTCTTTGTATGAACTCAAGAAACCCACAGATATAAACACAGTAAGCACTGCCTATTACGCATATACCCACTCCTGGCTATAATTATGGAATAACACTTTGGGGCAACAGTACAGATGTGAATAAATTATTTATTTTGCAGAAGAGGTGTATACGCATAATCTATAACCTCGATGAAATGGTTAGCTGCAGACCATATTTTATAAACTACATTTTAACTCTCCCTGGGATATATATCTTAGAAGCCAGTTTATTTGTAAAAAAAAACTCATCCCTTTTTAAAATATATACTAGACCTGTAAATTTAAGACCACACAATAGGCTTGACATACCTTTTTCCAAACTCCAAATTTTCCACTCCGGCCCCCATGCAATGTCTATAAAAAAATTAACAAATTACCTACTTTTATTCAAAGTTCAACATAAAGATATACAAATTTCAATTAAAAATATTTAATACAACATAGTTTTGACGTGACAACGTCTTATAAATTGGTTTGCCGGGTGACACTTCAAGAAACTGCGTTACGCTCCGCTCACGTTATGCGCTCACAATGAGAGCGAGTGAGAGGCACGCGTCCCTTCCACTCGGGCATGGTTAGCCCGCCTAAGAGCGAGAGAGACAGACATAATTATTTTACCACTCAAAGTCGTTGTCACGTAAAACTTTCGCCCGTATACCGACTTTACAGGCAACCAATTTTTTTATTCCTTGCAAAAGTTTTTAGAAAGAGAGTCCTAGTCCTAGTTTTTAATCTGTTCTTGTTACCTTTTCTAAATTATGTATGTACTTACCTAGTTATCTACGTAGGTCTACGTAGGTAGGTACTTTAATTGTTTTTAAAATTTACAAATATTATATTCGTAGTGTAAGCTTAGGTATAAGAATAGATAGAAACTAGCCTAATGTTGCAGTGCCCTGGCAGGGTGCATGCTTGATATTGATACCATAAATTATTTTGAGACCTTTGTACAGCATGTTCTGCAATAAAATATCTTGAATCTTGAATCTGATCCTTGTGGTACCGACAGGCCGTAATTAGTTAGAGCCTTGAGAATACTTACTCTCCCTTATATTTTATTTGGACCTTTCGATGTTCCAGCCAACAATCCCCGTGCCGGCCTAGCATGGGGATTATTGTCTAGGGTAGAATAGAGAAAAATTACATCGAATCGTCATACATTGCGTAAAATATTGAAGTTGAAAAATAAAAATAAAACATTTCACGCATTTGATGATGGTGATGTGACGTAATTTTTTTCTTTTCTACCCTACACAACAATCCCCGTGTTAAGCCCACAGGTGAGTTCAGGGTCAAGTAAAATGAGTTAGATAGCATAATCTAGCAGGATCTTGAGCTTGTGGTGTGGATATGAATAAAAGGCAGTCTGCATAGGCAAAACTAGTTTAGGGTAAAATTCTATGCTAAACTAGATTGTTTTAGGTTTAGTTTTGCTAAACTGGGTACATAAATAAAAATAATATAAAAAGCCATTTATTCTACTACTAAGTATTACAAATAAAATGTCCAGAAACTTTAACTAATTCTTAAGTGGGTATTTTAGGTAACTATTGCATCAAAATATCAATATAGGTAGGTATGTCACATCACATAACAGTAGAAGTCTCATGTTTGGCGTATGCCTCTCCCATTATTACTCTCCATGATTTTCGGTCTCTGGCTTGTCTCATCCATTCTCGTCTCGATTTCTTTTTTTAAATAAGTCTTCCCAATGTTTATGTAATGTTTTATGGTCGTGGGGGCTACTTACCTAGGCCAGATTACCTCAAATCGGATTTTGCGATACAAAGTAGTAAATTATTTTCTTCATCATTTATACTACGTGAGCGAAGCCGCGGGCACAGCTAAATAAATAAAAAAATATTTTTATTGTGACGAAGGGAAGTCCTGAGCTGTCCTTAAATATACCTAAATAAAATATCATTTGGCATCACCACGGGCGGTGGTAGGTAGGTACCTAAAGGTAAATGAATTTTTAAAATTATGATTGGTTACGCATCACTATGACTACAACTCGATCATTGAGCAATGCCAACCGTCTCGTCTCGGACAAGCCGACAACGCGTCATCACGCGCTATGTGTAATACCTACAGCTAAAGGTAAACATAATATAGATTACAACGTCGACGGTAGCAAGCAGCAATCGAGCTCTTTTTTGAACGTGTGTGAAACTCATACCTACATGAACAGATCAACACACATTTGCTTCATACGCGTACCTTTACTGTATTATACTCACACAAAGCTACTTCCTATCATCCGCGCACCTATCCAATCCAAGTATTCAAAGAGCACACAAATTCAGCTAGACAGATCGTTTTGATGTGTGCGTTATACACACAAACGTGCTAGTGTGTAGCAACATCGGAGCAGCCGGTGCACCACCCGCTCGCCTGTTCTCCCCGCTACGCGACTGCGAACGCCGCCGCCGCCGCCGCCGCCGCGCCGCGTCCGATCGCGTCATTGAACAACAAGACTCGCTCGATGGCAGGCGTCCTCTGCCAATATGAAAAAAAGAGTTGAGAAACTCACTCACCAAAAACGCGATTGTGAAAATTATTTATAATCTTAGTAACAAATTCTATTTTTTTATAGTTGTTATAACATAAAAGTTTTATTATTTTATTTATTAGTGATTAAAAGCCAATTATTGTAATCGCGCAAATATTGTGCTATGTTTATCGTGATTGGTGTTCTGCGAATGCAAGAAGTTCATATTATTTCATGCTCAGAAAATGTCAATGACTGTGAGGTGCAATAAAAAATAACATGTGTTATTTGTGATCGATTTTGCTGATAGTGACTCGATTCCGGAATCATTGTTATTTGGATACCTCAGCACATCTCTATCTGTCAAAAATAGGTGGAAAACCTACAAAATTAGTGGACGACACTGATTCAAATAGTAAGTAGATTTTGAGCCAAATTCCAAAGAAAATTAGGGAAGTGTGTACATAAACATCAATAACAGTAGCCTTTCTGTGTTATAAATCATCACGAGTCAATAGTTTTGTGAGATATCTAAATACAGAAGCAATTGTAAATAGAAGTTTGTTGAAGAATGTTTGTGCTGGAGACGATTGAGGCCCGAGGCGAGTCGGATGGCCGCGAGACGAGACGGCCAGAGCGTGCCAAGTGATAAGAGGCGCGCCGATAGCGACGTCACACCCAGACGTTGTTTGTGTGAATTTAAATAAATTTTCATGACAGACAGTTCCGTAATCACCTCTTGCCTTATCATAGTCGTGACATGCCAACTCGTTACGAGCACATCTTGTAGATATGCTGCTTCAAAATAGTGGGTATAATTTATTACAATCAAATCACTAGCCACCTAGAAATATACACAATTCTCTATTAAATGCACAATACCCATACAAAGAAGTACCTATAAAAATCTTCTGCTACCTAATATTCAAGTTCTCTTGAGAATTTATATGAAAGTTTCGAACATGGTCACTATTTTCTTAGTAGATAGAGGTTAGATTTTTTATAACTAAAATTCTGAGAGAATACTGGTCATATTGAACTATCGTTTACATATTAAAATTGAAACTATAAAGAAAAGAATAAACTATTTTATTCGTAATTGATAAAAAAACTTAAATACCTTATAATATAATATTTCCATTTAAATTTTATCACACAGAGCATGCTAATCATAAATGATAACTCGGAATCGCTAAAGAGATTATCCTCAAAATATGAAAACGTTATACAATGTATACTTAAGTACACAAAGAAAATAGGAAGGCTCTAAGATAAGACTTCTGTACTAGAAAAGGCAGAAAACAAGCAAAACAGTCTATAAAAATAGTTTTACTGATAGGAAGTTATAGGATGTCAAATTGTCTTTATTTTCTTACACTCTTGTAGGTATTCATTAATATATTTTCTTACTACACTGCACCTACCGAATTGGTGTCCATGCTACCCAACGGTTAGCAAACAGAGAATGCTAGCATTATGCCCATGTTCAATCCAAAACGTTTGTCTGGTAGAGATTGCTCTTGAGCCATAAGACCTCCAATGGTTACATTTTTTTGTATTGTTTATTTCTTAATTGTTAAGTTAAGTGTGCAAGAAAAAAAATTCTATCTATCTACCTATCTATTATGTTTGCCTATGTACAATTTTATGTGCAATACAAAATTTTCTATCGATACTATATAGATGGTTGCTCTCATTGAAGTATGTGTCTAATAAATTATGGTAATTCTTTTTGGGGTTTATGTTACCAAGATTAGCTTAGCGCAGTAATTACTTTGTGTTAATAATTTAATCTCAATATATTACCTTGGTCCACTATCAATGTATTTGTGGCCTTATGTTGAATGTCAGATTTATACAATGATACTAAATTCAGTTATTAAGACCATTTGCAATATTTCCATTCATTTAGCATGCATATTTATTACTATTGTGGTTTGATTTCCAAGCAAAAAGATTTAGCTCATTCAATAGCTACTACCTAATTGGAACAAATACCTAAACATCAAACTAATAGGTATCTTGGTGTAGTTAGTAGGTAAATCATCCACTCAATGGTAAATCTGTTTTTTTTTTTAGTTTAGTTTTTCTAATAGGATAGAGTAGTTTTTAGGAAGCCTCCTTATGGCATAGAACCTTCAACTTCTTGTCTGATGGCTCTGCATCTGGTCGCATAAAACTTGCCAATGTTCAGACAGTATCATGTTAGTGTCCAGAAAACTAGATGAGGTTCAGATATGACGGGTGAAGCTGGTGTACAAAGTAGGGATATACCCAGCAGCGGTTGTCAACGGACTGAATAGTAGCAGATCCATTCATAATGGACCAAATATGGAGGAGTCCTAATGCAGATATTAGAGTACAATTAATTAACTAACTGAGGATAGATGATTCAGGCATGTGTTCTTCGAAAAGATGCTTCGATTACCTTTTAATTGATGTATATTTGACAGAAGTTTTAATACCTACATTACATACAATATCAAAGTTAACTAAAGAAGCGATTGTACGATTCACTTTTAAAAAACACCACCCTTGCTATAGAACACTACTGTGTCATGGTGTCTCGTAAGAAGCATGTCGTTTCATACATTGAGTATGTTTGGTACACATTATTACAGTTGTGTGCATTGCAGCCATGTACAAAACCGAATCCTTCTGACGTGACACGGACGACACAATAGTGTGTTTGAGGTTTAAGCTTCGGCCAAACCTGCGTGTCAAACACGCGGGACGGAAGCGAGAGCGTCAACAAGGCGCAACTTTTCCCTTGAAAAGTTACCGCGTCTCGGCAGCAGCGTAAGTGTGCAAGCCTCCATTGAGGCCTTGACGCGCTATTGCAGCGTCCACCGCCACTTCGCGACCCGGTTCCCGCGTGTTTGACGCTCAGGTTTGGCAGGAGCTTTAAAGACGAAGTAGTAGATCGTAATGAGAATCAGGATGACCACATAAGTGAGAGCAGTGTGTTGTGATTTGCAGATGCTCTCGGTACAAGTGCCGGGGTGCGCGGGCATGGAGCGGCTGGGCGCGCCGGGGGGACCGCGCCTACGGCACGATCACAGACACCACCATTCCACATTGTAAGTACTTACCTACACCTTAAAGTGGTTGATCACTCGTGAAGAAAAATCGGGTTTTTACTTCTTTCTAGGTCCTACAAGTAATTTAGGTAGCATATAAGAAGTTTTGCGCACATTCAGAGCCATTTGCTATCTCGCGCTAAAAAAAAATACGAATCAATTGTTTTGGAGTTTATTGATATGAAGAGATTTATTAGGTACTAACGGTCCCGTACCGGCTTCACACGGGTGGACATTTATTTTTTAAACATATAATTATGTAGGTATATATTGTTACTCAGGGATAATGTAGCATTCTAATCGTGAAAGAATTTTTGAATTCGGGTCAGTAGTTTTTGAGTTAATTCGTTAAAAACATACACATCTTTCCTCTCTAAATTATAAGTGTAGATGTATTAAAATCACCATTATGTCGATACACTTCAAAACTACGATTGATTAAAAGTTTGTTTTAGTAAAGATTCATATCAAAAGGCGTACAATAAAATGTGTGCAAAATTTCTTACAAATTACCTACTTGAAAATAATATAGTAAAAACCAAATATATATTTTTACGCCTAGACCACGCGCGAAATATCCACTTTAACATAACAAAAAGTCGCTTATTGGCACGGAAAAATTGTATTCATGGATTATGAACCATCCTTTCTAAACTGTTTTGAAAATGTCCGATAATAAATATACAAGATGTTGTAATTATAGAGGTCCATAAAACATGTAGGTAGTATAAAGTTGTTTGTCATAGGACCATGTCTATTAAATATTGATGTTTGCATACGTATCATCGACGTAACATAAATGCATAATTACGTAGGTACCTACATGGTGATTACGATAAAATAAAATTGATCAAAACATGTTTGTGCAAGAGTCCCTTGTCTAAGCGTGCTTTGTATACATTCGAACTCGTATAGTACATATCGTAAGAGTCCACCAGACGACAGTCTCCATTGTGATCACCAATTCGCTGGTCAAGTAAGGTGATTGCGGCAAAATCCTTGTTTGGGGAGGCGTGTTCAGAGGTGGATTTATTTTTATATTTGTGGTGATTCCTTAGCACAAACCGTATTGTCTTTGCGGCATATCGATACCCTCAAACTATGGATACCAACTCATCCTCAGACTTAGCTATTACTCTCTCTGACCCTGCAAGACCGCCTCCAAATGATACCATAAACGCGTTCAGTGCCTAGCTTCAGCGATGCGATCCACCAGGGCGAGTCGCCGTGCAAGGACCTGTCGTCACATGGCACATGGCCGTGTTCGTCGGTGGCATTCAAAGTGCTAACATGTTAACTGTTATTTCCAGGGAATGGGAGAAGCAGCAAAGGCTTCAGGCGATGGTGGGCCGCCTGCAAGAGATGGTGGAGCAGGAGACGCGAGCGCGCTCCGCCGCGGCCGCCGAGCGACTGGGCCTGCCTCCCAGCATACAGCTGCCGGACGGCGAATACGGCCAGGACGCGCATCTGCAGCTGCGAGTGCCTTATCAGGTACCTATACTACCACGGCATATAGCATCAGTCCAATGCTGGATCTAGGCCTCCCCAGGCGGCCGATTAACCTACGCTCTGATGCTAATCCCTTACATTTCATTCGGACAGTACGACCGAGTCGTGCATTTATAACAACTTAATTAGCAAGTTTCCGGTGTGGCTTTGGTGTTCCGGTGACAATTTGCCCATTTTACTCACGGTGGTGTTCTCTGCGTGCATACTTGATAAGTCCGTCCAAAAATCCAGGACTTAGTAACGTGCCTCCCACAAACAAGGGGATGTCTCATAATCACCACGCTTGACAGGCGGATTAGTGATCGCAGAAGAGATGTTTAAAACTTCCTCTGGAAGGTTCCCTTAGTGGGCTCTTACGACATAGACGGGCTGATTCAGAGGGTTCGATTCTTACGCCGTGAACGCTACGGCAATCAGGTAGACACTGGTACTTATGATGCCCTGGACGATTTCGGCTACAGCATTCGTTTTGTCATAGTTCCTGTGGCTCAGCGAAGTGGATCTGGGCCTCCCGAGACACCTTCTGGCATCTCGTTGGTCTGGGTGTTTTCTATGTATAATAAAAATATCTATCTATGTAATGTATTGTATTAAGTATATCAGTTATCTAGTACCCATAACACAAGCTCTGCTTAGCTTGGGACTAGATAATGCTGTGTGAAATTGTCCAGCATTATTTATTTATTTATCTCGGTTCTGAGCTGTCTCTCGCCAGCAAGTATCGTGAGATCAGTTTCCTTCGTCAAAACAACGATAGGCGAAAGTATATAGGCTATATTTCTCCTTTTCGACAATTCACGAGTAGGCCGGAGCCTTATCCAGTCTCTTACATACAGTTTAATAGATGACTCAAGAGGAGGTTCGTTCGACATTGACGCCAGAAAAGGAACCTTCAGTTCGATTTTTGCTTGTATCGGGCGTGGAATTGAAATGTTGAAGACGTCTTTAGCACCTGACTGATGACTCCCTTGTTCGTTGCATTGTACCTTGTTGAAGGTCCGCCTTGACATTCGTTTACGGAATTGCTGACAAGTTTCCTCTCCACTCAATTGAGTGAATAGTGACGTCAATGTTTGTGTTTCAGCAAGCCGAGCTGACGAGGAGCAGCTTCCAGCCTCCACCGAACAAGTGCGTGAGCGACGTGCCGGAGTGGGCGGGCGCAGGCGGTGGCGGCTGCGCGGAGAGCGGCGCGCGCGGCGGTGGGGGTGGCGGCGGGGGCGCAGGGTCGCTCGGCAAGAAGGACGGGCTGCTGCAGAAGGCGACCCGCTGGTGGGTGCGCATGGGCGCGCGGCCGGCGCCGCCGTTCCTGCCCGCGCCCCCGCCGCCCTGCGTCATGGTCCCGCGCCGCCCCTCGCCGCCGCCGGACGCGTGACGCCGCCGCCCTCTCCCATATCACGCTTACATTCCATTATCGGGACGATCGGACTCGCCGCGCCGACTCGCGCGTCCCGAAGTATTATAGACTCGGTATTTATTTATTTGGGACGCGGGGCAGCGCGGCCTTGTGGGTGTGTGTGCCGTTGCGTTGTGTGGTGTGCGTCCGTGTTCCTTGCGCCGGAGCCGAGTCGAGCGATCACTAAGACTGAAATTAAATAAAAAGATATAACGTTATAAAGTCTACGTTGAAGTATGTTGTCTTAGGTAAAATTAATTCATATAGAAACAATTAAAGTATATAATATTTAATGAATCTTTGGATGTAACCTTCGACGATATTGCATATTACGAGGAGGTCTGTCAATAGTGAGCTGAATCTTGCAGTGTATGGTTTCTTAAGTAAGTGACCTGTTTCATTTCAATCCAGCAGCAATCTGTGTTTAAACAACTTTTATATTTATTTAAATAATTATGTGTAAAAAATGCATATCAGTACAGTAAATGCAAGGAATATTAATTATGACGCATAGTTACTTTATTATTGTAAATATTGTCACTAATTTAACATTAGATTATCAATGGCCAATGCCGAAATCCGAGGGTCTTTTCAATTGAGTGTTTGCTACATTCCATATTTATGTTGAAATATTCTCTATATTACTGTATTAGCTGCTTACAGCTGTCTCCCTGTGTCCTCTAATGTGTGTCCACTCGTCTCTCCATTACTTTGTACCTCATTCTGAATGCCTCTGAATGTGTCCTACCGATTACTCACACACTTATCGTCATGCCGATAGGCGACAATAAAACTTAATTGAATAGTGACTGATATTTTAAATACAGATGAATAGAAATCTCATTAGATAATGAATATGTAATAAATGAAGCATATTGAATAAATTAGGGTATAATTAGCTATTTATTAACTGCATTATAAGTTTGGCGGCGCAAACCTGGCACACGGTAACAATTCGAGTCATATTTCATAGTCAATTCGTGTGCTGCGTTTGTGCAACCAAAGTGAGATGTTCTTTTTAAAGTGTACCGACGTATGTGTATAAGCTATGTCAATAACACTTGCCCATAATATCATTGGTAGGTTATCGTGTTATTCGCGTGTTGTCTTTGCTCCTACGGTAGTAAATTTTAAATTATGAAAACACGCGACAAATATATTGTTCAATTTATCCATTGTGCTTTGAATGATAGGGCTCTTGCCTCTATTGTGCATTATTGCAACAGTTAAGGGAATGTTTTGTTCCTATTTGACTGAATAGAACATTAAACTAGTAGACTGCGATTACGGGTCTAGCTTAGTTTCAAGTAAGGTTGACGAGCACGACAGTCGACAACGCATATTATTTACATAGATAGATTATGCATACCATATAGGTGAATTATATTTAAACTTTTACCAGATGTCGTTCTAACTACTACAATCTTGCTATGGCTAATTGTGCTCAACAGTACTGAAAACACCTTTCAAAAATAACTTTTATTTAATATATTAATTAAAGGTGAAATTTACGCTGTTATAAATATTTATACGACTTTTAAATGTAAAGGTTCCGATAAAATAATATTTATTTTCTTAATGTAAGTAGAAAAATTGGCAGCATAATATATTATTGATTTATTTGTACGATTGCGTTATTATTTTAATTTTGACGTTGCAGCTTTTTTGTAACCGTTATTAATGTATGGGACCTATGATAAATGCATTCATACATTGTTAGGGTGACATAAGTATGTATAATAATGTCTCGTCAGCCCTCTTTCTCATAAACATATTCCATAGTGGACTTATCATATAATAGTAACTATACCTTTTAACCTCCCATTAATCCTATAAATAGTGCGTAAGACTATATACCTACCTATCTCTTTCATGTAATAAATATATTTCTAATGTTATTATTAATAAGTAATTATCGGCTATAACTATGTAGTATGTTTTTCTGAGTAAGAGGGCCTTTGTACATACAACTTAAATTCTGTAAGTAAGGTAGCTGTAACAAACTGTCCACTTAACGACTCATAAACAAAATTCCCAACTTCATCTTAATAGTTTTTTGGGAATTATAATTTAGTAGTACCTACTTTAAGAACAAATTTAAAATAGTCGAAAAAATATGTTAACCCTTATCAAATTGTGGTTTGAATTAAATATCCCATTTGTCAGTTCTACGGAGACCATTGAACTGTGGAACAAATGGGATGACATTGCAGGATGTCTACCTGTAGGCCAAGCATAGAGATTGTAGTCCATCCTCGATTTTTTATTAATTGCAACAATAGTACTTAGATTAAACACCGAGAGCACAAAGCAGTGTCGTACTTCAGTTACGTCACGTGGGTCGTGTCGGAGTTACTTAAAACTTGAGTGCGAGAGGGATTTAATCACGCCCAAAACGAAGACAGCTACGTGCACGAGGAGAATTGTCTACTTTTCACACTTTCTGCGAGTAAATAGTAAAAGCTTTAAATCTGCATTAGTTTTTTATTCCGCTTTCATTACAGGACCTTCTTGGTAAAAAAATCACACATAAAATTGTTCCAAATTCAATCCCACTATTCCCTTGGGAGTATGAATTTGAATTTGGAACCTCAAAATAATGTATGAAAATGTTGATCAAGGAACAAACTAAGAGATCTCATTGGATTTATTTGAATTTTGTAAAACTTTTGTCAAATAACAGGGCTTTAATCACTCGGTTTCGGTTACAAGAGATACATAACTGATATATATATAAAGTGCGTTTTACGAGCATAGAGTGTGAAAAGATAGGTACTACTTAAACAATCCCCCAGTAGGTACCTAAAACTAAATTTCTTTTTGTTAATTTTTAAACACAATTTAAGGTTTTTGTCGGTTTGAGGTGTGAAAAGATAGGTACTACTTAAACAATCCCCCAGTAGGTACCTAAAACTAAATTTCTTTTTGTTAATTTTTAAACACAATTTAAGGTTTTTGTCGGTTTGAGGTGAGACAAAGATGTAAACGATATTTATTATTTAAAAGGTTAAATAATAAATATCGTTTACATCTTTGTCTCGACTAAATTTCACATGCTTGGAGCATGTGAATTTTAGTTTTGTTTGTTCGGATTTGTTGAGATAATTTGCATTCTACCTCTGCAATTTATCTCAACAAATCCATCAGCAGTCTACCCTACATTCTAGTTAAACTGGACTAAAGGATAATAGACAAAAATCACATTGCGTCATAGGTAGGTACTTATATTGCGTATATTATTATTGATGTTCAAGGAATTGAATTTAAAAAATTTTACGCATTTGATGACGATGTCACGCCTTTTTGCTCTATTCTACCCTAGGCAACAATACCTATGCTTGGCCTACTGACCCAGGCAATCTCATAATGTTTTCTATAAACTATACGATTCTATGTGAAAATTATTCTATGATAAAAACGAAAAGATACAGTTTTTCCTATCTATAACCGTAACTCATAAAAATCATGTTTTATGGTTTTGTCTGGGTCACTGTACCAATATTAAATGCATTGGATAGGGGTTAAAATATAAGTGCATAGTTTTAAATAACTGTACAAAATGCTGGTAAAATATAAAAGTTGTTTAAAATAGTTTCACAGAATAGATTAATCTAGTTATCAAACAATATTCCATTGTCATATTAATAAGTAAAAGCAGATGCAAATGTTTATGAAAAAAAACAGCATTAAATTATGACCTACCAATAATAAACAAAGGATTTTATTTCTTAACTAACTTCCGCCCCCGGCTACCCACGCGTTTTTCAATTATAAAATAGTCAATGTCCTTCCCTGTGAAAACATTAGTCATAGATCTCTCCTTGCCAAATTTCAAAAAGAAACGGTCAGTACCTATTAACTTAAATATGTACTGAACATTAACGAAATAAAATTTAATGGAGAAGATACCTTCTCGCTGATGCACCGCAAGCGCAACTACCTACTGATATGGTTTTTAAAATTGTTAAACCTACTTATTTGAATATTGGTCTAGTGTCGTGTCATTGATGTTTAGAATCAGAAACCAACTTTAAAAATTGACTTACCTAGTAACTAGTAGATAAGTACCTGACCCATGTAAGGCCCACCTAACGAACTTTCCTCTATAAAATCGAAAATAAAAAGAATTAAAAACTCAATTTGTCTCTAGAAAATCAACAGTTCCTTCGGTAAAAATCAAGTTCATTACAAACTTAAAGGAGTTTATAAAAAACCTTTCTTTGGGCCTTAATAAGACCATACGGCCAAAATAAGGCAGTGCTCTGGGCCTTATCAGGACAAACGTTTTAAAGCTACAACTTTAGAAATGATTAACAAAAAACCAAATCATTTGGAACGTTTCAGTGTTAAAACTAATCTAAACAATCATTATTTACCCGTATTTAGTATCGAATCCGACGGCCTTTCCGACGAATCAAAATACCTACCCCTGCAGGAGTCTGAAATTCCTAAAACCCGTTTTCAATAAAAAAATACCTATGCCCGATAGTTAAGGAATTTTGAAAAATCCCCTAATTTTATTTAGACGTTGAATTAGGTACCTACCTATTGGTTGGACGGCAAGGCCTCTTGGTCCGGCGTAGATATGTGGCCGTCTTCGCCCTGCTGACAACCAACAGGGGACGAAATTACTTTGTTCCTTTAAATAAATTTTGACGGTGCACCGTAAAGAAAAGGGTAAATTTGTTGAATTTAGTCTTTGATTTCATTTAGCAAGGCACCCCTGTCTACGGAAGAAAGGCGTTTTTTACGTCTGTCGTCGTCGTCAGCCTCATGGAGTATTTGCTTCCATGTAGCTCGCAAGGTAGTAATTTGCTGAGCAACACGTGGCAGCAATCGAGTGTGTGAAGCTGGCTTCCGGTCACGCACGACTTTAAAGAAAGAAAAGCCTTTGAGCTTGTTGTCGAGCGAGGGGCCAAAAGACATGGACCTAAGAATTTGATAGGTATTAAATAAAGATCAAAAGTAATAGAGCTAAGTGTGTGAAGCTGGCTTCCAATCACGGAAGACTCTATATAAAGAAAAGCCTTTGAGCTTGTTGTCGAACGAGGGGACAAAAGACAAGGACCTAAGAATTTGAGATCAAAAGTAATAAAGCTTACACAACATGCCTAATACCTACCAGGGTTGATAAAAATCATGATTTAAAAAGAAACAACGATAAATTTGATTTAAATTGAATTTATTTGATTTAAACCAGATTTTTTATTTCAGATTTTCTTGATTTTTATCAAAATCGCTTTGGTTTATCCAGTTTTATAGTTTAACAAGAATTAGTACGAAAGGTTCCTTTTCTAGCTAGGTATATTAAGTAGGTACCCGATAAAAGTGAATTCTGTTCTAAAAATCACTCAAGTCGATTTTTGAATAAGTAAATGTTCTAATAACTAATAATATTAGACTCCCCCTAAACGGGGGGCTACGTTCCCTTAGTTCAGGGGTCGGCAGACCGCGGTTCGCGAGCCGCATGCGGCTCTTGCCATAGGATTATATGGCTCTTACAACTCACTCACTGCGTAACTGCACCGCCTTAGCACAAATAAAACACCTAAAAAACAAGAACGTCAAGTTCGAGTGTAACTCGCGCGCGGGGAGTTTCGAACGTTTGCCGATCGCTATTCGATGAATATCTACCTAAAAATAGTAGGTACTTACCAAACTACATTTTAGATGGATCGCTCTGCGAGATTAACACCCGTATTCAAGAACAATACTTATGTAAGGTAGCAAGCAACACTGTGCGAAGTAAGGCATTTCTCACAGGGTTGGCCATGGCAGGCCTTTTGATTCACAAACAACCCTCAAGCGACACTTCACTAAGCGAACGCACTGCGTCTATTGCAGATCTGTGATTGGTCGGTTTCTGTTGCTAAGTTCTCTTTAATGTTTGGCATCTGTTTGACAGATGTGCGGATGACATAAATCTAACCTAAAACGTGTTGTCAGTTGTTGAAATTGTGAGTGGTGATTATCAACAAACAAAAATTAAATAGTTATTCTTGTTTTTCAAGATAATATTTTAGTTTTTGTCAATTGCGGTATTTAAGTAGATTAAGTAGAAATGTAGATTGATCCTTAATAATCGATATACTATGGGAGCTAAGCCACAGGCGTCGGCTAGTTTCGTAATAAGTTACATATTGAAATACTGACCTAGATAAAAAAAATAGGAACTTTATTATCATAGGTACTTACTTGAAAACTCCCAGAAGAATAAAATCGTAGGGCCACTAGTAATTGATAAACAGGAGGCACTGGAAGGCCTCTTCCCGTAAGTTTTGTCAGATCTTCATCAACAAGTGGCAAAAGTATGGAAAGTACAATATCCTTTGCAAATCTATACCGTCGTCTAAATTCTTCTTCACTATAATAATCGAAAGGATTTTGAAAATCCCGCACCACTTTTCGTGTAGTAATTGACCTTCGTTCGTTTAAAACATTGTTGATATAATTATCAAACTCCTCTTCACTGCTATAATCCATTGCTTTTGAAATAAAATACGTATTGCAAAGTATGAAGGAAGGAATACAAACAAAATCTCAAAGCAAAGCAAAATAAATTTACCTACCACAGAATGACAGAACATAATTGTATTTGTGACAAAGCTACACTATGCGTTGGCTAAAATAGCTGTCGAGCTACTTTACGTAGGGGTCGTCCCAAGTGAGCGCATAGCGTCGCGCATCACTCAAGTATTGTCTATGAATCGAATTTACCGGCCCTATGCGTTCGTGTGCACTGTGAGACCTCACAGTATTGTTCTTGAATACGGGTGTAAGTCAATTTATTGACTTTATTCAAAATAATTCAAAAAGTGTACTCAACAGAAATTACAAAAAAGGTTTTGAAACGTGCAAACCTTTCATTTGATATCCCAACCGGTGAGGTAGTGAGGTAGGTATCCCCCTGTTTTAAAAACACCCCTCCTTTTTGACCATTTTTCAAAAAATGTTCGTTTTACAAACTTCTCTATTATTTTTCCTGTAATATTTAGATCCATTTCTACAAACGTCCATTTCAGAAAGATCGCTCTGCAATCTTTGGAGATAGGGGGGTGGGAATGGGTAATATTTCGACTATTTTCGAAATATTTCAAAAAATATGAAACCTACAGAAATTTCGAGAACTGTTTTGAAATGTACAAATTGATACCTTTCATTTGATACACATGACCCTGTAGGTCTCTTTTAAAATTTCGACATCACAATTTGTATGGATATAAATATATTTTTCATCTATATGTAAATAAATATATTTTTCATTTCTTACATGTTTTAAAACTGTAATAGTGTCATTATATTTTTATTAAGATTTGTAGCATGAAGCAAATTAGACTATAATGATTAGACTAATAAAATTCATGTTACGGCTCTTTGAAGGCATGGGAAAATCTACGAACTTGATATTTGGCTCATTTGGTTGGTAAGTCTGCCGACCCTTGCTAGTTCCTTGCAGAACGCAGAACATTAATAAATCCCGCATAACATTTCAGAAAATGCGTTTAAAAAAGTTTGTTTGTTTTGATAATTTAAATCGTTGGCATGAGTGTCATAAGTATTGGCAAAAGTAGTATAAAGGAAGGGGCCTTAGAATATAATGCAATTTTTTATTATAAGATCTTAGTCCATCAAGACAAAACCGAAAAAACAAAAGAACTCACCATGCAATTAAAATTTTCCGATTACCTACATACAAAATAAACAATATACACAATCAGCTTAAAAACAGAACATTTACGAATACTACTAACTTACATTAATAATTATCTTAAATAATATCAATGTTACTACAATCAATCCCACCAATATGTATCTAGTCTAGTTATTTAAAATTCCCGCACAAAAAGAAAAACCGCGTGAGCTTCACGAAAAAAACAGCTTGAGAATCGACTCTACCGATCTCTTGTTCTTCCGGATGCACGCATCAAACCATAGACTAAAAATTGTTTGCGGTTGGTTGGGTAGATCACGGGTAGAAGTACTTGTTACAGCAAAATACCTAGTACAGTAGTGACTAAAACACTTTTAACATAAGGTTGTTGGTGTAGGTACATAGGTTACAATTTCACAAGAATGCAGATCTTTATGGACTGGTGAGTTATTTAGTGTTTGCTAAAGTTCTAACTTGAAGCGATAATCGCGTCGGTCACCTGGTGGAAGACATGCTCAAAATACGGCTTCCTCGGAACGAAATATTTGGAGAAAATAGATTAAAACATTACGTACGATGATACTAGCTTTGCGAACAAAACCCAAGAGAATGTATTATGAAAACATAGAATCTTTGTTCGAAACAAAAAATAAAAGTAAACATAACGTGTGACTGTGACGGAAAACAGCTGATTGCAAATGTGACAATTTAGCTGAGAGCAATTTAACGATCGGCTTGCCAACATAATAAAAATAAAATTTGTAGAAGTTGAAGTTAAACAATAGAATCGATTTCGTTCGTCCAAAAGTAAAACCAAAACTCTCGTTATGAAAGCAAAAAAATCCCGATTGATATTGTACTTCCTAGGTTTTCTGGATCAGAGAGGGTTACTTAAGGCTGCACGAGTCGTCCGGTCCAACTCTTCAGTGGGCGCGACCGAAATGTATGCCATCTCATCTGACCTATTAGACATTCTCGCGCGCTTGATGAAAGACAAATAAATTTATACGTAAAACGGTCGCGTAAAAAAATGGGAAAAGACTTCGCACAAGGGTTACCTATAATAAAAAAAAACTATTGAGAGTATCTTTTCAATATAAATTTATTTCAACTTTTGAATAACTAAACTATGTCTGTGCGGGCTTTATTTTAGAGTTTTCTTTCTCCGTATACTATTTATTTTCGCCCAAAGTTAGGCTTAAATCGGTGTTAAAATACGAAAGTTTAGAAGCTCGTATTTTTTAATTAATTCCTTTTTTACGGTTTCGGGTGCATAAAGACAGATAATGACGAGATAAATTGATATTATCCTTAGTTTTGGATGGTCAATCAATATCATGGAGGTGGAAGGGTAACTACAACAGCGTTGTAGTTACCCTTCCACGTTTGTATGGAGAGATGAGCGACTCGTTCAGCCTTAATATGCACTTCTTGTATTTTATGTTTTTTTTGGGTTGTGGGTTATTTTTAGTCGCTAGCGTAATTTTAAGTCTGTCTACATACACAGAACACATAAAATATCCTAACGGAATATTATATGAGTAATAAAAAAAACAAAGGAGTCGAGTCAAGAATGGGTGTTTGGTGGAGGGTTATACAAACTCGGTGGGTGTGTAGGTGGACCTAGTTGTTTTTCACGAATTAAGTAAGCGGAAAAGTAATTTGCCGCAAATCATAAAGCATTTTCCATTAACATATGAAAAAACCAACTTGATAGGTAGTACCTGTACCTAGATCCCTTCAATTTATATTATTATGAGCATAACCACTGTTTGACAAAAACAAGAAATTCAACAAATTTATGGATCATTAACAAAACCACGAATTAAGTCAAATAGGATATATTTATCGTCAAATTTTGCGGACCATGGAGCGGGCATATAACCCTTAGGTTCCTCTCTAGATTGTCTCTCAGCTGTTTACACAATTTACTTATTACTATCTAGTTACTATAAACTAATAGGGTGGAATCAAAATTAACGTTACCTTGAGAGTAATCGTCCGAAAACCTGTGAATAGGTAGTTAGCAAATTTTACTCAAAGGAAATATTTACTATACAACTTGAACTGCATTCTTTCTTTTTAAGGCACACCCTCCCTTCGACACAATAAGAATCTAAAGAAAGAAAAAAATACATCGGTAGGTACTACTTACTGACTATTAAAAATATAAATTAAAACTGGTTACATACAAAAAGTAACACATAGACCTTAAAATCAGTACCTACCTAGGAAGTATTAAGATTGAACTATTGAAGTGAACAAATATCAATGTGACCACATTATTTTCGAGTTTTACTTGAGCAATTTGAAATTTTGACATATTATTATATCCAAGAGACTGTAACGTCTTTAAGAAAAAAATTAAATTGATTCCTATAATTGACATTATCGATTGATGTCACAAAAATTACACAATTTTACTTTTTTGGCTCGATTCACGGCTGAAGTCAGGCTTTTTTCGAATATGAAGGGTTGCCGTTTTACTTATTTATAAAATATAAAGAGATTTTCCTTTACAAAATGCTACATTATGCAGGGTGTTTGGTGCATCTTTTGATCGGGAACTTACAATCCAGGTAACGTTCGTTTATTTTATTCCATCTTGAATAAATGTCTACCTACACTTTGCATTAGGTGGCAAGAGCTACATTATCACTAAGTTAATCACAGAAATGTATATCTAGATAGAATCAATGACTTCGCCTATTTTTTACATTGCTGGTTTTGAATGCACTCCAAGTCTGATGCGTCAAAGTAAAGCCGCAATGGCAAAGTAGCATCGCACACACAATCCCCGCTATGTTTTGAAGAAAATAATACAAAGCTACAAAATAGATGGATTTATAAATAAATAAATAATAACAGATATTTTAGGACAAAGAGTACTTACCGGTGAAAGAAAATTTGGTGGTGTTTGAACAGTTGATTATTGAACAACAAGGCATTTTGTTTTTAAAACCTGACGTCTCACGTGGAAAACGGTCGGGGCGGACTGAAAGTCGCGGCGAACAACGAGGCTCTCTAGAACCTCTTTTCGCCACGCGAGGTACCTAAACTATTTGCTTCTATCTCGATATTTTATTGCTGTGAATTTAATAGTTGAATTAATTAACTCTCTGTCTGGCAGAGACATTATCAAAAAGTTTGTCCGTTAGACTACTAAAGTGATTTACCCGTCTACGAAGATTGTGTTTGACTCGCTAAAGATCGTAGCGACATCTTTCCAGAATAATCTAGTCTAACAAGTAGAATTTTTTATGGGAAAACGCGTCATTTTTGAGTCCTATGTTTTGCTTGGGATGCGATGGGAATCTTGGACATTTTGGCAGAATTAACTGTTGAAGAAGCTAAATCACGCACTCGACCCATTATAGCTGGAGCTTAGAAGAAGTAGGCTTAGAATGATAGTTGACACAAACGAGGTGAGTCTAAAAAATTGCGACTAAACGTCGCAATTTTCATTTTGAGCCGTTAGTACAATACTGCAAATGACGCGGAAAGCAGCTCTCACATAAAAATAAAAAAATGATGTGTTGTGCGGTGAAAGGGTATTTAAACACCAGTAGCAAGAAAAATAATACTGCAAATATCTCATTTCACTGGTCTACACACATATTACATTTGTAATTTTGCCTAAAACAGTCATCAAAACTCATAAATAAATTTAAAAATTTGGTCCACCATTTTCGTGAAAATGTTGCTATGCTCTGGGGAAAAAATACCCCGGTTTTGTTACATAGTATAGGTATATAAAAATAGTACCGTAAAAATAATAATAGTACCCGTGCCTCGGAAAGCACGTTGAGCGTTGGTCCTGCGCCTGACCTCTCCCCGGTCGTGTCGATCTGTCATTCCATCGGATTTTGAGAGTGAGGGAACAGAGACTGCACCTACGTTTGCACACACACTTGTGCACTATAATATGTCCTGCGTATCTGGCTAGTCTCCGATGAGATTGGCCGCCGTGGTCGAAATTTGGCTAAGAGGACATTATTAAAATGGTTGAGGAGAGGGTGGACTTCACTCAAGTTAGGACTTAGGAATCAAACTACGCTACTACGGAATATCACAGTTTTAGAATTTCTGTCACTCGACGATATTCTGAATAAATTCATATTGTAAACTCAAATTACTATTTTACAAAGAAAATTGTACATTATTACTATTAACGCTGAAGAAGTCGTAGGAAATCCTGGTTTTATTTCGGTGTAGGTAGGTGCATGTCTAACTTGGGCATTATTATTCGTGGAAAAAATGCTGGTCGTAGGTGGTGTGAATTTAAAGGAAAACTGCACAGCTACAATATACTTCACTAATTGAGTACCTAATAGTCCTAATCAACTTAAAATATGTAATTTGGTGGGTAAAAAGGAAAATTTGAACAAATTTTGTTGAAAATAACTTTATTGAGGTTGTTCGATATGTATACACGTAAATAGGTTTGTTTAGATAGGCCATGAACCGTGCAATTACTTACACTGCACGTGGTCGAACACGCACTTGACCGTCTATTTAAATTATTGTTCCGAACACGATCGGAGCCCATCTTATTTTGCGGACTTGGAGTAAAATCTTTTTGTCGTTAGACCTAGGAAGAATGATAGTAACAAAGCTACCAGCTGATATTTCGTAAAATTAAAAAAAATTAGATAATATCGAAAATAAAATGTAAGGTGATAAAAAACAACGGCTTATTTTTTAATTGGAACTTTGCTTCAGTTACCCAATTTTTTAGGGAAAATGCTATTCACTTGCAACATTCAATCATACGAATGTGTGAGTGAAAGCACTGTATTTACGTGCTGTCAAAACACACATAGATCGGTTTTTGGCTACACAAATTGTCAAATTGTTGAATGACACTATCCCTCTGCTGAGACAGCAGCGAGTTTTTACTCTATGAGCTGGAGTGCCGCAGGGAAGCTGTCTATCTCCTGCGCTATATGCGCTATACACAAACGACATCCCTACTCTGGAGGACCAACTATTACAAACGAACAGCTCTTGAGAAGCCAACAAGGCTCTCTGAGCGACAACACATGACTCGAGAAAAGCTTTTCTCGACGTAGATACCGGAAAAAAGAACTCTAGTTCGTTTCCTGCCTGCATTTGACAACGTAGAGTCGAATGTTGAAGACCACTGATGATGAGAATTAATTGTCGACCAGACGAAGAGAGGTGCTTGTTGTTTGCTTTTGTAATGAATTTGCATAGAGTAAAAACTCGCTGCTGTCTCAGCAGAGGGATAGTGTCATTCAACAATTTGACAATTTATGCAACCAAAAACCGATCTATGTGTGTTTTGACAGCACGTTAATACAGTGTTCTCACTCACACATTCAAATGATTGAATGTTGCTAGTGAATAGCATTTTCCCTAAAAAATTGGGTAACTGAAGCAAAGTTTCATATAAAAAAATAAGCCATTTATTTTTTTATCACCTTACTTTTATTTTCGATATTATCTTATTTCTTTTTTAATTAAACGAAATATCAGCTAGTAGCTTTGGTTACTATCATTCTTCCTCGGTCAAACGACAAAAAGTTTTTACTCCAAGTCCGCAAAATAAGATCGGCTCCGATCGTTTACGGAACAATAATTTAAATAGACGGTCAAGTGCGTGTTCGACCACGTGCAGTGTAGGGGTAAACCGTTACCGTTCGTACAGCGGGAGCATTCGTACATTCATCATAACTCCGTGATTACAAACGTTAGCGCGTCCATACTTATGTGTGTGCCTCCCCTCTACCGCGTCTAAGTAACCGCGCGACAAGGCGGGACAGTGCGGCCGACGGCTTCCATGCAATAAATCGATACGTGTTTTCGCTTCTCGTAAGTAATGTTTGGAATCACCTTTGAAAGTGTTTAGTTCTAGTAAGATTTACTCAAATTGTAAAAGTAAGTTATTGTAAATGATGTACGGATGCCTTAACTTATGGTGTGCGTATTTATGTCAGTATAAAATTAACCGTTTTTTTATTTTGAATTAATTTGTTAAATGTTTGGGTTTGGGGTACCTTCATACAGGGTAACTGGGGTAGATTCGTACTGTGCGAATATACCCCTTATGGATTGTGTTATTTCACGCATGAGTGTTTATTTACCAATTTATCTATTTCAGAACCATGCCGCGGAAATACAAAAAAAGGGGACTAGATCGGGAGAGGTAGACGAAGACGCAATGGATTCTGCGATGAAGAAAGTTTTGGATAAAACTTTATCCATTCGGAAGTCCGCAGAACAATACGGCGTAAATCCAGGATTTACACAGATACTCCTGAAAAACAAAGACTGGAAGAATAAAAACAGCTAAAGAGATTAATATTTGATAAGATATTAATGTAAAACATTTAATAGTACCTACTGTTTTTAAGGCTGATTATTTGTGGAGTTTGATCTCGATGACAAAGACTTTTTTTGAGGTTAAGTTTTTGAGAAACTTCTTATAATGAATAAAAATGTTTATAAGTATAAATGGCGCTTTTATATACTCTGTACGAAGGCTCCCACTTATGTATGAATGTGCCCCACACTATGTACGAATCTACCCCACGTTTGGGGTGCTTTCGTACGATTTCCATCTTTTGGGAAAACCGCCATTGCTCGGTTAGATTGCATTATATCAATATGGATGTACCTTATTACTATAGCCAGATATATAGCTTACTCAAAATCATTGAATTTATTTTGAAATTGTAATTACTTTTTTTTTTACAAGGCTTATATTAAAAAGTGTACGAATGATCCCCACCTTCCCCTATTCAGTATTCAGTATTTTTATTGCGAAACAAAAATATTACATACACTAAGCATTAATGTACCCTGTCAGGTAGAGTATGGCAATATATCTTAATCTAGGACTTAAGTTAAGGACTAAATTAAGTATTTTGTATTTTATACAAAATTAGGAGATCTTTTATGAACAATAAATAACATTTGTGTAGTTTAGAATAATATAAATTTACTTAGGTAGGTACAATAACACTTTTTAACAAAATTGTTAACTTTTTATTAATTTGTGTGACTAGGTTATACTTAACATCTTATAATTAATCAATATTATAACCTATTATATTATTAAGAACACTTCGAAGCTCTTCCATTGTTAAAAAGAAAATGTAGGGATTCTATCCAAATAGTTTGTCTTCAAAAAAGTCTTTTATGTCATAATAGCATTTTTTTATAAGCAATTCTTGTAGTTTTGATGCGAATATTATGGTGTTTGGGTTCAGATTTAAGGAATGTTGGTAGTTTATTATGTATTTTAATGGACAGGACATTTAATAAGGGCTCTGTCTGTATAGTTCAAGTCTAGGTATTGGAAGGATGAGGTTTGTTTTTCTTCGTGGATTTTTATCAAATTGGTATAAATTCAGGTTTTTTCTAACAAATAATGCTGTTTCATATATATAAAGGCTAGTCAAAGTTAGTAATTTTTGTTCTATAAAATGTGGTCTACAGCTGGTGCGTCTTCTGATATTAACAATAATACGAAGGCATTTTTTCTGCAATATAAATAATTGGTTTGTATCTACACTGTTGCCCCAGATTACTATACTACCTATGCCATAGCGTAGCCATGAATAAGCATATGCATAGTAGGCAGTTAAAGCTGTTTTAATGTTTGTGTTACTTTTTAAGATAGATAAGGCATAAATAAATTGTGATAGTTTGCTTTTGGTTTTTTCTATATGTCCTTTCCAATTAAGGTGAGTATCAATTTTTAGGCCTAAAAGGGTATGATCTTGGACTTCTTCAATATTGAGGCTACTTGTTAGTGGAGATAGATCTAGAGGTGTTTTCTGGTACGGGGTAAATTGTATGATTTTTGTCTTTTTTGTATTTGCTTCGTTTCGTTTTTTTTTTTTCGTAGTTTACAATATGAATCTATTCAGAATATCGTCGCGTGACAGAATTTTAAAATTATGATATTCCGCGCAGTTTGATTCCTAAGTCCTAACTTGAGTGAAGTCCACCCTCTCCTCTACTATTTCTATATACCTACCTCGGTACTAAGTTACAAAACCGGGGTATTTTTTCCCCAGTGCATAGCAACATTTTTACGAAAATGGTGGGCGAAATTTTTAAATTTATGAGTTTTGATGACTGTTTTAGGCAAAATTACAAATGTAATATGTGTGTAGACTAGTAGAATGAGATATTTGCCGTATTATTTTTCTTGCTACTGGTGTTTAAATACCCTTACACCGCACAACACATCATTTTTATATTTTTATGTGAGAGCTGCTTTCCGCGTCATTTCAAGTATTGTACTAACGGCTCAAAATGAAAATTGCGACGTTTAGTCGCAATTTTTTAGATTCACCTCGTTTGTGTCAACTATCATTCTAAGCCTTCTTATTCTAAGTGAATTTGATTCTCATTTTGTTTTGACGAACTCGACCTCCAAGTTCTACCATCTCGTTTAAAAAATGAGTAATTGAAAACTGACATTGGCAGAATTGTGTCAAAACAAGATGCAGAGCCAAATACAAAAGAAGAAGAAGAAGAGCCAGTGCTATTTTATTTCACAGAATTTATTTAACATTTATTTGGTTTGGATGTGATGATGACATGTAAATGTTAGGGTGAAAAGTGAAAAACTGATATTTTTTATTTTAACATAAAGGTAAGTAGTAATAAGTAACAAAATTCTCAACTTTATATAAACACCTAATTCACTGTAACAAGTAATATGTATGAACCTACAACACACCTAATTACACATTTTCAGGGATTCATCCATCTGAAAAGAGAAATAAACTTTAACAATAAAAAAATTGGGAAAGACACACAGAGATTTATCAGACCCACTTTTGCAAGCAAGCTAAAAATGGGACCACCAAAGAAATTAAAAAAATATGACTCCAAATCTGGAAGTGACCGATCAGGTATGTTTAAATGTTATTCAGTTGCTTAAGTGTTACAATTACAACTACAAGTAATAACTATGTTATCTTAGGTAAAAAGAAGAAAGTGGAAGAAGAAATGACTATAGACTTGGTGGATGATGACAATACAGAAAATGATGGAGTGCCAGGGGCAGCAATGGCAGATGCTGAAAAGAATGACCAGGTTCCAGAAGATGAATTCGGTGCCAAAGATTACAGGTGACATTTTTATTAATAATTTACTTTACCTGGTGTGTTCAAACTCTTTTTCTTGTGATGTTGCTATTAGATTAGCACCAACAATAATAATCAATCAACTTTAACCTGTAGAATCTCCTTTTTTCATATAGACTGGCAACCCAGATCTTTCCTTATGTGAGTGAAGTTTTGTGACTTAGTGATTTTTAGAATTCAACATGGGTTCACAAACGTTTTCAGTTGAGTGCTAAGCTTTGTTTGTTTTAGGAGCCAAATGGCACTTAAGCCTGACAATGCTAGCCGCCCACTGTGGGTCGCTCCAAATGGACACATCTTTCTAGAGGCCTTCTCACCAGTATACAAACATGCTCATGATTTCCTCATTGCTATAGCTGAACCAGTGTGCAGGTAAATATTGGTTGAAAACACTCATAAGCAGAATGTAAAAAGTAGTTGGCAAGTTTTTAGAATTTCAATTCTTTGATTATTTTTATGCAAAGCAGGAGGTTGCGTGTTTTGATTCCCATCTTGGAACAAATGTTTGTATGGTCTACAAATATGTATTTGTTCTGGGTTTTTTGGGTATAATAAAAAAAATATATCTATGTAGGTAATGTATTGTATTATGTATATCAGTTATTTAGTGCCCATAACATAAGCTATGCTTAGCTTGGGATGAGATGATGCTGTGTGAATTGTCCAGCATTATTAAACTATTTATTTTATTTTTATTTGTTCTTCCAACGCAAACAATGTTTTTAACCAGCTCAAATTTATAATGAATTAGTCGAAGTAATAGTTTTTATCATAAAATATCAATAATTATCTAGGAACTAATTTAAATCTTCATGACGTAACTAACTAGTTTGTACCCGCGGCTTCACTCGCGTCAAAAGGCAGCCTACATTTAATTCTGTAGAACTAGGTATGTACATCCATCTATGCAAAATTTCAGTCCTTACTGTTCAGTATTTCTGGCATGAAGAAAACACATTAATCAATCCAAACCGTCATCTTTATAATGTTCAGTTTTTTAATGCTAAAATGTCACTCTGCATGCATAGCTAAGTGTGTTAAGTGCGTTTCAAAAATACTGCTAACTAGTTTCTGCTCGCGGCTTCGCACGCGTTGTTTCTATGGAAACGTCTATAGGTTATTTCTGTCCTATGGGATTTACGGATTAAACAGTAATGTTTGCAAAATAAAATGCAAAAATTCCGTGCGAGATGAGGGTGAGGTTCTGTTCGGCCCCTCTCCGTCCCTAAACGCCTCACGTAATTAATGGAAGCCCCGTACATCTAACACTTTCATGGCCTAAGACGGACATGTCGGTAAGCGCTACCAAGTGGCGCCCCCTGAGGGTCGTACAGCCGAGGCTGGGCAGTGAATGCGTTAAGAAATATTGCTAATTTCCAGGCCACAACACATCCACGAATACAAGCTAACAGCCTACAGTCTGTACGCCGCCGTGTCAGTAGGCCTGCAAACGGCAGACATCATAGAGTACCTGCAACGACTCAGCAAGTGTGGGGTGCCCGCTGGCATCATTGAGTTTATAACACTGTGTACTCTGTCCTATGGGAAGGTCAAGCTGGTTCTTAAGCATAACAGGTAATGAAACAAAAAATAAGAAGACAAGCTGCTATTATTTAGTGTTCTGAAAAACTATGTATTCACTGCAACATGCATAAAAAGATAGGTATATCATTTATTCATTTTAAGTATGTTACATAACTAGGCTAACAGTGCCTTAGAGCCTATTTATTTATTGATAAGACAAAATCCACTGCCAGTAATTAATACAAATATGTTACATATCAAGACTTACGGCCAATAACTATAATAAGGTTTGTCTAAGCCTAAGCACTGGGTTCTCACCTATTTTAATTAAAATTTGCTGTAGTTAACATACGATCCTACAACAATGCAAGAAATCCTGTCTTAGTAGATAGATAGCTTCAATATAAATGAAACTGGGTGTTAAACAAATTCTTCTACTCAGATTTATATGTTCTTTATTAACCCTTTCCCCCCGGGGTAGTGATTTTTAACGAATTTCCGCTTTTCAAGTTTATTATCATAATAAGGTAGGTAAAAGGAAACGTACAGATTTTTTTTTTAATTTTAGTATACCTAGAAGTACTATTTCCAAGACCTAGACTTATAAGTACCGTCAGGAACTTCGTGTTATCACAATGTTAGGAACTTTGATAGAAACTACAAAAGTAATGAGATCCTATATTGACTTAGTAATAATTAAATGAATATGTTTTTAACTACAGATTAACCTCGTGGTATTCAACAAAACAATTTTTATTTTCATTTACACACAAAGACACGTTGCAATGCGAACATTTACTATGACCTCAACCTCAACAGCCTGTATTGCTCTACTGCTGGACGCAGGCCTCCCCCTGATAAGCGCCTTATTAGCTTTTATCTCATAGGGTGTAATGCCCATAATCCCCACGTTGGACATGAGGCTCAGGGATCGCAGTTTGGTGGTAGTGTTCTGCAGGGGGCGCTTCTGCCCACCCCTGCAAAAGAAAATGGAAATCCTTTAGTCGCCTCTTACGACACCCGCGGGAATAGTTGGAGTGGTGCAAGTACCTTTCAATTCTAGGCACTACATAGCTAATATGAGGTTAGTTACTATGATTTAGCATTTACTATGAGGTTTCGACTAAATCTTCTTCAAACTACAAACCTCACCACACCCCTGTTCTCTACGAACGTAGGCATTGGCCTACGTTCATCCATTGGGATGCCTCTGTTAGCCAAGCGTACGTCTGTTATAGTGGAATAGTCAGATTTGTGCCTTTTGGAAGGGCCACCTTTCTAGTATAATCAGTAGAAGTCTTTCTTTTCTGACTATCTGCTGACGACGCATCTTTCATTGTCTTCAAGCCTTGAGTAACAGAGCGTCGAAAATCTTTTACGATAGTCTGTTCAGTTATAAGTCCATGAATGACAATGAATTGACAAATGCAATGTCCAGAAGACGTGCGATGTCCAGACGACGAAGTGGGAAGACGTATTTGCAGATGGTAGATCAGTCTGAACACTAGATCCAGGTATTGGAGATGTGGGTACCTGATTTATAGGGCACTCCAATACATCTTCATTTGACGGCGACGATGGAGGAACTTCGGCAAAAACACTATCTAGAGCTCTTTCAAAAACCTCATCGAAGCCTCTTAGTGAGGGTAGTTGAAGATCTTCCACTTCATCATCGGACACACCTCCATCAGACTCTTCATCGCAGTTCGGAAGCTCTTCTAATAACAGGAACACCTCAATTAGAACAGTATTGTTTGTAATATCCATCTCAATGCCTAAAACAATAAGAAAATAGGTCAGAACAATAATAATAAATAATAAAAATAAAAAAATCATTCGATTATGATAAAACAAAATACCCATTTCATCAAGTATGTGTATTATAAAAACCCATAATTTATGAGACTAAAATCACCTGACGGTACTTTTAAGTCCACATCAGTTTTTATCAAATATTCATATAAAATAGAGTGATAATACATTGTAACAGCTTTTAGAAATGTAGTCAATGATATAAACAACGTAAATAGTAAAAAAAATAGCACTTACCTATGATATTCTATTTATAAAAAAATTCCAATTACGCCGCACATCGAAGTGACAAAATGTTCGACAGGTTGTAACTCACTGTTCAAATTATTCGGCAACATCACGCGGTAATTCAAATAACGCGCTGTGATTGGCTTACGGAAACGGTACTCTAAAGGATCGTCAGTTGTAGTTAACATAAAGTGTTTTCGTACTTAAGTTATTAGACGAAAAATGTGGAGGTACTTCTAAGTACCGTAAGGAGGGAAAGGGTTAAATACTTAGTTTCAAACATATCTAGATAAAATCTTGCTTTCCTTTCCGCGAACAGCATCTCGTGACGATAGCACCCACCAATGAAAATCTAACGACGAAATGCATACAAAGTTTGCTTGAAAGAGCTCTCTTCTAAGCGATAAGGTCGCCGATTGTTCTTATGTCTCATGTAACATCTTTTTGTAATTAATTTTTGTTAATAATCAGTACAATAAAGGATTAATGTATTGCAAAACTATTCTACATTATTATGACGACCCCCGTGGCGCAGCGGGCGAAGGTCCGCCTGCGACGCAGGAGGTTGTGGGTTCGATTCCCGCCTCGGAACAAATTTGTGTACAATCTGCAGAAATTTGTTCCGTTGGTCTGGGTGTTTTCTATGTATAATAAAAATATCTATCTATGTAGTGTATTGTATTAAGTATATCAGTTATCTAGTACCCATAACACAAGCTCTGCTTAGCTTGGGGCTAGATAATGCTGTGTGAATTGTCCAGCATTATTTATTTATATATTTATTTATTCAATGTTTCCAGATATCTAGTAGAAAGCAAGCATGTGGAAGTTCTCCAGAAGCTGCTCAAAGACCCGGTGATCCAGCAATGCCGGCTGCGCCGCGACGGCGAAGAAGACCTGGTCGCTAACGCCTTGCCCACCAAACCTGCGACAGCGACAACAGCCAAAGTTGGTTAGTACACAATGTAGAAAAAAATTAAGTGAAAATAATCAATTAACACTTTTCCTTACAAGTTTGTGCCCGCGGCTTCGCACGCGTTGTTTCTGTGGAAACGTTTTCTATCCCATGGGAACTGATTTAGGATATTGGAATAAAAAGTAGCCTAGGTCTGATTCCAGGATAAGAATTACCTGTACGCAAAATTTCAGCCCGATCCGTTCAGTAGTTTTGGCGTGAAGAGGTAACAAACATCCATCCATCTATCCATCCATACATCGAAACATCTAAACTTTCGCATTTATAATATTAGTAGTGTGTAGTGTGATCTGATGTGGTGTTGAGCAGTTCGTGTGCCATATGGTAACTGTGGGTAGGTTGAACCAAGTGCAATAATCCTTTAAGGCTGCACGAGTCGTCCGATCCAACTCAGTGGGCGCGGCCTAAATGTATGCCATTTCATCTGACATATTAGACATTCTCGCGCGCTTGATGAAAGGCAAATATATTTATTCGTAAAACGGCCGCGTAAAAAACTGGGAAAAGACTTTTGGCACAAGGGTTATTATAGAAAAACTATTGAGAGTATAATTTCAAAATTAATTTATTTCAACTTTTGAATAACTAAACTATGTCTGTACGGGCTTTATTTGAGAGTTTTCTTTCTCCGTATGTTATTTATTTTTGTCCAAAGTTGGGCTAAAATCAGTGTTGAAATACGAAAGTTTAGAAGCTTGTATTTTTTTAATTAATACTTTACGATTTCGGGTGCATACAGACAAAGATAATGACGAGATAAATTGAGATTATCCTTAGTTTTGGATGGTCAACATCAAACAGCGTTGTAGTTACCCTTCCACGTTTGTATGGAAAGATGACCGACTCGTTCAGCCTTAAGTCCTCGATAAAGATCTATTGCCATACCCTACCGGACAAGGTACATGAATACTTACTAAACTTTTTTGTCTTGCAATAAAAATACTGAATACTGAATACAGCTTTTTAACCCTGAAAAGCTTCTAGGCTATTTTGAAGAGTTTTTTAAGATTTTCTGATTTTTTCCGAAATACGCCTAATTTCCTCCACTTTTCCCTCAATGTCTTTTACTTCACGACATGACAGCGGCTTTCTCCTTGATCTGACTCATGTAGCTATTTCTTGACTCGGACAGACGGCTAAAAATTTATTTCTTTTTGAAAATATAATTTTTATATTTCACTTGGCTATGTGCTTATTTTGGTAAACCTCAAAAAATACCTATTTGATTTTGATCATCATCCTGACAGGGCCGCAGGGTATCCTACACAAACGCTTACGATTACAACGGAGGGACGCTCCCGAATACATCACCGCCTTAGTTACTCGGGAGCGCCCCCCCCCCCGACCCGTTCCTTGGGCCCCGCACGATTGCCCTAACGCCTTCTCGTCGAACGACTGTATGTATATAGGTAGGCTGTGCTAATATTATAAATTCGAAAGTAACTCTGACTGTCTATCTGTCTGTCGGTCACCTTTTCACGCTTATACAGCTGAACGGATCACAATTAAATTTGGCAGGTAGGTAGACGGTATCCCAAGGCTATTTTTATCCGGGTAAAGGGCGTGCGAAGCCGAGGTCTGAACCTAGTAGCTCATAACATAATAAATTTGAATACAGGTGAGCCAGCCAGTGACAAGCCAGCCGCAAACGGCGCGGTCCCCGAAGACATCAGCCAGTTCTACCAGCAGCTGGACAAGGACGACGACGACGATGAGACTACCGAGATCGCGACCAACACGGCGGTCGCCTTTGAAGTAGACCCCGATAAGATTGAGGTAGGTTATATTTAATCCTACTTCCTACTATCTTATCCTACGAATATTATACATAGCCTAACTTAGATAATAGGCTACATAATATACCGAGAATATGCGCGCGAAGCCGCGAACAGAAGCTAATATTATAAATCCGAAAATTTGGAATCGTGACATTTTTGTTACCTAGGCTCTCCAAACCTACTGAACAGAAAAAGTCGAAATTTAGAATAAAATAATAATCATAATGCTTGACAATCCACACAGCACCATCTAGCCCCAAAGTAAGCTACTCAAAGCTTGTGTTATGGGTACTAGATAACTGATATATTTAATACATTATATACATAGATAGATATTTTTTTATAGAAAACACCCAGACCAACGGAACAAATTTCTGCAGATCGTACACAAATTACAGAATTAGAATACATATAGAACGTAGCCTTACTTAAACAATATGCTACTTCTTTAGGGCTTCGCCCCCGATTTGGGATTTAAATAAGGGTTTGATAAATTACACATCTCGTCCAACGCGAAAACAAAACAAATAAAAATCTGTCTATGCTATGTGGTCTATTTTTTTCAAAATAGTGATTGTGAATTTGTGATGTTGTCAATAGGTTAGGCACCCTACCTACGCTAACGAAGTTGCGGGTAACAGCTAGTTATAACATAAGCAGCTGATACCTTTCTGTGGTTTTTGAACCCCTGACCCAAAATAAGAGCCTTTCTACTTTTTCCAACCTCAATTCTATTCCTCTAAGAGTGATTTTTTTTAAATACTCTAAAGAACGACATTTGTAGCTATTATTCAGTCAACTGAGGCTTATTTAATGGTTAATTTGTTAATAATGTTGGTTCCCACCATAGAGGCCCAGCCTAGTGTGGGAATTGTTGTCACCTGACGCCGAAAATCTACTTACTCATAATAATTTTAGTACTTACTAAGATCCCACATCTGTTAATTTTAATTTTGTTGTTTAAGTAGCAATAAACATATTTTCATTTTCATTAAGCTACTCTGAGTGTGTCTGTAAAAGAGATTTGAGTGATCAGGTGTGTTATAAATTTAAGATGTGTCCATGTGTCTGTTGTCATCTTAACTATCAAAAGGATGGCCCGATTTTGATTTGTTTTTTGTTTGAATAGTGACTTAACCAAAAGTGCGCTTTATCTTAGCTATGCTTGATGAAAATCGGTGTAGTTATGTATGACTGAAAAATCGTCGGGGATGTTTAAAGGTGAAATATTTACCTGCTATTTTATTTATCATTCAGTTAACATTCAACTAGGTATCCTAAAACTCTCCAGGTGGTTAAGTTTCACAAAACATCAATTTGAAACATTACCTGCTTTCAATCTCTCTATAACTTATCGCTTTGGTTCCAGGTGATACAAAAGCGATGTATTGAGCTAGAGCATCCATTGCTAGCGGAGTATGACTTCCGCAACGATTCCGTGAACCCCGATATCAACATAGATCTGAAACCGACGGCTGTGCTGCGACCTTACCAGGAGAAGAGCTTGAGGAAAATGTTCGGAAACGGTCGGGCAAGGTAAACTGCATTTGTTAGTTAGTAAATTGCGATTATAGTTTAGCCATATGAAGAACGCTTTTAACAATTCTTATGCCTGAACGACTTATGAACTGCAACTACAGTGGGGACCCATCATAATAGTGGTTTTACACGCGTTAGCGCGTCAGCTAACTTACTAAACTTACTGGATTTTAGTCTCCCTCAATTCGCATAGTGTAGAAAGCGATACCCTCTACGATTTTTTGTCTCGACTCAGAAAAACAGCTGTTAGCTATGTGTAGAGTTACATGCGGTTGTCTAAAAGTTGGTTATTACACATGTATTTTTTTTCCAGGCCCAGAAAGATTATTAGTGTAGACAGGCCATAACTTGATAACTATGGCTTGATGGTCCTTTGTCTTTTATCGGGCTAACATATTAGATCGATTTCTGTAATTTGTTGTTTTTCTACCTTGCATAATGATAACTAAGTCATACACAGCATCAACCAAATAGTTTTGAATACATACAGACATTGCACGATTCAAGAATTAGTGGGCGGTTGCGCATAAATATCGCGGTGAGAGGAAGAATAGGAGGAAAGGAGAGTTTTAGGCCTAGCAGAATAAGCGCATGTTTTGATATTTACCATTGCTTGTGACGGTTTTAGTAATAAATCGTTTTTTGCACAGATCTGGAGTTATAGTCCTTCCATGCGGTGCCGGAAAGTCCCTGGTAGGCGTTACCGCTGTCTGTACAGTAAGGAAGCGAGCGCTGGTACTGTGTAACTCTGGAGTGTCGGTGGAGCAGTGGAAACAGCAGTTCAAGTGCTGGTCTACCGCGGATGATAGCATGATCTGCAGGTAAGCATCACATGGCGTTACCTAGTCCTTTATTTGTGACGGTGAGGAAGCGAGCGCTAGTGCTGTGCGTTCTAGAGTACCGGTGGAGCAGTGGAAACAGCATATTATTATAAACCATATGAGGGAGAGCTCTCGTGATTGGGGACAAAGTTAGACTGTTGGAAAATCATATCTTTTCTTTGAAAGTGTCTTCTCGTTAGTACGTCCCTAAATTAGTTGATTAAATTGATAAATTGGTGCTATTTTATTGATTTTCTGGCAAATTTTTTGGTCATGGTTTTCTTCAAATTTTTAATTCTTAATTCTTTATTACACTAAATAAAACATACTTATAAAACATAAAAGTAGAGAAGGAATTGGCAAAGGCGACCTTAACCCTAAAAAGAGTTCTCTTCCAGCAAACCCTATTGGGAGAGCGAGACAATGTTATGCATTACATGTGCATAATTTCTTAGAGGAAAAGATGACCTACATAATTATTAGACTATAATAATAATAATAATATAGCCTTTTATTCAGACCTTAAATAACACTTTTTAACTTAAGAAAATAAAAGTATAACTAAATTAAAATTAGATTAAACTTAACCTAGTATTTGTTGTTTATTTATTTTTTGCAGATCTGTTTGCCAATCGGCAAAGGCCTCCTCCAACCTTTTCCATTCGGATCTTTCTTGAGCCACTCTGTTCCACATCACTCCTGCGACTAGCCTTATATCCTCGTCCCATCTCTTCAGAGGCCGGCCTCTTTTCCTTTTGCCTTCTCTGGGGTACCATCTTGTAGTGATTTTACTCCACTTGTCTTTACCTCTTATCATATGCCCTGCCCATCGCCATTTGAGTCTTCTGATTTTTAGGGTTACATCGGACGTCTTTGTTTTATTTCTGATGACTCGGTTTTTCAGTCTGTCCGATTTCTTCACATTCAGCATGCTTCTTTCCATCGCGTGTTGGCAAGTTGCGAGTTTGCTTGTCATTTCTTGAGTTAAGGCCCATGTTTGGCAGCCATAAGTGAGAATAGGTAGTATGCAGGTGTTAAATAATTTCCTTTTTAAATTTATATGTAGTTTTTTATCTTTCATAGCTTCTCTCAAACTCCAATATCTCTTCCAGCCATTTTTTATTCTCCTCTCGACTTCTTTATGCATGGATTCTTTTTGACTTATGACCTGTCCCAGGTATATGTAATCGTCAGTGTAGTTTATTTTGATATTTCCTAGTTGTATTGTGTTTGCACTTCCATTTGTCATCGCTCTTGTTTTTTCTGGATTCAGCTTTAACCCTACTTTCTCGCTTTCTGTTGCAAGCTCTTTTATCATGATGCTTAAGGCCTCCGATGTTTTCGCGAATAGCACTATATCGTCAGCGAATCTTAGATGTGTCAGATGTATACCGTCTATATTGATTCCGAGATGTTCCCAATTGAGTCTTCTAAAAATTGATTCCAGTACCGCCGAGAACAGTTTTGGAGAAAGCGGGTCTCCCTGTCTAACACCTTTTCCAACTCTGAATGGAACTCCTTTCTTTTCTAATTGGATCCTCGCCGTGCTATGATTGTATACGTTTTTAATTAATCGGATGTACTTTTGTTCGAGTCCTTGCTCTAATAGTGCTTCCCATATTTTTCCGTGCAGAAGAGAATCAAAAGCTTTACTGTAGTCTATGAATGCAATGTAGTATGTAAGCTGGTATTCATTGTACTTCTCTAGTATTTGCCGCACTACATGAATGTGATCGATCACCGAGTAATCTTTTCTAAATCCGGCTTGCTCAATGGGTTGATGTTCATCTAGTGTTCTTTCGATCCGTTTTAAAATTATCTTAGCGAAAACCTTATAAATGTTGGACATGAGGCTAATAGGGCGGTAATTTCCGATATCATGTTTATCACCTTTCTTGTACAGCAGGATAATGTTCGACTCTGTCCATTGCTGGGGAATTGTTTCGGTGTTTATTACATTATTGAACATTTCCGTGAGAACAGGTATTAGGACTTCTTTGCTGTGTCTTAGGATTTCGTTGTGTATGCCGTCGGGTCCTGCTGCTTTGTCTTCTTTTTGGGTATCTATAGCTTCCTTGACTTCAGCAAGAAGGATGTTAGGGATGTCTGAGATTTCATCCAAATCGATTTCGTCTTGTGTTGTGTTTTCGTAAAGTTTCTTGTAGTAAGATGTAGCTATTTCTATTATGTCTTCCCTACAATGGTTCCATTTTCCACTATCGTTCTTCATTTTTACTACCCAATCCATTGCGTTTGTTAGATCCTTGTACGCCTTTTTGATTCCACCCGTTTTGGCTATACATTTTTCTATAGTTTCCATTCTGCTTTGTTTTCTATCCTTTCTTATGCTATCTTTGATTTCTTTACTAATTTTTGCTATATGCTTTCTCCTGTCTTGTGTGTCTCTTTCGCTGATTAGGTGGTTTCTTTCTTCTAAGAGTTTTATACTGTTCGTTGTTAGGTGTTTCCGAGTCTCAGTTTTATTATTTGTAGTGAGTTGTGTATTTGTCTTAATAGCTTTTTCTATGTAGTTATATTTTTCTTGTGTTCCTAGATCCTTTGTATTGTCTTTGAAGTTCATAAATTCGTTGTTTAGTGCAGTCGTTATCTGTTCTAGTTGGTGTTTTCCGAGTCTTGCATTGCCTGGGTCTTGTCTTGGTCTTGGTTTTTTTGTTTGCTTTGTTTTCAGTTCAGCTCTGATTAGTCTATGATTAGTATTAAAGTTTAGTTTATTGATGACGGCGAAGTTAGTGAAGTAGCTGTTTCTGTTGGTCATTATAAAATCAATTTCGTTTTTTGTTTTACTGTCAGGCGAGATCCAGGTCCACATGTTTTTCTTCTTCTTCTTGTACATCGTGTTAAGGATTGTTAGATGGTTTTCTAGGGCGAAGTTTATGATTTTTTCTCCATTTCTACTTCTGGCTTTGTTGCTGTATGTGTAAGGTCCTAGTACCGTATTATCTCCTGGACGCCTTTCTCCAATTTGACCGTTCCAATCTCCCATTACTATAAGATTCTTATGCGCGTATTCTTGGATTGCTTTGTTAAGCTCTAGGTAGAAAGTATTTATTGTTTCTAGGTTTGCTTGTTCTGTAGGCGAATATATTTGTACTATAGACCATGGATCTTTGTATCCCGGTAGTTTCAGATTCATAATCGCAATGCGCTCTGAAATTCCTACAAATCCTTCTACATAATTTGTTATATGTTTTTTAACTATAAATCCCACTCCATAGAGGCCCGGGGTTTCTCCTATATGGTAGAGAAGGAAGTCTGGGTGGGAAGAGATACTTTCACCCACTCTTCTCACTTCACTTAGGCCGACTATGTCCCATTTGGTTTGTTTTAGCGCATATATTAGTTCTGTGAGATTTTCTTCTTTTTTCAGGGTAAGTACGTTGAGGGCTGCGACATAGATTTTTGAATTTGTTAGTTCGGGATGTTTACTGTTTTCATCGTTCGTTTTTTCTGTTGGAGGGTTGTGGTCTCTTTCCCCCACGATGACCACTCGGCTTGGGGGAGCTTCTTGTTTTTCAGTTTCCTTGTTAGATTTTTCGGTTGGTTTTGGTTTCCGTTTGCCGCACTTTGGTTGCTATTGCTTTTTGGAGGTGGATGGATTAGAAAGGGAGTTTGATCTGGACCGCATCATATCATAAGCATTTGTCCTGTTGAACTTGATTGATGATACTGTTGCTTTTTTGGTTGGTTGTTATCAGCAGATGGTGAGGCAGATGTCTCTCTTTTTCTCTTCTCTTGGTTGGTATTCTCTTTGACTATTAGTTTATCATATTTCAAAAATGCTGTATTACCCTTATTTCTCTCTTGGACTAACTCTGCTTGTAATGCTTTCCTCTTTTCCAATACCTCTTTCGAGAAATCCTCCGTGACATAGATTTTCTTGAAATTCTTTTTGTTTTTCATGATTTCGTTCTTTTTCCAATTATTTAAAAAGGAACATTTTACTGGCCTAGGCTTATCACTTTCTCTGTTTTTTCCTCCTATGCGATGAATTTTGTTGATCTCACAATTTTCTATATTGATGTTTAAATCATATTTTAGATTTTATTTGAATTTTTCTAGTAGATCAGCGGTGGATAACTCATTTTCCTCCAATCCAAATACTATTATGTTATTGTTTCTCTCCCCTCTTCTCAAATACTCTATCTCTTTTTCCAATTTTTCTACTTTGATTTTTAAGTTTTTATTTTCTTCCACGATAGGAATTAATTTCTCTTCCATTCTGTCCATAATACTTACTAAGTATTAGACTACTACATAATTATTATTACACTATATCTACGATATTTCATTATATAAAATACAAATTAATATAATTTTATTGGTTCTTGCTCTTGCGAATGGACATCGCATGAAACACAACTTCATTCAACGCTTTAGGATCTCGTTTTTTTTCCAATTCATCAGTGTTTTAACAAATACATGTACTTGAAATATTCAGAAAACTAAGCTCGTTTCTTCTTACAGATTCACATCCGAAGCGAAAGACAAACCGATGGGCGCGGGCATCCTCATAACAACCTACTCCATGATAACGCACGGGCAGCGTCGCAGCTGGGAGGCGGAGCAGACCATGAAGTGGCTGCAGGCGCAGGAGTGGGGGCTGGTGGTGTTGGACGAGGTGCATACTATACCGGCCAAGATGTTCCGGCGGGTGCTCACTATAGTGCACTCACATGCCAAACTAGGTAACTTTTAAAACTATATTTAGGCTAGCAACAGTTTGTTCGATTATTGGAGGCAGCCATCCGCCATTTGGACACGTTTGGCTTGAGAGGCAATGAGATTTGCGCGGTGTTGGCTAAGGCTTCAACTATACTGCGAGCATAGCGTGGGTGCGACGACGGGCGCGGAGTATCAAACACATATGAAACCGCTGTTTGCGTTCATATTAAAGTGACTAAGGCGGAGGGGCCTAGCGGGATAGACTTGAATTAGCACGCGTTTTTTTCACGTCCGCCTTAGCCCTAGCCACCATGCATTCACTGTGAACGCACACAGAGTCTTGCGCTTAAAAAGCACTTAATGACAGCTGCTCGGTTTCAAGGAACGCTCGAGTATTCCCTCTAGTGACATACCCCATAATACGAGCATTTAATGAGCAGCCTCATAAACGACGCCACAAATGACGGCCCTGTATTAATGTGTCTGAAAATATTATTTTATATTTGCAGGATTAACAGCAACCCTCCTTCGAGAAGACGACAAGATTGCCGATCTAAACTTCCTGATCGGCCCGAAGCTGTACGAGGCGAACTGGCTAGAGCTCCAAGCTAACGGGTACATAGCGCGCGTGCAGTGCGCCGAGGTCTGGTGTCCCATGACACCCGAGTTCTACAGGGAATATCTTATACAGAAGTAGGTTATACAAGGGCTTGTGTTTAACAAGACCTAGGTATTCGGGATAGGCGAGCCGGCTGGAGCTCTAAGGGGTTCATAACGCGCGTGCAATGCGTTTAGCTGTGTGGTGACGGCTTATAATTTGCACCACCCCAACTCATCCCGCGGGTGTCGTAAGAGACGACTAAGGGATATACGGGAGCAGGCAGCAGCGCCCCCTGCATAAACATTCTACCACCGAACTGCGATCCCCAACACACATGCTCAGCGTGAGGATTATGGACATTACCCCCATAAGCCAACAAGGCGCTTATCAGGGGGAGGCCTGCGTCCAGCAGTGGACCAACACAGGCTGTTGAGGTTGAGGTGCATTCCGCCGAGGTCTGGTGCCCCATGACACTCGAGTAATACTGGGAATATCTTATATAGAAGAAGGCCTTAGCATAAATACTAAGGCTTGTGTTTAACAAGACAGATTCAGGATAAAATCGCTGAGCATTGGATCGTAAGACTGTTTTTTCTTCACAGATTGATTAGCGAGGGTGCTACGGTCCAATATTTCAAATTTCAAACCCAACTATAATCTGTTAGCTATCAAAATTAATTGATCATTAGTTGAGTATTCCGGCTGTGTGCATAATGGCTGCCAAATTGAAGAGGAAGTCTTAGGGCGCTACCCCGACCCAAACCAGCGCCGCCGCTACGTATTTTTCGCATTATTATGTTAAACGAAGGAAATTTCAAAAATCAAGAACAGTTTCTCATAAGCTTTTTTAACGAGACTTAAAGTTTTATTTTGTATAGTGTGCAACACGTTAGTTCGTTACACACACGTTCACGTCACGTTAGTTCCAAAACTTCAAAGGCCAGTTTGTGATAGGTTAGACAAACTGGCTTGGACTGAAATTCCTTTGTTAACACTAGCTGCATTCTTACTACCCGTTGTCCTATTACCCATTTTCCCGTAGCAATGAAGCATTTTCCCGTGGTAAAAAGTAGCCTATTCATTAGAAATAATGTGGGGTTCTAAAGGTAAAAGAATTTTTCAATTCGGTCCAGTATTTCTGAGCCTATTTAATACAAACAAACAATCAAATCTTTCCTCCTTAAATTTTAGTAATACGA
The DNA here is from genome assembly GCA_949316285.1 of Eupithecia subumbrata. Taxonomy (NCBI): domain Eukaryota; kingdom Metazoa; phylum Arthropoda; class Insecta; order Lepidoptera; family Geometridae; genus Eupithecia; species Eupithecia subumbrata. The sequence goes on along the minus strand of OX438646.1, from coordinate 25,200,405 downwards.
TAAAATAGGTCGCACGCTAGTTTGGGTCCGGGTAACGCCTATAGATCTAAGTCCTACACATTTTAGCGAACTAAATAAGAAACGATAAATTGAAACAGTAGTAAATATCCACCATTTATTAAATCAAAATAACTCTTACAGGATAAACAAGAAGATGCTCCTCTACGTGATGAATCCATCCAAATTCCGCGCCTGCCAATTCTTAGTTCGGTACCACGAGCGGCGCGGGGACAAAACCATCGTGTTCTCAGACAACGTATTCGCACTCCGACACTACGCTGTCAAGATGAACAAGCCTTACATCTACGGACCCACCTCGCAAAGCGAGAGAATACAGATCCTGCAGAATTTCAAGTTCAACCATAAAGTGAATACGATATTCGTCAGTAAAGTCGCTGATACAAGCTTCGATCTGCCCGAGGCCAATGTGCTGATTCAGATATCGTCGCATGGTGGTTCTAGGAGGCAGGAAGCTCAGAGATTGGGTAAGGCTTTATTTCACTATCTTACTTAGTCTCAAGTACCGCCACAAATCTCACTGGTGAAGTGACTTTGTTCTTTCCAAGGAGCCATATTTGATTATACTTTCAAATTCAAATTCAAATCATTTATTGCAGGAAATATGGTCATAATACAGGGTCTTGAACATTAGAATAGTGTCACATACTTCACCAAAACACATTGGCATGCAAAATTTCTTATAAATAGGTACATCTGTAAATTGTATTAATTTAAATTGTAACAAGATTAAACCATAATTGAACAATACACATCAATAATGTTGATTACTACTTATTTCTAAATTTTAGTTCCATAAGTTCCCTAACACTATAAAAACCTTTTTCTATGAGCCATAATTTTAATTTTTTTGTAAATAATTTTAAAGGTAAATTTTTGATGTCATCAGGGATTTTATTATATATAGAGCCACACATGGCATAACAATTCTTACTATATAATGCTGTCTTAGGAGTCCTAGACAGAACAATTCTTTCTGAGTTACGTACACATCTAGGGTATATATCCTTAGCTTTAGTAAATAAATTCGAGTGTTCTTTTACAAATTTAGCAGCCTCTAGAATATACATACTGGGCAATGTTAGTATTTTTAATTTAATGAATAGAGGCCTGCACGACTCCCATGGAGGTATTCCTACAATTGCGCTTACCAGTAATATACTTGCTAAATAATTTAATTGTAATGTTTTTGATATTATAGTGTGTAGGCTCACACTCAGGGTAATTTCTAAGATTTTTATTTATATAATATAGTCCCATAGATATATATTTTTTATTATGCATATAAAACATCCAGAACACCCTGAACAAATATCTACAGATTGTACAAACATTTGTCCCGAGGCGGGAATCGAACCCGCAACCTACGTCGCAGGCGGACCTTCGCCCGCTGCGCCACAGAGGTCGTCAATAAAAACTGACTTAAATATCCCTTAGTCTTAAACTGTTTTTAAGTTTTGCGGGATAAATACTAATGCCTCTGGAATAAACCTCGGGATCCTCTATATGACTGCATATGAATCATTCAAATCGGCCCTTAAATGACGGAGAAATCGATTTAGGGGTCTATTTAGGGAGGGGCACGTCCCCTTGTGCCCCTGCCAGAAAAAAACCAGGATCTGCCCTTGCCTACAGCCTAACATAGAATCTCCTTCTTTTTCGAAGTCGGTTAATGAGTTACAGATTGGTTCAATCAGATGGTTTTATTCTTGGTTAATTTAATGAGCGAGGATGAATATGACATCAAGTGTCGTAAACTGCTATCATAAATCAATGTAATTTTTCAGGTCGTATTTTGAGAGCAAAGAAAGGAGCGTTGGCAGAAGAATATAACGCATTCTTCTACACACTAGTATCACAGGACACGTTGGAAATGGCATACAGTAGAAAAAGACAAAGGTTTTTAGTAAACCAAGGTTACAGTTACAAGGTAAAATTCTTCCATACAAAACAACGGAGGTATAGTCTAAAGTTTTTCTTTACATTGGATATGTAATGAATGCTGAATATGTTTGTAGGTGATCACGGAACTAAAAGGCATGGATACGGAGCCTGATATGTTTTACACTACTCGCGAAGAACAGGGAATGCTTCTACAACAGGTTAGTATCGTAAATTGAGGAAATTAAGTAATATATCCTGGCCGAATCTTTTGGCATGTTTCTTTTAAACCGTCTATACAGACAGATGGGTGTCAAAACCGGAACTTGCTTATCTGTTTATATCATTGTAGCTCCCAATCAGATTAACCGATTTTCATTTAGTCTTGTGAACTAAATCATGTGTAATTTTCTTAGCTATGTATGTCTGATCAAAAACGGTACAGTCTTTATAAGGCTTATGATGGTAAAATCGGTTTTGCGGTTTTTTTATTTTGTAAATTAACTCCTTGGTTTTTATTACCTTATTACTTAGGCGCTATGCAGGCAGAGCAATTTTAGTTAAAGAAACTGTCACTTATTAATATTTTTCGCATAAACTGGCCTTTAAGACACAGTTTAAGAAGAATTTATATGTAAACAGTTGCCTGTTGCCGTAATAATTGCTGTCTGGATAGCGCCTTATAGGTACCTATTTATTGCTTTATTCAAGCTTGTACAAAATGTATCATATTGCAGGTCCTAGCAGCATCAGAAACGGAATGCGAAGAGGAGAGAGAAGGCGGCGTGGGCGGCGGAGGAGTGTCCCGCCGCGGCGGCGCCCTGTCCTCCTTCGCGGGCGCCGACGATGCCTTGTACATGGAGCACAGGCGCCACACGTCACAAAACAAACACCCGCTGTTCAAGAAGTTCCGATACTAGCGTATGGATAGCCATCCTGCAGGCTGCGCCGATTCATGCATGACGAAGTATGAAATATTTAGGGCGCTGTAAAATAAAGTGTCGATATTGAATTTGAATAATAATTAACATTCTTTTAAACAGTTCCAATAAGGATATATACTCGTTCTACAAGCTCCGCCAATGAATTTTGTGAATAAATATACAGTAAATTCTAGGGTGACTGTATTATTCAGTGTCGACATTGAATTTTAAGATCGATTGTAATTTGTTTGTTAGCAAATTTTATTAGACGTGTACTAAATTTTTTTTTATTTCAGAGTAAATAACAGCCGTATTAATAAAGTATGACAGCCGAAGAATCTCTAAATATATGTGATTTGTAAAACGTATCTTTATTTAATTTCCCCATTCTTCCTTTCCTTCTCCCGATAGGTTTTATTTAGAACCAAGCTTAACACATTTTTTTTCGTTGCAGTAAAACGGAGACGGACGGAGGAGTTCCGGAATGGGCTATAATAGAGCTTCAGGGGCTAATCCAGACGAAGAAAGATGCCGAGGGACCTACCGTTGTCGGCGACCTTCACTTCTTCAACAGAAACCGTCATCCAGTTCTCATCTTAGGCCACCACGTCCTCAACGGCAAAGAAACCAAACTAGACCAACCTATGGCCGTCATTGAGAAAGTACTCATCGACGACAAAACTACTTACAAAGTTAAAGCTGTTGTTAAAAAGAAATTGTTATTCAAATCCAGACCTAAACCTATCATTTCTAATGTTGCTGAAAGATTGTGATTTAAGTTAAAATATTTTGGAATAAACGTATTATTAAACAATACGCTTCTTTTATTTTGCAATCGATCCTGTTTCAAGCCTAGTTTTGTGGACATTAAATACCTACAGATATACAAAACACAGCTGTGTGGTGCCGGCTTAGAATTTGCACCACTCCAATTGTTTCTGCGGGTGTCGTAAGAGACAACCAAGGGATATCCACCGGGGGCGGGCAGCAGCGCCCCCTGCAGAACAATTCTATCACCGAACTGCGATCCCCAACCCGCATTCCCAGCGTGGGGATTATGGGCATTACCTCCATGAGGTAAAAGCCTATCAGAGGGAGGCTTGCGTCCAGCAGTGGTCCAATACAGGCTGTTGAGGATACAAAACACAACAATTAGGTTCTTTTAATAATATAATTTCCATATTCACAATGTGAGATATGACATAATTCTGTCTTATTATTATCGTAGTATTATACCCAATAATAACTATGCACTACATTACCAATTAATTAGATGCTAACATACACAAGGTAGAACGTAGTCAAATACGAACAAAACAAAAGAGAACAGTTTGTGATTTTGAAGCCCTGACAATCAAATACAAACGCTGTGAGAAGCAAAAATTTTATAATACTAAAAAGATTTAGCTAAAACATCGTTAGGTCTAAATAAAAATAAGTATATAAAGCACAGTTCACATTCCGCTCTCTCAAAACAATTGTTATGTCACAACGTTAGAGAATAAATTCATAATCTTCAAAGTTATATGTATATAAGTGTGTTTTCATAACAAATCGTCAATCCATTGTTATTTTACAGTTAGCATTAGGTTTATTGCACATGAAGTTATAGTTAAAATACAGAATACATACCTAATAACTAGGACATTCTATGTATCAAAAATATGTTGGGTTTAATATCATAGATCTAAGTAAAATCTGTAGATATGGTACGTTCTCCCAGCGCTTACTCAACTAGCCCGTGTTACAACTACACGCAAACACTCGCTCACAGTTCCATTTCCAATCTTGTGCAATAAGTATAATGAACAAACACGAGGGCATTGCTGTAGTCTTTAATTAAGTCAATAAATCACACTAAATTACGTCTTAGCAAGCACGCGTAACACGAACGCTCCGACTGACTGAGGTGGGTGGACCTTATTGCATCTAATTTGAGCCTCCCACTTTCGAGAAACTAGTACCTTATCTCCCCTATGTTACTTAGATTGATGCTTTACATAAATTTCGTAAGTGTAGTTCTGCTGTAAAATAAACCCCCTCTGATGCAATCTTAGATACATGAATACTTTTATTAATAAAGGCACTTTATTTATGTAATAATTATGAAAGAATGATACTTCACCTAATGATAATCTTAAGTTCACAAGGATATAACAAAGGAAACGAAAGTACCTATAGTATTGCTTAAATAATAGAGAAGAAAATGTAAGAGAGGAATGAATACATTTTTGTAGATAAAAATATAAAGCCAATTCCATCATGAGAGAGTGTTTTTCTTATCTCTTGAAATGTTTGTTGTAGGTAGGTACCGTACCTACATAAATTATTTTTCGCTAGTGTGAATGTCCCTCACGAATGGAGTATATAGTATAAATTATAAAGAAGCAAAGCTTAATAGATGTCTGGCAAAGTTCATTTTTGTATGATCATCGACAGTACCCATTATTTCAATAGGATGTTTAGCTCAAACTTTGGCTGTGAACAAAAATATTATTATTTATCTCTAAAACTAATAAACTCTAAAACAAAGTTACAAACAATTTTACCGTAAACGTAAAACAATAACTAATCTTAAATTAAACCTAATAACATGATGCGTTATTCAAATATTAATGTGCATCTCAAACACGCACCTAAAACTTCACTCCGATAAAATAATGGGGCTACCTTCAACCAGTCCAGTCTTTTGATAAAACTCTCAATATATACGCTTTACTTAACTTGACCCACAAATACTAATAAAATTTCGATTCACAAACATTATGCATTATTATTAAATATTTTGCAGTATAGCTTCTGTGCCTACGTTATTGCGTTCATGAAAATCTTGTATACTAGGTATCTGATTTTGCTACGGGCACTTTGCAAGTGCCATAAATATTCTGAATATTGTGCTATTGAAAATTTACTTCCGACATCTGGTTCTATTTCATAAAAATAATTTTCTAATTGGTCGAAATCATTGGAGACTCTACCAGTCATACATTCGTACATAAACGATCAGTCCATTATTAGGCGGGGTCCATTCTGGTGCGCAGTAAATTCATACCCTCATCAGAAGTCCAGTAGTTCACCAGAAGATCTCGTTCCTTGTCAAGACACGCTTGGAATGTGGACGGAGATCCTTTCTTCAAGCTGAGAAGTTGTTTCTTCAGCTTTACATTCTGAAAATAAAAGAAAAGCTGTCTAAATGTATTGTATTGGTAAGGTATGAATGAACTTTAACACCGTAATATCAATAAAGAACCAAATTAACTGTTACTGTGTTAAGATTAAGATTTCAGATTTCAGATTTATTTATTCACCATCTTATAACAATTTGTGTTATATTAGGTAAGTCAAAGAAAAGTCATTTACAGTTTTAAATAAATACATATCTAAGTACATTTTATGAACTCTGTATTATAGAGATCTATACCTATACTTAATAATTAAATTACTATATTCTAGATTGATTAAAAATAATAAATCACAAAACAATTCCATAAATGTAACACAAATCTGTCACTATCTCCAATTAGTTCAGTTTTTCTCATTAAGATACAAATAAAATATTTTAATTCTCAAACTTAAGCATTTGTTCTTAAGCACAAATTTACAAGGTTATCTTATCACTTCATTAGCTGAGTGACCTATTAATCAAGTACAGTTAAATATCAACTACAGCAAAGACAGCTCAAGTGTAATGCTTGTTATTAAAATTATATTTCTGTGTGCACTTTCCATAACCGCATGCTCAAGTGGGGAGGAACCCACCCTGTACTACTATGGCTTAGTAAGTACATAATCATATCAGTGTAATTTAATTCAAGGATAGAGACCATTAAAATAGACTTCTTACGTTTGTGTTCACCAATAAATAATCGGACACTAAGGCTGCTTTGTCGGTTAACGTTGACGTTTAATGTATGAAAAGTTGAGTCAAAAACGTTAAAACAACTGTTTAAAATTTAACCATCTGTTGGTGAACTCGGGTCTTACTGTACTTTGATTACTGGTTTACAAACTTGGAATGCATTTTGAATTGATGATACTTAAATCAATTGAGATGTCATTCTAAATAGTTTTGATAAACACATTTGATTGACAAAAGAAATCAAAGTAACTAGCTTTGAAATTCTATCGAAAAAAATATCGTGCAGAATCTGCTTAAAACTACTTATAACCAAAAACCTGCTTGAAAATTGAAATGCATTATGTATTGATAATACTTAATTAAATTGAGGTGTCAAAATAGTTTTGGTAGTCAGAATGACAAAATAAACCAAATTGAGTGGCTATTACTGAATTAAATTGAGATGTTTGTCTTATTAGTTTTTTTATGACGACCTGTGGCGCAGCGGGCGAAGGTCTGCCTGCGACGCAGGAAGTTGCGGTTCGATTCCCGCCTCGGGACAAATGTTTGTACGATCTGCAGACATTTGTCCAGGGCGTTCTGGATGTTTTCTATGTGATATAGCTATGAAATGCCATCGAAAAAAATATCGTGCATAATCTGCTTAAAACTATTTATTACTAAGTACCTAGGGGATCGAATAGGACTAAGAAAATAACTTTATCAATCTTAAAGTCACTTAAAACGGGATATTTACCATGATTTGAGTTTTGAGCTTTCCAATCAGTTATTCCGTGATCAGGCGCATGTAACTGCGCCGAAATATTGGAAAGCTCAAAACTCAAATCATGGTAAATATCTCGTTATAAGTGACTTTAGTGTTAATAACCATCATGGATTTAAAAGTTTTATCAATCTTAGGCCCATGTCTGGCAGAAGACGGTTGTGGACTCATTATGATGGTGATTTAATTTCCATTCGAACACTACAGAATAAAACCTTGTGGATGTTAGGGTCATTGATGAGATCACATTAAGAGGGCTCAATGCGCGCCATTTTGTGAAAAGGATAGGCAATTAGGCATAGGATTTCACGTTCATAGAAGCGGGTTCATAGGACCCTACGAATCAAAACATAAGTTATTCCAATAGACCGCAGGGTTCCTGAGATCTCGTATAAATTATGTGCGAAACAGTGCACTTTTATGATTTTTATTTTTTTGTCTCAATTTGTACCTATTAATAATTAATATAATTATTAAAATTTTAATTTTAATTTTTTTTATTTATATTTTTATACATTCAATGAACTAAAGAAAAATTGTTGCATTTTATTTAACTCGAGTTCCCGTGAGTACTGAGATATGGGCTCAGTTTGACAACCAAACCCGGTAGGTTCGTCCCTTAAATCCTAAATGTTCCATTTGTTAGGAAGAGAACGAGCGAAGCCTGCCATCATGCGCAGAGCACCAGGCATGCTCAGCGCTGATCCAGCGGTACTGGCGCCCGACGGCTCTCGTGAGACTTTGCCGCTGCGGCCGGCGGCAGCGGTGCGACGAGCCCGCCGACGCAGATAGACTTATGGAGATCAATAACCGTGCTCACATGCAGGTATCAAACTTTCTACTTGTATTGTTAGGTAAGTAGGTCATTCAGGTCATTGGCTATAGCTAAAGGAACTGGCACTATAGAATGGATACACTGAAGGTGAAATACTTTCAAGTACGCGATCGATTGAATGCTCGATGCTGCCCATTTGTAATTTAGTACATTGTACATCAAGGCGAGAAAGTGCCCAATTCCTATCGAGTTTCATTTGAGCCGCCGTTCACACGAGGTAGGAATCGCACTTTTCCCCCGAGTGATACATAGTGCTTTGTATTGTAGGTACCTACTACACCTTTGAGGAAAATCATCGTTTTAGAATCTTCAAAATCACTCGAGTAACTTCATATTGTAAACTCAAATGTAGCAATAAATACACGCGCGTGCGATTTTCACATGGTTCTCTTTTGAATTATTGTTCCGAATACGGAAGAGGACTATAATCATATGGCGGATTCGGAGTAAAAAGTTTTTGTTTTTTATTACCTTACCTTAATTATTAAAAAATAACTCTTTAGAAATGGATTTCCATTTACACTTTTCTCTTCCTAAACACGTGAGAAATGAAATCCTATAGATTTCCGTCCGGCATTTGAGTACGCCTGCAATGACGTACTTTCTACCTTATATTTGGAAAAGGAATAAGTAACTTTCTGAGCAGATGTAGTAGAAAATACTTTCTTTTCCAGTTCTGTCTTCCAACCACCAACTGGCCTGTGTGTTCAGTAGACGAGATGCCACTAACGGTGATCACGTCATACGACCAGATGAATCCGGACGAGATTGAGAAACAACATCACCAGGAAGTAGAACTTCGACCGCCAGAAATCACCGTCAAATGCAAATGTCGGACTCCGAACTACTGGAAGCTAAACTCGACGATTGGGAGTACTCGAGTGTATAAATGTGCCTCTCTCCCTCCTTGTACGACAGACGAGTTTTGTGGGAATGTCAACTCTGATTTGAACGCTCTGTATCAATCTTGTTTGTGCCCGAAGCACCATATATGTGTGCACAATGGAGGAAGGCCGCGCGTTCAGTTGTCCGAGCTTCTGTATAGAGGGAGTGGATGGAAAGCCTATTGTCAGAGGTTTGAGCCAGATAGTGATTACAGCTATGAAGATAACTAATTTATTAGTCATTTTCCTCAATCTTGAAGTTAATTAAACAACATAGCAGGGTCTTGTAATTTTAGAAACATCAACAGAACGCCATCTAGGAGTAGGTACGGCCTTCTTGACATACTATAAACGTTGCTTACTTTTCGAAAAACATTGCTTTACCTAATGTTTTGTTTTTCGAAGAAAACAAAATATTTTGCTTAGCAATTGCATAAGATTATGGAAAGTTAGGCTGAAAACCCATGTTGTTTATAGGGTTTTGTTATGCTTGGCCACTGTAAGATTTCTGCCCTACAACTTTATATCACAGCGCTAAGAGATTATATAAAATAAAATAAAAGAAGATTATAATTGACAGAGATTAAACTGATGGTATTTCAACCTTAAAATCACCTAGACCGTATATTTACCGAGATAAGTAATGCTTTAGGTTAGCCATGATTTTCAGAATTTAGATGTAAACTCACCTCAAATGGCTGAGTAGCGATATCCATAGCGATGGCTCGCACTTGCTGCTGGAACCGTTCCGGCCAGACGAGTCGACTGATGAGGCCGCCCCGGAGCGCCTCCGATGCCGACAACTCTCGTCCGAACACAATCAACTCGTTGAGCTGGAACAGGAATAAATATATGTTTATTAATCAATCCATTCTAGTCAAAACTAGCCGAGCAACGTTTTGCTGATTGCCTAAAGACTTTCATTATATATCACAGTTGCTAAGCACTGTAACATTAAATTTAACGACCTCCGTGGCTGCAAGATGTAGAAGTGCGGGTTCGATTCCCGCCTCGGAACACGTTTGTGTACGATCTGCAGAAATTTGTACCGTTGGACTGGGTGCTTTCTATGTCTAATAAAAAAATCTATCTATGTATATAATGTATTAAATATATCAGTTATCTAGTACCCATTACACAAGCTTTGAGTAGCTTTCTTTGGGGCTAGATGGTGCTGTGTGGATTGTCCAGCATTATTTATTTATTTATATTAAAGCTAAGTCACTTTTAGAAGCCAAACGGTTTGGTGATTGCTTAAAGACTTTCATATAGGTACACATAACACAGTTGCTAAGCACTGTAACATTAAAAATAAGTCACTTTTAGAAGCCAAACGCTCTAATAACAATTGGCTACAAACCCTCTGCTACGACGCTACCGAAGAATTACTTCGAATACTATGTTGAAGGGCGTTTTTACTATTACGTGCTTGTTTATAATTGTGTTTTAATTTATGTTTTTTAAACAATTACATAAATCTTTTATGTTGGTAAACCTTTTCTGATGTGTAAATCTGACCTCTCCCTTCGACTATTTTATTAATAATAATGTCCTCCTAGCCGAATTTAGACCACGGCGGCCAGCCTCATCGGAGACTAGCCAGATGCGCAGGACATATTATAGTGCACAAGTGTGTGCGCAAACACAGGTGCACTCTCTATTCCTTCACTCTCATAATCCGATGGGACGACAGACCGACACGACCTATCTTATTAATATTACAAAGGCGGAAGTTTGTGAATGAAGATGTGAACATGATTGTTACCTAGAACTCAAAGGCCTTATTAATGAACCTTGATCAGTTGTCGAACTATGCTTGAGAGACGCTTTTCTATGGCATAAATGTTACTCAAGACTGAGAAAGCTACTGGATAGATTTAATTAGGTGTACAGGAAAAACATTCATCATCATCCTAGCCTGGCATGCACTGCTGGGTAGGATGAACATTATCCAACCTAAATATTAGCCGACTACGGGAATGACGCGTGCGAAGCTGTGGCCAGAAGTGAATCTTATTTCAGACCTAGTCCAAATTACACATCATTAAATTGGTTTAAACATCTCACTAGAAATTATTTGATGGGTGTATTTTAATGGTGTAGACGACCATTGTGACAAATGTTTGTACGATCTACTGTTTTATCAGCTACAGATTCAACCTCCTGCACCACTATTTGAGTCGAACCGCGCTCTGGTTACTAGAACGCCTTCAAAATACCTCAGCCTTCGAGGACTCATGCATGAGCTTGAGTGTCAGCGCTAGATTATGGAGTCGTCACATTCTGTACGATCTACAGATATTTGTTCTGGGTTTTCTATGTATAATAAAACAATATCTATCTATCAGTGTACCAATAACACAAGCTGTTTACTTTGGGGCTAGATGATGCTCTGGATTGTCCAGCATTATTTATTATATCCTGAAACTTACCAACTCCTGAGACAGAGCTCTTGAGCTCAGAACTCCCGCGCCCGGGTGCATGACCGAATTGCTGCATTCTGCCAGAGAGAAGGTGGTAGATTCACTCGCCAAAAGTACATCACTGAGGGCCGCTATCGCCAGACTGAAGCCTTGGATCTTGCCTTCCACTCCAATCACAATCAGTTTACTGTGATTTTCCAGTGTTTGCATTAGCAATCTGTAAATAATATTGTTTTTAATAAGTAAATCAGAGGAAAGGGACGCCTTTGCATTGCAGTGAGACACAACAGGCATATAATAATAAACAAGAATAAGTCACATCTTAAAGCAACTAAATAGTATTTGTTTACCTTGCATGGTCAGCAATATCACAAGCAATATCATGATGTTTCCCATCTCCAACAATAGGGTTCAAATCCAACCCTGAACACAGATTTCCACTTTCTGACGTTATCAAAGTGACAGTTGTATCTTTATTTGAGTCTACCATCAAAAGGATATTTTGCAAAACTCTCATTATCTGAAAACAAACAATTTCCAGTGCCATTATTGATTGAAGATAACCGAGCTAGCATCTATACTAAAAAGGCTTATCATGAATGACCCATGTTAATTCAGCTTTTTTTCTTACCTGGACGTTAAACAAGGACCCTGCTTTCCGAATGCATATTTCTGCTACCTTTTGATTGAAGTTTACTGTAACATCAGTTGAGACTTCCTCAACTGGCACTACCTTTTTCATTTTAGCAGGTTTATTAATTGAGAATGAAGACAGTTTTCTCTTATTTAGGGCCAGGGAAAGCTTGGAGTTTAGTTTCTCTTTAATGGACAGACAATCACTTTTATTCATTATGGATTCTCTTTTTGGAGTCTTTTCTGCCATAAATAAGTTAGAATCTGTTTTATCAGCTACAGGTTCAACCTCCTGCACCACTATTTGAGTTACAACAGCGCTCTGGTTGCTAGATCCGCCTTCAACGTCACTCAGCCTTCGGGGACTCATACATGAGCTTGAGTATGAGCTGGACGAGTGGCGGCGGTAGATTATCGAGTCATCTGCACTATGGTTTTCAAAATCCTCACTAACAGCTGGAGATTTAATGGACCCACCCACAGAAAGTCTTTGCTTAGAGCCTCCATGCTTTTTGGACTCAAGCTCCTCAGTCTTCACTTTACTTTTTCTTTCACGGAATTTCATTTCTTTAGTGTCAGGAGTGTTACTTTGAATGTTTTTGATAAATTCAGCTTTACTCTTCATGTTTTTGTTGCCTTTTAGGGCTTCTGGAGTCAGCTGACAAATCATGTTAACAGCACCTTCGTCCATCAGTAGTTTATCAATTTCTGTGAGTCTCCTGTGGGATTGCCTGTTGGTCTTTGGTTGAGGCTTCTTCCATTGCATTTTGGACTGTGGAGATTTAGTTTTGACTACCTGAGGAGTCTGATCTGTTTTTACTTTCTTAGGAGAAGCCTGAGCTGTGTCTTTTTCAGGTAGAGGTTCTTTTTCTTTTTTCACTTGGACTTTATTTGTTTTAGTGAATGTGTCTGGGTTATCAGGATCATAGATAACTTTCTTTTTTATTACTCTTGATTCTCTTGACCTTCTCTGTGGCTGTGTTTCATCTCCACTTCTTCTGTTGGGTGTTAGTTCATCATTTACAGAAGTATCTGCACTTTTGGGTGTCTGTTCATCTCCTCCAGTTTCTTTTGGTTTAGCTTCGTCCTGGACTACTACAAGTTCTTCTGTGCTCTCAGGTAAATTTTGACTTTCATCTATAATTTTGTTTGGTTCATGGTCATTAAGTTCATCATCACTCCAGTCCTGCACCAAAGAATTGATGATACTCTCTTTTTTTGGTTTTGCTTCTTTTCCCTTAGACTTAGCTTCATTTGGAGTTTTGTTTGAGTTCATTTTATCAACTGCTTTGCCTTTCCCTTCTTTTGGGACATTTTGTACAGAAACACTTTCAGTTACTTCCTCTGTTGCATCTTTAGATATATTTTGTGAGTTATTTAATTCATTCACTTTTCTTTTTGCTCCTTTAGAAGTATTTTGTGAGGTTGTTGTTTCAGCAACTTTTCTCTTTTCTTTAGTAGCATTTTGTGTATCATTTGTAGAAGTATTTAGCGAGGTTGTTGTTTCAGCAACTTTTCTTTTTTCTTTAGTAGCATTTTGTGTATCATTTGTCTCGTCAACTTTTTCATTTACATCTTTTGAAGTATTTTGTGAAGTGCTTGTTGCATTAGCTTTAGCTTTTATTTCCTTGGCAGCAACAACTTTACTTCTTGTATCTTTAGAAGTAGTTACAGAAACTGAAATAGTTGTATCATCAACTGGGTCTTTAGGGGCATGTTGTGAAATAGCAGTTTCCTCAACTTTTTCCTTTGAAGCATGTTGGGAGCTGTTCCTCTTGGGTTGCTTTTTTTCTGGTTTCTTAGGTGAGTAACGACTACGTTTCTTTGACTCGCCTCCCTTCAATCTGTTAAGCTGCTGCATAGCCAAGTGTTCTTCTAATTTCTTACTTTCAGCAATGAAGTTTTCTGAAATCACCTTTCGAGACTGCTCTGTGTCATTTCCTTCTAGGATATCTAGTAGTTCTTCCTTATTAAAAACTTCCTGCTCACAATTATTATTTTCAATGGGTTCAGGACCATCAGTTGAGCGAAGCACTTCACTCAGTTCTATATTTTGGCCAAGTTCACTCAAGATATTGCTACTATCAGGTTCTTCATACACTTCTAGATCAGCACTATTATTTTCAATGAATATTTCAGTTTCAAATGATATATTTGCGGAATTGTTTTCTACGATACCATCAACTTCTACCGATTCTTCAATGACTTCCGTTTCAAAGGAAATGTTGTTATCGTCTACGCTATCGGCGTTAGTCGATTCCGGCTCAAAAGAATCAGCAGGTATTTCAGTTTCCTCAAATTCATTTATATATTCGGGATTGTCTGATGCTGGGTGTATCTCAGTGGTATTCTCGTACTGCACATATTCTTCTTCCATTTTAGTAACTGATTCAGCCGCAGCATTATCGACAGTAGTGTCATCCACAGGTTCTTGTTGTTCGTTTTTCAAGCCCACCTCCTCCGACTCGGCGACTCCGTTTGATGTGTGACATACATCCGTTTCAGCTGATGTATCTACGTTCATAGCGACCACTTCAACGGAATTATCTTTATCACTCTCCTCTGAAGCCCTTTGCAGTGAAGGCTCTTCTATTCCTTCCATAGTCGTAAAGAAAATCGGTGCCTAACTAAATTCTGTAAGAACCACTTCGAATCCAAGGATAACCTAATTAACTGTAACGAAACGAATGCATATAATTGCTTTGCACAATACACGGAATTATATTTTGATTACATTTTAGTCTTTTCTCCAAGGGCTTGTATTTTTCTTCGGTAAAAGCGCAAATTGAAAAGTTTTCACGAAATAAACTCGTCCAACTTTACGTTGCGTCGGATGGTCTATGTTGTCTCTGGTTAGAGAAAAATAAGTCATTGTCAAATGTCAAAAAATTCTGCTATCTGTCAGAACCGGTCCGTCCGGTAACAATCCGATCCACTTGTTTGTTTATAATAAATTATTCAAGGCAGGGACGCGTCGCGTCGTCGTCGTCGCGCCGCCGCCGTCGTCGTCCCTGCCAAATTACGTGACGTGATGTTATGTATCATGTACGTATTTGATTAAAAGCCTCCACACACAGAAGCCGTGGCCGGGCCGGAGGCGAAGGCGTGCGAGTTGTATCATATGAATATTATGAAAGACTGCACACACACCGCAGGCGGTGGCGGGCCGGCGGCGGCGGCTCAGTGACAATACAGTCGGCGTGCGTGCGCGAAGCGGCGCCGCGGCGGCGGGGCGCGGCGCGCAGCTGAACCGCAACTTATCCTCAAAAACCTGCACTTTTTATTAACGCGTCTGTGGGGGAGTGGTATAACATGGCATTGGCATGGCGTTGAAGAGAAAAATGGGTGAACTGAAAAGACGTGTTTTTCTAGGTTTTTCTGCACAAAGTAGTATTAAGCCTTTACCCAGCAGCAGAGATTTTGAAGCGCGTCTTGTCTCGCGCGATATGTCGCGATTTTGTGTCACGATTCCTTACACACAGCTGCGTTTTGTAAGCGCGATTTCTTGACGCCGTGCGCCGGCGGGCGGCGCGGGCGCGGCGCCCCGCCCGCCAAAACACAAGACGTAGCTGTGTGTAAGATGCAATGCGTCCTAATCCTAATCATAGGCGTAGCCAGGTTTTAGTATCGGGTTGGGGTCTCGCATAGCAAGAGTTACTGTTCCCCATTAATTGTAAGACCTTGTTTCATACCTCATACATAGCATGATTCTAAGTCAACGGGAAGTAGGGCGTGGACGTGGACGTGGCCGTGGGAGCGCAAAATTTTAAGGTCACATACCAGTGGTGCCGATACTAAAAATGAAATGGGATGGGATGATAATATCTTTTATTCTTAACTTTTGGGCACTTCGCACTCGTTGTTTCTATGGAAACGTTTAGAGCCGTCACACACAGAAACCGTGGCCGACCCGGAGGCGAAGGCGTGCGAGTTGTAATGCGTGAATTTATATGAGAGACTACACATACACCGCCGCCGCCGGGCGGCGTGTATGTAGTCGCTCATATAATTTCACGCATTACAACCCGCACCGCACGCCTTCGCCTCCGGCCCGGCCACGGCTTCTGCGTGTGGAGGCTTATAGAGGTGATTTCTATCCCATGGGAACTGATTTATGGGATAAAAAGTAGTCTATGTTTGATTCCAGGATTATAATTACCTGTATACAATATCAGCCCGATCTGTTCAGTAGTTTTGGCGTAATGAGGTAACAAACATCCATCCAAACTTTAACATTTTTAATATTACCTATTATTTAATTATTGGTTTCCACTAAGCTTGA
Organism: Eupithecia subumbrata; assembly: GCA_949316285.1. NCBI lineage: Eukaryota > Metazoa > Arthropoda > Insecta > Lepidoptera > Geometridae > Eupithecia > Eupithecia subumbrata. The sequence goes on along the minus strand of OX438646.1, from coordinate 25,183,904 downwards.
ACCTCCACAAATAAAAAAATCCTAAAAAAAATGCAGCTGTAGACAGTGACAGTAATCCAACATTCGAGTGAACAGCTGACAGATGATTAATGCCAACTTGCCAAGTATCAAAAACCCGCAAAAACCAAAGCCTTTTCGTCTCGTCTCTCTGTTGATGTTTTTTAATTATAAATTTTCCTTTTCTTCGAACGGCTCGGATGTATTAATTTTCTATAAAATAAAATACGAATTACCGGTAAACCTGCATTCTGAATAGTCGCTATGAATATCCTTCCGAAAAAAAGATGGCACGTAAGAACCAAAGAAAATATAGCGAGAGTAAGGAAAGATGAAGCAGAAGCTGCCGAGAAAGAAAGACAGGAGGAATTACGGATTGAAAATGCTGATCGAGAAGCTCGACTTAGTGTGTTGAAAAATAAAAGTAAACAAAAACTTATTGAAGCTGGCGTGTCAGCTGCACACTCAACAGACTCCACTCCATCCCAAGCCCAGCCTGACTGTGAACACATTAACTTATTTGCTGACTATGATAAAGCTGTCAAAACTAGTAACAAAGAACATGACAATGAATTAAAAGGAACCAAAGAAGACTATGAAAAGAAAATAGGCTACCTTACTTATCTTGGACAAGATACAAATGAATCAACAAAAAAGAAAAACTGGTATGAAGTAGCTCCTGAGTCATCAAGGTTTACAAGATCGGATGAAATAAAAGAAACATACACTAAACTAGTTCTGAAAGATGAAGATGGTAAACCCAAAAGCAATAAATTGGACATCAAGAATGGAGAAATTGGATGGAAATCAAAGCAAAGGGAGGATCCTATACATTCATTTAAAAAGTTTTGCCATGGAAAAACTATTAAAACTAACAAAGATACTTTCAAGGAAAGATGTCATAGAGATAAATTGGATGATAAAAGTAAAAAAGATGATAAGAAAGACAAACTTCAAAAACTGAGAGAAGCACGCCTCAAGCGTGAGAGAGAAGAGAAATATAAAACAGAACTATTTCTAACTAAATTAAATGGTACTACTACTAATGATGCTAAATTATCAACTAAAGAACCTGAGACTAGCAGAGTAAAGCCAAAATACAACTCTCAATTCAATCCTGAACTTGCCAGGCAAAACTACAGATAGGTTTCAGAGAAAAACTAAAGCTGTTTTAGAATATATTTGTAATTTAAGCATACTTTCAAACTATTATAATAAGTTATATTTCAAAATAAAATTTATAAATTATTATAACATAATTTCATTACATTTTTAATATTGGTGTGAATTCAGATGTCGCCAAAACTAAACTAATTTGGCAGCACTAAAAATGAAGCCTTCCTTTTTTGTTTAGATTGTTATGAAGGATGGCAACATTTTAAGAACATTCAAATTTAGTTTTTTTTGGTGACAACTGAATTAACACTATCAATTGCTGCGTCAGCTGTGTTCTTTGCAAGGACATTATTATTCACACTGCCTTTATTTGCAATATATGAGTAAATAACATCATAGGCAGTTTGTTTTGCAATTTTTTAAAAGAGTAATGGAATGTTTCACAGAACTGCTCCAGAATTCTCACATAATAGGCTCCTTCAGTTGGCATCTCGGTATATTTCAATCTGAAAATTAATAGTATTTTAAAACAAGTTGGATTTTATTAAGAACAGTCTTTTTATGCTTACTGTGGAACATGCGTAAGCAGCAAAACTATAGGTTGATTTTGGTAATGTCAATAGACTTCTAAACCACACAACATTGATTGGAAGTTTGTCTTAGCATAAATTTATAGCAAACGGCTTTGTAAGCTGGGTCGCAAAATTACTTATCTACTCCAACTAAATTACTCCTGGAATGTATAGATTACATGAAGCGGCCCGCTAGAAGCTTGTGTACTTTGTATTCAATGAAAGTGTTAAAGAATAAGAAGAGTTACTTACTTGATGTAGTTGCACATAAAATCAACAAATACATCAACATTTTCAGTCTTTGTCTGATGCAACAGGGTGTAAATTCCAATGATAAGAGGGTAGCCATCAATATTTTCCCCTATTTTTCGTGATATGAGGTCACCTGAAAGAGGAAAATTTATTAGGTACAAGAGAGGGGATGTCCCTTAAAATAGGGCAGCTTTTTGTAAGGGGCGTCACTGTCACTGGCAAATGTAGCGCCGCTCCGTCCACTGCTGAACGTGAACGGAGGCAGCCTTGAGGGAAGCACGTTAAAGGTCGACAAGCGGTTTTGCCGACTAATTTATTTGCTTCTTTACTAAATCAATCAATCAAAAATGACTTGTAAGGCCTATACGGGAACGAAAAATGCGGCCCCATTATTTATTTTCTGTCTTCTATGTATTATTTATTAATGATGTCAGTAATTCTTACCTGTAGTCAAGCACATTTGCAGTTTAGACAGCTGAGATATAAGAACAACAGCTAATAACCTCCCCATATCAACATGCAGGAATTCCTGGATATTCTTGACATATATTTTATCATACGGGTCGTAAATTCCGGCTCTCAGCAAATAGTCTTCTAGGTTGTGAAGGAGCTCGGGGGAGACTTTGGGTTTTTCGTCATCAATTTTACTTGCTTTTAGTTCAAGTAGTACGGCTCTGAAAATATTTTTAAAAAGTTAGGTAGGTAGGTACCTACTTTAATTTACGTCAACTCACGACAGCAATTGTCTCTTCGTAAGTTTGGCCCGGTACAGCCAGGTGAATTAAGTCTGGTCTACTGGGTGCTATAGTGAAAGTTGTGCTTAATTCACCCAGCTGCACCGAATCTACCCTGCGTAGCACTTAATGCACCCAGGTAAGGTGAATTAAGTCTACCGGGCCGTAAGATTAAACTCTAGTAGAAATATAGGTACATGACTAGTTTCTGACCGCGTGTTCGCAGGCGTCGTTTCTTTGAAAATGTTCAAAAGTTATTTCTATCCTATGGGAACTGAAATACGGGAAAGTAAAAGTAGCCTATTTTATTTCACCTAAGTGTGTGCAAAATTTCAGCCCGATCTGTCAGTTGTAGTGTCGTCAAGAAGTTACAAACATCCATCTATTTATCCATCCATCCAAACTTTCGCATTTATATTGTTATAGGTAAACACGATACTCTGATTTAGGCAGAACTACCTTGACCGTTTCTAAGTGTACATTTATTGTATTTATGGAAATAAAAAGTTGATTTTGACTAGAACGAATGTTAAACTTACTCATTGAGTGTCCTAAGAGACGCTTCTAAATGTGCGGAATCGAATTTGCAGCTTGTGTTAAGCTGGTATGCAATGTGCTTCCTGATTATCTGCAAAGTTCCAATTAAGACCAGAACATCCGTAATCTGTTGGGTGGTTTTACTCAACTTTGCTATAATCGGATCGATATCTTTCATAGACGTTTTAGGGCTTATGAAGATCTTGTCCTGATTGGCTCTGAAAATGCTCTGTATATTCAACATCTGATTTTTTATCATAAACGCGTAGAGCATATCTAGGCCGTGTAAACCCACGACGCCGATGGCTTCGTTTAGTTTCGAAAATGTTTTCGTATTTATGACTTCATGTTGAGTTTTTACGTCGAACCAGGCTGTGCATATGCCCACGTAAGTGCAGATTCTGAAAGAAAAGATACCTCAATCAATAACTTAAGACTATGGATGGCCCATAGCCAATCGTGGATGGAAACCTTTGTCCTCAAACGTAGCTAACGTGTAAATTCTTAAGCCCCGTCGCACATGCCCCTGTTATATGGCTCCCTAACAGATGACCCGATTTAGTTTTATTTTTTAAAATTCATCTTTAAGGCCGTATTCCTGCAGCAGCAGGCGTAAGGCCCAACGCGCGCCTGCGAAGCCACCGCGCTCGTGTTTTTTGTAGTTATTTAAACATAGTGACTAAGAAAATCATTTTATTAAGTCATTCTCTGCGAATTTGTTTAGAAATATTAAGTGTCTTTAGTTAAATACAAAAAAGTAAAATTTCAGTAATTCGCTAGTCATAATAAACACTATAAAAAAGGGGTAACTTTGGGATTTTATTTTATCGAGTGAAGTTCATTAGATCTTGTAACTGAATGCGATTTTGACTAGACTAGATCCTTAAGTAAGAATTTTAAACATTATTTTCTAAGTCGCAGATGATTTTAAAAAACACAAATTTTCGGCCACTGTTGGACTATCAAGCCTTAACGAGTGTGTAACAAACAAGCCATGTTTGATGAACATCGGTGCAGCAGTTCTATTGCTTCGACTGTATTCATTTCAGACTCTAGTTTCAAAGTAGGCAAGGGTTCCGAACTTTAATAAGGTTCCTTTTTTTCCTTTTTTAAAGCCGGCACTGACCGGTGACACAGGAGGTACCATTCGCAGCGAGCATTAGACGTTACGCCGAGTGCTAAAATCTGTCTCGTTGCTCGTTGCGAGCGCCTTCTTGCCCTGTATTGCACGAACGCTCGCTGTGTGACACGTTACATTACGCCCTGTTACACCGGTTAGTAGACACCCTGCTTTAGACCAAAAGTATTGTACCGTACGTAACTAATCAATCAAAATAAGCATTAGTTTCCTAATACCTTGCGTCCACAAGTTGCACCAGCTGCCTCGCCAGGCTGCCCATGAAACCCGCCGAGGGGCTGTACAGGGTGACTCCTTTACGCCAGCTGATCTCCTTTGCAACACTGTCTTTGATGATAGCTGATACCTACATATACATATAGAATTAGTTTCTTTTATTTCGTACAGATTTGGTATGAATAACAAGTTTTCCAGTATTGTGTTGTGATTTAGTTGATTTAGTATGTGTAGATATAACTAAACTACTAAAAACTTATATAAAACTAGCTGTACCCGCGACTTCGTTCGCTATTGACATACCTGCCGACTAATTAAGTTCACATTTAACCATAGTTTCTCTCATGTTAGGCCATTTGCTCAGTAAAATGTAGACATAAATATGTTTAGAGGTGGCAGAATAAATATGTTCTTTATTTTTTTGGTTTTTGCACTTATTTTTTTACTTGCAGGATCAACTATTTATAATAAGTACCTACTTAAAAGTATAGAATACCTGAATTTGCCAGATCCGTAGTCCATGAATGTTAATATAATCTTGTATGTATTCCAAAGATCTCTTGTAACCATCCATGCTTTCCGATAGTTTCTGCAGTCTTGATAATAGATTGCTTGCACTGAAAACCGCTTTCTTTCCTTGCGGCTCAATGAATTCCTCGAACTTTTTGCTGATATGTCGCTCTAACTCTTTCAAAAGACCATCTTCTAATAACTCGGCGGGATCAACCCTTATGACACCTACTAGAGTCGACCTCATGTCCAAGATTCCTGGAAATAGCACATAGAATCACTTTTAACAGGATATTAAACCTGATTTGTAGTGTTTTGAGTTTCCTTATATTTCGGCAAAGTAGCATGCGCCATGGAATAACGTTTAATATTGCCTACTGCCACTATAAATCATGGCAGGTACCTAAATATCCGGTGATAAGTGATTTTAGTGTTCTGTTCTTAAGGCGCTACTCCGACCCAAATCAGCGCCCCCACCTATTTTATCTTATAATTATGTTAAACTAAGGAATTTCTAAAAATCGATTGGTCAGATTGTGCTACCTATCATAAGCTTTTTTTAATGCCTCTATAAAAAAAATATTTTGCATAATGTAGGCAGAGATGCGAAGTTGCTCTTTTTTGCCACCATGGTGGCCAAAAACAGCAACTTCGCATCTCTGAGTTTACAAAATAAAACATTTACAGAGGCATTTAAAAAAAGCTTATGATAGGTAGCACAAACTCCCCATTCAATTTTTAGAAATTCCTTAATTTAACATAATAAAATTATACCTAAGATAAAATAGGTGGGGGCGCTGATTTTGGTCGGGGTGGCGCCATGATACCTAGTTATAAAAGTTTAGTGTACCTAGTAAAAATAACTACACACTCGACGACCTCTACGGCACGGCAGGCGAAAGTCTGTCTGCGACGCAGGATGTTAAGGGTTCGATTACCGCCTCGGGGCAAATGTTTGTACGATCTGCACTGCAGATATTTGTTCGGGTGTGTTGGATGTTTTCTATGAATAAAAAATATCTACTTATCTATGTGGTGTACTGTATTAAGTATATCTGTTATCTAGTAGCCATAACACGTTGTTTAGCTTGGGACTAGATAATGGTGTGTGGATTGTCCAGCATTATTTATTTTTATTATTTATTAGTCTAAGTACTTGGCTGATTTTATTCTTCGGAATTCCGGACATTGGCCAGCATTACTTACTTACCTGTTGTAAAAGTGGACGCTGAATGGGTCAATTTAGCGACCTCCATCCTATGATCTAACTGCGCAAAGTCCCTCAGCCTTTCTTTCTCCAATCTTGTAGGCACTTCTTTGATTGTCCACGTCTGAAGATCGATAATCTTTTCAACAATACTGAACACCATTTCTGGAATTATCTGCAGTACTTTTTGTATGTACTTAATAAGTTCGTTGCTGTAGTACTGCGATACTGACACGAGATCATCACTGTGAGCCTGGTTTATTCTGAGCAGTGGAATCTCCATGGCACTCGCCAATTTGAGGAATAAAGATCTTAGTCTACTTGTGACAGACGGATCATCTTTTATGCTGTCCTGCATCAATTTAGTGTATAGGTCTATGGTGCACCACGCGTAACTAACGTCGGCAGCAGTCTCCAAAGTGACCAACGAATCTTCTTTTAAAGAAGCGGTTCTCAGCAAGTATTTTAAAGAATCTTTACTATCGGAAAGAAATTGCTGAATGGTTGACGTAGTTTTGATTCCATGAAAGTCCTCAACTTCTTCCAAAGCTTGTAAGAGTTGAGTCACTTTCTTTATTGATTTTGATGACGTGGGTTCGCCAAGAGATGCTACTTGTTTAGCTATGCTTTCAAACCAAAGTTTGAGTTGTTCGTTCTCGGGTATTTTAGCAATTGGCTTTGCTCCAGAAAAAAGTTCTGCTAGATTTTTAAGCGCCTCTTCAGCCTCAGATTTGTTTTTATTCCAAGCTTCAGTTCTTTTATCTAACAGCCTCGTAAGTACTTCTCTGACTTTTACTTCGAGTTCTGCAGTACTTATGAGAAGTTCCAGCAATTTGAATGCATCATAGTGAGACTCTTTCTGCACAACTTCTCTCAGATGTTTACTCTTCTTGTTGGTGTCGTAAAAAATAACATCACAGTTGTGTAACAGAACCCATCTCACAACAAGATTTGAATTTAAAAGAACGTTTAATATCTTGTTGATGTTATCAAGTACAAAATCGTCAGTTAGGGTTCCTTCTTTCAGTAACTGATGCGTTTTTTTAATAAGTGATTCCACCGAACTGCCTCTTTTAGCCGCGACTTCTTTGACCAATTTAGCATTACATGTATTGGCTAGTGCTGACTTTGCTGCTCGAAAGTTATCCCATAGCTCTATTAAGTTGAGTGTTACCCCCATGTACACAGGCACTACCCAGTTACAGGGAAAGAATTTATCAGTGATTTCCCTCATTTTTGAAGAGTCAGAGTGTAGGTAGTGTGGCGTGAAATACAAACAGACAACAAGCATGCTAGCTTGCGTTGCTAGAGCCGATGCTTGATCTTCTGGCATTGTGTAGACTGCTAACTGGTTGTAAATGTCTTCAGATCTTAATTTCCCGACTACTTTTTCGACGAATTCCGGGCGGATAGTGACGCGGCTAGAAATACGACCGAAAATTAATAATGTAACACATCCAACGAAAAAAAATATAAAGGTACCTACCAAAATAGATAGATTTTAACGTAGGTATGGTTCTCATCTCGTCTACAGGGTATAGCGGTCCACTGCTGGACGCAGGTCTCCCCCTGATAAAAACCTTATTGGCCTTTCTAATATGGATGGTAATGCCAATAATCCCCACGCTGGGCATGCGGGTTGGGGATCGCAGTTTGGTGGAAATTGTTCTACAGGAGACGCTGCTGCCCGCCCCCCGGTGGATATCCCTTATTCGCCTCTTACGACACCTGCGAGAAGAGTTGGGGTGGTGCAAATTCTAAGCCGGCACCAAACGGTCAATGTCTAAGTTTTATACATACCTAAAGTATTCGACAGGATAATCTGTAGGTCTTTTCCCATTCTGCTGATCATAGCCTGTTTCTCTCAGCAGTTTGCATACATCATCAATGTTAGTTTGAGATTGGCTGGTGCTGTAGCGGTAGAAAGCCACTAGTAGTCTTTCTCTCAACATTCCAGGAATAAACAAGTCACATAGCAAAAGCATGGCTCCGTACAGGTATAGAGATTCACACTGAAAGTATTTTTTTATTAGTCAGGCAAGGCCTATAATAATATAATACTATATAGGGTGTAAGTTTGTACAACTGACTCAGGATTATAATGAACTAGCAGCGCCTCGCGGTTTTACCCGCGTAATTCCGGGATAAAATATAACCTATGTGCTATTCCAGACTATAATCTATCTGTGTCAAATTTCAGCCAGATCCGTTCAGTAGTTTTTGCGTAGCAGCGCCTCACGGTTTCACCCGCGTAGTTCCCGTTCCCGTGGGAATTCCGGGATAAAATATAACCTATGTGCTATTCCAGACTATAATCTATCTGTGTCAAATTTCAGCCAGATCCGTTCAGTAGTTTTTGCGTAGCAGCGCCTCACGGTTTCACCCGCGTAGTTCCCGTTCCCGTGGGAATTCCGGGATAAAATATAGCCTATGTGTTATTCGAAACTATAATGTATCTCTGTGCCAAATTTCATCCAGATCCGTTCAGTAGTTTTTACGTGAAAGAGTAACAAACATCCATCCATCCATCCCCATACTCACAAACTTTCGCGTTTATTATATTAGTAGGATAACCCAACATTATTGAAACCTGTACGCCCGCTGTGGGATAATACAGTAGGTAAGTGCCAGGTAGGTCTCATCCAAATTATCATATAAAAACTCCCTTTCCTCTAGGAAATTTTGTGTCAAAGTAATATGAGCTTTAAGTCTGCTACATGTTTCAAATGAAACCCTCATTACCTACTGAAATTTGTTTAACACTTTCATGGCCCAACATGCAGATGTCCTCCTGTCGCTCAGTGGTGTAACAGCGCCCCCTGCGCCGTTACACCGCCGTTAAACCACCACCGGGTCGCACCGCTGAGGCTGGGCATTGAATGCGATATACTAAACTTGAATGTGTTAAGTGAGCTGTTGTAATTCATTGTCATAGATGGTAAAATTATTTTTCATACCATTAGCTGCTTGCCCTCCACATCCTTCATGGCTGTATCCATATTTTGCTGAATAAAGGCATTGTCATTCAACTGTTCTAGAAACAGGTTCAGATCAACAATGTATTGATATATGTTTTCAAAGAGCAAATAAAACCTGGTTATCAAATCTAAGTATTTTTCTTTCAGCTCATCATCCAAGTCCTGTAGTTTCTGAAAATTAAAAGGAATTAAGAAAAAATTTGTTTAATATTGTAGAAAAAACATTAGTTATATCACATACCTACTTATTTTTTTTTAACATAGCTGATAAATCTTTACTGTTGAATAATCTGAGAATTAAAGGAATCATCTACTGACTGCTTACATACCTAATATTTTTATAGCTTTTGTGAGCTTTAGGATTACTTACCATATTCAGAGATATTTTCTTGTCATGAGCATCAGAAATTTTGAAATAACTGAAATCCATTATGATGTCCTGATATTTGTGTTGCAGCTCTTTTGTTTCCAATCTACAAAAATAAAATCAAGTTTACTGGGGCTTGCTGATGTAAGAATAATGATGCTCATGTGTACCATTGTATAATTTAGATGCATGGGTTTATAAAATCTCCATATTCCACTTAGAATCACACTATTAAGGAAGCATCCAATTTTTTTTTAATGTTTTTAAATAGTACTAAACTTGCAATAAAGACTATTGATTTTTTTTTAATTATCTTCATAAATCACGAAGTTATGATACTTTTCCTGTCCGCTTTAAAACTTCTCGGCGCGCGGCCGCTGAACAACCTCATGACGTCACAAGTCTCGCCAGTCGCTCGAGTCGAGTAGTCGTCGATGCGCAGTCGCTTCAGACGGTTATAACTTTTGGTACAATTAAGACGGAATGGATATTATTGTTGTTGAATCATTATGGAAACCGTGCAAACTGATGCTAAACTACATTATAAATATTGTTTCGTGCCCGAGTGTACAAATACTAACTAACTAATAAGTGCACCCAATAAACATTATTTTACTGTGCATTAGGTATGCCAAGTAAAATAATAATTGGCCTTGTCTTTGCACCTGCACATACCCGATGACGTCGTCACCGTAGCTTTCTCGTGCAGATCTACAAAAAAGCTTCGTTTTAAATGATTTACATAAATTATATTCAGAAAAATCGATACCGTCAAACGGGTTCACATTGATTATTATACATATATATTAATTTTGAAATTAAAAAGTATATCAGACATGAATCTTTAATTTCAATGGTAAAAATGTAGAAAATATTGTAGAATGCTGGATATACTAAAAACTTTAATATAAAATGTAGAAAAAAATTCTCTAATAACTTTTGACCAAAAAAATATAAAACCTCGTGATCAAAGTTATATTGAAATTGGGGTTACTTTGATACCACCTGTTTTCTTAACGAATATAGATAGACACAACGACCAGGAACAAAAATCAAGAAAAACAAAATTAAATTCAGACTAATGGTTTTCCAATATTTTAAATATTTTTGGGCTACTTGACTTTTACTTATCAATTTCACCCCTTAGATCAATTATGGGCTGAAATTGATAAGTAAAAGTCAGATAATGAAATAAAGGCATAGGTGCCCTAAATTTTTTCTATTACAGAAGAAACAAAAGACACTTAAAAAATATATGTATATAATAGCTATCAAATGTTGCCCTTTTACCTAATAATGTAGACAAAATTAAATATAATTAAATTTATTATTATTTAAATTGCTAAATTATCAGAGTGCCAACACACAAATCCGTCGTCTAAATTTTACTTTAATCTAGTTATTACTTATCTAAAAGATGTATATTATACGAAATATGTATGTATTAGTACACACATAGATATGTGTGTAGTAAGGTTATATAAACTTCACACAGACACTCACACACCGCATTCCATATGACTTACTGTACAGCAACAAACGATGAAACACTCGAAAAAGCCGCAAAGCGCTTTCCGCCCCACCCGTTTCGTCAACCCGGATAGACTTGTGACAGACCAAATGCCCCGCGCGCATTTCAAAATTCATTTGGGATTCAGTAAAAGTGGATTCATTTTGTCATTTATCAAGTTATAAAAATAATTCTTTCACCATTATATCATAATTTCTTTGCTCTACAAATTCTACAAGTAATTTTTTTTTTGTTAAATATGAAAACTTCCTTATTATACATGCAAAAGTTTAGAAGGATGGATAAATGTATGTTTATTATTTCTTTACACCAAAACTACTGAATGGATCAGGCTAAATTTTGCATAGATGTAGGTCTAGAAATATAATAACACATAGGCTGCTTTTAACCCATAAATGACTTCCCATGGTACAGGGCCCTACTGGTACAGATGAAAACCAAGTGGTTTAGATCTTCTAGACTTTTAGAGATATAGAAAGAGTCAGCCGCTTTAAATCTTTACAAATTTAGAGGTACTTACAAATATATAGATGGGACATGATCCTTCAACCTCAGTATTTCAGCAATGATAGCATTACCATGCGATACTAGTTTCAATAGATTCTGAGCGCAGATGTTATCTTCAGACATGAATTGCTTCATTTTGAACCAGCTTCACTTTATAGATAGGACGAGATAACTCAAGAGTCCGTTTCACACATAACAATGGAAATGCAATATGCACCGTATATTGCTTTTTAAATCCCCTTTTAATTAGTACTTCGGTTCTGAACACGGCTTTTTCTGTTTTTTGTTGTAAAAAAAACTATGAATGTGAAAGATAAACAATAACATTCGACTCGACATCGAAAGTGAACTGACTCTGACTGACTGACTGAAGAGAAGAATAGCTATTTTACCGAAAATGTCATAAGTTTGATGCTATTTCACAGCCTGTCATTGTCACGATCACCACGTGTGCAAGAGCATGCGTGACGCTTCATGCGAGTCGAGTAGAGTTTTGGGAACATTTGGGAATAATCTCTGAGTAATATTATTCTCCACCGGCCACCATCGCGCCAGGAGTAGTATTCTGTGATCGATCATGATCATGCTGTGGTCAGCATGAATCTTTAATTCTTTAGGTGGTTAGATAAAAGGTTCATGGTGATCAGAGTGGCCGACGAATAATCTGTCAAAAGTGTCAACGTCACGTCAACTAATGAAAAAAAAAAAACAGTGCGCGTTTTGCATTCGCTCGGGATGGATGTGCGGTCATCCAAAATGTGAATCTATTTTTTAAGTTGTATTCCAGAGCTAGTTTTATCCATTTCGTTTAAAATGGCATCTCTATTCAGCTATGAAACTTTGGTGCATGCAGTTGCTGGAGCTACGGTTTGTGAAATTCATACCATCAATACAAAATCTAAAGTTCTTCCAATATTATAATTTTCTTGTCCCTGGATCCTTCCTTTGAATGTATCTACTATCTACTGATTCTGAAACAATTTAATCTTACCACATAGATTGTCCTAATACCTGTGTCTTATCTATCACTTGTCAAATTATATAGGTACTTTACATTTTGTCCATGATCTTTGACCCTTCTAAGTTATTCTAATAACATAATAGTCCTGTTAAAAAATAGATAATTAGTGATTGATTAACAGTCGGTGAATATTTTGTGGGATTTCAGATTATGATAACATATGAGAGCTGTATTGTTAGTTAACCCCCTGATAGGTTATTAATAATCAGTTAAATGCAGATACCAAGCTTATTTTTATAAAAAAAACACTATGGCACTTAAAAACTGTCAGAGGATCACAATTTCTCTGTCAAAACCTTGTCAAAATGCCTTCGTTGAAGGACTGTATGCATATAGGTAGGCTGTGGTAATAGTATGGCTCTGTCTTTTGTTTTTGGTAGCTCTGAGGATATTATAAAAGCGGTACTGTTGGAATGATAAACAGAATTTTTTGTTTTAGGGAAGCATTGTGGGCATGACAGTATTTTACCCCTTGGACACATTGAGATCAAGACAACAAGGTACTTACAAAATACATAAGCAACCATTCACCTCATAATAGGTATTCATGATTTATTTGTTCTTTTCTATTCACAGTTGAAGACTCAAAGAAGCTAGAAGGATCAACATGGGAGGTTCTTTTAAAGTTGGCTAATGATGAAGGATTTGATACTCTGTATAGAGGTTTGACACCTGTCTTACAATCACTCTCTGTCTCTAACTTTGTTTATTTCTACACCTTCCATGCCCTGAGGAGAAATGCTTCGAAGACATCAGCATTACAAGATCTTATGTTCGGCGTCATTGCTGGAAGCATTAATGTTATACTTACATCTCCCCTATGGGTTGTTAACACTAGAATGAAGTTCGACAAGAACCGCTATAGTAGTCTTTTAGGAGGCCTGATGGAGGTGGCCAAAAAAGAAGGTGCAAAAGGTCTTTGGTCTGGAACTATTCCCTCCTTATTACTTGTGTCCAACCCAGCTATTCAATTCATGGTTTATGAATCACTCAAAAGAAATTTAACTGCTAAGGGTTCTTTTGACACATACACAGCATTTATGACCGGGGCCCTTGCAAAAGCAGTAGCAACTACATTGACATATCCAATACAGTTGATACAATCTAGGCTGCGTGCTGGCACAAGCATAAAACCTCTACTGAAAGATGTGAAGAGCAACCCTCTGGTGATGTTCAGAGGCTTGGAAGCTAAACTATTACAAACTGTTATGACAGCTGCATTAATGTTTATAATTTACGAAAAAATTGTTCGCTTAGTGCTTACTATTATGCGCGTTCGTGTTAAGCGTCATTAGTGACCTTCATAAAATGTTAAGATGAAAAGTAACCATGACATTGTAGCCAAGAATACTATACAAATATTACGAAATGTAGTATGGTTTCATAAACAAGATTGAGTTGTTGGTGTCCTTCCTACAATAATTTTATTGTTTGCAAACAATTTAATGTAAATATTGACGATCGTCGACGTCATTGTGTGTTATAGGTTTGAATATTAAACTTCAAATAACTTGACCTTGTTTGCATACTTAACTTCAAATAACTTCAGTGTCTAGGCCCAAATACTCAAACATAACTCAGATATAAGCATGTCTCAAGTGACGAATTTTTGACACATTTTCATTGAAAACTGTTATTTATTTATTACTAGCTGCTGCCCGCGGCTTCGCCTGCGTAGTTCCCGTTCCCGTGGTAATTCCGGGATAAAACATAGCCTATGTCCGTCTCCTGGTTCTAAGCTGCCTCCCCACCAATTTTCAGCCAAATCGGTTCAGCCGTTCTTGAGTTATAAATAGTGTAACTAACACGACTTTCTTTTATATATATAGATAACAATTAGGTTAGCCTACAGGGAGTACACCAGAACTTACAAGATAGGTTCATCATTTTTAATAAGTGATGCTAAGTGCACCAACCTCTTACAGGCAGACACAGCATGTATAATACTTTAACTTTAAGCACTCTAATACAAAGCAAGGGGGAAAACAATGGGTATCATACGTTAAAATATACGTGCATACTAATTTAAACAGAAAACAAAAAGATACAATAAGAAAGTACCTACAAAATAGAAAATATTAAAAAAAAAGTATTAAAAAAAAAAAGAAAACAATAGCTGCATATTTAGTTGTTTTTTTAACTTTTACTTTTGACGGAACTTGACACAAATGATTAAAAAAAAGACACCTGTATTATTTAACCAATTAATGTTGATGCTGATAAGGATCAATCTTTGCAAAGAAATGTATTACTAAAAAAAAGGAACTTCTCAAAAAAACCACCCGGTATTATAAAAATTGGAGATGTGGCTTGTTCAAAAGTATTATTTTTTTCTACTTGAAAACGAGCAATCGTCGACATGAAGCAGCTCCTTATGCATGTTTCAAGTGACGTATTTCTGTCACAAAAAACTATCCAAAATTGCGACTTTAGACATGCTAGAATCTTGTGTTTGAGTATTCAGAGGATCTGACTGATATAAGCAGTCTTAATTAGCTTTTTATATAAGCTTCTTATTACATTTTTATTGTAATTGCTAGGAAAATGGCATTTTCTTATGTAGTTAAGTTATGTACTCATCTAGTACCCATAATAACACAAGCTCTGCTTAGCTTGGGGCTAGATGATGCTGTGTGGATTGTCCAGCATTATTATTATGTTGGTACCTAGGTCTAGTCTATATAGAGAATATGTGTCACAGTCCATTCCATTGTTACATTATGTAAAACTATAATGTAAAGTAGATGCAAGCATGACCTACTGTATTAAATAAGTGGCAGATTAATTAAGTAGGTAATAACCTGAGTCATTGATCTTTTGGTAACCAAATCCCAGAAAAAAGGCTATGGACTAACAGACAAGAGAGCCAGTGATTAATTTACTTATTACATTCTGTATGACAATGTTAAATCAAGTAATAATTATTCCAAAGTGTTTTATTGTGATATATTGTTATTTTAGATTTTAAGATATATTTTGTTTGTTTAAATGGGAAAAGGTAAAATTGATCAGTGGTTTAAATTGGGTCTCGCAAAATGTGATAATTTCGCTATTGAAAAGCATTGGTTTATATTTTAGTTTGTAGGTGTTTGGGTATTTATTTTGTTTTGTGATTAAATAAAAAATATTGCTTACCATAATCTCACATTTATTTATTTTAATTTACAATCATCATGTTTTGAGCTAGCTTCATATCTTCCGAAGTTCTTATAACGACTTTCGTGTATTCTTGCACTAGGTTATCCAATTCGTCGTAAATCTGTAACAAGCAGAAGAAATGTTTTCAATCAAGAACAGAAATCTCTCTCGCATGTTTTATCCTGTGTAGGTAAGAGCTAAATTGAGCCGCAAAAGAGAACAGTTCTCAGAACTTTTTTGTCCGACAGTGAAGGAGAATAATGTCTTTGAGGTCATGAGGATCTAGTGGCTGCCCAGCTCAAACCAATGAGCAACCTACCGTACATTGATAGGCATCAACAGTTCTGCCAGTGACTTCGCACACGTTGTTTCTATGGAAACGTTTAAAGGTTATTCTTATGCCACGGGTACTGTTCAGTGGGATAAAAAATAGCCTATGTTTGATTCCAGGCTTAGAAATACATCTATGCAAAATTTCAGACCGATTAGGTCTGGATTTTTGAAGATAATCAAATCACTGAGGGAGCAGTTACAATTTCTTCAGTTTCATGGTTCTTAATTACTCTTTTACCACATACATACCTGTTTTACAAACTGGTTCTGTGTATGATGCGACAATTCAGCCAGCAGAATATCGGCGAGAGCAAGTGGGGATGCGCGCGGCGCCGCGGGACAGTGCGGTAAGACCGTGCGGAGATTCTGTCGCAACGCATCGCAACACGCGGAGGCCGCTTCGCACGCACGACCGCCGCTAAGCAGAGCTCTGATGCAGCCAGGGCCATCTATTTCCTGTTGAATTTATTGTCATAGTTATCGTCGGCGTGCATCCGGACAGGAGACTCGGATCTACACACAGTGGGTGCCTGAGGACGGGCGACGGCGGCGAGGCAGGCCTAGCAAACGATGGCGATATGGACTCATTTCGGCTCGCTTAGGGACTTAGCCGACGATCGAGAGTGATGGAAAAGTTTGAGGTAGAATTTTGCCCAGTAATGGGACAGCATGGGCTTTTAAAAACATAAATGAATAAATCAGTAATCAAAATGAACTTTGGTGGGTCCAGTAATGGGTAAAATCCGCCTGTGGATGAAGATCATACCAAATGGATTCCTTTAGTAGCATCGCACTTTGTACGGCAGTCAAAGACATTTTAATCGCTTAATTGTCCTAGACGGCAGTTCATTGTTGTATAATTAAACTGCGATAAGAACAATACAATACATCGTTCGTATCAGGGTCAGACTGCCGCCGTAAAATAGTAGCACAAAAAATATAATAAATTTTATAATTGTTATACCCATGTTTCATTATTTTTAGTGTGTACCCCACTCACACAGAATGGAGCTAATTTGACCTATCAGGAACAAGCGAAAGACGAGTGTGTGTGTACTCCGCTCCGCGTCAGCGAGATTAGTGAGAATGGAATGTACCCAGATGTTCTGATTTTCTTGACGGATGTTCTTTATTAATCAAATGTACATGTACTCTATTTTTATTGCATACCCAATACAATAGAGTACCTTGTCTTAACATAGGTAAATTAACATTTAAAAATTCATTACAAAAAATAAACCAACCATTAAAAAATTTCATACGCTAAAAACATCGAGGTTTTTGAGGCCGCGGGATATTTGATCGAAGGCTAAAAATATAATTTTATTTTAGACTGTCGGTTTTTTGTAAGTTTCTTTTATAAATAAATCTCTTCTTGGCCATAAGTTAGGTAAGAACGTTTAGACATAAGGGCTGTTGATTTTTAACACTATAATAAAATAAGTAAGCCTACATTAAAAAATCAAAGTGATATTCAAGATGTTCTTTTATAAATCTTACCATGTATCTCTGCAAGAACCAGTGCGGTAGAAACTGTCCGGTGCTTATGGCCCTCTTCGTGACCGCCAATAGAGTCTCTGGATCGGCTTCTTTTAAGTTTTTGTAGAGAGCCTCGAAGTCGATGTTTTCACTCTCTGAAAACATTTCGTTTACTTTAGAAATACAGCGATAGCAAAGATAACTATGTAAAAGGTAAGCAAATAATTTGATTGTAAGTTTTTCGGGTTAAAAACGAATCCCTCGAAATAATAATTTTATGGGACTACCAAGGGATCATCCAATTGCAAAAGAATCATCCAAATCGGTCCATAAATGACGGAGAGCAAGACGGACATCTATACAACAAAGAACCTTCTTTTTAACCCCCGACGCAAAAAGATATAAGTTATAAGTTTAACGTGTCTGTCTTTATATCTGTGTATCTGTCTGTGGTATCGTAGTTCCCAAACTGATGAACCGATTTTCGTTAAGTTTTTTGTGGAGGGGGTTAATTTTTTTTATTTTGTTCTTGTTGAAGTCAGAATTGATGAAAACTGTAGAACAATAAGCTTACTTTGTAGTGCTGCTTGGACCGGATCCAAAGAGTCCGGGTCTTCAGCGCGTAGTTCTGCAGCCAGCTCCTCCGGCCCAATCACCTGTTACAAACATCACATCAGCATCCTACTAATCCTATCATTATAAAGCCGAAACTTTGTGACATGTGAATGTTTATCTCCAAAAGTACTGAACAGGTCCTGATGAAATTTGGCGTACATTTGGTAAATAGCTTAACATAGATAATAGGCTACTTATTATACCGAAATAACGCGTGCAAAGCCGCGGGCAGAAGCTAGTACTTCATAAGTCTAATAGCTACACAACCACAGAAAAGCTGAAACGAAGCTGTCAGTCACCAAAAGTCCTGCTTCGGTATTTCAAGGAGTTTGGCTGGTTAGGGCCTGGTAAGGCAGGGGGATAATGCACAATACACTCCCATGCGAGATGTCCCTGCAGATGTTCCTCCACTTAGAATTAGACATCCTCATTTCGAATCCCCGGTCTTAGCCATTACCTGCAATAGTAAGTAGCAGGACAACGGACAAAGTCCACTCCCTTCGCGATTTACAGTCTCGAGCTTTAATGTACCAAATAGTACCTATAAATAAATAAATAAATAATGCTGGACAATCCACACAGCACCATCTAGCCCCAAAGTAAGCTACTCAAAGCTTGTGTTATGGGTACTAGATAACTGATATACTTAATACATTATATACATAGATAGATATATTTTTTACTTTACATAGAAAACACCCAGACCAACGGAACAAATTACTGCAGATAGTACACAAATTTATTCCGAAGTGGGAATCGAACCCGCACCTCTTGTGTCGCAGGCGGACTCTCGTCCGCTGCACCACTGAGGTCGTCATCTATCCACCGCTGGATATGCACTGCAGTTCAACGTTATACCTGCAACTGGTGCTCGCGTGCGGAGCAGGCGGGGCGCGCTAGGAAGGCGTGCTCGGGGCGCGCCAGTCGCAGGCACGTGAGCGCGGCCGCCAGCCAGCGGCGTCGCGCAGCAAGCCCACCGCTGGGAATGCCCACGCAACGGGCAGCACGCTCGTACATCACTGCAGCAGCTGTAAAGAGAAAACACGTGTATAAGGACCATTACTACCACACCCAAATGATTACTCTTTTTTTTAAAGCACTTCTTTTATGTTTGTTTGTTTTTTTTGTGCAGTCTCTTAATTGTGGTGTTTTGTGTAACTTTTTTTTTTGTTTTAACTTTCCCTCGGTGTTTCGTGTGCTAAATAAATCTCTATTCTATTTCGTGGAAAAATCGCAATCCAGTCAGTGTTATTCCCCGTACTTTTGACGACAGATGTCTTTTACATTATAATGTCATGTCGCTGGCGTAAATGGCGTTGAAACACACCGCTATGCGACGCATTCAAAACTAAATTAACCATTCATCATGTATCAACACATGACTACTCAGTAGTACAATGCCCGTTTACAGCACCTACCTACAGGTATTGATTACTTTGTTTTGTGTTACTATAATTATTTATTTTGCCTTAGTTATCTATAATGATGTAAATTGACTTAACCAAATATGCCTTGTTCTCCTACGGCGAATAAATATATGAGTATATTTATCAATTCGGTCTATAAGACATAGTTCACGATTACCCCATCCCTCAGAATCAAGTTTGAAAAGCTGTTAATGCTGCAAGCTGTGCTGTGCACTGCTCTCTAGCACCAGCTTGCCAGATTATTTCTGCGGCACGTGACGAGCGCTTAGCTAACACCTTTGTAACTCACCCTTCCTATAATGCTGCCGGCTGACATGCAGCGCGTACAGGAAGTCGTAGTATGGGTTGTGTGTATGCGGGTCGTGTAGCTTGGCTCGCTGGGCCGCGGCGCGCTCCGCCTCGCCTGCTAGCGCCCCGCAGGATACTAGCGCGCCTAGCTCGCCCCGGGTACCTGCACAATAAACACTTGTATTTGATAAATTAGATAGGACTGCCTCGTTGGTCTAGCGGTCAACTTGTTCAACCGCTGATTATGAGGTCCTGGGTTCAAATCCCGGGTCGGGCCAATAGTTGTTATTGGGGTTTTTCTAGCTAGAAAGATTCACAGTAGCAGCCCGGAGTCAGGAAGTTGGCGGTGTTACACCCTCGTGCTTTGGAAAGCACGTTAAGCCGTTGGTGCTGCGCCCCGGTCGTGTCGGTTTGCCGTCCTATCGGATTATGAGAGCGAGGGAATAGAGAGTGCACCTGTGTTTGTGCACACACTTGTGCACTATAATATGTCCTGCGCATCAGGCTAGTCTCCGATAAGACTGGCCGCCGTGGTCGAAATTCGGCTAGGAGGACATCATCATCATTAGATTGGAATTCAGTTCAGACATGTATAGGCAAGATGGTAGTCAAATGCGAGAGGAATCCTATTTAAAAAACTATTTTATTAAGAAATTAAATAACATCGCAAAAATTTACGACTTCTTCAGCGGGACTTGAACCCGCATCCTTCCGTCAAGTCGTTCAAGTCCCGCCGAAGTCGTAAATTTTTGCGATGTTTTTCTTAGAAATTTGACAGAGTGTGAGGCTTACGCACTATAAAAAAAACTAAAACTATTTTATTCCTAATACAGCAGTGGGTTATCTCGGGATACAACGATAATGCAAGATTAATAACTTTAAAATGAGTAAGATTTTAGCAAATTCTAACACTATCAACATAAGTGATTAGTGTTATGATTACTAAGCAGTACCTGGATTGATTCGAGAGGGAGTGGACGCTTTTACCACCGAGCTCACGATAGTTCTTGTGCGACGAGCGTAGGGAGCCACACTCTTTCTCACGGCGCGGCGAGCGAAGCGATCCGCGATGAGTGCGTAAAAAGATTCACGTTTTCCACAGCTGCAGTTGCGTTTGCTAGCTTGATTTTTTTTGTAGGTTGTTAAATAATAAACTCTCACCTAGTGTGGTGAGTAAGGTGGCGGCGGCCGCAGCGCGCGCGTGCGGCGCGGGGTTGGCCGCGGCGGCGGAGAGCGCTCGCTGCGTGCGGCCGCCCGCGAGGTGCCATTTGAATACTAGCCATTGGAACATCGCCTGCAAGTCAATAAAAAACAAATTAACCCACGAATGCACCAAAAATTTTGACTTCGTGAATATGGTAGAGATACTTTTCCTCCAGAACTAACTCCTGAGCTACGAACTAAGCTGCTATTAAGGTCAAACTCAGACTGAATTCGACAGGATTTCTCAAATTTTTCTTTTTTTTTACATACCGAAGCGACAGAAATCAAAAATATCAAATCAAATCAAATCAAATCAAATCATTTATTTGCAAACATGGGTCACAAAGATGTTGGTTATTAATATTGGTAAGCACCAGACATGTTTTGCCTTAATCTAGGGCATGCAAAATGGGTGCTATGGAGTTAGCAGTAGGCATCTAAAAATAATATTATACAAAATAGCTTTTAAGTTACACAGTCATATAAATAAAAGAAATGTCAAAATCCATTCATAAATTACATAATAATAGGAACATTCTAAGTAAAACTACATGCATAAAAAAAAAGTTAAAACATTGTCATTACTGATTACTCTGATTAGTCAATTTTGATGTTGCGATCTAACAAAAATTCATTTATATTATAGTAGCATTTTAATGTCAAAAGTTTATTAAGTTTGTTCTTAAACACTGTCAAGGGTAGCACCTTTAAGTTGGTTGGCAATTTATTGAATATTTTTGGTGCCATTCCACAGAAACTTTTTTTAAGGAGTGCTGTTTTAGCACTAGTAAGACACAGGCGTTGCTGGTCACGTCTACTGCGTGTGTTAATTGACTTGTCAAATAGATCAGTGTTGATTTTTACAAAAACAGCCATTTCGTAAATGTAGAGAGCTGGCACTGTTAATACATTTGATGATATAAAATAGGACTTACAACTATCGGTTGTCTTCAGGCCATACATTGCTCTTAAACATCGTTTTTGCGACTTAAAGATTTTTTCTCTATCCGTGCAGTTTCCCCAAAACATAATGCCGTAACGTAATTTAATAAAATAAAAATAAATAAAAATCATTTATTTCAGCACCACTGGTACCATATACACATTTTAAACCATTGGAAAATACACAATAAAATTCATTAAGTACCTACGTTAAAATTAGAAATTACAAATACACACAATAAAAATTACGGACAACAATTATAGCCGAGAAAGTAAATAAAAATGAATAAAAATTATAAAAATGATAAAAATGAATAAAAATGAATAAAATTATTAAAATGAATAATGATGAATAAAGAAAATGACGCTGTGTATGGTAGGCTACCTTACACAGCGTCATTTCCCTTCACGTGAAGCTGCGACAAGCGCCACAAAATAGGGCAATCGGCTTTTCCAGCTAAAACCTTCAGCAGGCAATTCTCGCTGGAGTGGACGCGGCGCAACAACGATGCGGCTCTCTTGCGCATGATGGCATGGAAACCGTCTGTCTGAGCGTCTGCAAACATTGCCGATGCGCTGCAGTATTTGGGCAGCCGCACTAGCGCCCTAAAGGCGTTGTTGTATTGGACGCGTAGAGCGTTGACTGCCTTCTTGCTATACTCGACCCACAGACTGCACGTGTAAAATGACTGGCAGAAGGCCTTAAATAGAGTGACCTTTACTGCTCCCGTGCATTGTGCAAACCTGCGGGCCAACATATTGCTACGGACAGCCAACGCTCTACGCTCCCTCTCGATGTCCTCGTCATCGTTGAGGTTTTCTGTGACCCAGTGACCCAGGTACTTAAAGTGCTTCACTCTTGGCAATTCCACACCATTAAGGAAGACAGGAGGTATCAAAGTCACCTTCTGTTGCTTCGGGTGGAAAACCAGAAGTTCACTTTTTTGGACATTGTACCTGAGTCCGTAGGCCCCAGCATATTCTTCACATATCTTGAGGAGTTTCCTGACAGCGCTGATCGAGGGACCTAGGAGCACCATATCGTCGGCGTAGCTTAAGTTGTTAATAAAAGTGCCATCAATAGAACAGCCCACTCTGGCGCTACTCAGCCCCTCGATCAGTCCATTGACATATAGATTGAAGAGCCGCGGAGATGTCAAGCCCCCCTGCCGAACTCCGCACTTCAGTCTATACGCATCAGATATTGCGCCTGCCCATTTCACAGCATTTGTTTGATTGTTGTACCAGTAATCAAAAATTTTAATAACCTCTTCCGGTAACGAGGTCTCCGTTCTCATCTTGTGCCAGAGAACCTCGTAAGACACCAAATCAAAAGCTTTAGACAGGTCCAGAAAACAAGCGTAAACTGGAGTTTTCCGGTCAGTATAGTAGCGGACAGTCTGCTTCAGACACAGAATCGCCGTTTCCGTTGACAGTTCTGGTCTAAACCCGAATTGGGCGTCGTTCAGGTTTACATGCCTACTCAATACGCGGTCAAGGAGACTGTCCAGTACTTTTGCCACAGATGTAGCTAGCGATATGGGCCTATAGTTGCTTCTGTCAGATGAGTCACCAGTTTTATTTTTGATTATTGGTACTACAATCGTTTTCATACACTCACTTGGCATATATGAGTGTCTGACACAGAGAGTGTAAAACGTTGCCAATACTCTTGGCAAGTGTACGCCTGCGTGCTGCAGGTGCTCCACACTGAGCCCATCATGTCCAGGTGATTTTCCCCTTGTCATGTTCTTAATGACACCTGCAACCTCATCAGTCGAAAAATCTAGAGGAGTGGGAGACGAAACGTTCTCAGCTTGAAGCACCGGCGGTGGCGCCGGCGGTAGTGCACCAGTCAGACGAGACGGTTCCACGCGAAAGTGCTCGCTGAACATGTTAGCGATAGCTGAGGGCTCAGTCTTACCATCGACGCAAAGAGGAACATTAGGTCTAGGGTTCAGCTTTTTGGTCGCTTTCCAAAAGTTTTTGAAATTTTTGTTTCCGTGGTGAGAAGCCAGAATATCCATTCTAATTTGTTCAGCATTCCTCTGACACCACTTCAGCTTTGCCTTAAAAGCTCGCCTTGACTCAGACATATCGTCATATATTTTCCCTTTCGTCGGTTTGCCATGCAACAACCATGTATGAAATGCACGCCGTGCTACCTCATGAACACTTCGCACATGTTTGTTCCATCCCACCACAACTTTCTTAGGCTTCCTAGCTTTTCCCGAGTTTGAACTTGTCATAGCAGCTTCACGCAAAATGGTCACAATATTTTCATACAATTCGTCAATAGCAGTCCTATGTTCTAAGTTGTGACATAATATGGTGTCACAACAGTCAACTGAAAGGTCGATTAACATTAATTTATCATTACATAACTTAGTATATACGTCAATTTGCTCACCATCTCTTTCTCCCCAAATTATTCCATTATTTAATTTCATAACCGAAATAGTCTGAGCCTTTAATAACGATACGTTACAAGTTATTTCAATTGGAAAATGGTCTGACCAAGCGCAATCGTAGTCAATTTAGAAGAGACATAGCTATTATAAACCGTCTTGAGCGCATCCAAACCAACAACTTTACGAAGTTTGTATAGCATAAATGAAAATTTACTGAGTGCCTTACATACTTCTTCGACTTGGATATTCCAGCTTAATTGCCTATCGATCACAAGCCCTAGAAATTTTGTATCAGATGTGTTCTCAACTATCTGGTTCTGGTACATGGTAGTAATTTGAGGCATAGGGGTGCGTTGTGCAAAATGCATGATTTTTGTTTTGCCAAGGTTGACGCTTAAGTTATTACTATCTAGCCAGTTAATTATTTTATGTAGAGTATCATTTATTTCAATTTCATACGTCTCCAGGGATGTACATTTGATTATTACAGTGCTGTCATCTGCGAAAAGTACCATAGGATGCTCGGTGACTGAGGGTAGGTCATTAATGTAACTTAAAAATAACAATGGTCCCAAGACACTTCCCTGGGGGACACCGTATTTGACTATTCTGCCCTGAGACATATATTTGACCCTTCATTTCACCCTATCACTTTGATATTATATATTATTTGTATTATTTTGTAATTTGACCTTTTCTAAGTGTATATTTATTGTATTTATAGAAGTAAAGAGTTCTTGATTTGATTTGAGCGATCCTATTGGGCAAACGGGCCGCTTACCGCCGAATACTCAAACGCATCTCAGATTTAAGCACGTCTCAAATGACGATTTTTTGACAGTTTTCAATGAAAATGTGTCAAAAATTCGTCACTTGAGACGTGCTTATATCTGAGATGCGTTTGAGTATTCGGGGGTTAGCTACACAGCTTGGCTTGTCGGAAAAATACCGAAAGTGTAGGTTAGTTAGTCAGGTGATTACAAAAGAATCACACTTTTTAGTTTCTGATACCTACTGGTTTTCCCTTAAACATGTGTAAATGTTTGAACGGAGTATAACTTGAGTGATCCTGACAAGAAATGCCAAATAATTAGGTACCAAATTAGGATCTTCTTTGTCAGCTATGCTGATTGCAGTTTCCGCCAGTCGTACCACGCACGCGCCAGCGTCGTGGATTTCAAACAGTTTTATAACCTGAAACAAATTGTAAATGTGTGATTGATTACAGAATCGTATAAAATGCATACAATACTACCCTAGGTCCGAGGGGTACCGAAGTTCTCCAGGCTTTTATAAAAATTATCTGAGCAGCGTCCGGTCGGAGCGACGCGTGACCCGAGAGCTGGTGCACACAACTTAAGGGCTAAATGATTTCTATGACAAAGATTAGCCCTATTCCACTCTGAATCACTGAGCTATTCCATTATTAGCTCAGTGGATCAGATTGGAGTGGAACAAAGATTATATTCTGGGTAAGGATATAATGCTGCGTTTTTTTAATGGAGTGTAATATGATCAAAATCATCATGGAAAAAATTATATGATGATGGCAGTATTATATCTGGGAAGTCAGACCACATACTATACAATTACTTAATAATAAAAATTCTTTCATTATGTATTTACGACCTCCGTGGCGCAGCGGGCGAAGGTCCGCCTGCGACGCAGGAGGTTGCGGTTTCGATTCCCGCCTCGGAACAAATTTGTGTACGATCTGCAGAAATTTGTTCCGTTGGTCTGGGTGTTTTCTATGTATAATAAAAAATATCTATCTATGTAGTGTATTGTATTAAGTATATCAGTTTTCTAGTACCCATAACACAAGCTCTGCTTAGCTTGGGGCTAGATAATGATGTGTGAATTGTCCAGGATTATTTATTTAATTTATTTTTATTTATTTATTCACCTTCATGTAGTAAAGCACGAGCGCTTGGTGTTGCGTCAGCCTCTCTTCCGGCGGCGCCACCATTTGCCTCAGGAATGGATCTGTGCTGACTCCTTTAGCCGCTTTGCAGAATGCTGTGTACGCATTTTCCGAGTCCTCCAGGTCTAGGAGTGCTAGGCCGAGAATGAATTGACCTGTAGAAAGAGAGTGATTAGGGATAATCATACTCGTAGTTGAATATCAGAAGTACGAGTCATGGACATTCCACCGCTTTTTCTGAACGGAATTTATTATAGTACCTAATGATATTTTTTGGCGTAATCCAATTTTGTTTTTCTTATACTGGAGGCCTGGATTTGTGCCGTCAGCGTGCACAATTATATGAAACACAAAAGACTGGAAATATAGGAGATGCCCAACGTTTTTGGTGGCAGTTTTCCCTGTAATTAATGTTATTTTGGTCATAATTTGTAAAATTCAACTTATTATTTTGTTGTGAAATCTCAAATGTATTGTTCCAATATTGAAATCGCAACAAGGTTCCAGCATGACGACTTCAATCTGCACCAGCCTCCGCTGGTTGATGTTCGCGAGCCACCAGCCGAACTCAAAGTCACCAGAGACTGCCCAGCTGAATGGTTCTAAAGGCAACTGTTGTTATATGTTAGGTAGGTATAGTATTACTCACGTGAGCAGGAATTCCATTCGCACCAAGGTTCCAGCATAACGACGTAACTCTGCACCAGCCTCGGCTGGTTGATGCTCGCGAGCCACCAGCCGAACTCAAAGCCACCAGTGACTGCCCAGCTGAATGTATCTATAGGAAACTATTGAGATATTTATAGTTGGGGTTAGGTAGGTATTTTTATATCAAGCAAAGGCGTCACGGTGTGAAAGATTTTACAAAACCTTTCTAGAATGACCATTAAGTTTCCAGTCAAATAAGACTGTAACATTTATATATTTGTTTGGATAGAGTGTACAGTCTGGACAAATTAAATTGAATACAAGGTCAAGAAGTATCCTCTCTATGTCCCGCATTACGAGGATGCAAGCGTACTACGTAATAAATTTAGGCAAGCTAAATGATCACCGTCCACACTTTTTGTATTTGTTTTTGTATTTGTATTTATTTCCATCGTAGGTACACTTGTTGTTACACTTGATTTCGTTAGGTTAGGTTAGTACTGGTTTGGGTCTTGACTTTTTAAAACAATGTTTATTTACCAAGTTTTAATTTTATGATTTTCTAACAAGTATTTAGTTATCAGTGTCTGTGTGAGGGTGTGTGTGTGTGTGTGTGTGTGTGTGTGTGTGTGTGTGTGTGTGTGTGGGAGAGGGAGAGAGTGTGTTTAGTGTGTAGGATTGTATGTAAAAAGGATACAGTTGATGCGACAGATGATAAGTCATCAGCGGCAGCGCTTGATGCCAGGACGTCGGCGCGGCGGCGTGCGCTAGATGCACGCGCGCGCGCTTGCCCCCCGCGCCCCGCGCATACCCCTGCACCGCGCCCTCCGCCCCGCCGTGGCCGGCCGAGCCCACGTCTGCGCCTAGCGCTGATAGCTTGAGGCGGAATGCCTCCGCTGAGCTCGCCGATCTGTATAGAGAACGAAGACATTAATCATAATTATCCACAGTAGTCAACCATATGCGTTAAAACTATACTCCGACGCATTTATTGTCTTTGACTGAATGAAAGAAATCGATATTTCATACTGTTTCTTTTTAAAAATAGGGATGCGAATATGTTTACCCGAAAATTATCGGGACTAACGAGAGCTTCGATATTTATCGACCTGACAGATTTATGTATCCATGAAATATTGTATTCTTTCATTCAGTCAAAGAAAATAAATGCGTGGACATGTATAGAGGCTAAATGTTCGCTCGCTTCTCCCCGCTACTCCTGGACCACGCCCACCACCCCGCTGTAGGCAGAGGCCGAGCCTACGCCCAGAGCAGCTAGAGCGCCGCGGACTTACGACACATGAAGATAGCTCATAGCTAGGACACTTGTGTTTGTTACTCACGGTCTGTGCAGTAAGGCAGCTCTGAGCCACAGCAGCGCGCGGTAGGCCTGCCAGTGCACGGCGCAGTGACCGGCGCCGGGCACTCCGCCCGCGCCGCGCCACATGCCCAGAGCGGCTAGGGCGCCGCGGACTACTCGGCATCTGAAAACATAAAATAAAACGTCAAGTGCTAGTCTGACTCTGACAAAATATCATGACAAATTATCATGATCCTAGGAGAACGGGAAGTAGGTAGGTACCCTGTAGGTTTTGGTCCATGGCGAGAAAATAATTTTTTATGGTGTAGTTTTTGTGAATAAACTACAAATTTACGGTGGATTTTTCTTACGCGTTCCTGAGAAAAGGGGGTTTACAGACAGACAGACAGACAGACAGACAGACGGACAACAAAGTTATCCTATACGGCTTCCTTTTTTCCTTTTGAGGTACGGAGCCCTAAAAAATTGGCTATATCAGGGACGCAGTCATAGTGGAGAACGTGAAATATGTATATTGTGCGTGCTCTAGAGGGCGGGGGCTCGCTTCGCTCGCCGTACTGGCACAGCATCTCAATACACATAGCGCGGCTCGCTTCACTCGTCATGCTGAGCGCTTCGCTCGCCGCAGTGGGATGTCATTTTCGAACATAAAGGGAAGGAAGTGATTTACTAACTCGCTTCCCCTCAGCAAAATACATACAAACGTTCTGCAAAGTGTTAAAAACGGTAAGGCACAATTTTTGTAGCGAATGTGAGTGTAATTCCGCTTCTATTTGCGTCTGTGTGCTATACGTGTTAGCACAATCCCGCCTCAGTGTGCATAAGGGTTTACCTCACCTATCTGTGAGAACAAAATAAAAAATTTAAACCCCCCGACAGATTTTCATGAAACATGGCTAAGAACACTCGGGATAAAATTATCTATGACACAAAAAAACTAAACGATAATCGGTTCATCCGTTTGGACGATACCACAGAGAGATACACTGTGCGGATGTTTTGTACATTTGAAGTAAAGTTAGTTACGTAAGTTAATGAGTGCAAAGTTAAATCACTGATCACCTTTCAAAAGTATATTGAAGTAGTTAGACGTTAAAACACATATAAAGTAAACGTTCCTTCATAGGTTTGAATCGCGTCGCGGTCAGTGTCGCACTAGTTATTACGGGCGTAAATATGCCGATTCAGTAAAATTAGATACTCATGTACCTACCTTGTACGTCTTCGTACATAGGTACACAGATATACAGACAGACACGTTAAACTTATAACAGCGAATAGCAAAAAGAGAAGACTCTTTTTATCGTGGGTTAAAAATGGAGAATAGAATGTTCGGGCCAATTTTTTTATAACATTTCCCTCCTTTATGTTCGAAGGTCATACAACGCAAAGTTGGGATGTTTGAAAACTTACCTCATCTCTGCCATTTGACGTATTGATTCAGTGATAACTGCCACTCCCAAGTCGCTAGCGAACAGGCTGTCATACTCGTCCATCATGCCAGCATCTCGTTCTTCTTCCGCCCCTGAAAATAAAAGAAGAGCAAAAACTTTGTTTTAAACCATAAATTGTAAAGAATAAAGCCGGGTTTGCACCACGAGCAGAGCGAACCCACTTAAACTCACAAGAGTAAAAAAGAAAGAAGAAAGAAATAAAATCTTTTTATTTACCTTAAAAACTACACAGAACGAGAATTTATGCTAACAAAATAATAATAAATACAATTTTTAATCTGTGCGCAGCAGGGTTTGAGGCAAATATGGCCTCCACTCAACGTTGTGCTGGATGAACACTGGTGTGTCCACCCAGCGCTGGTTTTCAGTAAACTGCATACTTGTATTTCCACCAAAAAATAGACGGGTGGAAAGGACTCAGCGAGCTGAAAGCGTTGATAACTCCACCCACTCGTCACTCATTTCCCGCACATTACCCTTTCGCGGTCGAGACCCAGCTTATAAATAAATCCTACTATTAATAAATAAATAAATAAATTCCTAATATTACGCCTACTTGTGCCAAAAGTTGGAGTTAAATAAATAACTCGAGGCTTCCTAAATCGGTGTTAATGTTTTGAATTTTCTGTTCACAATTTATATTGCACCAGTGGAAATTAACCCAGAGTCAACTAACTATATATTAAAAAAACTGCAACAAAATCCGTTGCGTAGTTTTAAAGATCTAAGCATCCATAGCGACAGACAGCAGGAAGCGAATTTGTTTTATACTATGTAAAGATAATGGTCGCTAGTGTCGGTACTTACGTGTCTTCTTTGGTAAATCGGGAACATCAAGTCTCAGAGCGTCATTCAATTCTAAAACGGCGTTTTGCAGGTCTTTGATCGGTTCTAGTATTGTTTTGAGTTCATCTACTTGCTGAGGTGCTAATGTCTGCAAATAAAATAGTTAACGGTCACTCACGGGCTGCAGTGTGAACTATATCATGGTTGATAAATAAGTTTTAATATTTAAAAAAAAACCTTTTTTAAAAACCAGCTTTTAATGCTTTGTCATCCAAACTAAACGTGTAATACACATAATTTCAGCTCAAATCGGTTGAAGATATCTGTTTCAAAATTGAGTTGCAAGATTCCACCCGTACAAACATAGTTACCATACATTGCAAGTTAAATAAAAGTTTATAAAATAATTTGATCTGACTAACTGACTCTATCCATTGTCACGGGTTCCTTCACTGCCAATCTAGCATAAATTACAGCTGACTCCCGTAATAAGTTTTCCTACCTACCTATTGGAGAACTACCACTAGGAAATGAAAACATGTATAAATACCGAAACTTTATATTCAACAAAATAGTGAAAGGATACCATAAACTTTCACCTTAAACGTGTGAGTGTCTCACTCACACATAATAATGATAAAAATTACACTTCAGAGATCATTCAAAGATCTCAAACAGAAAAGGTAATACGATGGTTTATCATCACCTCGCGGTCGAGGCAAGTGAAAGGTTCAATATGCAATTCAATGCTGATGTTTCAATGTTCTTTCATTCACACAAATAATACTAAACGGCTCGAATTGAAGTATTGGTAATCTGTTTCCCAAGGTGATATAAGTATGGAACGCTTTAGGGCTCCTATACCTACACGGATGGCACGTTGCCGACGGCAAGGCAACTGCACCCGTCGACGCGGGTTCCAACGTCTGTCTGTCCTGTCTGTGTCCTAATCGGGGGGAGGAAAGGTGACGGAAGAATGGGCTCGCCGGATATGTATAGGAGGAAGAGGGGACGCCAGTCGGGCCGCGGAGGTTTTAAATGTTCCCGTGGTTCGGCAAAAATGGCGAGAGAGGGACACCGGAGAGGTTTTAGTGGGTATTATGTTCTTTTCAGAACGTCGAGTCCCACATAATTCTGGTCCCCCCCAGACCAGTTTATTCGTAAATGAATTTTCTCGCCGAATAAAAAAAAAAAAGGGGGGTTACTTAATTCTGACGCTGTCTGTATCTTCTTTTAAAAGTTATAGTCAATTCAGTTACCGGGTGGTTCTGAGGCGGCGACTGCAGTAGATGCAGCAGGCGCGGCAGCAGGCGGTGCTGCGGCGCGGCGCAGGCGAACAGGCGCCGCTCGAGCTCCGCTGCGCCCGCGGCGCCTCCGCTCCGCTCCCACCGCGCTCCCGCTACTACTACGCGGACGGCCTCAGGGGATAGGTCACCTGTTTCGCCGCCGCCTGTGGAATGATACGTTCTGTTAAACAGGAATCAATAGGTTTATTTTGAAATCGGGGTGGTACCAACTCCTCCTATAATCCTACCAGATTTTTGTGAAAAAAAACACTTCTTCTTGCCATTTTAAGCTATTTTGCGTAAGCAAAATCCTTCTCTTGGCCAAAATCCTTATCTTTTCCGAATACACTTACCTCGAGCAGATTCTGCAGTTAGGTAAAAGCAATTTTGAAAAGAAGGCCAAGAGGAGGATCCAGCTAGGCTACGCAGCGTTTGGGAAACTACGTCGAGTCTTCTCGTCATCCATAACGCAATGGGTATGGATGACGAGAAGTTGTGCGTGATACCCGTCATGACCTACGGAGCTGAGACGTGGACACTCACGATAGGGCTGCTCCACCAGTTCAAAGTTGCTCAGCGAGCTATGGAAAGGGCTATGCTCGGAGTCTCTCTGAAGGATAGGATTCGTAACGATGTAAGCAAAATCCGCGGCGCATGTAATGAATTATCGGCATGTCCAGAGTGCGCGAACAAAGAACAGCCCGCCGCGTATTCTCGCAACCTGCTTACGCGATGCGAGACGGCGAGTTATTCATTCAGTCGACTCTTAGTCAGCAGTGACGACTTAGGACGCGTTTTAGAGAATAACGTAGCTACTGCTGACATTATTTGAGCCTATGAGCGGTTACGCACTGCACCCGTTCGGACCAGTTCAGACGTTGACGGACAATTAGTGCCTTTTCATACGTCCCGGTCTCCGGGTATCCGGCGTCGAAGTGTATGGACATGTACGATAGCTTTAACCGGCATAATTTGCGTACAATTTGCCGCCGGGTATCCGGCACGGGCTACCCGGCGACCGGAACTTAATGTTAAGTACCGATATGGAGATTTACGGATACGGAACGAATGCAGTGCGTTATCGCTCTAACAGTTCACAAGCATGACTGACAGAAACTGCTCCGCTATTATGTAATGTTATTAAATAGTTACTTGTGCCAGAATCCAGCAGAGACAGATCAGGAGACAGCATCATCCTCTCCAGTGGTTCCAACTCCGTGATCAGAGAGATTCCCGCGCGTCGTACCACTGCGCACCACCACCCGTTTTCGGCGTCACAACCCTACAAAGAAAAATGTACCTAATGTTACAAATATTTAGTGAGTTTGTAATAAAACAAGACACGGATTGGACCGGAATCGACTGGTCACATTGATTCGAATTACACACACACATGCAATTTTTATTTATTCTGTATGTATTTAACGCATAATGTGGATAGCACTGTGGGCTACATTGATAATATCACTCATCTTTACTAGTAAAGTACTATAATAAGTTTAATGTAGTCGTTAGTTATTTCTCAATAAATAAAATAAGTAATGCTGGACAATTTGCACAGCACCATCTAGCCCCAAGCTTCTGTTATGGGCACTAGATAACTGATATATTTAATACCTACAATACACTACTTAGATAGATATTCAATCAACAATGTATTTTATTATTTTTGAAAATAAAAAACATGTTTTCAATATGAAAATGAATGTAGTCACTGCTGGCGCAGCACTCACGCAGTGTTACCATCACCTGTGCTGCTGCTACCGTTCGTGTTGTTATTTGAGAAGATTCGTAATAATGGTGACCTAGGCAAACCTGTACTAAGATAGATAGATATTTTTTATTATACATAGAAAACAACTAGAACACCCTGAACAAATATCTGCAGATCGTACAAACATTTGTCCCGAGGCGGGAATCGAACCCGCAACCTCTTGCGTCACAAGCGGTCCTTTGCCGGCCGCGCCACAGAGGTCGTCATTGTATGACTGCAATAAAAAAATTAATAATGAATATGTCTCCTGCTGGGTTTCTAGTTTGTCGATTGTGCTCCGTTTCGCATCTGTGGTAACGTAATTACGTTAACGTTGGTCCTGCGCTTGACCTCTCCCCGGTCGTGTCGGTCTACCGCCCCTTTGGATTATGAGAGTGAGGGAATAGAGAGTGCACCTGTGTTTGCGCATACACCTTGTGCACTATAATTTGTCCTGCGCATCTGGCTAGTCTCCGGTGAGACTGGCCGCCGTGGTCGAAATGCGGCTAGGAGGACGTCATCCAATCCAAAACCAATAAATAAATAAATAAATAAATATTATATTATTTTCGAACTATATTATTTTCTTTTCCTGCATTTTACAGTTACGTTAACGGAAAATTATGTTGAATTTTACCTCTTTAGACACCATAAGCCCGAGGGGTTTCTGTAGACTTTCCATGTACTGCATACACCAGCTGTACAATTCTGACCAGCACCTAAAAACAACACATTTCATATTTTTAACTATGTTTTCGAAAGCAAATAAAATTACCTATGTAAAATAATATGTATGATTTTAATCTAAACTTGCGCGTAGCTTTTTAGTGCTAATATCACACAAATATCACGAAATTGAATTAAAAGTGGGATACGAAATTAAATACCTACAAGACGGTCTCAAGTCATTTCGGTGCAGTTTTCTTGAGAATCTTCGTAAATTTGTCAAAGCAGCTAGCAAATATAGAGTAAAACCACAGGAGCTCTTTAAAGACTATTCTATCTAATAAAAACATGCTGGACAATCCAGTATCATCTAGCTCCAAACTAAGCGAGCTTGTGTTTTGGGTGATAGATAACTATATTTAGATAACTAGATATATATATAGATAACTATACTTACGAGTAGAATCATAATACTTACTTATACATAAGATGGGCCTGGTCTGGGGAAGCAGTACGGGCCGTTAGCTGCCTGAGGCGAGCTTGCACGGCGTTTATTGCAGAGTCGCCCAAGTCAAGCTCAAGGGACAGTTCGTTACTGCCCCACGTTCTGTTGTAGATCTGGAGATGTAGAAATGTTTCTATATAATCTCATAGAATAAGCTTGTGTAACTAAGAATAAATTTGATGGATTGTATTTTAAAACGATTAAGCATAATATGGTATTAGTAGTATTAGTTTCATTATGCTTCCTAAGATGACGTCGTGAAATTGACGGCGCTATCGTCATTCTTGATTAATTTGGAATATCTGCTGTCAATGATGCTCTTTTTAAAAACTGTAAACTCCCCTAAAACAAGATGACACTGTAGGAATCAAGGGATCTCAAAAATGTCTCTATCCTAAAATGTGTTATCCTTTCAGAAACAGAGATGGAACAAAGAGACTGACTAAATCTTACAATTACAATAAGTTCAAGAAGTCCGCTATGAAAAGGCCTCCCAGGGAGCAGTCTTTGCCCTTGGCAGGCCTTTAGTAAAGTTTGGTGAAATTTTATGAAAATAACTGACCACAAGAGCTTTTCTGATAACCGCCTGCGGGAATAAGGCAGGAGTGAGTAACCTATCTCGATATTGCTGATGGTTACTCAGTTGGGGTAATGCCGGCGCGCCTTCGCGGGTCGCCACCGCTCGCCACATTGCTTCTGCACCGACTACGCTACCTAGAAATAAAGAGGTACATTTACCCATTTGAAAAAAAAAATCGCAGTCTATATGGGTCGAGTAAGGATGACGTCATAAGAAATTCGAGAAGAAAACACCACAAAAATTAGGAAGTACATATAAAAAGATGGATGGAGTATCAACTGAAAGGGCTTTCAAGGTGGTTAGTGACGAAATAAATCGAGTTTTTGCTTTTTTCTAGGTTCTACATGTAATTTGAATAGAAGTTTTGCGCAGATTGTAATGTAAGCAATTTGCTATGTATCTTTGCTAAAAAAACTTTGAATCAAATTTAGTTTTGGATTCTATTGACATAATGTTAATTTAACATAATTTAAAAAGAAAATTACAATCACAAAATAGAAATACATTAGAACTAGTATTTACAATTGAACTAACTGCAGACTGTTGCAAAAAATCTACAGGTAGCTCAACTGATCCATACCAATACCAGTCGGAAGCGTCCCCAAGACGCTGGCTGCATTGCCCCGCTGTATGGAAATGCTGATGCGCTGATACTCACCAGCTCTCGGGTCACGCGTCGCTTCGACCAGACGCTCAGATAATTTTTTAAAAACCCGAAGAGCCTAAAATAATATTAAACACCATTTCCAAATATTTTGGTTCAATCCAAATTTTTCGTAAGGGCAGCTTTTGTGTTAGCTTGTCATATATGTTGTGTTTGCAGTATTCGTTTGTGACCGAATCCGACTGCAACGATCGTCTCTTGTTGCCACGTCATGACGTCCTACGGATTTGCACATTTCAGAGTAAAATGTAGCCTATCAGTATCACATACTTGTTATGATGGTATCGCCATCAGGTTGACTCCACAGCGCCCATATCACATTGTTTCCATCTCCATAACCAATGGTGTAGTCCAGGAGATCAAGCTAAAACAAACAATTCTGTTAACAAAGTTTCTTTACAAACGTTAGGTATATGCGTTGGGGTGGGGACATCAAAGAAAAAAGATTGGTTTAATTTACACTCACCTCAACCTCAACAGCCTGTATTGGTCCACTACTGGACGCAGGCCTCCCCCTGCTAAGCGCCT
The DNA here is from genome assembly GCA_949316285.1 of Eupithecia subumbrata. Taxonomy (NCBI): domain Eukaryota; kingdom Metazoa; phylum Arthropoda; class Insecta; order Lepidoptera; family Geometridae; genus Eupithecia; species Eupithecia subumbrata. The sequence continues at coordinate 25,147,270 of OX438646.1, read as the reverse complement.
TATTGGCTTTTATCACATGGGGGGTAATGCCCATATTCCCCATGCTGGGCATGCGGGTTGGGGATCGCAGTTCGGTGGTAAAATTGTTCTGTAAGGGGCGCTGCTGCCCGCCCCGGTGGATATCCCTTAGTCGCCTCTTACGACACCCGCGGGAAGAGTTGGGGTGGTGCAAATTCTAAGCCGGCACCACACAGCTAATTTGAATACGATTAATTGCAACACTTAAAATACTTTAATAATAATTAACGGGAAAGACTCAGATGTTAATGTAGGCTAGCGCGGCGTCACTGCATGTCGTCCCTCGTTCGGTCGGGGCTACGTGAATGCTGACTTTGCATTCATTTAGGTACTTATTGTACGAACCATAACCCTGGGTAATTCTAAATCTCATATATCCCAATATATGAGATTTAGAATTACCCAGTATACGAATTGTCATAAGATGGTGAATAAATAAAATGAAAAGGGTTGTGATTGGGGGTTGTGGTAGATGGTCCTGGTTGATCCCCAAACTGCCCTTTGAGATTGGTATTTGGTGTGGTGTTTGGTATGTGGTCAAGGAAAGTCACTGGTGTGATATGGTACGCACTATATTCACAAGACACACAGTTATTTAGGTATAGATAATTAAACTACAGCCGTCAACTTATGGTAAGAATGGTATGAAAGTCGGTTTACCCGAACATAAAATCTGATATCTGAAAATCTATGTCAGAGCAATTTTTCAAAGCAACCTTGCGGTGTACTTTTTACTTTGGACAAAAAAAAAGAAAAAGAACAGTAGTGGTATTATGACCTAAGTTCTACAACTTAGGTCATACCACCGAGTCCAGTCCTAATTAGTGGCGTGTAAGTGAAGTTTGCATCACCATTAATATAATGGGAGACTGTAAGAGAGAGTACATGTTAGGCGTTTTGAAACGGTAAAACACGTTTTTGAAATCACCTGGTCCGAACAATCGTATACACATCCAAACTCGCCTTTCTACCCGCTCTAAGTATAGTGGAAGAGCATTATTTACCTGTGGTCCAAAAATGCGGCTAATGTGTGAGAATTTGACTAAGCCAGCGCCACCGTCGTGCATTCTCATGACCACGAATTCGCATTCATTGGGAAATGAGAGGTATGAAACTAGAATGACGCTTCCGTCTAACCCGGTCGTTTTCTGCAGCATGTGGCCATGAGCTGAAATAATTACATTTTTACTTAACATTTTCATGTATTTTAAAACACTTAATCAGGGTATGAAACCTTGCAGCGGCAAAATAAGATCTATTTAAGATTCCCTATAAATATAGTCGAAACATTTCTTCTACTACTTATGGACGTTAGTTTAAGCTAGATACGAGAGTAAAAATATAAAGTGTTTTTTTTGTTACTACTAAATAAAACACATAGATTTTTATTCCAGCTAGAAAATAAATCAGTAGCTTTTAAGTAAAATTAAAATATGTTTTACTAAAAACAGTTGTCTAATAGCATGATATAACTAACGGTTATTTATCGCGTTTGTTTACCTATTTTTCCCAAATTTGCAACAGGTTTACACACTGTCGTGATCACCACGGAAAGGCTGGAGTACCAATAATAATGTGTTCAGAAAGTGTAAGTTTAAAAAAATTATGATACGAATTCTGATCATCTAGAGCAGGGATCCCCAAACTATTTTGGACAAGTGACCCCTTTTCCAAAATGAACTGTTACCTCAGACCCCCATGACCAAATTACCTACTTTTAAGATCAGCCCGCTTATTCATAATGGTCCGTCCGCTAACTTAAAACAGCTGCTACAGAGTGTTATTTTTCATTCTGACTCAGGACAATAGAAAAAGACAGCGTGAGAATTAGCAATGCTTTAAGTAAGCAGACTATTATGAATAAGGGGGCTTATCTTTAGGTTTTTCCTATTGATACAAAATACCTAGCTACTAAGGTTTCGCGCTACTATTATAAAACTTTGCACTTGGTTAAGTGAGTAAAGTTGACTTCATTTTCTCATCAAAATTTACCAAAATAAAAAGACATACAATTCAGTAAATATCAAGTTTAATTTATAATGATTATTACAAATTAAGTACTTAAAGAATCTTAAGTAGGTAGGAAATTATATTTAAAAAAGTATTAATTTGCAAAGAGAAAATAAAACATTCAGTGTGATGGATGAACCTGGTTACTATCTACCAATCTAGCTACATCCGGTTCAATATTGGTGAGTTGTAGCCTTAAATCTCCACGTTCGTTGATTTTCAAACGGTTTCTTTGTTTTGTCAAAATGTTTGTTACCACACTGAAGCTCTTTTCAACAAGGTATGATGATGGAAAAGCGATAAGTTATTTTTCAGCAATGTTCCACAATGTAGGATACTGTGTTTCAATGTTGCGTTGCAACCAGAACTTCTGATAGCCTTGGTTGAACTTCTGCTTAAGCTCTTCGTCTGTGCTGATGGTAACCAACTCTTCTTGCATTATCACATTGGCTTCTTCTATGGCTGTGGCATTGTACGGATTTATTATCCATTGAGGAATTTCTAAATTTAAAAGATCCTCAAACCTCTTCGTAAAATCCTTGTGTGATGCGTCCAAAAAAATTCTTTTCAGTCACTTTTAGCTAAGTAATAACTTTGTAATCTCTTGAAATAAATGAGTACTTATATGAGTTATTATCGTTGAAGCTCCAACGAATTTCAAAACGCAAATGAACTTTCAACCTAAGTGCAAGCAGTTAAATAGTAAAATATCAGGAACATGTTTGGACTTCAACTTGATCATGAATTTGTTATTGTTAAATCGCGTAAGCGTCAAATAGAGAGCAAGTCGTAACGCGCCTGAAAGACGTACGCTCGAACTCATTATCTTGCGCAAACTTGTCCTCACTGACTTGCCGAGTTTTTCATCTTGTACGAACTTGACACTTTATATTACTAAAACAATGCTATTTCCTACAAAAAGTATTAATTATTCTTAGTACACGTTAGTAACAACAACATAAACAATACAGTAACTACCTAATCTTGAAAGTTTTAAATAAGAACTTGTGTTAATTTAACAGGGGTCGATTTTTAGACCTGGTCGACCCCCAAAATCAGTTTTCGTTAATGTCGACCCCTAGGAAACCGATATCGACCCCAAGGGGTCGATATCGACCACTTTGGGAATCCCTGATCTAGAGAAATTACAACTTACGAGGTGGCCTCGGCCGCACAATGGTCTGAGAGAGAGGCGTGGAGACAGCTAGGGGCGCTCCGCCCTCATCAAGGCTCCAGGCGCGAAGGCATGTGTCCCCACACACAGCTATAGCTAGACCGTTTGATAGAACTACTCCATAGGTTTCTATGCAGTCTGCACTTTTACCCCTGTGAAGATAAAAACCAAAGAAGTATTGTTGGGAAGGCAGCACAATTCTCGTACCTACTTATGTAGGCACGCTCGCAGCGCGTGATCTAGGCACGCGTACGTACCTATATCGCGCTTACTTGCGTGCGTCTAGTTATTTGTGGAAGGCAATAAGCCGTACCACCCTCTATCGCGCTGTCTCTTTTTATTTATTTTATTTATTAGTTCACAAAACAGAGTAAGATCCTTAATAAAATACAGTAGGTATTTTATACATTGTTGTTACGAACACGATTTTACCCAAATATGCAAACATAACAAGCAATAAAAATGTTGCAAGCTAGTTTAAGATTTACCAAAAAAAATCGTACCTAATTTTTCGTAACTTATTTTGTCACTAAGAACACACACACTTGACTTAGAGACAAAATAAATGAAACAAATATGATAAACATTATTTAACATTGTTGTTGAACACCATAATAGCAACCTGATTAGGCATTGCTTAAATTTATAAATATTGGTTACTTAAATTTATATTATTACAGGTAAAAATAGATAGTATGTGACGCTGGTATGGAGGGTAGGGCGAGCGCGGTGTCATCAAGTTTTGTATGTTGTAACAGTTAGTGCTGAGATTTTTGTATCGAACACACACATTTTTCTTATTGTTCTAAAAGAGTCTTTTCATGTTGTCCATGCAGCTAAGCGCAGGTGGCTTAAAAGTTATACATGTATTATAGTTACCATTCATACATGGCATAGCATGTGACAAAAATCCTAGGCAATGTCTCTACATTGCCTAGGATTTTTGTCAGAATAAACCTATTTGGGTCTCTACCCAAATAGGTTTAATCTAAAAGAAACCTCAAAATCAGCGAGACATTAAAAAAGTTGCTTGACTATGTATGTAAAAATTTATAATAAGGTACATAATGAATTTAAATTATTGAATGACCATTTATTCATAAAGAAATTGTTTAGTTGACTGAATGAACGTAATTTTTATGATATTAATGAAGTTATTAATTTTAATCCATAGACATAAGTTAATTATTTGTATGCTATAAAATAGTTAAACATGAGCTCATAACTCATAACATGAACCACCTTTAATACCATGTTTTATGCAATAACTTATCATTCCATTTCATTTCATATTAATCTCATTGCTTAGAACACAGTCAGCAACTGTTTGGGTTTACAAAGATGAAATGATAGTCAATAAAAAAATGCACTTAGTTGTGGCGGTCAGTATTTTATTTTATGCACTGCTATATTTTATTCAGCACCAACTAAATAACATCCTTTTGTTACCTTATTTTAGTTAAGTCTGGATGAATGGCTCTTTTTAAAATGCACAAAGATCATAATTAAAAAGGCTCTTAATAAAATGTATCTCTCTATCTCTAAATAAAGAGTGAATATACCTCAGGGCTCCAGTGATCCCAGACAAAACCCAAGGCACAGTGGACTCTCGTTTCAACAATGTAGTCACAGCAGTTCCTGCCACTGGTAACTTCACAAGAAGCAGTCCTCCCTCCCCGCTGTGGCCAAATGCAAGGGCAAACACTGCCTCCCCATTATCACGTAGCAGTGATGCACATGTGTGTGCGACACCAGCATCTGTGAACGTAATTACAACATAGCTTTTAGTTACGAAAAAGTATATATTTGGAAAACAACAAACAGAACCTCATTTTATGTTAAAAAAAATATAGGTAAAAGTATTAATGGCAGGACCCGATCGCGCTATAAGTCTACACAGCACATGTTAACACTTTGCAAATAATACATATTTTACGATGGCTTTACAGGCAGAAAATCCCTCAAGGATATCTGTGTGATCTGTGTGACAGTGATTTTCTGCACCTCAATTCAGTCTCTCTCATGATATTTGTCTAAGTAGACTGATTTGAGGAACAGTTAAGGGATTAAGTACCTGATTTCCTTTCTGTCATAAAACCTACACTATATGAATGAGTTACTATTAGCTAACAGTAAAGTTGTGCTCTATTTATAATAATAGTAAATTGACATAAACTTACTTGCATTTGAATACTGATTCAGGATAAAATAGTTGTTGGGATTGTTTACAGAACTGGTGTCTTGGAATATTGATGGTGATGTGCTACTGAGAGATCCAAATGATGACTGGAACAGACAAGGTTTTGTCTATACTAATATTATAGAGTGGAAAGATTTGATTGTTTGTTTGTCTGTATTGAATAAGCTCCGAAACTACTGGACTGATTTGAAAAATTCTTTTACCATTAAAAGCCCACAATATTCCTGATGAACATAGGCTACTTTTTACCGCAGGAAAATGCTTCATTCCTACGGGAAAACAGGTAATAGGACAATTGGTAGTAAGAATGCAGCTAGTTTGTTATAAACATAAGAATTCAAAAAAGGTCAAATAGAGTTGCCCAAAGTTTATTATGGAAGTAAACATGTTTAGATTAATATAGCTATTATATTAACTTCTGCTTGCACCTTGCTACTTTCCCGGGATAAAAAGTAGCATATGTCCTACTCTGGGATATTATTGATCTCACTGCCAAATTTCAGTTGCTGCTTCGTTGTGAAAAAGTAATAGAAATAATTACTTTTAAATTAAAATATTAGTTTGGCTTAACATACCTTCTTGTCCAGTATGGATGGATGCGAGAAGACCAATCTGTGTACTGAAGAAACTGTAGCAGCTAATATCACAACATGTTGGGATACACTCCTCTCGTAAATGGTGATATTGTTCAGTGGTGGGGTGCCAGGTGCAACTTTACATCTCAGGTGTGATCCTGATAGGTTGAGATCTAGTGATGCTTCAGATAATTCAATTCCATCTGATGTTGTTTGCCTAAAATAAAAGTAAACATGAGAAAAATAAAGCTTTTATACAGTCTTCATAAACGATAAGAGCAAGATATTTACCAGTAAATTAATCGGTTCCTTGAGTATGTTTTCTTGGAATCTTTATACCAGTAGCCGCCAGCTTTAGGGGGAAGTTTGATGTCTTGCAAGGTACTATGGGTACCCCCTAGAATACATAAAAAACAATGAACTACTTTCAGGATTTCACATAACTTTCAGGATTTCATCAAAGAACATGACTTGCCTGTATTCAATACGATTTCTTTCCATTTCTCCGGAGTATTGTGAATAGGCGCGATTTCTTTGAAGGTTACTGGCATTGCATCAAGGAACTCCATAATTACACCACTTTATTTATCAAAAGTTGTGAAAATATAAAAGATAAACAGTACGGTAAACTGAGCGTAATTATTTGGCTTAAGGAAGTAAAGAAAGAAACAGAGATTTTATTTAGAAAAATAGTAAACAGAGCAGCGGCGGTTATTTACTTTTTTGACATTTGATGTTGGTTCGGTTAATTCGGTTTGGTTGATGACCACATTTTGAGGTTATGATTACTTTTTTTTACATAGACAAAGTTAATAAAGCTTTTTCACACGATCAAGCCTGTGATCAAGCTATTTTATCCACACCAAAAAAGTTCGGATTTATCCGGCTGTTTCATTCTCTCATGTGTCGCTGTTTATGTGATCTTAAACTATACCACAACCATTCCATAGAAGTCGCGGACTGAAAAATGGCGAAACACACTATCTACCTATCTCAATAGATTAATACTCCTATTGTTCAATCAGTTTTTAGTAATATACTCCGAAACTATAAGCTCAAGAAAAAAAAGAACAGTATCAGATAGAATCAGTTTTGAGAGACTTATAGAATGAAAAATTTCTTTTATGTGAAACCGTGCCTAAATACCTCATTTAAATATTTTTTCCGCTTAAAGCTCATTGTCTCGAAAACTGGATTCATGGCACGCATGTTTTAATGATGATAATTATGATGCAAAACAATGCCACATACGTAGGTAGGTACCATTTTCGTATTCAAGGCTGTTTAATACCTGTAGATTACTTTTTGTTCAAAAAATAAATGTTCATCCGTGGGAAGCCGGGACGGGCCGCTAGTTATAAATAAAATTATAATTAAAACTTGGTCTCGAATTTCCCCAAAATAATGTTTGAGAAACACCGTAGCGGATATGGAGTACTAACCTTGGGAAAACCCACGTGACCGTTGTTTCTCAGAGCATCATACCTTGTATTATTTTACCATGGGGTTTACAATGATGTGTATACTTTAGATGATGGGCAAGCGTGTTCCAGAGCCAGTAAAGTAAACGAGGTGGTGGGGGGGAAGAAGACAAAATCCAGAACTCTGCTGAAGGGTAGTTCCACTCAAGGCGCGTCGATGTGCAATGAAACTATAACGTCAAGTGCGAGTGTAACTCGCGCGCCGAGGGTTTCGAACGTTTGTCGATTATACAAACATGCACTAAAGGTACCGGTTAAAGCCATCGCTATTTGAGGAATACCTACCTAAAAATAGTAGGTAGGTACTCACCAATCATATGTACTTATCGGGCTACAAGAATGCCATTCATACATTATACATTAACATACATTGCCGTCCTTAAGATTTCTCTAAAGCGCATGAAATTTATGTGATGAAAAATATCACATTGTGTAAACAAATAACTGATCTTTGAAAGTTTATCCCTCATTTTACGATAATTTGTCAAGTTTTAAAATAAATCACTGGAGAAATACACTTTAAAAAGCACGGCAATTTAGACCTCACAGAAAATATAATGACTCCAAATGATGTCGTTAACGATGTACCTATATGCCCATAAGGGCTTTATTTAACATAATGAGCATTTAATTTTGTTGTATGATTTGAAACCGCCAAGAAATTACGAAGTTATTAAAGTTTAAAGTTGTTAAACCAACGTTGGGCGCGTTCATTACTTATAAATGACTGCATCATGTTGCCTTCTTATCAATCGACCAGAAAATTCTGTTTTTAGGGTTCATCTTGATTCTTTTGCGAAAGTATTTTAAATAAATTATAATTATTAGTTTTGAACGATGATGGTACGGAACCCTTCGCGTGTGATACTCGCACTTGGCTGAATTATTATTTGCCTACTTTAGAACTTTTTTCAAACCAAGCTGGCAACATTCCTTTCCTGAACCATAGACATTTTTTTACTCTTAAAAGTAGAGTTCCCCGTTGTAAATCGATAAACTGAAATTGATTTTTAGTTGATTTGCTATTTATATTCATTGTCAGTCACTGTCAGTAAAAAATATGTCTTGTCTGTCAAAATAATACCCGATATCAAAACATTTACAATTACATTACAACCATGTACAACCTGTAATTATGTACTAATTTGAAAAACCGGAAAAGGCAAAATGTGATGTGATTATCGATTTTGTTCTTTTGGCTATTCAGACGTAAAATGCAACAGCAGCTCAGCACAAAAGCTATATACAAAAGGAAGTTACGACACCTTCAAAGAACTGCTATCAATAGCGGCCTGAGTGTACAAATATTGAAACAGTATGATCAATTTTGTGACCACAGGAACAAAACTGATTCAAAAACGAATAGAATCAGGGTTATTGCAAAAGCCGTGATCGGTTTTGCGCTAGTTTTGATATTTGCTGCTTTCCTGGAAAGTTTTTTCAGTTCAAGATGTTTACTACCCAGCAATTATTTTGTGTGGGAGGCGACTAGGCCTGTTGCTGATTGCAGCTATTGCGAGAATGTTACGAAACCTGTTTTATTAAGGAATATCACCAGACAGGACTTTACAGTAAGTTACAAAATTGCACACTTACAAACCTTGTAGGTACTCAGGTCAAACTCAAGATACTTCGCACTTCTTGTCGATTTGAGCTCTTTCCTACAGTATGCATAATGCTTTACAACGATAATTTTGAAATTTTGAGTGGTTTAGTTTGTAAACATTGTAGGTACCTTGAGAATGGCTTGTGCATGGTAAAATTATTTTACCATGGGCTTGAGTATATAATGACAAATATGTGAAAATTAACATTATAAGATATATGACAACTCACAAAGAAAATTACAATCAAATAATAGAAAATTAACTATCTTTTTCTCATTCTAGAAATATGCATACTCCTCCCTCCCCATAATAGTAAAAAATGCTTGTTCCCACTGGAAAGCATCCAAAGAACTTAGTTACAGCTTATTCAAGAGGCTGTATGAGCAGACTGAAGGTAGCTACGAGAGTCTGGAGGAAGGATGTCAGTTCCTCAACTTTAAAACAGATCTGTTTAGCTTAAAGGAGGTTTTTAGTATGCCCGAGTCTCGGGCAAGTAATGCACCAGGAGAGGAACCCTGGTATGTGGGATGGTAAGTTTCATGAAGCCTATGAAAAGATCTAGCACCTCTATTATATCTTGTCTTTCCCACTGTAGAGTATAGTATACCCCAAATCCTTCTAGTAATCTCTGTAATAATCTAAGTACTTTGAATATTCCAACTTACAAGTAAAATTGGAATCTCTTGAAGCTACAAGAACAAGAAATTTATTAGAGCAAATAATTATAAAATAAAAATAATTGAAAAACTTTCTTCATTGATTCAATTAAGTTATCAACCTACAGTTAAATAAAAGATCATTGGATTGTTACAGGGGTAACTGCCATCCAGATATACTGGCAAAAGTCAGAAAGTATTATAGCATTCCTGAATTTTTACCTGAAGATGCAGAGTATCCAGCTACAGAAAATATATTCTTTGGATATGAGATTGGAGCTGTTATGCATGTAAGAATTAATTTCTAGAGTTTTATACCTCAAAAGGAACCATAGGATATCTTAGCTGTCTGTCCGGTTTGACTCAGGAAAATTTATTGAAGAATATTGTTAGTTAACACTTTCATTGCCCATGAAGCACATGTTGCCCACCCTCTGCGGGTCGCGCCGCAGAGACTGGTCTGGAAGTTTTTCTGGTAGACCTAAATTTTGACTGTCTTATACGATTAAATATTTGCTTTATTTCAGTTGGACTACATACCAAGACTGATGTGGCAGGGTCAAGTAAAAGGGAATAAATCTTGGTCTTTGGCCCCAGTACCTGAATGTGAACATGTTTGCCAAAAATTACAGTATTATGTGGAGCCTGGTGATGTTGGTAAATATGTAGCTTTATAATTTTGAAGTTTCTTTTATAGATTTCTTTTTGTGTTTTAGAATTCCATGATTCACACTGGCAATATGCAAGTGATTTCAAGGCGAGCTTGCAGCATGCTCGCGGCATCGTCGCGGCGTGCTCGGTGCGCACTCTCCTTGCTTTGAAATAGCTTAGCAAATTGCTAGTGTGATAAGGCTCTTAGACAACATTAACAAAAATGGCGAGCAGTTGCATTGTATGGTGGGCCCAAATGGTTAAGAATTCAGCAAATCTTATTGTTAACTGGCTTCTGCTCGCGACTTCGCTCACGCGGTCCCTGAATGAAACATGCATGCCTATGTCACTCAGGTTTAATAAGCTTTCTACAAGTGAAAGAATTTTCAAAATCAGGCCAGTAGTTCCAGAGATTACAACCTACTCACAAACTCCTTTCACAATAGGTACCCTTCAGCTTCCTGCTTAAAAACTTCATTTTATTTCAGTGCTTTTGGACACGCGCGTGTGGTACCATTCCACATCAATACCTAAGGGCCAGTTTTCCCTGACAGTACAGTCAGAGTATGGATAACCAATGAGTACAAACAAGATTGTCTACATATCGCGATGCCAAATTTTAAGCAATTTTTTCTATACAATTATTTATTTAATGCCTTTGTAAGTGCCATTTTATAGTAGTGCAACTACCTTGTATTAGGTGTAAGAATAATGCAATATTTTGACAGTATTTATGAATTGTAGTGTTTTTTAATTGAAATAAATATTTATGAATTAATGGTTATTTTATTACTTTTGCAATGAAAGAAGGATATTGTTTTAAAACATTATATTTTCTAATTCTATGATCAAAAATGTTCTGTGAATGATTAGTTAGGATTTTAAGCTTGTGTTTGATTTGTTTTATTAGAATTCTGCCTGTGATTTATACTTAATTATGTATGCGGTGAATCCTAACTAATATTTCACCAAACTGACTGAATATTGTAAAGTTTACAAAGAGATCAGATTGAAATGTGAGAGATAATAAGCCCATGATAAATGCAGTATGCCTGTGCACCTACCATTGTATTTACAGCTCAGTTTGCTAAAACCCAGAAATGAAATGCAAACTTACATTAATAATAAATAATTTCACTTGACCAGATTCATGCCAGTTTACCAATGGACAATTTTAATTGACATGGCATTTAATTTTTTTATCACAAATGAAATGGTACCATTACATTGTACCAAAAATGGACACTGTTATACATACATTACAATTTCATAATGCCACTACCCAATGGCTGTTGTGCAGGTAGTACATGAACAGAGATTTTGTGGTTAATTAGAAGAATTGCCAGACTCCAAGTACAGCATCCTTTATGGCTTCGATGTATTGGGCGGGGACCCAATAGACCCAATATCTTGATGCCTCTGTAGGTCCAAGTTGTAAGCCCTGGTACATAAAAAAGTGGTTTTGAAAAAGTAAAAATTGCTGATGGAACTGTACTAAAATAGATTAGCAAAACATACCATGATATGATATTCTTCATGATCTTTGATGGGTTCTGATGTGATGCCTGTAAAAAAAGTTTCATTAAATAAGAGTACAGGATAAGATAAATAATGCTGGACTGGACAACTCACACAGTATCATCTAGCCCCAAGCTAGACAAGAGCTTATGTTATGGGCACTAGTCTGATATACTTAATCCATAATCAATTAACTTAACAAAATCATCACATCCTCCTCACCTCACCTCAACAATCTATTTTGGGGGGGACAGCCCACACAGCAGATCATCACGTAGTAAATAAAAATTACATAGCATCAGAGCGTTTTACCATCACAAATCCTCCTGCCGAGTGTGTTGGCAAATTATGGCATGTTTATGGCAAAAACCCCCTTGTTTGGGTGATGTACCTCCAGCAATGGATGTATGTATGTATGTGTGATGAATGGTGGTGAGGTGGAGAGCCTTGAGCATAATGATTTATACATAAACCTTATTTTTATGTTTGGTAAAAGATCACAGCTCCAATTGGAAAAGAGTTCAACAATGTTGCTTACTTTTGATAGAAGTCATAGCAAGCTTCTCTGTGCGTTCTTTGGTGCCGAGCCAGAGTTGATCCTGCTCTGATTTGAAGGTCAGTCGTATTTTCCCCCCATGTTTATTTAGCATTCCGCTGAGCGGCACATTTGGCAATGGCTCCTGTTTGAACAAAAACAATTATTAGCATTAATCACCATCTCTTTTTTAGCAGAGGCTAAGATATACTTCGGGTCACTGAGCCTTAGGAGCGTAAGTAATCAACAAGATAAGTTTTTATTAATAACTATATGTAATCATAAGAATTATAAAATACTTACAAGAATCCAGTATGATTAAGTGCAATTACATAAAAATTATCTATTATTATTATTACTTACTGATACCAAGTAAACAACTTGTGAATTCATGATTCAACACATTACAGAGAAAATGCTAAAAATAGACTAATTTTACAGTAGGTAATGAAGCTACCTTGACTCCTCTGATTCCTGGCATAGCATCTGGAGGGATTCCTTTGTCTAGAACTTTCCTGTGTATTTTTTGCATACATAGTGGCTCCTTACTGGCTGCACTGCTTGCTTTTTCAGACTCTAATATCTCCTAAAAACAAACAAATCTTGAAGTGGTTGCACAAGACAATCTTTTTTCATATTCATTGATCTTGTTTACAAACCTTTGGGGCACTCTTAACAGCTAAAATATCATCCATCTTAGATCCCACAAGCATGACTTTGCCACCTTTCACAATTCCCGCTTTCCTGAGCGTCATTTCGTCCTTCGCCATACCACGGATGAGCAGCTTTTGTGCGGATTGCGGGACGCCGCATATTCGTTCCAAATGCGCTTTTAGTTCTAGCACTGTCGCATCATACGCAAATGTAATGTCATGCTTGGCTTTGTTAAAAACTACGATAAATTCGATCTGTTCCGGGATTTCGCAGATAGCAGAGTCTTCAGGGGTGTCGGAGGAGCAGGCCCCGGCGTCCGCGGAGACCTCCATGTGCGCATTCTCACCCTCCACTGCCTCCTGGGCTTTAGATTCAGTGGCAGCCTTAGAACCATTTGATACTTTACTTGAATCTAGATTTTCCGGTGAATCTCCCTTCTCTGATGCTAGTAAACAAACACAAAGGGTGAGTTAGCACAATTTTTAGAACAAAAGGACTCGAGTCGCTGGACCACAAAGACTGTCAAACGAAGATGCTGTGATCGTATTTTGTGAATGAAAAATCACTTACCTATACACTCCATGGTGCAGAATCGATTTTAGTAATAAAATTTGTAAATAAACTACAAAAACCACTAAATCGTTGCAAGTTGTTTTCCTAAATAATTGTAAATTCAGCCGGACTGGCTGACGTGCGTGAATGAAGCAACAATTTTATTTTCTTCTTGGTTGGATTGCTTGCACAGAGTAAAAATCTGACATTTCATTTCAAAATCAAAACCAAAGTCAAATTCAAGCTAGAGACGTGCCTTGGTCGATCGACTTAAATCGATGGAAATGTTAGAATATATAAATTTTGTCTATGGATAAAACAATTTCCGTTTCCTTGGCAACATTTTTGTAAACAAATTCGATGTTTTCATTCAGTTTGAATTTCACGCAAAGATATCACGTAAACCAGACGCAGAGCCATTAACCAAGAATTTAATTGAATATCACGTAAAAAGAAGTAATATAGGTACATATTTTATTTTATTTCACGTGCTGATATGAGTTTCAACCTCGATGATCCGTTAGCAGGCATTCTAAGCGACGGAAGCGACGACAGTTTTTTTGACGATGATATCTTAGGAAAGAAGAAACCGGTAAAGAAAAAGGAAACTCCCACGTCTGGAAAGAAAAATACTTTATTTGATTTAGGAGAAACCGAAAAGCCGAAGCCTAGCGTGTTAGAGAGCAAGAAAGAAGCTCTCTTTGATCTTGGAGGTGATACTAAAAAAGTACCCGCAGATATACCAGCTTCTCCAGCCCCATTGAAACGGACTATTTCCAAAGACTCCTTTAAAATTCCCCCAGTAGAATCTAAGCCCAAGCCACTAGACACTACAAAATCACCAGCTAGATCTAGAGTTAGTGCGAGTGCTGATAAAATTGATATTCTGGGAGAATTTGGTAGCGAACCAAAACCTGTGTCCAAAGGCAAAAGCACTCAATCAATTTTGGACGATATTCTTGGCGGTCCAACGAAACCAAACTCTAGTTCAAGCCAAGCAACAAGGCCTGCCACTGCTGCTAAGAGCCAAGATTTCGATTTCGACTCATTTCTCGGAAAGTCCGACCCAAAACCTCCTAAAACTGCAACGCAAAAGCCAATCGCTAAAATTGAAACCGTTAAAGAGGTCCCCAAGAAGGAAGAGAATAAGAAAAAAGCCAGCGGTGACTGGCTCGGAATTTTCGAAGATGAAACCGCGCCTGAAGAAGATCATTCCGAAATGCCTTCGTGGCTCGTTGGAGGAGACGCCAAAAAGAAAAAACCCGACGAAAAGAAAATAATAGAACCAGTGAAAGAACCACCTAAACCTGAGCCACCTGAGAAAACCGAAGAAAAACAAGTTAATCCTGTAGAAGAAGTAGTAAATCCTAAAGTCGTTACTATGCCTATGCCTATTATGTCGAATGTTCTTCAAGGGAGCAGTGAAGACATAACGGCGGAAGGTGCAGCTTTGTATTTGCAGCAACAGGAGTCTCAGCTGATGGTTGCTATGCAACTGAAAGCTCAGGAGGAGAGGCTTGTGGGAATGCAGAGTAAGTGTTGCCAGGCATATCTACTCTAGCTAGAATGAAGATTCCTTAAATTCTAAGTAGCTACAGATTTTTTTGTGGTGTTGTAAAATTTTACTGGCGCTGCAAGTGCGAACCCGCCTTGTTTGTCACCACGACTAGGTCAAATCATGTAACATCTAAATCTTTGATAGGTTTTAATTTTAAAATTGGGAAGTATTTGTAGCTTTTCTTGCATATATTTACTAAAAAAGAAAATTAAGTACAATCAAATACCAAGTAGAAACAAATTAGAACTAGTATTGACAATTTAACTATTGAGCTAACTGCAAACAATCTACAGGTAGCTCAACTGTAGCTTTTTGAAATAATATTGTTCCTGAAAATATGCAGATTTGCGTCAAAGGCGCGAATGAGTTCAATCATGACGATAATTATTTTATTGCTACCTACCTTGAAGCTCTCAATGAAACGGCATAATTTCGAAATACTTACTAAGTAGTAACTACCTAGGTACGAAGTGGAGTAGGTGAGTGAAGTACCTAGGTCTTACTTCATATTTTGAACTAAAAATGTAAACCGTTTTGATCCAATGTTATATGTCGTGTGCCATCAATGGCATGCTTGCCATTGGTTTGTCATCCCTGCTCTAGTGGGTAAGTAAGTAGGCCTCAAAATTTCTTATGCCAGTCTCTCTCTACAGTATCAGCTTAGGTATATAAATTAGCTAGTTATTACGTGTTATGTCAAACAAAGCCATAGCTATTCCTTAAAATTCCTCTCCTCATTGACCAGCACGTCAGAAAGAAAGCCAGCGAGTTCAGCGCGAAGCAGCACTGGCGCACCACTCGCAGCTGGATGCTATGCTGCAGAAGCAGGCAGAACAGAGGCTCCAGATGCAGTCCATCATCACGGCGCATCAGCAGAGGATCTCGCAAAGGATAAAGGTAGGAACACTCGGCTTGGGCCACTATCTCAAAATGTACTTACCTATCAATTAGGTGCCAGCCAGATGTAACGAGGTAAGTAGTCTATTCAAAAAAATACTTTTGATTCTTGCTATGGACCAAAACCTATAGGGACCAAAATCTATACCCGTTCTACAACCTACAATCATAAAATTTGGTAATAAGCAAGGTCTTATTACCAAATTTACGTACAAATAAACGTAAAAATCCGAAAACCGTAAATTTTTTTGTTTACTTAGTATTTACAAAAAAAATATTTTTGATTCTCGCCATGGACCAAAAACTACAGGCTACCTACTTCCCGTTGACCTAGAATCATGATATTTGGCAAGACATTTTACAGTTATACGGAACCCTAAGTGCGCGAATCCGACTCGCACTTGACGTTTTATTTTATTCATTTAGGTAACTAACCTATTTAGGGGCCCCGTCAAATATTTCGATGTCCAAAAGGGTTCCGTCGCTAAAAAAGTTTGAGAACTGCTGCTCTAGTCAAATTAAAACGCGCTGATTTTCAAACAGCCTTTCTTTCATGTCCCAGCAATATATTTATTTTCTGTTTCTGGTGTGGGGAGGGGAACACCAGAAACAGAAAATGTGATACTAATGCCCTAAGCAATTGCTTAGTTCGCTTATATGCTAATCCGGGACTGCTCATCAAATTAATGCTCTAAGTCTTTTGAAAATGACAGCATATTCCGGGAATTTCATTTTTTCAGCTCCATAGTTCCTACCGTTTTGCCGTCTGGCATCCAATATAAAATTACCACCTCTTCCCGGGGGTATCGTAAGAGTCGACTAAAGGATATCCACCGAGGCGAGCAGCGTCGTCTGCAGAACAGATCCACCACTGAACTGCGATTCCCAAGCGGATTTGCTATCTCATAAAAAATAAAAATTGACAATAGTATCTTCAAGATTCACTGCTTGTTGCGAATAATATTTTAAGGATCTCTTGGGCACCGCACCAGAGCAGGAAGATTCTCCTGTCGACAATGATGATGAAACTGGCAGCCAACATGATCGGAAAGAGACGCCACACGGAAAGGAAAAGAAACAGTTGCTCCAACTCGTGCAATCGCTGCAGGAGAATCATGATAAGGAGATTGATTTGATGGAGACTTCCTACAGGTAACTAGGTATACATACGTCCTGCTAAATCAACCAAAATAACTTGGGACCCGAGTGGAATACGACTTGGCAAACGTAGTAACAGGCGCCCTGCTGGATGGGGCAAGCTGAAGATAGGGCGCTATGGCGCTTATTAGAGGAGGCCTATGTGTAGCAGAGGACTAGTACCTATATAGGCTGGTGATGATGATGAGCAGAATGTGCCGCCATCCGATAGAAGTCTCAATCAAGCTTTGAAAAATGAAGTCAGACCTTAAAGAACTATGTCTTCCAATCTCAAAGTGGTTTTCAGGCGTCAACTAGCATTCCTAGAAGTTTCTCTCAGCCAAGCGGAAGAGCGAATGAAGGAAGAAAGCGATAAACTAGTCAAATTCTACTCGGAGAAGATACACTGGCTTGAGGAACATCATCATCTGTATAAAACTATGGCGGAGGATAATATGACCTCTCTCATTGAGAGGCATAAGGCTGAGAATGAAATGTTGAGGCAGCAGCATTTGGATAATGTTCAGATTTTGCAGGAGCACCATGCTACGCTTATGGAGAATATCAAGTAAAATAATGTGGCTATTAATATTTAATTTTACATTAGATATGCTAACTATTATGACTTTATTTCTTTTGACTCGTAGGTATAGGCGTTTCGTCTTTGGTTTTCAGAAACGCAGTCAAACAAGAACAAGTCCTTATTCAAGATTCCGCAGGTTTTTCCTCTGATTTGCACCAACTCGTTAATGATGTGAGGGAAAATAAACTCAATTGTCAGAAACTGGTTGATAAGGTGGAGACTTTAGTAGAAGACACTCATAGAGATAGTGACAGGGGACTACAAGTACGGGAAACGCAGATTAATGGTAACAATTTTAACTACCTTATCTACTTTTATTATACATAAATTTTCTTTGGGTGATGCTGATGAAGGTAAATAGATGAATCAAACTTACAGAAATGCTGCAGCAATTGAAAAAAGAAAGAGATAACTTCGATGTTGAAAAGGCAGAAAATAGGGACATAATAAAAATGCTGGAGACGAGATTGAAGCAAATGACAACGGTGAGTATAAGTCAATAGTGTGAATAAACAAATTTAAAACTAGGTACTTACACTAAGAAAGGCAACTGACCTGAAAACTGCCGTTTCGGCGTACTATGCTTACGTTTTTGCTTGGCTCTCATACGGAATCCTACTTTGGGGAAATAGTACAGACGTCTTAAATCATTTTGTTCTTCAAAAATTGTGTATCCGACTATTAGTTAATATAGGAGCCCTGAGAGCTGCAAAGACCACTTCCGTCAACTTAAAACACATGTGTTTGTATATTTGAATGTTGCAAATTTATCCGAAAATATCTCCAATATTTCCTAAAAACAGCTGATCTACCGCGACGCGACGCTATCCGACTAGATTGAAGCATAAAATTACACTACCCGAGTCAAAAAAAATGCGAAGTTCTGGGCCAAGCGTTATGGCATCTAAAATCTATAATAAAATACCGGATATACTAAAAGATGAGGAAAAAGACCATATATTTGAAACCAAATAAAAAAAATGCCTTTTACATAAATGCTAATATGATATAAAGTGACTTCTTCAACGACAAATTAAAATAAAAAACTTATAAAAATAAATGCATTACCTACATTGCTACCTATACAGTATTTTATAAAAACGTACATCAAACAAAAGTTACCTATTTAATTATATTTTTCTGCTAATACCTAACTAGAGATTCATAAAGAAACCCGGTCGACCTCCACCCACCTATTGCCACGCCCTGCTAGGGTACCTTTGTGTCTCTTATACATTACATAGATACTAAGACCTAAAAATGTACACGATGATTGCAATAAATAAATATAATTATGAATACACGAAGACTTTTGTTTTTTTTAGATGATTGAGGAAGACTCAGCGGTATTAAAACAAAAAAGAATGGAATTTGAGTTTGAAAAGGCAACGTTCAGTAAGCAAACAGAATTCGCCAAAAATATTCTCAAAAAACAGGACGAAGAAATAAAGGTTGGTAGACATAATCCTACACTCTACTTACTTCTTCCTTCTTATAGCCACTAAATAATTCAATATGTCGGTATAGATAGATAGATACCAATAACAATCATTTATGTCGTTTATGAAATGGGAGAAATGTGCTTTAAATTTTTAGACACTCAGAGAAGATATACAGCGAGAGTACAATGAGAATAAAATTAAAATTGACGAAGAAAGAGCTAAAACACTGAAAGATTGTGCAGCGGTTGCCAAAGACAGAGCATCGGTGCAAAGTATCAAACAAGATCTAGAGGTAATTAACGTTAGCAAGGATTTGAAAATAAATTATCGAAATTAGTTCATACTATCTTGAATGTTAATCTTTTAGAAAATGAAAGCAGAATTACAAGCTCAATTAGAAGAGGTGACAGAGGAGAGATCAAAATTAAGCGTTGAGAAACAACAGATCCACTTAGAGGAGCAAAGAATCTTAGCTAAGTGAGTAATTTTTTTTCATATTTTTGATTAAGCCTGGTTAAAGTAATGCTAAACGTACCTTGCTAGAAACTCAACTAAGCAAAGTTAAATCCTGCAAAAATAGATAAGTATTTACCCATAATCACCTAGAAATCACATAACTACACAGATGCCTAACTACTAAAGTAAAGAGATGATTATTTTGATATCAACAGGAGCCGAGACTATGATCTGTTAGCCAAGACGTCAATAGACAAACAAACGCAAGCAGACAAAAAGTATTCCGAAGCGGAATTCCTACAGCGCAAATACGAAGAAAGGATACGACGCATACAAGAACACGTGGTGTCTTTAAACGTAAGAGAAAAACAAATTGCCAAAGAAAAAGTTGCACTATCTCGGGAAAGACTAAGTCTACACAACGAGAAGAGGCAAATAGAGAGTCGACAGCAATGCTCTCTATGCAAATCAACACAGAACATACCAGATTATATGCATTCTTATACATTACCTGAACCAGTGTACACTGTGCCGGTTTCTAGAGACTATAGAACTGTGGATTCTGCTATGCAGAACATAGAGAGGGATATTGCAAGTCTTATGAGCAGGAATTATAGTCTAAGGCACAGTACAGACGCCGGTCAAAGCAGTGAGGCAAAGTTTCAGAGTGATACAGCTCAGGTTGAAACTGAAACTCCTTTCAAGGTAGGTGATTAATAAAAAAAACATGTCAAGAATAACTAAGTCTATGTCTGTATTTATAGATTACTATTTTAAAGTAACCTGTCCTTGAAGACTAAATTATTGTTCATATTTTTCAGGAATTGTTGGATCCCAAATTTATGATGCTCAGATTGGATGTGCAGAAAGTTTTAAGTAATTTGGATCATAGCAAGAAAAACACCGATGACAACATTGAAGTATTTGAAGATATAGACAAAAATGATCTAGAATAGAATAAAGATGAATAATGTAACGTAAGTTTAATCTATGAAATAAAAGACTGAACTGTATTAGAATTCATTTAATTTCATGACTATCATACAAGAACCATATTTTGTTTCGCTTTAGATGTTATCAAAATTTACACAAATGCTACATGCTAACTTACATAAATATCTCATTGTAAAAAATATAGTTACCTACACAATCTCTCTAAATCTTTATCTCTTAATTTTAGAATAGGTACATTTAGATACATAATGGCTTTATTTACTTAAAAAAGTTCTCTGACTCCGTATAATAATTATTCTTGACTCTATGTAGTGTCGATGTCGAAAGTTATTTATGAGCCACAAAATATTAATTGTATAGCCATAGGATGTTCCATTATAAAAAAAAAATATAAACTCACGCAGTCTTTGCAATATTTTAAGTAGATAGTGGTCACGTTTTTAGTTTTAAACATTATGGACGGCCTGGCCTTAATAATAATAATCATTGCAAATATTACCACTGCTTTCTCATAAATTATAATAATTAATTAGTGACAGATCTTTGTAAATATATCAATTAACTATCAAATTTCTTTAATAGCATGGTTCCATAATTTAATATCGAATAACATTGGGATATCTAAACTTAAACATTACAGTTCAATAAGTATTCTATGTTTTTAATAACTAGTTATTTACATTTTATTTATTTTCTATTATTATAGTACCTATTTAATGTGTTTATAGCCTTTATTTTTTAAAGGCAATCGTTTCATGGTATAGAAATTAATTTCGCCGTGTTGTTTTGTTAAAGGTATTCAATTTGCAGCCTAATTATTTATTACATTTTCTCTATCACAGTAATAACTTATTTTATTACACTAATATTATAAAAATAAAAACATTAAAAACGTCTAACTGAATTGGAATTGTGGAATATAAAACTTACGATTGGAAAATAAACAGCAGTATAAAAAGAAGGTCATTATGCCATTATAAAACTATCAAGATTATAAAACAATGTTATATTCTAGTTGCTTCTTTCTGATACTTGACTTCGAGAAGTTGAGGGTAATTTTCGACAATAGTCAGCAATATTCCGTCGATGTAGTGTCTCAGTTGTACATTCACGTCTTGTTGTTCTTTCAACGCTTTCTGTAGCTGTAAACATGGGCATAAAATTATTACAATTACAGACGCAGTTCCTTGAGAAGTATTTTTAATTAAAACATAATAATTATCGTCATGTTAGACACTCACAATAACACATGAAAAAGATAATACAATGCGTGCGATATGAATTGGCGAGACATTGGTGATCAATGATCAAGTTAGTTTGGTTAATTTTTAATGAAGAGTCAGTAAGGTATGAAAAAGGTACATGGGTTTGTTTGATACAGGACACTCGAAAAAAAGCATGCAACGGTAGAGGTAAGATTAAAACATGCACAGTTAATAAAAATATCGTACCTTTTCCATCTCTATGCTGAGATCGGATTGTGTTCTACCATCGAGCTGCAAAAATGCATATAATGTATGACAATTTAAATGTGATGAGTCTGACGGCTATAAATGAAGCAAAGCTGGTATTCAGATCTTGCTTGTTTAGTCTAATGATGAGAATTTGAATGATGTTCATTGTCAAGGTCTGATTGAATAAGCGTAAAGCATGACATGTGTTCTTATGGACGAACAGGTTTATTTGTATCTATAACACTGCACGAATACGCAAGTACGATTGTGTGGAGACTTAGAAGATAAAATTGAAAATATAGATAGACCCTGACAAAAATGAAAGGATCTTTAAACATAAGGATGTAAGTAGGTAAGCACTATTTTTGGAAGGCCACATTTCCAGAATTTCTTGGCTACGAGACTTACAATTAGAATTAATATTCTGTGATTGCAATGATATTGATGCATCAGGCAGCTTGATTTTGACCTATACTGACTGACGACGAAATTTATGATTCTGTTCTTAGCTAAACTGAAATAAATACGAATAACGATGTTCTTGTTGTCTATGATGTACATAGCTGATATTGTTTCTCACCTCATCATCGCTCATCTGCGACAGTTCGTGCGCTAAAGAGTTGCCGGCGACAAGCGGGCCGCTCACTCCGTCCAGCAGACTCCGGCCTTCCTCGACGCCACGCGTTAGGATCTGCGCTTGTAGCTCTTCCTGAGCTTCTGATAGGGCTGGAATAGAATGTTGTTTGTGCTTTTGAGTCTGATTAATTTATATATGCAAGTATATATTTAGAAAATTCAACAAACGAATCACAAATAATACACGTAACCCTATAAAAACTGGTTGGTTGACATCTATGCATTCTTTTACTTAGAGGATTTCTAGGTTGGACAAAATAAAGATCCAGTGTTAAAATTCGGAAAGTCATTTTGGCAGCAAAATTTTGTTGTGTATATAGAGTTTGGTCTAGCTCGATTCTAGAGCTCTAGTTAAAACAGTCAGTCGATTCCATTCGCGCAAGGTATGTGTTTTCACTGTATTTTCAGACACATTTATTTACTCGGGTGAGTGACATGTTTGATACCAAACACTATAAACTACGTCAATCAAATATTAACGCCAAGGAACTTACATTTATTCTGAGTCCTCAACAAATTGAGCTCATTCCTTAACTCATCGAGCCTTGGGTCTGGCGGCGGCGGCGGCACTTCCCTCAGCCGCTGCAGCTCTAACTTGGCCGCTGCTAACAGCCCGGCGGACGCCGCCGATGCTTCCCTCTCCCGTCGTTCCGCTTCTTTAGCGGCGCTCAGCTGGGCTGACAGTTCGCTGACCTGCTCTTGCGCTTCGCGATGAGCTCTGACTGTGGCTTCGTTGTTGGCTTTCAGGGTTTCAGCTACGCCGCGGAGTCTTCCGACCTGATAAGGAATTTTGTTTGTGGTTAATCTAAATAACCCAAGCGGATTTTGATTAAATTTAGCAAAGTAATATAAGTATTGTAAGTATACCGCAGATTCCAAGGGAAGGAAGGACTTTGGCTGCTTTTGTCTAAAAAAATCCTGAACGGGGACGGAAGATTATAGAGAAATGCAAATGTAAAGCCGAAGATAAACCCTAGATAAGTATTAAATTAAACATCGGATCCAATTCCAATCAACACAGGATCTCTTAAAACAATAGACGCCAAGTGATGACAGTGTGTTTGAAATTTGTAGATCTATAGCTTGCTAGCAAAAATATTATGCTATGTCGATGTGTGTAACAAGTTTACTGGCAATTATGAAACATCGATGACTAGAGCAGTAAAGAACCTAAGTAGATATAAATAACTTGATCCAGGAATGATAACAGCTATTGTTATACTTATTACCTATCTTTCTTTTGCCTAGCCTTGCGTTTGCGATCGCCCATAATGAAGGGACATAAAGTTTATAAAACAAAAGCCTGTCTGTTAAAACACTTCAATTACCTATGCAATCGTAGAATACCTTTCATTTTATACCTCTCATAAACTTTTTTGAATGAAATAAATCCATACATAACGTGTGTTCATTCAATTAATTGTACCTATGTAGCGCACAGTTTCACCTCAACTCATAAAGATGGGCCCGGTTTTGTACGGTAAAAAGCGCTTAATTACCGAAAATGCTGGACATTTAAAGTGCTTCCCTATTTTTTCCCGTGACTTAGACGGGAAATTTTCTAGATGGGCTAGTTTGGGCTATGACAATGCAGAGATGCCTATTTTCAAACACAGTAGGTATAGAAAACTCACCTCTTGTCTGAGAGACGACGCCTCCTGCTCAGCAACAGATAACCTGTCTGTGATGGTCGAGAGTTGGGAGTCCCTGTCGCGTTCCACCCTTGAGATGGCTTCTCGACTCCTTCGCTTCTCCTCTGCTACGGTCTCTTCGCATCTGCATTCGATCTGAAGACAATTTTGCAATGTGGATAGGGAGGCCTTTAAAATGTTACTAAAGGACTTTATAGGTGTTGGTTTAGCAATTAAAATATATGTTTTTGAAATAGACTCTACCACGTCGATAGATACCTAATGGTTACGTCACATATACAGGGTGAGGCGTAAAGAGTGGCCAAGCCTTTACCTAACGGATAGGAGTCATCAAATCTGTTGAGAAAATAAAAATTGTACCCAGTAAAAGTCTTACGGTTTTCGAGTTATTGTTATTGAACATTTTCGAAATTTTTAACTATTTTTACCCTTGTCCATACTTTTCGATGCTAAGGTTACAAATCAAGGAATTATCTCAATCTGTTTTTGTTATAGCATTTTCGGATAACTGGACTATCAAATGCTAATTGCCATTTGTGTGCCAAATGAACACTTTTTCTTTTACATGCAAAGTGTATTCCTGAGTTAAGATGGTTAAGAGTAATTTTTTAAAATTACAATTAAGGGTAAAAGATGTTGTAAAAGAAAAAGTGTTTTTTTGGCACAAAAATGGCAGTACGCATTTGATAGTACAGTTATTCAAGAATGCTAAGACAAAAACAGATTGAGAAATTCCTTGATTTGTAGCCTTGGCATTGAAAAGAATGGACAAGGGTAAGAAAAGTTAAAATTTTGAAAATGTCCAATAACTCGAATACCGTGAGACTTTTAATGGACACATTTTTTTTTCTTAACAGTTCTGATGCCCCCTAGGTACCTGTAGGTGAAGTATTGACCACTCTTTACGCCTCATCCTGTATACAATAGAATGCTAGGCAATTTTTCGCTTTTACCTATTATTGGGTCGTCATTCTTTTCATCTTTGATGGACTTTTCTTAATCTCCCTTAAATCTCCCCATTCTAATTCTTGAACCGACGCCGTCGTTCCTTTGAATTATGTACTTATGATTGTTAGAACTTACCTCTCGCACATGTTCTTCCAACATGTGAACTCTTGCTTGGAGTACCGCGTTGTCGGCCTTCGCCCTCGCGTATCGGTCGTCACTGGTGCTCTGCGTGTCCGCCAGTGACGTCACTTGTTGCTGCAACAGTTGCACCTGTTCACAAACAAATAAAATAAAAATAAATAATGCTGGAAAATTCACACAACATCAATAACGTCTCGTTATCGACTATCTCACCAAAGTTCTAGATCTTATAAACTTTATCTTGTTTTCAATTTACGGGTTCCATTTCACAAAATAAGTAGGTACTTATAGTTTATAGCAGTAGGTAGGTATTGATTGATTTGGCTTTGCAAAACAAAACAATGCACTGTTTACAGATAAGAAAAAATATTTTCCATGGTGATGATAATGAAGTTCATGGTCATCGTGCTGAATGAATACGTATAAAATCGGCAGAGGTACCAAGGTAAACTTTGAAGCCCTCAATCCCTCACTTAATTCATAATACCATAGAGCAATATTTTATGGAGTAGGTAGTAACTTCGATTCCTAAATAAGTACTTATAGGCTCATAAGAAGTGTAAAGACGTCCTGTATATAAATATAATCTATTTGAATAAAATGAATCTCATGAATAAAATAAATCCGTTGATCAAACCAAATCGTCCTTGAGTCCTATAAACAAGCAAACACAATGTCTGTAGCTAATTACTGATTATTTACAGTACCTTTGCAATTCACTTGTCGATTGCTTATTCGAAAACAACTCTCGATTGGATTTCTACATCGGAAGCATCTAATTTGATACGGAAATCGTGGATTTTCTTTAGTACTTTAATTTCAATTTAAAGCATCCGATAAAAATAAACTTAAAAGGTACTTACACCTTTAAAACGCACCTAGTTCCTTCTTATTTCCTTCTCCTCCTAGAAAATTGTTATGCACACATTACGTGTAGCTTACCCAAAAATAATTGATATCAAGTAGTAATAACTAAGAAGATAAGAGAGACTGCAGGATAGACTTGGTATAAAACTGCACGAGCAAGGGTTCCTCCCTTGTTCGTGCAAGCAGTTGGAATTGGAAAAGGCTTTGCCTAAACCGGACAAAGAGATACCTTAATTAAAGGTTGCCGATGTCTAATTTTAAGCTTAACTTAGTTTAATTGTCTGAATAAAGGCTTTTATTATTATTTAAGTAGATACTTGGCATAAAACTAAAGATTCAAGATAGTCTAGAATGGGAGAATCGTTCGTACGATGATGACTAAAGTTTAGACAGAGCACTGATTCACTTCATTGACGACAATACGACAAACAGGAAGGTGTTACTTACGAATTACGAACTACCTATGATACACGATGCTACTCGTAATTCTAATACATGACGTAAGCAGCTAGGGCTCTATCAATAAAGGTACCAGCTACTCAGGGACCTAATAATTTATTGCATGCGTGAGAAATGTGTGCTAAATGACAGAACGCTGATGATGTGCAATATGCAACTCAAAGGGGAAAAAAAGGTAATCTCGAAGTTTTTCATAATGAGAAAACAGACAAATAAAGGGGTAGATTGTGTACACGCGAGAAGATTACCTACATGCATGGTAGAGTAGCAGTAAAAATAAAACGGAAATATATTTCTTCGGAAATTAATTACGAAAGTAAATCAGCAAAAGTTTCCGATTAGAGGAACATAATGGTACTCGCATCATTATCATATGCACTTGAACTCCAAAGATCACATAATAAACATTGTTGATTGTCCGCCAAATAAACGCCACATGATATTAATTGCGTACTGCAAATATTACTTTAGAACAAAAACGATGAAAAAACGTACCTACCTATGAGTTGAAATCAACCTGGCCCTAGTAATGTTAGACGTGTATGTTAATAAATGCAGTTAGTAATCGTAAAGATTATAGAAATCAAATTCCTTCACTTTCACACTACGCACGAGCCCACTTTAGACCCACCTTCCGATATAAACAACAAACAAAAACTCAGAGCATTAGTAGAGCCTGTTGTAGATTTACGTATTTAATCGTTCTGCTTGATTGATGAAGCACAGAATCTTCTTTAGGAAGCAGTACTGATCGTAACTGATTCAGTCGAACTATTCTGCAAGGTTACGTAGGTACATAGAAGTTGAATGATCTTTTGTTGAGGCACCGCACAACCCACCTGTGCGGAATGGGTTGGAGATTCTGTCAACTAAAGGTATTTCAGTAAACCCAGATAGAATAAGTAGGTACTACCTAGCAGAGACGACATTTACCTTGAAACGTACCTACCTTATTAACACATACTAGGCAGATTTAATTACACAATAGGTACTTACCTAAAATAACTCCGGAAACATGCAAATTAGGTTGCTAACATGATCAATAACTTAAGTCAACCAGCTGTTTCAATAGTTTCATTCATAATCAACTGAAATATTTCGAAGCTTCACACTGCATTTTAATAGGGTGTAATGTAATCTCATAAATAGTAGACACACTTACATGCATTGAAACCTTTCTTATGTAACAGTGTAGACAAAAATCTTCGCATTGTTACGTTTATCGTGGGAACAAGCTAAAACTGTTATGGCAACAGTATAGTAGACCCAAACCTATCGAACTTTCGATCTATGCGCGAAAATAGGTAGGTACAGTTGGTTTTACTTTTGTTAGAGTTCAGAGCGAGACTAGTTTCTCTTACCATGTAAGTTATAAAAGCTGGAATGCAACAGGTTATTGTGCAGTAAAAGTTTAATTATATAACTGAAGGCTTGTATACAAAAGTAGACAAAAACGATAATCATAAAATAAATTAAAAGTACGATGTCGATGGAGGTAAAGAATAAATAATTGACGATAAATTGATTTTGGTAGAATAAACAAACCCTGTACCAAGCGATAACCTTAATTATATAGTCAGTTTGCGCGGTTATCTGTTGACTGTTTACGTTACTGAGATCATCAGTCTGCCGACTGACTAGTGGTACTCTGTAATGTATCTCACATAATGGTCACAGATTTGGTATTAGTTATTGGTGTGATCAAGTGGCTTTCGTAATCCTATTACATTTTGCAACCGCATTAACTGCATAGCTGAATATCGAACACAACGATCTGTATTAGAAATAAGTAAAATTTATGTAGACCTGTAAAAGTTTAGAAGAAAATAACCTTAGTGTGCTGGGTTTTGTTAGCTGCTAGCAGAGCAA
This sequence comes from Eupithecia subumbrata, assembly GCA_949316285.1. Lineage (NCBI taxonomy): Eukaryota > Metazoa > Arthropoda > Insecta > Lepidoptera > Geometridae > Eupithecia > Eupithecia subumbrata. Next base: position 25,118,586 of record OX438646.1, on the reverse strand, counting down.
CCATCTTGATAGAGGTGTTTTAGGTACTGCCTAATACTTTAAGTAAAATATTCGTTTTCAAAATACCATTCAAATCCCCTTTTGAACTTTATGATTCCAGTTTACAATTTTGCTTCACTACTTGATAATTTAAGACAATTGAAACATACCGACTCATAGACAAGCAACACCCATATAAGAGACAAGTGGCAATCAATAGCCACTTTAGCAACAGGCACTTAGTTGTAGGTAGATCTTGCAGTGTTCTCGTGACTTCCTTACATTTTCTTGGGCCGTCAACTTGTCTTGCAACTTTCCAACGTCGACTGCGGATGAATTTGAGTTGGTTTCGTTAAATTTTGTAATGTGGAATGCTTGTGTGGGCTTTGAAGAAAATTCTAGTTATGTTTTTTTTGTAGTTAAAAATCTCTACCTAATTTTAGTATGAGAAGAAATAACGCTCACGATTCACCAGTGTTACAGTACATCGTGCTAGGCTTAATATCAGTTTCAATTACTTTATGACAAGAAATTTATTCGATTTGATACCTACTAAGTTGATGCGCATAAATAAATATCCAAGATAGGCATATTTTCGTAGAATATTCATAACCACTTACATTATTGAAGAAATAGCAACTGGCTCTGATGAAAACTATTAAACACTGCGAGTACAAAAAATAAACAAGTTCAATTTTCCAATTACTGTAAAGATTTCCTTAAGTGTTGTTCGTGTTTGGATAGGGAAACACTTTGACAAGAAAATAGCCCTAAATGTGTTGATCGTGTGGTAAGAGAAACTTAGTGGGTAAGGGTTCACGTGCCCTTTCAAAGGTCAAGATCGTTTTCGTGACTTTGAAGGGCGAGAGAAAATAGGCTTGTACACTCAATCTGATAAGTTACCTATATTGATTGAGGAAAGTTAGGTTTCTGCGTTTGAACTTTAAATAGCAGAAACGAAAGTAAAAATAGATTTCGGTGATGAAAAGTGATAGATAACTTACAGAAAAGCAGCAGCAAAGAAAGACTATGAAAATATTATTACTACCAGTGGAAACTTCATAAATAGCCCTCAGTTAAGTACATGTAGTTTTCATGTACCTATTTGTATTAATATTTCATATTTTGTAATTTTTCTAACTGTAAGTTTTCCTAAAATTTGAAAATAAAATAAATAAATAAATATGAAATGCTATCAAAAGTGCATGGCATGATTGCAATGCAATACTTATGAGTCAATGACCCAAACGACTGCGGTCTATATTCCCCAATGACCCGCTTGATCAATTATGACGTCGGTCATGTGTGTCTGATGATGGACGAATAGTAAGTAACTTAACTACCTACTCCATAATGAAATTCAATACAATCATCATAACTTAGGTAACTTAATTAGCCATACAATGCTATCTCAGCAATTATGTCCCAGTCGGTAAAATAAATAGGTTTAGCTATCAGGCGTTTCAACGAAAAACTAAAAGTATTTAGTTTTAAGTAGTAACTTAAATAGTTACAAGAGATTTATTTAAAAGTACCTTCTTTTTAAACTGGAATAATGTTTTTTTTAAGACTAAAGACATTTTGACTAACTCGCAATGCCCAAAAGAAGATTCAATAGCTTATATCTGATTGTGCCATTAAATACAGAACTCAGTTCAGCTCAATCGATCGATACGATTTGCTAGTAAATGCGAGTGAAATAATTTCTAGTCACGATATTTAGAAGTGTAATTTCTCACTTTTAAATGAAAAAATTAATTGACTCTATTACGTGTATCATAATGATGAATTCCTAATTGAAATATTACTGACAAAGTAAGCAATAACGGGAATTCTAAGAATCTCTGTGAGCGGAATTTGTGAGTAAACTTATAAATTGTGAAAAAAAAGTACGTCTTTAACATATCGCACGTCCTCTAAAAAACTGTCGTAACACAGAAAATGTGTCATTTGCGTTAAGTATGCCATAAGATTCCAATTTTTATTTCCTACTACTAAAAAAAACCGCCATATCTGTAGTGTGAAAAAAAGTAACAAGGTGGCGCGGATGTCAGTTTTTTACGGAGCGACAATGCGTTGACTTCAATCCAAAACAGTGCCGTATCAGTGCTTATGTAATGGGCTCGAGTGTTGGTGCTGCTAAAAAACGTCGTAAATTGTGTTTATGACCCTAATTTAGATAAGAAAGTTTGCAATATCTGTGATTGAGTGACTGATAAACTGTTGTAAGACATTATACTACTATTTTCTATGATCATTACATTAAATTATTTCATTTCATAATCTACAAAACAGTATTAATACAGATTATGACACTATGTTACTAATCAACACGGTTATTTTTTTTGTTTTTATTAGAACGCAAATGGTTGTAAGCTATGTTATGTCACTTTTCTGCATTTATATCCTGAAATCAGTTACAAAAAGATTTACTCAATGAAAAATTTGGCTGAAGAGATTGGTTTCAATGCCAAAAATTTAAAGACTTCTGAAATTAAGGTATTCAGAGTAGTACAAGGAGAACCTACGAAAGTTTTTTATAAGCTTTCCTACGAACTATCAAAATCACTTATATTTGCGAGATCACATAACTTTTATTAATTAAGAAAGCTTATTTATTTTTAGATTAGCAGGAAAGTGATTAAGTATGTTTAATTCTATAAATTACATTATAATTAATTAAGCTTATCTGCTGAAAGTCCGAATAAGTATGTTTAATTCTATAAATTACATTATAATTAAGAAAGCATATCTGCTGAAAGTCTGATTATGTTTAATTCTATAAGTGATCTCGCAAATATAAGTGATTTTGATAGTTCCTATACAAAATAGTGATTGAAGACATTGAAGAGTTTTGTAAAAAAATAATAAAAGAGTTGATTATTCCTTCAATTTTGTTTTACTACATAGAAATTAAATTCAGATTGAATGTGAAAAAGGGTCATAATATCGGACTTTTTTCGGTTTTTTTTTAAAAAAGTAAGATATTCCTATCATCAAATGTAATATTTGATAATCCACGAAAAGATTAATAAATTTTACATACAATAATATCAATAAACGCTTATTATTCATTATTATTACAAGACAGTAGTTGACGTAAGGTAAAAAAAAAACAAAAATGCTTTTTTCTCAAAACTGTTTTTTTTATGTTCTGACAGTTTTTCAGAGGATGTGCGATATTATGAAGACAATACACTATTTTTGTAAATTGTCAATGGGAAAAAAGTTTGGTGTGAATAATAATTTTGTCATAAGTACCTACTTAACACCACATGTTAGCGATAAGATGTTCAAAGTAAGTACAGAAGTCATTACCCATGTATTGGATACAAATTCCGTTGTCTGTCGAAGGACGCAATAGCCTAGCGTTTCAGAAGTTATTTGCGGACTTCTGCGTTACTAAAGAATTTTGCATTTTGCACGCTACCCTGACGTTGAGAATTGACCTAATTTACGAGTGACGTTAATAACAAGGTAAAGACAGCTTTATAAACGTATTATTTATAGCAAAGACTTCTCTATATATTCTAAATATACCCTATTTATGCCTAATAACCTCTAGGTAGTATGAACCTACTGAAGGAAACGGAAAGTGTTGAATCGAAATTCAAAGCGATTTTTGCTGCAAATCTACGCAATATAATTTATCTGAACTCTCAAAGATTATCTACAATAGGCGACAATCGGGAAACGTTATCAAACCATCACTTAAAGATAAACTTGGTAAACAGTTTGAAGTACTGAGCAAAACGCAAAACTAGACTTAAATACATAATTTCAGTTTCAGTTACTTTATGACAAGAAATTTATACGATTTGATAGTTGATAGATTTCGTTTCCCTATTTTATCATTTGTACAAATATGAGATACAAAGTAACGTAAAATGTAACTCAACCAAATTTCTGCATATTTAAGATATCAAAGAAAAGAATCGCGTGACAAAACAACACAAATCAAATTCAGAGACGGCACCGAATGGTAGCAAGCAGAAGACAACGCGTTTCGCTACAGCTGAAAAAAATACAACTGATTTTTTAACTTTAGCGGGCCTATGAGTGTACAAAATTCGTTGATAGATAGTGTTTTTGTAGATGAGATAGCAGCAACAGTAGAGCTGTTTGTCGTTTGGTAAGCAAAGCAACCAGTCGTTTAAATAAGGTAAACATTCAAACTCAGCAGATATCGGCCGTATTGGTGTCAATATACAAGTAAAGTATTTTATTGTTACAATGCAAATATAATAAAGTATCATTTCTCAAACATAATAGGTAGGGTGGTGTCCTTTAGATAAATAGGTTACAATTTACTCAATCAATTATATCATATTATTGTTAAGTTTAATATGCATATTCCCATAGGATACAATAAATGTGTTTATTTTGAAACCGCTATCAAACAATGGTACTGTACTTACCTACGTGACCGATGTCTGTACTGTATGCATCCAAGATATTTAAGGAATCGTTAACCACAGTAAAGGGAAAAACAACATTGTTATAATCTAAGGAGGAAAAAACTGCGTTAGTGACATTTAAAGAATCGAAGGGAGGTACGTGTACCTAAATCGCATTATATTAGTACAGAAGTATGTATATTATTGAGCTCGGAGAGATGCGGAACGCGCGCGTTTGGAACCGCACTCACCCTAAAGAAGCACCTCCCTAAGGGATGAAACCCTGGTTTTTTTCCAACACCAATAAGGTTCGTAGTGAACTCGCTTACATCCGTAATGAATATAACTATTATAAGGTAAGGTACCTACCTAATACCGTAGCGAATTCCCTTCCTAAGAAATCGATTCAACTGGCCTCTAGTTATGCAAATGCTATGGCATAGAAAGAGTTTGCCTTGAGTCAAGAGGTAACATTTTCATTGGGAGCTGAAAGTAAATTTGGTATGATAGTTCAAAAAGTCTCACTTGGTCCGATAGGTTGTCACACCAGAGATGGGCAGGAGTCTTTTTCCCTCCGTTAACTCCGTTTGGCAAGTGTGGAGTCAAGGGCCCTCCCGTGAACAGATCCTCGGTGATACTGCCATTAGATGTGATCCTGTCCCGAGCCTCGGGCGGAGGACCCTGAGGGCCTACGAAGTCGAACTGTCCATCCCACATATCATACTCCAGCTCCAAACTATCCTCAACTTCGACCTGATCACCCATCGTGCCCCCAGACCGCGAGAATAAGCCCGATTTAAACATTTAAACACCGGTTGTTCACGATTCTTTGGATTGTTTCCAATATTGCACTGTATTCTATTTTATATAAAATAATATTAATTTAACAAATTGACTTTGAACACGATTAGATTTTTCAAAATAAAGCTAATTTCCTTAATGGCACAGTTTGATTCAGCACTTCACTCAGTTTAATACGATTACTTCTGACACTGATCCTCCGTTACACATATAAACTGATCACGGGTTGTCACATTTTTCACATAAACGGCTTCTTCGATGCACTATTCCATCACAATAAAACAATATGTAGCAAAGGTTAAGCCACTAGTTGTCGTCGTAAACGAGAATTAAAACGTCCGGTAAAAGAAGACTCCGACGCACTCGGTTTAAAATTTTAGGCGGTTGTGGCATTCTTTTGTGGAAGAACGGATAGCAAGATAGTCGGAGAATCCAGATCGTATGCGGCTGGTTCTCGGAATTGTGTCGCGACTGAAACTTGTGAAAATGAATGGCTGGCGTGGAGCTAGGACAGTTTCGCGGTCGGTACTAAACAGCAACGGGCGCGCTGCCGGCTGCGCGCCCCACCCATTGACACGACATGATTATCAGCCGCCTCGGTTGGCCGATGCCGCCCGCGCCGGACAAATAAACTTTATTCACTCCCTGCATGTGCACTGCATGCACTGCTGATAGATATGTAGAGTCGTGGCAATAACCCCTTTCCTAAGCTCCCCCAGTCTGGCTACATCTCGTAATTTCACGGGCGAGGGGCTCCCATGATTGCATTTTACTGTCAGATGGAGGAACTATCAAGAGCGCGTCGAATAACTGTTTCAATGCTAAAATTATTCGTAATAAGTATTTTGATTCTGGTAGTCAATGAACGAAGAAATCGGAAAAGTGAAACTGCTTGTAGGCTCAGGGCCGATAGATGAAAATGATTTCTGCCTCAGTAGATCTCAAATTCCTAGGAGTAATAGCGATTTTGGCGTTATAAACATAAATTATCACGACTATCTATCATTATTTCGAAGGAGAAAGACGTAAACAATCTACAGGAGCATAATGCTTGTAGTGAAACTGTTAAACTGGATATCGAAAGTGAAATGAACATTGTATAAGATATGCGCAAAAACCTGAAATGGCTATGGGTAAACAACGTCGTATATAACCGAGTACAGATTGACAGGCAATCACAGGAGAGCATGCATTATAGATTTTACTTAATGTTTGTTTGATTACTTCTAAGGAGAAACCAGAGAACGTACTTAATAGGACTTTCTTCAATGAAATGTCGCACCACGTGTCCACTTCAATCGATGCACATAGAAACCATCCAATGAGGAATTTCGCTCTATTATTGAAAGTATATTGAATTGCCGTTGCCTATAATTATTTCAGAAATTCGTTCCCTTCTGAAAGTGATACAATACAATTTATTATTTATTTCATGGTGATGTTCATATAACGATAACGCTACAAATAAGTTTTATAACGATAACGCTAAAGAACTCGCTTCATTAAATTTATTTTTTAGCTTGAATATTTTCAGCCAGAATTAAAGTTACTTAATTTGAGTTTTGAAAACATGTCTGTATATTATTATGTTGAGATATTCAATAGCCATCTCAGAAATGTCATCTACCTGTGTAACTTATCATCGTTTTAATTTATAGGTCAAAAAGTAAAAACTAAAACGCACATTGAAATTGTCTAAACAAAGGGCCCAACTGAACTGGCTAGACAAAAATAAGTCTTCTACAACGAACAATCGTGAAAGAACAATGCTATCTCATACATTTTTAATACAATTCTTGTGACCGTAGCGAACCGTAAATTGCTTGCAAATTACAAACAAATGCCCCACCCGTATTAAAGGCATTAGTTTAAGAATCCGTGCAAGAATTACTAAGCTTTTCTTGAAGATAGGAACGGATGTGCAATCGGTAGGTATGCCAATTCAAGTTGTTAAATATTGAAAGAGTGGCGTCAATTTATTGCTAGAGTTTTATGTCTTTTACCTTGGTGCCTTGACTACCGAAGAATGTAAGTAAAGTACCAAGGTAGGTACACATTAGCTTAGTTGGTACATCACGGCATGTCACGGATATTGGGGACAAAGATATTCAAAAGTTATTGAGTTTGGACATGCAATGCCCTCATCGTCCCTCGCTCGGTATTCCCTGTTAGTAATCCACTTATTAAGAATTTAAGGGGAGCCGTGTGGATTTGGGGTGCATAACTTAAAGTTGGGAATAAGTGCGTGAGTACCTTGCCTACTATCTAATTAAACCACTATAATTAAATGCCTTAATTACCTAAAACCGAAAACCACCCTCGTTTTTAAAAAATACTTGTGTTGGCTAGCCTGACCTAAACGAAAATGAAAGTTCTCCAAGAGGATGGAAAAGTTAGATTCAGAAGAGGTAGTAGTAAGGCAGTAGGAAGAACTTTTACATGTCGTTATGTTAAGTACTTAAGAAAGTCATAAAATCAGATGTTATAAAATAACTGAGTGGTTTTTCAGCTTTCCTTCATAGGCATACGTAACACAGCCTTGCTCAGGGACAACAATGGGATCCTATTCTATAAACGATCGACGTTTTGCCTTCCCATTTTTCCGAAACGGAAAGAAAACGGGAAGCTAATTTAACGAAGTTAAATTAGTTGTCTCATTTATCTCGTGAAGTACGTCACTTTTGTCCAAATGCTTGTTAGTCCTGGCAGTATATCCATCAGCGTGCTCAATTGCCATATTGTGGTGATCAGTTTCAACCAATTAATGTCTCTTTATTTTCAGTTCCATGGTCATAAAAATTAAGTGGTCAAAGATGAATGACAAACAACATCTTATTGAACATTTTGTCCCTAATCTCTATTGGTCTATTCGGTGATTATTTTGTGGTACCTACCTATCCTATTGGTTATCTTTCACAAAGTTCTACACAGTAAAAGATACATAGGTGTACCTTATATTTTGAAAGTATAACTTTTAGGACTAAACATAATAAGTTGACTTAAATTTGTAAAAAGTGTACTAAAACACATTGATCTGCATTTAACTGCATGTCATGTCAGAAAATTCTTTTATTTTTACTGTATCTGCATCTTTATGATAAAGAAATTAATAAGAGTTGTATTGTCTTTCCGATCACAATACTGTAGTTATTAATAATAAAGCTGTTATCATTAACAATATCTTGAATACCATGTGATGTAAATAAGGCGCTCTCCCAGAGAGTCAATTCAGTTCACAGTTTAATTACCGTGCTAACAGCAAACTTGCAATCTGGTCTAGATCATTCAGAATTAGCCACATTCAACACGCTGAGATCTTTGCGCCCTATATACGATCAATTGCTTTCTTACTGGTGTTTAGTCTCTACACGACTCGTGTCCTCGATTCGTGACGTTACCCCAAGCTGTGTTTATTTAGATTATTTTTCCGTGTAATTTCTTTAAATGGTCTTCCTGGATGTCCAGATGTGTGTAGTATAAGTAGAACAAGCTCAGTTTACTGGAGAGATTTAAATAATAATAATAAATAAATAATAAATAATGCTGGACAATTTACACAGCATTATCTAGCCCCAAGCTAAGCAGAGCTTGTGTTATGATGGGTACTAGATAACTGATATACTTAATACAATACACTACATAGATAGATATTTTTTATTATACATAGAAAACACCCAGACCATTAACGGAACATATTTCTGTTGATATTTCAAATTAAAGTATTTGAAAGTCTAGTTTATTAAGAAAAAGTTTAAAAAGAAATTAATGGCATAAAAGATCTAAATATTAATTGCTAATTCGCTTTGTAAAAGATGCATATTACCCCGATACTAAGCTATGATTACAATTGCTCATTCAATTATGCTGATATATGTGGCCAGCTTTCACCCTGTTTTATTTAAATCAGTTAACGCGAAAGGAATGTCCGATGCTATAACGTACCTCATCAATAGGTCGATGCACTGGTGTTCAATAGAATGCGAATATCTAAGAAATAAATAGAAACAATAAACACATCTTTCTGGGAAACAAGTCCGTTTCATAAGACACAACATTATAAATTACCTACTTTAAGCCTGAAAATCAATAACGTGTCAAAAAAGAAGAGCAAAACACAGAAAAAGTAAATATAAGTATTGATAGGGTTTTATAAATACTTCAAAAAGAAAATGATAAGAAAACAAGAACGACCGGAAAGATAATAATTAGTTAATTGGTTCATGAAATGATAGTGATTATACGACGAGAGTTAAATGAATTAGATAAGAATGCTGTAGTAATTGGATGAACTGCAATTATTTACTGTGTTACACCGACCTGTGGCAATGTTAGACAGATCTGTGTGGACGGATCAAGGATGAAAACTAAGATACAACCAGAATAATAGGCTAGAAAATCAGTGGTTGATGATAGTACATAAAAAGACAAAAATGTAACACATGAATAAATTATAATAATGCTGGACAATACACTCAGCATCATCTAGCCCCAAGCTAATCAGAGCTTGTGTTATGATGTCCTCCTAGCCGGTCTTCGATCTTTGGTCAAGGCTGCCAGCCTCAACGGAAACTAGCCGTAGGTGCGCACGACATATTATTATAGTGCTCAAGTGTGTGCGCAAACACAGGTGCACTCTCTATTCCTTGCTTGTGTCATGGGAACAAGATGACTAGATAAAACTAACATGCCAAACAAAAAAGTAAAAATTATTTGAACGAATCCTCTCAAAGCATAATCTCTGTATGTTTGGAAATGACGAACTGTAAACTCAGTACAGTAATGAAACTGACAAATTCTGACACACCTTGGTGTGAGTGAATACATCTTTTTGTAAATCAATACTCTCTAGATTCTGAGCTAGGGTCTCCCTCATTTTCGAAACAGTTTTTGTCTTCAGAGACAAATCCAGAAAAATAGAGTTCCCTTAATACGACCAGGAAACCAAACTCTATTACAATCATACAATGTGTGAGGTTTTCACACGAGCAAGTTCGCACAACTTTCAGTTTCGTTATGCTTTTGCCTACTACGTACCTGCCACTACTCAGGCAAGAAGTGGTAAGAACTCGTAACGAGTTGGATAATGTTGACGTTTATTGACACTTCCATGGCATTCGACCTGATTGTAATGATATTCCGTAATTTGCGAGATGAATTGAGCAATGAAGATCAATATTTGCAATTCAAATTCACAACTCATTCCTATGTTCTGAATGAGAATGGCTTAGCTTTGGTCAGCTTCCCTCCTAGTTTTATTGGTCTTCTCATGTTCAGTATTGAAAGGTTCATGTAAGGAAACATTGAGAACTTGTCGTAAATCGTAATTTAAGAGAAGTTTTCAATAAATAAAATAAATAAATAAATAAATAATGCTGGACAATTCACACAGCATTATCTAGCCCCAAGCTAAGCAGAGCTTGTGTTATGGGTACTAGATAACTGATATACTTAATACAATACATTACATAGATAGATATTTTTATTATACATAGAAAACACCCAGACCAACGGAACAAATTTCTGCAGATCGTACACAAATTTGTTCCGAGGCAGGGATCGAACCCGCAACCTCCTGCGTCGCAGGCGTTTCAATCTACCTAGGTATCTACCTCTATTTGGGAGGAACGTAGGGTCTTTCTTTAACGAGATCTTTGCTTACATAATTCCTAAGCAAAATGTCTCGAAGCGTACGCCAGGGTTCGATGTAGAGACTCATTTTGTTTCTCCATCACGGAAGAACTATTCATCTCTATTGGTACGTAATTTCGCTAGTTTGCTCTGTAATAGTCCGTAATCATACTAACAGTAACAATAGGGCTGCAGTGGGTGGTCTGAGTGGGTGGGATCATAACTCATAACCATGTCAAGGAGCTTGGTTAAATATCTGTCGGAATATTGATATTAATGTGGACTGCTTTCGTTTGTTCAATAATTAGATTAAAATGGTGTAGCAGTAGCAAGGCAATGGTGCTTTTCGTTTTCGATGCGGTCAAGTTGATTGTCTTTTGGAAATTAAGTAAGTAGGTATAAGGTATTCTTTCTACGAGTGAATCTTTATATGCTATGTTTGATTTGACTAGATTTTTTATGAGATCAGAAAAAGTACAACAATCAAAGATCTTAAAATTGTTGCGCACAAGCAGTCTATAGGGTGCCACGGAAAGGGTCTACTAAGCCGAAAGGGGGTCATTCTGGACATCGAGGGGGTCGATGTTTGCTTTACGATTTTTTTTAATTTCGATGTTTTTTTTTTTATATTTCGGACGTTTTTTTTCATATTCGTGTATTTTGCGTGTATTGTCACATTATTATTATTGTATTGAAATATCAAAGGATTTATATCATAATTTTGTAATAATTTAGGACAAAACACTGGTTTTGCTGAAAATAAAGCTGAAAAAACAAACAAATAAACATTTATGAAATGTTTTGTAATGTTAAAAAAATGCAAAAGTACACGAATAGATAGAAAAAGAACTTTATTTTTTGCAAATATACAAAAAAACATTCGAAATTCAAAAAACCGTTCTTCACAAATTGATTCCCTCGGGGTCCAAGATCACCCCCTTTAAGCTTGGTGTAGGTACCCTTTTCGTGGCACCCTGTACAATAACCTAAACATAGGCAGGTAAACAAGTTATGCAAATAACAGTTTCCCTACAGACTGGACATAAGCCACAGACTTATTGTCTTATGGGTACTTATTCTTGAATACCAACGTAACAATAACAAGACATTTGGGACCCTTACTTCCTTTACATAAGAGCCACACAGTAATTGCATCAGTGCCTACATTAGTTATTCGTTGTGGTAGAATGTCCACCCACGTTAGGTATTTGAATTCCCTTTCCTGGTTGGGTGGATATGTTGTTTTGATATGCAATAGAAGGGAACAGGTAAAGTGTGAACTATAAATTTGTATTGAATTGCGAAAATTTACTTTTTAGTAAACTTAGGCGTCTAGTCTAAGGAAGCAGGTTTTGACGAAATAGGTAGGCCTTGGTGCCAGCTAAGTAGAAATTGGTAGGACACGACAATATTGATTAGGTTGACACTAAATACTTATGTTATTGGAGTTGCCATCTATCATTAACCTAACCAAAAATAGCATAATTTTAATAATAAATTATTCTGGACAATTCACACAGCATTATCTAGCCCCAAGCTAAGCAGAGCTTGTGTTATGGGTATTAGATATCTGATATACATAATACAATACACTACATAGATAGATATATATTTTTATTATACATAGAAAACACCCAGACCAACGGAACAAATTTCTGCAGATCGTACACAAATTTGTTCCGAGGCGGGAATCGAACCCGCAACCTCGTCGCAGGCGCAGGCGGACCTTCGCCCGCTGCGCCACGGAGGTCGTCAAGCATGGTTAAAAGAAAGTTATAAATTTTCCCAAATAAAAGAAACAGAACAAACATACAGTAAATTAATCTTACGTCAAGAAAGACGAATTTCGAACTAGGTACCTAAGTCAGGTACCTAGTTCCAAATTAGTTGAAGGCATACTTAACATTTAAGCCCAATGCAAAGTGAGGTAGGAATCGTTTTAAAGAGAGGTCAGGAAAACGATAACTTCAAACAGAGCCCACTGTTTACATTCAAATCTAATTCTGTATGATTTATCATACGCACGCATATGACCGGAAGAGGGGTTTGTGCAGCTGAGGGACCATTTCCTGTGTCCAAGTCCAGTACGGTTCGCCTCAGTTCGCCTATCAAATGAACCGGCAAGTCCATTGTCTATGCCCTTTCCTTTGCCGCGAATGAGGTCATTGAACAGATTAGGATGGTGATCACGTGGGGTTTATTGGTTTGTAATGACTACATGGATCTTGCTCTACTGTTTTGTGTATCATTTTGGATGTAGACCTACTACCTACACCTACTATTATCACCACACGTTATGATTCCCTACGCTCCACTCTCCACACCTTAAGGTGTTTAAAATGGTTCAGATCTAAAAGAATATCACGTGGAAAATAACTACCGACATACGAATTCTGATTTTGGATCTAGTAGCAGTATCGGTTAGTTAGTTTGTCTGACACAATCCGCATGGACAAGACAAGGCTCTGCACCCCTCGCTATCTAAAAAAATGTATAAAAAATCATTATATAAATAAATTATGTTGACTCTGCTATCTCTACTTTCTCCATACTAGAAGTAAGCCATGCTATATCCACCCATGAATGAAGCAACGACGAAAGGATTGCAGAGAAAATACACAAGAAAGCCAGGGTTGTGATTTGAGATAGTATCGAATAAAATTATGAGTAAGACGTACAAGAGAAGGAACACGTAAATAAAATACACATGTGGACGTTGCAATGCCAAGAAAGTGAGTAAGCAAGGAGATGAGATCACTGAATAAGCTGAAACTGAAATAACGCCTGGGGATTATGAAAGTCATGAGCCTAAATAAAGATTTGATGGAAAATGCGGCAGCAGAAGAAAGACTTGACTTTTCTAGTCATGAAGTTTTATAGGATAAAATCCAGCACCGAATTATTTTTAGAATCAGTTCAATAGATCAAAATGACAGAAAATATCGCCTCAAGTGCACTTATTCCTCACTAAATATTTATTTATAACTAGCTACATTCTTACTAGGTACCTGTTGTCGTATTACCCGTTTTCCCGTAGGAATGAAGCATTTTCCCGCGGTAAAAAGTAGCCTATGTTCATCAGGAATAATGTGGGCTTCTAATGGTAAAAGAATTTTTCAAATCGGTCCAGTAGTTTCGGAGCCTATTCAATACTAACAAACAAACAAACAATCAAATCTTTCCTCTTTATAATATTAGTAAAGACTATTCTCCAAACTGTTGAAACAAATATGTTTTTCAAGTGCTAATGATAAATGATTATGGCATGGAAGGATGAAACCGTTATAAAATAGGTATAAGTTGGTAGATAGGTAGGTACAATCCCATGTAACGAGTTTGTTATGATTAATTTTACCAGCATCAAGTCTAATAATGTCTTTGGCTCCACTCCAATTCGTGACCTTGCACTCCAAATCGACAAAAATAACTTCCGTCTGCATTTTAAGAAAATCAACAGGTGTGAACTTCTGAATTTTTTCAGTTTTAGTTTTTTAATAAAGTACAGTTTTTCAAAATTTTTGGGGAGGTAAACCTGCTTAAATACCTACCTAAAATTTGTTAAGTGTATAATCGATATTTACGTTGCTACCTATTTTGACTATCATTTAATTTGTAAATGATAGTACTTATTTAACAGAATAACGTCATGCGAACAGCCGAAAGACGAAGTTATTTTTTTAAATCAAATCCCGAACAAACGTACGAAAATCATAAATATCTAAGACCTATACTTACACTGTAAAAGCTGTTCCAATTCATGATCTGTAAGATTTTACCCAAGGCTATTTTAACACCTAGTCTAAAGACGGAAGGAAGTTAACTCATTGGTGTTAATCAATAAAACAATTGATGGCTAAGTGACGAACGGTTATTTGGAAAAACATGGCAGTTTACCAAGAAAATGTGAGCCACATTACTAGACTCATTGAATGGAAGATTATGAGTCATGTTTGTGAATGAGATGATTGAGATCCAAGCAAGTAATGAATTATGTTTCCTAGCATAGAACCTGCCTATAAAGAAAGACTAAGAAGTCTAATACCTATCTTTTTGTTCATTTTGCATGACGTCAACGATATATTATGATTTGAGGGATAACGTTGACATAAGATTAGGAAAGAAGTTTCAGTAGATAACAATATACCTACTTTTATGTTACATATAGGTTCTGATTGATTGTCTCGGACAAAGATCGTAGCAGCCTACGTTCCGTTTCGGATATCTGATAACATTGTTAATATACGTCGATCATCGTTGCCGGAAACTCCGAAATTTGACGAGAATTTCAACGAAAACAACTGATCAAACAAGCACCATTCAAATCACCACACCATCTCTAAACAATCCTTCAGAGCCGTATGACGGAAAAGACTTTCAATCTGCATACAAGAACATGCGATTTTCATGTAACAACGCCCAGCCCAAACCGATGAAGTTAAAAAGCTGAAATTCGGAGAGTAGGTACCTCCACAATTACTCGCTAAGAAGGGATTTTGGAAATTCCTCCCCTAAGAGGGTGATTTGAAGGTTTTTTTGGTGATTTTGTAACTCCTTAACCAGTTTGCATGATACTTACATGGAATACTAAGAATAAATAAAATTATTGACCACAGTCATGTTTCAGGATTTTTCATAATATTACTAGAAATGGGGTAAAACGGGTTATTAAAGTTTAAGATTCACAGTTTAGCTCCTTTAGTATTGAAATGTCTGTAACTTTTTAATGTGGAATACTAATGATCTGAAATTTTCAGTATGTACTGATACAACAAAAAATTAAAATAGGTACGTGTTTCAGGATTTTTCATAAAAATATCTTTATAGGGGTAAAAAGAGTGTCGAAGTTTTTGAAACTTTTTTACCAGTGCCCAAATTTAATAGAAAGTTTCTGAGAATACTAAAAATACAAAATAATTACAGACGGAAAATACTAAAAATAAAACACATGTTTATAGACAACATTTTTGAAAATGTTCCTGCAAAATTGGAAAATCGGTTTTTTTTTTTAGTTTGAGATTCGTAGTTTGGTACCGTATTGAAATGTCTGTAACTTTTTAATGTGGAATACTAATGATCTGAAATTTTCAGTATGTACTGATACAACAAAAAATTAAAATAGGTACGTGTTTCAGGATTTTTCATAAAAATATCTATAAAGGGGTAAAAAGAGTGTCGAAGTTTTTGTAACTTTTTTACCAGTGCCCAAATTTAATAGAAAGTTTCTGAGAATACTAAAAATACAAAATAATTACAGACGGAAAATACAAAAAATAAAACACATGTTTATAGACAACATTTTTGAAAATGTTCCTGCAAAATTGAAAAATCGGTTTTTTTTTTAGTTTGAGATTCGTAGTTTGGTACCGTATTGAAATGGCTGTAACTTTTTAATGTGGAATACTAATGATCTGAAATTTTCAGTATGTACTGATACAACAAAAAATTAAAATAGGTACGTGTTTCAGGATTTTTCATAAAAATATCTATAAAGGGGTAAAAAGAGTGTCGAAGTTTTTGTAACTTTTTTACCAGTGCCCAAATTTAATAGAAAGTTTCTGAGAATACTAAAAATACAAAATAATTACAGACGGAAAATACTAAAAATAAAACACATGTTTATAGACAACATTTTTGAAAATGTTCCTGCAAAATTGGAAAATCGGTTTTTTTTTTAGTTTGAGATTCGTAGTTTGGTACCGTATTGAAATGTCTGTAACTTTTTAATGTGGAATACTAATGATCTGAAATTTTCAGTATGTACTGATACAACAAAAAATTAAAATAGGTACGTGTTTCAGGATTTTTCATAAAAATATCTATAAAGGGGTAAAAAGAGTGTCGAAGTTTTTGTAACTTTTTTACCAGTGCCCAAATTTAATAGAAAGTTTCTGAGAATACTAAAAATACAAAATAATTACAGACGGAAAATACAAAAAATAAAACACATGTTTATAGACAACATTTTTGAAAATGTTCCTGCAAAATTTAAAAATCGGTTTTTTTTTAGTTTGAGATTCGTAGTTTGGTACCGTATTGAAATGGCTGTAACTTTTTAATGTGGAATACTAATGATCTGAAATTTTCAGTATGTACTGATACAACAAAAAATTAAAATAGGTACGTGTTTCAGGATTTTTCATAAAAATATCTATAAAGGGGTAAAAAGAGTGTCGAAGTTTTTGTAACTTTTTTACCAGTGCCCAAATTTAATAGAAAGTTTCTGAGAATACTAAAAATACAAAATAATTACAGACGGAAAATACTAAAAATAAAACACATGTTTATAGACAACATTTTTGAAAATGTTCCTGCAAAATTGGAAAATCGGTTTTTTTTTTTAGTTTGAGATTCGTAGTTTGGTACCGTATTGAAATGGCTGTAACTTCTTAACATGCTATGCTTTTGTCCTGAAATGTTATTTAATGTATGAACTGGATATACAATAATTTAAAACACATTTCAGGATTTTGAATAAATATCTCTGAATTAGGTCAAAGTTCCCGATGTTTCATGTGACTCCAGATGGTTTGAAACTTTGTATAAATGTTCAATATTGGTAGAATATAGTGTATCCTAGAATTTTCAAAAGCTCCCTTAAAATGGGCTTAATGCCTACATTAACACCCTAGTGTTAGACTTTTAGATCTTTAGTGGCATCCGTACGCAAGTTTGTAACGAAATAATTACCTAACAAATAAAATTACGGTATTTTTCAAAACATTTCATAAAATGTGCTCAAACGGGAAAACGGGTTTTAAGAATTTCCTACTCTTACACTTATTTACTTTAAGAGTCTGATAGAAAAAAAAACCCTTAAACTTCTCGCAATCAGGTGAACGTTTCACCTGATTTCGAGAAGATTTTTACCCTATAGTCTACGTGAATGAAATCGCGAGCGGGTCAGCTAGTCATAAATAAAAACAGGCTGCTGTCACAGCTTATAATAATATTAAACTTTGAGAGCAATAAAGATCAAGAATAAAAGCAATCAGTTTACCCGTGTTTTAGTAAACACAAAGATTGTAAAGTATTGTAAGTAGGACATGAAGATTGCTCCACTGACCTTATAATTGAGACCTTGGACATCCTCCTCCAAAGAGACATCGGAGTACATATCGTCGGCTGGCTCCCCACCTGAGCCGCAGCCCGACGAGTTGAATGACGACGAACGGTACAATTGGCTGGAACAACGGACAGTCATACTTTTATTCACCTTTATTAATGATAATTCAAGGTGGAAAACGAATTGGCGGTTTCTTCTAAACTTTCGCGCCTAGTAACGCCATCTATCACAGTGTGAAGGAAGCTAACTAGCGCCATCTGTGATGGATGGATTAAACTACTTGGTGACGGAGAACGCTGTATTTCTGACATGGTCGCGGCAATGTCAGAAAGATGGCGATGGTTTGTTAGTTCGTGAGAATGCCGTAAGAGGGCCCGTAGAACTGAATCGTAGCTGAATTAGTTTGTCAGAACTGTAAAATAAAATTAAAATAGGTATGTTTCAAAACTAACCTTGCTAAGACATTGGATCCAAGGTTCTGTGGTCTCTTCCCGGAGCTAAAACAAAAAATGTGAAATAAGAAAAACGTTATTCAGGCTTATGAAGGTAAAAGGAAAAGTTTTATGCATATCCGTTCTATTAAAATACAATGCCAAGGTGTTATAAGCTAATTTTTCAGTGCTACATTTCATTGAAAAAGTACTAAAATTCTATTTCCGTTTATCTTTGCGTTTGCTTCGTTTCGTAGCGAAAGAAGGAAATGTCTACGCAACAAATTATTAAACATGTACCGAGTAATGAGAGGAACGTAGGTAATTACAATAATTAGACCACAATGTTACATACGTATCTACTTCTACTAGTAAAGTTCTTCCAGTCTAAACTGGCACGCGGCTTCACGGCATTTAGGCACTAATATTTATGTAGACTGTGGACACATTTAGACGAAACATTTTTTCGTTTTTAGTTGGTTAAGCTAAGTACGTGTAAGCAGTTTCTTTTTTTATTGAATGCTCTGGTTTATACTTATAGGAACTTCGTAATTTTGACAAAAAGGGTGGCCTCCATGCAGAAGGCCGAGATTGTAGGGCAAAGGCCTTTCTCACCTCCTATTTAGGCCTGAAGTACTCCACTGCAGTGGGGTACTTCAGGCCTTTTAAGGCCTAAATAGGTGCCCATGTAACTGCCTAATAATATGGCCCCAGGCATGGCTTGCATAAGACCGGGTTTCTTATGATCCCAGATCAGATCATGGAAATGGGAAACATAGATACTATGAAGAATATAGGCAGGCTAGCAAAGAACAAATCAGCTGGATGACCTCCTCTAGGCCTTGCATAATTTGGGTCATGTCATGCCTCACGTGCGCTTGCTACGGTGCAAGGAGCTTATAAATTAACTTATCGTATAATTAGCACGTAATTAATATACAAAAATATTACTATCACACACTTGTAGGATGGAACATTCATTCAAGACCTAACGTTTTATAGAAGTTTTTCTTTTGACTATTACGGAGAATTTTTTCACTCAAAGACGATTGGTTATTTATCTTAACAATCATGGTCGTAGGGGAGAGAGGGGAAATACTCAGTAGGTATTTTATTTATTATCTGTTGGTAGTCCTAAAAAAGAATAGACGTAATAAAAGACTCACAGCTTCAAATTCGGCTACACTATGCCAATGCAATCTATACTGATAATTATTGAACTAACTGAAATTTATTTCGCAAACTTTTTTTGTTTCTCGTAACTAACGCACAACTCAATTACTTTGAAATAGTTAATCAGAATAAATGATGACTACTTAATTGCATTTAACATGAGGTTGATTATAATTACAATTTATTTAAATTTGGGTTCTAATAAGTGGTTAAAAGTTATGCACATAACAATCAGTTACATCTGTAGCGTTGAGCGTAGCTCTATACATTTTTATGTAATTATCATGTTACCGTATAAGAGGTCTAGCAATTTCTTCTATTTTATTTAAAATACACAAACTATGAAGTATTTCACACTCGGCACTCAAATATATTCAGCATCGATCAACTCAGATCCGATCTTGGTCTGCCCTCAGCACCAATCCACATCTTTGCGGGATGTAGATCCATGCTCAGAACAAGAGTAATAAACTCCACTCGATGGACCGATAAAATCGTAGCGGCCGCAGGGAGTTGATGAATGGAGGCGGCTCAGGACCGTTATTTGTAAGGCATTTGCCGTATGTGGAAGGCATTTGTCCAGCAGTGGACGATTATGGGCTGATATGATGCAAAGATAAGTAAAATTCTTTGGAACTAGTTCACTTTGTTTATTGGTAACATAAATGAGTTTTGCCATGTTAGGCTTAGCTTATACCAAATGACCCCTAGGCAACATGGAATGGACGGATGTCCGCAGGGTCTCAGAGAAATCGCCAGCAAATGAGACATGGCTGCGCGCGCGCCGTGAAATTGTGCAAGAAAGTGTTACCATGCACCGGCGAGCCTATGCAGTTGATGATGGCTGGATTAGTGGTAGAAAGTTTTTTATTGGTCAAGCTTGGTTTCGCAACACCTAACTAGTGCTTATCTAAGTTAGTGTTTATTTTAATTGAGACTAGCCTTCTAACCGCAGCTTTGCACGGTTTATTAATTAAAATAAATAATAGTGTTATTCTAGGTGTAGAACCAAGTAACTTTTTTAGTGCCATTTATTCTGTAGTTTTGACGTAACCGTAAAAAGGAACACATCAATCCACACTTTTGAATTCCCTTATAATACCTACTATTGGGACTAGGTTCTCAAAATAAAGCTTTACACTAAGTGCCTTTCCCGGCTACCCGGAAACCGTGACGTGTAAAAAGGCACTGAGGTATACCTTTAAGTAAAGGGATATCCCTTAAACCTTAAACGGGTCTCCTTTTGAAAATTACTCAATATCCTAATTACCTACATAGATACAAGTTTACAGGCTATTAAGTAATTTTCAAAAGGATACCCGTAGTTTTACACATTACCTACAAACAATCAGCTTCAATGTGATACCTACCTATGTTTGATAATTTTATATCAAACAATCCTTCAAGGTAGTACATAACATACAATAAGAATGAATGCAATGCAAACCGAGTAGGTATACTATACATACCTACTCGGTTTGCATTGCATTCAATTTTGTAAGTCTCTGACTCATGCTTGCATTCTTATTGTATTCATAATCAAATAAAAACAGTATGCAAAACAAAAACAAGGTAAGTAGATAAATTGATAGTAAGTACCATGTTTCCGAAAAGGTTTGAATAAAATTGCTCATACAAAAGACATAAACGCGCTTCTTTTTATAAACGCGATAGTAACGGCCTCTATTTATTTTTCCGACATTGACATAAAGTAAAGTAAAAGATATTTATTCTGTGTCAGAAACTTATAAGCAAAGTTGTTACGAACAAATTTAAGTAACATCAGTAAGTTTTAATATATTTAAAAACTTTTTTTAATAACTTTTTAGAGCACTGTCATCCATACTAAACGTGTATACAAAATTTCAGCTCAATCGGTTGAAGAGCTTCAAAATTGAGTTGCACGATTCCATCCGTACAATTATAGTTACATACATTACTTGTAAAAAGGTTTTAAAAAAGGCTCTTGTAAAAATGGCGCTACTGTGCGTTGGTTTTATGTGACAGCTAGAGGGCGCAGCAGCAGCTGTGACACGCGCGTTAAACAAGGACATAGTAGGTATATTTATTACATAAATAAATATGTACTTACAACTAAAATTAATAAAAATTATAATTAACCCACACTAAGTTAGTGAAATATAAGTGCTGAAAGGATTTTAATTTTAATAAAATTTAGCAAGTTAGATTTGTATCCTGGGGAAAAACCTAGGTTTATTTTTTTACCCAGAGAAGACGCATGCTAAGCCGCGGGCGGAAATTAGTTTTTTTATTATTACACAATATATTGGTACTTCTAGCCTAGATAGGACCTCAGTAGGTCTGTCTCTCCTGTTACGTAATCTACTAACTTTTAAAGCATTTAGCTTGAGCACGTCAAAATATGTTGTAACCTACATTTAAGCTGCTATAACTGTTTATTTAATTAGATTTCCCTGAGTTTTATGTTCATTTCAGATGACAAATTCCTATTTGCCTAGAATCTAATGGATATTTCAAAATACATGATTTAATTTAATGTTTATTTGCTGTTTGCTAAAGCGATGTTCACGTTTTCGGCTGATATCTTATGCGTGTAGTTACATCATTAAAAAATACGTTCCTAAAGACTGCTTTGGTTTCATAAGCGGTAATTTGAGGGAAATTACATACTTTGTTACATCATTTCCGTCGTCAAATAAAACCTTTTTGTTACATGAGTAGCGAAGTTAACGAGGAAAATATTATTTTAGAGAAATATATATAAATTTTAGATTAATTTTTCACTTTTTCTTGTAGGTACTACCTATGTTGTATTGTACGTCCTGTTGGACTGACTGTGAAAACTTCTACCATTATTTTTGTAACACGAAATTGTAAAAACAGTTTACAATAAAAATATTCTGACTTCTAAAAATGGTAGGTTGTATTGAGAAAAATAGTACTTCTTAGAAACCAAATTACATATATCGCAAATTTTTATGACTTCGTCAGGACCTGAACCCGCATACTTCCCTCAGTACGGGAATGTGCTAACCAACTACACCACGAGGTCAAGAAATTAGCCCTTACGCACAATAATTACAAAAACCTTAAAATAGTAGCTATTTACCTACAATAATTCAAAAGATAAAGTTTAGTGCGCGAATGTAAAGGTGGGTACTAAACTAACCGGTGCGGTGTTACGCGGGCCATAATGTAACGTGTTACACAGCGAACGTTCGTGCAGTCAGTGCGGGGCAAGAAGGCGCTCGCAACGAGCAACCAGAAGATTCTAAAATCCTAAATATTTTTAGTGAACAACACCTTTGTTTTGTTACAAAATCAAAAATAATATGGGTGAAAAATATTTTGTGACATTATCATCGTAGCAAATCGCAGAAGTACGAAACATATTTAGGTTTTGTAAGCTTTTATTCTTCCGTTCATTCGTCTTTCGTTCGTTTTAGAACCCGAATTTGAGCATTTGTCGCTGTCGCTGCGCTTGTGCTTTGTAGGAGTAAGTGTTTTTGTTTTTAGTGATAAATTTGCTGTTACTTTGTTGTTTTATGTCACTGTTGTTGTTGTAAATAATTTTGGTGTTGTTTTCATTTATAAATGCCTTTGTTGACATAAAATATCTTGGATTCCAGAACCGAGTACCTACCTAGTTAGTTAGTTACGTATCCTTTTACATCCTTTCTAATACAGCCTTAGGCAGTGGTCTACAAAGCGCTTCCTGTTTAGTGACGGCCAAGTATAAAAAGCAGGTTAAATTATTATTACATTAAATAATTATTTATGCAAAAAAACCTAATCTACAATCACATATTTTTAAATCTAAATGCTACCTAAACTTTACATTACCTACGGGCTAGGCAGTTCCGCCCGTTCTCTCAATCGAATCAGACGATCATAATATTTAGAATTAATAGAAAATTAAATATATATTAATTAAAAAAAACCTTATCTCACAAGCACATATTTTTACATCTAAATGCTACCTAAACTTTACATTACCTACGGGCTAGGAAGTTCCACTCGTTCTCTCAATCGAATCAGACGATCATAATATTTAGAATTAATAGAAAATTAAATATATATTAATTGAATAAAAACCTTATCTCACAAGCACATATTTTACATCTAAATTTTACCTAAACTTTACATTACCTACGGGCTAGGCAGTTCCGCCCGTTCTCTCAATCGAATCAGACGATCATAATATTTAGAATTAATAGAAAATTAAATATATATTAATTAAAAAAAACCTTATCTCACAAGCACATATTTTTACATCTAAATGCTACCTAAACTTTACATTACCTACGGGCTAGGAAGTTCCGCTCGTTCTCTCAATCGAATCAGACGATCATAATATTTAGAATTAATAGAAAATTAAATATATATTAATTGAATAAAAACCTTCTCACAAGCACATATTTTAAATCTAAATGTTACCTAAACTTTACATTACCTACGGGCTAGGAAGTTCCACTCGATCTCTCAATCGAATCAGAAGATCATAATATTTTGAATAACAATGAATAAAATTTTCAAATAACATTACTCCTATTTCCTTTGCTCAGATACATTGTTTCTCTATAGGTACCTGGCTATGTAGCTGTACATTGTACATACAATGGTCAGAACACTAGACAGCGGAACAGCGAAGCGAATATAAGCCGCTATATGGAAAATATGACAAGTGCATATTAGCTAGTAACATGAGCGACGACGTTGTGCTAGTAATGGGGAATGTGGGGGAAGGTGGGGATGAAATTTTCTCTATGTGATATTTTTGTACGCTCGAAATTGTGCTGACCTAAAACCAAATTTAAGGTCCATTGTATATTTCCACAATCACAATTTAATAAATGGTTTCAATGGTTTCTAAAAAGAATGGATAGTCTCCTAAAACCATTTTCCTGTAGATATACCGGTTAAGGAATGTACCTCCCCAGTCCAATCTAAAAAAACCAGTACAATAATATGTCTTGTGCACATGACTAGTTTTCGTAGACTGGCCGAAAATTCGGCTAGGAAGGCATCATCATCATCATCAAAAGGAATATAATTTGTAACTTTATGTGACTATACGAGTGAGTTAGTGAGTGAGTGGCACAAAAGTTTGGAGGCCTATACCCAGCAGTGGGTGAAGTCGGGTTGCGGATGATGATGATGTTACTAATACGAAGCTATTTGTTTGTTTATCACGTTTTGGTTTTTATACGTCGATTTATATTCCTTTGCTGCTTATATAGATATATAGGTAAGCTTTCTTGATGTTGTGGCCATCACAATAGGCCTATGATAGGCCGCAGTGATACGAAAGCCTCCTAAAGCAAATAAAAAAGCTATAATGACTATTCAATAGCCTATATTGATCCACAGCTAGACGCAGGCCTCCCCTGATAAGCGTCTGATTGGCTTTTATCTCATGGGGGCCCATAATCCCTACGCTGGGTATGTGGGTTGAGGATCGCAATTCAGTGGTAGATTTGTTCTGTAGGGCGCTCCCACAGAACAAAGCACCGCTGTGCTGCCCCCCGGTGGATATTCCATAGCCTCGTACACGACACTCGCGGGAAGAAGTTGGGAAGATGCAAATTCTATGCCAGCGCCACACAGCTAGGTATGATGACTTATTATTATATGCATTACTAGGTCTCAGCGCATTTTCACTAGGCCAACTTTTGCAAAGACCTTTGATTTAAGTAGCAGATTAGGCAGGTACAGAAAAAACTTTATAGTAGCCTGAATGCGTCATAATAATAATATTATAATGACGCGATGTTATCATCATTATTCTTTGGTCACAGTGAATTAATTTAGCCACCGTTTTTTCGGATGAATGTGAATCAGTCACCTTATTTTGGATCGCTTGAATGGGTATGAGGTGACGTGATTCATTGAATTTTCAATCCATGTTGTTTTTATTGCTGTAAACAACAAAAATATATAGTGCATTGTGCATAATAAAATAGGTGCGTATTACGTTATCATTTTCAACCTACTTATGAAGGTTGAGAAACAATAAGAGAATCCCTACGTGATAAATTCAAAGAATGACAGTACCTACCATGTCAATATATTTATGAAAAATTATGCACTCATAGAAATATTAATCGGTTCTCTAATAATATACATGCGATATACATAATTTGAATACCTACGAAAAATATGAATAAACTCGCTGTGCCCACAACTAAGGCTACACAAGATTAATGTATCTTTTAAAGGGGAATGTAGGTATACGCTTCTACAACAAAACTGCTAGTGAGTTGCGAAAATTATCAATAAATAAATTCAAACAAATTTTCAAACATCCTTTGTAAAAAGGCCTACTGCAAAATATCAGATTATCTAGAGAATAAAATAGCTTGTGAGGGACGAGTTTTGCTTCAGCTCGAAAACTAACACTCTAACAAGGTAAAGGTTTCTTGTTCGTTTCTTTACTTAACCTTAAAAAGATTGAAGTGAAAAAAAATCGAAGTGATCACTTTATTTCCTAGTTTTACTTATGTAATTTGTATTTTTGTGACGTGCCCAAGAGTCCTGTGAGGTCTGAAGGAAATAAAGCACTTTGATATTTGATAAATGCCTTTTCATAAGTCTCGGTTTCGGGTAGCCGGTACCGTGTACCCAGCGGCGAAGTGTATGGGCATTGGACACGTACCGGCATTGCTTTGCTAACAATTCGCTGCCGGGTACCAGTCCCGGCTACCCGGTGCCCGATACCCGGACCGGGACGTGTGAAAATGCACTTAGTTTGTCAGGGGATATATACTAAGGGGAGACGAAAAAAATTATGATAGATTGTTATACTTGGTTCTCAAAATGTCCATTGTCCAAGTTATATTTTTACGCTATGAAGGTATATAATTAAAATACTTCAATGGGTATGTACGCTGATGGATTAATTAACACCTAGTAAAATAATATTATGACTATTATTAAAGTAGGCAAGTTAACTTTATTAATAGATTTTAACTGATAATTGGCATGAAAATGTCTTTTCTATACGTTTTCTTCTTTATATTGGCAACCATTTGATTGAATGATAATGGTAGTCTGCAACCATCAAGATTTCTTTTTAAGTAGGAACCTACCTAGTCTTTTCCATCAGGTAGATCCTGACGGAAAGATATTAAAATAAATAATATCTACATGCCTAAAACGATATTGAAGAAAAACAATTTCATCCAAATGATACCACATATATTTCATATCGGTGTAATTACAAAAACCTAGATAGGTACCCTTCCTACCATTACTGTTTGCGTGACATAAACACATAAACACATGTTTTAGATTGATGGAGATAAATTGTTCTAACACCAATTTATATTTATAAGGCAATTAATTCACCTATTAACATTGATTTGAGTACATTTTCATGTTTTTCGTACGGAACATTTTGTAGGTAAATATAATTTAATTTAATTTTATAAAACTAAACTGAAATGTTTATTAGATCAAAATAATCTAAATAAATTCCACAGAATTGTTTCAGAATTGGTTCAAAGATATACGTACTACATATTTCTGTTGGTACAAACAAATTCCAAATCACAACAAGTATTGTGATTAATGCAAAAAAAAAACAAAGCAATTATTACATTAACACACATATCACCAATTTGTCGCTAACCTGTAGGGCCGCTTTCTGTAATGCATGTAAACACCGTTCCGCTCCAGCTTTACGGAATTACACAAATCGAACCGGAACAAATAGCACAAAACAAAACACTCGAATTTAGGACATCACTTCATTTGCACATCAATTAACCATATTCACATCACTATAAAACAGAAACATTTGAAATTTGAATTTGAATTTTAAAATCGGAACGCGGCGTGCGTTGTCGTGCGTAGCGAGTAACCGTGGTACTAACGCATCGCGAGTTGTTGAATACTGGTCATCGTGGTGACTACGAGCTATTCAGACCACACAATAGCTGGTTACTGCTAAATTATTTAGTACTTACCTACGGTGAACGACATTCTCTGTGAATATCTGAACTGAATTCAGCCGATTATGAAACTGATGTTATGACTCGATATGGGAAAGTCACAGGAATAGGGAACATTGTCTCGTTTGTTCATGCTTTGTTCACATGCGTTCAATTGGTATTTAATTCAACGTGGGGATAGTATTTTTATGTTGAGAATTATGTTCGAAAGTGCCTTACTTGTGATATTTAAACGAATTTCTCTAACGTTTTATATAATTTCCTAAAGAATCTGCGTGGGGCTAGATGAGTAGGTAAATAAGGATGTAAAAGCTGTAAAACAAGTAGAATTAGGTTGTCATCTATGTAGCCTAGGTTGTTGTCAAGTAGGTTGCCTAGGTTGTCAATTGTTCAGGTTTTTGTATCCTGTTTAGCTTCTTTGCATGCAACATACCTACCTAGCTTGTTTATTAATTTTCTAGCGTAGTTTTCCCCGGCTGAATAATACCTAATTCCAAGTCTAGAACTATCTAACTATAAATTTTGTACCCAATCTATGGGTACTTTACTCATATATTACAGATTTTGGCGAAAAATAAACCATGCGAGCGGAGCGACCCGCGAATTTTTTAGAGATTTTTCCGGATTTTTGGGGAAAAGTAAGCATTAAAAATTCTCGGGGCTCGCTTTGTTTGCTATTATTTCTTTTGTGATAGGTGCTCTCTATGACATATCAGCACGGGCCGTCCCAACATCGCATCGCCAAAACAATGGAATCGTCTCAGAATGACACTTTTTGGCATTTTACCTAAGACATAAATTTTTCTTTTGATGAAAGAAACTACAGAAGGATGCGTCAAAAGTGTCATGGTTGAAACCAATCTATCAATCTCTCCGTGAAAATAGCTCCGCACGCACTATCTAAAGTTTCTTTCACTTACGGACGATTTCGCGACGATTACCTATGCGATTGGTTAGTAGTTACTTAGGCTCCTGTATCGATGTTTAAATAAAATAAATAAATACTATCTTAATAAGTTATTAAGATAGTAACTTATTAAGTATCTTAATAAGTTACTATCTTAATAAGTTGGTGCTTTTCTAATGAAAAAAAAATCTAATATAGGTACATATATAACAATTTGTATCATGCAATATTAAAGGTGACTAATATTAATATTTTATAGAGGAAAGATTTGATTGTTTGTTTGTTTGTATTGAATAGGCTCTGAACTACTGGACCGATTTGAAAAATTCTTGTTTCCTTTAGAAGCCCACATTATTCCTGATGAACATAGGCAACTTTTTACCGCGGAAAAATGCTTCATTCCTACGGGAAAACGGGTAATAGGACAACGGGTAGTAAGAATGCAACTAGTAGGTGATAAACCTAGCAGCCTATGAAGAAATTAAAAACAAAACAGCAGATTTTCGACAGCACAAATTACAAGTTGCAATTGCAACAGGCTGCCTAGGTGACCACAAACTCTCATTTCATATCTCAAACTAGCAAGAATCCCTCAAATGAATCAAAACCTGTAGGTTACAAAACTTGTGGTCAGTTCAAATCATTCTGGCCCTGACAAGCACAGTGTCCTTTCTGAGACAGACAAATTAAGTTCTCAAGGTGCCTGCACAAAAAGGCGAGGTTAGCGTGACTGCTTGACAGGAAACCAGCCAGCTTTGGTTCTCACATTTACGGTGGAGGTTCCGCTAGTTATCTATACCATTCTACATTGTACAAACAGATACAGTTAGCGTTATTGATAAGTGACTGTTCGCTAAGTGCTTGCTGGTACTTAGGTAAATAAATAAATAAATAATGCTGGACAATCCACACAGTACAATCTAGCCCCAAAGTAAGCTACTCAAAGCTTGTGTTATGGGTACTAGATAACTGATTTATTTAATACGTTATATACATAGATAGATATTTTTTTTATTATACATAGAAAACACCCAGACCAACGGGACAAATTTCTGCAGATCGTACACAAATTTGTTCCGAGGCGGGAATCGAGCCCGCAACCTCTTGCGTCGCAGGCGGACCTTCGCCCGCCGTGCCACGGAGGTCGTCATCAGGTAGGTATTTCAAATATGTATAATGCCTGGAAGAGATCACTTCCAAGCGATAAAGCCACCCATTGTGCTTGTGTCTTATGTAATGTCTTTTGTATTGTACTTTTGTTGGTGTAGGTACAATAAAGTATTTTGTTAGTATTTGTATTGTTTAGGACAGCATGTCAAACACATTTGTACACGTCGAATGATCGTTCTCGTAAAAAAGAAAATCGAAATTTCTGATTCGTTATCGTTCAAATGCTATCTTATTTAGATAACATAAGAGTAGGTTGTGCACGAATAATAATCAGAAACTACGATTTTTGTTTCCAGAGTTCCCTGAAGGTCTTAGAATTACACAGAACCCTCAGTGCGCGAGTCCAACTCGCACTTGACGTTTTATTTCTGTTCAAATTGAAACACACCAATAATGTAAGATACCTACATATATTTGTCTTAGATAAGCTGAAGTTCTATCGCTCGTCTAAATGTCTTGGATACTTATAAAATAATATGTAACCCAATGAAACAGTCTTAAAAAAGCATATTGTCACCTTCATGGTAAACTTACGACTCTACAATAGTACATTTTACACCTAGGCGAGAAAGTGATCTATTCCTACCGAGTGTGTCGTTTTGTCTTAAAACACACGAGGTAGGAATCGAACTTTCTGCCGAGTGATAAATAGTGCTTTATACTACACCTTCGAGGAAAATAAAAAGCAGAATTAATTATTAATTGAAATTTAGAAGAACTTACCACGCCCAATGATGTTGGTAGGTAAAACCTCATTGACCGCGCCAGCCTTTGGGTTCTTTTTTCAAAATATTGTTCGGAAATCGGAGGAGGCCTAATGGACTTGGAGTAAAAACTTTTTGTCGTTTGACCGAACGAAAATAACCATAGCTACCGGCCGATCTTTTAGGAAATTAAAAAAAAATAACACGTTAGAAATGGATTTCACACTTTTTCCTCCCGCTAAAACACGTGAGAAATGAAATTCCATAGAGTTTTTCCTCCCGGTTTCCTATAGGCCTGCAAAGACATACTTTCTATTCTATAAATGGAAAAGGAATAGGCAACTTTCCGAGCAGGTGTAGTATAAAAATACATAATACCTATAGGGGAACGTTTTGAAACATAAGATTGATAATAACTTCAAAATCACAAAAACTGCAGATCTGTAAGTTTGCCGTGGAGGTATCGATATAACTAATAGACTACCTAAACCTATCCATAGGCAAATTACACCAAATTAACAGTTTATGTACAACCGGTTACAACAGCTACCGAACTGAATTGAGTTTCATAATCAAAACAATAGTGGGATGGAAAAGTGTACCTATTGTTATAAGAGTTATTAGTGAAAAATCCGAGAGGGGTGGTAAGTGGTAGCACGCCGCCAGCCGAACGGAACACATTCACTTTCTTACTGAGAATCCCGCTGGACGGCAGATTTTACAATGTTACTATATGTAACTAGCTTTAGTACAATGTTTCGCTTGCCGTATTAGATTTAAATCTGTAATCTGTATGCATGGTATTTGGTGTAAGTATTAGTTTTATTTTTCTTTAAGTATTTAAATAGATTTATTCAAGTTCCATTCGTCTATTTATTTATTGTCTATATTGTTCGTTAATGTGCAGTTCATTCAAAGGGTGCCTGAAAGAGATCGCTCTCAGCGATAAGGTCGCTCTTTATACTTCCTCTGTTCTTAGCGTTTCGGTGTGTGTATTTGTGTTAATATAAAGTGTATTCTATTTATCAATCTGTTTTTATGCTATTCCAGTTTGTTATAGAGTTAAGTCAAAAAAAAGGCGGTGAATGCGTTAAAACCTAGCTAATCACTACCAGGTTGTGCATTATTATCTGATTTACTGTGATATCAGAATGAGCCAAGAGCTTTTAGGCATGTGTTCTTTAAAAAGACAATTGGACGATTACATTCTATTTAACTTTTGACAGAAGTTCTCATAAATTAAGACCCGAGTTCACCAATAGATGGTTAAATTTTAAACAGTTGTTTTGACGTTTTTGACAAATGTTTTCATAAATTATACGTCAAATTTAACCGAAGAAGCTGCCTAATTATCTGTTCAGCTTTTGGTGAACACCAGCATAAAAGTCAAAGTTTACCGGCGATGTTAAGGCTTGGTAGGCCAGCAGAGGCCGCATTTTTGTGATTTTTAAAATCAATTGAGACTTGGAAAATTGTTTAAAATTCTGAAAAAAAGATAGTCTAGTCAAAGTTGCATTCAGTTACAAGATCTAATGAACTTTACTCGATGGTAAAAAATCCCAGTTAACCCTTTTTCTTACGTTTTTTCAATACTATGTCAAGCGAACTTCTGATATCTCACTTTTTTTTGTACTCAACTAAGGACACTAAATATTTCTAAACAAATTCGCAGAGTTTGACTTGATAAAATGATTTTCTTAATCACCATGATTAAATAACTACAACAAACACGAGCACTGCTGCAGGAATACCTGGCCTTAACTGTCCTATTATGTATCTTTCGAAGTCGAAGAACCTTTATTCAACACAAATTAACCTGATTTTGGTAAAATAAGTTCAGGTTAGCTTAGTTTTAGTGCAAAACTATGTTTCGTTTATGCCAAGTGAGAGCAATTTCCATAATTCTAAAATAGTTTTTAATATACACAGGATGGTGACTCATTCACTGAAAGTAAATAACATTGCGACTCGTATTGTTTTAGCACAATGGAATGCACCAAAACAAATGACTTCTTCTGCTATCACACAATAGAATACTTTATCGGCGCAGTTAAATTATGTGAATTTGATTCAGCAAGGAATTTTTTTCAGAGCAATATAATGACGCTGTTATTAGCTGATCTTTAAAAAAAGAATTGAAAAAAGGTTAAACAAACTTATCTTTCTATCGCCATAAGTAATTCGTTCTAGTTTATTTATTTATTTAGGAGGAAATAATAAAAATATATTTATAAGATGACCGAAGTTCTTTTAACGATGAGTGTTTTTAGTTAGTAATCATTTATTAGGTTTAGTGCTCCGTAGTACTGTAAGCTACTTTTCCAAGGGTATTTTGTTTAAACAGTTAAATAATATCCAAAAAAAAACTACCTCGACCGGACTTTGAAATTACCCTGAGGGTGAGAGCTTATACGCACTATAATAACAAAAACAAACCTTACTAACTTACCTTGGTACCTATTTGGATTATTTCACGATTGTAGGTATATAATTATGATGCATTGATGACTCAGCTATCAGGCTAGGTAGGTATCCATTTTGTTTGTAATCGAAAAGTGCGCGTTTATATCTTTTGTACCGTTAAAACGTTAAAAATAAGAAACTACAGAAAACAAGGTGTGCCCAAAGTCAAGAAGCAATAAGGAATAATATTATACTTTTTAGAAATAAGCTTTTTTATGCCTCTACAGCATTTTGACTTGGATTTGGTTGCGAAAACATCGAATTCCAATCCATGTAATTCGTTACAAATTACTTTACTTTGGAATTACTTTACTAGTGTTTGGTGGCCAGCGTCATTTTAATTTGTTTCTCTTCGTGGAGTCTACCAAAGAAAAATACCATTGAGGCATTAAAAAGTGAAAATATTCCACTTTTCCTTATTTAACGTAGTCAAGGTTAGTGAAAAAAAAACAAAAATAAAGCTTACTGTCTCATGGAGCCCCAACGACGATGTGGCAGATTCTCCTGATGGCTACGGAAGACACAAATAAAACGTGAACACAAGCAAACAAAAAAAAGCAAAAGAAAATAAGTTCGATACGGCGGAAAATCGTAGTAGGATGAGTAATGGTAGGAGGTGGAAAATAAAGCTTCGCAGTGAAATAATCAACTAGGTAATAAAAGTGGTTAAAAAGATTTTTAGTTTTATAAAACCTGATCAGTATAAAATGTGTTATTAAACAAAACAAACTAATTACCCCCAGAATATCCCGATTTCAAGTGAAAATGATAAGAACCCCTCAAACGGTGAATTTAACAAAATTAAAAGAACGTCAAACAAACGGTTCTTTTAACTTTGTTCTAATGTGCACTCACAGAAGAACAAAATGAAAAAAACATACTCGATTTTTGTAAACTACTTATTGTAAAGTCCGGATTGATGCTCCAGGAGGAATTACCAGTATGGTTTTTTGGGAGTGCCCCACTGACCTACTTCCAATAATCACTATCAATTTTCGACAGGCTAACTATGTAGCATAGAAAATAATGTTATTTTTGAACCCATCAACACTTGATGGCATTTTTCAGAAGCATGATTTTTTGGTAGTAACAACTGAGGCGACTATCCGGACTTAACATAGGTAGACCCAATAGTTATTTTCTCCAATATCTATCTACACTAAAACAATGAATAAATAACAATAGTGGGGATTGGTTTGGTACCTGGGTGGAGTTCTGCGTAAGCTGGTTCTCGTCCAGGAATGCCTGTTCAGCTGGTTCCCAGGACTTCTGGTGCCATTCTCCGCCCTGTAAATAAATGTGTTTGTGAAGAACTTTCTTGTTGTTGATTTTTAAACACAGTTTTAAGTACAAAAATTTAAAACAAGCAATTAAAAATACATGTCTATTTGATTTTACCCGAGATCTTTTAAACCCCCGACGCAAAAATAAAGGGGTATTATGAGTTTAACGTGTCTGCCTGTCTGTGTATCTGTCTATGGTATCGTAGTTCCCAAACGGATGAACCAATTTTCGTTTAATGGTTTTTGTGTCATAGATAATTTTATCCCGAGTGTTCTTAGCCATGTTTCATGAAAATCTGTCGAAGGATTTTTAATTTTGTTCTTGTTTTCAATAAAAGACTCCAAGCACTAAAAAAATATTTTTTTTGTTTGATCGGTTTTGTTCACTGATATAATAATAAATAAATAAATAAATATATAAATATTTACATAAAAAACCATTATTTTTGCAGGGGGTTTTCGTTTTTGTTTAATTTAGCTTGATAACCAGGTGCTTCTTGCAGTCAAGATCAGTTAAATTAAATCCATAAACCACTGTGTTATGCTTGTAATAAAACTTCAACACCTTAGAAATAAAATGAAATCGTCTCAAACGGTGCATCGTAAATTTTACGATTCCATAAACAAGTCTGTAAGACCAACCAAAAATAATAAAAATTGCGAAAATGTCTAAATGCAGGAAATGCTACTGGTCTTTTATCTCATCTTTAAACAATCTTGACACATCTGCAGTTTGCTCGTTTAGTTATCAATCAACCAAGATATGCAATATTACGTCGCGTCGTACATTCTATAAAACTTTAATTGACTAGAATAAAAAAAACTTCCGCCTGTCCTCTCAGTCCCTCGTATAAGATTTGAAGATCAAGCTTCAGAGATGTTCCTAGAGAGGTTGTTGAAGTGTATTTAAGGCCAGGTATTCCTGCAGCAGTAGATGTAAGGGAAAACGCGCACCTGCCAAGCCGCCGCGCTCGTGTTTTTTGCAGTTATTTAAACATGGTGATTAAGAAAATCATTTAATCAAGTCAAACTCTGCGAATTAGTTTAGAAATATTAAGTGTCCTTAGTTGAGTACAAAAAAAAGTGTGATATCAGTAGTTAGCTAGTTTTAGTATTGAAAAAACGTTAGAAAAAGGGGTAGCTTTGGGATTTTTTTCTATCGAGTGAAGTTCATTAGATCTTGTAACTGAATACGACTTTGACTAGACTAGATCCTGAAGTAATATATTTCTTTTTTTCAAAATCTTAAACACTATTTTCTAAGTCTCAGATGATTTTAAAAATCACAAAAATGCGGCCTCTGCGGGCCTACCAAGCCTTAAGTAGTTAATTGTACACAAAAGCTTTCAACTTCGACAGGACTAGAACCCGTGAGTCCCCTCAGTACGCGAATGCGTTGTTAATTGCGCTACGAGGTCAAGTGACCGACGAAGAGTCAAAAATGCGTCGTAGCTACCCTGTGTGTCAGGGCTTAGGCACTGTCATAAAATCCTGTACCCTACCTATTCGTTTTCCGTTGAATATACCAGAATTCGAATATTGCTTAGCGAAGCTATTAAAGAACGTACCTTTAAGAAATGAACGTGAACATATTTTGGCACACTAGTCTAGTCATTTTGACTGATAAGTGAACGTGAAGTTTTTATGTCAAGGGTGGAAATGGACATAGATCCTACGTTTTTCCATAGGAGTTTAAAATTTCTAGCTCTTCAGAAAAGGCCTCCCTCATATAACACTAACAGATGGTTGTTCGTACGGTGATTTTTTCTAAATGATCAAATCTCTTGTCAACGTCAATTCGACTATTTGATTCTTAGGAGTTTCTAGGACACATCGCAAATCCCCTGTCGCTAGAATTGTTCCCTGCATTCCGACTCCGCTTAAGTCAAACCTTCGCTTCTATAAGATAAGAGTTAACCAACGTGTTCTGTGTTGCTTCTGGATCTGCTTCTCCGTAGCACTCGAAGTTCTCCACATCGGATATGGAGTTGGGGCTAGAGTCCGTAGTAGGGTCCGACTGGCTGGACGGGTCAGCGCCGCCGTTCTGGAAGAGATGAGAGAAATGTGATTAGTTATCATCAGTAGGTAATGGAAGGAAGGTATTATGGATCAACTACACCAAACGGCCGCTGGAGACCCTACGTATACAAAATAATAATATATTTAGGATGATGTTGGGACTGCCCCGATTTTGCAGTGCATCGGGGATGTTTGCGGAGTATCAGACGCATGGTTTTGCTGCCATCCTCCGTAAAAAGACCGCATCCCTGATGTGTAGGGTATGTGACAGCCCCAACACCATCCTAAAAACCATAGCAGGTCGAATCAACTCTCCCCTATGGAAATGTTTCGTGGGGAGTGATTTAATTTTTTTGTTGTTACTGTAAGTAAATTTTTGGTGTTAGTTACTAACCCTTAATAATTAAGTTTTTTACTAACAAACTAAGGATCTTTTGTTGTCCGAATTAAAATATTTATTTATTTATTATTATTATTATATGTAGGTACTTACTAATCGCATTGCTTTTCTTCATATAAAAACATAGGATTTCTATCTTGATACCTACCTATATCATCCATTAGATCAGCTCTTCATATAATTAAAGTGCACAAGTGATTTAATTATGCAGTTTTTGGAGTTGAGACAAAAATGGCGCCTATGTACGATTTATGTTACGATCAAAGTTTTAACAAAATGTTTCATCAAAACATCATGATCTTTTTCACCCATTGCTGGGCATTGGGCATAAGCCTCCCTTTGTATATACCGTACACATCCACGACGGTCCAGCGCCAGTTTGTGGCAATTTAATTTAAAGTGATATTTACCTGTAGTTTCCTAGGCAAGTTTCCAGGTGAGGAGCGCGGCGATTTCCTCTGGAACACGCTGGGCGCCATCATTGCCGCCGGGACAGTCAGCTCTGGAAACAAACGAAAACAAATTATTTATTAATTTGACATAGTCAATAATGCCCAGCTTCTGCAGTGCATCGGGGATATCTGCAGAGTATAAAACGGATGGCTTCGAAGCCATCATTCGCAAAAACAAAAACAACTGCATCCCTGATCCGCAGATTGCGGGACAGCCACAACAGCATCCTGAAAATCAATAACGGATAGGTTTTCATCGCCGTTGTGGACAAACCTGGTTCGCAAAGTGATCCCGGCAAACGTCTCATTGCTATGATGATCAATTTGGGATCGGGACATACATATGAAGGTAATTTTAATAATTACCTAGGGATCCAGTTTTTTAAGGTACATAGTACTACTAACGCTTTTTCTTTCCATTTTTATGTTTCACCTTACTAACCCTATGGTTATCAGACATAAGGAGAATTTATTTATTATTGATATAGTAATAAAACATGCATAGTCTATGACTTCTAGCCTCTTCTACCAACATTTGGAAACTTTTAATTCGGAAACTGTCCTTCATTTCTTAGAAGGTTCGCCTTGACACCTCCTAATACTTCAAGAATAGAGTAAACCAAAATCTAGACACAATTCTACAATCGTGAACCAATCTTGAACGAATTAACATTGCATAGTAGCTAACATTAAAAGAAGTGTAATCAATGAACGATAAGGTTATCTTTTATCGTAATTTGTTTAGTACAACAGAACGTATGAAATTCACATAGTCCTATGCTATTTTGTAAAGTATAAATAAAGAAGTTTGACATTTAGCAGTTACGGAAGATAAATGAAGTAATGATGTTCTGCAATGAGGTCAGAAAACGGTTCTTCGCCCTAATCGGTATAACGGTTTAGCATTCCTGAGCGGGCTAAGTACCTTTTTACGAGCACCATGAGGAAGGACAGAATAGATTGCATTTCTTGTGCTTATTCTAAACTGCATTTATAATCTTTTTGTTAACAGTGTCTTCGTCCAATGGGGCCCTCAACCTTATTCTGCCTCTGACTCTTAGATGTCTTTGAAGTTGTTGTCTTTATTGTTATTGTAATTTCTGTCACTAGAAGTTTACCGACAGCATTTGGGACAAGCTAACGCTAAATCAATTCTAACACAATAGACATAGTCCTAAAGACTATACCGTGTTCGTAAATTAGACAGCCAGTTGTACAACCCATTTTTTAGCACCAGCATCACAAAGGTCCTACTAAAGAGTCTTTACATCGTTGTTGTTCATACCATAGACAGCTAGTTGCAAGACCCGGCAGTAGGCCGCTAGCAGCCTCGCTAGCGCCCGCAGGACTTGCCAGCACGCCACCAGCACACGCACCAGCCGATCCACATCACTTTTCAGCACCAGTACCGCTCCCCACACCGACACCGGCATTTATATCCGCTCATCTAACCTGTTTGGTTATCGCGGGGTTTTTGGGAATGATTGCTGGTTGTTCTTCGCTATTTTTTTCTACTACTGTTAAAGTTATGAATTTTTAATTATTTTGGGTGTAGTTTTATTATTCTCGACACGACTTCTTTATTTCTTGTTCTGATTTACCTAATTCGTAACCGTTTGTTTGTGATTCTCGATTTGATGATTTGTCTTTTGTATTTTGCGTCAAATAGGGAAAACTCGCTGCTGTATTTTTGTTTTAGGGTTGGGTTATTTACGTAATTTTTTTTTATTTTGACCTTCCCTTGTTTTATTCGCCTTGGTTTTTTTATGCTTTTCCGTCTTAATGATGATCCATTTCGATTAACATTTATAACAGTTGTCGGGAAAGGCAAAACAATAGTATATTCAGGTGAACTGATAAGAGGCTGCCAATTTAATTGCGCGTTATCATTAGAAAGTTGGAGCTTACAATTCAGCGGGTAAATTCTCTGATAACAGAACTATGGGGACTATTGTGAAATGCACAGATGAAAAGATACGGGTAGTAACATAGCTCAGTACTAGTAGTACTCAGTACTAAAGGAATTACCAGATTCTGTACCAGGCTATGATTTTAAATTCGGACAATGTAACTTAAATTATGGATGTCGCATTTGTAGAATGTTCCTCAAAGATACACCACAATTTACATTCATGCAAGGCAAAAGAACCTAAATTAAGAAGATGGCTTTCAAGAAAGATATAATGATGATGACAGATAGAAATTTCTTGCTTACTATTCAATCAACTAACATAAATTGCTAGTTTGAGTCAGTTTTGAGATGAAAAGTGATCAATCACGAACATGCAAGCAAGAACACGCGTCAAACATAATATAATATAGCATACCATCTCGTAGCGATTAACCTGAATGAAAAGAAAATGTGTTCAGACTCCATTATTCATGAGCTTAATGCATCTTCATTGACCAAAAAAGGTGATGTACTAGCCAATCATCTGGAACTAATAACCGACAGCTCTAATCGGGACAGCCCCGATTGTAAGGCATAGATTCAAACAATGAAATGCACGAATTACTTGAAAGATTTTGGTATCAAACCATAGTGAAATAAGAGAGTTGTGTTGTGGGTAAAGGAAATGTTTAAAAGTTTAAAGTTAAATAAGCTAAAAAGTAATTTATTTTGAGAACATGAGTCATTAAGACGAAAATTATTATAAAAGCACAACATGCCTTAATCTAGGATATGCAAATATATGTCAGTAGCTTTCAAATACATTACAAATAAAATACTAATAAACTATTAATCAAATTACATAAAACAGTGAGACAAAAAATAAACTTGGTACTTATTACTAATCATAATCAATCATAAAATGGGAAGAGAGATTAAAAATAAACAGATGGGGTAATTTTGTCGTTAGCTTTTGGGATATATATATAAATTCTCACGTGAAGTAACCTACCAAAAAAAAGCAAAATCGTTGTTCAGGGTTGAGGCTTTGCCGTTATGATTCTCATCTACGATACAATATCACTTTGTGGCAATTTCAGTGACAGTTTCATTGCGGTCGATCAACAATGAAGATCAGTGGGATTCGCTCTCTGAGCAGGAATTTTAAGTTACTCAGTGTTATGTCCATGTGGTGGTTAGGGGATCAATCATTGCGGGTTCCATTGCTTTCAAAATCGCTTGCAATTTACTGTGAATTGTTTTTACAGTTCGTGGTTATGTCAGTTTAATTGCATAAACACATATATTTTTGAGAAAAGAGCAGAATAGCTAAGTAGATGGTTATAAGATAGTTATCATCGGACCTTCTAGCCGGCTGTGGATGAGACTCGAATAGGACTGATTTCGCTCAGCGCTCTCACTGCTCTGCTTCTGCGGCTATAAGCAGTGCTTGAACCACATGTGCGCCGAGGGCAAACAAAGTGTTAACCTAAACCTAGCCGGGGGGTCAAAGTGCTTAGTTGATGATGATGAAAAACAGTAAAAGGTCTTGATTGCTCAGAACAGCTAGCCATACACAAAAATTATATATCAAAGCTATAAGGTATAAGGTCATAACCTATTGATTTAGGGATGCCATCATTGAAAAAGCAGGGAAAATAATATAAACTTATTGTTGTTATTGCAGGATTGATTTTTATCAGCATGTTTGTTCCACTAACAAACATTTACAGACACGCAAGTTAAAATGCCGGTATATGCGCCAGCTAGTATTGACCAACCATTGTATTGGAAAACCATATTATTTTACGGTCTACTAGTCCACTTATTTTCCGATAGTTAGACTGCATTGGTGTTAGGAAATAAAATAATTGTAATTAATGGATGCACAGAAAATAATGTTCCATAGATACGAGAACTTGCCAGTTCTAGCGATTTTTTGGCAGAAGTAAATGAGCACAAAAACCAAAGTTATAAATAGCGGACATGTAAAATATTTCTCAATGTTGACAAGATCATCATAAGGAAACTTTCTCTGCTCGTCTCAAGCATTTGGATAAGCAGCTCACGCCATCTTTCGCCGGTTTGTTTTGACACTTTACGTTCACGTAACTTTTGCATTTTTAGGAATTTACAAACGTTTTGTATGTTTAGGTTATTGTTTAAATTTTTCATTGTTTCCCTCGATTTCCAAGAATTTTTTTGTTAGTAGGTACCTTGTTTATCGAAAATAACCTTAAATTTTTCTTAAATTTGTATTTTTTTTTGATCGACCTGAATTTATTTAGTTAAGTACCACTATATTAGCCTGAAACTGTTTCACAAAAGTTCATTACATTTCACATAAATAAAGATCACAACACACTTTTTCATGTCAAGTTCAAGGTTAACTTGGACCCACATGGACCATACCGGCGTGGTCCACCAATGGACGCCAACTGCGCGCGAGTCGATCTAACCGCTCATGCAACTGCATTATCGATAAACTATGTTAATATTACGATAATGCCAGTAATGAGTGATGCACGGACAGGAGAAGTCATTGCCTTTCGCGAACAAGCAAGGCAAACTCCTAATTCATAAATTATGAATATCTGATGTAAAGTTATTCAATAGAAAATAATTAACTACCTACCTACATAAGAAAAATAATGGTAACCACTGATTCTACAGCCGGTCTATGACGGTTTTTTTATCATCTAATCAGAAATCTTTTGTAGAAAGCGGTAGTAGAAAGACCTAGGTCTATAAAACAGCGATCTTCTAAAACAGGTTGGACAAGGAAGGCCTACTGGTACCGGTAGGGCTGGAAGTAAGTAATATAGGAAACACTTTAGATCTGCTCTAAAAATGTTGTAATAGTTTGTGGTTTTTGAGGAAATAGAAATAGTGTCAATGGGATGAGGAATAGACCGTACCTATACAGGGTTCTTGGTAATTCACTGACACCATGTGAAATGGAGGTTCTACCCACCATCATGAACACATCCGTAAAGACGCCAAATACTTAAAATTGGTGGAAAGAGAAGATATTAGTATAAACGCCCTCTATTCAAAAATCGTTCTTTAAAGGGGTTTTCTTTGAAACGAAACCTAAAAACTGAATTGTCAGTGGGTGTGTGTGTTCGGCTGTCTCCACTGCTAATGCCACTTAAATCATCTTGCGTAGATGTAAAAGAAGCCAATGATGATGATGTGGATTTAAATATGAGTGGGAGATCGGTATTTAGTCATTAATTAGGTTTCGAACATGATTTTGTATGTGAGACAATTTACAAAAAAAATACAATTAAGACCTGGCGTCTTCACTAACGTGTTCGTGATGGATGATGGGCAGAACCTGCAGTTT
The DNA here is from genome assembly GCA_949316285.1 of Eupithecia subumbrata. Lineage (NCBI taxonomy): Eukaryota > Metazoa > Arthropoda > Insecta > Lepidoptera > Geometridae > Eupithecia > Eupithecia subumbrata. The sequence continues at coordinate 25,076,542 of OX438646.1, read as the reverse complement.
ACGCAGTGTAAGTGAATTACCAATAACCCTGTATAAATAAATAAAAAATGATAGACAATCCACACAGCATAGCATCATCTAGCCCCAAGCTAAGCAGAGCTTATCTAGTGGGTACTATAGGTAGACCACACAACTGGCGGATCGCTGTAGAACCATGTCGCCTGTAGAACCAAACGCCAAAAGTGGCGTTTGTTACTGTGTTTGGCGTTTGTTTTCTTATTGTGACAAGGTTCTACAGAGATCCGCCAGTTGTGTGGTCTATCTATAGATGACTGATATACTTAATACAATATCTACTACATTACAAAGTTTCTGTTTAGGTAATTATAATGTCTAAGCAAGTACCATCTTGGTAACGAAGAGATTGACACATTAATGAAAAAAAAAATTGAATATATAAATTAATAATGCTGGACAATCCACACAGCACCATCTAGCCCCAAAGTAAGCTACTCAAAGATTCATTAGGCCCCTAATATTAAAAGTGCGAGGAGTGGCCAGATTATTTTTATGGTAAGATGAGATAGCAGTGGCACAGTACGGCAGAAAATAAATAATAATTACTGAATTAGGTATTATTAAGTATACATACCTACTATCGAATTGGTAACTATGTAGCTAGTTACTTGTTCAAGCTCACATAAACTATCAGATAGGCCTGTCAAATTGTGATCGTAATAAAAAGTGGTTCTTTGTCGGCCGGCAAAGTGCGTTTAGCCAATGCAATGCTACAATGAAGGCTATGCTACACATTATTATGAAACTTTAAATGAAATAGACCGCATAAAGAAAACAACAGAAAACGGACGGAAGGTAACAACAACAACAATAATATTCAGGCGCATTCTTTAAAAAATAAATCTACCAGACTGAAAAGAGGGCACCCGACGTTAAAAAAAGTGGAAGGGTCAAATTAGGTCCACCCACCTCAATCACAGTCGGACCGGGCGCCACCGGCGGCGGCGTTCGTGTTTTGCGTGCGTATTGTTGTCTCGATTGCACTTCGGTCTAGATACGTCTAGCCATCTTTGTTGTTGATTTGGTGGGTATTTTGAGAAAGATTAGAAATACATAGCGTCAACACCTCACCTCAACAACCTGTATTGGTCCACTACTGGACGCAGGCCTCCCCTGATAAGCGCCTTATTGGGTTTTATCTCATGGGGGTAATGCTCATAATACCCACGCTCGGCATGCGGGTTATGGATCGCAGTTCGGTGGTAGAATTGTTCTGCAGGGGGTCCTGCTGCCCGCCCCGGTGGATATCCCTTAGTCGCCTCTTACGACAACCGCGGGAAGAGTTGGGGTGGTGCAAATTCTAAGCCGGCACCACACAGCTAATAAGTTGTAACATAACAATCATACACAACGCTGGGAAACGTGGGGGTTTTGTCTTATTTGGAAAACACATTATTTCATATCGACGGGTAAAAGGAAATTTGATTTAAGCGCCATTTTGGTAACTTTACAGGAGAGCCGATTTTTTTTTTTCAAAGAATAAGAAAGAACTGACAATCATTTCAACTACATATATTAAACCTGCTATGACCTCTGTGGCGCAGCGGGAAAAGGTCTGCCTGTGACGCAGGAGGTAGCGGGTTCGATTCCCGCTTCGGGACAAATATTTGTACGATCTGCAGACATTTGTACAGGGCGTTCTGGTTGTTTTCTATGTATAATAAAAAATATCTATCCATGTACCTAGTGTATTAAGTATATCAGTAATCTAGTACCCATAACATAAGCTCTGCTTAGCTTGGGGCTAGATAATGCTGAGTGAATTGTCCAGCATTTATTTTATTTTATAGGATCAATATTTACAGTTTAAGTTAGATGTCGTTTAAGTCATATTGCATGTAGTCTGATCAAGGCTAATTGGTTTAAACACCTGAAATGTCAGAAATAGATGTAAGGTTGAGGTAAATAGGGTTAAAAGATTTATAGACCACATTTCTAAAACATAGATCACGGCAAAATGACTTAAATCACAAGGGGACTCTGTTCTAGAGCTGGGTAAAAAGGTTCATGCATGATGAAAAACTGATTTGTGAAGAATGCTTCAAAGGCAAGAGAAACATACGTTAAGTATTGGAAAAATGATTTAAATGGCCATCCTCACAAGATGTATACTTAATCCATTAATGTCACCTATTTTGAGCTTCATGAATTTTAAACAATTTTTAGTTCTTGTTTCTATTATTCATTTGTAGTAGTTAGTATAATAAGTAATGCAACTTTTAGTATGTAATTTTATTGGACAGAACGAACAAAAAGATATTTTTTTGGTACTTAATCAAGATTTATTTCTCATCTTCATCATCATCATCTTATGTCTATCGTTTTCTCACGTAAATATAATTTATGTTCTCAATTAAAATTAAATGCTCTGCATATTTTACTGAAATACTTCTAAGCAAAATGATTAAAATGACAACAATAGCTATTTCAGTTCAAGGTAAAATAATCTAAGCGACCCCGTCCATGGGAACTTTAACATAGGAAAAGGTTTTAAAGTAGGTACAATGTTAGAAAATTTGGATTTTGTTAAAGTGTATCACTTTATCGTATCGTTAACCATACGATAAAGTGTTCAAAGCAAATAGGCTTTCGTGAGGGACACATTGAATATTGTCGTTTTTAAAATAGGTTAAGCCTCGTTTCTTTTTATTTTATTTTATTTCTGATTTATTTTTAAGGACTTTTGTTAGATTAATAAACATGCCAGTCCTATTATATACACAACAAAGTATTTTCTAAATATATGACTAACAAAATGATATGATTTAACAAAATGAAAATATAGCGTAACAGAAATATAAATACAAAATAACAAACATAACTAATCTTAAACGTACTTATCTGTAAGTTACCATGGAAGTAAACACATTATATATACCTACCTAGCATTTTTAATATACCTAAACTACTTACAATATTAGACTACCTATCTACTAAAAAAATAGATCAAAACTATGTCGCTTGACACCGCAAAATGACCCCCAATTTTCACATTGACTCAAGCGACATAAATTTGCTCCGATTTACGCGAAACCCGGCTCATAAGATGCAGAAAAATTCGCTGATTCCGAATAAGAATATATCGACATACAATATCGACCAAAGTGGCGCTTAAATCAAAAAGTATTTTATCCGTCGATATTGTAAATTTATATCGTGGCCAATTTCACGAAACGGCTCTGTCGGAAGACCAGCATTGGTTTTCGTATAAACAAACGTAGGTTATAAACAAACGTACATTACAACCAGCTCATGCTGAATCAGACACCGTTTTGTAACACAACGCAAAAAAGTCTGTTTGTCTGTTACTTTTATTTTAGTGCATGTTTTTGTATGAGTTGCAAATAAAAATATTCTGTTCTATTTTATAAGAATATCGTAAGATTTTCTACAATTTGTTAGAATCAAATATATATATTTTGTTTTTTACGTTCGTATTTTAAAGTCTTCTGCTTTTGTGTAGGTACAACACTGAAGAAACTGCTCCAATTTACAGTTAGAAAGGCAGGTGACCTACCTTCGTTTCAACTTAAACTGATTTGCATTCGTCTAGCCTTGGAATCATATGGCCGTTTTCACACAAGCAGTTATTTGGACTGTTTCGTAATTTTAAAATATTTTGTAGCCGTTAAAAGTAGCTTCAGTTAGCAATTCACTGCCTTGGGATTATAGATACAACAGGCATTAAAAGTGTTGGTTGGCTGCAACTCTGCAAGTAATTTGAGCTGCGTGCGCGTTTGAATTTGCGTCTTCTCTCAATAAATATAGATTCTATAGGTTCGGGATTATTAGATTTTGGATTCATATTATTAGCATCACAAAATTACTCTCATCCTTGTGGAGTTTATAATTATATTTGCCTGCAAAATAGATTCAGCCGATCCAAAATGTCAATGTCACTTAAAGGGACAGGGCGACTCTCGAAAAAGAAGTTGAAGAATTAATAATGGGAGGTTATTGGGAATTATTTTATCAGAAGAATTATAAATGTAAAACTTAGAAAAATAGGGAAAAAGGCAACGTTCTAAGGTCAACTGATTATAATTAAAGTAATGTATTACTTGAGATTTGTGTTTGAACTGATTTGCTTACAAATCAGAAGTAGAAAAAACTTACGCTCACTGGATCTTTGGTATGTAGACTTTTACTATGATACCTGTTGAATAATGGTCCCGCACACATTATATACAACAAGGTTAGGTACTTTTCAGTAAGTAGGTACCTACCTAATTCAAGTAAAACAGCCACACAGCTCGGATCACAAGTAAATTCGGCGTCAAGGTTAATTGTCGATTCCATTGAAAACCTTTTGAATAAGTAACAAACATACCTAGGAAGTTTTGTGTTCTGTGTAAACAGTCACGAGATCACTCCTTAATTTCCAACATGATTGGATATAGCAAGATGCAACGCCAGAGTATGAATCAAGCAATGAATCCATACCTATGTATATTCATGGAGTAAAATTTATGTACTTACAGAGTACCTAGACGCAAAGCTCATCACATACTGTACAGGAATATGAAAATGTTATGGTAATAAATAGGTAATAATACCAGCATCAATATAGCATAACCAATAAATCTAATAATACCAGCAACTTCAAAACTTATCAGTAAGTAACCCGTCCATGGTCCGCTCACTACGGACATACCAACTTTGTACTTAAAGTAATAAAAAGGAATCTAATAATACCAGCAACTTCAAAACTTATCAGCAAGTAACCCGTCCGGGGTCCGCTCACTACGGACATACCAACTTTGTACTTTGACTATTTTTCTATCCAAAAAAAAAATAGTCAGGATACCTATTAATATTTATCCTACTGCTGATCAGATTAGATACTTAATGGTGAAAAGAAAAATTTTTGGTTATGATAAAAGTTTCCAAAGACTCGGACAACATATCAATATTATTACCTACATAATTTAAATACTATTTAGTCTACCACTTTGGGCAGGTATCTCAAGATCAGTTCTCAACTCATACAATAAACTGAGTGAGGACAATTACATTATAGACTTCAGAAAATATTCAATTTATTGACCATTACCTACATTACCACTAATATTGGTACGTCAAGGAATAAGTACTGTATAAAGAATAATCTTAAACAAAACCCTAGTTATTATAATTAATATATATAATATGATTATAAGTAATGTATAGCAATAAGCAACCTTCTCCCGTTCTCAAGTGTGTCAACTCAAAACCAACTTTGGTTTAACGCGGTCAGTGACAAAACAACTTTATAGTTATCCTACAGATCATGAATCGAAAATCTATAAATTATGAATATTGTTTAGTCAACTACCTGCCTAAATAAACTTGCATTACCTACACATTCAAACAAATCACTTGAGTTAATTTACAACATTATTAACACTGTTACCTCAGCGCTTATTACCATTGTAGTTGTTATGTTACCATGCACATGATCATCAATGGTTTTCAAACTGCTATCCTTATCCTGAAAGGCTGTTGGTTCCTACTATATATTTACTATGTATTCAATAACTATTTCAAAGAAATAAAAGAAACTAAATTTATTAAAGATTTAAAAGTTTATTATGCTAATTAAAAATCTGTCTATATTTACTAGCTTTGGGCGTTATGATGAAGAGCATGGAGGTATGTATATACCTACTTTTTCCAAATAACTCTATTCATAACATTTCTAAAGTACTAACTATGATTTTTATAATTATTATTTAACCAAGAAGAAAAAAAGACATTTCAGGAACCCTAACCTCCTTAAATTATCTATTATCATTCTCCTCTATGTTGAACAAAATTTATGCGAAAAATTATTTAGTATAACTACTTATGTTTCAAAAATATTATTTTAACCCCTACTGATGCACATTATTTTTATTAACCCTAAATCACGAATATTTAAATCCTCAATTAGTATCATAATTTTAACCCTGATTATACACAGCACTTAACCCTTAATATGCTGCACGTTATTTTATTAACCCTTAATGATGAATAATTTAATTTTTCAATAATGCACATAAAATGTTACTCACACACAATGTCTACACACAAGTTTATACTTAGTTAAAGCAAGGAGTTAATGTATCACTACACATAGGTTTTAATTTGAAGTAGGCAAAACTTACTTGTTATTTAAAACACACATAGTAGAGCACTATGTACGTAGTTACTCTACAACTCTTTTATCTCCTTATTTACTTTGTTTGTATAAATTAGTACCCTTTCATTAGTCTCAAGTAGCTTCATAGTTTTACCATAGTAATTATAAGATAGGTAAAACTCCTACTTTGTAAAAACCACTCATAATTAAATAAAGTTTTATTATTATTATTATTATAATGAAGCGTTATATTAGATCCTAATCAAGCACATTTAATATGCAGACATAAAACATGGTAATAATTATTAAAAAAAAAATACTCGGTTTTATTTCTGCAAACATTATGCACCATTATAATATACAGATTACTGATATTTTGATACTTTACATTGTTTATATTTATACTTGCTACACCAAGTATACAAACAAAATAAAAATCATACAAGTATAGAGATAGTTCACTACACACAGGTTGTACGAGTGTACTACCTGTTCAGCTAAACTCTACTAAATTGTTTCTACACTAGATCACTCTCTAAAAGAGATGTGCATTTATTTCTCTATGATAAGGTCCTCAACATAATAGAGATGATATTTTGCCCAACGATTAACTAAAACCACTAAAAGTTAAAAACGAATTTGTACATACATAATATAATTATGTACATATTTGATTTATTTATTTATTGAGGTATTTATTCATGAACAAAACACCAGCTCTTAAAAATATATTTTTTCTTATAAATCACCAACAGCCAATAAAAGGATTTACATTATTATAATGAAAAAAAAAAGAACGATCTGTCAATATGTACCTAGGTCATCCAGTTACCCTTACTAATTCACACCACATTATGGTTAGAAATTTAGATGGACTAAAATGCAAAATCTAAATTTTTAGTCCAAAAGTAAACATAATATACCTACAAATTAATTATATAAATAAAAACTAATACTTAGTTAGTAAAAGTAAAGTAAATAAAATTTTTATAGTTTAAGTAAATATGTCTATTTACATGGACTATAATACCACTATCTATACATGAAACATGACACATAGACAGAAAAACATAAAAAAATAACAGATAAAATAATACACTGACATACGGAATTAATTTTAGTGTCAGAAATAAAAATTAAAAAGAAATAAAATAGGTGTAGCTTAATAATAAAATAAGAATATTAATTTAAATCAACTGGTTATTTGTCAAGAATCTTGTCATTTGTAAAATACTACTATAAATAGGTAGTTACATAATAACTTCAATAAATAATAGTAAAAATAAAAATAAAAATAATAAAAAAAAATCTTTCGTTACAAATACTTAAAAAGATAAATAATTTATGTAGCGCTATACATAAATCTGAAAATAATTGAAAATATCAGGCATAAAAGTTTCAGTGTAAAAAAAAAAAAAAAAAACATTATCTAATGTTAAAGCTTTTACCAAACCAAATGTCAGGTGAGTATTCACCATGTGCATATTTAGTATTGTTGACATGAAGGCATAAAGTTTTGTTGCTGCATATCCAGTCCTGGTCCGCAGTGTATTCAGGCGGCAATTTGGATGACAAATTTTTACAGTTAATATACCCGTTGCATATACAATCATATACCAAAGACAATGTCTGCCATAACTCTTCGGTCTTCGAGAGTTGTTTAGAAATGGTAAACACATGCTTCTTGCATTGGTGCTGTAATTATTAATTAAAAACTTATTCTATTTTTGTAAATACGACAGTATAAAAGTTTCAAACATAGAAGGTTTGTCTAGTGTAGTCATTTTCAGCGTGTTGCCACACATTTGGCATGAAGTTATAGATAAACATTATTATTCTAAGTCACAGTCACACACGTAATTCACTAAGTCTAAGTGTGTACCTAACATTATCAGTAATTGAAACAAATATTACCTACAACCCTCCGTACCTTGATTGTCATCAAAACCTATGTAACATCTATAGTTAAGATGTGAATCGAACTAAAGCTAGTCCTAGATCTCAGTATCCCTATGAGAAAACAAGATCTGTTCATAATGTTGTGTAGTTTTAGTGTAAAGAAGCTAACACCTTATTTTCACGCTTACAACGTTCCAAAAACGTGTGCTCCGTCCCGTTCCCGTAAACGTGGAATCCTATGCTTATCCGTTTCATAAAGTGGCACGCAATCGAAGTAACGATGCAATACTCTAAAATTTTCCTTACATAGGACTAGTTTAGAATCTTTTACACAAGCTACATCAGAGAATGGACAGCTTACCTTTTAGATAAACCTAAGACTTTTATATGGTTTATTAATGGTGGCATCTCTGTGTTCAGAGAACAGTCCTTTTGAGTCAATAATCACGCCAAGGTTCCTTACCGAGGGTACTTAATTTAGTATAAAAGAATTAATTTGATAGTTAGACTAAATAAGACAAACTTTTCTAATAAAATAAATAATAAGAACATTAATGGGTGTACCTAGTTTTTATTATTTTCAATTTGATACCTATCTAATTATATGCATGTACTTGTGCTTTGACTAAGTAATTTTGACTTGCGTAATCTATTTATTAAATGTTATCACCTGATCATTCTATTAATTTATTTGACTAATTTAAAGGTGTAACAATGATTTTAATATTTTATTTAATTTTTAATTTTATGTAACTAATGTAATTGGTTAACTTATTCGTATTATATGCCCAATCAAATAAATAAATAAATAATGGCTTATAATAGATAGTTAATTACCTGCTTGAACATCACTGTTTTATCTGCAAACGTTTAAGTTTTAACAGACTGCAATGTGGTCTAATTGCTAGATGGTGGTTGCTACTCTACAAGAATACAGTTTTTCTATTGAGTATTGGCTCAGCTCTGAGTATCTACCGGTTTTAATAACTTCCTGGTTTTATAAATCACAGGGGTAACTGAGCTATGATTAGATCGGAAAAAATAAAGACAGTTCTTATGAGAATCGAGTACTGGTAGTCCAGGTCCAAAAGAGACAGCTCTTAAGAAGTCAGGCGGGTAAAGAAGTTTGCTAGAAGCATGGAACGCGCGTTAAAGCATTACTATATATATAAAAATAATATAAAATTAGTTAATTTATAAACCTTAAAATATACAGGTATCACAGAGATTTTCAAATTCAAATTTAATAACACTATGATCTACCATTAGATGTTTAAATTTTACATTAAATTAAAATTTTAAAATTAATTTAATAAAAGTAAACCTGAAAATAAAGGATAAGGTAAATGAATTGAAAAAATTGTTTTTATCAATTCAACGTTAAGTAACATGCAGATCACTACATAATAATTTAAATTCCATAATCATTTATTTATTTGCAAAAAAAAAAATGTGGATCTGTTCTTACTACATAATAGATTTTCACACATTTTCTATTCCATAAATATAAACTGCGTCAAAATATTAATGCAAGCCGTAAAATATGTTATATATGCAATCATAAGAAGTTTGTATTTAAATATAACAATGTTTATCACATTGCTTAGTGCTAGTTGCTAGATGCTTTAATATACATTTAAACAACTAAAACACAAGAGTTGTCTCCATGTTAGTCCAGAGTTGCAAATAGTATTGTCGTCACCTGTTGTGTTCAAAGTATGGTGAGCTCTCACGGCAGCACAAGAAGCAAAAGCATTAAATGTTCACGATGCCGTCGAAGTCACAATAAGAACGTGAGATAAATTACAAAATTTGCACCACACCATTCATTAAGGGATTTGCAAATGATTATTATAGCCTAAAAAAAAAAAAAAAAAAACAGTACACTTGCACCTTTAAGAGGTTTATTATAATTTACAAAGAACAATAACAGTATTGGTGCCTAGTTACTTTAGATTTAAATAAAAGCAAATATTTAAATAAAGATGTCGGTAGCGACAAAGCAAAATGGTGTCTGTCGATCTCCTGCTCAGATGTCAGACCGTCAGACTAGCTAGAACCATAGACATTGCATTTTGAGTATGCTATGTGTAGTGTAGTAGCGACTGGTTACCGAATTTATCCATGCTTCAACATCATAAATTACAGTCAGTACCTACACATACAGCTAAGTTGAATCATCTACTCATCGACTTGAAAAGTAGTAGAACTACATTACATTATCGACATGGTTATCAAATACATGAAGATGCTACTAATAGAAACCCGATCTCGAGTACTAACTTGTACAGTGTGGCGGATGTATGCTGATTTGAAATAATAAATATAACAGCAATAATTATAGCCAAGCTCTTAATAAAAGGGTCTTGCACGACGATACCAATTACAATTATTTTATTCAATAAGTGAACGATCACACAAACGACCACCTACAATAATTAATTTGAATTAAATAATAAAATAAAAATAACTACACACAACCAATCTTTAACACTGGGGATCCTATTATGATCTCTAACCACAACACTGTCCTTGTGATGGTAAAGTAAGAAGCTGTATTAAAGAACCTTGCAAAGTCACATCAATTCTCAAAACAAAATATCGAAATAGCGAATAAAAAAAAAACAGACTACTTCGAAGTACAAAAAAAAAAAAAAAAGAGAAAACCTATAATTTGAAAAGCGAAAGTTAAAATGATAATGGTATTTCATTGGGGGATGACCGAACGAAATGATAATATCTGATCCCAAATACACTATTAAAATATTATTATACTTCTCTAGTATTTGTAAAGAACTAGCTCCAATAAAAAATTGCTTAAGTGAGCTTACATATACATCAAATTTCATTATATTGGAGTATACAGTGTTGATATACATGTGATTATCATTATGAGCACAATGTGATATCAATTATTGACAATTTTACCGCATTAAAATATAATAATAAGTAAAGTTCACTGAATACTAATATATTCCACTCTCAAAATACAGAGACACTGATATCTTATGTATTCGTATGAATAGATCCTATTCCCACAATTTGTTGCAGAGGGAAAGAGAACAGATACATTTAATAGTTATAAATAGAGCAAAATCTAAGGCCACCTTGAATAACTTGAAATAAGGAAATGTGGGTCTATATATAATATTTTTATCATATTTACAGATTCAAGTATTGTGAGTTTGCCCGATTACGAGGACTCAAATACGCATAAATGAGTTTGCCCGATTACGAGGACTCAAATACCTGTTTGTGAGTTTGCCCGATTACGAGGACTCAAAACAAAATAATGAGTTTGCCCGATTACGAGGACTCAAATACCTGTTTGTGAGTTTGCCCGATTACGAGGACTCAAAACACAATAAATGAGTTTGCCCGATTACGAGGACTCAAATACCTGTTTGTGAGTTTGCCCGATTACGAGGACTCAAAACACAATAATGAGTTTGCCCGATTACGAGGACTCAAATACCTGTTTGTGAGTTTGCCCGATTACGAGGACTCAAAACACAATAATGAGTTTGCCCGATTACGAGGACTCAAATGGTGGTAACATTTACAGTTTATAATTTTGCTATTTAATCACTCCGAAAAGAATTATCTCAATAATGAGAAATTACAATTTGGATTCTTCAAATAATTTCAAATTATAATAATACATCAAATAATTATTTCACTTGTATACTATCTTTAATATATCATATATATATAAAAATATGTTATATATTGTTATTATTATTTACAACTCTACTAACGTTTTCTTGTTTTCTTTCACGCAGACCCTGTATCATTTTGAAGTCTCTGATCGCCTGCTGAGCTCTCCATTGCCATTGCGTTACTCGCACGATGATGAAGATATGCATAATATTCTTTCGGCCTATTAGTAATAACTTGTGTCGCTAAAGATAATTATCTACTTTAGTTATATTTCAACCATACGGTATTGTTTTGTATTCGTTGAGTAGGAGTAAGAAATTGTATAATTGTAATGAGGACATACAACATTAATATCTAATGGCCGGATCGGACTGAGGACATTCCGGATCGGACTGCGTTCATTCCGGATCGGACTGAGGACATTCCGTACTTAGGATAGCCGACTATTAGCATCACAAAATTACTCTCATCCTTGTGGAGTTTATAATTATATTTGCCTGCAAAATAGATTCAGCCGATCCAAAATGTCAATGTCACTTAAAGGGACAGGGCGACTCTCGAAAAAGAAGTTGAAGAATTAATAATGGGAGGTTATTGGGAATTATTTTATCAGAAGAATTATAAATGTAAAACTTAGAAAAATAGGGAAAAAGGCAACGTTCTAAGGTCAACTGATTATAATTAAAGTAATGTATTACTTGAGATTTGTGTTTGAACTGATTTGCTTACAATATATTATGGATCTAAAGAATCGGGATCGTGGTCGTGGTCGGCTTAGAATTTGCATCACGACAGGTCTTCCCGCGGGAGTCGTAAGAGGCGACTAATAAATATTCACCGTGGGGCAGCGCCTCCTGCAGAGTAATTCCACCACCAAACTGCGATTCCCAATACGCATTCCCTAGCGTGGGGATTATGGGCAGTACCCCCACATGATAAAGCCAATAACGCGCTTATCCAGGGGGAGACTTCCGTCCAGCAGTGGACCAGTAGTGGCTGTAGTTGTAGCTTCGGGATATATCGGATCTATAGATTGCTCCGTCACGTCCCTAATAAAATAACTGACCCTAATAACTTTAGAATCAACCAAAACTCTACTTGCTTTGCTGGAGTTTCACACCTAGACGACCAATGACGTAGCTTGAAATCATATAACTGGCCAGTTCGGTACCTACAACGAGTAAAAAGAGTAAATTCCCAATCGATCGCTGTGGCATCGACCTCGTTGCGCAACCGGTGCAGACTCGCCGGCTTCAAGCTTTTGGAGACTGTCCGTGAATGGTAATTTTCAACATATTGTAAAGATCATCTTTGTTTTCATATAGATATAAATGCGAGGTACATCATCCTTATCCGACGTCTGTAGTCATTCAATCCACTGAGCTAGGCTCGGAGTTTCTCTGAAGGATAGGGTTCGTAACGAATACATCCATCCGACTGAGAACAAAAGTTATAGTCATAGCTCAAATAATTAGCAGGTTGAAGTGGCAGTAGGCCGGCCATAACTCCCGAAGAACCAACAATCGCGCTGGGGTAAACGTGTTCTTGAGGGGAGACCGCGACTCGGCAAACGTAGTGTAGGACGGCCTGCAGCCTGGTGAGATGACGATCTGCGAAAGTCTGCAGGCAGATGCTGGGTGCAGCAAGCTGAAGACTGGGATGCTATGGCCCTCATTACATTAACCTGGACGTATATGTCCAGTGGTGGACTAACTTTAGGCTGATGATTGAATCCACTGACAGACATGAACCTCATTTGATTTGAAAATGCATGGTGAGTGAAATTGATTGCATTTATACCTAGCATGATTTGTGTTGTTTTGAGCTTTCTAAATTTCGGCACAGTTGCATGTGCCATGATCACGGAATAATTGGAATATTTAACTCGGAACAAATCACAGTAAATTAAATATCTTCGTACTATACAGGGTTATAATTATTTCACTGACACTGCGTCAACTGCAGGTTCTGCCCATCATCCCGAACACGTTAGTGAAGAAGCCGAGTCATAATTCTTAATTTTTTTTAAATCGCCTAACATTTATTTTTATACAAAATAATGTCCGAAACCTAAATAATTACTAAATACCGATCTCTCACTCCTATTTAAATCCACATCATCATCATTGGCTTATTTTACATCTACGCGAGATGGTTCAAGTGGCACTAGCCTGGCTGGGAGACAGCCGAACACACACACCCTCTGATAATTCATGGTAAAGCCGTTTTTAGGTTTCGTCTCAAAGAAAACCCCTTTAGTGAACGATTTTTGAATGGAGGAGGGTTCATACTAATATAATTTCCTTTCCACCAATTTTAAGAACTGAGACCTTTACGGATGTGTTCATGATGGTGGGCAGAACCTGCAGTTAATATAGTGTCAGTGAATTACCAAAAACCGTATACTTTATTTCTGACACCATTATTAATTGCAGGCCCTTTTACAGCCAACCATTTGTTATTTTATAGTTATGTGTTTATATTTTTTTTCTTCACTCTTCTTCTGCGTACAAGTCCCTTATGGTGTTTCCTTCCCTCTCAAAAATCTTATGGGTGTCATAATTGAATATTATGTTTAATTATTCAATTATTTTATTATTTCAACGTGGCAATACTGCCAGCATTCTGGGCACTCTGCCATCTGGTGACGGCTTAGATTTTTAAGAAATAGATATAAGTGTATATATTAGTTGTAATTGTTTTATTCTGTTACTGTAATTTACAAAAAATATATTTATTGTTTTTTTAACTGTTAATCATGGGAAATTAGATATTTTAAATCTCAATCGCAAAATTTCTAATGAAACGCTTTTGGCAAGAGCGAACGTGGCATTATTCAATAATAGTAAATTAGCAACGACATCAAGTGTATATAAATTTGAACAACTGTGGAATAAATGAAATGAAACTAATCTCCGTCCACACATTTATTTTCTTTGACAGATTGAAAGAATGCTATATTTCATAGACATGTAATCTGTCAGCTCGATTAAATATCGAAATTTTCCAGTCGACAGATTAGCATCACTATTTTTAAAATAAACAGAGTCAAAATATCTATTGCATTATCTCTACATGTATAAAAAAATGGCAGAAGCCTTTATTCACAAAGAAACTTATAATATAATTAGTATTTACAATTGAAACAATTGAGCTAACTGCAGACTGTTGCAAACAATCTACAGGTAACTCAACTGATCCATATCAATACCAGTCGGAAGCGTCCCCAAGACGCTGGCTGCATTGCCCCGCTGTATGGCAATGCTGATGCGCTGTGCCAGATACTGACCAGCTCTCGGGTCACGCTTCGCTTCGACCAGACGCTCAGATAATTTTTTAAAAACCCGAAGAGCCTCGGTACCCCACGGACCTAGGGTCTCGACTCCAAGAGGAGCAAATGTGTAGGCTCTGTCGAGACCTGCATATTTGCGCCTCTTGAGATCTTCGGCCAAATCTGCCGCCGCGCCTGCCCTCACGAATGTCCTCGGAAGATGGGAAGGCGCAAATGTGTCGACGCATGTAGCGTCCCACACAATGGGCCTCCCCAACTCCCATGGGACTAGTGTCATACCGTCGGGCCTTTTACCATCGTCACGTAACAGACCATTCGGTTCGAGAATAGCTGGTACGTTAGCGGTGACAAAGGCCCGCCGGATGATGTCGTTATGTGTATAAAAATGAATTGCTCTATATATAAATTTGTCTCGCTAAAACTCGAGAATGGCTGGACCAATTTCGCTAATTTTGGTCTTGAAATATTTGTGGAAGTTCAGGGAAGGTTTAAAAGGCGACAGCGGTACGAAGTTCATCGGGTTTACAATAAAATAAATAATAACTGTGATAGTTTTAAATGATTTATTGCTGCCTTATTTTCGCAGACCCATACCACATCCTTCAGAGCAGACCTCCTTCCTGATCTAATATCAACCTCGTGCCAATATCCTTTTCCGCGTCATAAAACGTGTAGGTAGTATTAACGCATTCACTGCCCAGCCTTGGCGGTGCGACCTGAAAGGCCGCGCCTCCTAAATTTCGGGTCGTACCTAGGCGCTTGCAGAAAGACATGTGCGTCTTCGGCCACGCTCAGCGGCTTGGTTCTTCACAGACAAGCGTATGACGTGTTTGGCCGGACGGATACCGGCTACGTGACGTGACTAATTTCATCGACTTCCGAAATAGTTTCCTACTTATGTTAATCTATAGGTTGTTCTTATTATGGCGCAGGTAAAAGTTAAAATCCGCGATTTAAAAACCGATCCTACTTACAAGACTATTATCGACTGTTTCTTGTGTGTGTTAGTCTACCTATCTATTGTTATCTATCTAATTATTGGTTTATCTTCATTTCAGCTCAAATACATGATGTTCATCATATCATAATGGAATGTGTACGA
This sequence comes from Eupithecia subumbrata, assembly GCA_949316285.1. Lineage (NCBI taxonomy): Eukaryota > Metazoa > Arthropoda > Insecta > Lepidoptera > Geometridae > Eupithecia > Eupithecia subumbrata. Next base: position 25,060,471 of record OX438646.1, on the reverse strand, counting down.
AACGCAAACAAACGACTTCGTATTTTTGGAGTGGCTAAATTGTACGATGTTGACAAATGTAACAGTATGTTGTCCAATCCATGGTCTGAAGAAGTCTGCAAAATTTACAACCTAGCTTTAAGTTATTTCTGTTGCGATTAGTTTTTTAGATTTATCCATAATTTTTTTTATAAATAATAGGTATTTTTTATATTATTTTTTTTAATTTTACTTATGTACCAATTAGGTAGGCGATGTACTCGCTCAGCGACAACACTTTTTGTTGTGTTATTTAAAAAAAAAGCTCAAAAACCTCCATTTTCTGGATTTGCAGCACCTTATAACAAAGAACTTGACAAATTATGCAATCAATTCACTGACTTTTTCAGCGAAAGACTACGTAATCAATTTGCCGACGGAACCACTACTGGTTTTTTCACAATGTTTCCATTTATCTGTAGAACAAACTTTCTTAAGCGAGTATGAACAAGGTCCATAATATAGGCTATAATATAAATAAACTTGAAAAGACGACATCAAGAGTATACTCACATAAATAAGTCCACTTTTCGTATCAAATCAACTCGAGGCACGCAATCTGAAACAAAAAAGACGATGAGTTTTTAAGAATGTTTACTTACAAAACTTTCTTGGAAGGCATAATTTTGGGTACTTTATCGTTTTCCAGATTTTTTGTTCATGATAAAATTATTCCAGTTTTGTTTTCTTGCGCCAAATTATTTGTGGAATGCCACACAAACACAGTTTCTCTATGACGTCAGCAGTGAAAGGTCAGCAAGGTTCAAATTGCGTTGCTAAAATCTGTTGGAATAGTTTCTGAAGATTAGCTGGATTTACTTCTGCGGTAGATACAAGAGTATATAACAGGAAAATAGTGTCAGGTATTGCGATAAGATGACTTTTGAACAAGTAATTTTTTTTTAACTTTCGTGGTTTCGTGGTTACACTAAAGTCATAAAAATAACAAATAGGTATCACAATTCATGGTATATGTATATCTCGTTATATGCATGCTAATTTTACAAAATATTAAAAATCCCGACAAAAGTTTTACTTTGAAGCTAATCATAACATTTGGAACGGGGCGGAATGAATTTTCATCAAAAATAGCTAAGTATACATTTCAATCAAGTGACATACAAAAAAAAAACAAAATAAAAATCCGGTAATCCGTTAGCGAGCTACCATGCCAGACACACACACAGATTGATACTGCAAAAAACAATGATACGCTTTTTGGCCGGGGTGAAAAATATATGTAGAAGGAACATAACACACAACACCAACCAAAATATAATTTTCATCCTCATCATCACAGAATGTTTAATTCTGTAACACCCTGTTGTGTAGTGTGTCAGACGCGTCAAAATTTCTGACCACACTGCATTCGTATGGTTCTACCTTAAAACCGCCATACAAAGTTGCCGCTCGCAGTAGCGGAGCTATCGTCACTAATAGAGATGTGCGATGAAATCAAATGATGAAACAATTTTATCACGCGTGCTTTGGATTCGAGAAGAGATTCGTCTGAAGTCACGTCCTAGCGATGTCTCATTCCACAAATCGTGCGTAAAGAAGCCTTTCTTCTTCAGTTTTCATTCTGAAGCTATTTTTGTTTTGTCATTTCATTTGTCTATTGTGATTGTTTTAAATTTCCCCAGTTTATACAGGGTGTAACAAAAATAAGTAACCAAACTTTCAGGTGGGGTGTAGAATCGAACACTGAATTCAGGAAAAATATTAAAAAAAAATCCCGCCCTTTAGTTTTCGAAAAATAAAATAAATACGGAATTTTCACTACATTACGCAAACGACTGATGCACGTGTTTATTTGACATTAAAATATGATTAAAAGGTCTACGTACCTTGTGTACACCTTTTTAGCAGATAAACATCTTTTTGCGGGGGGCACCCACGACCGGACACGCGATATCGCAGCAGCGCGCGCGGCGGCGGGCTGCACGTGTTGTAGTTATGTAGGAAGCTAGCCAATTCATTCCAATTTTCCCATTTCAATTTTCATCTCGTGGTATTCAATATCTGAATAACGCATACGAGCCATTTTTACGCACAAAAACCGATAAGCGCCGCCGCGACCTTCACCTTGCGCTTGCAATGATGCAACTAAACGGCCATTGACCCTATGATAACATTTCTGTGGTGTGACAGTTTGACAAAACTAACAATAAGCCTAGCATTGGGTGAACATTCGCATGAACTAAGTTTGTATACCTATCTCGCTCTCGCGCGCTAAAAGTTTGTCCCTTTTCTTGTCTCAATCTGGTGCTTCGGAAATGCAAATTGTAACAACCTTTTATGGGGTTCATTGTTAGTTACTCACCGTGTTTTTAAAGGTCAATGAAGGTAGGTACCTACTTAGGTAGTCAACGATATTTTTTTTTAATTCCAAATAGACACATGTATTATATGTCTATTGCCTAATGTTGTGAAAATTTCGTACCTATTTATTAAATTTTTCGAAAACTAAAGGGCGGGATTTTTTTCAATATTTTTCTTGAATTCAGTGTTCGATTCTACACCCCACCTGAAAGTTTGGTTACTTATTTTTGTTACACCCTGTATACAATAGCATAAATATGAAAATGCATGCAATGCAAAAAAACAATACGTATGATTATAATTTAAAGTGATTACCTCACTCAGGTAGAGTGATGTAAAAACTGATTGTATTCTGTTTTAAAATTAAGAATTCTGGCTTCGATATGAATTCCAAGGTAGATAGGCATTTCAAAAACATTATAAATAAAAAAAAATGTGGAAATAACTTTTTCTTGGCCGTAGCAATCCTGATCGTCCACTCATAAGATGGGTAGGTAGACGACATCGTCCGAAAAGTTGGGTGCACAAGTGCACATGGATGCGAGAAGCACAGGGCCTGAGGAGTCTTCCAGAATCACAATGAGTTCTAAGTGGGTAAACTCAGACTGATAATGATGGTGATAGGTATGCTTATCTATCCATAATATCTAATATTATAAATTCGAAAGTTACTCTGTCCGTTTGTTACCTTTTTACGCCTAAATGGCAGAACGGATTTTAATGAAATTTGGCAGTGATGTAAAGAAATTCCGGAGACGGATATACGCTACTTGAAAAGCGCGTGCGAAGTCACGGGCAGCAGATAGTTTTTCTATAAAAACTATCCTAGTTTGACGGATTCACCATGAATATGAGCGTGTAAACTACGAATCTGATTTGTGTTGGAAGAACACCAACGTTTCATCCCTTAACGAGAGACATCTTCAGGGTGGTCCTCAGTTGGTATTCTTGCAATACAAACAGGTTCGTAGTTTACCTGGTCACATTCATAATGAATGATGACACTAACTTCTAAAGCAACCGCACCGTTTCGCTGCATTTGCGATCCATGTCATTGCTCTCGGGTTGCATTTCAGTATTTCGTTGCAAATTTCGCAATTATTTAACATCTTAGCAGTAAATGAACGCGTTGAATTCACGGTATGAGGTTTTGAAATCGATACTTTATTTCGCGTTCGAATATGGGCACAGCGAAATAATATCAGGTTTATTGCGTGTGAAAATCTGAAGTATTATATGCTTTGAAATTGAAATAAAAATGATCTTATTACCCTGAACCTCTTTAACGGCAAACTGGTCGCATGATTTTCTATCTAGTGAGTAGGTATTTACCTTATTTATATTTCCTTCCGTGGCAAGGTGCTTTGCAGTTTCATGCAATAGAAACCTTACAGTCACGCTTCATCAGATAAATAAAACATGATTAATTTCATGTTTACACTATCCAACTTCTGGATCTTATCCATTCTAGAGCCAATCCATTCTAGAAACATTCACTTCTTATCCTTACCCATAACACACGTGAAACTGATCTTTGATCCCGAACCTAGATCACGTTAGGTAGATATAGATACATAATCAGCACAATGTGGGAAAATACCAGAATCTCACAATCAAATAAATGTCCATATTTTTGACGAAAAAACAAAATGTAATCTTATTTTTGCTGGAAATCAAAGGTGTAAGAGCGGTTCTAAACAAGGCAGTCGGTTTCTATCAATACTCTCTAAAGTTTTGCTATGTAGCAAAACCACAAAACACTGGAATAGACCATCAAAAAGCATCCGAACGTATCGTCAATTTTTTCCGCGAAAAAATCTACATACCTACTATTGCTTGAAATTGGGAAGTGTAAACACTACATTAAACCACAGTTATACAGTAGTTACTACGACCCTACCCTACAGTCCGCTCTGATTACCAGTTTCAATGCTCTCAGTTTTTGCAGAGTATTTACATAGCTACGCTCTACTGGCATGTGTGTCAATGAATTGTGATGAGACGTGCCAAATGCTTGTGCATAACGAGAATTTATTTTATTAATGCAATTTTGTGAATACCAGAGCAGGCAAATGCTCGAAGCTTCAGGAAACGAGAAAACTTGACTAGAACACAGTCATAGATGGAGTTAACAAAGTCTATTATGATTTTTCTATCTAAAATTCATACTAGCACTACCAGTTTGGAACTAGAAAGAAGGCTTACACGCTTCGTAAGGCACGTTAAGCCGGTCGTCTTGTGCCTGACCTCTCTTCGGTCGTGTCAGCCTGCGGTCCCATCGCATTATGAGATTGAGGAAATAGAGAGTGAACTAGTGTTTAAGCGTACACTTACGCACTATAATTATTATGTCCTGCGCGAATGGCTCGTTTCCTTAGAGACTGGCCGCCCCGGCGCTACCGTGGCCTAATTTCGGCTAGGACATCATCGATGGAGTGGATGCGCGAATGAAAAGTGTATGCAATTATCGGCTATGGGTATGTGCAAACGACGTCATAAAGCTATTGTAGGGGTTATAATAATGCAGATGGATTTAAGACAGAAATCGTTTGTTATTTGCCTGTCTTTCCATCCGTCGTAACAAACCGAACAACCGAACAGGAAATCAGATATCAACAAGTTTATTTCTTTTGGCTTACGATATAAGCTCATAGACCTGGAGACTTCACTGTTGGCTGACTAATTAATATATAAATACCTAATTACATAGTATGGAGGTAGGTATGTAATTTTATTGAAACCACACCAAATCCCGAAATTGAGCAGTTCTTAGCAGAACAATTAGCTTGGCGCCTAACGAAATGTTCTTCTGCTATTTAATAATCAACATCATCAGGGATTCTCTATAAAATAGTAAAAGAATCAGCAAAATCGGCTAAACAATGGCGGGGATATCAAGTAACCATACATAAAAAACAGACTAATTGATAATCTTAGTATAGTTATTTTTACAGCATCGATCTGCCCATCAATGTGAATGTGAATGGCGGAAATAATAGGAGAAACGGCACTACTTCCTAAGAACCGCTCAAAACCGTGGACAAAACTACGTCATTGAAATCAACTGGATCTAAATCCACGTCTAAATGAGCACCACTCGGAAACATTTCGTCACTTCCCGAGGCTGTGTCGAGTCTCATTGTTGCGCGTGGGTTAAAGGTTGCGTTACCCAATCTCGCTGACGAGCGTTACGGCCATGGCGATGAACTGAAGATGGCTACGAAAAGAGTTGGACCTGTTGTGTTTATTCTTTGAATTGTTAAGTTAACGTTTTTATATTGTTAAGGCTTTCCATTTCATAAGGACCAATCTACGCCTCTACCGGCTCCAGGACCAAAGCACAAATCCGATCCCACTGCTAGAATTGTTCTCGACTCTCGAGTGGCAACTAGGATGCAATGCGAAACGGATTGTGGGAAGACTGCCCACTCGATGGACCGACGACATTGTAGCGGTTGCAGGGACTCGATGAATGGAGTTACTCTTGGCGTCGTTTGGGGTAGGCTTATCAGCAGTGGACGTAATACGGGCTGAAGAATGAATTTCGCTAGTTCTTTACATATTGGAACCAAACTATTGATGCGATTCGTGCGTTGACAAAATGCGATAGAAGTGCGACTTGTGTTGATTCGAAATGGAATTTGAATCCCATTCTAATCGCGCTCGTATGTTGTTTTTACACCCGTAAGGCGTTTGTAAACGAGTGTTTCTAAACGCCTAATGTTTAGGTACCTACTCACTCTTGGTTGATACTTTTAAGTTCTAGGATTTTATCTAGAATAATGAAACTAAGTGTGAAATGAAACAAAAATATAAAAGTAGGTTTTCTAGCTAACTGTAATAAAATACTTCGATCAACAATATTGTTGATCGAATATAAAATGTAAGCATGTAGGTAAATAAATATACCTAATGAGGTTCAGTTCAACGACCGTTTTGATACCGTTTAATGATATTGTGGCTATAAAAATAACAGAATTTAACGCTAGAAAATTCACACAGGTCTCTCGCTCCAAGAATGTTTATAAAAACGAGTCCCCTTCATTAACGTAGAACTCCCACGTTAATAAAATAATTAAGATACCTACCTCATAAAATGGCGCCTATGATGGTAATTGGAGCCTTATACGGTTTACGCTCGTCGTCGTCATTCAAGGCTTGATGACTAACCATCAAGCCTTGATTGACGCCTTGAATGAGCTATATTTTTTCAATCCGCGTGACTAGTCCGGCGAGTTGAAATAGTACATTGTACATACACTGGGCGACATGCGACAAAGTGCCCAATTCTTATGAAGTGTGTCAATTAAAAATTACAAAGAGTTTTCCCTCCCGAATTTCAGTACGCCTTTCTACCTTATGTTTGGAAAAGGAATAAGCAACTTTCTGAGCAGGTGTAGTATAAAAATTATAGCTTTTAGCGGATGCAAGGATGTGAAGCCAATCTCATTTTACTGGTTTAACATCCTATGCTACACTTCTATGGTTTAGCGTATTTTCTACATAGGTACTTCGTACGATAAAAACTTTTGTACGGATATTTGACCATAATCAAAAATCACGAATTTAACAAACCCTTAACTCGTTTGTTTTTTATGTTCATCATAATATGAAACAAAAGCAACTCGGCAATGATTAAAATTGTTATCGAGAATTTTAAGAGACGGTAAAATTTTATAAAGTGGTATTCTTTGCCAAACATAAATTCCACAAGATTATATCCTCACCTATTTTAAGCTCGTTTACGTGTCGTGATATATTTCTGAATATAACAAAGTGATAAAAATAAACGAGATTGATACATAAATCTCTAGTTACAGATTAGGGTTGTCCCGATACAGCCGGTGAGAGTAAAAATAGTTTTAATATGTCACGGGAATCCATCTTGGATTTTCTATACGCGGGCCAAGATTAGCCCGAAGCAGAAACAAAACAAATGAAGCAGTTTAATATTTTTAATTTATTTTTAGCCTAATAGAGACTACGTGAACTTCGTAGCACATTGTACAATTTTTCCCCAATTTTTTATTTCATTACCAACTATCACTGTCTGAGAACAAAAAAAAACAAATCGGTCCTGCCATATTTAAGTTTTAGCGAGACTAACGAACAGCAATTGATTTTATAAATTTAGATAACCTTAGGTAGGTACTTTCTATATTAGAAACCATTTATATCTGTGTACTAAAATAAAGGACTAGGATTTGCTTTGTGTAGCAAAATTATACTAGAGAGTGGTTTCCTTGATTGGTCTATTTTATGAAATACTGAATGACGTATTAAATTCAATTCACTTTCGTAATTCTATTTTGAATACTTAATAATTGTTCTAGCTAAAAAGGTGGTTTGTCTCTAAACCCACCCAGTCTCTTGACCTCACTTCAGGTAAGGTATTTTATACTTCATAAAATAACTTACCTGAAGTGAGGTTTGACAATATAATTACACGAGTCGCTGCATCATAAAAGAGATTAAAATTTGTTTGCATACCTGTATAAGGATAGCTTATAAGTAAGTACAGTAATAAATAGTTGAGAGTAGCAGTAAAATATATGACTTTTCAAACTGTGCTTTCTTTTCTCTCTAAATTCTTTATCATTTGTGTAACTACTTTAGGATTATAACATTATATCATTATTATTTTCGCAGTTTATTATTTTTGTAATATTGTACATTGCCCTTATACAGCAGCATACTTTGACATGCCCTCTAATTAGTTAATTTATTATTTATTTGTATCCAACTAATTATTTTTATAAATTTTTTCAGTCATGTCTGTCTGTTTTTTTTATTTATTTGTACCTTATGGTGTTTCCTATAGCGAAATACCTGTGTGTTATTGTTAAAATAGGAATTAAATATAGAATGTAACGACATCAAGAGTAACATCAAGTGTACCTACGATGGAATAAATAAATACAAATACACATGCAAATAAAATCTAACATTAAAAAACTTACATATAATGTACCTAGGTAGTAGATAGGTACCTGAGTAGAACCGCGTGTTTATATCTAGTCTTGTGTATTGATCGGCTGGCAAAGCTCCAATCTCAGAGGCCGTATATCACTCAGCGCGAAATAGCCAGAATAAAGGGAACTCGCTAAATCCGGAACCGGCGACATCCAGTCTACATGCGGTATTTATTCAGCGTCAGCATCGTCTGAATGTTTCTAGGTATTATAGATAATAAAAGTTATGTTTGCAATTATAGTTTAGTCGTGAAGATAAAGATTGGGATTGAAATTGACATGCTATATTTTGTCAAATGTGATAAGATCACATTTGACAAAATATATGTCTGTCAACTTCAACTTCTTGTTAAATGGCTTCTGCATCTGGTTTGACACAATTCTGCCATATATGCCTGTCATTTTCGCATGGCATTTGACATTTTCGGTGGATACCATGACATTTTCAATCACATCTTTCTCTACAGAATTTATACTTGTTAAGAGCATTATTATTCTCGTATTATGGTGCGGTTTGCTTTTCTTGTTTTTTTTCACTTCGTTCTGTCCAAGGCTATGTCTACGTATTAACTATTTTTAAATCAAACAGATCCATTTGCTAATTATTTTTAGGTTTTTTTTTAATCCATATTATTGATACTGGATTTGATTGATAGACCTTTCTTCGGTTTGGGGTACCTACCTGCAAACATTCATAGTCATCGTGGTTTGTCGCTCAAAATCTAGTTTGGAGTAGGTAAACTAACGAAAATACCAACAGACAACAAGCCACTGAAATACTTAGTAGGTAAAAGGTAGAGTATATCACAAACTAAACACTTTTTGTGAATTCTAAGGCAATGAATTGTATCACGCGAGCCTTCAGTTTTGTAGGGCAAATGTTTGTTTTAAAACTTTCAGGTTAAGTTTTATTCATGAAAATTCTAGGTCAAGTCGATTCATTAATTATTTCGATTTGTAAAAGCAACGTTGGAATCGACAGAATAATATATTTAATGGCTTTTAGCTTAGATTAGAGTTTAGACGGTCTTTTTATGTATCGTTGGCAAATAATTAAATATAGAAAGAAAGAAAGAAAAAGAAAGAAAATAAATTTATTGGTTCACCAGTACAACTTGCAACCATTACAATTATACTTAAATACTATTTAGATACTATATATAAAATATAAATAATAGCAGCAAGAGCTGCACGCAGTGAACCAAAATCAAAAATATCAACGGGTCGAACCGTGTTTTCTTGTGTTTTTCATTGAAACCCATAAAAGATGTTCTTTTCTGAAAGATTTTCGGATGATCACGATTAGTCTTTGACGTAGAAGGTTTTTCCCAGACAGGCGCGGCCTGCGGTGGTGGGGGTGGTGGCGACAATTTGCAAGCGAATACAACGCAAATTGTGCCTACTGGCCGCCACCATAGGTCGCCATCTAGAAGGTCAAAAACGTAATCATATGAGTATCTTTTAGAAGAATACCACCTTTAAGACTGCGCATTCTAGAGAAACAAAGAGAGAATAAAAGTGACATTTAACAGTAAAAAGCCTCCTTTTTACGGTTAAAAGTCACTTTTATAGGTTCTATTTTCGGCTGTATGTGAGGTTTTTACGTATGTTCGTCAATTTCTCCGTCAACTATCTGTTATTATTATCTTAAAAAATATTTCGCTATACCTACAATAGTTATCGAATAATAAAATTATGGTCCTGAGGAGTGCTTCCCCGTTCAACCCAAGATTTTTCTACCCAATAGGTATTTTGCTCCGTTCGACCCAAAACATTTAATTTTAGTTCCCCTTTCTACCCACACCTACTTTTTCCAAATTTCTATTGTTTAAATTCAAATAAATGACACAGTGAAACATCGTAGTAGATGGGTCAGCAGACAAAAAAAAATGTAGATGCTTATTATATCTATTTTTATTAATTATAATAAAATCAGTCTTGTTCAGATAATAGTCAGACAAATATTTGTCTACTTGTCTAACAATAACACTGAACAAGTATATCCTTTAAAGTAACAAACATAATCAAATAAACATATTTTATGAAATAGCACAAGGTGTTCCCATAAAATTTGAGGGTTTAGTATTTGGTCTGCAAAATATGAAACCAGTGTCATATTATGCGTGGGATTAGAAGTCTGTTTTAGTTTTGTCAAAACAATCAAATTAATGTCAACAGAAATGGACTTAAATGGTAAAAGATTTTTTGAAATCAGTCCATCAGTTTTTGAGTATATTCGTCGACAAACATACAACAAACATCGACAAACATACAAAAGTACAAATCTTTCCTCTTTATAATACCTATACTATATTATACATAGTATACTCTCATAATCCCATCGGATTATGAGAGTGAGGGACAGAGAGTTCACCTGTGTTTGCGCACACACTTGTGCACTATAATATGTCTTGCGCATCTGGCTAGTCTCCGAGAGACTGGCCGCCGTAGTCGAAATTCGGCTAGGAGGATATTTTTTTATATAATATAAACTATATCATATATTAGTATATATGATATAGTAGGTATATATTATATAAAAATATATAGAATATACTTTATATATAATATAGTTATTATATAAATACTATATTCTACCTATCTTATACATATTATAGAGATCTCTATATGGGTAAACAAAACATCGTCTCTCCTTACTTCGCAGCTGGTTCAATGTCAGATGTGAGTAGGTGTAGGTGTTCGGAATCCAATAGATTTGGCACGTCGTCTGTCTTACCTAGGACTACGTCATCGTCATCGTCATCCAAGATCAAGGTTTGACGATTTGTTCAAATCATTGTTTGTAATCATGTTTATGTATGTTGATTGTAATGTTTATTAATCATTGTGCTTTGGAAAATTGATTTTCTCTGAGCACATATGTACAACTAAGCTATGTAAAATATGTTCTGATGATATTTCATTACAGCAATAAAAAGAAATAAATATTCTCAGTTAACCTACGAATCTTGAAATCTCGACCAAATTATGTGCAAAACAGTGCACTTTCATGATTTTTTTATCGCAATTTTTTAAAATCGTGATTTTAAAATTAAAGAACCGAAGAAAAAAAATGGAATTTTATGTAATTCTCGTTTTTTACAATGGGTCCGTGATTACTGAGATCTAAGCTTAGTTTTTTAGCAAATCCACTAGGTTCGCCTCTTAAATCGGCCAAAATAATCTTACATACCGAACTACTTAGTCTTGTAGTCAAAACTTAGAGCATGAATGTTTGAGTAACTAACGCCAATCCATACTTAATAATATTACTAAAGCGAATTACCTTTTTAAACGGCTGAACGGATGTTAATGAAATCGGTAATTTGAGGTAAACAATATTCCGGGGAAGACAGAGGCTACTTGAAAAGCGCGTGTGATGCCGCGGACGGATGCTAGTAGTATCAGTAATCTTAATCTTTATTCATTCACAATAATTAATTGTATCTAAATTTTTTTATTGAAGAGATCGGTCTATAATTTGGTATAAATGTATAATTTATAGGCTAGCTATTTGTCTTATATGTAGCGCGTGCAAAATGACTAGTATTCAATGCGTGGGTATACATATTTTGCCGTATGGTGCTGACTTAGTACTGCTAAATCACTTCCCGCGGGTGTCGCAAGAGGCGACTAAGGGACACAGGGGGAGGGCAGCAGTGCCTGCTGCAGAACAATTCTACCACCAAACTGCGATCCCAAACCCGCATGCCCAGCGTGGGGATTATTGGCATTACCCCCATGAGCCAATAAGGCGCTTATCAGGGGCATCCCCTGCGTCCAGCAGTGGACCAATGTGGACAGTTCAGGTTGACGATTTTGCAAAGTTCTTCCGACCTTGCTAAAATCAGTGTCACGGTAACCATCTAACCATTTACATCAACGAACTCTATCTAACCAGTCTATAAATATTGTGACCTACCATTGCCTGCTTCGTTAACCTGTGAAACAGACTCGTTTGCATTGATGTTTAGCCATAAACAGATGACGTCAATAATCGTGCTAAATTGCTAATACAAAAGTCACGCTATAGATATTTTATAGTTAGAAATCGACGGAAGAATTGCATTCAACTTAGGTTGAGATAAGATTTTGATAAGATTTACGTTTGGTATCTACCTATATCGTGCTGCAATGGCTCAGATAAAAATATGAGTATCCGAAAAATCTATAGGAGAATCTTACCTGTGATCTCAAGAGATAAGACAAACTGAACAAACTGAAAGACCTACCCAAGCATGTCGTTATGATCTCAAAAGAGAAAACCAACGTTAATAAGGAAATGGTTAGTGGTAGAAAGAATGTCAGACAAGAAATAACTTTCGAGACTAGTTAGTTACTATGTACTTTACTTTGAAATTATCATGGTAACGGACATGCAACTGTGCTGAAGTATTCGAAGACACCAAACACCAAAACTTGTGGTTAATACCAACCGCTCGAGATTTTAGAATTATCTGTATACTTCCGCATGCTTTGAATTTAGAATCAAAGCTTAAAGCGAGAAAAGTGAGTACCTAATTAAATTGCTTATGGAGAGACATGTGAAAGACCGTGGACTACACCTGATCCAGACTGGCGAGGAATCGATGCGAATAGCATAAGCACAGAGAGGCATATGCCCAGCAGAGAGTCGACATGAGCTGATGATGATGATGATGATGATGGAGAGACATTATGAAAGAACGAGAGGACATCCGTAGTTTGGCTTGCTCCAGTGAATGGAAAAGTTGATAGTGTCATGAGGAAACAATTAACTCTTACGCAGTTGGCATGTCTTATGGAAGTTCTCGGTAATTAGTGCCAACTGATATTATTTCTAGCTGCTAGCGCTCAGATAACACTCTCTGGGTACTGTTCTTATTTGCTGAGTTTATTTGCTTTCTGATGTTTTCTCAGATTATTATCACAATGATTTACTTATATTTTTATACAATAGATAACAACAAATATTTTTGATTCTGTTACTGTATGGTAGTAATTTTGAGTCGTAGAGCGATTCCTCTTCGCTCCATGCTAACACCAATTTCTAGCATGCACCATGCGTCAGATTTTACGGTGAGATATGTGTGTCCAGTATGTGTACTTAATTAATTTAATATAAAGGATATATTCAAGAAAGAGGTTTTAGGTATAGGTACGAACATTTTTAATAAAGTATACTTAACAAAACAGACCATATACATAAATATGCAAGCCTTGAAATAAAGACTCATGCAAACACCTATTCGGTTGATATATAAACAGTTGTGTTTGTGCAAGTGGTACTGCTACGAAGGATTTTAATATACTGATGTACCGTGGATTACATGACTAATTGTTTATGGACTGATTTATCGATGACAAGTGCTTTCAACTCCATTTCTATGGCTCTACTAACAGCTTAATAGAGTTCGATGCTCCATTGTGAAGGGTGAAAAAGTGGTTACAATGTGTAGTACTGACATGCCTTTAATATATTCCATAAAGTAGGTTCTCGTAAATCATTATTAACAACTTGCTCGGGTAAAATATAGATCCGTATCTACAAACGCTACATACATTTCAAATGGATCGCTCTGCAAACTTCGGAGATGGGGAGGGATGGGTGTTTTTTGAACTTTTTGAAAACCTACACAAATTCCAAAAAATGTTTTGAAATGTACAAACTGATACCTTTAATTTGATACCCCACTTGACTTTGTAGATCTCTTTTAAAATTTCGACATCACAATTTGTATAGAAAATTTTCATTTTCATTTTTCATTTATTTTGATTTCTTTTCTTGAAATCTGTACAGGCGCACGAAATGTATTATTATTTTAAAATTCAGGTTAATAGCTGCGGTACTTGCTGAGATATTAAGGAGGGTAAAAAGGACAGACACAGCGAGACCAAAAGGGTTTCGAAACCGGTCTCCGATCTCGAAATCCTAAAAACGTCGCCGTAGCCGAGCATAGAAACTCCTGTTTTTGAAGTCGCTTAAAAATAAGTAATACAGAAAAGAATTCAGACGTTTTAAATTAATGCCAATGCTATCATGAAACCATACAATGCTTGATAGATCCACTTATATCATGCTTATTCTAGAAAAAATTAAACTAGAAAATCGATGAAGCAGGTACGGTTAGGTTTCTTCTGATACCACAAAGCAACGGTATTACGTAAAGTAGGTATGTACCAACTACCAACATAGTGGTATTTACCAAGATGAGTATCGCGTGACTATGATTATGCTATGCCATGGCTGTGTACAGTTGTTGGCCACATATATAACCAACCATTGGTAATTGTAAATAGACCAACCATGTGCCTTTAGTGTCTAATTCTTTGTTAAAGTTCTTTTTGTACTGTGCCCTGGCCTTATGTCCCATTTCTCTTGGGGTCTCCTTTGCGTTCTCACGTGCTTTGTCATAAGTCATAATCATAACCCATCGTCCTCATTTCGACGCAAAAAGAGAGGTGTGTTTGTTATAAGTTTAACGTGTCTGTCTGTGAATCTGTGTCTGTCTGCGGTATCGTGGCTAATATGTGATAATTTTACCCCGAGAGTGATTTTTTTCACGAAAATCTGTCGGGGTTTTTTCAAATTTTAAATTTGTTTTTGTTGTTGTGTTGGATTTAAATACTACGTTAGAATACAAAACCAAGAATAATTCTTGGTTATACTACAGATTAAATATGTTAAGTCTTTACTTGAGCATGTTCACAATCATAACATGACCTAAGTAGGATGTAAGTACTGAATAAAAAAATAACAAATTAAATAAATTAAAATCGTTTTATAACGTTAAATGTTCTCAAGTTCTTACATATTAGTACCTAAAATGTTTTGTACATACATTTACTTAAATTGTTTTATAAACATATTTTTAATTATTGTAATTTCCAACCCTTCGCTCTAACTAAGCTCTTGACTTAATAATGAGACGCGAGCGATCTCTACCTCGACAATAGATTAAAAATAAAAAAGATTAAAAAGTTGATTTTTAATGTAATCGGGTTACCTACGAACCTAGTTTTTATTTGGAAGAACCTACTCCACCTCCCACTCACTCGTGTTCTTCCAACACAAACTAGGTTCGTATCGTAGTCAAGCCGCATGAATTTATCACACCACGAAAGTTTATTTAATAAATTATTTTAATAAAGCTTCATTCAAATTCAAATGATTGGCCATTTATTTACCATTTATTTGTTTTTAATGTATAACTGCTCATCAGAGAGTACACATGGCCTATTGATGAAGGTGGATGTATCATAGAATGTGGGCGGACCACACCGGCGCACTGCAGTGACCACTACGTATTGATTACCTTTTAATGTGTTTATCGATGATACCCGCATGCCAGATGTGAGGTGTATTTGTTTTAGTGTACCTTTCAGGTCAAAATAGAATAGTTTACAATTAAAGAATCCACACAGTCCACAGAAGATCGGAATGCTGACTTCTTATTTATTTTCTTAATTAAATGTTTTAAAAACTAGTTGTAATTTGATATTAAGGATTTGACACAAATTAGAACTAGTATTTAAATACAACAAGCGACCCGCCCCGGCTTTGCACGAGTGCAAATGCTGATACTAAATATACTACAGAATCGGCTCCCCGGCATCCATACGTCATCCATACGTCCATTACATAACTGTCATTTGTATTTGGTTATTCCTAGTCTGTTTCTTTTTGTTATACCATGTTTTATAGTGACTGACTCAAGTCACACGGGAACGCTGTCGAACGGGATAAACAGTATCCTATGTCCGTCTCCTGGCTCTAAGCTACCTACTCACCAATTTTCAGCCATATCGCTACAGCCGTTCTTGAGTTATAAATAGTGTAACTAACACGACTTTCTTTTATATATATAGATTTGAGTAGTATTTTCCGACTTTGCCATGTTGAGCTAAGTGCAGATTGTAACAAACAATCGAGATATAGCTCAACTAGTCTGTATCGACACCAATTGTACGCGTCCCGCGACTGTTTCTGCCCGGAATTCGGAATGTTTATTCTACAGTAATTCACGAATTGCAAAAAGGTCTGTTGGCATAAATTTCCAATAGACCCTTGCAGTTTGTTACTGCTGGGATTAGATTTAATTATTTGATTAAAATTATGTCACACAACATTTACACAAACGGTTTCTGCTGAGAGAATGCTCAACGAATACGGTGAAACAAAACTAAAATAAAGGGCGTAGTTTGTGTGATAAAATTTAATTCAATAATTAAATCTATTCCCAGCTGTAATAAACTGCAGCGGTCATAAACATATTTTCCAGAACTAACGACAATACTCGAGCATAAACAGTTTTGTACTAATAAATGTATATGTATTACTAGCTTCTGCCCGCGGCTACGCACGCGTATTTTCGCTATAAGTAGCCTATTATCTAAGTTAGGCCTCGCTCTAAATAAACGCCAATTTCATCTTGATCTGTTCAGTAGTTTTGGAGATCCTAGGTAACAAAAATTCAGATTTCACAAACTTTCGGCTTTATAATATTAGTAGGATAGTTATCAGACTTATCAGGATGCAATGTATGCGCAACACAACGCACGTCTTATTGAAATTTTATATTATACTAGTACCTTCGTACATGTCTTCGTTCGTTTCTATGCATACGTTTTATGGTTATTTACATCCTATGGGAACTGATTTATAGAATAAAAAGTAGCCTTTGATTCTAAGATTAGAATTATGTAATTTTATGCAAAATTTCAGCCCGATCCGTTCAGTAGTTTTGGCGTGAAGAGGTAACAGACATCCATACATCCAAACTTTCGCATTAAACTTTCGTAAATTATTCTGGGGATAGGCGCTGTAGGCACTAAAATGAGTTAGATAATATTATTGCAGATTTTGAAGAGAAGGAGAAGGTAATTATGTTCCGCTGTATGTATGTTTTTTAAATGTTATTATTCGTTTTATATATTATTAATATGTTCAATTATGTTTACCGATCTCTACGTCAGTTGTGGACCGATGATTCTTTTTGTTTTGTATAGAAAATGATTCCAGGCTGCTCCCATAAAATAAAACTTATTTTTCCTGCAAAATTTAAACAAACAGTGTAAATCTATATGAATTCGAAGTATGTTTTCGTTTTTGGAATAAATAACAAATTATTCTAAGGAAAGGTGCCTTAGAAATAAATTCGTTTTTATTTCGACTATTGTCCGCCACACGCAAAAGTTTTCAGTAGGTACCGGTTGCCGGGTAGCCGGCGCCGGGCGAAGTGTAACGGCTGGATTACACCAAAACTCTCGGCCGACTAAATCGGTTTTTGGTGTAATACAGCCGTTAGGTTAGGGCATATTATGTACGATAGCTTTCACACGTACCGGCACAATTTGCATGCAGTTCACTAACACCACCCCTTTCTATTGAAACTTGCGGATAACGGAACTGGTCATACTTTTAGTATTTAGTTTATTTAAGATTAACTGTTAGTATTTGAGTATGATTGTTTCTTATCCCTAAGAGTTAAAAATAAAATAGATAAATAAAAAACTGTTCGCCGTCGGGTACCCAACACCGGCTACCCGGCGACCGGAACGTGTGAAAAGGCACGAAGGCTGGGGGTCATGTCAGTTGCCAACCACTTTCAATTTGTTTAAGTAGCTATGGAGCTCTACACGGGACACCCTGTACCTTTAGTAAAATTACTCCTAGGTATAGACATCGATACAAAGGACAAGAATACTGATTCATCACGAGAAAGCGTTCATATAGGGCTGGTACACTATCTTAAACCACTAGATACAGATCGATTCTAATTTACACCTGATCCATGGGATCGGTTTTTAAATATCGAGTATCGAGACGTTCCATTTTTGTATGGAAATTGCGTAGTATCCGCACAGTACAGGCGCTGTATCAAATCCCATATACAAAAATGGAACGTTTCCGAATCACTCGAAATCAACAATCGAATAAGCAGAATTGTGGCAAACAGTCGCAAAGGCCACGAAACAAAGAAGAAGAGTTCGTATGAAACTATTGTATCGCTGTCTTGCTGCTACTAAAAAAACAGTTCCAATCTATTCGGTAGGGGCGCGCAGGCTGCAAGTGTATGGGAGAAAACAAAAACTTTTATACTTTTCGTAACCCATACCTAACCGACCAATCTATTAAGGACTTTGTTGTTGCAGTCATCTTACAGCAGAATATGTAGGTAAGTACAAAATACTAAAATTTTTACTACTTAGGTATGTATAAAGTTATTTCCACAAATTCCTGATTCGACATGGCAGCTCATATTGCGGTCGCCATCTTTGTTTTGATTTGAACCGTTGATTCAATCTAAAGTTATATTTCAGTCGAGTGACAACCCTGAACTATGTTATGCATGAGCGTCGAGAATACAATTCCGATGACATTTCCAGCGGAGAGAAAGCTCGATCGAATGCGCATAGGTATTGTTAGAATCGGTACCGCACGCTCACGCACCTCGCATATCTTCACGAGTTGCTGGAATAAGGCAGAAGGATGAAGGAAATATGCCTTGTGTAATATGTTTTATGGTCTATGAAAACGCTAAGCGTGTCTGCCAAGCGTGGTGATTTTGGCAAATCCGTTTGATGTGTTTTTTAATGGGGTTAAAATGCTCATGTACCATATCACACTTCCGATTTGCGAGAGCAGCGAGAGCAGCGAGCTCGTTGCGATTGCTAATCGCGGCGTGCTCACTGCGCACTCGCCAAGCTTTGAAATCGCTCACAAATCGCTAGTGTGGTAAGGCTTGTGCTTTAATTCTTTAAGACCATATGGTCTAACACTTCGGAAATTTCAAATAACTTATTTAGAAATATGAATAATAGATTATCACTCCGTAAATACTCGGGAAACCTGTAAGAAATCCCGCAAAAACGTGATGAATCATGAGACTTATATCTTTTTCTTCATCCCTAGTTTGCCTGGGAGAAATCGATTGCGATATGGCCGTCTATTGTACGGATTATGTTTTGAATTTATTTTGTTATATTTTGTGCAATAAAGTATGCATTCATGAATTCATCAAAACCGTAATCTAATTGCATAATCCCATGGAATCCTACTTCGAATGCACCCCATAAACGGTGCTCACTGTTCCGGAACGCACTTCATCCTGTGTAAAGCCGGCTTTTGACTATGGGATATAATATAAATTACATCTTGTGCTATATATTACATCCCGCGATTGCTATTCACACTGTAAGATATATATTTTGGAGCACACAATGATCAGTTTACACGTCTGCACACGAACGCCAACATTCAAACGGAGGGCGAAGCGGGGGAGGCGCGGTGTCCGGGGACGTGAGGTAAAATATACACCTTCAAATGACCTTCAAATATCGCTCACTCGGTCGAAAAAATATTTATAGTTTGGGATGTAATATATATTACAGCACAGTGTAAACGGTGCCATACAAAATGTATGGTGAGCGATAAAATATTATATCTCGGGATGTAATATATATCCCATAGTCAAAAGCCGGCTTCAGTGTGAGGTGTGTGCGTACCTGTACAGTGAACGTCAACGAGAAAAATAAATGAGTTTATTTACTGTAGGTACAGTTGAGTACAAAAAGTTGCTAAAAACTATGATACTACTAGTTTATACCCGCGGCTTCGCACGCGTTTTTCTATGGAAACGTTTAAAGGTGATTTCTATTCAACTGATTTATGGGATTAAAAGTAAAAGCCTATGTTTGATTCCAGGATTAGAAATTACCTGTGTGCAAAATTTCAGCCCGATCCATTCAGTAGTTTTGGCGTGAAGAGGTAACAAACATCCATCCATCCATCCAAACGTGATAGTGTGATAGTGTGCTTGTGTCGATTTGAGTCGTGCTTTGATAACAACTCTACTACTTTTGTTTAGACAAGATTTTTTACATGATGAAAGCGGAAATCGAACTTCCTACTAATGTTATAAATGCGAAAGTTTGTAAAATGTGAAAGTTTTGTCACCTAGGATCTCTAAAACTACTGAACAGATCAAGATGAAATTTGGCATACATTTAGGACGTAGCCTAACTTAAGCAATAGGAAACTGGAACCGTTTAAAGGTGATTTCTATCCCATGGGAACTGATTTATGGGATAAAGAGTCGCCTATGTTTGATTCCAGGGTTAGACTTAGGTACCTGTATGCAAAATTTCAGCGTGATCCGTTCAGTAGTTTTGGCGTGAAGAGGTAACAAACATCCATCCATCCATCTATCTATCCATCCATCCCAACTTTCGCATTTATAATATTAGTGTAATGTAATAGTGTAATTAGTGTAATGTAATGTGATATTGTGATTTCTTTACAAATAATCAGCCCTTATAAGGCTTGCTTAGGTTGCCTGGAAGAAATTGCTTTAAGCAATAAGGCCGCTGTACGGTTTGCATACCATAGCGCTGCATGTTCCCGCGGGTCAGCACTTTACGTTATGACGTGTCTGACTGAACTAATATTTTCATACCGAAAATACGCCGCTGTCAGAAGCTAGTAAATTAATAATTATGATAATATGCAATCGTTGGTCTCAAACCCATTTCTCAAATTTTCAAATTATCGTCGGATTTAGGAGGTAAAAAATGAAGACAATACCTCAAGAATCAAGATACGGTTGCCTTATCATATTTTTGACCTTGGTCAGCTGCATTCGAAGAAATGTCAGTCAAATTGACAATACAATTTCATATCCGACCTTAACCTTTCCCAAGAAAAAACATAGTAATATTCCACCCCAACTTGTTCTAGTTAAGAATTATGGATCGCACCAGTTTTTGTCATAGACTTCCGTCGGCCGTGGGAAACGAGGGGTGACCTTCCCTGACCTTTCCATCTTTACGACTTCTACTAACGGCGGCGTTTGAATCAATAGGTTTTCTGTGTTACATAATTAATTGACAATGAGACAATTTCTTACGGTCAATTTCTTATTAACAAAGAAAATTATAATCAAATAAATTAATAAATAATGCTGGACAATCCACACAGCATCATCTAACCCCAAGCTAAGCAGAGCTTGTGTTTACATTACATACAAATATATTTTTTATTATACATAGAAAAGACCCAGAACATCCGGAACAAATATTTGCAGATCGTACAAGCATTTGTCCCAGGGCGGGAATCGAACCCGCAAACTCCTGCGTCGCAGGTGGACCTTCGCTCGCCGCGCCACATCGTTCGTCAAGTTTCTATCAAATAATAGAAATGGAAGAACGAGTATCTCTTATTGGTTTGTAAATATCTTACGGCGGCTTTCGCAGCCCTTACTTAATTTTTTTATGGTTTCTTATTGAGCTACAGTAGCAGACCGATAAGATTATGAGATGAGGGTTGTTTGTTATAATATTGCGCCTGTGTTTGTGCAAACATTTGTAAAGACAAGTAAAATATATTTATTTGACACAATTAAACATACATTAATTTAAATGATTCCATAGACTCCCGAACTAGTATAAACTGTATTTCAGGAGTAAGTCTCCCAGGTAAAATACATTTTGTGTCCTTAGAAAAGATGTAAAGTTAATAAAGTATATAGTTAAGAAAGCATAAAGTTCTTATGGACAATTAATTCACGTTAATACACAAAAATAAAAATAAAAAGACAAAGATAATGGAATAGAGAGGAATGGTCTATCACTTCTTCTCACTTCCGACCTCTATTATACAATGATTCTATTGTCTATCAAAATTATAATTTAGATAAAATACAAAGAGATTGATTTTATACGTTAAACTTTAAGTAAATGTCTTGCGCACATGGCTTGTCTCCTTTGAGACTGTCCACCGTAGCCGAAATGCGGCTAGGAGGACATCATCGTAGTCACTCTCGGTAAGTCAACGATCCGGCAAAAATAAACTCCTACGTCACTTGACCTCGTGGTGTAGTTGGTTAGCACATTCCCGTACTCAAGGAAGGATGCGGGTTCAAGTCCCGACGAAGTCGAAAATTTTTGCGATGTGATTCGATTCTTGGCAAAAATAAAGTCTCAAGTCAAGCCAAACTCAGGTAATTTTTTTTTATAGCTTTGAATGAATAGAGTATACTTTAACACAGGCCTAGCTTGAACTTGGGAAGTCAGTGTCTTTATCGAAGTGCTACAGATCTCGGACTAGATTGTAGTTGCCGCTTATCAATTCTGATTTTATTGGATCGCAAAGTGGTCTGACTTTCACTGAATCTCCATTATTTTTGCCAACTGCAAACCGAACTTTATTAGGTAACTACAGCATCTCAGTTTTACGCAATCAACCAATTCTAACAATGCAATCGGTTTGGTAAAGTAACAATGAATGAACAATTTATGAGTGACTCTTTACCGATGTTAACCCAAGGCATGCCTTTTGACCATTTCTTATAATAGTTTCAGAAAACTGAGCTTTGGTCCTGATTGGGTTTTTTATGCAGATCATATGCCGACACTTTAACACTTTCAATGTCCACGACGCACTTGTGTTACACTGTCTGTAGCCACGGTGCGCCCCTTCGGGTCATACCGCAGTGTCTAAGTGATATACCTATTAACACTTTCATTGCAAATGACGCACATCTGGATCTAACGTGACCTAGTTTTAAAATTTTACTCAGTCCCTCCCCCCCCCGTCACTGTGACCAAGCGTGGTATTTTGAAGACCACGCTCCCCCCCTGAACGGATCATGTAGTACGTTCCCGTATGTGCTAACCCTAGAAATACGGGTCGTCCGCTTGCAGTGCAAGATGTGAGAAGCAAAGGACAAAGGATGCTGACAGAAGCGAAAGGAACAGCTTCATTTTTTTTAACTAGATTCTGCCCACGGCTTCGCACGCTCTTTTCAAGCAGCCTATGTCCTTCCCCGGGAAACCATGTATAATCCGGTCAAACAGGACTTAATTTTAAACCTTGACAATGGTCTAAGCATCAGTACCAAGTACCAATCTATAAAATGGTGAGATATTTATAAAGATGTCGAAATTAAGTTAGCAACATTCACATAATGTTTTTGATTAGAACGCAAGGTTTCGTTTATCAAAAGCATAGCAAATCAAATAAGCGTAAAACTACGAAATAGGCACATGGCTACATATGCACGGTCACGCCATTCGTGCCATAGCTGGGACCCAACTCTGGGAAACGATTTCGATGAACAGAAACAAAGAAAATTACAATCAATTAATATAAATAAATTAGAACTAGTATTTACAATTGAAACAATTGAGCTTACTGCAGACTGTTGCAAATAATCTACATGATGAGACTAGACAGATGCGCAGGACATAATATTATCGTGCACAAGTGTAAGGCAAACACAGTAGGTGCACTCTCTAATCCATCACTCTCATAATCCGATGGGACGACAGACCGACACGACCGGGGAGAGGTCAGGTGCAAGACCAAAGGCTTAACGTGTTTTCCTAGGCACGGGGGAGTAACACCGCCAACTTCCTGACTCTCGGCTGCTACTGTGAATTTTCCTTGCTAGAAAAACCCCAGTAACAACTATTGGCCCGACCCGGGATTAGAACCCAGAACCTCATAATCAGCGGTTGAACAAGCTGACCGCTCGACCAATGGGGCAGTCAAACAATCTACAGGTAGCTCAACTGATTCATATCAATACCAGTCGGAAGCGTCCCCAAGTCGCTGACTGCATTGCCCCGCTGCCGCTGTATGGCAATGCTGATGCGCTGCGCCAGATACTCATCAGCTCTCGGGTCACGCGTCGCTTCGACCACACTCTTAGATATTTTTTTAAAAACTCGAAGAGCCTCGGTAGCCTACGGACCTTGGGTCTCGACTCCAACGGGATCAAAAGTGTAGGCTCTGTCGAGACCTGCATATTTGCGCCTCTTGAGATCCTCGGCCAAATCCGCCCTCACGGATGTCCTCGGAAACATACATCAGACGAATCTCAACTCTATAACAAGTACAGATAAGATAATGGAGACTGGAGCAATGCATTTGAACAATATGACGAAGTGTTTAACAGTTCAATCTGGTGTGTTTGTAAACCGAAATAGTGTTTTGTAAACACCCAGACCAACTCAAAAGAGATCTGGTTTTGTTTAGAAACAATTATCAATTGTGAAATTTTTCAGTTTGTTTTATACGATGGTTTATCTTAACTTTTACCGATCTTAGGTTATGTCTTAGAAATTTATCGCTGGGTCAATTACGAAGATACTTTTCCGTTTAATCTTTTCATTTGAGAGTAAAAGGCTGTTTATTTTATAGGAATTCTATCCACAGCTTATATTTCTTTTACGTGTAACTTTCGTTTGTGGGCTCTTTTATTTTCATTGATAAAAATGAAATAATGTTTTAGTAAAAATAATTACAGTACGTAAATGTAAAATGTATATTTTTTTAAACTTCAATGAAATGTAGTACCTAAATGTAATATGCAATTTTTTTTTTACTTCAATTATATATAAAAAAAAATGCTGAGCAATCCACACACCATCATCTAGCCCCAAGCTAAGCAGAGCTTCTGTTATGTTATGGATACTAGATGACTGATGTACCTACATAATAAACTACATAACATACATAGATATTTTTATCATACGTAGAAAATGCCCATAACATCCGAAACAAATATTTGCAGATCGTACAAACATTTGTTCCAAGGCGGGAATTGAACCCACAACCTTCTGCGTCGCAGGCGGACCTTCACCTGATGCACGAATCGGTCGTCATTGATGTAAAATAATAAAGGTAAGGGGGGGCTTAAAGTCTCCCTTGAGGCACTCCAGTAGTCCATTACCAAGGTTTTTATAACCAACCTACAGTTTTAACTTGACATACTACTTTATACTATAATTTAACTTGTACATAGGTTAGATCTAATGAGATATTAAATTAATATCAATTAAATAAACGAAGCCCTAGATGCCAAAGAATGAAAGATCTTCGTTCGTTCAACTTCAACCTTGCTACATTCATCTAAACAAAAGATTCAGAGAGTTTATTTTGTATTATATTATGTAACTAGCTACTAGAAACTTGTATAGAGACCTATGCGAAATTGCAATTACAGATGTGTCTGCAGCTCCAGTAAAACACAATAACAAAAAGGAGAGATGCAAAGACAATAGCGGCATAACACAGTCTCACAGCTTTCAGTGTCAACAATGTAACAATAACAATGCGAGCGCCTCGTGGAACCGATTGCCTCCATTCGGGTGAACAATTCTAGTTAGACTTTGTAGTTTCGTAGAGTTAAGTTTTCAATGGAAACGGGTTTACGTAAGCACGGAGCAACAAACGAAGTAAATTTCGAGAGCTCTATCGAAGTGTTTTTTTAATATCACACTAGAAGTGTATTTTTATTTTATACATATTTGACTGCTTAGATTTTTAAGAAATATCATCATCATCAGCCTATATTAGTCCACTGCTGGACATAGGCCTCCTCTAATGAGCGCCATAACGCCCAGTCTTCAGCTTGCCGCAAAAAGAAATATATATAAGTGTAAATACTAGTTGTAATTATTTTATTTACTCTGTTACCTATTGTAATTTTCTATGTGCTAAATCAATTGTTAATGTTAATAAAATACGTACAATAATTTTGTACCTACCAATCGTGTAATGCTGTACCTTTATAAAATATTGAAAATATTTATATAAGTCGTAGTTTCTTGAGACAATTAAGTCGGAAATCGAACCCTTCCACTGATTCCAAAATAACTCGTTTACCTAGGCGACGATCTGCCGAAAAATTTGTCAAGTCGGTAGGTAAAGTTGATGTTATGAAGGGTATCTTTCTCACGCTCACGACTTCGATTCACTTCAGTAATAATTATCGGCCCTCAATTATCTATTCTCATAAATGACCATGCTTCCAAGAAAACTAGAGGACTAAAAGATTATAATGCCCACACTTTGCTGCTTGGATGGTACCGAAAACATGGATCCTGTATTTCGGAGCGCTAATTCGTAAGCGTAATTGTGATTGCTGCAATTTCAGACAAGAAATTGAGCAGACCGAATCATTTCTTTTTTATCGAAGGTACCTAAAACAGAGCGGCTAGTCCTACCCAGGTTATTATATTACAGACCACTACAATATGTAAACGTTTTCATTTCAGTCACTCCAAAGTGTAGAATACCTTGATCGATTGTTTAGAGTCTCAACGAACGACCATGGTATCGCACAGGCGGCGAATGTTGATTACTGCTTTAAAAGATCTCATTTCTGTTCTGAAATTGATATCATGATAGCAAGAGAGCCAATAAGCCCACCCATTCTACACCATCACAACTTTTAATGCTTCACACCACTTTTTGTAGAAATCACAAGGGCTAAGCTCTATAACCAAAGACGCTACACTTTTAGGGTCGAACAATGTCGAACGAAATAAATACCCAAGTTCGACGTTCCATTGGGTTCAAGTTCGGAGACGTGTAAACCATAAAGATAAACATGGTATCCCATAAAGAACCAACCGAGCTTACCTTTCTAATTTAAACCTACCTGATGATGACATCATCACGTTCTACCGGCGTGAGTCAGACTGCATCGCTCGGTCATGGACGGTTTTCTGTTTTACGGAGATAGGTTATACGCATAATGGAATTCGTTGCAGTTCAAAGTCCAACTGCTGGCCCGGCGCGACAAGGAGACATCTTATCATGCCGGGCCAGCAATCGACAGTCAAACGAAATGGAGGGTGGGGGAACCTTCATCAATTTGACCCCCCCCCCCCCCCCCCCCCCGTTTAGATTTTATGTATAAAGTAACAGTAGTTTTTGATCCCATTTATCAACACTTGTTCACGTAGAAAATAAAATAATAAGTAATCGATCGATGTATGCAAACCAAACTGGAGGTAGTTTTAGGGCCGAGACTTTTTCAGGTATTGCATAGGAATTAGGACCGGTTTTACAAAACCTAACATTTAGTACAGGCACAGATATAATAATACTATACTAGTAACAGGAATACTTTGGAAAATATGTAGGTCAATTTGGGACTTGTGTTTCCTTGGTTTGCCAGCATCCATCTGACGCTGGACATACCACAACTTCCAGAACACTTTTTTGTTGACTTTCCAGCTTTAAGAATCGTGCATTTTGCAGCCACGTGCCAGTGTCATGAGTCAACAGTATACGGTCATGGACAGTTGGATATTGTTCGGAGACAATACACGCCGATCCGATTATGGATTTTTTATTGGATAATTGTTTTGAATCGTTGATTCAGAGAGTATTTTTGTTTCTTGAAACTTTGGTTAAAGTAGTACCGGTAATAAACAAGATCCGTCAAGTGCGAGTGTAACTCGCGCGCCGAGGGTTTTGAACGTTTGTCAACAAATATGTACCAAAAGTACCGGTTAGAGACTTCGCAATTTAACGAATACCTAAGAATAGTAGGTACCAACCTACATTTCAGATGGATCTCTGTGCATGCTTCGGTTAAATGGGTGGTTCGGTTAATGATAAATTTTTCGACATTTTTCGAAATATTTCAAAAAGTATGAAAGTTACAGAAATTTGAAAAACTGGTTTGAAATGTCCAAACCGATACCTTTCATTTGATACCCCAAAAAGTGTTCTTTTTACAGACTTCTCTATATTTTTCCTGTAAAATATAAATCCATATCTACAAACGCTTCATACATTTCAAATGGATCGCTCGGCAAACTTCGGAGATAGGGGGGGGGGGGGGGGGGAATGGGTTTTTTTTCGACTTTTTTCAAAATATTTCAAAAACTATGAAACCTACAGAAATTTTAAAAATTGTTTTGAAACGTACAAACCGATACCTTTCATTTGATACCCCAGTCGGTGAAGTAGCTTCCCCTTTTGAAAATTATTTCCCCCCTTAATGACCATTTTTCAAAAAGTGTTCTTTTTTCAAACTTCTCTATATTTTTCCTGTAAAATATAGATCCATGTCTATAAACACTTCATACATTTTACATGGATCGCTTTGCAATCTTCGGAGATAGGGGGGGGGGGGGGAATGGGTATTTTTTCGACTTTTTTCGAAATATTTTCAAAAGTATGAAACCTACAAAAATTTCAAAAAATATTTTGAAATGTACAAAATGATACCTTTCATTTGATACCCCATATGACTCTGTAGGTATCTTTTAAAATTTCGGCATCACAATTTGTATGGAAAATATTCATTTTCATTTTTCATTTATTTTTCTCTAAATCTGTACAGGCGCACGAAATGTATTATTATTTTAAATTTCAAGTTGGTAGCTGCAGTAGTTTTTGAGTTATTAAGGAGGGAAAAAAGGACAGACAAAGCGAGACCATAAGGGTTTTGAAACCGATCTTCGATCTTCAAAACCCTAAAAAGGTCCTTCCTTGGCAATGAAGGATTATTGATTGTGGAAGTAGCGTTAAAACAACTACCTATAGCTTGAAAATTACAAATAATTGTTCTCACCATATAGGAACCCCGAGCTAACTAGCTCAAAAGTTAGCATCCTGTTATTTTGCGAGTGATTTTTTTTTCTTTCTAGTCTCGCACATAACATAAATTTAGCAACCATCGCTTACAGCCAGTGAGCCGAGATACACTTACTTAAACTTTCCTTGACGACTGATTGATGAAGAATGCAATCATCGTCACTAGGTATACCTATTTTGTCATTTGCACAAATGATTATTGTAAGTCATTACCCGAGTTCTATTGTCGTTACCGTTTGACAAAGTAGTACCTACCTCAAGTCTCTACCTGCTATTGTTATCGATCCTTATTACGATTACACAGAAACTTGGCTACCAACTAGTTATATCTTGGTACCTAAGCTCTGGTTTTTATTCCTTTTTGATTAGGTAACTAACAATTTTCAAGGAATTTGATAAGGTCTCGCTTTAGAAAGATTTAATATTTACCTCACTTTCTAGTCTTGGGTTGTTAAAATGTTACAAGCTTACCTACTATCACAAGCATAACTTTACTCAGAAAGATTATCAGATTTTGTAGAACGTGATCAAACTTCAAAGTGGGTCAAAATGGGACAGGCAGGTAGAAAAGTACACATTAGATAAGGTTCCCATTCCCCTTTTGGGTCACACTTGACTGCATCGTTGGACCATGTTGGACGAAGCACCTGATGAGTGGGGTTGAATAACAAGTGGATTTGTCAATATAGAGTTACGATACAAAGAGGTTTACTGGGGTATCAAACGAAGTAGGTATCTTTAATTAGGTTTTAATCTTTAGGGAATAGGTATAATAGAAGTATGATAGAGTTAAGATACAAAGAGGTTTATTGGGGTGTGAAACGAAGTAGGTATCTTTAATTAGTTTTTAATCTTTAGGTAATAGGTATGATAGGAAAGTATCGATCATGTGTTTAACTTATTGGTAAATAACGAAGACGCACGTGATTATGTGTTAACATTGTTTTTGATAATAAATTGATGAGTTTACGATAAGAAACAATGGTTAAAAATGGTTTTAACTGTAGCTAATAGGCAGGTTACGATTTTCAAGGTAAAGGTGCTATAAAATTCATGACCACTTACGTAATTAAACTTCAGTCTTTGTCATAAACATCTAAAACATTTCCTATTCTCAATAAGTATTTTTACAAGGTAAATTGTAGGTAGAGTCCTTGAAAGAAGAAATAAACAAATAAAAACCAGCTCTGTTACCTTAAAGGTAATAATAATAACAATATAGGTCGGTACAGGTACTATAAACTGAACATGAATATAAAATTACACTGGGTTAAGATCAGCCAAAAGTGGATTCATAATTACAAGCACGATGATTTTAATTAAAGCTTAAGTACCTACCTACCTATATTATAAACCTATAAGTGTATAAATCTCCAGTAAAGAATAATCTATTTCACTTCAGATTAATTTAGTAAACTTTTCAACCAAGTTTTACACCATGTCATACAACACTGATACAGGCAAGTTAGATAGAGTCAGTAGAGCAAAAAAAAACGCTTCTTAACTTAAGAAACAAAAAGTAAACTCTTGCATACCTTGACCACCAATCCGGCAGAAAGACAACCTCCGTGAAAGCCTCTC
The DNA here is from genome assembly GCA_949316285.1 of Eupithecia subumbrata. Taxonomy (NCBI): domain Eukaryota; kingdom Metazoa; phylum Arthropoda; class Insecta; order Lepidoptera; family Geometridae; genus Eupithecia; species Eupithecia subumbrata. Next base: position 25,030,198 of record OX438646.1, on the reverse strand, counting down.
AAGGACCGAGCACAAAACCAACAATTTAAAACACAAACACTCACTCAAATACAACACAGAGACACCAAGTTCCTATTTATAATGTGAAAACACAATTTTGTTTACAACAGTTTTGTTTTCCTCGTTAACCATCCGCGAAACAACACACCTGAGTTACTCTACGGTAGCGCGGGCACTGACTGTGGCAAGACAGGGACAGTGAGATGAGGGAAAGAGATGCACAGATATGGGAGGGAGGCGATTCAAGAACACTGCTCTACTTTCTATGTTATTTTTTGAGAAATATGCTTTTTGATAAGTTTTTGCAACTGTTTTCTTCAAAATTCCTTGCTAAATGGTTTTTGTGATGTCTGTAGTATACGACAGAAAATCTGCATAGAAATAAATGGTTACCTACTTTACCTATGCATCTACTAGACTTACCTACTAAAACTTAGTTCACAAACTCGAATACTAATAGGTACCTAGTGGGACCATCGATTTTACTCAACGCAAAATCTAAACTGAATATCAATTCATTCACGAAGCAAAACAACATCAGTTTCAATAACAATAAAACCGGTTATTTTATATTCGTTATTTTTACGTTGCTCTACTATTCCGTTACCTGTGGTTTTTCTTTAGAAACTGAAACGTACACTGTGGTTTTTAGTAGTAACTATTGAGATAGCTATGGTTCTTGATAGGTTGTTATAATATTCTGTGGTTGATGTGTTGTTTTGTATTCTGTGTCCGTACCTCCTGTTACCTGGCACGGAGTTGCCCCCGCGCAGCTATGCTTGCCCTGCCTCTCTACCATCGTTGCAACATGGCTTACCGGCTTCGTTGGTCATGGTCAATTGGTTATTATTGTAAAGTTGTTAAAAAAAGGTTAAAATCTGTTGTTGCGCCAGTCACATTAGATTTGGAAAACATGAGGATAGGTTGGTCGTGGGTTGTTCTAATTGAAACACGGGCTATGAGCGGTCGGAACGTTTATTACTTTGGTAGATACTATTTTCATTATGTAAAAAAGAAAACTGATTGTATTGGTGTTGAATTTCTAAACTTAACAGTTAACTTAATAAAATAATACCACAAATATATCGCTCGTTCATCGCAGGACCTCAAAATCTAGAGCAATGTAGAGTAACTGTTGATATTTCTAATTATAATAATCCTGCTTCTAAACTGATACAGGCACCTAACTATTTTACCTACTAAAAAACAATACAAAAAAAACAGCCATACTATCCAATTTTACGTTCTGTGATTAGTTTTGTGACTGTTGATGCTAAAAGGTGCCTAAGGTTAACCATATTCTTCAATTCAAAACCAAACGCCTTGTGTAATATTTTAGCAAACCGATAGGGGCAATTCCCCGAGACTTACTAAAGTAAAATAATCAATAATATACAAATCCTACTATTAATCCTGATTCCTGATTCGCTGTGTGGTGCTGGCTTAGACTTTGCACCATCTACAACTCTTCCCGCTGGTGTCGTACGAGGCGACTAAGGGATATCTACCGGGGGCGAGCAGCAGCGCCCCCTGCAGAACAATTCTACCATCGAACTGCGATCCCAACCCGCCTGGTCAGCGTGGGGATTATGGGCATTACCACTATTAGATAAAAGCCAATAAGGTGCTAATCAGGGGGAGGCCTGCGTCCAGCAGTGGATCAATATTATGTTGAGGTAAGGGACTAATATTCTTTATGCGTAAGTTTGTGCCGTTGCAAAGATGTTCGTGGGAAGACATAACAAAATTACTGAATGTATGGAGCTGAAATTTTGCACACAGAAAGTTTTAGACCTGGAATAACATATAAGCTTATTTATTCCGAAAAAATATCTTCGAAGCCACGGGTTAGTTCGAAATAAACTATGACTTTTCAATCGACAAAAAACGGAGGAGGTTCTCAAGTCGACGCGTATTTTTTTTATGTGTGACCACGCATAACTTTTTACAGAGTAGTCCGATTTCGATAATTCTTTTTTTATTGGAAAGGGTATACCCCGAAAGTGGTTCAATTTAAATTTGAAAAATAAATTCTTATCCTAAGGGTAGGAAAACAGGGGATGGTTGATTGTTCACTCACTGATTGTAAAGTTTGACCAAGCATAACTTTTTACAGAGTACTCCGATTTTGATAATTCTTTTTTTATTGCAAAGAATATACACCAAAATTATTCCCATACTACGTAGATGAATTTGAAGTCGGTTTATAGTTTTTTTAAACCATCCAAATTATTCTGACATAATATAATGTAGAGCACGACCTTAGTAAAATTTAAATATATAATGCGGCCAACGACGACGAATAATCAAACAATGCAACATCAAATAGTAAAACGGAATATCGGGCAGTGAACTAGGTCCTACTTGCAGCAGAAAACAGTTTGTTTGTTGGTATTTTACGGAAATGTAATTTGGAAATGTGAAAACATGCTGGCTTATCGGACATGGGAATAAAAACTCATGTAGATTTTTAGAGACACATTTATTTACTTATTTTACATTATAAGAAAAACTAGCTGATAATAACTGTATAAAAAAATTGCTTATTATTAAGTTTCCACAAAAAATAAGTGAATTAGGTACTATTAAAATAGTCGGAAGTAGAAAAACGGCGCGTTTGGTTTAAAACTTAGTTACGTAATTACCTTAACATAATCTAGACTACTTATCAAGCGTTTAAGAGGGCACATTGCGCGTCATTTTGTGAAACATATAGGTATAGGATTTCGCGTTTCTTCTTGGCGAGCATAATGCTTTTGGAACGGCGGCGCTTACGCCGCCCTTAGGCAAACATGATGTTTTTGCTTATTTACAATAAAACTACACACACAAGTCAAGTCCCGCCGAAGTCGTATATTTTTGCGATGTTATTTAATTTCTTTAAAACTACACAACTTATGAAGAAACTGTGATAAAGAACTAAAGAATTAGTAATAATCTACGAATCAAAATAAAATTCTTTCCCATAGACCCCAGGGTTCCTGAGATCTCGACCAAATTAGGTGCAAAGCTGTGCACTTTCATGATTTTTTTGTCGTAATTTTTTCGCCATCGTGTTATCCATTTGAGGAACCGAAGAAAGATGTTTAATATTATGTATTTCTAGTTTTTTATCACGAGGATCCCGTGAGTACTGAGGCCTAGTTTGAAGCAAGCAAACCCGCTAGGTTCACCCGTGGTTCACCCCTTAAGACGCTTGGTTGATGTATTAAATAAATCTAAATCTACTACTACATTGTTCTTATCTGTAAATACAGTATTTGCTACTATAATTATGCACTCTGATACCTATAAAGTATTCGTAGTTTGACGAATTCATTATGAATGTAAGCGGGTTAACTACGAACCTAGTTTGTGTTGGAAGAACACCAACGTTTCATCCCGAGGGATTTCATCAGGGTGAGTGCGGTTCGCGTCGCGCCTGTACCGCGTCCCTGCGTGCATTACCAACACAAACTTGGTTCGTAGTTAACCCGCTTACATTCATATCGAACTCTGATAGGTACCACTCTAAACTTATGTACATAATGCTAAAGGTAGTTTGTTTTATTCTCTGGCCGTGTTATGAGTATGACCGACTGAGAAAAAACACCGCTAAGTAAATTTCTATGACAGATTTATATCAGTAAGTACGGGGCGTCACATTATACATATTTTCAGGGCTAAGATCCAGCGACCAGCTATCGCTGGAATCATATTATTTTTTATTAAAAATTTTGGTTATTAGTGCTACGAAGTCTACGCGGAGTAGCAGCGTAACCATTGCGTAGCCGTTGTTCTACGCCGTAGACCAAACAGATGAGTAAGTACCTACCATACAATATGAATTACCTATACTATACGAAGAAGCAAGTGATTAAGGGAGCGCACTTTATTTCCATCTATGCATGGTGAGAAAACATCGAAGGTTTGTCAGTCAATGACCAAACGCTACTGGTGGCTCTATTTATAATTTTTCCGCAATATTAAAGTTTTGTAATATTTACGTATAGTAAAAAATATCTATCTTTGTACTATAATGTAGTTATCCAGTATCCATAACACAAGTTCTACCTAGCTTGGGGCTCGATGATGCTCTGTGAATTGTCCAGCATTATTATTATTATTACTGTGTATAAGTATCTTATTTCTACGACTACTGTACGGAAAAAATAAACAGACGGATAAAAGCGACATGGAACAAGTACTGGATAATGAAATAAATTTTCAAGAGCAATCTTCCCATCAAACAGACAAGTAAAGCCATGGACATATGCCTAACACCCTACCTGACCTATGCCTGCCAAACCTGGAACATAACAAAGAACATTGCTACAAAGAATTAGAGTATGTCAAAGAGGTATAGAAAGAAGTTTGTTAGGAATCAAACTCAGGGACAGAGTCAAAAACCAAACAATTAGAGGGAAAACCAAAACAATAGACGTGGTCAAAAGAATATTGGTCTTAAAATGGGAATGGCCAGGACACATTCAAAGACTAAAACCCAACAGATAGCCATAAATAGTCAAAAACTGGACACCACTTGACCAAAAAAGGAACAAAAGGGAGACCTTTCAAAAGATGGAATGACGACATCCAAAAAGTGGCAGGAAAAATGTGGCCACGTAAAGCCAGAGACCGAAACCACTGGAGGCGTACACCGCCGTAGGCGGTCCATATCAAGAAGAAACTGACATTAACACAACTGACGATAATTCAAAATTATAATACGCATGACTTTTTTTAATTAATAGTTTTTATAACATTTTAAAAATTTTGTGATATGGAATAAAGCTCTTTTTATTTTATTTTATTTATATCTTATTTCTATGATCTCGGACCTTATAGTGACCCGGTCCTTTTGGGCCGAAGCCAACATCACAGACGCCCTATAGGAGAGTTAATCTAAAGGCGATGTTTTCAGATAGCGGGTATTACCTCGGTTGCCTCCGCGTCAGTAGTTCTACTAAGAAGTTCAACTGGTAGAACAAACATTGCGTTAAGGAATTTCTTCCATTAACTAATGTCGTATATATTTATTCCTTTTAGTATCGCCAAAACCGCGGGAGCTAGCAGGTTACAATAAATTATTCAATTGAACTTAGTGGAGTCAATTGTCACACTTGTCGGGTGCAGTGCTATTCAAATTTTTATTGGGACGAGTCGTGTTTGTATTGCATGCCTTATTTTAGGAAGTGTAACTATCTATTGTGATCTTCGGTTGCAAAGTGCTGATTTTGATTTAAAGTTCTGTAGAAAAAAAGATATGGGTAAGTAAAGCAAATTAAAAATGTTCACAATATGTAATAATAATATTATTATTAAAATCGTTTTTAGAATTGTGTCGGGAAGTAGGTGCCTACGTATTAGAAGTTGCGCACGCTCGGATGAAAGTAAATTGAATGAATCAATCTCAGAACACGGACGTTAAGGTCTAAATATTACAGTGAGAATTTTAAAGATAAGAATTATTTTCAATTTTTTTCAAAGAAATATTTAAAATCGCGAATTTTTTGGTAAACTGAAGACAGCAAGCTATTCTATATAAAAACAACAACAAATTTAATATCATTAAACAAAAACTAATCTAGTTGCGAGACTTGAAACCTGCCAGAGGGTTACCTATCTATGAACGCCTCTTACTTATGTAGATACTATTCAATAATCTTAAGGAGTAATAAGTAGTCTACACTGACCTAAGAGCATTTGAAAAAGTGACCGATGAAGGTGAAGTGAAACCCAATGTGAGCTAAAACCAAAAAAATGCAAGGGAAGCCTTTGGTGAAGACCCATGTGAAATTATTTACCTATTCATTGCGCTTAGTCACAAAGCGCCGTGAATCAGATCAAATACCTCATGGTTGGTCATACAAAAACTATCACTGAAGAAGTCTTCAAGATATTATTTTACTTATCGATAGGTACTTTTACTTATCGATAGGTAGAAAACTTTGTAAATATGATACTATACCTAGTACCCGGTAATTCGTGGGCGAGAAAATTTTGTTTTGGCACCGAACCCGTAAAGATTTAGGAAAATTAAGAAGCCTCATATGTGTTGTAATCACCGAATTATTTTGCAACATCCTAAAAAGGAATACCTTCACACTTCAACCCTTTTTGGAAGAATTGTTTATGTCTTCTCCTAAAAACATCAAGCAAAATTTTGACGTATTTAGATTTTGCTTGCATGTCAAAAGACGTCTGCCATGTACCTACTTACACATCTCCCCCGACTTCAAAACCGATTAAAAAAAGGAAAAATGTGAGGTATTGATTTATTTATTTCATTAACGTGTAAACTACTATATCATACGTTACAGGACACTGTAAAAAAACAAAAAATGTCTCAGTTTACGCAGTGGAGAAAGCGCAACGAATGAATGGTTCCATTGGTAGATGGTGTCCGGTGAAATTCGTTCACCGATGGTGCCTCACAATTGTAAATAGCCGGACCTAGACACAGCCGGACAGCATCACCAAGCTATATAATTTTCAGGCTGCCTCGCGAGGCTGTTCAGCTAGTCTGGCTTTTATTTTTCAGCGGAGGCCTATGCCTAGCATTCGACTGGGAAAGACTTGATGTGATGTGATCCTATTCACAGCGCTGTGTGACAAAGCGCAATGAATAAACAATTTCAATGTCGTTTCAATGGTGCCTCATTGGGAAGAAAATGTAAATAAATAAAAAAGTGCCGAAATTATTACCAACTTATTTTGGGTATAGTACCTTTAAGAAAGACGATATGTGACGACATATGAAGAGAAGATATGTGAGGCTTCAAGAGTGTTACGTTTATCTTGAGACCAATGATAGTAATTTTATTATCAGATACTTGTGAACATTACCGAAGGTTACAACTCTTGACTCTCGCATGACGCATGACATTTTGATTTCTATTTAAATTTATTTTTTTAACGTGACACCGTAATTCACACCGCAGCGTTGTGAAGTGAAGACCATAATGCCGCGTAGTGCGGAATACCCGCTCCCCACTTCACCGCGCTTGCCCTTCACCGCTGACACAGACTTCAACGGAACACAAGAACAAAACTAAATTTTTTCCAAACCCCCCTATAGATTTTCATGAAACATGGCTAAGAACACTCGGAATAAAATTATCTATGACACAAAAAAAACAAAACGAAAATCGGTTCATCTGTTTGGGAGCTACGATACCACAGACAGATACACAGATAGACACGTTAAACTTATAAATAACACCCCTCTCTTTTTGCGTCGGGGGTTAAAAAGAACACTAGACGTTTTCCATACGTTTATGAATCCGGCACCGCATACCGCAGCGTTGTGCGTTGTGTTCAAGAGAACAAAGTTTTGCATGGATATTGTTTCATTGGATTAAATTAAATGTTAAGGTTATCTTCTAGTTGTAAGAGTATTTATTATATGTCGGTTAAAGTTTTTAACAATATCCCAGAAGACATAACTTCTTTGCCTGTCCATAAACTTTTTTCGTGGCTTCAGGAGAATTGTTTTTATGACATGGATGAATTTTTTAATGGTAATACATAGGTACTAAAATGATGACATGAATAAAATTAAAATTTAACTAAGTGTTATGAGAATAAATATTATTCCGGATTTTTTATATGATTGTGACATGCATGACTTAATAATTACCCTCGATTATTATTTGGTTTGATTGTAATTTTATTGTTAATAAGAATTTTTTTATTCCTAGGATAATATAATTTGTCACTGTTTCCTTTCTGTCAATTCCAAACACAAGTGATATTTTTGTACGCTCTAAAGAGTATATTGTGCTGACTTAAAACTAAATTTAAGATCAATTTTATATTACCACAATCATAAATGAATAAATGGTTTTAATGGTTTAAACGACTGCTTTTTTTTCAGCAATGTCCAAACTGAAAAGTTTATTCCAGTATTCGCTGAAACATTATCCACTGGCGACAAATATTTGTGTCTATGGGTCATTTTACTTGGTCGCCGACTTATCACAGCAGAAAGTCAATCAACTCTACCTGGTGAGACAAATATCTGATAATTTTTAGTCTACTAAATATTAATTAGCTTCTTGCAAGCGGCTTTACACGCGTTTTTTAAGTAGTCTATTAGTTATTGTAAGTTTAGAACTACATGTAGATATTTCAGCCCAATCTATTCAGTAATTTTGGCGTGAAGAGGTAACAAATATTCGTCCATCCATCTCAATTATTATAGAATACAGCTCAGTTGGATAGTGTGATGAGATGAAAGAAAGAAAGAAAGAAAATGAATTTATTTGAACCAACACATACATACGTGACGACCTCAGCGGGCGAGAATCCGCCTGCGACGCAAGAGGTTACGGGTTCGATTCCCGCCTTGGAACAAATTTGTGTACGATCTGCAGAAATTTGTTCCGTTGTTCTGGGTGTTTTTTATGTATCATATAAAATATATATCTATCTATGTATATAATGTATTAAATATATCAGTTATCTAGTACCCATAACACAAGCTTTGAGTAGCTTACTTTGGGGCTAGATGGTCCTCTGTGGATTGTCCAGCTATTACTACCATTATTTATTTATTATATACAGGGTGTACAAAAGGCGATAGTGCTGTACCTGTTGGCAAAAAAGGGTCAAAGTCAGCTCTGTGCTGAACCACGCGTGCGCGCGGTTCAACGCTGATTTTCAGTTTGAACATCCTAAAAGTGCCATCACGGCCTACACGGAAAAAAGAAACTCAAAACAATTATCAGTTTTCTAATAAAATTAAGAAAATTACAAACAATTCATAGAGATAAATTAGAACTACTATCTACATTTGAAACAATTTAGCTAACTGCAGACTGTTGCAACACGTTGCGAACAATCTACATGTAGCTAAAAAAATAATAACTACCTGGTGACGTTACAGTAATGATTAAGTTATTGTTTGTAATTTTTGATGTTGGTCCTTGGAGGTAGGTATCTCATACTTGTCTGAAACTTTTGCTTCAATTTTAAATCTTTCTTTGAATGTAGGTAGCATAGAAATCTAAATAACAAGGTACTGTTATTTAGATTTCTATGGTAGGTGGCTACATTATCCGTGAGTGCTATTTGGTATGTTATTTATTTTCTATACTTGATCGTCGAGCCATTCTCGAGATCCAATGTTGTAATTATCAACCGACGAAAAACGGAGGAGATGCTGAAGTTGACGCGTATATATCATATATATATATTTTATGTATTACGCATAACTTTTTACATAGTCCGGTTTCGATAATTCTTTTTTTATTGTAAAGGGTATACCCCGAAAGTGGTCCCATTTAAATTTGAAAAAGAAATTGTAATCCTAAGGGTACAAAAACAGGGGATGATTGATTCTTCACTCACTGATTGTAATGTTTGACCACGCATAACTTTTTACAGAGTAGTCAGATTTTGATAATTCTTTTTTATTGGATAGGGTATACCTCGATGTGTCATCAAACTAAATTAGACTCAAATTTCAACTAGACGCGAATCGCCACTAGTAGAATTTGAAGTCGGTTTATCATTTTTTTTAACGCGCCAAATTATTTTTTCTCCAAAGAGCTCCAATCGACAAATAAGTACTTACCTACTTACTTTAGTGCAAACTCTGTCAAAAAACCAACAATAAGAAGTAATTTTCAGGTCAAGAATGGAGGGCCATGTTTATAAATATTGTATCTCGAGTTTGGCCGGAGTAGGTTAACAAAACCACTGCAGAGGCCAGTAGAAAATAAAATGACTAAGCTCTCGTAAGGTTCACCTCACTAACAGTGAATTTTTTGGGCATGTAAGCAGGATAGAAATAAAACCATAAAATTAAATAAAAACATGTCCGCGGTGGGATTCGAACCCACGCCTCTGAAGAGACTGGTGCCATAAACCAGCGTTTTGGACCGATCGGCCAGGCTACCATTAATATTTCTTTTAAATTTAGCACTTCTTATGACCATGTCTCTGAATGTTTCAGCCTGAAAAGCCAGAAATAAATTACGCCGCATCAGCGAGAGTATCATGTGTAGGCGGCTTGTTCTTCGCTCCTATTCTTTTTTACTGGTAAGTGGTAACTGTTCCTTTAAACTGTAATGTTTTTTTTATGATTTTTTAAAAAAATTCTAATATTTCACCATTTTTACGCGATTATAATTAAATTTTAATTCAACCTTATTAATTACGTTACACAAGATCAGAATATTTACATGCTGTTTTGTAGGAAATTTCAAGGAGAATCCAAATATTATATAGATGTTAAGAGATAATACTAGATAATAATCAAGAAATCAGCGAAATAATGCACCACATCCCATTTCCGCGCTGGCGGGCAGCATGCTGGCGAAAACCCTGCCACTCGAAGGGGTGTACCAGCGCGTAGGGTCTGCCAGGATAGACAAGAAGATGATGAAAAATACAAGGGCCTACTCGGAAAAGGAAAATCGATGTTCAGTTTTCGTTGTTGTGCAAAACCAACGCTTATGTCGCTTGCTAAGGCCAGGTGCTCCTGCAGCAATAGGCGTAAGTGCCAGCCAGCGCGCGACTGATCGCACCTGCCAAGCCACCGCGCCGCGCTCGTGTATTTTGTAGGTATTTAATCAAATTGGCTAAGAAAATCATTTTATCAAGTCAAACTCTTTGAAATCAAGACCTTTTGCGTCGTAGTATTCGTATTGTCATCTAAACGACAGCAGCGCCCTCATTTCTACTCTTTTCGGTCGCACTATACCCACCATTCAAGCTTTTTCACCTTCCCAATTAGCTTCAAGTGGATTAAAACAGTTTTATCACTAACACCGCAGCCTGCAGCTAACTCGGACGTGGTTTGCGATGGATCCGCTTCTACAATAGCCTTTAATTCTTCATTACATTATCAACTTTGGTCTCCGGCCGTCGAAGATTTCGGTTGAAGGTCGAAATTTCCAGAACGAAAACGTTGGAACCAAAAACGGATTGTGTTTTCATTTGTGACACCGCAGCCATACACATCATTAATCCTTCGAGCGGTTTCTGCAGCACTGGTGCCACGATGGAACTTGTAGTACTTGTTAATAACGCGATTTTCCATTTTGTAAATTGAGTGACGCAAAGAAAAACCCAAAAGAGAAAAAAAGAAATTACGGTAACAAAGGGCAAATTAGGGCTAAAGCATGAGTAAATAGCTGTAAAAATTTGAAATTAGAATTCCTAATTAAAGAGATTTTTGAGATCAAAGTGGCCGGTACGACAAAATGCCAATTTCATATGTAAGGACCTAATACAAATTAGTGTGGATCGCAGACTTGTCCACTTCTCAAGTCACACACTGTGACTTCCGACCCATTTGTTTGTTTTTACAGGTATAAGTACCTAGACAGAACAATGCCGGGCAATAGGACCAAGTACGTGTTGACAAAAGTAGCATTGGACCAGGGTTGTATGACGCCGTTTCTTATTACTTCGTTTTATATAGGTATGTAATACTAAAGGCCTTTTTCCTGTCATGCGGATTCCCGGCCGCATGCGGATCTGCAGGGATATTCAATTCAGACTATCTGCTATCGAGTCATCGACACGGATTCTGACATAAATTTGCGCGAAATTCAAATATATTAGCGGTTTTCAAAATTTTCTTTTTTCGTAGGAAATAATAAATAAATTATAAATATATAACTATATAATGCTGGAAAATTCACACAGCATTATCTAGCCCCAAGCTAAGCAGAGCTTGTGTCTCGGTCTTAGATTTGTGGAAAACTACTTTTCTAGAGATGTGGACACTCACGGTAGGGCTGGTCCATCAGTTCAAAGTCGCTCAGCGAGCTATGGAAAGAGCTATGGAGTTTCTCTGAAGGATAGGATTCGCAACGAATACATCCGACAGAGAACCAAAGTTATCGACATAGCTCTAAGAATTAGCCAGCTGAAGTGGCATCGCGCCGGTCATATCTCGCGAAGAACCGGTAACCGCTGGGGGAAACGTGTTTTTGAGTGGAGACCACGACTCGGCGAACGTAGTGTAGGACGCTCTCCAGCCAGGTGGGATGACGACCTGCGAAAGACTGCAGGCAGATGCTAATAGCGGCAAACTGAAGACAGGGCGCTATGGCGCTCATTAGGGGAGGCCTATGTCCAGCTGTGGACTAACATAGGCTGATGATTATGATGGTGACTTTTCTAGTAGTATACTATAGTTCCTTGCACAACGCAGAGAATATCAAAAATTCTAAAATATTTGAATTTCGCGCGAATCTGTGTCATTTACTACTCTTCGTTACCGAGTCATCGGCGGCCTGAACGCAGACCGGCAGGGCTATTCAGAAATAGCCCTGCTGGTCTGTGTGCGGACCACCAGCAACCTACCATCATTTCATAATGTTTTTCCTACCACGCGGGCCGCACGCACGCGGAATGGAAAAAACATACATTCTATTCAAGGTGTTGGTAAAAGGCACAGATACTATAATACGAGTAAATCATGAGTTGTCCAATCTGTATTGGACACAACATCATCTCTTATAATCATAAAAAGTAGCTTAGATCAATTTTATGTACCTATATAGTTCAATTCATTAAAATTTTCAGTGCACTCAATCCTAGAAAGGAAGCCAGACATTTTCGAGGAGCTAAGACAAAAGTTCTGGAAAACGTTCATCTACAACCAATGTTTCTGGATTCCTGGCCAGACTATCAACTTTTACTACATGCCACCACAGTTAAGAGTAGTCTATGTTGCCTCTGTATCATTCATATGGATCAATCTATTATGTTTTGTAAAACGCGAAAAGATAAATATGGTAGATTCTAAGGCTAAGTGACGATGATTTTTGATAAGATGATTGTTTAGAACGTAATTATATGAGAATAGAAAATAAGCATATAACACATGAAGTTCATACTAAATGTTCAAAATGTCATCCCACAAGAGTGAAAAATAGATGTTGGTCCACCAAATAGTAAAGTGAATTAAAATCTTAGGAATATTGCCTGGCGAAAAATGTTACCTAATTGCAAGAAAAAATTGCAAAACGAGGACATTTATTGGATATAACACACTTCATTTGAGCAAGTGATACCCTTTGCTTAGAACACACCATAATAATGTATACAATGAATGAAATAAAAAAACTTATATCACTACTGCTTTTGTTTTCTACGCTTCACTGATTAATAATTAATTTTTCGATTACATACATATAACGCTTATGAAATAATTCTAGCTCCAAAGAAGCTGACCAACCTTGTGTTAAGAATACCAGAAAGCATTTTTTAGAAATGCCTTCCTTATGTAGGTAGGTACATGACCATTATATTGTTACAATTTACCGCAATAATGTACTATTATTTCTAATACCTTTCTTCTTTTTCATTTTGATGTTTTGTTTTGAGTTTATGATGTTAATAAAGTTTTATCTATAGAATCTGATATTAATAAATGAATATTAATTATACCTTTCCTACTAAATTACCTATTAGATACATTGAAATTACGTAGAAAAACTCTCCAAATATTTGCAGATCATAACAAACGATAATATTAATTTAATCTCATTGTTATGGTATTCCATAATTTTAAAGTAAACAAACACCAAAATTTTGAAACACTAAATATTAGATTCAGGAGTAACTTTGCGGAAATCTATCTTAATATTAGGATAAATCAATATTCAGTAACGAATCCGCGCAAATTTTATAAATGCAAATTAAAATTTTAACATAATGCTGGACAATCCACACAGCACCATCTAGCCCCAAAGTAAGCTACTCAAAGCTTGTGTTCTGGTACTAGATAACTGATATATTTAATACATTATAATATACATGGTTTTTTTTTATTATACATAGAAAACACCCAGGCCAACGGAACACATTTCTGCAGATCGTACACAAATTTGTTCCGAGGCGGGAATCGAACCCGCAACCTGCGACTCGCTTAGCCTGTCGCCTCCCACTGCGACGGACTTTGTGCCCGTCAATAAAACAAAAAAGATTGGAACGATTAAAAAAATCATTTACTAATCAAATCTCACACAAATGTAAAACTACTCTCAAGTAACACTATGCAAATGTGACCGACGATACGACACTAGTCCCATGGGAGTTGGGAAGGACCATTGTGTGGGACGCTATGTGCGTCGACACACTTGCGCCTTCCCATCTTCCGAGGACATCCGTGAGGGCAGGCGCGGCGGCAGATTTGGCCGAAGATCTCAAGAGGCGCAAATATGCAGGTTTCGCAGACAGAGCCTACACATTTGCTCCCCTTGGAGTCGAGACCCTAGGTCCGTGGGGTACCAGAGGCTCTTCGGTAAAAGTTATCTGATCGTCTGGTCCAAGCGACGCGTGACCCGAGAGCTAGCGAATATGTGGCGCAGCGCATCAGCATTACCGTACAGCGGGGCAATGCAGCCAGCGTCTCGGGGACGCTTCCGGCTGGTATTGATATGAATCTGATAAGCTACCTGGAGATTGTTTGCAACAGTCTGCAGTTAGCTCAATTGTTTCAATTGTAAATACTATTCTAACAAGTTTCCATTATTTGATTGTAATTTTCTTTGTCAGCAAATATTCATATTATTTTTCCCATTTCACTGACCCCGGCATTAGCTCTTCAAGTTGTGCTTTCAGCTGCAGGTTTTCCATGAACAGCTGGTTACATTTCCTCATCTGGAAAAAGTTCATCACCATAAAATTATGTGGCCAACTATTTACCTATCGTACACAAGGTGTGATCAGGGCTTATAAGATACTGGAAAGTAGGAATCACAGGACACAAAAACAATCTTACGAAATTGGGCTGGTAATAAGACCCATGTTCTGCAGTGAACTTTTTGGGGTCATTTGATAATTACATTTTTATAATGATGACACGGTTAAAAAAATCCTAAATCATGAGTTGTCGTTGTTGGTGCAAGTTTATTTTCTCATTAATTTAGGCAAATATTCGATAAAAAATTGACACGTGAACGTCCGGTGGCGCAGCGGGCGAATGTCCGTCTGCGACGCAGGAGGTTGCGGGTTCGATTCCCGTCTCGGGACAAAATGTTTGTACGATCTGCAGATATTTGTTCAGGGTGTTCTGGATGTTTTTCTATGTATAATAAAAAATACATATCTATGTAGTGTATTGTATTAAGTAAATCAATTATCTAGTACCCATAACACAAGCTCTGCTTAGCTTGGGGTTAGATAATGTGAATTGTCCAGCATTATTTATTTATTTAATGTTAGTAACCTCAGCCATCAGCAAAGCGTAGTCGGAGTCAATCTCAGCATGCATGGTCCTGGAGAACTGATTATCCAGCTGCAGCCGAGCTCTGTCCACCGCTGAAACTACCTCCCGAACGCGCCCCTTGAGGAAATCTATCTTCTTCTCGTAGAGACATAGCTGGAATATATGACTATGTATGACTTTGTATATATTTCATGACAAGGTATTTGTCTGCCAGAGCTAGGCTAACTTTGGGGAAAACACTTTTCCGGAAGTAAACTATTCAAGCGAACGAAAGACACGCAAATGGACTTCTACGCGAGTTATATTTTCGCGAAGCAACATTAGCGAGAGAGGTACGTATACAGAGTGATTTTTTTAAATGGGACAGTATGGGGAAATCCGAATCTAAAGGAGATAGAGGAAAAGTGTCTAAGGAGACATTAGGTGTTTTTTTATGTAAACAAATTTGGCTCGTTCAAATTTGTGGTCAAGCGTGAGTTGTTCTTAAAAAATGATAAAGTTGGTCAATATTTTTTTTGACGCGGATCGACTCTGTTTCATGTAAGGATTATTTCATTGTTTGGAAAGAAAAAAATCTGAACAGCAGAAGTTGGTCAAATTTACTGAAAACTAATCTTCATACAGTTGCAGTATTCGCCTTTTAATATTGTTACAAGTGCCTAGGCGTGTAAAAAAATATTTAAAATTATTCCATTTTTAAATTTTGATAATCGATAAGAGCTCCAGATGATTCAAGAGAAGAACATTTTTTTTAATCTTCGTAAACATCATGGCAACCGATAGTCTTGAAATTATAAAAAAAAGAATTCAAATTTGGAACGTAAGTTATTTCTGCAGCTGTGATTTTGTTTCCAATCAGTTCATGCTTGTAATTTTATTCATCATGGCGTTAACTAATTCACATAAAGTTGATTTGATTGAGGCGTATTTTCTTAATTATCGCAGTAGAGATAATGCACTTAAGTAGTATCAAGAACGCTATCCTGACCGTGTAGTACCGAATCGCAAGATATTTGATAGTTTAATTAAGAACCTAAGACAGGAAGGCTGTTTCAAGCCTAAGCGTAAAAGGCCGACAATAGTCAATAGTGAGTTTATAACTATTGCCGTATTGGGATATTTTGAAGCATACCCAAAAGCTTCGTTGCGGGAAGCAGCTGAAACTATCGGTATTCATAAATCAACTGTAAGGAAGATATTGAAGGCTCATAAATACAAGTGTTACATAGAAGGTCGACTTGTACAAGCGTTACTACCTGGAGATAAAGACCGCAGGTTACATTTCTGTAATTGGTATGTGGCTCAGACTATTAGAAATAGATGTTTTCCTAATTTTATTATTTGGACTGATGAATGCAACTTTTCGAACAATGGCATGTACAACAGGAGAAATAACCATTACTGGTCAAAAATAAATCAGCTAAGAACTACAGAAACCCACAACCAAATCCGATTTTCTTTTAATTGTTGGTGTGCGATATTACATAACAGAATTTTTGCTATCAAAATTTACCAAGGAACGCTAAATAGTGAAAAATATCAGGAAATATTGAACATGGCTGCAGATTTAGTGGATGAGACTATTAGCTTAAGGAACTTTGGTAAGATAATCTACCAACAAGATGGTGCACCAGCCCACAACAGTAGGGCAAGTAAACTATGTTTGGACGAGCAGTTTCCAAACCGTTGGATGGGTACATATGGGCCGATAAAGTGGCCCCCACGATCGCCCGACTTAACGCCATTAGATTTTTTCTTATGGGGTTACCTTAAGGGTCGAATTTATGTATCCCGATACAACTCCGTACAAGAATTAAAAGATGCTGTTTACAACACTTTAAACACAATTCACCATAAGTCTCTGTTAAATGCAACTAGAAGTGTCTTGAAGCGTGCTCGTACCTGCATAAGACAGGACGGCGGCCGCATCGAACATTTACTCAAGTAATAAACCAACTGTATGAAGATTAGTTTTCAGTAAATTTGACCAACTTCTGCTGTTCAGATTTTTTTCTTTCCAAACAATGAAATAATCCTTGCATGAAACAGAGTCGATCCGCGTCAAAAAAAAAATTGACCAACTTTATAATTTTTTAAGAACAACTCACGCTTGACCACAAATTTGAACGAGCCAAATTTGTTTACATAAAAAAACACCTAATGTCTCCTTAGACACTTTTCCTCTATCTCCTTTAGATTCGGATTTCCCCATACTGTCCCATTTAAAAAAATTACTCTGTATATATCTCGCAAATGTTGCTTCGAAAGCTAATAGAAGGGTATTGGTAATACTCTGGCACTGCGTAAACTGCAGTTTTTTTTTTTAATTTGCTCTAAAAGACCTTGCTTCTTGCCAAATTGTATGATTCTAAGTCAACAGGAAGTACCTTATAGGTTTTGGTCCATGGCGAGAATCAAAGTATTTTTTTGGAGACTGGGGCAAAATGGGATATTTAAAAAAAATGGGATAGTTAATTCATAATTCATAATTCATTTATTCATAAAGTTTCAGGTTTATACATAGATCTTACAATTATTATTAGTTACTTTAACCAAAACCTGCCTTTTCAGGCGTATGAATATAATATAAGAATATAAATGATGGTAGGTTCCAAATGAAAATACAAATTAAATAAAATTTACATTAAAAAAAGAAACATGTCACACATAATCATGCAAAATCAATTAATAGTTACAGTTTATATTCAAAAAATTAACCTACAGTTTATATTACAATTAACCTACAGTTTATATTCAAAAAATTCATTTATACTATAAAAACATTTTTCGGTCAGCCATTTTCTCAGGTTACATTTAAATCTAGTTAATAATGTCATTTCTTTAAAATTGTCGGGAATTTTATTGTATATTTTAATTGCCATCATAAAGCTATTATTCGTGGATAATGTCAATCTTGTTTGAGGTCGAAATAATTTATTTTTATATCTTGGTCGGACGCTATAATTACTCATTTGATTTGCCGATTGAAATATGTCTTTATTTTTAAAAACAAACACGCTTATATCGAGTATGTATAAGCTAGTCAACGTTAATATCTTAAATTGTCTAAAGTATGGCCTGCAAGAGTCGGTCATTTTTAACCCAAAAATAGCTCTCAAGCATCGCTTTTGCATTTTGAAAACCTGTTCTATGTTAACGCATCTACCCCAAATCAATAATTCATAGCAGAGAAGAGAGTTTACATAGCCGTAGTAAGCTGTAATAGCAGATTCTTTGGATACTGTCTGAGCGATACGCCTTAGTGGGTATACAAAACTATTCAATCTCTTACAAATGTGATCTACATGCTGTTTCCAAGAACATAAATAATCAATGTAAATACCTAAGAACTTAATACACGTAATATTTTCAACTGTATGACCCATATGAGCTACTTTCAGATTTTGTTGTTTTCCCTTATTTGTTTGAAATTGTATATGCTTTGTTTTTTCTATATTTACTTTCAAGTTGTTTTGATCAAGCCAAGTAATAGCGGCTTTTAGTGCATTATTTACATTTAGTTCAAAGCTAAGTTTATCAACTCCTTCTACTACAATTGTTGTGTCATCCGCGAACAAAATACAGGGATGACTAACTGCTCTTGGCAGATCATTAATATATAAGAGGAACAGCAATGGGCCTAGAATGCTACCTTGGGGAACACCATATTTGTTGGTTAAAAAACTTGATCTGAATGGTAAAATTGATTTCGTTTTTGTGTCATAATTCGAGGTCTCAACACACTGTTTACGGTCTCCTAGGTAAGACTTCAGCCAATTATATGCTGGTCCTCGGATACCGTACTTGTCAAGCTTATTTAAAAGTCTTTTATGACAAACAAAGTCAAAGGCTTTGCTCTCATGTCCATGAATATAACAGACACTGGGTTTTTTCTGTCTAGAGCATCAGTGATTTTCTTTACTAAATTAAAAGTGGCTAGAGAAGTACTTTTGTTTTTACGAAATCCATTTGAGAAGAATCCATTTAAGAGAAAAAAAGGAGGTATCAAGTTGAAATTTACATCAAATAGAGAAAAACAATTTTTTAAAAAACCTATTACGTTTTGTGAAGAGGGCGTGCATTCATTACGGATGTAAGCGGGTTTACTACGAAACTTATTTGTGTTGGAAGAACACCAACGTTTCATCCCTTACATCCGTAATGAATTCGTCAAACTACGATAGTTTTTATAGTAAAAGGGGGCGTGCATTTTTGGACTGGTTTATCCTACCTACTCAAGTCACAACACTCTGGAGCTGTGTAAAATCATCTTTCTTAGTCTACGCAAAAAAAAGTTACAGCCGTGTATGTTTAAATTTAGCAAGAAGCTAGGTCTTATAGCACAAATAAAGGGGAAAATCCGAACACCTTAAATTTTAAAGATTTGAACATAATCTATAAGTACATAATTTGATGCTCGCGAGGGAACACAAAACCTATACGAGAGCGTTTATGGTACTTTCAAGTTAAGATGTAAAAAAAAAATGTAAACTTAAAATGTATCTTTATCTCTATGTAAAGGAAAAAAAACTTAAAACCGTTCATTTTTAGTAATATAAAAATAAACGCATTGGTCTGGGTTACTTTTTCGGCTTACAAGTATTATGTAAGCGGGTTAACTTCGAACCTAGTTTATGATGGAAGAACACCAAGTTTCATCCCTTAACGAGGAACTTCATTAGGGTAAGTATAAGTTTGTACAGAACCGCAAGTCCGTACTTGACTTTTTTATTCCATTTGTCAAAGGTTTCTATGTTCTCTGGCGGTTTCATTTACATGATCGTTCACTAAGGTATCCGAGCGTGCCCGCACGAAGACAGCTAATCCGACAGAAGAATTATGATGTGATAGATGTGGAGAAACATAATAGACAGGACTGAAACTGGACGCTTACAGTGGGGCTAGTCTCCCATTTCAAAGTCGCACAGCGAGCTATGGGAAGACCTATGCTCGGAGTCTCTCTGAAGGATAGGATTCGTAACGAATACATCCGACAGAGGACCAAATTTATCAACATAGCTCTGAAGTGGCAGTGTGAATTAGCAAGCTGAAGTGGCAGTGGGCCGGCCATATCTCGCGAAGAACCGACAATCATTGGGGTAAACGTGTTTTTGAGTGGAAACCCGTTCTCGGTAACGTAGTGTAGGAAGCCTTCTGGCCAGGTGGGATGACGACCTGCGAAAGACTGCAGGCAGATGCTGTATGCGGCAAGCTGAAGACAGGGCGCTGTAGCGCTCATTAGGGGAGGCCTATGTCAAACAGTGGATTAATATAGGCTGATGACGATGATGATATCTTACTCACACACCCACTGTTAATTCAGACAAGAGCCGTTTTTAAGTTAATTTTCAATTAAAGCCTCCCTAATGAACGATTATAGAAACGAGAGTACCTACTACCGATAAGAAAAAGTTTAAGAATTGAATTTTTTTAGCAAAAAACCGTTGCCGTTTTCACAAATGTGTTCGTTATGATGGGCATAACCTGCAACTCACGCAGCGTCAGTGAATTACCAATATCCCTGTTTAAGTTGCGCGAGTGGACATTATGCTAAAAAATCCATTTCTTTTCTTAGGCACTACCGCTTGGCACTACTAGTAGAGTCAAGGGAAATTTTACTTTCCCGTGACACTACTGGTAGTGCTATGGGTAAAAGTTCATTTCCAGTGACACTACACAGTAGCCAGTAGTTTCACGGGAAATATGATTTCCCGTGGCACGAGTGGGTCGTTTGTAAAAAATCTCATAAGTTCGTCGATCGAACTAATGAATCGAACTGGTGAGAACAAACAGAGTGAGCGTGCGAGTGGGCCATCTATAAGGGCTATATCTTTATCATAACTACAACCTTAAACTACTTGGAACAAGGAAGGTACTGGCACTTGAGATGAGTAGATTAGTAGAAAATTATAATGTCAATGTTACGCAATGTGATTGTATTTTATTACAACTCAAATTCAGATTTTATAATATGCGTTTAATCAGCCAATAAGAATGGTGGTGTCACGGTAAAGTAAAATTTCCCTTGACTCAACTAGTAGTGCCAAGCGGTAGTGCCTAAGAAAAGAAAGGAAAAAATCACTTAGGTCACTACTTCTAATATCTCTGAAACCTGAGGTTGCAGGTGGAGTTGTGGATTTTACAATGTCACCTAGGTATAAATAAATAAATGTAAGTGAGTTCCGACTCTTGTCATATTTATAATCTAATCTTCCTCTACCCTAGCTTAGCTCCTTGTTTTGCTTATGCTACGGCTCCACCCGCGTTAGCGTTGATTTTAGTGTTTATGTCCATTAACGCGTTAATTAAGGCGCTAAAAATGCACCTTGGGCACTAGTAACCAAGGTACATTTTTAGCGTCGACAATAAATGAACACGTTAAAACCTTGGGCACATCTGCGTGACGCCCTAATTAACGCGTTAGGACGCAGAATGTGCGCCGTCGATTGTTTTATCTACCATCACTATCGATTTGATTAATATTTTTAGATTAGATTTTTTTAAGTATTTACATATCTGTTAAAAAATAATCATTTTCAAAAAAAAAATTCTCAGTAGGTAACTATGATTAATAGACATGCGAGAGTTTTACTCTCGCATTTGAATTGATTCAAACTATAGGAATCTCAAGGGATGTCACAAAATCGGCTCTCATAAAACACTGTGCGCAGTTGGAGCCTAGTTCTGTTTTGTCGTAGCACTTTGTAGAACATGCTACCACGTAGGTACTCCGGAAACGCTTAGCATACAAAAGATTTCAACGCGCATCCTATACGCGTTTTTTTGTGGAAGTAGTAAAACATTTTGATTGGGAATGTTATGGTATCCCGCTTGGTAGCCCTTTGCCATGGCAACATCCCGTTTTATGCAGGATCGCGTTTAGTAGTATACGTGTTTCAATAGTAACATTCACACGAGTATCCTGTTTACGGTATCAATCAAAATCAAAATCAAAAACTCTTTATTTCCATAATTACAATAAATGTCACTTAGAAAAGGTCAAATTGTAAAACTAAACACTGACACGGAAATAAAGTGATATTTTTGATTTCTGTCGCTTCGGTATGTAAACTAAAGTAAAGAAGCGACGAAGAAACCCTTAGCCTTTAGCCTATCCTGCAAAAAATCCGATCCGTTCGAATTTGTTATTCGGTTATGCTACTGTAACAGAAAACAGCATCCAGTTTACTACACGTATAGTTTAATGGAAGTGTTCCCACTGCCTGCATACCGTTTTTTGCAGGATGGAGTGCGGGGAGCGGGGAGGTGGAATTTTCTTAGAAAACCTCTACCGCAAAAAACAGGATGCAAACTACTGTGTGTGAACACACCAATGATTTTTACGGGATCCAGTAAAAAAACGTTAATGCAGAACTGGACGGCCGTGGGAGAGGACCGACAGATCAAATTTGACAACTAAGATCTAAACGGACATGACATTTTCAATCCCATTCCTTAACTAGGTATACGACTTGCTTCTTAAATTTCTATAAAATTAGCCTATTTTTGTCATTTTTACATTTAATATCCTCTGGCTCCTTTACCTGTACATTCCTCCTCTTCTTCAGCAGCAGATACTTGTCAGCGACAGATAGCAGCGCCCTATGCGCGTGCGCAAGCTGCGCGTGCATTACACCGGCGCGCTGTTTCAGCTGAGCCAGGGCCTTGTCTCGACTGGTGACGTCACTACACTTGCTGTTATAGGCCCGGAGGAGGGCCTCGTAGCGTTTTGATAGCTCTTCATATCTAAGTGGTTAAGTATGACGAGAAATGAGAAGTGAAGGCTCTACAAGTTTAGCAAGCGGTTTCGCCCACGTTTTCTTTAAAAGTAGCCTCTATGATATTCCTACATACACTAACTATATCTAAGTAAGTACCGGGTAAATCAGAGTGAATAGAAAATTATGCGTGAATAAAAATGGACGAAATACTGGAGCAAAACATCGTCAGATCGACTGACATCGTCAAGGACTAAGGTGTCTTCTACTGCTACCAGCCAGTTAATGTCTTGCTCCAGTATTTCGAACGCGATCCATTTCTATTCACCCTGGAAACTCTATTCACCCCATTTTACGGTATGCAAAATTGCAGTGGTTGTCGTGAAAAAGAACAGGGATGAATCTAAAATTCGAAATGATCATATTACAAATAAGTTCGAAGTTGTTGTTGCATCCGATTCCTTTATCAAACACGGAGGAGCTGATATTATTATATCATGTAATGGTGTCAATTCAGATGTCGAGAACTGAACTAATTTAACCGCACTAAATCTTTTTTATATCGATCGTTATTTATTTAAAAAGAGGAACGTCAATGCGAGAGTAACTCGCGCGCTGAGGGTTTCGAACGTTTGTCAATTATACAAATATGTATGTTTTCAAGGCACCGGTTAGCGATTTCGCTATTTAATGAATATCTAAACATAGTAGGTTCTACATTTAACTACATTTTAGATTGATTGCACTGCATACCTCGGTAGGAGATTAGGTAAATTTTTCGAGTCTTTTCAAAATATTTCGAAAAGTATGAAACCTACAGAAATTTCAAATACTGTTCTGAAATGTACAAACCAATATCTTTCACCACACTCGGTGAAGTAGCCCTTTAGAAAATAATTCCCCCATTTGGAAAATTTTTCAAAAAGTTTTCATTTTACAAACTTCTCTTTATTTTTCATATAAAATAAAGATTCACATCTACACACGCTACCTAAATACGAGTGAGTACATTTCAGTTCGCTCTGCAATCTTCGGAGATAGGGAGGGGAATGGGTAAGTATTTGACTTTTTTCAAAATATTTCGAAAAGTCTGAAACCATTTGCTATTCGCCGCAGCGTGCACAAAATTATTGCTCACCTAAAATAATTTAAGCTAACTTAGTAGGTAAGTGAGATCTGAGAGTTATGAAAGGGTCTAGTGCCGTCACATTCTTTTAGTTTCATTTTGGCGCAATCTGAATTGACACTGCTATCTTGCATTCAACCATGACAGTTTTACAAAGTTTGAACAACTAACTGGTACTGAAGGCACACGATGCTCATTGTGGACCATGACTCGGAGAGATCTACTTGGAAACTGGATACTTTCTTCAACGCTGGAATAAGAAAAGTGACTCAAAACTAAGAAATCTTGGCAGAAGCTGTGATACCACAACTTTCGCATAACCTATTGAAGGACCTAGGTAGATAGTTAAGCAGGAAATAAATGGGCAATTGGAAAATTGCAGTATGCTTCCTGCCTACAAGGTCCCCTATGATGCGTTTTAATAGGGGAGACGTGGCATGCAGAAATAGGACGATCATTCGCAGAAATTCATATCCAAGTATCATGCATGACTATACAGTCGTGGTCAACTAATTAGGGACAATCTCTAGTTAAGCCAAATTGTGAATTTTTTAACGAGTCTTAACAATATTTTTTATCAAACATATCTTATACATGTAAGTATAATTAGTCATTGATGTGCCCGATTATACAAACAATAAAAACTTCTTAAACATTAAACCTCTTTACAGTATAGCTGATAGATTATCATAGTGCTATTTCTTCAAATAATGCTGGCTGGCCATTTAATTAGGGACACTGAGATATTGCGTTCTATTTTCAAAATTTGAATCTCAATACTTTTTTATTTCTTCTCTCATTGTTTCGTGGTAGTTTTGGCGGCAATCCCGATTTTTATTTTAAGTTTTGAAAAATATTTTGAAGAGAAATGGGCAAAAATAAAAGTTGCGATCCAACACTACGAAAAATTATCATGAAGTTTGTTGTCGAGCATGGTTGGCCATACCGAAGGATAGCAGAACATTTAAATTGTTCAAAAACTATGGTATACAATGCAGTGCAACATGTCAGACGCAATAACACAGCTTTAAATGTGCCCAGAACAAAAAGATCGAGAAAAACAACTCCGCAAGAAGATAGAATGATAACCAGGTTAGCTAAAAAAGATCCGTTTCTAGGCTCTATTTTAATTAAACACGAAGTGTTTGGGGCAGACGAAAGAGCTGGTGTCTCAGCGAGGACCGTTCGACGACGTCTGGTAGAAGCAGGGTTGTTCGGAAGAGTGGCTCGCAAAGTACCGTTGCTGAAGAAAGAACATAGAAATGCTCGTTTGGCGTTTGCACGTAAATATGGACATTGGACCTACGCCCAATGGCAACATGTACCTATTATTCTCTGACGAGACCAAGGTTAATTTGATTTCTTCAGATGGAAGGCAATACGTACGGCGTCCAGTAAGAGCGGAAATGAATCTAAGATTCACAAAGAAGCAGGTGAAACATGGCGGTGGAAACATTAAAATGTGGGGTTCATTTTCTGGACGTGGAGTGGGACCTGTGAGGAAAGTTCAGGGTAACTTAGACCAACATCAATACAAGGCAATATTGGAGGAAACGATGCTTCCCTATGCTGAGGAGCATCTCCCTATCATATGGACGTTTCAGCATGATAACGACCCGAAACATACCGCCCGTTCAGTCAAGTCGTTTCTTACCAGTCAGTCAGTATCGGTGTTAGATTGGTTAGCAAATAGCCCGGACCTTAACCCAATCGAGCACCTTTGGCACGAAATCAAGAAAAAAGTTGCCACTTATCGTACCACAACTTTAGATGAACTTAATGAAGCTTTTTGTGAGGCATGGGCAAACATTCCTGTCGAAACATGCCAGAAACTGATAATGTCTATGCCACATCGGTGTCAAGCGGTAATTACTAACAAAGGTTTTGCTACCGGGTACTGATTTTACACGTAATAAAATGGAGCTGTTAAAGATATTATAATACTGCAGATTATTAGTTTTGTTTAACTCTATGTTTCATTATAGTTTACTGTCCTTAATTAAATGTCCAGCTACAGAACTATACCTTAAAATTGAATACATGTTCAACCTTTGATATTAAATACTTTTTTCTATTTATTTATTCTTTTATTAACAGCCATTTACAGCATAATAATCGGACCAAATTATGCAAATAATAGGTGCTGAGAAATCAATAGGGTTTTATATTTATATGTACATAACCGGTTATTGCTCTTCACTATCTTGAAAGTCCCTAATTAGTTGACCACGACTGTAAGTATCAAGTGGGTACAGCACTAGTTCTTTAGTTGAAATATTTTTAAAGCCATTTGGTTTGATCCCTCCTGGAATGTCTCTGTCGTAACATGCAGGTCTCGACAGAGCCTACACATTTGCTCTTGGAGTCCAGACCCTAGGTCCGTGGGGGACCTAGGCTCTCCGGGTTTAAAAAAAATTATTTGATCGTCTGGTCGAAGCGACCCGAGAGCTGGTGAGTATCTGGCGCAGCGCATTAGCATTGCCATACAGCTGGGCAATGTAGCCAGCGTCATGGGGACGCTTCCGACTGGTATTAATATGGATCAGTTGAGCTACCTGTAGATTGTTTGCAACAGTCTGCAGTTAGCTCAAATGTTCAATTGTAAATACTAGTTCTAATTTATTTCTGCCTCATGACGGCCTCAGTGGCGCAGCGGGCGAGAGTCCACCTGCGACGCAAGAGGTTGTGGGTTCGATTCCCGCCTCGGAACAAATTTGTGTACGATCTGCAGAAATTTGTTCCGTTGATCTGGGTGTTTTTATTTATAATAAAAAAAAAATTCTATGTATAATAAAAAAAATATCTATCTACGTATATAATGTATGTATTAAATATATGTACAGTTGTCTAGTACCCATAACACAAGCTTTGAGTAGCTTACTTTGGGGCTAGATGGTGCTGTGTGGATTCTCCAGCATTATTATTATATTTCTATTATTTGATTGTAATTTTCTTTGTCAATAAAGAATTGTAGTATCATGATGATTCTTCTTTGACTGGCTGGTTGAAACTACCTATGCTACAATGAAACTAAGCATTGCTATTGCTGACACTAGCATATTCTCACGACTTCGCACACGTTTTTCTGGATTAAAAATACCTAGCCTATGTACACGGGATCAATGATTCTTGTTTATTTTGATTAGGATATAGAAATATAACGATATGCATATGATAATTGATAAGGCAATAGGTCGATGATGGGCTGATTTACTTCAAAAATGGTAATATCATAAGTATGTATTTGTCTGCAAGCCTAACCTTTAGAATTCTCCGATTCCTCGTCATCATCCTTCAAGAACCCATCGTCCCACCAATTATCAGCATCATGGTTATGCGCATGAGTTCCCTTACAGCGCAGAAGCTTCTTCTCATAGGCGGTGGTTTTGTGCAGGCTGTCTTCTAGGTTGCTAAGTATATTCCTCGCGTTTGCAAGGCCGTTCAGGAAGTTCTTCTGGCGAATGTCATCCAGCTAAGGTAAGGATAGAACAAGTAAATTAACACTTAGGTACCTACACTATACCCAGAGGTCTAACCATAGGTACCTATCCTTAGAGACGTCCATAGGCATTGCTAAGTCTCGTACAAGATTGGTTGACACACACATGAACAAGTAAGATCCTTGGTCTACAAATTTGTCAGAAACAACTCTCTTTAATAGTTCTGGCATTATTGCAATCGTTATTGAAATTGGCACATAATAGGTACGTGTGTTTGCTATGTTACTTTGTCATACGCGCCGTGGACCGACATCGACCTGGTGAAGGTCGGGGAAATCCGCTGAATGTGGGCAGTGCAGCATCGGCCATCGTGACGATGTTTACGGAGGCCTATGTCCAGCAGTTGACGACGTCGTTCGGCGCTATTATGATGATGTTGACTATGTTAAGACGTAATAGAAGAATAGAATAAGCTAAATAA
The DNA here is from genome assembly GCA_949316285.1 of Eupithecia subumbrata. Taxonomy (NCBI): domain Eukaryota; kingdom Metazoa; phylum Arthropoda; class Insecta; order Lepidoptera; family Geometridae; genus Eupithecia; species Eupithecia subumbrata. The sequence goes on along the minus strand of OX438646.1, from coordinate 25,002,258 downwards.
AGATGTAGAAAACATTTTTACACAGCTGTTATTCACTTCGGTGCATTTGTAATTTTCCGGTGCAATCAGGTTGTTCTGAATATTTACTTGCATGGAGCTGATTTCAAAGGTTCTTCTGAAAGCTTTACAGCTTTATTTCTGTTATTCCTTGGATCAATAAAGAAAATGAGGTGTTTTCCTATTTTGACGAAGAACTTGCAAGGAAAAAAGAGATTCCAATGATTACAATAATATCTACTAGGAAATATGGCATAGGAATGCCAGTTGTCTTCAAAAGTCTATATGACAACACTTGTCAGATGCCTGTCAAGTAGATAAATCCGGAAATGCAAAAAGATTTGATCAAGACTTATAACTTTCACGCAGGCTCCGTTTTTTGCCGACAGGTGGAGTATTCTACGATCGTCCTTTCTGGTGAAATCTACTTTTACTTCTCTACATAGGTACCTAGGTATTTCAATGACAATATTTCTAAGCTCTTAGGTATCAAAGTACCAACTGGCTATGCATCATAACATAACATAACATAACTTCTATTTCTATTTTTAAGTACCTACCTACCTAAGGGCCTGTTTCCACCAAGGCTGAGTTAGGCTCCGAAGCGGAGACAAGAAGAGACATTTTTCAGCTAGTGTATCTCCACAGAACCTGTGCGAAGATGCGTAATGGCTAGACTGGAGCGGAGATGTGTGCTGACCAACTGTGTGCACCAATTTTATCTCGTTAAAGATTAAACGAACAACGAAAAACGAACGAACAAAGAGCCATAGGGTAAGCCTCTGTAATAGTTTCATTTCGTATAGTAAACTATACGAAACGGCAGAGATACGAAAACAGAGTTTGGTGGCCACTAAGAGCAACTTTGCATCTCTGCCGAAAATATAATAAAATACAACTTTTGTAATTCAAAGAAATTGAGAATATATAGTGTGAGTCGGGGTAGCGCCTTAACGCATTCACTGCCCAGTCCCGGCGGCGCGACACGCAGGGGCCAGGCGCGCCATCGTCGTCGTCTCACCAGTGAGCAACAGGAGGACATCTACGTCTGGAGCCATGAAAGTGTTTATAGCATGGTTTCAAAATAACGTCACAAATAAGAGTTCAAGATTATTTTAGTTGTTTTCAATCAGCTCTAACAGTTCTGTGCTCATCAACTTCCGCTTTGTGAATATTTTTTGGGCGTCGCCGTTCACCTACTGGAAAACTTTAGGTAATTTTCGAGCTGGAAGGTGCGTTGAGCAAAGAATATGCATGGAAATTATTCGAACTAAACATAAACTCACAATACATTTTATGGCTAAAATTTGTGCTAGGTAGATGATACCAACTTTATTAAAATGGAGTTCTTCATCAAGCTAGACCAATGAGAAAATAAAACTGAGCGATACCGACACAGAGGCCAGTGGCGGATTTACACATTTTCAAGGCTGTAAAGTTTTTGGCGCCCTTTACAATTGTCATTTCGTTGAAATTGCACGAGAAATGGTTTTTGGGTATATGATAATGTCTGAGCTAATCAAAGTTCAATCATGTACAATTAATAAAGCGGGGTAAAATAACTTACACAATGATGTACATTCGGTAAACATTAATAAAATAGTTGGTCATTATTAATATTGTCTTTTTCAATAAATTGATTCGTTGCAGATTATTTATTTTAATTTATGTGCTATGAAAATATTCATACAATCCACGAAACACTGAAAAATAACAGCACATAAAAAATTCAGTCCCCAAATTTGCCGCCCCATAAATCTTCCGCCCTAGGCTCAAGCCTACTCAGCCTGCTGGTAAATCCGTCACTGAGTCACTTGCTAAGAACTTTCAAAGAGACTAAACATCAAGTGTAAGGGGACTACAAAGTGCCAACTAATCATGGGTTAAATAATTAACCTGGGTTCAATGAAAAATAAAAACAGATGATTAAACGTCAGATGATTTATTCAACTACAACAAAAAGCATAACTTTTTATAACTAAATCAGTCTAAAAAATATTCTCCTGCGTTTAAACTACTAACTTGACTCAAATATACTATCTACGAAACGATATATTATTCTACTTGTGGTAGGTAACTGCTTTTATTGCTTGTTGACCTCGCATACTCGGCGTATAATAATATATTCTTTATTTCCAGACACGAGATCCATATAGTCTATCTATTTGTGGCATTGTACAGCTCATCATTATCAATCCAAACAATTTAACATATTTTTAGTTATAAGGTGGTTAGATACAACCCGATTCGATGTTTTGCCTCGAGTCGACTCTGGTATTAAATTTTTTATAAACAAAATTTAAATAACTTTATTCGTTAAAAGCACTCTAGTCTGGTGTTATCGCATAATTATATATAACATATGTGTTTGTGATTATTGCAAACACTTGTATTCACAAGTTTATACATAAAGCCGTAGATTTTACAACCAGCAGATGTAAGATTTCTAGTATTATTAGCTGTTATTTTCTTTGCTATTAAAATCTTAGAACCATTAAATAAAATATATACCATAACTGAGTAAAATAACATTCAAAAGATGATATAATCGTTGTGGAAGACATCGTTCAGTTTTAAAGTTAAAAGCTTTAGGTAGGTAGGTACATAATTTTGTAGGGTAAAATTTATACAGTATGATAATAAAAATGTATAAGTATACAAAATGTGGAAGCAATTTGGTTCAACTTGTACGTCTTCAAATAGTTACTGTTACTTGAACAATAAAACTTGCGAATTTAAAAAACACACGCAAACGACAATTTCATAAAATATCAAGAAACCTATACAAAAACTTTTGCATCAATACTGATTCAGTAACAATGATAAAATATTAAATTTGTGATAAAAACAACAATATGGCAACTAATAAACCACAGTACAATAAAATTTAACCAAGATTATATTGGTTAGAAATAAAACTCACAAGATTTCGAAATAATGTATAACAGTTTTGTAAATATAGGAACATTCTATTATATACAAATCTTTAATTGTGTTCAAATTGAGTTCGATGAAGGCACCGACTCACGAAAACTTTCAAAGTTAACTTTTAACAGAAGATATTTCGACAAAATATACTTTTAAAACAATGTACAATTATATTATATATTTATGCACATAATTTACTTCGTTATTGCTTTTACGGAGGCACTTATGACTTACATAATTAACTGTTAGAGACTTAATTTACATCATCATCTTGTTTTTTATTTATTGAAACGACCACGGAGCATTTAGCAACAATATAAATTTCATAGTACAAGACAGTACATGGACATTGTAAATAATAGCAATTTTAAGGAAAAACTTTTATTTTAACAAATAAATGCTTTGTGCAGCTTTGTTATCTTTATGCTATGTACATACCTACAATAACTTAAAAGTTTAAATGAAATAATGCAACTGAATTATGTAGGTACCTATCAAGGTAAGTGCACATTTAATTTAATTAAAAAACATTGTTAGGCTCAATTCACACCGGAATGGCAGCGGTCGGTAGAGGAACCAATTAAAACTTTACTCCTTTTTCAGAACCCGGTATCAGTGAATTGAACTTAAAGCCGAATTTTGACCATTCATTTATACTTTTAAGTCAAGTGGGTCCTTATATGTATTTCACCAGATTTGACACCTGTGTTTACGGTAAGACTTGCATTACTTTTTTGAACATAGTTCATTAAAACCAAATAGACCCAATTTCACGAACTTGTTAGTATACGCTGATATAATATCGATAAACAAAACCTAAAAAACATGCACTAAGAACATCCGAAATTTGTTACAAATATTCTCTTCATTTGGCTCTCACATTTTGGTTAAAAATACTTTGTAAAATATGTATATTCTTTGGTATCTATTTACAATCTAACAGGATATAAATAGATAATTGTTTAGCTGCGTTTAAGCAAATCGATCAAGGTATTCACTGCCTATGATCGATGGATAAAACAATTTTGGAGTTCATATAACTCGATTTTTACTTGCAATGACAGCAACTAGCAACAACAGAAAATTGTTCCTTGCAATGTCTATCTGACCGCATTGTATACCTATGTGCAGCGTCGTTTTTGTTATATATTTTAACAGTTACAGCAAATAATATCTTAGTAACACGAATTATTACAAGGTGACCAAGTTTATATCTAATCATGCTGACTGATGATTTTCATTGTGTTTTCACAAAATGAAAATCATTCGAAGTTAGAACAATCGGTTTGACGGTGGCGTAATAGATAGTAAAATTTGAGCTTTTGGAAAAATTTACTTACAATATGAATTAACTACTGAGATCCACAATCAACTGTAGATTACTTAATTTATTTCAAAGCTCTTAAAAATAGCTGCCATAAATTTTCATCTGGGGTCATACTCGGAAAAGGAAAATCGCAGTTTCGTTTTCGTTGTCGTGAAAAACCAACTCTTAAGTCGCTTGCATTTAAGATGAGCGTTTGCACGAAAACTAATCAGAAACTTCGATATCGTTTTAAGATCTAAGGGCCCTGTTTATTTTTAATGAATTAACCTTTTCCCAACAGTGGGACGGTACAGGCTAACTGTAATTGTAACATTAGGTAGGTAACCTTTTTCTGGTTAGATAAGACGAGTTTTCCACAGTCTACTATGAAATTACCTTAATTTTATTATTGTAAAATTTTCTTCTTTTAAACCTATCATTTGGAGAGCCCCTTATTTTTTTTTAAATGCGAGAAGCAGACTTTGGGCAGCCTATCTGTGAAATTCAGTGAAGTATCGTTTTTGTCAGCCTCCTCTATCTTGTGATTCGTTCATCTTAGAATGCCCTGAGACAATAATGCAGTGTTGCCAACTGTACCATCGTCTCAGTAGCTAGATAAAAGCAACGCGTCCACTGGGATGGAATCAGAGCGTATGCAGCGAAGAGGCGTCTGTCGCGCATCGGTATTTATAAATTCTCGAAGGGTGCGTCCTACTGCTTTCGATCCAGTGGACGCATAACTTTAAATACCTATTAAAGTAAAAATTTACCAGAATCATCATAAGCTTGCCTTTAACGTATTGGTTTTGATTGAAAAGTGCGTGTGCTCGCGTTTATGTTTCACTCAAGTACTAAATCTGGCTATTAAAGTGAATATCAAATAACTAGTAATTTAACAATTCACTATAGTACATTGTGGTGGCGGATTTTTTATTTAAATTCTTCCGGTATATTTTAACACAGTTCAGTCATAATTATATATATAGTAGGTAGTACCTTTGTTTTGTGGTGTGGTGGAGGTATGACTCCTTAACTTTTACTTACAAGAAAAAGATTTAAACTCTTACTTGTCAAAATCAGTAATCTTTTAGCAACAGCTAAGGGCTTGAAAAAACACTACTTAGGGCACATTGGAAGGGAATGGGAGGGAATATTCGAGTTTTTGATACAATATTGAATCTTTTAATATGTAAAATTGTATGAAAAATTTTAAAATGCATCGAATACCTTATCAAAGTCTTCCAAAATTCTCTTCTATCACATTTCAATGTGCCATGCACAACCCTTAGCCATTGCTTAAAGTTCAGGGGTTGAAAAGTAAGACGTACTTAACCTCTTACTTTTTTGAACCCCTTAAACTTTATACTACCTTTGCTCATTCAAAAAACTGTATAAAATTTAGTAAACTACAGATGATTGTGACTTACGCTATCGTAAAGTATGTTCCATTCTGTTGCTTTACACTTCAAAGGGAGTTTGTGATGTTTTGGAAGAGGCGCTTGCCCCACCATGTCTCGAGGTCGAAGGGCTTGAAGTCGTTGAGGACCGGGCTGGGTGCATCGTCTTGGAAATACAGGTTGTTTGGCGGGGCAGGTGAAGAGCTGCCGGAATCTGGAAATAAAGAGCGTTTTCTATTTTACAATTTATTGTTGACTATGATTGGAAAATCTGACGTTAAATAATGAAAGGTTAAGAAAATAGAACTTTAGAATGTAAATTTTTGAAAGTTTGTTAGAGATACGAAATAACGAAATAATCATTGAAAATTGAAAAAAATTGAAAATTGTTTATTTGTATAAAAATATTTTACATTACGTGCTAAACAGTTGGTAGGACATCCTTTTAAGTATATAAATATACTTGTGCCAGGATGTCCTGCTCCTCCATTCAAATACAACGAATAAACTAAATTAAAATATTATTTATATTAATGATTAAGCATGCAAATCTATATATATAAAAGAAAGTCGTGTTAGTTACACTATTTATAACTCAAGAACGGCTGAACCGATTTGGCTGAAAATTGGTGGGGAGGCAGCTTAGAACCAGGAGACGGACATAGGCTATGTTTTATCCCGGAATTACCACGGGAACGGGAACTACGCAGGCGAAGCCGCGGGCAGCAGCTAGTAACACATAAATCATTGTCATCGTCGTTTCATTAATTTAATGAAAGGTCAGATTTTCAAAAGTCTACTGTGGTAGCTACATTATTCCTGAGACAAAATTGAACATGCAAACCAAAGTCACTGGCAGAAACCAATTCAATTTTAATTGATTTGATTGATCAACTGAATCTAAGATTTCTGACTCTGTAGAGTGTAGAGGTATCATTTGCAGAGTCAGAGAGAGAAAGAAATAGAATAAAAAAAAATCCATACTAATAAATAAAATTATAAAAGTGAAAGTAAACCTTTCATGCCTAAACAGCTGAATGGATCTCAATGGAATTTGGCAGGGCATTAACAATAGGCTACTTGATAAGTACATGCGAAGCCTCAGGCAGAAGCTAGTAATTAATAAAATAATCTTAGTTGCATTGCTTATTTTTCTTATCAACATTATTATTGCCAAGTACAAACCATTCGGTATTCTTAGGTGTGAGATAAGTTCTTGAAAACAATGATTCAATCATTCAGTTGCATGTCATGATAAGAGTTTTCAACATACAGTTTTGAAAAGTTTTTAGACTAAGTATGAACCTGATTTTTTGATAGCACTTTAAATAGATTTCATAATCAAATAAAGAAAACTAATATGACAGTTAACAGATTATTTCTGCCTTGAGTCAATTTAAACGAATTGCCCTTACAATATGAATGTGCCCTTACAAAAATTATTCAGTCTTTGTCTTTTCAATAGAACACAAAGTGACAGTTTGTTTCCATGGCCAAACACACATGAATGGAGGCTCATTCAATGCTTTAACTAAACCTTTTTTTTTTGAGGGTGCTATTCAAATTATTAAAAGTTGAGGTTCCTATTCAAATTGGAAATAAAAGGGGCTTACCAGTTGTACTTGTTGGTGTAGAAGGCTCACTATCACCATAAGCAGACTGGGTCCACGCTTAAAAAAAATAGAAAAAAAAGGTTATAGGTACAGGTTGTGAGACAATTCATTTCTGAAATGGAACTGTGGTGGTGTTTAGTTGGAATTATGTACTTACTTTCACTTATAAACCTTATTATTTCTTCATGCTGTGGTGTTATAACATGATGCTGTATTCTTTGAACATGGACTGTCTTTTTGCCATTGGAATGAAAAGTAGGTTTAGGCATACTGAAACAAAAAAAATGAGCTATTGTAGAACCTCATAAAAAAATTATGGTTTTTATTTACAGTTCTACAAAACTTATGTCCAGCAAGTAAGTACTTAAAGTTGCTTCTCAGAGGTTATGTAAAACGGTGATGAAATATCATGAAGACTTCATGAAACTACTGTGATGTTAGTAGGCCAACGTACCTAACAATTTCTCCATTATCAGACTCCGAAGACTTTCTGTTATGATCTTTGCGACTGTCAAGTCTTTCCAAGTTCTGAGAGAGGCCTGTAAATCAAATAGATGCTCATAATTATATCCCATACGATCAGCCAGCGGCCTTGTAATTCATCGTTTTGCGGTTTGTGTAAACATACCTCGTCGAGTTTTAGCAACGATCTTGCTGGGCCCTTTAGAGACAGTGTACATTTTATAAATTTCTCTTAAAAACTAAAAAATAACGTAAAATTCACAGTACGGATTACGAGACAAACTACAACCAAAATCAAATTAAAATAAAAAAAACCAACGATGTCTGACTGACATGCATGACACACATGACATGTGAAATTAAAGACATACCACACACACGTCATGTGATGTGTCATGTTTGACATGTAACAATACATGTCAAGCAAATAAAGTCAATCGTGAAAGAAGAAGAGAGGAGGGAGTGATTTCTTCCGTCCACAGAAAAATGGAAGTTTCCATTCCATCCTGCCGCGCGCCGCCGCGCCGCCAAACCAAACCAAACTCACCAATTGCAATCCAGCGAGTAGGTAAGTACAGTGCGACGTGCGACCGAAAAGAGTAGAAAATAAATGAGGGCGCTGCTGTTGTTTAAATGGCAACACGAATACTACGACGCAAACGGTCTTGATCCTTGCGTTTAGCAATAAAATTTTGTTCAAAACGTGGATGTCAATAAGTACAAATCGATCAAGGAACGAAAATTTACTGTAAACTGGCAACTGCCAACTCTTTATGAATGTTGTTTGTAGACTAAATTAATTTACGAAAGGAATCTCATATTCTTAGTAGATATTATCGTAATCATTTATTCCTAAAAATAATAGATTTATTTTAATGATAATGTAATAAATAGCATTCATAATCAACAAATAGGTAGTAGGTACATGTTTTCTGATTGCGCTCAAATTGAAATCGTCCAACTGATAAGGGTCTTCCTTTTCTTTTTTTGCAGGAGTTTTGAATATTCTTTTGCTAGGCTAGTAGAACCTTGCATCTTCAATTCCTGGTACATAACGGATGCACTTAACTAAACAAATTTAAATTATACTGAAATGTAACGCAGGACCGTTATGTATGAGTGGCACATGGGTTTTGTTTGAGGTCAACAAATGGCAAAATCGAATGATGATGATGATGATGATGATTTTGTTTATAAAGACTTAAAATATTGAAGTGGACTATACTTTTTCCAATACAAACGGAAATAAACGGAAATAAAAATTAAAAATACCATGAACGCAACTTGCAAAAATCAACAAAAATAAAACTCAGGCAGTCAAATTCACAAGTTTAATCGTTTGAGAGAGGCAGATTTTACTACTTAAATATCATAGAATCAAGTATATATCATTATCAGTGATTTCGGAGGTTCTTTGATAATTGTCCGTAACATAGGGCCATAGCTTTCCCACTTGAAATTCGGCTAAAGCACGTATGAAAACTTTATCAATTACTTGTCTTGTTCCACTGCAATTAGTTTTTTACATGTTGGATTACACTAAACATTAAAACTAAACTTAAACTTTTTTTATGATTTAATGCATCACGAGGATGAAGCTTGGCCGTCCAGCATCTGGTTCAGCTCTAGCGACCCCAACCATGTCTTCAGCAAATCGCACGTGTGAGATGTAGATGTTAATGCCCTTGCCTTTGCAGTCCAGCAGCGTCTTATACATATCTTCCAACGCGCTTGTGAACAGTTTTGGGGATACCTATAACATCCCCCTGTCTCACTCCTCTGTGCAATTGGATGCGTTTAGACTGCTGGCCCTGTACTTGGATACTCATGGTCTTGCCGTGTGGTGCCGGCATAGAATTGCACCACCCCAACTCCTCCCGTGGGTATCGTAAGAAGCGACTAAGGGACACACGCACTGGGGGGCGGGAAGCAGCGCCTCCTGCAGAACAACTTCATCGAACTGCAAACCCCAACCCGCATGCCCAGCGTGGGGATTATAATGGGCATTATTTATTTTATAATGGCCGAAACCAGGACTGTTCTGGAATCCGTAGAGCGATGCCAAGTAGACTGTCGTTATATCGAGGTGCTGAGATGCCTCTACCTACCTATACTTAGATAGGTATAATTAAGCAGGTTAGGTACCTAGAAATAAGCTAACTACTTAGGTACCTAACTTACCTATCTACATGGCAGAAGTACCTACCTTCATTGTTAACACACACATTAACTCCCACGTACCTACCTACCTACATAGTCGCGTTGCATCTAACGGGACCGAATAAAGCGACCAGATCAGTCGCTGCACAACGGGATAACTAGGTAGGTACCTACTCTATTGTTTTAGGTATATTGAGTTTATGCACTGATTAATTTAATCTAATGAACAATACATAAGTACCTACCTACATAACTTACGCTACCACCATACCCCATACCGGACATTAACAGAAATTATTGTGCTCTACCCGCTATCTATGTATCTAGTTATCATGGCATTGGCATCATTTAATTATTAAATTATCTAAACAAGATCTGTCAAGTGCGAGTGTAACTCGCGCGCCGAGGGTTTCGAACGTTTGTCAACAAATAGTATGTGCCAAAAGTACCGGTTAGAGACTTCGCAATTTAACGAATACCTAAGAATAGTAGATTACATTTCAGATGGATCTCTCTGCATGCTTTGGTTAAAGTGGTTATGGTTAGGTACCTAATGGTAAATTTTTCGACTATTTTCAAAATATTTCAAAAAGTATGAAACCTACAAAAATTTCAAAAACTATTTCGAAATGTACAAACTGATACCTTTCATTTGATACCCCACATGACGCTGTAGGTATATTTTAAAATTTCGGCATCACAATTTGTGTGGAAATTTTTCATAAGTAACCTACCTATTAATTTTTCATTTATTTTTATTTATTTTTATTTATTTTACTTTAAATCTGTACAAGCGCACGAAATCTTTTATTATTTTAAATTTCAAGTTGATACGAGTAGCTGCAGTAGGTAGTTGCTGAGCTATTAAGGAGGAAAATAAGGACAGACAAAGCGAGACCATAAGGGTTTCGAAACCGATCTTCGATCTTTGAAACTCCAGCATCACTAAGAGCCTTCTATCACACATGCGGCGATTTGCGAGCGATTTCAAGGCGAGTGCACAGCGAGCTCGCTGCGTGCCCGCGGCGCGTCGTCGACGTCGTCGCTGCGGCGCGGCGGGGCGTGCCGCTGCGCGCTCGCCTGGCTTTGAAATCGCTCGCAAACCGCCAGTGCAAATTAGGTAGGTACAGTGAGGTTTATCGATAGGTTACCCCTGTTAAGTTTAGAAGTCAATTTCTGTTGTACATAATAGGTGAAGTAGGTGAAGCTATATTAAAAATGTTCGACAAATAAGAAACTACTTTAGGTATGTTTGAAAATGTGGCTGTGTTTGAAATGACTTCCACGATGCTTGTACCTACATAGATAAAACATTTAGTCATCTCTTGAACTATTATTCCCAATGGTTGGTAAATATTTATAAATTTAGTGTAGGTGACTTATGTATTGTTTCTTCACGAATTTCTTTATATTTATTTTATTTATTTATTTATTAAAGAAGATAGAAGTTTACAGTTTAGAACCAAATCACTCACTATCCTATGCTATTGACTAGGTATATATACATGTTATAACTTAAATATATTAAAAGACTTTTTACTAATACACATAATTTGTCGTGGAACATATCGACATGCTGGAACTCATGCACGAACTCATTCAGAAGTTGGAGTGCCCGAACCGTTGGTGCGTTATTTCCGTGCTTGGTTCGAAGGGCGATGCCACAGAACAAGCGGTGCCGCCTACGAGTACCCGCACGCACGTAGTTATTTGGTACATAGATATTGATTCCGCTTAGTACACTTGGATTATTTACTTTATTGTGTAATATAAGATAGTAATGGATTCCAAGTTGTAGCTTACGTCTTAGCTCCAAGGTATCCACACCAACCATTCCAGATACAAATAGAGATGGATAGAGATATGGATAGTAACCATGTTGCCTTTTATACAAGTATCTACAAAATTTACGCTGTATTCTTTCCAGCATCAATGTATATTTTGCTTCACGCGGGTCCCACACTATGGCGCTATACTCAAGCTTACTGCGGACAAAAGCCTGACGACCTCCGTGGCGCAGCGGGCGAAGGTCCGCCTGCGACGCAGGAGGTTGCGGGTTCGATTCCCGCCTCAGAACAAATTTGTGTACGATCTGCAGAAATTTGTTCCGTTGGTCTGGGTGTTTTCTATGTTTAATAAAAAATATCTATCTAAGTAGTGTATTGTATTAAGTATATCAGTTATCTAGTACCCATAACACAAGCTCTGCTTACCTTGGGGCTAGATAATGCTGTGTGAATTGTCCAGCATTATTAAAAAAAAAAAGCATTATATAACATGATGGACACGCTAGCGTCAAGAAACTGCGCAGAGGTTCTCCTGATAAACCCCAAGATTTTATTTGCATTCTTGCACAGGGAAATTATGTGCTTGCGAAAGTCAAGACGCGAGTCCATGACGAGCCCTAGATCACGAATCTCACAAACTCTCTCCAAGATCTCACCGTCTAACGTATACTGCGGTGCTAAAGGTTGTTGCAATCTAGAAAAGGTGATGAGCTTACACTTAGCGACATTGAAAGCCAGCCTGTTTGATCGACTCCAACTTACGACCGAATCTATGTCCTTTTGCAAAGCCATACACTCAGAGGCCTGACCAATCGAGAGGTAGAGCTTTAGATCATCAGCGAACATAAGACAGTCACATGCGTTAAGTACCTGGGGCAAGTCGTTTATCATGGCTAAGAAAAGAGTTGGGCCAAGTGTACTTCCCTGGCTCACCCCAGATCTTGTGTAGAATTCATCCGACTGATACTTAACCAGCTGCACATATTGCCTTCGATCTTTAAGGTAATCAGCGAAGAATTTTATCAGGTGGGGCGTGCAACCGAGCAAAGACAGCTTCTCTAATAGTATGTCGTTATCAACAACATCGAATACGCGCCTAAAATCAAGAAATACAGCGTCTACCTGCCTTCCCGCATCCATTTGCGTCGCCACATGGTCTACAAAAGTGATATGGTTATTGGTAGTCGTATATAGGTAATTTGTTTATTTATTTTATAATGTTTTGAAAACTCAAGCGTTGGTTGATGAAAGGAGTACTTACCTACAAATTTTTGCTCCGCTGTCCCGTATCAAACCAGAATTTGATATTATAATGATCATCTTCACTAGCCTTTATTCGCAAAGAAAATTACAGTAAAATAATAGAAATAAATTAGAATTTATTTACTATTGAAACAATTGAGCTAAATGCAGACTGTTTCAAGCAATCTACAGGTAGCTCAACTGATCCATATTAATACCAGTCGGAAGCGTCCCCAAGACGCATCAGCATTACCCCGCTGTATGGTAATGCTGATGCGCTGTGCCAGATACTGACCGACCAGCTCTCGGGTCACGCGTCGCTTCGACCAGACGCTCAGATAATTTTTAAAAACCCGAAGAGCCTCGGTTCCCCACGGACCTAGGGTCTCGACTCCAAGAGGTGCAAATGTGTAGGCTCTGTCGAGACCTGCATATTTGCGCTTCTTGAGATCTTCGGCCAAATCTGCCGCCGCGCCTGCCCTCACAGATGTCCTCGAAAGATGGGTAGGCGCAAGTGTGTCGACACATGTAGCGTCCCACACAATGGGCCTCCCCAACTCCCATGGGGCTCGTGTCATACCGTCGGGCCTTTTACCATCGTCACGTAATAGACCATTCAGTTCGAGAATAGCTGGTACGTTAGCGGTGACAAAGGCCCGCCGGATGATGTCGTTAAGGCTGGCGTGGCGAGATATCCGACCGGCGGCCCTAGTACATGATATTCCGTGATAACCAAGCTGTTCGATAACAGTACCGCACTAACATTGATGAGGCGCGCAACACCTTGCACCCAACCGAAGACATGTTGCGATACGGAAAGTTACGTGATCCAATAAAGTGCCAGTGTTATATGAAGGAAATTGTCAATTCACACAGAGGCCCATCCCATTGCCGTTGGGACAAAAGTGATTTTGGGGCAGCAGCATCGGGGCAAGCACTATGCCCAGCCATTCAAGCTTCGTCTAAAAATGAAATTTTCAATGACATTCCAGGCGGGACAAAACGAGAAGGCTTTGAAATTTTGTCAACTATAGAACTAGTGCTGTAGACAAGAACGCTGGCAGGGCTACACTTGAAATTTTGCGTATACCTAAGCCTCCCAATTTGACAGGCAGGGAGGCCTGCGACCATGCTGCATCTAAATCAATATTCAAAACCGATGATAAGGTATTCTTTATTATGTTGTCTTCTACTTATACTTCTAGACTAGTCTATTTCAGCAAGAGAGAATCCCTCCATGATAAATTTAAAATAAACATAATGTACCAACACATCTATACACACTATAATATTATAAATGCGAAAGTTTGGATGGATGGATAGATGGATGGATGGATGTTTGTTACCTCTTCACGCCAGAACTACTGAACAGGTAATTCTAATCCTGGAAACAAACATATGCTACTTTTTATCCCATAAATCAGTTCCCATGGCATAGAAATCACCTTTAAACGTTTCTATAGAAACAACGGGTGCGAAGCCGCGGGCATAAACTAGTGTCAATATATTTATGAAAACTTGTTGTACACTCATAGAAATATTAATCTACTATTCCCTAAAAATAGCGACATACAACCAGAAATAAGAATAAACTCGCTATGCCCACAACTAGGCTACACAAGATAAATATATAGTCATAATCATAATCATAATCATAATCATAATCATTTATTTGCCAGAATGTATGTACAAAAGTTCTTAAAATTATATAATGTCCATTTACAATCTACCCATTAAGGTGTGCAAAATTTATACATTATTGTCCACAATTTTAATAATTAAAGATTTATAATGTTAATTACTAGATTAAAAATTTAAAAAAGTCAAATTGATTTGAAAATTATGAGGAACAATAAAAACGAAAAAAGTAAGATTAATTTTTAAAATTCAAATAGTCTTTTACACTATAGAAACAATTATCTAAAAGCCAGTGTTTCAGTTTAGTTTTAAACAAGTTGAGCGGCAGTTCTTTAAGACTATTAGGCAATTTATTGTAGATAGTAATGGCATGATAGTAAGAGTTTCGCTTTACAAGCTCTATCCGACAAGGCGGGACGTATATTCTATTTTTGTGTCTTGTATGTCTAGTTAAGACTTCCGCGTGTGTTTTAAAATATTGAGGGTATTCTTTGACAAAGATACAGATGTCCCTGATGTACATGCAAGGTAACGGAAGGATCTTGAATCTCTTAAATAACGGCTTGCAACTATCCGTACTCCAAAGTCCACATATCGCACGCACGGATTTTTTCTGTGCCTTAAATGCTTTGTCAAAGTCAACCGAGTTTCCCCACATAATAAGGCCATAGGCCAAGGTTGACGATACGTAGCCATGGTACGCCGTAAGGGCCGCCTCGATTGATACGCGAAGTCTTAGGCACTTTATTGCGTAAACAAATTTGTCTATTTTGTTACAGACTAGATCTATATGTGCCTTCCAGTTTAGATGTTGGTCTATAATAATACCCAAGAATTTAACAGACTCGACTTCCGCTATAGGTGTCTTGTCATACTTAATATTATTAATTTCTTTCATCTGTCGATATGTCCCAAATTGTATTACGCTAGTCTTATTGAGATTAATGTTAAGGTTATTCTGATTAAGCCAGTCAATTGTTTTACAAAGTGCGTCAATAATATCTCTTTCGAACGTCAGTTTATTTTGTCCTCTAATAATAATGGTAGTGTCATCCGCAAATAATATGGTTTTATGTTTAGTGATGTTAGGAAGATCATTAATATATAGAAGAAATAGGAAAAGACCAAGAACGCTCCCTTGTGGAACTCCATATTTGCATGTCTTAAAAGTAGATCTCACACAAGTTTTGTTTGATTTAACAGTTTTTGTTATTTCGACGCATTGTTGGCGTGTTTCAAGGTAACTTTGCAACCAGTCGTTTGCCTTTCCTCTGATACCATACTTTTCTAACTTGAAAAGCAGCGTTTTGTGGTCTACAAAATCAAACGCTTTAGACATGTCTTAAAGCAGCGCCACCACTGGGACTTTGTCATTGATTGCCTCTGTCAAAATCTTGACTAGGTTGAAGCAAGCAAGCGTGGTAGTGCTGTTTTTCCTAAAGCCAAATTGATCTGAGTTTAACGTATTGTTATTGGTAGTAAACGACTGTAGCCTTGATAGAATAACCTTCTCGAATATCTTTGAAATTACAGGAATTAGTGTCACAGGTCTATAGTTATTCATATCAGTTTTTACACCTTTTTTGAAGAGTGGTTTTACGATAGAAAACTTTAGTTTATTTGGAAATACGCCTTCCTCAAAGGACATATTTATTATATGGCTAAGTGGTACGCAAATGAACCGGGCACAAAGTTTAATAAGTCTGGTATTAAGTCCGTCTATTCCAACCGAATTTGTAGTTAGATATTGATTTGAATTTGTATTTGAATTGACTGATTTGAATTTGTAGTAGTTGTTTGTATAGTATATAGTATCTTTTAAAGGGCAATGTATACCTACGCTTCTACAACAAAACTCCAAGTGAGTTGCAAAAATTATCATTAAATAAATTCAAACAAATTGTCAAACCCTTTCTAAAAAGGCTTACTACAAAATATCAGATTATCTAGAGGTGTCTAGAGGATAAAAAAGCTTGGGACGAGTTTTGCTCCAACTCGATAAATAACAACTAACATGCTAAAGGTTTCTTCGTCGCTTCTTTACTTTAGTCTATAGACCGAAGCGACAGAAATCAAAAATATCACATTATTTCCGTGTCAGTGTTTAGTTTTATAATTTGACCTTTTCTAAGTGTACATTTATTGTATTTATGGAAATAAGAGTTTTTGATTTGATTCGATATAATGAGTGCCATAGCGTCCTGGCTTGATGGACCAGAAGTGTGCTGTAGCCACACCAGGCTGCGCCGTTGTATGGAAACGTTTAATGGGAATGTCTATCCCATGGAAACCGATTTATTGGATAAAAAGTATGTTTTATTCCAGGCTTAGAACTACCTGTATGTAAAATTTTAGCTTGATTCTGTATTTCGGCGTGAAGAGGTAACAAACATACTTCTAAATTTTCGCGTTTATAATTTAGGGATGATTTATATTAGACCGGTCCGTGTCCAGGCCGGGCCGAGGCCGGGGCGGTAGCCGAAGAGCACGTTAGTGGACGGGCCCGGACGGGACACGGATCATGCACTGTTTATACTGGGTGTAACAAAAATGAAGGACCAAACTTTCAGGCGGGGTGTAGATTCGAACACTAAATTCAGCAAAAATATTAAAAAAAACCCGCCCTTTAGTTTTCGAAAAATTAAATAAATACGGAATTTTCACTACTTATTATTATTAATGCACGTGTTTATTTGGCATTAAACTACTTCATACAAAATGTATGTAGGTTAGGTAATGTTTCAAATCCGTATCCTGTCCGGGCTACGTACACGGCACGCCCCGGCCACGGTCCGGTCTAATAATATTAGACCGTCAACAATCACAATCCCAGTAAGGGAAGAATTATATTATAATTCTTCCCTTAGTGGGATTGTAATTGTTGTCGTTTGAAGCCACTCTCTACGTTCGTCTTGACTCTTTTCTTGACTGCTTGGCTACCTCGGGATTAGACGGCACTATGATCACAAAAAACAATTTCGCTCTACCTATCAAGCTCTCATGTTGAACAATCAGTAACTAGATACTACTGTTCATTAAAAAAATAACAACTGTCACTGGAATCAATCGACATTTTATTGATTTTATTGTATCGCATTGCGTGTCCATAGTGACCACCACGACTTAATTGCAAAGTTATTTCCACTTTAATTGCCTTGAGTGGAGTAGGCACTAAGCTTAGGGTGCCTATAATGAAAGATATAGGTAGGTACTTACCTACCTACGTATGTAAGTACCTACCTAATACTTTACTAGAGAGCTTGTTAAAAATCTTGCCATCATTTTCAACTGACCTGTTTTCGATTGAATCAGTTTTCCACCAACTTCTAAATTTCAATGAAAACTAGCACTAGACTCCGATTGCAAGTTTAGGTACCAGGGTAGGTCTTGGGAAAGTAGAACAGCTCACGTATTCCGTTTCCTGATTTGTTTACTCTGACAAATGCGATCAATCACTTCGGAACGAGGTTCATCCGTTTAAATTCAACTCTGGTTCACCAAACCACAATCGGCTTCCCGCCAAAAAGTGTGCTTACCGCGGAGTGCATGCTCAGTCGTCCAATCAGAGCCGTTCACGAATCACGCCTATGTGCGTTCGCGCGCGGTTATCAAAACCCGATAATAATATGATGCCTACAAGTGAAGCATTCGGTAAATAATAAAATCAATTGAATAAAACTAACAGCAGTCGATAGTCGTTTACAAACTGCTAGAGACCGCGGTTGCAAGCACATCGATGCAAATCGCGAGTGAAAACAATAATAAAGTACAATATTTTAAATAAAACGACCAAAACGCGACAGTATTCCGGTTTTCGCCTTGTTTCGAGGTCAGTGAAAAAAACTCGCAGGCAACAAGCTCTACATTATTGAATGGAGAATCCTGGATTTAGTTTTTGCACAAAGTACCTAATAGGTGGGTGACTTACTTATCTTATAATATATAATATTACACAACAATAAACCCACTATTTACAGCAAGGAAAAAGCATTTAAAACACACAAAGGAAAGGACCTTTCACTACAACAGATTCGAAAGTTCAGTTTGTTTCTATACCAACATAGAATCTTTGAAAGTGACTAAGAAAGTGTACCGGCGACATGGACTCGCACTTCGATTCACTTTCATTTGAGCCAGTTATGTTCAATCGTAAACTTACCTATATCTATTGATAAGATAAATTAACGTAGGTATTTATTTGACTATTGATTTGGGTGCCTCTACCATTTTAGGTACCTAAGTAAGCACTTACTATACAACACAAAAACACAAGAAAAAGAATTACAAAGCGACATTACATAAGAAAAGTACAATGGGCGGCCCTATCGCTTAGAAGCGATCTCTTCCAGGAAACCTATAGGAAAGAATTATTATTATTGATTTATGGACGAGCAGCTTAGAGCTGATTTGTCTATTCACAGTGCTTTTAAGGTTTTTCACTACCCTAGTTTGTCTCTTTTGTGGACAATTATGTGAATTAATTATTTTTTTATGTAAGTAGGTAGAGCTAAAATCATGGTTATTTTTGGATACTACGTATCTACATTCACGTAAAAGTATTAAAGGTACCTACCTAAAGGTACTTAAGCGTTAGAAAATAGGTAGGTAGGTGTGTACTTACCTGTTATTCAAACAGTTTGAAATTAAGTTATGTAAAGTGTTTTACAACTTTTTGCCTCCCAAATAAACTCGCATAAATTATTAAAAACTCATCATAAAGGCTAGATTACAATAACATTTAGTGGCAGCATAGATAATGGTGGATAACAAACATTTGGTAGGCAGTAGGTAGTGTTTATTTATATTTGTGTATGACGGTAGAGCCATATGGCTTTACCATCTATTCGGCTCTAGAATTCAACGTATTTCAATAGAGACAATTGAATGAAATCTTGATCAAAACTGATAACAATAAAAAAAAACATCAAGGTATCACTAAAAATAAAAATACAAAACACGTACCTATTGAATAAGGTTCGAATTCGATTACTAAAACGGACGATAGACGAATGAAGTGACGAATGAAATCTTTCAAAATCAAAAATAGTTTTGAACTGGCGATTTGCTATGATGATACCTGTGACGTAAAATCTTTACCACCAATTTCTCTTTGTTTACAAAATAAATTTAGGTTTCTAGTACTGAGTGTAGGCAATAAAATCGCGTTAGAAACCCTATTTATTACCATAATTACCCAGTTGCGATAGGATTCTAAAACAGGCGGTAGGCTCTTAATTATTGTTTTCTCAGCTTTGGTCAACTGACCCATTTTCGTGATTGAGGTGACCATGAGTCAACTAATCATCGCCAGCGCCATTTGTTTTAACCAACTTCTAAAGGAGGGTAATTGTTAGGTTAATTAAGTGGGACTAATTGCTAGTTTCAACTCATGGGTTTTATTTACTTATATCCACCTTCACACACATCTTCACGCCTTCCTTACTAATTTGCTTTTTTTATTTTATTTGTGCCTACATAATTTTCTTGTTTTTCTAGGTAATATTGGTGCCTATTTGATAAACAAGCAATACTTTTTTTAAAATGTTTTCTGATCAATCAAATGATTGTTTATTTTCATCACACTGAATAGATAGTTATACAGGGTTATTGGTAATTCACTGACACTGCGTGAACTGCAGGCTCTGCTCATCATACGTAGGAAAGGAACACATTCGTAAAAGACGCCATGTTTAAATTCTTAAGCTTGGTGTACCCCCTCCATCTAATAATAGTTAATTATAGGGTTTTTGTAAATAAACTTATAATCGGCTCTGCTCCGAATTAACAGTAGGTATGGGAAAGGGAGATCAGGCAAGTAATTAATGGGTTCTGGACAAAGGTGTTTTAACATTATTTATGGGAGGTGAAAATTTTAGGAATTTAGACCGTCTGAAGTCTTCAAAAAATATTTCGTGATGATTGGAAAAAAAACCTACAGTTCATGCACTGTCTGTAAATTACCAATAACACTGTATAAAAGAATAATGCAGGACAATTCACACAGCGTTATCTAGCCCCGAGTTTAGCAGAGACGGATGGATGTTAGTTACTTTTTCCAGCCAAATGTACTGATCTTAGTTAAATGTAAAAATTCAGAGCTGAAATACGCAAAGTTATGGACAAAAACTACAAACTACTATAAGTACCAAATAAATTAAACGATAAAATCATACTAATACATCGCGTGAGCGTATCGGAAGTGCAGTGTCCATGCATTTCCGATGTCATTAGTCAGATGCCAGATTTACTAATTGGACTGCACTTCGCAGTAGAACATTTGAAAATATAATTTATTTTTAATAAAGACTATGATATAGACTAGCTGCATTCTTACTACGTTGTCCTATTACCCGTTTCCCCGTAGGAATGAAGCATTTTCACGCGGTAAAAAGTAGCCTATGTTCATCAGGAATAATGTGGGCTTCTAATGGTAAAATAATTTTTCAAATCGGTCCAGTAGTTTCGGAGCCTATTCAATACAAACAAACAAACAAATCTTGCCTCTTTATAATATTAGTATAGACTAGCTTATGCTCGCGGCTTCGAACTAACTCTTATCTGGCTGTCAGTTACCTTTTCACGCATAAACTGCTGAACGGATCTTAATGAAATTTGGCAGGGTGTAGATGATATGGTATCGGAGGAATGGACATAGGCTACTTAAAAATCGCGTGCAAATCCGCGGGCAGCTAGCAATATTATAAATTCGAAAGTTACTCAGTCTGTCTGTTACCTTTTCACGCTTAAACGGCTGAACGGATCTTAATTGACGACCTCAGTGGCGCAGCGGGCGGAGGTCCGCCTGCGATGCAGGAGGTTGCGAGTTCGATTCCCGCCTCGAGACAAATGTTTGTACGATCTGCAGATATTTGTTCAGTGTTCTGGATATTTTCTATGTATAATAAAAAATATCTATCTATGTATTGTATTAAGTATGTCAGTTACCTAGTACCCAGAACACAAGCTCTGCTTAACTTTGGGCTAGATAATGCTGTGTGAATTGTCCATCATTATTTATTTATTTATTAATTAAATTTTACACGGAGGTAGACGCTATCCCAGTGACGGAGAAAAGCTACTTTTAATCCTGCTAAAATGCGTGTGAAGCCAGACACAGAAGCTAGTATATTTTTATTTCAGTGAAAGTATTTTCCACCCGCCTGTACCCGCATGTAGGTTACTATCACATTGCAATGCAATTCAAGTCAAGCACGCACACTTACGCAACGTAGCGGATGGAATCGATGGAAATGTGGAGTGTGGTCATTGATGCATTTATTTATTTTTGCTTATTTGTGCATGTACCTATACAGCTAAGGGATAAGTACCCATACTACGTGACCCATTTTTTACAATTTTTACCCTCCTCCCCTCCCGTTGATGACCGTAGTAGGTATATGAGTAGACCCCCCCTCTAGTTTCACGTAGAGAGAGATAATTTATTATACCCAAAAAAAAACACATTAATAGGTACAAGTACATAATTGCGGGTTCGATTCCCGCCTCTGAACAAATTTGTGTACGATCTACAGAAATTTGTTCCGTTGGTCTGGGTGTTTTCCATGTAATAAAAAAAAACTATCTATGTAGTGTATTGTATTAAGTATATCAGTTATCTAGTACCCATAATACAAGCTCTGCTTAGCTTGGGGCTAGATAATGCTGCGTGAATTGTCCAGCATTATTTATTTATTTATAATGAACCTATCAAGTAAATAAATCAGTTATCTAGTACCCATAACACCAGCTGCGCTTAGCTTCGGGCTATATGATGCTGTGTGGATTTTCCAGCATTATTTATAATTTATTTATAATATATTATTAATTTTACAGATTAAAATGCGAACCTGGATCCTGGTGCTGGCGACAGCTGTTCAGCTCGTCTGTTGCAATGAAGTGAACTCCGTCGACAGTTCTATTCCTATTGTCTATGAGTAAGTTCATGTTGTAGTCAATGGCTAATTAGAATAGAAGAACAGATATTAAAAAAAACTCTACGGCATAGGGTAGCTGTGTGGTGCCGGCTTAGAATTCACACCACCCCAATTATTCCCGCGGGTGTCGTAAGAGGCGACTAAGGGATATCCACCGGGGGCGGGCAGCAGCGCCGTAGAACAATTCTATCACCGAACTGCGATCCCCGACCCGCATGCTCAGCATGAGGATTATGGGCATTACCCCCCATGAGATAAAAGTCAATAAAGCGCTTATCAGGGTGAGGCCTGCGTCCAGCAGTGGACCAACAAAGGCTGATGAGGTGAGCTGGTGAGGAGGCAGAGTAAGCCGTGTCAGTCGTGGTGTAAGAATCTGCTGCTGCGCTGCGCCAGATACTCACCAGCTCTCGGGTCAAGCGTCGGTTCGACCAGACGCTCAGATAATTTTTTAAAAACCCGAAGAGCCTCGATACCTCACGAACCTAGGGTCTTGACTTCAAGGGGAGCAAATGTGTAGACTCTGTCGAGACCTGCATATTTGCGCCTCTTGAGATCCTCGGCCAAATCTGCCGCCGCGCCTGGCCTCACGGATGTCCTCGGAAGATGGGAAGGCGCAAGTGTGTCGACGCATGTAGCATACCACACAATGGGCCTCCCCAACTCCCATGGGACTAGTGTCATACCGACGGGCCTCTTACCATCGTCACGCAAAAGTTATTGAAATAAGCATTTTATTATTATTTTGGTAGGCTGGTTTCTTATTACTCGCGGTTTATGGTACCATACTATTATTTGAAGGTTCTTGGCGTATTTTCTTTAGCGCCAGTCGTGTGGAACCAATGATGACACGATTTAAACCATGAACAGTTCCTCATAGGTGACTCGGTATTTGTATGAATACCTAACAATCAACGCACAGGTATTTGTGTGATATGATAACTTGAAATGATTGTATGAACAATAGTCTAGCATGACCAAATAGATACTACTTGCCAATACAAATGGTTGTCTTTTAAACAAACATTATTGTGTCGAAACTGTTAGAAGCCACTTAATAAATAATATATCTAGATTGAAATTAGTGGCATTGTTCGAAATAGGCCACGACACAATCAAGAAAAGTTTATGAGTTGTACATACCTCACTCCTCAATGGAAAGACTTGTATTTTTATGTTGTTAACGAATGAATTCAAAACTACTGGACTGATTTAACTATATATACTTAGAGATGATGATATACTTTAGAAAGCTTCTTCCCGCAGCTTTGCTCGGTTTTTTCGGTATAAAAGAAGCCTATATTTTATTCCAGTTCTAGAAATTAACGTGTGCTAAATTTCAGCTGAATGGATATTCAGTAGTTTTGGCGATGTCTTCGCATAAACATTCACAATAATTCACAATAACTTCACAATAAATAGTGGCATCAACTAAAGCCTTTGTAATGTGCCCGCGGCTTCGCACGCTTTTTTTCTATGGAGACGGGACGGGAACTGATTTTTGGGATAAAAAGTAGTCTATGTTTGATGTCCAGGATTAGAATTTACTGTATGCAAAATTTCAGCCTGATCTGTCAGTAGTTTTGGCGGGAAGAGGTAACAAACATCCATCTATCCATCCATCCATACATCTAATCATCCAAACTTTCGCATTTATAATATACTAGCTTATGCCCGCGGCTTCGGACGCGTTGTTTCAATGGAAACGTTTAAAGGTAATTTCTATCCCACGGGAATAGCCTATGTTTGATTCCATGATTAGAATTTACTGTGTGCAAAATTTCAGCCCGATCCGTTTAGTAGTTTTGGCGTGAAGAGGTAACAAACATCCATCCATCCATCTATCCATCCATCCATTACATCTAAACATCCAAACTTTCGCATTTATAATATTAGTGTGATAAGACGGTACGTTTCTTCTTTCAGACAATTAAATCAGATGTTCACTTATTTTGGAAATCTATATTTAAGTTACGTAGGTTATTTATGTACCTACATTCTGTGGAAGCTTGAACAATACCGAAAATTCCAATTATAAGAGGTACACGTGCCTAAATAAGCCGATTGTCCTGTTTACTCGCATATAACTTTATTTGCTCATCAAAAATTTTAAACTAAATTTATAGGTAGGCAGGTAACGTAGCTGGGATGAAGATCTGCGAAAGACTGCAGATAGATGCTGGATGCGGCAAGTTGACAGACAGGGCGCTATGGCGCTCATTAGAGGAGGCCTATGTCCAGCAGTGTACTAATATAGGTTGATGATGATGATGATGATTGATTTATTTATTCCCCGAAAACGAATGCAAAGCCGCGGGCAGAAGCTATTTGAATAATATGAATTTTGACATTCGTTCGACTATGCTGATTCCATCAATGTGAAAAGTATTTTTCTCAGAAGCTAAAGCTTGATACATGGATTTCAAGTAAATGTCTTAGATTCATACATAACGGAAGGAAAAAAGATGGAACAAACAAAAAAGTCATAGTTTCAAGTTTATTCCCTATTTCAGACCAACATGGACGTACAGATGCGAGCAAAGCACCATCACTGGCAGCAGCAGTTGCATCAGATCAGAGGTCCCTCAACCTGTCACCACGAGGAACCCTGTCACCACATTCGCAAGTCTGGACGTCTGCCGCACGGTTTGTGGCCGCTTCGGTGGACTCTGGCCAAAACCGGTCACAGCTGCGCTCAGCACACATACCGTGAAGATACATCCTAACTATCTCAGGTGAGTTTCAACAGGGGCTCTCACCTCATCTCACCAGCCTTTATTGGTCCACTGTTGGACGCAGACCCCACCCCTGATAAGCGCCTTATTGGCTATTATCTCTTGGGGGTAGTGCCCATAATCATCACGCTGGGCTTGCGGGTTGGGGATCGCAGTTCAGTGGTAGAATTGTTCTGCAGGGGCGCTGCTGCCCGCCCCTAGTTAGTGTAGTTAGCTTAGTGTCTAGTTTTAGATAGTTGTAATTAACAACGAATGTATGTATTTGTGATGATTTTTATGGGACGGTGTGGTCGCAAAGCGACAAAGGCCTTCGTTAAAAAAAAAAAAAAAACCTTTAAAATTTAAAGGATAAAGGATATTGTACTATTTTATAATACAATGCTATTGAGTATCTGGCACAGCATTGGCATACAGCGCACTATGGAATAATTAGGTCAATTTCGGATCAAAAATCTATAACTTCATGAATTTTAATCATACCTGATGAAATTTGGTACAGATATAATAATGTATAGAGATTCAAATGGTATATAAGTTTAAGTGATTTCTCATACACGTATGATAATTATATAATGTATACAGAATAAAAAGAAAAAAAAAAACGGAGAAATACGGAAAAAATAAGTGTGTAAATAATTTATTTAATGTTAAATAGAACTTTTTATTTACCAAAAAAGTTAAAACTAAGGTTTATTACAATAAGCCATGGCCAAAAAAAAACATTTTCTGGCATGATGTAGTCGCATGTTTCTGTAGTCTTTGACCTTTGTTGCGCGACTCTTGTGCATCTTCCGATAGCTGTCCAATAGGAAGAACTGCGAAATATTTGAAAATATTTTCTCCGTGTAAAAGTATCTTGTGGACTGAAGATGGCATGTAATACCAATTATATTCATTAACATATCGCTCATTTGCGAGAAGAACGGGTTATGAGCTTTAGGTATCGTTTTGGAATAACACTATATCAAAATCCGCCGTATCGCGCTCTACTTGCTACAAAAACGCGATATTTCTAGCGCCTAAATTGACCTTGGTATGATGGAAAGAGACGACAAGACGCGTTCTAGCTCCCTCCTTTACATCGATGAAGTTCGTTTCAACATCGGTACATGTCAGTGGATTCCGTGCGCGCGACGAGTGAGGTGCTGTTCAATTGCAACAAGAACGTGACATGGTCAGCGTGTCACGTTGTTGACGGAAAGGTACGTGCATTATTTGGGTTTTTACATGTTACTAAAGCGTGATATCATGGTTGGAACCACTTTAGCTGTAAAATAAAATTTCACTGTATAAATTTTTAGGCTACCTAGTCACGTTTTTCTCGCAAAAAACATATATTTATTCGGAATAAAAAGGTATGTACCGTTTTAGATGGTGAATCAAATCTCTAAAGGTTTAAGCTTTTATGGATTATTAACTCGTATCTCGTTGTTGTCGTAAAGTGTGTATACATTTAGTCGTGATAGAATAAGTTGTTGCATTACAGATGACGACACATTTTTAAACTCCCACCTTATTTTTTCAGATGGAGTCACGATCGCGATCCAAGAAGATTTTGGATCTTCTTGCTAAAACACCTCCACTAAAACTAAAACCACCTAAACACGCAAATGACCAAATAAGTATGAACTGTTGTTTATTTAAAACTAGTTTCTGCCCGCGGCTTAGAACGCGTTTTTAAGAATATTTCTATCCCATGGGAACTGATTTATGGACTATAAATGCCTATGTTTTAGAACTACCTGTATGCAATTTTCAGCCCGTTATGTTCAGATGTTTTGTCGTGAAGAGGTAACAAAAATCCATCCAAACATCTATGTATAATAAACATCCACACTTTCGCAATTATAATAGTAGCAGGAATAATGTGTGAATTATATTTATTTAAATCGAAATAACAATTGGTCAATCGAATTAATTAAATTTTTACTTATTAGAATGCTCCACGTAAAAAAAGCCTCTGATTGTACCAAGCGTCGTCATGATTCCACTAGTTCAAGCTCGTCAAGCTTCTCAAGCAGCAGCTCTTCTTCGTCGGGACCGTCTTTTTATGAAGGTAACAAATAACAATATTTTTTCAAGATACGAGTCGGTACTCAATGTATGTATTTATTGTTGTATAAGTTAGGTATTTACTTTTATTCTTGTGCTGTAATAGATATAAATAATACGTACAAATTCTAAAATAAAAAATCTCATGTTATAGATACTGATGATTCTGTGAAAGACCCAGATTTTTCAAGAGGGCGACTGCCATAAAAAAAAGAAGGGAGATAGATGTGGAAGTTAAAAAACTGTACAACACAAAACCTTCCATATCCGGGAAAAAACGGACCTCATGGAACTGGTTAATAAAAACCTCATTCCCCGATATTATAAAACTTTGTACGAATCTCTTTAAATTAAAAAAAAAAACATTTTAAAGATTCCTTAAATGTGCATGTTTCTTAGTATTTTTATTACAATTGTTATTTTATAATAGAACATTGTGCTGTGAAAAATATTAATTAGTTACTTTCTCTAATATGTTTAGCGTAATAAGTGTAAATGTTAAGTGCCATGCCATTGTTAATCTTATAGTAGAACTATTGAAAATAACTGTGATTATTTTTGCTAAGATGTTTTTATTATTTACTGGTAAGTAAACGATGATTACGATGTTAAGTATTGGATAGTCACAATTGTTTGTATTAGGTAAGAAGTGTGCCATGCAAAAGAAAGACTTAATTATTGTCGGGACTGATAAAATTAGTACAAAAGTATTTTATGTAATTTAATTATAGTCGAGACTGTTTAAAATAGTACAAAAAGTAATTTATGTTTTATAATTATGGTCGAGACTGATTAAAATAGTACAAAAAGTATAACTTCCTTTTCGTAGCTCAACATAATGTAACGGTGTTTTAGTAATGTTTCTTTTATAATTACATACATTTTGACTGCAAAAGCGTGTTTTAATTCGATATTTCGTTAGTTTCACAAAAATATTACCATATAAAACGTGACACGTCTGTATATCCAATGAAAAAAAATATATTTTGCTAGAAAAACGTAACAACTGCTGCCATTTTTAAAAATAAACGTGGTATTTTAGTGAAAACGGATGGGGATACCAGCTCATAATCAGTTTTTCGAAAATAGAATTGTTGGCGCACCTCTATCGCCAATAAAAAGTTGAGAAAGCGCAATAGGAACGAAAATATACGGAATTGAAAACTTCAAAGCCGTTTTCTGAACAATCACGTTTTCTGCCTTGTCACGTTCTTGTCGCAGATGAGCGATATATTCTAGCAGTTTCCATTGCGTATTCGCCAATTTTTTTGGAGTCGATCATCATTCCTGAAGAAAGAACTTGTAAAATAATGTAGAGGCGTTTTATTAATGTTTCATCCACACCTGTTATTTTCGCAGAGCATGTGCTGTTATAGAAAAATCTTCGTGCGGTGCGGTATTCCCATCGTTAGTGTTCCCTTCTTTTTCCTTTTCTTGTTTTATTCTGAGCAGTCTCCATAAGCTACGCACGGTCTTCCTCGTTGGCCAGATGTTGACGGTGTAGAATATTGATCCGACGGTGTAGATATGAGTCCGGTAAAGTCACCGAATACCCTGAGTTCAACCAAGTGCTATTCTTCTTTTTTCCGAAATGCCCATAGCCCAGCGCTTGTTAAAAGTAGGAAAAATGTGCCTTCGTTTGTCACTTATTATAAAAAACAGGTTGTTTCCAGATTCCAGGGTTCTGCCACCCTCGATGTAGGGAAGTATGAAATCTCTTTTAGTACAGCTGAATGAAGACATTTTAGAACTTCCAACAATTTGTTTTTTTTTTTTTGCGTAGATGAGCTTTACTTCACTTGAAGTAACACTAATGTGAATGGCTGGAACAATTTTTACCTCCCAATACTGAATGGGTACCTACATCATTATTATCACTTACATTCTCACGCAAAATGAACGATAAAAAAATACAGATTAAATTTCCATACTGTTCATGTAAACCACGAAAGATAACAAATTTCCTGCTCCGAATTTTATCACATTTTTTCCCATAACTTCTAAAACCGCAAAAAACCGCAGCTGATTTTTTTTGCTTAATGTGTACGAATAGTTATACTATAAATATCCCCTTCGCAGGGGATTATATCAGAGGATTATTGGTATAAGCCTTAAATATAAAAAGCAGCGCGTGGGCAGATGTCAGACAGTGAAAAACTTCAACGAAAAAAAAAATCGTGAAACGTTGTTACCAATAACTCAATAATATTAAAATAATATAAAAATTAAATAGCTGTTTCGTAAAATAAATGCAACAACCTTTTCAAAAATGTAATACAACATAAAACAATAAAAAAAGTGTGATATTTATAAAAACCATTTTAATATGCTCTTGTTCTACGATATTCCATATCGTATATATCCATATCATGCAGCGGGGCAATGCAACCAGCGTCTTGGGGACGCTTCCGATCCGACTGGTTTTTATATGGATCAATTGAGCTACCTGTAGAATGTTCGCAACAGTCTGCAGTTATCTCAATTGTTACCACTGTAAATACTAGTTCTAATTTGTTTCTATTATTTGATTGTAATTTTCTTTGAACAAACAAAACAAACCAATGAAGTCTTGTAGTTACTAAGGTATTCATTTC
The DNA here is from genome assembly GCA_949316285.1 of Eupithecia subumbrata. Classification (NCBI taxonomy): domain Eukaryota; kingdom Metazoa; phylum Arthropoda; class Insecta; order Lepidoptera; family Geometridae; genus Eupithecia; species Eupithecia subumbrata. The sequence continues at coordinate 24,972,416 of OX438646.1, read as the reverse complement.
ATTGTTTCTAACGCCCTCGGAGGCATTGCGGTAGAGCACACTCATAAAACAAAGAAGTAATTCAAAAAAGTATTGTGTTCAAATGCATGTTTATCACGTAGCTAGGTTACATTTAACTATTGGAAAATGCGTGGGTAAAATAGATAAACTGTACTAGTTCCAGTCTTTATCGGATGACCTAGGTAATTGTGGTAAATAAAGTGAGCGAAATCACTGCTATTTGATGATAACAAGTTTGTATTTTGTTGCTTTTGAAGACATCATGGAACAAGGGTGCCAAAGTCCTTTAGGTCTACTATGATATTTGGTTAGGTTAGGATATGTAATAAATAATGCTGGATATTTCACACAGCATTATCTAGCCCCAAGCTAAGCAGAGCTTGTGTTATGGGTACTAGATAACTGATATACTTAATACAATACACTACATAGATAGATATTTTTTATTATGCATAGAAAACCAGACCAACGGAACAAATTTCTGCAGATCGTACACAAATTTGTACCGAGGCGGGAATCGAACCCGCAACCTCCTGCGTCGCAGGCGGACCTTCGCCCGCTGCGCCACTGAGGTCGTCAATATGTTTTGTATTAAATTATGTAGTAGTCTATTTAATAACTAGTTTAAAATTAAATCTCATTATACTCTGTTTGAGCACATGTACCCAGTTTTACAACTTTGTCTCTCTCCCAATAAGGTTTGCTGAAAGAGAACTCTTTTTAGGCTTAAGCTCGCCTTTGTCATTATTTTTCCTGTTAAATGATTTACTTGTATATTGTGCAATAAAGAATTCTGAAATTATTTATTTCACCATAGAGACAACAGAACTACTTAAATTAAAAATATATATATATATAAATATTTACTTGCAGACCCATAAATTGATAGCCTAAGCCGTTGCACTATATAACTCAATACAATAGAACAACACTTTCACTATAAAAATAACACAGTTTCGACCACGTTGATAACGTAACGTACCTATATGTATAGTGATCAAAAACCTACATCACAAAAGTTAGGTACATAAATATAATAAACTGTATTCTGGGATCCTATATATTTTATGCCAAAAAAGACTACAGGAATGAAAACTTAACAAAAACCGTTTTTAGGGTTTTGATGATCGAAGATCGGTTTCAAAACCCTTATGGTCTCGCTTTGTCTGTCCTTTTTTCCCTCCTTAGTAACTCAAAAACTACTGCAGCTATCAACTTGAAATTTAAAATAATAATACATTTCGTGCGCCTGTACAGATTTAGAGAAACATAAATGAAAATAAATGAAAAATGAAAATGAATATTTTCCATACAAATTGTGATGCCGAAATTTTAAAAGATACCTACAGAGTCTTATGGGGTATCAAATTAAAGGTATCATTTTGTACATTTCAAAATATTTTTTGAAATTTTTGTAGGTTTCATACTTTTTAAAATATTTCGAAAAAAGTCGAAAAAATACCCATTCCCCCCTTCCCTATCTCCGAAGATTGCAGAGCGATCCATGTAAAATGTATGGAGCGTTTATAGACATAGATCTATATTTTACAGGAAAAATATAGAGAAGTTTGAAAAAAGAACACTTTTTGAAAAATGGTCAAAAAGGGGGGAAATAATTTTCAAAAGGGGAGGCTACCTCACCGAGTGGGGTATCAAATGAAAGGTATCGGTTTGAACATTTCAAAACAGTTTTTAAAATTTTTGTAGGTTTCATAGTTTTTGAAATATTTTGAAAAAAGTCGAAAAAATACCCATTCCCCCCCCCTATCTCCGAAGTTTGCAGAGCGATTCGTTTAAAATGTATGGAGCGTTTGTAGATATGGATCTATATTTTACAGGAAAAATATAGAGAAGTCTGTAAAAAGAACACTTTTTGAAAAATGGTCAAAAAGGAATAATTTTCAAAAGGGGGGATACCCCACCGAGTGGGGTATCAAATGAAAGGTATCGGTTTGGACATTTCAAACCAGTTTTTCAAATTTCTGTAACTTTCATACTTTTTGAAATATTTCGAAAAAAGTCGAAAAATTTACCATTACCCACCTTAAACCGAACCACCCATTTAACCGAAGCATGCAGAGAGATCCATCTGAAATGTAGGTTGGTACCTACTATTCTTAGGTATTCATTAAACTGTGAAGTCTGTAACCGGTACTTTTGGTACATATTTGTTGACAAACGTTCAAAACCCTCGGCGCGCGAGTTCACTCGCACTTGACGGATCTTGTTTTATCATTATTTTAAACATTACAAATAGGTACTTTTAAATGATCTGAACAAATTATTATTAGTACCTACTATTTAATTTTAAACATCTTTTTATGAAAAATAATTAAGCACAATTATTAAATAAAAATTAGAAACAATAGCCGCTCCATCCATCAACTTATAAAAAATAAATATGAAACTGATTTCTAAAAGGATATGGCTAATATCACAACAGAAGCACTTTGAGTTGAAAATTTGAAGTGTGACTTCCCAGAACAAGGGTTATAATATGGCAGCGTTATTATCAACCGAAACTGAGTGCAGTTTTACTTTTTTATTTATTTATTTAAACATTATCTACGGAAAACTGCACAAATATTTGCATTTACGAATGAGGCTCGGCACCAATGTTCTCAATCATCGCATCATCCTTGAGTGTTTTTACAAAGTATGTAATAATAACCGACCGCACTATTCTCGTCATAAAATGATTAATGTCATTACATAGGTAGATTCTGTATAGTTAGTAACAATAAAAATATAAAAAATGCGGTATTTAGGAATTTTAAATTGAGTTTTAATTGGTTATTTCATTACACAGGTACATTTTGCTATTCGCCTCGCCTCGCATAGAGCTAATTCTTTCCACGTTAAAATTTTATAGTCTTTTTATGTATGTCCCGAAGTAGGTTTGTTGTATTGGTAATGCCTAATGAAATTATCAGAAATTCTGAGTTAAAGATGCGCGACTGCGAATGGTCTGGCTAGGCTAGTCGAATGATCTACAACTACTAATTTACAAATTCGACTTGAATATTAGTAATATACTTATCTTCAAAGTCGAATGACAGCTACTAATTAGTAATTACTAAATGCCTCTACGAATTGATCGAGTCGTCGAATAACGAATTGAGTTCGACTGCCCGACTCGGGAAATCGCCATTACTAAACAAATTAGTAACTAGTATGGTTAGTAATAGCGAGAGGGGTCGAATAACGAATTGAGTTCGACTGCCCGACTCGAGCGGCTGCCATTACTAATATATAGTTACTATTTTGGTTAGTAATGGCGAGTCGGGCAGTCGACGCAAAATCAATTCTTTATTCGACGCCACTCGCCATTACTAACCAAATTAGTTACTAATTTGCCCTAGTCATTCGAATGGTTCGAATGATTTGTGAAGTCGAATAATTCGAATGAAATCATTCACAGTCGCGCATCTTTATTCAGATTCACTAGCTTCTGCCCGCGGTTTCGCACGCTCTTTTCAAGCCTATGTCCGTCCGAGTTGTTTGTTTACCTCCTTGCCAAATTTCATTAAGATCCCTTCAGCCGTTTAGGCGTGAAAAGGTAACAGACAGACAGACAAACAGAGTCATAGTGGTTTTACACTTGCAGTGCGTTATCTATCTGGGTATGAAGTCTCGCTCAGTTTGCATAGTGTAGAAAGAGATGCCCTCTATTTTAACGCAGAAAGACCGCTGTTAGACAAAATAGCGCTCTGTCGGAGAAGTAAAAGCTGAAATCAACTTAACAGCGTTGCAATTAGAATCTTAAATGATTTTTTTCCAGGCCCAGATATATAAGCCAGAAAACGTAAACGCATTTACATTTACATACGCATACATTTGCCTTACATACGCCGCTTTTATAATATTAGCACAGCCTACCTATATGCATACAGTCATTCCACGAAGACGTTTTGACAGGGCTATCGTGCGGGGGCCAAGGGACGGATGGGGGGGGGAGGACGCTCCCGAGTGAGCGTCCCTCCCCATCCCGTCCTTTGCCCCCCGCACGATTGCTCTGTTAAAACCGCGTCAAAATGCCTTCGTCGAACGACTGTATGGATATAGGTAGGCTGTGATATTAGTACGGATTCGGGCTCTACATAGTTATTCGATTCCATGGTAAAAATATTTTCAATTATCCACTTAATATAACTGATGCACCTACCTATCGCCAAGCAAGACCATCTGAAGCCATCTATAGAAAAAATGGAGGTAAATCACACTAACATTATAAACGCGAAAGTTTGGATGGATGGATGTTTGTTTCCTCTTCACGCCAAAACTACAGAACGGATCGGGCTGAAATTTTGCATACAGGTAATTCTAAATCTGGAATCAAACACACGCTACTTTTATCCCATAAATCAGTTCCAATGGGATAGAAATCACCTTTTAACGATTCTATAGAAACAACGCGTGCGAAGACGCGGGAATTAACTAGTAGGTATATAATGTCATGACCAGAATTAAAATAATAATAGGTAAGCCTTGTCAGTAGTTCTATTGTTAACCACCTGTGTTTGCAGAGGTATATGTTTCTCAGTAGGTTGATTGCATGGTTCTTGGATGGCTCTAGGTAGAGTATGGTTTGAAAATTGAATTTATAGTTGTTAATTCTTTGTTATCACTTCTCTTGCGCTTTAACAACAACCTCACCGTGGGGCTCATTTTTTCAATAATTTAGTTTTTTTTTGTAATACAGTTTTTTATAACCCAAAGATAGTTGTATACCTACCTAACGTAGTCATAGGATATTTGTTATAACCCTATGATAACCTCCAGCTTCTTTGTTTAGTTTATTTGTTCAAAAACAATTTACATCGTATATGAATATAAGGTATAAATACTTAATTAAATTAAATTAATAGCATGCAATTATCCATACTCTAATTTGGTCCTAAAATAATAATTACTTACATTTGATAAACTCATCAACGTAAATGTAAAAACACACCTTCTGCAAAAGATAATGAAGTAAAAGATTAATGCTTCTAGATATTTATTAAGTTATACATAAATATTAAGACAACCATTTTGTGAGTCGAAATGTCAATTGTTTGTAATAATAATTATATGGAGAATCTTTGGTTAAATTTACCTTATTCAATCCATTAAATTTACCTTGTTATAGTTGTAATGTAATATTACGTCATGATTAAACAAACGATGTTTCGATTAGGAAGAACGTTACAAACGATCTGGAATTATAATGGTCTCTAAACAAGAGGTAATCGTCATTTGAAACACATCATCATTGACTCAAAAACACAAGTTATAAAACAAAACTGTAAAATAAATATAAACAACGCTGGACAATCCACACATCGTCTAGCCCCAAATTGAACAGACCTTATGTTAAAGGTTAACTGAATACAAAAATATCTAGGCTCAATTTAGCCAATTTTTTTTTAGCTATTGGTCGTTTCTTAGTGTTTTGTAAATCTTCCCAAAAAATAGCAAAACTGCTTGCAGTTCTGAAGTGAAAGAACTCTACCATTATTTCCGTAGTTGTTGACGACACTCTTTGTCCAGAGATCATTAAAATCCCAGATCGCTACGTATTTCGACGTAGGCGCAGGGCCATGGAATACTCAACAGTACCTGTACTATGACGCAAGTGTCACATGGTGGCTAAGAATAGACAGACGAACGGGAGACACCTGCGATGTACTACGGTACTATGAATAGGTCGCAGGGCTTAGAACAAGAACTGTGGAGTGCTATTTTTGGTTTTGTGTTTCAGTCTATCCAATCGATACAAGTTGCTGCAAGTAGGTTTATGTATTGCTTCACCATACAGTTCGATTGCAGCGGCTGTCTATGCGAAACAGTAGAGATTTTCATTCCTACCAGTGCTTGAAGCACAGGGTTTCATCTCTAGAGTACAATAGAAAAAATTACGTCACTCTGTCATCGAATGCGTAAATTATTTGAAATTTATTCCTTTATGTGTAGTCTCAGAAGTCCGGTTACAATTAAGTCAACCAGACTACTGAGTCGCTCGATGTACCAGTAGTCCAATTAAGCAACTGGACTACTGATAAGTTTTTTGCAACTGTTAGTTTGGTGTTGATGATACATTGCAGGCTTTTGTACTTATCGAAATATTTTCTTTTGAACTTCAATAATGTACCTAAGCAATGTATGTGTTGGGTTGTTGTGGTTGTCCGTGTTGGGGCCACCCCAAAATTACGTTACACAAAATTCATGATTTTTGGACCCCTTCCCCATCCTTGTCACAGCTGGTCACTATTGTGATACTATCCCCCCTCCCCCCGTCCTGCCCCTAGAGCGACGTCACATATTTTGCAATATTACACCGATAAATTATTAAATTAAAAGAGTTATGGCCTCTCCTATCCCCTTTCACACAATGTCTTACTTTTTCGACCCCTCCCCTCGTTTTAAGTGTAAGGTATTTTTTTTTCTAAATTTGCGCATGCATTTGGGCCGAAATATTGATAAGCTCAAAATCATGGTTTAATATCATAACCATGACGGTTTAAAAGTTATATTCCTCTTGTATATAGGTGATGTCATCATCATCATCATCATCATCAGCCTATATTAGCCACTGCTGTACATAGGCTTCCCCTAATGAGGTGATGTCAAACTCAATGGTAAAGGCCTATATTTCATTTTAGAAGGGCTTTCTCTAACGGTACCTTGCATTATTTTCCTGTGCGAAGTCCAAGAGTTTGACTCTACCATGGTAGGTGCGTATCTAATATTAGAAATTGTTACTGTTTTAACACAAAAGATATTTTGATCGTTAAGATTAGATTACAATCAGAATGAGCTTATTTAGCTTTTATTATGATTTTTGTGTGTACATGCTAAATTAAATAGCAAATGCGATATGGGAATTGAATTCAATTATAGACAGTGTTTGTTCATTTCAAAGTAGATACGCAATCGTCATGGCTTTTTAACAGACTTCAAAAAAAGGAGGAGGTGCTATGTTCAGCTGTATGTATGTTCTTTATGTGTGTTCGTAGTTTACTCCGTCATTTGTGGCGATTTTGATGATTATTGTGCTATTGTATAGAACAGCCCCCTCAAAAATCGCAAAACGCAAGATGTAGCTGTTTGTAAGATGGCATTCGTCGTAATACAAAATGTTCCGTTAATAATCGCAAAATCGCAGGACGCAGAAACGCGCCGGACAACTTCTATCGCGTTGGTAAAATCGCAGCAGTGAGTAAGATCGTACTTATGCGTCTTAGTACAAAACGTACTGCAAACAAATATCGCAACAAATCGCGCAATACAAGACGCGCTTCAAAATCGCGGCTGTGGGGCTAGAGGCTGAAATTGGTTAGAAAAAAATCGACTTCAAATCCCTTTTGCGGGACAGATGCTAATCCCTCCCATTTTTACGGGATTTGCTCGAAATTATTTCTGTATAGTAGTAAGTAAAGAATCATTAAAATCGATAGACACAGAGAAATCGATGAACCTAAAAGAACAATAAAAATATACATACAGCCAAACCTGGAACTTCCTTTATTCAAATACCTACGGTTAAAAACGAAATAGCCAGAGAATCCCATCGAATTGTGTTCGCAATTCAACAACAATAAGTATTGCAGTAACATCCTCTTTTTGTCAGATTATTCCGAGTGTGGGAGTCGGTACAAGGTCAACGACTTTGTAATGATACTCGACAATAAATGAGAAATATTGTTATGCTAGAATACCTACCTACTCATTAAATTATAGTTTATGTCATCATTATCATCAACAGACATTACCAGATTTACCAGTCCACTGCTGGACATAGTTTTCCACTAGGTAAGCGCCTTGAATCAAAATAAGTCTGACAATTCAGTAGATCCGGCGCTTATGTGTTTAAAACGATGATATGTCATCTTTATCATCAACAGCCATTACCAGATTTACCAGTCCACTACTGGACATAGGTCACTAGATAAGCGCCTTGAAACAAAATAAGTATGACGATTCATTAGACCCTTATATGTGACCCTTATGTATTAAAACGAGGATTATAACTAATTCCAACAGTGAATTAAGAAAGTGCCGATGGAGCGCTTCTAAAGAAATAGGTACTACTTCGGCTCCATTGGCACTTTCCATGGCAAGATGCCCGTATGATATAAATCAATATACCTACCTAAGTATATACATCTTAAATCAATCGTTTGTGTATCAACATAACTTTTATTTTTTAATGTTATCAACGACTCAAAATCCACACTAAAAGATAATGAATAAAATAAATATAATATCACAAATATCCAATAATTTTAGATTACGTATTTCAAATCACAAGAGAAAAAACTTACTAATATTTTGGCCAACTTGAACATACGAAACCATGGTGGAAAGCAAGTGTTCGAGGTGAATGCCCAGTTATTGTTTGCAGTGTATAACGGTGTCATGAACTATCATGACCTTCATGATCTCCTCTAGTTCACACCTTGATTTGGATTTTAGACAGAGGAGTGGCGAATATAACTTGATGGAATTAAACTCGGACGAGTCATCGAGAAAAAATAAAATGACGAAACGAATTTTAAAAATCACCGGAAAGTTGAAACTTTTCACAGGTTTTAGTTGTTGACTTTAAATAGGTGAACAAAGGTCGCCCTATTTCTTTTGGAATCTATCCTAACCTGGTCCACATTAACGATACAGGATGTCACGGAAAGGGTGTGATTAGCTGAAAAGGAGTGATTTCCTTCCCTCCTTCTTGGGGGAACCCAATGAAAATAAATTATACACAATAACATAAAATATTTTGTAAAGTTAAATAATGCAAGATTGCATGTAAAAGAATACATATAGAAAGAAAAAAGGAAAATTATTTACAAGTTGATCCTCTCGGGGTCCAGAATCAACCCCTTTCGGCTTAGTGCACACTTTCAGTGGCACCCTGTATATTCAATTCGTTATAATAAACAGCTAGTCAAATTAAATATGTGTAGACATGTACTGTTCATCTAAATAGGTGATGTCAGAAATAACGATGATAATGTAAAATGAAGGTTACGATGCTGGAGATGATGGTCTTGTTGAAGATGATCCTAAACCAAATCCTTTTACTTCCAGATTTGACCTAATTGACGTGCCAGCAGCAGCAAGAGAGTTAGTCGCCGCCATGTCACGACTGGTAGGACAGAATCTTCAAGCAGAATGCGATGGGAACGTCACTGAAGTGGTAGAGACGCCTGTAGTCGTGTTCATCTCTGTGAAGACTGAAGTTACGAAGCTTGATTGGAATACCGATGAGCAGTATAATCTTGATGTACAGTCGAAAGGTAAGTTTATCATTGATGAAATCTTTGCTTTTGTATAAATCTTTATATCTCAGAAGTTCAAGATTCCCTGCGTGATCAACTCACGAACGAAGCGATAAAAACAAAACACACAAGCATAGGTACCGGTTACAGACTCTAAAATAGTTGAGTAGATGAGCTCTCACTGTTGAAAGTTAAAACAATTTTAGGGCGATTTATTTCAGGGTTCAAAAGTAAAAGGAAATTTCTCCCTGGATAAGTGCATCAGTATCTTTAGAGTTATTAAAGAACTTACTTCAATTTTTCTAATTACAGGTGAAGGCATCCAAGTAAAGATCTCTGCTGAAACCGTCTACGGTGCTCGTCATGCTCTCGAATCATTCACCCAACTAGTAGCAGCTGACCGACCTGACTACTCCGACCAATCCTTCTGCAGCCTTCGACTAGTCGCCGGAGCCAAGATCAGAGATAGTCCAGCTTACAAGCACAGAGGCTTTGTACTAGATACGGCCAGGCATTTTATCCCGATGGGGGACATTAAGAGGACGATAGATGGAATGGCAGCGTCTAAAATGAACGTGTTCCATTGGCATGTGACGGATTCTCAAAGTTTTCCGTTGGAGTCTAGACGAGTGCCGCAGTTGACCAGGTTTATTTAAAAGACCATCGTTTGGTTTTTAACTAATCAGTAATGAGGTTTTATTCTTATTGTACTGCTAGATATTATTCTTTACCATAAGGTCAGGTCATACCTTCTGCATTGGTCTGCAACTGGTCTAACACACATTTGTCCCAACCAAAGGGGCCGTAGGAAAGAAAAGAATCTTACTAAATCAAAAACAATGAACTCTGATACGATTTCATACACTCAAACTAATTTTAAAATTCGATTTTTGGGGTCAGCTCGGAATGGGGTGCGACGTGCGTAGGTATTATTATTTTCAATAACAGGTATAGTGACAGACTGTGCCGCTTATAGTAAACCTTAAGTGATGATTTAATATGCTGTAGATTTAGAATAGTACAAGCCAGCTACAGATTATGATATTTAGATATGTTCCCTTTATTTAACTAACTTGCACGAACTTGTAATAAAGGATGTTAACAGCTATTGTTGTTTTCTCAGGTATGGCGCATATTCTCCCCATCAAATCTACTCAACAGAAGAAGTCAGGGAGTTGGTGAAATACGCGCAAATTCGAGGAGTGAGAGTCGTGATTGAGATTGATTCGCCGGCACACGCGGGCAACGGGTGGCAGTGGGGGAAGGTGAGGATCTTGACTAATTTGTGAGGGATTTTGATAAGATGTGATTGTGACATTTTTGACAGAATTTAGCGATACCACGAGTGTGTTCTTGAGATATTGTACTTTAACGATGTTCGTTCTCAAGAACACGCAACCACAAAACTAAAATAAATCAAATAAGCGATACAAACCAGCTTTTTACATTGATCCACAAATTGGCCTTGGAGCCTCGATTCGCATAGGTTTGTGCCGGCTATAAAATTAAATGTGTGATCAAATGGACCAAGCATTTCCACTCATACTTAGGAGTTGAGTAGTGAACTCGGTAGACCTATCGGCTGTCTCAATCGCCCTCTAAGAAATTATTATCTCAACAGGAATACGGATTCGGTGACCTAGCAGTATGCGTGAACGTGGAAAGCTGGCGGAAGTACTGCATCCAGCCGCCTTGTGGGCAGCTGAATCCCGCAAACCCTGGAGTTTACCGTGTCCTGAAGGATTTGTACAGGGACATAGCGGAACTGCTGCCGGAGCCGGCTTTACTGCACGTTGGTGGTGATGAGGTGATTAGCGTTTGTATTGTGCTCCTACTTAATTCGCTAATTCTGGACGTCGTCGTGACCTATCTCTGTGTCTTTTCTGTAAGGAAGCTATTTTGGGGGTAATTTCCGAGCTTAAGATCAAAAACCTGATAGCGCATTTAGACATGGCGAGCCTTGACTGTCTAAGGCTTTTACAGGTTGTCAAATCAAACCAACTCGTCGCCTGTTGTGACTAGATCAGGACGGACCATTCAGTTTCTTGATACACTCAACCAACAATGATGGATCATTAATATATTAAATGAAGTAATTCTATTCCAGGTCTTTTTCCCTTGTTGGAACTCGGTGCCAGAAATCATAGAGTACATGACCAGGAAAGGCTACAACACTTCATCTATCGACGGGTTTATTCAACTCTGGGGCGAGTTTCACGAGAAGGTTCTCCAACTGTGGGATGGTGAGGTCGTTGAACTCGGCGGGACACAGCAGCCTGTCATGATCTGGTCTTCGGAACTGACACAAGCTCATAGGATACAGAAATATTTGAGTAAAGAAAGGTACGTAGTGCAACCGATTTGTCTGTTCAGCCAAGTTGCGAGGAGAGAAGAGGTTGTTGTGATTTGTAACCGATTTCAAAAACGGAAGAATCTCCTCTTTTTTGAAATCGGTTATAAATCAATTCAATCAATTCATCTGTATGTTTTTTATTATGTGTATTTTACTTGATATCTCTCTCGATGAAAATAATTAACCGATTTTGCTAATTCTTTCATATTGTATAGAAAATTATCCCAAAGTAGTCCCCTCAACTTCAAAAGCCGGTATTGGTCCACTACTGGCCGCAGGCCTCCCTGTGATAGCGCCGTATTGGCTTTTATCACATGGAGGGTAATGCTATAGGCATAATATGATATCAATAATTCTTATAAAACGATCACTCCAATGGCACAGTAAGCGAACGTTGCAACGCAGAATGTTGCGGATTCCAATCCAGCGGTACAAATGCTTGTGTGATCACGCAGGGATTTGCCATATTTTTATGTAAAATGGTCTGTAAGCCGTGTAGACTTAGACACGCACGCACAGAGAACCAGCGTTGCTCAACTTTATATTGAGCAACATTAAGCTGAAGCAGTGCCGTTTATATTGGCCCCCTGCTGGACGCAAGCCTCCCCCTGACAATCGCCTTATTGACTTTAATCTCATGGGGGTAATGCCCATAATCCCCACGCTGGGCAAGCGGGTTGGGGATCGCAGTTCGGTGGTAGAATTGTTCTGCTGGGGCGCTTCTGCCCGTCCCCGGTGGATATCCTTTCGTCGCCTCTTACGACACCCGCGGGCGGGAAGAGTTGGGGTGGTGCAAATTCTAAGCCAGCACCACACAGCAGGTGGTTCCATATATATGTTATTCCCGAGTAATTAGTACTTATCCCGTAAAACTTAAGAAATATAATGATATTCACGACTCGCTTCAAACATTTTGGTGATTTCTGCGCCAACTGTTAATATATTTTGATGATTCTGTCGTTTCTAAGAAATAAAATAATATCACAATAAAATTTGACTTCGACGGGACTTGAACCCGCATCCTTCCCTCAGTACGGGAATGTGCTAACAAACTACACCACTAGGTCAAGTGATCGTAGGAGTCGAAAATCTTTGCGACTTTCTACGGACCGAAGCGCCGCCGTTAGCACCACCTACAGGGGAAACATTGGAGTTTATCCATTCCTATTCAAAGACTAAAGTTACGTTTAGTTCGTTTGACGAGAGGTGTCGCGTTGCTCAAAATGAAGCAACCTCCTGCGTCGCAGGCGGACCTCCGCCCGCTGCGTTACAGAGGTCATCAAGTTAATTAGGAATGTTTGATTGATAATAGTCCCTAATATTTACAGATACATCGTAGAAGTGTGGGAACCATCCACCAACAACCTCCTTCAACAACTCCTACAGCTCGGCTACCGAACTGTCTCCATTCCTAAGGACCTCTGGTACTTGGACAGAGGATTCTGGGGAACGACTTCGTATTCGAACTGGCGCAGGATGTACGAATACAGGTTGCCGAAGGAAGAAGGCATGTTGGGGGGAGAAGTGGCCATGTGGTCTGAATATGTGGATGAGCAAGGTCTAGGTAAGATAATCAACTGCTAATACGTGGATAGGTGGTGGATCATGACGATCATTATTCTCCTCCATCACCATCATCACCCCAGACGAATCTACTGTCAGCCTTTCCCAAAGATTGCCACAACGATCAGACCTGCCCTACCGGTATTCCGCTTCAAGCGTAACTATTTATAGAGAACAAGATTTTATTTTAAACCATAAAAATGAAACAAGCTATAGAAACCCATATAAATATCATAATGGTAGGTGATAAGATTCATTATTATTACGTCGTAAATGTTCACAATTCTCAATGCCTGTAGACCATGTTGATTTTTTATTTGAAAAATAGTATCTGAACTTTTTACTGAGTGCAAATATAATTGGTCTGATGTATTTACTCCAGTCAACGGAGGATTGTGGACGGAAATGACGAAAGCAGAAAGTTTGGCTTTAAAAATTTGTTTAAAAACTAGTTAGGATACAAACATACTAAAAGTCCCCACCCCTGTGAGGTGAACCCTGGGGGGAACACAAGGAAGGTCCCGTTTTTAGCCTTTTGTTTAGATCTGCCTTCTTTCAGATGCGTGATAGGAAATTTCGGTATACTACAAAATTAAAGCTGATAAAATTCTCTACAACTTTGATTATACTTTTTACCTATTCCACATCGTTTCAATTAAAAAAATGAGTAAATAACTATCGCTACCAGCGTTTCCTCCAGTCGGTATCGAACGTCAAACCATTAACTCCCTTCCACCAACTGAGGGAGCAGTAATAGAGCTCTATTTCCGTGCTTACCACCAGGTCCAGGCTTTTCTTGGACATGACCTTACCCCTGAACTATGGGGTTGGGTAAGGTGGACACGGAATGAAAGAAACCTCTTGGACCCTGCTCGAAGCAGCTGCACCCGGAGAAATATTGAGGCTAAATATTTGGATGGTGCACCACTGACTGCAGAAGTGCTAGATGTGGGTGCAGGGAGGCCTCCATGCTATGCTCCATTTGCCATAATTGCCACGCAAGTTGCATAAATAAAAAAAATTATAAATAAATGTAAAAAAATAAATAAATAAAAATTAAAAAACTAAAATAAATAAAAAAACAAAAAAAAAACATAAATCTCCATGATGTAGGAGAACAACGACGATGACAACGGTGACGATGATGTAGCAGAAGTAGCTTTCGTACCATCATCTGATCAAGATTCGACAGACGAGGGACCCATTTCTAGACAACAACAAACGGTATAGAACCAAGTTGTATAAAATTTTACTACCTTTCATTACACACAACGAAATTTCCAATGATGCATCGTTTATGCGGTAAAAAAACTATCAAGAAGAAACTTAAAAAATTTAAAAACCCCTTGACAGATTTTCATTAAAATTATCTATGACACAAAAAGAAACTAAACGAAAATCGGTTCATCCGTTTGGGAGATGATACCACAGGTAGATTCACAAATACACAGATAGACACGTTAATCTTATAACACCCCTCACTTCATGCGTCGGGGGTTAAAAAAACTTTCTTTGCCTCTCGGGCTCACCTCACATAAGTCGGGACTTTGAGTATGTTTGTATCCTAAATAGTCGTAACCCAATATGATTTTTGGGGGTTAGATGATGGTGTGTATATTGTCTAGCATTATTAATTCAAGTTCGTTTGGTTGGTGATCTGCCGAGCACTTTCGTTGAAATATCTACTTTATTTATGTGTACGAGTATGTTCTTTGAAATATAATAGCTTCATCGACTTTGGTTCGATTCCATTATCCTTTACCAAAAACACAAGCCTTAGGTACCTACTAGTGTTTTTTGTCGAATATATTGTTAATTTAAGAATCTGCAATTTTTCATTCAAACTGTCTCTAAAACATGTTTTGTCTACAGATACAAGAGTATGGCCCAGAGCAGCGGCTGTAGCTGAACGCCTATGGTCTAACCCCAGCACTAGCACAGACATTGCTGAACCAAGACTCCAGAGACTGAGGGACAGGTTGGTCCAACGAGGCTTGCGTCCCGACGTCCTGTCTCCAGGGTGGTGCTCCCAACATGAAGGGAAATGTCTATAATCTGATTATGACATGCGTTTTGCCATCTGGTTTTTTTAACTGAACCCTGAGTTCGGTCACTCGATAGTATTGAGTCATCGTCGAGTCGTTCCATTTTTACATGGTATCTGTTTAATTCCATATCCGCATAGTAGAGGCGCTGTATTAAATACCAAAGAAAATTACGAGTAACCGAACTCTAGGGCTCTGATAACGGCAAAGTCACAAGGGTCAATCCTCATGTTCTGAGTGTTTTAGTAGGTAGTTGTTTGTACGGTTTTTATGTTTTTTGTATAGTTTTTATTTATTCATGTTCCACCATAGCACCTAAACTACTCATTCGATTTTGATGAATAAAGTGTAAATCAATTCATTATTGAAAACCAGGTGACATAAGATTGTCGCAGACCAGAGCCGCACCGCTACCGCATAGGACAAAATGTGGATTCGAATATATGGGCTCTAACATTTAGATGACAGGCTCGCGGGTTCGAAGCTTGTTGGAAGCCATTTTGACATTGTATGTACATCTATATTATATACATACCTGAACAACCTGAGGTTGAGGTTGAGGTATGTATTTAAAGATAACGATTTCAAGCCCAAATTTGAACGCACATTTTTGTGTGCGAAAAGCTAATAAGGCTACATTTTGTTACGAACAAATTCAACATGTAGAATTTATCGTTCAAAAATGTCGGGCTCTCTAAAAATTACTCGTAGTCGGTTTTTTAGTAACAATATTCTTAATTATGTATCATTTGCAAACATATCACAATAATAAATGGGTTGGATAAATTTTTTGTAAATAAAATTCAGTACAATAAGCACTAAACTCCTTTAATTATAAGCTGTTAATAAAAAAGTTCCAAGAAAACGCCCTTGGACGAATCCCTTCGATACCAACTCAAACTTTACTAAAATTATTTTTGTAAATTATAATTTAAAAATTGATTTTATTCCATAAGGTTATTAAATTTAGTTAAGTTATAATTAAATGTCAATGTAAGAGAATATCTGTGATTGGATTTATTAGGTACTATTATCTGATGTGTAGTCAATCAAAGGCATTATGAAGTCAGACATTTGTAACCATAAAATGTTTCTTACTTTGGCTTTTACCTAAGTCTTTTTGACTGACCATATTAATTACTAAAGTATGTTTATTGTATTCCTACATATATACATAATTTCAAATAAGTAGGTACAGTCAGCGTCAAATTGACTACTTTACTCTAGACGCTCATGTCAATTTGACGCTGACTGTATCTTTAGTATTGTAGTGAATTTTAAATTGGAATGTTTTTTATCGTAGTTAACTGTGATTTCTTTAGTTTGTGTCTGTGATTACTTTCAAAATGGCAATCACTCCGAGTTAAAATGGAGAGCTAATAAAGGTGCTATTTCATACAGAAATTAATTACGAGATTTTTATTTAAAGTTGTCAAATCCAAAGCTAGTAGGTATATGAGTACTTATGTACATTTTTGCGAGAATTATTATTGCATTACTATTTTCTACATTACAACTTTAAAGGGTCTAAATTCTAGACAGGTATATAACATATATAAATGACATAATGTATTTTAATAACATTAATAACTATTGACTAGAAGTTTGACTACATACAATTAAACTACAATGAAATTACAGGGCACCATTATTCCTCGAAATACTTCTATCAGTATTCTTAGCGGCTCCCAAGCTGAGATCATTTGGTACTAAATCGTGTAGAACCGTGTCGCTTCTAAAGATGCTGGTAGCTATTCTACTAGCCAGTCTTTCTGACTCCCTCAAATCGTCATCTCTGGATGAATGGGAAGTCAAATCGATCTCTGTGTCGCTATCACTTTCTTCGTTTTCCTTTGGGCGACAGGCCAAGTTTTGTGGTTCATCATTAACGCAGGGGCAAGGGTTTTTTGCAGCCATGACTCTTAGGTCCGTTGGGGTTTGTTCTTCTATTTGTTGTGGTGGTAACATCATTGGTGGGAATGGGAAAGGCTGCATCATTCTTCCGTCTTCGCTGTATGGCATTGGAGGAAGTTCGTGCTGATTCGGGATTGGTTGATTGTTTTCGGGCATATTTGGATTGTGAAGGTATGGATCGTGACGGGGAGATTTCATCTCGCAGTTCTCCTTTGCATTGGCTTCGGGAGAATCTCTGCCAGGGGAATCCGGAGCTTCGGGTGAAGAATCGGGTTTTCCATGTCCTAAAACAAATTGCCCATCAATCATCTGTTAATGATAATTTATAGCTCGATGCCATCATATGGAAAAAAAACGTACTAGAAATCTAACCGCTGACCTGTGGTGCCTTATCTAGCAGTGATAGCTTCGCGAGTTCAGAGCCCAAAGCGTGCGGCGAAAACGTGGTTGGCACTATTACTAGTCCTCCGTTCCATCAATACAAAAAGTTTCCCCAATTATTACCATTATGTTCTTAGCCTGAAGGCTTAAAGAAAAAAAAGTAATATCAACATACCAGGCATCGGCATGGGCGGAGAGCCGAGGCCAAGGCAACGCATCCTCCATGCGTCTTGCAGAAGTTGCAGGCGCGCTTGCTTGCGCCATTTCGCTCTTCGGTTTTGGAACCATACCTGAAGAAGAATTAACCTAATTATGTCTGTCTATAAATTTTGCATTAGTTCACGGCTTACATTGCTTTCTTAAGATAGATACGGAAAAGATACTAAACTACAAAATACGGAAGAAGGCTATCAGTGCCTCATATGTAGCCAGGAGTGGGTGCGAATGAACTGAACTGATAGAATAATGTAAAGCATTTTAGGACATGTACATTATTTTAGAATTAGTACTGCTAAGCACGATTTTAATAAAATAAAGTGGGTGTCCGACACCGACGGTTCTCTTTTTTGTCATTTCTTTTTCCTAGGTTTATTGTCCTAGGTAGTCGAAGGCATCTTCCAATTATTATTGCACAAATTAATAGTGGATAAACTCGACTAGTATAGGTTTTACAATAGCATTTTACCTAAGCAGGTCATATATTTGGACGGTCGGCGACGTTTTCCTACTCTGCTAAATAAGTAAACAAAGTCATTCTCGTATTCTCATAATTCGCATTCTACGAGTAGAATAACGATCACGGTAAGAAGTTACCGTAATCGCTACATAGCAGCGGTTTCCTTTAGCATTTAAGGACTCTATTTCATTTTTGTTGTACGTTCTTATTCTCTTTTTTCGTAAAGGGGAATAAAGGCAATTTTTGAGATGTCATTCAGCAAACCCCCCTTGCTGCTTGACATTTCCTAACCTTTTTTTATCACACCGTGTTTTTAGCAGAAAAACTCATTCATTTATTTTTTTTAGAAAACTAAAACAAATGAAGCCAGTTTTACCAATAACAACGTCAATCATGCTTGTAAACGAGTTTAATCGTTCACAAGCATGATAAAAGTCCCAACTATGAAAAGCTTGTCACGGGCACAAAATTTATAAGTAACTAGTCAATGAAGTATTTGAAACGTTTTCTATCGCGGTTCCTATAACGCATTGAATTTTATGTGTTATTATTTTATATTATAATCATTGAAAAAAATTTTCACATATTTTAAAAGTTTTGCTCTACCAAAAACTTACTTGAACTCTAGCTTCAGAAAGGCTGATTCTCAGCGCTACTTCCTCTCGTAGAAAGACGTCAGGGTAATGAGTCTTCTGGAACAGCGACTCCAACTCGCTCAGCTGCTGAGGAGTGAAGGTAGTCCGGTTCCGACGTTGGCGACGACGGCCGAACATGTACTCTGTGAGGAGATCGCCCGGTAAGGGTGATAGGTACGGACCTGCCATGACTGGCCTTCTTTGTTCTCGTTGGTGTTTTTTTTTAGATTATCTACGAAATCTGTATCATCTTTGAGAGATTTTGCAGGAAGCGCTCGTAAATAAAAACAGCCGCGGGGAAAACCGTTATGAAACACCAAACTAACTTCTTTCAAACTTCACGCGGGAGATAACTTTGGTTCCCGTAAGATTGTTGTATCTCAGATGATCGGACCGTAACTGCTTGAATTTTGAAAATGTCGTCATCATAAACCCCCCCTGGCTCCACCCCTAGACCGTTGCCGTGCTCGCTTCTGATTGGCGGATCTCGCTAGGGGTTGCAAGGTTCGGCCAATCACGGGATGAGATACAGGGTAGTGCTTTATAGATGTAGATTAAGTTATGGCGTTTTCGTAAATATAAATTTTGTATAAATGCGGTTAGCTCGGAGCAGCCGTTAATGAGGTATTGGGAGGTAAGCAGAACCTATTTCACTATTTTATTCTGTTGGAAAATCTGTAAGAAAATTAATTAAAAGGAGAGGAATTATTGACTTTGAATTAGAAGTATTATTTTTTAGTTTAGTTTCGTATAGACCGGTATGGTTTTTATCTAATCGCCTTTTTGTAGTTAAATAGCAAACTCTTGCATTCATTTTATTACAAAGATAGGTTTATGACGTTGTCGTCTTATTATAAGTGCCTACATTGTTTCTAAACGTAATAAAAATACAACTATCTTCAATATCAAATAGCCGACCGCATACCGACCTACATTAAGTTTAAATTTCAGCGTTGAAAATCGTTCAGTAGATTTAACGAGATGAGTTTTGTCAAATGGAGTCTGCTAAGTGGGTTGCAGATAACGGAAACTGCGATCTCGACGAGTAAAGGTTGACGCAGATTTATCAGCTCTAGTACATTGCACAACGTCGTCGCATCGGCAGCAGCGCGGCAATACCCCGTGGGCACCTTGTGAATAAAAACAAACGTATAAACAAATAAATAAATACATTTGTTATTATATGTATGCCGGGTAATTTATGCAGCATATGGGTCTAGATAAATGATATAGGTACTACATCATGCATTTACAAACATTGAAAAATGTAATTAATCTTTCTATTTCCTGTACAGACAGCTCAGTATCAGTGTTAGTGTAGTTAGTAGCATTATTTGACATATAGTGACCCAACGTAATAGGGTTTTAGAACTCTATGTAGGTAAGGTCAGTAAAGCAACTTCTTTCGCAACTGGTTGCGAATCGCGATTGCGAACGCAGTGTGTGGTAAGTGCTAATATTAATTTATGTTTTTTTCATTCACCTCGCCTCAACAGTCTATATAGGTTCACTGCTGGACTCAGCCATTCGATTTTTATTCGTTATCAACATGCAGCCAATGAGCAGCGAAATTAGTAAGAGTGAGATACTTACAAAATCATCTGAATGGAAGAACTGGTCGCTCGTGGATTTATGATGTATAACATAGGATTTTTTGGACGGTGCAGTTAGGGGAGGTACTCTTAACCGGTGTGGCTACTGGAAAATAGTCTCAGACCCAAATTTACAAACAGATGGTTAAATTTTAAGGAGTTGTTTTAACGTTTTTGACATAAGTTTTCATACATATACCTACTGATAAAAAACTTCCATCTGACTAATTGAGGTTGGAGTACAAAAAAATTCAGTAATCGCAAGAAAATCGTTTGCGATACATTTTATAGAAATATTGAATAAAATAAATGGAATGGCGATAAATAATGCCCTAAAAATTATGAATAGTCTCCTAAGACCATTTTCCTAATAGCTACACCGGATAAGGAACCTCCCCTTACTGCCCCGTCCAAATCTATCAATATACGTTGTTCAGGAGTGCAGATCAGTCTGGTCTAACCCTAAATGAACGTTTCCACCCGTCGCATCCCGCGCTATTTAATAGGGTTGACACCTAAAGAAATTGCTTTATGAAGTAGTTTCTACTTACTGTTGTTCGTTTGTGTCTCTTCGTACATTTGAGGATATTCTGTGCGCAGATTGTAACGTTTGAGACGGAACAGTCGGGTTTTTACACCTTTTTACGGTTCAAGAATAACGAAACGCCAGAAAATTCAAGTTTTTATTGCTGTAAACGAGACATATAACACCGAACCTTCGTACTAGAAGCTCAAGCAATCCCATATTATGCTTATATTGAATTTAAATTAACTACTGTACTAAGCTAAATTATTATTAGTTTAATTAATCAACCCCATAAGAACGAACTAGTTTATGCCCGCGGCTTCGCACACGTTGTTTCTATGGAAACGTTTAAAGGTGATTTCTATGCCATGGGAACTGATTTATGGGATAAAAAGTAGCCAATGTTTGATTCCAGGATTAGAATTACCTGTTTGCAAAATTTCAGTCCGATCCGTTCAGTAGTTTTGGCATGAAGAGGTAACAAATATCCATCCATCCATCCAAACTTTCACATTTATAATATTCTGCTGTGGTGTGATTAGAAATAAGAAACTTATAAGCTACAAAATGGCATGCGTATAAATCTAGTGGATTTTGATTCAGTTAAACGCTAATCCTACATCACACATCTGGGAAATTAATTTGGTTAAGATCGTCTTTCTTTTGTTTTTGAGCTACTACTGCAGGTCAAGACCGTTTAATAAATTAAAACATTTTAAATTTCATTTATCTTTCCCCAGCCCTGCTAGACCGTCTGATTCCGCCCACCGCAACGCTAAATGAGTTTCCGCAAACATTTTAATGAATAACACCCCCCCCCTACCCCCCCCCCCCCCCTACCCCCACAACCCACTGCAATGCGCTAATTAAACAGTCGAGCCATGTTGTTTGACTTACGATGGAGTTTCAGATTCAAGGGAATTCATTACGGTTGAGCTGGTTTATTTTTATTATAAGTTTTTCTTTTTAATTTTCATTGGAATTATGGTAAAGAATCCTAACTAATGTATAATCGCGAATATATCTCTGTCTTTTTGTTACCTTTTCACGCGTAAAAGGCGGCAACGGTTTTAAAATAATTTGACATGGTATTTGATGGGCAGGAGAATTCACCAACGCGCAATTGCGTATTTTGTGGAATTAAAATAGGCCTCCAGGTCATAGGCAATTTATAGTTTATTTATTTATGGTATTCTTGTCCATTACAAGATGTTAACATTTTTTAGGTAGAATCTACATGAACCCTGTAAGGGCGTTGCAACATTCCGAGTTAAGAGTTCTGAGTTCAAAATAAATTGTTTACAATTTTACAATATTAATTTATGTAGTCCTCATATATGTACATTTGCTAGTGAAGATGCAGAAAAAAATATATAAATGTATTTTAGTTATATATTTTATATTTTTTATAATAAAGGGTTATTGGTAATTTTTTTGTAAATCACCTCTGCTAAAAATTAAAAATTATAATATTATAATATAACTATTAAATACCGATAGTCCATTCCCACACCTACTGGTTATTCAGGGCTGAGCCGTTTTTAAGTTTAGTTTCAAATAAAGGTTCCTCTGTGAAAAAAAAAAAATATTCAAATTTTAAAATTATTTACCTTTAGTTTGGTAATCTATTCTTAACTTGGCATTATTAGGCAAAAGAATACGGAAAATACCTATATATTTATAATAAGGTGAATCTGCAATGATAAATTCACGAAAAAATAAATAAGTAAATCAAACCGTCACTATACCTCTATGAACTAAATTCTATTCCTAATACATGCATGTAATTATAGTAAAATTGCCAGGAGCTGTCCGGAATCAGGAAGTTGGCGGTGTTACACCGACATACCTCGGGAAGCATGTTAAGCCGTTGGTCTTGCGCCTGACCTACCCCCGGTCGTGTAGGTCTGCCGTCCCATCGGATTATGTGACTGAGGGAATAGAGAGTGCACCGGTGTTTGCGCACACACATTTGCACGATGTCCTGCGCACATGGCATCCGTTGAGATTGGCCGCATTAGTAGCAAGTAGTGGAGTCTTTTCTAATAATCCTGAAGTAATGTTTTGCGCAGCTTTGCGAAGTTTTTTACTCCATCAAAACTAAATAATCTATATGCACATAGTCGTTCGACGAAGGCATTTTGACGTGGTTTTGACAGAGAAATCGTACGTCGTCGTCGTCGATCCAAACATTCGCGTTCATAACATTAGCACAGCCTACCTATATGCATACAGTCGTTCGACGAAGGCGTTTTGATAGGACAATCGTGCGGGGGGCAAGGGACGGGACGGAGAGGGACGCTCCCGAGTTGCATACATCACCGCCTTAGTTACTCGGGAGCGTCTCTCCCCCCGACCCGTCCCTTGGCCCCCGCACGATTGCCCTGTCAAAACGCCTTCGTCGAACGACTGTATGCATATAGGTAGGCTGTGCTAATGTTATGAACGCGAATGTTTGGATCGATGGATGATAGCTACGTCTTCACTTTCCGAAACTACTAAACAGATTGAGCTCAAATTTGACACAGAATCAATCAAAATCATACATAGGCTTTTTATGCCATAAATCAATTCCCATGGGATAGAAAGTACCTACCTCTAAATGTTTCCATAGAAATAACGTGTGCAAAGCCAAAAGCAGAAACTAGTCACACTTAATATTATAAATGCGAAAGTTTGGATGGATAGATGGATGGATAGATGGATGGATGGATGTTTGTTACCTCTTCACGCCAAAACTACTGAACGGATCTGGCTGAACTTTTGCATACAAGTAATTCTAATCCTAGACTAATAATAATAATAATAAAATGCTGGACAACACTACATAGATAGATATTTTTTATTATACATAGAAAACACCCAGACCAACGGAACAAATTTCTGCAGATCAAACATAGGCTACTTTTTATCCCATAAATCGTTCCCGTGGGATGGAATGACCTTTACCTAAAAAAAATTAAAAAAAAAACATAAAAAAAAATATACATAAAAAAAAACATTTAAAAACATAACATTTAAACATTAACATTTTAACATTTAAACATTTCCATAGAAACAACGCGTGCGAAACCGCGGGCATTAACTAGTAATTCATATACCGTGAAGCTGCATAACAACTCTACTAATATTATGATCATCATTACCTATCCATCGATCATAGTTTCATTATAAACATATCTCGCTAATATTTCTAATTAGCACCCCCAACTAATCAACAAATGAAAAGGCTCTCGCACACTGCACGTCATATTCAGCAATCTCCCTAATTAGTCCTCTGAAAAAGCTTAAAACTGCACTCGGTCCAACAGCCTCAATTAGTTAATTAATCTTTTTTTCCGCGTTAAAATAGCATTTATAAACGAGGAGTAAACCAATGGGATCTGGCTCCCCTACGCTACTATTAGGGCTGTCAACACTTTCAGTAGTGTCTCGTATTTTCGCAAGGACATGAGAAAGCAAATTTGGCCAATATCTAAAAATCACTGCTCCCACACCGAAACCGCACGCATCCGCCTAAAATCGTGCGTACACGCTGTCCACCCGGCAACAGCTAACAGCAAAGCTCGCTTTCAACGTACGGTCAGCAAAGAGGCGAATGATCGTACAGCTTGCTTTTAGGCGGCTTCAGCACGCTGGCCACCCGCTTGAAGCAAGGCGGAAACCAACCAGATTTGGTTGAAGCAAGCGCTGTCCGCGCGCTGTCTGCTATTTTATGCTGTCACTGTAAAGTGTATCTAAAGATTACGAGACCTCATTTGCTTGTGCATTTGTGTGCTGTGCGATAGCAGTGGGACCCATTTATGCTATGTCCTTAAGACCGCGGGAAAGTAATATTACTTGCGGATGCGCCACGTTGGTGTAGTAAATTTCCTAGTATCTTTAACTTGGTATCTTCAAGAAGGAGTTCATAAAAATCTAGGTACGGAATCATGGAATCTTTTTTTAAAAGTAAATAAATAGTGTAATAACTTATCTAAATAATTATATGTAATCAAAACTCATTGAAAAGATTTCAACGCGCTCGTCATTCAATTTGAGCACTTCTTTCCCATTTACATACTCCTTGGTTTAGGAAACTGAAGCATGTGGCCTTTAATAAAAGAATGTACCAATATTTTTAACATACTGTGCAGTTTTTTGTTAGAATTAGATTAAAAAAGGTTGATAATAATTAATTATTAATAATGTCAATACTAGTACTTAGTAATAGTTATTTAAAAAATCTAAGGTTTTTTTTAAGTAGAAAAAAATTGCATCCAATAGATACAAATAATTTGTATATAATATAAATAAGACTCTGTCGTTGTTGCTTGGCGGTCTCAGTGTCAAAGTCGAGTATTGTTGTGGTGTCCTGATGATGTCTCGTGGAGAGACGAGACTAGTTGACGACTTACTTTTGATGAGTTTTTTCATTGTGTGCTTGGTGTGGTCTTTTCTTTTGCAAATTAAGTTGTGTTCGTTCTTGGAGTTGGAGGGTAATTTACTGGGCAATTTTGTATTGCGTAAGTCTGTTGTTTACGTTCTCTGATTGCAAGTGGGAGCAATTTGTGGGAGGACGGGTGGTACACGCAAATCACATTTTGTTGGATCTTGTCGGAGGAGATTTTGCGCGGAATTGTTACTAAATATTGCTTTTATCCTAATAATGTCTATATTAGATGCAATTTTTTCTTCTAATTATCAGTGCTGTTCTTTGAAAGATCGGACATCATTGGTTAACTTGACGTACTCGACAATAAATCTTAGATATTTTTAATAATTTACTACTAATCCTTGTTTTACGTTTTTTGGAGAAAAAGAAACCAATTTAGAGCAAAATGACGACCATCTTTTGTTTCCAGTTAAAACAGTAAGCGGCAACCCTAAGCTCGAGTTAACAGTGTTTACAGCACTGGCACAATAGTGTCCGCATGTCGGACTAATTAGTGTGTAACCGTTGATTAGATGACTATGAATGCCGCCCTCTAATGCTGATTAGATAGGGTTTAATCATGGATTAGTGCTTGGTACAGGTTAACGTTGCGTAGGTAAAAGGGTAATTATTTCGGTGAAAATTGATGAATAGTTCTAAGTTTAAAGCTTATTAGCGGGTTTAAGAGAAATGAGCCTAATCGGTTAAATACACGTAAAGTAAAATCGCATTATGATGCTTTACCATTTCATTTTTAACTGGACTCTGCCCATAGTTTTTCTAAAATCGATAAAAACTAGCATAGTTAAAGAAATCGTAAGTAATTCTGTTGCTGCTGTCTTAGCGACGACCTCAGTGGCGCAGCGGGCGAGAGTCCGCCTGCGACGCAAGAGGTTGCGGGTTCGATTCCCGCCTCGGAACAAATTTGTGTACGATCTGCACAATTTTTTTCCGTTGTTGGTCTGGGTGTTGTCTATTTATAATAAAAAAAAAAATCTATCTATGTACCTATATAATGTATTAAATATATCAGTTATCTAGTACCCATAACACAAGCTTTGAGTAGCTTACTTTGGGGCTAGATGGTGCTGTGTGGATTGTCCAGCATTATTTATTTATATTATTCACAAATTTCAGACCAGTACCTAGTTCCAGAAACTACAATTTAAGTCTGTTTTAAATGTTTTTTTTTTGTTTTTATTTCCTAAGATAAATTGTTTTGTATGTACTAATGCATGAAACAAGAACCTTCTTTGCCCTGAAGGAAGTCATCACAATTCTGAAACAATACCTAAGCCTAAACACTGTCAGACCCCTTCAAAAGACAAAGCACCCTACATCGCATATTAATCAAAATATGTTAGGTATTCTTTACAATTCGCGATATCAAAAGGGCTTAATACACGAGTGCGACGCTTCCTTCCTTTGTCCGAACTCATTCGTTTTGTTTTAACACCCCTTTACACCCCTTTTAAGTTCCATACACTCGCACGACGCTGGCTCCTTGGGGTGTGTGCTACGGATTGAATAAACATCCTCGCAAAAGTTGCAAACTACGTACAAGCTACGTACAATAGAGTTCTTTGCAGGCTCGTAGGTAAGCGTAGCACAAGTGATGTTACTGTAAGGACCTGTACATAGTGGATGTGATGATTTTAGAGATATTCGAGTGTCCATGCGGCGTGAGAATCGACTGCTCCAACTCAGTCCGTGGATGACGTTAGGTAAGGAAACCTACCAGAAAGGAAACCTACCATAGGAGCAGCAGCAACCTACAGAGGAGCAGCAGCAACCTACAAAGGAAACCTACCCGAGGAGCAGCAGAAACCTACAAAGAAAACCTACTCGAGGAGCAGTAGAAACCTACAGAGGAGCAGCAGCAACCTACAGAGGAGCAGCAGCAACCTACAGAAGAGCAGCAGCAACATAAAGAGGAGCAGCAGCAACCTACAAAGGAAACCTACCCGAGGAGCAGCAGAAACCTACAAAGAAAACCTAC
This sequence comes from Eupithecia subumbrata, assembly GCA_949316285.1. NCBI lineage: Eukaryota > Metazoa > Arthropoda > Insecta > Lepidoptera > Geometridae > Eupithecia > Eupithecia subumbrata. The sequence continues at coordinate 24,945,055 of OX438646.1, read as the reverse complement.
TCGAGGAGCAGTAGAAACCTACAGAGGAGCAGCAGCAACCTACAGAGGAGCAGCAGCAACCTACAGAAGAGCAGCAGCAACATAAAGAGGAGCAGCAGCAACCTACAAAGGAAACCTACCCGAGGAGCAGCAGAAACCTACAAAGGAAACCAACCAGAGGAGCAGCAGCAACCTACAAAACCTACAGAAGACCTACAGAGGAGCAGCAGTAACCTACAGAGAAGCAGCAGCTTTCTTCTGTGCATTTTGAACTCCCTCTGCTGCCATCACCAATCCGCCTGACAGACGTAGTGATTATGGTAAATCCTCCTATAAGAGAAGCACGTCCAGCAGTAGACATAAAAGTCTACATCCGCTATCGCCGAATAAAAACGGATACGATAAAACGGACTGCTGTGTGAACGTTAGAGAGAATGGAAATATCGTGAAAACGCTAATCTCGTTTAACCTGGAATAAAACGTTAAGTGCGAGTCAGACTCGCGCACTAAGGGTTCCGTTTAATCATCATAGTGATATTAAAATCAGAAAATGTGTAGCTACTAATTTGTTTGTTTTGAAAAAAAAAAAAACAACTTTGAATTCCGCACAACTTAAAAAAAAGTTTCAAAGTAATTAAACTTTTAACTTTTTTTAAAAGTTTTGCGGGAATAAATACTAATTCCTTGGGAATGGACCGAGAAATTAATATTCAATACGTACGTACATAAAAAAACATACATTCAGCCGAATAAAGAACCTCCGCCTTTTTTTGAAGTCGGTTAAAAATAGGCGAAGTGCATTGAGTCTAAAACTACTGCAATAAGGTTTGTTTTTGCAAATTTGCAGTCAAGGTTAGGTAACCTACGCATTAAAATTTTATTTGTTTGGCAGTTGTATGCCGCTCACTAGCGACGCTGATAGGTAGTTCCAAAGGACACAGTTGAAACGGAGATCGTCAAAGATAAAGAACCGTATTATGAAAGTTTGCTCAGTCATCCATCAAGCCTTTGCATGAATAACGTTTTTTTATGACGTACAAGTATAGCTATGACTTAGAATATTAGCTTTCATAATACAGGCCTAAGAAGGATAGATAAATAGATAACTCTTTATTGTACCAGACAAACATAAAATACAATACAGAAGGAAATTCTGATAATGAAGGAAGTACAAAGGTACGGCCTTATCGCTTTGAGTGATCTCTTGTAGGTAACCTTTGGATGGACTGGACATAAGAAAACTATATAGACTGAACAATTTAAGGAAATGAAAACCAATAATTATAACTACACTACCATACTACCTACTTAAGATAAACTTACATACACATAAAAAAAGTTGTTTACATTTTACACGGATAAATAATGTTGATGAAGCAGTTTTTTGAAGATAGGGATTTTGCACGTCTGATGTCCAGAAGGAAATATGTATAGATAGATAGATAGACATTTTATTGGGTTCACACACAAACAGCACAGGTAAGGTAACAAAAGAACAGTAACATATTATGATTAAGCTACACTTAATTAGGTAGGTAGGTAGGTATGCAGGTACACAATTATAAAATAACACATGAATTATTATTGTTAATTAAAGTAAAAGAGTAACAATCATAATTACTATAAATAGGCACCTACCCACCAAATAATACACTCGCCTTAGTAATAATGATGATGGTAGGTGTCACTGCCCACCCAGGGCATGTACATACCTAGGTACGCGTTTCTGCGCTGTATGTATCTGTCTGCAATTACCAAGCCTCTCGATATTTCAATGTCGTAACTCCGAATAATCACGAATCAGTTGGGGCTGGATGGTGCTGCGTGAACTGTCCAGAAATATTTATTTATTATATAATCATTTCATAACCAATTGCCACTTCAATTACAAATGATGTTTGTGGTGAGCGGTTATATTCATCCATACCCCGTATACCGGCCTCGATTCACAAAATAACGCCGGTGAGGAAACTTAAAAAAAATGTAAACAAAAATATTTAAAAAAATTGAAATCGCAGGAGAACAATAATCTAAAGTTGTTTAAATAATTGTTTCAATTGTAAATACTAGTTCTAATTTATTTCTATTATTTTATTGTAATTTTTTTTTGTGAAAAAGGCTTTAGCCCTTTAAAAAAACAAATCTAAAAAAAAACCTACTTAAAAAACTCGAACATAAAGACGATTGTAAATACCTACCTATCATTACATTTCTGACGGCCTGCGGTAATCGCTGTTAGCCACCTTAGTCGTATAAAAAAAAACTCAGGTCTTTGAGGTAGGAAAAAATTACCGCATTTTATTTTACAAAAGGAATAAAAGCGGTCTTCAGTGTACCCTGCTCCTAATCCCCGGTTGATATATTTATGATTAAGCAGCGAGTCCACCAAAGCGCGACATTGTCTTTGCGAGGCCCTCTGTGGCGCCCCATCCGTCTTGCTTTCACGCCACTTCCCCCTTTCTTTGCAGGCACGAGATTTTTTTAATTATGATGTTGGTCCTTTTTGTCTTTAGTAAACACGGGGACCGATAGTTTTTAGTGCTTAGTTGTTGGGGTGTAGGTTCGATTTTCAACAGAAAGATTACAAACACTGACAAAAGTACAAATATGACTGTACTACGGAATACCGGAAGTCAAAATACCGGAGAACGGAACATCGAAAGTACACGAAACCGCAGATCGTAATACCGAAAGCACACAACACCGAAAAACTGTAGACCGGACGATCACAATCTCGAATGCACGCTATACCGAAAGATCACGAAATCGTAAGTCCGCAATGTCGAAATTTTCTACGTAAGTTTAGTCATACCAGTTAAAATATTTTCAAAACTTTTCAGTGCAAGCAGTTCATAACTTAAAATTTTACGTGGTAAATTTTTTATAAATGCTGGGTAACAGTTATCTAAATAGAAGAAAATAACTTTTTGTACTAATACTAGAAAAAGGGAAGAAGTAGGTATATTAAGCGTCTATTCATGGAACATTTAGAAGCACAAAAAAGCGCAAACATCTTCTCAGCCGACTAACAACTGAAATAGGCCTTCCAAAAAGAGTTCCAAAAAGACGAAGAAAGGTTTCCAAAAAGACCGGTCTTTTTGGAAACCTTTCTTCGACTTTCAGGACCGGTCCTGCACTACCCGCATTCAGTGGTTCCTCGCGAAAACCACCCATCCTATAATTGACATTTGAAAGTCTTCGCGAATGGCCTTCGCGCGTCCTACTCTTGTATAGTACCTTGTATGGTTACAAACTGCTTTCCATGGGATGGTTTTCAAATGCCAAAATAATTATGGATTAGTGGTTTTTATGTGATAATCGCAGAGCAGGTCATCTTTCCGCCTTGTAGGATGAGTGCCCACGTTGCGTACCTAAATAAATTTATCATTGCAAACAGACCAATAAATTCATCATTGTCATATTTATAATCAACCATAACAAAAACTTTTACAAATAAACCATATTCCAATTCGAAATAAATATTGTCGCGAGTGAAGCTATGCGCTGCGCGGGGCGGAAGTTCTGATTATGTAGAGGAATTAATTTTCAGACGCGACGAAACTGTGCTGTAGTGGGGGTGGGTGGGGTGGTACTGAATCAGGGGAGAATTTAGAGTTTAATCGAACCATCGATAGATGTTTTGCAACAGTCTGCAGTTAGTATTTAGCTCAATTGTTTCAATTGTAAATGCTAGTTCGAATTTATTTATATTCTTCTTCTTCAACCACTACAGGCTTATATTGGTCCTCTGCTGGTTGCATGGCTCCCCCTTATTGGCTTTTATCACTATTTAATTTCTATTATTTGATAGTACTTTGCATTGTAATTGTAAAGAATTATATCCTTTAAACCATCGACTAATTATACCACTTAATATACCATCGACCATTATTATAAATTAAAGAGCCCTAGCTCTTGTCGGTGCAATGATACAATTTCCTCCAATTTTATCTTTTAATGCGGTCTCTTTCCATCTCTATCGATCATATTCGCAACTTATGCATTTGTAGCCCTAAATAAAACACATTGTAGTACTGGGTGTAACTCTAAAACTGAAAAAGTTTCGCCAGGAAGGAAACCGTCACTAACTGGTTAAGAGACGTAGAACGAGAAATTTAAAATTTTTAATTAAGAAAAAAAACTTGAAAAAGTTTTAATATCTTTGGCGTACCTAATAGCTACGGGTTCCGTAGAGGCACTACGGACTTGCTACGGCGTAGCTTATCTACGGCATGCTACAGAAATTGGCTTAGTATAATTTGTAAAACTATTAAAAATAGAAACAAACCATTAGACAAAAAGTGTTAAGAATTTGAAAAAATATCAGCGTAATGGGCGACGTTTTTTTTTTAGCAGAATAAAGCAGAATGAGTAAAACTTATTCTTAAACTTAATTTTTTAACCATTTTACCTTTGTGGCAGATGTATAATGCGTGAATTATGTAAATAATTACTCAAAATCTAGGTTTCTTTTTCTAGTGCCTGTAATACAAGCTCTACTTAACTGAGAGCTAAATAAAGGTATGAAAATATCCAGTAATATCATCAAACAACCGAAAGTCGTCTACTGCTAAATATAGGGCTCTTCTAAGACTTTTAAAAGTCCACAGCGGGACAAAAGCCTCGCCTAATGAGCGCCATTGTTCCAAATCATCATCATCATCAGCCGTTGATTTTTGGCTTTTGACGTCATCGAGGGTAATGCCCTTAATTCCCACGCTGAGCATGCGGGTTGGGGGTCGAAGAAGTGCTTGTGTCCCTCAGACGCCTCTTGCGACATCCATGGGAGGAGTTGGGCGGGTGCAATTCTATGCCGGCACCACACTGCCAGTACAAACAAAACCAAAGCGCCAAATAAATAAAATAAAATAAAAAAGCCTTTTATTCCTTAACCTTAAATAACATTTATCAATCGTGCTTAAAGATAACAATTATATTAATTTCAAAAAACGTATGTCAAGTATAATGGAATTATTGTTAGAGTATAGATTTAATAAATGAATTTGATAAGTTAATTATAGATTTATGTCTTTGTATTTCGTCAATAGTTAGGTTAGGACCCCTCTCGGGTAAAGGCCTCCTCCAGTTCTGTCCAGTGTTTGCGGTCTTTTGCGACGTCTGTCCAGTTTTTAGTTTTCAGGTACTTCCTAATTTCGTCTGCCCATCTTGCTAGGGGCCTGGCAATTCTTCTTTTCCCCTTAGGTCCTTTCCATGAGGGGGCCGCATCTGGGCCGGACACGTCGCCAGAATGCCAAAAGAAAGGTGGGCTACCTTAGTGACCTCATGGAAAGGGCCTAAGGGGAAAAGCGCCAAATACAGGTATTTAATTTAAAATCCGTCCCTGCTTTCCCTGATGAAACAAAACTACACCGCTCGCCGCACCTGAACGTAATAACGGAGCGTAAATCAGTTTGCAAGGAGCCTGCAAGCGTTTGTGGCCAATTTTCAATACCCACCAGTGAAAGGCTTTTCGTTGGCTTTTATTTTTATCTAGGTTTGTGACTTGATGAAACTTTACAATTTTGCGTGGAGGATTGGATGTTGATTTGTTTAGATTTTATTTTGTTTTTATCATGGCGAGCAAAATATATACTAAAATAGATTCTTGTTTTTTCAAGATCAATATCTGCAACATATAATTTGTAAAGTTTTGTTTTTTATAGTGCGTAAGCCTCACACTCTGGCTAATTTCTAAGAAATCAAATAAAATCGCAAAAATTTATACTTATACTTACTAGAAATAGTGAAAAAATAACAGTAAATATAACATATCTAATGATAGTAGAAACGTTACTTGTAAACGTAAATACATAGATCGCAATTGAAATAACGTTTATTGCGAAAGATTTAAGACATAAAATTATTACGTCGTTAATCCCCAAACTAAGGATAAACCTTTTTCTTGGGGAAATAAAGGTATTTTTTTTTATTATGGAGATTATAGTAAATGCTAGTTGCCCGTTTCGTTACCACGATTTCGTGACATCTGTATTGTATGTATCTTGTAAACCGTTAGAACGGTAGACCAGCGTATCAACTGTTGCCTTGGGTACCTACTAGTATAGTATTATTATATCTGTGCCTTGGGTTATGTTTCATTATTGTTATATTTTTGATTGTTTTGTGTCTTGCGTCTTATCTTCTGTGACGTCACCAAACGGCTTTGTCGCTAGACCAGCGTTGGTTATAACGACGTGTTTACAACTTTATACCTTACTAGCTGCATTCTTACTACCCGTTGTCCTATTTCCAGTTTTCCCGTAGGAATGAAGCATTTTCCCGCTGTAAAAAGTAGCCTATGTTTATCAGGAATAATGTGGGCTACTAATGGTAAAAGAATTTTTCAAATAGGTCCGGTACTTTCAGAGCCTATTCAATAGGTACAAACAAACAATCAAATCTTTCCTAGGTATAGATGTTTTATCAGAACGTTTTATTATGTTTATTGTAGACTTAAAAAAATAATAAATATTAAATTATAAATAATAATAAGAATTACAAATAGTAAATTGTTTGTTTATTGTTGACATTGCCTTTTAAATAAATAAATAAACTAGCTCATGCTGAGACAGAGACCGTTACAAAAAATCGAGAGATGCTTTGTCTTTTATTACAAGCTTTTTTAACTTGCAATGTATGTTTATACGGACGGAATCTTACGACTCAATTTGAAGCCTATGAAGGAAGGAGATGAATGTGAAGAATTTTCTAAAAAAAAGAAGAATTTGGAAATCTTCAACCGATAGAGCTGAATTTTTTTTATATACGTGTAAGCTTTTTTAGGGTTTTGAAGATCGAAGATCGGTTTCAAAACCCTTATGGTCTCGCTTTGTCTGTCCTTTTTTCCCTCCTTAATAACTCAAAAACTACTGCAGCTATCAACTTGAAATTTAAAATAATAATACATTTCGTGCGCCTGTACAGATTTAGGGAAAAATAAATGAAAATAAATGAAAAATGAAAATGAATATTTTCCATACAAATTGTGATGCCGAAATTTTAAAAGATACCTACAGAGTCATATGGGGTATCAAATGAAAGGTATCAATTTGTACATTTCAAAATACTTTTTGAAATTTTTGTAGGTTTCATACTTTTTAAAATATTTCGAAAAAAGTCGAAAAAATACCCATTCCCCCCCCCCCTATCTCCGAAGATTGCAGAGCGATCCATGTAAATTGTATGGAGCGTTTATAGACATGGATCTATATTTTACAGGAAAAATATAGAGAAGTTTGAAAAAAGAACACTTATTGAAAAATGGTCAAAAAGGGGGGAAATAATTTTCAAAAGGGGGGGCTACATCACCGAGTGGGGTATCAAATGAAAGGTATCAATTTGAACATTTCAAAACAGTTTTTGAAATTTCTGTAGATTTCATACTTTTTGAAATATTTTGAAAAAAGTCGAAAAAATACCTATTCCCCCCCCCCCCCCCCCCCCTATCTCCGAAGTTTGCAGAGCGATCCGTTTAAAATGTATGGAGCGTTTGTAGATATGGATCTATATTTTACAGGAAAAATATAGAGAAGTCTGTAAAAAGAACACTTTTTGAAAAATGGTCAAAAAAGAATAATTTTCAAAAGGGGGATACCCCACCGAGTGGGGTATCAAATGAAAGGTATCGATTTGGACATTTCAAACCAGTTTTTCAAATTTCTGTACCTTTCATACTTATTGAAATATTTCGAAAAAAGTCAAAAAAACTACCATTACCCACCTTAACCGAACCACCCATTTAACCGAAGCATGCAGAGAGATCCATCTGAAATGTAGGTTGGTACCTACTATTCTTAGGTATTCGTTAAATTGCGAAGTCTCTAACTTTTGGTACATATTTGTTGACAAACGTTCAAAACCCTCGGCGCGCGAGTTACACTCGCACTTGACGGATCTTGTTTTAAAAAGGTTTTTTAAAATATAAAACTTATTTTGAAATCAAGTTTGTTTTTGTTGATTGAGTCACCAAAAAATTATTCTCATTCTCTCATTTATTCATTCTAATAAAAAATATCTGTTCTATCAACCTATTGTTTTTTTATTTGTAAGTAGAACTATTTTTTTATTTAATAAAAAATTGTTCTCATTTCCCTACTTTACTCCAACTATCGTCACCCGATTCGCAATGATTAAATGGCCATAAACAGCGTGTTTACAAGCGAAGGGTCCTTTTGTGCACACCTCTCGACATGCTATTAATACGAAAACAATTCGTCCCTAGCGGCAGTGGGGTATACTGCAGGACGAAATAAACGGATGCGTTCTTAAAATTCTTTATTCACAAAGAAAATTACAATCAAATTATAGAAATAAATTGGAACTGGTATTTACAATTGAAACGATTGAGCTAATTGCAGACTATTGCAATCAATGCAATTTTTGCATTTTTTCAATCAATAATAATTAAATCCTAAATCACCGAAAGAAGAAAAAAATTGAGTTACAAGAAAAATAATGTACCTACTTATTGAATAAACACACATACGTATCCAAAAATGTAAACATTAGTAGGTATGTTTGATGGCCTAAGTTTTGGTTGACCTCTAAATTTTGGTTCCAAAGTTAATGAATTAGGCTTCTTTATTACCAAAGAAAATAACAATTAGAGAATAGAAACAAATTAGAACCAGTATTTTCAATTGAAAAAAATCAACTAACTGCAGATTGTTGCAAACAATCTACAGGTAGCTCAACTGATCCATATCCACATAGATTAAAGAAAACGAGTCCCGTTTTTGAACATTGTCATTTTTTAAAATTACGCGATCTGAACATAGTACAACATTTCAGATATTTGGTACTAATCGCGTATATTTACATATTTTTCCACACTTTTCTGCAGCCTAAATCTGTAGGCCTAGCACGGGGATAGTTGTCTAGGGTAGAATAGAGTAAATTATTGAAGTTGAAAGAATGAGTTTCAAACATATTACGCATTCGGTGTCGATGTGACGTAATTTTATCTCTATTCTACCCTAGACAACAATCCCCCTGAAAGAATTTCGGGAAAAATAATTAAATATGCATGAACTTCCATAACCGTGTCCCGCAGTGTACGCTAAGCGATCCCCAAAGACTATGCATATGCGCACAGCAATCAACGATTGTGCTATTGTACCACAGATTGAAATTTAGGGTTCACTCGTAATGTGATTGCACTCTTTTGCCTACGGAACCATCAGATTCCAGCTATTATAGGGGCGGTGTGTTATTTTAATCAACTTTCCGACGATGGTGATTGGGTTAGGGTGATTTTATGGATTAAAATGTGGATTGATGAAATTCTTTTGTTTGGGATTGACTGTGCTTGGTGGAAGGGATTGAATTCTTTTATTTCGAGTTTAGTTTAATTATTGGGAAGGTGTGCTGCTCGCTCTGTCATTTACACAAGGATGACCAGACTGTTTATGGTCAGACTGTTCACCATCCATAGATTCAGCATTATTTATTTAATTATTTAATCGCAACAACGTTTTAACATCAAAAACGTTGTTGTGAATAAATATATAAATAATGCAGGAGAATTCACGTAGTATCATCTAGGTCCCAACTAAGTAGAGCTTGTAATATGGGTACTAGATAAATGATATGCTTAATTAATTATACTACAACCAAAGATTTTAAATCTTTGACTACAACTACTTTATAACATAGATATACATATACCATAGAAATATATACATAGATTATAACACAGAAAACATCTAGACAGCTCTGAACAAATATCTGCAGATCGTAAAAGAAACATTTGCTCCGATGTGGGAATCCAACCCGCAGCGCCACAGAGGTCATCAAAAAATTATTGCAAATTTCCCAAGCCTTTTAAACCATCTATGCTTCGATCGTACAGAACTATTTAGGTATCTACTATCACCGGTGAAAATAAATGAATACGTCAATCTTCCAAAATCAAGATTAAAAAAAAGTAAAAGTGTATCTGTATATCTATGTCAGCGATTTTTGACCTAGGTAGATATGAAAAATAGTATGGGAGCGTGAACAAAACAATTGGCGACTTTTTACCGCTTCTACAAGTACCTACCTAATTAAGATAGCAAATAAGAAGTTTTGCTCAAATTGTATGCCGTTATGAATCCACACTAAAACAATCTACGAATCTGTGCAAACTAGTAATCTTCATAAATTGAAGACGTAGAATAGGAAGATCAATTCTTTGATCAATGCACACAGCATCAATTGATTGAATCTCTGTTTACGCATTTTACTTAGGTGATAAGCTAAGTAAAATGCGTAAACAGATATTCAATCAGCAGCGATATTGATTTATTACGTTGATTGCTCTCATTGTGTCTGCAATCATGGAACTTGATTAAAAATCTTATTCGTCCGTGCATCGATTGGATACTGTTGATGGTTAGGCACGAGGAAAACAGAGCTGATTAACGATTTTATCAACAAAGAAAATACAATGATTTTACCCACTGCTGGGGTCTTTTTTACTAATAATTCCTATAATTTCATACATAGTAGATACACAAACGCAAGAAATACATATCTTCTATAAGGAGTAGAAGTTTTCAATTGATCTACCTGCTCAAATTCAGGGCAATGCAGCGCAGCCAGCGTCTTGGGGATGCTTCCGATTGGTATTGATTTCGAGTAATTCGGCTACCTCTAGACTGTTTGCAACAGTCTGCAGTTTGATGAATTGTTTCAATTATTCATACATGCTAGTTGTAATTAGTGGGTATCACCTATTAGATGTAGGTAAGTTTATTTTTTAGTAATTGCGAAAGTAACATCTTTACAGGTTTTGTTTGTTGGGTGAGTTTCTTTGTTGGTAAAGACCCGTCTTATCTTCATCCATCTGAACGAAAGAATAATAAATAAATAAATAATGCTGGACAATCCACACAGCATCATCTCATCAGAGCTATCCACACCACACCCTATAATGGTCGACTGCTGGTCGCAGGCCTCCCCCTGATAAGAGAGTTGTTGCCTTTTATATTGTTGCTTTTATTTCATGGGCCCATAATCCACATGCTGGTATGCGGGTCGGAAATCGCAGTTTAGTGGTAGGATGTCCTGCAAGGGCGCTGCTGCCCGCCCCCGGTTGATATCCTTTAGTCGCCTCTTACGACACCCACGGGAAGAATTGGGGTTCAGAGCTATCGTGGATTGATAATGAATTAGACTAATTGATCAATTTGGTTTGTGAGGAGGGCGTTGTCATTTTGCGACACAGTGTTAAACTTTTGCAGATGACATAGTTTTACAAAACTATTTCTATTCCATGTTCTGTACCAATAAACGATTTATACATTTTTACTTACTTTTACTTTTTATTTGTACATTGCTGTTACCCATAACACAAGCTCTGCTTAGCTTGGGGCTAGATAATGCTGTGTGAATTGTCCAGCATTATTTATTATTATTATTATTATTATTATTATATGAAAGTTTTTCTTTTCAAAGAGATAAAACTCCGAAAACAAAATTATTTTATAAAAGTAGGATTTGATTTATTTTCCCAGAAACATCTCATTTTCACAAAGCTCTCGGGAGCTCGAATGGTTCCCATCCTCTCTTTTATCCGCGAATTCATTCAATTCGATATTTTTATACGTTCGATTCGATATTTTTATACAATATTCAATATTCGATATTAATGTATTCAGCGGCGCCGAGCCGTAATTTTCATTTTGTAATTTTTACCGAGTGCGCATTCGGTAAGCCAGTGGTGCTCAACATTTTCCTACATTATCGGACATGTATTTTAATAATGCTTACCTGGTGTAGGTATTTCAGGATTTGTGATATCTCAATTCCATTCCAATTCATCAAAAATGTTTGAAAGGTGAAGCTGTGACCTAGGCCTGCACCAAGATTTTTCTTAATCGTTTCTGGGATTTTTTCCGGAAAACCCTTTAGTTAGGTTGACCATGGCAAAAGTGCGCTCAGTGCTCACACCAATAGGGCCTTGTTCACATCGGATTGGCAGCGTCCGGTAGCGACGCGGTGAGCACTTTCAGTGACAACTTGAATCAAATAATTTTAAATGTTATCTTCATACATAAAAACCAGTATCGCTTAAAAACCTCGAAAATGTAGCGTGGCTGCGCACGTTTTGTCATTGTTCCAGCCCGCAGTACCAGGGCCAGGCGCTACCATTCCTGTTTGAGCCTAAATGTGACAAAACGGTTTGACGATGGGCCTGCTAAGGATAAAAATAATGATGGCCCTTGAAAAATTCATACGCTATTTTTACAGCAAAATTAAGGAAAAAATTTAGTTATATTATAGCGTGACTCTTATTATTCATGCAATAACTTAGAATGTCTAACACATAGATTCTAGATCATTTTTTTCAAAGATTTTAGGTTCTCTTGCCAAAGATCACTAAAAGTTTGAATGCCTCTGTACCTCACGTAGATGGTTTGCTCCATATAATTTCATAGCCCTCGGTATGAGGAGGCAAATGAATGCAAAACGAGAACAAACGGTTAAAATATTATCCCAAACACAAAAGATACCCATTTACTTAATATATTCCATTCATTTCGGATTCCGATGGTTTTCAGAATAAAGGTTCTTTTATTTCAAATTGCTTTTTCTGTGATCATGTTTATTTTTGAACGGAGTGAGCGAAGCGAACGAAGTCCTCAGTGGCAGCCTGTGTGATTTGACTGTATGATAATATAGTCACTTCGAGCATAACTGTCTAACCGTTGTTGATCCGATTTATGTGAAATTTGATAGGTCGATAGATGAGACATGCGAAATATGTTGATAACTTAGTGGGGCCAAATCCGTCTAGAGGTTTCTGAGACAAGGAGTTTTTGAGTTTCTTCACAAACGGCGATATTTAATTTTTGAATCAGTTATTATTTAGATTACCCAAAAAACGAGTTTATTTATAAAATACTTCCTTTCATACGTTTTTAGGACACCATATTGGTTTTATGATTTTTTGCAAGGTGAGGGCTCTTACAAAAAATCGTATGATAAGCCAGAAAATGAACCCCTCACGCAATATCTTCGCATCCAAGACCCATCGTGTGTGATGTCTACGTGATCAGCAGAAAGAGCTCTACAACTTGGCTCCAAGGGAATTTCAAACCGTCATGACTCCGGAACCACGCAAGACAGACCCCCGGTGTTGGATCTCTATAAATCAGGAGAACGAGCTCTACCACATGGATTAACGCATTTACTGCCAGGCTTGGCAAGGTTGGGGCGCGTCGTCGCTGTGCAACGAGCTGTCCTACGTCTCCGTGTGCGTCTGTGGCAGTCAAAGTGTTATTAAATACTTCCCCTCCCTTCGAAAAACCCCTCACGACGTAATTCATCATCATCACCAGCTTATATTAGTCCACGGCTGGACATAGGCCTCCCCTAATGAGCGACATTATTATTAGGGGCTAAGTACTAGTTATTCTAATGGTATTATCTACCTATTATGAAGTTTTTGTTAGGTAATTAATGATTTCGTTCTCATCCTCCGTCTACCCGAGAAATCTTTTTATTGCTAAGCACGTAAATGAAGTAAGTAAGGGGTGTCTCGGAATGTTTTTCATTTTTGAATTGAGCATTACACGCCAACCACGAACAGCAGCGGGTGGTGAGTATGAGTGGTCTCAATCGCTTGAGGGGCTTGTAGTAAACTAATTAGTAGCCATGAAACGGTCCACGAGACTGCAGTGCGTATTTTGGGTGCGAGCGTTTTGTATAAGCAACAAGCATTCGTACACTACTGTTGGACGTATGTACAAGACACATTTCAATTTAACGAGAATTCGAACCGAGTGTAGGAATCGTTGTTTTTATAACGCTCGCACGTAAAATGCGCGCAAAAAGCATCGGTTCGTTAATTTGGTTCGATGTCTCATCAGGATACATTACGTCGTCGATCGTTAAATTAAAATGGTCCTGATGTCGAACAATAGTGTACGAAACAAGGTTTTTTTAAAACGCTCGCACGCAAAATGCGCACTGCACTCCCGTGAATCGTTCCATGGCTACTTAACAAGCCCGCCAAGCGAAATAGACCACTAACTCTCGACTGTTTGTGATTGGCGCGTAGTACTCAAATCAAAAACGAAAAACATTCTGAGACACCCTTTACTACAAAGAGCTAGAAAATTAAAACTGTCCTGATATTGCAAGAAAAGTATATAGCCTAGCTCCATAAAAGTCAACCTAAAAGTCTCCTTAAAACATTAGCCTAAGCCATTTCAAAAACTATAGAACTACCTACATACTGTGGGTAGGTATACACATTTCATTGTCTACTACACTCACCTGCTAACACCTGCGTAGACGAACAAAAGCCTACTCCTCATTATTTGCCGCTGTGACACCGTTAATTACGTGCTGCGTGATGAGAAGTAATCAGTCTTGCACCCACCTAGCACCTTGCGAGAGGTAGAGTTGCTGGAATGAAAGTTTCGAATGCTCATTACTCTATGGTACACGTCATTCTGCCTCTTTTCGACGAAGCTAAGACTCATTTGTAAACCTTTTTTGGGTAAAAAGGTTTCTAATCTAACCGATGAGGTTGGAATTAGGTAATATCCAAAAAGTTTTTATAAACAATAATCCATATTTAGAATTTCGAACAGTGTATTCTCTGACTGAACATTGTAGCAAATTATTGGTAAATTGTATTTTTTTTTCACGTAATCAATCGATACTTTACATTTCACAAAGACGTTGTTTATTTTATTCTCATTATAAAAGAGTACCTACTGAGTATTTCCAAACTGGTGATTAGCGCATCGAGTAAAAGTTCTTGTAAGACACATCCAGTCCTAATCTTGACAAGCCTTCCTCGTGTCTTCCGTAGGTACGTTGTGCATTAGTTGATGACGTCACGGGCTGCCACCGCCACAGAATGACGGCACCAAGGTACCAGGTAATTCCTCTAAAAGATTGAAGTACCATTTGGTTGAGGTGTAATGTGGAAAACTGCACTGTCAGCTTTTATAATCTTTTACAGTGCTTTTTGTTTAACACCTGTTTTAATTCCAAAATAAAAAGTCTATCGTTTGTATTTTTAACCCCCAACTCAAAAAGAGAGGAGTGTTATAAGTTTAACGTGTCTGTCTGTGGTATCGTAGCTCCCAAACGGATGAACCGATTTTCGTTTAGTTTGTCATAGATAATTTTTTCCCGAGTATTATTTTTATCCATGTTTCATGAAAATCAGTCGGAGATTTTTTTTTTAATTTTAATTTTGTTCTTGTTTCAAAAGAGATACTTAAGTTAGGCAGTACGAAAACTGTCTTTGAGCTTATTATAGGTACGTAAGTACCAAATTTATTCAATAGAATATATTTTATTTAGAAGGTAAGTTTCCTACTTTGTTCAAATTTGCTTAGGAACTTATGATACTCCAACTATACACAACTTTTTCATATAGATTTATGAATGGTCTAGAAAAATGTATTTACTTAATAAGAAACCTAGACTAAATGAACGAATGTAACGAATTTACGGCTTTTGTTGTTCAACAAATACTTATGTAGGTATACCAAATCTGATACCAAAGCCAAATGAACGAATGAAATGAATATGCAGCCATTGTTGTTCAACAAAATATACCAATTACATGGCGGCGGAAGGAATATAATCAAAAGTGATCCTGACACAGCTTTCTGTGAATGGCTGGTACAGTACAAAAAAATCATTGCACTGTTATTATAATGCAGGATTATGTTTTATCCCGTAGGTACAGGCCTTACATTTTCTTGCCGAAAAACGAACACTACATAAATCATCCTTCGTGGATGTTAAGGCCATTGATGATGATGATGATGTTTTTTATCCTACTGTCCCTCATGTAAATTTGATTGATGATATTAATTGATCTCATAAGATCAGTTATCATTAAATATCCCTTTAATAGGTCTGTGAAAAGTTGATCGATGTTGGTTTAATTATTTGGTTTCGTATTTGACATATGTGTAAATTGTGTAAGTTTATAAATCATCCTTCGTGGACGTTAAGGCCATTGATTATGATGATGATATTTTATCCTACTGTCCCTGATGTAAAATTGATTAATTATGATAATTGATCTCATAAGATCAGTTATCATTAAATATCCCTTTACTAGGTCCGTGAAAAGTTGATCGATGTTGGTTTAATATTTTGGTTTAACCCGCATTTGACTTATGTGTAAGTTTTAACATAATGTACAAAAAAGGTCTTTTACCTTCCTGAAAAATGGCGGGTTAAGAGGGCGCATTGCGCACCTTTTTGCGAAAAGGATAGGCATATGATTTCGCGTTCATAGGAGCAGGACAAAGTATTTACAAGAAAACTATAAACCTTATGAAGAAACTGTTTTAAGGAACCGATTATTTAGTAAAAACCTACGAATTAAACATTAAATAAACGCACGGTTTCTGCGATCTCGACCAAATCATGTGCGAAACTGCTGAAATACGTGAAGTGCACTTTCGTGATTTTTTTTTGCAATCGTGTTTTCACATTCAAGGAACCAAAGGAAAAAATATGAATTTTATGTAATTTGAGTTTTTACGACAGGGATCCCGTGAGTACTGAGATCTAGGCCTAGTCTGACAACCAACCCCTGAAATATTCCTACGCAGATGAAAACTAGTGTAAGGAAAGTTGAAATGACTGAAAACCAGCGTTGTTTCCGTCCTCGGGCGGTAGCGGCATCTAGCTGAGGCTGGACCTGTTTAGCCACGCACTAGGGAAAGACCAACTTTTTTCATTAGACTACACGTAGAGGTATTTTCTAATTGATTTTTATAACACCTTTTTATGATGTTTGTTTGTATTTTTATGTAGTCTCTATTGTGGTGTTTACTGTAACTTTTTGTTTTGTTTTAACTTCCCCTAAATGTTTTGTGTGCTAAATAAATTCTTATTCTATTCTATTCTATTCTATTCTAAATGATCTAGCTGACTTCATCCTGAGTTCCCGAGGACGCAGGCTCGGGGGACGACGACGGCAAATGAAAAATTTTAATTTTGAATGCAGTTTGTTAAAGAGCACAATACCGGAATATTCGCTCGGAGACACAAAAGGGGTTCAGTTTTTTGTGTTTACAATAATTACTTGTTTCAGTGGCTGCTTTGTTGGATACTGCGGTTTTACCCATGTGCTAACTTCTAAGTAAACGACTATCAGACCGCATTATGTTTTTCAAAATGTTTCCTTGATAAGCTGTTATTTGATTTTGGGAAAAGCTTCCTTGAAAACGTGTATCTAGCAACTTCAAGCCCGTTGTTTCTAAAAACATTGTTTGCAGTCATTCACGTTATACACTCTGTTATGATGATGGTTAAGATTTTGACAACACCTTTTGACTTTGGAAGGAAAGAACCATGCGTTTCAAAATGAAAAACCTCTTTTGTTTTTGTTAATTTAATAGAAAGACAAAACAGATTTTCAATAGTTTTTACGCCTTGGGCAAAGCGTTTAACAAAATTCAAATAAAAATGAATGACACAAAAAAGTAAATAGGTACCTACCTAATATGTTGATTTTTGAAAGTGATGAAAACCCGCTCTCGCCACCAAAAACAAACCCCAAGTATTTGCAGTTCAGTTCGTCAGTGAATAAACTAACGTTGAAAGTAAACCTGAAAACCAGATTGGCTCCGTCCAGTTCTAAAGACCGTCGGGAATTCCATTTCATTTCGTTAACAGACGAGCAGGCACGAAAACGTCTGAAAAAAACTACGTTTTGGCGAACCTCAGTCTAACCGTGGTACGTTTGATCTGGGTAATTGCGTTCACGTGTTTCAGTTATCCGTACGTACGTCATGTTGAAATAACATGTTGAAAAAGAAATGGTCGGAAAAGCCTGCTGAAAGTCACAAAGTCATTTATTAGAAAACCTGTCGAACCTTGGCTCCACGGCTTATCGAATCCACAACATTATAGACTCATTGAATTTAAAAAATCCTTAGTTTGGCCTGATTGGTTTGATCAGTTTTTTTTGCCTATATAAGTCTTACTTAATTAAAACCCTCCAATTCGTGTATTTGGTAAGGGCTAAAAGATACTATCAGAGGAAGGGCAGCACCTCTCTTCTTTGTATTATTAACACCTCTACTGCGATTACCAATCCGTCTGCCAAGCGTGGTGATTATGGAAAAAACCCCTGGCTTGGGGAAGACTTGTTCAGCAATCAACGTATGTGTGCTGTGATAATGCTTTATTCCTAAAAAAAAATTATAAGGCTCTATTATTTGATTAGGTTTTGGCCCATGGCGAGAATCAAAAATTAATATTTTTTGTGAATATACTACTAATTTACTGTTTTTGGAATTTTTTCCTTTACTTGTGCTATAATGTCTTGCTTCTTGCCAAATTTTATAATTCTAGGTCTACGGGAAGTACCCTATAGGTTTTAGTCCGTGGCGAGAGTCAAAAGTATTTTTTTGTGAATAAACTACAAATTTGTTGTGAATAAACACACATCTTCCGATGACATCCATGAGAGCTGGTGCGGCGGCAGATTTGTCGAGGATCTCAAGAAGCGTAAATATGCAGGTCTCGACAGAGCCTACACATTTGCACCTCTTGAAGTCGAGACCCTAGGTCTGTGGGGTACCGAGGCTCTCCGGGTTCTTAAGAAATTGTCTGAGCGCCTGGTCGAAGCGACGCGTGACCCGAGAGCTAGTGAGTATCTGGCGCAGCGCATTAGCATTGCTATATCGCGGGGCAATGCAGTCAGCGTTTTAGGGACGCTTCCTATTGGTCTTAATTTGGATCATTTGGGCTACCTGTAGATTGTTTGCAACAGTCTGCAGTTAGATCAATTGTTTCAATTTAAATACTAGTTCTAATTCATTCATTTCAAGACTTTATTCAGAAAAAAAAAATACATTTGGATACTATTGCTTTGTTACGACATCGAAATTTCGTCTGTTTGCCCTCTTTTGGTAAAGGCCTCCGCCAACCCCTTCCACTTTACTCTATCTCTCGCCTAGACACCTATACTAGTTCTAATTAGTTTCCATTATTCGATTGTAATTTTTTTTTCATAATACAGATGTTATAAAAATAAGTTAATTTATTATTATTAATGTTTAATTTTTCATTGTATTACCACAGCCTACCTATATGCATACAGTCGTTCGACGCAGCGTCTTGACAGGGCAATCGTGCGGGGCTAAGGAACGGGTCGGGGGAGAGGGACGCTCCCGAGTAACTAAGGCGGTGATGTATTCTACTCGGGAGCGTCCCTCCCCGTCCCGTCCCTTGTCCCCGTACGATTTCTCTGTCAAAACCACGTCAAAATGCCTTCGTCGAACGACTGTGTCCATATAGGTAGGCTGTGGTATTACTATGTAATGTATGCCTTTCTGGGTAAAGTCTGCTAAATCTTACCAGACTTACTTAAAGAACCATGTTTGAGAAAACTATAAGCCAGTAATAGATACCTATTGTAATTGGCATGAAATTTTATGATCATTTCGTTCGTAGTAGGTGTGTTGAACTGCGAGTACTTGGTACGTACTTGCTGAAGGAAATTATGGCCGTAGGTCATAAAACCGTTATCAGCCTATAAATACCCGTACATTCATAGAAGTTACTAGAAACCATATGCCCACGTGTAACCTTTTCACGGCCACGACATTAACTCTCCTATTTCCACTTATGTAGAAGTCAGATTCCTTTACTCTCCTTAATGAATCCCTACAAGCTGAGCAGCCCATCATCATTAAGCTACAATAGCTGATTGAACAGTTTACCTGGTAACCGCGGTCCTCCACTGATTAAAAGGCACTTTCCAGTCTTGGTTGGCCCAGTTTATCACATGACGTTTTGGATTGGGACAGGGTTTGATTTGAATAAGTAATTATGTAGTAAATCTATTCACAGCTGAAGAGATTGTAGTGAACGTCAAGGTTCTGTATTTAAATAAATAAAATAATCAATAATAATTTATAATAATAATTATTTGTTTATATCCTCTTCACAATAGGTATTACTTAAAATTTTGTTATTGTAAGCACAGTTCGTAGAACTGTAGCTACTTAATCATAATAATAACTGCTTAACTTCATCAGCATTTTCATTATCATTCCCAAAATACCTACATGAAGACAATGTACGACTCACAACACAACCTTTAAATTATCTAGTATCTAGTACTTATATTATGAAGGCAAAAACTTGTGCCGTTCACAGATGTAGTTACATTGTAGATACATCCTACATCTGTGGTGCCGTTGTGATTTGCTCGTAGACAACACCAAAACAACCATTTATTTTATTTATTTATTAATATTTAACTGAATGGATCGGACTGAAATATATTTGTAGTTACTCATAAAGATCTCGATTAAGAAAATAAATAATGCTGGACAAATCACACAGCATCATCTAGTCCCAAGCTAAGCAGAGCTTGTGTTATGGGTACTAGATAACTGATATACGTAATAACTACATAGATATATATTTTTTTTATTATACATAGAAAAACATCCAGACATCCTGAACAAATATCTGCAGATCGTACAAACATTTGTCCCGAGGCGGGACTGGAACCCGCAACCTCCTGCGTCACAGTGGAATAACATTATAGATTTTCTATTCCGAAGTTATAAAGAATTGTGACCATCAGAATTACTGACAAAAACTCTTTTCGTTTGCGTTTAAAATCATTGAATCGAGACGCGCGATAGAGCGTTAGCCAAGTTCTAATTTACATTTACAGGTGCCTTTACAAAGTAACTTCGAGGACAGATTTGATGAACTAACTTCCGATACAAAGCTGATCTGATCTGAATGCCGCTAGGGGGCGGTGGCGACAATTATTGAGCAAATGTAATAGCACCATTGTGACGGCTCTGTGTTCCGTACAGTGTTGATTAGTGAACAACAGTGGCGTAGAGTTGGTCTTATTTGATATAAATCTAAATAAAAAAAATTGCTACGAAGTAGAATATGCTAATTCTAGACTGACATTAATGGATAGAAAAAAGATCGGAGTAGATTTTATTAAACGTTGTAACCAATCTACTTAATATTGAATTTCGGGCATATGTGGTCGATACTTGAGGCACATTTAACAATGGTGTATGTATTGTGCGGTATTTAGGAGCTTGTAATGATATTCTACCCAATAGTTCACTGCTGTCAATTACTCCATTGAGAATATCATGTAAGAGAACCATATCGTATTGTCTACGTCTTTGTTCAAGAGTGTCAATAATAAAATACCTACAACCATCTTGATAGCTATCGAAGGTTTGGTAGCTTTTAAAACACAAATATTTTGCTTTTGGATACATTCAAGTCTATTTACATTTATTGCATAGCGCTATAACCAAGCCCTAACCAACCCAACTCCGTAAAGTATCGGAGCAGGAATTTGGGCGATTGACAACTTTTGTTTCAGCATTTCTATGGGTGTAGACGGGGTTGATGCCTCAATAAGACTCTTCAATTCCTTCTTTTGTCTGACCTCTTTTGTGACCGTACCACCCGAAAAGCAATGTATTTTATGCCCTAACTTAAATTAATATACAAAGTTCTATGATTTATCTACGTCTCTACGAACACGTAGCACTTCGTAGCACCTTCGTAGCCTCTCACCCTTTAATTATAAATAATTTTAGGTTAATTTTAAATCATCGTCTCCATTCCCGAGACAGTTCTTGATTATATTTGCGACGAGCCGCGACCACGCCCCCTTCCATCCCCTATTATACTACCCTCCAACAACAAAATGGCACAACTCAAATAATACCACAAGCTAAACACAACCCTCCACCTTTGTCATTCGAGATGTTATGCCTTGGCAAAAATATTATTATGTAAGCACATAATTCTGTTCTGTTTCGATTTGTCTATAAAATAATACACTTTGAGCTTTGTCTGCGAAACATTGAAAGGCAAGTGATGTTTAGCATTCAATGAATTTAATTAATTAAAATCTGCTTTTCGATGATCAAAACGCTTTTATCTCGTTTGGTTATTGTTTAATTTGAATATTATCAAGCTAGCTAATGAATTATTCTTATTTGTTGAAAAAATGGTTTTTCGGTTGTATGTATTACAAAAAAATTAGAGAAATCTTAAGATATATGTGTCATTTAGTGGCACAAAAATTTAACTAAACTAATAACTGATTTCAAAATCAAAAAAATGATGCCAGCCTATTCATTACGATCCATAAAAAACGGCTACATTTTTTTTAGAGCTGCCATATTAGTTTTAGATTAGTTTTTGTGCCATCTGAATTGACACCATTGAAATCCAACACAAATGTATTCGATTTTTCTATTCATCATCATCATCATTAACCTATACCTATCTATACAAGAGCTAAACACATAATAACAAAAAGACGATCTGAGCTTGATTCAAAACAAGAACTGCAGTTTTTTATCCTAATAAAAGTCAAAACAAAAGTGCACAATGAGCATTTCAGTATTCTGCCAAACCCAGTATTTTGAATGCATTGTCCGAAGTACCGGACCAACAAAAAAGTAACATTTGTACAATGGCCGCTCATACTTATAAAAGTGTTGCCTGCTAAGAGGTTCTATTGTTTAATGCCACAATTAGTTGCGAATTCGCCGGATGAAAGAAACTGACCAAGTCGCTTGGACAGTGTAGTGAGATTTGCGTGTTTTGATACTTACATCGTTTGTGCAAGTAACTAAGATTCTGATCACATATTGAAAACTTATATTTTTTCCCGACATAAAAACAAACAAATTGAGAGCTATAATGTTTTAAATAAGTTAAACGTCATCGTCACACTTAGAAACACAACGTGGGCACAATCAACGATAAAATCAGCTGATCAAGGCCAAAAAATACTTTTTTAGAAGTAAAGGGAAGTTTTCTTATGGTTTAAAAAAAATTAAGCTTTTGGCGTATTGCTGAGTTCAGCATATATTATATATCGTATAGCATATTGTATAGCAAAAGGTACGGATTAAATTAAAATGAGTGAAAATGTTAAGGCATTTAAAGTAGGTTTTAAGTTTAAGAAAACAAATTATAGCTACAACTGATGAGTAAGTAAAAAAGAGATTTTATTTCCATCTAAGCACTTGTACCCAGATCCTCCTCTGGTTTTCGGGGGGTAGGTACTGTCCCTCCACAGGACAGACAAGGCAAAGGTCTACGTTCACTATGTATAGCTTCTTCGTCCTCGTCGTCTATTGTCTTGAATAACAAAATAGTACCAAGATTAGTCTGTCGCCATAAAGAGAATTTAGGCAAACAGCGTGCTGCTCGGTCTGCCACGAAGCTGCCTTTACCTAGCTAGAGTTGGTCCGCTTCTGAACTTTTTGGACTGTTTTGGTGATGGAATATGCTTAGGCGAGTTGGTAACTTTGTAATTTGTGTTTCTAAGCGCAATGATTTTTTGCGGATTCTCAAATTCTTAATGAGGCTCGTTCTGATTTAGTTGATAGTAACGCTTATATAGATAAAAAACATTACATTTAAATTAAGAAGGGCAGAAGCCTTTATACACTAAGAAAATAACAATTAAATAATAGAAATAAATTAGAACTAGTACATTTAAATTTAATTCTATAATACAGGGCGTCAATGGGGTGGTAATGCCACCATGTGTCATAGCCGTGTGACGCCGTATCTGTATACGGTAAGGGCAGGTACCTTAACAGGTAACTGTTATAGTCCCGTCTCAAAACTCACCACAGGGTGATTTTTGAGACAGGACTATAACAGTTTCAGTTTCAGTAACAGTCTCAAAAATCCACCCTGTATAAACCAGGTATTTTCATACCTACGTTAACATTTTTATGTTATTACTTACCTTTTTTAAGACATCGAAAAAAAAGCTGAACAGCGTCTACTTCTACAAAACGTTCTAAGGTGCAAGTAAATGAAGCTTATGACGAGTTTTCCCTATACTATGTTCATCCATATTTGTCGCAAGCTGTGAATGAACCACAAAGATCAATAAAAAAAATACATGTTCTTATTATAACAAGTCCTAAATAAGAATTCAGTCAAGTCCTGAAATAGCAACGGATAAAGACTGAGCCTTGGGCGACCCCACCGCGCATCCCTATGCATTGCCGGACATCAGGTATTGTTGTATTTAAGGCAACTGCCGAAACAATGTTCAATTTAGCAATCACTGTGGAGACTTCTCTATGGGAGGGACGGGTTGCTTATAGGGCTGTCGAAACTTAAATACGGAAGAAGGTAAAAAACTTAAATACGGAAGAAGGTATCGCTATTCTATTATTGCCACTCGTGGTGATTATGGTAAAATCACGCTTGTATGGGGGAGGTACCTACGTTCAACAGTGGACGTAAGATTCTAGGGTCAGTTCGAGGCGCTTACCATGCTTAGCCCCACTTGCGCCAGGGTAGGTTAACATGGTTAACTCAGGGCTAAATACTACTTTGGAGTTAAATTCGAATTATTTCTTGTACCACCAAGAGTTAAGAGGTAACCTTGTGTTAATTATTGAAATTTTTAACCCACTGATGTGGGAGGGTTAGGTCAACTAACTCTGGGCTAGTAATGTCAAAAATATGAAAGCTGCGATGTTATATAGGTTAGGTAATGTTGGTAGAGTTTGACATATCGGTTTTTTTTTTGTCCTGAACAATAAATGACTGGTTGATTGTCTGATGATAGATAATGAAGAGATCATTGAATACATTAGTTTGGACTTTATAATAGAAGAATTGCAGAACGGTCCATTCATATCAAGTAAGTATCTAGCTACATAACGTTTTAATCAAACTAATATTTATAAATGCAAAGTTTGGATAGATGTTTAGATGTTTGTTCCCTCTTCACACCATGATTTCTGAACGGATCGGTCGGGCTGAAATTTTGCATTCATGTAGCTTTAAGCCTGGAATCAAACACAGGCTTTTGATCCCATAAAATAGTTCCAATGGGATAAAAATGCCCTTTAA
Organism: Eupithecia subumbrata; assembly: GCA_949316285.1. Taxonomy (NCBI): domain Eukaryota; kingdom Metazoa; phylum Arthropoda; class Insecta; order Lepidoptera; family Geometridae; genus Eupithecia; species Eupithecia subumbrata. The sequence goes on along the minus strand of OX438646.1, from coordinate 24,920,197 downwards.
ACGTTTCCATTTAAACAAAGCGTGCGAAGCCGCGGACAGAAACTAATTAGAAAATAAACAACAGTCGATATAATGCGATCAAGAACCACATGTCATTTCAAATCTGACATGAAGGAATAGACTTATTCAAATTACTGTAGAGCGAGAGAGAGCAGTACACTAAAATCATTCAGCATTCTTTCTACTATATTTGGCCGGATGTAAAAAGAATGAATGAATATGACATTAACCTCGGGTTGGTTGACTCTGGGCTAATTTCCACTGGTGCAATATAAACTGTGAGCTGAAAATTCAAAACATTAACACAGAGTTAGGAAGCCCCGAGTTATTTTTTTAACTCCAACTTTTGGCACAAGTAGGCCTTAAAAACGTAACAGAAATAAAAAGCCTAACCTCACCGGTTTCTGGAACGTGGATCAAACTTATAAAAAGTCAAACCTCTTGTCAAGTAAAAGCAGGGTAATTTTTAACAAATATTGGTTGACTAGTCTGCCGAATAATTGTTTTTCAAGTCTAATTAATCGTTAAATATGCATTTTAAGCGGGTTAACTACAAACCTGAATGAATTTGTCAAACTACGATAGTTTTATAGTAAAATGCATTTTTATATTTGCCAGCGCTTGCCAAATAAATCACTAGTCAATGAGCGTTCTGGAAATTGGCTGTAAACTTTGCTTTTTCTAGAACTACTTTCTCTCTCTCTCCTTATGTTATCCAACCTGATCTATTCAGTAGATTAGCCACACTCCTTCACTAACTCCGGACACCAAAAAGGCGGAACACCAAGTAGGAAGACTATCGACAAACAAAATGCAATGCAAAAAGCATCAAATTATACAATGCAAAAAGTTTTGTGCGTGGATTGCTTCGTTTGATCGCCAAAAACAGTAACAAAAGCCACTTTTGGCCTTTGTTACTGTGACATGGTTCTACAGGGATCCGCCAGTTGTGTCGTCTACCTATTAGTCTTCGCCATGCGTTGGGAGACGAAGAATTACTCCATAGTAGCATTGGTACCTATTTCCTCAAAGCAGGGTCGTGACTCGTGCCTCATAATTATCCACAGCCCTGCGTCCAAAATAATACGTGTTTCACATTCACCTACTCTATTGTTGTAACGCCAAAAAGTTCTGCTATTTTTTCCATTGTCCTCCTTTGTTTTATGAATGGATGCGGTTTTTGGAAATCTGTAAAGTTAGGTTTTGCCGATTTTTTGTGTGTCACATTCGCCATATTGAAAACTTGTATTATTATTTTTGCTGGGCATTCAAAACAGTGGCTAATTTGGCTAGTGTACCTACCTATTCGTTACTTGATCATAAAGTAACCAGCTTTAGCCCGCACCTTCGCACGCACTTGACCGGGATAGATAAAAATTTGCCATAGTATGTCCAATTGTCCAATCTAGAATACTGTTTATGTTTACCCCTGCCTCCTTAAGATCCGTTCAGCCGTTTAGGCGTGAAAAGGTAACTTACCTACAAATAGACACACAAACAGACACAATTACTTTCGAAATTATAATATTAGAATGGATTAATAGGTATCGATATGCGTAAAATAAGTTACTGCATAATAGCTGAAATTAACGGTTGCAGCATGTTTTTATCTGTTTAAGGCAAGTGATCTTTAATAAGATAATCAGATGATTTCATTTTAATTGGCGTTTTTAGAGGAATTTTCATACATTTAACGTCAAAGTTAACGGGCCAAGCTGCTAATTATCCATTTATCTTTCAAAGAACACCAGCTATAATCAAAAATCTGCCTAATATAAAATCATAGACACAAAATAAAAGGAAAATTATAAAAACTGCAGATTTTGGTTCAACATCAACACAGGCAAAAGTTATTCTTCGTATAGAGCAAGCCCTCACCTGTCATCTCTGAGGCGTGACGTCATCAACTAATGCACTACCGCACGACCTCATCAGGCAGGTGTGCCGCGAAATAATTACAGACAGAACCTGTACCGACTACTGTCTGGACGAAAATTTCGCAGTAGAGCTCGACTCTACTATGTAATTTTTATGAATACAAACATAACAGGTAGCTCAACTGATCCATATCAATTCCAGTCGGAAGCGTCCCCAAGACGCTGGCTGCATTGCCCCGCTGTATGGCAATGCTGATGCGCTGCGCCAGTCACTCACCAGCTCTCGGGTCAAGCTTCGCTTCGACCAGACGCTCAGAAAATTTTTTAAAAACCCGTAGAGCCTCGGTACCCCACGGACCTAGGGTCTCGACTCCAAGGGGAGCAAATGTGCAGGCTCTGACGAGACCTGCATATTTGTGCCTCTTGAAATCTTCGGCCAAATAAGTTACCACGATAATATTGTTATTCTTCCAATGCTGGGAAAAGAGTCCATTTGATTTCTATCGGCGAAAGGTGTTTTCGTAGAACCGACTATTCTAAGAAAGCGCAGTGATGGGTTTCTCCTTTGATTTCTTATTCTAAACTAATTTCGGCATTTTGTAGGGAAGTAAACTACTTCGTGATATTTTAATTTATAATGATGTTACCAACCATATTTAACCAACTTAATTCATCCACTTCTTTAAATTCAGTTTGGTAGAGTTTCGATTTTGTTGTTTGAATATAAAGTTTTTATTATTTTTGTCTCCAAGAGCTAAATACTCTGACGCTAGAAAAGATGGAAGCCTCCTCATTATTTAAGATACCTAGTAGACAATGTGTTGTTACGAACGCGAATATGAATGCGCATTTTTTACGTGATGAAAAAATAGCAGGTGGAATGGAGGTTTGCCTGATTTGAACAGTTTTCCTCTTGAGGTTTTTACGGATAAAATATAGCTACACAAGGCTGTTTATTTATTGTTGGTGTTTTCTATTTACAGTGGCAGAAAATTATAACAAAACTAATCTTTTTCTTTCTCCTTCTGGACGGGGAGAAGGAGTTGGGTTACCATGAGCCATGGAAGAGTTTATATGCTGAATGTGGATTTCCACCAACTGCCTCACCAAATTCGTCGTGTCTACGTTCGTATGAGCAATTAACTCAAATATCTTCAGCTGTTCTAATGCTCTCCAAGAGTCTCTATGCTTTACCGCAGTATTGAAAAGCTCGTTCAGCATATCCCTAGATTTTTTCACCATGCTAAGAATAAAGCCAATTTTATAAGGAGCCACATCTCGATTTGCGTTTTTTATCCCTTGTACAGATTCAATTTTCTTTTCAGTGTCGTGCAGAGTCTGCTCGACAAGCGATGTTAGCTTTTTTTTAATGTTTTCGTCTTTTTCGTTGTCGTATTTGTCTACATCGTTAGAGCGGCGAATGGTTCTGCTGTTATCATTATGTCTGGTACTTTCTCTAGAAGATTGAGATTCCTGAATGCTTGGATAGTGAAAATTGCGTTCTTTAGAGCCTTGACTTGATGGTTGTCTCGAAGATCGACTGGCTGAACGATGGCGGTGGCGGTGACGTTTTTTTTCTTTTTTTGAGTTACTACTTTTTCTTTCTCGGCTAAGTGTAATTTGGGGTTCTATTACGCTCACGCGACGTGAATGTTTCATATAAGATTGGCTTAGAAGAAGGTTGTTGCTACTACTTTCTTTTTCTTTGGCGTCACCTGTATTTTTTGCATTGGTGCTGCTTCGTTCTATTTCTATGAAGTCACCTGTTTTTTCTGCCAAATGTTGGCTATGTTGATAGCCTGCGCTGCTTTTTTCTATTTCTTTGGAGTCGCGACTTGCTCTTTCTATAGAAGTTTTTCTAAGAGGATAATCAGGGGTGCTACTTTCTATATCTTTAATAAAAGATTTAATGTTGTCTTCGTATTCGTCTGACTCGGGTAAATCAATCAGTTTCGTTGTTAAACAGTTCTGCATTAGCAGAAACACTGAAAGAAAGGTCTTATAAATTATAACCATTGTTCAAGATCATAAAGAAGTGAAGATATTTCGCAAACGTTATTCGGGAGTGAATTTTATGTCTCTTGCTTACAAACCACATCACACATCAATAACCTTTACCAGTGGGCTGGACATAGACCTTTCGTGAAAAGCGGCTTAGAGGCTCATAATATTATGGGGTGCCATAATCCCCACGCTGGTCTTGCGGGTACTTACGAATGGTTAAAATTATTATCCACATTTCTCATCGTATAATTTCTTTGTTAGATGCCCTTTTGTCTGAAAACACCTAATCGATAAGGCATGGTTATTAAAAACTTTCTTATCAGAGGAAATAACTAAGTACCTACCTAGCAGGTACGAACGAAGTGAAAAATGTAGGTAGGTGGTACCTTACTACTTACCATAGAGGATATTAAAATTTAACGAGGTAATTTATCGATAAGAAAAACAAATAAAAATTATAATTTGAGGTATTTTGGTAGATATGTTGGGTATCTACGTACTGCAGAGGAGGGTAGTATACTCCCCGGTCGTGTTGGTCTCCCGTCACATCGGAATATGAGAGTGAGGGCATAGAAAGTGCACCTGTGTTTGTCTGCGCACACTTATGCACTTATACTACTCTACTTAGTCTAGTAGTAAGTAGAGTAGATTAATTACTTAATCTACTGTACTTACTATAAGTAATTTGTTTTGGAAGAGCGAGATTCCTTATCACAGGTATTTTCTTTACTTAAAAGGGAATCTCAAAGACTGTTACACTATTATAACATTAAGTTAAAGAAATAAATATTTTTGTATTTATTTTGTACTAGCAACCCGCCCCGGCTTCGCACGGGTGCAAATGCTGATACTAAATATACTACAGAATCGCTCCCCGGCATCCATACGTCCATTACATAGCTGTCATTTGCGTTTTGTTATTCCAAGTCTGATTCTTTTTTGTTATACCACGTTTTATAGTGACTGACGTTTTATGTCAAGTCACACGGGAACGCTGTCGAACGGGATAAACAGTATCCTATGTCCGTCTCCTGGCTCTAAGCTACCTACCCACCAATTTTCAGCCATATCAGTACAGCCGTTCTTGAGTTATAAATAGTGTAACTAACACGACTTTCTTTTATATATATAGATTTTCAATATGCCATGCGCACTTAGCTAGTCTGCGTTGTGACAACTCTCCATGGCCGAATTTCGGTCAGGTCTTCGTAGTACTAGGTATACAGGGTTATTGGTACTTCACTGACTGCGTGAGCTGCAGGTTCTGCCCATCATCATGAGCACGTTTGTGAAGACGCCAGTTTTTAATTCTTAATTTTTTTTGTAGTTATTCCTCTAAGCTCTTGATATATCTACATTAAATCGGCAGGCGCGCCTACGGCGTAGACACTGCACCGTAGCATGAAATGCGTAGCAGCGACGACGAAGGAATTATGCATAGCGGACCTAATACCTAGTTAGGCTGGGCTTAGTCTAATTCTGAGTGGAAGGAACTGTAATCTGTACTGAGATCTCGCATAGGAGTGTATTAAATAAATATTCCGACACAAATGTATTTGTTTGCGAATAAATAACATTATTAATAACATAACATAACATAATTATTGTGCATACGAACCTGTTGCGTAGCAAAAAATCCAGCCTAAGGTACTTCCTAAACTTTTATAGGTACTTACATATATTTTTTTCTTATTAGGATAGGAAATTCATCTACGAATAAACTGGTCTGGTGGGTACAGAATTATGTGGGACTCGACGCACTGAGAAGGACGTAATACCCACTAACAACCTCTCCGTTGTCCCTCTCTCATCGTTTTCGCTGAACCACGGGAACATTTAAAACCTACCGCGAAAACTCAAAGCTTACGTAACCTCCTTGATTCGAGCTTTAGAAGGATGATATATTCTTTAATACTTACTCTACTCCTTGGTCATCATCACGTCATGTTTGCTGGTTCGAAGCTTTGAGAAAAATTCCTCTATGAGCACGGCGGCAGTCAAGTTGTCCAAAGAGAAACAATCACAAAAGTTGTCAACAGTTGTCAAAGACAAACAGCCAAGATTTTTTTGTAAATTCCTCGTTTTTAAAATTGCAGTACAATGTATCCCAAAACTGTTTTCACAGCCCCATTTAAATACTTGTCAGTTGTGGCCACACAGTTGCAAAAATGCCACAGTGTGTTTGGTTTACAAGATTTGATGAAATTCGAAAAGGTAACTATTTACAACCTTGTTAACTAGCCTTCACTAGGCAGCCCCGGGGCCCATAATCTCCATATGATGAAAGCCAAGTCTTATCAGATGGAGGCCTGCATCCAGTGGACCAGTAAGGGATGTAGATAAGGTATTTTTTTTTAGGATTTCTTTTTTTTTTAGCTGGATAACTTCACAATAAACCAGGTCAGGGCTGAGGATCACGCGAACGCAGTAGAACTCATCAAGAAGTACTACCTCAAGGAACATGTCCTGGTAAAGGCTAGGAATGTCGACCTTTCCAACGACCAGGCAATTGAGGAATATTTGCTGAGTGTTTTGAAACAAGGTTAGGATATCTGGATACTCACTTTATGTAGACTTCTGCCTTGAGATTTTGTAGCTTTTTTTGCTTGATTGTAAGAACTTATACTTAAAAGAGGCACTGTATGTCGGTATTCATTATGACGACCGATGTGGCGCGGTGGGCGGGGACGCAAGAGGTTGCGGGTTCGATTCCGGCCTTAGCAAAAATGTTTGTAAGATCTATAAATATTGGTTCCGGGTATTCTGGGTTGTTCTATTTATAATAAAGAAAAATATGTCTTCAACTGACGACTTTTAGTTTCCAGTTACCGACACCGATCACTTTTTGATCGTCAATGAGTAGGTACTTATGTGTTAAGTGGTAGCAACTGGACACAAAAAATGCTTACGTATGCGCAGGGAGTGGATGATTTCATACTGGTTCTATAGAAATCAAATATTCATTGGTAGCTTGTATCTGACACAATACACAAAATTCGGTGCCCACGAGGGACATTTCCAACAAGAAGCCTGCGAGGCTGTGGATCACCCTTGAGGCAAGGGTGAGCCGCGTTCTATGAAAATATTTTTTAATACAGTTGCTCAAAAAGTGGCGTATTGCAGGGACGTATAGCGTTCGGGATGTGGGCTATTACATACTCGTGCTTTTTTTTTACCTTTCCCGAGCTCGTGCTTTCTCTTTCCCAACTGTCAAAATAATGTCTAGTAGAAAGAAAAACCAACCATGAAGTTTTTACTAACAAAAAATCATAGAAGTTTTTATAATTCATGCAAATACGTATATTTCTAAAAAGAAGCTTCTAATTTGTTTCAATTCAGATTTAATGATTTGATTGAATGAGTTAGGTTAGGTTTCATTTCATTTCATATCAATAAAAAAAATCTACTGAAGACTTGGCTGTATGGGCATAGTTCCCTTTGCCTACCAGAATGGGTGAAGAAAAAAAAACTCTGGTTATATTCTACGGTTGGCGCCATTTTTCAGAAATTTTCTTTATTATGTAGCTTAATTTTTTCGCAGCTGTATTAAAAAAAGTCGTTCAGTACACGTGCGGAACCGTCATTGCAACTTGTTCTGTCAACCCTCGCCTTCGGCTGCGCCTCGGCTCGGGTAGACATTTGTCAGAACTCTTTGCAATGACAGCCTTTCCGCACTTGTAATGAAATATACTATTTTACCTGCTAGAGTTATTTGTAAATCATAATATCATATACCATCTAAAGCCGGTTACTGACCGGTGTTACCTTGCGTAATGTAACGTGTCACACAGCGAGCGTTCGTGCAGCCAGTACGGGGAAAGAAGGCGAGGCTGATTTTCGACGCTTCATGCTCGCTGCGAATGGTGCGTTACGGCCCGTAACACCGTCAGTAGTTGGCTTAAAAAATACCAAGGTACATTTTGATGAATGAATTTTTAGGTAATTCCTTGTATGGGAGGACCGACACAGGCAAAATAGCTGGCATCTGCGTCAGTTTCGCCTGCAGCCATGTCGACCCAGGAAACTTGAGGAATTACGCATTTTATCGACAGGTACTTATTGCAATGTTTTTTTTAGAGATTTTTTCATTTATAGCTTATGAGACTTCTTGGCATGAGCTGAACATGTTATTTTTACAGCTTAAGTTGTAGATGTCACTACAATCTTAACTGCAAAAGAAAAAAAAAACCCACATCGAAAGTGCAAAAAAAATTTTTTTTTGTTTATTTTATGTCACGCATGTGTGTGTATACCAATGAAAGTGTGCTTGCTTGTAAACTCACAGAAAGTTTACAAGCAAGCAAGGGACCCATATGTATTATAGTGCATAAGTGTGTGCGCAAGCAAACACAAGTGCACTCTCTATTCTATTCCCTCACTCTCATAATCCGATATCTCATACTCTCATACCTACAACAGTGTAGTGAAGTTTTGTAGAGAGATATCACGTTTATTTATTTTTTCGTTAAACGCTCGATTTCTAAACCGGGCAGACAGATATGTATATCACGGTGATTAATATAATATTCCAGATTTTGGTTAGTGTAGTCTAAAATCACACCACCTATCACGTGTTTTTTAGCAACTATTTAAACCCTCTCCGGTTTAAGTAGTTGCTAAAAAAACACGTATTTAATGGACGACCTATAAGAGATAAAGATAAAGGTGGGCCAGGTGGGCGACGATGGCGTTCTTCATTAGGTACATAATGAACCTCTATGTAGTTTTAGTTTAAAACTTCAGCTTAATCTAAACTATGAGTTTACAGGATCCAAATACGAAAGACTTCCTCTACTTTACGGCGAAGTTGCAAGAAACACCGAATCTCTGGGAACTTTACAAGCAACAGAAAATTTTCGAGGTAAGGTAGAGTAAGTTATTTACTAAGTAATTAATTTCAAATTTAAGTCAGTCCCGTGGTTAGAAGTTAGCCATCTCGTTTCGGTACAAATACTTACTTTTAAGTTGTTCATTATTCGAGTATGTTCACGGAATAAGTTTTTTATCCGAAGGTGCTTATTTATGTCGTCATGCAATTCTGACTCCCACCACATTATCTGAGTACAGGATATTGGTTGACGACCTCAGTGGCGCAGCGGGCGTAGATCCGCCTGCGACGCAGTAGGTTGCGCGTTCGATTCCCGCCTCGGGAAAAATGTTTGTACGATCTGCAGATATTTATCTATCTATGTAGTGCATTGTATTAAGTATATCAATTATCTGGTACCTATATCACAAGCTGTGCTTAGCTTGGGGCTAGATAATGCTGTGTGAATTGTCCAGTAGGTATTATTTATTTATTTATTGGTTTTGTTTGACGACAGAGATAGTGTGAGACGATAGCCTTCTGAAGCAGTGACGATAAAGCCCTCGATGGGCACTGATCGAGTAACAACGCATTATTTCACGTTTATGCTACGGCTACAACATCGTGAGAAGTCTGGTCAAATAATTCATCCTATCGCGAATCATCATCGCGAACACGAATGCCCTTCGCGCCGTTCTCGGTAAATTGCCGCACATTAAAGGTTTCATCACGACAATGTTCACGCGCTTTATTGACAGCGATACGGCGAGCAGTTTGTACCTACGTATTTTTGTGTGTAGCATCGTTATTCTGATTTCTATTTGGCAACATGTAATAAAACGCAACCGCCTCTTTAATTTTTCCGTGAAAGTGAATTACCAATACGTTCAAGATTATCGAGATGTTGCGATGTTGTTTTCCAATGTGGCCAAACACTTCGTCGTAGATCGAATACGAAGTTTTATTGCGACAACGCGAACGCGAATCTTCGCTTCGTCGTGTGGCCGGTGTCGGTTTGAAACGAACGGGTTTTGTCTCTGTCTTTCTGTCCGACTTTGCTGCTGAATAACTTTACAACTACCGATTATAAAAAATATTTTTACTTGAACGTATGTAGGTACCAAGAACATCTCGTTCAAGCCGGTTGATTCAATGGTTAACGCTATCATGACCCACCCAAGACGCACCTAGTCTATCTGCAGCGCCTCATGTGGCGGCGCGCCCCTGGCAGTGAATGCGTTAAGAAACAAGGTGTATAAATTACTTTGTTGCAGATAAAAATGCTGGCCGTTTTACCGGAATACAGGAGACAGGGCCTGGCGACGATGCTGGTCGAGAAAAGCAAGGAGAACGCGCTGGATCAAGGCTACAATGTCGTCCGGATGGACTGCATCAACCCTTACGAGTTAGTTACCTACTCAGTAACATTTATGCTTAAAAGACATGGTACAAAAAAATTGGTAGAATAATACAGTAGAGCTGTGTTGAGAATACTCACGAGATTGTAAGATTGCGTTTGATTGATTGCAGATATTTATGTTTGTAGGTATGATGTATTTCTTCTTACCTATAAGGTATTTGATGAGTCTTTTTATTACCTGTTCACTACCTATTATAGACCTGTTCAGTAGTTTAGGAGATCATAAGTAACAAAAATTCACATTTCACAAACTTTCGGCTTTATAATATTAGTAGGATATCAGTAGGATTATTTCACTTTTGATGTCTCTATAGCAAATTTTTTTAATTTTATGTATCTTATTAAGTTTATTGTAGAGATATGGAGCTACAACGCTGTAGTGTTTCTACGCAAATTTACTTTTAACGATTGGGATTGGACAACGATTAATTCTATTGTTGGAAGACGACATTGCCAAACCGTCGCTAAGTAAGCTGTCATACAATACAGAATTAAAAGTTTGGATTCGTTGTCTGTGAGGTTGCCGTAGCATTTCGGTGCGCTCGGCCTTCCTGTAACCAACTTCGCAAAAAATACTCCTTTTAGCTAATTTCCTTCTAGCTTCAAGATCGCCGAACGCTGCATGCTGCATTGCATCGTGAAGTTTCCTCTCCACAAGCTGCGCAGCACCACAGCACCCTACATAAAGAGTAATTCAGAGTTCAACAGATGCTTGAGAGTGTATGTCGCGAGCTCGCTATGCAATTCTGATACTGAGCACGACCTTGAAAACATTATCGAGTGAGATTTGATTTGAGGATTGCCTTTCAATCAGCAGTGGTAGCATTAACAGTCTGGAGAAGGTTTTATATTACTCAAGCCATTTTCAATGTACAATGTTTGTAAACAACTAACAACACTAAAATCCAAAATTATCTGTTTGGCGTGATTGAAAAATAATGAAGACTGAGCTCAAGTCGAGAAGTAGTGCCTACTTGTCGATTCTGTCAAAAAATCAACAAGTGATTTTAGGGTTAAATATGGGGGGAAGTTTACAACCATTACATCTCGAGATTGGCCGGAGTATAGCCGAGAGTAGAGAAAAATGATACGTAAATTATTTTGTTAAGTTGAAGTAATAAATAAATTCTTTGATGTAAGGGGGTTTGAAGATATTGGCCCTAATATAATCACCACTTAGTTTTTTTTTTCAAAATTGCGGTGCACAATGTAGGTGAGTTATATAATTGGATAGAGGACACTTCTGCAAAGAAACTGTCTTAAGTTATAACATAATGTCTAAAAGCGTCAGGTATCTGAAATATCAGGTAATTATATGAAAAAAAAAATTAGAACAAGTCATTTTTATCTGTAAATATTTCAGAAACCTGACGCTTTAAGGCATTAGGTTAAATGAATTTTTTTACTTGTATAGGTAAGTGTCCTCTATCCAAATATAATAATAATATAGCCTCATTCAGACCTTAAAATAACACGTTAAAATTTAAGAAAATAAAAGTATAACTAAATTAGAATAAGGTTAAACTTAACCTAGTATTTGTGGTTTATTTATTTTTTTCAGATCTTTTGCCAATCGGCAAAGGCCTTCTCCAACCTTTTCCATTCGGATCTTTTTTGAGCCACTCTGTTCTACATCACTCTTGTGAATAGCCTTATTTCCTTCCTCGTCCGTACTTTAATTGTGCGCCGCGACTTTTAAAAAAACCTAAGTGATGGCCGATGTTACGTTCACCCCATACAAAAATCGTCAAACCCCTTGTCTACTCTATCCTAGACAAGTCACTTCGTCGTCGTTCGTTCAGGGTTAAAAATGCCAAGTCTGCCGGGCTTACAAATATAATACCTACACCGTAGACTAGTTCTGTCAGCAAAATCTTTTGAAATTGTCGAAAAACTAGAGAAGAAAATGCTGCATATTTTTTTAATACTTTAAATATATTAAGTAGTAGGTATACATTGTTTTCTTTTCTTTATAATACAAAACCTTGTCTAGGAGTTCGGTTCTAGAATCCATGATATTTTTTGTACTATTACACGAAAATTTATGTATGAAAACAAAACAAACTGATAACAATAACAGAAAACAACAAGATAACCACTAAAACAAGGAACAAGAACAAAAACTTCAAGTACACCTAGGTACTTACTTATTATTTTCCATTGGAGAAGGCATTAATGTGGCCCCACATTTTGTTTTTAGCCTGTAAAATTTAAAGAAACAGGTCTAAATGAATATTAAACTTTTAAAGATTTAAGCAATTATCTGTTTATCCGTGTCTGAGCCGATTATTTTGCCATGAAAATGGTTTATATAAAAAGTACAAATCTCAGTACACCTACCTACCTAGTGGAATACAGATACATTAGTATCTGAGGAGATACATTACACTTACTACGTCACAAATGTTTTAAATAAAGGAATTAGTTAAAGATCATCCGCATAAATCAAAGTCACTGACGTCGAACACCTAGAATCAATGCAGCCGGTGTATCCAGAATAACTTTTTGGCACAATTATGGTATCCTCACTTCAACAGCCTATAATGGGCCACTTCAATGCTAGAAAGTTGCTTTTCAATCAGCAGTACGGTTTTTCTAAAGGGTGCTCGACAACTGATGCCGTAGTTAACTTCGTAGAATACGTCTATGACTCATGGGAAAAATCAACTCACGTGCTGGGAGTATTTTGTGATCTATCGAAAGCTTTTGATTGTGTCAACCATGAAATACTTCTCTTAAAACTTCGTCATTATGGCGTGAAAGGTAAAGCTTTGGCCTTAATCAAGTCATATTTGTCAAAGAGGAAGCAATCAGTTGATATAAATGGTGCACTGTCGAACGTTCTAAGTTCCAATATTGGTGTTCCCCAGGGGTCTATTCTTGGCCCCTTCCTGTTCTTAGTATATATTAACGACCTACCCTTTCTAGTCAAAAAATTCGCTGACATAGTACTATTTGCCGATGATACATCACTATTATTTAGAATAAATCGCAAAAATCCTGACATTTATAGTATTAATTCGTATTTAAATATAATTGACAATTGGTTTCATATAAATAATTTAATGCTTAATTCTGACAAAACTAAATGTATAAAATTCACATTGGCAAATAATCTTATGACAGTACCTATACAAATTAATAATAATACAATTGACATATCTAATTATACTAAGTTTCTAGGAATAACAATTGACGCAAAACTTCAATGGGGTAAACACATTGAGATTTTAGCAGGAAAATTAAGTTCTGCGGCTTATGCTGTATACAAGATAAGAGACCTTACTGATATCAAAACAGCTCGATTTGTATATTACAGTTACTTTCATTCCCTCATGTCGTATGGTCTTCTCCTGTGGGGCAATTCAGCTGACTCGGATAAAATATTTGTTTTACAGAAGCGAGCAGTAAGATCAATTTATAGACTCGGGCCGAGAGACAGCCTCAGAATATTATTTAGGGATATAGGTATTATAACGATGCCATCTCTTTATATATATCTTAACATTATGCATGCAAGAAAACATATTTTACGATACTTTAAACAGTCAGACATCCACCAGTATGATACGAGATCAAAAAATAGGTTTGTCCAACCTTTTACACGGTTGGCGAAGGTTAACAAATCGTTTGTTGTGAATTGTGTTAAATTTTATAATATTTTACCTGATAATGTAACTAAACTAAACGAAAGAATGTTCAAAAACATAATTAAAAAGACACTACAAGAAAAAGCATACTACTCTGTAAAAGACTTCCTTTCAGATAAAGACGCCTGGAAAAATATCAATTATATTAATTTAAGGAGTGTATAAAACATATTTACTATTGTTATATGACTATTCTAAGTGCAATATATTATGTATGCCTAAAGAAAAAAAAACAAAAAAAAAAACAAAAAAAAAAAAAAAAAAAAAAAACTGCTGGACGCAAGCCTTCCTCTAATAAGCGCCTTATTGACTTTTATCTTATGGGGGGTAGTGCTCATAATGCCCACACTGGGCATGCATGTTGGGGATCATGGTTCGGTGGTAGAAGTGCTTTGCAGGGGGCGCTGCTGCCCGCCCCCGGTTGTTATCCTTTACTCGCCTCTTACGACACCCGTGGGATGAATCGGAGTGTTGTAAATTTTAAGCCGGCACCACATAATCGTAATTTGTAATAGCTGATTACAAATTACGATTATGGAATACAAACTAACAACGCACGCAGAAAATCTTGCACCGGCACCTTCTTGAATAACAAAAAAAAATTAAAAGGCACCTCGCTAGTGGTGGTTTCGTGTATTAAATACCACAGTCACGTCATCTACTACTTCAGCTACTTTCTACTAGATGGAGCTGTTTCAATGAAGAAATACTAAGGGAGCCAAAATATCCTCAGGGTCACATTACCACCTTCTCCCAATATTATTTCCACCAATATTTTGCCTTAGTTTCTAAACTTTTGTATACAAAAAAATATGTATAATTTTAGAACCGAGTTCCTACAGGCTATTCATGCTAAAGGCAGAAATGTGCTACCTAGCAAGGAGACGAAAACTGAAGATACACAAAAATCTTTAAATATTGGTTTTAAAAAGTAGGTAAGCGATGGTGCTAATTCAGGTGTTGTAAATGTTATGTGTAAAAATGTTACCGTCCTTTCATAACGATGGAAATAAAAAAGGTGGCAACATTTTTAGTTCTGCTAAATTAGTTTAGTTCTAGCAACATTTGAATTGACCGTCTCCCAATGGCCAACACCATCTTCGCCACCACTGGTGGCCATGGGGAATGTTTTGGTTCCCAGTAGGCACCACTGACCACTTACCTTATTACCTATTCCGATTCGTAACTATGTAGTTCTCTGGCGGAAAGGCTTTTGTAGCAATCGTCTAGTATTATTTTTGTCTATGTGTTGTACAAAATAAATTAATATTTATTTAATTACTAACGAAGTAACGAATGTAATTAATAGTTTTTTTTCTTTTCAGTTGTTATAAATTACTTAAGTAATGGCTTAATAATAAAAATTGATAATAAGAGAATATTATTTTAAAAGTTTATTTATTGTTTCGTTATGACTTATGATTATGATTATCACATTTTAACAAAAATAATTCCGAAAGCTTATAAAAAATTTATGCCACTGAGCTCCTTACACAAGTAGGTACGCTGGACGAAAAATTCTTTAAGCAATGACAGTTGCTTATTGGTGTCAATTCAGACCTCGCCAAAACTAAAATAAACTAATTTGCCAGCACTAAAAGTTATTTCATCCTTTTTTTTTCTATTGTTATGAAAGGGAAGGCATCGTTTTTAGTGCTGTCAAATTAGTATAGTTTAGTTTTGGCGACATCTGAATCGACACCATTGTGCCTCAGGTATAAAATTGGCATTCAGTGAGGCGTCCCAAAACAATGACAACCGTAATATTAGTTCCATAGACGGTCACGCCGCTCGTGCAAATGCTCAGCGTCAAAATGGCGAAAATCAAATGACCTCAGTTAGTCGATGTGATCTCCAGTTTTCTTGTATAATGGAGCTCAGTGTTCTATACATTTAATGTTAAAAAGGAAAATCATTATTTCATCTCAAAATAGCATAAATATAATAAATAGGCCAATAAGAGGCCTGCGTCCAGCAGTGGACGGGTATAGGCTGTATGTAGATGATGATGATGACAGCTTAAATTTAAAAAATATATTGTTTTTTTGATTCTGGGTTAAAACATTACTTTCCTTCTAATCAGTTCATTAGTATGAATAATCATTCTAAATTATCTGGTTACATCCAAGTAAACAATATAAATATTTTAATAGCAATTAGTTATGCTCTGATTAGGATGGTTTTCGTTGAAAGATAACCAATTAGCAGCTTTGTCTTTTACATTTGACGTGTATTGTATAAAAACTTCTGTCAAAAACGTACTGAAGTAAAACAAATTTTTGTCGATTATATTTCCATTTACTTAGATCCGAGTTCACCAACAGATGGTAGGCCTTTATTAACAAAGAAAATTACAATCAAATAATAGAAACAAATAAGAACTAGTAGGTATTTACAATTGAGCTAACTGCAGACTGTTGGAAACAATCTACAGATGGTTAAGTTTTAGACAGTTGTTTTGAATTTTTTGACACAAGTTTTGATACGTTAAAAGTCAAAGTCAGCCGACGCAGCTGCTTTTAATTATCCGATAATCTTTTGGTGAACACCAGCCTTAGTCAGTGAGATTCACAAGAGATTCCAAAATAACTTTATTAGTAAGTCAGATATCTAACTAATTTTATAAGACTAGACTTTTATTTGATTTAGAGACTGAATTATGTTCGCTTCTAATAATTGTGGAACAATTAGCCAACAAATTTTTGATTCCACTCGACTTTGACACTGAGACTGCCAAGCAACAACGACAGAGTGCTGCCAGTGATGTTGCAAATTTGTAATCCTCACCCCTTGTTAGTCGAAAACGTTACACATGTCAGATTTTTTGATGGAGGCCCTTCCCCATCAAAAAATCTGACATGTGTACAGATACACATGGTTCGGTCCAGGGGGATGTGGAGGTCACAGCACATCTACAAATTTTCTTTAAATATGTTCATCAGAATTATTAATTCCAATCACACAAAACTTGATCTTGGAATTGAATTGAATTAGCACCTTAATGAGTTAGGTACTATGAATGTTAATTAAACAACAGTACTTAACGAGTTAGTTATCCGTTATCTAGATTAATGTATAATCTCAAATTAGCAATTCAAGCACGACTTAAGTTATATTTAGCTTCCTGTTCTTCTTTAGTTTTTGTTCAAAGCTCGATTTAGATCTTGATAGGGTATAAAGACATCCACTTAAAATAGAAGCAGTACTAATATACAGGGTGCACGGACAGAGTGTACTAAGCTGAAAGGGGGTGTGCTGGACCCCGAAGGGATCAACTTGTGAATTTTTTTTTACAAAAAATAAAGTTGTTTGTTTCTTCCTATTCGTGTCTTATTCGTCGTTTACACGCACTCCTGCATTATTCAACATTACAAAATAATTTACAAACGTTTTTTTCCGTGTTTTTTTCAGCAAAATTAGTGTTTTTTAATTAAATTATTACAAAATATGATGTAAATCCTTTAAATTTCAAAACAATAAAAATAATAATGTAAGAATACTTACATGTAAAAGAACACGAATATGAAAAAAAATACTAGTTTATTGTAAAAGATGTGCGATTTTCCTAAAATCGTAGAGCAAACGTCGATTCCCTCGATGTTTGGAATCACTCCCTTTCGGCTTATTACAGTCATTCTGGGTCTTCGCTACATTTTGAGTTGGTTTACGGACTAGGTACCTATATAATGACATTTATATATGTACTTCGATATAAATTATTATATAAATTTTGCCAGTGGATAAGGTAATCTTCAATTGTTTGGTTTTAATTCGAAGAATCTTCTGTTATTCACTAATACACAAATAGGCCAAATACTTCCTAAATAATGACCAGAAGTGTGAAATTAGCCGTAAATTCATCAATGGTTGTTTTCTATGTTTAATAAACAAGAACAAAATTCAAATTTTAAACCCCCCCCGACAGATTTTCATATGAAACATGGCTAAGAACACACGGGATATAATTATCTAAGACACAAAAAAACTAAACCAAAATCGGTTCTTCTTTTTGGGAGCTACGATATCACAGCCAGATACACCGACAGAACGGTTAAACTTATAACACCCCTCTCTTTTTGCGTGGGGGGTTAAAAATATCTATCAAAGTAATGTAATGTATAAAGTAAATCGGTCGTCTAGTACCCCATAACACAAGCCCAGCTTATCTTGGGGCTAAATTTAGGTATTTATGTATGGGATCACTCGCGTATTTCCATTGGTAAGTTCTATGTAGCAACCACTAAGTATGACTCGATTTCTAAAACATTGACTAGGATGAGATAAACCAAAGATCATTATGATTGTAGCCTACGTTCCTTAAATAAACAGACAACAGACATATTGTCAGTTTATCTAGATAATGCTGTGTGAATTGTCCAGCATTATCTATATTTATTTATTGTTTTCGCAGACAAATTATTTTCTTTATCGGCTAATTTCACACCGGTGGCGGCCTTTCTGTTGCAGTATTCAAACTATACAGGTATTTCGATTTAAGATAAAACAAGTAGGTAGGTAACAATACAAACCTACACCCTGTGTTTGGGGTTTCTCGACAGTATCGGGACGTCGTTAAGTCATGAGACGTTCCATTGCGAAGTTCCATGTCCGAACGCTAGAGGCGCTGTACCGAATCCGATCGCTTTAAGACTTTCCATTGGGTAGTTCCATGTCCGTATGCTAGAGGCGCTGTACCCAATCCGATCGCTTTAAGACGTTCCATTGCGTAGTTCCATGTCCGTATGCTAGAGGCGCTGTACCGAATCCCTTTTAAAAGTGTAACGTCTCGATACTGCTGAGAAACAAACCCAAGGGCTCTGGTGATCTTAAAATTCGCTGATTGCGAAACCTATGCTTTCACTTCAGTTTTATTATAAAGATAAGGTTTAATAACATTGTGTATGAACCAAGTGTCACTCATACGCAGATGGTTGCCGTCCGTGGCTAGGAACTTGAGTTTACCAGCCTTGTCTAGCTTTTTGAGGCCGAGGCGGTCCTGAAATTAAAAAAATAATTTTAATTTTATGGGTTTTGTCATAATTAATATAAAAAATTAATACACAAGTCATGTGTGCATTATTTTCTTCCAGTCTTAGACTACATCTTCAGTTCCCGCGGCGCAGGAGGTTGCGGGTTCGATTCCCGCCTCGGGACAAATGTTTTTATGATCTGCAGATATTTGTTTCTGGTGTTCTGTTTAAAAATATGAAACGATGTATGTAGGTAATGTATTTATTATATTTATCAGTTATTTGGTTTCCTTAACTCAAGCTCTATTATTTATTTATTTTATTAAGTTACTTAAATGAGAAGATGGCCTTTAAGATAAAGGTTAATTTATTATAAAAACTGTAAAACATAATAGACTTGAAATTGGTCACAACAGTTTTATATTTGCGGACATACCTACACTTTTAAAAGAGAAAAAAGAATACGAATTATCGCAAATTGTAGATGAACACATGTACCGGAATGAATACGGTTAGATAATATGTTTTTTTGTGGTGTGTTATGTGATTTTGTTATTTGTTTAGCTCGTTAATGACATAATTAAGTAAACATTCCGGAGTCCGCAATCAATATTTGTGTACAAAGAGTTTCGACTAAGTCCACATTTTTCTTAGCACCTTGTATTTAGATAAAGTTTGTGTCACAGCCACAGTTTAAAAAAAAAAATATTTTGTCTATAGGACTGACTGGTTTGAACGGGACACATTGTAAAGTTACTAGCCAAACCAAGCCCAGGTTTTGCTTGCGTCTTTTCACTCTCCCGGGATAAGAAATTATAAGCTTAATTGTAATTCCAAGCCCAGAACTATGAGTATTTGAATAAAATTGGATTTTAATTCAGTTGGACCCATTCAACAGTTATAATGTTAAGAAGTCGCAAAACTCCATCTATCTACCTGCTGCTGGTCTGAACAAATTAAAGCAATAACGGGACTCGCTTTGCTTGCAGCCCTAATAGTGTTTTTACACTACAAGTGCGTCTGCTATCTTTCTGGGTCTGAAGTCTCGCTCAGTTTGCATAGTGTAGAAAGACCGCTAAGCCATTTAGCGCTCTGACGGATAAGTAAAAACTAAAATTAACTTTATTGCCTTGTATTTAGAATCTAAAATGTATTTTTTCCCAGGCCCATAAAGATCCACATAATTCTGGTCCCCCCCCAGACCAGTTTATTCGTAAATGAATTTCCTCGCCGAATAAAAACAAAAAAAAGCCCATAAAGATAGGTCAGAAAACCTAATAAAAAAAAATATATATATATTTTATTTCGGACAACGAAGAGATCCATAATTTGTTAGTAATATACACAAGCACTTATAATTAGGGTTAGTTATTTGACTTAATACTAGGTACATATTTATGAACATTTTAGTTAATCACTCTCCGCACGAAACCATGCCACGTGGGAGAGGTGACTCTACCAGCAATAGTTTGCAGGATGGTGTTGGGGCTGTCACGCACTCTGCGCATCAGGGATGCGGTCTTTTTACGGAGAATGGCAGCAAAACCATCCGTCTCGTATTCTGCAAACATCCCTGATGCACTGCAGAAACGGGGCAGTCCCAACATCATCCTGAAAACATTGTTGTACTGTACACGTAGGGTCTCTAGCGGTCGTTTGGTGTAGCTAATCCATAGGTTCCTAATGTCCTTAAAACAGGCTGAAGACAGTATTGTGGAAGCGGTTCATCATTGTCTCTGTGAAAGCTTTCCAGGACGGGCACGACCTTCAGCAAGAAGAATACGACAAAGAAGAAGAATGGTTCTCTATCTACATATAAATGTGGGTCTGGTTGGTTGGTGTCTTTGTTGACAGTGCCACAATTTTGCACGTAAATTATTTTGTAAGACTCCACTGACTGGTTCGGGAGGGAGACATTAAATAAATAATAAATAATAATGCTGGACAATTCACACAACATTATCTAGCCCCAAGCTAAGAGAGATGAGATTGTTGACAGAGCTTGTGTTATGGGTACTAGATAACTGATATACTTAATACAATATATTACATACATAGATATTTTTATTTATTGTAAGTCACTAGCCAATCCAAGCCCAGCTTTTGCTCGCGGATTTTTATGCTTTTCCGGGATAAGAAGTAAGCAGCTTAATTGTAATTCTAAGCCCAGAACTATACGTTATTTTTACAAAATTATTCAGTTTGACCCATTCAGTAGTTTTAACGTAATTAAGAAGTCACTAAGCTAATATCAAAAATATCACGTAAAAATGTGATACATACCTGGATATACAGCGGCGACTCTTCCAAAGTGTACAATTTCAGCGACTGGCCGGGCACATAGTAACCGAACCATTCCGTCTCTCTCGGCTGGACAATCGTATCGTTGTTGTATTTCACCAGCACAAAGTGTTCGAGTCTGTTCAGGTTGTCTATGTACGTCTGGTTGACTGAGAGCTCGTTGTTGATATCGGAAAGGAAATGACTGTTGTTCCGGTAGAGTTCTTCTTCTAGGGGATCGTGCCAGTAGGTTGCTTGGACTAACGCGTCTTGTACCCATCTGAAAAGGAGACGTCGATAAATATCTTAAATTCTTTATTTTATGCAATATAAAACATAGGTACAGACAGCGTTAGAATTAAGTAACCCCCCTGCATAACACATGCAGGTTTAAATCCAAACCTGTTAGTCGTAGGAGTTTTAAAAGTCGAAAATAATTTATATTTCTATTTAGGTGACATAAAAACAGAACGAATAGATTTAAAAAAATATAAATCGGACTCTAAACTGCATTGTGTTATGCAGGGGGGTTACCTAATTCTGACGCTGTCTGTACATAAAAGTTGACAAAATTAAGGACATGTATAAAATAATGAATAAATAATATTGAGGTCCATATCGTTATGGTAACATTTTCCTTGTTCTGTGTTGGTGAGTATCCGGATTAATATGGTAATTATCAAATTAAATTTTTTCAAACACTGCAATCTAATAAAGATGAAGCTAATTGCTCGCGTTTTTTCGGTAAAATGAAAATCACACTAATATTACAAATGGGAAAGTTTGGATGTTTAGATGTTTGTAGGTAGGTATGTAGTTGCCTCGTCACGCCACAACAACTGAAGAGAGAAGAGAAGAGAAAAAACGGGCTGAATTTTTTCATAGATGTATTTTTAGACATGAATGAATATAGGCTTCTTTTTATCCCGGAAATACGAGAGCGAAGGCGCGGGCAGAAGTATGAAAACTAGGTGAATTATCGATGGAGCTCTCTGTGCCTACTAGGGCAAGCTTAACCAAACAAGAGTGTGCAAACGATTTGAGTATTGGATGATTTATTAAGCTAATAATAATAAATCATCATTAACTCTTACGTGTTTTAGTTGTCTTTTAAGTAAATACCTACATTACACTTAATGTAAGTTACATTGTGATGAATATGCCCATTGTACTTGTGTCTTATTTAATGTCTCTTTTATTGTATTTTTGTTGGTGTACAATAAAGTATATTTGTATTGTATTGTATTGTATTGTAATATGTCATGGCCAGTGATGCATTATTACGCATCATCATCAGTGGTCTTCAACATTCGACTACAGTAAAACGGGGTGAATAGAGACTTGAGGGTCATGAGGGTGAATAGAAATGGACGAAATGCTGGAACAAAACATCCTTTTGCAGAGTTCAGATCGACTGACGCAGAAGGTGAACAGTCACGGTCTAAGGATACTTCCACTGCTACCAGCCAGGTAATGTTTTGTTCCAGTATTTTTTGCATTTCACTCCATTCATATATTCACCCTGGAGTCGCTATTCACCCCGTTTTACGGTACGTTGCTCTACATGAAATACAGGCAAGAAATGAACAAGAGCTTTTTTTTCTGGCTTCAACGTCGAGAAGCTTTTCTCGAGTCATGTGTTGTCGCTCCGAGAGTTTTGTAGGCTTCTCAAGAGCTGTTCGTTAGCATGTTGACTGAGGTCCAACCACAGTACAGAGTAGGTATCGGACTTTTAACATCTTCACCTTTACTAGGTTAGTAAAAATAAATTGCATCATGTTAGTCTATGATTCACAGCGACATTATCACGTGAAATGTAATGCAAAGTTATTCAATTATTATAAATTCTAAAATGAAGACTTTATATTTGTCAGAATAATTATAATATTCGATTATTATTATTTTGGATTAGATTTTCGCACAATAAAGGCTTAATCGGTAGACAGTCCATACAAATAATAAAAAAAGTTATCGGACATTCTCTTGATAACCCATGAAAATGACTGGATACAATAGTTTTATTTATTTAAGTCAAAATTCAACCTATAATTCATTATTTACTTTAGGTAGGTATTGAATGATTTTTAACAAGTCTTAAATAAATAATAATGATTTTTACAAATTTTTATTTAACTGGTAACTATGTTTTTACGGGTGGAATCTTGCAACTCAATTTTGAAGCAGATATCTTCAACCGATTGAGCTGAAATTTTGTATACACGTTTACTTTGAATGACAATGCATCAAAAGCTTGTTTTAAAAAAAGGTATTTTTAAATATTAAAACTTATTATTAATGCAAGTGAATTATAGCACGTGACTTATGTATTTGCTACGCGTATTATTAAGAAAATTGGCCTAGGTAACCCCGAATACTCAAACACAATTCAGATTTAAATCTCAAGAGACGAATTTTTGACAGATTTCATTAAAAACTGTCAAAAATCGCGACTTAAGATATTAATAAATTAATAATAATATTATAATAATAATACAATTATTTCAGACAACATCAGAACAAGTATAGATCTTATTAACTTATTCTACGGTCCATCACATCACACTAATATTATAAATGCGAAAGTTTGGATGGATGGATGGATGGATGTTTGTTAACTCTTCACGCCAAAACTACTGAACGGATCGGGCTGAAATTTTGCTTTCAGGTAATTCTAATCCTGGAATCAAACATAGGCTAGAGCTTTTTATCCCATAAATCAGTTCCCATGGGATAGAAATCGTTTATAGAAACAACGCGAACAAAGCCGCATAAACTAGTAATAATATAAATTCAAAAGTAACCGTCTGTTTTACCTTTTCTTTTCACGCTTAAACGGCTGAACGGATCTTAATGGAATTTGGCAGGGAGATAAATGATATCCCCGGGGACGAACATAGGCTACTTGGAAAGAGCGTGCAAAGCCGAGGGCAGCAGCTAGTAGCGATATAAATGACCATAATCGAAGCTCCACCCACACAAACAACCCAGAAAATTATGTAAATGGCATTATGCAGTGTTTATAATTTGCCTTATTGCTACTGGTTATTTCCATAAGTTTTGTAAAAAGTTAATTGCTCCTGCGTTGAGGAATTGGCATATTTATTCCAACAGATAAAGCTTATCTGTCGGAATAAATATGAATAATAATTTTAAATACTTAAGGAAAACATTGGCGCCTTTTAATAAACAACGTCAGCAGCGCTTGTCACACGGGAGCTTATTTTGTATGTTTTTATTTAAAAAGAGTTACATAGGACTTAAATTAATAACAGTCTTTAAACCCGTAGAGGTTTTTATACATGCCAATTCCTCAACGCAGTAAGTAGATAATTTCAGATAATAACTATACAGGGTGTTTCAAAACGTAAGGACCAAACTTTCGGGGTGGATTTTTGGGATTTTTGAAATTGTTGGAAAAATATAAGTAATGTAAGTAAGTATAGCCTCCAAGTGTAGAAGGACGTGAATAGGTAATACACCCAGTATAGAAATCCGAATGAATACAAAATGTGAGCGACTGCACCTAAAGAACCCTTAAATAAATACTTATCACGTGGAAAAAACTGGTACCTACGGTTAAATATTTAAATAAATTATTTATTTTTTTAATGCTATAGCCTCATTACAAGGCGAAGATTCGTCTTCGCGTTGTTGTAATAAAACTTCGTTTTCGTTCTATGACGAAGTGTTTGGACACATTGAAAAAAAACAACGTCGCGTCACGACGGGCATTTGTTGTCGCGATCAGACGAACTTCTTGGCCAGACTTGTCGCGACAGCGCAAATCTTCGCGTTATCGCGATAGTGTGGCCGTAGCATTAACAATATCTGTACACTTAGAGAAGGTCAAACTCTTAAAATTAAAATAGACATGGAAATAAAGTAATATTTTCTATTTCTGTCGCTTCGTTATATAGATTTAAGGCGTTACCCCGACTCATACAAGCGTGTGATTTTATCTTATTATAAGGTTACAGAGGAATTTTCAAAATTCAATTGGCTTCTTTGTGATATTTTTATCAATGTATTTTTGGTTTTATTTTGCATAGTTTAGGCAGAGATCCGAGAAGCGTGGTGGCTAAAAAGAGCAACTACGCATCTCTGCTTAAAATATACACAGTAAAACTTTAACAGAGTAATTAAAAAAAGCTTACCACAAACTAGCCAATTGATTTTTGAAAATTCTATTTTTTAACGTAATAATAAGATAACATAGGTGGCTGCACTAGTGTGAGCCTTAAGAAAAGAAGCAACAAATAAACCTTCATTACCTAATGAAGGTTTGTTTGTTGCTCTGTAGCCTGTTCTTAAGATTTTGCTAATTTAGCTACGACACATACAGGGTTATTGGTAATTCACTGACACTATGGTAACTGCAGGTTCTGTCCACCATCATGAACACGTCGGTGGAGACGCCAGGTCTCAATTATTAACATTGGTGGAAAAGGAAAGATATTAGTATGTACCCCCCTCCATTCAAAAATCGTTCTAGGGGTTTTCTTTGAAACTAAACCTAAAGGCTCTGCCCTGAATTATCAGTAGGTGTGTATGTGTTCGGCTGTCTCCCAGCCAGGCTAATGACAGTCAAATCATCTTGCGTAGATATAAAAGTAGCTAATAATGATGGTGTGGATTTAAATAGGAGTAGGAGATCGGTATTTAGTATATAATTAAGTTTCGGACAGTATTTTGTATGTAAGGCGATTTACAAGAAAAATAAGAATTAAGACCTGGCGTCTTCACTAACGTGTTTGTGTTAATGGGCAGAACTTGCAGCTTCCACAGTGTCAGTGAATTACCAATAACCCTGTATAGGTACCGACCAAGTTGGCAATAAAAATATATACTTATAAGATCTAGTTTTTAGAATAACAACCTATTTGTTATTCCAAAAACTAGTTCAGCCGTATATTTTGTAACAAGGAACTCAGTAGGTAGTTGTTTATGCACATTATTGCACACCTTGAGAATCTTTTCAGAGGAAGTTTTTATGTTAATATTGAGACATAAACTAAGTAATTCATATTTGTAGCTCGGTTTTTTTGCCTTTTATTTTCTTAAGTATGCATTTTAATTACCATAATAACTGTTTTACTTTATGGTTAAAGCGAGACTTATTGTCCTTATTCAAATGTCCTTACTTCCTGTGACCTAGGTAGACAACGGACAACCGAAGCGGTCATTAGGTCACCGCGCCGCCGCCACCTATTTTACCTTATGTATTATTGCGTCAAGGCGCTACCCCGACCCAAATCAGCCACCACCTATTTATCTTGGAATTATTATGTATATGTTCAACGAATAAATTTTCAAAAATCGATTTTGCATTTTGCACTCTGCCTTAACTGTACAAAATAAAACTATTACAGAGGCATTAAAACAAAGCTTATGATAGGTTTAACCAACTGTCCTATGTATTTTTGGAAATAACTTCTGTGTCTAACACTTTCATGGCCATAGACGCAGATGTTTTGAGTCAGCTCAGTGGAGCAGCGGCGCGCCCCTGCGGGTCGCACCGTCGAGTCTGTGCAGTAGTAATAATAAGATAAAAAAGGTGATAAATAAGATAAATTAATAGGTGAACATCCGTGTGCACACAAAACCACAGAAACCGCCGCTCTAAACCTGCTCGACTCCAGAATGCGCGGTTTTGTGTGTACGCGGGGTTTAAGTCTTCATCTGTTCAATTCTTTAAAGCGGTGACTAACAAGATATCCTAGGCTGACCTAGGAAAAACAGCAAGCGATGCGATCATAATTTACACTAGTTTCTGCCCGTGGCACGCGTTACCCTTACCTAAGGTCACACTTTATAATTGAGTCCGCAGGTGATAGGAATGCTGGCTTTTATTTCAGTCAACGAATTAGCATTTGCATTTAACACGTGGCTATGCTGCCAACATTTTGAGCACTCTGCGTTTTGGGCTCAGACTGAACTTTCAGAAAATTCATATTTGTGTACAAAGAAGTTGATTATTATTATTTAATAAATCCGAAGTCAGATTATCTTCTTCGTGCGCGAAGAGGTGCACCGTATAGGTGCACCTCTTCGCCCCCTAGCCCCCTAGCAGGGGGTCACGTCTTATTACTTTAGGTTTGCTTTTATAAAATTTAATTTGATTTTTACACAGATCTACCTTTTACCCGTGGCTTCGCACGCATTTTACCTGGATAAAAAATATTCTATGGCCGTTCCTGAGATACCGTTGACATCCCTACAAAATTTCAGTTACATCCGTTCAGCCGTTAAGGCGTCAAGAGGTAACAAACAGACTGACAGGACTTACTTTCGCATTTATAATAAAACTAGTTTATGCCCGCGGCTTCGCACGCGTTGTTTCTATGGAAACGTTTAAAGGTGATTTCTATCCCATGGGAACTGATTTATGGGATAAAAAGCAGCCTATGTTTGATTCCAGTATTACAATTACCTGTGTGCAAAATTACAGCCCTATCTGTTCAGTAGTTTTGGAAAGAGGTAAAAAACATCCATCCATCCATCCATCCAAACCTTCGCATTTGTAATATTAGTGTGATGTGACTAGATTCTGCCCGCGGCTACGAACGCGTTGTTTCTATAGAAACGTTTTCTATCCCATGGGAACTGATTAATGGGATAAAAAGTTGCCTTTGTTTGATTCCGGTATTAGAATTACCTGTAGGTACATATGTAAAATTTCAGCCCAATCCATTCAGTAGTTTTGGCGTGAAGAGGTAACAAACATCCGTAAATCTAAACATCCAAACTTCCGCATTTATAATATTAGTGTGATTGCCTGCTATCTTAATTTCACCAAAAGATCACAATTTTAAAATATCTGTGTATAATTCACGTCGCATTAATTTTTATCTGTTCGTAGTTTAGTAGATCTTGTAACATATTCACATCTACACAAACTTTCGCTTTTAAAATATGTATGAGTACCTAAAATACAATAAAATTATAGGACAATTATTAATATCGAAGAATTTATATGACAGGCTCGTAGCAGGAACAAATCATTGGAGCTGTAATTTGCTCATCACTTAGTCTAAATGCCATCGGTGCGGCCTTGCGTCGCTGACATGGTAAGAGTTATTTATTACAGTATTCATGATTTATTTGGTCCATCAATATCCAGGTACTGTCAGTAATTTCTTTCTTGAGATGTTTTTATTTTCACACAGTTTTGTAAACGTTTAATTATAAAAAAAAAACTAATATTTTTCGGTTTTTGCATCGTCATTCAACGATTTGAGTTTTATAATTACCATTTTTATTAATTTTACGACTAAAATAAAATATTACTATTTCGCTAGTTACGCTTAAATTTGAAATTGATTTAGTAACCAAATAAATGTTCAAAAACTATGTATTTGTATGTAAATCGAACCATCATAAAATAAACACACGACATTGCACAATGTTGTTTTAAACCACTGTCAGGAATCTCTGTCCTTGATCTCGTGCTTTTTTATATAATTAATAGCTTCATTTTCTTTCAAATTGACCAATTTGAGTAAAAATTTCCTTGTAGGTACCCATGCTTTGTATGTATGTAATGTACATACATACAAAACATGGGTCAGTATTCTTTGATATAAGTGGTACCTACATATATCTAAAGTTCAAGAAGTCACCGTACTATCTAATCTTTGAAAGCAAGTTACAGCAAGTGAACAACAAAACAAATGAGGTTCTCAGGTTTTGTGACGATGTTTAGACGATTTGTTTTACCATTTTTAGAGTTTGAAATTGAAGAAAATCGGTGTCCTCTGGTGCACTTCAACACGCACAAACACACACATACATGCTTGCACCCTGAGATCCATTCAATTTATATAGGTTATTTATTTATTTATTTTAGATATCTATTTACTTACTAGCTACCGTAACGTTGTATAAATGTGTAATTTTGTATAATTACCTTTAACTTTTTTTATATTATTTAATTAGTGTTAAGGTATAGTGCGCTCTGTCATTTTACTATATGTGTGAGATTGGTGTAGCGAGTAGCGCTGCACTTATTACCGCTTAAGACGCTGTCCAAACAGCGACACCGTAGAAAGTACACTTTTTCGTCGCACCGTTAGCCGTTCTCCGACATATTACAAGCCCAAAAAAAAAACAGTGTATAGTCAAATGTATGGAAAAAAGACTTATACAAAAATATTTTATAAAACGATCTAGGATCTTGAAGAAAATAATCACAAGAAAGAACAAGAAAAAAATTTTTCGTCTCGAAATGCTCCATATTTTGAGTGACAACCATTAATTATTTTAATACTATATGAAAGGAAATTTTATCAACAAAAGAATTATGTAAAAAGTTTTAAATAAATAAAACCATTAACATAATAAAACCCAAAAAACACATTTTTGTAAGGCGTTTAGCGAAGTAATTGCAAAAATGATAATATTTTGCCAATAGAATTTCAACCTTATTACTCAAACATCCCTTTCAATATATGCTCAAAATAGCTTCCAGTAGCTTCATTCGGAGGCTGGATGCCTCCTCGGACGGACGTGAGGTTATGTAACTTTTTTCGCGATGACAGCTGGGTTCGACGGACGAATTACGATTTTCGACAACTTTTGTTTTGCGGGTTAAATGGTTCATTCGTCATTGAAATAAAGTCTATATTTGATTGAAGCTAAGCCAAAAGAAATTTGCAGGAATTTTATTCATTGACAGACCTACCAATTAAGTAGAATAGGTTTATAGTGGTTTTATCTCTGGTAGCTAGATAGGTAGGTATTACTCAACATGTTTACAGCACGAAAAGTATTGGTCGAGTTAAAATATGTTAAATAGGTAGGGCGATTTTGATGACCTTATATATAAATAAACAATGCTGAAAAATTAAAATAGGAGCCTACGTCCAGCAGTGGACTTATATAGGCTGATGATGATGAATTCACACATCATCACCAAGGCCGAAGCTAAGCAGAGCTTTGTTATGGGTACTTACTAGATAACTGATTTACTTAGGACCAACCATTTGCATTTTTTTTCTCGTAGTTCTACCAGTAGAACTACAGGCAAATTTAAATTACTCGTAGTTCTATCGGTTTGTTCTCTTAGAGAAGAGAGATTCTCAAAAGGACAGATACTCAAAAATAATAATTTACTTTAAATTTTTAATAACTCATAGAAAAACCTCATCGGAGCGGTTTGTCATAACTTTTTTGTTATTGGCAATATGTGTACATTGACATCAATATAATATTTTTTTTAGCGTAACAAAGAAGTCAAGTAAAGGAGATGTTTAAAGACGTAATAAACATGCAAAACAATTGTATTTCCAATGACAGTTGTTTAAATTATTGTTAATCACTCATGTTAATCATAATCACTCATGAGTTCTTGGAAGGCAGCAACATAATAATAATAATAATAATAATAATAATAATAATAATAATAATAAGCCTTTTATTTCCAAATCTTAAATAACAATTTTTGAGATTAAATTAAAATTATAAATAAATTTTGAATTTGTGAATAATTTAGGTAAAGAATATTTCTAAAAGTAATTTCATTTATCAGTCATATCATGCATTCAGAACTTATAGAACTTATAGAACTTGCAGTCAGCACAACCGGTCGGATATGGTTTGTCTCATTTGTTGTTTGTCTTTCAATTCGTTTAACCAGCTCAATATCTCGTCTCTCGCATGGTATCTTCATGTTTTCATTTATCAGTCTCACTAGATTCCCTTCCAATTCTTGGTATGATTTTTCTTTCTCTTCAAAGCCGAAAAATATAAGATTTCTCTTTTTTAAGTGTTGTTCCATTCTTTCTATGGATGTTTGTTGGTCTTCTATTTGTTTTTCGAGGCTAATAAATTTATATTCCATATTTTCGAATTTCGAGTCAATGTTTTTGTTTATGTCCAAAATTATTGTATCTTTCATTTTATCTATGTCATTACGTTGCGTTCGCATATTTTCTTCGATTTTTCTAAGCATTTCCATCATTTCATCCATTTTTGCTGGGTGATCTAGGTAAGTTGTGAAAGGATGACTTGTCTTTTTTTTTACACAATTTTTAGGTTATGTTTACGAACACTTTTGGATGCTTGGACTTTACTCACAGATTTATTCCTTCTGTTTTGTCTTCAAACAGTGTATTTACCAATGTACTGAGTGTTGATTTCACATGTAAGCAGTTTTTGGTCGTTTTTTCGCGTCGGTCGTCGATTTATAGATTATCTTTTAAAGGGAAATGTATACGATTCTACAACAAAACTCCTAAAGAGTTAAAAGTTATCAAAAAATAATTTCAAACAATTTGTAAAACATATCCTTTGTTAAAAAGGCTTACTACAAAATATCAGACTATCTCTAGAGGATAAAAAACTTAGGTACCTAATGCTAATAGTATTGCTCCAGCTCGAAAACTAACACCCTAACAAGGTAAAGGTTTCTTGTTCGCTTCTTTACTTTACCTTAAAAAGATTGAAGTGAACAATAAATTAAAGTAATCACTTTATTTCCCAGTTTTACTCTTGAACCTTATTTGAATTTATTGACGTGTCCAAGACTCCTGTAAGGGGTAAAGGAAATAAAGCACTGTTATATTTCATTTTATATCTGATTATTTGATTGACGACCTCTGTGGCGCGGCGGGGAAAGGTCCACCTGCGACAAAGGAGGTTACAGTTAGTTTGATTCCCGCCTCAGGACAAATGTTTGTACCATCTGCAGATATTTATTCCAGGTGTTCTGGATGTCATAATCATAATCAAAATCATAATCACTTTATTGCATGTCTTATGTATATAAAAAATATCTATCTGTGTAGTGTATTTAATAAGTATATCATAAGCATAACACAAGCTCTAATTACTTTGGGGTTAGATGATGTTGTGTGGCTTGTTCAGCATTATTTATATTTTTTTTTTTTTTGAGAAAGCCCTCCAAAACCAAATCGAAATATCTTCAACGATTGACACTTTTGTAATCCATTTAGACCTCAGTTGTTTTGACTAAATTAGTATATTTTTTTAATGTATAAAGTATTATCATAATGGTCGGTGATATTGTCGGCACTTTAACATGCATGAAGATGATATTATTTTTTTAAGTGTTTCTGATTTCTATGAATAACTATCGATGAATGTAATTTTTATTATAATTGAGAAGCTTCAAGCGACATAGGTTTTATTAAGGTATTTTACATGCAACGATAGCAAAGCCGCGGGCAAATGTTAGTTAACATTACATTATTACCTTGTGATTGTGCTATCAACCAAAATAAAACAAAAGTTTGCCTCTTCTACAACAGATAAATTTTGCATAAGTCTATGTTAAAAATAAGCGCCTCTGCCGACCACATTTGGTAATATTCACATGCAATCTGACAGTCTTAGTTTTCTATGCACAGCGCCTTAAAACCAGCGCTGCTATGGCCTTTGTGCCATAACGGCATTAAGCTGAGCTGGTGACCTTTTTGTTAGTTATAAGTTTCATTTTATGTCACACAAATAAATATTTTCTATTCTATTTATCTATTTAAAACGCTAAAATGTGAAGTGCGTACGACAATGATGTGATGATTAATGACTTAACGCTTTTTCAGTGTCAACTCTCAGTAGCTAGACTCTAGTTCTTAGAACCTATAGCCTATTATAGGTCATACATAATGCGACACTCGAGTGGCGACCACGTACCGGAAGATCCCTCCGACGTTGGATATCATATTCGCAAAATAAAAAAAAATAAAAAAAAAAAATATATAAAAAAAGCTTATAAACCTAAAAAAATGAAATGAAAACAAAAAAAAAACAAACAAACAAATGCAGCAAAAAAAAATTAAACAGCTAAAAAAAAGAGCTTTTTAGCTTAACCCAAGGACCGAGGGGTCGTCACCCCTCGAGTTGATGCCGGGGTAAAGAGGCTAAGCCTCGAGGCCTCCCTCCGTGCCCCCACAAGGGCCGGAAAGAAAAGAATATATGGGTAGGCCCCCCACATGGTGGACCGACGACCTGGTGAAGGTCGCGGGAATCCGCTGGAACGGGCCGCGCAGGACCGGTCATTATAGCGACGACCTTTCGGTGAAGCCATAATATGTCCAACAGTAGACGTTGTTGGACTGAGATTTGTGTGAATTATAAACTTTGCTCACCTAGCATAAATAAGCAGCATAATTAGTCGCAGCTCTTATGCATCATAGTAATGCAGTTGGGTAGACCATACACTGCCTGACGCTGGCCGCCGAGAGAGATCAGTTTCTTTATCAAAGCTGTTAGTTTATGATATTAGTAGTGTGATATATAAAGATTACTCACCCGGCATAAGCCGCATAGTTGAGTAGCTCTCGTACATAATCGCAGCTCTTATGCATCATAGCAACACAGTTGGGTAGACCGTACACTCCCTGATGCTGGCCACCGAGAGATATCAGGTTCTTTATCGGAGGCAGGGTGTGGCCGCATCTTTGTACAACCGCTCGCCTGCAATGACAGTTAACTTGAACTCCAAAATACTTAATTTTCATAGCACTGGGGTCCTATTCTGCTAAACTAATCGCTTCACCATGAAATCAGAAATCAATAATACTTATTTCTTTACGATTACAAATTGAGCTCATAGACCTGGCTATGCCAATGGCGTCGTCGCAGAATCGTCAAGAAAAATAACACAAAAAAAATTGTTTACATGAATTCATTTGAGCCTGATAAGATTTTGTCTTCTGTGACTATGAGAACTTAGTTAAATCGTAATAGCTCTTTCTACCAAGTAATGAATTGGCCTTATAAAGTGTAGTTATTTAATTTAATGAGATTAAATGCAACAAAGTTGTTTGCTAACCCCGTGCAAATAAATGTTTAATATGAAAAAGTGAATATGTATTTTGACTTAGAGCATTGATATGTCAATGACGTGCCTATTTTTTGTTTTAAACAAATTCGATATGTTGCAGCTACCATGCATTCTTGTTTGTATTGAATGAGATATTTATCATTCCAACTATTTTGACGCCAACTAAGATAAAATGCGTTTTAGTTGGACAATATTTTTTTTTTCAGTGAACTAAATGTATTTTTCGTAGTAATTGTGGCCCACCCCAGTGGCAATAACTTAGAACGATCAAATATTTTTATAGCTAGATCTGTCTGAATCCAAAACGTGTTAACGAGAGCATGTATGACACATTAGACCCGATGGGTCCTTATTCGGATTAAATATTGATTTATTTATTGATTCTATGGATCAATCATACTAAGTAACTTAAACATTTGCATCAATTGAAATTTACAACGTGATAGGAATCATTCATAATTAACCTTGGGTACTAATATAACCACTGAGGGTAAGTTCAACATAAGTAGGCATTTACTCTTAAGCTACGGCTCCTCCTGCGTTAGCGTTGACGTTAGTGTTAATGCCCATTAACGCGTTAATTAAAGTGCTAAAAATGCACCTTGGGAACTATTAGTTAAGGTGCATTTTTAGCGTCGTCAATAAATTAACACGTTAAAACCTTGGCCACATCTGCGTGACGCCCAAATTAGCGCGCTAATTAACGCGTTAGGACGCAGGTGGAGCCGTAGCATTAAAGGCCGTACATTATGGGCCTGGAAAAAATACATTTTAGATTCTAATTGCAACACAATAAAGTTGACTTCAGCTTGTACTTCTTAACAGAGCGCTGTTTGTCTAACAGCGGTCTTTCTGCGTTGAAATAGAGGCCATCTCTTTATAAACTACCTATGCAAACTGAGCGAGACTGATAGCAGATAGATAGATAACGGACTGCAAGTGTAAAACCATTAGAAGTCAGACAATGATGGCTAATAACGTCCTCCTAATCGAATTCCGACCACGGCGGTCAGTATACTAGCCAGAGCCGCAGGACATATTGTTCAAGTGCACAAGTGTGTACACAAACACAGATGCACTCTCTATTCCCTCACTCTCATATTCCGATGGGACGGCAGATCGACACGACCAAGAAAAATAACACAAAAAAAAATTGTTTACATGATCATCATATGAGCCTCATAAGATTTTGTCTTCTGTGACTATGAGAACTTAGTTAAATCGTAATAGGTCCTTCTACCAAGTAATGAATTGGCCTTATAAAGTGTGGTTATTTAATTTAATGAGATTAAATGCAACAAAGTTGTTTGCTAACCCCGTGCAAATAAATGTTTAATATGAAAAAGTGAATACTACGGGACTGCAAGTGTAAAACCATTAGAAGTCAGACAATGATGGCTAATAACGTCCTTCTAATCGAATTCCGACCACGGCGGTCAGTATACTAGCCAGAGCCGCAGGGCATATTGTTCAAGTGCACAAGTGTGTACACAAACACAGATGCACTCTCTATTCCGTCACTCTCATATTCCGATGGGACGGCAGATCGACACGACCAGGGAGGTCAGGCGACCGACGGTTTAATGTGCTTTCCGAGGCACCGAGGTGTAAAACCGCCAACTTCTTCCGACTCCGGGCTGCTACTGTGAATTTTCCTTGCTAGAAAAACCCTAATAACAACTATTGGCCCGACCCGGGATTCGAACCCAGGACCTCATAATCAGTGGTTGAAAAAGCTGACCACTACACCAACGACGTAAACATGACGACCTCCGTGGGGCAGCGGGCGAAGGTCCGCCTGCGACGCAGGAGGTTGCGGGTTCGATTCCCGCCTCGGAACAAATTTGTGTACGATCTGGAGAAATTTGTTATGAAATGTATAATAAAAAAAATATCTATCTATGTAGTGTATTGTATTATGTATATCAGTTATCTAGTACCCATAACACAAGCTCTGCTTAGCTTGGGGCTAGATAATGCTGTGTGAATTGTCCAGCATTATTTATTTATTATTATTATGAAGGCTAATATAGTAATAATAAGTATATGTTTACTTACAAGAACTGAGCACCTTGAGAAAAGCCAATAGCATTGAAACCCCTGGTTAAGTTGGTATCCTTTGACAGTTTATCACATACATATTCAACTTGTTTATTTGGCGACATGAAGTAGCCATTTTCCAAGTCCTCCACAGGTGAATCACCAATCCTGAGGGAGTGTATGTAGACTCCGGGAATCTGCTTCTCCAAGAACACTTTGAAGCCACCAAGACTGATTGCGTTGCAGCATGTATCTCCTGTAATTTATGTAACATGAGAATATGTCATTTTTTTATTCAGATAATTAATATTTTTAAATTCAATGATTTCTTAATAAAATGACCATCATTCAAAAGTATGAGTAGGTAGTAGTTAGGTACTAGGTGCAGTTGCGGTCATAATTGGAGACATACCTTAAAGATCATACTCGCTTGAATAGTAATAAAGTAATAAGATATTACCTAATAAAATAAAGTAATGAAAATAGAAAATCTTATTCCAAATTTCATCAAATTCCAAATTTCAGCTCAACATTATTTCTGTATACATAAACGAAATACTATAGAAAACTTGTGACAAATTCTTTACATTTTTAATGGTGTTAATATAATCTATGTAATTTATTTTTGCTGTTTTATTTCCTGATAAATGGTTAACATTAAGCTTCAAAATTATGTTAATTACAAGTTTTAAGTGTAAATGACTTTGTGGTTTTGAACCTAAGACGAAATAGTAATAAATTTTAAAAAGATCATAAGCACCATGAACTGCTGCAACACAATATCCTTACTAATCTAGGTCACCACTTCTGACCGCCACTGTACCTATCAATAATTAATTATTACTTTAAATGTATTAGTAACATTAGGAACCAGAGGGAATCTATTACTTATTTACAAAGATGTCAGGATATTATGTTGTTTTCCCGGTTAAGTATAATCTCTTCAAATCCAGAGTGAATAAGTTTCTTCTGGGAAATCAGAAACAAAAAGAAGAAAATCTTGGTGGCTTCAAAGTGTTCTCGGAGAATCAGATTCTATCTTAGGCCACATCTTCACTTTCATGTGTTGCAAAGTGAAGATATGAAATTGCCATTTACAATGAAACAAAAATAAAATGCATTTGATTTTGCGTCATAATAGCATGATATGTAATCAAATCAATAAGCTATGTCAGAATGAATTCTTATTAGCTAACGTTTCTATTGTTTCAAAATGGAATATTTACTTAATGCTTCATAGAACTTGAGTTTGTTTACAATTAGTTAGGTAGGTAGAGGTATTAGATTATTTTTAGAGATAGGCGATCTAAAGATCTTGATGCATTTATTATTATCATCAGGTAGGAACTTACCCATTCCATGCCACAAAACAATCGGAGTAGGACCCGCAATTATTGTTTTGATAAAAAACAATAGAAATACAAGCCGCAAACCCATGTTGACTTTGATCATGATCATAGAACTGCAGAGAATTGAGGTGTTTGCGTAATGTATTCAAGCGAGTGTGGAATCCTCACACACTGAATTTATCTTGAAAAGCAACCGGGCACCAATACGCGGTGCAGAGCGCGAGCGCGAAATAAACAAAAACAAACAATTCAAGCCAACATTTTCCTTCCTCCTCCTCCTTTTGTCAGCTGCCAGCTGAAGGAAACGGAAACTATTTTTGACAGTGACAGTGTCATCATTTGCAATCTACCAACTGAATAAAAAAAATCAGTCAAGCGCGTGTACATCACGTCAAATAATTTAGTTATTCTCGATTCCGCTAGATGGCACAGACCAATTTTTTCTACAAGCAAAGCTATTGCTACTCCATACTAGATGTCAGCACAAGACCTTTTAACTATTTTATGCCGGTTAGGCCGGAGAGTGTGGTAGAGCCTAGAATATTTTCCTGTTCAGAGGAGCACTACTTTTTAAGTAACTTAGCGAAGGTAGGTGTCATATAATTTCATTTACTAATTTATTAATTCCCCTGGATACACCTTGCCTCTATACCTTTTTGGAAGGTAGGTACTACTTCTATGGGTTACTCTACTTCAGTAAGAAGTTCATAAATTCATTATTTTGAAAAGAATACTATCAAGAATGACCTATCTGCTACCTAACCTACCTACTGGTAGAGATAAACCATTATAAAAATATACGCCCATTCCACTAAACGTCATACAATCGGTGTTCATTTTTATAATGGTTTATCTCTAGCTAGGTACCTTATGGTCATAAGTTTGTAGGTTGCTAATCTTGCGAGGCAAGAAGGTATTTCCCAAATAAAAGACTTATATAAAAAGTAGGTCCATTTAATTATTTATGATTCGAGAGGTAACTTTTCATAGATAATGAAGTTTTAGGTTAGGTTACTACATATTGTAATTTTAGTTTCATTCATCCTGAAATAAATAAGTACCTACTTATTACCTTCTGCCCGCGGCTTTGCGCGCGTTTTCCCGGGATAAAAAGTAGCCTAGGTATGTCCTTTCCCGGGACATCATCTAGCTCTCTGCCAAATTTAATTGCACCGTTTTGGCTTGAAAGAATTACCTACTCTCGCATTTGTATTTTTTATCCCATATATGGCATAGAAATAACGTTTGAACGGTTCCATAGAAAAACGCGAACAAAGCCGCGGGCAGAAAATAGTTAAGTGATAAGTTTGAAATTAGAGACAGATGCAAATTTTTTCTATCCACCAATTTTTATAGCCATATATATAAATAATTAAACTAAACCAAAGTAAATACACGAGGGTTTAGAATTACATTTTATTCAGTTAGTAGGTAAATAGATACCCCATGCAGGTACCTATGTAAAATACTTACCTACCTATTCAAATTTTATGGAACAGACCAAAATGACACCATTTCACAAACAAATTTTACAAATTTTAGAATCAACTGAAAAAATATTATTTTCTTCACTTTACTGTCTGTTGAGTTTTGTATACACAAGTAGGTATCTATAAAATGTACCTTCCTACCTAGGTTATCAATGATTTTTATTATCACTATTATTAATCCACCGTCTATGATGACCTCGGCTTGATTATACCAAACTCGAAAGATGGTAGGTAGTTCTATTAAACCCGATTTTATACCAGATCTATCAAAACAATCAATTGACTTATTACCTACTTGGTGACTTTTCAAAATCTTACAAACTAGAAACTTATCTAAACTTAGTTACATACAAATCTATTAAAATATGTCATCACAGTCTCGAGGAAATCACTTAAATTTAACCACGTTGGACTGAAACTGAAAGAAAAATATGTGGACAGTGTGCTGGGTAGGTACCCTATTATTGTTACCTAACCCAATTCAAGACATAGTTATAATAATTTTTTACAAGAATTGTAAACACACAATTAAGTTTAAACAAAAATACAATTATTCGAAGTACCTTTAAAATATTCGATCCGCTGACAAAATGACGTCACTCAAAATGGCTTCCAACGTGATTAACTATCTAAAAACTTAGGCATACCATTTACTTTAATCGGAGCTACCTAGTAAGGGACCACCTATAATTACACGCTTTCGTACGGCTTTCGATTTAAAATTAGAAAGTTGTTCGTAGGAAATTGTTATTCACAAAAAACATTTCAAATGATCTATTTCATCCTTGACTTTTATTATAAGTCTTAAACTGGTTTTCGATATGGACACATTCGGTGATATGCGACATTTGTGCGTTAATTATAGCTATACTAGAAAATTGTACGAAATTGTGTAAAAAGTTAGACTTTGGATGCTCATGACTACGAAGATTAGTATTAATACTTACCCACCTACCTTATGACTAATAAGGCCACGAACGAAGTCCACATTACTAGCTACCAGTCACTAGAAGAGTCCCATTGCTCGATATTGTCGAATAAGTGTCCAATAAAATCAAGTTTTATTAATCCTTTTCGTCAATTTCAGCTTTATTTGGCTTTACATTTTTCTAGAAATCGGTTTAAAATCTTTCAAACTGTTTTCTAGTAATTAAAAAGAGCAAAATGACTCAAAGTACAAACTCTATCAGAACTAGGTTTACAGACTCAAGGCAATTTTTCACGAGCACAATTGACCATCGACGTCTATAATGTGATCCCAATCGCCTAACCAAAATTCAAGAGGTTTGTTACATTAAAAACGACGGGGAAAAATATGGCTTTCGATGTCATCGACCGTGCAGTGTAACCACGCAGATCACGTTTCCTATAATATTCTCATAGAGTCAGTGTGCTTTAGAATATTGTGCTCTATGCTCCGTATTTTCCGTGCTTCGAAGTAGGAATCCGAGTCAGACGAGTCGGTTTCTCTCTCTAAGTTGTATGCCCTGATTCTTCTAGCTCTGGTGTCAGAGTCATAGGTCAAGCTATGGTTGATCTTCGACCTGTAGGGTAATCTATAAGGTGTGCTGCACTGTACATCAGACATCGATCTGATATGTCTTCTGTCTTTGGATTGCTTTGTGAGGGTGAACTCCATGCTGCTTGATTCTTCTATCGACCTGTAAAGAGGGAAAAAGGAACTTAGAATAATGTTTACCTGCAACAATATTTTAATGTCAGAAAATCAGTACAACAACAGTCGTCAATAATGGTTAACTACCTACATACAAATAACTACTTAAGTAGCAGTAACCTATCCATTAGTAATCACGTTTTTGTTATTAATATTATAGTACGTAAGCACTCTGGGTAATGCGACACTTCTCGTCAAACGAACTAAATGTAACTTTAGTCTTTAAAAAGGATTGGATAAACTATTCTGTCTCTGCTCTGCCTGTGCTCGCTTGTTTTTGGAATAAGTTAGTGTTAAAGTGATCGGTAAAACGATTAGGTTTGTTCTAATGTTACTTACCTAATTCGTTACTAACCCTTAGTTTAGCTTCAGTATTTTGGACTTAACTTAATATTAAAAAAGCAAAATTTTGTATGTGTGTGTGTTTATTTGTAACTCCTTCACGCTCGAACGGCAGAACCGACTTTGATGAAATTTGGTACCAAGATAGCTTATCGATTAACATATAGGCTACTTATAATTCCGGAAGAGTGCAGTGGGATGACCAAAATATTTTTTCCGTATACAAATTTATTCACCGCGGGAGGACCGCGGAGCATAGCTTATGACACTAATATTACAAATGCGAAAATTTGGATGGATGAATGGATGTTTGTTACCTCTTCACGCCAAAACTACTGAATGGATCGGGCTGAAATTGCATACAGGTAATTCTAATCCTGGAATCAAAAATAGGCTTTTTATTCCATAAATCAGTTCCCATGGAATAGAAATCCCCTTTAAACGTTTCCATAGAAACGCGGGCGAAGCCGCGGGCATAAACTAGTTTTATTAAAAAGCTTGCTTTTTGGTATCCGTTGCTTTTTATAGATTTTCGCATCATTATTAAGTCATTCATATTTAATATTTAATATAATGTCTAAGTGATTGTTAGGGCATTTGGAAAATTAGGGGTACGCGTATGCGCTCATACTATCATACTAATCATACTAATAAAACAAATGCGAAAGTTTGGATGGATGTATAGATTGATGGATGTTTGTTACCTCTTCACGCCCAAACTACTGAACGGAGCGGGCTGAAATTGTGCATACAGTACGGTCTGTAATAATAATAATAATAATAGCCGAATTTAGCCACGGCGGTGACCAGTCTTCTCTGAAAGGAGACAGGGACATAACTCTATGTTTATTAATTTATTAAAAATTGCACCAACGCAGTGTAAACCAAAACATGGATTATAGGTAATTTCTCGTAAATAGCAAGTGCCACAACAACAATTTTGATTTCGATGTACACAGCGCCTATTGCTATATTAGATCTTATAAGTTTTTACCTTCTCTATTTTATTTTATCTATTTTTATGTGTAAATGTGCAAAACTCGTCAATCTATGGACCAATGGTTGTCTGAAATAAAGCATTTCTATTTTATTTTATTTTATAATAACCGGTAGGTACAAATCTAAATTCACCGTAAAGACTATATTAATTGCAAAAAAAAACAAATTAAAACAAGTACCTACCTACTCGTACTATCAAAAGAATTCTATAAAATAAGAGAACAAATTCATTGTTTAAAAAAAAACATTATTTACTATCGATTAAAACGCAAAAAAATATGGTTAAAAAATTCCAAATGAACGAACCAAATTACTTTAATAGTGAATTAGCGTGGGATATCGTTCATAAGTGCACTCTCCATTTTCTATGAGAGCGACCTGTATCACGCCACACGTGATATTACTATATGAAACATATCATCTTACATTTGAATAGATACTACACGCTTGTATAATAGCTTTAACTACAATAGAAGTTATAAACATAAACATTACAATCACAACATTCATTAGGATTAGATAATTTAATAACATTAACGCATTCTCTGCCCAGCCTCGGCGGTGCGACTCGCAGGGGCGCGCCACCGCCGCGACTGTCCTACGGAATACCGGCAGT
The DNA here is from genome assembly GCA_949316285.1 of Eupithecia subumbrata. Taxonomy (NCBI): domain Eukaryota; kingdom Metazoa; phylum Arthropoda; class Insecta; order Lepidoptera; family Geometridae; genus Eupithecia; species Eupithecia subumbrata. Next base: position 24,877,873 of record OX438646.1, on the reverse strand, counting down.
CGAAATACCGGAGCACGTTATATCGTAAGTACACGAAACCGCAGATCGAAATACCGAAAGCTCATGAGGCCGCATCACGGAATACCGAAAGCACACAACACCGGAAAACTTTAGACCGGACGAACACAATCTCGAATGCACGCTTTAACGAAGATCACTAAATCGAAAGTACGCAATGTCGAAATTTTCTTCAGGGCTGTACGTTAGTTTTGTCATAATTAAGATACAGATACAGATTTGATTCGTGCAGCTGCACGGGGCTGGAAAAGGACATCTGCGTCTTGGGCCATGAAAGTGTTAGTTTAGATAGGATTATATAGATCTTCAATCTTTTGTTAGATGAAGCATACAAACAAAACAAGTTTATTTAGCGTAAACATTATTAATTTTAGTGTTACAGCTTTTCGTTTAGCGTAATTTAGTGTAATGTAGTAGAGAATGATTAAATAAACAGACCTACCCGTTTGCGGAGTGTAAAACAATTTAACTAATTGTAAACAAACTTCAGCTTCAGATGGATGTATCGCATCTAAGGAATTTTAATGGTAAACCATCAGCAAGTTCAAGGCATAATATTATTATAAGTACTGTGAACTAAATAGCGCAGGCCTCGAAGTTTCTCACAAATTGTTTAGGCAGGTAAATTTAATGAACGATCCTAAAAAGGTACTATTTTGTATTTTTGTATTTTTTATGAATATATCGTAAGGTATACAGGACTTAAACATATTTCATGTAGTAGCTTATTTCAACACGATTCCAACGATATAAGTTACATAAGATAGCTCCCTACAAAATTTGAATTATTGTCATTTTAATCACACGCGCCAAAAGTCATCGACGGTTGCCAAAAGTCGTCAACAGACGCGCGCTGGAAAAAAAAATGGCCGCCACGGACGAAGGGTTAAACAAATCTTATCCTTTTCTTATTTACAAGACACTAATAAACCATTCGAAAACTCAGTCGCAAAAGTCACACGTAGTAAAGAAGAATTCATATGAAACTTTTGGATCGCTGTTAAACTATTGTGTTTTAGGTATTTTTTTATGGAGAATTTCTATGTATACTTATTCAGTCATAGAAAAGTAACATTCCTTTGGTCTCCCTATTTACCTATTTGTTATTGAAAGAAATCCCACATTCTACATAAGTATGATTTTATTTTCCAATGTTTTAAGACCAAAAATACAATAATTATTGTTGTTAAATTTTTGTTTGAATCAATCTATGCTATACTGGTGTCGTAAAACTCGTAAACCAAGGAAGAATCTACTACCCAATCAAACGATCAGAAACAAGATTTTATGAAAGGATAGGTTACTGGGCAATAGCTTCCCGGGTCCTAAGTACTCTACCTAGTACGAAGTACCTAACCTATTAACCAACATACAATGTACCTCATCCACCCATCTTTTCCCCATCTATCAGTCATACTCTTGATCTATTTCATTGATAAGATTTGATAAGAACATTGCAACAATTAAAATCATTTGAGAATGTCAGTGTTATTATCAACACGAGACAAAGTTGATATGTTAAACCTTGAGGGTTGTAACGTTGTAAGGAAGTCTGCTGGTGAGGTCAAAGAGAAACTTGATTTTACTGTTCCTATTTGCTTAACCTATTACTAGGTATTAACCCCAGAATTACGTAAGGATAGATCGAAGTCCATAATAAGGGCTCCGCGTTCCGAAAAATCTAAAAGTTTTAGTTTCTTTACATATTATGAACATTTAACGCCTTGCTCCTACCGAATAGATACAAGCTACTTTTCGTAGTTTCCAATAGTTTCATACTATTTTTTTTTGGTTTGTGGCTTTAGCGACTTATGAACGCTGCAGATATTAACACCGTATTTGTGCTGCAGAAGAGGGCTATTCGTGCAATCTATAATATGAGTCCCAGAGAATCCCTACGTAATAAATTCGAATAAATAAACATAATGACAGTACCATGTCAATAAAGGTATATATGAAAACTTGTTGTATACTCATAGAAATATAAATCGGTTCCCTAAAATAGTGATAAACATAATTTTAATACCAGAAATAAACATAAACTCGCTGTGCCCACAACTAGGCTACACAAAATTATTGTATCTTTTAAAGGGCACTGTTTAAGCTTCTACAACAAAACTCCTAGTGAGTTGCAAAAATTATTATCAGTAAATAAATTCAAACAAATTATAAAAACCTTGCTGTGCAAAAAGGCTTACTGTAAAATATCAGATTATCTAGAAGATAAAAAAGCTTGGGACGGGTTTTGCTCCAACTCGAATATTAACAACTAACAGGCTAAAGGTTTCTTCGTCGCTTCTTTACTTTGGTCTACATACCGAAGCGACAGAAATCAAAAATATCACTTTATTTCCGTGTCAGTCGTTTAGTTTTACAATTTTACCTTTTCTAAGTGTACATTTATTGTATTTATGGAAATAAAGAGTTTTTGATTTTGATTTTTATTGCCACAATTCTGCCAATTCATCTGTAGTGTTTCAATAATTTTAGTGATTCGTTGACATCCTGCAAGACTGCGGAAGTACCTAAACGATAGTACATTTTACACCTAGGCGAGAAAGTGATCTATTCCTACCGAGTTAATAGTTAATTGTTTAATTGCGCAATTGAAACGTAAACTCTACGAAGAAGGCAATAATGTATCCACATTATGTTTATTTTATTGATTGAAACTTTGTTCCTACTAACATTTTTGATCAATGTTTCCAAATGTGTACCGGAACCTTGCATGAACCTGGCTTATTATCTATACTTATAATAAAACTGTAACAGGTCCAATTCTGTACATTGAAGATATTTAGAAAATTTTTTTTGGAGGGCACCCTATTATCGATACTGAAGCCAAAACTGCAATTTTTTTCATTCATGTCTGTCTGTCTGTCTGTCTGTCTGTCTGTCTGTCTGTCTGTCTGTTTGTTAAACGCGCATCACGCCGAAACTACTGAAGGTATTGAAATGAAACTCGGCACGATTTTAGGTCATACTACGAGGAAGGACATAGGATACTTTTTATCCCGGAATTCAGTCAGGTTTCCCTGGGAGAGGGGATGAAAGTTAAATTCTTTAACTGCGCATCACGACGGAACTACTTAAGGTATTGAAATAAAACTCGGTACGATTTTAGGTCATACCACGAGGAAGGACATAGGATACTTTTTATCCCGGAATTCAGTCAGGTTCCCCTGGGAGAGGGGATAAAAGTAAAATTTCTTCACCGCGCATCACGTTCACGCCGAAACTACTGAATGAGTTGGACTGAATTGGTACGATTTGAGTTCAAGGAAGGACATGGGATACATTTTATCCTGGAATTCAGTAAGGTTCCCATGGGAGAGAGGATGAAAGTAAAATTCTTAAACCGCGCATCACGACGGAACTACTTAATGAATTCGAATGCAACTCGGCGTGATTTTAGTTCGTACTATGAGGAAAGATACATTTTATCCCGGAATTCAGTAAGGTTGCCCTGGCAGAGGGGATGAAAGTTAAATTCCTTCACCGCTCATCACGCCGAAACTACATAGGTAATGAGTTGGAATGTAACTTGGCACGTTTTGAGTTCATACTACAAGAAAGGACATGGAATACATTTTATCCTGGAATTCAGTAAGGTTCCCCTGGGAGAGAGGAAAAAGTAGAATTCTTTAACCGCGCATCACGACGGGTCTACGCGTCGTCCGATTTCTTGCATTCTTTTTGTTAGAAACAGAGATGCAAGATCGAATATGACTAAATCAGTAGAAAGTCGAGTAGAAAATCAGTAGATTGATGAAATAATCTGTAGATTGAAGAAAAAAATTAGTAGATAAAGGGTAGGTAAGTTCCTATCTATTTATTTTTCCAAGACGCACCCATTAGTTAGGTTCCTACCTACTAAGGTGGTGGGTCTTGGAAAAATAAGTTAGGTTCCTGCCTTACATGATATAGGTATGGTGGTTTAGCTGGTCCAGCGAAGTTTGGTTGGAGTCTTACTCCAACCAAACTTCGTGTACAATTAAATTAATTAATTATTGTGGTCCACTTAAACTAACTGGACCGCAGAAAAATATTTTTTATTGTGGTACACAGCCAACTGTACCTACCTACTAACGAAAAAAAATTACGGTGGTCCAGTCAAATGGATCAGGAGCCCAATTCTGCAAAACAATTGCTTCAGTATGACAATGGAATCGTCGCAGAATCATCACGTAGAATCCTTAGATTAATAAAATTCCAGATATTGCGCGCGAGATAAATTAATATGTAGTTTCAAACTTGACGCGCGTCTCTCCATCTGCATTCATCATAATTTCTTTCATCCAAGGTGGAATACCAAAAGTGTCATTCTGTGACGATAGCCCTGTCATAGTGAAGCGATTAGTATAGCAGAATAGGGCCCCAGCTGTGAGTAAGTCAAACGAGTAGGACACTTCTTAAGACTGACGCTGGCCGAGTCGTAGCTAAAAGTCGTGTGGATAAAGAATGGGATTGAAGATGACAATATGCTATCCCCCGTAGACCCTACACGATTTTTTGGACGGCGGCGTTTCATAATATGAGAGACTATGCTTAAATGTGAACTTAATTAGTCGGCAGGTAAGGCAATCGCGAACGAAGTCGCGGGTACAGCTAGTATCAAATATAATCCTTGCCTTCCGGTTTTACCTGCTACAATAATAGTAAAATAAGTATTAAACTTATTTTACAAGTTACCTACAGAAAAAACCGGAAGGCTTAACTTGGGTAAGATTCAAAATAATTAGGTCAACAACAAGTCTATTACGATTAGCGCCTACTGCCTACATAACACCACCACTGATATGATATTGAGCCAGGAGGGGGGGATCTCCCCCTCATCCAACCCATGGCGGCCAAACGATTATTTACGAGAAGGTTCAAGGTAAGTTGAAGGCTAGTCAATGTCAGGGATTTTTGCTATTTAATCCGTGTCATAAAATACCGTATTTTCTATAGAAAGTTTTAATTATATATTTGTGTTAAATAAATAGACTCGCAAAAACTTCAGTCACGGTTCACATGACGTAGGAAAATTCCACCAAGTTGGCAGTAATCTAGGCACAAAACATGAACGTAGGTACTTACAACAATTGGTATAATTACTTACAACTCTAAATCAAATACTATGCTATCAAGAAACGTGGTGTAGTTCATCAAATATTTACCTATGACGCAGATCCACATTCATCTTAAATTCTATTTTGGGGCATAGGAATTTTCCTAACCTCTCATTAAATAGTACTTAAATGTAGCACCGATGGTCTGATAACTATGATAATGAGGGCATCAACCAGCCAATCAAGATAATGTTATTTACTTTGAATATCTCGTGACATTGTTTGCTTCCATTTCCAGTTTCCACATTATTTCATCAGTCACCATTCTAATCGGGATTTTTGTATTGGATCTCGTTTGAAAACTAGCTTAATGTGTACCTACAAACTACCATATTTGGTAGTTAACTTCTAACCGCAACTAAAACTGGACCTTACCAATTGTTCGATTGGTGTGGTGTAGCCAATGACTAAATTAATCATTGGGTGTAGCCAACTACGTGGGTAGGTTTTTAAAAAAGAACAAGATACATAGACAATTCTCTTATTGGTTTCTATGGTTCTCATAGATACAGTGCCAATAAGAATATTGCAATAAAAATCAATTAGCAAGTACCTACATGTGTTATATATGGCTGTAGACGAAGATTTAACGGTAGGTAACTACTTATTTCAATAACCTTTACCGGATAAAAATACCCGGTTTGGTTTTATTAACCTTAACGAGTGTAAATATTATTCTTTGCTAAAATGCAATGGCGTCACCAAATAAATTCAGGATTACTTTTTGTTTTTGATAGCACAGAACATAGTCTTCATCAAGAATTTCACATAATCATACAATAGGTAGTACTAATGGAAAGTGTGGATGTTTCGATGTTTGTTACCTCTTCACGTCAAAACTACAGTATGGATCAGGCTGAAATTATGCAATTCTGTAGTGCAATACCATTGAATAACTATAGGTTACTTTTTGTCCCGGGAATACGAGTGCGAAGCCGCGGGGAGAAGCCAGTTTACAATAAAGTCACCTGTGAAACAGTAACGATTACTGTTTTGAATATGCTTAATGTTTATGAAAGGAATTAGCAAACTCCTGACATGACAAGCTGGGAATAGTGATAGTCATGCGTGAGAGGTTGGGAATAGGTAACATCTCAGGTGATGTGTTGGTAATGACCCCGCTACGCAACCTACAATCGTAAAACCAATATATTCTTGATCTTTAACTTGGATCTTGAAAACGGGCGACGCGAAGCAAAATAACGTGAAAATTTGGCAGAACACCAGAAAAGTAATATTGACTATTTATAAAAACCAGTGGACTAGCAACACGTCTCAACATAAAGTTTTCAAATGTAAGTAGCAAGTAAATGTAGTAAGCAAGATTATCATAATTTGTACATGTAATTTTAAGACTTAAGGATTTGTTTGATATCGTTTTGTATTTTACATTTCCTTTTATTTTTGTAGCTACTTTATCCGTCCAGTTAAAAACGAACATTATTTGTTGATATTTAGTTATTGTGCATGCTGAGACGTCCTATATTATAGTCACATAGACTTAAGAACCATATTAATTGTTACTAACTTAATAAAATCAAATACAGTTGAGAGCCTAACCTAAGGTTGTGATAACAGTAACTGTTAACACAACCTGTTTGTCATCAATTTTCTGATAGATAGCAAACTGTTTGTATCAGAAAATTTATAAAAATGGCGGTTCTTAGACCAAAGCTGTTATGTTAAGTAAAGTTGTTACGGCGGAGAATCGAACATAGGCTACTTTTTATCGCAGAAAAGCGCGGGCAAAGCCGCGGACAGAAGCTAGTAAAAATATATTTACCGGTGTAGGTACTTTATTTGTCTCACTTGTGGTGTGGTTAAATTGGGTAATATCAGTTGATAATAGAGATCTGAAAAATAGACGCAGGTCAGGGCGTCTGGCTACACGAATCGCGAGACTGTTTCTACTTGCAGGTTTCTATGGCTTTATGCTGATTGAAGCAGAATTCCACTTAGCTGATTTTCCATCTCTTCTGTCATCTTGTAGAATTGGTATATCGTGAAACAATAGACGCTTGCGTTCCGCTTAGACAATAGGCGCATTACAAAATAAATAAGGAGGCTGGCCCTATGACCACCACTTAAAAAAAAAACATAACATACGAAGGGACGCGTGATCTGAGAGCTGGTGAAGGTGAGTATCTGGCGTGGCGCAACAGCATTGCTATACAGCAGCGGGGCAATGCAGCCAGCATCTTGGGGACGCTTCCGATCCGACTGATATTGATAAGGATCAGTTGAGCTACCTGTAGATTGTTTGCAACAGTTAGGTCAATTGTTTCAATCGTAAATACTATTTATTTATATTATTTGAGTAATAAAAAAGTTCGGTTTTTGTTTTCCAGCTATCACCATGTTTTCCCTTCGTGTAATATCATTATATTTCTAGAAATAGCTATCAATGTTTTCCCCAGTTGTATCTTGTTTTGTCTTTATCATTGCCTCATATTTAATATCAATAGGTCAAAGATGACTCGAATGATCGGAACCAGACAAGACAGCGATAATTAAAATACATAGCGAGGTTAATTAAGAATGAGTCACCGGCTGTAAATTTATCTCTCTACCAGAACTATCGAACTGCTTGTTGTAAGTAGGTAGGTACTTAGTATGTGTTATTTGTTGGCAACATTTATTTGGGCTAATGGCGTTGTATTGTACTAGGTAAAAAATCATTAATGATTTTATCGGGTATTTAATTTATCGCATACCTTTTGTTATTATTTCCCTACGTTTCTACCACGTTACAGCGATTGTGGTCACGGGGCGACTAGATGTACTCGGAGTTACAGCCGAGAATTGACGGCAGTATCCACGACTACCCTCAATTCGTCTTCAGAATCATAAATACCCCATAAAATCATTAATTATGTTAACAAATCGCGAAAGTTTACAAAATTTTATTAGTATGAAATTTTTGTCGGCTTCATGATTTAGCAGACTTTCTTACGCTCAGGCAGGGCTACCATGGTTTGTGGGTGCTCAAACTGTCGATCGCGATCGACCGGTCGATCGCGAAAGCTTTTCGAGTCAATCGCCAGCAAATACTCATTATACCTACCTAGTACATACTCATACCTTAAATAATAGGTAACGTTGAACGGTGCGCGGCGACGATCGACGATCACACAGAAATTGTAGTTCGTAAGTTACGTAATGAGTACCAAAACCCACGTTTTTACTATGCGGAAAATCAATTTTAAGGCATAAAAACATTGAGTTTTTTATAATTTTTTGATAAGCATCAAAAGTTTAGGATTGTAGTTTAGTTTAGGATTGTTATGGGAGTCGAAACACGATTTACAAAACTTGACTCGATACAAAAAATCGCAAAGTTTCCTCCATATCTTCATTTTTGCACAAATACTTGTACGGAAAAAGCAGTTTCATTTGCTAGTTACTTATCATATTTCAATAAAATTTCGTCCACATGTTCCCTAATAAGTACTTTAGACGATTATGGTTTTATTTTTTTGCAAAACAAAGCAAAAAACAAATTAATAAAAAACGGCCAGTGAAATTGCGCGCGGGCTGGCCATTCCGCATCTCTCGCCTTCCTTTCTCGCCTTCACAGCGCGACGTTCGCTCGTGCTTGTCTCGCAAAACCGATCCCACTCATTTTGTACATGTTCAATTTTAAAGTACAGTTAAACGATATTTAAAAAAAAAAATCCTACATAGTAGTTTAGTCGATCCCTTACTTTAAAAAATATTTTTTGGTAGATCGCAGACACCATAAGTCTGAGCACCCCTGGTGTAGATAGTGTTATCAATTCAGATGTCGTAAAAACTAAACTAAACTAATTTGAGAGTAGTAAGTAATGTTGCCGTCCCTTTCATAAGGATCGGAATTCATGGCATCATTATTAGTGCCGAATTGAGATCTTCAAATTCATATTTCCAGGGAAAGGTCCATAAATAACATTATCATTATAATAAGTAAAGTTTAACTTCAGTGATTTAAAAGTGGATTACTTAATAACTTCAAAAATGCTGGGTGATACTTCAATAATGCCATTGACTGTCCCAACTGAAATTTAAAATGATAGGCTACCTAAAAATGGAACATACGTATAACAGACCGGATTTATATCGATCGATTTATACGTGTACCGCAACACGGAATGGCTGGGTGCACTAAATAAAAATCAAGGTTTCAGTACGTGATATTCTGGCGAGAGACTTTGACCTGCCAAAGTGTGACGAGAGACCTGTCTATATTGATCGTTTCTTCTTTGTACCAACGTTGCATGGTTTCTTCCACACTTTCTTTTGGCTCAGGTAAAAGTAGGTTTTGCCAAAAACTTTGGCGAATTATTCATACGCTCACAAAGGAAACAATTTTACAGTGGTTTTTCGACCATAATTTCCATTGATTTATTATTAGTCAACCGATCCAGATAATTTGCATCAGTCTGCAGATAACTGAAATGTTTCATGTGTAGCAAAATACCTACACATGAAATTTGCTACACATGAAACATTTCAGTTATCTGCAGTCTGATCTACAACACAAGTTGTGGTAAAGATTTCTGAAAAAGGTACCTTTCTTACCTCTCTTTCTTACTTACTAATAGAAAAAGCCTATACCTACCACAGACAGTATAATAATATACGGTTTAGTTCATAATATAATGTTGAGTTACTGTTTGACGACGAAAAATGTCATGGTTTTTCAGAAAACTCAAAAAGGTGTCATGGCTAAAGTTATTTTTTACAAAAAGTTTTTACTTCTACTTCTACTTCTTCGAGTTCTAACTAGCGTGTTATGAAATTGCCTTGATAATGGATTGAATAATTACAAATTAATTTATTCAATACTAAAGTACAAGGTTGCATACAAGCACGGAGGACCGACAGAAAGATATTTAATTAGAACCCACATTTTACAATTGTAGTTTTACTATGTGTGCCGTATTTAGCTACATATAATTTCACATTTTTAGGCATACCCAGCAATAGCTGTGTGGCGCCGGCTTAGAATTTGCACCACCCCAACTCTTTCCACGGTTGTCGTAAGAGACGACTTAAGGGCACCTGGGGGCGGAGCAGCGCCCCCTGCAGAACAATTCTTCCACCGAACTGCGATCCCCAAACAGTATGCCCAGCGTGGCCTTACCCCACATGAGATAAAAGCCAATAAGGCACTTATCAGGGGGAGGTCTGCATCCAGCAGTGGACCAACACAGGCTGTTGAGGTGAGGTGAGGCATACCCGATAATAGTATGGAAACATATTCAATACAACCTCAGAAAGACTTAAAATATTGACTCATTATAACAATAAGTTCTGAGATAAAATAATTATTTATAGTCATTCTACCTACGTCATCCCTCGAACATACAAATGACATCAACTTTTGTTCATTCATCATCTACTTAAATGAAATAAAATGTTATTATTATACAAGTTGTTGATCGCTTAAAGTACAAGGGTAAAATAAAACAATTGTAAATTCTTTCAACTGATGAAACAAAGTCAACCTTTCAGGTTTTAAATCGATAGTAGTGGCAAACCGTGCTATTATTTTTTTATCAGACTGGAATGGGGCATGTATGTCAAGGTCGCACTGACCATTTATTAAACGACTTCATTTTGTCTACGAATTTCAATAAGTTACAGATACATTTTTAAACGCGCGATTGTCTTTTCTATCCCCCGACGCAAAAAGGGGTGTTATAAGTTTAACGTGTCTGTCTGTGTATCTGTCTGTGGTATCGTAGCTCCCAAACGGATGAACCGATTTTCGTTTAGTTTTTTTGTGTTAAAATTTTATCCCGAGTATTCATAACCATGTTTCATGAAAATCTGTAGGAGGATTTTTGAAATTTTTAATTTTGTTCTTGTTTTATACTATATCCACGCTGACGTCATTAATCCTTCCAAAACTTCCCTCTCCTCCAGTTTATACTAAAAACAAAAGACAATCGCATCAGCTTCTAAAAAATCATCCGTATATTAAAATACCTATTCACTTTCTACATACTTACATATGTATAGGTATTATTTATTTCGTACTTATTGGAATGTATAGCGACGACATTCACAAAATGCAAGATAAACATATTTATTTAATTGGAGTTGTTTGGTAAACAGTTCTGGCGTTACCTTCGTTTTAAAACAAAATATGAAATTAATAAACAATTAAAATACACAAGGCTACGATCACTACATCACGACACGCTGAGTACTTAACGCGTAGCCTTCATCTACACTGCGCTACGACAAGCTACGCCGTAGCATCGTAGCGTAGCACGTGGCATAGTACTAGCTACGCCACTTGCTATTAGGACTACGATGCATTACGGACGTAGCAGCACTAGCAGCGTAGCAAATAGCGTAGCTACATACTACGATGCTACAGAACTTCTTGCTCTTTTACAAATTGTACCGAGGATATTGCCGAACTAGAAAAGGAAAATTTTCATTTATTTATTTAGAACTTTATTGCTCTGAGGTAGAAAGGGTGGGCTTAATGCCGAGGCATTTTCTACCTGCCGACCAGCAACACACGTTTTTACATAATATAAGTTTTACATAAAGATAACTCTTATTATATGAATAATATATGTATATGTATATTATGTACACACCTAAAAACCTAGTATCAGTACCTATAGTATCAATATCAACTACCAACAAGAAACATTTTATGTAAACTAAACTATTATGTAGGAACTGTATCTATGTAATTAAAACAAGCTTCTGCCTGGATAAAATTTAGATAAAATGATAATATTTGTATTACTGGCCTAGAAGTATAAGTAGTACTTCTATGTAAAATTTCAGCCCAATCCGTTCAGTATTTTCGGCGTGAAGAGGTTACAAACATCAAAACCAGAAGAGGACCTGAAGAGGTTTTGATGTTATTTTGATGTTGACAGTATCATAATCCAAATTTTCGCAGTATAATAATTAAGGCTTGGTAGGCCAGCAGAGGCCGCATTTTTGTGATTTTTAAAACCATCTGAGACTTAGAAAATAGTGTTTAAAATTCTGAAAAATAGATATATGTTACCTTAGGATCTAGTCTAGTCAAAGTCGCATTCAGTATAAACAATTAGTATATTTATATACTATGACTAGCGAACTACTGATATCACACTTTTTTTTTGTACTCAACTAAGGACACTTATTATTTCTAAACAAATTCGCAGAGTTTGACTTGATAAAATGATTTTCATAATCACCATGTAATAACTACAAAATACACGAGCGCGGCGGCTTGGCAGGCGCGCATTTTCCCTTACGCCTACTGCTGCAGGACTATCTGGCCTTAAAGGGAAAACGTGCTTTAAATTATGGTTAAGAGGCGAACCTAGCGGGTTTATTGTCAAACTAGGCCTAGATCTCAGTACTCACGGGATGATAAAGAACAAGAATTACATAAAATTCCAAATTTTTTCTTCGGTTCCTTAATGGTGAAAAAACGATTGCAAAAAAATGTTCATAGTATGAAAAAAATCACGAATGCATTGCACTTTATTAATTTGGTCGAGATCTCAAGAACCCTGCGGTCTTAAGAAAAAAAATTGTCTTTGAAATATTTTTTTCGTAGGTTTTTTTATTACCAATTATTTGGTTTCTTAATACAGTTTCTTCTAAGTTGAATAGTTTTCTTGTAAATAAGCAAAAACATCATTTTTATACTTAAGCCGTTTCAAAAAAGTATGCTCTGTCCCGCTCCTATGAACGCGAAATCCTATGACTTTCCTTTCACAAAATAGCGCGTAATGCGCCCTCTTAACAATGAAAGTCTGTGCCATGTCGTAAAGCTATTTTCAGCATGCTGTTTGAGTGTAGTAGGTATCTAGTAAAATCCGATTATACCTAAACGCAGATACCCTATGCAAAATATAATCTTACTCTGTTACATAAATCATTTGTTTACATTATTTCTCGGTTTCGAATAGCCAACGCCGCGTCACGAGCGAGTGTGGAATTTCAACACCGTTCATTCAACATACTGCAACATAATCCTTTTCGGACACACTAGTACACCGAATCAAAAATATGGACTGTGTAAGTAATTTCATTGCGATTTGAAAATGGCGTTTAATTCCTATCCTGAAAATCATGATGCCCTCCTAGCAGAATTCCGGCCACGGCGGCATGTCTCACTGAAGATGCGCCGGGTGCGCAGGAAGTTCGTGCACAAGTGTGCGCGCAAACACTGGTGCACTCTCTATTCCTTAATTCGATCTTACTTATATTGCAAAGGCTAAAGATTGTGTCATTGTGAAATATTTTGTAGAAGACAACGCCAAAAGTGATATTTAACGAATTAGAGTGATATTTTTTACGTAAAAAATTTTAGGCTTGGGATAACATTAGGCAACTTTTTATTCCCAAAAACTAAGAGTGAAACCGCGGACAGAAGATAGTATTAAATATTCGTGCTCAAACACGAATAACCGATTTTGTTTTCGGATGCCTAACCCTAAAAATTATAAATAACAGATGGGCGAGTCTTTTTGACGTTGGTATCGAGTCGTGTTCGTGACGTCATCTTTTTTCCATACAATTTGGTACAGTGGTCAGGGGACTAGGCAAATCCCCATACAAAATGTAATTTTAATAATTTATTACCGAGGCTCTTCGGGTTTTTAAAAAAAATATCTAAGCGTCTGGTCGAAGCGACGCGTGAACCGAGAGCTGGTCAGTCAGTATCTGGCACAGCGTATCAGCATTGCCATACAGCGGGGCAATGCAGCCAGCGTCTTGGAGACGCTTCCGACTGGTATTGATATGGATCAGTTGAGCTACCTGCAGATTGTTTGCAATAGTCTTCAGTTAGCTCAATTCTTTCAATTGTAAATACTAGTTCCAATTTATTTCTTTTATTTTATTGTAATTTTCTTTGTGAATAAAGACTCATTTTAATAATAGTATCTTGATTTGTTTTAATAATGTTAATTTTATGAAAATCTTATTTATTATTTCAATTTATTAATTTATTTGCCTCATTGTTTGAATATTTTCAATGTTAAAATTTCTATATTGATTTATTTTATAAAATGTTCACAATTTTTACAATAATTTTAACTAATTAGATAAATGATGTTTTTTTAATCTTAAGTAACTAGTGTAATTGGTTTATAAAAATCGGTTACTAAACAAAATAAATAAATAAATAAAATAAAAAGGAGAAGTCACAATCACGGCTCGTCACCCCTCAGGTCTTCAACCATTTATTAAAACGGATGTATACGGACGAATCAATCAAAACTGGTGCACAGTGTCATCATTACGTAAGTTAATCAACTTACCTATTTAATTGATGAGATTGCCAATCTGATATATTCCATCGAGTTCAGGTTATTCTGGTTATTAGGCTAACATTAAAGTCTAGCCCAGCCCGCATCTAGGACAATGCCTTTCAGTTTAATAGCATCAAATTGGGCATGTGAACGAACTTCGGCAATCAATTATTATGAGAGGTACAAAAACAATCAATTTTATGTGTCTAGCTAGCCTCATAAAAAAACTCGTTTTGAGTCTATCACACTAATATTACTTCTGGCTATGGATGGATGTTTGTTACCTCTTCACGCCAAAACTACTAAACGGATCGGGCTGAAATTTTGGATACAAGTAATTCTAATCCTGGAATCAAACATGGGCTTACTCTTTATCTCATAAATCTGTTCCCATGAGATATAATCACCTTTAAACTTTTCCATGGCAACAACGCGTGCGAAGCCGCGGGTATAAACTAGTTTTACTATCAAAATATTGATAAAACAACATTAATTAGAGAGTAACTCTGACTGTCCGTCTACTACCTTTTCACTCCTAAACGGCTGAACGAATCAGAATAAAATTTGGCAGGGAGGTAAATTGTATCCCGGGCAACGACATAGGCTACCTAAAAACGGGTGCAAAGCCGCGGGCAGATGCTAGTTCCAATATAACTTCTAGAAAGATAACAGTATCTTGCCTGACTTGATGGATTGTTTTGTCTATAAAAAGAACCGAGACAAATGCTATACATAAATGTATATAGACAACGCAGAATCCTTATTGAGAGTTAAATGAAGACTGTTTCTTTAATTTAAAAGCGGTAGATTTGAGAACATTCTGAATAATGATTAGGTAGGTACCTATATTCATTATTCAGAATGTTCTCGTACAGACGTACAGACGAGACCAAAAAACAATAGGTAGATACCTAGATTCCCACGGGGATTCTCAGAGGCGTAATTACTTAATCTCCCATAGTTAGCTGATTTGGTATCCTTCGATGAACAATATGTCTACTTAAAGTAGACAAGGAAAATTCCAATCAATAGAAACAAAGAGGTGTTCTTCCAACACAAACTAGGTTCGTAGTGAACCCGCTTACATTCATAATGTAATAGAAACAAATTAAAACTAGCAATAACAAGTTAAGAAATTGGTCTGACTGGAGACTGTTGCAAACAATCTACAGGTAGCTCAATTGATCAATATGTTAAGTTTTTATGTTTTATGTATGTTAGTTTTAAGCTATATTACTATGGACCGTAGAATAAGATAAATAAGATCTATAACTTTTCTATAGTCTGAAATAAATGAAGTATTATTATTAATACCAGTCCGAAGCGTCCCCAAGACGCTGGCTGCATTGCCCCGCTGTATGGCAATGCTGATGCGCTGAGTCAGATCACCAGCTCTTCGACCAGACCCTCAGAAACCCGCTTCAAAAACCCGGAGAACCTTACCCTCGGCGTACCGAGGGTAAGGTTCTCCGGGTTTGTAACGTATTACATAATATATTAATCGAAGTTGGTAGCAATGTGAATAGATTGTACCTCTTATATTTTACACAAAACGATTATCTACGTCTAGATATAGGCGAATGCATTTCTAACATGTTACTAAAATTTCTAGATTGTTAACTGGTTGTAAAGATACCCACTTATTAATCTTCACTGTTATTTTCACTGACAAATGTACTTATCAATGGATAATAAATCAAAGATCATTATTATGTATCTTTATTACCTATCGGCTATCATCTATGTTTATGATCAATATCATAATCAATTTTTCTCAGATAGGTATCACAATGCAGTGTTTATGTCTATCGTAGAATGAGCCAATAAAATACGGTAGGTACGACTGTAGAAGATATACAGAAGTGTAAACCTACTTCAGTATATTGGAATAGATATGAAGACTATCGAATCACCAATCTGTTTATGTTTACTATTTTCTAACTTCTATCGGACTAGGTAATTAGGTCTGTAATATTTACTAGCTTCGCACGCGTTGTTTCTATAGAAATGTTTAAAGGTGATTTCGATCCCATGAGAACTGATTTAAGGGATAATAAGTAGAGCGTATGTTTGATTCCAGGATTAGAATTACCTGTATGCAAAATTCCAGCCCGTTCTGTTCAGTAGTTTTGGCGTGAAGAGGTAATAAACATTCATCAAAACTTTCGCATTTATAATAATTATTATGATTATCTATATATTATCTATATATACCTATGTCAGACTGTTAATGCCAAATTCATGTCACAAAAAAAACATTTAGTTGGATTTGAGAACCTCTCCTTCTTTTGAATTAGGTTAAAAATTAGTAAATGGCCCATTAATGAATGAAGTACCAAAAACAATTAGTGAGGAATTTTGCCTATCGTCTTTTGTAACATCACATCACTGTCAAAATATTCGGCACGATAATAACGATGAAAATTAATACCACGATTAGTACAAGTATTTACAATTGAAGTAAATGAGCTAACTGCAGACTGTTGCAAACAATCTGGGCACTCACAGGTAGCTCAACTGATCCATCAATACCAGTCACAAGTGTCCCCAAGACGCTGGCTGCAATGCTGATGCGCTGTGCCAGATACTCACTAGCTCTCGGGTCACCCGTCGACTCGACCCTCAGATAAATTTTTTAAGTAATTTTTTTCAAGAAATTGCTTGTCAGTGGTATTTTATGTACGTCAGTAAATTACTATAGTTAGCAGGTATTATTAGAAATTCTCGG
Organism: Eupithecia subumbrata; assembly: GCA_949316285.1. NCBI lineage: Eukaryota > Metazoa > Arthropoda > Insecta > Lepidoptera > Geometridae > Eupithecia > Eupithecia subumbrata. Next base: position 24,860,750 of record OX438646.1, on the reverse strand, counting down.
CAGGTAATGATAACCCTTGTTGCAGCCGCAAAAGGAAACCATTTTATTGAGGATATGTCTGTGTTGCCTATCCTATAAAATATATAAAATCGTACTGACTGATTGATCAAACCGGTACCATAGTTTAATACGGTGAGTTATGTTGTTGACTCTTATTTTTAAAGCAAGAAAAATGTTATTGACCTCCGGTTTATGAACTTTATTTCTCATAAAGAATAACTTCACTTACATGAGAAAACAAAATTATAACAGTGTGTTACTTATGGGCTAAATCGTAGGTACAATTTTTTTACAAAGACAAAATTAAAAACAAAACTGTGGGTTCCATTCCATTTAAATCTTAAGAAATGAATGTCACTGCGCGTAAAAAAAACAGTGGCCGCTCGACTACGACCTTGTAAGGTTGATCATAACAGAAATAGATATTGAGATATTTTTATAATTATTAGAAGCCTACTAATTTGCTAATAGGTCACTGCAACAGCTTTCTAGCTAAGCGTATTTCGGACGCAGCCAGAACGCTGTACTAAGTTGATAGGGCGCTACCCCGACCCAAATCAGCACCCCCACCTTTTTTATCCTATTATTCTGTTCAACGAAGGAATTTTTAAGAATCGATTGGCCAGTTTGTAATACCTATTTATACCTAAGCTTATTTTTAATGCCTCTGTAAAAGTTTTATTTTGATTTGGGTCGGGGTAGCGCCTTAAGTTAGGTACCTAGGTAAGTAATTAATTAAGTTGATTTTGTTTGAGTTTCTAAGATTCGATGTTGTTTTGTTTAAGTCAACTGGGCGTTACGCTATAGTTTGTGCGACAAAGCTTATAGAATAGGTACAAAAATACCTTTCCGTAATGTTCATTCATAAAGTTCAATAGCAAAAAGCGCTGGTAATAAATAAAGACCGCTTCTAATAATCGTGGAATTGATAAAGCTGATTATGAATTTCTTATGAACTTGCTAATTGTAATAATGATATTATTACATAGAATAATGATAGTTAATCATATCAATTAAATAAGAGCTATTAACATTCCGAAGTATTAAAAAATTCAGGTACCTAGGTATTAAGAAATTCTGTTACCTACCTACTCAATTCATTCGTAGCCAAGAAATTGAACAGATTGTGTTGACTGAAAACTCGGTACATATGCGCTAAAAATAACGTGAAATTACTTAGAACAGGTATTTTTCCGAGGTAAACTCATGGGCCGATAGTTACACTTCCTACGTACAAATAGCAAAAATAATACTGTTCATTGGTTTTAAGAGAGCACAGGACAGATCAGATAGGTAAGATTGCCGATGCCAAAACAGATCACATTTAGTATTACTGTTACTCAATCGACGCGAACAGTGAACCGAAAATATATCAAGTCTTGTTCACAATCACTCAATAGGTTATGTTCTTATGATGTAATAGGTAGGTACTCACTTTCCCATAAAATAGTCCGTTAACTGGCTAACTTTCCAGAATATTTGAAACAGCAACATCAAAACCGTGTGGTTGATCCATGTGTATAATTTGACACAGCTCTCCATTGCGCCCGAGTCGATCTCTCGCTCCCACACCAGCTTCGAACACGATACTTCACTCATCCGTCACTTTGCAATTCAGAATATTATAAAACACTGTAACAACTTTTTATTGTGAAGTTTTGGTATCGCTACGTGCGAAAATAGCACGGGAATGATGTGATACCTAGCGCTGCGGCAATTTAGTTGGACGCGGTCGTTCAGGGCGCTGCTACACGCAAACTGACTTGTGGATTGTTGGGATGCTTGATGCTTATGCCCCTGAGTTGTACACGGCCGCAGTAGGTACAGCGATACCGATAGTACCGACACGGATGACGAAAGGTGACTCAGTAGCGTTTTGTGTTTGTTTCTTTGCATTGCGATGTGATACCTACTAGTTAGAGAGAATGTAACAGGGGCATTTTTTGTGGATTCCTGACGACAATAACGTGGGTTTATTACCTGCTTTTGTGGGTAGCTTGTGGTGGGGTGGAATAGATAGTGGGGGTAGCTAATTTCTTAATACTTAATACTAAATAGACCAATAACATGCCTTATAATAAGCTATTAACGAGGTAGGTACAAAAAATTATAACATAAGTTTATAAAAAGTTTAGTAAAATGTAAAATATCAGTATAATTCCCTAATCATATCGGGTTTAGAGAAAGTTAAAATGTTAAATTTAAAAAAGTTTGTATAAATAAATACAAAATAATAATGATAATAATAGGCTGTTGCATCTATGAAAGATGATTCATATGATGATCAAAGACGATTTAGTGAGCACCCTGCATAATATAATATAATCGATACTAAAATTATAAATTCGAAAGTAACTCTGTCAATTTGTCTGTCTGTTACCATTTACGCCTAAACGGCTGAACGGATTTTAAGGAAATTTTCCCAAGGAGGTAGATACATAGTATCCCATGGATACACCTAAGCTACTTTTTTTCCGGTTTATCTAGTGCGTGTGAGGCCGCGAGCAGAAGCTGGTTTTATACAGGGTGCCACGGAAAGGTTGTACTAAGCCGTAAGCCGTTCTGGATCCCGAGGGGATCAACTTATTATGAATACCAATGTTTTTAACTTCGATATTTTGTCGAAAAAAACAAATGATGTGATGTGATTAGTGTGATGTGATAGTGTGATGTGATGTGATGTGATATTAGTGTGATAGTGTGATGACATAATATAATGTTTAGGATAAGGTTTGCTGTTGGTGATTGTAGGCAAGCCAGTAAAGCATTACTGGCATGCCTGTTTAGTTTAGTTAATTTTTTGTTATTTATTTATTTTTATTATTTTTAGTTTTCAGTTGAGCTACCTGTAGATTGTTTGCAACATTCTGCAGTTAGCTCAATTGTTTCAATTGTAAATACCTACTAATTATATAAAAAATTTCTTTGTGAAAAAAGGCTTCTGCCCTGTTTAGTTAATAGGACCGTTTTATTTTTATTCGGCGAGGAAATTTATTTACGAATAAACTGGTCTGGTGGCGACCAGAATTATGTGGGACTCGACGCCCTGACAAGGACGTAATACCCACTAAAAACCTCTCCGGTGTCCCTCTCTCGCCATTTTCGCCGAACCACGGAACATTTAAAACCTCCGCGGCTAGTTAATAGAACCTGCCGGTTCTATTAATATCTACCAATTCGAACCAAATTAAATAATCCACGGAAACCTATTGGAATGCGCAACAATTTAATGGCTTTCAGCACGTTTCAGTATTCGATCGTTTCGTTGAAGACGTTTATTTTGTAGATAGAAAATCAGTTTCAGTTAGCATACGGTAGTTAATATTTTATATTCCTTCTATTGTTATAGAGGCGTAAGTTTGTCAGGTTGTGAGATTTTGGGCGAAGACAACGACGAAACTTTTAAATTTTGGCTGAAATTTTGCATAGTTGTAGTTGACCTGGTTTAATCGTAAAAGGAAAATCGAAGTTTCTGATTAATTGCTTTCGTGTAAAATCAACTCTTACTCTTTTACGAGTACGGGCCGGTTTTTATTGTATTAAGAAAGGAAGAATGAAATAAAAAGTTTAAGTAAATGGAAATTAGTAAAATAATCACACTATCACACTAATATTATAAATGCGAAAGTTTGGATGGATGGATGGATGGATGTTTGTAGGAAACAAACGCCAAAATTACTGGACCGATCGGGGTGAAATTTTGCATACAGGTAATTCTAATCCTAGAATCAAACATAGGCTACTTTTTATCCCATAAATCAGTTCCCATGGGATAGAAATCACCTTTAAACGTTTCCATATAAACAAAGAGTGCGAAGCCGCGGGTAGAAACTAGTAAATAAATAATGTTGGGACAATCCATCATCAAACATCATCATCAAACACCAAAGTAAGCAGAGATTGTGTTATTATGGGTAGGTACTAGACAACTGACTGACAACATAACACAAAAGATAAATATTTCATAATTGATTTGAATAGAAATAATTTTCTTGTAATTTTCTTGAAATTTATATTATTTCAGATATAAATAACATCCTAGCTAGCTTGTACCTGCGGGTACATTTACCATGATTTGCGTTTTGAGCTTTCCAATATATCGGCGCACACAAACAGATGTTTTTGCCTTTAGTTATTCTGTGATCATGGCTCATGAAGCTGTGCCGAAATATTGGAAAGCTCAAAACTCAAATCATGGTAAATATCCCGTTGTAAATAACTTTAGCGTTAATAACCATGATGGACTTAAAAGTTTTAAAAGCCTGTAAGTTATTCCAGGTCCAGAACTTTATGTGCGCAAAATTTCAGCTCGATCCATTCAGTAGTTTTGGCGTTGTCTTCGGCCAAACATATTCACAACGGCATAAACTTTCGCCTATATATTGTTAGTAGCATGGGATGGAAAACTGTTGGTAGCGTAGATGTGGGCAAGTTCATGGTGGGGGCTAGGTATCTCAGGGCACCTTCACATCAACCTACTGATTAATTAATTAAGTAAAAGTTATATGGGCTCGTTTGCAGAGAGGTGGTTAGTGACGTTCGAAAAAATAAGGTTATTACTATTTTGTATTAGGTTCTACAAGTAATTTATAAAGCAGATTAGAGGTTTTGTGCACATTGTAAGCCATTTGATAATGAACCCACGCTAAAGCAATCTACGAATCAATTGTCGTTTGGAGTCTATTGACATTAAGATATTTTATGTCGATAATCTCCAAAACTACAATTGGATATGTAGAGGTTCCAAAGACCGTTAGTGTACACGATAAGGGATACATCAGCTCGGCACGGCAAAGGCATTGCATCAGCTCGACCTCACTCCCCAGTCGGCATCCGTTCGCCTGTCAACCCGCATTCCCGCCTTCTCGACTATATCCGTCTGACAAGTGACAGTGACAGCTGATTCGCAACACCTCGACCTACGAGATGATGTATGTAGACCATGGTTTTACCTGGACATAGGTACACTATCAATGACATAAACTACAAATGGTTTATAATGTGCGCAAAACTTCTTATCCGCTATCTAAGTTACTTGTCAAACCTAGAAAATAGTAAAAATACGTTTTTTTTCGAGCGTCACCTATCAATTTAATAAAAGTTTGAAATATAGGTACATATGTGAATTACCTTTAGCTTTCCCCTATTCATAAAATAATCTTCAATGGCGAATGACTTGAGAATATTCCTTTTTCCTGTCCTTAAAGTATTTAATTTATAAACAAGATTGTAGAATAAATTCAATTTAAAGCTACCTACCCACATAAATCTACTTTATTGGCGACGTCGCCCGTCCAATAATAAGTTTGAGATCACCCCACTCTGTGTTTATTTCGAGATGTTTAAAAATATGTAATGAAAATGACCAGAATAACAACTTGGATTTTAATTTTTATTGGTCGGCAGAACTGTAAAAGATAATGGGTCAACGTTGTTTTTATTGGCTTGAAAGGCACTATGGAAAGGCACTATGGAAACGGAGATGAATGAAGATCAAAAGTTTATTCTACTTTAATTAATTAGGTTAGAAGTGCAAGGAGTCTTACTTTCTGATGCATTATTATGCAAAAGGGAGTTGCTTGTCTCTCTGAGTATCTGTTTGTCTGTCTGTCCCAGCGTAGCACCCAAAGAGATGGACTGGTTTAAATTTAGATTTTACGCACTGCCCAAAAACTTGTGAAGTTTTCAGAGCTCAGAAGGGTGAGTCTATTTGGAGTTAATAACGTCACGTGATCGTGTCGTCTCCTTTTTAATCCCCGACGCAAAAAAGAGAGGGGTGTTATAAGATAATTTTATCCCGAGTGTTCTTAGCCATGTTTCACGAAAATCTGTCGGGGGGTTTTTAAAATGTTTAATTTTGTTCTTATTGTATGTGATTTACGTATAGTTTCTTGCCCGCATGATATAGGCGCTGCGCTGTATCACATTGTATGGGAAAAGGAGAGGATCACGATCACGTGACGTTATTAACTCCAAATAGACTCACCCCCCGGGATAGATACGTACGTGAGGTGTTTTATTCCACGGATTCCACCATTACTTTTCAATGCATGTACAGATGTGGACGCTTTGTAGGTATCCTTAATCATAATACAGGGTTATTGGTAATTCACTGACACTGTGTAAACTGCAGGTTCTGCCCATCATCACGAACACGTTAGTGAAGACGCCAGGTCTTAATTTTTTTTTGTAAATTGTCTCTCATACAAAATAATGTCCGAAACTAAATTAATTACTAAATACCTACCGATTCTATTTAAATCCGCATTATCATCATTGGCTTAGTAGCATCAGTCTGACTGGGAGTCAGCCGAACACACACACACACCCTCTGGGAATTGAAGGCAGAGCCGTTTTTAGGTTTAGTATCAAAGAAACCTCTCTATTGAACGATTTTAAAATGGAGGGGGGTATATAGGTATATACTAATATCATTCCATTTTCACCAATTTTAAGAATTGAGACCTGGCGTCTTTACGGACTTGTTCATGATGGTGGACAGAACCGGCAGTTCACATAGTGTCAGTGAATTACCAATAACCCTGTAGGTATATACCTAATGAGTATAATAATATTGAAATATGTAAATCACAAATCTGCTCTTTCAGTTTATTTCGCCAATTTATTTCGCTATCACAGATACCTACTCAACTTATTTACTCTGTACCTATCTCAGATCTCTCATGAGGCTACAAATTAGCAGACTGCGAATCAGTCGGTTTCCTTCGTAAACATGTGTTTACCACTATGTTAACAAGTAACTAATCAGATGACTCCATTGGAACAGAGGATTACGAACCCTGCAAAGAATTGATGTGCTGTCTAACATCTATAACAAAGCTAGAACCTACAAAAATAAAATCTTTTAACCATAGCCGGGTTGGGTTGTCTGGAAAATCCGAACCTCGATTTAGAATTCGAAATTTGAATTTTGAATCTCTTTATTATAATCTCTTTATACTTCACAAGTATTATTGATAAAAATGAATTCAAAATTCAACTTTGGCAAGATTATATAAGTTTTGGATTCGCGATAATCCAATATTGTTTGAGGAATATCAGGCAGAAATATTTTTCCGTCTTCTAGGAACTTCAAAAATTTGGTATTCAGTTTTCCTGACGACGGATGCTTAAATTCCAGAGATGTAAGTAAAAAACTGATCCATATCAATACCAGTCGGAAGCATCCCCAAGACGCTGGCTGCATTGCCCCGCTGTAGGGCAATGCTGATGCGCTGTGCCAGATATTGACCAGCCCTCAGGTCACGCGTCGCTTCGACCAGACGCTCAGATAATCACCTTGGTTCATTAATTAAATTTTATGCCTGTAGTACCTAAGTACCATGAAAACTGGAGGTCACAAAGAGTTTCCTTGTCTGACGCCGCCGCTTCGATGAAGTCATTCGTAAGTCTAGCTAAATACCTGACGTGTTTGTTTACACTGTGGCATTATGTGCATTCTTCAGGTGCCAAGCAATCGTGATCCATTGCACGTTATATAACGCACTTGCGGTTGAACCGCGCGATTTTACAGACCGCCCGGTTATCCCGCCAGTGCGTATATAACTCTGAGGCAATATGGACTATGCAACGAAAAGACTCAAAGCGCGTATATGGGATTTTGAAAGTTAAGATTTAAATATAGACCACAATTATTATATATGAGCCTCCTCTGAACAAATGTCCGGTTCCGGAAAGCTGACCTTTTGGCCTCATCCCTTTCACTTATTCATAAATCATATAGGTTCTTTCGTATTCTATAAATATTTATCGGGGCTCTCTAGACCCTACTAATAATTAAGTAGGTACATATTACAAATGCAAAACTTTGTCATTCGTACAGATGTGTTTGTCATCATCATCAATCAGAAAACGCCAAAAATATTTAACGAATCGGGCTGAAACTTTGTATGCATGAAGTTCTGGACTTAAAATACCTAACATAGAGACTTGTACCTACCTACCTACTTAATATAGAAACGTGTGCAAATCTAAAGAAAAAATATAAAGAGAACAGCGTCTAATAAAAAATATGTCATGTCGCTGCGTTGGTCGAACGAAACAAACTTATTCCGTCTCCGAATAAACCCACTCAAGGGGAAACTCTGAGTGCGTTCGGTGCTCGTGTACTCGACAATGCCATAGTATCACGAATTCAGCATTTCAACTCGTGTTACCTCATCAGTGCTTGTACCAAACAGGGTAAGGCAGGTTTAGATTTTAAAGCAGTCCTACCAGGACACCAGCAAGGCTGGATACCTTCCTGATAGGACAGTACCTAGGCTCATACACAGTTGTCTTTTCATAATCACTTCCTGGGTTATTTTCACATCATCACATATATCACCATCATCGGTCTATTCGATGATGTCATGACGGCGGTCAGTCTCATCGGAGACTAGCCAGGTGCGCAGGACATATTATAGTGCACAAGTGTGAGCGCAAACACAGGTGCACCTTCTATTCAGCAGACCGACATGGTTTATTTACATGAGTACCTATACAAAAGAATCAAAACAAGAATTCTGTAAGTAGACCATCTTTCTCTTGACGCCTGTCAAGCTTAAAAATATCCTTGCAAAACTGAATGCGTTCTCTTTCTAGAGTTCCTACACTAGGTATGTCGTGCTCATTGATTTCCAGTAGGTTAGGTAGGCAGTACCTATTCTTCATTCTATTCGTAATGCATAATAATGGACCAATGGATTGCAATCTCTTTCGTCGTAATATTAGATATTACGATTTACGACCAATGAGCTAAACTAGGAGTCATTTGCGCACGATGGAATGTGAATTTTGACCTATTAAAGTTCCTAACTACACATACCAATCAGAATTTATAAATTTTCTGTTGGCCTTGCTAAATTTCGGAAGAATTTACAAATTATGCTTCGTTTCTCATTGATGATTCGCATTTCGAACGTACACGGGTGGGCCACATCTTTCTATTGGATTCCCAAATCCTAAGCATTTTTAACTTATCGTGGGCATTTATATTTTGTCACATGTCCCTTTGTTTATCAAAGATTCCGGAAAATAAATGGCTGACTTTTAGGAACTTCGGATAAAGCAGGTTTGCAAATGAAGGGTCCAACAAAACAAACTGTTATCAGCTGAGTCAGGGCTGAGAACATCGCAAATATGACGTCACCCCTTCAGCCTTCGGAAAACGTGACTGGCTCAAGATGGTTAGGTAGGTCTTGTTCGTGGCAGATTGTTTTGCGTTCCTTTTATTTGCATTAATTAGTTTGTGTTGTTGTTGTTAAATTTGTTTAGAACTTTACAGGTAGCTTGAGCTTTAGCTATTGGATGTTCTTCGTCTTCTGGTAGGATCCTTAAGTCACCTTGACTTTAACGATATTCACGTCTGGTAAAAGGTAAATCAATGAAAAAAGAGACAGTCTAAACAAAACAAGCAAGGGAATAAGGTGATGGTACTCAAGTAGAGCTTTGAACTCATGACCCTGTGACGAATTAAATGGGTGTTAGATCTATATGCAGGGTAGGTGACAAGCTTTGGTGCGTGAGTAGCTACCTTTCCAAGTCATAAATAGACAATCTAGGTTGATAGCAGTCCTACTTTCACGTTGCTAATTTGTAAGGCTTTGTGAGAATTAGGGCTCGACCATTTTATAGCAGTCGCCTGGCACAAAAATCTACATAGTATCTCCTACCTATCTAGGGTAAAGTCCAGATTGACGTCCAAGAAGGATGCCCGAAAAATCAACTTCTAAAATCATGATGTTCATTCATGTAATAATCACACTAATATTATAAATGCGAAAGTTTGGATGGATGTTTCTTACCTCTTCACGTCAAAAATACTGAACGGATCTGGCTGAAATTTTGCAAACAGGTAATTTTAATCCTGGAATCTAACATAGGCTACTTTTTATCCCATAAATCAGTTCCCGTGGGATAGAAATTTCCTATAATGTTTCCATAGAAACAACGCGTGCGAAGCCGCGGGCAGAAACTAGTTAATCATAAGCTAAAATGTACTAACCTACACTGAACCTTCTCTGGGTCAGTGTAGGGTAAAACGTGTAATGGTAACTGAACATTATTGCAAGTTTCAGAAGTTTTTTATTTTATTTTTTGGCAGTGGGGCGCGCGACTGAGGCGACTACCTTTATTTTACCCTATGTACAGTTGCAATATAAGGCTATAATATAGTCTTATGATGATGATAGTTGAAAAAGACCTTGCACAGCCAAATGGCGTCACACCGTCCGAGGGGTCAAACGGTATGAACTCCAAGGTCTACCAGGACCCGCGCACCGAGTGCACTGACGGCAACAGCATGACAGGATAAACGATTGTTGAGTTTTATTCTCACTTCCTCTAAATTGCTGACCAGGGATTGGTTTATTGACATTGATAAATGTTTAATGACGTTTGCATGATTCATAAATAAATAATGCTGGAAAAGTGAGACAGCATCATTTAGCAGCAAACTAAGCAGAGCTTGTGATATGGGTGCTAGCTATTCTGATAAAGAATTACATTAATATGTATATAGATAATTTTTATAATACATAGAAAACACCCAGACCCGGAACGAATACCTGCAAATCGTACAAATATTTGTCCTGTGGCGGTAATGGAACTCGCAACCTCCTGCGTCACAGGCGGACCTTCGACCGCTGCGCCATCCATAGATTAAATTTTGAGTCTGTACCTACTGTTAGTGACAACCATCATCATGGATGTGTTATTGCCATCGATCTAAGTAAAAAGTGGAGATGAAGTACTAGCTTCTCGAACATGGAAGGATCAAATTAGGCGTCATTATGTTCACCAGCCTCAGGCATAGTTTAGACGACAGACATACTTTAGAGTGATTTATTCTTTAAATTCATATAAGAAGGGATGACGATCTGCGAAAGACTGCAGGCAGATGCTGGATGCGGCAAGCTGAAGACAGGGCGCTATGGCGCTCATTAGGGGAGGCCTATGTCCAGCAGTGGATTAATATAGGCTGATGATGATGATGATTCATTATAAGACCACAACTATGCCCATAAGTTTGTTCTGAAATATAGGTATACCTATGTGAGCGAGTGTTTGCGTGTAGTTGCAACACAGACCAGTTGAGTAAGCACTGGGAGAACATACCATATTTACAGATTTTACTTAGATCTATGGTATAGCAACATCAGTTCATGAAGCACAAAGAAAATGGCGAGTAAGGCAGTGCCAGACCACAACAATGGTCCTACCTACAGAAATAAGAGACGATAATTAATAAACTTTTCTGGTGTGGTGACGTCTGAGGAAGGGCGGCTCGTCAGTGACGCATGTCCCTTTTCAGGCAGCAGTAGGGACAGTAGGTGGAAATAGTAAACATAATAATTAATTAAGTATCTAATGTATTTTATTATCCGGCATTATTTATTTGCTAAATTGAATAATAATTGTAGTACTATAGTTTTAAATACTATTAATATCCAAGAAATCACCTCGTCAAGGCTTGCAAATTTTTAACAAATGAAAATTAGAGATTTAACAGTGCCAATAGCTTGATAGGATGTAAGATTCTCAAAAACGCATGAAAGTCGCGCGATGAGAAGTTTTGCGCGATGAGAAGTTATGCACGATGAAATAATCAACTATCATTATCAGGTCCAACTCAACTGCCTTTTTCCGGTGCAAGTCGAGTGCGTGAGTACTGTACTGTCCCAGCATGGACATACCACAGATGACAGAATTCTGTTATCTGTAGGGCATAGCTATATCAAAGATTAGATAATCCTAGAGGACAGGTTGGTTGTTGGTTAAATTTTAATTAAATTGGTCGTTAGGTAAACCCCTGGCGGGTTCCATCTAAGTCTCATACTCAGGTAATTACATTAGTTTTCGTTTAAGGCTGCTCCGCGGTAAATATTCCAATTACGAAATATAACCAATATGATATTAATTCATGATCAAAATTTCGCTTGGTTATATTATATGATATTGGTAATTTCGTAATTAACGTAATCTGTGTCAACCTATCCTTCTTTGTTTCTGATCTGTGTGTGTCATAGAACGCGTGGTGGCAGCACAGGTGGTGACTAAAGTGTAAACCATACGACCTACAGAGAGCTCAGCACGGGCGCGATGTAGGTATCAAACTTCTGAAACTACTCTATTAAGGCTTGGTAGGCCAGCAGAGGCCGCATTTTTGTTATTTTTAAAATCATCTGAGACTTCGAAAATAGTGTTTAAGATTCTGAAAAAAAGATATATATTACTTTAAGATCTAGTCTAGTCAAAGTCAGTTACAAGATATAATGAACTTCACTCGATAGAAAATAATCCCTTTTCTAACGTTTTTTCAATACTAAAACTAGCGAACTACTGATATCACACTTTTTTTGTACTCAACTAAGGACACTTTATATATGTAAACAAATTCGCAGAGTTTGACTTGATAAAATGATTTTCTCAATCACCATGTTTAAATAACTACAAAAAACACGAGCGCGGCGGCGCACAGTGGATCGAAAAAGCCCTTCCTATAGACATAGAACTTTTTTTTTCTAAACATGCTTTTTCTTGTTGGAAACCAAGACAGAATCTTATTAGAAGCCCAAACTATATCATATTTTATGAACCTAGGTGATAATGATGCAGAAAAGATTTTTTGAACTTTAATTTGTATGGAGAAAAACATGAAAATCGATATTTTTCGGCTCTCGTGCGAGTGCCCGTTATTTCCTCCGGCATAAATAATGTTCCTATTTTTTACTATCTTTTGACATATAGCACATATGGCGCACTCGATGGACTTCAGGTGAAAAAAAATTAAATATATTTTTAAATTTTCTTTTTGCATTTTATTCATTAAACAAGGTACTTTACGACCTATAAATAATATTTCAACTCACCTAATTATTGTTACAATTTTAATGTAATATTTCACCTATCATAATAATGAAAATATATTAAATTTTTATGTTTAGTTAAAGTAAAAGCATAATTATCAAATACAGTCATTATTTTTCAAAAGAAAAGAACAATAATTACAAACTACAAAGGCTATTAAACAATTCACACGAAATAAATATTACTATTTTTTTAGACACAAGGCAAATTTTTCTATATTACATGTTATCATACACAATAATTATTTAAAAAACACGAATTATGTACCTACATATAAGTTACAAAGTTTCTGTAAAACAATTAGAACATATTAAAAGACACATCCATATCAGCATCTATGTCAGAATCTGTGTCTTCTGGATCAATGTTACTTACATCTACAAATTCTGTCTCAAAGTGTTCTATGTTAATAGATATAAGACCTAAAGCTTCGGAACTTAACTCTTTCCTCCGTGCTGCATTGAGTACAGGTCTTGTGGAAGAAATGTAAGGGTCTGATGAAAGAAGCAGCATATTTAAAATATCCTGATTATTATTAACCCTGCTAGTCTTTCGAGCATGAGACTCCCTGTACTTGCGAAAGTCTTTATTTCTAGCCTCTGAGGCTTCTTCAGATAGTTTACCAATGGGTACAATCGCTACATTAGCTATGTCGGCACCATGTATAAGAACTTTATGCACGGTTGCTGACATATAGTACCAATTATACAGTTCTGTGTACTTTTCTGCAGTCTTTCGGGTATATTCCTTAAATTTTTGTATTTTTATAGTTTCACCTGATGAATTGACTTGCAGTATTACTGCAAATCTGCGTATGAGCTCTTCATCAAGCCCAGTTATAGCTTAGCTTTAGGTCTTATATCTATTAACACAGAACACCTTGAGACAGAATTTGTAGATGTAAGTAACATTGATCCAGAAGACACAGATTCTGACACAGATGCTGATATGGATGTGTCTTTTAATATGTTCTAATTGTTTTACAGAAACTTTGTAACTTATATGTAGGTACATAATACGTGTTTTTTAAATAATTTTTGTGTATGATAACTTGTAATATAGAAAAATTTGCCTTGTGTCTAAAAAAATAGTAATATTTATTTCGTGTGAATTGTTTAATCGCCTTTGTAGTTTGTAATTATTGTTCTTTTCTTTTGAAAAATAATGACTGTATTTGATAATTATGCTTTTACTTTAACTAAATATAAAAATTTAATATATTTTCATTATTATGATAGGTGAAATATTACATTAAAATTGTAACAATAATTAGGTGAGTTGAAATATTATTTATAGGTCGTAAAGTACCTTGTTTAATGAATAAAATGCAAAAAGAAAATTTAAAAATATATTTAATTTTTTTTCACCTGAAGTCCATCGAGTGCGCCATATGTGCTATATGTCAAAAGATAGTAAAAAATAGGAACATTATTTATGCCGGAGGAAATAACGGGCACTCGCACGAGAGCCGAAAAATATCGATTTTCATGTTTTTCTCCATACAAATTAAAGTTCAAAAAATCTTTTCTGCGTCATTATCACCTAGGTTCATAAAATATGATATAGTTTGGGCTTCTAATAAGATTCTGTCTTGGTTTCCAACAAGAAAAAGCATGTTTAGAAAAAAAAAGTTCTATGTCTATAGGAAGGGCTTTTTCGATCCACGCGGCGGCTTGGCAGGAGCGCGTTTTCCCTTATACATATCTACTGCTGCAGGAATACCTGGCCTTAAATAACTCTAGCTATTTATTACTAAAGTTATTTATTTAGAACAATTTACCTAAATATCTCTAGCTATTTATAGCTAAAGTGATTTATTTAAAACTACCAACATAAAAATAACTTTAGCTATTAACTATAACAAAAGTTATTAATTTAGAACAAACAACAGAAGATACACAATAATTTTTACTTTCGTTCCTTACAACTCTTACAAGTGTGGTTATCGCCATAAACCAGATAAAAAGCTAAGTACCAGGTAATTCTTGTATCCACACCACACTCACAATGAGATAAGGGAGGGGCGAACCAAACGGGTTTGGTTGTCAAAATAGCCCTAGATCTCTGTAGGTACTCACGGGATCCCGTACATAAAAGTACATAAAATTCAACTTAAGTACTATTTTTTCTTTGGTTCCGTGAATGTGAAATCACGATTAAGAAAAACCAGATCCGTCAAGTGCGAGTGTAACTCGCGCGCCGAGGGTTTTGAACGTTTGTCAACAAATATGTACCAAAAGTACCGGTTAGAGACTTCGCAATTTAACGAATACCTAAGAATAGTAGGTACCTACCAACCTACATTTCAAATGGATCTCTCTGCATGCTTCGGTTAAAGAGGGTAATGGTAAATTTTTCGACTTTTTTTGAAATGACTTCTGTTTTAAATTTATTTATTTATTTATTTATTTATTTATTTATTCATCAACAGTGTTGACGACAGGGTGTGACCAAGCGGGAATGACTCTCACAAAACGCAAAATGGCGCGCATTGCGCCCTGTTATTATAATCATCTTATCTGTCTGTCTGTCTTGGTTGTAGCTTAGTTGTTTTGCACATAATCTAAAGTCAAAGAAAGAATAAAGACAGATAATTAAACAAACGTAGCAGTTAACAGCGGGAAATGAATGGAATTACCTTATCCAGCTAATAAATGGATTTACTTCTCTGAGATACCTAAGCGGGATTTCTTTTTTCAAGGTAAACAATGATTGTCCGGAAGAAGTGTTTAACTTCCTAACTTCATGAGTTAGGTTAGTAACATAATAAGTAAAATTCGAAATCTCAATAAAATTCTAAAATTACGGCTCTAGTAACAGAAGCGTTGTCCATATGGCGTCAAATTCGTGGCATATTACGGTTAAATGATCAAATTACATGTTTAACTTCCGAAAACAACCGTAGTTGTCAGTAGACTTGTGTTAAGTTGTGTTAACCCTAGAAAGATAATCTGCGTAAAATTCACGCATCCGCGCTCGAAATATTGCTCTGTCTTTCTAAATAGCAGGATTTCAGGGACACGCGTCTAGGATATTTCATTTGTGGGCCGGACCTTTCGAGAGGCAAACGCTTTGTTTGGGTAAGTATCGCCGTTTTGAAAATATCGGTGCCTAGTGAGTCAAAATTACGCATGATTATCTTTTACGTGACTTTCAGTACATAAAAAGGTATGGGAATGGTTTATTCGTTTGTGTGTTTTCTGTTTTATTTGTTGTTTTTTGCATAGTAGGTTGTTGTTTTATGTTACTGTTGTATAGTTTAGATATCCTGCTGCAACAATGACTAGACCAAATATAGATGAGGGGGATATCTGGTCTACCCTTCTTCAGAGTGACGATGAGGTTTCGAGTGATCCTGCGAGCGAACGAGAGAATCACGACAGCGAGGATGATGTACAGAGAAACATAAAAGAGGCGTACGTAGATGAACAACACGCGGAAGAGTCGTCACCAAGCCAAAACCCACCTGCAGACGAAAAAAACCTGGAACAACCCGCGTCGTCATCGTCGAGACGAACAGGTGGCTTTGGCGCTATTTTACGGCATGATTAACGTGGCCTGCATAAATGCCTATATATTATACCTCCCACCACAATATTGTGAGCAAGGGCGAGAAGCCTCTAAGCAGCAAAATTTTTATGAAAAGCCTAAGTACAGCTCTCACATCACCGTTCAAGACCAAACGCTTAGAGGCCCCTACATTGAAAAGATATTTTCAGGATAACGCTACTACGTTGCCAAACATGTCCTCCAGTTCAACAGAAGACAACACAGAGCCTCCAGAACCAAAGAAACGTATAAAATGTACGTATTGCCCTTCAAAGATAAAGCGAAAAGCTAAATGCTTCCTGCAAAAGATGCAAAAAGGTTATTTGCAGAGAGCATAATGTGAATATGTGTCACAGCTGTATATGACTGGTTATTCGACAGATAATGGAAAATTATGGTCTTTATTGATTATAATTTTAATTTAAAACGACTGGTTATATGTGCCAAAAAATATTTTCACAGAAAATAAAAATTGTTATCTAATTTTGAAAGTTTAAGTAGAAGTTTAAATTAAGTTTCCGTCCTTTCGTAAATAAACACAAATACACGATATTTTTTGTGTTTCTTATTTCATCTGAGTCTAATTAATCTATTTATGAACCTTCTACCCAATTCTATTGGTTAAATTCAAAATAACAGGTACTTAAAACGCATGCGTAAAAATTACGCATGATTATCTCTAACGTAGTATCAAATATGATTATCTTTCTAGGGACTAAACTGAAATCAAATAACAAAATAAACAAAACTCTACCCACTTCACGATATTTGAGACATCAACATAACGTCAACACCAATATCCCTAGCGCTTCACTGTTATCGTTAACTCGACACTTGGAAACATAGTTTCCAAGTGGCATGGCATGGCATGGCATTCATCAAGAATAATTCTCGTAACGAAGGTCAGCAAAAAATGGTCTCAAAAAAATAAAAAAAAGTTATTTTATTTATAAAAAGTACTTACACTATTTTACAGGGTATAATACTCGGGTGGCCCTTATTTTGTTTTGAGTAGTATAGATTATAAGTAAAATTCTAAATTTTACTTACGTCGATGGTTTGTAAGTTATTTTTTTAGCAACTTACTTTGATATGTAGGTACCTTTACATAGGTACCTTGTGGGTAGAATACCTACTACACTGGACATCAAAAAAACCGAGCCACCGACGAGATGCCGCCTCAGACCATTACAGATCCTCCTCAATAAACAACAGCTTCCTCGATGCAACACTGATGATAACATTCTTAATAATCATGAAATAAATTGTAAATAAAAGGAACGTAGCGGCGGGATTAGCACTGGTATGAGGTGCCTCTACTTTCTGTTATTACTTTTAATTTTTATATTTATGTTAAATTTTGCCAATTCGTTATAAGTAAACAAACTGTATGTGTGTGTTATATGTGACAAATAAATGATTTACTTACTTACTTACTATTCTCCAGGGCGGATATGCTCTCTGACGTCGATCACTCACTCCTTGTAGGCTCATCCTGGTCTGATCAGTGATGAGTAGCAGTGGCGGATTTACCAGCAGGCTGAGTAGTGAGTAGGCTTTAGCCTAGGGCGGCAAATTTGGGGACGGAATCTTTTGTTTTGCTACCGCATAGAAATCAAAAAGATTTCTGCATGAATCGTGATGTTTAACAGATGCAATACATTTTGCCGATGACTTTTCCTACTTTGTTTTAAAATTTAACGCTAAAGCTCGTTTGTGCATAGCGTCGGAATTAACGAACAAGATTACCTACGTAGTACGATATTATCATCGATTGTAAAAATAACCTAGAACATGACAATAATTGTAGAGGCAAGGGCGGCAAAAATTTTGCAGCCTATAGGTACCTTGAAAATGTGTAAATCCGCCACTGACGATTAGGTACATTTAGTAATTCGGTATTTTTAATGCAAGACAAAAATATTACTAAGTTTTGTAAGTATATGGTACTAGTCCAATTCTTATATACCTATTACCGTTCAATTCGTGCTCGACGGTGGGCTACCGTTAATGCTGGATCTATTGCAGTTCTTTCAGTTGTTCTCTTTCTTTTCTGTAGCAGCACCTAAGAGCCTTATCACACTAGCGGTTTGCGAGCGGCTGCGGGAGGGAGCGGGCGCACAGCGAATGCGTCGCGAACATGCCGCGGCTGCACAGCAAATGCGTCGCGGATACGCCGCGGCTGCGCAGCGAAGACGTCGCGGACGCGCAGCGAATTCGTAACGTTTGACGTTCGTACAATACACTCGGTAACAAAATGGATTCCTACGAGGAGACACTGCTGTTGGCTTTGTTACTTCGAAGGCGCCGGAGACGAAAACGAAAGCATCAACAACGAATTTAGGAGGATCCATTATCAATCAATCGAATGGAAGAGAGCGACTACTTTATGTTGTTTTGCAAACGAATAAAAAATATGTATGTACTAAAACGTTTGTACGAGACAGTACAAAATGGCGTCCACGCTGCTGTCCGGAACGAATTCGCTGCGTCTCCGTCTGCGTATTTGCTGCACCTCCGCGGCGTATTTGCTGCGCCTCCAAGGCGTATACGTTGCGCGCCCGCTCCGCCCCGCATCCGCTCGCAAACCGCTAGTGTGATAAGGCTCTAAGTAAATCTTTTTTACGCAGCTTCGCACGCGTTGTTTCTATAAATGGTGATTTCTATCCCATGGGAACTGATTCATGGGATAAAAAGGAGTTAGTAGCCTATGTTCCAGGATTAGAAATACCTGTATGCAAAATTTAAGGCCGATCCGTTTAGTAGTTTTTGTGTGAAGAGGTAACAAACATCTATCCATGTATACATCCATCCAAACTTGCGCATTTATAGTATTAGTGTGATTTGGAATATTATTTTTCTGTTGTATAGATTTTTTAGATAGAGAATGATCCCGACGTGGTTCCATAAAATTTATATTCGCGTGGGATTAATATCAAATATTAATCCCACGCGGGACAAATTTTGTCCCGCAAACTTTAAAATAGTGTAATAATTAAGCATTCGAAGTAGATTTTTTAAATTAATCGAATTATGGTGTGATTTTTCAGTTTTTATGGAAAAACGTAAAGTTAGGAATGATCTATTCATAAAGAAAATTATAATATAATATTCATAGGTATTTTTAGTGTTTTATTTTGACCACGGTTATACAGCGGAGTATTTTGTAAGGCTATATGAATAAAATGCGCATACAAAATCTGCGCAGTTGGAATGACTTTGTTTACAGGCCCTTGTTTCAATGTAAATTATGTAAATGGACACCGCCATCCGATATTTACATTTCTAAGTCGGTGTTTTGAAGTACCTACCTATCAAAATAACTCCTAAACGGCACGACACACAGATGTGTAGAATATCTAAGTTTTTAAACATAATGCCTGACTCGAAATTTGATCACGGCGGCGGCGGGCGGCGCCCTACCACCCAACCGCTGAAAGGCCAGCCATACAGTGTCTATGAGCTATAACCTAATTGGCTAAGTGGCTAAGTTTATAGGTTTCTAGGCCTGCCTATTTGAGGTACCTTACCTCACGCCCTCAACAAATAACACAAGGTAGATAATGTTGTTTGCCAAATGGCTGCGTGATCAGGTGATCACACAAACATTTGTGCCGCTGCGGGAATCGAATCCACAACATTCTGCGTTGCACCTTCGCTTATTGCGCCACTGGAGTGATCGTTTTATAAGAATTATTACTAGGTACCGACTTATTATTAGCACGGTATGCTGTAGGCAATGCTGATGTGCAAAGCATATCAAAATAATCAGAAGGAATTCCCTTGCAATAACCTGCACTCATTGTATTTACGATTTTATGATAAGCATTGTCACGTGTGCGATCTGCTGCGAAACGTTATTGTTCCTTTCTATAATAAAAAAAAACAACAAACTGTGCTTGTGACTAGGTAGAAAATAATAATATTTCAAACCATCGTAGAATAATACAACAAAATTTGAAATTTTAAAAACCCCCCGACAGATTTTCATGAAACATGGCTAAGAACACTCGGGATAAAATTATATATAGGTAACACAAAAAAACTAAACGAAAATCGGTTTATCCGTTTGGGAAGATACCACAGACAGATACACAGACAGACACGTTAAACTTATAACACCCCTCTCTTTTTGCGTCGGAGGTTTAAAATACAATTCTGTGCAAGAAATCATGCATTAAAATCAAAATCAAACTCTCTCAAATTATAAAACTAAACACTGACACGGAAATAATGTGATAATTTTGGTTTCTGTCGCTTTCGGTATGTAGACTAAATTAAAGAAGCGACGAAGAAACCTTTAGTCTGTTAGTTGTTATTTTTCGAGTTGGAGCAAAACCAGTCCTATGCTTTTTTTATCCATATAGTATACCACCCTTCCTCAACCTCAACAACCTGTATTGGTCCACTGCTGGACGCAGGCCTCCCCCTGAAAAGCGCCTTTTCTCTTTGTAACTCATGGGGGTAATGTCCATAGTCCCCACGCTGGGCATCCAGGTTGGGGATCGCAGTTCGATGGTAGAATTGTTCTGTAGGGGGTGCTGCTGCCCGCCGCCGGTGGATATCCCTTAGTCGCCTCTTACG
This sequence comes from Eupithecia subumbrata, assembly GCA_949316285.1. Classification (NCBI taxonomy): domain Eukaryota; kingdom Metazoa; phylum Arthropoda; class Insecta; order Lepidoptera; family Geometridae; genus Eupithecia; species Eupithecia subumbrata. The sequence continues at coordinate 24,839,747 of OX438646.1, read as the reverse complement.
ACACCCGCGGCACAGCCCGCGGGAAGAGTTGGGGTGGTGCAAATTCTAAGCCGGCACCACACAGCTTACCACCCTTAACTTGTGGATATTCCTTCCACTATTACTAACAGTAGGTAGCTTCTTCTTTAACTTTATCATTCGTCCCGCAAAGGTTTGGAAATTGCTGCCTGGTTGGGTTTTTCGACCTTTTTATTTTTGTAACCAGTGTTGTCTTAGCTTACTTGACAGTTTAGGTGTGAAAAGCTAAACCGAGCTATTTTCGCTCTTTCATCATTATATGAGGAATTACGGAAAATGGATTAGGTAAGCAGGTAGGTTGACATAATTAGATAGGTACTAGAGAAATGTATCACGCTCGAGATCCCGCGGTGGATACAGAGCCATCTTTTGAGGAGTTGTAAATCTGTATTGATGTCAAAGCGCCATCTAGTATGGAGTAGCAAGAATATATGCCCCAGTTTTCTTAACGTAGACATAGATGGCGTAGTGAGACTAGAAAATACTGAAGCCAACCCTAACTCCGGACTTCATTTTTAAATTTACTGGGCGCCTATTTCAAATGATTGGAATCTTTTTTCAATATTTAACTTTCTGAACATTTATAAAAGAAAAAGAATTCATCACACAAAAAATCTATTTATTGCGACTTACAGCAACAAAATTGCAAAAGTAAATCAATAATATTATATAAATCTAAACAACTGCTATAGTCAAGGTGAGATTAAACATATAATTATGTCACTAAAATACTTTCAACACTGAACTTATCTGCAATATAAAAAAGTGAAAGAAAAACCAATAACAGTACAAATATAAATAACATTTAAAATGCTTTTCTGCTATAAGAATATTTTAAATTTTCATCACAGCTGTTTCTAAAACAGAATTGGGCCTATACCTATTCCTACAAAATTCATCATAGATATTGAATCTGGATAATATGGAAAGAGTAGATTACATGAACTATTACAATTATCATTTATACTTACAACTTGGTTCCAGTTAGTAAAACTTTTTTATTAAACATAAACATATTCCACAACAATTTTAGAACTTTCAACAAAGCTAGCTTAGGTTATGTATCCAGTTGGATACATAACCATAGAATGCGGGTAGATCGATATATCTGCCAATAACAACTCACTCGCAGTACCCTCAGTTATTCCGTGATTATGGCGCGTGAAACTGTGCCGAAATATTGGAAAGCTCAAAACTGAAATCATGGTAAATATCCCGTTGTAAATGACTTTACTATAGAGTGTATTACTCGTCTTTTTGAGTGTCCTGATAAAGTCCTTACAAATATATATGTAAGAATATAGTATATATGTAAGAATATATGTAAGATATAATATATATGTAAGAATATATTATGTAAATTCACGTTCTGGCATGCTAGCAAGCCAAGCCGCCGCCTTCGTTGCGTTCAATCTCTCTCCTCACGTATTCTGCTTGCTTCTCACTCAGGCCTAGTTTGGATACCTAGAAAGAAAGAGATGCAATTTTTATTGTTTGGCTGGTGTGGCATTTTAAGAGATATAATGAATAGATAACGAGCGTCTTTATTTACTCAAACATTATACGTAATCTGTACATTATTTTGGCAACTTTCTTTTAGCTAAGTCGGTTTTTCCGGCTTACTAGAAAGAAGGCCACCTTTGTTGTTTTTGCAAGGTTAGTATTTTGTTTTGAAATAGTCAGGTGCATAAAGGTTTTATGAGCAGAACAAGCTTCACTGAGAAACTGAAAAATTTTGCATGTTCGGTTTACATTTTGCATGTTAATTTTTTATCAATTTTCATGTATCAATTGTCAAAATGAACACTTCAAAAGTATTTTAATTTACTCGCATTGTTTGAGTAAGGCACTATACAAGTCTTGTCCTGTGACCTTCGGTCTCGGCCTTCAATTCAGCTTGTCCATCAAGGGCTGCAATGCTGACCGCGCTGTGAAGGCCTGGACCTACGCTAACCTATGCTATCGGCCATCATCGTCGCGACCAGCAACCTCGGACGTAATTTACTATTTAAGTAACTTGGTTTTCAACCGCCGTCTTTCTACTTTCTATACTATTTTCATTTATTTTTTGTGGAAACTTATAATGAGTGTAGTTACAAACCATTTTTGTTTGACAGTTGGCGGTCTTATCGCTCATAACTAAAGTGATCCCTGCCTGGCTTCGGCTCATACAATGCACTTACTTTGGACTTCCTACACTCAACTTAAACTGCACTTCGACAAGTTTAAGATGAGGTAGTATAGAAGCACTCAACCTCTTAACAAAAGCTGTTCAAAGCGAGCACTACCTTCAGCAAACGAAAAAGTGTATCAAATAAATATTTTCAAACTTACGCGATCTGAACACATTATTATTAGTACTCTTTGACGGGTATTTATCGCGTATATTTACCTATTTTTCCCGAAATTTCAACAGGTTTACACACTGCCCTGGTCACGTGATGACTGTCATCTGTCATCCCGTGACCACGACAGTGTGTAAACCTGTCGAAATGGGAAAAATAGGTAAATAAACGCGATAAATACCCAAAAATCTATACCAAATAATACTTATAATAAAGTGCATCAAAGTTTTGACTCCTATTTTACAACTATCGTAGTTTGGCGAATTTATTTTGATTATATTTTACTACCTCCTGTTCAAACTGGTTGATGCCTCCGACTCCGACTAGATATCCGTTGAGACGAGCGGCGAGGTGGGATGTCTGTAGCTTGGAGGAATCGAGCCCGAGGCTGCGGCACAGGTCCTTGTGACCCTGGAGGCGGTATTTCTGGTGGTAGCTGGAAATAATGAACGATTAAAAGTTTAATTAATCTCATAGCCTGCTACTTCTGCTTGCCGCTTTGAATGCGTTTTCCGGGGTATGTAGCCTGTTGCTATACTGTCGCTTTTATGGTGAGGGTTTCATTCCAACTCAACATCTATCAACCTAACATGAGCGGAGAATTTAAATCTAAGTAAACCTATACTGTTTTTAAAGCATGAGAAAATAAATGCGTTTTATATCTATAATAGGTACGTTGTAGCAATCGTGGTCACGGGGCGACAGTTGCCCTGTGACGCGGCAGAAACGAAGGGGAAATTATAAATAAATACCCGATAAAATCATTAATCATGTTAACAAATCGAAAGTTAAAAAAGTTTTAAGGCGTTTTATATTTCGTTTAACAATGATCTAATCTGATGGCTAGTGATGATGTAGCCCGCAATGTCTATCGATGGTCCAGAAACCTATTCCCACGCAAGTCCTCCTTGTCTAGAAGATAGGAGTTTTATGAGCTTCAAATGTTAGTGGGTACGAGTGAAAATGGCTTTTTGTTTTCTTTTAAATGAGACTGCTGTCATGCCACTGACTACAACGTAAACTGATGGATGACCTTAGACCAGAGCATGTATAATGGTACAAATCCCGATTGTTAGACTGTTCAATTGGTCAATTGAAAAGGAACTTGACAATCAAAGTTGGCGCCGGCGGGCCTGATATTGTACTCAATCTTTCAATCAAAATCAAGATGATGACGTAGTGTATAGCTATCTACCTACGAGTGTAGTGTATACAAAACAAATAATAGGGGTTAAAGTATGAAATTGCCGTTTTGTTGTAATGTTGTAATAGGTACTTCAAATTGACATAGAACCTTCATGGTCTGAGATTTTTGAGCGAAACTTTTTTCATATGGTACTATGAGGTTCTTCTTTTAAAATATGTGCAACATTCAATTAGCGACTTTCAGTTGTTTTTTTTTTTAATCAGTTTACACAAGAAAGTAGGATACTTCGAAAATTCGAGTGATTTTATGTGAATACGACTTCCGAATACTTTATGTAAAACATAAAATTTGCATAATGCATTAGGTATCAAGCATTACAATATAATGTTTTTTGCTTGTTTTTAATCAATAATGATGTAAATCCTTTGAAATTTCAAAACAATAATATTAATGTAAGAATACCCGTCAAAAAAACACGGATATGAAGTAAAAACGTCTCGAACTTATTTTCTAAATAAGTAGAAAAAAAAACGAAATTCAAAAAATCGAAGAACAAACGTTGACTCCCTCAATGTCCAGAATCACCCCTTTACGGTTTGGTAGACCCTTTCCGTGGTACCCTGTACAAATAACCAGCACCTAAATAATAACAATGATCACCCAAGTATTTAAGGTTAACATCGTTGAGATGGTCTAGCCACCGGTTATGGAAAGCCGAACACGCGAGGAATATGAATGAGTGCCTATGAGTGCCGACATCGGTGACCGTGGCCTGATTGTTGCGAATATTGCATTGATGGTAGATTGTGTTCCGAGAGGATAAAATAATAATAAATAAATAAGACTGGACAATCCACACAACATTAACTAGTCCCAAGCTAAGCAGAGCTTACAATATGAGTCCTAGATAACTGATATACTTTAAACAATACATTACAAAATACATACCAGTTCAAGAATTCAGATTTCACAAACTTTCGGCTTTATAATATTAGTAGGATTAATAATGTGATAGGGAAGGTTGCATTTAGTTCGGCCGTTTATAACTAGATGTCGCTAGTAAAAGTCTACGAGTCCTAGATAATTGATATGCTTAAAACAATACATTAAAAATACAGACCGTTTGTCGATTGAACAAAATATATGAATTAAGGTGGTACGTCACTGTACAAAAATGGGAAAGTGACCTATGCCTACCTATGCCTATACGCTAGTGCCTAGCGATAGAGCGAGACCGTGGCCTGATTGTTGCGAATATTGCATTGATGGACGATTGTGTTTCGAAAATAGAGACCGTTTGTCGTTGGGTCCCTTGAACAAAAGATGAATTATATTATGAGGCTACGTCCCTTTAAGTACGTCACAAAAACCTATGAGTGCTTAGCGACAGAGCGGGACCATGGCCTGATTGTTGCGAATATTGCATTGATAGTCGATTATGTTCAGAGAGGATAAGTAGAGACCGATTGTCGTTGGGTCCCCTGAACAAAAGATGAATTATATTATGAGACTACGTCCCCTTAAGTACGTCACAAAAATAGGGAGCCTATGGGTACCTAGCAGCAGAGCGAGACCTTGGCCTGATTGTTGCGAATATTGCATAGATTGTCGATTGTATTCCGAGAGGATAAGTAGAGACCGATTGTCGTTGGGTCCCCTGAACAAAAGATGAATTATATTATGAGACTACGTCCCTTTAAGTACGTCACAAAAATAGGGAACCTATGAGTACCTAGCGGCAGAGCGAGACCTTGGCCTCATTGTTGCGAATATTGCATCGATGGTCGATTGTATTCCGAGAGGATAAAATACAGACCGTTTGTTGTTGGGTCGCCTGAACAAACGATGAATTAAGGGGCTACGTGCTACGTCCCTGTAAGTAGAGGATAAAATGGATAGATAATTCTACGATGAAGAAGATTTCGATGTAGTGAGCTTAAACATTTAGTTTTTTTCTAACAAACTTTTTTTGTTGACGGAGGTCGGCAGAGACAACTTGGTGCAATGCCTTTTATCTAATTTAAATACTTCAGGACTTGTTAGTAGAACTAGACTTGGAAGTATTTAACATACAGGGTGTCCCCCGAATATATGCACTCCAAAGTGGGTAAAACTGGATCAAAAATGACCGACGAATATGATAGAAAAAGTGGCTAGAACCTCTTCTACACTGAATGTCTCTTGAAGTAGAAGTCTTAGTGGGAAACGCGCCAGAGTAGTAAAATAAAGTAACACAAGTTACTTTATTTTACTCCCAGAAATATAATAATCTATCGATTATTAACAAACAACTGTGAAATGTCCTTGTGAAACTACTGAAAAAATACACATAATAGTTGTGAAGAAGTTCCAAAGATATACGCTACAATTTCATACTTAAAATAATGTAGGTATTGTTTTTTTCTTACTTGGTTATCATAGTAGGTATTCGTTCGTTCATAATTTCCTCTACGCCATAGCAGGAGGCCATAGGTAGAAATTGACTTACTACGATTTTAAATTTCAAGTTATTCGCACTCGTGAACCTCCAGTACACAATTCGCAGGGTGAAAATAACTTTAGGCAGTTTATAGATACGCAAAATTTCAAGTGTAGCCCTGCCAGCGTTCTTGTCTTCTGTCTACAGCACTAGTTCTTTAGTTGACAAAATTTTAAAGCCTTCTCGTTTGGTCCCGCCTGGAATGTCATTAAAAATTTCATTTTTAGACGAAGCTCGAACGGCTTGGCATAATGCTTGCCCCGATGCTGCGCCCCCAAAATCACTTTTGTCCCAACGGCAATGGGACGGGCCTCTGTGTGAGTTGACACGGAATTGTTTGTTACAAACGTGCTCCAGCTCTGCGGATCGTGCCCGCCTCCTGGCCGTTTCTAAATGGGAGTCAGGACATTGGTTGCAAGCATTTCCTTCATATAACATTGGTACTTTATTGGATCCCGTAACTTTCCGTATCGCAACATGTCTTCGGTTGGGTGCAAGGTGTTGCGCGCCTCATCAATGCCAGTGCGGTACTGCTGTCGAACAGCTTGGTCATCACGGATTATCGTGTACTAGGGCAGCCGGTCGGATATCTCGCCACGCCAACCTTAACGACATCATCCGGCGGGCCTTTGTCACCGCTAACGTACCAGCTATTCTCGAACCGAATGGTCTGTTACGTGACGATGGTAAAAGGCCCGACGGTATGACACTAGTCCCATGGGAGTTGGGGAGGCCCATTGTGTGGGACGCTACATGCGTCGACACACTTGCGCCTTCCCATCTTCCGAGGACATCCGTGAGGGCAGGTGCGGCGGCAGATTTGGCCGAAGATCTCAAGAGGCGCAAATATGCAGGTCTCGACAGAGCCTACACATTTGCTCCTCTTGGAGTCGAGACCCTAGGTCCGTGGGGTACCGAGGCTCTTCGGGTTTTCAAAAAAATATCTGAGCGTCTGGTCGAAGCGACGCGTGACCCGAGAGCTGGTCAGTATCTGGCACAGCGCATCAGCATTGCCATACAGCGGGGCAATGCAGCCAGCGTCTTGGGGACGCTTCCGACTGGTATTGATATGGATCAGTTGAGTTACCAATAGATTGTTTGCAACAGTCTGCAGTTAGCTCAATTGTTTCAATTGTAAATACTAATTAATTATATTATAATTTTCTTTGTGAATAAAGGCTTCTGCCAGTTTATAGATAAATGGTTAATCGTTTGTTTGTCACTTTTAAATAACTGTAACAAAGTGTACACGCTGTCTACTCTGCGTCTACCAATAATTGGAAGTCGCCCTACCATTTCCCGCAAGTTTCCACGCAGACGCCCCGTGACAAAAATAGAAAATTAAGCGGCAAAGAGCGTTCAAAAAGGACTCTAGTGACCTAGCAGACCCCATGTTTAAAAAAAAAAGGTGTGTACAAGAACCAACTTGTGCACTTTTTTCCCACAACTGATTTCCCCGCCACCTAGGAAAGGTGGCGTTTAGTTCGACCGTTTATAACTAGATGTCGCTAGTAAAAGTGTACGAGCTCTAGATCGCGCTGAAGAGAACGCACGGCCCAGAATGACCTCCGTCCCATACATTAGGTTCAGTATCATTTTTTGGCCTTTTGGATGAAATCAAAGTATGGGATCAAAACTATTGAAATGATTCTGGTCCTAAGACGACAGGATGATCGGCGCTTGCCTTGCTCCACTTCTTTTACTGATCGATCTACGCGCAGCAATTGCTCTGGCCATTGTTGCCAGAGCATAGTCCACTGCCTCTATAAAATACCCGATAAAATCATTAACTAGATCGTAGTAGTGTTGTTAAAAATACACAAGGAAGGTTGCCTATCCTCTGGTAGATTCCTAATCGGCTCTTAAAGCATCCACGGCTTGGGTTGGTCTAAGCTGAGTTAGTCTAGCATTATAGTCTAGCATCGGAATCTGAACTTAACACTTTCATGGCCCAAGACGAACCTAGTCTATCTACAGCGCCTCGTGCGGCGGCGCGCCCCTCGAGTCGCACTTCCAAGGCTGGGCAGTGAATGCGTTAAAGGTGTCGATTGCGATATTTCTGATGTTCAGTATAGAAATTCAGCAGAACAATAATATTCTAACACCAAACTGCGATCCTTTATTGAATTTTTAATGATAATACTTAATAATGTGACGGTAAATAATTGAATATTAACTTTAGTACCCATCCTCTCAATTTGCTACACCCTGACCGCGTACATAATTATAAGATCTACCAACTAAGAGTGTTAGAATAGTGAAATATTCATGTACCTACCTATAATTATGGAGGCAATAAATGAACTATGAAATATCCCCAACCCGCATGCTCAGTGTGGGGATTATGGTCACTACCCCCATAGATAAAATCCCGCTTGTCAGCGGGAGGCCTGCGTCCAGCAGTGGACCAATATATGCTGTTTAGGTTGAGATTTAGTATAGAAATAGGTTTTACTCATACAGCATACAGCAGCATACTTTGACATGCCCTTTAATTAAATTATTTATTTGATACCAACAAATTATTTTAATTATTTTTTTCAGTCATATCTGTCTGTTTTTTTTTCTTTGTACCTTATGGTGTTTCCTACAGCGAAATACATGTGTGTTATTGTTGAAATAGGAATAAAATATAGAATGTAGCGACGATGGAATAAATGAATACAAAAAAAAATACAAATACAATACTCACTCTTCAGCAGGATAGAAGGTCCCGGCAGACGCGATCTCAGTACGAAGGTTGTCTTTGCATCGGATCTGCATGGATTTGTAAGAAGCCTCCGCAATCGCTCGCTGCTCCTCGTCGTGGTATAGGATCATGGATTGGTACTGGAATTTGAGATAAATGTTCTTGGTGTTAGAGTCTAAAATAGATTGATTTGATTAAGGCGTCAACCCGACATAATCTATTTTATCTTATTACGTACAGAGATGCGAAGTTGCTCTTTTTGCTCACCATCGTGGTCAAAAACGTGGCGTTGATTTGGGTCGCGTTGGCGCCTAAAGTTGGGAAGAATTCGGTACGTTATTTATTTTATTATTTATGTATTTATTACTTATGTATTTATGTGAGTAGTATATTTTATTATATTAATATGTGTATTTATTTATGTTAACGTTACAATTAATTATATTTTTCTTTGTTCTATTTTCTAGCACTACCTACAAAATTGTTGTTCACACTACCCAAAGGTTAGCAGGTAGAGAATGCTATCTAGCATTACGTTCGCTTATGAACAACTTTAATGCCAGTATGTTCTATTCTATTAAAGTTGTACTTGATCGTAGATTGGTGGTGGAATGCGAGATCAATGATGTTGGTGGCCGGGGAGCGGGCAGCATCGCCTCCTGCAGAACGATTCTACCACCGAACTGCGTTCCCAAGCGGCATTCCCAGCGTGGGGAATTAGGGCATTTTCCTAATTAGATAAAAAATACGCCTTATGCGCTTATCAAGGGGAGGCCTGCGTCCAGCAGTGGGCCAAAATAGGCTGAGGTTGAGGATGTTGGTGTTAGATTTTAAAAAGGTTGGTTAAATTATAGGTTTAGTTTATAATGGATTAATACAAGTAGAGATAAATGTTGTTGATGGTAGAGTTAAAAATGTTTAAGAAGCGGAATTTTATAGACGAATGATGTGTTTAACATATCACGGTATTTTCAGCAAAATAAAAGCCCAGGGAAAAGTGTTAGTCCATGCGTTTATTTTCTTTCACTGAGTGGGAGAATGCAATATTTCAGACACGAAATCTATCAGTTATTTTTCGAGTCGACAGTTTCGAATAACTGTTTTTAAAAAGAAACAGTCATAATGAAACATTGCACTCTTTTATTCAGCCAAAGAAAATACATTTGACGACCTCTATGGCGCGACGGGTGAAGGTCCGCCTGCGACGCAGGAGGTTGCGGGTTCGATTCCCACCTCAGGACAAATGTTTGTACGATCTGCAGATATTTGTTACGGGTGTTCTGGATGTTTCTATTTAAAATAAAAAAATATCTATCTATGTAGTGTATTGTATTTTGTATATCAGTTATCTAGTAGTCATAACACAAACTCTGCTTAGCTTGAGGCTGGATAACGCTGTGTGGATTGTCCAGCATTATTAATTTATTTATTTAAATACGTGGTAGATGTATAGTAAGAGTTCTTGGTGTTTTGATATCACTGTTGAGTAGTGTAGATACCTATTTATTAGAGTTTTATTTTATACTAGCTTCTGCCCGCGGCTTCGCACGCGTATTTTTGGTATAATAAGTAGCATATTATCTTATTTAGGCTGTGCTCTTAACGTACGCAAAATTTGATCTTGATTTGTTCAGTAGTTTTGAAGATCCTAGGTAACAAAAATTTAGATTTCACAAACTTTCAGCTTTATAATATTACTAGCTTCTGTTTTTCGATGAAATAAGTAGCCTACTATCTAAGTTACACTTTGTTCTAAATGTACACCAAATTTCATATTGATCTGTTCAGTAGTTCTGGAGATCCTAGGTAACAAAAACTCAGATCAAACAAACTTTCTTTAGGATAATAGGACGCAGACAATTTTTTTTTTTTTATTACTTGCCACGTGATTCTTAGCCAGTCCGTGGGATCGGTTAGCTACGTTTTACTCAAATCTAAGGTTAGTTTTGAAGCTGGGTTCTGCTATATAATCATACTACTCAGAGTACTCAGTAAGATCTTTAGTAAGAAAGAAAATCCCCTTGGAGTCCAGACCCTAGGTCCGTGGGGTACCGAGGCTCTCCGGGTTTTGAGGTGAGCTGGTGAGTATAAATAAAATAGTAAATAAAATGATCTCAAAGAACTGTATTGCCACTTGCTACTGTAATTGGTGGGCAGCCCACCAATTACAGTAGCAAGTGGCAATGGGGAACGCAACAGTGGGGATCATTTTGGCAGCCTTAATGGTATCTAAATCTTATAAAACTTGAATAGGGGAAACTTTTTGGCTTAAATATTCCTCCTTTCAAGTTTCAAAAGATTTGGACAGCGCTAAGGCTGCCAAAATGATCACCGTTGTTGCGTTCCCCATTGCCATTTGCTACTGTAATTGGTGGGCAGGCGACTCAAGGACGACCGACAAGTTCTAAGACCTCTAAATTTTATTATCTAGGTATATCTAAAAATTTTATTATTAGGTCGTTCTTTACGAAGGTCAATGTCACTTTCCTTGAGTATGTCAGCAGGATTAGGTAAGTGATTACCTTGTTTGTGTAGAATAATAAAAGTTGAAACTACCTACAGCTTAGTTTAATCACTATGCACAATTTAGAGAACACTTAAGGTTATCTACAATCGTTAAGTACCTTAACAATTTAAAAAAATATATATTTTCAAACTTACGCGATCTGAACACATTATTAATAGTATTGTTTAACGGGAAAAATAGGTAAATAAACGCGATAAATACCCGTTTAACAATACTAATAATAATTTTAAAAAAGTTTGAATACAAAAAAGCCGTAGGTACTAACGATTTTCCACCTACAACTTTAGTACCAAAGTCATTTTTTGCACACACATAAGGGGATTTTACTATGATTTGAGTTTTGAGCTTTCCAATAACTTGGTCCAGTTTCATGCGCCATGATCACGGAATAACTTAACCTAACTTAACTTTTATACCCATAAATAGCATTGCGGGCAAATATGAATTTCTGACCTAACTTATGAGTGGTTAAAAATTCATTTGACAAAACGTATGGAATATTTATAATTCCTGACGTTTTATATGGTTTTTTAAGTTTTACGGGACAAACAATCCCTCGGTAAAACACACTGAAAAAAATATATTCCAACTAAGACGCATTTTATCTTAGTTGGCGTCAAAATAATAATAATAAAACGTTTATTTCAAAAAGGTCTTAAAAGTAACAAGTACATATCGAATTTGTTTAAAACAAAAAATAGGCACATCCTTGACTTATCAATCAATGCTCTAACTCAAAATAAATATTCACTTTTTCATATTAAACATTTATTTGTACGGGGTTAGCAAACAACTTTGTTGCATTTAATCTGTGAATTAAATTAAATAACTACACTTTATAAGGCCAATTCATTAATTGGTAAAAGGAGCTATTACGATTTAACTAAGTTCTCATAGTCATAGAAGACAAGATCTTATCAGGCTCATATGGATTCATGAGCGTGATCACATTAGACAAAATCTTAATCTATGTAAACATTTTTTTTCAGTGTAGATTTATGGGTCACATCTCGAGATCTTTCTCTCTACGTATACATTCGAAAGAATTGTCAAAATCGGAAACAATTAACGAAGATACCTACCACACGTACATAAAACAAAAACATAGAGCCGATTCGAGAATTCTCCTCTTTGTTTAGAGTGGGTTAAAAACTGGGAAATTCTATGAGATGTTGGGACATTGAACCAACTTCTTCACTACCTACCTACTTACTTCAAGATCCCACTTGGAGAAAATTTAGATTTTTTTTATCAACTATACAAAGTTTGTCAATTTTTATAAAAAAGAAATCATGTCAGCGGAGGACAATCATCTCACCTGTCTTTTTAGCTTGGTGGTTAGTCCATACTCGTGGTTAGCCCAGAACATGTCGAGCAAGTCTTCGTAGGTCACTGTCTTGGGGTCAAAGTCCAGTTCGATCACTTCTGTGTGGTCACCACTGGAAATAGGAAATGAAATGATTATCAGTCGTGACTCAAAAAGTAAACGAAACTCAAAAGAACTGGGCTGGACATGCATACCTGAAAACCTGGGGTTAAGATATTAGGTAATTTGTATTTATTTATTCCAGGTACACATGTTTCTTGAAGTTCTAGGTGTATCACACATATATTATAAATGCTAAAGTTAGGACGTATGGATGGATGTTTGTTACCTCTTCACGACAAAATGAATCAACCGATCGTACTGAATTTATGCATAGTTGTAGCTTTAAGCCTGGTGAATCAAACATAGGCTACTTTTTATCCCACTAAACAGCTTCCATGGGATAGAAATTTAAAACTTACACGTTTCCATACATTATAATCAGTGATCGGAATTAGGCGGGCTAAAATACCTAAAGTTCGAAAAATAACAGAGAACAAATGGAGACGCCTTAGGACTAAATATTTTTTCGTCCCAGTTTTTCGTCCGTTTATTTTTCGTCCCAGAATTAACATACATCCATCCAAACTTTCCCATTTATAATATTAGTGTGACTAACAAAGTAGGTACAGGTTAAAAAAACAATTTTATAGTTTTGCGATGTTATTTAATTTCTTAGAAATTTGCCAGTGTGATAGTGTGAGGCTTACGCACTATAAAAATAAAAACTTTAGAATTTGAGCGACGCGACACCTCTCGTCAAACGAACTAAACGTAACTTGAATCTTTGAACAGGAATGGATAAACTTTAATGTTTCCCCTGTAGGTGGAGGTGGAGCTAACGGCGCTACAGTCCGTAGAAAGTCGCAAAGATTTTCGACTCCAGCGTCACTTGACCTCGTGGTGTAGTTGGTTAGCACATTCCGGTACTGACGGAAGGATGCGGGTTCAAGTCCCGCCGAAGTCGTAAATTTTTGCGATATTATTTAATTTCTAAGAAAATTGCCAGAGTGTGAAGCTTACGCACTATAAAAATAAAAACTTAAGAATTTGAGCAACGTGACACCTCTCGTCAAACGAACTAAACGTAACTTTAGTCTCTGAACAGGAATGGATAAACTTTAATGTTTCCCCTGTAGGTGGAGCTTCGGCGCTACAGTCCGTAGAAAGTCGCAAAGATTTTCGACTACAGCGTCACTTGACCTCGTGGTGTAGTTGGTTAGCATATTCCGGTACTGACGGAAGGATGCGGGTTCAAGTCCCGCCGAAGTCGTAAATTTTTGCGATGTTATTTAATTTCTTAGAAATTTGCCAGAGTGTAAGGCTTACGCACTATAAAAATAAAAACTTTTTGTCATTGTTTATTGAATAAGTACTAACACTGCAAACCAGTGACAAACAAAAGATAGCAAAATCTAGAAAGAGACAACAAGCTTCGGCTATTCTGGGAAAAGAAAACAATGAGGTGAATCAGTTTTTTACCTGAGCTAATAACAATTAGAAATGTAAGTTACAAAATAATAAACTTCTTGCAGTTGGTTAAAAAGATGGTTGGTTACGGGTTGGATGGTTAAAAATGATTTGAATTAGTTCGTAATATTATAAAAACATTAATATTTAATATACATGCTAACTGCGACAAGTATTCCATTTTCGTCCCAATTGGGTCCAATAAAATTATTGTAGTAAGGAAGTCTCCATTTTTTTTTTGCCTCTGTTCTTTGAACTTTAGGTATTTTAGCCCACCTAATTCCGATCACTGATTATAATAAGTACACAAGCTCTTGAAAAACTAAACATCGTCATCGAAACACGTTACACAGAAATTTCTGACGTGTCCAAGAATCCTGTAAGCACAAAGCACTTTGACTTTTGAGTTTTAATCAATACTCATTGGACTGCGTGAGTCGCGATGCGATTGCGATTCAAACTGGATGCGAAAGATTGATACAGCATGGGTTCTACTGGCTCAGGATCATGGGGAGGCCTTGGTCCAAGAGGAGGAACTACCTATCGGCTGTCGGGCTGCGATTGTAAATCATGAAGGGCATTTTGGTTATCCGGTACCAGCTAAAGAGCTACTAAGTTTTGGGCGCTACTCGCCACAAGACAGTGTCATCAATATTTTAAACTAATTCATACAACCGGTTTTTGAGTGATGCCAATTTAGGTTTTGACATTTTAAACCAGAATCGATAAACCACTGAAGTGTGTTCCTGATTAGGCCGGTCTTTTGTTGCCCGTGGTCCTACCGCGAAGTCCTGCTGGTAGAACCAAGGGCAATTTTTTTGCGAGGACTATCTAAAAACACTATCTAAAAAAATATGGTGTTTTAACTTTTTCATCGACTTCTGTTTCAAATATAACCTGAATAACTGAATATGGAATCTAAATTAATATTATCCTAGATTTAGTTTTGTCTAGCAAGGCATTTGCAAACACTCGAACTAGGTCAAACATTTCTTCCGCTATTAATACAAGAATCAATTAAAATTGTACGAAAGAATATTTAACGCGCACCTTAACCTTGATTTTGTATTGCGTGTGACCTTGGTTTAGTATTTAGACGCTGCTGTTTACAAACTTTGTGTTTTAATAATAAGATAACACTTAGAATATTGTTGTGTAATACTAATGTTTGTACCTCTAGTGTATTGTATTATGTATATCAGTCATCTAGTACCTATACCATGAGCGGACAAGTTCTGCTTAGCTTGGGGCGAGATGATGCCGTTTGGATGTCTAGCATTATTTATTTATTTATTATAATTATTCGTAGAGCATAATAATTAAATTTTAAAAGCTGGTTTTGTAAAGTTTCTTCATACAACTGACACGAGCAGTTGTAACCATCTTCACGTCTTAAATAATCCTGCACTGATCTTTTTTTATAAAAGATTAACAAAAGTTAGGAAACTCAACAAACGTTTTTCAACAATGTCAAAAATTTATTTCAAGAAATTCTATACGACTATTCGGTAGCTACTGGTGATATGAAATTCAGAGACTTACGTAAACGTATGTAACTAATTTGACACAAAAATTATGGCATCCTTTTTATTTCGATCGATTATAGAGGAACGGCATTTTTTTTACCACCGACGCAAAAAGAGAGGGTAGTTTTAAGTATCTGCCTGTGGTATCGTAGCTCCCAAACGGATGAACCGATTTTCGTTTAGTTTTTTTTGTGTCATAGATAATTTTTGTCACGACTGTTCTTAGCCATGTTTCATGAAAATCTGTCAAGGGGTTTTTTTTTAATTTTGTTCTTATTTGTACTTACTGTCGGATTCGTTTAGTTTTTGTGCCATCTGGGGCCGAATTCCGCTAACTTAATCGCTTCACCAATGGTATCGTCTGAGAATGACACATTTTGGCATTTATCCTTTGATGAAAGAAAACTGCAGGCTGCAACTTTCAAAATGTCTTCGTGCAAACAGCACAGCACTCACTATCTAGATCCTTTATTGTTTTTTTTTAATTAGGGTTTCTCTTATCTATGGACGATTCTACAACGATAACGTTGTCAAAGTAAAGCGATTGGTTAACAGAATTCTTTATGGATCTCATTACGAGTGTTTTTTTATGTTTTTATGAGTAACTAGCTTCTGCCCGCGGCTTCGCACGAGTATTTTTGGTACCTGTTACAAATAGCCTATTATCTAATTTAGGCTTTGCTTTTAACGTACGGCAAATGTTATCTTGATCTGTTCAGGATTCAGCATCAGATCCTAGGTAACAAAAATTTAGATTTCACAAACTTTCAGCTTTGTAATATTAGTAGGATAAACATCTTTAAACCGTATTCGGCCCTAGAACACTTCGACACCATTAGCCGCCCTACCTACTCATTTCGCATTACTATAATGAATTATAAAAGTAAACAACGTTATAAACTTCCCATATAAATATTATGCAACATAAATTCCACGTGTGCTTTATAATCATAAAAGCCATGATCTACGCAATGTTTTTTCATCAATAATTTTATTGATGATCATTAGTAAGCCATGACTTTGCAAAGAGCGTAATTTGCGATTGTGCAATTTATACAAAGGCCAATATATGCAAGTACCCACCTACTATACGTAAACAAGAAGGTTTTTTAGTATCCAAAAAATTCAATGTCATCGAACACATTTTCGAAAATCCTGTTTTTAACGGATCTAAGTTTTGATGGGGCAATCAAATAATAATCAATTTATTTACCAACCTACAGACAAAGCAGACAAATATAGGTAAAATGTAAAATTGTTTGTTCACGAATTGTTATGTAAGCCACTTTAAATTTAGGTGCTAGGTCTACTTAATTCTACATTTTAGCAAGTCACGGTCACGGCCTATGAGTGTGCCAAGTGCCAACTAAGATTTACACGTGTCTTTTTCGCAAATAACACAATATTATGAAACGGACAGAATTATGCCGCCTACATTTTTGGCACAACAGAAAAAAGATGTACCCGCCTGCTACAGAGATAAATATTTGGTAGACATACAGGGTGCCCCTTAATGAGTGGATAACCTTGCTTGAAGGTGCGTGTGCGGGAAGTCAAAGCCTCAATAAAACAAAAATAAAAAACTTGACGTTTGTAATTTTTTTCAGCATATGTGAACAAAGGTAGGAACTTTTGTTCACATTTTTGGGCAACATGCCCACAATTTAAACAAATTCATAGGTTTTTTTAAATGTTTTAAGGAAACGTTGTTTTTATGTTTTTTTTTTTATATTTTGGTAGCAATGACCAGAAGTAGTCAATACATGTTTAAAATATGAAATATAATCAACACACCACAGTTGATCAAACTGTGGTGTAATTTTTTTTATCACAACCTCTGATTTTATTTGTTTCAACTTGTCCTTGCCCAAGCTCCTTCAAGGTTATTTACTCATTATGGGACACCCTGTATGTGACAAAGATACTTTGGTAGATTGAGGAGACCATCTACACTGGCCTGCAAAAATAAGTATCACACTTTTAAAATTGCAACAACTTTTTAAGTATTGACCACGCCTGGAACGAGCTAGGAAGGCTAGTCAGAAGCCGCAGACCACCTGTATAGCTGACATCTAGTTTAAAACAGATACTCACAGGTTCCTATAAGCTGGGTTCTTCATAGTGCCGCCAGAGTAACCCACCCTGGTGCGAATGACGCCAGGTGTAGCACCGAAGAGAGAATCGTTCGACCAGAAACATCCCATGCCGAAGGTGGCCTTCTTTGTCGGGATCTCCACATCATGAAGTAGTGCGCTCTGAGAAATTAAGAAAAACAATGAAGTTTATAAAAACTGTTGACAAAAAGTGCATAGGTAAATGTATGCCAAATAAATTTTAGAGTTAGTCTGAAAATTTTCAAAGTAAAGCCTTTGATTATATATTACTAGCTGCTGCCCGCGGCTTCGCTTGCGTAGTTCCCGTTCCCGTGGTAATTCCGGGATAAAACATAGCCTATGTCCGTCTCCTGATTCTAAGCTGCCTCCCCACCAATTTTCAGCCAAATCGGTTCAGCCGTTCTTGAGTTATAAATAGTGTAACTAACGCGACTTTCTTTTATATATATAGATTATGGTTTTGAGAGCTGATTCGAGGCATTTTCGTCTTATTGCTGGACCAGTGTCCCCACACATTTCTAGCCATCCCTGTTGATATGCTGCCTACAAAGTTCCATTTGAGGTGACATTAATAGAACATAGAACACCACACAACACAATAACATTCAAAGAATTATCTCAGTCATTATCTTAATCTGGGCATTCGGATATTTATCTATTATTGCAATGACAGGCTAACAAAAGTCATTTCATGATCAAAGTGCAAGAATAACAATGACAGATTAAGGCGCTAACCTGACCCGAATCAGCGCGACCACCAATTTTATTATATTATAATGTTAAACGAAGGAATTTTTGGCCACGTGAGGTGAGCAAAATGAGCAACTTTGCATCTCTGCCTTAACTATACAAAATAAAACTTTACAGAGGCATTAAAAATAAGCTTATGATAGGTATCACAAATTGCAAAATCTATTTTTGAAAATTCCTTCGTTTATCATAATATAATAAGGTAAAATAGGTGGTGGCGCTGATTTGGGTCGGATTAAAGAGACGCACCAAAATTTGCAACTAAGCCTACCGTATCTCACGTCTCGAACATTAAGCCTTCTGTTTTGTTTGATAAGAGGAAGATAAGCGTTGGCTAAAAATAAAGCAAAAATGTCGAATCACGATCATGCCATACCTACGTAAATTAATCGCGAGTTGGTTCATAAACAAGGTAGGTACAATATATTGATTGTTTTGAAATAATTACAATCGAATTTAAATTACTCAATATTTACAGTTTTTTTAAGGTTTACGAGATAAATACTGTCCCTCGGATATAAAATTATATGACGATTTCGGCAAATATTCTCTATACAATATCGAAAGAATTATCAACATCGATCCGTTGACGGAGAATTCAACGAACATGCAAAAAAAGTAAACAAAAACATAAGTAGAGATAAACCATTCTAAAAAATGAACGCCTATTTTAAGACGTTTAGTCGTGGGGGCGTGCATTTTGGCGTGCATTTTTAGAATGGTTTATCTCTACATAAGAGTAGATACAGCCGAACATAGCACTTCCTCCTTTTTTGTAGTCGGTAAAAAATTCTAAAACATCTAAAACATCGACAGATGTCAATTTTACTTTTAACCACCATAACATGGATCAATTTCTAGCAAACATGGGAACACTATCGATGGAATTATTTATTAGACAAACATAACCCGACAAAAATCAGTTAATCCGTTTCGGAGCTGCGATGCGACAGACAGACAACATAATTTCTAAGCGTTGTAAACCATCAACAAGGCTATAGCCTATCCTTTTCACAAAATGGCACGCAATGCGCCCTCTTAAAGGCATCAAAAAGAAGAGTCGTCAAAGTCCTTGTTAGATAGAAATGTTATCAGCAGTCAAAGGTCATTGGCAATAGCTTTGATCCTCAAGATCTTTACTGCGTAGTCTTCTTATCGGACCCCTAACAAACTACGCTTTTGTAAGCGTTATCATTCAATAGTTCAGGAGCCGCGGGGATAGTGACCTAATGTACTATAACAATCATCATCATCATCATCATATCAGCTGATCGGTAATTACTAGAGACCGGATTATATGCAACATAAAAAGCCTGTAACATGCATGCATGAAAAATGCTAGGAATATGCATGAAAACTATTGAAATGTGTCAAAATATGCATCATTAAATAGTAAAAATAGTAGACTTTTATTCAAAATCATATACAATTAGTAAGATATCGTCAATAAATCAACAATTATTATAACAGTTTGTAGTCTTGTCTGTAGACGCTTACAATCAGGTAGTGTTCCAAATCTTCTAAGTACGGCCGAATAATTCAGTATGTACTAGCTACTCTCGTTTAGTCTTGAAAAGGCCGTTTTCGGACGAATTTTATGACTCCTGACTTTTTAGTTCATTTTTACTTATAAATCAAGAATTTTAATTTAGTGTCAAATAAAAAAAAAGTACGGTCTACTTTCATCATTTCAAAATGAAAAGACAATTCAGCTTCGTACGAAATTTTATTTTTCTTTCACTTAGAGTATCGACCGAAAACGAATCGAAGTTTGTTAATAAAGTAGACCTCCAGTTTACGAAAAACAAAAGACGATCGTGTCAACTTCTAGTAACAGAGTTATACGAACAGATACGACGTAAGATTTAATTTGTTAATTTCATAATCATTGACTGTCTCACCCAGAAATATTGCAATATAGCGAAAATATGCATCAGCACAAGGCTTTAGATAAAATATGCAACTACCGATGAAAATGGGCTAAATATGCAAATGCATATGCAAATTGCATATAATCCGGTCTCTAGTAATTACAATAAATACTTTCAAACTTTGAATTATGGTCAACACGGGTCCGTTAGTCCGTACAAAACAATGAAAGGACTAACATACTTGAGTGCTTTAAAGTTAATACAAAAAATGTATATAAGAGCGACTTTTTATTTTCTTTTTGAACCCCCGACGCAAAAAGAGAGTGGTGTTGGCGGTTAAGGAAGACAATTGTGTCAATTTTACATGATCTTATAACGGAAGAATGCCATTGCCATAGTGCAAGATATTTTGATTCCTGTTGCAATCTTAAGATGCTTTGTTTGATGTCCAAAATTACAAGCGTACGTAAGACATAATGAGCCGGTTTGCTTGTCCATACATTTTCAAAAAACTTTTCGCGCACTTCTGCTGTTGAATGAACACCTACCTATAAATTTCTTTATGCTTTGTAAATTCGACTAAATCATACAAAAATATACAGGAAACATGACACAGAACCCCCTGACAGATTTTCATGAAACATGGCTAAGAACACTCGGGATAAAATTATCTATGCCACATAAAATACTAAACGAAAATCGGTTCATCCGTTTGGGAGCTACGATACCAGACAGATACGTTAAACTTATAGTTTAACGTATCTGTCTGGTATCGTAGCTCCCAAACGGATGAACCGATTTTCGTTTAGTATTTTATGTGGCATAGATAATTTTATCCCGAGTGTTCTTAGCCATGTTTCATGAAAATCTGTCAGGGGGTTCTGTGTCATGTTTCCTGTATATTTTTGTATGATTTAGTCGAATTTACAAAGCATAAAGAAATTTATAGGTAGGTGTTCATTCAACAGCAGAAGTGCGCGAAAAGTTTTTTGAAAATGTATGGACAAGCAAACCGGCTCATTATGTCTTACGTACGCTTGTAATTTTGGACATCAAACAAAGCATCTTAAGATTGCAACAGGAATCAAAATATCTTGCACTATGGCAATGGCATTCTTCCGTTATAAGATCATGTAAAATTGACACAATTGTCTTCCAAACTAAAAAGCGCATGTGTTTTAATAAATACACACGAGCCATGAATAATAGATACCAATTAATGAGTAATTACCAATTAAATAAAGATAACCTTTATTGTGCATTATACCCATTGTCAACGGATAAAGGCATTAGACAAGCATTTACTATTATGGCTATAAATACATGAGATAAGTTACAATGTTATGTATTATCTCATAAGTACCCGTAAATAAAAATACCTAGAGGTGCTTGGTCGTAAATAACCTAAAAGATACCATTAATTGATAAAAGGTGCTCTAATTAAGAGTTTCAATAAAACCGGAAAAGTGCGAGTCAACTCGCACACGGAGGGTTCAGTACCACCGTACAAAAGTTTTTCGCCAAAGAAACCCTAAAAACGGATTTTATTGACGGAGTGAAGAAAAATGAAAAGACAACATGACGCGGTCGGTTATCCAACTACAGACCATTTTTTATTATCCTGAGGGAAATGCGCAAGTATATTTACTACTTATTTTAATAATGACATTCCTAAATTATCTTATTCCATAAAATATGAAGTATCAAAGTTGTCAACCTAACATGAGCGAACCCAAAATAATTGTAGCGCCCTATCAGGGTTTTTATGCATTGTGTACCCACTAAGATTACCCACACCTAAGAACAATACCTGTATGCATAAAATCACAATAAATGATATGAATATGAATATCGTACTGCCACGGGAGACAGTACTATGATGCGGGACTTTAACACCACTAAAACTCTCAGGGTGCTTCCGCCTCTGCCGCTTGTGGTAGGAACGTGGGGACGCTTACACTCATCCACGAACCCACCGCGGCTGCCCGATATCGGGCTCCTCACTGCGGGTGTGCAGCACGCGTGCAGCTTCGCGACGCGCCATAAACACATGACGCGTCGCGACCACCTCGGGGACCTTAACCGCCAATTGGGCGCCGGACGATCCAACTACTGACCACGCCCAACGTTGCTTAACTTCGGCGATCGGTACTCAACGGGGTATGGTTATTTATTTAATCTATTGATTTTATTATTATTTGTTGTTAAAGCAGCAATAGTAATCCAGACCCTGTCATAATTTCAACTACCAATTACGGTTCAAGAGATACAGCCTATATAAACGTAGGACAAAAATAGCCAAAAAATCAACTTTTTGTATGGGAGCCCCCTTTAATTATAATATTTATTTTATTTGTATGGTTTGTTGTAATAGCGGCAATACACACTCTGTAAAAATTTCAACTGTCTACCTTTATGGTTCCAGTGATACAGCCCGCTGACAGTCGGACAGACCGATAGACGGACAAACAGCGGAGGCTTAGTAATAGGGTTCCCGTTTTTACCCTTCGGGTAAGGTAAGGAACCCTAAAAATTATTCAGTTCCAATGTATGCAAATTTTCTTAAAATATAGTGCAGATGCAGACAAAGACACGTATCGATGGAAGGTATGGAAGTTTTTGGTAGAGTCTGGTAGAAATTAATTTGTGATTTTAACTGTCTTTTTTGTTATTCTTCAAATTTGCTGAGAGCCCTCAACAAATTCGCTAATAATAAAAAATAATTATAAATAGTGTGTGTATATGTATGTACAGTTTCAGGAAGTTTTAGACTGGTATGAAGTTACATAAGTACTAATAACAAAATCCGAAGGTTTGTAAGGATGTAGGTATAATTTAGATGACGTGAGATTTCTGGACGAAAACAACGCCAAAACTACTAAGCTGAGGTCCAGTCTGTCTGAAACAATAAGGCTATCTTTTGTCTTTTAATTTTTATTGTAAGTATATATTTTATGTGGCGGCCAATAAATTGATTTTCTTTCTTTCTTTTCTTTCTATCTCGTGAAAAGGGTTTGAAAGCCACAGGTAGAGTAAATATGTATGTTTAGTTGATAGTACCTATAGTCACACTTCACATCACACTAATATTATAAATGTGAAAGTTTGGATGTTTACATGCTTAAGGATGTTTGTTACCCAAAGACATTTTAACCACCTTGGAAACGTCTTTGTTGTTACCTCTTCACACCAAAACTACTGAAAGGATCGGAACAAAATTTTGCATACAGGTAGTTTTAGGCCTGGAATAAATAGACCCATAGATCAGCTTCCGTGGTATAGAAATAACCTTAACACATTTCCATACAAACAACGAACAAAGATTTAACGAGCATTGTAAAGTAAGCGACATCCAGAAAGTTGACAGTTATTAATTGATGTACACAAGTATTGGGCTGCGTTTCCACCAGAAATGTGCGAGGTGCCTGAGCGGTGCGAGGATGGGTAGCGACTGTAGCGAGCGACGCTGTGGAACTTTGGTGATGTGCGAAGATGCAAGCGACGCTGTGTAGATGCGCGGTGAAAAAATGTGCAGCTCTTTTCAGAAACGCGAGCTATTTCTTCGCTTGCGTCCGTCCCAAGCAAACATTCTTCCCATGTTTGGCATGTACAAAAACCTTGCTCCGCTGAGCGGTTTTTACTAGAACTGCGCTGAGCGAGGCTAGGTAAGAGAAGTGATTCAATTGGTTCTCAACAAACACATCCCGCTGCGCATCCTCGCACATCTCTGGTGGAAATGCAGTCTTAATCTGAATAGATTAAGAACCCTCTTCAATGCTCTTGTGATCGTTTTTGCTAACGATGTAATCGGTATTCTCAATAGGGATGTAGATGATTTAGGTACGAATATACTTCGAAGGTCATAATAGTTGTTCTTTGCAACCTCGTACTATATTCGAATGACCCCAACGCCGGCGTTGGGGACAACATTTGCTGAGCTGGAAGCCTTTTTGGCACACGAATATTCCTTTAAGGGTCCGGCGACGGATGAAATTCCCATACAAACGTAGTACCAAAATGATTTGTAATTTGAGAATGTTTTCATCATGGTTTGCTATTATTTGTGTTAGAATAGTATTTATTTAGGTCCCTGCCATAAGATTTCTTCAAAATACTTATCTACACAATTACTAAGACAACATTCATTCTTTGATGTAAAAATTCAATTAGGTTTAATTTCATTTCAGAAAGGTATTTTGAAAAAAAATTGTGGCAGGAACCTAGATAACTACTATTTTAATACAAATAATAACAGACCATAGTGAAAATATGCTCAAATTAAAATTCATTTTGGTATTACGTTTGTATGGGAAATTCATCCGTCGCCGGACCCTTAAGTAGAAGTTTTTTTACCTGTTCTATGTACCTATGTGCTAAATAAACGTTTTTCTTTTTTTTCTATTCAAAACTAATGACTATGGATTATATGCTCTATTCGAATATGTTACTCATATTGTTCTCGGCGATTTTGAAAAAAAATAGTATTCCGCAGATAGGAAGAAACACCGGTTTTTGTATAAAGGGCACGGCGATTTTTAAAAGTAAGCTAATGTGAGGTACCTACCAACATTTGGTGGTGTTGGATTCATAGAAAATGGTTTACAATTTGCGAGTAACTTTTCCGCTAGTTTAATTCCTTGTAAAATGCAGAAAAAAAATATTAAAAACCGCAAAAAAATATTTTCGCGACCGTGTATTCGATTCCGAAATAATGGATTTAGAATTACCCTACCGCCGGCAATATTATATATATTCAAGCCAATTTTGTTATCTTGTAGGTTATCTGTTAACTTCGCTTGTTCACACTTTTTATGTATCCACTATTCTTCTTAGTCGTGAAAACCTCTTAATAGCCTTCTGTTTCTATTATCTTTTTTTGTATGTGCTGCTAGTTTTCCTGTAATAAATAAAAACGAAAAACAATCGCGCGAATTAGTGTCAGATTCAGAGCCTTTGACTCGTAGGACCTACTTCCACATAATTTAAGAATAGCTCTGCAGGTTATATGGAAGCTAATAGCAGGCTCAAAATAATATTATTTTTTATCTTTGAGAAGGTTCTTAATTTGCTACAATGCAATTTCTAGAACCCCTGCCCGGAACTTGGCTTGTAGTAACAATTAGGCAGTATTCTTTATGCCACTTAAACTGATCTTACTATCACGGTTGAAGTCATGAACCAAATAGCAAATAAAACTAGAACACAGTAGACCAACGGACGTAATAATCATATCTAACCATCAACAAAAAATGTAAGTACAGTTTGAGAACCGACGTACTAAAACACCATCGGAGAGAAGTTCATTGTTCTTAATTATGATGAAAAAAACCTGCCCTGATTCAAGATTCAGGTTCCAGGTATCTTTGGATACCAATTTGTTGAAGTTATTACATGCAATATTGTAGTTCTGAGCCGGTTTTGGGATGTAATTTTAGTAATAACGTCGTCTTAAATTCGGATTAGAGGTGATAAAACGAGAAATAATTATCCATAACTCATAAAATAATTAATTCAATACAGCTACACAAGACAGGAATTAAGAATTTGGAATTTATCAAAACTGGAATTAAAACAATTATCCAAAAAACGCACTCTAGAGTAGAAAAGTTAATAACTACAGTAAGTAAAAAATACTCACATTAACCGGAGGCTTCATGTTGCAGACTTGTCTAATAAACCTCAACATACAAGAAGATCTTGGGATTTGGGTTTTCCTGCGTGTTTTATATCGCTGGTTGATTTGGAGTGAGGCCGCGACGCGTCGGCTATGCTTGGCGGTCCGGCGAACACTGCCGCAGTTTGCTTGACTCACTGATATTGCCTCGCCGCCGTTTTCCAGCGTCATGCTACGTACAAGTAACAATAACGATTTAATTTCACCATGATTATAATGTATTATCCTTCTAAACACAGGGATTGGATCCACGTGGAAATCGTAAAGCAATAAGAAATGATGATGACGCTCTGTAGAATGAATAATAGTAGCAACTGGCGTGCGTGGTGCGTGACATAGTTTGCGATGTTACGCAGTAGAGCTAATAATGCATAGATGTGAATCATGAGTACATACTCGCGTTTATAGATAAATCGGGATGGAAGTAGAGTCTTTACAATCCACCCGCTATGCCGCACAGCTGAGCTAAGGCCTCTTTCCCCTTCTTGGCTTCTTCCATATATTCCGGCCCTGTTAGTACCTATACCAGACCGAACAATGGGCGTTTAATACCATCGGAGTCTGGGTCGAATACACGCGCCGAAGTTTTTTTTTATATTAGCCTGATCTGTGCCACTGCTTGGCAAAGGCCTCTCTTCCATCCCTCCATACTTCTCTATTTTGCGCCACTATAAAAAAAAATTAAGTGAGCTTCTAGTTCGTCTCTACATCGACGCTTAGGTCTGCCGCGAGGCATAGATGTAGCTTAAGCCTGGAACCAAACATAGTCTATTTTTATCCCATAAAACAGTTCCCATGGGATAGTCATAACCTTTGAACTTTCCATAGAATAAACGTGTGCGAAGCCTCTGGCAGAATATATTAAGTAATATTAGTTTGATTCCAGTTCCACATCTAAACCTAACTAGTGTATACCGTGACCTTGCCCGCGACGACGGCCGCGCGCCGTCTACAGAGCCGGCTAGCCTCGAGCCCTGACAAATCGATAACGTGTAAATACAGCACAAAACTCACCGAGTTGACCCACTTGCAGGGTCCTGATTGAAGTTTGGATGCCAGTTCTGGATGCTGTGGATTTTTTTGAAGTAGAGGCTCGAAGAAACGGGGTCCTTCTGAAATTAAAACTGGGACAAGAGATTAGTACCTACTGCGTCTAGTTTTTTCTTAGATTGTTAATTGGCCTAACAGATAAATGTGGATCTATTTATTGTGGGTAATCCAAACCGTAGATACATTTGGTAGAGCAACATAAAACGTTGAGAATATTAGGTAGGTACCTAAATGTTACGCAGAACTTAAAATGATAACGCCAAATAGCTTATTTCCATCTGGGTCAACTAGAATCCTGATCTTTGTGATTGGTAAAGGGGTAAAGGTATGTAGCAAAGATATATTAAAATAATTTATTGTCTACGTAAGTACCTACGTTATCTTCAATTTTCCTCTGTCCCGGTGACATAACAATCAAAGAGAACACAATACTACGAATAACAATGACACCATTTAGGTAACGCTACCCCGACCAAAATCAGCGCCACCGCGTATTTTATTTATTCATTATGTTAAACGAAGGTATATTCAAAAATTGATTGTCCAGTTTGTGAATCCTATCATAAGCTTTTTTTAATGCCTCTATAAATGTTTTAGTTTGTATAGGCAGAGATGCGAAGTTGCTCTTTTTTGCCACCATGGTGGCCAAAAAGAGCAACTTTATAAAATAATATAATATAAAAAAAAATAGGCGGCTCCACCGCCTATTTTATCTTATAATTCCGTTAAACGAAGGTTTTTATTTCGGTCGGGGTAGCGCCTTAACATAAACCAAAGATCCTATAGTTTTATAGTAGCCTTACTTTATTAACCTCAACCTTTATACTCAGAACAGTTTAATATTACCATAAAATAATATTAAAGTGGAAGAGTCCGGCCTATGGTGCTATTTTAGGATTATAATTTCGTGACTGTGTTTTACTTTATAATTCACACAGTGGCCATGCACTATCCAATAACATAAAATGGTCTAACAGAAAGATTTGGGGGAGGCCTGTTCCCAGCACTGGGAGTAAATAAGCTGTCAAAAATTCATCTTCGAGCTTGACACCCGTCATGGCAGTTACTGCGTTAAATCGTCAGGGGAAAAGAGAGGCATTTGCCTAGCCAGGGACAGTAGATACCTGGTGAAAATAAAACGTCGAGTGCGATTTGGACTCGTGCACCGAGGGTTCCGTATAGTTATAAGACCTTGCTTCTTACCAAATTTTATGGTTCTAGGTCCACGGGAAGTTCCCTATAGGTTTTGGTCGATGTCGAGAATCAAAAACAATTTGGATTTGTGAATAAACTACAAATATACGGTTTTTATTTTTCCCGTTACTTGTGCTATAAAATCTTTCTTCTTGCCAAATTTCATGATTCTAGGTCAACAAGAAGTACCCTACAGGTATTGTTTGCATGTGATTCCTTTAGAAATTTCAAAATATTCGGACATAAACGGCTGTAACTTTTGATCGCGTTGACCTAAAAGTGAAATTTATATCACGACTCCAAGAGGTTACCGGTACGGTTAGTATTCGATGTTAATTTCAACTCGATACCACCACGCGTTCCTGAGAAAAGGGGGTTGACAGACGGACAGACATACAGACGCACAACAAAGTGATCCTATAGGGTTCCTTTTTCCTTTTGAGGTACGGAAGCCTAAAAATAATAAAAATTCTAACTAGAAAAAAATTACTCTACATCTACATACAAATAATACAAACAAAAATACCTACACCTTCTACAACTTAAAAATAATTTCATGCTTTTATAATCAACTCTAAGTTACTATATTGAAACAACTCACCTTTTCTATAAATGCAGATGTTTTCTCTTTTCTTTCACAGAACTGTTTTTCAAAAGATTTTGTTTTGTTCTTTTCCATGACTTTTTTTAACGACTGTAAAATTTTGAAGTGCTTTAAAACAATACTCAAATTATAGACCTAATGTATAACCCGGGCGAATAACTATGGCACCTGGTTCGAACAAAAACAATAACAAATAACAAGGGAATAACTCGAAATTTTTACTCATGCAAGGGTAATAGCGATTCTATTGCTACAGCTATCAGTGGGACCAGTACCGAGTCCCGAGCCAGGTGCCATGTTAATTTCCCCGGGATATACTGATAAGATATTTGTCTTTGTATAAAAAATGGATTTGACACGATACAAATCAAATTCATCCACAAAAACCCATATCTAATCCATCATAAAGAGGTAAAATAAAACGACAAATACTTGAAACCAACGATTTATTATAAATCTTTAACGATTAAGAAAATTTCACACTACTGTTTCAAGATTATTATTTACCATTGGAATAAAGAATAACAAACTTATAATTTAAAACAACAAAGAGCTTTGCATGGCTCCTTAAATTATAAAGATTTACGCATAAATTGTGCCCATTGAAAAACTGTAGCATTGATATGATAACTGAAGAATGTTTTTCAATAAGAATTATCATAATTTATAATTTGAACAAGACTCAATAACAATCAACGAATCCAAAAATAAATGGATTTACATAAGAAAAACGAGCCTGCGTCAATTTCGCAGGATCGCACAAATAGTCTGCCATTTTCACCAAAAATACTATACAGAAACTAAAATACTTCAGTAATTTTCTATACCTTAGGGTTGTATTAAAGTTTTTTTTTATTGTTTTTCTATTTTATTATCGACAAGGCGTGATATCTATACGTATTTAGGCAATTAATGGCAACTTTTGTTTGGTTCCGTACAAGGAATGCTTTCGTTCTTGTAGATGATAACAAAACAACCTGCGTCAGAATGAGATTGGGAGTGACGTCATCTCTCATGCTATCCGAGCTCAACGAGAGAATACTTCATTTTCAATCCCATTCTACAAGTACGCAGGTTATACATAAGATTGTCTTGTCATCCGTGGAATGTATGATGAAAACGGCAGAAAAGGAGACCATAGAGCTATAAATCTAGTTGCAAACTGCAAAATATTAGGCCGGGAATGTCCATGGCAGAGCGAGACGGAGCTATATCAAATTCGTCAATAGTACTATACCAATAGCCTGTAGTAAGAAAATATCCGATTAAAATACATATGATTCAAAGCTGCTTAACAATATAGTTTCTAATCAGTTTGTATCTTAATTAATAGTAGGAGACGTGTATAATAGATATGCAAATATATTAAAAAATCTACTTTTTAAAAGATCTACTTTTATTCAGAAACAGGTAGTGAATGAAATAAATGATTTTTAGTCATTTGCTGACTTGCTTCTGAATCAAAGCGTTATAATTTGAGATCTACGTTTACTATTAGGATTTTTTCTACGTGGTCCAAGACAAGGCAAGATAACACTGATTATGTTCAATTCTATAATAATACGCATATATTTGTTCTACATTAACTCTAACAGCGAATATAATAGACAACCAATACGATTGAAGTAGAAAAACAGACTACTAGATTAAAAGGTTATCAAAATCACTACAAAATGCAAAGTTTGCGTGGTTTACTCATACGAACGAACACATTTATTTGACACTAGTAATTAGGTGATGTTATTTTATGAGATAGTGCTCACTAGCCTAACGAATAATATACCAAAATATCTTTTAAAGAAATGACGAACGTTTTGGTAGGAATTAAGACTTGTAACTCTATTGGTCTAGTGTTGCATAATTTATCGAATTCTTATATTTAGCCTTCTGTTTACATCAAATATAGAAACAGGTAGCACTATTTGGTATTTTGCCAAACGACGCATTTCCTAGCCGCCATGTTTTACGACTTATCCGATGGGCCTAGTGAAACACCACTCTAGTTACCAGAATAAACAACAGTAACATCTAAGGGTATCTATACTACATACCCAGATGCCTTTCACAAGCATTATTTACAATTGTTCATAATTTACACTTTTCATCAACGTAACTTACTATTTTATCTACAAAGATTTACAAATACAGCTTTTTGTTTTTAGGAAAGAACTACTTATAGGCGATTTAGCGTTAACACAATATAGATATCAAACAGTATGAACACTTTAAAATTTAAAAGATTATACAATATTACACAGTTTTTTCTTGATTTTTTTGTCAACAGTTATTAATTACTGAGTGTTAACTACATTGCGACATAAACGTGTGAGGGACTAGCATAATAAAATAGTAAAGAATTACAAGTACCGAACATCTTTGAGGCGAAGTAAAAGAGCGGTCCATGCTAGCCCTCTCTAGCGTTACAAAACTCAACTCGGAATTTTATCATAAATAACACCATATTTCCCAGACTTTTAAATACCTACCACATATTTAAATACTGCGCTTTATTTAGTGAAAGTTGGGGTCTGTTTTTGACTTCGCAGCTTAATTTAAAGTTTACGTATGATGATAAAAATCCGTTTGAGTAGATGAAGAAAACACGTTTATATTTACGCTTTACATACACGCAGTACATGTACCTATTCACTTGTGTAATATTCATTTGTGTAATAGGCGTTAAAATTAAAATAATAGGACAGTAATAATGTTTTGTCCTCTCTCGGCAAGATGTTATCACAACCAACAAACAGAGTGCTCATTCACTTCTGCTGTTAATTCATACTGTGCCCAGCGAAGAGTTGTTTCTAGATTTACAGATTTATTTAAAAATGCCTGTTGGTACTTCCAGATAATTTGTAACAAAATGCTGCCAAAATGCTTTTCTCAAATAATACTGTTATTAAATATAAGCTTTTTAATTGATACTAGTTTCTCTATAAGGCCTTCCCAATATTGCTTCGTGTTTTTAAGATTTGTTTTAATCATATTCACGAGTTTTATGAAAACGTACATACAATATTTAAGTACTTTTTAAGTACAAAGTGATTATTCTAAAACTACTCTAATGACTAAGATATGGACGAATGAATTGCTAATGGATGGGACTACAGAACTATTCATCTAAAAATGGTTAAATATATAATATTTCAAAAAGCTCCTAGTATAATGAATAAGTATACAAAATTCAATAATACGCGACTGGGATGTCTACGACGACGTTCTAACAAGTATACCACAGATAATGAACACCGAATTTCGAATAAATAGGTTAAACTATTAATTACTTAAAATACCATTCAAGGGTTAAAACTTTAAAATTTGTTCCAAAGACTATCTTTAAGGAAGTAAGTTTAAATTTGGATTATTCTAACTGATAGTCACAGTTTTAAGTACAAAATAACATTGTAAAATTGTGCTTGATAAAATAACATTGTTAATAATTGGCACAAACTGAGTATTAAGTACTATAAGGACACTCAACTTGTTAGTTTTATGGTTTTCTATAGATAGATATACAGGGTGCCACGGACAGGATGTACTAAGCCGAAAGGGGGTGATTCGGGGACCCCGAGGGGATCAATTCGTGAATAACGTTTTTTTTTACTTCGAATGTTTTTTTATATTTTTTGCTAAACGTAAAGTATTTTTTTCTTCTTATTCGGGTTGTTTTACACGCACTTTTGCATTATTTAACATTAAAAAAATTAAGTAACAGTAAATAATATTTCACAAATGTATTTTGTTTGTTTTTTCAGCATAACCAGGTTTTGTTATTTTATTATTACAAAGAAATGTTGTAAATTCTTTGAAATTTCTAAACAATAATAACATAAGAATATACGTTGAAGAGCACGAAAATGAAACGTTGACCCCTCTCGATGTCCAGGATCACCCCCTTTTAGCCTAAAATACCCTTTTCGTGTCACCCTGTATATATTATAGATAAATATAATGTTAATCCTATTGGGTTCTAATTCGGGATTATTTATACATACAGTTTTATTTTACATGGGCAATATATGGTTTTAGTAGTTATTGTAGTTAAGTAATCATAAATATTTAAGTAGTAAGTACTGTGGTCCAGAAAAATGCAAGCATTTAATATAGGAAGAATTGCCTAAGAAAACAGATTTATATTACCATTTAATCCTATAAATGTATGTATATTCAAATTTACTTTAGGATAGGCGTAAAGCATCGAATATCAGGATTTCTTTCATAATTAAAATGATTAATCGTATATTAAATTAAATAAATTGTATTTTTATCAATTATGCTATGTCTCACATAGATATTAAGAAATTGAGGCACTTTTAAACTGATACCCACGAAATTTTTGATTGCATTTGATCACGTTGTTATTATGCAATTTTAAAAGTCTAAAATTTAAAACTAAATCAGTAAGTACGATATTTGTAAACACGATCACATTAGATTATAATAAATACTTTTTGAAATATAAATGGAATGTTTAGGAAATATAAGGCAAGGTTTTAAAATACTTATACAACAATAATTTCACGATATAGGATTCACAACTAACACTTAATAAAATATTAGCGACCATAATTTACCTAGAATAATAACCGTTGAGCTCAAAGAACTATCACACGTGTACCCAGCCAAAGAAGCTATTCCGAGCTATAATGGCAATTTATCGGCAAAGTGACGCAAATTGATAGGGCTTAAGGTGGCAACCCACGATTTGGTAAAAACGGTTTTAGGGTCAGCAGATTACCTTTAACAAAAACATACGTGTAAGGTAGGTACTTGATAATTTAGTAAGAAGCTGAAATAATACTGCGAAAGTCAGTTAGAGTTAACCGGTAGAGGTAACCCAACTTAATCGAAAAAGTCTTCTAAAAGTTTAACCTAACCATGGAATACCACCTTAGAACTCTCATCCGATAACGTTCTAAATTCTTTTGGAATGACAATCAGACTTGTACGCTTCACAATCACAAATCACCAGCGTTACAAACGCTTTTTACGTTTCACCGGTGTTACCAACTCTTTAGGAGACTAATATTACACCAGTGTCGCCAACGTTTCATAATCAACTTTACACCAGTGTTACCAACGCTTTACAGTCTATTATTTCACCTCTACATGATAATACAGCACCTGTGTGATCTTGTATCTCCTACCACGTCACTGGTGTTGCCAGAAAACCGTGGTACAGTACCCGAGCTTGGGGATATGCTGAGTGGGTTCAACTGTACCGGCATGTCCTTTGTCTCTGGTATCGAGTTCATGCTATGATTGTTTGTGGAGGCCAGGCTGTTTTCGACCGGACTGCCGTTGGTTCTGATTTGCGAACGCTGTTTTTTCAAGTCAGCTAATGTTCCTGAAATGGTACGAAATCTAGGTTGATTTAAATGTTCTGTCAATTTGGTTATATTCTACGGTGCGTTGATTTGGTGATTTAATTTGATTCACAATTTGCATGCAAACAGACATATACAGAAAGAAGGAGTGTTTGAGTGTATAGTGTACGGACATTCATGCAACCAACAAACACACTAGTCTACACAACTACATAAACCCAAAGAGGCGATGTCTAGGATGAACTAGGACCTTATTTATCAACAAAATATACTCTAAATGTACTAAAACTGTTTTATGATTTTAAGTAAGAACCACGCAACTGTTAAAACAAGATCCGTCAAGTGCGAGTGTAACTCGCGCGCCGAGGGTTTTGAACGTTTGTCAACAAATATGTACCAAAAGTACCGGTTAGAGATATCGCAATTTAACGAATAAGTACCTAAGAATAGTAGGTACCAACCTACATTTCAGATGGATCTCTCTGCATGCTTCGGTTAAATGGGTGGTTCGGTTAAGG
This sequence comes from Eupithecia subumbrata, assembly GCA_949316285.1. Classification (NCBI taxonomy): domain Eukaryota; kingdom Metazoa; phylum Arthropoda; class Insecta; order Lepidoptera; family Geometridae; genus Eupithecia; species Eupithecia subumbrata. Next base: position 24,805,075 of record OX438646.1, on the reverse strand, counting down.
TGGGTAATGGTAAATTTTTCGACTTTTTTCGAAATATTTCAAAAAGTATGAAAGCTACAGAAATTTGAAAAACTGTTTTGAAATGTCCAAACCAATACCTTTCATTTGATACCCCACTCGGTGGGGTATCAAATGATTGAATGATTGAACCCTTTTGAAAATTATTCTATTTTGACCATTTTTCAAAAAGTATTCATTTTACAGACTTCTCTATATTTTTCCTGTAAAATATAGATTTATATCTACAAACGCTCCATACATTTTAAACGGATCGCTCTGCAAACTTCGGAGATAGGGGGGGGGGGGGGGGGGAATGGGTATTTTTTTGACTATTTTCAAAATATTTCAAAATGTATGAAACCTACAGAAATTTCAAAAACTGTTTTGAAACGTACAAACCAATACTTTTCATTTGATACCCCACTCGGTGAAGTAGCCTCCCCTTTTGAAAATTATTCCCCCCCTTTTTGACCATTTTTCAAAAAGTGTTCTTTTTTCAAACTTCTCTATATTTTTCCTGTAAAATATAGATCCATATCTATAAACGCTTCATACATTTTACATGGATCGCTCTGCAATCTTCGGAGATAGGGGGGGGGAATGGGTATTTTTTCGACTTTTTTCGAAATATTTTAAAAAGTATAAAACCTACAAAAATTTCAAAAAATACTTTGAAATGTACAAAATGATACCTTTCATTTGATACCCCATATGACTCTGTAGGTACCTTTTAAAATTTCGGCATTACAATTTGTATGGAAAATATTCATTTTTATTTTTCATTTATTTTCAATTATTTTTCTTAAAATCTGTACAGGCGCACGAAATGTATTATTATTTTAAATTTCAAGTTGATAGCTGCAGTAGTTTTTGATTTATTGAGGAGGGAAAAAAGGACAGACAAAGCGAGACCATAAGGGTTTTGAAACCTATCTTCGATCTTCAAAACCCTAAAAACTACCGCGGATAAAATCGTCTGTTTCTTTGTCAACTTCATGGTTTCTAAGGAATAAACTTATAAAAAGGCAATATACTAGAGGCAAAATATGTGCCTCTAAGAACTCTATATAAAGCCATTCCCTATTTATTATTCAATAACTTTATTGGAGAAAATAATAATTAATATACAAGTTCTGCTTAACTTGGGGCTAGATGATGCTGCGTGGATTGTGCAGCATTCGTAGTCAAAAGTCAAAAGTCAAAAGTCATTTATTTGCGAACATGAGTCATAAAGATGTAAATTAATATAAAAGCACAACATGTTCTACCTAAATCTAGGGCGTGCAAATATAGGTCAGTAGTTTCTTAATAAATTAAAAATCGAATAATTAAATTTGTCAATCAAATAACATAGAACAGAGAAACATTTGAGAAAAATAAAATTACAAACTTGGTACGTACTTATTACTAATCAATCAATTTTTATGTCCTTATCTAGTAGAAAATAGAAAACGTATTATTATTATTTTTATTCTATCTCGTTTGGACTGTCTACAGTCGAATTTTGACACGTTCTTACACAAGAAATGTCAAAGTACAACTATTCATATTAATTAAACCGTAGATAGGAAAAACCATAGATAAAAATAATATTGGATAACCTATTAACTGTTTCAGGTATAAGGTTTTGAATATGTATTGGGAACGGTCATGAAAAGATTAAAAAGCAAGAAAATAATATTATTTTTGAAATTTAATTATAAGTTATTCTTTTGGAAAATTGCTACTACAAACTAAATGATTTTATTAAGTGATATTTTCGGTGATTTGTAATGGAATTTTTTGCATTAATTTTATTCGACATACCTACCTTTTCATATCATATTATTAAATAAGTATCATATAAAGTATCTGGACATATCCCATAGCAACACCCTAAATACCCATTTAAACATGTTGTATGTATTCCTTAATATGGTCAATAAGCTCTAACAAATGTATTGACGGAATTAATAAATTAATGAAATAAGGAGCTAGTTCATCTCGCCTTACACATGCCTTCACAGATACAAAAGATAAATAAACAACCACGCATGCACTATTTACAACCAGAGACTGCTTGCCTCATATGCATCCTCGATTCCAATCCGCAAACGTTCACCCCTCACTTCAATAAACCATTGTGCAGGACTGGGCTATCTCATTAATGTGTGTATAAACCGAAGGTAAACCCAAACTACAGGGGCGCAATCACGGTGTGGTAAGTGTACTTACCTATTGGCATTACGGCTCAAGCGTTAGCAGTTGAAACGTTAGGGTGCGCGTTCACAGGCGGGCATCGGACAATCCACTGCGCGTCCACTGATCGGGAATACGAATGACGTCATTCGCACTAAACGGAAAAGCACAGATCTTTTATGGCAAACCATTGATGAGGCCCCAGTGCGCAGTGTCCGATGCCGGCCTGTGAACGCGCACCCTAACGTTGCAACTGCTAACGCTTGAGCCGTAACGCCTGTTAATAACTACACTTAACACACCGTGATCGCGGCCCAGAGCCTTAAATTCGGTGAGTCGATAGTATCAATGATTCTATCGACTCATCGAACTAAAGTCTCTGGACCGCAATTACCTACACTAAGTTGTTTTGCATATAATCGAAGGGAAACAAAGCGCCAATCATATAATTACCATCTGTTTAAAAAAAAAACAAGCTTACGTTATACTAGTAAAAAACACAACTGCCCAACTCATTGTTGAAAATATATAGCCAGTGTCACTCGGGATGATGTAAGGATTCTAACGATACCTCGAACATCCAAATCAGTTCAGCCATTAAAAGTTATGGTGGAATAATACATCTCACATAATGAACCCTAAAAACATTCTCCTTTATTTATAACAACAAAATGAAAATTTTAAAACCCCGCCGTCAGATTTTCATGAAACATGGCTAACACTCGAAAATCAGTTCATCCGTTTGGGAGCTACGATACCACAGACAGATACACAGACAGACACGTTAAACTTATAACACCCCTCTCTTTTTGCGTCGGGGGTTAAAAAAAATATAAACAGTCGTTTACAAATTACGACAATATGATAGGGTGAGAGATGTATTTTATTTCTTTGGTTTAGCCGATTAGTACAATAATATTATTGTTATCGAGGGCTATTGCCATTTTCTTTTAACAAGGGGTTGTTCATTAAACACGATTTTTTTACACTCTAACGGGGAGTGGCGGGGGGCTTGGTGAGGTTTAAGTGTACCGGAAAAGATCTCAACAGGTTTCGCTTATTTATCTTCGGTGTACACAAACATTAACAAAAACTGCCCGCTGTTAGAATAACTTTACAATAATGTTATTTGTGCTCTCAATGTGCGAACGATAAAAGGATGCATATAATTACCTGCGTTAATCATGACGGTGACATGAACATTGATTTTACCATTATTGTCTGTGGTGTAGGTGGCCGTGCCGGCTTCCGCGATTGCAATGTTGTTAGGGTTGACAATCATCTCATTCCTACCGTCTAACGCGTCTTCCGTTTTGTACGCGTCGTTGTCTTGTCCTTCTGGTGCTTTCCGGACTCCATTTGGCAAGTTTCTTTCATATTTTTCGTCGTGGTGATTCGTTCCGGGCGCGTAGTGTGAGGCGGCGTTAACACCGAATAGGGGGTTGGTTGTTTTAGGTTGGTAGTGGTTGTCTTGGTAGTTGTTTTTGGGTATTGCGTACTCGACGTTTGAGTCGTAGCTTTGGTTGGAGGTTGTCGAGCTGGTTGAAAGCCGCTTGTGGGTAAGTTCTGGTGGTTGTAGGTTTGCGGTGTTTTGGTCGTTTTCCACGCCGTTCGTAAGGCCCTGGAAAGGAATAAGTTATTTCAATAAGTACGGTTTCTACAGATGGATACTCGCTGCGGGATTCTATTCCAAAAATAACTTTAAAGTACTACATCACTACAAGACGGTATTAAATTATTATTTTAAGTCACGTAGATAAGGATTTGACGACCTCCGTGGCGCAGCGGGCGAAGGTCCGCCTGCGAAGCAGGAGGTTGCGGGTTCGATCCCCGCCTCGGAACAAATTTGTGTAAGATCTGCAGAAATTTGTTCCGTTGGTCTGGGTGTTTTCTATGTATAATAAAAATATCTATCTATGTAATGTATTGTATTAAGTATATCAGTTATCTAGTACCCATAACACAAGCTCTGCTTAGCTTGGGACTAGATAATGCTGTGTGAATTGTCCAGCATTATTTATTTATTTATTTATAATAAGGATTGAGAATGAAATTTGGTCGAGATCTCAGGAACCTTGCGGTCTATAGAAAATATTTTTGCTTTGATTCTTAGGTTATTACAATTTTTTTGGTTCCATAATAGTTTCTCCGTAAGTTGTGTAGATTTCTTGTTGATAAGCAAAAACATTATATTTGCACTTACGCCGTGATTTTTTATCCTTAACTTTTTACAAGTAATAATGGCTTATTTACGAAGCTATTTTAAGCAATACAGTATTAATCCTTAATTAAGTACCTTAAATACATTATGCATTTAATAAATGTAGATTAATATGGCCCTTTACAGCATGTTATTTAAATGAATATTTTCGAAGATATCACAGCTTTAAAATGCAGTGTTAGCGGTTATGCGGTACCGGCCGGGGGCCGATTCTGTAGTTTATTTAGTATCAGCATTGCACCCGTGCAATGCCGGCGCGGGTCGCTAGTTATAATAATAATTAGCTTCTGCCCGCGGCTTCGCACACGTATTTTCGGTATAATAAGTAGCCTATTATCTAAGTTAGTCTATGTTCTGAATGTACGCCAAATTTCATCTTGATCTGTTCAGTAGTTTTGGAGATCCTAGTTACCAAAAATTTCACATTTCACAAACTTTCGGCTTTATAGTATTAGTAGGAAGTAATCCAAAACCGGTACATTTTACATAAAACAGTATAGTACTTATACTAAATTAAGGCCAAATAATTACATAGAATAAAGATTTACAACAGAAAGGTGAGTGAAGCTGATAAATAAAATAAATAAATAAATAATGCTGGACAATTCACACAGCATTATCTAGCCCCAAGCTAAGCGGAGCTTGTGTTATGGGTACCAGATAAATGATATACTTAATACAATACACTACATAGACAGATATTTTTTATTATACATAGAAAACACCCAAACCAACGGAACAAATTTCTGCAGATCGTACACAAATTTGTTCCGAGGCGGGAATCGAACCCGCAACCTCCTGCGTCGCAGGCGGACCTTCGCCCGCTGCGCCACGGAGATCGTCACGAGGAAAAAGAAACATGTTTACAAATAGGTAGTACGAAATAAACAGTAAAGTGAAAAATTCATTTCAGTGGCTTCGCGACGTGTGTTTCTGTGAGCGTGCGTCTATGTATGTGAGTGTGTTGTATGTGTGTGTGATGCGTGATTATGGCAACACTCCCTTTGTAAAGGCATGTTCAGTGGAGGTATGTGCGCAAATGAGGAATCATAAAACGGTACGGTCAATGTATTCAAGATAACAATGACTACGTTATGTTGTTTGTTACTATCATTTGTTTTTTCATTGTTGATTGTTGATTTCTAAACACTTATGACGACCGATGTGGCGCGGCGGACGAAGGTTGCGGGTTCGTTTCCCGCCTTGGGACAAATGATTGTACGATCTCCAAAAATTTGTTCCGGGTATTTTCTATGTAGTATAGTAAAATAAATCTATCAATGTAATGTATTGTATTATGTATATCAGTCATCTAGTACCCATAACACAAGATCTGCTTAGCTTGGGGCTAGATGATTCGGTGTAGATTGTCCAGCATTATTTATTTACTTAACCAATAACCAAAATATAATGTGTTGATATTAAAATTTTACAAAAGAGATGTTGAAATGATTAAAACACTTGAATCGAAGGGAAAGGCTTGTTATAAAATATAGCTTATTATAAAACAAGCCTCCGTCCATCGGTCCTTGCGGTACGCCGGTACGTGTATCGAAGCCTATCACCCGTATTCAAGAACAATACTTGTGTAAGGTAGCAAGCCAAGTACAGATTTTTAACAGTATCCCGTACAAAAGTTGTCAAAAAACCGGCCCTATGCGTTCGAGTAGTACTACTGTGACCATTAGTGAAATAATATTTTAAATTGGACCAGCAGGGGTATTTTAATTCACCGATTCGTTTCCGAATCGAATCCGACGGATCTTTCAAACGCTATTTTGTTTACGCCTCGGGTTGATGATCGAAATAAAGAGCTCCTCCTCATTGACATGGCCATAAGTCAACAGATTCGCTTCGAAAACAAAATAGCGTTTTAAAGATCCGTCGGATTCGATTCGGAAACGAATCGGTGAATTAAAATACCCCTGCAGTAAGGAGATTACGTCATACAAACAAACATGATTATAGAAATAGAAAACCTGCAAGCGGGCAATATGCGTCAGTACCTAAAAATATGTCTGGGGAGCAGTAGGTACAGGACGCATAATAGCGTCCACACAGCAGTCCGTTTTATCGTATACGTTTTTATACGGCGATGGGGGGATGTAGTTGATGAGCGAGTTCACACAAATGACAATATTCCAGATCCAATAGGTATTATGTGCGCTAGGATACGTACATTCACCATCATCCATTACCATCCAGTACCATTTTCAAGGCGAACGTTTGAGCCGTAAATTCGATATCAGGTAAGTATGTCTGAAATCCATACTACGTCCGAATGAGCATGAAAAACTATGTTAATAGGCACTGTCCGTTGTTTTGTACGCTTTTTTCGAGATAAAATGTAACGTAATTGTTATTTCAGGTCCAGAATTCCATGCAAAATTTCAGACTTATCTGGTACTGTGTACTGAACAGTTTTGGTGCTGTCTCGTGACAATCACACATCTTCGCAAACTTTCTCTTATTTATTATGAGTAGGGCCTTTTAAAGCATAATAAAACAAAAGAATAATTTTATGGAGTTGGAAAAGCACGGTTTTTTTCACGTAATTATGTGTCTGTAAACATACCCTATATCGTAGGCCCAACACAGGCGGATCCTTCCGCATCCTGCGCAAATTGTCGTGCGTCAAGAACATTATATCCAATGACATTGTTTATCACAACACATAATCAGAAACCAATAAATTATTCCCAGAAATATTCTGTCACTTAACACACTTTGTACATTTTAAAGGCTCAACCTATATGTTCACTAAAGCTACAACTGTGTAAATCGAATAAAATAATTTTTAATTTTATCAACTACCAATGTGAAATTGAAGAGTTTTCAATCTGTCCGAATTTCACTTTCTGTCTGAATCGCACATTTATCTAAAACACACCACGCGATAAATAGCAGTCCAAACAAAACAATGATTTGCCGACAGAAGAATTTCAATAACACAGTAGAAAACCCACCAAAGGCACAAACAAAACTGTTCAAATATATCACATACAGAAAAGTTTCAAAGGAGATAATGTCAAAATGCATTATCTAAGAAGCGGCCGCGTTTGTGCCCGCTCGCTGACCACACAGACTGCGCACGAGTCGAGGGAAATCGCGAGGAAAGACTGATTCAATGCGCATGCGTACAGCGGAACGGGATGACCACGCTACCATTGCAACGATCGAAGTTGCAAGCGAATTTGGAAGCGAAACGCAGCTAATTTTTAATTTGCTCGCAGAGAAACTGACAGTGGAGACTCGAAATAATTCTCAGTGACATATGCACTGACAAATAACTAAGCAAATAAACAAAAAAAAAACATTAATTGTGGGCAGCGAAATTGCTCATTATCATCTTAATGTAATAAAAATAGTAATCAACAAGTATACATTTGGTTAATAATTTACTTATAAAATAAATATGTCTTAGGAACTATAAAATCACAGAGGGTTTGTTTGTAGTATATGATTTTTCTTAACAAACGTTACCTATGCTTAAAAATATAAATATAAAAATCACAACTAATAAAATCAATCAGTCTTAGATACTATAAAATCACAGAGTTTGCTGTAAATGATTTTACAAACGTTACTTCTAAAAACTATGCTCAATATATAACAATAAAATCACAAGATTAGAAGTTCTTCACATAAATCAACACTTATAACTATCGATGATGGTCTGTCAAACACTGTTGGCAGATATGCTGGAGGAGGCCAGCTGAAAACAAGGTGCCTTGGCGCTCATAAAAGGCGGCATGTGTCAAGCAGTAGACTAGCATAAGCTAATGATGACCATTTATACAGGGTGCCACATAACATGTATGCTAAGCCAAATGGGGGTTAAATTGTACCCCAAGGGGATCAACATGTGATATACCTACGATTTTTTGAATTTCGAATATGTTTAGTTGTTTTATATAAACTTTTCTTCCAATTTGAGTTCTTTCACACGCACTCTTGCATTAGTTAACTTAATAAAATATTTCACAAATGTTTTAATTAGTCTTTTTAGCAAAACCAGTGTTTTGTCATGAAATTATTACAAAAAATTATGAAACTCCTTTAAAATTTCTAAACAAAAGCAATAATGTAAGAACACGTAAACTAACACGTATATGAAAAAAGCTACAGTTTTATTCATAACAATTTAATTTTTGTTCCTCATCAAAAAATCGTTGAAAAAAAAAGTTGATCCCCAAGGTCCAGAATCACCCCTTTTCGGATTAGTCAGCATGTTTCGTGGCACCCTGTTTAGCTAAATTATGAACTATTAAAAGACTCTTATAACCAATAATGTTTTTTTCAAACCAAAACTAATGGACGTATGACACGAGTTCATGACATTCAGTGTTATATTATTCTGCCAAAATAAAAACTAAATTCTCAATTATAATAACAAATACCTTATAAAAACGTTGTATTTTTATAGTTTGAAACCTGGAATAACACAAAACATACTTTTATCTTTGAAAATTGCGTCCAAAACCGCAAACAAAAGCTAGTTAAGATATGTTATTTTAAATTTTTCATTCTATTCGAATTATCCGAATTATCCGATTATATGAATGACGAAATCTGAATTATCCAGATAAGGAAATTATCCGGATTTTGCAATCCCTACGCGCAGGGAACCTCATACTAAGAGATAGTAGGTAATCATACGTCACCGGCTGCGGCCCCTTGCCTCATTATCTTTACGCACCTCAAAATCGAAATCTATGTAGATGCATTTCACTTGCTTACCTACATGCTTATTTCCAAATTTTCCAATACACTTCTGCTCTCCTGGTGCTCCAGAGGTATTTGATGTAAGTAGGTAAATTTATCTTAGGTAGAAAGCACTTGCACTTGCGCACCTCCGTTATATTTCTGATGACCGGACTTTGGATAAGGAACGAACTCTGCTACAATATAGTTGTCTTGGCAGTTTAAGTTTATGCATGTGACTGTACAAAACCGCTTTTATCATGTTCGCGCGAGTTGACGACAAGAAAAATAGGTAAAATCGGAAGGTGCCAACTCGCGCGAACGTACGTGTTTAATTCAAGCGAGTTGACGAATAAGTCGTTCGGTAGAACCAAATTAGTTTTTAATATTTACACTTAGACTACAAAAGAAAGTCATAACGAATGTGAGTACCGAGACAAAAATTACAAGGTTTCAAGGTACAAAATTTTATGTATATTGTGATTTTTTTTTTAAATTAATCAGTCTAAGTCAGTCTTAATCCTAATTAGCGGAGTAGGATTTTTGGTTCTTGACGGATCAGCATAAGTTGACGTATTGACAATTTTATTGCATACTCTTCTTTTGACAAGGAAACCAGAGGTGAAATTTAGCAAAGAACGATTAGGTTATTTATTTAACCTTTTGACCGCCACGCCCCAAACGCATTCTCGTATCCTCTACGCCAAAGCACAAGAGTGACCAAAAATACCTACGAAAAAATGGTGCTGCCAAGAGTCGATAAAATGTATATTGTCGATAAACACATGGAGACTTGATTTCGTTGGTTTTTTATGCAATAAACAACTTTTTAAAATCCGGGATGTTTTATTACCTTTTGAACGCCACCTTAAAATGATAAAATCTAACTCTCCAAGCCATCCAAGTTACAAAAAGTAGGGCTTCAGGTTAGAAGCACTACCTTCAATTTTCGAGTTTTACTTGATACCAATTTACTCTATAATATATTAATTGTTACGCCGCAGTTGCCGATGTTTTGCCTATATAAAACCAGAAATCAGATCGACAACAAATATTTTCAAATAACAACAGCACATCACTATTCACCCACGTGACGTCTTCTGTTGTCGTGAATAGCCGACATAGGCGCGGCTGGCACGATGTTTGAAAGCTTGCTTACATCTGAGGTAGTGATGTGGTAGGTTATAGTCGCTGATTATCGATAAGGGCAAGTAGGTATATACCTGTCCACTCTTGAAATGAAACTAAAATGGTCATCACATCACATGCATTGAATGCCAAATAACTAGTTGGGTACCTACCTACCTACCATGTAGTAACTGTCAAACCACTAAAGATTGAAGACACAAATAATATTATCACTACACAATGCAGAGAAAGAAACGGTACCTACCTACCTACCAGTTATACCAACATACCTAGTCCCTACCCATCAGTGTAATAAGTAGGTAGACGCAATAATAAGTACCTACCTACCTACCCTAGTCAACTGCACTTAGGTACCTACCTAGGTATATACCCTATAGAAATAAAATGTAGGTAGGTATGTACCTACCTACCCACCGAACTACAGGGAACCTGTGTGCTTCGAAGCAGAAACATGCTTTTGTCGAAGTTTTAAACAAGAGATCTATGAACCTACAAATACCTACATTTTACCTATGAATCCAAAATCAATAGCAGATAAAATCCAAAATCAATAGCAGATCGGACATACTTGGAATGCACTTGCACGTCACTACCATTGTCTTGTTACGCTGATGACGTCACTTACGGTCGTGTAGTCCCGACCGTGGCGTACGCTACACTGCTAAGGGATGATGAACCAGTGATGTGCTTTGGTAAGGATTATGAATTATCGATCCTGCTCATGGATCATTTTTATTTTCATTATGCGTTTGCAGAGTTAAAGTTTGGGTTTATTATGATATCATAATAGATATTTATTATTTATATCATGAGAATGAACATGAAATAAATAATAAATATCTTGTTTAAATGTAAATTGTCTATTTTTTATCACCTTCGCTTGGTAGCTGTATACCACAACACTAGCGGTCGTCTCCTGCCGACAATGGCGTGCGAATCACGCCCGCTGACGGGATTTTATTTCAATGTTTCATCATCGAAATTTTTATACAACTAGGGGTTTTTCTTATAAACCTTTAATATAGATGTATAATAACTAAAAAATGTTCCTTTTAGGATAAATAAAACGCAGAACTAACAGTTAAAAGATTGTGTATTTCGTTTTTTTCTTGAAGCAGTTTTGGTCGTCTAATAACGACACTGGCGTAGTAAGCACAATTTGAAATGTCGAGTATAGACGACGGTGGCGGTCAAAAGGTTAAACGTGTTCTCCTATAAATTATCTATCTATATTCTTGAATTCTTACCTAAAATTATCTACCTTTAATGGACGGGACACTGGCATATAAGTATAAAATTAATTGTCAATAACCAGAGGGGTTGTCACCCTTCTGCTTATTGATAATTTATTTTGATCGTGACGTCTCCTTTTAGTATGGGATACGCGTAGTTCCCTATCCGCACGATAGAGGCGCTGTATAAAATTGAATGGAAAAAGAAGAGGTCAAGATCACGTCTCGTCAATAACGTTGAATAGACTCACCCCTCCGGTTATTGACAATTTATTTTGTACTTATCTCGACTGAAAAAAATATAGTCCAACTAAGACGCATTTTATTTTAGTTGGCGTCAAAATTGTTGGGATGATAAATATCTCATTCAATACAAACAAGAATGCATGGCAGCTGCAACATATCGAATTTGTTTAAAATAAAAAAATAGGCACATCATTGACATATCAATGCTCTAAGTCAAAATAAATATTCACTTTGTCAGATTAAACATTTATTTGCACGGGGTTAGCAAACAACTTTGTTGCATTTAATCTCTGAATTATATTAAATAACTACACTTTATAAGGCCAATTCATTGCTTGGTAGAAGGACCTATTACGATTTAACTAAGTTCTCATAGTCACAGAAGACAAGATCTTATCAGGCTCACATGGATTCATGATGCGTGATCACATTAGACAAGATCATAATCAATGTAAACAATTTGTTTTTCAGTATTCCAGTGTCCCGTCCATAAAAACTTGACATTAAATTTTTTTAGGAGGCATTCCTATGTAAGTACAGCCGTGGCTTATAGACTGTTAACAGTTGGCCATAAGCCCGTAACCACAGGCTGTTGTTAGTGTTATTGTAAGGTAATTTCATAGTGAATAGCACGGAAGTAAACAATTGTTAAGAAAGACACCTCCAATTTCAATCGCTTGGCGACATCGACAGCGCTGCTTTGTGCAAGCGAAGGTTCTGATCAGTGAACTGTTAAAGGAACGCCATTATCCATTATTAATACCGGTTATTGTATTTTAAGTTTTGTGGCCTTTGGTTTTGCAACAAAGAACAGTTTTTTGTGTTTACTAAAACTTTTTCTATGATTTTTTTTTTCTGGAGATGAACAATGTATTTCGGCAATGGAAGCCTAAAAAAATGCAACAATTGAATAGAAACGAAATTCATAATAAATCTATGTTTTATGTTTTAATGCGCAAACAACGCAAGACTGCACCAGTCTGCACCTGGTTCAGTCTAGCTCAGGACCGACGCGAATGGCAAACACATTGAGAAGCCCAACAGTGGGTCGACATGGGCTGACGATGGTGATAATAATGCTGATGATGCGAAAACTATTCCCACTTAAAAAACAAACAACTCCCAATAGAATCACATCACATTACACTTCACACTAATATCATAAATGCGGAAGTTTGGATGGATGGATGGATGTTTGTTACCTCTTCACTCCAATTCTACTTACGGATCGGGCTGAATTTTCGCATACAAGTAATTCTATTCCTGGAATCAAACATAGGCTACTTTTTATCTCATAAATCAGTTCCCATGGGATAGAAATTACCTTTAAACATTTCCATAGAAACAACGCGTGCGAAGCCGCGGGCATAAACTAGTTCCCAATAAAGCCATAAATCTAGTCATAGAATCTGACGAGAAAGATTGGATACGCTCCCTTGAATTTCAGAGCCACGACAATACTCTACAAAACACAAACAAGTCCGGCAAAGCGCAAGAAAACGGCAACACAATGGAGAACTCCATTCAAGAAACTAATGGATAACACGATTACGAATAATCAACAAACCAATAGAGCATGCAAAGGACGAAGATAACAGACAGGTGCCATCAAATCCATTATCAACGTCAATGATTTCAGAGAACAAAACAATAAAACATTTAGAAACGTGTTATAACGAAGAGAGTGTGACCGGTCCGGTGCACATCGCGACAGATGAGAAGCAGTTGGTATGGTGTACAGAACACTGAGTTAAGTAGTACATATATATCGATGGTACAGAATGATGCATATGACTGCATAGAATTTATATTTATACTGCTCTAGAACATATGCATACATACATAATGTATGAGGTAAGAAGAAAAAACACGTGTCTCTCTTAGGTTAATTTTGTGTAGGCTCCTTCATACTTTGATTTGTCTTTGTTTATTTTCCAAATTAGCGTCCGTAAAGTTGTTGTGTTTTATTGTAAATAATGTTTCTATTAGTGGCATCTTGATTGGTTTATACGTAGTTATATATATATACACTGTTAACTTGACGAAAATTGTGTACTGTTTGTGCCTTAATAAACGAACAATAAAAATAAAATAAATAATAAGGTACTGTACTGACCGGCGTTACGCGGCGTAATGTACCATTCGTAGCGAGCATGAACAGTTTCGGCGGCGTTTGCTAAAATCTGTTTCATTGCTCGTTGCAAGCGCTATCTTACAGGGAAAGATAGCGCTTGCAACGAGCAACGAACCTACTTGTAAAACGAAACCAAAGTTCGTTTTTGTGTATAAAAAAACTTTCTTTAAGTGACGTTTGTACGAAGACGAAACAGACTCTTCGTTTTTGGTTTTGCGAGCTCCCTGGCTCTACGAACGCTCGCTGTGACACGTTACAGTACGCCCCGTACACCGGGTCAATAATAATAAATAAATAAATAAATAATAATGCTGGACCATTCACAATTCAATTCACTGGTCAATACTCGGTATAATACGCTCATAGACGAATAACTGGGTTTAAGAAGAGAAACTCTCGCAGAAGGTAAAGACAAGCAATTTGTAAATATTTTAGTTTGATTAACGATCCGAAGCTATCAGAATGGTTAAGGGAGCGCACTACAGAACGCACGTTAAGGTAATTATCGCAAACGAGTTCTGCATCTATGGATATTAGTTCAGGTCTATTTCTGCGAATAAGATATCACGCTTGACGCTACCCATAATGCAAATACGACAGCTCATAAAAAAATATTGATAAAATAATGTAAAACATAATTACTTCGACATATAAAATTTCCATTTACTTTCTGATGGCACGCAACAGTCAATAACAAAATGGTTGTTTTGTTGTAAAGCGGTATACAGTGTGGACTTTTTGGACGGGGCAGTAAGGAAAGGTGTAGCTACAGGACAAATAGTCTTAGGAGACTATCTAAAATTTTTACAGAAAATTTCACCCTTATACAAAGATTTAAAAAATCTAGATAGCAAGAAAATGGGCATTTTACACAAAAATTTCTTGTATGCGTATCGAATCGATCCCGTGTCCTATTAAACAACTTCTATCGGACCAACTAAGGATGGAGTACTAAAAGTCAGAAATCGCAAAAAAACTTTTCCCATAAATTTTGTAAGAAACCATCGCTGCGAAAACCTTGTGAACCTAAAATACCAAAAAATATGGATAGTCTAAGTCCTAAGACCTTTTTCCGGTAGTTACACTGGTTAAGCTCCTCTTAGTGCCCCTTCCAAAAACCTGAAACAAAACCGGTATATGAGCGGTTTTGTTTCCAGCTTGTCTGGTAGAGATCAGTCTTTAAGCGATAAAACCGCCAACCGTCACTTGTTATAGGTATGTTTGTTTCTATTGTAAATTGTTGCATTGCTGAATTGTACATCTTTGTTTACAAACTTTCCCCGCCCAATTCATCTGAAGTGAAGTTATGATTATTACACAAAATATCATCACGAGAACAGCCGAGCTATGCGTTATGAAAAGAAGATAGGCCCACGATGTAATTAATGTTTGTAATTAATTATGCGAGTTTAATTAGCGTTAGCCAGGTTAGTCGAAAGCAGAGAAAGTATTAGAAATAAGTTTGAAATCACTATTTGCAAAATATTTTCAAGACAAAAATAAATAATGCTGGACAATTCACACAGCATCATCTAGCCCCAAGCTAAGCAGAGTTTGTGTTATGGATAACTGATAGAATAAGAATATTTATTATTATATCTATACATACAAAGAAAATTACAATCAAATAATAGAAATAAATTAGAACTAGTATTTACAATTGAAACAATTGAGCTAACTGCAGACTAAAGTCATTTACTACGGGATATTTACCATGATTTGAGTTTTGAGCTTTCGTGACTGACTTTAGTATTAATAACCATGATGGATTTCAAAGTTTTAACTGCAGACTGTTACTAACAATCTATAGGCAGCTCAAATAATCCATATAAATAGCAGTCGGTACTGATATAATAAATACATTACATTACATAGATAGATTTTTTTATTATTCATAGAAAAACACAGAACACCCGGAAGAAATATCTGTAGATCGTACAAACATTTATCCCGAGGCGGGAATCGAACCCGCAATCTAAGTTTTCCCGTTTTGCGTTACAAGGTCGTGAACAGTTAATCTTTATCAAACTGATCTTCAATGCTATCATAGATCATTAAGATTACTCTCATTGCATTAGATTATTTCTTCTTTGAAATACTATCTCTGTGTTTTCTTTACGAGTCTAAGATGGTACTGAAAATAATAGAGGTTTGGAGGAAAAGATAAATGTGATTGATTATGCTGAGCCTAGGCCCATTTGCTACTGCAGAACACATTGGTTATATACCTACTTATTGCTACATATTGTTAACATCATTAGTTAATATTATATGTACATACCTACTGTAACTGTGTTCTTAATTATGTAATTTAATATTAAATATTTTATTTTTATGTAAATGTGTGTGGGGTGGCAAATAAATAGTATGTATATGTCTATCAGAGACTAACTCCTGCTTGCGGCTTCGCCCATGTGCATCTCGGAGTGTGCGTTACTGGGGCGGCAAGTTGACTCGGATCAAGATGAATTTATATAGAAAAATCAGAGCGCTATGTCCTGTAAATGTGCCCAAAAAATTAAATTTGTGCGTCCTATGGTTTCAGAGTAATTCGAGAAAATAAGATTCCGCTGCAGTAACGCCTGAAAACGTTACTGCAGCGGCATCATTTTTAAATATTAGCCTTAGCCAAATTTAAAGTAGCTTAAAAGATAGCTTAGATTTGTGCACCTCCTGGGCCGAGCAGCGGCATTTGTGCGCCCTGTGGTTTTTGAGATATTGCAAATGCCGCTGCAGTAACGTTTTGCAGATTTCCAGATATCAAGATAACAAGTATGGTTTTTGGTGAGGAAGTGCGGTATAATTTGAGCCAATTTTGTGCCCTAGTTGTTTTCTAAAATAAATGCATGGTGTATGAGATAGAAGAGTTTTTCTGAAAATCAAAAACAGCCGCTAGCTCATGAACTACATCAGGAAGGCGCTCTGTGATTGCATTGGCTGATGCCTATTAGGAATACGTATCTTCTGACCAAATTGTGAAACCCTACATCAAATAATAGATGAAATAAATCAATTTTATCACTGAAAATGGTGTACTTATTTCGAGCCTTACATAAGGAAGTTTTTAACAAGATACAACTTTAAATGATTTGCCAAAAATCAGAGCGCATATTCAAATAAACGCACACTGAATTTCAGCTTTCTGCACCCTATAATTACCACATAATAATTAAAAACAGCCCGAGGGGAACTTTTAGACAGTTATCCGACCAAATACGAAAGGCCATAAAAAAGCGGCCGCTCAGTACTTCAAGCGAACATCTTTAAATAGGTAGCTATGTCATGTTTAACATTAGGTACACTTGCATAGAGAAGTTTTCGTGTGGGATAGATAGAAGCATCTTTAACATTGGGCCTGGTCAACATTCATATCAGCCAATAACATGATAAAAGGAGCCGTAAGTACCTACAGCAACAATTAATTAGTTTTTTTTGCAAGTATATTGCGTTTTTTTTCTTGCGTACATTAGGTATACCTACAAATACTTTCGGTATCATAATACCTACCTAAAATAATGTTTCTCCTCAGTACCTACCTATCCCGACAGATCTATCCTAACAGATCTATCTCACTCACGTAATTTTGTGACTTTTTAACAAAAATTGATAAAGTTACAACCATTAAAACACTGTAGGTACATCTAGACACAGCAAGTAGTAGCCGGGCGTGTAAATGAAATGCTCCAGAAAATAAATACCATCCCGTTCGCTTGAGTGGTGCGCTGCACGATCGAGCGAGTCATCACGATTTTAAGAAGCGCGCCTCGCTCGCGTGCACATTGCGCGAGCGAGCGGGACACACGATTGGTAGGTAGTATTAGATACCTATTGCTATTTTGAACACTGTGAGGAACCATGTAGGTAGGTAGGTAGGTACATACTTACCTTTATGTACCTGCCTAATACTGTCATTCTCAAAATGTACTGCGTGGAGCCCCGGAGCTCCGCGACAATACTGGTAATAATTAAAAAATATATAGTTTTAGAAACTAAACAAGGTTGCAGAGAAAATTATACATTATACCTAGGTAGGTAGGTACGATATGTAACGATATACGACAGTCACTTATTAATTAATTATATAAATTTAAGGTACACATTGTCATTCAAACTGCGAGGCGCGTAGTGGTCCACAGATCAAACTTACTTCTCTACTACCTTTTAGTTTTCTGTGGAGCGGGATAGGCGCAGGTGAATGGTAGAATACCTAACTACTTGCTCCTGCTTATATGAAATAGTATGTAAGTACCTACTTAAGATTAAAATGTTACTAACCTATACCTAGGTATTAATTTCTTTGTTTTTTTTACCTAGGTTTTCACAACCACGCAGAATATTTTGTAAATCCTTTAAAATGTTTATAACAAGATTAGAATCATGACACTTTAACTTAATTTCATTATTTTATGTTTTAAATTATATTTGTATGACGTCATCTTCTTGACCTATATTTGTAACATAGTAGGGGGAGCGCAGCTGCCTATATTACAGACTTCTCAGTCTAGTTTAGGCAACTGAGGCTACATAATAGTTTGAACAAGAATTTTATTTTGTACTTAACTTATTTCATAATGTTGACAAATTTATTATGCTATGTTTTGAAATGATTCTTTTTGCAATAAATTTATTATTATTATTATTATTATTATTCATCATGCATGATTCATGCATCATCCAAGAAGAATATTATTAGACCTCGGCATACGGCACAGTGCACAATAAAATAGAATTGTGTTAGGTAGGTAAGTATGTGTTTCCCACACATGGCACTATTGATCGAGTCCCACACGATCTTGCCGAGTGTAGCTCGCTCGCTTGTGCGGCCCGCCTCGCGAGCGAGCGGGAGACACACGAAGAGGCGGGAGGCGCGTCTCAGACAAGTTGTCTTGCGACTCAGACAAGTTGTCTTGCGAGCCCTCGCGCCTCCCCTCATTCGTGTACCTACAGCACAATTAGGCAAACTATGCGAGACGCTCTCTTTTATGGAAGTGTGTAGATACAATTATGGCAGCACACGTGCTGAAGACCCACCACTAGAGGTGAGATGAAACATTCCAAAAATGCACGCCGCCCCCTCCACTAAACGTCATACAATCAGCGTGCATGTTTTACAATGATTTATCTCTCTACCTAAGCAGGTTACCTACCTACTAAATTTTTACACAAAAAACGTGGTCTTGACCTAGGAGTAGTAGTAGGTATTATGTGGTCTAGACCTAGATTGCTGTTTATTCTAGTACGAAACGAAATGAACCGTAAGTTAAAAAGACTAGGTATAGGTATATTTCGGTTCAGTTCGTAGGTAGGTACTACGAACATTTATACTTAAGCATTATTATTATTAGGTTAGGTCTTAAAAGGTTTTAAATAAAAACTTTGCTGGACCGAGCAGGAAGCCTGAATTCATAGGTACATAATATTTACTCTCAGACATGTCGAAGTTTAGCCTGATTAATAATAGTACAAATTGAAGAGATTGAAATTACCTTTATCACCTAACTATTAAATTAACTGAAATAGCTTTTCTGCACCACTGTACAAACATAAGAAAAGCTGGTAGATAAATTAAGAAGGTACGGTGAATGTTCCTAACGGCCGCTTTTTTATGGCCTTTCGTATTTGGTCGGTTAACTGTCTAAAAGTTCCCCTCGGGCTGTTTTTAATTATTATGTGGTAATTATAGGGTGCAGAAAGCTGAAATTCAGTGTGCGTTTATTTGAATATGCGCTCTGATTTTTGGCAAATCATTTAAAGTTGTATCTTGTTAAAAACTTCCTTACGTAAGGCTCGAAATAAGTACACCATTTTCAGTGATAAAATTGATTTATTTCATCTATTATTTGATGTAGGGTTTCACAATTTGGTCAGAAGATACGTATTCCTAATAGGCATCAGCCAATGCAATCACAGAGCGCCTTCCTGATGTAGTTCATGAGCTAGCGGCTGTTTTTGATTTTCAGAAAAACTCTTCTATCTCATACACCATGCATTTATTTTAGAAAACAACTAGGGCACAAAATTGGCTCAAATTATACCGCACTTCCTCACCAAAAACCATACTTGTTATCTTGATATCTGGAAATCTGCAAAACGTTACTGCAGCGGCATTTGCAATATCTCAAAAACCACAGGGCGCACAAATGCCGCTGCTCGGCCCAGGAGGTGCACAAATCTAAGCTATCTTTTAAGCTACTTTAAATTTGGCTAAGGCTAATATTTAAAAATGATGCCGCTGCAGTAACGTTTTCAGGCGTTACTGCAGCGGAATCTTATTTTCTCGAATTACTCTGAAACCATAGGACGCACAAATTTAATTTTTTGGGCACATTTACAGGACATAGCGCTCTGATTTTTCTATATAAATTCATCTTGATCCGAGTCAACTTGCCGCCCCAGTAACGCACACCATCTCGGACACTATACACTAGCCAAAGTCAAAATGGAATGTTAATATGTTTTATATAACAAAGCACTAAAAACTTACTTGCTCGGCGTAGAGTTTCAGGTATAATTGTAAGCAATATCCTGAAGAAAGGATCTCAAATCGACAAGTAATGTAAATTGGGTCTAAAAATACGCAGCAACAGAGCGAATTTTCGGTTAAGTATGGACTGTTTCTTTACAAACATTCCACCTCGAGTTAAGTTAGTGTATACACAGTCTATAACACTCATCATAACAACGTAATCTGTTGACGTAATCTATAGATCTCGGCACAGAGATCGACATTCGCGGTTTCAACTGTGTCTGTCCTGTCTGTGTCTTAATCGGGGGAGGAAACGTGATGGAATGGTGTCGGCGAGTGTGTGGATTGGTGGGCTCGCCGTCATGTATAGGTGAAAGAGTGGACGCGAGTCGTGCCGCGGTTGGTTTTCAATGTTCCCGTGGTTCGGCGAAAATGGCGAGAGCACCGGAGAGGTTTTGTGGGTATAATGTCCTTTTCAGGGCGTCGAATCGCCTCATAATTCTGATCTCCCAGACCAGGTCCCATTTGTAAACGAATTTCGTCACCGAATAAAAAAAAAGGCTGAAGTACTGGAGCTACCGCCTCTGCAAAACGGAAGCAGGCAGCATTTTTCAACTACCCTCAGCTGTTCTTCAGAAATAGGAATGTCCATATGCATACTCGGACGACACACAACTCTAACAGGGACCGCGACGCATTGAGGAACCGGTTCAAAACTTTACTATATCAGTATGAATACCAGTATGGCCTTACAATAATATCAGAGACCATTTAGATAATTCTCATTGGAAATCTATGTGAAAGATAACCGGAGCGGTATGTAGTCCAGTTCTTAGCAGACTCGTGGGGCTGCGTAATTGGTGCCAATTAGTCTGGTGGCAATAATGAGTGCTTTTACGTTCGTATTAACAGGCGGTATGTGGCGCAACTGGACTGACCCACAGGGTAGAGCAAGAGCCATGCTCTTTATTATTACGAAAGCAAACATTTTACTTTTGAAAATAAATCAGCATTGCTAGTCCGATAAATATCGCAGAGCATAGGTGTCGGCAGTCAACTCGATGCAGATTGGAAACCACGAACACTCCACTTCAGGTTTGCGATCACGGTGTGGTAAGAGTAGTTATCTATTGGCATTACGGCTCAAACGTTAGCAGTTGCAACGTTAGGGTGCGCGTTCACAGGCCGGCATCGGACAATCCGCACTGGGGTCTCATCAATGGTTTGCCATAAAAGATCCGCACCGCACGGAGCGGACTGTCGGCAATGCCGGCGAGGATTCTTGAATGCAACTTTTCCGTTTCGTGCGAATGACGTCATTCAGATTGCCTATCAGTTGACGCACTTGTCAGTGGATTATTCGATGCCCGCCTGTGAACTCGCACCCTAACATTTCAACTGCTAACGTTTGAGCCATAATGCAAATAGAGAGCAACTCTTACCATACCGTGATCGCGGCCCAGTTGGTTCTCTATGATTAGAGCAAACTGCCAGCACATGACCGACAATATTGGCAAAGTGTAAACAATCTCTTTCTTCAGGATAAACCAGTCACTTGAATCCTTTAGTTTTATCATTGTCGAATCTGCCTCCTTGGTAGATCCAGTGTGCTGGTCAAAGAGCTCCATGCGGATTGAAACCTTCCCTTTCTACGGGCTTAATTTACTACTTTCTTTGCCGTAAAAAAACTGCTACTGGCTACCACACTATAGAACTTCCACGTCGTTCCCGTTAAAAATGCATCTGCTAGTTGCGTGTTAACAATAAGCTTATTGTTATGCTTTTTAAGCTCAATATATCAATTCCTCAAATCATAGGAATGTTTATGGAGCTTACACCATCAACGAATGCAATTACGTAATTCTTCTTGCATGAAACAATTGAAGCAGCCTCTATTAACCTGTTTGTTTTGAATACATTAAAAACCGACTTTAATTTCCAGAAATAGAAATACAGAAACGGGACCAATACTAGTCCCTCAGTAATATTTTTTTAAGGAACCACTATACAACAGCGAAAGAATTTTACAAAACTCCCCATCACAAAGAAATCGACGAACAAACATAATAAAAAACATACAATCAGCTGAACATAGAACCTCCACCTTTTTTCGAAATCGGTTAAAAAGCACCTATAGGAAGAGGTAATTCACCATACCATAAATGTGCATTACCAATAAATCTAGGGACTCTAATACCATCAATAATCGGGACACCAATACCTATCGATTGGACCCCCATGTTGACATCGTCGGTTCGGCGGCCATCGCCTACCAAATCGTCACCTAAACCAATAGACGGTCGCGATGGTAACGTGATGCTAATTTGATACAACGCTATTGGTTGATTGGCCGTGGCGGTAGCTGCTTAAACATCGACTCCTTCGACCCAGTCCGTGGACGTCGTAAGAGTAGACCAAGGGAACCTACCCGAAGAAGGACAGTAGCTTTCTTCAGCGTATTTTTAAGACCTACGATCAAAAAATCCGCCTTCCAGGCGTGGTGTTAAAAAAATAAAAACCCCCAGTTCGTTTGGAAGAGTTATGTTCTGCAGTGGACTTACAATGTGTGCCGATGAGGTATTGTTTCATTTGACATCAAATTAAACCTAAACAACATAGAAGCGTACAATCTATTACAATCAAAAGAATAACAGATTATAAAAAGTCCTTCATAGTGTCAACAGGAGCAGACTAGACCTTTGCGGTTTGTCTGTGGTTTCAACTCAAGAAATACTTGAATGTTACATATTATTCAAGGTTATGAATGGGTTATAAGAATAAAAACATCTCGATTCAGTGTCCATTGTAGTTGGCTCTAGGAAAAGCCTTCAATGGAGGTTACCAATTCAAGGAATCGTGTATTATTCTGATAAAGGTTCTTGAGTCTTGAGTCTTCCGCACTCACCCCAAAGATGTCCCTCATAAAGGGATGAAACGTTGCTGTTCTTCCAAAACAAATAAGGTTCGTAGTTAAACCGCTTACATCCGAGTTCTTGAGTATTTGAGTTTTATTAAAAAATCTTTGTGTCCTTTTAAAAATACTCAGAACTACGCTATTCGCTACCTAAAGAGGCAACGATAAATTACGTTTGGGTTCGCGTGTCATCCCACAGGGCATTCTTTTTGTAGGTACATTTTAGGGCTTTCACTGGAGCTTGAGCTCTGGGTAGCGAATATCGTCTTGGTCTGAACAGGCCATTGTGCAAAACACTAAGAAACGTCAAATACTTTGATCGTCATTAAAATCACCAACAGCCGGATTTAAACCACTGCTGGGTAAAGATGCGCGACTGCGAATGGTCTGGCTAGTCGAATGATCTACAACTACTAATTTACTCATTCGATTTGAATATTAGTAATATACTATCTTCAAAGTCGAATGACAACTACTAATTAGTAATTACTATTGCCTCTACGAATTGATCGAGGCGTCGAATAACGAATTGAGTTCGACTGCTCGACTCGGGCAGTCGCCATTACAAATCAAATTAGTTACTAATTTGGTTAGTAATGGCGAGTCGGGCAGTCGACGCAAAATCAATTCTTTATTCGACGCCACTCGCCATTACTAACCAAATTAGTAACTAATTTGCCCTAGTCATTCGAATGGTTCGAATGATTTGTGAAGTCGAATCATTCGAATGAAATCATTCACAGTCGCGCATCTTTACTGCTGGGAATCCTCCCAAAGTTTGTGCTATCCCCTACGGTTCTGCGTATTCCACACCCATGGAAGATTCAGTTACTTTTAAACCTAAATAATAATTAATCCAACTAATTTTATAATTTGGAAAGTTTGGATGGTTATCACATCCCCACGCCAAAGGAACCGAACAGATCCGGCAATTTTTTTTTTGTTCTTCAACTGGATTACTAGATTTTTATCCAAAACGCGTGCGAAACTTCGGACAGGAGTTAGCAAAGGAAATAAAGTGGTATACAGGGTGTCCCATGCAACCTGTACCAGCGAAATTCTGTGGTCAGTGGATACTAATACCTATCGAAAGGACCCCCATGTTGACATGGTTGCATATGCTGGATACTGAATGTTCTAGTACAAAGGTTTACTGTACTTTAAAGATTAAAATTCTCAGTTCAACGCTTTTCTTGCAACAACCTAGAATATGCGTTAGCAAATCTTAAGCAACCTTTAATACTGATTGTAGGGAGATAACCTCAAAATCCATTCATACATCAAAAACAATGATGGATGTATGAACATAATATAAAAGCAATTTTAGGGCGATTATTGTTTCCATTAAATTAATGTGCTCACCGTTTTTAAGAAGTTTTTTCAGATTAAATTGAAAAGAAAAAAGGTTTATTTCGAAACAAGTACAAAAAAAGTATAAAACAAACAAAAAAGAAACCGTAGAA
This sequence comes from Eupithecia subumbrata, assembly GCA_949316285.1. Classification (NCBI taxonomy): domain Eukaryota; kingdom Metazoa; phylum Arthropoda; class Insecta; order Lepidoptera; family Geometridae; genus Eupithecia; species Eupithecia subumbrata. The sequence continues at coordinate 24,780,368 of OX438646.1, read as the reverse complement.
TGGAGGTAGGTACGTAGATACAAAAATGTAGTTAAAATTAGATGACTCCGACCCTGCGCCAAAATAAGAGTTATAGGTAAATAACTGAGCCCCTCAAAATAGTTTAAACAAACACAAAAGCTCACATTAATAGATTTTATATTCTGGTTCTGGTTTGGTAATATGATAACAATTTTAACGAGTTTCTTTGAGCATAAAACAACTTGTTTTTACTGCCATAATAATGCGTTCAATTACACGCATATATTACAGGAGATTAATATTCCGTAATCTGTAATTTTACGTTTCTGTAACAAGATTATGTAGGTTAATTAATCTAACTACATCGAGTCGGATTTAATTATTTTGATAGGATCATTGTACTGAATATAAACTTGTTCTAACTACATCAAATAAAGATTAAAATCACCTGTGTGAAGTAATACGTCAATTTCTTATATATCTCGCAAACGCAAAGCAATTTGCATCTTTAACCACTGAAACATAAAAAAGAAGGAAAAAAATTATTCTAGAAAAAATGCAGCTAAATTGAACCTACTAGCAGAGACTGTATACCTGTAGAAAAAACTTGTTTCATGGCTGGGATACAAACCTACCCCTGCATTGAAAGTTATCGGAACAGCTATTGCCGTTTGTTGCCGGCTTAGAATATGCACCACCTCAGAGAACTCTTCCTAGAGGGGTCTAAAGGATATCTACCGGGAAGTGGTACAGATCCACCACCGTACTGCGATCTCCACAACCCATGAGAGTTGGGGATCGTAGCTAGGCATGAGCCCAGCGTGGGGATTATGCCATTACCCCCTAATGATAAGGGCTAATGGGGCGCTCATAGGGGAGGCCTATGTCTAGCAATGGCCTGAAAAAAGCTATGTATGTATGGCAACAAACATGTTCTTATCATGTCAAAAAATTATGTCACAAAATTACGTCTTTTTAATAAGATGAATTAATAAAATACCAAACTAGATGTAGTAACATGTAAAGATCCTATGACAACGTTCCGTGTAAAAAGTCAAAATGCATTCACCATACTTTCAACGCCTGTCATTTCGTCGCATGTCACGACAATGACAAACTTCCCTTTCACGGTAAGCATCCGCAGTATTTTTTTGCAGAAACATCCTCCTTATAATAATAGTGCGAAAGTCGAAAGTTGATTAAAAAGCTGTGACGCATTCAATTCTACCTACTTTGTTAGCACGATATTTACGTTAATTATGATAATGATTGATGATTGTACTGACGTGACGTGCACTGGGCCTATTAAACAGTAATGGGGTTTTAATGCAAAACTGACCTTGATACTGCAGTATTTAAGATTCAATATGGCTGTTGGGAATTTCATCGAAATGGAATAGATTAGATAGAAGGTACAGGATTCTTTATCTTATTTCTTAGTAAAGAAAACGTAAATAATGCGCTCATTATGAGATTATGACGCTGTTTTTACGTTTGTTATGCGATGGTTACACGCGTATCAGGGGGCCTACTCGGAAAAAGAAAATTGAAGTTTCGCTTTCGTTGTCGTGCCAAACCAATACTTATGTCGCTTGCATAAGATTAGCTTTTGCACGAAAACGAATCAGAAACTTCGATTTTATGAGTACGGGCCCAGGTATTGATATGGTGTTTTTATGGCGTGAAGTTTTATTTTTCTTAGGATTATTTATATTTTTTTTTTCATTGCAGTCAACAGTTATTTTCAACAATTTGCCTAGCGTGAATACATAGATAAAGATATGCGTCGTTCCTTTAAAAAAATATATTTTAGGATACTTTTTTACTTTTAAGTAACAAAATGAATATAACTTTTCGATTTAGAGGCGTTTATGTAAGAACTATGACGGGTTTAAACTTTATTAAACCTCGCACTCTGTTTTGAATAGTGAACTAAAGTGAATCTCATCATCAATAGCCATCGAGCATATACCCAATAGAGAGGAAATGTCATATAATTTGTTTAAACAACAATTTCGTCAAATCACTGCGGCGACCGCTGCGCTCCGATTGGCCGACTCAAGATCAAGCATCATACTCGAGTTGGGCAAAGTCATCGAGTTACAAATATTTTTATCGATATCGATATTCAATGTTAAACAAAACTATGAGCGTCGCAAAAATCGCCAATACGATACTGAATTTATGATTTTTTTAAAAGCAAACAAATCAAATACGTAACTATGTTCTAGAGTGCCATTGTTAGGTATATTAGATTGGAATTATATTACAAATTTCTGTATTGTCTCTATGCGAAAATTGAATTATATTGGGTGGTTTTTTGAGAAGGGCGGTGATGGCCAAGTCCGAAACCACGAAAGTTAGAGAAAAGTCGTGAAAGGAGTCATGCCCTCGATTTATAAGAAAACAATAACTGCATATTTAGTTTTTTTATCTTTTACTTTTGAAGGAAGTCGACACGAATGATTTTTCAAAAAATGGACACCTGTATTATTTCACCAATGAATATTGTTGCTGATAAGTATATATAAGTGACAAAACAGTGATTTAACTTTGCACTCATTTACTTACTTAACTAACTTTACTTCAAATGTACGGACATTTTGTACATTTGAAGTAAAGTTAGTTAAGTAAGTAAATGAGTGCAAAGTTAAATCACTGATCACCTTTCAAAAGTTTATTGAAGTAATTACACGTATAAACACATACAAAGTAAACGTTCCTTCAGAGGTTTATATCGCGGCGCGGTTAGTGACGCACTAGTTATCACGGGCGTAAATATGCCGATTCAGTTAAATTAGATACTCATGTACCTAGTACGTCTTCGTACACTGATAGTTTCGGAATTCGAACGACCATATTTCCTCTCTACATCTCTCATTTTCAGCGCCGCTACTCGCTGTGGCTTGTAGCGGCACAATGCTGAGACAGGGACCTTTTTGGCCCCTTTTATTGATTTTTTTATTTTATTCTTCTTAATATTGTATTTTAATTAGGGTCAAATAAATGGATTTTCTTTCTTTCTTTCTTTCTCTCTATTGGGTATGTGCTCGATGTCAACAGCTGAGCCGAAGGTCTCTCGTAGTCTGGCCTCGCCCCTGACGTCTGTTTTGGCTGTCAGCTGCATAACTCAAAGTAGTTTTACGCACTCTGCTTACCATGCCCATAGACAATGTATGTGAACTAACCTGAATCTCGTCGTCGACAGCCGAGTCGAAGGTCTCCCGTAGTCTGGCCTCGCCCCTGACGTCTGTTTTGGCTGTCAGCTGCATAACTCAAAGTAGTTTTACGCACGCACTCTGCTTACAATACCCATAGACACTGTATGTGAACTAACCTGAATCTCGTCGTCGACAGCCGAGTCGAAGGTCTCTCGCAGTCTGGCCTCGCCCCTGACGTCTGTTGGCTGTCAGCTGCATAACTCAAAGTAGTTTTACCCACGCACTCTGCTTACAATACCCATAGACACTGTATGTGAACTAACCTGAATCTCGTCGTCGACAGCCGAGTCGAAGGTCTCTCGCAGTCTGGCCTCACCCCTGACGTCTGCTTTGGCTGTCAGCTGCTTCTCCCGAAGAGACGTTCGCCGCACCGACCGCACTCTGCTAACAATGTGTTATGTTAGTAAACATTATTTATTGAGCAACCATAGGAAAACAATTGTACACATGGTGCATGGTACACAAGCAATGGTGAACACTTGGAAGGAGAGTGTGTATCAGAAAATGTTTTCTAATGAATTTTGTCTCCTGTGTCAGGCTCAATTCACACCAGAATGGCAGCGACCGGCAACGGCGCGGCGAGCACTTTCAGTGTGGACAAACTGGTATCAAATAATTTTAAACTTTATCTACGTACATATAAGTTCAATACTTTAACACTTTCATAGCCACTGACGCACATCCACCTACAGGAGCTGCGGGGCGCCCTTGCCTACCTATACCACCTATACCACCTATACCACCGCACCGCAGTGGCATGGCAGTGAAAGTATTAAACCAGTGCTTAAAAAGTACTAGAATGTAGCACGGCCGGTCAGGCTTATAGTAGACTTATATCCGCCATTTAGTTACTATTGAGCCTTGTATTTTCAGCTATATTTCTTTGACGGTATGAGTCATTCTCACCTGCTAGTGCTAGCCGTGGAAGAGGATCTCCGAGCCGTTCTAAGTTACTGGCCGGCGGATAAGGCGGCCCTTCTCCTATGCTTCACTTGTTCGGTTGCTAATCGACTTATGTCCGCCATTTAGTTACTATTGAGGGTTGTATTTTAAGCTTTATTGCTATGACAGTATGGGTCATTCTCACCTGCTAGTGCTGGCCGTGGAAGAGGATCTCCGAGCTGTTCTAAGTCGCTCGCCGGCGGACAGGGCGGCCCTTCTCCTATGCTCTTCTTGTTCAGCTGCTAGGCGACTTATACGCACTCGCATCTCGCCTTCTTCGCATATATCTAGAGACAGAAAACAAACTCCGTAAAATCTTTCGTCTTCGTTTCGGTTTCTTAAATACCAGGTTTTCAGAGGATTTAATCTTTTCCTACAGGTAGAATATATAGCTAAGCGCGCCAACCAACGGCCAAATTAACATTTAATTTTGATACTAGTTTCTGCCCGCAGGTTCGCACGCGTTGTTTCTATGGATATGTTTAAAGGTTACGTCTTCCCATCGGAACTGATTTATGGGATAAAAAGTAGCCTAAGTGGTATTCCATGTACATCTATGTAGCATGATCCGTTCCGTAGTTTTGGCGGGGAAGTAGCAAACATACAATCTTCCATCAATCAATCCATCCATCCAAACTTTCGTATTTATAATATTAGTGTGATGTAAATTTTCCCATATGAATGTAAGTTTGGCCGACCGGTGCAGTTTGCAAATGGATAGACTCGCACAATAATCTAAGATTTTATATAAATCCCTAAAGTATTTTGGATTACCAAACAAGGTTTTATCTATTTCATGGAAAACCCTCAATTACCTTACAATTGAAAACTTTATTCACAAAGAAAATTACAATCAAATAATAGAAATAAATTAGAACTAGTATTTACAATTGAAACAATTGAGCTAACTGCAGATTTGTTGCAAACAATCTACAGGTAGCTCAACTGATCCATATCAATACCAGTCGGAAGCGTCCCCAAGACAACAATTTTCTAAATGTGACATATTTTCGCTATCTAAGAATAAGTTTAGAAACAATTATATTGTACATAACATTTCTATTAGTGGCATCTTGATTGGTTTATACGTATATATACTGTTAACTTTAAGAAAATTGTATACTGTTTGTGCCTTAAAAACGAAAAATAAAAATAAATAAAGACGCTGGCTGCATTGCCCCGCTGTGCAATGCTGATGCGCTGCGCCAGATACTCACCAGCTCTTCGTCACGCGGCGCTTCGACCAGACGCCCAGATATTTTTTTTAAAACCCGATGAGCTTCGGTACCCAACGGACCTAGGGTCTCGACTTCAAGGGGAGTAAATGTGTAGGCTCTGTGGAGACCTGCATATTTGCGCCTCTTGAGATCCTCGGCCAAATCTGCCGCCGTCTTACAACTTGTTATTAGGATTGTGTGTCCTATAACTGGACAAGGCCACCCCTGATCAGGCAAACAATTCCTCAAGATATAAAATCTTACCTGCAGGTGTTTCATCGTGCTTATTCCGAACATTGAGATCAGCCCCATATTGTACCAACAACTCTAATACCTCCAACTGAAACAAAATTCATGTTTGTTAAAGCGCCTAATAAAATACAATAGCAACTAACGAGTTGTAACTAACGAGCATACTATATGGTAGACCACACAACTGGCGGATCGCTGTAGAACCATGTCACAGTAACAAATGCCAAAAGTGGCGTATGTTACTGTGTTTGGCGTTTGTTTTCTTATTGTGACAAGGTTCTACATAGATCCGCCAGTTTTGTGGTCTACCTATAACGCATACTTACTAAGTTTTATTTATGTTTTGATAATGGAGAAATTAGTGTCAATTCAGATGTCGCCAAAACTTAACGAATTTGACAGCATTAAAAATCATTCTATCCCTTTTTAATTTGATCGTTATGAAAAGGACGGGAACATTTTCATTCATTGACGACCTCTGTGGCGCGGCGGGCGAAGGTCAGCCTTCGACGCAGGAGGTTGTGGGTTTGATTCCCGAATTGTTACAAATGTTTGTACGATCTGCAGATGTTTGTACGGCTGCCACATAATATGGTGGTCGACGATATCTGTGGACGCGCGGTGCTCGAGCAAATATCCCACTATCATGTCAAAAGCAACCTTACTGCTACAGCTCGAGCAAATATCCCACTATCATGTCAAAAGCAACCTTACTGCTACAGTATAAGGTCAGTATTAACTCACACGACCCCAGCGAACATCAACGTGGACCAGCTCACACATATCGTGGTCGACGACTTCTGTGGACGCGCGGTGCTCCAGCAAGTAACCCGCTATCATGTCAAAAGCAACCTTACTGCTACAGTATAAGGTCAGTATTAACTCACACGACCCCAGCGAACATCAACGTGGACCAGCTGACACATATCGTGGTCGACGACTTCTGTGGACGCGCGGTGCTCCAGCAAGTAACCCGCTATCATGTCAAAAGCAACCTTACTGCTACAGTAAGGTCAGTATTAATTCACATGGCCCCAGCAAGCCGCAGCGTGAACTGACTGCCACATATCGTGGTCGACGACGTCTGTGGACGCGCGGTGCTCCAGCAAATATCCCACTATCATGTCAAAAGCAACCTTACTGCTACAGTAGAAGGTCAGTATTGACTCACATGGCCCCAGCAAGCAGCAGCGTGGACCGGCTGCCACATATCGTGGTCCACAACGTCTGTGGACGCGCGGTGCTCCAGCAAGTATTCCACTACTTTGATGTAGCCGTTCGCTGACGCTATGTGCAACTGGAATTAAAGAAACATAATTATATAATTATTTACAAAATTATGAGTCGGACCTAGCCAACGAGTGCGATTCCTGGCAGAGGAGGGAGAGTTTGAGGGAGACATTTGCCCAGCAGTGGGATACCATAGAAGATAAAGAAAATAATTTTGTTTTAAATTCTGTAGTATTAAAAAGGCTATCTTCAACAGAATACAAACATTAAAAGTGGGGCAAATAATAGATATGTACAACAAAAGCGAGCGCCCTACAAGGTTATCTCTGGAGTTTTGCACGCTCATGGATTTAGATAAAGCAAGACAAGATCTCTCAGCTTATCAAAATCTATGCCTTTTTCAAATTGCGACCAAGATTAGGGTCATCTTCGATATATCGTCCAAATGCATGCCCGCTTGGATCATATCCGCGATATCCCGTAATATGGTCATTACGGTAGCTGCCCGTGTTTCGTCTATCAGGTTGGTACTAACTATAAGTAAACTCACCAACGTCGCCCCCTGGCTGTCTCTCTGCTCATCCAAATCCATGCCTGCTTGGACCATATCCGCGATATCCCGTAACATGGTCATTTCGGTAGCTGCCCGTGTTTCGTCTATCAATCGCTGCGTCACACCCCTGGCCGCCATTTCGCTTTCGATCGCGTCCAACGTTCGCTCCTCTTCGCATATATCGTAGGGCATGTTTCCGTCTCCGTTGACTGCTAGCAAGTTGGCACCTGGAAGGTCAAAATGATAGCATTTACTCAGAGCAAAAATAATGCGAGCATTTTAGGAGACTGATGATGACAGGTGGTATTGAAGGTGACGGTTGGTCGAAATAAATTTGCATCTACACTTATATTATAATTACAACACAACCATGTCCCAAGACGCAGTTTTCAGTCTACTCCCCCGTGTTCCGGCGGCTGGGCACTGAATGCAATAAAGAGAAAAAATTTGTATTTTTGTTACGAATAAACTCAAAAACTACTGGACCGATTTCAAAAATTTCACCATTAGTATGCTACATTATCCCAGAGTAATTTATGCTATATTTATGTGTAAAAAAAAAATATCTAGCCGTTCGAAGCTGGGACGGGCCGCTAGTAATGAAATAAATCTTGATAGGCATAAATATTTTCAGCATCCTATTTGTTGACGTTAAGAAGTGTTCAGTTATAGTTCCGAATCTATTAAGACAGATCAAATAAACACTCTTTGAGATCGTTAAGAAGCCAGAGTAAATAATCAGTGTTTTCTGTGAATATTCTCTTTGAAGCATTCAACCAAATAAACGCCCCGTTAAAAGTTTCAAACGGTATAAAAATACTAATTTCAACAGTCAACCCCTCTTTTGACAAGTTTTTCATTGTTTAAAACTTATGAACCTCATAGAGACTGCATCAAAAACGTTGTAATAACACAATATTAAAAGCTACGTAAATTTCTGAATCAATATCCGAACCAGGTTAAGGTTGGCCCACGCGGCAGCGGCATGCAAAGGCGTCCGCTTCTCATTGTCTTCAGTTTTGACATTCGCTCCGTTGTCGAGTAGCAGCCTTATCATCGCAATATTGTTGTCGATACAGCATTGATGCAGCAATGCAAGGCCTTAAAGTCTGCGTACCTCTCTGTATCAATACCCGGACCAGGTTGAGGTATCCACACGTGGCAGCGGCATGCAAAGGCGTCCGCTTCTCACTGTCTTCAGAGTAGACATTCGCTCCGTTGTCGAGTAGAAGCCTCATTATCGCTTCGTTGTTGTCGATGCAGCATTGGTGCTGTGAGGTCCTAGAAGCTACGTACCTTTCTGTACCAATATCCAGACAAGGTTGCGGTTGCCACTCGTGGCAGCGGCATGCAAAGGCGTCCACGTATCACTTTCCTCGGCAATGACATGCACTCTGTTGTCGAGTAGCACCCTCATTATCGCTTATTGTCGATAAAGCATTGGTGCTGTGAGACCCTAAAGGCTACATACCTCTCTGTATCAATATCCGGACTAGGTTGAGGTTGCCACACGTAGCAGCGGCATGCAAAGGCGTCCACTTCTCACTATCTTCAGCGTTGACATTCGCTCCGTTGTCGAGTAACAGCCTCATCATAGCTTCATTGTTGTCGATACAGCATTGGTGTAGAGCTGTGAGGCCATCTTCGTTTGTCGCGTCCGGGGTCACTCCTCTTGCCAGGAGTCGCCGCACTGGAATTGGAAATAAGAGTTTATGTACTTACGGCATTAGTTACATGAAAATAGGTGTTTATATTGCTTGGCTGCTTACATTGCACGTCGTAGCAACAAAAAATACAGGTGCGTGCAAGGTTTACCAATATCATCATCAGTCCATAATAGTCCACAGCTGGACATAGACCTCCCCTAATGAGCGCCATAACGCCCTGACTTCAGTTTGCCGTTGGTTTACCTATCTATGGTCTCAAGAAACTAAAGATCATTCTGATTATCTTATGTTTTCTTCTGAAAACAGTTGCATGGTTAGGTCTATTGCAGGGTTGTGAGATTATCTGTAGACTAGCTTCCGCCCACGGCTATACACGCACTTTTCTGGGATGAAAAATAGCATAAGTTCTTCTCGGTGATATTATCTACCTTCCTGCCCAATTTCATTGAGATCCGTTATGCCGTTTCGTTGTGAAAAGTTAACAGACAGAGAGACATAATTACTTTGAATTTATAATATTAATAATAAATAATTTATTCAAAAATTTCTCAAGACTAATGCTTAGTGAGAATAATAATAACTTAAATTCTATAGATTACGTGTGCCTGAAGTGAACTAGGTAAAACCTGTATCTCAGGCAAAATTACTTATAACGAATACATAGGTATAAATAATTTCATAAATAAAGTAAAACAAAGCGTCATATTGAGTAGGTACTAGCTTCTGCCCGTGGCCTCGCTCGCAGTTTTCCGGGATTCAATGTGGTAGCGTATGTCCGTCCCCGGAATAAATAAATAATGCTGGACAATCCACACAGCACCATCTAGCCTCAAAGTAAGCTACTCAAAGCTTGTGTTATGGGTACTCGATAACTGATATATTTGATACATTATACAGGGTGTAACAAAAATAAGTAACCAAACTTTCAGGTGGGGTGTAGAATCGAACACTGAATAACACTGAATTCAGGAAAAATATTGAAAAAAAATCCCGCCCTTTAGTTTTCGAAAAATTTAATAAATAGGTACGAAATTTTCACAACATTAGGCAATAGACTATAATACATGTGTCTATTTGGAATAAAAAAAAATGGCCTAAGTATTCATCTCTTTTATAAGCCTAACACCTAAACGGTGCCGCGACATCATTGCAGCGGAAGCGAACAGGCTGCACGGCGTGCTTAGATATGGAGCCTACGTACAACAAATACATTCCAATTTTCCTCTAGGAATTAAAAAATAAATAAATTATTTTAAGTCTTTACACACGTTCTATCGCGAAAATGCATAGTTAGTAGGTACATTCATTAAGCATGCACCTTCCTAGTAAAAGATATTCACTACTAGCTTTTATTTTTTCATATCCAGTTTTTTTGGTTTTTTGTGCGTAAAAATGGCTCGTATGCGTTATTCAGATATTGAGTACCACTAGATGAAAATTGAAATGGGAAAATTGGAATGCATTGGCTAGCTTCCTACATAACTACAACACGTGCAGCCCGCCACCGCGCGCGCTGCTGCGATATCGCGTGTCCGGTCGTGGGTGCCCCCCGTAAAAAGATGTTTATCTGCTAAAAAGGTGTACACAAGGTACGTAGACCTTTTAATCATATTTTAATGTCAAATAAACACGTGCATTAGTCGTTTGCGTAATGTAGTGAAAATTCCGTATATATTTTATTTTTCGAAAACTAAAGGGCGGGATTTTTTAAAATATTTTTCCTGAATTCAGTGTTCGATTCTACACCCCACCTGAAAGTTTGGTTACTTATTTTTGTTACACCCTGTATATTATGTACATAGATAGTTTTTTTTTATTATACATAGACAACACCCAGACGAACAACGGAACAAATTTCTGCAGATCGTACACAAATTTGTTCCTAGGCGGGAATCGAACCCGCAACCTCAACCATCCATGGAATACTATCTACCTCCTTGCTAAACCTCATTGTTCTGAGTAATTTTCGATATTATAATATTAGTATACCTATGAATTATATTTTTTAGGCCCAAAATTGTTTTTTTGAGGCCCAAAATAGATTTTATTGTTATCTAGTACCTAATTACAATCAAATAATAGAAGCAAATAAGAACAAGTATTTACGATTGAAACAATTGAGCTAACAGCAGGCTGGTGTAAGCAATCTACAGGTAGCTCAACTGATTGTATTTTACCTTCATCAATATCGTTTCTGGCCGCAGCTTCGAGCAACATAACGCTATCGTTGAAGAATATATTCCGTTTGTTGCTCTTCTCCCGTTTCGCTCGCGATCGCGCCCATTCTTTCTCTCGTTGCTGCCATAGTTTCAGCTGTTGCATCCGCCGTCTGTAAAAAATAAAAAAAAGTTTAAATTTTCTCATAAATTCACATAAAGATGATTATTAGGCGTTAGAGACGCGAGATAGAGCGTCCAACCATGTTCGGAAAGAAACGGGTGACGCAAAAGCAGTGTGTAGATATCTTAATATCTTTACAAAATCAGGCACGCACGAATTAAAAGTTATTTATTATTATTATTAACTCATTTATTTCAGATTCGGTAATACAATCCATAGACACAACACAACTTAAAAAAATTCACAATAAAATCAAATTACATTAAATTTTAGCTTAAATAATAATAGTATAATAATAATAATAATATTAAATAATAGTAGTTATGCTTAGTAACTACTATGAAACTTGGCACCTATGTATAATGATCTCAGCTCTTTTATCAGTGAAGCCACTATATGAACGAACTGGACAAGTTTTTACATTTATGTTTTTGATTGGAATATTTTTGGTATACCTAAAGGCCAAAGACCAATTCAGCTGGCGGGAAAAAAACAGCGGTTGTTGACAGCTGATGATGATTATGTTGAACGGCCTAAGAGGAACATCTTGCTTATTGTGCAAGACGTTCCTCTTAGGCCGTTCAACATCATCAATAAGTTCAACAAGTTGATAATTCAGAGATGCAAATTATCCACAACCATCCACTTTATAATTTAATTACGAAGGAACTTCTGCCTGATCCCAGTGTTGCCACCTTACCCATTTTCTATCTGAATTCGTCTACTATAGCTTTTTTTGGGTGGCCGCTAGCACCTTTTCAGGAAAGGTGGCAGCGCTGCCTGACCCTATAAAGCCAAAGATCAGCTCTACCATCATCATTGCATCATCTCCACACTCGTCACGTGAAAACTTTAATCCCATCACAAAGTATCGATTAAGTATTAAAACTAGCTTATAATAGTGAAGACACCTAACGTCACAAAAACACTGACCTTGCCAATTCTTCGCGTAAAGCATCTAGGTCGTCTTTCGCACTCATTGACAACAGCTCGCAAACCAGTATCACAACACGACACGATATTTAAGAATTTATCTCACACACGTCATTAAAGTCCGATCTTCCTATTGAGACTGTTACCGCCGAGTTTGTATTGGTATTGTGCTATAGTTGTTTGATTGAAAGCACGTGAGGCTTCACAAGACTTCACAGATCGTAGGCTAAGGGAACAATATGCAAACCACACTTCTAAGTGGTATGACACGTTCTGATTGAGTTGTTTGCGGCTGTAGGTTTTATGTTACGCTATTATTTAGCGGAATATAGCACTGACATCAGTTATTAAAGTTCATGGTGTGGTTTGTGCTAGTGCTATAAAATTATTGCCAGTTTTATCGTCTTCAAGTCCATGTTTTTACTATCAACGATGGATCAAAGAAGTTCCGATGTGAATCGGCTCTAGGTTAGTAATTTAGACTTTACGCGATTGTAATAAGGTAAATATATGAGCCTCAAAGCTCAGGTATCTATTATATCATAGAATTGGCCGACGACAACGCTATGATAACAAGTGAAGTTGTTTGAACAGCGATTGCAATACAAGACTAAATTAAAATATACTTAATAAGACACACACTGCAGGACGCATGCCTCCCCTAAGCGCTTTATTGGTTTTTATCTAATGGGGACTACTGCCCATAATACCCACGCTGGGCATGCGGATTGAGGATTGCAGTTCGGTGGTAGAATTGTTCTGCAGAGGCCTCTGTGGATATCCCTTAGTCGCCTCTTACGTCACCCGCGCGGGAAGAGTTGGGGCGGTGTTAATTCTAAGCCGGCACCACACGGCAAACCCAACAAACAAAGAATTCAGAATCAAGCAATGCGACACCTCTCGTCAAACGAACAATGATTCAAACAAATTAAATAAAAATCAATAGTTTTTGAAGGATAGGATTGGATAAACTTCAGTGTTTTCCCTGTAGGTGGAGCTAACGGCGCTAGAGTCCGTAGAAAGTCACTTGACCTCGTGGTGTAGTTGTTTAGCACATTCCCGTACTGGGGGAAAGATGCGAAGCGGGTTCAAGTCCCGTCAAGTCGATCATTTTTGGGATATTATTTGATTTCTTAGAAATTACCCACAGTGTGAGGGGTCACGTACTATAATAACAAAAACCTCACAACAAACAAAGCCCAAATTACAGTCACAAAACGGCAACCAACTCTGCACGAGTTGGTAGAGTTCACACCAACGCGGGCTTTCCGGCAGAGCCGTTTTCTGACATCACCGAAGACAACAGACGTTTATTTTATGAAAGAAAATTAATGAGTCGAACTTTGACAATAACTGTTATGGCTATAGCTAGTCAATAGTGAATTTATTTAATTCTATAGGTGTACAGAGGTGTTTATTTGTACAAACACCGTTGCACTTCAGTGCATTCATAAACGAGTGACAATCAAAGTAGGTATGTAGGCAAGATAAGATCCATGTGAGATCATGATTTTACGTCATACTTTGGTACTAATAATATCTTGAATTAAACCTGTATGTATGTGTTGTTAAAAGAATTTAAAAAAGTTTAAAATAAACCTTGAACCTTGACATAACCGCTTTAGGATTGATTTTTGGTCGTTACAACTCTGATTCTTGCACTGGTATTTTTGAGTCACTATGCCAACGGTTTCAATAAGTCAATGAGTCTGCCAGTAACGCACACTACACAAAAGTTTTATATTTTTAACCGACTTCGGAAAAAGGAGGATGCTCTATGTTCTCTATGGCTGCACGTATGTTTTTAAGAATTCTTTCGCTATTGTAAGGAAAGACTTCGAGGTGGTCCCACACCTCGGAGTCTTTCCTTACAATAGCGAAGACATCATGCATGTCGCATTTAATGAATAACATTCAAAGATATACCAGTAATTAGATTGTTTCGAAATTACAAAAAAAATACTTTATACTGTGTTTAACTTTCGCATGACAAATACTAATCCACCAGAAAAAAAAATTGTAAGGAAAGACTTCGAGGTGGTCCCACACCTCGGAGTCTTTCCTTACAATATTTTAATTTAGTAATTTCGAAACAATCTAATTACTGGTATATCTTTGAATGTTATTCAATGAATGGGACATGATGTCTTATTATTGGTAGGTCAAGCAAAATGCAAAGTCGTAAAACCTTTATTAGCTAACAAGGAGAAACGTTTTAAGCTCTGGTTTATAGCCATTAACATTCGTCATTCAGATTAAATGCATCACATTTTTATGCCACTAGGTTTGGTTTAGGCTTGAAAAGGTAATAGACAGATAGACCGACAGAAAGATAGACAGACAGAGTTACTTTCGAATTTTAATATTAGTAGGTAAGTATTGATATGGATGGATAGGTAGGGATAACAAAAAAATCCCGTGCCGACCATTCCAGCTTTGCGGAAAATTCGACTAAAACAATTCGTCTAAAATAATTCAACTAATAAACAATTTGACAAAAACAAAAAAAAAATCTGTCTATCTATATAATTGTGGCTCTGGGTGCAATTATACATATACACACCCTTTCAGTCACAGAGTCGCCACGAAACTGTCCCCCCCTGCGACGCCTGCAGGTCGGATTAGCTCAAAGTCGAATTGCTTTAGTCTAATTGTTACCTACTAGTCGAAATGATTTTAGTCGAATTGTTTTTTAGTCGAATTGTATTGACGAATTGTTTTACTTAGGTCGAATTTTGCTTTTCGGGATTCCGGGGGATAGGTAAGATAAGTACTTACTGCTGGAATAACGTTTGATAACTGTATTCCTCATAACTTGACATCGGGTAAATCATCTTGGTACAAAGTGCAAAAATCCCTCGTAAGTGGGTTTCACTTCACCTTTGAATTAACAAAGTAAAATTTGAAGTATATTATTTCAAACGAACTGCACACTTATTAAGTTTGTTTTTTTTTATTTACTAGTTTCTGCCCGTGACTTCGCACGAAAACGTTTAATGGTTATTTCTATTCCGTGGGAGCGGTTTTATGGGATAAAAAGTAGGTAGCGTATGTTTGATTCCAGGCTTAGAGCGAAATCTATGCGAAATTTCCGCCCGGCTTAAGCGTGAAGAGGTAACAAACATCCATCCAAACATTTAAACATCCAAACTTGTACGTGTTTTAATGTGATGATGCGATTAATAGACGGTTTACTGACTTGACCAGACAAAAGGCGCATTGAAGTATACCACCCTCTGTATTTAAGATTTCACATTTCAATAACTTTATTTCTTTACGCTTACAAAATAAGCACTTTGACAAGTCAAATTCAAGTACCAAATGATACATCGTATTAAGAATTCGTACATAAAAAACAAAAGAATGTTTATGTTCATTGATACATAACAGCAACCTGAGATCATAACAATAATGATGTCCAGTTACTTAATCCCGGAGTTGAGTTTGTATTTGTTTGTATCATTAGTCATTACATAATATTTTTGTGTTTTCGTTTCATCATCATCAACTTATATTAGTCCACTGCTAGACATAGGCCTCCCCTAATGAGCGCCATAGCGCCCCGTCTTCAGCTTGCCGCATCCAGCATCTGCCTGCAGTCTTTCGCAGATTATCATCCTATCTGGCTGGAGGGCGACCTACACTACGTTTGCCGAGTCGCGGTCTCTCAAGAACACGTTTACCCCAGCGGTTGTCGGTTCTTCGCGAGATATGGCCGACCCACTGCCACTTCAGCTTGTTAATTCTTTGAGCTACATATGTCGATAACGTTTTCGTTTAGATAGATAGATATATTTATGTATATTGTTTCAAAGTTTTTACAATTTACCGTTAATAGCGTCTTCAATCCCAAAAAAAATAATTATCTAGACACTAGAGTTCTCTTAATAATACTTAAATATAAAATATATAAAAGAAAGTCGTGTTCGTTACACTATTTATAACTCAAGAACGGCTGTACCGATATGGCTGAAAATTGGTGGGTAGGTAGCTTAGAGCCAGGAGACGGACATAGGATACTGTTTATCCCGTTCGACAGCGTTCCCGTGTGACTTGACATAAAACGTCAGTCACTATAAAACGTGGTATAACAAAAAATAATCAGACTTGGAATAACCAAACACAAATGACAGTTATGTAATGGACGTATGGATGACGTATGGATGCTGGGGGCCAATTCTGTAGTATATTTAGTATCAGCATTTGCACCCGTGCGAAGCTTGGGCGGGTCGCTAGTATAATTTATATAAGCTAGTATCGGATACTAATGCGGTAGGCAGCAAACACAATCACAGTGACATCGCTGTCCGCTGCATGGCTCGCAGCCGCACACTGGCGATCCACTACGTTTGCTATTTACGATTTTGCTCTCATCATGGGTTTACTGCCTCGTTGGTGTAGCGGTCAGCTTGTTCAATCGCTGACTATGAGGTCCTGGGTTCGAATCCCGGGTCGGGCCAAAAGTTGTTACTGGGGTTTTTCTAGCAAGAAAAATTCACAGTAGCAACCCGGAGTCAGGAAGTTAGCGGTGTTACACCCCCGTGCCTCGGAAAGCACGTTAAGCCGTTGGTCCTGCGCCTGATCTCTCCCCAGTCGTGTCGATCTGTCGTCCCATCGGATTATGAGAGTGAAGGAATAGAGAGTGCACCTGTGTTTGCGCACTATAATATGTCCTGCGCATCTGGGTAGTCTCCGATGAGACTGGCCGCCGTGGTCGAAATTCGGCTAGGAGGACATTAATATTATTTACGGAGGAATAAGTATAACCCGCGCTCCGCGAGTTAAAATAGACCAATATGATATATGCCAGGCGATCGATTAAAGAAAACAATGAAAGAAGGAAAATTAATAATTGAACACGAGACATTCAGAGAGGTGGTGATGGTGAAATATTGAACATTAGCATTCGTTCAAATGATTCAATATCTCATGGTTAACGCATTCACTGCCCAGCCTTGCTTCTGCGTCTTGGGCCATGAAAGTGTTAAGGTCGATAGTTTTGAGTTGGTAGCGGCAATTTTTTTCAATCTTTTTGTTTCAATTTTTTTTTTGTCTGATTTTTTAATTTTTTTTTTCTTTGTACAAGGAATAAAACTATCGTAAAAGTAATTTTCCGCTAATCGTTATCCATTTTCTATACATATACGTATGAAAACACTAATTTCGATTCATTATTATATTAGGGCATTTGGGAAAAAAGATTTTGGTCAATCAACATGACCACGACTCGGCAAACGAAGTGTAGGACGCCCTCCGGCAAGAAGGGATGACGACCTGCGAAATACTGCAGGCAGATGCTGGATGCGGCAAGCTGAATACGCCCTGTATTCAGCTTTGGCGCTTATTAGAGGAGGTCTATCTCCAGCTGATGATTATGAAAAAAAAAAGTTAAGTATTTTATTTTTGAAATGTTATACTCGTTTAGCGAGTTCACAGTTCAAATTCACATGGGAAAGTCTCAGTTTACAGACTGCAATTAGCAGCCTGTCATATAAGCTAGCTTAGGTAGATACCTATTATTCATTAGGGCCGGACTTCACCACAGCGGAGACGAGAGAAGCGGAGAAGAGAGATGTGTTTTTAACAACCAAAAGAACGTCGTTATTCACACATCTCGTCTCCGCTTCAGTGGATACTACCGACCGGAGATGTATCATTTTTGTATGCGAAGAAAACAAAGAAAGATCGAAGCGAGACGAGAAGAGTGAGCGGCGTGCAATGAGCTCGCTAGTGCCGCTAGTGCATTCATCTCAACAAACATCCGATGCTCGCCGCACGCAGCACAGTTCCGCTCTAGTCAGCACACATCTCCGCTCCAGTCTAGGCAGTACGCATCCCCGCACAACTTCGGTAGAGACACCCTAGCTGAAAAACGTCTGTTCAGTAGACCTAGCATGGAGTTGTCTAGGGTAGAATAGATAAAAATAAATAAAATAAATAATGCTGGACAATTCACACAGCATTATCTAGCCCCAAGCTAAGCAGACCTTGTGTTATGGGTACTAGATAACTGATATACTTAATACAATACACTATATAGATAGATATTATTTATTATACATAGAAAACACCCAGACCAACGGAACAAATTTCTGCAGATAGAATAGAAAGAATGACATCGCATTGTCATACATTGCGTAAATTATTGAAGTTAAAAGAATGAGTTTCAAACGTATTACGCATTCGATGACGATGCGACGTAATTTTTGTCTATTCTAACCCAGACAAGAATCCCTGTGCTAGGTCTACTGGTCTCCGCTTGGGACATCTCCGCACATCTCCGCTTTGTTGGAGTCTGGGCCTTAGTCGGCGAGGTAAGGTAAGTGTGACACCTGTTTGTGCCTCTAATGAGGCGTGAACTGAACCAACATAATGAAAATAGACGACGTGATTCCATACCACCTGTTAACTTAACAAACAAAGGAAAACTTTCGTAGAGAAAGGCCTTTCAGTTAATTGGTCTCGGTTAAAATATGTTTATAGTAGTTAATACACTTTATTGACAAAAAAAAATTACAATCAAATAATAGAAATAAATTAGAACTAGTATTTACAATTGAAACAATTGAGCTAACTGCAGACTGTTGCAAACAATCTACAGGTAGCTCTAGCAGTAGGTATACATATCAATCAATACTACTAATATTATAAATTAATTGGTATTGTTAAGGATCATGCAGCGTGGCTGAGAAAGAAGAAAGAAAAGGCAGCGGCGCTAGTTTGAGACATACAAGCGCCCTTAAGTAGACCAAACGGTAATCAATAAAGGAAATAGCTTCCTTAATTGATCACCTTCTGCACAAGGCACCAGAGTGGCGATGATAGGCACTCTGCCGAAGTAATGTAATGAACCGAGGCAATAAAATGATATACGAGTAAATCAATTTGGGGGCGTCCATAAATTCCGTGAGGCTTTTGGGGGTGGGGTTTGTCTCTGCAAATCTCATGTAAGTAATTTTTTTACAAGAAATTTTAACACTTTCTACCTACTTATGGTTGGTAGGTTGTTCGTTTCGTGCTGGCGGCGTGAGATTCAAAGTACATTAGTATCGAATCTTTTACGATTTGCAGCAAATTACTTTTGCGATAGTTTTATTTCTTGTCGAAGTCAGAAAAAATTAAAAACCACAAACAAAGAATCTCGCCTCCTCCTCAACCTCAACTCAACCTCAACAGCCTGTATTGGTCCACTGCTGGACGCAGGCCTCCCCCTGTTAAGCGCCTTATTGGCTTTTACCTCATGGGGGGGGTAGTGCCCATAATCCCCACGCTGGGCATGTGGGTTGGGGATCGCAGTTTGGTGGCAGAATTGTTCTGCAGGGGGCGCTGCTGCCCACCCCCGGTGGAAATCCCTTAGTCGTCTCTTACGACACCCGCGGGAAGAGTTGGAGTGGCGCAAATTCTAAGTTTGCACCACATAGCAAGAATTTCGCGCCAACACGAAATGAACAATTTCAATGTTCGATTTTGTCACTTTGATTCTATACTACGGTTCTCAGAAGTCTGCAATAACATAAAAAATACACGTTTTGAAAAATCTCACGTGAGATTTTGGATTGGTTCTTTGCCATTGAGGATAAGTACCGTTTTAATACTAAGTATTACTAATCTCTTACCAGGTAAATTAGACTCAATTTTCTCAAAAAAAAAGGTGGAGACCCTATAAGTAACGGTAACACCGCGAGGGATAGACGGGATAGACAGGTCCGTACTTCTAAAAACGAAATCAAATTTTGATTCGTTTTTGTGCTATCGCTTATCTTATGCAAGCGACATAAAAGTTGGTTTTGCACGACAACGAACATTAAACTTCGATTTCCTTTTTCCGAAATAAGCATACGCGAATGCACTACGCAGTCGCAAGCGGCACTCCGGAGTGTTTCCGAACCCTATAACTTTGCCATTTTGTTAGTTTTTGATTTAATCGAATATTCGAATATTGCAATTTCAGTATTCGAATATTCGAACCAATATAATATTCGAATTATTCGAATATTCGAATGCAAGCCCTACTACGCACAAATGGGATCTAAGAAGTAGTGTATAGTTAGCTTTTATGTTGTGTAGTAGATTAAGGTACATAAAATTATTTTCTTTCTTTCTTTCTTTCTTTCTATAACACAAGCTCTGCTAACTGTGGCTAGAAGATGCTGTGTGGTTGTCGAGCATTATTTATTAATTTATTTATGTATGGAGAGTGGAGACCGCGACTAGGCAAACGTAGTGTAAGCGCGGCTGTGAAGACTGCAGACAGATGCTGGATGCGGCAAGCTGAAGACAGGGCGCTATGGCGCTCATTAGAGGAGGCCTATGTCCAGCAGCGGACTAATATAGGTTGATGATGATGATGGTGAGAGAAGTTCAAATTCACGCGTTATGAGTTGGACCAACAACTGTGCCGACTGTCGATCTATACAATGGCCTACCACTTTCCCTAAAATAGCGTTCACTTTAAGCTTTTCTCTTGTAATTAACACCACCACTTGACCATGCTATTTTTACCTCAATTATGTATTCGAGCAAGTTTTGCAACACTTTGTTCTGTTCTAGGTCAGTGTCGAATAAAGTTTAGAGTTCAAGTTAATCAACAATTCAGATCTCATAAATAATCTCTATTCATTGTCTCGACGACTCTCCATCGTATTCATAAACGCTACGCTACTTTTAAATATTCTACGAGCCAGAATTAAAACACTGCTTCAGTTCAGTTCAGTTTAACGAAGTAATGTAAAAGTACTCAAAAAAATTATGATCACTGAAATGAGTACCTTACTCAATAGGCAATTTGGCTACATTGAAAATGATTAATAAATAATCATAAACGCTGCTTTTAAATATTTTGCGAGCTTTAACAGCCATAATTAAAGCACTGTTTCAGTTCAGTTTAACGAATGTATATAAAAGTATCTACACAAAAGAATAATGTTGACATAAATGAGTGAGTACCTATAACTAGTAATTAATACACAATAAGCTATTTGACAACATTGAAAAAAAAATACTAATTCTGGTCATCCTATCAGATTATAGCGTAAAAAAACATATTTGTATTTCACTTATTTTAAACTAAAACGAATAGAGATAAGATTTTTGTTTGGTTTTAAACTGTAGAAAGGTTGTAAGTCTGACTGCACAAATAAATCTATTTTATTCATAATATAATATTATAATTTTAATCGAGTTTCCAAAATTAGCTATTACCCAGTTTTCTAATATTTGTAGTAATTGTAGCAAGTTATAAAGTTGGTAATGTGACGCCAACTTAAAAATCTTGTCAGAAATATACTGTTTCGGTCTTAACTAAGCAATGTTTATTATTAAGGTGTTTAATGTCTTGTGTCTTGGCAATTTAATAGCACAAGTTACTGGCTTAATTGATGCAATATACTTCATATGACACGCTTAGTTCCGTGTTTCTCGTACATATACCTAGTTGTTGCAATTGCAGACCGCCGTGCAATAAAAGTGAAAACAAGGTTTTACGAAAAGTTTCGTAGCTACGCCGTAAAATAAAATCGGGTCTTGAACTCGGATAAAAAGAAAGGCCATCGGAATCAATGTATTGAATAAGATTTTTTTTTATAGTTTCCGTTATCGATTAGGATAGTGAAAGGATATTAATGCCTATGCAACGGAGGTGAAATGCCAAGCGTTCAGTCCGACTAACAGAGAAGTTGGGAAGATCTTTACGACTGCAGCAGAAAGTATGCTGCGCGATTAACACATTTACTGCCCAGACAGCCCAGCCTAAAACGTTAAGGCTAAAACGTTAGCAGTTGAAACGTTCGGGTGCGCGTTCACAGGCCGGCATCGTACAATCCGCACTAGCTCCATCAATGGATTGACATAAAAAATCAGTACCGCACGGAGCGGACTATCGGCAATGCCGGCGAAGATTCTTGAAGGCAACTTTTCCGTTTAATGCGAATGACGTCATTCGGATTGCCGATCAGTGGACGCACTTGTCAGTGGATTGTCCGAAGTCGGCCTGTGAACGCGCACCCAAACGTGTTAACTGCTAACGTTTGAGCCGTAATGCCGTGCCTTACCACACCGTAATCGGGGCCCAGTTAGTTTCACAGGACCGTTTTATCGTATCCGTTTTTATTCGGCAATGGCGTATGTATTTGTATGAGCGAGTTCACACACATTACTGGATCTGGATTTGGAATCCAGTAATGTTTGTGAACTAGCTCGTACAACTACATCCGCCATTGTCGAATAAAAACGGATGCGATAAAACGGTCCTGTAAAACGGAATGCTGTGTGAACGTACTTACCTGTGTGCCTCATGAGCACTCACTGTGTTCTAAAGTCAAGACTATACTTTCAAAACTTTATGAGCGTTCGGAACCTGGATTTCCTAAAATGCTTTGTTACTCCAAAGAAGGAGTCAACAAATATCGTTAAAGACTATTTTTATTACCGACTTCGAAAAAAGGAGAAGGTTCCTTCTATGTGAACGAACATAGAAGAAAATGTCTTCGATCGATTTGGATGATTTATTTGCAGTTGTATAGACTAGCGCCCCGTCCCGGTTTCGCACGGGTGAACATTTATTTTTTAAACATTTTAATATAGCATATGTTACTCAGGGTTAATGTAGCATTTTAATGGTGAAAGAATTTTGAAATCGGTCCAATAGTTTTTGAGTTTTTTCGTTACAAACATACAAAATCTCTTCTCTCTCTTCTCTTCTCTCTGCATAATATATATTAGTGTAGATAGTGTAGATAATCCCGAGGCTTTCCCATAAAAAAACATATTTCCGAGGGATTAGTACCTATTTATCCCGCAATACTTAAAAAAAACACTTTCAAACTAAGGGACTCGAAGTCGGTTTTAAGTTTTTTCAAAACCACAAATTATGGAGAAAGAAACTCGAAAAAGTAAAATAAAGCAGTGTACATCTTTTAGTAAATTCCGTAGATACAAGCATTACCATAACAGGTCATTATCTAAATGGCTATGGCTACCTCCGAGCAGGCTCGCCAGCTCGGCTATATTAGGAACATCAAACAAGAGCTGGCAATATCTTGTTGACAGAAACACATTATCTGGCTTAACGGACATGTGCTAAGATCATGATAAACAAAGATATCACGAACTGATATGGAAATAGATCATTATGCAACAATCGATTTGAGAAGCATTTTCTTTTCAATGACAGTGTTCAAACGACGTTAAAACGTTTTGACGACTTTTTAACGTCGACGACTCTTGGGGGGCAAAAGTCCGCCTGCATCGCAGGAGGTTGCGGTTTCGATTCAAGCCTTGGGACAAATGTTAGTACGGTTTTCAGATTCTGAGTGTTTTCTATGTATTATACACAAGAACAAAATTTAAAAACCCCCGGCAGATTTTCATGAAACATGGCTAAGAACACTTGGGATAAAATTATCAATGACGCAATAAAACTAAACGAAAATCGGTTTATCCGTTTGGGAGCTACCATACCAGACAGATACACAGCAGACACGTTAAACTTATAACACCCCTCTCTTTTTGAGTCGGGGGTTAAAAATATCTATCCAAGTATTGTATTGAGTATATAAGGTAAGTTATCTAGTTCAACAAGCTCTGCTTAGCTTGGTGCTAGATGATGCTGTGCGAATCGTCCAGCATTATTTATTTAGTATTCAAACCAATACAAACTCTCTTTAAATTACTCTTTTGTAGGAATCCTATTAATACGTGATTCCTAAGGTGTGTGTTTCACGCAGTGTAGCGTAACTAAGCTTAGTGTAATCAAGTAACGTAATAAGCTTAAACAGGGTACAAGTCACGAACACTACCTTAAACCGCGCACATTGATTACAATCAACGAAAAAGGAAATCCTACACGTTTAAAACGGTGGCTTATCACCAAATTAGTTAGATAACGTAGATATGACTACATTCAGCATTCGATAGGTAAACCGCATTCCGTTCAAGATTCATAATTGATGTTATAATTTGGACTGGATGGGATTTATAAGTAGAGGAAAACCAAAGAAATGATGGACGGAGAGAAATTTACCATTACCAGTATGGGAGAGTGGAAAAAAATATGTTGTGCCGATTCCATCTCGCTAGACTAGCTACATATATTTTTTCATTCTATACGATACCAGTGTTATAGTGATACCAGTGTGATACCAATGCAATGGAAAGAGCTATTCTCGGAGTTTATCTGAAGGATAGGATTCGTAACGAATACATCCGACATCCGAACCAAAGTTTTCGACATAGCCCGAATTATAGCAAGCTGAAATGGCAGCGGGCTGGCCATGTCTTGCGAAGAACCGACAAACGATGGGGTAAACGTGTTCTTGAGTGGAGAACGCAAACGTAGTGTATAGGACGTCCTCCAGCCAGGTGGGATGACGACCTGCGATAGACTGCAGGCAGATGCTGCATGCGGCAAGCTGTAGGCAGGGCGCTATGGCGCTCATTAGGGTAGGCATGATGAAGAGTGTGATACCAGTGTTGTGGCCTCAGAATTTTTGGCATTTTATCTTTGATGAAATAACTACAGATGGAGGAGTTCATACGTGTCAAGGTCTATCAATCTGTCCGTGAGTGGGTAACGCACTATCTCAAGTTTCTTTCATGGTCGATTTTGGGAAGATACCGTGTTGTCATAGTAAAGCGATTGGTCTGAAAGAAGATCGGAAGTGGTCAACAGAATTAATTGTTGCTTTATTTTATCAATTTATCGTGTGTAGGTATCCCTCGAAGGATATTGTCAACCCACGCTAATTGTGCAATTGCGTACGGCCGATACGTTGCGAAAACAAGAAAGGTATAAAATATTTGAGATATGCTGCTCTCGCCCAATCACATGGCCTTCGAGAGATAAAAGTACGCAAGGTAATGGAAAACGACATTTTTGCTAAAATCCTATTCCGTGAAGCATTTTTACGTATGTATGTTACTATGCTAAAAGATTCTTAAAGGAAATGAAGTCTCAGGACTAAGCCCCGACTTAGATGAATTATGTTATTCCAAACGATACCCACAGAAACGAGGTTGATAACAATCAAGATTTTATTTAAATCTCAAAAATTCCGATCAATTTGTTTTACTTACTTCAAGATTTATTTGATTTAAATCAGGTTTTTTGGATTTTGGTCGATTCCGTTTTAATGTTTATAAAGTTAGTACGAAAGGTAAGTTCAAAAGTTTTCACACGAAGTAGGTAGGTACTAGCAGAAAGAGAAGACACCAAGATTGAAACATTTCCATTACTGTCTTTAATTTTTTTTTGGGTTTTGAAGATCGAAGATCGGTTTCAAAACCCTTATGGTCTGGCTTTGTCTGTCCTTTTTTCCCTCCTTAATAACTCAAAAACTACTGCAGCTATCAACTTGAAATTTAAAATAATAATACATTTCGTGCGCCTGTACAGATTTAGAGAAAAATAAATGAAAATAAATGAAAAATGAAAACGAATATTTTCCATACAAATTGTGATGCCGAAATTTTAAAAGATACCTAAGTCATATGGGGTATCAAATGAAAGGTATCATTTTGTACATTTCAAAATATTTTTTGAAAAATTTGTAGGTTTCATACTTTTTAAAATATTTCGAAAAAAGTCGAAAAAATACCCATTCCTCCCCCCCCCCCTATCTCCGAAGATTGCAGAGCGATCCATGTAAAATGTATGGAGCGTTTATAGACATGGATCTATATTTTACAGGAAAAATATAGAGAAGTTTGAAAAAAGAACACTTTTTGAAAAATGGTCAAAAAGGGGGGGAATAATTTTCAAAAGGGGGGGCTACCTCACCGAGTGGGGTATCAAATGAAAGGTATTGGTTTGTATGTTTTAAAAATAGTTTTTCAAATTTCTGTATGTTTCAGTTTTTGAAATATTTTGAAAATAGTCAAAAAAATGCCCATTCCCCCCCCCCCCTATCTCCGAAGTTTGCAGAGCGATCCGTTTAAAATGTATGGAGCGTTTGTAGATATGGATCTATATTTTGCACGAAAAATATAGAAGTTTGAAAAAAGAACACATTTTGAAAAATGGTCAAAAAGGAATAATTTTCAAAAGGGGGGCTACCCCGCCGAGTGGGGTATCAAATGAAAGGTATCGGTTTGGACATCTCAAACCAGTTTTTCAAATTTCTGTAGCTTTCATACTTTTTGAAACATTTTGAAAAAAGTCGAAAAATTTACCATTACCCACCTTAACCGAACCACCCATTTAACCGAAGCATGCAGAGAGATCCATCTGAAATGTAGGTTGGTACCTACTATTCTTAGGTATTCGTTAAATTGCGAAGTCTCTAACCGGTACTTTTGGTACATATTTGTTGACAAACGTTCAAAACCCTCGGCGCGCGAGTTACACTCGCACTTGACGGATCTTGTTTTCATTTAAATCATCTCTTACACAGAAATATATTGCTAGGATCAGACTTAGCTAAAATCGAGGACCCAATACAAAAGAAAATATAAACGAGTACGCGTGACGCTATTATTTTTCCGAATATATCAAATTTATTGCCACATAGTCAAAAACACCGGCAGAAGCTACTTTAAATATAAATTTCTATACACTACCCAAACTCGATGCGTTAACAAACCACTAGATATACTAAAAACTAAAACTCACTTGCTTGGCGTCGAGTTTCAGACATAATTGTAAGCAATAGATATTCATTGAAGGAAGATTGTGTAGATTGCGTGTAAAGAGGTCCGGCAACAGAGTGAATTTTACATTGTGTAGATTGCATGTAAAGAGGTCCGGCAACAGAGTGAATTTTAGGTTAAGTATGGGCAGTTTGTTTGTAACATTGTACATCGAATCTGGCTGGAATATGGACAGACTATTTCAGCCAAACATGCAGACATATCATAGTCTATAATCTTCACAAAACACAATAGGTAACAT
The DNA here is from genome assembly GCA_949316285.1 of Eupithecia subumbrata. NCBI lineage: Eukaryota > Metazoa > Arthropoda > Insecta > Lepidoptera > Geometridae > Eupithecia > Eupithecia subumbrata. The sequence goes on along the minus strand of OX438646.1, from coordinate 24,753,168 downwards.
ACCTACAATACAAGAATTATCTCTGACTGGCGTCTTGCTTGATAAAGAATATTGGCTTAAAATACAGGTAAATCTAATCATTGACACCTAAGTAGCTGATAATGGACTACTTCTATTCTAATAGATATTTGCTTTTCTATGTTTGCCCTTCAATTTATACTTACTACTTAGTACCTGGACAACGCTAGCTAAGAATGTGAACTCAGTTACAAAACAATAGAATTGAGAATAGATAAATATTTAGCTCCATAAAAGATATAATTTGTCTGAACACAAGGGAGGGTTAGTCATATTGGTTTCATTGAACATAAACACAAATTATTTGTTTTAACAATGTTCTAGTTCTCACATTTCTGAGGCCATATTATGATTGGTATGGCCTCAGAATTTGGCTCTTTTATTTATGTGAGGTGGCTTTGACTGCCCTGGTGGTGAAAAGGATCGACCCCCAACTCAGCCAGTGAACAACTAAAGGATGAATAAGGGCAACTATTCATCTATCAGAGGAATGGTAGCAGCTATCTTCTGTGTAGTTATATCACCTCCGCTGTGACCTCCAGCTGGCATACCCAGGGTGGGTATTATGGCATTATAAGAGCCAACAAGCACCTTATCTGGAGGAGCATATGTACATCAGTGGACTAGAATAGGCTAATGATGATGGCTTTGCCAGGTTCAAGTCAGAACCTTGGATCCAATTCTTAGCAAAGGTGCTAGATATATATTGATATCTTTGTCTGACTATCCAGTCTTTTATTACAGATTTATGCAGTTGGTGGTTGGCCGTGTGGTGCTGGCTTAAAATTTGCACTACACCAACCTTCCCACAGGTGTCTTAAGAGGCGAGTAAGGGATATTCATTGGGGGGCAGGCAGCAGTGCCTCCTGCAGAACCATTCTATCACCAGACTGCGATCCCCAACCCGCATGCCCAGAATGGGAATTATGGGTAAAAGATAAAAGCCAATATGCGGCTTATCAAGGGGAGGCCTGGGTCCAGCAGTGGACTAATATAGGCTGTTGAGGAGGTTGAGGTTATGCAGTTGGTAAACAGTTTCTTATGCATGTCAGGTATGTTGATTTATTTAATATACCATCAAGCCCTGATATGGCATTATCATAAAAAAAAAATATTCAATCAGAAAAAATTATAATTATTCACGGGTATTAGTCATCCCGTGACCATGACATAGTGTAAACCTGTTGAAATGTCGGAAAAAATAGGTAAATAAATGAGATAAATACCTGTGAATAATTATAATAATGGCATGTAAAGAAGTAGAGTAGCCAGCCCAAATCCTTGATTAAAAGAACTTAGGTGGTGTCTGTGTGTAAGGATTCTTACCTTCGGGCTAGATGCAGCCTCTCCTGCGTGGTGAGATGCTCAACCTGAGCCATCTCCGACACCAAGTCCGAATGCTCCATTTTTGCTTTGATCTGGAACCAATTTCAGGAACCCTGAAGTTATTTCTATCAGGGAATTTGCCATGTTTTGTGGTGTTAAAAACATCTCTATATCTAGTTTTGTTGGATACTTAAATAATTGACCTTTGTTAAATTGATTGAGAACTGAATTGCTTCTATTATGTTTTTAGTTTTTAGGGTTATTAATTATTTTGAACCAGGATGAGTAGAGTGACTTAAGTGATACCTAAGTACAGAACATTTGTGCTTTCTGTAGGTACTTGGACATTTGACTTGCCATAAGCAAAGTTATGGTACAATTGATTTAGTCGTCCAGAAACAGTTTACCTTTGGGGTATAAAACCTATTCAAAGCCTTTACTTTTTAGTATTTGCAGAAACAGTTGTAATAATAGATGTCTTGATATCAAATCTTACAGTAGTTATGATAGCTTGTGGTGCCATTCAAAATTAAATCATGCTTACGCCTCTTACTAAGAATAAAGAAATAATCAAAACCTGTTGTTAACAATAAATTTATTTCCGATTCTGATTCTTTCAGTAACAGCCTCAAGATCAATTTCAAAAGGTAAAAGCGGATATAATTCTATAAACAAACTGGCGATTTAGAAAGGCATGCAACCATTGACTGAATCATTCCGAATCTTTGCCGGACGCCAAATAATAACGTGGCCACCACATTAATTAGAGTTTCTTTCGCATAAATGGAATTTATTATCGCTTTTTTCCATGTCACTTACCTCTGATCTAGTTTACGAGACAAAAGTATGTTTCATTCTCGTTTTGATACACAAACTTGCCACACATGATAAACACATCTAGTTTTGAAAACAACATCCACTTTCGAGCATATCTCCTCGTGATAGATTACAGTGCTTCTATGTTTCAAAATTTACAGTCGTTGAACATTTTAGCTTTATTTTATTTATGAAACGAAACGAGAAGAAAAACACAAAACGCGCACCGACAAGCGACCAAGCCAGACCATGAGACCAGCCAACCAGAAAATAATCATAAAATCCAAGTGTCAACTTTTAACTTTTTTGACAACTGAAACTGACAATCAATGACAATCGTGTCAAGTAAAAGTGTTACCACCTTGGTAATAGTTTTTTCCATGACGGGCTTACGATTTTAGAAAAAAATCTATTAATCTGTGACTATTAGTTCCAAGTAGCTCGATAGATGGCATAGGATGGCCACCGCAATAAAAAAATTTCAGGTTCAATTATTTTTTGAGCAACTATGTCGCTAGCCAGAGCCCTGAGTTTGGTTTCTCGATAGTAGGAATTGAGACACCGCGCGCGCCCGCCGCCCCGCCGCCGCCGCCCCGTCGTCGCGGCTTGAACAGTGGATTGAACGTATGTAGCAGGCTGGACTGAATTTAAATTTTCAAAGTCGATATTTTATAATTTGAATAGGTATGCCATTCGATAGCTTATTTTAATCTAAGCAATAAATATTCTATTGCACTTCCGGCCTAAAGTTTTAGATCAAGAGTAAATGGCATAAAACCATAGATATAAATCGTCATAAAACTGATTTCATTGTATGGGAAGCAAAACAACATACAAAGAGAAATAGTGGGCGTTTTTCGTCCTTTTTTGTTGTGGACTCTTTAAAGCATGTTCTTTGCAATGTCCTGCAACTTTTCTTAAAAGACATTTCTTGTACCATTTTGCGTTTTTTTTGCGTATTTAGTACAGTCAGCAGCGCCTCTTTCTTGTGGAAGTGGAACTACTAAAAACCCACACGAATGTGGAACTCGATGGTGTTATTCCAACATTTCCAACATTGCTCAAACGCTTAATTATAATTAGCCTATGGTATCCCTTTATTCTGTTTTATATATATATACACCATATTTTTTATATTGTGAATTTTTTGCTCTACATGTTTTGCTCGTAAGATTCTCTGTATGCACATAATTTGTGAAATAATCAAGTTCTGAACCAATTTTATTTAAGTTTTGTATATTCTGTGATTATTTTATGTTTTGTGCGTCTAAATAAATAAAATAAAATAAAAATAAAATAAAATTTCCAACACAAACTACGTTCACTTACAATCACAATGAACTGTCAGGGTAAAGTTTTGTTCGTCGCTTCTTTACTTTAGTCTACATGTCAATTTTTATTTTATGAATTTGACTTTTCTAAGTAAAGGTAGAACTATTATTGTCTACGGAAATAAAGAATTTTTGGTTTTGAGCATAAACGACTTTTCCCTGACTCCATGGTTTCGGATTTGGCCAATAAACCTACCTACTCCTATCTCAGTCTTCTACTTAGGGTTTTCCTGAAAAATCAATAATTTCTTTGTTTGCTGAACATTTAGGGATAAAATAACAAATCAAAAGTTTACCTATGTATTCCAAAGAACATAATGTACGTAAGTAACCACGTCCGATTTGTTCAGACCATAAGTTACACAGTAGGTACATTTAAACATCGAAGGTGAAGTGCGAATATCTTCTATCCAACATTTATAACTAAACTAAATTTTACAGGAGACGAAAAAAAGTTTAATTTTAAAATAAATTAATGTAAACTATTGTAATTCGTATTAAATAATATGACAAATTCAATTAAGTTAATTACATTGGCCTATGGTAAGCTATTTTCGAAATAATAAAATCATAATCCCTTTTATTTCGCCAAGAATTCCTTTATTTCCATTTTAACAAATGTTTAGCATCGCAGTTTATGGAGTCTCAATAGGTACTCATTTCGATTAAAAGTAGGTAACGCTAGAAAATGAGCAGAAGATCTACCTACAAGTTTGATTCGTTTATCTACCCCTATTTCCTACTCTAGGCACTATTTTTTTTTCGATCAATTGACACACTCTTTAGACTTGTAGGTATCTGTACAAAGCCATCAGTTATTTTTCTTACAAAAATTGAATTTTACATAAGTAATACCACATAGGACTGTTATTTCGGGTCGATAGCCTATAACATAATGGTGACCCTAGGTTAATTTTATGATTCCCTAATAACATACCTAACAAGTTTACCTACTTATTTTTATGTAATTTTGTTTTCAATCATACATTAATAAGTTAATTTGACGTCAATTTGCCAATGACATTATGTAGGGCCCGAATTCATCAAACAAACTATGCTCAACTAATTAGGTATCTAGTTCAGCTCAATTAAGTTCAAAGTTCCTAAATAATCGATTTGATGACGTACATTGTGTAGGCAGGTAGGTATAGCAATCGTTAAACTACTTGTCCTCTAGCGAACCACGCGGCAAATATGTGCAGAACGCAATTCTTAGACCAAATTTGCGACCTTCTGGACAGTCGCGTCGATTATTTACTGTGGGTTTTTGTTGCAATGAAAGATCGAGACAACTATAGGAAGCTGTAGGTACCTATCGCTTTCGCCTGCTGCGTTTTCAGCAGCATATGAAATTGTATGTGTAAGTGTAACTGCGCAAACTTCCCACTGAGCATTCCCTGTGAGAAGCGAGTGGGAAGTTTGGTGACAAGGACAAGTTGTTTGGCAGCTACTATACCTTTCCTAATCAATCAGCTATCCTTCATTAATATTATTATACGCCGGTTAAAAGTTTGATGAAAAAGGGCCTCAATTTAATTATAAGAGAATAAATAGAGCTATTTATAGAGATGTTGCCTAGTCCAAAAAGTCAAGCGATAAAATAAATCATTATTCTAAATCACACTATGTTTCTATTATTGTATTTATTCGTTATTTATCTAAAAATTGGTATTGTCATTGGCAAGGACTGCCATTTTAAAATAAATTTAGTATAAATAGCGAGTAATTGGGGGCATTTTTATAATTTTCAATAAATTCAATAATAATTATTAGGTAGTAAGTAATTCACACATAAAACTATTAAAATTGTTATTTTAAATCAAATACAGAAATTTTCCATTTGGCCCTCCTTTTCAAACTACCTATGGACTCGCGTTTATCACATACCTAATAATTACAGAAATCTCTATTATCTAATTAACGTATCATACAAATGTTATTACCTAACTATCAATTAACTATCATTTTCAGTTCTTACACTCATTTACATATTCTCATTCTTTACAAACAGCATACAAAAATACACTCAATGTTACATAATTTAATGGTTCATTTTATTTGGCTATTTCGCTAACATGCTATAAAATATGCATATGCAGAGAGGTTGATTTGGCTCTTGAAATTCATCGTAATTACATTTAGGTACAGCTCAGCGTCTATAGTAATACCCAAAAATAAACATATAACTTTACATGACCCCTGCAGGGCTATTCAAACTCTTCGTTACCGAGTCATCAACAACGAATCTGACACACATTCACGCGAATTTCAAATATTTTCGTGGTTTTGAATATTTTCTACGTTCTCCAATGAATTAAACTACCAGAGAAGTAGTTTTCCACAAATCTTAGGCCATTTCCTATGAACCCATATTACATAAAGTGTGATATAATGAAGCTTTTGATTAAGTTGATTTTTAGTAATAAATCTCATAGATTATTTATTGCTCCAAAAGTATCACTGAATCGAAATGTGTCACAACATAGGTTCATAGAAAATGTTTTACTATTTTTGGAAAACTACTTTTCCGTTAAATATATTGATTGTAGAACGCAGAAAATATAAATAAAAACCGCTAAAATATTTGATTTTCGCGCGAATTTCTGTCAGAGCCCATGTCGATGCCTAGGTAGAAGAGAGTCTGTTTAGCCCTGCTGGGCATCTCCAAGTTTCTGATTCGTTTTCGTGCAATCGCTAATCTTATGCAACTATGCAAGCGACATATGAGTTGGTTTTGCACGACCAACGAAAACGACACTTCGATCTTCCTTCCGAGCAGACCCCCTGAGTTCGATTTGATGATAGTATCGAGACGTCGTCGTGACGTTACAATTTTGTATGAGATCTGCGTAGTTCCTTATCGCACGATATAGGCGCTGGCTGTAGCACTAATTCATAAAAGCATATTGTAAATATTAGATTAAGTCAAGATCTATTACTACGGTATTTGTACCCTATTAAAATTGTACTCTAAGCCAAATTAACCTTTCTACATTTGCAACCCCTAATGTAATGTACTACAGGGTGCATCAATGGTTTATAACAGTTATTCAGAAAATACTAAAGTTTATTCAGGGTTATGGTCCTTTTCTGTGCTCAGCGATCTAAGGTAGATCTTGGCCTCCGACACAAAACTTCTCCAGGGATCTCGATTCTGAATATTAGGATGATTTTACGTTCTTAGCTATAACGGTTTGACCCCGACTCAATGATTCACCCTGTACAGATATTAAAATAAAGCCATCTGTAATTGAACGATGGACAAGTAAGGTATTTAAATTCCATTATTTACAATATTTAAACACGTTTTTTTTCTAATCAAACACTATCTAATTATCTCCATGATGTACGGAGGATGCACCCAGTCGTAAGCAATAATTATATTCAATAATTAAGTTTGTATACACGATACTTTTTATATCATTTAAACATGACAATTTTGGAAGATGTCAAAAAATTAGGAAACTATGTCAAAAAAAAAATTAAACTAAATATAGTCCTAGATAGGTTCTACGTAGGCTTAATGTACCTACCTACTTCTTCCATGTAAATTATTCAGTGGCAATTAATATATTTATCAATATTTTCAGCCCGATGAATTTACGTGTTTCGTGCCACTCGTAGTTTTGAACATTAAATAAAAAGAAATCTCTAAGCCGGAACTTTTCTAATAAGTCACTAATTTAAACTCGCTAAACAGCTAGCTAGCTAGTTTATGTTTTTAGAATACTCTCTGTGAGATATCGTGTACACGCGCAGCTGTGCGTTGGACTCGCTTAGCATCTACTAGCACTAGGTAAATCTTAACCTAGACCACAATTTCACAGCTCTGAAAATCACTTAAGTGTCTTATATTTGAGGAGTGGCAACCTATCGTTGCCACGTGGGATCTCTCAGGTGTTCTCATCGGAGGAATCCTCTGATGATGAGCTGGTGAGGAGAGTGGAAGCCATGGTTAGCTGGCGGATGAAAGGCTCCCGGGGAAGGCTTTGCTGGCCTAGTGGTAAGCGACGGACGCTCATCCGTTCGCTTACTGGCAGGGACTGGCTGAATTTCTCCTCGGTGATCGCGTCTCGGGAGAGTGATCTGGGAAAAAACGTTGGTTGTAGATAGGTCAGGTCATAGGATAGGTGTAGTCAATGATCAATAAGATATTGATCAATCGACCAGATACACAATTATTTCGTCGATCGTTCAATAATGTTTTAAATACTTATATCAAGAGCTAACAAAATTTTCATACCCAAAAGTTTTCAACAAAACTCGGACTATCATTCAGATAATCCTTGTAAAATGCAAAACATTAAAAACAAATTTAATAATGTACTACGGGCGGCGGCGGCGTAGCGCTCAGCGTAGCACTTACTCTACGAATCGTAGCTCTCCGCTACGCCGTAGACCTATATGATCTTACGGCACGCACAAAACACTCCAACGCGTTTGCATCAATCTTTTTGGTCTTTCTCGAGAATGCGACATAATTTTTTCGTCAATGTTGCTTTTACTTTGCGAGGGTCACTGTATAACAGAGTTTTAGTGAAAAACAAAACACAGTATTCATCTATGCATCCTATCCTACTAATATTACAAAGTCAAAAGTTTGTGCCGGCGTTGCTTGATTAGATGTTTTGCCGAACACAACGCCAAAACTACGGAATGAATCAAGCAGAATTTTTGCACACAAAGATCTGGAATAACATCGATGCTACATTTTATTCCAAAAAAACGCGTGCGGACGCGAGACCAGAAGTTAATGCAGTACAGAATGCGGTTATAAGACGATGAAATAAAATTTTAGTCCTATGATGGTTCAGTTAAATGTTGGCGTTGGCGGTTGGTCGAGTAATGGCTTGAGCATATTAAGACTATGCAATTCTCGAACAACTTATTCAGGGGTTTTAAAAAAATATCTGAGCGTCTGGTTGAAGCGACGCGTGACCCGAGAGCTGATGAGAATCTGGCGCAGCGCATCAGCATTGCATACAGCGGGGCAATACAGCCAGCGTCTTGGGGACGCTTCCCACTGGTATTGATATGGATCAGTTATGTCCCTGTAAATTGCTTGCAACAGTCTGCAGTCAGCTCAATTGTTTCAATTATAAACACTAGTTCTAATTTTATTTTTGTAATTTGATTGTAATTTTCTTTGTGGATAAAGATATGACTTATTCAACCAACATGTAATTTTACCATCTCCAAGTTCAACTCACCCAGTAAGCTCCAGCATCGAACCGCGGCGACACTGCCCCCGATGCGGCCCCTGCATAATACTGGCCGGCCTCGACGAAGCCCCAAGCGGGTCAGAATGGGCCACATCTTCCATCAGCAGCACCGACGGACCACCCAGACTTGTGCTTCTCTTCGACAGCATACTTGGCGCTTGTCTAACTGGAACCTCCTTTGACGTCTCCGCTTTGGGATCCCGTGTCCCTTCTGAATCCGATTGAACATCAGAAGGCCCTTGCCCGGAACCAGAACTCTCTCTTCGGAAGAGACCTATGATAGATTTGGGATGTTTTGGCTTCTCTATACCACCTATAGCGAGCGAGGAAGCGGAGGGGAAGAGAAAGTTTCAATGAGAAATACAGTTTTTGTACCATGCAGGGGGTTATTCCTACTTAAAACAGAAAATAAGTTGAGGTAGCTAGAATCAACATGATTATTGAGCCCTCAAAGCAAGAAGGGTGGAAGCTGGAGACAGGGTTCTAATTTAAAAACGTAAAAATCAAGTTCAGGACTCAATAACCATATCGTTATATTAGGTACCTAGGTCATAAGGATGTCCTAACTGGTCACGTAATTTTGATAACTCTTCCTCTTACTTTAAAACTTCCTACTTGAACCAATAATCTGAGAAGGTTCCTAGATATAGGAACCTTCTCAGATTATTGATGGAGGGACATATTTCAATAAGATAGGTAATTACCTACCTCACTAGTTTATTGTGTATAGTACCTACCATTATATAAATGTCATGAAACGGCTCAGTCGGCCAGACCAGCGTTGGTTGTACGCAAATACAACCAACTTATGCTGAGATAGGGACCGTTTTGTAACTCAAACAAATTGTCTATGTCCTTTTGTTTTATATTTTGTATGTCTGTGTTTGATTTACAAATAAACGTTTCTATTTCTATTTTATTTAAATATAACTTAATTTTTTACAACTTCAAAATGTATTAATTATTTTGGTAATAATATTATAGTCCGTAAGAATGTTTCTTCCTTCAATGTCGTGCCGACCTGTCGTGTTAGTGCATCTACGTGGTTTCTGCAATATTTCCTCTCTAGCAACAAAGCCAAACGGTGTATAAAAAATACAAGTGCATAATTATTTCTTAGTGCCGAAGATTTCATGTTTATTTTTTTTCATTTCTATAATATTTTATCAATTGTTGCCCTAGCAAATTTTAAATATTTGAAAAAACAATAACGTAGTTACATGAAGGATATGATGTATTCTATGCAAAAAGAAGAGGAAAAAAAAGAAATTCCTTGGTATTTTGGGGCAATTTTCTATTTTTATTGCAAAAGAAGATTAGGTTTCAGTAACCACCTTTAGGGACATAATAAAGCTTTTAACTAAAAAAGTATAGAGTTGACTCATCTACCTGTTTCTCTACCTTGTAGCAAGCTCCTTACCTAAGAAAGTAGCCGACGGCGAGTTGTAAGCCAAGTACTCCTTATTTGAGGCCCAGGCAGGGAACTCGGACTGTTTCAGTGCCCCTGAGCCTTCAGCCTCCTCCCGTTTCCATGGCAACATGGTCTCAGTGGCTGTTGGGGTCGCTACTCGAGCTTGCTCGATTACTGTCATGTAGGTATCTGAAATTGGAAATATGAACAGACCCTTCAGTCCCGTTGACGATATGATAGAATCGGGACGTGATCGTAACGTCTTTTCTTTCTATGGGATTCTCAAAGCTCTGCTGGTGGTCACAGGTCTCGAACTAAATAAAGAATTAAAAACTTCACGTATCAGGGCTTTTACTATTGGAAAGAGTTGTAACTGCACCTACTGTCACGATTCTAAAAATGAAACAAAACTATTTCGTTTAGCTTTGTAGCCATCCAATTTCAATCCCAAACGTGCGATTATCATCATAATTATTGGCCTATAACATCTCCACAATGGGTGGTTTATGCAGGTAGTGTTCGTGCGCTTAAAAGTTTCAAACTACTCTAAATTGACTTAGGGCTTAAAATTGATATTGCATATGATTTCAAGAATACCTAAGCAGGCCTTACCATTGTCATCAGACATCCTTATCTCGTCTTCTTCAAGAATATCCTCGTTGGGTACTAAAATAAGGAGTAAATTCAATCACAGGTTGTTAGTTTTACAGGCACAATGAACCATGCTGCTAGGGATTCTTAGATTTCAGAATTCTGAAGGAATTTCATAAAGTTTTTGCAAATATTTAATGAAAGCTCTGAAATGGCTCAATGGGATTTGAAAAGTTACGTTGAATATGAAATGTGAGTTCGGTACTTACGATTTCAGGATGTTTACTGACTAACATGCAAGCCGAATGGAACTATTTATTACAAAAAGAGAAGTTACTTTTTCATATTATTACCTATTTTTCCTATTAGGTAATTTTTTCTACGAAAAGCAAAGTGAAAAGAGTAATTTATAAAACACCTATACAGAGGCAGAGAATTGACTTAATTGTGTGCAGTAGGAAATAGGGGCTTTTATCATGCAACTGAAATTTACCTGTGATCAATATTTTCATTATATTTTAAAGCATTCTAAGATAATTTTACCCTCACCAGTAAGTCTACGTTAATTTTACCATAACGAAATGTGCCTACTTCTTACCATATCGTACGTGTTGTGGCAAATCGTGTAAGTAAGTAAATGAAAATATTGATCACGCAGTTGAGTCGATCTTTGATTGCTACTTCTGAACGAGACATTCCAATTGCAGTCATCACCCTATAAATTTATGATGTTAAAAATTTGACTTCTTGAGAAAATTGCACAATATTAGTGCACATTTCTAGAGATAAATCCCGAAAAGGTTGCAAGTATATTATCACAGAAAAGAGGCAATAACGACTGTAATTAGAAGCCGATTTCCGAACAAAAACACATACCAAAGTTATACGTGGATCTGTCCCTCCGCCACGGTAAAGATTTCTCAACAGCAGTAGGAAGTATTTCCTCAGGAGTTTTAGCGTATTGCTTTACAATCCTCGCTTTCAGCGGGTTGAAGCCCGGCAGATTTGCCAGCTGGTTTAAAAGTGAACTACTATTCTCTTTATGGGAGGACGTTGGACTGACTTCTTTGTATCCAGCTGGTAAAGCATCGTCGAGTCGGGAGATTTAGTTGGTGCCACATGAAGATAGCCGGAAGGGAAGAAAACAACGTTCAAATGATATATCAAGCTTAAGAGGAGACAGGGTTACTGAGGTTAGATACTAGGGGTTAGCAAAATAATGGAATTAATAACCACCCTAGGATTGTTTTGAGGATTTAGGCCCAAAATCAAGATAAGTTTCGGGTGCAAATTATAGTTTACAAGAAATAAAGTAGAAGAGAAAATTGATAGTTTAAAGTTTATATAGATACTGTTTCATGCCACCACACACGTTTCAGCACATTCTCACAGTAGTAGCCAATTCTGGACCGAGCAAATAATTATAATGTACCAATTTGTAAATAAATCCACGGTTGTATTTCGGTTAATTTTGAGAAATAAGTTAGTGCGTAGGATAGGTTACATAATAACAACATCAAATAGATACTCATAGGTGCCGTTTGGAGTTGAAATGGAGTTAAAGAAAAACATTTCAAACTGGATACTTACTGAAATAAACATTCGGCGGAAATATGAATCATAAAGGATTACAGTAATTAGTTCGTAGAAACATAATTTTCATAGTTGTAGATAGTTGATAGATAGTCTATCAATCAATTTAAAAATTTTTTTGAATTACTTATCTTCTTTTGACTATGAATGTTAGCTACTTATCTGGCAAAAAACATGTTGTTATGTTACTCCGTTGATACACATTCGCGTTCGAGCAACTGGAACTGCGAATGTTGAACCGTCCACAGCGTTGTCGATCATATTGGCCATTAGTCGATGCAAACATCACTGCTAATGACATATGCACGCAAAAGATAATTAAACTTGCCGATCGTTGATGTTTAATTCAGTTATTCAAGACAATGTTAGTATGTTAATGATTCCCATCCAATTCCAAACGTGAGTGAGAAAGGTGTTGCATGCAGAATACCTACGCGGGGATTTGGCAGTGAATGTTATACCGCCGTCGTCGCCTTCTCTTCTGGGCGCCCGGTCATCTCCGTCCTCTTGTATCATCTCGTCTATGTAGTCTGCGAAACAACCACAACCCTCACGTCTTGGTAATAGGATACAAAATTAATTGTGCAAGTTGCAATCATTGAGCATTGAGCACATCTAGTGCTTAAACTATTGATATAGCGCGCAAATTCATTTGTGCAAGATGATACCATTCAGCTACTAAAATGCGTTAACCGGGTGTCGCCAAAATTTATTTGTGCGTGAGTGAAGTACCTATATATGTCAATGAAATACAATTTCATAGAGATAGAGCACATTGTTTTGAATACTTAAAGACTTGCTCTTAATTAAATCATTCTCTGTGCATTGCTCAGTATTATCTGTTCATTATATTTACTCAGTGTACTAAATACAGTGCCACAAAAAAACGTTTAGGCGATAAATTAACAGATGTTTCTTATTTTGCACGTGGGACTCGACACCTAGTGAAAACGAAGCAACAGTGTCTGCAAATTAAACTCAATAATGGTCACTGAAATCAAAACTTTCCTGAGTTTTCATAAAACCTAAGTTAAGACTGACGTTAATTCCTATGTCGATGTAATATCGACGGGTTTTGATCAAAATTAGGCAAGTCAAAACTTATGTTTTTAAAAACGTCACGGAAAGTTTGTAAAACTAATAACAAAATATTATACCCACACGTGCATGCGATAGACACTCGTGATTGTATAAAAGAATTTAATAAGTACCTAATCTAGAATACTTTATTTTACCGTGCGTGAACTGTTTGGCCGAACCATTTTGCTGGAATTCGGGGAAGGTGACATGATTTTTGCCATCCTGAAAAAGAAATAATTATTTTTATTTTGTATCAGAAAGAAATGATTTATAGATTTCATTCGATTTACCTCTGTCAACTAAACTACAATATGTCTTTTGTTATTCATATTAACCAATTACAAATGATAGTAACAAACTTTAGAAAAGTTTTCGGGATACACACTTCCCAATTGTAGGTACAGTCAGAACATATGCGTGCAAAACGTTTACGATGCGCATTGACGTCTCTACATTTTCAACACTTTGATTTTTTCACTAATTTTTTTGGGTCAATGCGTTTCTTTGCTTACTTTCACAATAATTCATTCATCCCTCCAAATAATATTATATCTTAGTAATTTTCAAAAAACATATAGAACCGCTTTCCTAATGTAATTTTAATAAATCTGTCCAAGGGTCCCTTTAAGGTCTAAAGGAAACAAGTAAAGCACTTTTACCTATGTTTATATTGTTTCAGACTAGAACCACAGTATAATGAATCTGTCAAAAGCGAAAAGACCTGGTATCACCCACTGCGCTGGGTATAGGTCATACCCAGCGCAGTGGGTGATACCAGGTTAGTGTGATGATGATGATGATGATGAATCTATATACCAATAATTTGATTATAATGAAAAAACTAAAACGAATCCCTAAATTTATAACAGTTTTTTTTTTAAGTTTTAGGGAACATAATATACTAATCCCTCGGAAAAAAAAATTATAGGACCACCTCGGAATTATTCTCTATACAATAGCGAAATAATTTTCAAAATCGGTTTATAATTGAAAGAGAAATCAAACATAAAGCCAAACATGCCCCACTCATTTCTTCGAAGTCGATTAATAATTAAAAAGTAATAATTCTCACCTGCTTCCCACGTTTACTACGCTTATGATGATGTTTTCTATCACCAACCCGTCGTCGTATATTCATATGTGTCTTGTAGTTCACTTGTTGTATACCTAGGTCCCTGTCGTTGACTGCATGACGACTGTAGCTGAGCCGTCGATGCTGCAAGGAATACGCCTATCAGGAGGATATGTTATTACTGGACTTTTAGTTTGTTTACTTCATTTTGTTTGTTAATCAACGCACAACATTTACGTGCTGTTGCTATGGGTGAAATATGCATGATTGTTGTTATGTTATGATAATCTTTGCAAAGACCCTCTACATTGTAACTGGCCCTGGTTTAGATTACGTTAGGTTAATACTACTACGAACCATACTTTTGAGCACTGCTGGTATGTTCAGACCTCGGACTATCTTTGCTCTACACACCTTATGAACTTTTAAGATTAAAACACATTTCACCGCGGCTTTACTTTTAGGCATTCAAATTGAAATTCCGTAAATTGAATAGGTCGATTGCATTATTTGAATTTCGGGCTCTTCATAACTTTGATTAATTTCGATTGAGGCGCATACCCGACCCAAATCAGCGCCACCACCTATTTTATCTTATTAGTTAAACGAAGGAATTTTCAAAAATTTAACTTGCAGTTTGTGATACCTATCATGAGCTTATTTTTATTGCCTTTGTACCTAAATGTTTTATTTTGTACTAGCTGTACCCGCGACTTCGTTCGCGATTGCCTCACCTGCCGACTAATTAAGTTCACATTTAACCATAGTCTCTCATATTATGACACGCCGCCGTGCAAAAAATCGTGTAGTGTCTACGGGGGATATCATGTTGTCATCTTCAATCCCATTCTTTATAAACACGACTTTTAGCTACGACTCGGCCAGCGTCAGTGTTAAGACGTGTCATACTCGTTTCACTTCTTACTGATGGTTCCGTTCAGCTGGGGCCCTATTCTGCTACACTAATCGCTTCACTATGACAGGGGTATCGACACAGAATGACACGTTTGGGTATTCCACCTCAGATGAAAGAAATTATGATGAATGCAGATGGAGAGACGTGCGTCAAGTTTGAAACTATTAATTTATCTCGCACGCACTATCTGGAGTTTTATAAATCTAAGGATTCTACGTGATGATTCTGCGACGATTCCATTGTCATACTGAAGCAATTGTATTGCAGAATTGGGCTCCTGATCCATTTGACTGGACCACCGTAATTTTTTTTTCGTTAGTAGGTAGGTACAGTTGGCTGTGTACCACAGTAAAAATATTTTTCTGTGGTCTAGTTAGTTTAATTAGACCACTTACTGCAACCAAACTTCGGTAGTACAGTTAACTGGACCAGCTAAACCACCATATATCATGTAAGGTAGGAACCTAACTTATTTTTCCAAGACGCCTTAGTAGGTAGGAACCTAACTAATGGGTGCGTCTTGGAAAAATACATAGATAGGAACTTACCTACCCTCTATCTACTAATTTTTTTCTTCTAACTACAGAATATTTCATCAATCTACTGATTTTCTACTCGACTTTCTACTGATTTAGTCAAATTCGATCTAACAAAAAGAATGCATGAAATCAGA
Source organism: Eupithecia subumbrata (assembly GCA_949316285.1). Lineage (NCBI taxonomy): Eukaryota > Metazoa > Arthropoda > Insecta > Lepidoptera > Geometridae > Eupithecia > Eupithecia subumbrata. Next base: position 24,737,119 of record OX438646.1, on the reverse strand, counting down.
CGACGACGCGTAGACCCGTCGTGATGCGCGGTTAAAGAATTCTACTTTTTCCTCTCTCCCAGGGGAACCTTACCGAATTCCAGGATAAAATGTATCCCATGTCCTTCCTTTAACTCAAATAGTACCAATTCAGTCCAACTCATTCAGTAGTTTCGGCGTGATGCGCGGTGAAGAAATTTTACTTTCATCCCTTCTCCCAGGGGAACCTTACTAAATTCTGGGATAAAATGTATCTTTCCTCGTAGAATGAAATCAAATTATGCCGAGTTCCATTCGAATTCATTCAGTTGTTCCATCGTGATGCGCAGTTAAAGAATTTTACTTTCATCCTCTCTCCCAGGGGAACATGACTGAATTCCGGGATGAAATGTATCCCATGTCCTTCCTTGTAGTATGAAATCAAATCGTGCAAGGTTTCATTCCAACTCATTCAGCACTTTCGGCGTCATGCGCGGTGAAGAAATTTTACTTTCATCCCCTCTCCCAGGGAAACCTGACTGAATTCCGGGATAAAAAGTATCCTATGTCCTTCCTCGTAGTATGACCTAAAATCGTGCCGAGTTTCATTTCAATACCTTCAGTAGTTTCGACGTGATGCGCGTTTAAGAAACAGACAGACAGACAGACAGACAGACAGACAGACAGACAGACAGACAGACAGACAGACAGACAGACAGACATGAATGAAAAAAATTACAGTTTTGGCTTCAGTATCGATAATAGAGTGCCCTCCAAAAAAATTTTTCAAAATATCTTCAATGTACAGAATTGGACCTGTTACAGTTTTATTATAAGTATAGATAGTGTAGCGCGCCACGATGGTGAGCAAAATAAGCAACCACGCATCTCTGCCGCTGTGGTGGCGCTGATTTATGTCGGGTATGCGCCTTAATTCCATTCGTATTAATTTCGATAAATTCCATTTAATCGATTCTATTATTTGAATTTCGCGCTTTTTCGTTATAATGTAGCCAAGAAGGTATATATTTTTTATGAGATGTAGGTAGTGTACACCGAACATGCAATATTAACGCTGTGGTTTCTCCAGCTAAACATCCAACACTGATATAAATCTTCATAAAACTTACTCGTCTGAAAGGTTTGCACAGCTCCTCAGCAAGAAGGTGATGTATTTTCGCGTCAGTAAGGTCCTTTTTCGATGGATTATACTCCAGCTCTTGCATATCAATATTCCATGAGGAATCTAATTGGGTGGCACTGTCAAATGAAGCTGAGATTACTAAGGTTTACAGAAAATGAGTTAAAATTGTAACTAGGCGATTTATTTTAGCGAATTAGAAAAATACAGTGCTGTTATATCACTGTATTTTTCAAACGTCGTCAGCTGAAATCGCAGTATAAAAACAAGTATAACAAATCTTACTTTTGTCAATATTTAGGGAGGATTATATTATACTATATTAATTTTTTTATTTTATTTAAAAACTTGCATTCAAATATGGGCGTAAACTCATTATCTTCAAATACAAAATGAATAACAATTGACAGATATTTAAATTGGAAAAATCAAATAGACACTGTATGTAAGAAAATTAATAAATTTATATTTGCATTAAGACGAATAAAGGATCTTTCCAATATTAAAACAGCAGTGACAGTTTACCATAGCCATGTTTGCTCTGTTTTAAGATATGGCATTATAATCTGGGGTAATTCAACGGATGCTCATAGAGTTTTCGTAGCTCAAAAAAAGTGTATTCGGGCCATATTTGGTATTAAGCGGAGAGATTCTTGTAGACCTTTATTTGTAACGAATAAACTATTAACATTCCCATCCCTGTATATTTTTGAGATGTTGAAATTTGTCAGGAACAACATGCCGTTGTTTGAGAAGGATGAAAAGTCTCAATACAAAAGAAAGATTGTACAAAAACCACTAAAGGTGCCTCAATTTAGATTAGAACTTTGTAAAAGGAACTGTTACGCAATGGCAATACTGCTATACAATAAACTTCCAAATGACATAAGAAAATTATCAAATAATGAATTTAATCGGAAATTATATAATTGGCTCTGTCAAAACTGTTTTTATAGTATAGATGAATATTTGAAATTTAAATAAATTATTTTTGACATGTACCTAATATTGATAAATTTTTTGATGGTTTTATGCATTATTATGATCTACATGTATATATTTTTTAAAATTGTGAGAGCAAATTTATGGATCAAATAAGTTAAGTTAATTTTCTATTTCTAACATAAATGACCAAATTAAACATTTGCACGACTAATAAGTCAAATATAGTGATACATACCCTATTCTAAAACCATTGTTAACCTATATTTAAGCAAATAAATACTATTTCATTTCATTTCATTCATTTCATTTCATTTCATTTACATTTTAAAGTGACAAAATGACTCCCCGCAAGCTCCAAACGTTATCTAAAGGTTACGAGTTAAAGACCATATTTGATTGCACACTTTAATGCTGTACTGCAGCAGTGCTTTCCAGGTGTGGGACAAGCTAAATCCTCACATTATAGGGACCCCTAGTGTGAAACTCATGGGTTAATAAAGCTATATGTAGATGATCTAAAGCTGCCGATTAAGAACTACTGACCTATAATAGATAATTGTAACTAAGACTAGAGTTCACCAACAAATGGTTAAATTTTAAATAGTTGTACTGACGTTTTTGACACAAGTTTTCATACATTAAACGTCAACGTTAACCGACCAAGCAGCCTAATTGTCCGTTTATCTTTTGGTGAACACAGACCTTAGTGTACCTACAACAGTCCGTTTTACAGGGTCGTTTTAGAGAGACTTCACACACATTACTGGAATCTGTAATTACTACATTGCCAGTTATTACAGCTACATTGCCGAATAAAAAAGGAAACGATAAAACTGTCATGTAAAACGAACTGCTGTGTGAACGTACCCTTAGTGATGCATATTTTTCAATTTTATTTTTAAAATCGTCCTCAGCTTCCCCTACCCATTTAATTTGACGACCTCCGTGGCGCAGCGGGCGAAGGTCCGCCTGCGACGCAGGAGGTTGCGGGTTCGATTCCCGCCTCGGAACAAATTTGTGTACGATCTGCAGAAATTTGTTCCGTTGGTCTGGGTGTAAAAATATCTATCTATGTAGTGTATTGTATTAAGTATATCAGATATCTAGTATACCCATAACACAAGCTCTGCTTAGCTTGGGGCTAGATAATGCTGTGTGAATTGTGCAGCATTCATATTTATTTATTTATTATTTAATATAAATTCTGCCTAAAATACACCGTCAGATCTTACCTTCCGTTGAAATTAGTGTTAGTGTAGTTTTTGAAGATAGCAGACATGGACTCCGCCCCCGATATATTGCCAATGGTTGACGCGTTTCTCTGCATGTATTCTATAGCATCTTTCATTGCTAGTTTTGAATATGTTTCTAGAATTTTTGGTTCTTGGCCCTAAAAGAAATAAACTTTATTAGGTAGGTTGTTGATACCATTTAAAAAAAATAGCACTAAGTCATTGTGATGTGATTATGAGGCTATGGAGCGCGCCCTGCTCTGTATCCAGTGAACGGAAAAACATATGTAGAAGCATTCCTTGCGTTAGAAAATGACGGACGTTTAGTATATTCGAAGTAAAGTTAGTTAAGTAATTTAATGAGTGCAAAGTTAAAGTCACTGATCACCTTTCAAAAGTTGAATGAACTAGGAACACGTAAAACACATACAAAGTAAACGTTCCTGCATAAGTTTGAATCTGGCGGTGCTTGTAAACTATGCTGCGAACGATTCTAATTTGCAAGGCAACTGGCAGTGGCAACTGGAAGGCGTTGTTGAAAATGACGTAGGTACGCGACCTACACGTTATACGACAATTTAATCTCAAATGACAAGGGAATCAAGTCAACTTTGAACTGAGCGTCCCGAGTGTTAACAAATTGTTGGCTAATCAGCGAAGGATATTTGACAAGTTTGTTTGAAATTTTTCCTTGAAAGAGGCTTCCATGTTTTTCCATTCCCTGTCTGTCTGTATTTCCCTCCACGATCGCATACCCAACGTGGAGGTACGACGTCAAACTAAACTTGTAAACGTAGGTGTGCGTTAAAAATAACTTAGTAGGCCCGAAAACAAGATAAACTAAAATCTCCAAAAGTTTTGTTTGTAATTCGATAAAACTGGACATTATGTTACCAAATAATGTTAAATCAATGTCAGATCTAAAATTTAATTCATTTGTTAAAAATAGATTAAAAGCTCGATTACACGTTACGGTGCACCGTCAACGGTAAGAGTTAGGAAGCTTAAAACGGAAGGTGTAATCGCTGTTAGGAAGAAAGGAATGCGATACCGGAAGACCGTGCGCTCCCGGCCGTCCTAACTTCCTAATTGCCGGTGCACCGGCAAATGTAATCGCTGACCGAGAGACCGGCCGCTCAGTCGCGCGAGGCGTTTATTGTGAGCGGACGTGCATCAGCGAGCCTTGCGTGCAAAAATGACTTCCCAAAAGGAAAAGGATGTATTGTCCAATGTTCTAGATGTTCATATTAGATTCATATTTTTTTTTTATTGTTTGTTCCGCCTTTTTTTCCCTCCGATATGGATCGGAGACATTTTTAGGCTAACATTTTGCTTAAACCAGCTGTTTAATTTAATACATAAGCGATCAGTGCAACTTCGCGTCTGGTCGTGTCGTTGTTTTGTTATATAGTTATATATACATAGATTACTTAGGTTATGATCTTTTAAATTTCTTCCTTTTTTTTCGTATTTTTCTTTTGTTTTATCGTGTCTTTTTTTATTTTATTTATATTTTTTCTTGATGTTATTTGTTTTTTTTCTCTTTTTATACATATACCTAAGTTTGCTTAGATATAAAAATAATATTATTAAATATAGCACAAACCACACTTAAAACAATTACAACTTAATATTTACATTGTTTTATTTAATTTCATGCATACAATATATTATCATTAATATATTGCGGTCATGATAGTCTCTTCTGTTAGTTAATACCTATTTGTTTTTTTTTTTATTATTTCTACTATCATATTAGATTCATATTAGATATTAGTAGATGTTCATATTACACATTTTGTTTCTTAAAAGGAGATATTGCTTGATCCAACATTTTCTTTTTTTCTTCCTTCTCACATTTACAGCCGCAGTTGCGGCAAGGGCGATTCCAATTTTTTGAAATATTGAGAGCACAGGCGCCATACTCCTACTACGTTCGACTGGCAACTGAGTTAGGAAGGCGGCGACCGTGCAGTGTAATTAGAACGTCCTTTCCGCCGCCACGGCGGCGCACCGTTACGGTAAACCGTGAAATGTAATAGGCCTTTAATTAATAAGAGTTATTATAGACTAGATGAAGCGTTTGCTGACAAAAATATTTTCTTTTTTGTTGATTGACATTTAATCTGACATTCCCTTATTATGATTGATTTTAATTTTATTTTACTCTTTACATTTTTGACAATGCTTTTAAATTATTGTTATTATTTTAAGATTTAATTTTATGTGTTTTTTAAATGTTATTATTCTAAGCAATTGACCTGACTAAGTGTTTCTTGTGAACCCATGGTATTAATAAATGAATTGAATTGAATTGAATTGCGGATCGCAAGTCTGAAGTGGAAATGGGCATGGGCACACTTAACTAGACAGAAAGACGTAAAATGGACACAGCCATTACGGAATCGTGGCCCAGAGACCCTCAAAGACAAAGACTGCCTCTTTGTCCACCAGTCCGATGGTCAGACGACGTCGTCAGGATAGCCGGGAAGGAGTAGATTAGGACTGGACGGAATGGCGTAATAAAGAGGAGGCCCATGCCCACCAGTGGGTGCTCAATGTGCTCATGGGCTGAGTACTTATATAGATGATAATTGAGATGTCATATATGGTACCCCCAATTTACAAGACAGAGCCAATCAGGCCCTTATCGGGGGAGGCCTATGTCCAGCGGTGGACATAGGCAGGTACAGGGGGATGTGTAATGTGTACCTCTAGTATGTGTAATTATATTGTTAAAATAATAGTAATTGTCTTACTTGATAATTCCTGAGTAGGAAAGGTCTTATAAACCGATTGTCGAACCTCTTGAATTTGTCCCTAATATGATGATTACCGTGTTTACCTAAAATATCTTCTATACCCGCCATCAAGTGGTCCATACACTGAAAATAAATGAAAACATAAATTAATAATGCTGGACAAGTCAATAAGAATAATAAAGCTCCAAAGAACATTTTTTTAAGCGAATGTTGCACCCTCAGTTTATTCTTAAGAATGCTTTATGTAGGTATACGCTATACTAAATATAATACGATGCTTGCGTTTATTTTCCAAATAAATAAATGAATATCCTCGCAGCCATATTTTTCTTCAGTGGCTTTTAGAGTTTGCACAACATTCAAAAAAGAGCTACAAACATTCCCGATCCACTATTATCATTATTTATATTTGAATTATGAAGATAGGATACACGTCCCTTTAAATTGAAACCCGAGGAATGTAACTTCGGGTCAAACCCCTACGGGCTTGAAGAATGGTATAAATATAAGTCCTATAATCTTCACACTAATATTATAAATGCGAAAGTTTCTATGGATGGACGGATGAATCGATGGATGTTTGTTACCTCTTAACTGCAAAACGGTATTTGCATACAGGTAATTCTAATTCTGAAATACTTTTTATTCCATAATTTGTTCCTTTGGGATAGAAATCACCTATAAACGTTTCCATAGAAACGCGTGCGAAGCACGGGCATAAACTAGTTTAAAATAAATAAATAATTCTATGCCTATGAATCTATTTCCTATGTTTGATGTAGTAATGTGTGGTCTAAAACCTACCCTCTCATGAATCCTCTCATTCATAGTCGGTTTCCTCTTCTCAGCAGTCTTGACATTCAGCATCTTGACAAGAGGCTTGATAGTTATACCCTGGATGAAGACGGTGAAGTAAATCACCGCGATGGTGGTGGTCACAAACATGGGCTGTAGCTTCACGATCTCGGGGTCGATTAGTAGCACCAATGCGAAGGCTACAGCACCTCGCAGACCTATAGGAGAAATATGTTTTAACTTATACTGTCCTTCTTCTGGGCAAAGGCCGCGAGGACGGTAGAAAATCAAATATCCTAGAAAAACTTCGACTCCGACGGGACTTGAAGCCGCATCCTTCCCTCAGGACGGGAATAAATAAAATAATAAATATATAATAAGTAACTCTAGCACCGTTAGCTCTACCTACAGGAGAAAACATTGAATTTTATCCAATCCTGTTCAAAGACTGACTCGAGGGAGAGATGCGGGTTCAAGTCCCGTCGAATTCGAAAATTTTTGGGTTATTTGATTTTCTTAGAAATTACCCAGAGTGCGAGGGCTTACGCACTAGAATAACAAAGACCTAGGGACAATATAAGTTAGTAAAAGAGATGGAATCGATGTTAGATGTCCACCTTCACAAAACTTAAAAGAGGGTAATGAAGCCTTTTGCCCGCCAAAATTTTCATTGAAATTTAAACTGACATAGGCTCCTACTTATAATGTCCTATGAAATCAGCCACCAGCCAGAAACCAGCCTTATTTTCGATTGAATATTATGCATATATATTGTGGACTAATCTAAAACGCATTTCGTAGTAAATTAACTCCAAGGTTAGAGCAGTTAAATCCACCCTGCAAAAGGGGGCATATTGTAATAGTACCTATACGACGTTTCTGTTACATTTAACATAACGTTTTTAATACAAAAGAATCATGTCGAAACAAAGACCAAGTGTCTCCCCCTTAAATAGAGACAATAAGAAAAGTACCGATGGACACGTTCTTAGTGGATAACATTTTATAAAATTAAGTTAAAACAAAATTACTTTTTCAGACTTTCGCGATTTGTTAACATAGTTAATGGTTTATTCGGGTATTTATCCTACAACGTAACAAAGGGGAAATAATAACAAAAGGTACGCGATAAATACCCGATTAAACCATTAAAAAAATTACCTATTAGTCAGATCTATGGCTAGATTGTAATGTTATTCTAGTGTATTTGAATGTGACATGTAGTATGCTATGAATTTTATAAGAAAAATTGAAAATATCATTCATATATTATGTTGTTTTCCATTTATTGAATTTCACAATCCAATCACTGCTCGAATGAGGTTCGAAGTGATTCGTGCAGTTAGATACGCTCCGGTGCTCAGCATATTGATATCAAACGTAAAGCTTTTTACGAAATATATTATTTTACTTCATGTAATAATTCTTATTTTTCGCTGTTTTATAAAATTTATCAAATCATCCGTTCAGACATAAGGTACTCATACTTAAAATGTTTTAAATAAGTTAGGTAGGTACCTAAATACTTATGGTTAATAAAAAGAAAAATCAATGAAAAGAGGGGTTTCATAAAAGAAACAGTGTTAAATTAAAAACTTTATTTAAGTTCAGTTTACTAAATTCTGAGTAACTAGGCTTTTTTTGGAAAATACCTCAATGACTTCTCAAGCAAATTGGAAAATACCTACATTATATCCAATGCATTACGTGGTAGGCAAAGTTGCATAACCCAATGAACTTTTTATTCTGAAGGTTGAACTTGAATGCTATGACATTAAATTTATATTAGTGTGGTGTGGTCACGTCACGACGGATAGGCACGATAGCAAGAAAATTGGAAATTCCACTGTATTATCCAATTTATATTATTTGCTTATTGCGTGGTAATGCGTTGGATATATAAACCAATATATCCAACGCATTACGACGAACCGGTACGTAGTTTTGACTGCCTCGTTGGTCTAGTGGTCAGCTTGTTCAACCGCTGATTACGAGGTTATGGGTTCGAATCCCAGGTCAGGCCAATAGTTGTGGGGTTTTTTCTAGCAAGGAAAATTCACAGTAGTATTCACAGCCCGGAGTCATGAAGTTGGCGGTGTTACACCCTCGTGCCTCGGAAAGCACGTTAAGTTATTAGTCCTGCGCCTGACCTCTCCCCAGTCGTGTCGATCTGTCATCCCATCGGATTATGAGAGTGAGGGAATAGAGAGTGCACCTGTGTTTGAGCACACACATGTGCACTATAATATGTCCGCGCATCTGGCTAGTCTCCGATGAGTCGAAATTCGGCTAAGAGGACATTAGGCAATAGTTACATAACTCAATTAACTTTTTATGCGGAAGGTTAAACTTGAATGCTAGGAATGACATTAACATTAGTGTGGTGTGGTCACGTCACGACAGATGTCACGTCATGACAGATGTCACGTCACGACAGATAGGCACCTACACGACGGTAAACTTCGCGTGTTCAGTAGGTATTCTGGCTCAAAAATATTAGGGTTACACACTCAAGGTCATTGTTTGTTTTGTTATAAAAACAGTAGTTTCATTAGTGTGTTTTAATTGCTCTACGAGGAGGGTGTTATCTGATAGATGGTCAAACTATCAGCCGCTTCGTCGATTAACTTTGACGTAGGCACTAGCCAAACTCGATGTAGAATGTTTGTAAACGAACCACGGCACAAATAACTTAAACCGCTTGCTTGGCGTCGAGTTTCAGATATAATTGTAAGCAATATACATATTGAAGGAAGGATTTGAAATCAACAAGTAACGTAAGTTGCGTTTAAAATGACGCGGCAACAGAGTGAATTTTATGTTAAGTATGGGTGGTTTGTTTACGAACATTCTACACCGAGTTTGGCTAGTATATATAATGCATGATAAACACGGGTGATGTTCTTTGAAGGTTAATTGGACAATTAGCAGCTTCGTATATAATATTATGCAAACTTCTGTTAAAAGCATACAAATGTAATCGTTCGATTAAATTTTTATAGAACATATTCCCAACCGCGTTTTGAGTAAAGGGACGATTTAGTTTTTATTGATGTTTAGTTTCTGTCAGAACTGACGATTTTTAAGGAATGATTTAACAACGGACAACATTGTATGCTTATCATTTATGTTCCCAGATTGAGCCAACTTATCAGAACTCTAAACTGAATTCAATTAAGGCCCTAATTATGTGCTTACATTGCGGTAGTGTTTGTGCAATACTATTGTAAGCGTAATCAATATATTCCCACTTATTTGTTCAAAAATATTATTACGTTTTACGATCTACTATATTTCAAGTTTGTTATTTTTTGGGAGTATAATTTTTTATGCCTCTAAATGAACAAAATTAAATAGGTAGGTACATGTCCATCATTTAAGCTCACTTAACGTATTTTAGCATCTTATTCGCATTCAAAAGAACCCACCATGAAGATAATCTAGCTAACCTACACGGCGCATTATCTAGGTACTTATCTACTTGAATAATAAAACTTTACAACAATTTCGGTATGATTTCAACGAATAACTTATGATGAAATATAAAACAAACTTACCTCCGTAAGACATCACGAACTTTTCAACTCTATTAAGTTTGTGCAGTCGGAATTTATTCGCTACGGCGCTAAATATGTACACTCCTGAAACAAAGAAAACAGATCTTTTTAAATACGTAAAATATTAGAAAACCCTATATTCCTACGACTTTCAAAATGAGTACAAGGCGTTTTGAAAAATCATCTGGTCCGTTCCATGCGTATGTATCAAACCCGCGTTTGCACACTAGAAGCGCGCGCTTTGGTTTGTACGGATTCTATGTAAGTCATGTAAAATATGATAATTTTCGTAGAGGCACTTCAGAGCACTTTCGTAGTATAAAAATTTGTTGAAAATAATAAATAAATAAATAATGTTGAACAATACACACAGCATCATCTAGCCCCAAGCTAAGCCAGAGCTTCTGTTATGGGTACTAGATGACTAATATAATGCATTGTATTATGTATACATACATAGAATTAAAAAAATATATACCTTTGAGAGGAAGTACAAATAAGGTGTTTTCAAGCACGCGTTTTGGTAAAGCGTGTTTTACCAAAGCGCGTGCTAACGCACTTGAATGTAGGGGTTCAGGTGGTTTTAAAAACGCGCATTACCAAATCGCTCGCTTCAAAACCCCAAATGTACTATTGTAAGCTCTCAAAGAGTTTTCAGTATGCTACGAAAGTGCTACGAATTGCCGACGAGGTTCTACGAAAAAACCATATTTTTACCCAACGAGAAAATAGAGATTAATAAATATTTATACTCGACTCATGTCCGATTATACTATATCTGCAAATCTACGATAATAACAATCAGTAAATTGTTTCCGGTTCTCAATAGCAATGCCTCGTAATTGTAAGTGCTACACAAGTTCTGCAAAAGCCCACGAAATAACTTAGACTTTTTTTCAAAACGCCGCGCAGAATAAAAGTTAAATATATATATATTATTTGGATAGAGGACACTAAAACAAATTTTAATTAATGTCCTAAAGTGTCAGGTGTCCGATATATTCAAGAAGAAAATAACTATAGTGTTTCCTTATATAAAAGTATCTCCGAAACCCGAGGCTTTAGGACATTATGTTGCACAATTTTTTTATTTGTTTTGTTTCCTCTGTCCGAATAAATAACATTTAGCGCCTCGATTTGAAAATAGTTATTTGTTATACAAGAGTGCAAAGTTGCTTTTTAACCGCGTGCTCAATTTTGATGACCGAGCAAGCGAAGGATTCTAAAATTGATTGATCAAAAATTAGAATCCTGAGCGTTAGCGAGGGAATCAAAAGAGCACGAGGTAAAAAATCTTTGCACTCGAGTGCAACACGTAACTTTTATCCCACCAGCGAGGAAATGACTCAATGCAAAAAATAGTTATTTGCGCATTTTTAACAGTTTCAGTCAATTCTGTTATAAACATAGTCATATAAACTTCGTCGTCGCTAGAATCACTCATTTTTCTTGTTTTCAAGTTTCTTGTGGTTTTAACAATATGACGTGAAAAGAAAATGACGCGCGCAAAGCAAAAAGTACATTAAGAAGGTTCCAAGTCTGAGTTTTTAACAAATTAAAAATCAAAGGTTGTATGATATATTTGGCACCATGGAGGTTGAAGTAAATAGGTTTTGAATCACAAACGTAGTGCACACGATGTTCTAAATTCAATTTAACTTTATCCTCTAGCGAATAAAAACGGCTTTTGTACTCAGATATCGAAGAGCAAATATCCTCATACCGAGATGGGGAGATGAAAAAATAATTGTTACCGATGTTAGGGCCAAAATCTTCAAAACCGTTTATAAAGTAGGTAACATGCCAATTAAGCTACAAAAATGCTAAAATTACTTACCTATTATCCTAAACATCGAGCAGAACAAAATGGTCAGCAGCACAAACCATGTGTTCCAGTCGTGGTTGTTGTTCACAGTGGCAACACCCAGGAACATGAAGATGATGGTCTCGGAAGAAGACGACAGCATCTTCATGGTATACTTGATGGTGGTGTGCGACTTGTGCGAGATATTCGCTTCTACGTAGTTCTTCATTGTTATGCCGCAGAAGGTGATTCTGAAAATAGAAATAAGCTTAACTTTTCGCTTATTGCTTATTAGGTCATTGTTAATGAGGTTACTGTCGCTTACACTATTTTTTTTAACGATTATCAAGGGTTATTCCCAACGTCTGAGGTGAAATGTTCCAATTCTCAACGTCGTCTGAAAAGTATTCGCAACGTCTCAGGCGAGAGGTTGCCTATTCTCAGCGTCTCAGGAAAAGTTTGACCTCCTTATTACAATGTACAACATTAGTTGCTCATGTTTTTCAAAAATCAACCTTCCTTCTATTTTTTATAACTAAATAGAATTGAACACCATTACAAATAAATAGAATTTTAAAAAGAAAAAGTATACTAAAAGAGAACCTCGCTTTATAAAGTCGTTGTCCTTTTCTATTGTATTGGAAACTTGTTTCAGACACATAAACACAAGTCTTTATTGCTTCTATCTTGCTGCATCAATTGATTAGTTAAGAAGAAACCTTGAAAACCTAGTGAGGGATTGGTACCTAAAGGTACTGGGTTCACATCCTTGCCATGTATACAGCCTTTGAATGTATTTTTCTTTAAAATCTTTTTTTTGACAATCGAGGCGCAACTTGTTATGTAATAGGTATAACAATATCAAAATTATGACACTACAATTTTCCTCCAAATTATGACAATACCTTAAGAGGGCACATTGCACGCCATTTTGTGAATAGGATTTCGCGTTCATATGAGCGGGACAGAGTATATGTACGTTTTTGGAACGGCGGCGTGAGCGCAAAAATGATGTTTTTGCTTATTTACAAGAAAACTATACAACTTATGACGCAATTGTATTATGAAAGAAAGAATTAGTAATAAAATAACCTGCGAATCAAAATAAAAATATTTTCTATAGGCCGCAGGGTTCCTGAGATCTCGACCAAATTAGGTGCAAAACAGTCCACTTTTATGATTTTTTTATCGTACCTAATTACTTTTCGGAATCGTGTTTTCACAATTAAGAAGAAAATAATTTGAATTGTATGTCATTCCTGGTTTTTACCACTGTGATCCCGTGACTACGGAACATATGTACGGAACAGATAGAATATAGCGGCTTTGTTTGTCAAACTAGGCCTAGATCTCAATTTAGTTTGACAAGCAAACCCGCTAGGTTCAAGCTCTACCTAATTTGAAGCTAAGATGCTGTGTGGATTGTCTTTTTCACATTTATTGTAGTTATGGAAATAAAGAGTTTTTGATTTGATTTGACTAGCATAATCATTTTATCTACGTTCTTGTGGTATACGTTATTTATTCATAATGGGTATTCTGGGTATTTTCTATGTATAGTAAAAAGTATCAATCTTTGCAATGTATTTTATTAAGTGTATCAGTCATCTACTTTAAAGTCCATAACAGATACCTAATACTGTGTGGATTGTCCAGCATTATTTATTTACTTACCTAAAGGGTACCTATGTATGTATGTCATGGTCATCCATCAGACGATAACTCTGACTCTGCTTGATAATTATAACAAGATTGTGCAAACAAAATGGCACAAAATACTGTACCCAGAGCGAAAGCGCTTTTATTATTTTTCAATTGATCAACTGAGGAAAACTGTTTATTTTTTCCAATATTCGCCCTATTTCTGTCGCTTCGTTTGAATTCCGTCCATGAATTCATTCAAGCATTCTTCGTTTCACAGCTTTTGGAATGGAAAAGCAAAACTCACATGAGTGGATAACAAACGTGTTGATTATCAAAGGGAGCTACCACATTTATGGTTATCATTTAACTTGGTGCGCTTTGAAGAAATTTATACATTTATTTTAGCACACCAGTGCGCTTGGTGGAACATCATTACCAAACTGCAATTGCTTATCTGATTCTGAAGCGTGTCAATTTAATTTCGTTATTTCAAACAAGCTAATTTTAGAAAACCTAAAAATTAAATGAATGGGTTCATTTATTTTTAAACATCAAGTACCTATGCTTGGAACATAGCTCTGGGCATAGCCGAGCCCTACCTTACCTTACCCTCTCATAGCCCTACCTTCGGTGATAGTTTTAAAAACTGTGTTACAGAAATGCTTCTGCTAACTTATTAAATAAAACGTCAAGTGCGAGTCAGTCTCGGAAATTTGGAAATTTCAAAATATTCAGACAGTAACTTTTAATTGCATTGACTTAGAAGTTTTAAACATATAAAATAATAAATAATAAATAAATAATACTGGACAGTCCATACAGCATCATCTAGCCCCAAAGTAAGCTACTCAAAGCTTGTGTTATGGGTACTAGATAACTGAGATATTTAATACATTATATAGGTACATAGATAGTTTTTTTTTTATTATACATAGAAAACGCCCAGACCAACGGAACAAATTTCTGTAGATCGTACACAAATTTGTTCCGAGGCGGAAATCGAACCCGCAACCTCTTGCGTCGCAGGCATATCGAGACTCCAAGAGATTTCGGACTCTAGTATTTAGTGTTAATTTTAACACGATACCTTCTCGCGTTCCTGAGAAAAGGGGGTTGACAGACGGACAGACGGACAGACGGACAACAAAATGATCCTATAACAAGGAACTATGCGCTTATGGTTAGAGCTGATTTTGTATTAAAGTATTGACCGTTTACCAAAAAATAATAATAAGAAAGAACCCCTTTATTTCCTTTTGAAGTACTTTCCCAGAGGCCTGATACAATTTAATTAATTAAGGAAGTAAGAGTGACGAGCATTCAAAGAGTAAAGACCCGACTCTGAAGACTCTAGAATTGTAGATTTACAATTTCATTTAGATAAAAAAACTGAACAATTCACCCAGTATATCTAGCCTCAATTTAGGTAGAGTTTGTGTTATGGGTACTCGATTGATAGACATTTTATTTATATAGTTTAAGTTTATTTTTAAAGGAAGCTAGTTTGGGATAACTGATCTATACTTATAATAAAACTGTAACAGGTCCAATTCTTGAATAAAATGAAAATATCCATCTATGTAGTGTATTGTATTAAGTATATCAGTTATCTAGTACCCATAACACAAGCTCTGCTTACCTTGGGGCTAGATAATGTTGTGTGAATTGTCCAGCATTATTATTATTATTATTATACACTCATTTATTCTTTAATCTCGTTTATAAAATACATTTTTTACTATAGAAAATAAAATGTTATAAAACTATTCTACAGTAAAAAATATATCAAAACGGTGAATCACCGGCCGCGAAGCTAGGCTCAAGCGGCCGGTGACTAGGGCTGCAAAGAGAGGAACTTCCTGACGATGCGCGCCGAGTCCAGGAGTACCGCCTTTTGAATCTGGCCTTTGATCCAACTTCCTAGCGAGAGTTTCTTGAGATGTTGATCGAGACTCTTCGCTATTACGCCGTTAACCGAAACGACTATCGGGACGATAGTCGCTGAATCAACATCCCACATGCTGACAACCTCGTTAGCCAAATCAAGGTATTTGCTAATTTTATCTTTTTCAGCTTTAACGAGGTTAACATCATGTGGTATGGTGACATCAGCGAGCACCGCCCTCCGTTCTAACCGATCTATCAGTACAATATCAGGTTTATTCGCCAGAATAGTCCTGTCTGTAATGATAGATCGGTCCCAATAGAGCGTGGCACGGCCGTTTTCGAGAACTGGCGCCGGTGTGTACTTATAGTACGGAACTTCAGGTCCAGTAAGGCCATATCGGAGAGCAAGTTGTTGGTGTATAATTTTGGCTACTTGGTTGTGTCTGTGCAAGTACTGAGAGTTAGCAAGGTGCGAACAACCCGAAAGTATATGACGAAGGGTCTCTCCAGGAAGATGACACGCTCGACAGATATCGATCGTGCCATCTTTCATGATATACTTTCGGTAGTTGTTCGTCTTCACCACCTCATCCATAATTGCACAGACAAAACCTTCGGTTTCCCCGAAGAGGTCACCGAAACGTAGCCAGTTTACTGAGCTTGGGAGATCTACATCAGGTCCTGTGAGGACCTTGTAGAATCTCCCATGCAGCTCTTTGCTCTCCCATATAGCCTTCCGATCCTGGATGCTCATCACCGTAGGTTTGCGCCAGTTCTCGTTAGCTAAGGAGAGAGGGGTAAGGTTCTTATCAACTGTAACCACATCGCGATGCATCTGGTATTCGGCTTGATGGAAGTAATTTCTGAGATTGCATACCTCACGGTTGTGTAGGGTCTTGGCGTTTAAAAAGCCTCGACCACCACATTTCCGCGGGATATACAATCTCATTACCGAAGCTCGTGGGTGTCGCATGCGATGTGTGGTTAAAAGTTGACGAACCTTACAGTCCAAGGCGTCTAGTTCAGTCTGAGTCCATCTCAGTATGCCAAAAGTATAAGTGAGCAGTGGCATAACCCAGCCGTTGAAGGCACGCACTTTGTTGCCACCTGACAAAAGGCTATTTAGCACTTTTGTAAGGCGACAAAAGAAGCGCTCCTTCACCGACTGCTTTATGTCCCCGTCCAATATACCCAACGCTTCTGGCATACCAAGATATTTGTAGGTTTCACCCTCTGAGAGAGATTTGAGAGACATTATCTCTGAAAGTTGTAAATTACTAGAATTTACAACTTTCCCTCGTTGTATTTGTATGACCGCACACTTATCAACACCGAACTCCATGTTAATAGCACTACTGAATATCTGTGTGATATTCAGAAGGGCCATTAACTGGGTTTTATTCGGTGCGAATAGTTTGAGATCATCCATATACAACAAGTGAGAAATGACCCCACCATCTCTCCGAAGGCGATAGCCTATTTCTGAATCTTTCAGTAGAGTACTGAGTGGATTCAGAGCTAGGCAAAACCATAAGGGACTCAGACTGTCGCCCTGAAATATACCCCTCTCTATTCTTATCAAATCATTGGTGGCAGGTGGATCCATTCGGCTCCCTGGATGACGAAGAACAGTGATCCACTGCCTCATACATGATCCCAAGAACGATCTTAGAGTAGTATCTACTTTATACAACTCTAAGACCCTCTCAAGCCAAGTATGAGGCACCGAATCATAAGCCTTCTTATAGTCTATCCATGCAGCCGACAAGTTCCCTCTGCCACGTTTGACCTGTTGGCTAATGGCCATGTCAATGAGGAGGAGCTCCTTAGTACCACGGGACCCAACCCTACATCCATTCTGATTATATGCCAAAATATTGTTTGTAACAATATGCGTGTTAATTTTTGTGGTCAGAATGGATGTAAGTAGCTTGTAGATGGTGGGTAAGCATGTTATAGGTCTATAATTCTTCGGTTCCGCAGTACTACCAGACTTATGGAGCAGGAAAGTTACACCCGTCGTCATAAAATGTGGGAGTGACCCGATCTCAATTGCTTCTTGGAATTGTGTGGCTAGAACTGAGTGTGAGCACCGAAACCATTTTAGCCAAAAGTTATGCAATCCATCCGGGCCAGGACTTTTCCAGTTTTGGGCCGAGCAGATTGCATTACTTACGTCTAGCGGAGAGATGGTGATAGAGTCCATGGTTTCGATGTTTTCACATTCAGAATTTACCACATTCATCCAGTCCGCTTCCGTGTGTTCGACCGGTATTGACCAGATGCCTCGCCAAAAATTATTTCCGGTTTCGGCATCCGGTACCTGATCGTCAGACACACGTAGATCAGGTTTCTCCCAATCGCGGTAAACTTTCCTTTGGTCACTTTGAAAGATGCGATTCTGCCAAAATCTGTCAACTCGCTTTTTGTATCTTCTAATTCGGCTTGCCCACGCATAGACTTTTTGCTTTAGATAGTCTATGCGCTCTGTGGCACAGGCTAAATAGTTCTGAGGTTGAACTTCAGTTCCGTCAAAAGCCTGTGTCACAAAGCGCATAACCCGAGGTCTATGGTTGCCCTCCCTAAAGCAAATTAACTTAGCTATGAGAGTCCTGAACCTACTGATACGCCTCTCTATTCGCTGCTGCCAAGTAGGGGTACTGCTAGCCTGGCGCGGAGCACGGTCACAGTCCGGAAACTTTACCTGCGCAACGCGACAGGCCGCAATAGCCCCACAGTAGAGAATAGAGTGCGTATCAGTAAGATCACTACTAGTCAGTAGATATGGGACTAGTAGTGGGTTCAAGGCCCCCACTATAGCTAAATTACGTCTATGGGTGGGGAAGCGAGGCAGACGCGGTCTTAAATTTGAATTTTTATAACTTAGAATCGCATCTTCCAAAGCCCTCCTCAATTGCTCATCATTTTGGGTACTTACCTCAATGCTCTCGTGACTGACCTCTTCCACAGCGTAATCAGGCTGGGATATCACTGGTGTTGATGTGATGTGTCGCGGTGGCAATGTAACAGCCTGGTTACACTGTGGATGGTTCACCACTTGAGCACTGAGCACCTCACGTCGAAGTTGATCAAGTACAATGTCATCCAACAGCTTTGAACGTTGAATGACCCGTACCTGATCAGATAGTCGCTGCACGTTAATGTTGACAGTCGGTTCAAGGGCCTGAAACAACGGCATTATCCTAGAACGGTACGCAGTCAAATTAGTTCCTCCCTCTGTAGCCCTATAGTACGCGCGCATGACATTTTCGTTAATTCTTTGTGTCCACTTCATGCGCCGCACTCTTCCGTCAGCGGCGGGGGCCGGTCGCGGGGCTGTGTGCCCTACAGGTCCCAAGCCAGCTGACAGCGTAGGTCGTCCTCGCCGCACAGGTGTTCGCGGCGGTCGAGGCAACGGTGGCAGCTCGTCTTCACTGCTCAACACATCACTCGTCTCAGGCGGCGTTTGAAATTCCTCTTCATCTGAGGACGAAGATGTGGATGTGGAGCTAGTCGAGACGGGCTGCGGTGGTGGTGGTCGGAGTGCATTTGTAGCCGCCCTCGTACGTGCTCTTGTGATCATTTTCTTACATGTTTGTTCAATTCAATTCTTGGTTAATGGCTTTGCGTATTACATGATTATTTTGCCATTAAATTGTAAATAAAATAAAAATTTGCAAGAACAGACGTCTGACACGGGCGGTGACATTTTTTTTTTTTTTTTTTTTTTTTTTTTTTTTTTTTTTTTTTTTTTTTTTTTATTATTATTATTATTATTAATTCTGTACATTGAAGATATTTTGAAAAAATTTTTCATTCATGTCTGTCTGTCTGTCTGTCTGTCTGTCTGTTTCTTAAACGCGCATCACGCCGAAACTACTGAAGGTATTGAAATGAAACTCGGCACAATTTTAGGTCATACTACGAGGAAGGACATAGGATACTTTTTATCCCGGAATTCAGCAAGGTTTCCCTGGGAGAGGGGATGAAAGTAAAATTCCTTCACCGCGCATCACGCCGAAACTATTAAAGGTTTTGAAATAAAGCTCGGTATGATTTTAGGTCATACCACGAGAAAGGACATAGGATACTTTTTATCCCGGAATTCAGTCAGGTTCCCCTGGGAGAGGGGATAAAAGTAAAATTTCTTCACCGCGCATGACGCCGAAAGTGCTAAATGAGTTGGAATGAAACCTAGGACGATTTGATTTCATACTACAAGGAATACATTTTATCCTGGAATTCAGTAAGGTTCCCCTGGGAGAGAGGAAAAAGTAGAATTCTTTAACCGCGCATCACGACGGGTCTACGCGTCGTCCGATTACATGCATTCTTTTTGTTAGAAACAGTGTTGCAAGATCGAATTTGACAAATAAGTAGAAAGTCGAGTAGAAAATCAGTAGATTGATGAAAAAAATTAGTAGATAAAGGGTAGGTAAGTTCCTATCTATTTATTTTTCCAATACGCACCCATTAGTTAGGTTCCAACCTACTAAGGTGGTGAGTCTTGGAAAAATAAGTTAGGTTCCTACCTTACATGATATTTGGTGGTTTAGCTGGTCCAGTTAACTGTACAATAGTATAATTAAATTAATTAATTATTGTGGTCCAATTAAACTAACTGGACCACAGAAAAATATTTTTTATTGTGGTACACAGCCAACTGTACCTACTAACGAAAAAATATTACGGTGGTCCAGTCAAATGGATCAGGAGCCCAATTCTGCAAAACAATTGCTTCAGTATGACAATGGAATCGTCGCAGAATCATCACGTAGAATCCTTAGATTAATAAAACTCCAGATAGTGCGCGCGAGATAAATTAATAGTTTCAAACTTGACGCGCGTCTCTCCATCTGCATTCATCATAATTTATTTCATCCAACGTGGAATACCAAAACGTGTCATTCTGTGACGATAGCCCTGTCATAGTGAAGCGATTAGTATAGCAGAATAGGGCCCCAGCTGTGAGTAAGTTAAACGAGTAGGACACTTCTTAACACTGACGCTGGCCGAGTCGTAGCTAAAAGTCGTGTGGATAAAGAATGGGATTGAAAATGACAATATGCTATCCCCCGTAGACCCTACACGATTTTTTGCACGGCGGCTTTTCATAATATGAGAGACTATGGTTAAATATGAACTTAATTAGTCGGCAGGTAAGGCAATCGCGAACGAAGTCGCGGGTACAGCTAGTATTTTATAATTTTATTTGAATACGTGTGTATTCAAATGAAATCTATTTGTGTTTGTCTATTTGATTTGTATTATATTGCTTTTAAGTGTGTTTTGTGTATAATTGCGAGTAATAAATCTGTAAAGCCAACAAGTGGCTCTGGTGGAAGATCAGCGTTGGATGCTAGCTTGGCATTCAACTCATGCTGAGTCAGAACCAATTTTGTAAACGGACCTGGTAGACCACACAACTGGCGGATCTCTGTAGAACCTTGGAAAACAAACGCCAAACACACTAACAAACATAGAGTAAAAACTCGCTGCTGTCTCTTCAGGTAACAAACGCCACTTTTGGCGTTCGTTACTGTGACATGCTTCTACAGCGATCTGCCAGTTGTGCGGTCTACTCTTAGGTACATTGTTTTTCGTATAAATGAAGTTTTAGGTTTTATGTATTATTGACCTCCCTAGTTACCAAGTTCTGTTTATGAAATAAAGAAATAAAAGCCTTTATTGAAAAAGAAAATTACAATAAAATAATAGAAATAAATTAGAACTAGTATTTACAATTGAAACAATTGAGCTAACTGCAGACTGTTGCAAATAATCTACAGGTAGCTCTACTGAATTCTGACTATACTATACTAAATACTGATAATACTTATCTTTATGAAATAAAGATATTTTATTTAACTGATGTAGTACTTACAAACAATTTTTTTAAAACCTACATTATAATAAATATTTTTCTATTATACGTAGAAAACACCTAGAACATTCGCAACAAATATCTACAGATCGTACAAACATTCGTCTTGTGTCTTGTGAATCGAACCCGCAACAATAACCGCTGCGCCACTGAAGTCATATAAACGATGCGATAATTATAATTATGTAGATTGTACATACACCTGCTGACTTTGAGTATGAAACCAGACAATGCTCTAAGCCTGCTGACAATAATTATGAAAACAAGCAGTCATTTTAATAAAGGATGTTTCTCGCATACCACACCTGGA
Source organism: Eupithecia subumbrata (assembly GCA_949316285.1). NCBI lineage: Eukaryota > Metazoa > Arthropoda > Insecta > Lepidoptera > Geometridae > Eupithecia > Eupithecia subumbrata. The sequence continues at coordinate 24,715,200 of OX438646.1, read as the reverse complement.
GGGCAATTCTGGCAATATATCTATTCGATAAATATTGCAAGAACTGACAAAATATCGAGTGATTCATTACGGATGTAACTACGAACCGTATTTTTGTTGGAATTGCGTTGGTGTTCTTCGAACACGGAAAGGAATAAGGTTTGTAGTGAACCCGCTTACATCCGTAATGAATACGTCAAATTACAATAGTTTTCATCGAGTGATTGCTTCGAAGCAAACATGCGTATCCTCAAAATCTGCAATTCGATATTTATCGAGGGCTTATCTGCGTTAAGTTGCTCGATAAATCGCACGAGAATGCAGTTTTTGGCTGGACTCGATATCTAAGTGACTTATTTTGTCACATGATATTTTATCCCGTGATACTCGATAGAATATCAAGTGATACGCAGAATTGTCCTCCTGGTAGGATACCAAATTAATTTAATTTAGTCAGAAGGTAAGTAAACCAGCTGTTTACATATTCAACTTGTTCAGTAAACAAGTTAGTTGTGTAACCTGAAACTCATCGTAACTTGGGGGTTGACATGCGTGATAGGACAGATGGGAATCTTTATCCAGCAGTGGCTCAAATAACACTTATTAAATGAAGAAAAATGTGGACTAAATGAACATTTTAGAGCTGTGCGGTGTTGGCTTCGAATTTGCACCACCCCAAATCTTCCCGCAGGTGTGGTGTACGATGCGACTAAGGGATATCCACAGGGGGCGGGCAGCAGCGCCCCCTGTAGAACAATTCTACCACCGAACTGCGAACCCCAACCCGCATGCCCAGCGTAGGGATTATGGGCATTATTCTCCATGATATAAACGCCAATAAGGCGCTTATCAGAGGCAGGCTGTCGTCCAGCAGTGGACCAATATAGGCTATTAAGGTGATACGAACATCGTCATCTGCTTCATCAGCCTATATTAGCCCACTGCTGGACATATGTAGGCCTCCCCTAATGAGCGCCATAGGTCTTTAGCTTGCCTCATCCAACATCTCCCTGCAGTCTTTCGCAGATCGTCATCCCACCTGGCCGGAGGGCGTCCTATACTACGTTTGCCGAGTCGCAGTCTCCACTCAAGAACACGTTTACCCCAGCGGTTGTTGGTCGATATGGCCGTCGGTCTTCGGGAGATATGGCTGGCCCACTGCCACTTCAGCTTTGATTATTCTTTGAGCTACATATATTACTAACTTTGGTTCTCTGTGGATGACGGTGTAAACTAACGAGATATCCTGGAGATATTTCGGAGATGAACAATATAAACTAATAATAATAATATAATAATAAATCATTTATTGTTCTCATCACACAATGAGCTCACCTTTAAAACTGGAATAGTAAGTAAAACTAGTAGTTCTGCATTTTGAAGACCTATTTTGTTGCTCACGCCAAAGATCCTCATTAGATCTTCACCAAATTTTTATGAGACCAACTTTTAGTAAAAACCAATTAAAAACCATCGAATTAAAGGGACATCGAAATTGCATCTTATAAAGCGGAGATAATCAGTTGCTCCCATTTTACCCCTTTTTTATGGAAGTAGATACCTAGTTATAAAAATCCCCGACCGTTAAAAAAAAACTATAAAGTCATAACCTTCAGACCAAGATTCCTTCAGATAAAGGCTACTTTTTATCTCGGAAAAGCGCGTGCGAAGCCGCGGGCAGAAGCTGGTAACAATAAGTAACTAAGTAGGTATCTATATGTTTAAGTAAAAAATACTCACGCCAAAATCCCACTCATATGGAACATCTCCGCATTCAAATACGCAAGATATGCCATCACGAAGATGAAGATCGGCTCGATGACCCTCACTTCGTTCGTGAATCTCGTGACGAGTCCCGTAGCGAAGCCCCACACGACCCCGATGCAGGTCCCGCCGAAAGCAACCACGAGGAATGACGCTAGGCCAGCTAGGAAATCCGTGTATACTAGATTCGAAGGACCCATTTCTCTGTGGACAAAAAGCTTATGTATTTATAACCGACTTCGAAAAAAGTAGGATGTCCTATGTTCGGCTGTAGGTATGTATGTTTTTTATGACGTATTTTCATCGATTTTTCCGTTAATTTCTTGCAGATATTGATAATTCTTCCGTTTCTGCAAGTATAGAGAATGATCCCAGGTAGACCCATAAAAGTTTTTTCGCTAGGTTTGTCGCGCAAAACTAGAAAAACAGCGAAAAAAACTTGCAATTTTCAGCTGTCCTTACAATTCAATTAACTTATCTATTTATTTTATTAGTAGGTACGGGCGAATAGAAAAAATGTGACCACTTGTCATCTTTATGTATGTACGATAGGCTTACAACGTAGTTATTAAGTAGGTAAGTATACTTATTAACTAGGTACGTCGCAAGCCCAAATAATTACCATCCCTATTTAATCAGTCTTTTCCTAAGATATATCCAGCAGAAGAACCCGATAAATCAAGATTCATTTCCAGAGACCTGTCACCTTCAGCTTTGTTTGCAGACAAAATTGAGGTCGTCTATTTCCATTGTTGTTCTGATAGCGGACCGCAGAGTAAGGCCAACATTTATAAAGTGAAGTTTTGAATTAAAAACTTAACTTTATAAATGATGGCCTGTATGTTGGAGAGTAGGATTGAGCTGTTTTTGTAACGGATTTTACTGTTCAGAGATCATATTTAAAGCTCTTCTAACGTAGTTTTTAAAGGAAGGCTGCTAGAATCCGAACAGTTCCAGTTTGTTCTAGGAAACAGAAATACCCTCTACATAATATATACCTATAATGTATACCTATTATGATTAAGCAAAGACAAAGTTATATAAGTTTTTTAGGTGTCTTGTCTACAAAGGTTTTAACTTACGTATAAGCCTCAAACATGTGATACAACACCACAGTGACAGCGTCGTTCAGCAGGCTCTCTCCAAATACAACGATGTAAAGGATCTCGTCCACATGGATCTCTTCAAACACAGCCAGCACCGCCACGGGGTCTACAGCTGATATGAGGGCGCTGAACAAAAACATGTCCAGGAGTGGAGTGGTACAGCCGAACATACCTGTCTGTCCACAGGCCCAGAGTGACGCACCTAAAAAAGAAAAGGTTTGTTTATAGACCGTGATGGAAGAGACCATGGCTACCCCTAGATGACGACCTCTGCGCCTCCTCTAGCGCATCGGGTGAAGATCCATACAAGAAGAGCTTCGGATTCGATGCCGACCGCGGGACAAGTAGGTATAATAAATAACAATAATACGTTAGTAATAGAAAGAGAAATGACTAGAATACTAGAAGTCATTTGGAATTCTTAACATAAGCTCTGATTTCTTTCGGGCTGGATGATGATCTATGAAAATATCCAGCGTTTTAAGATAACTTTGGCTTGAACTGTGTTGATAATTAAAATAATATTTAACGACTCTTACCTATAGTTAGAGTATTAAACACCGTCCCCACCACAGCAAACAGTAAGATTGTTCCCAAGTGATCGAAGAACAGTCTATTAGGCATGAAGTACCCTGCATCCAGGATGATTGGAGGCAGCATGTACAAGAAGAATGTGTCAGGGGTCAGTGGCTGGACGTGGACGCTATGGGTGCTCAGCAAGAGGGCTCCAATCAACACCCCCACGAAGATCAGCAGGCAAGACTCCGGGAACATCTTCGATAACTTAGGCGTCATGTGGAAACCTGTAATAAGTTATACAACCTCAGAAATTACATTAGAATAAAACCTCTTTTTGTGTCAAAGATAAAATTTCCTATCATTCTTGACTTGACATCGTGAAAGTGATAGACTGATATTGATGTAAACATAAAAATACGCAAAAAATGCAAAATTTGAAAGTTACACAAAATTCCGTGGAATTATGATAATTGGCATATAAATTCTTGTGAACACTTTAAGAAAATCTTGGCAGACTCGCTAAACATGAAACAGAAAACTAAAAAGTTGACTCGGACCAAATCATATTCCGGAATTTATGATATAATGTTTGGATCAACACCATTTCAAAACGTCTTGTACCGATACGCTGAAAACGAAAATGAACAAACAATGACAGAAGATACTTATAAATCTAAAGAATTTGATAAAAAATCTATATTTAAAAACAACAAAGAAGTATCTATTGAAAACACATATGTAACCACTAAAAAGTACAAGGATGGTTTGTCTAAAAACCTCAGCGATAAGAGTATAGCTCAATCGACAAGTACATTATTTTATGACTTGGACGATATTGCTAAAAGACATTCGTTTCATTCCATGACGGAAGTTAGTCTATCTAATGCAAATATACTAAAGGTTATGACCATGCCATCAGGTCAGAATGGATTCAAAGGTAAAACTAATGCGATAGTACAAGAATGTGCAACGCAAATTCAACCCAATTTAAAAGTTAAAGATAGCATGGAAATCAATACAAAGAAAAATAAGAAGCGGTTTCAGTTTATTGATACTCTTTCCTCGGAAATACATCTCCGCGACAAAGAAAAGCACTTTAGAAAAAACCAATTTTATAATATCGATGTTACTGATAACCAACAGAAGTTTTGGTCTCTTGGAAAATATCGTACTGATTATCCAACAAAACCTTCGTTAGACGATAAGAGAAAGAAAAAGAAAAAAGGCAAGCGTCCCCAAGATCCTTGTCCTTGTCAACTGTTCTCATATGCTTGTCCATGCACGGATAACACATCTCAAACAGAACTTGAAAAGTGTAAATGTGAAACAGTTGATCAAATTACCAGCACGGACAAAATTGCTAAGAAAAAAAAACCACTTTCAATGCCAAAGGAAGATAAACCTACAAATACCCTTAGTTTAGAGATTGCTAATATGGCACAGGAGCCATTAACAGTTAAGCAGAATGACACGAATGAAGTAGTTTATCCTGAAAAATACTCCGCCAAAGTAAAAGTTAGTAAACAATTCAAAAAAGTGCACAGAATTGTTTGCCCAAACTGCAAAGAAAGGGTAGAGTTTTGCAGCACTACCGAAGAAGAAGGAAGTGTTAAAGTAGAAGATTCGTCGACTAATCATAGTGAAGAAATCTCAAACTCATACGACTGTAGATCACCCAAAGTAAACACATTCAAAGCAGAAGATTATGACGACTGTAGTCATAAACCTCGTTGCGAGATGGTACCTATTTGTCAATTGCTACCCATTGACGGTGCCCGAGCCAATAAGAAACCAGTGACAACAAGGGCTCCGCGAATCATAAGAATCACTAAAGCTTGTCGGCACCACCCGCCGTGTACTGTGGTGCCCTCATGTCAAAAAGAAAATGTGCTGCGGAATCACTGCGAATATGTCCCTCCGTGCTTACATCGACCGCGTTGCGTCAACTTGCCTCTTTGTGTTCCATGTAGCCAAAGCATTACATACGAAGACCTCGTACATAATAGCGAAGACAAAACTGAATGTGTGCACGCAATGCAATACAAATACATCCCTTTCTTGGAGAACAAAGCGAATGGTCTCTACAATACAATTACTCGCGTGCAAAACGCTTGTGAATTACTTAAAGGATATCATATTTCGCCAAGTGAGAGGTCAACGCTGTTGTCATCCCAATCTCCCATACGCGTAACCTCAAGCCCATGCAGCGGGTCAATCGACAAATCGTGCCAGTGCGAGCGATACGAATGTTTCCGAAAGTGCTCGTCGCACACGGCTCTGGCAGCTAGCAACGAGGCGATCATATTCATTCGAGATGTCGGGTGCCAATTTCAGAATAAAACCTGCATATCAAAAGACTCGTTGCTGCGCTACAAAACGTCGAGTGGATCGTATAATTTAGCCGACGGCGACGTTAAATCTGGAAACTACTACACAGCTATTCATACTTTGCGGTGCGAAGATAAGTTCACTAATCCTAAATCGGGATACGAATCTCTGTCGACCGATTCCGTTTTGACGATGGAGATCGATGCGTTCTGCCCTTCTCACGGCCATCGATATGCGAGCTCAAAGAACCGCTGCGCGAGTTTCATTCCGAATCAACGATATATGACAGGGTATGTCAGAACGCCTTCCTCTATACGTCGGGAGAAGTGCGATCTTAGGTCCCGAGATAGCACTTACGCTGTCAAGTCGAGGTCCTGGAAAGGGAAGTATAGGAAAATGCCCTTTGCTAAGCGGGCCAAAATAATATCTAGAACAAGTAACGTAAGTGCGAGGGTTCCTGTACAAGAAGAGACGAGTAACACGTTTGAATAACGTCCTGTTGTATTACATCTTCATTAACCGTGGTTGTTTATTGTTTATGTTTAATGATGTGCCGGATTTTTAGTCCCGTGTCATTCTTTCTATCGATTAGTGAGGTTCTGTCTTTTTGTGTTGTTTTTTAGATTATTAAATTCCTGTCGCTTCATTTGATTCCGTTTCTCTATAAGTGCGAATGTAACTCGCGCGCCGAGGGTTTCGAAGGTTTGTCAATTATACAAATATGTACTAAAGGTACCGGCTAGAGACTTCGCTGTTTAATTAATATCTAAAAACAGTAGGTACCAATCCACATTTCAGATGGAGCGCACTACATACTCCGGAGATTAGAGGGTTATGGTCAATGTTTCGACTTTTTTCAAAATATCTAAAAACTATATAACCTGCAACGAAATTTAAAACTGTTTTAATATGTACAAGTAAATATCAATGTGCTTTATTTCCTTTAGACCTTAAAAGACTCTTGGACACGGGACAAAACAAACGGACACTTGGACACGGGACGATACCTTTCATTTGACACGCCAATCAGAGCGATCCATCTGAAATGTATGAAGAGTTTCTGCGGGTCTATATTTTACAGGAAAAATAAAGAGAAGTCTGTAAGAAGAACACTTTTTGTAAAATGGTCAAAGAAGGGGGAAAAATTTTCAAAAGGGTTAGGGTACATCTTGTCCGAATCTAAAACTCGTCCGCGGACGAGATGTCCTCTTCACTTTTGAGTAGGGATACATCTCGTCGGAATCTAATGTTTCTTGGTTTTAGATTCCGACGAGTTGTGGCCTTAACTAAAAGAGGACGGGAGAACTCGTCAGAATCTCGTCGTTACTTTTCTGGTTCTGGGGTTCTGTATCGAAACGTTTTATATAAACATCCAGCCACAAATGCTGCCAAATTTCGAAAGGTAAATTAGAGGACGAGATCTACATTTTGGATGAGAGCTATCGAACTTCTAATAATCATGATATCTCGGGAACTGACCATTCCAGAGCACTAGTTTCTGAAGGAAAATTCCCGCTGTATCATGTGTATTATGTGGGACTCGACGACCTGAGAAGGACGTAATAACACCTCTAACACCTCTCCGGTGTCCCTCTTTCGCCATTTGCGCCGAACCACGGGAATATGTAAATCCTACCTCTCGGCCTGACTGGCGTCCCCTCTTCCTCCTATACATGGCCGGCAAGCCCACCACTGCACACCCTCGCCGACCCTATTCTACCGTCACTTTTCCTCCCCCCGATTAGACACAGTCCGGACAGACACAGTTGAAAGTCCAAATGTCAATCTCTATTCCCAGATGAAGAACGAGACCTACCTACCGATAAACGTTCACAAATTCTTTGACAGGTTTATTCATGACTACATGAATATGGATGGAATAGCTAGTCTCTAACTTCCTCTCAGTAAATATGAATAGTCCACTCACTGAATCTATTTCTGGAAACACGTGCCTGTAAAACGGAACAGTAGCGTGCATACTATTTAGTTAGCGGCATGTGGAAGTAACTGGCACACAGTGAATAAATAAGTAAAATTCATTAAATTTATCAATAATACTATTAATAAATTTTATTAATTATTTATAAATGTCATTAAATATTGATAAATTTAATTAATAATTGATAAATAAATTAATTATTGATAAAATTTAATTAATTATTTAAAAATTTGATTAATTTATTGATAAATTTAATTAATTGTGTGGCTAAATTAATGTGAGAATAAGAGCTTGCACCAACGGCGACAACTCATCAGCTACTGGCATGCTTCTTTCATATTGCATGCCAGTAAATCAAACTGCTTGCGATATACTGGCTTGTCAGTAAGTGTATACACATGACAATAGCTGGCACATGCAAGGAGCTGATCCTGTTACAGGCATGTGTATTTCCAGCTTTACGATAGACCGTTGCGAGAGGGGTAGTGGCTTGTTGAAGACTAGTTTCACTTTTAGTGAGAGTTACCGAACTAGTTTTAATTAAACAGAGGTATATGAAGATAGTTCAGCATTTTAAGATCTTAGTTTACCTTCAAGAAAAAGCGTAAGTTTAAAGTTGCTTAGTAGCTTATCTACATGCTAAGGTGATTTAGTATGTTTCAAATAAAGAGTTAGAAAATTATTACGAGTAACAAGACAGTATCACTCTGTATTAGCAGCAGTATACATAAAATGTCTAGAATAGTATAGCTCTACCAAAAAACCTATAATTTTCCAAATGCCACTCACCTATCTTCGCCAAACTAGCGAAAAATATCCACAGTCCGATAAGAAACGGAGTCTCCACTCTATGAAACTCGAAAGCAGCTATAACCAGCTTCCTCTCAGAGTTGTGAGGTCTCTCAGTAGCCACGGGGGCATCCGTGGCCTGCTGCTGCTGGAGCTGGCTCCCGGGGGCTTCTCCGGGGGTCGACCGCGCGGGGCCCATCGGCCCGAAGTCCATCCCGGGGTATGTGGCCACGCCATCGGATGTCATGGACGGACTGGATTTTGTTGTGCTCTGAAAAAAAAACTTGTTGTTATTAACCACCAATTGTGTTGTATTTTTTTTGTTTTAGGCCTACTTGAGAAGTACAAAATGATTTTCCTAAAGTTTTTTCATTACGCGATCAGAACTGGATTCGGTTACTCAATAGTATTAGGACGTTCATTTTTGTATGGCATTTGGTACGCCGCTAGTGTGCGGACATCACACAAAAATTACGTCTCGCTACTATCCAGTATCAATGAAGTACTTTATTTACTAAGCGAGTGCCTAATGGAACTCAGGACTTTGAAAAACGAATTACAAAGTTGACGGATGACAGATCGTACAAAACGACCGACGGCCGATCCGTTCTTTCGATGGCCCTATGAAAATGATTCTGACATCTGAAACGTAAGGTGTCATTTGTGACGCGTCCGAAGCAACTTGGTGGTAAAGGTGGTTCGTTTCGTGCGATCTGTCACACGAAGCTTCGTATATCGTGTTTTAAAGTAGGCCTCCAGGGCTCTGTACATGTTCTGACATGTCGGAAAATCAAAGGTGAAATTATAATCCACACATGTCGGACAAATACAAGAACAAATTTAAAACCCCCCCGACAGATTTTCGTTAAACATGGCTAAGAACACTCGGGATAAATTATCTATGTCACAAAAAAACTTAACGAAAATCGATTCATCCGTTTGGGAGCTACGATACCACAGACAGATATATGTACATATACACAGACACTTTAAACTTATAACACCCCTCTCTTTTTGCGTCGGGGGTAAAAAAGAAGAAATTATAATTCACTTAAGTAAACTCCAATATCCTTTGTTTCAAAGCGCTTCCTGAGATTCTGTCTCTTCTATATTTCTCGTAAAGGGAAACAGTGGAGAACACTATAAATTGTGTAGGGAGAATATAAGGTGCATCGTAAATATCGTAACTTCCGATGGCAGCATATGTATGTGATATTCAAACCAAAAAGAGCATACAGAATTGGGATAATAGCCTCGATAAATCAATGAAATTCGTTGCTACGGTGTAGGCAACATCGTCGCATAACTGAAATATTTTAATTTTTGTAAAATCTAGCTTTGAAGTAGAATTTTCAAAACCAATCAGTGGGTAGATTGATCATAGATGGTGGGGGAGTTAAATAAAGATGAAATACCGATATTAATCGGATTGTCTCAGTTTTTTATTTTAATTATTCTAAAAATAGCTTGAAAGATTGTATCCTAACTATTTCGATTAATAAACCTGCTTAATAATACCTCTAATTAAACCAGATGAGAACTCTGTGTCTAGTTAAACCTAACATAGGCTTTAAGACACTTGTAACCAAAATGGAATGTTGTTTTTATACCTGAATAAATAATTATATTCTATTCTATACATTTTGGAGGCATAATGCCAATTTGTTTGAAAGACTCGTGGCTAAAGTGATATATTTTTTGGTTATAATATACCTAGGTAAATAAATCTCTCAGCGCAGATATTTGGTTTATGATTCCGATGAAGGATATTTTATTAACGACCTGTGACTAAGTACGTATACGATTTTCGTATCATCTTTAACGAATAATAATAACTCGGAATTAAACATTTTAAACCACATTTTATTTTATTTTATTTTATTATTTAAATGTTAATTTCTACGCAATAGATGATAGACTTTTTACTTTTTGTAAATATTTTAGACGATATTTAAAGGTAACTTAAGTATTAAGTATATTTTGCCAAACAGCAATCTGGCTCACAAATGGCTCCTCATAGAGCCAATTAAGGGGATTTCGTGCATTTAAGATTGTAAAAGACTGCTATAAAAAGGTAACCCCAGATCTTTATGACTTCATTTCTTTGCGTAAGTAAACAAAAGATTCTTAAAATCCAGTTTTATAACAACAAAAATATTTTGACGCAAATCTTTCATGTAAGAAACACGAAAAGGTAGAGTCCGTACGAATAGTAGGAACATACAGTATTCCCGTTTTTTTCAAAATGCAAGTTATGCGGGTAGCGTCTACGTACATTTTACTAGAACAAAAGCATCCGTTAAAAATAATCCTACTATAGTAGAGTACTAGGTCTGAAATAAAACTTTGGAATCAAATATGTTCGCAAAAAATTTACTTGAACCCGCATCCAAGTCCCGTCGAAGTGGAAAATTTTTGCGATATTATTTGATTTCTTAGAAATTACCCTTAGCGTGGGGTTACGCACTATAATAACAAAAAACCTTAGATCCATACAAATATTATAAATGTGGGAGAAGGTAACTCTGTCTGTCTGTCTCCTTTATATGCCTAAACTTAATTAAATTTAGCCAGGAGATAGATTGTATCCCCGCTTCTGTCCAGGGATACCATCTATGTCCTCCTTACATAGGATACTTTTTATTCCGGAAAAGGACGTGCGAAGGCATGGGCGAAAGAAAGGTTATAATAACAGAGAGATTCCCAAAGAATCTCAATCTCATCAAACCTATTCATGGTTGCAGAAATACGCTTTCTTTACAGGATTTCCGTGAAGTATTCCACGTGAGCCTTTCGTTCCAAATTAAATAAGGTTTTATATGGTTTCTATAGGGATTAAAAGGGGATTAAGCGGCTTTACTGTTATGCATGGACGATTGCAGGTGCTTCGATTTTTGGATATTTTTCGTTGGCAACCAATTCATTTCCTACAAGAATCTGTATACAAATAATAGTAGGTCCGTGGGGCACCGAGGCTCTTCGGGTTAAAATTATCTGAGCGTCTGGTCGAAGCGACGACGCATGACCCGAGAGCTGGGACGCTTTCGACTGGTATTGATACGTATCAGTTGAGCTATCTGTAGATTTTTTTTTGCAACTGTCTACAGTTAGCTCAATTGTTTCAATTGTAAATACTAGTTCTAATTTATTACTATTATTTTTCTTTGTGAATCTCTACTGATCCATATCAATACCAGTCAAAAGCGTCACCTAGACGCTGGCTGCATTGCCCCACTGTATGGCAATGCTGATGCGCTGCGCCAGATACTCACCAGCTCTCGGGTCACGCGTCGCTTCGACCAGACGCTCAGATATTTTTTTAAACCCGTAGAGCCTCGGTACCTCACGTACCTCCGTACACCACGGTCTTGACTCCAAGGGAAGTAAATGTGTAGGCTCTGTCGAGACCTGCATATTTGCGCCTCTTGAGATCTAAAATCTTAAAAATCTATCTTTTGCGTCTTCGACTACCTTGATACTAAGTTTCGTAACAGTCTGCGACCGTGACATAAGACAAAGCCTGCCAAGGTTGCGACACCCTCAAACTGTAGCCTTCGTTTGATCGCATTTCAAGCCACGAATGACCGTGAGGCGGGGCATAACACACAAATAATACCCAGAATGGATTTGCAGCTTACATCTCATGCAGAATATACGATGATTTACCGCAAATGTATAAAGTCGAATCGGTAACGCAAGGCCACAGAAACCGAATCACGTCACAATCACACTATATATGCGAAAGTATGAATGGATGGATATTTTTTTAGTATTCAGTATTTTTAATGCAAGATATTACATAATTTTGAATGTATTCACGTGTGAATGGGTGCAGAGAGACTCCAGATGGATGTTTAGGTAATATTTTAATATCCCAAATGATCTCTGTAATAAAATATCATAAGGTGCATAATACCCGGAGGGGTATGGCACAAGATCTTTATTGTAGGACTTAAGTAGGTATTTTATTACAGAGATCATTTGGGATATTAAGACATTAATCATCCATTTGGAGTGTCTCTATCTCCAAAACTATAGCTTCTGAACGAATCTGGCCACACTTGCGCTTAGATGTAGGGCTATCCCTGGTTCACATATTACTTCTTTACGCCCAAACTACTGAACGGATCGCTCCGAACTGTTGCAACAATTATGCATAGATGTAGGGCTAGGCTCTGAAACATCACGAAGGCTGCTTTTTATCCCACAAAACAATACCCATAGAATGTTAACAACCATTAAACGTTTTTATAGAAACGATGCGTGCGAAGCCGCGGGCAGAAAATAGTCACATCGCACTCACACTATATATAAATGGGAAAGTTTGGATGGATGGATGTTTGTAACTTCGTCACGCCGAAATTACTGAACTCATCAGGCCAAACTTTAGATGTAGGGCTAGGCCTGGAATAACACAGGCTTTTTGATCCCATAAATCAGTTCCCATGGGATAAAAATAACCCTTAAACATTTTTATAGCAACAACGCGCGCAAAGCCGCGGGTAAGAACGAGTACCTACAAATGTTTTATTATCTCAGCGGTCACAACAAATCTGCCTTAGAAAAGTTATTATAAGTACTTACCTACATCAATTCATAAACCCCCGCTTGACCTTATTTTGAAACACAAAGAACCAAATACGGAGTGGATGGTAGAGCAAAAAGTTCTCAGTAGGAAAACGTTCGCCATGTCATTACATTGCCATATGACGAATTCGTCATAGGAGCAAAACGTCCTCAATCCAGCGTACTTACATTAGAAAGGCTAAACCGATTTTCATCAAACTTAAGTAAACTCTCTCAGATCGTAGAATCAGCCCGTTTGTAAAATGGCTAGGTGGATTACAAAACGGCGCACTCAATAAAATTGCCTATGCCATGTTGTTGAACGATCAACCTTCAACAACATGCCTAAACTAAACGTCATTTATAACTCGTCGAATGTAATTAATTAGGTATTCCTAAGAAATCAACCTTCGTTTTGTAATCGGCCTAGCCATACTACAAACGGGTAAATTCTTCGACCCGGCGGCGATATATCGAGGGCATCGGAGCGGGTCAATGCAGCCAGCGTCTTGGGGACGCTTCCGACTGGTATTGATATGGATCAGTTGATTGCTATTTTTTTAATTGTAAATACTAGTTCTAATTAGTAATTTTAATTTATTGTTAAAATCAATTTACATGTCAGATTATCTTAAAACGTTCTACATATTATGTATGAATATACAATTTATAAATTAGTCATTAAATAACCCGCCCCTGACCATTCCCGGTGCAAAGGTGCCCATAATGCTTGCAGCATTACCTCGCTGAATAGCGATGGCAATCCTTTGCACCAAGAACGACCCGGAGCGGGAGTCTCCTGTATAATTTAGAATTGTTTGAATTTAGAACTGTTCTAATTTAGAATTATTTGGAAGGCGCGTGTAACAATTTGACCGTAATTATATCGACGAATTGACAATAATAAGCTAGCTTATACTTAAATGCTAGGCAGGTACCTACTATGAACACAGATTAGGTGGCCAAGATTTATCAAAAGTATTTGATAATCAAAATGGCGGCAGTGATCCCTTTGACATCAAATCCAAGAATACACTACGCTGCCCTATTTATTTTAATAGGAATCTGAAGAACCTTTGATTTATTCATAGCGATGTCTCAGGTCGCATTAATATTGAGTTCAAAAAGGCACTTCTCTACATTCTGAAGGATTCTGGCGTCATCTTCCGAGGGGTGACTCACTATTTGTGAGTCACCATTGAATAAACTTTGCTGAAGGAATTCCGTATTATATTTTTACTTACTTTCATGGTAATTAAGTATAATTTTTTCAGAGCGTGAAATTAACTTTACTGACAGCATCGTAAATTCTTCAATAAAAAATTAAGTAAAAAATGAGATAAAAATCTAAACGAATATTTGTAACTAATCAATGATATAAAAAAAAAAAAACAAATATAAAAAGCAAAAAGAGAGCCGCCCGAACAGGGACTTGAACCCTGGACCCTTGGATTAAAAGTCCAATGCTCTACCGACTGAGCTATCCGGGCTGTGTGAAACCAGCCGAAATTAGTGAACAGGCTGCCTAGATAGGTTTCGTGTACCTTTATTGAAGTGTTTTAATTTTCTTATGGAAAAAACTAACCTATAGTTTAGTCGAATATAATTTTATAGTACTGCGTAGGTGTTTTCTTATTTTACATTACCATAAATTTATGTTCATAACATTCTATGGTAAAATAGAATCCTTATCGCAAGGTCAAGTACCTGTAACACGATAACTGATAATCTCACAAACTATATTTCAAACTAGCTACAGCCTGCGAATTTGCTCGTGCTTTTCTGAATGAAAGGTAGGATTCTTCCCCATGCTTATTATGCTGCTTATCAGCTGCTTATCTTCATGATCTCATTACGAGTAATATCCGTTCAGCCGTTTATCCGTGAAAAGACATAAAACGGACTAACAAAGTTACTTTTGCGACTTCCTACGGATTTTTGTCCGTTAGCTCCACCTACAGGGGAAACATTGAAGTTTATCCAATCCTGTTCAAAGACTAAAGTTACATTTAGTTCTTTTGATGAGAGGTGTCGCGTTGCTTAATTCTAAGGTTTTAAAAACCTTAAAGTTACTTTTGCATCGATACTGTACTAGCTTCTGCCCGCGGCTTCGCTCGCGCTTTTCAAGCAGCCTATGTCCGTCACCGGAATATTGTTTACCTCCCTACAAAATTTCATTAACATCCGTTCAGCCGTTTAGGCGTGAAAAGACAGATAGACAGACAGGGTTACCTTAAAATTTATTATATTAGTATGGATAGCATGAATACAATTCTTTTTCATAAATAAATATGAATAATGCTGGACAATCCACACAGCAACATCTAGCCCCAAAGTAAGCTTCTCAAAGCTTGTGTTATAGGTACTAGATAACTGATATATTTAATACGTTATATACATATTTAGATATTTCTTTTATTACATCCCAGACCAACGGAACAAATTTCTGCAGATTGTACTCACAAATTTGTTCCGAGGCGGGAATCGAACCCGCAACCTCTTGCGTCGCAGGCGGACTTTCGCCCGCTGCACCACTGAGGGCGTCAAACTATTGGTACCTTTGAATGGATATGGTAGCGATTCAGAGTATTTTATTTCGATAATAATAATTGTAATAAGGTGCTTCTAAACGGGCTACACTTTTCTGCAATATGTGTCTGCAATACTCATATTGCAGAAAAGTGGCCGGCAACATTGCTCGCAATACCAGCCAGACTATGCAAGATTGCAGTAATGGCCCGGCAATAATTGCCAAACATTTTAGGTGTGGCCAGTATGGCCGGTATGGCCGGGCGATCGCTGACCGATCGATTTAACTGCAATATTGCCCAGCCAGTTCAGTCGCTCCTTATTGTAATGACATACCTCGTGCATCTTTTTCTACCGACATGAAGTTTGTTATGATGAGTGATGCTTTGACTAATTGCTATGTTCTGTGCTTTGTTGTTTGTTTGCGAACGCAACACGTGCCCCGGCCATAGATTGCTCGGACATAGTGTTCCAGCAATATTTTTGTAATGAACGGGTAATTAGTTGCCAATAGTGCAGCCACTAATTGCAGAAAAGTATAGCCCGTTTAGAAGCACCTATAATCAAATCTAGACTGCAAACTGAAGAAGATAAGGTTTTAGACTGTAAGGCGACATTATCGTGCAGATGTATGAATTTTAAATGCTCATTAACATTATGCCTTTTAACACTTAAAACAATGATTACCTATAGGTATCCTATTAGTGTATTGCGATTAAAAAACTGCTGTTCGTATTATATCAATACGGTCGTTTCCTAAGAAGCAGCGGACGTCGTCTTTCTGGTATGATGATAATGATAATTCATAATATTGTTATGCTGACTCCCAACAGTGGGCAATAGCTAGGGGGCTGGTGATGATGATATCATTTTAGCTGGGTGGCACAAATGGTTTTCGCCGCGGATTCGATCGCTACGATCTTTACCAAAGCGTAGGCCGCACTACAAGATAGTAACTTGGATGGTAGAAGAGAAACAACGTACGAAAATGTACAAGACCGGCCACACTGCAAGCGCCTAGCTTAGCTAGTAACGTTACTATATAGCTATATATATATACTAGTATTTTATATGTGCGCGAGCTGCAAGCAGCTCGCGGCGGCTGTGTATATTGTTTTTTTTTTTCATTGTATTCCCCTTTTCGTAACCTACATAATCGATTTCATGGAAATTTATAAGCAAGAGTGGGTTTTGCTATTCAAGAATGTCAGCCATTTTGGATTTTCAAATGAACATCTTTTTCGTAATCTACACTGTCGAGTTAGTCGAAAACGATATCCATGTCAAATTCTTGGATGGGGGAGGGGGTTCAGGGGGGCTGGGCGTGAAGGGTCACAGCACGGCTCGCTTTGCTCGCCTTGCTGTGTGACGTGAGTCGTATTGCGGTTCGCTTCGCTCACCGCAATCCGACACACGCCCGCCGCCGTTATCAAATTCGTAATCCTCGCCCCCATGTTAGTCAAAAACGATACCCATATCAGATTTTTTGATGGGGGCGGGGCTGGGCGCAGCGGGTCACAGCACCCCTGTAGTCCCCGCTCGTGCTGCCACGCGGCAAGGCTCGCTTCGCTCGCCTTGCGGTGTGACGAATTGCGGTTCGCTTCGCTCACCGCAATCCGACACACGCCCGCCGACATCAAATTCGTAATCCTCACCCCAATGTTAGTCGAAAACGATATCCATATCAGATTTTTTGATGGGAGGGGGTTCAGGGAGCCTGGGGGCGTGGGGGCGTGGGGGTTAACACAGCAAGGCAAGGCTCGCTTCGCTCGCCTTGCTGCGTAATCCTCGCCCCCATGTTAGTCGAAAACGATACCCATATCAGATTTTTTGATAAGGGGGGCTGGTCGCAGGGAGTCACAGCACGGCTCGCTTCGCTCGCCATGCGCCTGGGGGCGTGGGGGTTAACAGCACGGCTCGCTTCGCTCGTCGTGCGGTTTCTCCTTAGTCGCATTGCGGTTCGCTTCGCTCACCGCAATACGACCCCGCTCGTGCTGGCACACAGCAAGGCTCGCTTCGCTCGCCTTGCTGTGTGACGTGAGTCGTATTGCGGTTCGCTTCGCTCACCGCAATCCGACACACGCCCGCCGACATCAAGTCCGTAATCCTCACCCCAATGTTAGTCAAAAACGATATCCATATCAGATTTTTTGATGGGGGAGGGGGTTCAGGGAACCTGGGGGCGTGGGGGGGTAACAGCACGGCTCGCTTCGCTCGCCGTGCTGTTCCTCCGAAATCGCATTGCGGCTCGCTTCGCTCGCCGCAATGCTCCACCGAGTTCAGGGGGAGGGGGTTCTAGGGGGCAAGGGGGGGGATTGCGGTTCGCTTCGCTCACCGCAATACAACACACGCCCGCCGACATCAAGTTCGTAATCCTCACCCCAATGTTAGTCAAAAACGATATCCATATCAGAATTTTTGATGGGGGAGGGGGTTCAGGGAGCCTGGGGGCGTGGGGGTTAACACAGCAAGGCAAGGCTCGCTTCGCTCGCCTTGTTGTGTAATCCTCGCCCCCATTTTAGTCGAAAACGATACCCATATCAGATTTTTTGATAAGGGGGGCTGGTCGCAGGGAGTCACAGCACGGCTCGCTTCGCTCGCCATGCGCATGGGGGCGTGGGGGTTAACAGCACGGCTCGCTTCGCTCGTCGTGCGGTTTCTCTTTAGTCGCATTGCGGTTCGCTTCGCTCACCGCAATACGACCCCGCTCGTGCTGGCACACAGCAAGGCTCGCTTCGCTCGCCTTGCTGTGTGACGTGAGTCGTATTGCGGTTCGCTTCGCTCACCGCAATCCGACACACGCCCGCCGACATCAAGTCCGTAATCCTCACCCCAATGTTAGTCAAAAACGATATCCATATCAGATTTTTTGATGGGGGAGGGGGTTCAGGGAACCTGGGGGCGTGGGGGGGTAACAGCACGGCTCGCTTCGCTCGCCATGCTGTTCCTCCGAAGTCGCATTGCGGCTCGCTTCGCTCGCCGCAATGCTCCACCGGGTTCAGGGGGAGGGGGTTCTAGGGGGCAAGGGGGGGGGATTGCGGTTCGCTTCGCTCACCGCAATCCGACACACGCCCGCCGACATCAAGTCCGTAATCCTCACCCCAATGTTAGTCAAAAACGATATCCATATCAGAGTTTTTGATGGGGGAGGGGGTTCAGGGAGCCTGGGGGCGTGGGGGGGTAACAGCACGGCTCGCTTCGCTCGCCGTGCTGTTCCTCCGAAGTCGCATTGCGGCTCGCTTCGCTCGCCGCAATGCTCCACCGGGTTCAGGGGGAGGGGTTTCTGGGGGGCAAGGGGGGGGGGGGGTCACAGCGCGGCTCGCTTTGCTCGCCTTGCTGTTCCCGGTAGTCGCAGTGCGGCTCGCTTCGCTCGCCGCAATGCTTCACCCTAAAAAGTGGTCAAAATATTGGCTAAAAATGGCCAAATTTCAGTTTTTTTATAAAAAGGGGGGTCTAGAGGGGTCGGGGGCGAAAATTTTTTTTTGCAATCCAAATGGTGTTAAGCTCTTCACACGACTGTGAAAAAAATTTTCTTCTAGCTTACTTCGTTTGGGAGATATCAAAAGGGGGGGTGAAAAAGGGGGCGGGAGGGGGGGTGATTTTTTTTTCTTTCAATTGGAGATGAGACTCTCTATACGATCCCGCAATCAGAATCCCTCTATCGCGATGACATCCGGTAGCACTCTCAAAAGGGGGGGTCCTGGGGAGCAGGGGGGGTGATTTTTTTATTGCAATAGAAATCGCTTGACCCCCTCTATACAACCCCCTTAAAATTATTCATCAGTATGACTCCGTTACGAAGCCCCCTTGGGGGGCGGGGGTCCGGGGGGGCAAATCTCAAAAAGTCGGAATTTTCCCTAGGTCTCCTTGACCCCCTCTATACATTTTCGCAAAAAAAATCATACCTCCCCCTCCACCATCAAGGAGAACAATCATGTCAGTCAGTCAGTGAGTGAGTGGTAATCGAGCTTTATATAGTATAATATATATAAAGGATGTAGCGTAGGGATGTCTTTTCGGATTTTGAACTTAAAGCCACGAGTCCAACTGCCACCGAAGCAACCACTAGCCTATCAACCATCCTGGTGTGTGGTCGTGGTCTCAAAGAACGACATACTTCACTGCTCTGTCGCACTGGTTTGAAGGTGCGGTTTGCATACCTACCATTAGAGATGTAACGAATGTCAAATTTTCGACTCGGGATATCCACTGGGGGCGGGCAGCAGCGCCCCCTGCAGAACAATTCTTCCACCAAACTGCGATCCCCAACCAGCATGCCCAGTGTGGGGGATTATGGGCATATCCCTCATGAGATAAAAGCCAATCTGGCGCTTATCAGGGGGAGGCCTGTCTAGCAGTGGACAAATATAGGCTGTTGAGGTTATCAGTTCTGCGAGCTACATGGTCTACCCATGGTCATTTCAGCCTGCTAAATAACACAGGATAGGAAAAACTCGCCTCAATTGGCACCTGCGTCTAGCAGTGAACAAATATAGGCCATTGAGATGACGTTATCGGTTCTGCGAGCTATATGGTCTACCCATGGTCATTTCATCCTGCTAAATAACACAGGAGTGCTAAATAACAAGGTTTCTTCGTCGCTTCTTTACTTTGGTCTACATACCGAAGCGACAGAAATCAAAAATATCACTTTATTTCCGTGTCAGTGTATAGTTTTATAATTTGACCTTTTCTAAGTGTACATTTATTGTATTTATGGAAATAAAGAGTTTTTGATTTTGATTTTTGATTGAGGATAGGAAAAACTTACCTCAATAGGCGTGGCCTGAGTCATCGTCAGCAGCGCCGCCACCAGCAGCGCCCTACACGCGCGCCTGCTCAAATTGACTCCGTGCTTTAGGGACGTCATCTTCACACCACTGTCACCTCACACACATTTAACAATCCACTATTTATTTATTCACACTTTCTACAACCTCCCATTGGTCCTCTATTATTCAGCTTAGAACACGCACTGAAATATTTTCACTTTTACATTCCATGCGAAATCACATCATTCGCTACGCCGATAAATGCGGTAAATATATGAATAAAACAATATAAAAGAGAATCGTTTATCGGAAATTATTTTGTCGAGGTCGAAAATGCATGAGTGTTTTTAATTTTACCGCTTTAATGCGATGAAGCCTGTTTGAGTAACTCGTATTAGGTTTAAGATCAGTAAATAGGAAAAGTAGGTTACTAACAATGGGAACAGTTGGTTTCTTTTAAAAAGTCATTTTTTGTTATACAACAAATAATAAAAATGAAATAATTACCTAATAAAAATGAAATAATTACCTACCATAGTATATAAAGGGGATCCTTTTTTACAAGAGACGTGTTGTTGACGTTTTTTACCCGATTTTATAAAAGTACGTTATTAAAAGATCATATACGATAGACCTATTCCCTATTCCACACTGGTCCACTTAAGCACGGACGAAACTCTTCATTTGCAATTCCGACTCGTACTTGGCCGGTTTTCTTTGATTTTATGCTAAAAAATCACTATGTCCAACGATTTGACGACCTCCGTGGCGCAGCTGGCGAAGGTCCGCCTGCGACGCAGGAGGTTGCGGGTTCCCGCCTCGGAACAAATTTGTGTACGATATGCAGAAATTTGTTCCGTCGGTCTGGGTGTTTTCTATGTATAATAAAAATATTTATCTATGTAGTGTATTGTATTAAGTATATCAGTTATCTTATACCCATAACACAAGCTCTGCTTAGCTTGGGGCTAGATAATGCTGTGTGAATAATCCAGCATTAGGTATTATTATTATTATTTAGATACCTAATGTAAAACCTAGATTAGTATCTATTTTCAGGTACCTACTACTAACGTTTCGCTTTCATCTAAAGCTTTTAGTCAAGTTTGTCCATGTCCTTGGAAGCTCAATTAAGTCCTCAAGTGGGATGATAAAAGCGTGGGTCTCAGACGCGACAAGACGTCGCCATACTCGCCATTCTACATGATAATAAGTAAACGGTCTAGAGAACATTTGGTATACACGAGTCCAGTTCACCCAACCCCTATACCCCCACCGTAAACCCAAACACCAGTTATGAGGCTCCTTGGGTCGATAGACAAAAGGTAGTTTAAATAACGATAACAAACAACGCATTCTTCGGGATTCTTGTCGAAAGGTATAAAAAGCTAAACAACAAAATAACGCTTAAAACTCAAAAATTGTAAAATAAAGTTATTTTTTTTAAATATATGTAATTTCAATTATTTAAACTTACGCATGACCGAAATAATCCTCGTGCTCATACCGTTCGTTCTATCTAAGTCCGCAAGTCTGTGAAAAGCACTTACGAGGAGGACGCATATAGATAGGCTTAGGATTTCGCGTTCATGGGAGGAACGGGACGGAGCATACGTTTTTGGAACGGCGTAAGCGCAAAAATTATGTTTTTGCTTATTTATAAGAAAACACAACTTATGAAGAAACTGAATTAAGGCCAGGTAGTCCTGCAGCAGTAGGCGGGCGTAAGGGAAAATGCGCGCCTATGCCAAGCCGCCGCGCTCGTGTTTTTGTAGTTATTTAAACATGGTGATTAAGAAAATCATTTTATCAAGTCAATCTCTGCGAATTTGTTTAGAAATATTAAGTGTTCTCAGTTGAGTACAAAAAAAGTGTGATATCAGTAGTTCGCTAGTATTGAAAAAACGTTAGAAAAAAGGGTAACTTTGGATTTTTTTTCTATCGAGTGAAGTTCATTAGATCTTGTAACTGAATGCGATTTTGACTAGACTAGATCCTTAAGTAATATATATCTTTTTTTCAGAAATTGAAACACTTTTTTCTAAATATCAGATGGTTTTAAAAATCACAAAAATGCGACCTCTGCTGGCCTACCAAGCCTTATTAAGGAACCAAAGACTTAGTAATAACCTACGAATCAAAAGAAAAATCTTTTCTGTAGACAGGGTTCTTGAGATCTCGACCAAATTAGGTGCAAAACATTGCACTCTCATGCATCATTTTTTTTTTCGTATTTTTTTTGGAAAATAATTGGAAAACACGATTTTCCAATTAAGGGACCGAAGAAAAAAAAATTAAAGTAAGTAATTCGAGTTTTTTATCACGGGGATCTCGTGAGTACTGAGATCTAGTCCTAATTTGACAACCTTACCCGCTAGGTTCACCCCTAACCATCTCCTACGCGTGGTTGCTCACGAAATAAGAGCAATAGGGTATTTTACTCTATATGAGAAAAAATCTAAAAATATATTATTGAGATAGCTTAGGCAAATAGCAGTCGGAAAACGTTAGTTTTAATTCATAAAATAGCAAACTAAATTTTTAAATTCAATTTATGCGTAAACGCACGAATGGATTTTTTATTTTAACAGATTTTATACTTACTTCGAAAACTGACAGAAACTCGTACCGATTCCCATACTAATCAATTTCACCCCATAGCAGAATTTGGCTTGTAGCCCATTATTGTGAAGCCTGCTTATAGTATATAGTCTCACAACTCCCTAGACAAGGCAATAGGCTCACAAACGCGACACAAAGGCGCCCCAATTCCGAGGGTATTGACATACCATAGGCAGACATAAAAATTCTGCTCTGGCTTCTGTCCTAAAAGGACTGCTTGATTAACATTGACTTGCTGCCAATATGGCCGCAAGCAAGTAGGTAGGTAGAGTTCGCGTCATGTAAAAAGAACGCTGGCGGTCAAGCTGCGCAGTAGGCGATTTATAGGCCTATTTGGTGGTATGCAGTGGGGCGCGGGGAGGGCGGGTTACGCGCCGCATGCTTGCCGGTGCGCTATTGGTTCGTCGGTTGAAATTTGCGTTCCGCCTTGTTTCCACGTCACTTTTCTTGTCAAAATACCATCGCGCACAAAAGTTTACGAAATGGTTCTACATAGAAAAGTGAGAAAAATTAATTATGACGTATAATGTTTTATGAAGAGAGACGCAGATTATAATGCTGTTGATAATTTAAAACAATAGAAACGTTTTCACGTCATCACCCAAGACGACTTAATGGATGGAGTTGCTACATTACATAATTTTTTTGTAATTATATTAAACATCTAAATCTAAACTGAATCGAACATGTTTTTAATTTGATCTAATATTATTTTCTAATAACCAATACCGAGCGTACCCATGCGCGGACACACCCCTTCCACTTTCTTCCAGCGTTCTTTTTACGTGACGCGACCTTATACTAGTGCACTTGCTTGCGACCATAGAGTCCGAATAGGACCGAATAGGTATGAAATGAAGGTATTGAAAAGATACGGCAATTGGTATAGAGATCGGAGGAATCAATGACGAAAACCTTGATGTTTATGGCACTCTTTTCAAGAGACAAGAAAGTCAAAAATACTAAAGGTGATAACTAAGTACATAACACTGAAGATTTCCTAGTCGACAGATACGCTATAGTCTGCGTTAAAAGCTAACTATAAATATTCAAAAAAACGCAAATACAAACAACTCAATTTAACAATTTAGCTTGTACTAGGTAATCCTGTGAATCAGGAATAAAAATTCAAAGAAATTAACTCAAAAACAATCCACTCAATAAAACAATTTAGTACTATTGACCTATTGAATTAGCCTAGCTTGTCTACTTCTTTTTGCCTCCAAGATCCCTAAGGGGATAAAGCTGGGGGACCTGGGGGCATTACTTATTCAAAGTTGATAAAAATATAAGCTCGTCTCAGCTCTGAACGTTGTTGACAGTGAAATATTGCATCTCCATGCAATATAACTCGTTTATCGCTTATCCAGTTATGCAAAGCAGTTTCAGCAGTTTGAAGAGAAAATTTCAGCGTATTAACAAACAAAAGACTATTCGTACCATAGATATAAGTAAAATTCTGTAGATATGGTACGTTCTTGCAGCGCTAACTCAACAAAATGGCCTGTGTTGTGTTAGGTACATTACAACTCAACGCAAAGACACGCTTTTTTCCAATCTTTTGCAATTACCTACTTAAATAATGAACAACAAAGATGGAAAGACGGACTTAGACCGAAGTGCGACCGAGACAACAATACGCACGCGAAACACGAACGCCGGGCGGCGGCACCGGTCCGATTAAGACTGATGTGGGTGGACCTAATTTGAGCTCAAATTACCTACCCAATCTCCCGTATTTTACTTACATCGATGATTGGCACACGGTTGGCCAGCTCTAGAGAGGTCACCTAGTCGTAGTTTATGTTTATTTCCTTGGCTGAGTTTACCCAGTCCAATGACCATTCGTTATGGTCGACTGGAAATATAACCCTTAGCATAACAATCCCTTTATATTTCCACTCACCTATTAGCTTATAGAGGTTGCGGGTTCGATTCCCGCCTCGGAACAAATTTGTGTACGATCTGCAGAATTTTCCGTTGGTCTGGGTGTTTCTATGTAGAATCATAAAAAACAAGATCCGTCAAGTGCGAGTGTAACTCGCGCGCGAGGGTTTTGAACGTTTGTCAACAAATATGTACCAAAAGTACCGGTTAGAGACTTCGCAATTTAACGAATACCTAAGAATAGTAGGTTACATTTCAGATGGATCTCTCTGCATGCTTCGGTTAAATGGGTGGTTCGGTTAAGGTGGGTATTGGTAAATTTTTCGACTTTTTTCGAAATATTTCAAAAAGTATGAAAGTTACAGAAATTTGAAAAACTGGTTTTAAATGTCCAAACCGATACCTTTGATTTGATACCCCACTCGGTGGGGAAAATTATACTTTTGAAAATTATTCCTTTTTGACCATTTTTCAAAAATTGTTCTTTTTACAGACTTCTCTATATTTTTCCTGTAAAACATAGATCCATATCTACAAACGCTCCATACATTTTAAATGGATCGCTCTGCAAACTTCGGAGATAGGGGGGGAATGGGTATTTTTTCGACTTTTTTCAAAATATTTCAAAAAGTATGAAACCTACAAAAATTTGAAAAACTGTTTTGAAACGTACAAACAAATACCTTTCATTTGACACCCCACTCAGTGAGGTAGCCTCCCCTTTTGAAAATTATTCCCCCCCATTTTGACCATTTTTCAAAAAGTATTCTTTTTTCAAACTTCTCTATATTTTTAGATCCATGTCTATAAACGCTCCATACATTTTACATGGATCGCTCTGCAATCTTCGGAGATAGGGGGGGGGGGGGGGGGAATGGGTATTTTTTCGACTTTTTTCGAAATATTTTAAAAAGTATGAAACCTACAAAAATTTCAAAATATATTTTGAAATGTACAAAATGGTACCTTTCATTTGATACCCCATATGACTCTGTAGGTATCTTTTAAAATTTCGGCATCACAATTTGTATGGAAAATATTCATTTTCATTTTTCATTTATTTTCATTTATTTTTCTCAAAATCTGTACAGGCGCACGAAATGTATTATTGTTTTAAATTTCAAGTTGATAGCTGCAGTAGTTTTTGAGTTATTAAGGAGGGAAAAAAGGACAGACAAAGCGAGACCATAAGGGTTTTGAAACCGATCTTCGATCATCAAAACCCTAAAAATATCTATCTATGTATATAGTGTATTAAATATATCAGTTATCTAGTAGTACTCATAATCATAACACAAGCTTTGAGTATATAGCTTACTTTGGGGCTAGATGGTGCTGTGTGGATTGTCCAGCATTATTTATTTATTTATATTCTTGTAAGGAGTTTGACAACCTTTTTTATGTTTATGTAAGTTTATTAAGGTATTATGGTATGTAGTGCAAGTATTTGTATTCTTTTCTTTAAAATGTATTCAGTGCCACTGTCAATTTTGTTTTTTCATGTCCAGTCCATCCCAAGGTTGTCTGGAAGAGATCGCTCTCAGCGATAAGGCTGCCCTTTATACTTCCTTTTCTCTAAACATTTTAATTCATTCTAAGCATTTTCTCTGTATTCTTTCTTGTATTTATGTGGTATAAAAAGTGTTTTCCATCTATCTTTCTATTTTGACAATTAGGTAGGGTAAGGTACAATATCGTGTTAAAAAAACTAAGAGAGTTGCAAAACATTGTGCATTGAACGCATTACAGTTTTTTCAAACAGGAAGCCCTCCTATTTGTAACATAGAGATACCACAATTAAGTATAAATTACCTTTTAATTTGCTCAGAAGATCATCAGACAGGGGTCCAAAATAATAGAATCTAACAATAAGGTTCTTTTCAGTCAACGTTATATTTTTAAAAGCCCCGGGTTATCATTTGGCTCGTTGGCTACAAATCGACGTTTTACCTACATGTGGTAGGTAAGTATACCACACGAGTGGAACTCAGGGCCAATGCAGTGAGACATGCGACGTTTTATTCAAAATGTCTCCGAAAAGATTCAATTTTTACCACTGGGCTGCTCTTTTGGGTTACAGCAAACTCCTAACCAAAAGGGGCATAGGTACATAAAACCATTCAAAATGGATTGTTTTCCATAGAATGGCGATCAGTAATAAAAATACTAAAGTTAAGTAAGTAAAGTTACTTAAGTTAGCTAGGTTTCAAATTACTTTGTAACTTTAAAACTACAATTAGAGAATAGAAACAAATTAGAACTGGTACCTATTTACGATTGAAACAGTATTTACAATTAATACAGTTAGGTAAGCTAACAATTAATACAGTTGAGCTAACTGCAAACCGTTGCAAATGTAGGTAGATAGATGTACTCGTATAAAGATACCAACAGCAGGGGTATTTTAATTCACCGATTCGTTTCCGAATCGAATCCGACGGATCTTTAAAACGCTATTTTGTTTTCGCCTCGGGTTGATGTTCGAAATAAAGAGCTCCTCCTCATTGACATGGCCATTAGTCAACAGATTCGCTTCGAATTTGGAATGGGTATTTTTTCGACTTTTTTGAAAATATTTTAAAAACCAACAAAAACTTCAAAAACTATTTTGAAATGTACCTACAAACAGATACCTTTTAAAAAGTTCGGCATCATAATTTGTATGGAAAATATTCATTTTACATTTATTTTCATTTATTTTTCTTTAAATCTGTACAGGCGCACGAAATGTACTATTATTTTAAATTTCAAGTTGATAGCTGAAGTAGTTGCTGAGCAGACAAAGCGAGACCCTATGGGTTTCGAAACCGATCTTCGATCTCGAAACCCTATAAATGAATTATTTGTCACACATAATAGGTTTGCTTGATTTGGTATATATAATTAGTAAAAAAAAACAATTTTAGGTCTTTAAAATTTGTAAAAATAAAACTGAAAAGAAAGTGTGAGAATATTTCATAACATATCAAAACTTCGCCAGGTACTCAAAATTCATAGCACCGTGTGGACTCGTGTTTAAACAACTTCCCATGCATGGTTTGTAGGGCTATCAGGCATTCATTTATTTGACCTTCGTATGTATGTACGTACATTTATATGTCAAGTTTTATATTAGTTTTGAACATTATTGTAGTGTATGTCCAGGTAAAACCATGGTCTACATACATCATCTCATGTAGGTCGAGGTGTTGCGAATCAGCTGTCACTGTCACTTGTCAGACGGATATAGCCGAGAAGGCGGGAATCCGGGTTGACAGGCGAACGGATGCCGACTGGAGAGTGAAGTCGAGCTGATGAATGCCTTTGCTGTGCCGAGCCGATGTATCCCTTATCGTGTACACTATCGTTCTTTGGAACCCCTACAGTTAGTAATTCAGTAATTCATGAATCAGATCTAAACAATCAGTTATTGGACCTAGTCTAGATTGCTAGATTCTGCCACTTGAGCTTAAAACCATTGAAGAATACAATAAATATTGGTTTCTAGAACGTCACCCAGCGAGGCGAGCGAAGCGAGCATTGCTGTGTGGCAGCACGTGCGGGGTCGTTATGCGATTATAGCCTCACGCCCAGCCCCCCTGAACCCCCTCCCCCATCCAAGAATTTGATATGAATATCGTTTTCGACTAACTCGACAGTGTAGATTACGAAAAAGATGTCCATTTCAAAATCCAAGATGGCTGACATATTTAGATCGCAAAACCCACTCTTGGTTATCGATTTCGATAAAATCAAAGACGTAGGTTACGAAAAGGGGAATACAATTAAATTCTAACAGTATACACTGCCGCCGCGAGCTGCTTGCAGCTCGCGCGCATATAAAATACTAGTTTGTAAAAATAACATATCATAGGTTTATGTAGATAGATAGGCTTGTCACATAGGAAGGAGGTACAAAAATTCTTAAAATCCCTAAAAGGAATCTCGGATATCATTAAGACTCAGGGAGACCCAAGGTAGAGCAAAAGTAGTACGTATTAAATAGATAAATAAATAATAAAAGGCGTGTTCTGGAGGTTTTCTATGTTTAATACAAAAATAACTATCGAAGTAGTGTATTGTATTATTATATATCAGTTAAATCTAGTACCCATAACACAAGCTCTGTTTAGCTTGGGCCTGGATAATGCTGTGTGATTTGTCCAACATTATAAATTATACGTCAAGTGCGAGTCCGACTCATGCACTAAGGGTTCGCAACGCCTAAAAAATACTAAAATATGAAATTCAAAAATGTATATGTTATAATATTGTAAATAAAATATAATATATAAATTTATCAAATAATATACACCTACCTTCGAAGGTTATATCTCTACGTGAGGTACCTACATACACTGAAATTGAGTTAATGCTTGTTAAGCCTCTTTTCGTTCCTCTCTAGATTTTCTACATTTTGAATCTGTGCCAAGACTGATTTATCTCTATTCTTTGGACAGCCCTGGCAGGTAGGTACTGCAGCGTCCTTGAACTTATTTACAGCTGTTCGCAGCACAATTTTCCCTGCCTCGTTGTATTCCCTGACGTAATTGTATGTCAGCCTACCTTCAGACACTTGATTTGGTGAGCTTTTCAGGGTTCCTTACCTTAAAAGGAAAAAAGAGCCCTTATAGGATCCCTTTGTTGTCCGTCTGTCTGTCTGTCCGTCTGTCAGTCAACCCTCTTTTCGCTGGAACGCATGGAGGTATTGAATTGAAATTAACATCCAATGCTCAACTCCGTAACCTCTTGGAGCCTTGATATAAATCAAGCTTCTAATAAACGCAATCAAGAGTTACAACCGTTTATGACCGAATATTTAGAAATTTCCCAGGGAATGACACACACACAAAACCAATAGAGTACTTCCCGTTAACCTATAATCATGAAATTTGGCAAGAAGGAAGGTCTTAAATAGTAGAATTAAAAGAATAAATCCGAAAACTCTCCATGGACCAAAATCTGGTATCTGCCGTTGACCTACAATCATGAAATTTGGCAAGAAGCAAGGTCTTATAATTATACGGAACC
Organism: Eupithecia subumbrata; assembly: GCA_949316285.1. Lineage (NCBI taxonomy): Eukaryota > Metazoa > Arthropoda > Insecta > Lepidoptera > Geometridae > Eupithecia > Eupithecia subumbrata. The sequence goes on along the minus strand of OX438646.1, from coordinate 24,685,390 downwards.
CTCGGTGCGCGAGCCTGACTCGCACTTGACGTATTATTTATGATTAGGTATCTGTATTTAGTTACCTAGCTAGCTCAGATCTCAGACCTATTCTCTACTCCCACGGGCGACCTAGGTCTTAAGGTCCTAAGACCTCGGGGGTTGCACAATCGCAAGATTATTTAAAGGCCTTTCATAAAATGTCGAGTGAATCAAACAAATTTGTTTGGTAGGTATAAATATAAATTAAAAATTTTTGAAATCGTAAGTTAAATTTTATTAAACTTTTAAGTATAGCGTAAGCAAATTTAAGTATATTTTCTGTGCATTAGTTAAGGCTTTATGAACACCTTTTTGATGATAGATCACTGCCTGCCCGAAATTGTAGTAGGTGCAAACTTTTTCGTTAGGTAACGAGTATTACCTTTTCTATTCAAAGTTTGCGGAATCACGGACACACAACTTTCAGAATGGGAATACACTTGTGAATCTATTAAAAACTTTTGATGGAACGAAAGTTATATAAGAAAAACATTGTTGTGAGACGAAGAATGGAATCGAGTCTCTTTGTTTTAAATGATTTTCTGAATAATGAATAGCAATGCCATTTGCAGGTACGAGTCGGTATGTCTTTATGCATAGGTTTTATTTCTGGTCGTTTTTATCTGATAAATAAATGCAAAACATTTAAATAACGACCCTTGTCATAGGTACACAGAAGTTAGAACAATGGCGTTCTGTTTATAGTTTCGTTAGCAATGTTTACTTTGTAAAATGAAAAAAAAAAATTATTTGTGTCAAATAAATTCCAATTAAAAACGTAAAAGGGTGGACAGAAAGACACCTCTGCACGATTGAGTTCAGTGGCGAGGAAAATTGAAAACTCAATTGGATTAACACTTCGTAGAGAATCATCGCATTTTAAATAGGTTCGTTGTGGACTCAGTTATACATTGATTCAACTAATTTCCTCTTACATACATTTACCTACATTATGTTCTCCGATGCCCAAACGAAAGATTAGGTACGTCTGAGACTACAAAATTTACAAGAGCCTAGGAGGCGCCTGCCATAAACTTGATTTACATCATGACATAATTACATAAAAATCTAATGACATAATTAGTTACTCTTCTCCTAATTTTTTCTTGTGTGTTAATTGTGATTCTTCCTAGGATACTTCTTTTGTTTTATACATAGTTATCCCCTCACGTGCCAGACGCGTCTTTTGCTGTAATAAATACTTTTTACTTTACTTTACTGTACCATCTTAACCACAAGAGACCGAGATATTTAGGTATACTGCATAACAAGAAAATGCGCAAATCATTTGATTAGGTATTCTAAGGGAGCCTCCCTAGGGTCTAGCTAGGGTATCTGTTATTGAAACAAATTAGAAGTAGTATTTACAATTGAAACAATTGAGCTAACTGCAGGCTGCTGTTGCAAAGAATTTACAGGAGCTCAACTGTACCAGTCGGAAGCGTACCCCAGACGCTAGCTGCATTTTATAATTTATTATATAAATATTTTCCTGAAAACATGGATAAGGTTGCGTGGAAAAAATTGCTTAAAGCAATAAGGCTGCCTATTGTACGTTTTATTATATTTAGATATAAGTTATTTTATTAGTTTTGTGCAACAAAGTGTTCATGCATTCATTCATTCATTCATTCATAGAGTTCCCTTTTAGGTGTTCCTAAGGAACCCGGAAAGTTCATGCCCGTTAAATCTGATACTTCCATTAATCTCCAGGCTTGGCAACGACGCCCTTCACAAATCATCCGGTATAACACATTAGTTATAGCGGTGGCATAATGTACCATTTAGCCGCTCTTCGCCCGTACAAAAACCTTTTTAAAGCGATCTAAGTACGAGACACGAATAACTAAAATCTTCAAAATTATTGCTCCATAATGTCTGTCGGGACGGGATGCTTACTAAAAATCTCTCCAATGTCAAAGGTTCGTGTGGGTTTCGAACGCGCAATTTTTTTTACTTAAGTACCTATCTAATTTTAATGTGACCTCTAGTGAACCTATGGTACAAAGCGGTCGTCTGGAGAACTAAAAGTATCTTCCAATGGAATTTCTCGTATACGAAGGTCAGTTTCACGTAAGTTGCACTAATAATGCAACTTCAGTAAAGACGTTTCATGTCTTGAAAGTGCATTAGCATCAGGGGTCGCCGAACCGTTAAAAGCTGTAAATATGCAAAATATCTGAACAACGTTACTTGAATTTTAAAACGGGATAGGGTGCTTAATTCAAGATTAACGGCGTATAATTTTAACGTTTTAGGAGGGCCAAACTTTTGAATACCATCCTTACACATACTACCTAACCTATGTATAATATCATCGTTAACAACGAAACGTTACTTCCAAACATATTGTTGTAAATAAGTTGAAGGCGGTGACAGTAACTTTGAGGCTTAAAACTATCCATAAACGAATAGGTCAATGTATTTGGTGTCCTAAATCTTTCATTAATGCCACGTTGCCATGCCCCACATTGCCTCTGTCAATCCTAATAAATCAAAGTTTCGGCGAGCGAATACTTGCACGATAGAAAAGGGGTGGCTACGGCACAGATTAGGTAATGTTACTACAGTTAATGGCATTGGAGCGTATCTATCCCTTTTTTTGGATCAATCGGTAAACTAGACGAATAGTTCGCGTGGAAACTTTTGGGATAAGACATTCATCCATCCTTGGAATGCTTCAATTTAAAAATGCTTTAAATTCCGTCTTGCTGTGGAAGAATCGATCCACTCGCTCTTTGACGACCTCAGTGGCGCAGCGGGGGAGAGTCCGCCTGCGACGCAAGAGGTTGCGGGTTCGATTCCCGCCTCGGAACAAATTTGTGTACGATCTGCAGAAATGTGTTCCGTTGATCTGGGTGTTTTCTATGAATAAAAAAAAATATCTATCTATGTATATAATGTATTAAATATATCAGTTATCTAGTAGCCATAACACAAGCTTTGAGTAGCTTACTTTGGGGCTAGATGGTGCTGTGTGGATTGTCCAGCATTATTTATTTATTTATTTACTCAATCAGCACGTGGATGTCGTCAGAGTCGACTAAGGAACCTACCTGAGGAAAGTCTGCAGGTTTTGCGTATTTTGAACATCTCTACCACGATACTCAGTCACACTATCATACTAATATTATAAATGCGAAAGTTTGGATGGATGGATGTATGGATGGATGGATGTTTGTTATCTCTTCACGACAAAACTACTGAACGGACCGGGCTGAAATTTTGTATACAGGTAATTCTAATCCTGGAATCAAACTTTACTTTTTATCCCATAAATCAGTTCCATTGGATAGAAATCACCTTAAACATTAAACATAGTAGAAACAACGCGTGCGAAGCCACGGGCATAAACTAATACTCAATATTTTTACTGCAAACAGTGCTTCGAACATGCACCCTGACCCTGTCACGGCAACATTTAGCTAGGTGGCTAATAATTTTAATCTAATGTTTTATTCTTATTAATATTATTCTAGGCACAATAATATTAATAATTTAATAGGTAAAAATAGGCTTCATCTATCCTTATTACTAATAGAGATATAATTATTTAAAGTCATGTATAGCAAAGAAATAAGAAATCTAAAAACTCTTGTAGAGAATAAAAACTATGTTTGGTTAGGAATATTTTATAATAATAATAATAATGCTGGACAATTCACAAAGCGTTATCTACCCCCAAGCTAAGCAGAGCTTGTGTTATGGGTACTAGATAACTGATATACTTAATACAATACACTGCTTTTATAGATATTTTTTTATTATGCATAGAAAACATCCAGAACACCCTGAACAAATATCTGGAGAACGTACAAACATTTGTCCCGAGGTGGGAATCGAACCCGCAACCTCCTGCGACGCAGGCGGACCTTCGTCCGCTGCGCCACAGAGGTCGTTAAAGTTTTCAATTTATTTTGGTTTCATTTTGTATTTCTGAAGTAAGAGCATGGTGACTACAGTAGTCACCACGCTACAACTGTGCGTGTTGTACTGTACGACTGTAGCAAAACCCAAGTTTAGGGGATTCACCGCGGGGATTCATCAGCTGTGGGCGAAAGTGTGCTCATGAGGCTCTTAATTCGCGTTTAATGTCGATTGTCTGAGTGTTGGTTTTCGTTCTCTTTGATACGAAATAAACTCGTTGAAGCCAAGTTTATTCGCACATACTCGCGCGATTTAGATTCTATATTACGACGCCATACTCTACAATACAATACTATAGACTAGATATTAGTTTGATACTCTACCAATGCCATATCATACCATAGACTCGATAGTCGTTTGTCACATCAGTCTGAATAAAACCAAAATCATTGTCCGAAGTCTTGGTCTAGGATCTAAGTACTACCTAACAACTACTGGAACTAAAATCTTGCCCTAAAGCGATGTTTATTGATTGGCCAGTTTGTCCAACAACTATTAACCTAAATGCTTAGGCAATAAAGTCGTACCTACGTTACGTATTAATACATTTACGAGGGCTACGCAACTGTTTGTGAGTCAAATAGATGGATTTCCAATCTGTTTTATGAGGGAATTGCGCTATCAGTGTTGAAAGGATATGACAGCTAATAGCTACTATGTAATTAGATAGCTAAAGTTAAATGCGGGCTAATTTTTAACTTTATCTTTTGTTTGATAGCCGTCAAGAAACTACCTTATTTTCGCACCAAAACTTTCCAACTTGATGTACGAAGCACAAAATAACTTATTTCTTGAGTAATTGCTCTAAAGCAAATTGTAAAGCGATTAGCAAAATCTCTTCCAACAATTGTATCATTGTGAATTCCAGCTTACGTGTTTTGGCTCCAGCGATATTTCAGCAGCGCAGAGCCAAGGATTACGTATGAAGTCTAAGGTCAGGGCCAGTTTGTGTTGGCAGAAGGCAAGAAACGAAAATTTTCTTTACAATTTTGATTTGAGCTTCCTTTTAATTTGAGGCTTCTGTCTAGAGTTTTGTGAGCTTTTAAGCTAAAATATGAATGGTACTTACGTCACGACAAAGACAGAATTATGTAATGAAAATACTATCTATCCTGTTATCAATGGAGCAGTTTTGCGGGAGTTATTATTACACAATTCGTAACTTAGAAGGGAGCCGTTAATATTAGGGTAGCGTTGAACTGAACTTTATGCGTGATATTGATCGGATGAACTCTCGCAGTCTCTGTTGATAATCACATATGAAACGAACCGCTTTTCTATTTATTTATCGGCTGCGTGGAGCTCGCGGTGAATGAATCACATAAAGCCAGATTCATGCGAATAATAACTTATCGATTTCGTCGTCAGCGAACATTTACGTAACGATGAAATAAGAGTGTTCTCAAAAACCTAACTCTAGTACACCTGGGATATTAAGAAGTCCGAGAATAGCTTACTTGAATAGGTGATCATGTGTTTCTGAAGGTGGCCATGTTTTATGGTGTTTACGTATGCGTTGGCTTGCGAATGATGAGATACGCACTATGTTCAATGGTTTATGGCCTGGGGATTGCAACTACCGGAATTTTGATGGGTTTTTATAGAGGGTTTGTTGTCTTTCATGGTATTGATCGCGTCGCGAGGTTAGGGCGCGTGGATCGCGCGGGCGGCAGGCTACGCCGCGACTGTAGGGCGGGCGCCGGGCTCGGCCGTTGCGCCCCGCGCCCCGCACCCCTCGCCACGGCTGCGCGTATAAGCTCTATTTTGTCCCGCAACCGTTACCGAGGGGATACTTGCCGAGATGAATCTAACACGTGAAGCTTGTCAATAAACTTGCAAGTGGTAGCTGGTAGAGTTGGTGGAGTCACGTGACGGAGCTGTTTGTTTTTTGCTGGCAATGAAAACTTTGCCTAATTATCATCAAAGTGATCCTTTGATCAAGTTTATTGAAATTATTTATTATTTCTTCGGCAACAAAAACTCCAAGCAATGTTTCTGTAAGGAATTGTTTTAGATTAAAACGACATCATCATCATCAACCCGCATATGTTCCACTGCTGAACAAATGCCTGACCCAAACGACGCCACAAATAGCGGTGTTGAGCCGCCTCCATAACGACATGATATCTGTAACCAAAAGTCAATACATTTTTATGTATATCATCAATCTACTTATAATTTTTTTGTTAGATAATGCTGTGTTTAAATTTCCAGCATTATTTATTTATTATGCAAGAATAACGCCTGCCAAATCTCTGCCAAAATCTAGTTGATTTATACGAAAGATTATCACGCGATTAGTACAAAAAACAAAACGATTAAGTATCCAAGTACCTACATTAAATCTACTGGCGTAATAACGGAAGTCAATTGTTTCGCCATTTTCCACAGACAGCCATGTTTCGACAACTAAGTATCTATTGTTGAATAATCACCTAGAACTTAATACCTACCAACAATCTAAGCAACAGTGTACAGTGACACTTCTATCCATACAGTCCGATAGACGTCGCTTGCGCTGAAAAGTGTCTGAAAACCGTTCGATCAACAAATCCAAAAGACAAGAACGTTTATTTAATAACTATAATATTTCTTGCTAAGCGTTGTTTAAAATTAAACCTTGTTAACATGACAGGAGCACTGTTTGTCATCAATATACCACAAAAAGAATTCGAAGCTTGTTTAATAAAAAACAAAAAATTACAGAACCAGCTTTTGGAAGTAACAAAAGACGAGCAAAAATTCAAGTCAAACAATTTAGATCACAAATCAAAAGGCGAAGTTACTTTAACCGTTTCTGAAGTGCAAGGTACAGATGGGAGAGATGGAAGAGGACATTGGGGAGTTGGGATGAAGTCAAAGAATAAGTTGAAGATATCAAGACCCATGCGCGGTGCTGACATCGTTAATGCTTTTGATTGGGATACACCTCTTGAAACAGTAAGTGGTGGAACGTCCTGACCTTTCATCTTTGACATAAATAAGGTTTACAATTTGTTTCTATGATATTTTTCGTTTTAAGATTAGGTACAATTGGTAAACGAGGGCAGACGTTGGCAAAGTTTTCAAACGTAAGGACTCGTTCGTAATTAACACTATTTAAAGAATTCTTTAAAAATTAGTGGACCACCAGGTTGGCCACTAGGGCTAGGCAGTGAGAGTGTTAAGTAAAATTAAAGAATGACTACTAGCCACCAGCACAATTTTGAATTTATTCAAATTTAAAAGTATTTCTTATACTTATAATTTGACTTTACCACTTTTATAAAATAAAATAAATAAATAAAAATAAATAAATAATGCTGGACAATTCACACAGCATTATCTAGCCCCAAGCTAAGCAGAGCTTGTGTTATGGGTACTAGATAACTGATATACTTAATACAATATACTACATAGATAGATATTTTTATTATACACTAGCTGCTGCCCGCGGCTTCGCTTGCGTAGTCCCCGTTCCCGTGGTAATTCCGGGATAAAACATAGCCTATGTCCGTCTCCTGGTTCTAAGCTGCCTCCCCACCAATTTTCAGCCAAATCGGTTCAGCCGTTCTTGAGTTATAAATGGTGTAACTAACACGACTTTCTTTTATATATATAGATAGAAAACACCCAGACCAACGGAACAAATTTCTGCAGATCGTACACAAATTTGTTCCAACAAATAACAAACAGATGCGTGAATTTTCGCCAAATGTGAATATTTAATCCCAAAATATCACTTTACGAAACATGTTCAATACTTTCGGAGCCGACTCCTATTCAATGTGAAATGTCAACTTTTTCCCTATTGTGCCTGAGGACGTGAGAATCACGACTTGAATAGACTGATTTTCTATTGGAAGATAATGTTTTTAAAAAATAACGTTCCTGTATTGAAACTTCTTTCTCCTCTTTTAGATACTATCAGACGTGATCAATAGATTGGACGTGAAAAATGCTACGTGGTGTCCTACTCAGAACAACAAACTCTGGCAGGTATGGAGTAGGCATAGTTATACATGTATATAGAGATAAATAATAATGTCCTCCCAGGGCTCCCAGACGAATTTCGACCACGAAGGCCAGTCTCATCGAAGACTAGCCAGATACGCAGGACATATTATAGTGCACAAACGTGTGCGCAAACACAGGTGCACTCTCATTCCCTCACTCTCATAATCCGATGGGACGACAGACCAACACGACTGGAGAGAGGTCAGGCGCAGGACCAACGGCTTAACGTGCTTTCCGACTATCCGAGGCACGATAAATAACAACACTTCGTCCACACAATTATTTTCAGCTGTTTGTTATCTGATGCCGTCAGTATAAAATGTATATAAGGGTTACGAATTAAAGCCCATAATGTGAAAAATACGGCAGTGGTGTGGTGCGGTCCAGATCTGCGACAACCTTTCCTATCATTTTTTCCTTGATGCTTTGCCTCTACATTATTTGTCCAGTTTACCTTTGCATCTCTTATTACTTTAATGACTTCATTTTCATCTATTAAACTGTGCTTATTACTCAGATAGGAATCGAGTCGTGGCCCATCACGAGTACCTACATTTATTGTTGCTATTATTATTAGGTATGTACTTCTGTATATTTTTTCATCAAATATAGTTTCGATTTTGTTTAAGTATATCTTATTTAATAATTGTTTTTCTGAGATAGAATGCGAATTGATAAATTTACTTTATTACTGTATTCAAATTTTGTTTTGTACATTTATCTAACTGAATAGTAGGTTTTTTTTTTTTTTTTTTTATTCTCGCTTCTATTTCTATTTTTAGTTATTGTTTTCTTATTTTTTACTTATGTTATTACTTATTAGACACATGTGTAAAACTTTAAAAGGAGAAGCCTTGGATACTGAAATACAGCCTAGGCTAGTTTGGGACCCTACGGATTCAAAATTATACTGAAACACTGTAATTGTGTCCAATAAATGATTTTTATGTTTTTATGTTTATGTTTATTATTCCTTCGTGTCGTAGGTAATGTGGGAGCCATACAGCTGTATTACGGCTGGCGTGGACAGGAAGGCATCGAACGCTCCGCGTTAATCGCATCAAACGGATTTTTGAGCGTAATACCGGGTGGCCACCATTCCTGGGTGACCTGAATGCTGGGGCCACAGTAACGGGAATTGCCGTTAATTATTGCGGTGTTGTTCAGTTCAGTTAGTTCAGTTTATTTATTAATAACGTTTTTGGTTACAGGTCAGTTCTTGAATAAGTAAAATTTGCAATTGCATTGTATACATTTATACCTACTTATGTATTTCAAAATAATAATAATAATAATAAATTGATCGTCTAATAAAACATTAAGTTTAAAAAATTAATATAGGCAAGAATATAGAATAGTATTTCATCAAATAATTCATCAAATTTATAGTAACATTGTTCAATAAGCCAGAACTTTAGTTTACTTTCTTGTTGGACGTTGAACGTTGGTGTGGCTAAAATTTGCAATTGCATTGTATACATTTATACATAAGTATTGCAAAATAATAATAATAATAAATTGATTGTCCAATAAAACATAAAGTTTAAAAAAAATAATAAAGACAAAAATATACAATAGTATACATATATACAAATAATTCAACAAATTTATAGTTACATTGTTCAATAAGCCAGAACTTTAGTTTGCTTTCTTGTTGGACGTTGAACGTTGGTGTGGCCACGACTTATCGTGATAATTTTACAACGGCATTCACATTGAAGTTTGACGTTAGGCGATAGCTCGAGTGGCGGTAGGTACATCAAAGAAACATCGCGAGAATTATTGGGTTGAAGCGGCCACACTGCGTTTGTGTATTACCGCGAGATTTCTTGCAATTATGGGCTAGGCATTGTCGTTTCTTGGTAGCGTGGCCCCAACATAAGGGAGAAACATGACGACTGTGAGACTGAAAACCGCTGAAGGACTATGAAAGGATATTGTTACGGATTGTTAAAGGATATTGTATGTAAATGTACCTACCTACTTATAAATTACCATCCCGTGTCAAACCTGTATGTATTTATCTCTTTTTGGCCAAATAAATGTACCTATCTTTATCTTTATCTGTTAGTAGAACATACAAATTTTAAGCAAATTAGCATCGTCTCCCAGTTATTCCATCGAGGAATCGAAAATAACAAATGAGACAAAAACGACTGTCCTACGGAATACCGGAAGTCAAAATACCGGATAACGGTATATCGAAAGTACACGAAACCGCAGATCGAAATATCGAAAGCACATGAAGCCGCATCACGGAATACCGAAAGCACGCAATACCGAAAAACTGTAGACCGGACGAACACAATCTCGAATGCACGCTATACCGAAAGATCGCGAAATCGAAAGTACGCAATCTCGAAATTTTCTTCAGGGTTGTACGTAAGTTTTGTAATATCAATTAAAATATTTTCAAAACTTTTCAGTGTTAGCAGTACGTTCATAACGTTACTTCTTTGTCTAACATAATACAATTTTAGAATGTTTTAATAAATAGAAGAAAATAACTTTCATTATAGAGGTAGATTTAGAGTTAATAAAATATGATAGAAGGTGAATAAAAGTATATTATTTTACATTAAAAAACAAAATAAATACTCACTCGAACTAAAGACCATTATGGGAGAATATACACACGTTGAACAATATTTTAAATATTCAAAGTTCTAACTGAAAACAATGTCGCTTTCCACCAAGATTTCCACCACATTATATAATGTGGTCTGTGTCTGTGGTTGATTGCATACGTGAGATCATAGCCATCACACAAAATTCTATTGAAAATTGGCACAACCGTTGGAATAGCTCCAAACACTGTAAGAAATTATAAAAGAACAAAAAAGTTTACCTTTGTAGGAAACTTAATTTTTCATGTACGCTATATAAGCCAGGCCACTCAAAAATTCTTTGGTGCCCATTGTGCCCCTGTTGGATATCAATTTTTTTTGTATGCTGTGAGGTATTTCTTTTTTCTTCTTCTTATATTTGCAGAAATCCTTTCAATCTCGATGGCGGTAGGTACTTTTTTGTTCTTTTCCAATTTCTTGCAATGTTTTGTAAATGTTGATTCTTTTTCGATTAAGGAGGCTATTCGAACCGTTGTGCCAATTTTCAATTGAATTTTGTGTAATGGGTATGTCCTGAAGTATGCAATCAACCACAGACCACATATTTGGTGGAAATCTTAGTGGAAAGCCGACATTGTTTTGGCTTAGTGACCTCACTCCAACATAAAAGGTATCAAACCATTCGATTACTTTTGTACCAGCAGCACTTGTAGCTATTTCTTATAAAATTTCTTTTAAAATTTCGACACCACAATTTGCATGGTAAATGCTTATTTTCATTTTTTATTTTTTTTCTTTGTAGTCGTTTTAAAGCAAAGGACAAAAAAACAACAAAGAACAAGACCAAGTGACTATTGCACTATACAGCCAAAACACCCAAGCTGCCACTGCGATCTTCGTTCACGTTGGTCACACCGATCAATAGAGCTATTCTTTGACTGTATCTGTATCTTAATTATGACAAAACTAACGTACAGCCCTGAAGAAAATTTCGACATTGCGTACTTTCGCTTTAGTGATCTTCCGGTATAGCGTGCATTCGAGATTGTGTTCGTCCGGTCTAAAGTTTTCCGGTGTCGTGTGCTTTCGGTATTCCGTGATGCGGCCTCATGAGCTTTCGGTATTTCGATCTGCGGTTTCGTGTACTTTCGATATACCGTGCTCCGGTATTTCGACTGCCGGTATTCCGTAGGACAGTCGACAAAAACGTCTCAGTAGGTTGTCCTTATAAGGTACTGTGAAAGGAGCGAATGAGAATTATCTTCCCTGTCATTATTCACGCTAGGTGGGGTCCATCACAACGTGTCTAGTTCTTCCTCTATCCTCGATCACTCGTTTATTTTATTTTCTGTCACACGATTCTTTCATTACGGCCTCCATGGCGCTGCGGGCGAAATCCCGCCTGTAACGAAGTAGGATTTATTTTAAGTATTATGCATGTATATCGGTCATCTAACACCGAAGTGTATGGTGTTACACCACTGTGCCTCGAAAAGCACGTTAAGCTGTTGGTTCTGCGCCTGACTTCTCCCCTGTCGTGTCGCTTTGCCTTAGGGGCCATTCATTTATTACGTAAGACGATTTTCACTAGTTTTTGACCCCCTCTAATAGGGGGGCCTATTATAAGAAAAAATAAGAATAGGCCTACCCCCTCCCTCCCCCTGTTTAATATTTATTACGTTAGAATTGAAAGGAAAAAATGGATAAACGTTTGGTTTGTTTTAATGTTTATTTTTCAAAGTAACTATTTTTAGAAATGTTTATTTGTGCTACTTACAAAGGTAGTAATAATTTTAATTTTTTGGTAGACTAGTAATAAACTTTGGTTTTTGTGATCTTAGGTAAGAAATATCGAGTCTCCCTCCCAAACCCTTGTAAGAAAAAATAAGACATGGTCGACCCCCCTCCCCCTAAATCTTACGTAATAAATGAATGGCCCCTTATCGGATTAAGAAATTGAGGGATTAGAGAGTCACCTGTGTCTGCGTCTGCGCACACACTATGTTCTGCGCATATGGCTAGCCTACGTTGAGACTGGCCGCCTTCATCGAAATTCGAGTAGGAGGACATCATCAGTCATCACATCCTCATCGTCCACCTCAACAGCTTATCCAATGTCCACTGCTGGACGCAGGCTGCCCCCTGATAAGCGATAACCTTATTGACTTTTATCTCAGAGGGGGTATTCAGTCATCAGTCATCTAGTACCCAAAAATGTAGCTCTGCTTTGGGGCTAGATGATGTTCTGTGGATTGTCCAGCATTATTAATTTGCTCATTTATTCAACTACTCTCGCCCTATTCATTTATTAAACATTTCAGGTGACATTTTCTCTGGAAGCAGGAGGTAATAGCGAAGAGCTGCTCCAAGTATTGAGAGCGTTCGGGATCGGAACCCGCCACCAGTCTTCGCTGAGCATCGTTCCGTGCACGTTTTTCTGCGGAACCAACGAACACAGAGGGTTTGAAGAATGTGAAAAGTAAGAATCTAGTAAACTTCACGGGTATTCATCTTGTTTATTTACACACTAGCTTCTGCCCTTGGCTTTTTCCGCACGGGTTCTCCGAAGTAAAAAATAATTATTAGGCTATAGTAAAATTATTTTTTGTTTTATTGAAAGACCAACAGTTATAATATTTGACGACCTCCGTGGCGCAGCGGGCGAAGGTCCGCCTGCGACGCAGGAGGTTGTGGGTTCGATTCCCGCCTCGGAACAAATTTGTGTACTATCTGCAGGAATTTGTTCCGTTGTCTGGGTGTTTTCTATGTATAATAAAAAATATCTATCTATGTAGTGTATTGTATTAAGTATATCAGTTATCTTATCTAGTACCTATCACACAAGCTCTGCTTAGCTTGGGGCTAGATAATGCTGTGTGAATTGTCCAGCATTATTTATTTATTTATTTTAATGTCGACCGATGTGGCGTGTCGGCCGCCTGCGACGCAAGGGGTTTCGGGTTCAATTCCCGCTTCGGGACAAATATTTGTTAGATCTGCAAATATTTGTTCGGTTGTTCTGGGTATTTTCTATGTATAATAAAAAAATGTATTCCTTTTAAGTGTATCAGTCATTTAGAACACATAACACAAGCTCTGCTTAGCTTGAGGCTAAAAGGTGCTGTGTCGATTGTCCAGCATTATAAAAAAATACATTTACAAATAATCTCTTACATTTAAACAGCCCTTACGTCCTGCATTTTACTTTACGTCCATGGGTTTAGTCCATTTAAATCCCTCACTACCTCAGCAGTTAACTTTGGAGCCACTCGCTTCGCTCGCGACTCTATTCTAGACTGCTTGGCTAGTTCTTCGGGAGAATATGGGCACTCTCAACGTAAAATTGTTTTGCTACTTGTTAAACAAATAACTATTATTCCACAAGTAAGTAAAACCCGATTTTGCTCAGTGTTTTTGAGCAGCAAAGACAATGTTTTCGAGCGTTATAGAAAAGTTTTTTCTTGTATTTGTCTGTGATAAAAATTTACATATCCTAGTTTACTAGCTATGTCATAAAATACGATGCCATGTGATAAACGCTATTAAATTCACATGAACAACATGTGCATTTACGTTTTTCCACATGGCAGATTAAAGTTTCTCATGTGCTAATAGGAAATAAATAAGTACCTATGCGAAGAAACTAAAATTATACACTACTACAACTTTAACTACTAGGAATTTTCTAGCAGACGAGATAAATACAGGTTTAATCTTTATGTGGTTGTCCAAGGTGAAGGTTGCAGATCTTACAAAACAAAAAATGTGATACCTACTTAATTATAGTTTTATATTTGCCTGACTACAAATTAGAGAGGATTTTTTGGAATAGGTTTATGTATGCGATATCTTGTAAATTTTTAATTTTACATTCTTGTGCTTATGGCTGTTCCATACAAGTAAATTAATAGCCACGATCGGAACCAGTTCCGTACAAGTAATTTAAAAGCCTCGTATGGAACCAGTTCTGAAACTCCGGTTCTGTAGACGGCCGAAGCGGGCTATGCGAAGGCTTTTTAAACTGTAATTTCTTTTTTTTTTTATCCGTAAATCTTCGATACGTAAATCCTACGGTACCTTTTTGTTTTTCTAAAGGTTTTAACTTCTTTGTTACATCTTTTTTACTTGCTTATGCCCAGATATAGCATACCAACGAAACCAGAGTAAACCAGACTACAAAGTCGAGAAGCCAGATGAATTTTATTGGTAAAACAATCTAGACTTCCTGTCTGTGTAGCCATGGGAATAATCCTATTTGTGCTACGTTCTGTGGGATATATGGGAAGCACTAGAAAGAAACGTCATTTTAACTGCTTGGACTTCTGGTTTGCAAATATTTACTTACTTATTTAATTCTAATATAAGCATTTTTAACTATTTAGTATGTGACATTTGTGAACCAGAAATTGCACACCACGCTGGTAGAAATACATTGGTTCTTGAGACGACATGATATAAGAACTGTGTACTATATTTACATATATTTCAAGCAATAAATGATTACTTTACTTTACTTTTACTTAGTAGAAATAGTGAGCAAAGCATTGGAGAGATTTAGAGAAAAAAATTGCGTAAGGAATCTTCTTAGGAGTCTTAGGTACGAAACGAAAAATAGTTTTAAGCTTCTACGACGTAGAGGCCTCTACGCCCTGAGCTTCTACGTCGTAGACGCCTCTGCGACCTACGTAACGATTCTACAACGCAGAGGGGTTCATTGCCTACGCTGCTACGTCGTAGACAACGCTATGCTATGAGCTACGCTTCTAAGTGTTCTAGATATTTTCTATGTATAATAAAAAATATCAATCTATGCAATGTATAATTGTATTATGTATATCTGTCATCTAGTACCCATAACACAAGCTCTGCTTAGCTTGGGGCTAGATGATGCTGTGTGGATTGTCCAGCATTATTTATTATTTTATTCTTCACCTACGGCGTAGAGGCCTCTACGGCCTACGCTGCTACGTCGTAGATACCGATATGGGCTACGCGTCTACGGCGTAGAGGTCTCAACGGCATTCGTCATTATTTTAATTTTAGGTTTTTCGCCTATTTTAATTGGTTTGTGAAAATGATTAACAAATGATTTTTATGATAAACATCTGCTTAACTTGGGGCTCGATAATGCTGTGTGAATTGTCTAACATTAGATATTTATCTTAATTAGTTTCCCTTTCTGAGACTGCAGTTAGGAATGTATTTTATCCGACAATAGTTCCACTTTAGCGTCAAACCTATTCTCATCCAATTTTAAGCCAAACATAACTATACTCCGTCCACACATTTATTTTCCTTGACTGAATGAAAGAATGCAATATTTCATAGCTTCTGTTTGTTTAACGAAAGCTTCGATATTAAATATCGAAGCTCTCGTTAGTCCCGATATTTTTCGAGCCCATAGATTCGCATCACTATTAAAACAGATACTATGAAATATTGCATTATTTCATTTCATTTCATTGTCAGCTCACTAAACTTTATCGAGCTGACATACATTCTCTCGTTCAGTCAAAGAAAATAAATGCTTGGACGGGGTATAATAAGGTAAGTTTCATTTCCACTTCACTTCTAAGCCTACTGACCTTTCAACAGCTCCTCAAAAATCGGTCCCTGGTCTCGGTTCTCCTCCTCAATCCAGGCGCGCACCAACCTAGCCCAGGTGCTACAGTCGGTGCGCGCTGACGCAGCTCTGACCTTCGATTGGTGCTTCCTCCTGCTGGTCGCCGCTCTGGTCGCGGCCATCGGGCTCGTCGAGGATTCTACGGTGGTGTTGGTTGCTAGCATGCTGATTTCTCCTCTGATGGTAGGTTAAATAAAGATTTTATAGAACAAATCATTTGAAAATATCATCATTCCCCATGAGTCCCTCGTTAAGGGATGAAACTTTAGTGTTCTTACAACACAAACTTGCTGCAGCAGGAAGCCAGTAAAGGTTATATAAGCACTTACCTACTGTTATTCTGTAATTCTATATTGTATACACAATCAATACAAAGCATGAACATACAAAATAGGATTAGGTACATCTAAGGTTTGCTGGAAGAAACCTCTTTTCAGGGTTAAGCTCACCCTGAAAAGAGTTTTTTTGCAATCGTCAAGCTCTATTCACAGCACAATATCTATTTATTAGGGTAATGTCGGGTAATACCGGTCACCTAAGCAAAATGAATCACAAATCACAAAAAATCTACTTTTTATTTAAAAACTATTTGGAAAACTAAATTTAACTATTATTCTATCATAATTAAAAACTACGAGATCGAGAGATTTTCTCAAAACACATGGCACTATCGACTTTTAAAAAAAATATAGCTTTGACCGGTATTGCCCGACATAGCGGGCAATGCCGGTCAGAAGGTTGACAATACCGGTCAATTATTTTAAAGCTATAAATCACAAATATAATCTTCGGGGCCTGGTATCCCGAGCATTCGGCGTGAGCCCAATACCCACACTGAACGCAAAAAATATACATAAGTACAATTACAGACCAGTAATTGTGTATAAAAACGAAAATAAAACGAATCATCAAAATTGGTTCACATTTGACAGAAAAATCGGTGACCATAAAAAAACACAAACAGTCAAATATAGAACTTACTCCTTTTTTTAAAACTCGGTTGAGTATAGTTATGTATAAACACAAACTCTACGATCATAGAACAGATTAAATTTTTATACGTCGCAAATATCATCTGCTTGTATTTGTGACTTGCGGCTAATGCCGGTCACGGTGACCGGCATTACCCGCCTGCGCACTTTTGAAGTAAAAAATAATTTAAGAAAAAACGCGTCGCTATTTATTTCAAATCTACAATCTTATGAATAGTTTGATAACTGATACGCAAAAAATATGAAAGACAATAAATGAAATATGAAAATTACGAAACTCAACTCTTATTTTCTGTGGCCTGAAAGTTATAAGAAAGCAGCGCGAAACACTCACGCGTCTTGGACGCAGTGACAAGTGGCCGGAACTAATCGGGGGTCGGTGCGTCGGGGCAGGGAACGATCACGCCACCCTTTTTGCATGTAAGCGCATAAACGCAGTATTTTGTTTGAAAGTAAGGTGACCGGTATTGCCAACTGACCGGTATTACCCGACTTTATTAGAAGATTACCGAGTATAGTATTGAAATAGGTATGTGGTAGGTAACAACTCATTCAGTAAAAATTATTAAACAGCTCGGCGCCACCAAATTCATTTTCACGTAATATTTTTCACGAATCTTCGAAAGCAGGTCTACCTTAAACCGGTCCGACAGGCCCCTGTAACTGACATCCTGTCCTGTCTATTGGTATCATTATTTTTATCTTTTCCTGTTCATTTCACAAGCCTCTTTGTGAAAACAAAGGGTTAAGCTTCTCTGCTGCTAGACGCTAACTACCTACTCTGCCATAGGGTTGTGAAACAGTTGAGCTAACTGCACTGTTGCAAACAATCTAGAGGGAGCTCAACAGATCTATACCATTACGAATCGGAAGCGTCCCCAAGACGCTGGCTGCATTGCCCCGCTGCATGGCAATGCTGATGCGCTGCGCCAGATACTCGCCATGTCTCGTGTCACGCGTCGCTTCGACTAGAAGCTCTGATATTTTTTTGATAGCGCGACTTAGGGTCTTGAGTCCAAGGGGAGCAAATGCATGGTGAAGCCATGACCATACAAATATATGATAAGTGTTATTAGGTGATTCAAAATAGGAGTTAACTTGAAATTATTGAGTAATTTTTGACTAAAACGTGAATTGAGTTTCGCTCCATGTTCTCACTTTAATTACCTAAGTTAAATTCTATAGTGGAAACCATACAAAAGGTCACGTTTTATTAGGGCGTGAAGCCTAAACAAAATAAAGCGTTAGGTAACAAAGGCCTAAGGATACCTACCTTAGGAAATAGCTTACCCAACAACGGCGGTGCTGGGGAATATCATCGTAGGTACAGGTAGGTACGTTACGTATAAATAAATAAATAAATAATGCTGGACAATTCACAAAGCATCATCTAGCCCCAAGCTAAGCAGAGCTTGTGTTATGGGTACTAGATAACTGATATACTTAATACAATACACTACATAGATAGATATTTTTTATTATACATAGAAAACACCCAGCCCAACGGAACAAATTTCTGCAGATCGTACACAAATTTGTTCCGAGGCGGGAATCGAACCCGCAACCTCCTGCGTCGCAGGCGGACCTTCGCCCACTGCGCTACGGAGGACGTATAACGTACCGAATAACGTACCGATTTAATAATAATGTGAGAATACAGGAGCACGTAAAAGAACACGAATGTTAAGAAAAGTCTCTATTTTTTTTAAGTAAAGAAATGCTGAAAATTAAAAAAAAACAGAACAAAATTTATTCCCAACGTGGTCCAGAATGTGTACTTACCTTTTCCGCTTGGTACACATGTTTCATTCATATCACCCTGTTATTTTCTGCTCAAAGTACCTATCCGGGATGCTTAGATTTTGTTGTAATGCAAAACAGGTTTTTAGATCAGGTTTCGGTAGAGACTTTTCTAATCCCACTTGTCCTAGTTAGATATCAATGAGACGTTAATAACATTCATTTTTTCCCTTTTCAGGGGCCAATAACAGCTGGAACGCTAGGCACAGCTGTCCGAGACCGCTCCCTACAAAGGATCGGAGTGAACCACGAGCTGCTTGGATTGCTGATGTGCTTGGCCATCGGCTTTGTCTTCGGCCTCGCCATCTGCGTCATCGATGGCCACTTGAACATAGTAAATGAATGGCCTACTGGCGAGATGATGAACAGGTGAGCATTCTACAATCGTTTTTAGAAAATTGTATGAATGATAGGTTAAGAAATACCAGCAACTGCCCACGATTACGCTAGCGCTTTTCTTGAATAACAAGAACCAAATTGAAAATTTAAAAAAAACACCCGACCGATTTTTATGAAACATGGCCAAAAACACTCGGGATAAAATTATCTATGATACAAAAAAACTAAACGAAAATCGGTTCATCCGTTCGGGAGCTACGATACCACAGACAGATACACATGACACAGACAGACACGTTAAACTTATAAAACCCCTCTCTTTTTGCGTCGGGGGTTAAAAAATTGTCTATTATGTTCTTGCATTTCATGAAGACCCGTTCAGTCGTCCGTCGCTTGAAAAGCTTACATACAGAGTTACTTTCGTTTACTTGTACCTACCTACCTACCTACCTATATTATATAAGTGAGATATACCTATTGACACTAAACATGTCGAACTTTCACTATGATAATCATAATGATATAAGGTAGGTACATACAATAGGTAGGTAAGGTGAGCTTGGATGTAGGTATTTGCATGAAACGTTGTGGATGTCATACTCATAACAGAACATTGTGCATTGAAATGACGACTTTACTATTACGAGGCGTCATATCGTGGACCTATGACGATCGTGGCTATTTCTAGAATTAACAGGAGTCGGTCGTAGGCGGAAAGCTTTTACGTAAGTATTTAGGTACTCTCTGAATGCACCTTTATTATACCAACTATGAGTGGGATGGATCCCACTCCAATTCCCACTCACAATTTTTAGCACGTGTGCCAGTTAATCTGCCTTGGTACAGTCAGCGTCAAATTGATTTGAGTGTCTAGAGTAGTCAAATTGATCTGAAAAACATAAAAGCAATTTGTTAAACGCACCTACTTATTATTGACGACCTCTGTGGCGCAGTGGGCGAAGGTCCTCCTGCGACGCAGGAGGTTGCGGGTTCGATTCCTGCTTCGGGACAAATGTTTGTACGATCTGCAGATAATTGTTCAGGCCCGAAATAACCACAACACCCGGAACTTTCGGTTTGTTTTGGTCGTTTTTTATGTGTAATAATAATAATAAATAGCTATCTATGTAAGCATTGTATTAAGTTACCTGGCACCCAAGCTCTGTTTAGCTTGGAGCTAGATGATGCTGTGTGAATTGTCCGGGATTATTTATTTATTTTATTTATTATCAATGTTTGATTGATTTTGGTAGTTTGGATCATGCACATCTCTGATGAAAAAAGTCTAGAAGATGACATGTCTTCTGATTCCTTAGTTCGTTAGCTCCAACTGAAGCTCAATCGATTACTTAGTTAGGTAGCCCTATCGCTTCTCGGCCTTTTGGCTAAGATCAAAGTGTAGGTAGCCCTAAAACTTAGCTAGAAAGACGTAAACATAAAATATCATAACAAGCACCTACGCTATTTCATCGGGATTTTTCCTGCAAACAATAACCGCCTATTGCGAACTTTTTCTTTGATACGGGCGGTCCTTATCCCCAAGATTTAGCTGCATCGGATCTTGGTACTTATTTCTACGATATTCCGTGGCACAGGTGTGAATATCGATCGTTGTGGGTTGGCATGCTGATTGCGATACCGAGCGGAGCTGGCGTGGCCATAGCTGTGTTGGGAGACTACACAGCATCGCTTGTCGGGGTAGCTATATCTGCGTCACTGCTGCCTCCTGCTGTAAACGCTGTAAGTGAATGTAGAGCTAAGAACTCTATTATGATTCATTGACCTGTCAGCATTTGCGAAATAACGAAATAGCTTTATGCTCAAGCCATCATTAGGGGACAACAATCCAGTAAGAATGGCGAGCACTTTCGTATGTGTGAGTGGCTGTAAAGGCTTATTTGGGATCGGACTGGATTAATTGACTTGATGATAATCTGTGTCTTCAGTCTCATATCTACCACCTGCTGTAAATGCTGTAATCTAGTGAAACGACAGGCGAGCTAGGACCGTGTAGGGCATGTAGTGGACCGTAGTGTACCTAGTGACACAAGGCCAATATGGACGCCTAGGCCTACCCAGTACTCAGCATTGCATTAAGTCAGGCTTTACGCTACCTATAAAAACTTATCAATAAATAAAGTCTGTTTTGTCTTCTCAAAAATATTCATGCAAATTATCGAAAATACGACTAAAAATGTTTTTGTTTTTAGGGTCTGCTCTGGGCTATGTCCGTGTACCGGATGGTATACCCAAACGACCTGACCTGGCGCGTAGGGGACCCGTTCGAACTAACGGTGTTGGGGTCAAGGTCACTGTGCCTTACACTGGTCAACATCGTCTGTATATTTGTGGCTGGAGTTACTGTTTATAAGGTTTGTGTTAACAAGAAAGAGTTAACATAGGAAAATGTTAAAGCTTGTATTATACCTACCTATGACGACGTGACGTACCTAACAGTTGATTTCTGGAAAATATATGATATTAATTGCAACGTCTCTTCGCATTGTTGCAAACTATGGGCATTTATAGACCTGTGTAGGTACCTACTTTTAGAATGAGATTGCGAATGACGACATCAAAAACAGCATGAAAAGTGGATAATTTACGCCATTCTTAATTCCTTTCTTCAAGTGCACAGGTATATAAAATCATTATCCCACTAGTGTGACGACTGGCAATAAACAAAAAAGATAGTTTGAACATTTTCCTACAGCGGCCCGCGTAGCCATCTTTTTCGAGGTAAATAAAGAGAAGCTCGCTCACGGATAATGAAGTAAAATTGCCGTAATTCAGAGCCATTCTTGAATGCTCCATTATTTTTAGTACCTAACCTAGTTCTAACATAGTTCTAACTAAGAGATCGATGTTTGCTTTTAATCTTAATTGCTTTTGATAACCAACGTGTTAACGTTAGGTACCCGATCAAGGTTGTTTATTTGTTTTACCAGGAACGAAATATTTTGTTTAGCTAATTTTCGAAGCCTTATGAAAAGTTTTGAAACTTTCAGGTAAAAAATGTTTGCCCGTTAGAACAAAGGGATATAACTTGGTGGAGTGCTAACGAGAGTCGATTGCAGGCATCGAAAAGACTAAACACGACCGCTTGGGAAATATACAGGTAGGCTAGCTTATTTATCGTAAAACTCAGACAAGGTTATAGGGATAAACAATTTGTTATCTGTTAAATTTACTAGGAATTGGAGTACCTAGACTTAGAAAAATTACAACCCTACTGGTCTAGTAATTTCAGACCCCCTGCAATATCAGTGCCGATAATTATATATCTCATTGAATAGAGGAAGATAAACTGAATTTAATTAATCAAGACGAACAACAGAGCCGCTGTCATAAATTGGACACTTGGACATTTTGATGATCTATTTCGAATATGGACAATAGTTACATAACCATACTAAGTTTCCCTTAAATAGTCAGTAGCCCTACCAATGTCGCTATAAGTATTAAAAATTATTTAAAATGTGGGTGCCTACATTTTCGGATAGACAAAACGGTGAAGGTACCTATTAAACTGAATTAGATAAAACATTTCAGTAGGTGGTCGAGCAGTCAACCAGAGAAGACAGATCCTAAGGTTCACGAGACGATAACGTTTCGGAGACCACACGTTTTACAGAGAATGAAGGCACAGAGCCTTGAAAACTGCTTCCGGAATATCCAGTAAGTTTCAAACTAGCTTTGGGTAATCTACATAATTACATACACAACGAGACAGCTCTTTCAGCGCTCTCTGGAACAAGGCCCTGACTCCGACCAACGAATTCGATATTATTTGGACAATAGATATGTATAAAATACACCTACACTGTTAACTTTAAGAAATGTGCCTAATGAACGAAAAAAAACAACTCTACGACGCGACTCGACTATTCAAAAAATTCTTGTCAACTAAGATAATCTTAGACCATTTTTAGTCTTGTAAAATTATTAATGTTCCGAAAAGCAACTTTATCAAAATGATATAATAATGATTCTGATCTTCGAAAAGAGGTTTGTAGTCTCTACGTAATAGTACATAGTTATCAACTTCCAAAATATTTTTACAGGAAGGAAGAAAACTACCAATCACTGGGCTCCAAAACAAATGAATCTCAAAATAGCGACTCTATAAAATCAAACAACACGGAAAGAAAGACTGAATTTCCTGAGTTCTGTTTTTATAACATAGGCTACGAGAATAGAGAATCTCAAGAGTGCCCTACTTTAGAACCGTCTCAAAGTTTCACCATAGGAAGAGGCTAGGATAAATTTAATAATATTATTTCTGAAGTACAAACAAAAATGTTAAAAATAAACCTAAAACTACCTACCTAACGATACCTACCACCTACTGATGTAATTAATTTAAACCCGTGTTTTTTTTTAAACCATCCTATTTTTAGAAGAACTTGCCAAACCAAGGTAGGTTGTTACCTCTTGTAAAAAGTTACGCGTGTTTTTGTCAAGTAGGTATCAGGTAAATCAGCAAATCCAACCAAGTATCTCTAAGTAGGATAACGGCTTCAGACAAGTCAAACTTTTCGGTAACATCCGAACGATCTTCTCGACTTGACTTGGAAGTTTTGTTCTACAGAGTTTAAGTTCAGAACATTTCTAATTATCAACTTCGAGGTATCATCCCGATAGCAAACACGATATAATCGGATAATAATACACCTTAGGTATTTAAGACTATAGGTAGTGTGCAGCAAAACATTGGACGCTCCATTGACCTTCGTAAAACCTATCATATATATCCTAAGCGATTCCCACATCATTAGTACAGCTTTAATCAGGTCGAGCCTGCTTGCTAATCAACGTATGACATTCATAGTTTCAAAACCATTCGCATTTTCACCGTGCGTCGACAACTATGCCTTCCGGTGTGATTTTCATCGTCTGCATCCCGTCCAGTAATTATGAACACATCTTGAAGTTCGGGAAACCCAAAGACCTCGTTCCGGTTGACGATGAAGACTACAAGCCGATTCGATTAGCGGTGGAGTTGAGGAATAAAAAGTCAAGGAGTATTCCGATTCATTTGACGCAGAATTATTACAATGCTGCGTTCAACCCGATGATGGAGAATATTTCTGAGGACAGTGAATTCTTCACCATGGAAAGTGTAAGTAGGATTAACCTATTCAACGTTGATGTTCATAGTAGACATGTGCGCCGCGCCGACCCGCCGCCGCCGCCGGCAAATTTTCCACGCCGCCGCCGCCGATCGGCCAATCGGCGTGTATTCGGCGTGGAACGTATTCTTTTAGACGATTTGAAAACTCCGTCATTTTATTGATTATTACATTGTGCGACACCTGCTACCTATAACCAAGTTGTAGTCAAAGAAGAACCGCGCCGCGCCACGATGTCAAAGGGTGCCACGATGTCAAAAGGCACCGCAAACCGAACGGTATCAAAAGTCGCCGCTGATTCAGACAGATACAGGTGCCGATTATAAATGAAGATGACACCGTACGAAATAAACTTTAACAAATACCAGGACAATTCCACTAGAAAGATTCAGACTAAATTTATAGTATTAATTGCATTTAATTAATTTCAAAAACTTACAAAGTTACCACAAAAGCACGTACACTGTTCGGGGTACGAAACGTCAGGCTTTATATATATTTTTCAATTTCGAAACTTGCTTTCGAAATTCGGAAACTCAATTTCGAAAGTTCGAAGTTCAGATAGAAAATATAACTTTTATTCTTGAGATCTGCGAGTCCCTTTACAGATAGAGTTAGAATCGGAAAAGTGATTTACTTAATCCAAAACATACGAAAATACTTTGATTACGTTTCACATTAAGTGTCACTGACGCGCTTGCACTGCACGTATAGCAGCGACAAAGCGCCTTTCCGAGTCGAATCTCTGAAGCCTGGCAGAGAACTGGTTAACCTACTTCTATAATTTTCGTTGATTATGATCTGTGATAATTACAATAGAAGCAATTGAGCTAACTACAGACTGTTACAAACAATCTACAGCAGGGCGAGCACGGGGATTGTTATCTAGGGTAGAATAGATAAAAATTACGTCACTTTGTCATCGATTGCGTAAATGGTTTGAAAGTCATTCCTTTTACTTCTATAATGTACGCAATGTATGATGATGCGATGTCGATAATGTATATTCTACTCTAGAGAATAATATCCGTGCTTCGCCTACAGGTAGCTCAACTGATCCATATCAATACCAGTCGGAAGCGTCCCCAAGACGCTGGCTGCATTGCCCCGCTGTATGGCTATGCTGATGCGCTGCGCCAGAATACTCACCAGCTCTCGGGTCACGCGTCGCTTCGACTCAACGCTCAGCTAGTTTTTAAAAAACTCGAAGAACCAGTGGTCTCGACTCCAAGGGGAGCAAATGTGTAGGCTCTGTCGAGACCTGCACATCTTGCACCTGAAATCTTCCCCCGCACCTGCCATCACGTATGTCCTCGGAACATGGGAAGGCGCAAGTGTGTCGACGCATGTAGCGTCCCACACAATAGGCCTCCCCAACTCCTATGGGATTAGTGTCATACCGTCGGGCCTCTTACCATCGTCACGCAACAGACCATTCGGTTTGAGAATAGCTGGTACGTTAGCAATGAAAAAGGCCCGCCGGATGATGTCGCCGGTTGGCATGGCGAGATATCCGACTGGCGGCCCTAGTACACGATAATTCGTGATGATCAAGCTGTTTGACAGCAGTATCGCACTGGCATTGGCATTTATGAGGCGCGCAACACCTTGCACCCAACCGATGACATGTTGCGATACGGAAAGTTACGGGATCCAATAAAGTACCAGTGTTATAATTATGAAGGAAATGCTTGCAACCAATGTCCTGACTCCTATTTAGAAACGGCCACGAGGCGGGAACGATCCGCTTTGCTGGAGCACTTTTGTAACAAATAATTCCGTGTCATCACAGGGCTCGTCCCATTGCCGTTGGGACAAAAGTGATTTCGCTTGTGAGACTACATTTGATATTTTGCGTATACCTAGGCAAAACTATTGAATTTTCCAATGATATTGTTTTTGTCTACACAAGAGTCCGAAATAAAAAGCTCGCACTTACTTTTTCATAGCACGTGTGCGTTACGCGACTACGCAAGGTGCCTTATTTGCGTAGGTAAATAATAGAAACTAAAAAATTCGAATTCGTGACCACCGCATTCGAACTTGAAAAATGCCCAATAAAGGCTATGAACTTCGAATTTACGAAACTTCGAAGTTTCGAAATTCACCCCCTAATGTATTCGTATATTATTTTATGTATATCAGTTATCTAGTACCCTTAACACAAGCTCTGCTTAGCTTGAGGCTAAATAATGCTGTGTGAATTGTCCAGCATTATTTATTTATTACTCATACCTACGCGCCGAGTTCACGCCGAAATCACGCCGCCGCCGCCGATTTCAGGCCGGCGCCCGCCGCCGCCGGTTATTTTAACGTCGGCGCACATGTCTAGTTCATAGTGCATTGCAACGTTGCATCTTGTATTTTACTGTTTGTTTCAAGTCTGCGAGTAGAGGATCCTAGTTTGTCTTCGTTGAGCGAAAGGCACCGATGAAACAAACTGAACTAATCCTTGGATTCTCTCCAATTCAAACAGAGCGCTGTATTGTATCCATTTGCAGATTCTGCAGGAACTTCTAAACAAACTTAGTGTGGAGCATGTTGTATGGGTGCTAGACAAGGCAGGGAGCTACTTTGAAGTCATGTTTCCTCTACCCACGGGGGATCAATGCGAAACTATGCTGCATTGCCTTACACAACTCGGCATCGGCGTCAGATGCAAGTCTATAGTGAGGTAGTAACTGAACGACGGAAAGGCTCTTGGATGTGTTCAATTTACTCTGTTCCTTGAATGTGTTCAATTAGATAAGAATTTTAAAGTACTTTCTTTTAACGATGCTTTCAGTGTTCTTCCTTGCAACGTGGTCCATTCTGCGGTTGATAATGACAGCTCAGATGATGAGAATTTACTGTGAGTGTCAGTTTTTGATTCCATTGTTATCATATTTAAATTATATACATAAATGACTACAACCAACATTTCTTTCCTTGAATTAGACATAAGAACGAAGACGAGAGGAAATGGCGGAACTTTGTGGAATCCATCAGATCAAAACTGACTGTAAAACAAGTCGTGGATGGTGTAAGAGGTGGCGGACAGCTGTCTTTCGACTATCTTACACTCATAATTACTGCTGAGTAAGTAGAATCGTTCACGTAACGATACTATCCGATGTAGCTATAAGATTTCTGAACTGTTATGTTTCAGTTCCCTTGCTGCTTTAGGTCTGGTAGAAAACAACGCGTCGAACATAGTAGCAGCCATGTTGGTATCGCCACTGATGGGACCAGTAATGTCCATCACATTCGGAACTATAATATCGGACAGGTCCCTCGTCAGAAGTGGGTTCGAGAGTCTCCTCGCTGGAATGTTCTTTTCACTGGTCTTCGGATTCATCTTTGGCCTTATTTTGGGCACAACCGAGATGCCTTGGGGTTTTGGCGACTGGCCGACTGAAGAGATGAAATCACGGTAAAATCGACTCTATCGAATTCACTGTGAGACTCATAAGAAACAACGGTTCTTATTTCTTGTTTTTCCAGTGGAAATGTGAGATCTCTCTGGATGGGCGTGCTTTGGGCACTAACGTCTGGCCCTGGCGTTGCATTAGCGTTGCTTTCAGGCAGTGCTGGTCCTTTGATCGGTATTGCTATTTCTGCTTCCTTGCTGCCTCCTGTAGTCAACTGTGTGAGTATTTCTTCAGTTTACGCTTTGCCATATCACTGAATTTATGAGCTCACTAGCGATCCGCCCTGGCTTCGCACGGGTGCAATGCTGATACTAAATATACTACAGAATCCCCCCGGCCGGTACAGCCGCAACCGCTATGTCTTTTAAATCTGTAATATCTTCGAAAATATTCATTTAAATAACATGCTGTCATATTGATCTATATTAAATGCGGGCCATATTGATCTATATTAAATGCACAATGTATTTAAGATACTTAATTGGATAAGGATTAATTCTGTATTTCTTAAAATCGCTTCGTAAATTAGCCAATAATTCTCATAAAAGTAAAGGATAAAAATGGTTATTGTGGGTTATCCCTAAGAGATAGACATATACCATATCGGACTTTTTTGTAGACCTTTTTAAGGTGTATATAATACTGTAGTACATTATTTTGATCAATCTCATAGGGTTCAGCCAGCGTTTGCAAAGTAATCGCAAAAAACTGTGCTTATTTACGACATCGCATTATAAACCTCTAAAATTATCAGTGTTCCTCTACTATATTATGCATGTACCTACATATAAACCTTCCTCTTGAATCACTCTATCTAATTAAAAAAACTGCATCAAAATCCGCTGCGTAGTTTTAAAGATCTAAGCATACATAGGGACAGACAGACAGGAAGCGACTTTGTTTTATACTAGGTATGTAGAGATAACGCTGCTAGCAAATCGGTTCCGAGATGCGTACTTAGTTGAATAACACACGTGCACTGCAAGTGATGCATGCATCCACCAATGTAGGTAGGTAGGTATGAGTTGAAGAAATTGCGCATAATGTTTTCATTCAGGGTTTATTCTGGGCGTTGGCGTGCATATGGCTACTGTATCCGGGAGTAAAAATACCACACATCAAGGGCGAGTCCTACACTGGCAATTCATCGTACGAGCCGATTTACCACGACTACTTGCCTATTGAGTTTGCAATCAATGGTAAGTATTGACTTTGCAATCAATGGTACTTCACCTATTTAAAAACAGCACGCTGACCTACACATTTCTTAACTAAATCAATTTAACCACCAAAGTTTAGCAAACCTGTAATAAGTAGGTACCTACCTAGGTAATGTTATTTCCTAAATAAATAAAATTCAATATAATGGGAAAGATCTGGATTGTTGCGAATAGAAGGCTTCGGGAAAGGCATTTGTAGCCCCTCTAGCAAGCTAAAACCAAGTGACGAAACATGACTTGATAATTATGGATCATGAAAATCACGAGAACGCAAATAAACAAAAATGTTATTCCAGGTATAGTTAGCTGCTGCCTGACAATAGTAAACGTGATCTGCATATTCATCACGGCCATAATATTCCTCAAGATCAAGGAAGTAGCTGCTCCGTACACGTCCAGCCCAGACCTGAGGCGGTTCTGGGAGCAAGACATCAGGGTGGCAAGGGAGAGTAACAGAGCTAACTTGCAGAAAGCTGAAGAGGATGAGAGGCATGAGTAAGTTATTGGCAGGGGTTTAGATAAGTTAGAGCAAGCAATCCACAGAAAGTTTGGGATATTAAATAAGGATTGAAGACCTTGCGTCCAGCAGTGGACCATTACAGGCTGTTGAGGTTGAGGAAGACCTTAATGCTGCCTGTCCATTGATAATACGGAGCGACGAGCGAGGATTTATGCATAAAATCTTCGCATCACAGAACTGTTCTGTGCTTCGCATCCATGGACAGCCAGCCTAATTTGAATAACACGATTTCGTTTGGCCAATCTTCGATAGGGTCAAGATGCGAATATGATAAGTCATAATAGGTAACATAAGAATGATCGTTTCGTGTTGGCGCGAGATTCAAATTTTTGATTCAAAATAAGAGATTTGATCCCAATTGCTCCCAAAATACAATTGAATCGAAGTTAGGTTTATCGTGGGTTCAAAGAATGACGATATACCTACCTATGGCTAATAAATTTTCCGTAAGGTTTATTTAGATTTTTGTTACAAAACGCAGAAAAAATTAAAACCACAAGTAAAATATTAAAAATCGACTTCTGATTCAATTTTAATCTCGCGCCAACACGAAACGATCCGCCTTATCGATAACTAGCTGCTGCCCGCGGCTTCGCTTGCGTAGTTCCCGTTCCCGTGGTAATTCCGGGATAAAACATAGCCTATGTCCGTCTCCTGGTTCTAAGCTGCTCCCCACCAATTTTCAGCCAAATCGGTTCAGCCGTTCTTGAGTTATAAATAGTGTAACTAACACGACTTTCTTTTATATTAGGTCCTTACATATGAAATTGGCGTTTTGTATGGGAGGAACAAAAAGTCGAATATTTTTTAATATAATATATTTAATTAATCAAAGTATGAACCATTATTTTCTATGCACTTTTGCCATCTTATAGGTAGTTCATTGATCCCTTTACTAAAAAAACCAGTCGGACGGGAATCAATAAAATCTTTGAAGGCGATTTGGACTGCCCCATCGGAGTTGAATTTTTTCCCTTGCAAGAAGTTATCCAAATTTCGAAAAAAATTGTAATCTGTTGGAGCAAGGTCCGGGGAGTACGGAGGATGTCTTAGACTTTCCAATTGAAGCTCTTCTAATTTAGTAGCCGTCTGTTGCGCAGTGTGTGGTCTAGCGTTGTCGTGAAGCAGCAGTGGCGTGGAGCGATTGACCAGCCTAGGTTGTTTAGCCGCTAGCTTTTCCATCATGGTTTGCAATTGCTGACAATAATTGACAATAATTGACAATAATTGCTGGATCCGCTTCCACAATAGCCTTCAACTCTTCATTATCAACTTGAGTCTCAGGCCGTCCACGGGGCTTGTTCTGCAAGTCGAAATTTCCAGAACGAAAACGTTGGAACCAAAAACGAACTGTGTTTTCTTTTGCAACACGACCGCCATACACATCATTCACCCTTCGAGTTGTTTCCGCAGCACTAGTGCCACGGCGGAACTCGTACTCGTAAATAATGCGATATTTTAAGTTTTCCATTTTGTAAAATGAGTGACGCAAACAGAAAAAAACAGAAGAAAAAAAACAAATGAATGACGATCATCGAAGCACAAATACACGAGTCTATAGCTGTACAAATTTGAATTTGGAATTCCTTACCAAATAGGAGAAATTTGTGATTAAAGTGGCCAGTACGAAAAACGCCAATTTCATATGTTATATGATACCTAATATATATAGATTATCTTGTCTATTTGTACATTATGGTTTCGGAACATTAACTCCAATACTTTGAGTAGTACAAGGTAACATCATTACCTACCTATATATTAAGCTTTGTGTAGGATCTATCTTTGTCACGCATGTCACAAAATTAAATATTATATACACTATCTATGCTCTGCCCCACTATCGAACTAGTTTATCAAGTATAGTTAATAGGATAGCCTAGTTAAACGAACTTACGCAAGTCGTATTAACAGGTTAGTCATGGATGACCTCAATCAAGAGAACGACAAGGAAATGAAGGATAAACTGGAGTCTGCAATCCAAGAGGCCTTGGATGATGAAACGTACAGAAAAGTCAAGAGAATGAGCTACCAAAGCCACAATGCTGATGAGGTATAGCAACCCAGTGTCGACGATAATAAAATAAACTTTATTTATTCAGTGACCTAAGAAATGGAACTGGCCTCCTTAAACACCCAAGTTTATACATACATACAGGGTTATCATGGTTATCAAGTAGGTTGACACAACAACACCACTTAGAAATAGATAAGGCCTGTTCAGACTTACGCGGTATTCGCTACTTTTTTACGCTAAAAAAGTAGCGAATACCGCGTAAGTCTTTTTTAGAGTGGCGGCGAAAACCGAGCCTGCGTACCTACTTACATACAAAATGCCCGGTGGCAAAACCGAGCGAAATTTTCCGCTGCCGCCGCTCTGGGTCGGAATAGGTAGGCCTTCATTAATGTATGTCTAGCTGAATAAACGAACATGTGGAGGTTTACAACGACCCTGTACGTAGGTAGGTATGTACAAGGTTTCTCATGAAAACTTCGTCTATAAAACTACACATCATTATTTTTTTTAGCGAGTTGGCTAAGATTTTGAAGGCATCTAGAAAACAAGAAAATTTTTATAATCTTTTCACACCAAAAAGATGCAAGTAAAAACCTAAATTTTAGGTACCTACTCATTTTCTCGATGATGTTAAAATTTTAGCGACCGCAAAATTCATGACCTGATGACATGATCTTTTACAATGGATGGGAATTGGGAGGCCACAGCTAACCAATGAAGCCCACACCACATCACTTACAAATTGAATTCGGGTTTCAAATTCACCTATAGCACGATAAAATTCGATCAGCGCCCCAGTTTCCAATCGCCTCGTGATGTGATTATGTAACGTGCCGAGTCGATTGGAGGCCGACCTTCACACCTCACCCCGTGCTCGATAGTAGATAGACCTACGACACACCGTGTTTTAAGAGAGCCGATTTTGTGACATTCCTTTTTTAATGCAGATTCTTCTAGTTTTAATCAATTCAAATGCGAGAGTAAAAGTCCCGCGTGTCTTTTAATCATAGTTACTGAGAAATTAATTTTTGCAAATCATATTTTTTTTCCTGTTTTTTAATCTGCATATTCGTATTTCTGCGATAATTCCAATAATCCATGGAATTAGGTCGTGATATTATTGGGGAACATTTAAGACACCGTTTAAGCAACCGTTTGGTGAAACATCTCGTCCTAATACCTACGGCGGATTTTCCAGTAAAAAATAAAACATAATATGAAAAAAACTCAAATTAATCCATAACGGTTGAACTTAGGTATTTTCTTATTGCACTAAAATGTGCGCCGTCGATGGTTTCATCTACCATCATTAGGTATCGATTATATTATTATTTTTCGATTTTAGAAGTTTCGATTTTTTAAGTATTTTTCTGGTAAAAAAATAATGATTTTCAAAAATTAATTTCTCGGTAACTATGATTAATAGACACGCGAAGTTTTACTCTCGCATTTGAATTGATTCAAACTATAGGAAACTGCATTAAAAAAGGGATGTCACAAAATCGGCTCTCATAAAACACTGTGCGACATAGGTACCTACTTTATATTAGTTCCTACTACTATCGAGTAGGTACCTAAGAACGGTTCCGGGTTTTCTCGGGAACCTTACCTAGACACCCACCGTATTTACTTAGGTTCATATATTCTAAACAGTAAATACTAATGACGCTATACAAATAATGACAATCAGAAATAATTCTAGCCATTCTACATGCAAAATTACAGAATGGCTGCCTGCCAACAATTACAACTTTGTTTGAAACTATACGAATAACGTAAAAAATGCCAACACATAATAATAACAATAAACAATTACAGGTGATCAGAACGATTGGATTTCAGCCAAAATCAGCATCATCAAAACGATCTAGCTTGAATGAACCAGGCGCATCTTCCCCTGCCCCTGCCAAACCAAATACCGACGACATTGCAACACTAGACCGGCTCCTAACTTCGCTCCTCGGCATCAAAGACAAAAGAAGATCTTTCACGTCGCACAGAGGGACTCCTAGATCCAGTAACCTGCCTGTCATTACAGAACTAAGACCGGCCAGAAGATCCGAGTCATGGCCCGATCGAATTTACGAAGATTCTGTTGTACGAGGCGTGATCAATAACCTACGGGCTAGTGGTCGGAATTCACAACTTGAAGATCCGTTCTTGACACCTAAATAAATTAACTTGATGAAAAATAGGCCTGTATATTGAATTGAGTTAAAACGATAATAATCGGAATTAAACTCGATAAAACGGTATTTTTGCAGACACTTATTTGGCTTTTACTGCTATTAAGTTAGATTTGAATGTGTTAACCTTAACTTTTAATGAGTACTTTCTGGTAGTTTATAAATAAATAGAAATTGTTTTAAATAAATTACTTTTAATCTTATGTACAAAGTCAACAAAAGACATAACAGATGACATGATTTACAGACTACAGTAGAACTCCAATTATCCGAACTCCGACTATCCGAATCGCCGATTATCCGAATCACAAAAAATTGTCCAAAAAAGTCTAAGTGCGCTATTATTCTTCCCCCCGCGAAGCCAGTGTTTGCGCGTCAAGTCTTGACTTGACTTGTCTTAACTTGCCTGTCTAACTGCTTTGAAGTGGATGGAGCGTCAGCCCGAGTGTAACCACTTGCAACTGCTCACCGTCAAGCGAATGCGTGACCTGGCTGCCCGAAAACGGTTGAAGACCGCAAAACAGCTTACATTGACGGAGATGTTTAAAAAACAATGATTTTTATTTCTAAACTTGTACATAAGTACATTTTATTTATATTTAAAACATGTGAAAATTTCATGTTTCTTTCATTTAATTCAATAAAAAAATAGTGCAATATCAAAACGTAGCTTTTATTCTCTCCAATGGCAATTTTTTTTAAAAAAATCCGATTATCCGAATATTTGATTATCCGAATGGGTCCCGGTCCCCATTAATTCGGATATTTGGAGTTCTACTGTACTTAATTTTATCACAGCATGGCTTCTGAGGTAAGTGTTATATTATATTAGACTTGTACCTTAATCATTTAAAAGCTCTGAAGGGCTTTACCTACCGTATAATGGCCAATTGACATTGTACTTTAGAACCTTCAAAAAGGAAGGAACTATTAAGCATTGGACTGCACTTATAGTGGAACGACTTTGGTTATTATGTCAATGTTAACTAACATAATTTTCTGGTATACCAGTTAGTGATTTATGCTTGACTCTGGATGTGTAAATATCATATCCTAAGGATATGGTATTGTCATATAGCACCCTATATTTAGTTGGTAAGAAATAGAAGTTTATAACTTGAGCAGGAGGCCAAACCAACCATTCTGCTTTGTAAAGAGTAGAAAACTTACCCCTAACCTCTTCTATGAAGTTTTCATAAGGATTATCTTCAAATAATGAAGTACTTGCAAAAAATGTCATAATCACTATTGGTGAGAATATAAATTGGTCCAGTATCAGTTTTTTTGTAACCATTTTCAGTGATCTTCCAATTATAAATTTATCTAATGTTTTATACCAGAAGTGGCAGAGTATGCCGATAGTACCACCAGAGAATGCCATTTGTTTGGTCCTAAAAGGATCATATTTCTCCTGGTCTTCAAAGTACAGCTCATATTTCTGTTCAATACAGTCGCCCAATGATGATAAACTGACAGATATAGTGATGTTTGTGAGTAGCAAGTATTTGTCACTGAAAGCTACTTTCATTGACTTTTTGAAGCCAGTGACTGGTATTGATCCTTGGATATGTGTTGCTACCTTCCGCCATGTAACTCCCAGTGAACGAGAAAACATTTTACAACTGGTTGATCTGCAAAAAAAATATTTTTTGCATTAAACAAAAACAATTCAGAATTTATAAACATTTATTCAGTAAGATATAGCTTAACTTGGCAAAAAAAGGATAGGTACTTAATTAATAAAAATACAATATTTATTATAAAGTTTCTTTTGGTGTCTTTTGATGTTTAACTTGAGAAGTGTAAATATCATAACCCAATGATATGGTATTATCATAAAACACCCTATACTTTGTTGGCAGAAAGTAAAAATTTATTATTTGAGCTGGTGGCCATACCACCCATTCCGCTTTATAGAGAGTCCAAAACTTGTCTCTAACATCATGTGTGAAACATTGTATGGGATTCTTTTCAAATATAGCTACAGTTGCAAAGAAGGATAAGATGATCACTGGTGAACAAATGCACTGATCCAAAAACAGCTTCTTTATAACCATGTCTAATGTGCGACCAATAATAACTTGGTCCAGAACTTTGTACCAGTTATGGCATATGATACCAGCAGTACATCCTGACAAGCCCATATGAGCAGTGCGAGGATAATCAAATTTATCAATTTCTCCTTGAGATTTTTCATAAGTTTGTTCAATTATATCACCACAGACTGAAATCCCTATAGACAGTAATACATTGGTGTAAAATAGATTCTTGCGACTGAATGCATCATCCACAGCTTGCTTGTAACTCCCATACGCTTTTGAAAAGAACCTTCTTACAGTCATATCATTTTCAAATAATCAATCATCTAGAACAAAATTATATTATTTATTAGGGTGTGCGGTGAATGGTTTGAAACTAGATTGTATAGCGATCTATATGACCGCGCGCCAAAGATTAATTAGTTCTTGCAGGTAAATAGTTTGTCGTTGTGATTATTTTCCTACTTTCCGCCAGCCAACTTCAAGGATTTTACTGAAGTTTTGAGTAGGTAAATAATGTAGTATTATTTCATAAATCTTTGAATTTACTCACAGTAAAAGATAATTGTGGGAGGACAATTTCCTTCAGCAACAAACAACCCATGTAAAGGTATTTCACTCGTAGGTACTTTTTTTCGTTGTGGATTGTAGCGGTCCAATGGGATTGAAGTGAAATCTTTATTTACACCTTCGAGAAGTAAATTCATTAATTCTCGAAGGTGTACGTAACGTTATTATTTAAACTATTGGCCATGTCCTCCTGCCTGCCTGAGTATCGTTTATTCGTCTTTTAAGTCTTTTTATAATTTTCTAACCTCAAACCACAGCCTCAAACCATGATCCGTACAATCATGCCAACTATTTACCTATTTATTTTGGCAATGACAAGAGGAGGCACTTTTGATTGACAGCATTTTTAGGGTTTTGATGATCGAAGATCGGTTTCAAAACCCTTATGGTCTCGCTTTGTCTGTCCTTTTTTCCCTCCTTAATAACTCAAAAACTACTGCAGCTATCAACTTGAAATTTAAAACAATAATACATTTCGTGCGCCTGTACAGATTTTGAGAAAAATAAATGAAAATAAATGAAAAATTAATATGAATATTTTCCATACAAATTGTGATGCCGAAATTTTAAAAGATACCTACAGAGTCATATGGGGTATCAAATGAAAGGTATCATTTTGTACATTTCAAAATATATTTTGAAATTTTTGTAGGTTTCATACTTTTTAAAATATTTCGAAAAAAGTCGAAAAAATACCCATTCCCCCCCCCCTATCTCCGAAGATTGCAGAGCGATCCATGTAAAATGTATGGAGCGTTTATAGACATGGATTTATATTTTACAGGAAAAATATAGAGAAGTTTGAAAAAAGAACACTTTTTGAAAAATTGTCAAAATGGGGTGGAATAATTTTCAAAAGGAGAGGCTACCTCACCGAGTGGGGTATCAAATGAAAGGTATCTGTTTGTACGTTTCAAAACAGTTTTTTAAATTTCTGTAGGTTTCATACTTTTTGAAATATTTTGAAAAAAGTCGAAAAAATACCCATTCCCCCCCCCCCCCCCCCCCTATCTCCGAAGTTTGCCGAGCAATCCATTTAAAATGTATGAAGCGTTTGTAGATATGGATCTATATTTTACAGGAAAAATATAGAGAAGTCTGTAAAAAGAACACTTTTTGAAAAATGGTCAAAAAGGAATAATTTTCAAAAGGGGGGCTGGGGTATCAAATGAAAGGTATCGGTTTGGACATTTCAAACCAGTTTTTCAAATTTCTATAACTTTCATACTTTTTGAAATATTTCGAAAAAAGTCGAAAAATTTACCTTAACCGAACCACCCATTTAACCGAAGCATGCAGAGAGATCCATCTGAAATGTAACCTACTACTCTTAGGTATTCGTTAAATTGCGAAGTCTCTAACCGGTAATTTTGGTACATATTTGTTAAAAACGTTCAAAACCCTCGGCGCGCGATTTACACTCGCACTTGACGGATCTTGTTTTTTATCCCTCTGGTCAAATTAGGCTAAAAAGCCTCCACACACAGAAGCCGTGGCCGGGCCGGAGGCGAAGGCCACAGACTAGGTAGAGATACTACGTTTAAGGCGAAGGCGTGCGAGTTGTATCATATGAATTTATATGAAAGACTACACACACAGCGCAGGCGGTGGCTAAGCGGTGCTCGGCCGTGGCGGGCCGGCTCAGCAACACAAACAGTCGGCGTGCGCGAAGTTTATGGAGAGTCTTCACACAGAGTGCATGCCACGTGTCGCGGTGCTTTAAAGGTGGCTTTAGAGCCGTCACACACTGAATCCGGAGGCGGAGCGGTGGCGGATGGTAGCCAGACCAGGCTTGGCGTTCGTGGTGCGGGATGTCTTCACATTGTAAGCGTGCGAGAACCGTGGCGTCGCGGAGGCGTTTTGGAGCCTTGTGTGTGTAGGTCACGGCGTTGCATTGTTGTAAACATGTCCTTTTTATTGTTAGGATGTCATTTTTATAATCTTTTATATGGCAGTCGTTATAAACAACGATGTGGTTGATTGAACTACATAGTACTTTAAATTTTTCGGTATAGTCCATTTTATTTAGCGCTTTATTTGGGTCACAAGCTAAAATTTTTGTAAATAAATAACACTCGTAACTCCGCTAGTAGCACGCCTCCGCACCGCGACACGTGGCGTGCACTCTGTGTGAAGACTCTCCATAAACTTCGCGCACGCCGACTGTTTGTTTGTGTTGCTGAGCCGGCCCGTCACGGCCGTGCACCGCTTAGCCACCGCCTGCAGCGTAGAAAGAGTATGCTATAGAACACGCGCAAATGCTATCGCATTCACACATAAAGAGAGAACGACTTATGCCTATAACCTAAGAAGAAATGAGATAGAGCGAATGGCTTGCTATCACTTTCTCGCGTGCCGGTTTTTTCATTGAAAAGCAGTGCTGCCATTTTAGCGCTTTCGGCGCTAGATCTAGCGCTTTTTTGCTATGTTCAGCGGGCACTTGATAATTTTAGCGCCTAACGGATAATTTAGCGCTTTCTTAATTTTTAATATGGCAGCACTATTTGTTCCGTGGAGAATAAAATTATTGTCTATGTTCAATTTTGTGCTCTATGCCAGCTGGTTTGGCTGGCAACTACCAGCTGATATTTTAAGTAAGATCCGAAAAATATAAAGTAAATACTAGGTACTGAACCTAACCAGCCTGGACCCTCGAGTTCAGCTATGATGGAAGAAGAATTTTAAATTTTTTTTTACTTGTTTTTTACTTAAACTTGACTTTACTATACCCAAACTGTAGGTATAGAATAATATTATTATGTTTTCTGTTCTAAATTTTATTATTGTAATAAAAAGTTGTTTTTCACTACAATCACTTCATATTTTATTTTATTTTTGTCGTGCGTATGGCGCTTTTTCCACGATCAATGTGATTACACAATGTACCATTATTATACACCTAAAGCAAAACTACGGAGCCGTAAACAAGATGCGTTTATACAAGTCGCAATCTGCGTCTCGTTTCCAAAACTTTATCAGAATTGTTTTAAGAGCTCATGGTTACAGCCCATGTTTAGTATGGGAAATTATATAATCATACTGATCGTCTAAAAAGCGCCTCAGTTAAAAGTTCGAATTTAGCGCTTTATTGACTCGTTTGAGCCGATTTAGCGCTTTAATGGCTCGTGAATATATTCGAATCTAGCGCTTAGTGCACCGCTGTCAGCGCTGATTAGAGTTTTTCATCTGGCAGCACTGTTGAAAAGCAACTCTAGTTGCTAAACAAATTTCCTACACATCGACGGAGCTCGAACGAGAATCATCGAAATTGTTGTAAAATTTTGATTTCTAAGTATAAATGTGAATAAAGTGTTCCTGTGGACATTCCCGCACCTAAAAACAATAAAAACTAAAGGCAACAATGGTGCGGTGCTGTGTTTTCGAATGTACAAGTGACAGTGAAGCAAAAGTGCCGAATTTATCATTCCACTCGTAAGTACAAGTTCTTTTGACTACAAAAAGGTTCAAAATTTACAGATTCATAGATTTACATGAACAATTAAGAGGTACAAGGCTCAAAAGTTATGTTTTATGAAAATTTTAATTAATATAACCTAACATTGCGAAAATTTAGGGTTGCCTGCACTAGACAATAAAATTCCCCAAATGGCGCGTTGAAATATATTTGAATACGTACATAACGAGAAACATTATCTTAAAACTAGTTTATGCCCGCGGCTTCGCACGCATTGTTTCTATGGAAACGTTAAAGGGTGTGATTTCTATCCCATAGGAACTGATTTATGGAATAAAAAGTATTTTAGAATGAGATACCTGTATGCAAAATTTCAGCCGATCCTTTCAGTAGTAAGTAGCGTGAAGAGGTAAACATCCATTCATCCATCCATCCAAACTTTCGCATTTATTATTTAAGTGTCATGTTTTTATTTGTTACAGATTTCCTGCAGATAAACATCTACGTTTGCGTTGGAAAGAAGCAACGGGTTGCAAAGATTGGGGACCCAAAATATAGTCCAAAATTTGTAGTAAACATTTCTATGAAAATTTATTAATAAAAATGAAACAGCGAACTTATCTTTGCCCTCATGCTGTTTCAAGGCTGGTACGTTATATATATAAAAAGAATGAAAGTCTGTTTAAGACCCTGAGAAAGTTTGTCATACCTACTTTGTATTATAATCTACCTTCCAAACAAATATAGAAATAACCATCAAAATATATTTTAATATTGGGTAGTATTACTTTTATATAGGGTGTAACAAAGAGTAAGGACCAAACTTTAGCTTCGATCAAAGACCACAGGAAAATATGAAAATTTAAAACAATAAATAAAAACGAAATTATCACTAGACTGGGTAATGAATGAATGACTGTTGTCATTTGCTTATTATCATAAAACCGAGGAAAAATGCATTTGTAAGACCTACCTATCACATCTAAGAGGCGTTGTCCGCTGCGATGACGTCGCGGGTCGTTGAACTCCACGGTCAACGACCCACGACGAAGGTGTTTTGTGTTTTAATGGAGTTGTAAAGAGGTACGTAGGCCTTTTTAGTTTATTTTACCTGAAAAGAAGCACAACATTTAGTTTACTTTTTTTTCGAAACTATTCGGGA
Source organism: Eupithecia subumbrata (assembly GCA_949316285.1). NCBI lineage: Eukaryota > Metazoa > Arthropoda > Insecta > Lepidoptera > Geometridae > Eupithecia > Eupithecia subumbrata. The sequence goes on along the minus strand of OX438646.1, from coordinate 24,644,454 downwards.
ATTTTTCTTCGGTTCTATAATCAAGTCGGAACCCACCCATGAAAGTTTAGTGCTTACTTTTTGTTATAACCTGTATATTATTCATAATTAATAATTATGATTCAATATTCTTACATACCATAATATAGATTTAATTTGAGAAAATTAAATCTGAGAATGTAAAAGAAATGCAATCCAGTATAAAAAATAATAAATTTTATTTAACTAAAGACTATTTGATTTGATTAAGAACATATTGAAATAATCGTCTTACAGACTGATCATACATACTTATTAATTATAACAGAATATAAATATTTGGATTAGTAGACAGGAATGTTGGTAATATTGTGGTGTAAAAGTGTCATTTAATTTTGTTGTATTTGCACTTTTTTCTTTTTAGCTGCATAATAATTTTAAAAGTGCCATTAAATTTCGTATTAAAGGTTACCTTAGCAATATCTAAACCGTAAGATTTAATTTATTAGGAGAAATGTGATTTCGACGTCTGTTGGCTAAGCCTGGTTAACGTGTAAGAATTTAATTCCCTAATAAAAATGTTATTTAATTACTATTAACATAAAACTATTGATATTATTTTACTATATTCTAGTGTTTAAAATTATTTCTACTCGTATCGTAATAAGTGAATATACCTACATAACAAAACAAAATTGATAGGTTCCTAACTAAACGTTGTTTCCTTTCTAGGCTTAGTTAAATTAAATGTTTACCTATTCCCACATTCGTACCTAATTTAAGTATATACTTATATATTTATTTACTAGAAAACTAATAACTTTACTGGAACTGGAACGATTAAACTTAACCAAATACACAAAAAAGTTAAAAGTTTGCTTTAAATCCTAACAGAACAGGATCAATAGGTTGTAAGTGCGCAAGTAATAAAATAAGACCTACCGGACCGAGGAATACCTGCAGGCTGTAACAAAAAGTAAGGACCTAAACACACCAGTACTTAAAACATTCACTACAAAGGTCAACCAAGGTTTGGTGGAATTTCCTGTTCTGAATTTGAACACCCAAATTTATGAACTGGAAAATCGCAAATCCAATCCACCAACAGAGACATGAAATAAGAAACCTAAAATCGGGGTAATAAAATTGCATGGCAACACTTTCCCCCCACCACCTTGCAATCTTTGGTCTTGCTCATCGGCACGCTTGCCACACATCTGGTTATATTTAATCTGTGGCCTGCAGTGTGATACACAGATCGAAAGAGCGTGAAAAATTATGTAAGGTTGCGTCAAAAAGTCGTTTTGCCCAAAATGGTCTTTACGCCCTTTGTATCGGAAACAGTCGATATGTTAAACGCTTTTTAAGCTTTGTTTATGATTTGTTTAGAATAATTATTTCATTATAAATTGTGGCAGAATAATACTCCCAAAAATTTAACTTCGGATGACACGGACAATGGAGTATTATTATAATGAAAAAGAGGCATATTGGCGTATTTTTTCCCATAAACCACTACTTTTGTTTTCGACGGATTAACATTAAGATCTAAGTATGAAAAATATTTGTTAAGCTTTATCAATACATCGTTTTCAATTTCAGCTGTTTAAGCCAGATTTGCTCCAGATGCATAAACAACTAAATCATCTGCAAACTGCAGATTTTTAACATGTGAACCTATATGTTATATATAGGTATATATATATATATATATATATATATATAAGTATTAAATTTAAACGACTTAAATCTAAAATAAAAATTACAGGTAGCAAACATTTGTTTACAAAAAAATCAGGAGTATATTTTGACAAAAAAATTAAAATCCAATAATCATCGGTATCGCCACCGTTAGCATATGATTTATTGAATTTGCGAACAAATTACTTATACTACATCTTTAGGGTCTATCTGACTCGAGCAAGATGCTTCGGAATCAGAGTTGCCCGACGACGAGGACGGCCGCGGCTCCCCATCTGACGGCGGCGGAGGCTCCCTGCGCCTCCATTTTTTTCAATTTGGCTTCTGATAAGCCAAAAAAATAGATTTTGCGAATAATATTGAAAAAAAAAAACTTAGAGAGTGCCTTTTCAAATCGCAGGTTCCCGCGGAAAAAAAACTGATTGACAGCAATTTATTATAATTTATTATTTGCTCGCTTAAGTAGCGGATTAACGCGGGGCGTTTATTTCAATGAGCTAATTGGCTGAATGAAATCTAATTATAACACTCTCTTAAGTCAAATCGCGTTAAAATACTGTTAAAAAGGTCACGCGTGTAGTTAGCACTTAGCAACTAACGCTTCATACAAATAACCTTACATGGAAAGCTAGTTTAGCTGTTGGCAACACAACACAGGCTTGGCTTCGCTCGGCTTTCAAACCTCTCAAATTTTGTTTTGTTTGATTGATTGGCTGGCGACGCGACTTTTGCTCGTCCAAGCAAGATTTTGGTTTTGGACTTTTGGTGTAGAAGAATCGAAATAGTTTTTTTTAGTAAATTTAAACACACATGATCGTGTACTTACGAGATAAATTCTCATAATTTTGTGTAAATATTATTTTTAATTTGTCACTATGGCGGGTAAGTACCTTACATTTTAGCTGGATAACTTTATTTTGACTGAGGCTTCAACTGACTTGTTAATGGTGAGCTACCTCTACTCAATGCTGTCTTTTCTCTTTGAATGAATACATAAACACCTCGCTGTGTTCTATTTGCAGACAATCTACGCCTCGATAGAACTGCTATGAAAGATCCATCTACTTCATATCTCCGCATATATGTCGGAGGTATACCGGAGGCAACAACACCGGATGATGTGTATGAACATTTCAAACACTACGGAAAGATAATGGGCATTTCAGTAAACAGACAATTCGGATTTGTGCAATTTGAAGAAGAATCTAGCGCCCAAGCTGCGATCAGCCAAGCTACTGGAAGCAATTTCCTGGGAAAAACAATTTCAGTGAAAACTGCACAGCACAATCCAAAGTAAGGGTTTGCACAGGCTTCTTAAAGTTACTAGTAAATAGGGAATTCTGCACCCCGATATCTATGCATGGAGAGGGTTCATAGATAAAGTCTGCCTACAAAGTATAAATAGAAAGATCAGGATGTTTATGTGGTATTCATAAAGATCAGTGGTAATGTCTCATAATTATATTTTCAGACGTGAAGTCGAAGCGCTGCCTGCTCCAAATAAGCCCCCTGCCGTGGCCCTCACAGAAAACCTTCCCTACAATGATGACGGTGATGATCAATATGACAGTTTTGGAAACTATATCGGTGAAAAGAGTAAGAACTACTCATTGATCACTGGCTGGATGAGTAGTGTACTCGATAGTGCTATGCATGTAGTATTATTTTGGTTACATGTGTTTTTTATTACTACCCTGGGAGTTGGAATACTCGTAGGATAGAGTGACTTTCTGCTTTCCCATCTAGCTTGCACTTGTAAGATTTTGAAACAATTTATGACATAGTATGCTAGCTCTAACATCCTTAAGCTTCATAATAGATAAGGTTTTTGGTGTTTGTGGCCTGCAGTGTTCTAAAATGTTTGTTGAGTACTTAGTTGATGTGATAAAGAAAAAGAGAGGACAAAGCCAATTAAGAATTTCAAGACTCAAGATGATGATGATCTCTCCCAGCCCCATGTAGCGGCAGAGGCTGGGCAGTGAATGTGTTTAAAGTAACTTAAAGTTTTTTATTGTGTTCGATCAGGGAAAATAGAAGCTGATTTAACCCAAACTTACGATTTTAATATCAACAGAATATGACGAGGAACAACAAGATGACAGCTATGGTTGGAAGGAAGAAAATGGCACAAGGGGCGGCCGTGGAGGGCCTAGGGGGCGGCCGATGAGGTCGCGCGGCCGTGGACGCGGCAGGGGCGGCTTTCGAGAGAGATCTCCCATCGGAGGCAGAGGTAGAATAGAATAGAAAGACATTTATTCATAACAACAATACAGACAGTAAAAAAACAATACACACTTAATGGCTAGGTACATAAAATTGTTATCCTTAGCCAGCAATTTGCTGATTCAAAGCAAGCTCCCATAAGAGGCCTAGCCAGCGCTGGTATGATATGGTAGGTGGAATTACAAAATTCATGGAATTATGTATTTGTTACAAACATACTAAATTATTTTATTTAGAAAGAAAGACCCCTATCAGAAACTTGTCATTCTTCACAATTGGTGTTTAAATAAATAAAAGCTTCCAGCTCTTTAAGCCACCGCTGAGTCGTCTTCATCAGCACACATTCAGTCAACTGCTGACACTCCCCTCACCCCCAAATGGGGGTTTTGCCTTTATCACCCACCATGCCTGGCAGGTGGATTGTGATCGCAGTGTAGGTGTTAAAAATACATGAAGAAGCTAGTTGCCTTTCCTCCGGTATGGTTTCCTCAGTCGGCTTCTACGAAATCCATGGGCTGAGTAGAAGTGGTCGATTCTTACGCCACCCGAGGTCACACCACGAAAAGGCTGTGAAGATCCCAGGAAGATCCTGCGCTTCTGGAGTTAGGCTGGTTACACTAGCCAAACTAAACACGCACAATGGACCAACCCGAGTCTCAGTCCGGATAAAAGAGTAACACACCAAGTACACACGCCGCGAACAACGCCACGATCGATTCGTCTACTAGGACCATAATTATTACTCATACTCATATATTTATTCGCTGTGTGCTTTAGTCAATTCACATTTCACATATTAATAGAGACTAATAAATAAGACAAAATAAATAATTATAGTAACACAAAACAAAGAAATTAATACCTGTAAGTAAATGGGCATTATGCGCATAACATCGAATATTGGTCTACTGCTGGATGCAGGCCTCCCCCTGATAAGCGTCTTATATACTTTTATCTCATGGGGGGTAATGCCCATAATCCCCACGCTGGGCATGCGGGTTGGGAATCGCAGTTCGTTGGTAGAATTGATCTGCAGGGGGCGCTGCTGCCCGCTCCCGGTTGATATCCCTTAGTCGCCTTTTACGACACCCGCGAGAAGAATTGGGGTGGAGGAAATTCCGGCAACACACAGCTTAACATACTACCGCCGAGGTCTTTTGAGCTTTAAATCAAATCAAATACAATACCTACAACCTAACAAACACAATAAACTTTTAATGAACTCTGCGATTTCCGCTGCAGTCCCATAACTCTTTAACATCGCCATAATTATTATTATTTGTAATATACGAAGGCAACTCTAAGCTGAGGTCGACATTTGCGTTTTCAACTGTGTCTGTCCAGTCTGTGTCCTAATCGGGGGGAGGAAAGGTGACGGAAGAATGTTGTTGGCGAGTGTGTGGATTGGTGGGCTCGCCGGCCATGTACCTATAGAACGAAGAGGAGGTTTTTAGTGGGTATTACGTCCTCAGGGTGTCGAATCCCACATAATGTCGTTTGAGCTATTTTCTTTTTATGTTTACATGTTATTAGTTAAAGTCTCACTATAGGTACGTGAAAATCTTTAATTGGCTCTCTGATGATGTTATTACGTAATTTGATTAAGTTAGTTTAAGCAGTTGATTTTCCAATAAATTAAATAAATAAATAAAGAATTCATTCGTAAATAAATTTCCTAAGCTGATGCGTGTATATCTTAGTGACTAGACTTAGTCCTTGTCAGTGTGCTCTAAATATTTATCCAGTCTATTTTTGAAAGAGTTCACTCAGAGGGCACTGTTCACTGATTCCGGTAACCAGTTCCAAGTCTTCACGGCGCGATTAAGCAATATGTGCTCTCTTGGTTTGCTGGTAATTGGCCCGCGTTGCCCGTGTACTTTCGCCAAAGCTTTCGAAGAAGACACTTTAATATAAATAAAGAGATGAAAAGTCTTGTACATTCGAACTTGATTGTTTTCCAGGTGAATGGCAAGAGCGAGCTGAGCGCGATAGATACGAGCGTTTCACCCAGCCAGAGTACCCGCGAGCGCTACCCGTGCCAGAGAGAAACGACTGCGAGATTATCGTAGTGTCGAAGGGGCTTACGTAAGTGCATCTTAATTCTTACTAGTGTTACCCGCAACTTCGTTAGCGTGGTAGGTAGGGTCTACCTTACTAAAGGACACATTAGCGAACGGAAAAAAAAATTGCATAGAAAAAGCGAATACATCTGTGACTTCTAACACACGGAGCATATATTATTATCTAGGTATAGAATGTACCTTTAGCAATTGATTTTTTTTCATTTCTTTGCTGGAGAAAGACGTTCTGTTTAATTTTCATATTTTACAAAGCAGATATGACAACCATGACAACATCACTAATTCAATCACGTAATGTATTAATTACTAGCTTCTGCCCGCGGCTTCGCACGCATATTTTCAGTATAGTTAGTGGCTATTATCTGAGTTAAGCTATGTCCTAAATGTACGCCAAATCGGATCTAGCTGAAATTTTGCGTGCAGGTAGTTCTGAGCTGAGAAAACAAAGGGTGCTTTTTATCGCATAAAATAGTTCCCATGGGATAGAAATTACCTCTAAACGTTTCAACAGAAACAATGCGTGCGAAACCGCGGGCAAAAACTAGTAGCTTAGTTAAGTTATACGAATGAGTACCCAACAATAAAAAATATCGTAGTTTGACGAATTCATTACGGATGTGTATTTATATTTATTGAGGTAAACCACAGCGTTACAATTTTCATATAAATACTTAAAATAGGTGTAGGTCGTTTAGGGATGAAATGTTGGGTGTCCGTCAAGTTAGCAGCCGCGCCGTGGAATTTGGTGGTTTCAACTATGCCAATAAATTTGTCCTGAAATAGTGACCTCAATGCCCTAAGTAAAATAAATAGTGCCCCAGTACTTTAGGAGATATTTAGGTTTTTCAATGTGGCTGCTATCTTGACGTCAAGCTGGCAGCCCCGGTGATTTCGACGAATCTGTAGCGAGATATGAATCATGAACTATGCCAATTTACTGTGCCTTACGGTATCTAGTTCTCCTGAAAAGCTCGGCAATAGACCTCCTGCGGTTTAAGATATATTTGACTCTGAACATCTACATACATTTTAAAGTACAGATAAGTAAAAAAGTGAATTATTCCTCGCACGTCGATTCCCCCTACCTAATGCATAGACGCGGGTAACGGCTAGTCATGTCATAAAAAGATGTCTCTAGTATAGCAGTAGAAAATATAGGCTAAAATTGATAAAACTATTATTTTTCAGAGAATACGCAGAATACATAGAAGGCCGCCTCAAACGTCTAGGAATCGTGGTGGACCTACTATTCCCTATGGAAGATGTACCCATCGGCAAAGTTCTCGGGAACATTGCGTCGCGAGGCTGCCTCTACGCCATACTGGTTATGCCGCAGAATCAGGAAAATAGGTCTCTAACTTTGACTATACTGCATGGATTGCCGCAAGGTACTTAAAAACTATTTTTTTTAATAGTAAGATAGCTTTTAAATCTTTATGTATAATATTTGGTAAGCATACTGCATAATGTAAATCGTGTCGTATAGACTTCAAAGATCTGTCTGTTAAGCGCACCGTATTTCGACATGTCTGTCGAAAACTGCAGCCTCATTTCGCTCATCTCTGCCATTAACTGCAGAGTGTGACCCGAGGGTCTCTGTGTTTTATATCTGCGGCGGGTCCTAAAGAACTCCGACCCGACCGCGTTGACAGTTTACACCAACCCGTTATTTAGTTTGTCTACTGTTGCGCATTTCGCGAGGCATTCAAAGCGGTTCTGTAGGTCCAACTAAATAAATATAAATAATGCTGGACAGTTCACACAGCATTATCTAGCCAAAGCTAGAGCTTGTCTTATGGGTACTAGATAGCTGATATACTTAATACAATACACTACATAGATAGATATTTTTTATTATACATAGAAAACACCCAAACCAACGGAACAAATTTCTGCAGATCGTACACAAATTTGTTCCGACGCGGGAATCGAACCCGCAACCTCCTGCGTCGCAGGCGGACCTTCGCCCGCTGCGCCACGGAGGTTGTCAAAAGCTCTCGGGATTTAGTAATTGGGCGTAGAGTCGACTTTATCAGACGAGACCGTTCTAGCTTTACATCAATATTCAATGGCATTCTTACCATGCGGTGATCGCTACCGGTTTTAACCCTGTTGATCACAGAGACTGATGATTCTTTCGCCTTTGTATAGAGTGATTCTGAGGAGGTCCCTCAAAAGTTTTCATTTATTTCCGGGAGATTACAATTTGTCCCGTATAATTAAATAAAACTTCAAGTGTGAGTCATCTCGTGCACTAAGGGTTCCGTATAATTGTGAGACCTTGTTTTCCCATATATCATGATTCTAGGTCAACGGGAAGTGGGTAACCTCTAGGTTTTGGTCCCAAGGCAAAAATAATAAAAAAAATTGTGAATTGGCTACAAATTCACGGTTTTCGGATTTTCCCGTTTATTTGTGCTAGAAGACCTTGCTTCTTACCAAATTTTATGATTCTAGGTCAACGGGAAGTAACCTTTAGGTTTTGGTCCATGGCGAGAAACTTAAGGATTTTATTTGTGAATAAACTACAAATTTATGGTTTTCTGATTTCTTCCTATACTCTATACTTATAAGACCTTACTGCTCGCCTGGAAATTTCTATTATTGTAAAGAAAGCTATATATCTGGAAGTGCTCTTAGCTATGTTGATAAAAATTTAAGTAGTAGCTCTGAAGATATTCGTCACTGTAATAGAGTTATATTTTTTTTTCAATGATCTTGTTTCTTTTCCAGAGCACAGAAACATGCCCCTAGAAGACGCTCTACAGCTGCTATCCCGTAACTTCCAAGAAGTGCAACGCGGCGGCTCCTCTGGCAGAGAAGCTCTGTGCGCGTTGCTGGGCCAGCTCGCTGATGGACGCACGTTGACCGTGCTGCAGTATGATAAAGTTATTGAGTATCTGCAGGTTAGTTGAATACAGCAGGCAAATACAAAAATAACATGGCCAATGTCTTTCCAAAAGCTCTTTAAGGCGCTACCCCGACCCAAAACAGCGCCACCACCTATTTTATCTTATTATACTGTTAAACAAAGAATTTTCAAAAATCGATTGGCCAGTTTGTGAATACTATCATATGCTTTTTTTTTAAGCCTCAATAAATGTTTTAGTATGTATACTGTAGGCAGAGATGCTAAGTTACTCTTTTTTGCCATCATGGTGGCCAAAACGAGCTACTTCGCATCTCTGCTAAATAAAACTTTAACAGAGGCATTAAAATCAAGTACTCCCTCCCCTCTGGCTCCAAACCCTCTGGCTGAGATAGAATAAAATTTTGGAAAGCTGTCGCGATTGAATTTTGTTTCTTCATACAATTAACCACGCTAACGACACATCCGTCGACACTGGAGGTCTATTTTAGTTCTTTTCCGCAGTTGCGAATTATGGCTGCAAAACTTGACGTGTAACTTCTCTTCGTAAGTAAGCGTACTTAAGAAAAGTCCGTTTATGGACGAATTTTATAATTGACTTTTTAATACATTTTGACTTATGATATGAGTATACCATTGTAAGAACAAAAATTTCAGTGTCAAGTAAAATGAAAAATATACTCTCATCACAAAAGTGAGACGGCAGCTCGAACGAAATTTCCATTTTCGTTCGATTATGTATGTATTATGTATCGAAAGAAACAAAACGACGTAAACGTAATTAATATTAATAATAAGACATTTATGTTCCACTCACAAAAAGGTTTTCTTAATAATAATTGTGTAAAGATTAGGTCTATAAGTATTTAACCTGTTTTGTGAGGAGCTGGAGTTTGAGATAGGCTTAAAAAGCCTCTATTACAAGACACTAGAGCCCCCACTCCGCGGGTGTTACTAGATGATAATTATGATACAAGTTTTAGCGAGCTCTTAATTAGGTACCTATTAAATACAACATACATTATGTGACCAATTTGCAATACTAGAAAATAGTAGTGTGAAATTAAAAAAAAAATAACTGAACTAAAGAGAATAGAATAGAATAACCGGTCCTTACATTAAGTAGAGCTAGGATGTTTGATTTATATATAGAAGACATGCATGATGAGAAACTTGACTGTGGTAATGAAAGTAGGTAGGCCTCCATTAAACATGAAAACAAGAGGGTCTTGCCACGTTGCGGTAATTTACCTATAGGCACAGATTTGTAATGGACTGAATGACTGACATGAGAAGATAAAGAATTATTGTTTAATTAATAATTCTTTATCTTCTCATGTCAGTCATGTTGGTGCATAGTTGGTCTTACAGCAAGATCCTCCCAAGAGTCAGAAATCAATCAATGTATCAAGGCCCCAGCAAACAATTAATGTAATGATACGAAAAAGAGACACCTACCACACATACCATATGCATTTGCTAATCGATTGTGATCTCGCTTTGACATACAGAATATTGCATTTATTTACCTGATTGAAGGAAACCCATAAAATTTTTATGATCATGATGTAAATTACCAGTACATTCATTTACAGGAACGCAGAGAACAGCAAGTTAAACTCGAGTTAGGCGAGCCACTCACTCAAAACAAGGCCCAAGCGGACTTGCAAAAACGAATACTGAACATTCTGAATGACAAGAATGTCATACCCGAACCCTCTCCAGTACCAGCGCCAGTGATGTCCGCTCCCCAAGGCAAGAGCCAGCTTCTAAATGACCCGACTGTCAAAAAAGCTCTAGATTCAATATTACAGAAGTTTGCCTAGCACATAAGTACAACTAGCATAAGAAATAACTTGATCCTCTTCCTCTCAATAAAACAATTTGTTAACATTATATCAGTTTTATTTAAATACATTCATACATAATTAGGTGGTCTCACTAACAGTCCACATAATTCGCAGTTTGGTGATTTGAAGTGACAAACAGTGCTTTATTACAGTTATGTACATCCACACAATGTAGGCTTTGTAACTAACAACTAATCATCTATTGGTTAAAACAATAAGGGGTTAATTGGCTGGTTAAACTACTATCGTGATATTTTCTAACATTCAAAGCCTTTTGTCAATAATAAAAAAATGTACATGCACATTCTATCAGGATGTTTGTACGAAAGAATAAAAAATACGGACATGATTTTATGTCGACTCGTATACCGCCAGCGGCCCCGAATATACGAACTAATTCCTCAAGACTGCATAACTGCTGAATACGTTTGTACGAAAACTAGGTTTTTGCTAAATATCAAGAATTTGTAAATATTTTCATTAAATGATATAAAATGTCATAATCCAATTTAATTTTTCTGATTACAATTTGATACCATCCATTGAGATCAAGGCCCAGTGTTTTAACTCTAAAAATTACTCTCATTCAATTCTAAAAGTGACTATCTATACGAGATATATTTATTACATTTTAACTAAAAGGATAATACATATTTAGGAATATCCACATCTTACTCTATATAAACACTTCCACAAATGCCCCTATTACATTACTAGAGCGACTAAATGCCACCACACGCCCATCAAACTCCATAAAGCTATTATTTGGAAGATTTTGATGTGAATTGGAGCTTGATAAGAGGGATGATATTTACATAGATCAGTCAAGTGACTGCACTGCCAACAACAGACTGGCAGGCATTACAGGTACAATCATGCACCATCACACTAATAACAAATATTAGGTGGATCTTTCTGGTGGGTCTTCCTGTTTTGAATGGTCAAAACCTTCCTTTATTTGTCCTCCTGTACCCTTGGGGTCTAAATCAGTGGCCCAGCTAAAGTGCATCAGAGCAAGGTGTGAATTACCTAATTTATTATGAACTTTACCAAGTAGATAGTAAACTAATGATTCTCTTGGTGCTATGTCTTTCAAATGGAGCAGATCTGTTAAAGCATCTTGCGCTCGTCCAGCCCTCAAAAGCACAGAAGCACGATGGAATCTACACAAGGGGTTTTCTGAATCTAGTGTAACTGCTCTTTCTAAAGTGGCAAGGGCTCGTTCTGTCTTGCCTAAAGCAGCTTGCGCCAGCCCCAACTGGCACCTCAAGACAGCAGAGTTTGGGTGGATTGATAGCGCGCGACGCACATGCACTTCTGACGCTTTCCACCGTTCTTGCCGCGCGTACACGGTCGCTATTCCGAACCAGCCAACATAGTTACGTTGGTCAATGCTTACAGCAGTTCTAAACTCCGTCAATGCTTTATCTGTCTCCTCAGCAACTGCATACTCATGTCCTAGGAGTGAGTGAGCGTATGAATCATCAGGGTCAAGTTGTACAGCGCGTTTGAAAAACTTCAATGCAGTTTCCCGTTCTTTATGAAGAGAAAAGCAATTCCCAGCTGCTAGCCAGGCAATAGGATTGGTTCTATCAAGTTCAACTAACTCTTGAGAGAGGGCTGATAGCTGTGCCTCTCGCTGAAGGTGCCATAGACAAGTGCTGTAAATATCCATTGATTCTGTGCGGCTAGGGTATTGTTTTCTGATTTCGGCAAATATTCTTGCAGCAGCCTCATATTGCGCTAATTCATAATGAGCTATGGCAATGAGTGTTTGAACCCAAGGTGAGTTTAGCTGTTTTGGCGGCATGTCTTGGAATAATTTGATAGCATTTTTACAATCTAAAAATGAAAGAGCTTTATATGCCTCTCCCAAATCACGCATCAAGTTTAGGAGTGCTACACCATTTGATGACTTTTGGGGTAATGTGGGTGTCAGTGTCTCTATACTTTTATTTCGTTCATTTGCTTCAACAGTGCTGTTTGACTTTATGTTTTTTGCAGTTCTCTGTTTGTTTTTTCTTGATGGACTCTTAGGGGCTACAAATTTTCTGCTAGGTGATTTATTGTTTTCTTTTACCGAGTAACTACTATTATTATTGCTAAAAAGTCTTGATGATCTTCTAGGAGCAGGTCCAAGAGTGCATCGTGGTGCAGGACTGAACACAGCATCTTTCAGTTGACCCATTTGAGTTCTAATTGAATTCACTATCTTAGGTATGGCCTTCTGTTCATTGGAGTCTGTTAGGGTGGGTGTGTATAGCACTGGAGATTCTTCCATTGGTAACATGCCAAAAGACGGAGAAAATGGAATAGGCGCCATACCACTGAATACACTGTGCATTCTTGTAATTTTTGGAGCTTGAGTTTCAGGAGTGATGCTTGTAGACATAGCCATTGGTGTTCTCATTACAACATTTGTGGGGGTCACATTAGCAATTATGCCTGTGTTGTTGGAAATAATGCCTGTATTATTTGTAATGTTGCTATGAACATACGATATATTTTCTGAATTGCTGACTATATTCACAAATGTTGCTACACCAAATGGAAATTCAGTATTGTTTTGAAACACTTGCCGTGGATCTACTTTTTCTCCCATGTTGCACAGCTGTGTGAATGATTTCCACATGAATGGGTTCAGTGACAGTGCTTTTCGATGTGCTTCAGCTGCTTTACTCCGGCGTTCAGTAAGACTGTAAATTTTGGCAAGTAGCTGTAAAGCGTATGGTGCTTGTTCACCAAATTCAGATGCAACAATATCTAGATTGGTTCCAAGAGCTTCTTCTGCATCCTGGTACCTAAAAAGTAAGAATAGCGCATAAACAAAATGTCCAATTTGATACCTAACTTTCCAATGAGTATGCAATAGGGATCTAGCTTCAGTCAACATAATACTTACGATTTTAATTCAGTAGAACATTTAGCTAGGAGAAATCTAGCTTGCGGTAATGAAAGTGATATATTGTGTAGCAAATGATGAGTTTCTTTCACACGTCCAGCTCTATAGTAACAAGTTCCCAGAAGAAATGCAGTCTCTTCTGAAGCCACTGAAATAACATTACAACAATGAAAATCAAGAGTAACGAACATTAACTTTATTAGCAAAGATACGTACGAACAAAGCAATTTATAGTTGCGTAAAAATCAATATTTGCAGGAATGCATGTACGAAACAATCACGCCTAATGTTTTCGTAGCTGGTTTGAACACATAACTTGAAACAATTACCTTCTGCATGTAATCTTTCGGCCAGAAATATAGCGTTGTCGTACTCATAATTGTTGAGACAATCCCAAACGATAACCTGTAGGAATTTGAATGAATTATTGAAACGGCCCTTGACGAATACCTTGAGGATTTGCGAGGCATTACAAATATTACCTGTGTTGGCTCTTGAACGATCATGATTTAATATTTTAAACACTTCTACGAATAAAATAAATAATAAAGCTAATTTACATTGCAAAATACGATTAGAACACAACAGTGACTGTAAAAATTGGGTTGGTTTATCTTCCATCAGCGATTACGACGGACATTTTTCATTTTATTTGTTGATTGTCTATGGTCTGGTCTAACCAAAAACAAAATATAAGGCTACAGCCAAACATAAACTACCTACTCTATTGCCTACTTGTCATATTAAGCCTCCTCTCCACTATCGCCGATGATCAACTTCTTGTCAAATGTTATGGGTCTATTCTATTTCTATTCGTGTCTCATCGGCAAGCTTCGATGGGAGTATAATTATGGATAAGCTTTATGGACATATTTTGTGTAACATTATAAACAGACAGCAGTTCGTTCGTTTTTATAGTATTTGAGCCACATTTTCGTCTAAATTGCGGTAAGTTTGTAATCCACTATAGTTTATAAAAAAATTCAATTCAACAACAATAAATTCTTCACGACTGGTTTGTTGTTACTGGACATAGATAAGTAAATGAATAAATTATATCTGTGCAAGAAGAAGAAAAAGATACTTACTATCTTTATTACATAATATTTTTCTTCTTCTTGCAGAGTTCTTCATGGGTGGTTTGATTTGCGTCGCAAAATTATAATAAAATTAAATTTTTCCTGTTATAGAAAAATATAAAATGAAACGAAGTTTTTAAATTATTCTGTACATAGAGTGAGTAGGTACCTTTCCCAATTTCCCATGTATTATGTTTTATATCTGTTGTGGATTATTCTGATTTAATATAATAAAACTTTGATAAACAAGTAAAGTAAAAAGTATAATAAAAAATATCTATCGATATTTTTTAATATACATGGAGACGACCGGGTTCTAGATAGTATCCGTAACACAACTATGTGGATTGTCGAGCATTATTAATTATTTTATTTATTTATCTATTAGAACATGTTTGTAACTGTTCGAGAGTATTATGTATGAAGCACGGCGACGACGCATGCCTGCCTGTTAACGAAAGTAAGAAATCAATCGTATAGATGGCGCTAATGCTAATTTCTGAACGTCTCTCGATTTATGAGATTTGATTTCTAAGATTATTTTTTAATACATAGGTAGACGACGCGCAAATCTTTATGAGCACTGTGAAGTTTGCTTCAACGGCTGCGTACCGTAAATAAGGCGTTGAGGGGAAACAACGGGGTTAGAGGGGATCTATATGTCAAACCAGGGTTGCTTGCAAAAATTTTGGCCTATTTTTATTTTTTGTAGCACATTTTATTAAAAACGGGTAAGTAAGGTATCTGTTACGAACTAACATTTCCTGTGCCATATGGGCAAGTTCTCATTTTATAGGGTTACTGGAAATTAGGCCAGATCCTTTTAGGAGGTGATGCGTACTACGTGATAAAATCAAAGAAATAAACATAATAACAGTAACATGTCAATATTATTTATGAAAACTTGTTGTACACTCATAGAAATAAAAATCAGTTCCCTAAAAATAGTGATAAACGGTTGCTTTGTTTGGGATCAAAAATGGTTATCTGCACTGTGATCGGTAACAAAAACGGCATTCTGTAAAATTTGGGTTCAAAGTAGGCAACCTGTAATATTAAAACTGAATTTGTGTTTCTTGCAGAATGAACAATCCTAAAATAGGGTTTTTACTAGATCTATTACATATCTAAGATGCTATTTGAAATAGTTTTGTAATGGCAAGGATAATGCAAAAAAAAATTTTTTTTACTTGAACATTTTTGAAAAAGTAGGTTGCCGGTTTTGAAATAAGGTATTTATATATATATATGATATCGTATAATGCTGCAAATAATGTCAACACAGGGGATACCAGTAAAAACTTCCCACCCTTGTAGTAGGTAATTATGACGTGATTACGTTTCGTAATAAAAAAAATCTATAATTTTTTATTTTAGCCGAGATTTGTCAAAGTGTAATTTAATATGATTCTGGCATATTTTTAGTCTAATACTTTGGTTTTTCACAAAGACATTTAAATACAAACATATTTTATATACATAATTATTATATTGCGACACCGGTCACATTCTGGGGAAAGTTGGCCACCGCCCCTCAAGGAGCACGGGTAGGTACTGCATGCACATTTTTTGTTCAGGTTATCTTATTGTGTTTGTGTTTTTTTTATATTTAGTATTTGTTGGTATTCAAGTTGAACTGTAACTTACTTAAAGAAAGTTTCGTGACGTGTCTACATAATATTGTTCAAGAGATACAGCCTCGAAAATCTTAGAGCAAAAATAGCTAAAATATCGTGATGTTTGTATGGCATTAATTTGAATATTTAATTTATTTTTATTTGTTGTCATAGCGGCAAGAGAAATACACATTCTGTGAAAGTTTCAATTGTCTAGCTCTTGCGGTTAATGAGATAAACAGACCTTGGATAGGCGGACGGTAAGACAGCGGGGCTTTGTTAGGGTTAGGCTTAGGGTTTCGTTTGCATTGCACCCTTCGGGTACGAAACCCTTAAAATGAAGAAAATAATAAAAATATTTAAAATTTGGTAAATTCCTGTTGAATCAGTTCATTAGCTTTGTTTTAGTAATCACAGATTCTGTAAGATTCAGATTCAGATGTCAGATTATGTAATATATTTATTTGACCTTCGCTGGAATGGCCTAGCTGGTAGCTGTTATCATCATCTGATATGAATAATAAAACCAGTGTGTCCAGAGAATTGCGGCTTTCAATAAGAACATTTTCTGCTCAAGGAAAGCCACAGACAAGAACTATTATGAATGATCCATAGTCAAACAAGGTTACTTGTTACTTGGATAGTGACATTTCTTTGTTAACATTATTTGCAGGATTCGGAAATATAAGGTAGGTATAGTCAAATCATTTGTCCCAAGAGGTCCCAAGGCAAGATGTAGGACTATATGACACGCGTGACGCGAGTATACCCTTTAAAGCCTCTACACACAGAAGCCGTGGCCGGGCCGGAGACGAAGGCGTGCGAGTTGTATCATACGAATTTATATGAGAGTCTAGACAAACGCCGCCCGGCGGTGTATGTATAGTCTCTCGTATAAATTCACACATTACAACCCGGACGCCTTCGCCTCCGGCCCGGCCACAGTTTGTGTGTGTGGAGGCTTTTACACTTACATACCCGCGTTTAATCGGCCATTGTGAAGAGGCGTCATTATGTTCTGTGCTCGAAACTTGAAGCACAGATAATAATAATCACAGATTAAATATAACCAGATGTGTGGCAAGCGTGCCGATGAGCAAGACCAAAGATTGCAAGGTGGTGGGGGGAAAGTGTTGCCATGCAATTTTATTACCCCGATTTTAGGTTTCTTATTTCATGTCTCTGTTGGTGGATTGGATTTGCGATTTTCCAGTTCATAAATTTGGGTGTTCAAATTCAGAACAGGAAATTCCACCAAACATTGGTTGACCTTTGTAGTGAATGATTTAAGTACTGGTGTGTTTAGGTCCTTACTTTTTGTTACAGCCTGCAGGTATTCCTCGGTCCGGTAGGTCTTATTTTATTACTTGCGCACTTACAACCTATTGATCCTGTTCTGTTAGGATTTAAAGCAAACTTTTAACTTTTTTGTGTATTTGGTTAAGTTTAATCGTTCCAGTTCCAGTAAAGTTATTAGTTTTCTAGGAAATAAATATATAAGTATATACTTAAATTAGGTACGAATGTGGGAATAGGTAAACATTTAATTTAACTAAGCCTAGAAAGGAAACAACGTTTAGTTAGGAACCTATCAATTTTGTTTTGTTATGTAGGTATATTCACTTATTACGATACGAGTAGAAATAATTTTAAACACTAGAATATAGAAAAATAATATCAATAGTTTTATGTTAATAGTAATTAAATAACATTTTTATAAGGGAATTAAATTCTTACACGTTAACCAGGCTTAGCCAACAGACTTCGAAATCACATTTCTCCTAATAAATTAAATCTTACGGTTTAGATATTGCTAAGGTAACCTTTAATACGAAATTTAATGGCACTTTTAAAATTATTATGCAGCTAAAAAGAAAAAAGTGCAAATACAACAAAATTAAATGACACTTTTACACCACAATATTACCAACATTCCTGCCTACTAATCCAAATATTTATATTCTGTTATAATTAATAAGTTTGTATGATCAGTCTTTAAGACGATTATTTCAATATGTTCTTAATCAAATCAAATAGTCTTTAGTTAAATAAAATTTTTTATTTTTTATACTGGATTGCATTTCTTTTACATTCTCAGATTTAATTTTCTCAAATTAAATCTATATTATGGTATGTAAGAATATTGAATCATAATTATTGATTATAAATAATATACAGGTTGTAACAAAAAGTAAGCACTAAACTTTCATGGGTGGGTTCCGACTTGATTATAGAACCGAAGAAAAATTCCCGAATAGTTTCGAAAAAAAAGTAAACTAAATGTTGTGCTTCTTTTCAGGTAAAATAAACTAAAAAGGCCTACGTACCTCTTTACAACTCCATTAAAACACAAAACACCTTCGTCGTGGGTCGTTGATCGTGGAGTTCAACGACCCGCGACGTCATCGCAGCGGACAACGCCTCTTAGATGTGATAGGTAGGTCTTACAAATGCATTTTTCCTCGGTTTTATGATAATAAGCAAATGACAACAGTCATTCATTCATTACCCAGTCTAGTGATAATTTCGTTTTTAATAATTTGTTTTAAATTTTCATATTTTCCTGTGTTCTTTGATCGAAGCTAAAGTTTGGTCCTTACTCTTTGTTACACCCTATATAAAAGTAATACTACCCAATATTTAAATATTTTGATTGGTTATTTCTATATTTGTTTGGAAGGTAGATTATAATACAAAGTAGGTATGACAAACTTTCTCAGAGTCTTAAACAGAGTTTCATTCTTTTTATATATTACGTACCAGCCTTGAAACAGCATGAGGGAAAAGATAAGTTCGCTGTTTCATTTTTATTTATAAATTTTCATAGAAATGTTAACTACAAATTTTGGACTATATTTTGGGTCCCCAATCTTTGCAACCCGTTGCTTCTTTCCAACGCAAACGTAGATGTTTATCTGCAGGAAATCTGTAACAAATAAAAACATGACACTTAAATAATAAATGCGAAAGTTTGGATGGATGGATGAATGGATGTTTACCTCTTCACGCTACTTACTACTGAAAGGATCGGCTGAAATTTTGCATACAGGTATCTAATTCTAAAATACTTTTTATTCCATAAATCAGTTCCTATGGGATAGAAATCACACCCTTAAACGTTTCCATAGAAACAATGCGTGCGAAGCCGCGGGCATAAACTAGTTTTAAGATAATGTTTCTCGTTATGTACGTATTCAAAAATATTTCAACGCGCCATTTGGGGAATTTTATTGTCGAGTGCAGGCAACCCCAAATTTTCGCAATGTTAGGTTATAATAATTAAAATTTTCATAAAACATAACTTTTGAGCCTTGTACCTCTTAATTGTTCATGTAAATCTATGAATCTGTAAATTTTGAACCTTTTTGTAGTCAAAAGAACTTGTACTTACGAGTGGAATGATAAATTCGGCACTTTTGCTTCACTGTCACTTGTACATTCGAAAACACAGCACCGCACCATTGTTGCCTTTAGTTTTTATTGTTTTTAGGTGCAGGAATGTCCACAGGAACACTTTATTCACATTTATACTTAGAAATCAAAATTTTACAACAATTTCGATGATTCTCGTGTCGAGCTCCGTCGATGTGTAGGAAATTTGTTTAGCAACTAGAGTTGCTTTTCAATGAAAAAACCGGCACGCGAGAAAGTGATAGCAAGCCATTCGCTCTATCTCATTTCTTCTTAGGTTATAGGCATAAGTCGTTCTCTCTTTATGTGTGAATGCGATAGCATTTGCGCGTGTTCTATAGCATACTCTTTCTACGATAATAATACTATAATAGTAGCTTGAAGGAAGTGGTGTGGCATCGCGCGCGTCGTAGAACTTTGATAGTATAGACAATGAAAGGTGAAATATAGTCATATTTTCATCTGTGGCGTCACTCGTTCGATCGTTCA
Source organism: Eupithecia subumbrata (assembly GCA_949316285.1). Lineage (NCBI taxonomy): Eukaryota > Metazoa > Arthropoda > Insecta > Lepidoptera > Geometridae > Eupithecia > Eupithecia subumbrata. Next base: position 24,624,275 of record OX438646.1, on the reverse strand, counting down.
ATGTTCATTCATTGTTCATGTTTCGCGGATGTTTCGCTTTCGTCACAAAATCAAAAGAAATCGCGAATTGACGACGACGAAGCGAAATGTGTCTGTGAGTGAAGCGAAACGAATAGATTGCGAGAAAGCAATTGAAAATAAAGTGAAATAGTGCTTAGCTTGTGTTAGTGTTGTGTGCGATCTTACTATTTACTGTGAAGACAAAACTGTGAGGATCTGTGAATTCTGTGCACAATATGCGCAGAGTTTTGATAACGAATGTCATCTGCTAACAAAAGGAAAACACAAGAAAAGACGTGTACCTAATTAGGTATTATCAGGTAATAAACACTGCTCTAGAGTTATAAGCTGCGTAGAGGTTTCTCTGTAAAACTTCACCATTTGGTTTGCGTCACTGCGCCCCTTCACTCTTAGGTACAACAAACAAGAAAAATGTCACTACGGTCTACGTGTGACCTCCAATAAACCTGGTTCTTGCTATTTACTGGCTCTACAAGTTTATAATCTCAATAAAACAGCACACATTGCCCTGCCCTACTCCACTGTTGATGTCCATTAAATCTTTGGGATTGTACCGTAACTTGTAGTTACAGGGAAGTAGGTAATTCGTGGTAAATTATTAGGTACAATTCGTGGTTCCAAGGTTTCTTCAACACCAAAATACATCAGTGCATGAGAGGAAATATAATGCAATTATGCTGTCACTGTTTGTATTTGGCTACAAAATAAATGATACATATTTGTACTTTTTATATCTGCTAAATCAAGTCAAAATGTTTAAAATAGGTATACAAGAATACTAATTCATTTAATCTTTATTGTCTTGTGTTGAGACAGCTGTTGAATTATGACGTCAAACTATTAGTTCAGAATTTATGAGACTAACAAAGGCTTGAATTTGAGAGCCCAAATTGTTGTTCTGAGCGAATACAATTCTGCAGGTATGTTTATCACAAAAGGAACCTTACTCCTAATGCCTCTTTCATAAATTTATTTGTAGTGTATGTATTGACTACACTAAGTCAGCCCGTGGAAGTTGTAAGGGCTGATTAATGGAACACATCGAAGGAAGGGCAGTAGCTTACTTCTATGTATATTTAGGCTTACTGTTAGTTATCACTGCAATGTTATTATAGCATTTCTCTAGTTTGTGGAGGTATGATCAGCGGTGATTATTATGTTTGCTGATGGGGATTCAATTTGGCTATCCCCAACAATCATAGTTAAAGTAAAAGAGAAATTAAAGCATAAATCATATAAACTGCTAATTATTCTATCAATTATCTGTAAATGACTAATAACAGTAATAATGTCCGTACTTAAACATTGATGTAGGTATCTTATCTTAAAACTAGTCGGAATTTAGTAGATAAAACATGTGTAAAAGGTACTATTTTAATTGATATTGTGATTGTTTTTGATTTAAAGGATAAAATTATCTTTCAAACTCACTGATGTCTCCAAAATTGTAACAGAAGTAGGTTAGGGGGTCATATATTGAAAAGTACAGTGCAGGCCGGAATAATCTTTCTACAGATTATTATCTTGAACGAAACAGGCCATTATCTCCAATGAACCATGGAATCATTTGCACTAATGGTTTGTTCATAACAGTACCTAACAGTATCTTCTCATAGATTCTGGAATGTTGGTATCTCTATACACATTTCATTCAATGTTACATTGTGAGAAAGCATGCTTCTTTGATATAACAATATTATTTTAAAGACCTGTTAAGATATCCTGTTATGTCTGATATGGGTAATCAGGGTAATACCCACTCCTTGTGTTTATAACAAAGACACAATCGAAGATACCCAACAAAAGTGGGAAGTCCCTTTTGCCCCAATAACACTGAATTCTGTAGTGACGAGACTCATATTAAACCATACTTAAGATGGCGCAGTGCGCGCCATTTTGTGAAAAGGATAGGCAAAGGATTTCGCATCCTTATGAGCGGGACAGAGAATACCTACCTACGTTTTTGGAACGGTGTATGCGCAAAAATCTATTTTATGCTGATTTACAAGAAAACTACACAACTTATGAAGGAACGGGCTCAAGAAACCAAATAATTAGTGCTGTGATAATGATAACCTATGAATCCAAACATAAGTCATTTTAATAGACTGCAGGGTTCCTGAGTTCTCGACCAAATTTTGTGCGAAACAGCTCACTTTCAAGTTTTTTTATCATAATTTTTTAACTCAATCATGTTCCGTTCATCAAAAAAAAAACATTGAAGTGACCCCATAATCAGCAGATATTTCTACAGATTGATTTAGATGTTTACAGCTTTTAGGCTTAGGGAAGATCTCAGGCATTTTCCTTGTTTATTCCCAGGGGCCAAAATTTGCTGATCAATTGCTTTAATTTGACAATGGCATTGCAGAAGCAGAATTGTCACATAGAATCTTTAGATGAAAGAAACTCTAGACAAGATAGTGTGTGTGGTGCTATTTACACTGTGAGATTAATAGATTTTTTCCACCTTGAGACTTTTGACAGGAGTCCACTATCTGTACTTTCTTACATCTTAAAGTGTTGATAGACGATCGAACTTGGTCCGACCGATCCAACGGACGGTACGGTGCGCTCGACACGCCACACCACCGCATCACACCACAGACGGTTCAGTACTTTCCGTGCTACTGCATCGTGATCACGTCGACATACCTCCGATTTTATCAAAACAGGCTAAAATCGCCTTAATTGCGGCAACAGTTGTAGCCTATTCTTTTCTCTTCTTTTCGAGAGGTGTAGTACCTCTAGAAAAGAAGAGAAAAGAATAGGCAAAATTCTATTTAAAAAACAGAGAATCGTACAGCGATATATGCGACTTATAAGAGACCTTGACGATGAAGATTTTCGTATATATCTTCGCATGAGTTCCGATTCATTTGCTGAATTGTTGGAAGTTGTGCGGTGGTTCGGCCATACGAGCGAACTTGGTGCGGAGCGCACCAAATCCAGTGGAAATACCATCGAACCGAGCGCACCGTCAATAACAATAATAATGTGTGGCGGACCGATGAACACACTATTGAATATAGTTCGGAGCGCACCAAGGTTGCGGTTCGAAGCGTACCATATTCGATCGTCTATTAATGCTTTTAGATAGAATACCAAAACGTGTCATTCTGTGACAACACTATTGTCATACTCGTAGTAAGTAAAGAGATTAGTTTATCAGAATAGGGTCCCTTTCTGTTTATGCCCCGTGTACTTGAGTTTTAAACTGGCCTAGAACTCCATTTAATCTGCTGAACATGTCCAGTATGATGCCCCTGAGATGTTATTGTTTTCATGTTGCATTGTTATAGGCCTTGCATTCAACACTTATCTATAATCAAATAGTTTATACTGGAATTATAAACAGTGGTTTGTGATGAATGTTTTATAAATGCCTAAGACCATTGCTAACTTTAAAGACAAAAGTTATTTATGTAAATAATAATGAAGGGGAAAGTTGTAGAAAGTACTTACTTGTGGATGGAAGGCCATAATTGACTTTAAAAATAATGTTTACTATTTAGGTAGACCATATGAAAGCAAAGCTAATAAAACTCTTGATCTCCATATCTTTTTATAAGAATAGCCGTAATATTGCCTATTTCTTTCACTAGGTAATCATTGTAGGCTGTCAATATTTTAATCTATGAATCTACCCGAACTCACTAGCGCCGCCACTTATTTTATCTTATTATTAAACTAGCTGTACCCGCGACTTCGTTCGCGATTGCCTTACCTGCCGACTAATTAAGTTCACATTTAACCATAGTCTCTCATATTATGAAACGCCGCCGTCCAAAAAATCGTGTAGGGTCTACGGGGGATAGCATATTGTCATCTTCAATCCCATTCTTTATCCACACGACTTTTAGCTACGACTCGGCCAGCGTCAGTGTTAAGAAGTGTCCTACTCGTTTGACTTACTCACAGCTGGGGCCCTATTCTGCTATTATATACTAATCGCTTCACTATGACAGGGCTATCGTCACAGAATGACACTTTTTGGTATTCCACCTTGGATGAAAGAAATTATGATGAATGCAGATGGAGAGACGCGCGTCAAGTTTGAAACTACATATTAATTTATCTCGCGCGCACTATCTGGAATTTTATTAATCTAAGGATTCTACGTGATGATTCTGCGACGATTCCATTGTCATACTGAAGCAATTGTTTTGCAGAATTGGGCTCCTGATCCATTTGACTGGACCACCGTAATTTTTTTTCGTTAGTAGGTAGGTACAGTTGGCTGTGTACCACAATAAAAAATATTTTTCTGCGGTCCAGTTAGTTTATGTGGACCACAATAATTAATTAATTTAATTGTACACGAAGTTTGGTTGGAGTATTAGTTAGACTCCAACCAAACTTCGCTGGACCAGCTAAACCACCATATATCATGTACCTAAGGCAGGAACCTAACTTATTTTTCCAAGATCCACCACCTTAGTAGGTAGGAACCTAACTAATGGGTGCGTCTTGGAAAAATAAATAGATAGGAACTTACCTACCCTTTATCTACTCATTTTTTTCTTCAATCTACAGATTATTTCATCAATCTACTGATTTTCTACTCGACTTTCTACTGATTTAGTCATATTCGATCTTGCATCTCTGTTTCTAACAAAAAGAATGCATGAAATCGGACGACGCGTGGACCCGTTGTGATGCGCGGTTAAAGAATTCTACTTTTTCCTCTCTCCCAAGAGAACCTTACTGAATTCCAGGATAAAATGTATTCCATGTCCTTTCTTGTAGTATGAACTCAAAACGTGCCAAGTTACATTCCAACTCATTACCTATGTAGTTTCGGCGTGATGAGCGGTGAAGGAATTTAACTTTCATCCCCTCTGCCAGGGCAACCTTACTGAATTCCGGGATAAAATGTATCTTTCCTCATAGTACGAACTAAAATCACGCCGAGTTGCATTCGTATTCATTAAGTAGTTCCGTCGTGATGCGCGGTTAAAGAATTTTACTTTCATCCTCTCTCCCAGGGGAACCTTACTGAATTCCAGGATAAAATGTATCCCATGTCCTTCCTAGAACTCAAATCGTACCAATTCAGTCCAACTCATTCAGTAGTTTCAGCGTGAACGTGATGCGCGGTGAAGAAATTTTACTTTTATCCCCTCTCCCAGGGGAACCTGACTGAATTCCGGGATAAAAAGTATCCTATGTCCTTCCTCGTGGTATGACCTAAAATCATACCGAGTTTTATTTCAATACCTTAAGTAGTTCCGTCGTGATGCGCAGTTAAAGAATTTTACTTTCATCCCCTCTCCCAGGGAAACCTGACTGAATTCCGGGATAAAAAGTATCCTATGTCCTTCCTCGTAGTATGACCTAAAATCGTGCCGAGTTTCATTTCAATACCTTCAGTAGTTTCGGCGTGATGCGCGTTTAACAAACAGACAGACAGACAGACAGACAGACAGACAGACATGAATGAAAAAAATTGCAGTTTTGGCTTCAGTATCGATAATAGAGTGCCCTCCAAAAAAAATTTTCATAATATCTTCAATGTACAGAATTGGACCTGTTACAGTTTTATTATAAGTATAGATAACGTTAATTAACTTTAAACAAAGGAGTTTTCAAAAATCCGTTTTGCAGTTTGTAATACCTATCCTAAGCTATTTTTAATGCCTCTGTAATAGTTTTATTTTGTATAGTTAAGGCAGAGATGCGAACTTGCTCTTGGTGGCTACCAAACTCTGTTGTCGCATGTCTGCCTTAACGATACAAAATAAAACAATTACAGAAGCATTAAAGAAAGCTTACGATAGGTTATCACCTTATCACAAACTGCCCAATGGATTTCTGACAATTCTTGTGTGTAACGTAATAATAAGATAGAATAGGTGGCGGCGGTAGCGTGAGTCGGGGTAGAGCCTTAAGATCACTAGCGTCTTCCGTAAGAAAGTTCAAAAGAGTTACAATTACAATGAGCTAAGGCTCATTGTAATTGTAATACACACACATTGTAATTGTGACACTTAAGAGTGTCGTCCAACTCTGCAAATGCCTCTCCCATGTCTCCTCTGATCTCGATCCTCATCCAGATTTACCTATTAAAGGTGTCGATTTCGTCACGCCAGCGCTGCTATTGTTCTTACTCAGTCCTAAACATAGCAAGAACAATAACACTCAGTCATAAAAGAAGCTATAAATCAAAATAGATTCTTCCGGTTGCGAGCTATGATACCTACCACAGACACGCAGACACGCAGACAAAAATACACACGACAAAATTATAAACCCCTTCTATTTGAGTCCAGGAAGTAGGTAAAACTTATCTGGGTCGGGCCTGGTTTGGGTGTATAAGTAGCTAGGTAAACTCTGGCCAAACTGATAGCTATAATGTTTGTAATTAACCTAAAAATCACTTTTTTTCTGTCAACTTTAATACAGAATTTTCATTACTTGTTAGATTGACCTCTTTCCTACAATGCATAAAGCTGACAAAAAAAAAATAACACCCTGTCAAAATGAGTTCTTTTTTTGTTGCGAGTTATTTAAAAACATTGAGAATTGCATGAGATGCATGCATTGAGAATTGAGATTTGTTTCTGTTAGCTACTGTTGAACAATGCCATGCCATATGTCATGAAACAAGCTCTACTTTGGCGCTAGATGATGCTGTGTGAATCGTCCATTGATTTACCTATTTCCTCATGCAGTTCTCCCTTGTTTCAGCATGAGCACAGACACGATTAACGTGACCGCTCAACCCATGATGGCGGACTCTATCGTGCACGATATTTTGAAGCCACTGCAGGAGCCGATATTCCTGCAGTCCCGGTCGGTGCAGATCATAGCCGGAATCTTTGTCTGGTCTGCGCTTTTTATTACATGCCAACAGGTGAGTTATGTTTGCTTTACAACTCTCTGCTTATCTAACCGGCCGATAACATCTGCTGTTGAGGATAGGCCTCCTTATTGCACCACCTCTGGCAGTCTTGAGCCAGCCGAAGCTACTGACTCCCTACTGCCCACACACTATCGTCTGAGGATCGGGATATCTCGAGGCTGCCGCATATCTTTGGGATTATCAAAATATGCCTTTGGCCATATTGGTCTTGACTGCTTTATTAATTAATTTATTTTTATTTATTGATGTAAGTGCTTTGATCCATCGAACGTCATCTCTTCTTGTATAACCGTTGGTTGATAGAACAAAGCGTCGGAGTCAGTTGTACGAATCACTAGTTTAAAAAAAGTTTATAATATGTTTGAAAGTTTTGAATTTGATTTGAACAAAAAAATCGAGTAAGTTAACTTTAGCGACATAGTAATAAAGTGCTTGTGAAGTTGTGACTGTACTTTCGATCGAGTATTTAAATAGTACAAACTCCTTTATGCGACTTTTAAAAGGCCATGAAAAATTATGTGAAGAAAACCTAAGCCTCAAAAATCGATAGGCACGAGGCAGTTAATAGCATGTGATAGAACACGACTTGTATGACGTCACAGTTCATCCATTATACCAGGTGCTAGCAAGACCATACATTAAATTAAGTTACGTAGTGCTATCAAATTAGTTAATGACCGTTTATACTCATGAAGTCATGGTGACTTTTTGCATAACCCTAGCAACCTACATAGCACAGGTAGGGCCAGAATCAGAATAACATTTCCGAATTCTTTCGGAATTTCTTATGGCTTACAAGCAGATTGAATTTGACATAAAAGGCGGGCTGATAAACGCTGTTTTTTTATTAGAAACACACACGATAAACATTATTGAATTAAGTATTGAGGCATCAGACAGGTATTCGAACTATCAGAATAAGATTTTTAGTCGATATATTAAGATTTAATAAAAGATTTTTTTTTTATTAAATTTGGAGTTCATAATCGTTACAAATTATAAAACAATACCTGCCACTTATGTCTGTCTGTCTGAACGCGTTAAACTTAAAAACAACCGATCGGATTTTCATACAGGCTTTCCCCAAAATACGCTCCTAATCACACTATCACATCACATCACACTAATGTGTTGTGTGATTTGATTAGTGATGTTTGTTACCTCTTCACGCCAAAAATACTGAACGGATCTTGCTGAAATTTTGCATACAGGTAATTCTAATCCTGGAATCAAACATAGGCTACTTTTTATCCCATAAATCAGTTCCCATGGGATAGAAATCACCTTTAAATGTTTCCATAGAAACAACGCGTGCGAAGCCGCGGGCTGAAACTGGTGATTCATAAAGAAGGTGTATAATTCATTAGGGTTTAGTGTCAATTCGCTGATAAAGAGTCGTATAATCAGAGAATATAAATAATCTTCGCCCCCATCTGACGGAGCTGCCTCACCCCTCACACGTACGGCGCACTCACGGGGCGCAGATGTTATGGCTAATGATTATTCAATTCAATTCAATTCAATTTATTTATTTCGGTTATTCACCATAAATGTTAGTACAACAACCTATATACTATGTTAGTTACCATAAAACAGATTTCATTTATTTATATAACTATATATTATGACAGACGACGCCGATGGTGTTCGTTATATTGTTTGTTGGATCATGGACATATGAAATTTCTTTTGTTTTGAGGTTTGATTTCACCTTTTGTAAGGGTAAAACAAAATGTCTGAGATATTTCGCAACTATGAACTAACCCTGCAACACAGTTGCATGTGTAGCGCATGTATGTGCCGAGTCGCGATTTATGTATGGAAGAATAGTCGTAGGCCCGGGGTTTGGTATAATATACATACCTACATAGCCTAGTCCACAAATGACAAATGACAATGCACTCTTAGCAGCTAAACTTCACCTAGGTACAGTAATTGCATACCTATTTAATATTTTATTAAAATTATTTTTTTCAGACAATGCCATTTTACAGCAGCACCATGAATTTATAATATTATTAGGTATTTTCTTTACATGACTCTAACGATGCCCATTATTTTTGTATGTAGTTACCTATATTCTTAAGTTCCTTGATTATTTTCTGTCTTGTCTGTTTTATGGCTTTGAATTATAATTTAAGCACAACAAATTGTAACCCATTTATATTTAAAGTGACATTTCCAAGTGTGCCTTGTGCTCCTACGGAGAATAAATGAGTATGAGTATGAGTACATAGGTAGCACTGACGGATGTCAATACAACGCGTGAATGAAGTCAGTGTGACTTTTTTTAAAGTCTTCGACGTTATGATACTTGGAAGTATCCAATTATGTATGACGATAGGCAGCTTGCTCATGTGGTCGGTCATACACAGATTACTCATATCATGACGCGTCTGGGGTTCCTATCATCATTCGATCTGAACTGCAGATTGATAAGATTGCTAGTTGAATTTTATAATTGTAAACTCATTTCTGTTATCTATAGTGACTGATATAAATCTACACGTAGAGAATTCTCTACTTTTTCTCCCTCTCTCTCCTGAATACTATGAGAATCTACGAACAAATCATAAGACTAGCCTGTCCTAGCCTAGGGAAATAATTCTGAGCTCTCCTGGTTACAATGAAAATCTACGAACAAATCATAAGCCTACCCTGTCTAGCCTATGAAAATAATTCTGAGCTCTCCTGAATACTATGAGAATCTACGAACAAATCATAAGACTAGCCTGTCCTTCCTAGCCTAGGAAAATAATTCTGAGCTCTCCTGGTTACAATGGTAATCTACGAAGAAATCATAAACCTAGCCTGTCCTAGCCTAGGGAAATAATTCTGAGTAGTACACGAATAGGATTTGAACTCAAGATCTTAAGATTGAGAGTTGCCGTAACTTTTTGGGCCACAATGGTGTCAATTCAGATGTCGCCAAAACTAAACTAATTTTATAGGATTAAGAATGATGCCATCCTTTTTATTTTGATCGTTATGAAGGGGACGCCAACATTTTAAGTCCTGTCAAATTAGTTTAGTTTAGGCATCATCTGAAATTCTGAATAGCCACCAATGACTAGAATTTTAGAGAATCACACTGCACCCTAAACTTTGGATGGATGTATGTTTGTTACTTCTCAAAAGTACTTACTGGACTGATGGAGTTGAAATGTGTAATAGATACGTCTATTATTTAAGTACATATTTTATTTCTGGTAGCTAGATCCACGTCTAGACCAGAAATAAAATACTTAAACTACATATGCTACATTTTATCCCGTAAATCATTTTCCATGAGATAGATTTCTATCTCGGTCATTTATTACGGGATATTTACCATGATTTGAGTTTTGAGCTTTCCAATATTTCGGCGCAGTTACATGCGCCATGATCACGGAATAACTGACGGCACTGCGAGTGAGTTGTTATTGGCAGATATATCGATCTACCATCATTTTTTGTCATTTGCTACGAACGTTACTACTACCACAATATTTTACCGAAATATTGGAAACCTCAAAACTCAAATCATGGTAAATATCCCGTTATAAATGACTGAAGTGTTAATAACCATGATGGATTTAAAAGATTTCTATCTCGTTAAAATAATTTCGTTGTATAGAATTGTTCTATGGTTATATACCTATCCTTAGAACAATTCTATACAGCGAAATTAGATCTTTGTTGACTTGGATTGGAATCCATACCAATATTATAAAATCGAAAGTAACTCTGTCTGTCTGTACCTTTTCCACACAGACGCCTAAACGGCTGAACAGATCTTAATAAAATTTGGCATGGAGATAGATGGTCTCTCGGGGACGGACATGGGCTACTTTTTATCACGGAAAGAGCGTGCGAAACCGCGTGCAGCAGCTAGTAACGTGTATAATACAGCTTTTTATCCCAAAGCGTGCGAAGCTGCGGGCACAAACTAGTTCGAAATAATAGTGAAACATGCAATAGCTCTACCAGGGTAGGTCATGCTTTTATGTTCACGGATCCACAACACGCTGACCTTGTTTATTTCTTACGTATTCGTAGCGAAAGTGTCTTCATCAAGCTAAAGGTTTTTTATAGACCCGATTAATTGCGAACGTTTGGATGACTGTATGTTAAATGAAATAAATAATTGAGGACACTTCACACAGCATTAACTAGCCCCAAGCTAAGCAGCGCTTGTGTTATGGGCACTAGATAACAGAAATACTTAATACAATAAATACATTACATAGATCGATATTCTTTATGATACGTAGAAAAAATCCAGAACGCCCTGGACAAATGTCTGCAGGTCGTACAAACATTTGTCCCGAGGTCGGAATCGATCCCGCAACCTCCTGCGTCGCAGGCGGACATTCGCCCGCTGCGCCACAGAGGCCGTCGATTCCAATAAGCCAACGGATTGCGCTGTTATTTTGTTTCAATGTTCTTCCAGAACTGGTTAAAAGTTAATCTTAATCCAGGAAAAGCGCCTGCGAATGCGAACCCGTAATTAGATGGAAGTATAAAATAAGTAAAAAAGTGTTTCAAATTTCGTTTACAGTACTCCCGCTCCGTTATAGTAGCAGTGAACCTTACTATAGCGAAATGTTACTGGTCAAGCCACAATTACCGCAACCATGGTGATTCAACTTAGCAACTTGCGTATAGAAATGAATCTCGTTGGCTCAATTTGTGTGGCATTGAAACGACACACCGCACGGAGCAGAACAGGGCGCGTTGCGGGCGGCTGACTCGGATATTGAGATATAAAAATTATTAATTTAGGGAATCCTACTAATTCTACTAATATTATAAACCCGAAAGTCTGTGAAATCTGAATTTTTGTTTCCTATGATCTCCAAAAGTACTGAACAGATTAAGATGAAATTTGGCGGACGTTTAGAGCAAAGCCTGAATTAGATAATAGGGTAGGTACCTATTATAGGTACCGAAAATACGCCTGCGAAGCCGCGGGCAGAAGCTAGTAAGTAATATGATAAATGAGCTGCCTGCTCAGATTGAATTACTCAAATAATGATGTTTATTGAAATAACTCAACTTTGATGAATGAAACAATAGAGGCATTCTTAGCTGGACAAAGAACTCTACGAGATAAACGTGCGTTATGGCTTGTAACTATAAGCCGGCTTTCTAGTGCCAATAATAGAATAGAGATTTATTTAGCACACAAAACACTTGAGGGAAAGTTAAAACAAAACAAAAAAGTTACACTAAACACCACTATAGAGACTGCATAAAACAAACAAACAAACATCAAAACAAGGACTTTAAAAAATAAATTAAATAATAACACTATGCGAGTCTGATGAAAAAAATTGGTCTTTCCCTAGTGCGTGGCTAAACAGGTCCAGCCTCAGCTTGATGCCGCTACCGCCCGAGGACGTATAATAATCGTGATAATTACAACAAACGCTGACCAAGTTTCGGCGTTGTGGCTTGTGACGAGACGCCGGGTTTCTAGAGCCAATGATCGTGATTACATCAAATGCTGACTAAGTTTCGTCGCCGAGTGCCACTTCTATGCATATCACCTACTCTACCTAACCTACCTACCTGTCTAACCTAACCTTAACGAGTGGAGAATTCCCACAGCTTTCACCATAGCATTATAGCCCTACTAGTTTCTGTCTGCGGCTTCGCACGCGTTGTTTCTAGAGAAACATTTTAAAGTTATTTTTATCCCACGGGAACTGCTTTATGGGATGAAAAGTAGCCTTATTCCAGACCTAGAACTATGCGAAATTTCAGCCCGATCCGTTTAGCAGTTTAGCGTGAGGAGGTAGCAAACACCCATCCATCCATCCAATTGGATGTTTCAAACTTTCGCATTTATAATATTAGTGTGTGATGTGATGATTACTGGCAAAAGAAGTCTAGCAGAAAGATTCTGCCTTGAATGTTTAATATTGTAGCAAAGAATTGTGCAAGAATTGAGGTCAATAAATTCGTAGGTTACTGCATTCATTATTCGTAATTGTTCGTGATGAACCTTGCTTGTATGATAAACTTTAAGCAACCTTCCCTTCTGTTCATTATTTGCTTAGGTAAATGCTTATTTCATGCTTAGATTGATGAAGAATGAGATGGATGAAGAAGTACAGTCGATGCTATAAATTGATGTTAATAACGGATAATATTACGCCTCGTCACCATAGATCTAAAAACGTTTTTGGTATCGAAGGTATTTTCGTCGTTGACTGTATACTTAATAATTCTTCGGTGTCGATCTCACCACCCTTAAATAATTAAAACTATAGGTCCCTAAGCAAGTTGCCTAATAATATAATAATAACTAACAAAAATATAAACTTGACCTGGAAGAAAACTTAACACTAGAGAGGTAAGATTACAAAGAAAACGGAAGAATTCGACACATAATAGCGATGTCAAAAAACACATATAACGTCAGTTTACCACCGATTCTTTACCTATGCGACATTATTTCCTTATTCATTTTAACAGGCAAGTTTGAGTTACGAAGAACAACGCAACGTCATTTCATATTCTCTTTTAATTATGAAATAAACCTGTGCGGAAATTGCTCTACATTTCAACTCAAAACTACTTTTAATATTATATTTACGCCTTCACGGGTATTATCAAATCCACTTTATTGTTGCGATACCTAAAGAGATCTTGTAGAATAGATACAGTTTTAGATTCAGAGCTTCCACGACCCTGACCTTTTGGGAACGAGAGTTTTATAGCAAGAATATCACTTTTGGGACAAACTGATGGATATATATTTATATGTTAATTTTGCGCACTTTGTAAGCCATTTGCTATGAATCTTTGCTAATAGACACTTTGAATTAATATGATAATAATAATGCTGGACAATTCACACAGCATTAGCTAGCCCCAAGCTAAGCAGAGCTTGTGTTATGGGTACTAGATAACTGATATACTTAATACAATACACTACATAAATATATATTTTTTTATTATACATAGAAAACACCCAGACCAACGGAACAAATTTCTGCAGATCGTACACAAATTTGTTCCGAGGCGGGAATCGAACCCGCAACCTCCTGCGTCGCAGGCGGACCTTAGCCCGCTGCGCCACGGAGGTCGGAGTCTATCGACATAACGTTGGTTTTAGTAAAAATCTCTAATGGCAATTGACTCCAAAACGACAATTCATTCGTAGATTGTTTTAGCGTACGTAGCAGCTACGAGGAATCGTCCAAGCTCTGGAAGAATTCCTCTAGCATGAACCACTCAAAATGATTGATAAAAACCTTCGATAAACAGTACACCAACCGAATCCTAGCGCTAAGCAAAAGCAACCTTCGCATCAAGACAAGAGCCCTAACTGGACACTGTCGCCTCATCAAGTACATGTTCAAACTGGGGCTAAGCGACACACAATCTTGTAGGTTCTTTGAGGAAGCGGAGGAAACGCCTCTCCATCTTCTAGGAGAGTGCGGAGCACTGATGCAAAAACGTAGCATCCATCTGGGCAAGCACCTGCTTAGCCTAGACGAGTTAAGAGACTCCACCCCAAAGAAAATACTACAGTTCCTAGCAGCTGCAAGGGTTAGTGGCGAATTATGAACGCCGCTGCTTCTAGGCGAAACACACAAAGTGGCGATCACAATAGGCCCCAGTGATACGAAAGCCAAAATGCAAATAAAAAAAAAATAGCGAGGGTTCATAGCAACTGGCTGACCATGTGCGCTTAACTTCTTATCTGCCATCTAAATTACTTCTAAAACCTAGAAAATATATAACCCGTATTTTTGATCGTAACTAACCACCTTAATTTGCTCTTACGTTTTTAAGATTTCGCACCTACTTGTCTTGGATAAAGACAAGTAGGTGCGACAACCTCAATGCCGAAATTACTCCTTCACAATAACATTTTCGAGTGAATGGTCTAATGAAGTTTGCAATGAGCAATTCTTTTGTTTTATCAGGACTATTGTTATCGGACTGTTAGTAATCCGCAGTTTACTACCGATAACATGTTTATGAATAATGTTTCGACGTAGGTAGTTTTAATTTAAAACTGCCTTTTTAGGTTCAGTACTCGAAAACTTATCCATGCCATGGATGAATAAAACCTGTACCAATATAAAAAAACAGTATTTTTCTTCGTCTACGTATACGTACAAAACCTACCTATGTATACGTAATACCTACTAACTTCATACTACTTAACTGCCGACTGATCCAACGTCAGCCCGCGGTTTTCCGGGAAAAGTAGCATATAATTCTGTTATTCTAGGTTTAGATACATTCATCCAAAATATCAGACCGATCCGTTCCGTAGTTTTGGGGTGAAGAGAATACAAACATCCATCCTAACTTTCGCATATTTAGTGTGATGTGATGATTAGTATGTTTGGTTAGAGGTTTGTTACCTTTTCACGCGAAAACTACTGAAAGGATCGAACTGAAATTTTCGTCGATATTGTTCTAGTCCTGGAGTAAAATATGTGCTATTTTTACCATTCACTTGGAAATATTATTGTGAAGGAGTAATTCCGGCATTGTGGTTTTGTGGTGTCTTTATCAAAGAGAAGTAGGTGCGAAAACTTAAAAACATAAGAGCAAGTTAAGGTGGTTAGTAGTAAAGTGATGCTCGAAAAAAAAACGGGTTTTACTATTTTCTGGATGAAAGTCTGAAATTTCGCATGAATGTTTCCAAACCTAGAATAACATAATTATAGGCGGTTTTTCCCGGAAACCGCGTGTAAAGCCGCGGGCTGACGTGTTGTTACATATCCACCGCAAACAGCAACTATATCAAGTAATGTGATTTGGATTAACTTATAGTAGTTTTATAAAGTCGTTATCAAATGGGTCACATTCACATAGGTACATACTTACGCTATCGCTATCATAATGGTTTGCCCGAAGGGAACATTTTTGTAGGTTGGACAGGTCAAAAGACTCCAGGATTTGATGACAGCATTTCCCACAGAAGGGTCCTTCCTTCCTTCCACGGAACTCAAAAGAGCAAACATTATTTTATAGCTGTAGAAACTATAGTATAACATACTAAAATCATAATAATGAGATATTTGTTATGTGACTTCTGTTATTTTGAGATTTTCAATACTTCGACATAGTGGCATGCGCCATACGAAATCGGTATAGGTATTGCTAATAAAAATTCATTCGCAGTGACTTCAGTTATTCCGTCATCATGGCGCATTCCACTGTGCCGAAATATTGGAATACTCAAAATAAAAGATCATGGTAAATATAAATACCCCGTTATTAATTACTCTAATGTTAATAACCACGATAGTTTTAGTACTATGAGGGTGAGGGAATAGTGAGTGCATCTGTGTTTGCACACAAACTTCGGCACTATAATATGTCCTGCGCTCCTGGCTAGTCTCTGACTGGCCGTCGTGGCCGAAGATTCGGGTAGGTGGACATCGGTTTTAAAAGTTTTAGCATAACATAACCTGTGAACAAACCTTCGAAGTTTCATAAAAATATTAAGTAGACTTTCAATGCATCTCGGAACTGGTTGCATAGGGGCTCTCAAGTTTACTTTTGAGTCATTGTTTCCACAACAAAGACAACTTTTAATGATGGAAAGTCAATGGCTTGTCAAGCAACCTGCATAAATTGAAAACAAGTTGAATAGGCTATATTGATTTTTTTCAAGGTGATCGTCGTTCTTCGTCACCCTGGTGCAATATTCACTAATAGCTAGTACTTATACTATACTATGTATATGCCTATACTATAACTATACTTCGGACAAACTTAATTTTATTTTTTTATTAAGTAATAAGATGCAATCAGCACCAAGATGCACCAGCTTTAGGTATAGGTTTTTGTCACGTCTCCTCTACATATATTATATTTGTAAATATTGTGTTGTGTGTTATTTGTATTTCATATGACAAAATAAATTTCTTTCTTGCTAAAAATAATTTTCTCTTGTGCTTGATTTTTTCTCAGAATTTGCACTACTATTGCTCTGCTGTCTATTGCTCCAATGCAAAATGCTGACAGATATTTGACAAACTCGATGTCAAAAAGGGAATTTGGGATTTTTGTGTTGTTAGTTGTTTACTAACGTACCCTAAGGCCTACTTGTGCCATAAGTTGGAGTTAAATAAATAACTCGAGGCTTCCTAACTCAGTGTTAATGTTTTGAATGTTCTGCTCACAGTTTATATTGCACCAGTGGAAAGTAACCCAGAGTCAATCAACCCGAGGTTAATGTCATGTTCATTCATTCTTTTTACATCCAGCCAAATATACTAGGACGAATGCTGAATGATTTTAGTGTATTGCTCTCTCTCGCTCTACAGTAATTTGAATAAATCTATTCCTTCATGTCAGATTTGAAATGACATGTGGTTCTTGATCGCATTGTATTGACTGTTGTTTAATTTATAATTTTGGTCCGCGGCTTCGCGCGCTTTGTTTAAATGGAAACGTTTAAAGGACATTTTTATCTCATTTGAACTGTTTTATATGGGATCAAAAGCCTGTGTTTGATTCCAGGCTTAGAGCTACACCAATGCAAAATTTCAGCCCGACCGAACCGTTCAGAAAACATGGTGTGAAGAGGAAACAAACATCTAAACATCCATCCAAACTTTGCATTTATAATATTAGTGTGATTAAAACGTATGTAGATAGATACTTACTTGATATGAATTAACCGATCTGCAATTCTTCTATTATAAAAATTCAAACTAATGTATTCAATGATCTCTTCATTATCATCAGACAATCAACCAGTCATTTATTGTTCAGGACAAAAAAAAACGATATGACAAACTCTACCAACATTACCTAACCTATATAACATCGCAGCTTTCATATTTTTGACATTACTAGCCCAAAGTTAGTTGAACTAACCCTCCCACATCAGTGGGTTAAAAATTTCAATATTTAACACAAGGTTAACTCCTAGCTCTTGGTGGTACAAGAAATAATTCGATTTTAACTCCAAAGTAGTATTTAGCTCTGAGTTAACCGTGTTAACCTACCCTGGCGCAAGTGGGCCTAAGAATAGCTTTAGTTACGTGATGATAGTTTACTCGAAGGGGGCATAGCGTTTTTGGACTTTTTGGGTAAACCCTAAATTATGTTAGCGTAACGAAACAAATGCTATGCCCCATTAAAGACACATACATACATGTAAACAATAAACATACATACTTATCTCAGGGTATTTGTCTCATTATTTATCTTTGTCTTGTTAACGACGCCGACGTTTCCACTTTTTTGTTCTGGTCGTGGTCGCGCGAAGTCTAGGCATATTTTGTGATAAAGTGTATAAAAGATTTCTAATTAAACATAAGAAGACTCATCCTTACTATATTATCCATACTAATATTATTAATTCGAAAGTAACTCCTGTCTTTCTGTTACCTTTTCACGCCTAAACGGCTGAACGGATCTTAATGAGATTTGGCAGGGCAGGTAGACGGTATCATAAGGACGGGCATAGGCTATTGTTTATCCTACCAAAGTGCGTGCGACGCCGCGGGCGGAAGCTAGTAACTAATATAACCATATTCTATTCCACTCCACCACTAATTGATAATAGAAAACCTCATCAACAATGTATAAGAGAGCTACAAAGATTTGCGAAAGAAATACCAAAAGAAAATAACACAAAATTGCGGAAATACTCCAACAATTTGCGTGCTTGTTTTATCGCGGTTAGAACGTGGCATCACGTCTAGGCAATGAACTGCGATACTTATAGCCGGGTAACATTGAGCTATTGTTCGAAAGCTGGGAAATTTAGGTCAAACTCGATGAAGTTGAGGATTGGTTTAAACTTGCGATGTGCTCTGGTCATTGATTTTTTTTAATTTGCGATGCTAAAGAACGAATTCAATCTCGCATACAAATTACCTCTTTTCTACCCGTAAAAAGTAGCAATCAGGAGATATACTATGATTGCATTCGACCAAGACAACCTCATCTAATGATTTAGGTACGCGGCGCACGCCAACAAAGCCCTTAATCAGCATGTTCTTTTCCGACGTCTTCAACAAGCATCGTTATATTTCACCAAATTTACACAAAAACTGGTTACCACCTAAATCTCGTCATGAATTACTCCGTCCAATGGTAAAACAGTATGGAAATCCGTTCTGTATAAGTAATAATAATATGTAGTGATAGTTAAATCCGTGCGATATTTTTTGGACGTAAACTAGGCAGAATATCGCAATATCAAATCCGGTTTCTAGCCTCATTTTATTTCCGTCCCAGCCCACCGATCAGACGACATTCAATATTATTGGAATAAAACTCGTCTCCTACAACGAAATATCTGCTGTTGGCAAACTGGTCTAGATTCTAGATGCTTCTTCATGCATTCCACGTTATAGAAGAACTACTACTGTCCTAGTAGTTCTACGAACAGTAGACCTCGCGAGCATGCTCATCATTATTTTTCACAGCTTGATCATTATTTTTTTCCTGTTCCCTGCTGTCACTTTTATTAAGATTGCCAACTGCAACAAAAAAAATTGCGGCTCGCTCCGTTCGCCGATATTTTTGGCCGTGGCCGTGGCCGTATCCGATCTATACCCTGGATACATTAGATATGAACTCCTGACGTATCCTCTCTTTCTATGAAAAGTAACACGTATAAAAAGGCACATAGACTGTTAGTTTCCACAATGCTGTTACTGTTGGTCGAAAATAATAGTACATTTTACACCTAGGCGAGAAAGTGATCGATTCCCACCGAGTGTGTCGTTTTGGGCCCGAGGCGCAGCCGAGGGCCTTAAAACACACGAGGTAGGAATCGCACTTTCTGCCGAGTGATAAATAGTGCTTTATACTACACCTTCGAGGAAAATAAAAAGCATAATTAATTATTAAATTGAAATTTAGAAGATCTTACCGCGCCCAATGATGTTGGTAAAACCTCATTGACCGCGCCAGCCTTTGGGTTCTTTTTTCAAAATATTGTTCGGAAATCGGAGGAGGCCTAATGGACTTGGAGTAAAAACTTTTTGTCGTTTGACCGAACGAAAATAACCATAGCTACCGGCCGATCTTTTAGGAAATAAAAAAAAAATAACACGTTAGAAATGGATTTCCATACACTTTTTCCTCCCGCTAAAACACGTGAGAAATGAAATTCCATAGAGTTTTTCCTCCCGGTTTCCTATAGGCCTGCAAAGACATACTTTCTATTCTAATAATGGAAAAGGAATAGGCAACTTTCCGAGCAGGTGTAGTATAAAGTACTGTATGTCCAAATACCTTTCGAATTTGCTGAACTGCGAAAAGGTCATTACGAGACCGTGACGTGGCTGCGATTGTTGGGCATAGGTTTATCTATAAGTAAGCGCAGACTGTAAGCGCTTTTACGATGAATATCAAACGCTCAACAGGTTACAATAGATAACAAACAATTGTGGTAACTCTACAATAAGACTGACATAAGGCAACAAGTCTCATAGTTTTTAGCAGTGAGCTTACTTTTTTACCTCGGGGCTCGATAATGCTGTGTAAAAATGTCCAAAAATATTCATTACCATCTCTTCGCTCGTGATTCTATTCTAGACTGCTTTTATATGGACCATATCAAACAGTGCAAGTATAGTGTTCATTGAAAGTAACGGTTAATTCACACTGTGAAGCCCGGCCGACCTGTATCTTGGATACAATTGGTTTCAATTGGAGTAAACACACACCGATTAAATAATTGAGAGTAGTTTACAGTAGCCTCATTTTACCTAGTTATGTAGGGACTCCTTTAATTTTTTTTTACGACCTCTGTGGTGCGGCGGGTGAAGGACCGCCAGCGACGCAGGTGATTGCCGGTTCGATTCCCGCCTAGGGACAAATGTTTGTACGATCTGGAGATATATGTTCAAGGTGTTCTGGATGTTTTCTATGTATAGTAAAAAATATCTATCTATGTACTTAGTGTATTTTATTAACTAAATCAGTCTAGTACCCATAACACAAGCACTGCTTAATTGGGGCTAGGTAATGCTGTGTGAATTATCCAATATTATTTATTTATTTGTATAAAGCCTATACTTATTCTAGTAACACTGTCATCAACCCGTTGTTCTTAGAATGTAAGTACTTATGGCCTTATTAATGGCGGGTGGGCTTACATCCGCGCCTGTAAATTCAGAATAATTGCCATCAAATCGGCATTTCGTATTTTCTTTATTAGGGTTCCGTACCTCAAAAAGAAAAAAAGGAACCCTTATAGGATCTCTTTGTTGTCCGTTTGTATGTCTGTCAAGCCCCTTTTCTCATGAACGCGTAAAGGTTTAGAGATGAAAAGTTACTGCTGTTTATGTCCGAATTTATCACGTGATTCCCTTGAAAATTATGAAATATCCAAGGGAATCAAGTGCACACAAAACCTACAAGGTACTTCCCGTAGACCTAGAATCATGAAATTTGGCAAGAAGCAAGGTCGTATAGCACAAGTAAAGAAAAAATCCGAAAACCTGTAGATTATACAAAAAAAAAGTTTTTTATTCTCCCCATGGACCAAAACGTACAGGTTACCTAAACTACTTCTCGTTGACCTAGAATCATGATATTTGGCAAGAAACCAGTAGTGCGCGAGTCCAGGCACTTGAAGTTTTATCTTATTAATTAGATTTAATTTCCTTCAGTTATTCATCAAAAGATACGTTCACGTTTCAACGTTTCCAAAATACGAGTATCTTGTTCTTTCTAACAGCTTTTGAAGCGAAATACCTACATAAAACAACGAAACTATGATCTAGGTGCGGCATTATAATAGTAGTATAGAGTATCATTCACCCTCGAAACACAAATAGCTACGCTGTTGTCATTAGTTTGTGCTCTTTGAACCGTAAAACAAAAGGTATCTACCAAAACAAAAGCTTTCCAAGAAGTAGGTACTACATCATAAACAAGGTTGTATGTGGTTTACTGTCCTCTTTGATGCTGTGATCGAACTGTTATAAGTTCAATGAACTTAAGTTGGGTAGAGCATTGAGCCTCGGAATTTGTTTTGGAAGACGGAAAATCTTTTTATGATAAATGTAACCTGGCTTTGTTCTATTTTTGCTACGTTAAGCTTTGCCAGCAAATTTGTATTTTCTTCACTCGATCAATCCCACTTTAGTGTTTAATTGATAAGTATTTATCGCGTATCTCTTGTTATTCCAGCCCCTTCGTTTCTACCGCGTTACAGAGGTCCAGTCGCCCCGTGATCACGATCTGTTAACGCGGTAAAAACGCAGCTAAATAATAACAAAATGTACGCGATAAATACCCGATAAATACTCATTAATTATGTTTACAAATTGCGAACGTTTAAAAATATTTATTTTCTATCTGTCTATCTCACGCTGTTATAAAGTACCTGATGAAATCTCTGGTTGGTCTTTTTTAATTTGATCGTGCAATGCATGCTCTCAGCATGCGTTGCATACAAATAGATGGATGCATAACAGACGCCCGTAAAAGTTCTGTGCAGCTTTTCTCATGAACCAAAAGTTTACTAAACATAACGTTATACTTATACCTGCCCTACATTCTAGTTGTGGTCATCGATGTAAGTAAAATTCGGAAGATTGGGTACTAGCTTCAAGAAAGTGGAACGCTCAAATGAGGTCCAATTAGGTACCCACCCATCAAAAAATCGAATATCAAAATTTTCGAATATTTGCAAGCTTTAATTACTGCGCCTGCCCCATCACCTATCGCGTTCTTCGCGCTACGCCACGCGTTTTGGCGTACAAAATAATTGTAAGTCCCGCCCAAAGCGGGACTGTCCCGCCCAAAGCGGGACGTATGGTCATGTTATTCATATCAGACATGGTAATTTACACAGGTGGGATTATAAATAAGTTGATCCTCATATCTCGCCACATTACTGGCATGTGAATATCAAAGCACCTACCTACACATAGAATGTGATTAATAGAGGGTTCACAAACGTAAAATTTTTCAAACAATATTTCTCGTGCATAGTTACAATTAATGAAAGACCTAGTTGTAAAAGAAAATTAAATTCAAATAAATGTCATGCTAAATGAAACAAGGTAGGTTACATTAGGTAGTTATATATCAAAAGATTGGAAATAGCGTGTCTGCGTTTAGTTGTAACACAACGCAGCATTACTTACTTATTACTTACTTATTTGTTGAGTTAACGCTGGGAGACCGTACCATATCTACAGAAATTTACTTATATCTATGGTTGTAGTTGGTAGAGTCTGCTACCTCTAGTTTCGAGATAACACGCGCTCACAACTAGGTCATGTTTTTGAAGGGTGTGCTGTGCAGCAAAACTTCGTGTAGAATTATGATAATGCCTATTTCATATCGGGGTATATCAGAGCATGAATATTAATTTGACGCCCATTATCTTCACGATAATTATTGAGGATTCGTACGTGTCTTGTTATTTGTGCCATAGTTTCTTTTATTGGAAAAAAGGTTTATCAAGGCTTGCCTGCATGAGACGCGTGTAGAAATAGGTTTTTATCATAAAATAAATCTTAAAAATAAAGTACGTCAAAATTTTCATCATCATCATCAGTCCTTCACGACCCACTGTTGGGCATAAGCATCTCTATGTTTATGCCATTCGCCTCGGTCATCCTCCGGTCAAGTTTTTACTGCAGGAATAATGAGAAGTTAAAATTAAATTACTTCCGAGTTCGATAGGCACGCGTCTTAAAAAACAACTGCATTTATAATGCATAGGTATAATGTTCTTGAAAAGATGATCAGAAGCTTAAAGATTTGACGATTACGATACAATATTCCATTCTTTATTACGAATTTTTCATCATCTGTTTAACTGATGACAGCACCTAATCGTCCGATGATCTTATATCTTATTATGACAGAAGCTTGTATTTTTTATTTTATTCTTTTTTTCACGGTTTCGGGTGCTTACAGAAAGCTAATGACAAGATAAATTGATATTATCCTTAGTTTTGGATGGTCAACATCAAACAGCGTTGTAGTTACCCTTCCACGTTTGTATGGAGAGATGAGCGAGTCGTTCAGCCGTAAGACGAGGCGCTATGGCGCTTAGAATTATTCTTATTTTTTGCTAAATACAATTAATACTAATCTTGATCTCACTTTGATCCGTACACTAGGATACCCTGTGCTGTAGCGCTCATTAAGGGAGGCCTATGTCCACCAGTGGACTAACATAGGCTGATGATGATAAGTTATTTCACCATCACCACCAGTTTTGGTTTACAATAAAGTTTTTCCGATCCTCTCATGTGTCCCGTTGGTTACAGATCTACCAGCACCTGCGCTGGTACACAAACCCATCGGAGCAGCGCTGGATTGTGCGCATCCTGTTCATCGTGCCCATATACGGCTGCTACAGCTGGATATCACTGCTGTTCTTCAACGGAGACTCGTACTATGTCTACTTCTTCACCGTTCGAGATTGCTATGAAGGTAAATCTTAACCCATGATGATGTGGAGGTTTTCCTTGCTAAGTTTCAGCCACGGCGCGGCGGCTGGTCTTCACGGAGATTAGCCATGTGCACATTTATTTTACATAGTTTGGTCGCAGAGGTTGACAGATATTGGTGAAGTCCTCATTGACGAAGGGAACTCCCGCTGTCAATCAAGGCTTCTGCTCGAACTCTTTTAATAATAACTGTCACCTCTGCCTTGCGCACTGAAGTCGGTGCCGCCGCAGATATTAAACAACTGCAGTGGCCGCAGTCTTCTGTTGCCGTTGTTGAAGCAGCTGTCCGAGTCCTTCTACGACACACTTTTCCATAGTGGCCCTTTCTATTACACTTTATGCATGTAGCAGCTGGAAAGTCCTTGCGAGGGTGTTCAAACAACGAAACGTTCGGGTTCAAAGAGAATTCATTTGTGGTTATTTCTTGTGCTTTACGAATACGGATATAAAACGCATGTGGTCAGTTCATAAATCATTTCATTTCAATGATAGATAGATAAGGCACGACCTCGCATTATAAAAGTGGAAAAATCTACAACCAACGTTTCAAATTCAGCCAGGAATCGTTAGTTTCTGTTTCTTCGTGATTCTGTTAGCTCTCTGAGAATTTCGTTCTATTGGTTCTTAAAATTTAATATTTTTACCGTTGAAATGTTTACAAAATAATTTATTAAACTAGCTAGAAACAACAGGGTGTCCATTGATTATGGACGTATAATATTTAATTGAATATAAATTTAGATTTATAAAATAATTCTTTAATTTCGTAAAAATATTTTGCTATATATGGGCCACGCCCACGTATAATGGAGTAATATCTTTAAATTATGAATCGGTAGTTCTCATATCATAACTGTATTATATTCTCTCTCTATTACTATCTATCTCTATTATATTCTTTTATCATAACGTGTAGGAAGTATCTATCATACAAAACTATGCTATGTTCAGCTCTGTAGGTAAATTACATAAGCAGTGCTCATTCGGCTCAAAGACATCAGCTACGTAACGTTTTAATAAACGAGTCACCAATGAGGTCATCGCAGGCAGATTTTATTCTAATTAGACGCTGCTCCAATTACTACATTGATTTTCTATTAAAGACTCGCTTCTGAATATTGGCGTGTCTTTAAGTAAGCAAGAAGTGTTTGAGTGATGATTTTCTAACAAATTTTCGTTCGATACTGGGAAATCATGGCCATCAGTGCTTCATCAATCTAAATTAGAGCTTTAGTAGAAAAGTTAAGGAACTTTGTGTAAATAACTCATTCCTGCCCACGGCTTCGCAGGCCTTGTTTCTATAGAAATGTTTAAATTATAGGTTATTATAAAAACATTTTTTTTGGAATAAAAAATATCCAATGTTTTATTCAAGGCCTGGAACTACCTTTATGCAAAATTTTGCCCGATTAGTTTTGTAGCTTTGACGTGAAGAAGTATATGTAAGAACATCCATCCAAACTAACATTTATAATATTACTAGTTTCTGCCCGCGGCTTCGCACGCGTTGTCTATGGAAACGTTTAGTTAATAACTAAACGTTTCTATCCCATGGAAACTGTTTAATGGGATAAAATTTATCGTATGTTTGATTCCAGGCTACATCTATGCAAAATTTCAGGCCGATTCGTTAGTTTTGGCGTGAATAGGTAACAATCATCCATCCATACATCGAAACATCCAAACTTTCGCATTTATAATATTATAGTGTGAAGTACAGTCGTCAATTTCAAATACCCTATCATTATTGAAGCTCTAGAAATTATTGTAGAAAGTTATTTTCCACAAATGCCGTTGCCCTATTATACTATAAAACCACGGTTGACGGAACGTAAGCCACTGGCCGATACTTACCTTGCATTAAAATATTGCGTGCGACATTGCCCACGAGGAATACATTTTTCGCTGGAAGAGTTAATATCTACCGTGTTATATCGACTCAAGAGCGGTGGACTGTGTGTGAACAAACTTACTTTCCATTGTTATATTATAATTTATAACGTTGGGACTGTGACGTGATGATGATGACTGATCATGAGTCTATGTGGAGCATTGCGACGATGGTTTGACGCTACCTTCGGAGCTCCAACACAAGCCTCATCGAAGAGGCGATAGAGCGAAACCGAGGGTCCAAAGTATTCTCTCAGTAGCTTGGCAGGAGCCACCTGACGAAGCTCAAAACGCACGACGGGAGGACCGTATTGTCGAAGCCGGAGATCTCCGCCGAGGTAGAGGATTTCTATAGCCGTTTATACGCTGCACATGCCCCCCATTCCCGACGAGACGACCATGATTCTAGAGCCACCCTGACACGCCACTATACCGAGGAACTGCCAGAGCTCCAGGTGGTTGTTAGGAACTTTAGACTTGAATCTTTTACTGATGAAATCTTAACTCGAGCCAAAGTCACTGCCCTCAATAACCTAAAAATACTTTCTTGTTGATATTTTGACAGAATATACAGGTACTATTTATCGGTTTGAGCTCTTTCATATAATGCAAGCTGTAATTTTTTTTCAAACAGGAAACCAAGCAGAGAATTCTAAATTTGTGTTGTGAGTAGTTTAAAAATGTGCCCAGAGAATGACTGTGTATCTATAGCTGGTTTGGTTATTAGATATTGCGAGAATATGTTCCAATTTCCAACAGTCATTCGTTTTAGGTTACTGTTACGGAATTCTTAGCAAATATTTACATTGGTCGGCTGCCTTACGGACTGGTCGCCTTATTGACTTTTATCGCATGGGGGGTAAGGCTCATAATCCCCACGGTGGGCATGCGGGTTGGGGATCGCAGTTCGGTGGTAGAATTGTTTTGCCGGGGGCGCTGCTGCCCGCTCCCGGTTGATATCCCTTAGTCACTTCTTACGACACCCGCGGGAAGAATTGGGGTGGTGTAAGTTCTAAGCCGGCACCACACAGCTTTTTTTTTTCCAAATTACTTTAATTTGAAGAATTCACCTAACGTTCATTGATTCAAAAAGGTTGACTTACTAGTGTAGAACCTACAAACCGATTACGTTCTGTGCTATGATTACGTCATAATACTGAAGTAGGTATGGCGTGTCTATCAGCTGTATTATTTAAAAAATGCTAGAAAATGTGTTGCAATGGCCTCGAATTATTCAAAATAATACATCTAGAATATAAAACATATAAATGTCACACACAATACAGGTTCTGGGCAAGCGACATTGAAGGTATTAAAGTCTTTTTTTGGAGAGGCTTGATTTTATCTGTCTGTTTGACCTCGAGTAGCCGTTTTTATAGCAGAAAAACAGTCCATAAACTTCAATGTAGCACCATAATGCTACTAGGCTACTTAAAACTGGGACAATTGAGGAAACATTCCCGGTTTTTATATCTATTTGATGTTTTTTACAGAAAACTTAGTACCGATTTCGAATTCCTATCAATTCACTATTGATATGTTTTATCTAAAGAACCCATGGAAGGTTGTCCCCAAGGTAAAGGTTTATCCTAGTTTGGGAATCAACGATGTAATAGTTTTAAGTCTGAAATAATTTTAAATCAACGTTATTATTATTAAATGCTTAAAAGAGAATCTTGAGGTTCTTCGTAGTCTGACGAATTTATTATGAATGTAAGCAGGTGAACTACGAACCTTGTTTGTGTTGGAAACACCAACGTTTCATTCCTTAAGGCGCGTGTCTGTCTCAAACTAGCGCCGCTGCCTTTTCTTTCTTATAATTACGTTAATTAAAGGAATTTTTAAAAGTCCATTGTACAGGTTATGATACCTATCATGAGTTTTATTTTAATGCCCATAAAATAGTTTTCTTTTATTTCCTTTATGCAGAAAAGCGAAGTTGCTCTTGGTGGCCAACGAACTCTTTTTTCGGTTCTCTGTCTAAATTATACGAAACTAAACTATTTCAGAGGGATTAATAAAAAGCTTAGGATAGGTATCAAAAACTGAACATTGGATATTTGAAAATTCTTGTGTTAAACGTTATTATAAGTAAAAATAGGTGGGGGCGCTAGTGTGCGGCATACATCCTTTTTAACAAGGGACTTCACGTTCGACTTAACGTTGGTGTTCTTCCAACACAAACTAGGTTCGTAGTTAACCCGCTTACATTCATAATGAAGAAAACAAGTTATAATTTCATTTAATTTTTTACGTTGCGGGACTATAATAGTAAGTACCTACTTAATCCCTGGGGAATAAAATTAATATGTCGTCCCATATAAATTATATTCTCCAGGGATTAAGTAGGTCCCCCGTGATAATTCTCTATACAAAACCAAAAGAATCATCAAAATCGGCACATAATTGCGGTAGATATCAGCGAACATACAATAAAAAAAAATACTCAGCTGAATATAGTTTCCCTTTTTTCGAAGTCGGTTAAAAATCGACGATATTAAAATAAATTACTGAGCGAAAGAAACCCAGAAGCGATATTAAAATTAACTCTCAATAGTAAAGTTTGATGCAGTTAGAATATAGGACTCTAAAACTTGTATGAGGAAAACAATAACCCAATGGTCACTCAATTGACCTCGTTGATGCCCACTACCGGTGGATGACTAAAAGCATCTCATAATAGCATCACGCTCAAAAACAAGGCTAGAGTTTAGTAGACAGCATCGATATTACTAAAATTCTGTAGATATGGTACGCTCTCCCAGCGCAAACCAACAAATGGCCTGTGTTGTTTTACAACTAAACGCAAAGACACGCTATTTCCAATCTTTGACAACTACAGAATGAACAACAAAGATGGAAAGACGTACCTAGACCGAAGTGTGACCGAGTCAACAATACACACGCGAAGGTGGGTGGACTTAATTGGACCTAATTTGAGCGTTTCACTTTCGAGAAGCCAGTACCCAATCTCCCAAATATTACTTACTTACATCGATGATATACGAATTAAAAAAAATTACAAATATTTAAATTATTCTTATTGATAATAAAACTGTCCTGGGGACCCCAGTTGGCAGAAGTTAGCCGAAAGATCTTCGCATCAGCTGCCTCGCTCAGACGCTTGCGAAACTTTTTACCAACATCCACCAAAATTGCGCTCGCTCAGTCACTCTTACTTCCTATACTCGACTACGCCGACGCCAGCTATCCTGATCTAACCCAAGCGCAGCTTGATAAGCTTGACCGGCTTCAAAACTTCTGCATACGCTTCATCTTCGGTCTGCGAAAGTATTTATAACCACATTACAGAGTACCGCAAAAAGCTTAAATGGTTACCCATCCGTCTTCGCCGGGACGCACACTTCCTCTCTCTCCTATATTCTATACTTTTTGTCCCTAATACACCCCGTTACCTCAAGGAACGATTTCAGTACCTCCACCAGACCCATAGCCGCTCCCTACGCTCAACACACACTCTTCAACTGAAATATCTCCGCCCCTTCCATTCCTATAGCTCATCTTTTACGATACATGCCATAGAGCTGTGGAATACCCTACCCACTTCTATTAGACATGCTAAGTCTCTCCCTGCATTCAAAAACTTGGTCTATGAACATTTCCTCAGCTTAACAACAAACTGTTAAAATCAAAAGTAATTTTATATATTTAGTATTTTTTATTGTGTTATGAAATACTTATATTATATATTTTTATATGTATTCATTTATGTTAAGTATATATATTTAGATATTTATATAGCTTAGTATATTTATCTCTTCTTAAACATTATTTCTGTTTTCACGCCACCGTATATAATTTTTCGATCACTTCTTGTCCATCCTAAGGTTGCCTGGAAGAGATCGCTTTTAGCGATAAGGCCGCCCATTGTATATTATTTGTATTTGTTTTTTTGTTTTCTGTGATTTTTTATTTCTTGGTGTGCAATAAATTATATTTGTATTTGTACAAATAATTTTACCAAAGTTCGAAATGTTCGAATACCTTGTTACAGTACATTAGATATAGCTAAACCACTTTTGATAAACTAACATGAAATGTGACTATACCTATGCACTAGCCAAACTCGATATAAAATTCATTATGAATGTAAGCGGGTTAAATACGAACATAGTGAACATAGCGACGCCCTCAGTGGCGCAGCGGGCGAGAGCCTGCCTGCGAGGCAAGAGGTTGCGGGTTCGATTCCCGCCTCGGAACAAATTTTTGTACGATCTGCAGAAATTTGTTCCGTTGGTCTGGGTGTTTTCTATGTATAAAAAAAAATATCTATCTATGTATAAAATGTATTAAGTATATCAGTTATCTAGTACCCATAACACAAGCTTTGAGTATCTTACTTTGGGGCTAGATTATGCT
This sequence comes from Eupithecia subumbrata, assembly GCA_949316285.1. Classification (NCBI taxonomy): domain Eukaryota; kingdom Metazoa; phylum Arthropoda; class Insecta; order Lepidoptera; family Geometridae; genus Eupithecia; species Eupithecia subumbrata. Next base: position 24,593,714 of record OX438646.1, on the reverse strand, counting down.
GTGTGGATTGTCCAGCATTATTTATTTATTTTATAGTTTGTATTGGAAGAACACCAACGTTTCATCCCTTAACGAGGGACTTCATCAGGTTCTTCAAACACAAACTAGGTTGGTAGTTAACCTGCTTACATTCATAATGAATTCGTCAAACTACGAAAGTTTTTTTTATCGATGTATAATGTTTGTAAACAAGCCACGACACAAAAACTAAAACTGAATAGCGTTCAGTTTTTTAGATATAATTGTAAGTAATATTCATTGAAGGTAGGATCACAAATTGACAAATTATGTAAATTCCTTATAAAAAGATGCGGCAGCAGAGTGAATTTTAGGGTGGGCGGTTTATTTACAAACATTCCTCATCGAGTTTGGCTAGTGTATTATTGAAACCGGTTCTTTCGCTACGAGCTACAATGACTCATACACACGTAGGTAGAGAAGTGCGTTGAAACAACAAATTCAATATCATCCACCAATTCAGAATCAATTTAAAACATGCTCACTCTAGCCAGATGAATCCTTGCCATTTAGCAGAGAGCAACTTCATAGATTCAAATTGATTTCGCATTATATTTCGTTACGTAAATGGAAACGTGATCGCTGCTGCCGCCTCGAAACTTTGAAACCGGAGAAGCCTCGGACCGGTAGCCTTCGCTGGCTCAAATGTTGCAATATCTAAATAATCTAATAATATCTACTTCATCGTAAAACTATTGAATGAGTAAGTAAATGATAGTTCCGGAATAGGTATTTGTCGACATAAGAGCTAAAAGTTGCCTTCGCTGGCTCAATCAAATGTTGCAATATACCTACCCACTTCATAGTATGACTTATGAATGAGTACGTAAGTAAATGATAGTTCCTGAACCTATTCAGGAACTATCATTTACTTAACATGAGATGTTATGTCAACAAATACCTATATTTGTTGACATAACATCTTAAAGTAGCCTTCGCTGGCTCAAATGTTGCAATATACCTACCTTGGGTAGGTAGGTATATTGCATCTACATCGTATGACTAATAATGATGAATGAGTAGGTAAGTACATGATAGTTCCTGAACAGGTATTTGTTGACATGATAGCTAAAAGTTGCCTTCGCTGGCTGCAATATACCTACCTACTTAATCGTATAACTAATGAATGGCTGAACGGATCTCAATGAAATTTGGCAGGGAGTAAATGGTATCTCGGGGACGGACATAGGGAACGGACATACTTAATAAGCGCCTGCGAAGCCGCGGTCAGCAGCTAGTAGTCCATAACGAGAAACATTGTAAAACACAGGTACATAGAAGAGAGAAAACATTTAAACACACTAAACACTAACAGATACTCGAACCTTTGTCCATTGTTGCATGAAGGAGGAGATGATCCTGCAATGACCTGCAGGTAGCTGTTGATTAATCTCTTCACTCTCACTTCGCTCTTTCTTGAGTTATCCTTGACAGTCTTTCTTTATCTTTTAACACTTCCTCTTTCCACTTTGTGGGTCACTGTGGGTGTGGGTTCAGGATGCTGATGGATCTGCCGCGGTTCTTTAGTGCATCAGAAATGTTTGCAGTTGCACATGAAATTTGGGGCTGCTTATGGATTCCGACCTCAGATTTGAAAAACATATTACAGAGTCAGTTCAAAACTGTTTCTATCGATTAAAGGTTCTTTATAAAATAAGATCGAATCTGAGCGAAGAACTCCGAATACAGCTGGTAGAATCTCTAGTCTTGTCCAAGTTAAACTACACTGATACAGTTTTCGGTCCACGTCTCTTAAAGCGTACTCAGCGTATCATCCAGAGAGTCCAAAATGCTTGCGCAAGGTTTTGTTTTGCTGTACCTCCACGAGAGCATGTCACTCCATTCTTGAACCAACATTATATCCTGAGAATGAAGGCACGAAGAAAACTCCACCTAGCGACTCTCCTTTTTGGGATTGTGAAGTTTTGCGTACCCTCTTACTTATTTGATAAACTTACTTGGTTTAAGAAGGGAGGACAAAGGAGAAAATGTTGCCCTACTCTAGCTACGCCTCAAAGTTCTTCTGCAGCTTTCAGGGGTGGTTTTCGTTACGCAGCAACAAAATGCTGGAACAATATTCCACCCCCGATCAAGGATATGACAAATATAAACACTTTTAAACTAAAATTAAAACGTTTCCTGCTTAGCGCTCAGAAGGAAGATGAAAGTTTAAACGATAATGATCGATCCGTCATATAGTGTTTTAGTTAATGGGTAACTCTTTACCCGCCTTTTATTTATTACTTATTCTGTTCATACCTACTTCAAGCATAATTCAATTCCTCGCCTTAGATTTGACTGATATGCAGGGCCACTTCCGATTATTGCCCATAAAATATTGTCTTTGTCTATTACCTTTTTCGCCAAAAGTTCGTATACACGGTGATATACGTGCGGTCAAGCCGCGAATCCGACCAACGACGATCGTTGTACAATAGCCAAGGAAAAGCGTATTCAAATAAGAGTATTGAAATTTATAAGCTCCTTATTGCATATATATATTATTATCATTAAATAAATACGAACAAATATGTATAGGTTCGCATGAATTTAATTAAGAACCTTCCTATGTATAAATTTTAATTGTACCTACCACGTTTAAATGAACTTTGATTTATAATTATCTTTTAGTTAAAAATGGCAGAAGCCTTTATTCACAAAGAAAATTATAATATAATTAGTATTTACAATTGAAACAATTGAGCTAACTGCAGACTGTTGCAAACAATCTACAGGTAGCTCAACTGATCCATATCAATACCAGTCGGAAGCGTCCCCAAGACGCTGGCTGCATTGCCCCGCTGTATGGCAATGCTGATGCGCTGTGCCAGATACTGACCAGCTCTCGGGTCACGCGTCGCTTCGACCAGACGCTCAGATAATTTTTTGAAAAACCGAAGAGCCTCGGTACCCCACGGACCTAGGGTCTCGACTCCAAGAGGAGCAAATGTGTAGGCTCTGTCGAGACCTGCATATTTGCGCCTCTTGAGATCTTCGGCCAAATCTGCCGCCGCGCCTGCCCTCACGGATGTCCTCGGAAGATGGGAAGGCGCAAGTGTGTCGACGCATGTAGCGTCCCACACACGTCTTTTAGTTACTTTTCTCGATTAATGTTTAAAACTTAGCATGTAAATATGTCTTTTTTGTTATTTTTATGCACCCCTAGAGGGTCGTGACGTGACACGATTATTATGGTTTCCGCTGAAAACCAGCGCCGGGCGCATGCATTAGTGTGTACCCAGCACAATGCTGAGCGAAAACCATGTTTGCCTTGAGCTCTGCTACGCACAAAATTTAAATTACGTAGCAATAACTATTAATATAAATCAGCATATTGTGTAGTAGGTCGTAAGGTAAATAAAATATTTCATTTCAAAAAAAAAATATTTCATTTCATTTCATTTCATTTCATTTACATGTTGATGACATGAACTCAATTGTTCGCAAAAGGACCTGTCCCTGATGCGCATCAGGGCCCACAGCTTGCTTAAAGCTTAAAATTGTAACTGATAGGTTTTGTTTCATTTCTGGCATCATGAGTCGCTGGGTTGTAAATCAACATCGGTTAAAATTGTAACTGATAGTATTTGTTTCATTTCTGGCATCATGAGTCGCTGGGTTGTAAATCAACATAGGTTATAATTGTAACTGATAGTATTTGTTTCATTTCTGGCATCATGAGTCGCTGGGTTGTAAATCTACATCGGTTAAAATTGTAACTGATAGTATTTGTTTCATTTCTGGCATCATGAGTCGCTGGGTTATAAATCAACATCGGTCACTCGCCCCACTGTAACCCAATAATAACCGTTGACATTTTTTAAATATACATTTGCTCATCATTATATTAACATCTTTATGACATCATAATTGAAATTACTATTGTTATTTATTGATTGATTTATTTGTTTTGTAATGGTACTAACCGCTCTATATTTTAATTATATTATGTGTTACCAACAAAATGGATGTTATATTATGTCTGAATAAATGAATTTTGAATTTCGAAACTGAATAAAACTTCTTATCATACTTCAAATTTAATATTATATCATAATTCGCTTTAAATTTTAGTCTAATCAAAAATGTTAAACTGAATGAACAATCATCAAAATTATACAAATCGTTTTTGGATTGATCGAGAACCATTAGCATTGAACTGACTCGAAGTAGCTTTCGTGAATGATTCTTATTTCATAAATAAATTCCCACTGGACCATTTATTTAACACAGTTCGATTTTACATTTTGGTTTCATTTAAGTACAAAAAGACGCGAAAATAAAATATTTTCTTCAAAGATTCCATCTTGACCAAGTACAGGGATTGTTGTAATTGTAAGGTAGATAGACAAAAATGACATCTCATCGTCATTCATTGCTTAAATTTTAATATTGAAGATGAAGGAATACATTTCAAATATTTTACGCATTCGATGACGACGTGTTTAATTTTTCTCTACTCTAGACAAAAATCTAAATTGGTTAACTATTCGTTTTACGGGTTTCACTCTTTTTTCTAAAAGATTTTTTTTATTTCCAGCATTCGTGATCTACAGCTTCCTATCGCTATGCTACGAATACCTCGGAGGCGAAGGGAACATAATGTCGGAGCTGCGCGGCCGGCCCGTGCGAGCCTCCTGTGTCAACGGGACTTGCTGCCTCGCCGGGGCCACTTACACCATCGGTTTCCTGCGGTTCTGCAAGCAGGCAACACTGCAGTTCTGTCTGGTGAAGCCGCTTTGCGCCTTCATCATCATCTTCCTGCAGGTGAGTCAACATAACGGCCCATATGCGTTCACTGCTGCTATATAGGTAGCGATCCTGAGCTGCCTATCCATCGATTTCTCACAGCTGCAATGTTATCGGTGAGCACTAAGAGCATTAAGAACCTAAAATCTAGTGAAGCGTTGGGCAGATGCCTATTGCGTCAAATGCCTGAGGTTTAGACTTGCTGCCTCGCCAAGGCTACTTACACCATCGGTTTCCTGCGGTTCTGCAAGCAGGCAACACTGCAGTTCTGTCTGGTTAAGCCGCTTTGCGCGTTCATCATCATCTTCCTGCAGGTGAGTCAACAAACGGCCCATTTGCGTCCACTGCAGAATATAGGCTTCCCCCAGACGACGGCATCAATAGCCATCCTTTGCTGTCTCCATCGATTCCCCGCGACTGTTACAGTGTTCATTACTGATGTAAGCGGGTTAACTACAAACCTTATTTGTGTTGGAAGAACACATACTTTTCATCCTTTTACGAGAGACTTTGTGGTGAGTGCGGTTCGAGTTGCGTGATGTTGTGTTACAATGTTGTCGATGAGAAGCACTAACCTCTGTCGGTTGCCCCTATATTTACCAGTAGCCAGTACAAATGTTACTCGTGAATTACAAATAAAACAAGATCCGTCAAGTGCGAGTGTAACTCGCGCGCCGAGGGTTTTGAACGTTTGTCAACAAGTATGTACCAAAAGTACCGGTTAGAGACTTCGCAATTTAACGAATACCTTAGAATAGTAGGTACCAACCTACATTTCAGATGGATCTCTCTGCATGCTTCGGTTAAATTGGTGGTTCGGTTAAGGTGGGTAATGGTAAATTTTTCGACTTTTTTCGAAATATTTCAATAAGTATGAAAGCTACAGAAATTTAAAAAACTGGTTTGAAATGTCCAAACCGATACCTTTTATTTGATACCCCACTCGGTGGGGTAGTGGTAGGTGGGGCCCCCCTTTTGAAAATTATTCCTTTTTGACCATTTTTCAAAAAGTGTTATTTTTACAGACTTCTCTATATTTTTCCTGTAAAATATAGATCCATATCTACAAACGCTTCATACATTTTAAATGGATCGCTCTGCAAACTTCGGAGATAGGGGGGGAATGGGTATTTTTTCGACTTTTTTCGAAATATTTTAAAAAGTATGAAACCTACAGAAATTTCAAAAAATATTTTGAAATGTACATAACGATACCTTTCATTTGATACCCCACATGACTCTGTAGGTATCTTTTAAAATTTCGGCATCACAATTTGTATGGAAAATGTTCATTTTCATTTTTCATTTATTTTTCTCTAAATCTGTACAGGCGCACGAAATGTATTATTATTTTAAATTTCAAGTTGATAGCTGCAGTAGTTTTTGAATTATTAAGGAGGGAAAAAAGGACAGACAAAGCGAGACCATAAGGGTTTTGAAACCGATCTTCGATCATCAAAACCCTAAAAATTAACTACCATAGTAATAAAATATAGTTTTTGGAACCATAAGAACACTTAAGCTAGGTGCAGGGGATAGGGCTAAGCAGGGGCTAGATGATGTTGTGTGAATTGTACAGCATTATTTATATTTTATTTATTTATTTCTATTTTTACTTAAAACACTTTGTTTAGAAACACAACTTAGAAAGAAAGTAAGAAACAGTGTTGAGTATCTAATTTGCTACAATAGTTACAGATCAAGTAAGCAGAATTTGTATTATAGGTACTAGATAACTGAATACCTAAATGGTACACAAAGGTTCCTAATGAGAAGATCTTATAATCTGTCTTTTAAAAGGGATGAATTAAGATCCCACACGTTTCCCTAGATTTTTCGCTTATTTATTTCGATATTCACCAGGAACTCCAAGCAACCAACTCCACGTAAGTTAAAAAAGTAAGCACACAGTAACATTTGCGTGTAAAATCAATTCCATTTGCGTCGGCTAATTACCACCGCGCTTGATGACCACCGCTTGGTCGTTTTGAGAAAGCGTAGTGCGCAAAAAACGCATAATGTTCTATCATTATAACATTTACGTTGTCTGTGCTATGTAGAGCTCGGAATCGTTAGTAAATTACTTGATCATGGCACGATTCTAGTGTATCAGTTCCTTTACTGACAGTTTTTGGGGTTTCGTATTCGAAGGGTGCAAACGAAACCCTATTACTAATACTAAGCCTCCGCTGTATGTCCGTCTGTCAGAGGATCAGAGGAGAAATACACAGTTTCTGAGAGAGCACTCAGAAACTGTATTTCTCAACAACATATGCTAATAATAAAATAAATATTAAAATTAAAGGGGGCTCCCATACAAAAACACATATTTTGGCTATTTATTTATTTATGCTCTTAGTTTGTCGAGGGTGTATCTCTTGAACCATAATAGACACAATAGGTATGTAACTTCAGTTCAACTTTAACAATTACCAACAAATACTAAAAATAAAATAAAATTGAAAATTTAATGGATCTCTAAATAGTTGGTGTTTTTAGAGTTTCATTTGAGAAATAGGTTTGATTGGGACGAAACCTTCCGTGTGGGAGTATACTCGCACTTGCCCGGTTTATTACAATTACCTAACTTACATTTGAAACCTGCTGATGATGCTGTGTAAAAATGTGTCCTGCATTTTTATTATTATTGATTTTGTAATATTGTAATTGTGTAAATCAACAGTCATGGTAATCATTCCTACTGTAAATTTCTTAGTCGCCTTCAATAGTACATATTTACCGGACATAGTTTCGTTCCACTCAACCCGTCCTAGGGGACGGGCCTTGTAAAATAATAGTAGATTGTTTTACAAGGGACTAAACCATCCCATTATATACGACTGTTATACTCCCGAGCGTAGCGAGGGACGACAAGACCGAGTTATAATGGGTGATTTTGGCCCGAGTAAAACACTCTACTTTTCACTTCGATTGCGAGAAAATAAAACAATTCAAAATTAAACAATTTTCAGAAATTAAAAGTCTGTGATTTGGAATGAAGAAAATTCTAGAGATTTAGCGCCAATACCATCTTTTTTTTTTAAATCTCTATCTAACCCGCAACGAAACAGTTCGCATTCTACCGTGAAGGGAAGAATCAACCTTCATAAAACATCACCAAGAAGGTTCTATTTTAAAAAAAAAGTTTGACGGCACGAATGCTATGTACGGGCTGATGATTTTAGACAAAAATTAAAAAGAAAAAATACTTTTTAGCCCTAGGCATTATACTCGAGTTTTAGGCCCGCTAAGCTACACTATTATGATACACTTTTTGAGCAAGAGAAGTGAAAAATAATGTTTAAAATGTTTACTCCTGAACAGCTCAAGATGAAAGGCGTACATAGAACATCCGGCCGTTTATCGACGGTTTTTATCTAGGAATAGGAATGACGATGCTGTGAGCTTAAGCTAAAAATATAAGTACCTATTAAACATTATCATGCCTAAGGAAATTGTCATGTATTTGTTTGTCACACCGAAGACCTGTTTAATAACCTATGTATTCTCTCAGTCCGCAGGCCACTACCACGATGGCGACTGGAGCCCTAACGGCGGGTACCTGTACATAACCATCGTGTACAACTTCTCGGTCAGCTTGGCTCTGTACGGCCTGTTCCTGTTCCTCGGAGCCACAAGGGAGATGCTGAAACCTTTCGATCCGGTGCTCAAGTTCTTCACCGTCAAATCGGTCATCTTCCTTTCGTTCTGGCAAGGTAAGCGTATCAGGCATAGTCTTTCTGTCAAACCCCAGAAATCCACACAAATAAATCATACACTCGCAACTTTTTATGTCGTCTAGGGTCGCACTATGAATTCATTGTGCGACTGTGCGTGGTGGTTTCGAAAAAAAAAATTGTTTAAACCAATTGTAATTCGCAAATGTCAAACTTTTTTCAAACATGATCGGCGTCATGTGGCGGAAACACTGCAGGGGTATTTTGATTCGTCGGAAAGGCCGTCGGATTCGATATCGGAAACGTTTTTCTTAGTAAAAAGCTTCCGATAACGAATCCGACGGCCTTTCCGACGATTCAGAAGAAAAACGTTTGCGATATCGAATCCGACGGCTTTTCTGACGAATCAAAATACCCAGGGCTTCATAACGTTACCACTTCCCAATAAAAATAACGGTAAATAACGTTACTTTCATATAGATACCTATATAAAGGTAATTTAGTTAGTATTGTTACCTAGGTAACGAAAAATATAATAACGTTACATCTACAGAGGTAATTCCCTTAATATACCGATACTTCATTTCGTTAAAAATGCATGTTGCCGCTCTAGGCGAGAAGAGCGGCAACGAACGTGCATGCGCGATGATGGCGCGCTGTGCGTGTGTCTGTTCGCGTAACACGTGACATTTGTCCGAACTCCGAACGCAGTGTTGCTTAGCTGCGTTTTGGCTATCGAGGCGTCCACAGCACACAAGTGGCGCGGCGTGAGTTTGTTCTTCTTCCGGCATATACTTACCTACTTGTTAAATTTCCGAGTTTTAAAAATATTGTGTTGTCTCTGTGATAGGTACCTTACCTACTTAGTTAGCTCGTTGTTTTTGATGTGCAACATCTTTTTTTTATTGATAGCGAGCGTTGTTGTTTATGTAGATCAGGTAAGTATCTACCTAGGTATCAAGGAAGAAACTGAAGGGTTGGTCTCCTTTGTAGTTGGTCAGGTCCAGTCCGTGTGTCCACCGGGGGCAGTGACATTAGTACCATACCTACAACGCACGTAACGTAGCACGTATTTAATGTATCTATCTGTAATAGTTTTGTTTTGTGTTATTTAGTCAGTTACCTTGTTTGGAGAGCGGTGGCCACCAATAGGAACTAAACTCTTGAAACATGTATCTGCCTAAATAATACAATACAAAACTATTACTGAAACATTAAAAAAAAGCGTATGATAGGTATCGTCTACGAGCGGTCCGAATTTTTGATAATTCCTTTGTATAACGTAATGATAAAATTAAATATGTAGTGGCGCCACTATCGCCCCTAGTCTTCGCCTTAAAAGATTAGAAGAGGATTATAAAAAAATATATGTTAAGCTTTTGTTAAGTATAAGTTAATATGATGAATAATGGTGATTTGATTGATAATTTTTTATCTCAATAAAACTTACAAAAATCTTTTTTAGAATATTATTTTTATTCACTGTATTTTTTTAAAACTTCTAAAACTTCTTTCCATAGGTTTTCTACCTCTTCCTCAGGAATTTTATTTAAAAGGTAGCGAAATGCGCGGTCCGAATTTTTGATAATTCCTTTGTATAACGTAATGATAAAATTAAATATGTAGTGGCGCCACTATCGCCCTTAGTCTTCGCCTTAAAAGATTAGAAGAGGATTATAAAAAAATATATGTTAAGCTTTTGTTAAGTATAAGTTAATATGATGAATAATGGTGATTTGATTGATAATTTTTTATCTCAATAAAACTTACAAAAATCTTTTTTAGAATATTATTTTTATTCACTGTATTTTTTTAAAACTTCTAAAACTTCTTTCCATAGGTTTTCTACCTCTTCCTCAGGAATTTTATTTAAAAGGTAGCGAAATGCCACCGCTTTCGTATTTTTTGAACAAGGGCAGTCGCCTAATCCTGTTTCCTTTCCCGCCAAACGTATTTTTTTGGTTTTTGGATTCTGGACATTTTCTGAAATAGTAAAATAGTTATTAGAATGTAAAAAATCTTAAAAATTTATGGATAGTCTCCTAAAAGCGTTTTCCTGTTACTAAAACGGTAAAGGTACCTGCCCTTTCTGTCCCGTCTCAAAAATTCACCCTGTATAGGATTATCAATAAGAGAGGTAAGGAGGACCATATATTCCACCTAGCTATGTAAAACGGGAACTATGATTATGGTAGGTATAGCCGCTGTACCTATCATAATCATCGCACCCGTTTTAACTAGCTAGGTGGAATTTGGTCCTCCTGTATTAGGTACTAGCATAGCAAGTAGCAATAAAGTACCTACCTAGTATGTGATGGATGATGCACCTTCTACTATATTAGTAGAAGGTGCATCATCCATCACCTACTAGGTAGGTAGGTACTTTATTGCTAGTAGGTTACGCCTCTTACCAGTTGTTACTTCACAAGTCCTTACTCTTTTAAGTTTTTTTGCCGTCGCCAGAATTGATTGAGATTCGTCATTCTCATCTGCCTGTAAGTATAAAATTGAATGAAACCGTAATTTTTCATAAGTAAGATCATGTAAATGATATAAAATTATTAATTAAATAGGTATAATAGATAAACATGGCTATCTACCATAATATTGTAGCTAGAATGCTCTGTAGGTACCTACCTACTTACTATACAAATAGTGTTAAAATGGTAGGTAAGTGACATTTACAAATTGCCACAGCTTTATTAAACCAAGCCTATTTACTACAGTGGTAGCTAGTAGTTTGGTATGAATCCCACTAGCACAAATAAGTAGTAGGTAACTTATGAAGCGAAAATACTCTCCTAACTTGCATATAACTTCCAGCACTATAGTTGAGCTTGACTGACTGACTTAGTATACAAAATTATGTAGGTACTTACCATTTTTTCACAAAATATCTCGTGTTACAATCCAACCAACTCAAGGTAACAAGTCATTTTTTTAATTAAACGCCTCAAACTCCTCAAACGCTCAATACTGAAGCATCAAACGCCGCCGCCTGTTTCTTTGCAACTGGGGTCAACTGCTCGTAACATCGAAAATCAAAGAAAGAGATAGAAAACTGTTTAGTATCAATAATAATATAACGTTAATTAACGTTTACTTTACCGATAAAAGTAAAAGTAACGCTATACTCGTTTACCGATATCATGCCACAAAAGTAACGTTAAAAAAAATAACGTTACCTGTTTTGGTAACGTTACCTAGTGTTGGGCGAAGTAACGGTACGAAAATTTTACCGGTATATGAAGCCCTGAAAATACCTGCTGTTTGCGCCATGCGTCCCTTGCATTGGGATCTCAATTGGACCTCGATATGTCGCGGCATATAAAGAAGCTTCGACTGTTAGGGGACGAAGAGCGTCCTATACGTTATTAACATTAGGTATTGTCTTCCATCGTGCACAACTTCTCAGTCAGCTCGGCTCTGTACGGCCTGTTTCTCTACCTGGAAGAAAGCCAGGGGGAAGGTCTCCTTGGAAAAATTGAAGAGTTACAAATACAGCTGAACAGCGCCGACGCCGAAATAGAGCGATTATCTCTTGAGAACAGACAATTGTCAAAAAATAATCTAGATTTGACCAAAAAGAATGTTCTATACAAAAAAATTGGGAACAGCCCTGCTAAGTTTATGTCGTCGACATTAACTACGCCACAAAACCCAAAGACTAAACCTAAATTACGATTGCACAAACATACACAAACTAATGAAATACAGGAAAAGATACCTGAAAAAACAAACTAAGAAACGCAAACTTATGAAATACAAGAAAAAATACCTGAAAAAACAAACAGAGAAACGCAAACATCTTCTAAAATCATGAAAACATGTACCCAAACAATAGACAAAGAAACACAAACGAATACTTACCGAATAAAAAATATTATACAACCTAAGAAGTCGACTTCTAGCTTGGCAAAATCTCAACAAACCTCAACACAGGCCAAAGCCATTATTACTAAACCAAAACTATGTATAATTAGTGACAACAAAAACAATAAGGTCCTATCAATTGCTCAAGATACGACAAGAAATAGTTTCGAAGCCTGCCACTACCTGACCCCTAATAGTTCAACTAAACAACTTCTGAAAGGATTGAAAAATAAAATTCAGGATTACACAATGGCCGACTACTGTATTATACTAATAGGTGCCTTAGACTACCAACAATCAAATAACAATCTGGAAGTAATAAAATATGTCAGAGGAATTCTTCAAGAAATAACGCACACGAATGTTATATTGTGTACACCTACCTATCAATGTGGATTAAACAAAGATTATATAAACAAAAGAATACAGAACTTTAACAACCTGCTGCTACAAGACAATAATAAACACAAATACGCCTTCGTAATTGACTCAAATAGGAACCTTAGTTATGATTATAGCATGTTCTATAGGGCATCAGGAAGAATAAATAATTATGGATTACGTACGATATTTCAGGACCTTATGTTCGGCATTGAAACCGTTAAGAAACAAAGATCGCACAGAAACTCATATGGAGTGGAGCTGATTAATATAGAATGTATGGAAAATACGGTGGAAAATCAGCTTTTTCGTGTCTAAAAATCAGCTAATGATTCTACACCAAAACATTGCCGGTCTCTTAAATAAATCGGATCTACTCTCTATATGTCTAAATGACCTTAAGGAAAAAAATAATGAAATCGACGTGATATGCATTACGGAACACTTTATGATGCAGGGCTATGAGCAACATTTGGTGATCCCTAACTACACGATAGCCTCATATTTCAGTAGGAGTGATAGCAAGAGAGGAGGAGCTTGCATTCTAATCCGCAACGAGCACAAATGGGTAGATCTCAAGAAAATAACGGCACTATCTGTAAAGGGATTGTTCGAATGTTGTGCTGCATAACATTGCTATCTTATGTGTGTATAGAGTACCTAAAGCTACTAATCTCGATATTTTTATGACTAAATTTCAACAAGCTTTACATGAAATTTCAAAAAAACCTTATGAAAATATTATTGTAGCAGGTGACTTCAATATTGACATCTTAAAGAAAACGAATGTGTCTCTTGATTTTCAGTGCCTTCTTTATTTAGATTTCAATTTAAAACTTGCTCTGAAACAGCCAACACGGCTGAAGAGTCTAACATGCATAGATAATTTTGCCCATAACTTCAAAAAACCATGTGCAACTGAAGTAATAGAATTCGCATTGTCTGACCACACGGCCCAACTGATCAAACTTCCTATCAAAAACTTTGCCCTACTTAAATATTGGCGGATAAAAAAGCGAGATTACTCAATTGAAAATGTTAATAAATTTTCGAATGTTCTTGCAGGCATATCTTTTTCCGAAGTATACAGTGAAAATGACCCTAACTTAGCTTATAATATATTTTTTGACATTTTTAAACTGATCTATGACTTATGTTTTCCTTTCAAAATCGTTACTATTAGGACCACTAAGCCAGTGCGCTGGATATCTCGCGGCATCAAGTTATGCTGTAAAAATAAGAGAAAACTTTTATGGGAGCACAGGAAAAAACCTTCGGAAAAAAGTAGAGATAACTATAAAAAGTACACCAAAATCCTAAATAAAATTGTAAAACTTACGCAAAAAGCACAGAATAACCATAAAATAATGACATCTAAAAATAAATCAAAAACCACATGGCGAATAATAAACAATACAAAACGAAATATCCCTTCAGATACAATACGAAAAATATGTTTAAATGACTCTATATTATTACATAAACCTATTGACATTGCAAATGCATTCAATGACTTCTTTATAGATAAAATAGTACCAATCCAAAACTTGGGAATAAACGTAACTTCAAGACTAACTAGCCGAAGAGACTCTATGTTCGGATTTCTTTTGCCTTTGACATATTTTACGAATGTGACTTTGACAGCTGTCAAAAGTCATCGCGTATTCTTTGATGACCGTTAGGGTTATTACCCGCGTAACAAAAAAATAATCAGTCGTTTTTGGATCTCGAACCGAGCTGCGGGATATTCGCGCGCATACTTATAGAAAAACATTGTCGTTTCGTTCCTTTTTTTGTTAATTGTGCTACTAATTGGAGTGGAGGTGATTGATGGTGCTTGTGATCCGGGCAACAGGACTTCACACTGTGTCGCACTCGGGAAAGCTGGCCGACGACATCTTACTGACCAGGGAGTATTACAACTTGCTAAGTATTATGTTAGTGCTGTAGGTGGACCCTAGGTGCCGAACACAGACCGACTCGTCGCATCGCTTCGGACGAAGGTTAGTGGAGCCTATTTTACCCGTTATCACTCATATCATCATCACACTTTCATCCAAAATCATTGGGCTGCTTGCCATCAAAAACCAATTAATTTTGTCGTTAGCTATATAATAAATCACAATTCAAAATAAATTTATCCCCTCTATTTTATATTATACAGTCCACACTCTAATCTCGAATCGTTTTATCAATCTGGGTAATCGAACATTTGGTCCTTCGAGCCGGATAAAACTAGTTTTCCTTCGTATTGTATTCGATTTTTATGGTTTGTAAATTGCCGTGGTAATATTGATTTTTAATTT
The DNA here is from genome assembly GCA_949316285.1 of Eupithecia subumbrata. Classification (NCBI taxonomy): domain Eukaryota; kingdom Metazoa; phylum Arthropoda; class Insecta; order Lepidoptera; family Geometridae; genus Eupithecia; species Eupithecia subumbrata. The sequence goes on along the minus strand of OX438646.1, from coordinate 24,578,710 downwards.
TACAAATTGTCGTTTTGTTGCCTTTTGAACAATAGTTTCTTTGTTTCGTTTCGTATAAATTATTGTTGGAGGTATAAAATCTTTATTCTAACGGTCATACTCTACCTACCTACATACGTGTTTTTTTTTTGTTTTTGTTGGTTGTCTACTCTTGCAACTTGACAATTTATTGCTCGGTTGGTATTACTCGCGTCAAAACAAATTGTCAAGTTTTCAAGGAGAAATTCATTGTTTGTGGTATCAAATCATTCACTCATTCCGAGCTACTGATAACTTGAGACCCTATTGCTTGAGGCCAATCGTCTATAGCCTGCCTAAAAAAAAAAAAAAGTTATCTGTGGTATTTGTTTACATTCGTCATTCCATCCGTTCATATATTGCTTTGCTTTGCATGTTACATCTTATTGATTTATTAATAAAATCGTTGATTTCGTTTAATAATAATGGAATCTGAAATGGAAACTAGCCGCGACGAACGAACAATGCAAGCCGATCAATTCAGAGTCACGCGGGACTATTGTTACATGCGAATAGAAATGTTTTTGGAATCTCCGGTTTTGAGTGGAATAAGTGTTGAAGATCTCAATGAAATCTCGAGAAATTTTCACGCAGCGCAAATCCACATTCTAGAATCAATGTCAAAGGCAGAACGAACTACTGAGTTTGCGCATACCATAAGTTTCGATCAAAAGTTTCTTAGTCTAAAATCTAAGATAATGCAGGCAAGTAAAGACAATTTAGTATCAAATAAAAATTGTTCGGATGGGTTAGCTAAACTACCCAAGATTACTATGAAGCCGTTCGATGGGAAGCTAGAAAATTGGGTATCATTCAAGGAGTTGTATGACTCTCTAATTCATAACAGGGAACTGGCAGAAGTGGAGAAGCTTCACTATTTATTGTCGAGTGTTCAGGGAACTGCATATGATCTAATCAAAAATTTCCCACTGACGGGTAGTAGCTACAAGGCTGCATACCAAGCTCTTCTTAGATATTATGACAGGAAGCGAAACATTGCCACTACTTATTATGAGAAATTGCTTAAGTGTGAGTCGATTAGGAACAAAAGTGGTTCTGAATTGGAGCGAATTCATCGCACCTTCAATGAGAACTTGGCGATATTGGCTAGGTATGAGCTCCCAAACCAGGATTTTATGCTTTTTCAGATGGTGTGGTCCAAGCTTGACTCTGTAACTCGTGAAGCTTTTGAATTGCAACTGGGACCCGATGTTGATATACCCTTATTTGATGAAATAATGGATTTCCTAGATAAGCGCTCTCAGGCATTAGAAAACTGTTATGGATACCATAGTACATCAAAACAGGTAACATCAAAGAACAAAACTTCGTTGGTAGTCTCTCCGCCACTAAGTTGTGAGTTCTGCCCAAATGAGGGTCACATGGGGGAAGCATGTCCAACATTTTTGAAGTTATCTCCTGCGGGACGGTTTAAAGATGTGAAGGAAAAAAGGCTTTGTATTTTGTGCTTGCAGCCTTCACATTCAGTAAAAAGATGCACGGTCAAGGTCTTGTGTAGTAAATGTAATCAACGGCATCATACATTGCTTCATTTTGAAGAACCAGCTCCTACACCCTCTTCCTCCCAGGAACATGAGGAAGCACCTGCAATGGCACTAGCAGCATATTCTTCCAATGCAGATGCCTTGTTTTCTACTGCTGTTGTGCTGGTAAAGGATGATCATAATAATTTTGTTAAAGTTAGGATCTTACTAGATAGTGCTAGCGCGTGCAACTTCATTACTCAGTCGTGCGCAGATCGTTTGGGACTGAAAATACGTTCACATGCCCAATCTATCCATGGGATTGGTAGGGCATCTACCAACTCAGTTGGTTCGGTCAAGTGTGAGTTGGGCCCTCAAAATCAGGGTTCTTCGGGTAACTTAGTTGTGGAAGCTGCGTTACTCCAAACCATCTGTCAAGATATGCCAGCTGGACATATAGATATTTCATCGTGGGAGCATCTCAAGGGGTTGGAGCTTGCAGATCCTGAGTTTAACACCCCAGGGCCAGTTGATATGTTGGTCAGTGTCAACGTTTTATCGTCGGCGTTAAAGCCTGGTCTTAAGAAAGGTGCACCAGGTCAGGCCATCGCTATTTCTACTATATTCGGGTGGATAGTGATGGGCGAATGCACAATCGGCACTGACTTCTCTTGCCTTCGCACCAATGCTATTGGTAAAAAGGATTGTTTTTTCGTTTCTAATTTGTCTTTAGAAGATTCGCTAAAAAGGTTTTGGGAATTGGAGAATATAAATCTACCTAAGTACACTCCATCTTCGTCGAAAATAGAATCTGCTATTAGTAGGTACATGGAAAATGCTTGTCGTCGGAATTCTGATGGGAGGTTGGTGGTACCGTTAACCTTTATCGATCCTAATCAAAAACCCAACTTTTCAGATTCGCGGAAAATCGCCTTGAAGCGGTTCCTAAATCTTGAGAATAAGTTCAAAGTGAACGCGCAGTTCAAGGCTGCGTATGTCGAGTTCATGAGGGATTACTTGGAGAGCGGGCATATGGAGGAAGTAAATCCCCCTGCAGGTAGTGTTGGCCCATTCTTTTATATCCCGCATCACGGAATTTTGCGTCCAGAGTCTCTCACCACTCCTCTCAGAACCGTATTTGATGCTAGTGCCAAAGACGTCGAAGGAAGGTCGTTGAATGATTTATTGGCACCAGGCCCCAAACTTCAGAAGAGTATTTTCGATATTCTTATTCGATTCCGTTGGCACAAAATCGTGTTCACTGGAGATATAAAGAAAATGTACCGCCAATTTTTGGTGACACCTGAAGACACCGATTACCAGCGAATACTATGGCGCGATAATGCGGATTTGCCTATTCGTGACTTCCGTTTGCTTACGGTCACATATGGTGTGTCGTGCGCGCCATATCAAGCTCTCTGGTGTATGTCCCGCTTGGCCTCGGAATTTGCTGCTCAGTTCCCTCTCGGCGCATCGATTCTCCAGCGGGATACATACGTTGACGACGTTGTGTCAGGGGCGGATTCCATTGAGACTGCAGTCCAGATTCGGCAAGAACTAACTGAAATTTTGTCGTCGGCGGGCCTTCACCTACGAAAATGGACTGCTAATTCCGAAGAGTTCCTTAGTGGCTTGCCCCGGTCAGAATTGTACTCCGAAAAGATGTGCAATTTTGAGGATCTTCAGGATGTATCGTTGAAAATCCTTGGCATGCTGTGGATCCCCACCATGGATCAGCTCACGTTTAAAACCGCATCAGTTGAAACCAGATGTACAAAGCGGTCTATTTTATCGGATATAGCTCGTATTTTCGATCCCTTGGGTCTGTTGTCGCCAGTAGTTTTCTTGGCTAAGTACATCATGCAGCTGCTGTGGATGGATGGTGTTGATTGGGATGAAGAGGCTCCACAAGTCGTTGCTATCGAGTGGCTTAAAATAAAAACCCAATTGCCTTTACTAAGTTCTGTCGCCTTACCTCGAAGGATAGTATCCGAGTTCACCTCACTTCAGTTCCACGGATTCTGTGACGCCTCCGAGCGTGGATATTGCGCCGTTGTTTACTGTCGAGCGGCGCACGGTAACGGAGTGGCTGAAGTGCGGCTGTGCTGCGCCAAATCCAAGGTAGCGCCGCTTCGTAAATGTTCAATACCTCGTTTAGAGCTGATGGCAGCTGTCTTACTGACTGAATTGATGTCATCAGTGACTTTAGCTTTGGATGGCCTTTATCAGCTCGAAAATATCGTTGCGTGGTCTGACTCCAACGTGGCTCTAACCTGGATTAAGTCCTGCCCCTCGCGGTGGAAAACGTTTGTTGCTAATCGTGTGACAGAAATTCAAGATGGCATCCCTCCTGATTGTTGGCGTCATATTCCAACCGTCGACAACCCAGCTGACCACGGTTCGCGTGGCTTACTTCCTGGCGAGTTGATCCCGTGTCAGTCATGGTGGTCGGGTCCCAGTTGGTTGGGAAACCCGCCAGTACAATGGCCGCAAACATCGCTTATCTTGAGAGATGACTCCGAACTCATGGAACGAAAAGTATTGACTTTTTTCACAGAAAATAATATTACTTTCGTCGATGGAATCCTTAATCGGTTCTCGTCTTTTTCACGTCTCGTCAATGTTCTTGCTTATTGTTTTCGATTTTCTCGTAATTTGAGGCTGCCTGTAAAGTCCACTGGTGCACTATCCACCATCGAAACCAACGAAGCATTGCACTTCCTTGTAAAACATGTACAGGAAGTTGCATTCGCTTCCGAAATTCGCGCGTTGAACCAGAACACCCCTAATTCGCTTCCAAAACCGCTTCGTAAGCTATGTCCTTTTGTGGATCCGAACGGGTTGTTGAGAGTAGGGGGTCGCCTTTCTCATAGTGATCTGAACTTCAATCAGAAACATCCACTGTTGCTACCCCGAGATCACCGCTTGACGTATCTCTTAATTGAGGATTATCACCGCAAGTTCCTGCATCCCGGTTCGCAGACATTGCAGTCTGTTAATGCGGGATTTCTGGATACTTTCGGCTAAGCGAGCAATCCGGTCCGTAGTGGCATCTTGTGTTAAGTGCTTCCGCGCAAAACCCCGGCTGTCTTCACCGCCGCTTATGGCCAACCTACCATCTTATCGCATTAATCAAATAAAACCATTTTCATCATCCTCTGTTGATTTCGCTGGTCCATTTGATATCGCTCTCGGACGCGGTCGCGGTGTAAGGACGTACAAGGGGTACGTCTGCGTTTTCGTGTGCACGGTTATTAAGGCGGTTCACTTAGAGCTGGCATCGGAGTTAACTTCCGAAGCCTACTTGGCCTGCCTTCGGCGGTTCATAGCACGTCGGGGGCGCTGTGCTCAATTGGTGTCAGACCAGGGGACGAATTTCGTTGGAGCCAGTAACCTGTTGAAGGATTTTATGTCACAAGCATCGCAGACTGAGAGGGTGGAATTCAGATTTAATCCTCCTGGCAGCCCACATTTTTCGGGGCTAGTGGAGGCAGGAGTTAAGTCTGTCAAGACCCACCTTGCTCGCGTTGTCGGCGGGCAACGCCTGACATATGAGGAATTCAACACGTTGCTGATCCAAATCGAAGCCTTATTAAATTCGCGCCCTTTGTCCCCCTTGAGTTCGGACCCTAATGATCTTGTGGCGCTGACTCCAGGCCACTTCCTCACACTTGAGCCGCTGACTCTATTGCCCGAAGCGCCCATTCTGGAGAATCATGTCAATCCTTGTCGTCGATGGAGACTCATCCAGAAAATGCATCAAGACTTCTGGGCCAGATGGCACCTCGAATACATACACACTTTGCAACAACGCCATAAATGGGTTGACGCACGAGAAAACATTGTCGTCGGAACTCTCGTGCTCATCTCCAATGAGCAATGCAGCCCCATGAAGTGGAAGTTGGGTCGGGTAATCCAACTCCACTCTGGGACTGACAATGTTTGCCGTGTGGTTACCCTGAAGACTCAGTCTGGAGAATGCAAAAGGCCTGTCGTCAAACTGTGTGTACTTCCGTTTCCCCGGGATGTCGAATCTGGCCCCCCATCGAACTAGTTCCAACGGACGGCTTCATCGTAAATAAGTTATTGTTTGTGTTTCGTTTTTTCTTTTGTATTAAGTTGTTATATACAAGAATAATTGTAAATTTATGTGTAAAATCGTTTCAAAACTCGTATTATCTCTTAATAGTATTATTTTTTTGTTTAAAAATACGCTGTCTGCTGAAAATAGCGTATTTTGGTGGTCGGAATGTTCGGATTTCTTTTGCCTTTGACATATTTTACGAATGTGACTTTGACAGCTGTCAAAAGTCATCGCGTATTCTTTGATGACCGTTAGGGTTATTACCCGCGTAACAAAAAAATAATCAGTCGTTTTTGGATCTCGAACCGAGCTGCGGGATATTCGCGCGCATACTTATAGAAAAACATTGTCGTTTCGTTCCTTTTTTTGTTAATCCTTTTTTTGCTTGTGATCCGGGCAACAGGACTTCACACTGTGTCGCACTCGGGAAAGCTGGCCGACGACATCTTACTGACCAGGGAGTATTACAACTTGCTAAGTATTATGTTAGTGCTGTAGGTGGACCCTAGGTGCCGAACACAGACCGACTCGTCGCATCGCTTCGGACGAAGGTTCGTGGAGCCTATTTTACCCGTTATCACTCATATCATCATCACACTTTCATCCAAAATCATTGGGCTGCTTGCCATCAAAAACCAATTAATTTTGTCGTTAGCTATATAATAAATCACAATTCAAAATAAATTTATCCCCTCTATTTTATATTATACAGTCCACACTCTAATCTCGAATCGTTTTATCAATCTGGGTAATCGAACACTCTATGTTCCTGCAACCTTGCATATCTACTGATGTTCTCAAAATAATATTGTCCCTTAATAACACAAACAGTGTTGGGTATGACGATATTTCAACGAAGATTCTAAAATCAGTAGCTGGAACCATATGTAAGCCGATTAGCCATATTATAAATTTAAGCATTAGCTCGGGTGTATTTCCTGACTCATTAAAAATCTCGATTATTAAACCCGTACATAAAAAACAAAACAAAGAATGCATGGGTAACTATAGACCCATATCTCTGATACCAGTTATTTCAAAGATATTTGAAAAGCATATATATAAATCTCTTTACTGTCTTTTCTGTCACTAGAAATGTTGATAATAAAACCGCCGTCTGTTCAATCTTCTGTGACATGACACAAGCATTTGATTATGTTAGACATGACATTTTACTGCGCAAACTTGAAGTATACGGTGTAAGAGGAAATACTCTGCAATTGATCAAGTCTTACTTAGAGAATAGGAAACAGTTTACTAAGATTACCAATATCTATATATATAAAAGAAAGTCGTGTTAGTTACACCATTTATAACTCAAGAACGGCTGAACCGATTAGGCTGAAAATTGGTGGGGAGGCAGCTTAGAACCAGGAGACGGACATAGGCTATGTTTTATCCCGGAATTACCACGGGAACGGGAACTACGCAGGCGAAGCCGCGGGCAGCAGCTAGTTAATTATAAAACGAAAACTGAAGAAAGCCACCTTTCACGAGAACGGATTGTAAAATATGGCGTCCCCCAGGGGAGTGTGCTAGAACCTCTACTGTTTATTATTTATATAAATGATCTACCCAGAGCGATAACTCACCCAATATCACTATTCGCCGATGATAGTACGGTTACTGTAGTTTCTAAGAGCACTGACACTTTTAAAAATGACATTAATTTAGCTTTGACATCAATTATAGACTGGTTAAATAATAATAATCTTAAAATTAACATAAACAAGACAAAGATCATACATTTTAAACAACGCGATAATGCAGCTTCAAAAACAATTGACATTTATTACAACAATAAAGTAATCGAAGAGGTGGAGAGTACAAAATTTTTGGGGGTAAATATTGATAAGAAACTAAATTGGAAATCACAAATAGAAGCTCTTTGTAAGAAAATCAATAGCTCAGCATATGTCCTATACAAATTAGCACCATTAGTGGACATAGATACCTTACTTATTGCGTATCATGGTATAATTGCATCTAATATTAGATATGCAATAATGTTCTGGGGAAATTCAACAGATGTTTTAAAAGTTTTTAAATATCAAAAGCGTTGCATTAGAATCATGTTTCACCTTAAAGTAACCGACTCCTGTAAATCTTTTTTCCTTAAGTATAAAATTTTGACTCTACCATCACTGTATATTTTGGAGACAGCTATGTTTGTCAAAAATAATCAAAATCTCTTCGGTCGACCTTCGGATTTAGTGGTCCGCAATAGGCGTGACAATAATAAAGTCTGTCAAATAAATAGAAAAACCACAATGATGGGTAAGAGTATATTTGCTATGGCACCCTGCATATATAATAAATTACCACAATCTATAAGACTACTGCCCAATATGGAGTTTCAGAGAAAGTTAAAAACGATTCTTTCAAATAAATGTTATTATGCTATAAATGAATTCTTAACTGACAAAGATTTTTCTGCTTCGTGACATTCGTTATTTTTAAGTTGCTTTCATCCAACATTAGTTTCAAGCTCAGTTTAATTTTATTTCATTTTATTATAAGCTTAATAAGCTGTTATTATTTGTACACAGACATTGCACACCGTAAAACCGGTAGGAATACATTGATTCGCTTAATAGACATAAAAACACCTGTACCTACATGTATTTCATGCAATAAACGATACTTTACTTTACTTTTACTTTACTAAGGTGCTAAAGCCTTTCAATCCGGTGGTTAAGTTCTTCAGTATTAATTCTGACATCTTCCATTCGATCTGACAAAGTTAGGTTTAAAGAACTTTATTTTCTCATAAAAACATCACAGTTCACTTAAAATGAATAATATTAAATAGGTAGTAAATGTGTACTAAATCTATGATTAAGTAGGTAAATAAAAGTTAGTACTAGGCACAGGTGTATTATAGTAGTTTATGCAACTGTCATATAATGAAGGGTATTAAAACACGAGTGTGAGTTTATGAAGTGTTTTAATGTGTTTTAATACCCGTGTTATATGCAGTTGCATACACTACTTTATCTTCACTAATGCAATTAATCAAACAACAAGAGTAAAAGCTGACAATAGTTTATTTATAATAATTGTTCAAATTTTGGATGGTACAATTTTGAAAGTTAATGTTAATTATTGATCCAGCAGCTGTAGCGGCCGCGGGGCAAGCAGTAGAGCTCGTAGACGGAGTCGGAATATTTATAATTACTTCATTCGTCTTGTTTTCTATACTGTTCAAGATCGTATTTGAGACTTGAATTTTATTCATTAAAGACTCATCAATGTAGCTTTCAGCCACAGTAGAAGACTTCCACCCCCCGTGTCGTTTCAGTGCGGTCAAATCACCACCGCTATCTATGAGAAGGGTCGCCGAGGTGCGCCGGAAGCAATGCCCCGTGTACAACGCTGGGTTAGGCAGATTCAAAAAACTTGCGATAGTTTTTCCCAGAGCACCAAATTTATTAATACCAGTTCTTTGATCGACGCACTTCCCCGATCTATAGCTCAAGAAAAAGGCAGGGTTTTGACAGGGGGTGGGTCGAAGTTCCATTTATTTTTTACATACGGCATAGCAGTTGCCCGTCACAACGAAAGAACGATCTATTTTCGTTTTTGTTTGCGAAACTTTCACCATGATTGTACTGTCGTCTATGTTAGAGACTTCATCGAACTGGATGTTGTATAGCTCTTGCCTTCGGCATGCCCCCATTATGCCGAAGATTAGTGCAACCTGTAACAATAAACGATATAATAAGCTTGAGGTACATAGCCAAGGCAAAAACTATGATTTATGAAGTAGTAAAGTGTAGGTACCTACTACCAAATTTATACACAAAGCGCTTAAACGGAGTGTCTAGATAACTTGCGTGTGTAGTACGTAAGTACTAGGTAGATTAAATAACAGAACTAAAATACACTTACCTTTTCAAAAAGATACAAAATATCTTGTGAATCTTCCAGGAACATCTTTATTTGACCTGATGTAAACGTCAAGGACTTTTTTCCCTTGTGTCCTTCTGAACTGCGTTTCAGGAACGCTATGACCTTTGAATACTTCGTGATATCAATATTGTTGTAGATACTCAGTGTGGACTTGAGCATAGAATATTTAGCCCACATAGAAGATGGCTTGAATTTGTCGGAGAGGTCTTTGAGATACGCAAGAATGACATTTTCAGAAAATGATGTAGTTTTCTTTTCGATCTTCCATGCCAAAAAGTTATTATATTCTTTTTCATATAATTTTCTAGATTTTTCTGGCAAAAGATTGTGAGTTACTTTTGTTGCCAATTCTAGAATATCCGGAGGCGTACAAATATCATCGTCGCTATCCATTTTTAACTTTTAATTAGTATTTTAAAAACAAAACACATTGCGAAACATTAAATTCACGCGTACGTGTATTGTCACAGTGAACTTGCCGCCATTAATATCTAACCAATGAGAGCGCAGCTGCTCGCGCAGGGCCAATCAGGAACGAGCGCGCGCTGTTCTTTTTTTATTTAATTGGCACAAGATCTTACCAAAGAGTTTTGTGTATGTAAGTTTAGTAGTTTCGACGAAGTTTTCACGTATAACCCAACTGTTTTCAAAAGCCAGCCTAATATAAAAATTTTATACAACTTGTATGAGGATTTTGACATAAGGTTAATTGGTCGCGTTTTATTGATGTTATAATGAGATTTTACGATATCGATGTGGATATTATACCATCATGTGAAATTGCTTAAATTGAGTGTTTTGCTAACTGCGCTATAACAGTAGTAATTATAAGTCAAGTATTGGAAACATAAGTAGAATGTTATAACATTAGTGCAGATAAAGGAATTTAGTACGAAGTATGTGGCAAGAAACATTACAACTGTGGCAATTTAGTCCAGTTATGTGTAATTGTGAAGTAATAGTGTTCTAAAGTGCAATGATAGTGCAATTGTGCTGCTGTGTTGGATAACTTGAAATTAAGACCTAAACTACAAAAGTACATTTTTGTATTGAATACCTGCTCTACTATAAATAAGACTAACCGAGAGAACTGAAAAAGAAGTCTGTCATCTATTATTTATTAACTAGTCTTTAAAATTCTACACTATATCTAAAATTTTAACGCACTACTCGTATAACAATATTTTGCTAACATCGACTTTTTCCCTTACAGGAGTAGCCCTTGCCATCCTCGAGAAAGCAGAAGTGATCTCCCCAATCACAGACGCAAATGGCATCCCCACTACCGCGGGTACCGTTTCCGCCGGGTACCAGAACTTCCTGATTTGCATCGAGATGTTGGCCGCTGCTATCGCTCTCCGCTACGCCTTCCCCGCAGCCGTGTACCACCGTGATCCGCACCGCTCTGTGACAATGCAGTCCATCTCTAGCAGCCTCAAGGTACAACTATACTAAATCATAGCTACAACTATGCAAACTCAGAACAAAACTTCCTGATTTGCATCGAGATGTTGGCAGCTGCTATCGCTCTCCGCTACGCTTTCCTTGTTGCCATGTACCACCGTGATCCACACCGCTCTGTGTCAATGCAGTTCATCTCTAGCAGCCTCAAGGTCCTACAACTAGACATTTTTGTGCAACAACAACAATGTCAAAAGCCGGCCTGCCTTGTCTTCATCCACTTTAAGTCGCTGAGTATCAATCTCTCCACTAGGGCATGCAAAATCGGAAAACCGGAAATCGAAAAAATCGGAAATCGGTAAATATTCCTGGATTTGTTAAAACCGGTTTTCAAAGTTAAAATCGATGTTTTTCGATTTTTTCGATCTTTACCATTTTTATAAATTCTTCGGCAGTGGCAACACCACACCACACTAATTTATTCTATGTAGTGATCACGCGCATGAAGTTCAATATTTTTATTCCTTCAATATGTAGGTACGCAAGACAATATCATACTTTATTGGTGGTATGGGTTGGTTTACCATAGAGTAGTGCGTCATCTTAACCACAGACTATAATGAATCGATTATGAAAATGTGAAAATCGAAGCAATTTGATTTAACTAGGTACCTACTTAATTATTTAAAAAGTTGTAGTTAATAATATGTTTATATTATGTTATACAGGGCGTCCTACGGGTATGCCACATGGAGGGAAAGTACCTTGAATATTGTAGATAGAACATTTTACTGAAAGAAGACATTATTTTAATTTACAAAACAATTTCAACTACATTCATAGATATTTAAATAATTACATGGTTGAACCGGGAATCGAACCCGTACACGAGAAAAACAATCATCCTGTAGCTTTATGTTAAAATTGAATTTTAACATTAGATGTAAAATTTTGTTCAGAAAAATGAAAAAATGTCCTTACGGCAATGCCAAATCTTCATTTTTCTGAACAAAATTTTACATCTAATGTGAAAATTCATGGTGTTCTTTTTATTTCTGACACTATGTTATTTAGCAAAAAATTATCTTTATGATGAAGCCTTTCGATTGGTATTATAAAGCTACAGGATGATTGTTTTTCTCGTGTAAAGGGTTCGATTCCCGGTTCAACCATTTAATTATTTAAATATCTATGAATGCAGTTTAAATTGTTTTTTAAATTAAAATAATGTCTTCTTTCAGTAAAATGTTCTATCTACAATATTCAAGGTACTTTACCTCCATGTGGCATACCCGCTGCATGCTGAAAAATGAATTACTGAAATTAGTTAATAATATACACAAACCCCGTACGCCAACTTACATTTTAGATGAGATCGCTAAGGAAAAAGTCATCCGTTTGCCACCATATCACTGTAAATATAACGCGATTGAACTGATATGGGCCTACGTCAAAGGTCACGCAGCCAGAAATAATACTTAACCTACTTTTACGGCAAATAAAAAGCTCACATTACTGCACAATGCCTGCGAAAATGACACGCCAGAGGACTGGAAAAATGTGGTTGATAAGTGCAAAAAAATCATAGATGAAGATTGGGAGCGCGATATTCTATTTGACAATTTGTCTGATCAAGATCGTATTTTCGGCAAGCGCGGGGTTAGATTTCATGTTTTATTAAATGACTAGAAAATAATCAAGCATTTTTATTTGTATTGAAACAATAAAATCGAAAAAATCGAAAAAACCGAAAAAACCGATTTTAAAAATCAAAAATCGAACAAAAACCGGTTTTGGGTATTCTTCCGATTTTGCATGCTCTACTCTCCACAGAAGCATATGAATTAGAGTGTAGGACGTTATCTCCGCGTCGATACCTATTTATAAGTACAATAAAAATATAATAGTGTGGACCACACAGCTTTAAGTTTGTTTTTCTGTAACAGAGTTGTAAGGTGATAAGCTGGTGTAGAGCCGGTTATCGGAAGGCGACTTTTATTTATTGTAATGAATACATAACGTGATGTCATGTTCAATTACTCGACGTAAAAGAGACAATGAACCCAAAATAATCACCACGATTCAGTGTCTTTTAAATACATTTAGTATTTACTCATAATAGATTCTTATTGATTGTTATTTAATAATTCCAGGAGACAATGAACCCCAAGGACATAATGACAGATGCGTTCCACAACTTCCATCCCCAATACCAACAGTACACTCAGTACAGCTCTGGTAAGTGACGCCGTAACAACCAATGCCTCCAAGTTATCTGTTCACGTTGGTATTTAGAATAACGCTGTAGCTTAAACAATACCCTTTGATTCTAAGCCTATAAATTGGATATGAGGAACACAGGACAGGAGGCTGGGAGAAATTATAGGAAGCTTATTTATACCCAACAGAAACCAGGCTAAAATGATGTCGATTTCTCCAATTAATTCGGTCCACTTTGCCGGTGGTACAACCACGGATAATTTCTTATTCGTGGCATAACCAGTTGTATATCTCAGTAAGGCCGGGTTGTTCTCACAAATCCAATACTATAATGATTTACAGTACTACTTTTTTGCTACTTACCTTAATACCTGAACAAATAAGTTAGTGGCATTTCTTCATACCCATTGCATGATATCATTCAGCCTCATCGCATTTGATTTGCTGGCTCTGAATGCTCTGAATGTTTTGACGTCTAGTGAATGAAAGTACTCAATCTTTGGCCACATCACATAATATGGCCATTTATAGTATCCAATCTATCCATAGTCTTAATTAGTCGTCAATTTAGACACACTTTTTTTTACCTAAGAAATGTCAAAATTTAACGATCGATAACAACACTAGAGACACCATTCATACTGAATACTAAGATATGGTCTATCTCCAAAATTTACGTGTATACCTAAAATAAGGCTTCGCCATTGGTATTCTCTATAGTTTTCTCACATTGAGAGATATTAAATGGATATTTGTAATGGCCCTTTATTATGTGAGTTGTTGGTCGCTAGACTATTATTGATTAAGAAAAAGTTTGGTAGATTTTATCGACCCAATGTTAGAGAAGTCATATGCCACGTCTTCATTTCAGACCTCTCGAAGTTTGCCTCTTGTGGAGACTCAATTTTAGACTCCAGTCTATGACAGGATTAAATAAATGGCTGGTTATCTTAATTTATAATTTCGATCCATTACCGTGTTTTACTTTTATTTTTTTAAACATTAACTGTTTTTTTAATCGTTTTGTGAACTAGAAACTTTTCTAACATAAATAGTCAGTAGAGTTAAAATTACAATAGTATTTTTATAAAATGTTCTCTTTTTGTAGAAAGTTCTCTGTAGGTAGAGAGTATAATAGTTCTTTCATTCGCTTGATGTTTGAGTCTCATTGTCAATTATTTATTTCCATTTTCCAAAGGACTTACCGAGATAACACTATGCATAATACAAATAGCTGCAAAATTTTGTTAGAACCAAAAGTTAACATTATTTATGACCATATTACTCTATAATATGGTCATGTTGACTTATGGCTTTATGGCCATATTACTCTAAAATTCGTAAAAAATTTAGACTTTTGGCTTATGCAGTTATTTCTTGCTAAGTCCTGCTAAGCTATTTTTGTAGCTTTTAACTTTTCATTTCAATTTCTAGGAAATATAATCAATAACGTAAAAGACGGAGTATGTACCTATGTTTAGGTTTGTCTTATTTTTTTGGTTTTTATTTCCTTTCAGATGTTACATCCCAACTGCCTTATGAGAAACTATAATTCGCCATAGCTGTTCTGCATGACTGCATTTCTGTCCGTGTTATACGTTCACCGAGCATGTTTAACCTCATGGTTAAAATCAACAGATTAAATCAACACAAAAAACCATATTAAAATTCCCTAATAAGCTATGCAAATGAAAACAGTGCCTTGAAGATAAAAATAATGATTAAATTACCTGAAAAGTTTTGGTGCTCGGAACACGTTCTATTATAATAATTCTATTATAATCTAGTATTTTAATATTTTAACGAGGTATTTGGCTAGTCCGAGACAAATAACGAATTTTCGGCAGTTGCCAGTTTATAAAACAGTTTGTTGCCATCACAGTTTTCGTTTAATTGCAAAGTGTTGCATTTTTTCCCTCCAGACACAAATATTTTTGTAATATTATTTTCAAAAGTCTAAATTAATCGTCATAAAATTTGTTTCAAATTCTGTATTCGGACTTTTCATAGCCATAGTTAGTTATTATTTTTTACTTTAATGCCTTAGTGTCCATGTTGTGTAAGTGTGTCAATGTTTTTCTGTGATTTTATTTCTTTTTATTTTGTATCTTTTGTTAGTTTTCTTACGCGGTTACAGGATAAAATCCTTAGTTTTTGTGCTAGATATCTTCATTCGAAAGGTAGTAACGAAGCGTAATTTTATACAGGGTGTCTTTACTAGTATTGTTGCGAGAAGAACATTACGATTGTAAAAGGGAAGATCCCTTTTTCAATAGATAATATCTGATCGAAATAAACGTGTAGAGGCGCAGCTTGCGTTTTTTATAAGGTTCTTTATATCTTGGCCCAGGTTGACCCAAATTGTCTAATCGGACAATTTCTTCGGAAAGTTGCACCTTTGCAAACCAAAGAGCGGCATTTTCCATAAAAAACTAAATATTAATATTGCTTTGTAATTAATATGCGTTTTGTAAGAAATGTTATAAATAATTAAATATTTTGAAATAACAACCTGAAAAGCCATCTTTTTCCATAGTTAATGTTCATAATACTTTACCTAAGTAATTTAGAGATTAATTAAATCAAATTACGAAATTTTTCGAGTAATCTAGTGAATATTAGTTTAGATTTAAGTTTGTATTTTGTCAGTTCAACTTAAACACCGGACAGTATAATTTCAAACACCCGTTTTGTCTTACTAATAAATGATTTACATTCAATCAAAATTATCTTTTAATACAATTAAAAGAAGGTTTTAAATCCATGGAGTTCGCCAAAAAGGGTAAGCATTTTTTATATTTAGCTTTTTCTATAGTTTGCGCGCATGACCATTGTTTGACTCGATATAATTCATATCATAGCATGTAGAAACAGTTATTTTGGCTAATTTACGCATGTTTCGTAGGTATTATTCATATGCTAAATAGTGACCAATTATGGCCATTGTGGTGGGCCAAATTAGGGACCAATTATGGCCATTGTGCCCATCTGAAAAAAAAAATTGTCGAGGCTATGAACTCAATTTGAAACACTGAAAGCACTTCTTCTAACACACGGGCACGGTTCTAACAACGGGGCATTTGACTATGCTTTTTGGTAATGAACACAATAAGGGTTCGATTCCCTTAAAATTAATTTTCCGATTTGTACTGTAGAGAAAATAACACGGTAGCTGACACAAACACGATTTTGACTCTGCACATTGTTATAATATAACTTAAAAAAAAAAATGCTGGACAATTCACTCAGCGTGATTTAGCCCCAATCTAAGAGCAGAGCTAGTTATGGGTACTAGATGACTTATATACCGATATATATTTTTACTATACATAGAAAATTCCCGGAACATCCGTGAAAATGCGACTGATAAAAAAACATTATCACACGCGACATTTATTACACTATAAAAACAAAAACCTTATTGTAAGAATTTTAACAAATTGTACCGTTCCGTCCGGGACGAGTAAAATCTCATCACGTATTCAGAGACCTTTAATTAATTCTTACAATGCCAACACTTAGCGCAAATTACCTTCAAAAATTTACCAGCATTACAAATACTACAACAAACTTTCTCTATAGTAATGCGAGGGGCTGCGAAGCCTGACGAGGGGGCAGCCCTAGCGCCGCGCCCGCCGCCGCAGCGCGTCGCTACCATCAGCCAGGGACCAAACTACCACGAGAAGACTACGCTGCTCAGTTCTGATGACGAGTTCCAGTGAGAGAACAGACCGGTACACCTTCAGATTAATATAGGAATAATTTTATGACCCTGTATACTAGAACGCTGTACTTAGGTTTGAGCTGGACTGAACTTGACTTTTTTCATTTGATAAGTTGAAAGCTTTCAATGAGTCTGTCAAAAAAATCGTAACCCTCGTATACTCCTGTGGCGCAGTGATTCAGAGTGGACCTTGGCTTCGGTCGGACACAAGACTTCACCAGGCATTCGGGTTCTGCAGGGATATTCAGAAACTCCATTTCCTAGTCTTGCTTGTCGACTGCGCGTTTTCTATACAAACGGCGCTCCGTTTGTATAGAAAACGCGCAGTCAAGACGCAGCGCAGCGTGATGCGTGGCAGTGATTCTCGCGAAATTAAAATATTTGCGGTTTTTAATATTTTCTGCGTTCTGCAAGGAATATAATTATCGGAAAAGTAGTCATTAATCGTCAAACATGATTTATGAATTCATGTTTTAACACATTTAGATTTAGTAGCACTTCTGAAGCAATTATAAATATAAGAGATTCATTACTAAACATCAACATATAACCAAAAGTTCGATTATATCACAAATGATAGTAACAAGGGTTCATAGAATATACGTCTACGATTAGTGGAAAACTAGTTTTCTGGTAGAAAAATAAAGAAAAAATAAAAATATAGAAAATATTAAAAACCACTAAAATATTTGAATTTCCCGCGAATCTGTGTCAGATTTTGTGTTGATGGCTCGTTAGCGGAGAAATGCCGTACATAGCTGTCTCTCGGTAGAAGCGTCGAGTTTACATCCAACGATAAGAGAAAGGGGCCTTACTTTCTAAGTTCGTACGTAGGACCTTACCTTCCTTTCACTGCTAAAATCTAAGTACTCGTTTTAGTATACTAAAGGTAGGTACAGAGTATGCATTTTTCGTTTCGTCTCGAAAGATAACTGTATGAAAATGTTATAACAGATTTAAGGGATGTATAATTTTAGATATTGACAGTGTCGAAACAAAAGTATGAGGATTTTGTTTACGTTTGAGTCTGAAACAATTAAATGAAAAGATAAATAAATTGCTTAGTCAAAGATATATCGCATTTATAAAATAAAACTAGATAGTTTAAGATAACTGGCTAATTCTACCAAAAACACGACGACCTTGGCTATGTAAACTAAGGAATGTAAATGTATAGATAAATATAATCTTATGTAAGACATAGAAAATAAATAATTGAGAATGTACAGGATGACAGAATGATGTTTTAAAATTAAAATGGTAGGTAATGAGTTTTTACTATATCTTTAAAAGTTTATCTGATATTTCATAATAATTTGTTCTTAAAAAACCCCACACTACTTTTTGTAAAATTAAAACTAAGCTGTGCCTTCATTTAGTTTTGCATAGCATATCGAAAAATTACAATTCGACTATACGTGGCGGCTTTTTAAGATGGGAGTGTATGGCCAAATCGGGAACTATGAGTAATAGATAAAAGAAAGTCATGCCCTACATTTATGAAAAAAAATTAAAATAAGCGGTTTTTGTTTTCTCGTAAATTGAGCACATGGCCTCTTTTACGACTTTTTTCTTACTGTTCTAACTTTGTGTGTGTTTTCAGATTTAGCCATAGGCCTCTCACAAAGCCATTCTGTAAATTATAAGTAGGTACATTACAATCAAGTAATAGCCTGGAATCTCACTATGTATAAAAAAGTATATATTTATATCGTTAGCGTAAGTAACCATGCCCCTAAACATTTACTCTAAAAATATCACAGTAAACATACTAACATAGTTTTTTTAAAAACAAGATTCCCGTTGTTTCGGTCCATATTAAATTAGGTAAGTAATAGACGGTAGCATAAAAAAATATCATTCAAATAATGTAGCTTTGCGTAGTTTCCTAGATAAAACAAAAATGCTTCGACCATGGTAACCCTACGTCAATTTTCTTACAAAATAATGCTAGTAATTCATTATTGGGGTGCATTTTGACGTTCGTTGCCAAGCATGGGTCATGTTGATGTCAGCTCAAAATTTTGAATTTTCACTTGGTCGAAAGGATAGCCTTTTTGATAAAATTGACGAAACACTGCCTAAAATAAGTACGCGTAGGTGTACAAATAAATCTTCGAATTGAAAACTAAGCTAAAAAATTAAAGAGCTTATGTACCTCTGCTTCGCCGTCCAAAGAATCTTTCGTAATGGCGAAAATTCAGAGATTTTTTAGAAGTCTTGGGCCTTGTTCACTTTATACATGGTAACGGAACGTAATCCGTTATTACATACCCATGGCTACCTTCTTAACGGATTGGTCTCATACATTATTTCTTAGCATAGCAATGCGACCATGCCGTCACCGTGTGTGAAAAAGGCCTTATTGACATCATTGGAATTATTAATTAATAACATTGTTACCTTCCTACGATGATGTAAAATAAAAACTCTTACAAATAAAGTGGTGTAGGTATGTTAAAATTATATATTTTGTCTATTCTAAATATTAGGTCCTTACATATGAAATTGGCGTTTTGTATGGGAGGAACAAAAAGTCGAATATTTTTTAATATAATATATTTAATTAATCAAAGTATGAACCATTATTTTCTATGCACTTTTGCCATCTTATAGGTAGTTCATTGATCCCTTTACTAAAAAAACCAGTCGGACGGGAATCAATAAAATCTTTGAAGGCGATTTGGACTGCCCCATCGGAGTTGAATTTTTTCCCTTGCAAGAAGTTATCCAAATTTCGAAAAAAATGGTAATCTGTTGGAGCAAGGTCCGGGGAGTACGGAGGATGTCTTAGACTTTCCAATTGAAGTAATGTAACGCAGCAGTCGACGCGCGTTTGCCGGTTTGCTTCAGTCAATTCGTGAGGTACCCACCTTTCAAGCTTTTTAATCTTCCCAATTTGCTTCAAGTGAATTAAAACAGTTTTATCACTAACACCGCAGCCTGCAGCTAACTCGGACGTGGTTTGCGATGGATCCGCTTCCACAATAGCCTTCAACTCTTCATTATCAACTTGAGTCTCAGGCCGTCCACGGGGCTTGTTCTGCAAGTCGAAATTTCCAGAACGAAAACGTTGGAACCAAAAACGAACTGTGTTTTCTTTTGCAACACGACCGCCATACACATCATTCACCCTTCGAGTTGTTTCCGCAGCACTAGTGCCACGGCGGAACTCGTACTCGTAAATAATGCGATATTTTAAGTTTTCCATTTTGTAAAATGAGTGACGCAAACAGAAAAAAAACAGAAGAAAAAAAACAAATGAATGACGATCATCGAAGCACAAATACACGAGTCTATAGCTGTACAAATTTGAATTTGGAATTCCTTACCAAAGAGGAGAAATTTGTGATTAAAGTGGCCAGTACGAAAAACGCCAATTTCATATGTAAGGACCTAATATAAGCACATTCTGAGTAGGTTACAAAAATTCAAAAGACAATATACTTATCACTGCAAGACCCGATTTGTGTTTTGTATAGAAATAAGTAGATCATAGATAGCCAATTTATTAAAACAGATATTTTTGAAAGCTAACTGGTATACTTATTTTGTAGAGTTCAACAAGTTATTGAAAAGATTCTACGAACGCATACAATACAACATAGTACTAAGTAACTTGGTAGAAGAAGAATAGACACTTCTCCGACAACCATTTCATTCAAGCCAAATATTTGTCTGTGATTTTATTTGACCACTAAAATGCCAATATATTCCATTATTTAATGCGTTTTTCATTAGGTATGTATTTTATTAGTTTTTTTGTTTTTCGTATACATTATTATGTAATGAAGGAGTGTACCTACCGTAGAACGTAGATATTAGAGGTAATATTGAATTAATGTTATGTTGTCCGTCTGTTTATGTGTAGATTCCTAATATTTCGTTGTCTTCGTGTAAGTAACTAATTTACTTTATGTATAGCTGTAATGTAAATAGTAAAAAGCCTCAATTTGTACTAAACTCACAATCTTGCAATCACAAGCGTATTTTGAAGAAACTACCAAATCATTTTTCTCGCACTATTTGTCAATTAAAATTTTTGAATACATCCGCCTCCAATGAACAAACTGTGAAATGTCTGAACTTATTTTAAGCTCTATGGTGCATCGTGACTGAGGGTACATTTTTTAAATCATTGTGAAACAAATAATTAACAAGCTCTGATAGGTGGGCAGGATGCATAAGTACATTCGAGGTGGATGTAATTATGAAGCTTCACAGCTTTTGGTAACTGAATCGAGATTTAAACGATCTTATCGATGTCGTTTGTACGAATTGCCTGAACTTGGCATAAAATATCTATGCTGGCTACCCAGAAAGCTAACTCAAAGCTAAAGGCAAAATCTGCTTCTCTCAGTGAACTCGAGTTTTGCTGTTAGTTTTGAGTGTACTTTCTTTGTGGGACAGAATGCAGTTTTGTTCCTTGGTCTTAGCAAACTCTTTTTATACCTACTAAGTAAAATGATTGGTATATCGGTCATTACTAAGATACTCAAACAAACTCACTGGCGACATAAGCAATGTTGCCTTCGGTTAGCGACATTTTGTCGCAGGTCTTATCGCATTTCTGTCTTAAATCGAACTACTTTTGATGTTGTAATTGCAAGAAGCTATTTTATCGTAGTTTTAGGAACGGCTTTTTATTCCTCAATGTAACAAATAAAATTATTTTTGTAATCGAGATATCAAATTGGTGTTGAAGATAACGATGACGTTAGATATTTTAATGATCAAAATGTTTTAGCTCCAAGTTTTAAGTACCTATGTATAAATAAATTATAATAAATCAAGTAAAGCTTTTTAATTCTAGTATTAAAACTACCTTGAATTTTATCGAACATACAAAATGTTGCCATCGGCGTGTATCTCGATCGATAGCAAGAAAAAGTTACCTAACATTTATAATAACAAGATGTCACTGCTAATAATGGACGAGAGCATTTAGTTTGCCTTTATTTTAATGTCTAACACCAAAATGTTTGTTTATGTCCTCTTGTGAGGACTCTTGTTGAATATGGAATCACGAAGACTACTGCACCTGGGCGGACTGGTTTTTGACGTTATTAAGTTTAAAAAGCCTGAGTATCTGCACTCAAAACTTAACTTCGTCTCTGATAAAAGGTTACGGTCGGTAAGATCTGCAGTTTTCTATCACAATCACAAGACTGCAGCTTTCAGGGGAAGTTTCAGGTATTCGGCAACGAAGTGCTGGAACAATATTCCTCCCCCTATTCGCAATGTTAACACTAGGTAAGTACACATTTAAATTAAAGTTCAAAAAGTTTTTATTGCAAAAACAAAAAGAAGGCCCAAGCACTTAATATGCCAAAAATAAAACTGTCGTCAGTTCATTTTATTCACTTTTTTTTTCACTATTGTCATGTACTATTTATCTACATTATTGATGATCGGTAATCTTCAAAAATTTATGAATGCTTTGCTACACAACCTCAATAATTTACACCATTAATTAATAGCACACATTGTCCGTTTGTATTCGTTCTGCTCGCTCTCGATCAGGTTTTGGCTGAAAATCAGTGTTTTTGCATATAAGCATAAAAAATTCACTGAGCCATGGCCTATTTGTCGTGCTGCAACACACACAAAATACCTTACACTAAGTTACATATTAAGTACTTTTTCTGAAAATAAATACATTTTGTTTGTTTGTTTACTTTTTAAAGTGCTCGTTTGATTAATTAAACCTATTGTACTTGTGTTCAAAATTTGGAAATTATTTTTGTTAATTGTACCTATGTGTGTCTGTAGTAACAAATATTTTTTTATCGATCTATCTATATATCTATCTATGAGGATATTTATGTAATTTTAAAAGGATATTAGGTTATTAATTATAAGGCAGACCAGCAGGCGTATTTTAATTAATTAGATTCGTTTCCGAATCGAATCCGACGGATTTGAATTCGATTCCGACGGATCTATAAAACTCTAGATATCCTTATTTCGATCATCAACCCGAGGCGAAATCAAAATAGCGTTTTATAGATCCGTCGGAATCGAATTCGAATCCGTCGGATTCGATTCAGAAACGAATCGAATCAATTAAAATACCCCTGCCAGGAATTGCGTGAGATACAGTGCTTGCAGTATAAAACATAAATGTTAGGGAGCTTGACGCTATGCCGAATCCAATGAAGAACGAGTATTTCAGTTTCCATTCAGAGTTTACCAGGATTATCCCCTGACTGAGGGACTAGAAATAAAACTGGAGGATCCTTGTACTAACGCCCGGAATAGGGAGTGTAAATGAAGTCATGAGTAAAACCTATAAAACCAAAATAAAACAGCGATTCAATCAATATTTTTATATTATAAAATACACACATAAAATAGTATTTTCACATACAATTTCATTATTGCTTCCATTCCTAACAAGCCAGTACACGGGTGCATAAAAACGATATTTTCAACATGAATGTATATTTAAAACTGTATTAACAAAACGGCTTTTTAGAACTGACCAAACATTTAACCTCTGGAATTGGAAACAGTTCAATGGATCAATAATAATGAATAAAGATAAGATCTGGCATTAGTCCGATTTTCGGATTATTATCTATTGGGTTATTTTCGAAGTCTTGATTAGAGCAATGCAGCCAGCGTCTTAGGGATGCTTCCATTGCTATGGATTCTATTGATATGGATCAGTTGAGCTAACTCTAGATTGGCTGAACTTAGTTCAACTGTTTCAATTGTAAATACTAGTTCTTATTTGTATACATTAATATACTTGAAACAATAACATAATAAGAGCAAATAAGGGAGGTGTACGAGTTATGTTTTTGTCAGTTTTAAATAAACCACGATAATTATCTAAAAATGGACTTTAGTATGAAATATTACAAAATAATATTAACATGTGACAAAAATAGGGCTCTTTAAAGTTTCATAAAATATTGTCGATTGTGATGGATACAATTCAAGGAGGTTTTCAGTTCATATAAGTACATAGATATACCTAGGTACTTAGTTTACTTTTGCCTAAGCTTCGATTTAGAGATATTGAAAATATGCATAGTTAGATTGATATAATAAGAATTTAAGAGCGAGTGCAGAAACAAGTTAATAACATTTAAACTTTGCAGGTTTACCTACAAATTGGATTGAAGAGATAAAATTACTTTAGAAACGGAAATTTTCACCTCCCAAGCTAATAAAATAGCTTATTTGTGCTCTTGCTCGCATTAGCGGAACTATCAACTATTCTTTCGCTTTTCTTCAAGATGTTACAATAACATCAAATTTGCTTAGATTTTATGAATAAGAAAGCTACAGTGACGCGACGAATCGTAGAAAAGTTCATCTATTCATCTACAAATGCCGAAGCTCTGAGGCATCTAAACACTAAAGATCTATGAAGGTTCTATAATTTTGCTTATGCTCATTTTTACAGAGGCCTGACGAATCGGAACCTTTTTTTAGCTTCGGTAACAGCTTTTATTAGGAAATGGAAATAAGAAAGAGGTTTTCGTCTACAGTAATGCCCGCTTTCCACTGCGAGCAGAGCGGGCTCCGTACGGACTCCGTTTAACTCGCAACGGCTTTTTTCATAGAAGTGCTTCCACTGTGAATGAGCGGACTGAGCGGATCAAAAGAGTACAAAGAGTTACAAAAGTGGTCGCAGAGTTGAGCATATTTACAACGGACTCCGAACGGACTCAGTACAACTCGCAACGCAAAATTTCATACGAATGCTTCCACTGCGAGCGAGTAAGCGGAACGGATTGAGCGAGTTAAAATGGGTCCGCTGCGTCATGCCATCGCACGCGAGTTTTGAACGGACTCAGCTCTGTTTTCTACTGACTCGAAAATATTTTTTGAAATAATAGTACCTACCTATTGTAAATCGTAGAACATCCGCATCAGTTCACCCTTGATAGATCTCTCTCTAATATGGTCGCTTATCCAAAATCTTGGTTTGTTACGCTTCTTGTTTTCGTTATAATGGTAGAGTAGCAAACATTTATGTATAGTATTTACGTAATCCTCTTCACTGGAATCGTCAGACATCGTTATCGCAAAATTTAACGCGCGACTTGCTTCCTCTGTGGATCGCCTGACACTGAGAAATATCTGCGCCTCCTCGCTCATCGCCCCGCGCCGCTGGCAATGGAAGGCAAACAACTCGCTCCCGACCCCGCTCATTTCCCACCTCACTCGCTCCGCAAAGCCCTCTGGCAGTGGAAGGCAAAATCTGAAACTTAGTGTACAACTATTTTTACCCCGGTCCGCTCAGATCATCAGCTCAGTTTCCGCTCATTACCCTTTTTTAGTGGAAGGCGGGCATATAACCTGTATGTAGGTACCGAGTTAGAGAGGTGTCCATTATCAGTATAAAATCTGTAATTAGATATTTACTGCCAATTCCGGTTTTATTTTCAATTCAGAAAAAATACTAGGTTAACTTAATAAATTATTTATTTAGGGGTAAAAATGAGCATAGCCTTCGTAAGAATGAGAAAGATATGCAAAAGTTCACAACTTTGACTCTAGAATTCACAAAAAATCACTTGTGAATCATGAAATTTACAATGAAATCTAAACGAAAATTGTGCTAAAAGAACGGACTTTGTTTACCAAATTGAGCAAACTTCGTAATTATACAATAATGCGAAAATTTTGTTATGAAAGTGCACAATTTTACCAATTATAATTCACTAACGTCTGTTCCCGGCTTCGCTTATTTGGTACCTGCCCCCCTAACGTAGCGATTTATTGTCTAGGGTAGAATAGAGAAAATGCGATAATTATTGAAGTTAAATTTTAAATATTTTACTCAACCGATGACGATTCAATGTCATTTTTACGACACTTTGTCCTTTTTACCCTAGACAATAATCGCTTTGCTTAGTTAATTTTCAGCGAAATTATTCTAAGATTCGGACTTGAAGGTAGTTCCGGAGATTAGGTACCTACCCATTAATCCTTGTCTCTTGATCTCAACGCACTACGCTGCGGTATGCGGCGCCGGACACATAATTGTATGAAAAAAGTCAAGAGTGGTCAGCGGTAAGGGGCAAGCGTATGCCGCCGTACGTAGCGTACTGCATAGTGATCAAAAAGACCAAACCTTTACAATATACAACCAAACAAACTTTACCTCTACAATATAACGTAGGTACTTACATAGATTTAAGATAGGGTGCCTGCCAATACCTAATCATGAAACTCCATTCACAATAAGCTTGAAAGCTCAGAGTTCCATTCCTATCCTAATCTTACGCCCAATCCCTTAATCTTTAAGAACATTTTCGATAGAAAAGCCTACTTTCAAATCAAAAAGCTACAAGATTCTTAGAATAGAAAGATCTCGAAAATGCTTAGCTTAGTAGAAGTGAAGCTACTTAAAAATACACTTATAAATCTGTGCCAGCCAGATTCATATCAAGTATCTTAGAATCCTTAGCATATAATCAATCGTTTTCTAAAATATCATCACGTTGTACTTTCTACTTCCAAGATTATGACCATTTTTCTTACATTACGTTAAAATATAATAAATATATTAGGTACATAATCTTAGTATCACTTGCTTCAATGCCTCATCTACAATCGATTTTACAATCACAACTTTGAGTAACTCCTTATAATGTTACAGTCGCGTCATCATATTAGGTTTTTCGGCAAAATAATAAAGATTTATTACAAAACCATTTCTGGATTTTAAAGGCACTGGACCCAATAAAACGGACTACAGTCCAATTCCACAAATAAAATTATAACCATACACGTTGACAAACAACTGTTCTTTTGATGTTTTATTATTAAGTACTATATTTTTTCAAAGGAATTTGAGAAACTTTGAGTCCACAACATTATCATTTATGAAATAGTTTTTTGTGTTTATGGTGATAAAGTTAAAATTTTATCAGTGAAACGGACTGGTAACTGCTACACCAAGATATACAGAACTGAGCATCATAGGATTCCATCCGTTCTAACCTAAGTTCGTTGGTTCGTAGGTACCTACTGTCATAAAACCAAGGTATCACGTAGCGATAGACAAAGGTGTTAATCACGTTATTAATTATTCAATTGCGGTAGGTAAAAGCGTTATTCAAGTTATCAATTACTGAAATTCCAAGCGTATTTTGATCAGATCTTAAGCGCATCTAAGCGCAATATAATTAAACTT
Organism: Eupithecia subumbrata; assembly: GCA_949316285.1. Lineage (NCBI taxonomy): Eukaryota > Metazoa > Arthropoda > Insecta > Lepidoptera > Geometridae > Eupithecia > Eupithecia subumbrata. The sequence goes on along the minus strand of OX438646.1, from coordinate 24,551,708 downwards.
CTCTTCAATCTTTACACACGACATGGCGTAAGAGCCGCAACAAAATTATAGTAGGTAAATAGGTATATTTTCAGCTATTCAGCTTTCTACAGCTCAGTTACTCCCGTGTTACTCTATCATTTACATTTAGATTTTTTTACAATATACCAAAGATCTATGAAAATTCCCATCTTTTTTAGGTAAATTGCCATACAACAGTACCAAGAAGTGCCTATTTTCACAAATGTTTATTAATGATTTGATCGGGTATTTATCGCGTACCTTTTGTTATTATTTCCCTGTAACGCGTTTTGCTGTAACGCGGTAGAAACGCAGGGAAAATAATTCGCCCCATGATCACGATCGCTGTAACGCTGTAGAAACCTAGGGGAAATAATAATAAAAGGTACGCGATAAATATCCGATAAAATCATTAATTTTGTTAACAAATCGTTTTTTATTCACAAATGTTATTTTTTAATAGCAAAATCTTGTTTGTCCCGTCTAATATCAGTTTTCATAATACGTTTAGACTTGGTCTTCCACCGTTCGAACCTACTTCCAAGTTCCACTTACAGTCGTAACATTATTTGTTCCAGACCTAACACCGAGATTGTATCCTCACTTATAAAAGTTATAAACTACAGGCACTACTAAAACGACGTTGCGTCGTGAATGCCATAACCACCAAGAGTACGACGCTATTTAGCCGACCAACCGTTTCAATCCTGTATTTTTGACACAGGTTGTCGCAGATCTGGAACAACCCACACAGCGCAAAAATTACATAAGAGGGCTGTAATTCGTAATATTTAGATGTATTTTATATTGACGGCGTCAGATGACAGACAGCTCGTGGGCCACTAGCTTGAAGCTTGCGGAAAGCCATGTTGTCACTGTTAAATGTATCAGCCCATATGTGCGGTAGGCGTTGAACGTGTGAGCGTCAACCTTAATATGCCATTTATTGTTTATAGACAAAACCAAGCAGTAACTTTGGCTGGTTTCTAGTTTTTAACTAGGAACCAGCCAAAATTTTCGAACGTTAGCCTACGCGAGCAGCAGAATTACGTTTGCTACTCCACTTACAGCGTTTCAAACGTGCCAATATCTGACACTACAATACAATATCAATAATTCTTAGAAGCTATTCTCAGACGTTGCAAGACTTCATTTTTCAATTCATTCGAGTTAGAGCGATGCTTTACTTAGATACTTGCGAGTCGTTTATTTTATGGTGTGGTCGAAGCTTATTGCTACTACAAACTTTGAGCATTAACTTTTTATCATTGCTGGGAGATTAAAATCGTAACCTTGTTTTTTGAACATTTCATTTTAAATTTTGAGGAACAAAATAGGGCTGACACCTAAGCAATGGTGAATCTCCTATTGAAAGACCCATGATTCATAGATTTAAAAAAGTATAAATCAAACGACTTGCCTACCCAACTGGTAGGTATAGCCTAAAGAATATTTCATACTTGGAATAAAATAAAATATAAAAATAATATGGCTGTCATATAACTACAATTTTTTCGGTTTCATTAGGGAACGAAACTAGACATTAAATAATTTTTTCTGAAAGATAATATAAATAAATATTTATATTTATTTATTTATGTTTTCGGTTCGGAGTTTTTAAACCAAGTTTGTAAGCAGCTTCGACCTCGTCTCACCATGACACCTTACTAGCAAAACATTCGTTATAATTAAAGAGTTAAAAGGTAAAATGGCGTATGCGAGAGATATTCTCAATGCGTCAGCGCAGCGACCTCCTTTGTGCGATAGGTGGGTGCGCGGCGGGGGCCGACCGCTATGAACACCGCTGGACTGGACGTGACCTGGGGAAGATAGATAGATACATAGTCTTTTTATTAGGTATACACACAAACAGCACAGGAAAAGTTACCAGAGAACAGTAACAGTATTTAAGGTACACATTATTGTGGGTTATCCCTAAGAGATAGACATATACCATTACGAATTTATTTGTAGACCTTTTTAAGGTGTACAATACTGTAGTACATTAATTTGAACAATCTCGTAGAGTTCAGCCAGCGTTTGCAATTTAAGCGCAAAAAAATGTGTTTATTAACGACATCAACTATCCAACCAATCAGATCCCAGTTTCCGCTCCCGTGTAGCAGTGCACGCTGGGCAGTGAATGCGTTAAAGTGAAAGCAGAACAACCAGAGATAATAAAAATAGGCACCTACCTTATAGGAAAAGATAATAGGTATACAAATCATTTATTTGCATGCAACGGGTTATAGGTTGGTAATAAAAAGGTTATATCTTGTTAAAGAGATTTTTTCTCATAATGAATATTACATTCACTTGCATGAGATCCACTTTTATATTCTAGAATATTGTCCAAAGGTGTAAGTAAATATACTGACACCTAAAAATATTAACCCAAATATTAACACCTATAAATAAAAGTTAGTGTGGTTATCTGGCGCTGTGCATCATCATTGCCAAACAGCTGGGCAATGCAGCCAGCGTCCAGCATGGGGACGCTTCCGACTGGTATTGATATGGATCAGCTAAGTAGATTGTTTTCAACAGTCTGTAGTTAGCTCAACTGTTTCAATTTAAATACTAGTTCTAATTTATTTCTATTATTTGATTGTAATTTTCTTTGTGAATGAGGTTAACAAGATTTTTTACTCAAAACGGTTTGCTTTTTTAAGATGGCACTTGACGCGCGTAATTAAATAGGCTTTTTGGGGATTGGCGTCCAGAATCACCCCCTTACGGCTTAGTACACATGTTTTGTGGCACATTCTATGTATATTAAAAGTATATACTCCCAAAAATCTGAAACTGACCAGAGATTTAACAAACAATCAGATGGGATAAACCAAGGGATAAACAATGCAGCACAAATAAAACCCCAATAAAGAGTTGGACGCCTCCCAAGCCGCATGCTCTATTTACGAAACCTCGAAGTATTTTATTTAATCTGAGCCCTGTCAGGGCTTCGCGGTCACTGCCCCCTCGATGTGTGTCAATCGAAATCTCGTTATACATTCAAGGAGGGAAGGAACGCAATTATACTAGGGCAGCAATAGAATAAGTATTATTAATACTCGTAAGTGCTTATTCCTTTATTCTAAACTATGGCTTTTGTATTGGATCCCAGTAATTAACTCAGGCAAGAATAGAATCAAGTATTTTTAATTAAATGTCTTTAATTTTATTTTAAATTATGGCTTCTGTTTTTATTAAATGAAACTAGCAGGCAATTTTTGTTACTGTCCGTCATTTTCTACAAAAGTTGTTTTTGATAGTCTACAATCTGTTTAGTGGTACAAATTATGTAATGTATTAAGTAATTTTAATTTCGTTTTACATAAATAAGAAATGACAAACTGTTTTGGGTTTATAAGAAACAAGAAAACTAAAAAATATATATTATCATTGTTCCTACGGCGTAGCAAAAGCCTACGTATTTGCTACGATCCGTAGCACATCTACGAAACTCGTAGCATTCATGAAATCGTAGCGCATTCTTTTCTTCCGGTCTTTACTTTTACTTCGAAATGCCATTGTGTTCTCAAGCTTACAAAAAAGTCTGAACCAGTTGAACTACTTTTTTGTAGTTTTACTTCGATAAATTTATTCAGTCTTGCATACAATGGTAACTTCGAGAGCCAAAACTCTCGTTTTTTAAAACCTTGGCATACATTTTGAGGCGAACGACTTGCGGAGGCGATAGAAATGTGCTTCCCACTTATTTTCTCAATTGGAAGAGTTCCACAGCTTAAGATGTAGGTAACTAAATAAATACGAAGATAAAATAATTTCATAGTTACGTTTCGTACGATGTTGATTTTCGTAAGCGGCAAAAATAAATTGTTTTTCTTTCTTAGCTAAAGATTATATTCAGAGTTCTAAGACTGAAAAAGAGTTTATTGTACTAAGAAACTAAGAAAGACTAACCCTCAGGCAAGGGCCGCACTGCAAGATGCAAGAGGTAGCTTCGATGGTGAAAATGCATGGGACCGGCCAGCGTCTAGCTAGTCACCTAGATGTAACGAGGTGACGTCTGTTTTACTGGGTTTTTAGCTCGATTTTCGTCACAATGCGGCCAGTTTGCGGTAACTAAGCTACGCGACTAGCTACCATTGAAGCAACCATCCAAACTCCAACCATCGCAGTGCGGTTGTGGCGATATGATTGCTTGTGCAAAAAATTGTATACGTTTTTTTTTATAATCACGATGTTTACTAAAGAACCAACTTTCAATAGGTTGCGAAAATTATATAATTTCGATTTCTAATAATAAACCTGACCTAGCTGCCCCTACAAGCCTATCTTGGCCCACTTACAGAGGGCAGATGGAACAAACAGTTCGGATAAATAGAAACTGGAATCCTATTCATATCTCAAGCAAACAGTCTGCATTCATCACAAGACTAGTTCACGCGAGCTTTTGAGATATGAATCAATAAAGATTAGACTTATATTTGAAATTATTTTGGTAAGTTAGTATAACTTCTATTTGAACAATACCAGGTATTACAGGTATTATTTGGTATCAAAATATCTGATCGTTTTAGCTCAGATTTCAGATTCAGATTTTAATAACTTTATTTCTTTAGGCTTATAATATTTACAGACAAGTCTATTTTATAAATTTTTATTCAAATAACAAATAAGGTAATAATGTGCATGTTCTTGGGAACGCAAAAAAATGATATTAATATTACATTATTAATTTATATTTTAAAATACCTATTTAGAAACAATTACCCAAATGCCTAAAATATCATGAGTTAGTAGATAAGTTGATATGATTTAATTCATGTTCGCTTAGGCAGGTTTTCTTTAAATTTTTATCAATAGGTTTCTTCAGAAAATTCCTTATTCAATTGTATAATATGTACATTAAAACTTTTAAATCCATCATGGTTTCATGCGCGTTTCATGCGGCACAGTTTCATACGCATGAAACTGTGCCGAAATATAGGAAAGCTCAAAACTCAAATCGTGATAAATATCCCGTTGTAAATGACTTTGTACATTAACTATTTCACTACTCTTGCAAAAATAATACCGAAATATCCACCTTGTGGTGCTCTTTGGTGCTACGGAAAACAACGACCACGACTCTTGTTTTTGTAGGATATCACATATTTTTCTGATGTTTTATTAATAAAGCTGAGACAGCTGTGTTATAACGCGACGCGTCGGCGGAGGGACTCTGTTTAATATCTTGTTTTGGATGAAAATATGAAGGTGGATTAAGGTAGGATACCTACAATTTTACATGAAATACGTAGGTAGATGTCATGTACATATGTCAATGTTAACTAACTTAATTTTCTGGAATGCCGGTTAGTGATTTACGCTTGAATCTGTATGTGTAAATATCGTATCCTAATGATATGGTATTGTCATATAGCACCCATTATCATATATTTAGTTGGTAAGAAATAGAAGTTTAAAAGAGTAACCTACTTAGTGAACATTAAGTTATGCAAGTTAAAAAATCGAATTTAAATTGCTGCAATATTTGGTTTATTTATGTTACATAAAAAATTTAAAAAACTACAAACAATACTAAAAATAGAAACAACTACATAATAAATACCTATCTATCAATTTCCAAAAAATTAAGGATATATCAAAAGATTATAAAATTAAGTCACCTACAAATAACTACATTAAATGGCTGGGTACGTATTTGGGTTTGTACCTGCAACCCCAAATATATAGTAATCAAAACCCCAAAACAAAAGCGATAAACAAAAAAGCGTTTTTTTAAATAATAACCTTGGTATGGGGTGCGGGTGCAGTGATAATGCCTCTCGTGTCGTCACATTGATTCAGGGTCCCAGTTCACAGTAGGAATGACCCAGGCACATCCGCGCCTAATGGAAAACAAAACAAATGACAGTCAATGCATGAACAAAACAAATGATAAACAATATTACAACAAAACAAATGACAATCACGAAGACAATAGAACAAATAAAACAAAAGCTTGTGAGATAAAATTATAGCATCGTAGTGACCTGTTTGTAAGCGAAATGGGAATAGATTAGGTATATTGTACCTAACTCAGTACGATACCGGCTTTAAGATATTGATATATAAAATACGACCCACTTATTTGAATCGAAAAATTATAACTTTCTCTCACCGAAAATATCTTATCGATTAACCTCTGAAGCGACACAGACCTATAGATCTATTTATGCCTTCTTTCTCGACAGTATAATAAGTCAATATACCTTCCCTCTGAACAATTTTTTTGAAAAATTTTCACTCGGAGAATCACGACTATTTGCGTTAAAACGGAAGGTCTACTCCTGGCCCTTGCAGCTTAAAGTAGGGCGCATCGTTATATCAAGTAGGTACGTACCTGCCAAGATAGATAGTGTAATACGTCAAGTGTATGCGGTTATCGATTCCCATTTGCTACAGTAGTGGTCTCCAATGCAATTCCACCGGCCATTAAGGCACACGACGGACACTTGAGGATCATTGTGTAGGACTATTCACCCACGCGTGATCGAATATGACATGGCATTCAATTTGTAGCACATGTGGCACGACCGGTTGTTTGATGACATGTAACGTATGGGTAGAATTGACATTTGCGTGATTGATCAAGGACTCTAAAGTTGCAGCTTACTAGGAAAATAAGCCAAGTACTTCCCAGCTTGCAGCCTTGGACTCGATTAAACGAAGTAAGAACCTTGTTCGTCTCGAACAAGGTTCTTTGTCTGTGTGCTTGTCTCTGGATCTTTAACCTTTAGTGCCTTTTCACATGCATACGGACACGGCACGGTCACCGTGCCCTGTAAAGTAGAAATGCATGAGCTAAATAGACAGCTTTTACATGGCACGGCGACTGTTCCGTGACCGTGCCTGCATATTGCCCGTCTCATATATTTCTACTTGACACGGCCGGCACGTCAACCTTGCCGTGAAAGTTTGCCTGTGAAAAGGGCCTTACGCAGCCTGAGCCATCTAGCCATGAGAATAATTTTCGATTCACGGCGCGGGAGTACCGCGCGATAACGTGTGCGTCTTACAGGTATGCAAAGTGTTGGTATAGAAACTACTGATTATTTCGGAGAATGCTCACATTTTCTTTCCTTTCTTTCTTTCTTACAGAAACTTCATGTCCTATCCCACCATCTCCCTTCCACTGCCCGACAAGCACATGGAGCCGAAAGGCGCAATACCATGAAAGTTCCTCTAACTGGTACCTGTACTGTACATACGAGATTTCTGTGGGAGAGCTGACAATCTGAATCTTTCTCTGTACTCTTCTCTGCAGGTGTTTGGAGTAGCGTCTGCGTGGTGGTTTATCTCCGGGAGTTTTCTAGATATATGAGAATATTCTGGAATGCTCTGCAGCTGGTTAGGTTGTTCACTCGTGCATTGCTAGATTCCAAAAGATACTAGACAGTAGGTGGTTTACCTATGCAGAGCTCGCTGCGGCGAGCCAGGCGGCGTGGCGGGAGTAGAGGTGGCTTGTCTCCGGGAGTACTCGGTCGAGTACCGCCTACAGCCACCGCCGTCCAACTGTACTCGAACATTCTAGAAGGCACTAGAACACTGTTTACCTATGCAGAGCTCACTGCGGCGAGCAGAGCGGCGGCGTGTCGCAAGCGGAAGCGGCTCGTATCCGGGAGTGCTCGAAGCCGCTCACAGCCACCGCCGTGCAACTGTCTCGAACATTCTAGAAAGAACTAGAATACTCTAGTTGTTTACCTATGCAGAGCTCGCTGCGGCGAGCCGGGCGGCGTGGCGGCGGGGGAGAGTGCGGGCGTGGCGGGGGCGGAGGCGGCTCGTCTCCGGGAGTACTCGGAGCCGCCGACTGCCACCGCGGTGCCGCCGCCGATAGGGTCCGTGAAGCGCGTGAAGCTGATGCCGGACGCTGACCGGGTTGGTCGGGCTGTTGCTGTGGGTGAAGATGGGTTTGTAAGCTACCAGACTGTCTATTCCAAAGGTTCTGGTAGGATCTAAAGCCTCACTGCTGGGTAAAGGCTTTTTCTTCTTCAGACCGTCTCGGTCCCAGGCGTTGATCACTGCTAAAAACACTCTCACAAGGTGCTGCTAGATGCATGTTGAGACCGCAGAGCCATTAACCAAGAATTAAAATAAATAATAAATAAATAATGCTGCACAATTCACACAGCATTATCTAACCCCAAGCTAAGCAGAGCTTGTATTATGGGTACTAGATAACTGATATACTTAATACAATACACTGCATATATAGATATTTTTTACTAAACATAGAAAACATCCAGAACACCCTGAACAAATATCTGCAGATTGTACACAAATTTGTTCCGAGGCGGGAATCGAACCCTCAACCTCCTGCGTCGCAGGCATGGAAGCTGTTCAGAATTGGCTATCACCTTTTTATAGGTAACGCTGAGACTTGTCATTGACGTATCTGACATTCGTGACTCTGACATTTCTCACGCCGCGTACATTTATGACCGTTAGGTTTTCCCGCGATTTGAAATAAATAATGTCATTCCTTCTTGGAAAGTCGAGTTGAAAGTACACATTTTTACGTTATTATTTTCGGTGTATTTATAATTTATTGTCGTTGTTGTAATTATCATAAGAATACGATACGGATTTGTGCGGTGCGTGTAATTGTTTGCGTTTGACGTGAATTTCGACGCTGTACGAGACTCCACATATTAGCTCTACTGCTCCGACCGGCCCCTCTAAGCTAACGCTAAGCTTGCCCGCCCAGTGAAGTACAGATCTCCAAGGTATAGTTTTAGCCGTGACGCCCCGAGGAACTCTGGAAAGAGCTGAATACTGCTACGCGCCTCTGATTCAAAGGTTAGTGGTTTTTCGTAACACCCTCGATACACCTCATTCACACAATTCACGCCTACTCTCATATTCTCGCTCCAAGATTGTAATCACTTTCGTTGCATTCGTGTCTCGCAATTTCGGAGTCACACAAACATTCATTAACAAAAAATCTACAGTCCATTTATCCACCATTTCATAAATCTAGCAATCGAACATTTGGTCATTCGAACCGGATTTAACTAGCTTTCATTTTCGCTTTATCATTTCATTTCGCATCATTGTTTTGTTTATAAGATAGTATCGGAATCGGTAAATTTGTCGTTTGTTACCGTTCCGACAATATTATTTAGATTCGCTAAAAATATTGAGGGTACGTATTTAAAACAATCCAACGGTCATAAATGTTCTTTTTCGTTTTATCTATTTGTATTGCTAAGCTCGGTTGACAAATAGGCGTCAGTTGTAGCCACTAAAAAAGAAGTGGAAACGGCAAAATAGCCGTAGCTTTGTATTTGTTTTGTTTACATTTGTTATAGAATACTTTTTTGAAATCTCAACTCAATAATAATGGAAACCGAAGGCGGAGATAAATACAGGATCGCTCGAGATTATTCCTTTAAGCGGATCGAACTTCTGGAGTCCTCGGATCTCGAAGGGGTAACAGAAGAAGATCTCAACATAATTAGTAAAGAGTTTCACTCGGCGCAAATCTACGTATTGTCAGGTACGTCTAAGGCAGATCGTAGCAATGAATTTTCGCACACCATTTCTTTTGATAAGAAATTATTAGGTCTCAAGTCAAGGTTGTCAAAAATACGTGAGCAGATAAACAAACCAACTATCCAGAATGGCAGTATGTTGGCAAAATTGCCCAAGATAGTTTTAAAGCCATTTGATGGAAGGTTTGAGAACTGGGTGTCTTTTAAGGAGCTATACGACTCGCTCATACACAGTAGGGAGTTGCCAGATGTAGAGAAGCTACATTATTTGCTGTCAAGTGTACAGGGTGCTGCCTTTGATCTTATAAAGAATTATCCACTGACAGGCAGCAACTATATGGCAGCATACAATGCACTGCACAAATACTATGATAGGAAGAGAACCATTGCCAACACCTACTATGAAAAGTTATTAAAATGTGAGTTGGTGAAGAATAAAAGTGCCTCGGAGTTGGAACGGGTTCATCGGACATTCACAGAGAATTTGGCCATACTGTCAAGGTACACCCTTCCAAGTCAGGATTTCATGCTGTTTCAGTTGGTATGGTCAAAGCTGGATGGGGCTACTCGGGAAGCGTTCGAGCTTCAACTTAGCCCGGATATTGACATTCCGCTGTTCGAAGACATCATGGAGTTTTTGGACAAACGTGCTCGGGCTCTAGAAAACTGCCATGGGCCACCCGCAACCTCTAAGCCAGCACCAAAAAATCGAACATCATTAATTGTATCCCCCGACTCCACTTGTGAGTTCTGCCCCAATGAAGGCCATGGTCCAGAAAATTGTCCGGAGTTTCTGAAATTGAACCCAGCAAATAGGTTCCGGGATGTGAAGGTAAGGAGACTGTGTATTTTGTGCCTAAAGCCTGCACATTCGGTCAAAAAATGCAGCTCTAAAGTAACATGCGGAAAATGTAGCCAACGGCACCATACTTTGTTGCATTTTGATGAAGCTGCTCCTATCTCCACTACATCCCAAGAATTGGCACCGCCAGTGGCTCTGGCCGCATATTCATCCAGTACCGATTCATTATTTTCTACCGCTGTGATTTTGGCAAAAAATAATAGTAATGAATTTGTTGAAATTAGAATCTTGCTGGATAGCGCCAGCGCTTGTAATTTTATGACCTTGTCGTGCGCACGCCGGCTGGGACTAGAGCTGAGCCCAAAAGCCCAATCTGTCGATGGAATTGGCAGAGCTTCTACCAGAACACTTGGATCGGTTATGTGTGAATTGAGTCCCAAGAGTCAGGACTTCTCAAGCAATTTGGTTGTGGAAGCTGCTGTGCTACAGACTATTTGTCACGACATGCCACCTGGTTTTATTGATACCTCATCATGGGAGCATTTAGATGGCTTGGATCTTGCCGACCCTAGTTTTTATAAACCAGGGCCTGTTGACATGCTTGTAAGTGTCAACATTTTGGCGTCGGCACTCAGACCTGGTTTGGTTAAGGGTGCATCAGGTCAACCCGTCGCTATCCCCACTATCTTCGGGTGGATAGTGATGGGCGAGTGCACTATTGGCACCGGATTCGCTCGCCTTGGCAACAATGCCAATAGTCGTAAAAATTGTTTTTTTGTGTCCAACCTGTCACTAGACAACTCAATAAAAAGGTTCTGGGAATTGGAAAGTGTCGAGCCGCCCAGACCAGTAGCCTTTTCGAAAACTGAAGTGGCTTGCGATAGGCTTATGGAAGCAAATAGTTATCGAAATTCTGAGGGAAGATTGGTTGTCCCGCTGACCTTTGCTGATCCTCAACTTAAACCAGTCTTCTCTAACTCTCGCGATATTGCTGTGAAACGGTTCCTTCACTTAGAGCGTAAATTTAAAGTGAACGCCCAGTTCCAGTCAGCGTACGTCGACTTTATGAAAGATTATCTGGAGAGTGGTCATATGGAGGAAGTGGAGCCTCCTACCACCAATGTCGGTCCTTTCTACTATATCCCTCACCATGGTATCCTGCGCCCAGAATCAGTCACCACGCCACTAAGAACAGTGTTCGATGCTAGCGCCAAAGATGCTGAGGGTAGGTCGTTGAATGACGTGTTGTTGCCAGGTCCCAAACTCCAAAAAAGCATCTTTGATATTTTGATACGTTTTCGATGGCACGAAGTGGTCTTCACGGGAGATATAAAAAAAATGTATCGTCAATTCCTGGTAACCCCTGATGATGCTGATTACCAACGAGTAGTATGGCGCGAATCTGCTGATTTACCTATTCGCGATTTCAGGCTACTTACGGTCACATATGGGGTTTCGTGTGCGCCGTACCAGGCTCTTTGGTGCATGTCTCGTCTGGCGTCCGAGTTTGCACCCCGTTTTCCCCTTGGAGCATCGGTGTTACAGCGGGACACTTATGTGGATGATGTTGTCTCGGGAGCAGACTCGGTGGAGAATGCGATTCAAATTCGTCGTGATCTTACGCTAATTCTGTCATCCGCCGGTCTACACTTGAGAAAATGGACTTCGAACTCTAAAGAGTTCCTCCGCGACTTGCCGCCGTCCGAGTTGTACTCGGAAAAGATGTGCAACTTTGAAGACCTTCAGGATTTGTCCTTGAAAATCCTCGGAATGTTATGGATTCCCACCGCAGACCAGCTCACATTCAGAACAGCTGCGCTCGAAAAGAGGTGTACAAAGCGGTCCATCTTGTCAGACATAGCTCGGATCTTCGATCCGTTAGGCCTTTTGTCTCCTGTCGTATTCCTTGCCAAATATATAATGCAGCTATTGTGGCTGTCTGGTGTTGACTGGGATGAGGATGCTCCTCAATTCATTTCGTCTGAATGGCTTAAGGTCAAGAACCAACTGTCGTCGCTGAGTGCTGTGGCACTGCCTCGGAGAATGGTTCCTTCGTTTGCATCTCTTCAACTTCATGGCTTTTGTGATGCTTCTGAGCGAGGTTATTGCGCTGTTGTCTACTGCCGCGCGTCGTGCAGTGACGGGACAACTGAGGTCCGACTTTGTTGTGCCAAGTCGAAAGTTGCCCCCCTCCGCAAACGCTCGATCCCTCGTTTGGAGTTGATGGCAGCTGTCTTGCTGACTGAGCTTATGTCTTCGTTAACCCTCGCCCTAGATGGTCTTCATCGTGTCGGTGCCCTCTTCGCTTGGTCAGATTCCAGCGTTGCATTAACCTGGATCAATTCCTGTCCGTCGCGTTGGAAAACTTTTGTTGCCAACCGTGTTACGGAAATCCAAGACGGTATACCCTCCGAATTCTGGCAACATGTTCCTACAGCCGATAATCCAGCCGATCACGGTTCGCGAGGTTTACTGCCCGAAGATTTAATCCGGTGTCAGTCATGGTGGTCGGGTCCGAACTGGTTGTTGAACCCTCGTGAAGAATGGCCGCAAAGTTCGTACGCTGCAAACAATGAGTCCGCACTCGAGGAGCGAAGAATATTGACTTTTATGACAGAAAACAATATTGGTTTTGTCGACGGACTTTTAAACAAGTTCTCGTCACTTTCGCGTATAGTGAATATCGTCGCCTACTGTTACCGATTCTCTAAAAATTTAAAGGCATCGGTGAAATCAACTGGCGCCTTATCGGCTGTCGAAACTAACCATGCGTTGCAGTTCTTAGTGAAGCATGTACAGGAAGTCGTGTTTGCTTCAGAATTTCGTGCGCTAAATAAAGGCAACCCAAATTTGCTCCCCAAAGTCTTAAGAAAATTATGTCCTTTCGTAGATGCCAATGGGTTGCTCAGGGTGGGCGGCCGCCTCGTGCATAGCGATCTGAGTTATAGCCAGAAGCATCCGCTGCTGCTTCCTCGAACTCACCGTCTGACCTATCTACTAATCGACGAGTACCATAGGAAATTTTTACATCCAGGACCGCAGACATTACAGAGTCTTCTCGCACAGGATTTTTGGATCCTCTCGTCAAAGCGAGCAATTCGTTCCGTGGTGTCATCCTGCGTCAAATGCTTCCGTGCAAAACCACGACTGTCCGCACCTCCCCGGATGGGAAATTTACCGTGTTATCGTCTAAGTCAACTGAAACCGTTTTCATCGGCTTCAGTGGACTACGCAGGGCCGTTTGACATAGCCCTTGGTCGTGGTCGTGGCGTCAGAACATACAAAGCGTATGTATGTGTTTTTGTTTGCACAGCCACCAAAGCAATCCATTTGGAGCTCGCATCAGAACTCACTTCGGAGGCATATTTGGCATGTTTGAAGCGATTTATAGCTCGTAGAGGTCGTTGCTCTAGATTGGTATCTGATCAAGGGACGAACTTTGTCGGAGCAAGTAACCTGTTAAAAGACTTAATGTCGCAGGCGACGCAGGCCGAGAAGGTGGAGTTCACGTTTAACCCTCCTGGTAGCCCACATTTTTCGGGGCTAGTCGAGGCAGGAGTTAAATCGGTTAAGACTCACCTCGCTCGTGTCGTTGGTTTGCAACGCCTGACTTATGAGGAGTTTAACACGCTGCTGATTCAAATCGAGGCCTTGTTAAACTCACGGCCACTTTCACCACTAAGCTCCGACCCAAATGATTTTTCGGCGTTGACCCCAGGTCATTTTCTTACACTTGAGCCTTTGACTCTTCTGCCTGAGGAACCAATCCTAGAAAAGCACGTAAGTCCTCTTCGTCGATGGAGGCTCATCCAACGAATGCACCAGGACTTCTGGCAGAGATGGCACCTCGAGTATGTGCACACGCTGCAGCAGAGACATAAATGGGTGGATGCGCGAGAAAATATAGTCCTTGGAACTCTGGTTCTCATTGCCAACGAGCAATGCAGTCCGATGAAGTGGAAACTCGGTCGGGTAACGCAGCTCCATCTTGGAGCCGATAATGTTTGCCGAGTAGTTACTCTAAGGACGGCTTCAGGAGAATGCAAACGGCCTGTGGTCAAATTGTGTGTCCTTCCCATGAACGAGGACATCGAACCTGATGCCCAGTCCACCTAATTCTAGCTGAAAGGATTAGGTAAATCTAGCTATGTTAATTGTAAATTTGTGTTTTTTTTGTTGATAAATTGTTTCGTATCATAATTCTATAAATTGATTAATTATACTTTTTTTTTATTAAGTTGCGGAAAATACTGCGCATTTTGGTGGTCGGAATGTTCAGAATTGGCTATCACCTTTTTATAGGTAACGCTGAGACTTGTCATTGACGTATCTGACATTCGTGACTCTGACATTTCTCACGCCGCGTACATTTATGACCGTTAGGTTTTCCCGCGATTTGAAATAAATAATGTCATTCCTTCTTGGAAAGTCGAGTTGAAAGTACACATTTTTACGTTATTATTTTCGGTGTATTTATAATTTATTGTCGTTGTTGTAATTATCATAAGAATACGATACGGATTTGTGCGGTGCGTGTAATTGTTTGCGTTTGACGTGAATTTCGACGCTGTACGAGACTCCACATATTAGCTCTACTGCTCCGACCGGCCCCTCTAAGCTAACGCTAAGCTTGCCCGCCCAGTGAAGTACAGATCTCCAAGGTATAGTTTTAGCCGTGACGCCCCGAGGAACTCTGGAAAGAGCTGAATACTGCTACGCGCCTCTGATTCAAAGGTTAGTGGTTTTTCGTAACACCCTCGATACACCTCATTCACACAATTCACGCCTACTCTCATATTCTCGCTCCAAGATTGTAATCACTTTCGTTGCATTCGTGTCTCGCAATTTCGGAGTCACACAAACATTCATTAACAAAAAATCTACAGTCCATTTATCCACCATTTCATAAATCTAGCAATCGAACAGAAGCAATTGAATGGAATGTTGAGAGATCGGAAGATTTGAGACCCAGAGAACTCTCCTGTCGGAGTACAAAATTCTCTTTCGGTTGCTGAGCTAGATAAATTTTCGATAGCCCTTAATTTTGAAGCTTGGATGGCCAAGTCCGAAACCACGAGAGTTAGAGAAAAGTCGTGAAAGGAGTCATGCCCTCGATTTATAAGAAAACAGTAAATGCATATTTAGTTTTTTTTTTATCTTTTACTTTTACCGTACAAAAACATGAATGTAAAATTATACCAAGCCTCCTCTCGCAAAACTTCCGCCGTAAAAAGTATTGAGTCGATATCCCGAGAAGAGCCAAGTAAGCCATTTTATTAGGTCCCTCCGATTATGAAGTTGACAAATTACCGTTGTAAGTGGTTGAGATAACTTTCGAATAATTTGCCAAGTTCTTTTTCAGGCCCTAGGTTAAATTTGTAACAAAGATATCAATAGCTGACAACTGTCTCGAGATGGTTCGAGAAAAGGGTTGAGGTGGCGGCTGTCTGATTCGACTTGACTATTTATAATACCACCTGTGTAATTACTATGTTTGATATGAATTAACTAGATTTGATTATGCAGGGCCACTAGCATGGTCCCTAATTTCAGTCAGTGACAATCAGACTGACACTTGAGTAATTTACCAACCTTCTCATTCACCTTTCTCTAATACACCGACGAAAGATGATTTATACCGTATCTCAAGATAACTTCAGGGTACCTACTTGTAAGGCCTCTATGACAACAGAGAGGCCTATGATAACATAGAGGCCTTACGAGTAGGTTATCTACGGCAAACGAACACTCTCATCCATCACCATCCTGACGCTGCTGTAGCCGTGGGCGTTTCGAGAGTAAATTTCTCTATTCGACCCCATTGTTGGCTTTTTCCTGCCAGCCAGTCACTCCAAATGCCTTTTGTCTTTTTGAATTCTATCGAGCCATCTGATTTTCGCTCTTCTAGCATCTTCGGCCTGATTGCCGAAGACTTCGGATGGTTCACCACGCAGAAAACGCTTTGGCGCTCTGTCGGCTTGCATTATTTCTACGTGACCAACCCATCAATACGAACACTCTTCTTTTCATCACTGCTCTAAATAACATAAGCATAAAACAGGTGGTTAGTGACGCTCGAAAAGAAAGGGTTTTTGAAGGAGATCTTTCACTTAAATCGGCATTATGTCGATAGACTCCAAAACTACAATTGACTTAAAGTTGGTAAGGTTGCTATGTGATGTTGCTAAGGTTAACAGCAATTTGCTTATAATGTGCGCAAAACTTCTTATCCACTATCTAAATCACTGTACCTAGTAGAACCTTGGAAATAGTAAAAAACCGATTTTTTTTCGAGCGTCACTAACCACCATTTAACTACCTAACACTTGCCCGTGACACACATGTCCAGTATTGACAGCGTGTCACGGCCGGCGGTGCGGCCCTGCTGCGGATCGCACCGCCCCTCGCCGAGGCTGGGCAGTGAATGCGATATAAATAACTAAAAATACACATATAACTAAAGGACAAACTTACCCCCCGTATAACTATAAAGGCCAGCGGGCGACGATCGCGGCCGGTAACCCGAGGCAGTAGAAACAGTAGAATAAGTAGACGGAGACCGCTTCAGGCCAGTCAGTTCGCTTGTGGTCGAAGTGGTGGACGGTTTACGCTGGCGAGGCTGACGCTTGGAGCCGGTTCTGCAAACACCTGGTGGAGCGATTGTAGTTATGTGCTTCACGAATGATGAAGATTAGAGAGGTTTTCGGTGTTGCCAAGTTTTGGCCATTTTCTCACATTTTTTTCACAGTACAAACGGAATAGATGGATAAGAGATTTCGACTTTTTATTCACACTTATAATGTCAGCCGAAGGCCGTTCCCTGCTGGACATAGGCCTCCCCATTTCATCATCAGACAAACATTGTAACAATATCCTGTCTGCGCTACCCGCATCTAGCGGTTTCCCATGACCTGCATCAGGTCATCGGTCCACCTTGTAGAGTCTTCTCTGGTCTGCTCGTGTCAGCTTTATCCACACTAAACCTGTTAATTCTTCGGATGCAGCGACTCGAATTATGGTCGAATTATGGTCGTAAGTTTGTTTTACCTTCAATTATTCTACAAACGGTTCTACAAAAGCATATCCTTTTGTATAGTATAAAAATAGAAACTCGCAAACAAGACTTTCTAAAAGACTTTATTGTTTGTAGCAAGTTTGGTTATGTATGATATGGCCTTATGGAGGTAGGTAGGTAATTATTCCGTTTGTATTGTGAAATTATCATAAATATCTTATAAATTATCAATAATTTTTGCATGTTCTGTTCAATACATCATAAACCAATTATATCCCAAACTGAAAAGCAGCTATGCTATGCATGCATTGCATATCAGCTCGCCAAGAATTTATTAGCTTTCATCTTCTTACATTCTTGAAGTTTCTTCCACAGAATCTCCATCGCTTAAATAAATAAGTACCAATATGTTCATAATACCTACCTATAACTAAGAAGGCCACGTGGTGTAGGTCCTTACTGGTACTATGTCAGTTGGCTGACCGCTGGCGCCCGCACCGATGGTTCAAACTGCCGCCCGATCCGTGTGAGTCTTTTTCTTTTATCATGCATTAAAATAAACATTCATTAAAACTATAGCTAGAAAAATTACCTTTCAATACAATATCAGCTCGACAATGTTTCCATTTTCGTTCTGCTGTTCTCAAAGAATAATAAAATTCGTTCAGTATCTTCTCTGTACGCAAACAATGTAAGAGCATGGACGTAGATAAGGAGGGACGGAATCCCACTGAACTGAAACTGAAACACAGCACATTGCTGGGCGGACGTCTTATCATGTGTCATCCGTCAACTTCGTTTTTCAAAGTAGACCTCGGAGGACTGACTTCAATAACTGACATACTATTAGAGCTTCAGTTATTTTTCTACTGGGATTCCGTCGGAAATTAAAATAGAACTGACCTTTTCAAAATTGATCTTAGGTCCCAAATACGCACTCTATATTTTTTTAAGGCCTGGGAAAGTGATTAGATTTTTATCAACCGAACTATTTGATATCATACAGTCAAAAAATATACTGAAGAGGCTTTTTAGAAGAAGGAAAAGGTGCAATTGATGCATTTCAGATGTCGCCAAAACTTAGCATATTTCACATTATAAAACTTGATAATCATGAAAAAACTAAAAACCGACTTCCGAATCCCTTTATTATACACTGTTGTTAATTTTTGAGTTGCGGGAAACATAATGAAAGTTCGTCGATTTCTCTGTCAACATACCTATAAACAACGGAACAGAGTAGGTAACTCCTTTTTTTCGATGTCCATCAAAAAATTTTAAAAAAAAGGATGACACTTTTTATTTCGATCGTTATGAAAGAGATTTTTAGCAACATTTTTAGTCCTGTCAGATTAGTTTAATTTTGGCGACATCTGAATTGACATAATATCTGATAAACTTACAATTAAATCGATTGTTAACCATTATTCTAGTCATCATCGTCGATCAGCAAAGATCAAACCAATTCCTCAGGCTTCTAAACACAACTCACCAGTAGGACACTGGCGACCCATAGCACACTTTCCCTCGCAGATCGTCCTCTGGTTCAACATTGTCTGGTAGGAGTCCAGCATGAGTCGGCATTCTGACATATCCTTGTCTGCTAGGGCTAGGGACGGGTAGCGTTCTTTGAGCCGTCTTCTCTCCTATATCAACAAATTATGAAATTATACCTAGATTTTGAGAAAGGAAAGGTCAATTTTATTTATATATAGTCTGGTAGGAGTTCAGCATGAGTCGGCATTCTGAGATGTCCTTGTCTGTTAGGAGACGGGTAGCGTTCTTTGAGCCGTCTTCTCTCCTATATCAACAAATTAGGTTATATACCTAGACGTTCGTAAGGGTCTAAGGAATACATCGTTTGGTAGGTGTCCAGCATGACTCGGCATTCTGACATATCCTTGTCTGCTAGGGCTAGGGACGGGTAGTGTTCTTTGAGCCGTCTTCTCTCCTATATCAAAAAATTCTGATATATAATAATAATAATAATGAATCATTTATTTCAGGCAACATTAGTCTAGTACAAGATGTAAAATACTTAAAAACTACGGCCCATATTAAATATATACCTTATTCTAACATACATAAAATAAACCTATTTACTAGCACGTAGTGTCGGCGACGTGTGACACGCGATATGTGTTGCGACCGGTAATCGTCCGCGAAAACGCCGGAACAGCACATTTTTCGGCCAGAATTCTTCCTTAGTGAAGGTCGAAATGTTTTCAGTTGGAATACGCACCACAAATGATTTAAAATCATTATGACGCGACTCCAACCGCTCGACCCTCACCAAGGTGTTGGTCTTCCTCTTCACATACTCCACGATGTCCTCCACCTTCGTGGTATAGTGAAGCCTAGACACGTAGAGCAACGTCGAAGGCACAGCCGGGCGCAACAAGTAGTTAGGTCCGGTCGGAGCGACGCCACGCTGGTTTCGGCTGCTGGGCTTCCTTTTCCTCCGCACTACCTCAGTAAACCCTTCAGAATCACATGGCTTTCCTGGCTTGCTTGAAGCTGGAACGTGCGCAGTGACGCGTACAGTTTCGCAACGCTGCTGCGCCTCTTTCCCCTTTTTCGATGTAGCTGTCGATGCCTGCGGCGGGGGCGCAGCGGGCAAACAGCTTACGGCAGCAACGGTGTCGTATGCGCGCGCGGGGGGAGAAGGGGCGCGCGCACGTGTCGGTCCCACGAGCGGAGGGGCGGGGCACGGGCGGGGAGGGCACGGCGTACTGACGGCGGCAACGGTGTCAGTCGCGCGAGGCGAAGTATCCAATAACGCTGACACGAAAGATGCGGCCGACACGTTCAATTGACCTCCTCGACGAGTGTTGACTTTGGAAATCTCGGGCGACCTGTCCACTGAAGCAGCGCTACGTAATAACGCTACCTCAGACTGCAGCTCGCTGATGGTGTTCTGGGAGACCTCTAACTTCAACAACACATCGGCCAAGCTTGCCTTCAACGATGTTATGTCTTTCAGCAGCCTGGTCACATCGACGTGGTCGAACGTCACGGGGGGCAGCTTACGCAGCTCCTTCGCGACGAAATCGGGCACATCGTCTGGATCCGTCTCCTTCAGGATGGTGATGATATCCTGGAGACTCTTCTCACCTCCGTCTCTTCGGCGTGACGGCATCTGGTCGATCTTTCCAAGCGTTTGGAACAAGAGAGCCTTTCCACTGCTGACATCCTCTTCCGTAAAGTTGGACTTGCAGATTTGGATGATGCTCACCTCATCCATTGTATCGATGGCGTATACAATAAACGCCAGTAACTCGTTGGCTATGAGTGGTTTAGAACCCATAGCAACAGCGGACAGTGGCCTTTAGCCACACGAAACGCGAATTATTATAATTCGACACTGAACAGTGTGAAGCGTCTGTTACCGAGCAGGCATCACACTGGACTCTATATACATATATATATACCTACCTATCTAGATCTTGAGAAAGGGTAGGTCAATTACATAATCTGCTAAATTAATCGCTTGACTATGACAATGGTAGCGTCATAGAATGATGCAATTTGGTATTCTACCTTAGATGAATGAAACTGCAGAAAGAGACGCACCTCAAAAGAGACACAGTTAAAACGATTATAATCTATCTTCCCGTGCACGATTCTGCGACGATACCATTGTCATAGTAAAGCGATTGGTTAGAAGAATTAGGCCCTGGCTGGCGCATAGCGTTGGTGGTACGATAGGTAGTACAACCAAAGTTAGAAGTGTACCTACTCATATCCAACCATGGATAGACACGAGCTGATAATGACAACGGTGCAAACATCGACCTTACCTCAACCAGTTTATAAGTCTCAAATTCTTGCAACTGCCGCTGGAAGCCGAGGTTTGGGTTGGCAACCGCTCTTCCCGCTCGGACCACCTTCAGAGCCTCTCGCCAGTTCAGAGGAGTCACCGACATTATGTATGCCACTGCGACTGTCACACTTCGCGACATGCCTGCTAGGCTGTTGAAGATAAAAACTTTTATAACATAACTAGATTCAGTACGTTACTGCGCATGCGATTTTCTGGATAAAAAGTAGCTTATGTTATTCCATGTCCCTTAGCTGTGTGGGGCCGGTTTAGAAATTGCACCACCCCAATTCTTCCCGCGGGTGTCGTAAGACACTGACGGCGACTAAGGGATAACCACCGGGGTCAGCAGCGCCCCCCGCAGAACTTTCTACCACCGAACTGCGATGTCCAACCCGAATGCCTAGCGTGGGGATTGTGGGCATTGCCCCCAATGAGATAAAAGCCAATAAAGCGCTTATCAGGAGGGAAGCCTGCGTCCATCAGTGGACCAATATAGGCTCTTGGGGTGAGGAGGTGGAGGTATGTTATTCCAGGTCTAGAGCTCCAACTATACAAACTGTTAGCTTGATCCGATTAGTAGTTTTGGCGTGAAGAGTTAAAAAACACCTACATAAATTTCCCATCACACCAATATTATAAACTAGTTACTGCCCGCGGCTTAGCACGCGTTATTTCTATGGAAATGTTTAAAGGTGATTTCTATCCTATGGGAACTGATTTATGGGATAAAAAGTAAGCCTATGTTTGATTCCAGGATTAGAATTAATTGTATGCAAAGTTTCAGCTCGATCCGTTCCGTAGTTTTGGCGTGAAGAGGTAACAAACATCCATCCATCTATCCATCCAAACATCCGCATTTATAATATTAGTGGGATACGAAAGTTGTCTTCGCATTTATATTGGATTAAACTGGATTAAATGCATAGGTGTGCCTAGTTCTAGACCTGGATTAACTTTTGTATCTACCTACTTAGGCTCCTTTATCCTGGAAAAACGCGCGAAAGCCGCGGTAAGAAGCCAGTTTATTATATTAGTGTAAATATGATTTGCATTTCTACACGCCATTAGAAATTACGGCACTTTGCTACAAAGTATTCTGGGAACGTTTTACCATTGACGTCAATGCAGTACTTTCAAACATGCCATTTCTAACAAGTTCAATGTTTTACCAACATTGTCGGTGGATTCTAACTTCTTATGTATTTAAGTGTTTTACATTCCGAATGAAAAGCTCAACCAGCTTTTAAAAATGCAGTTAAAATAAATTCTTAATTGGGCTTTGCCAAGTAGGGCACTGGACTGCGTATGGCGAAGGGTTTTCTTAATTCTCTTAATTCTTTATTGAACTTAATTAAACATACACATAAAACTAGAGAAGGAATAGCAAAAAAATTCTCTTCCAGCAAACCTTATGAGGGTAGAGAGAGAGACAACGTTATGTGGGTTTATTTGCATAATTTCTTAGAGAAAAAGACTACTGGACCACTACAACTAACTAATTTAACTACTTACATACACAATTAATAGACTACTACGTACACAATTATAACAATATGTCTAAAATACCTAATTCAATACACTTATAAAATAAAATACCTATGTTCCTAATATACAAATACAATAATTACATAATATGTAAACGAATTAAATCCGAATATTAGTATACATGTAAGTACTGACAAGGAAATAAAGTGATATTTTTTGGTTTCTGTCGCTTCGGTATTGAGACAAAGTAAAGAAGCGACGAAGAAACCTTTAGCCTGTTATTTTTCGAGTTGGAGCAAAAATTTGTCCCACAAAACTTAAAAAAACAGTGTAAATTGATACTTTGTCGAATTCGGTTTTTGGTTTTAATAAGAAAAACATCAAATTACCTATATTTTACTTGTCTAGTAGGTATGTTTGTAAGTTTTGTAGAACTTTTATTATATAAACATAGCTTTCAGGGCTATTAGTAATCATTATAATCAAAATCACTTTATTGCAAGAAAAATGGTATTCTAGAGGACTCAGGCTTAAAACTATTTCACAAAATTCACCGGTTATTTTGGCATGAAATAGACACAAAATATAAATTTAAATAGAGCAGAATATAAAATACATGGAAATTTAATAAAAACAAGATCTGTCAAGTGCGAGTGTAACTCGCGCGCCGAAGGTTTTGAACGTTTGTCAACAAATATGTACCAAAAGTACCGGTTATAGACTTCACAGTTTAACGAATACCTAAGAATAGTAGGTACCAACCTACATTTCAGATGGATCTCTCTGCATGCTTCGGTTAAATGGGTGGTTCGGTTAAGGTGGTTTAAGGGTAATGGTAAATTTTTCGAGGATTTAAGGAATTCAGGTACCTACAGTATAAAATGATCTGTCAATAAGTCACTTTTTTAACATAAATGCAAAAGATTTGTAAGAATTCTTTGATACCTTTTCTATCTTGTTGAAAATGTGTCCACACATCGCATGACAACTTTTTTGGTAAAGAGTAGTTCTGGGTATTCTAGAAAAAACAATTCTATCTGGTTCCCTAATGGTCCTTGGGTATATATCCCGTGCTTTCGCAAAAAGTGTTTGTGTGTTCCTTAGGGAATTTAGCAGCTTCAAGAATGTAAATACTAGGCAAAGTTAAATAGCTTTCTATCGATAAAACTATTTTAATTGTTGAGTCACCCATTACGCCTACAAACGTTTTTTGAAGAAGCTTCTCCGATCTAATTTAGTCTCACTTAATTGTTAGACACAAAACTTTAACGGTAATGTCGGCCGCACTGCAGGATGGTAGGTAGGCTGCTAGGTTGGCTAGTTGCTTCGATGTTAGCTTAGCGGGTTGCGTCGATGGTAGGTAGGCGTGTAGAGTTAAAGATCAGAAAACAGAAACGCCTCGCTACATCCAGGGTGCGTAGCGTACGGGGCGTAAGAATCTACCCCTCCATCTCAGTCCGTGGATAGCGTAAGAGCCAACTTTGGGAACCTACCAGAAGGCAGTTTAGTGTATTTATAACACCTCCACTGGGATCACAAAGATAATGAGTTAAACTCTCCATTCTATCATTCTCTTTTTACAAATAGCACCGCACGAAATTGTCACACGTTTTTTTTTTTTATAATGCTAGACAATTCACACAGCATTATCTAGCCCCAAGCTAAGCAGAGCTTGTGTTATGGGTACTAGATAACTGATATACTTAATACAATACAATACATAGATATATATTTTTATTATACATAGAAAACACCCAGACCAACGGAACAAATTTCTGCAGATCGTACACAAGTTTGTTCCGAGGCGGGAATCGAACCCGCAACCTCCTGCGTCGCAGGCGGACCTTCGCCCGCTGCGCCATGGAGGTCGTCGTTATACGTGACCAATTTTGTGACGATACTATAGTAAATCGATTGCGTTGCAGAATTAGGCCCCAGGCGACTAGCTATTAAGCAAGATGCTCTGTGAACATAGCTTCGACTGCAAAACTGCGCATGATACAGTTGAGTGCACAATCATTACTGTAACAGCTTTTAAAATAATAAACAAAATAACAAAAATATGAAATGACACTTGACTCGTCTGTATTTTCGAACGGCAACGTCCTCTGACACCTTAAATAAGCTACTGCGTAGCCACCTAGCCACTCGCGCGCACATCCGATAGCTCATAAAGATTTGCGCTCTCTTTACCATTCAAGCTACCATCGTGCCCAAAGTGGCCCTACATTGAAAAATTTATTGATTTGGACTTGTTTAAGTTTAGCTTATTTTTAATTTCCTGATAAATTCACATTGTGCATGTTAATGCTTTAAACCTGACCATGGTAGACTAGAGATACTATAGATTGACATAAGACCAATGTACACATTACCACCTAGTAACAATAAATTCATACATCATTTATCATCGTACAGTGCGGCCGAGGCCTAACTCTTCGGTCTTTATAACGGTATTAATTTGAAAACGATTCGCTCCAAGCCTTTAATATCAAAACTCATTATTATTATGATCGTGTTTAAATTGAATTTGTTTTTCAGTTATTGTTTGATTTGAGGTTTAACAAATGTTTGATAGAATAACTTTGCTTGTTTGTTTCTTTAGTAGATTTTTGATTTGTTTTCTTGAGTGGATATAAAACCTTATTAGCAATTACCTAAAATAATTAAATTATTAAAACGTGGGTAGGTTTTACTAAAGATAATTTGATATTTTATTACTACAACCGATAGCAAATTCCTGTCTAACACAGATTTTTATTTTTTATACAAATGTAGCAACTCTCTACGGGATCTCGGAATCCTTAAAATCAGATAACAATTGGCAGAAATATCGAGTGACAAACATTCCATAAGTCTAGTAAAAATATTATCTAGAAAAAAACTACTGAATAGAGAACTCTCTCTGTTTTGAAGTTGGTTAAAAAGATCAAGTAGGTAGGTATCTAAAAACTGTTAGGTAATTAACAGCTGTCATAAAATTGACCTACTTAACATATTGCTATAAAACCCTATTTATTTTAATACCCATCCACAAACACCCGCATCATTCATATTAAAAGGGGAAGAATTTTTCGTTACTTTACCCCAAGGCATGTTTTGTACGAAATAAATAAAATAGGTTGTGTAAAAATGAGCTTTGCTAAGCTCGTTTTTACACAACCGACTTTGTACTCTTTTTGCGGGAAAGTTTGCCACAGCAATTTGTATCGTGGGAACTAAGAACGAAGCTATTTACCGTTTAAAAATTGTTGGTCTTTATTTTGTGTTTTTCTTCTTAACAAGAACAATATAAAAAAATTTAAAAACCCCCCGACAGATTTTCATGAAACATGGCTAAGGACACTTGGTATAAAATTATCTATGACACAAAAAAACGTAACGAAAATCGGTTCATCCGTTTGGGAGCTACGATACCACAGACAGATAGATACACAGAGACACAGACCGACACATTAAACTTATAACACCCCTCTCTTTTTGTGTCGGGGGTTAAAAATAACCCATATTAGGCACTGCAAAATACACTAGCTTAGAATACTGCATACTACTTGTATGCGAGTCATGATTCTATCGATTGTGGACATAAACTTAAAAATACTTTGCTTTGGGATAAACGAAATTACGAAACTATACTTCCATAAGAAATCCAATATATCGCTAAAATTTTCGACTTCGACGGGACTTGAACCCACATCCGAAGTCGAAAATTTTTGCGATATTTTTTGATTTCTTAGAATTACCCTGAGTGTGTGGTTACGCACTATAATAACAAAAAAAAACTATACCTACTAAAACCATAGACAGAGGGTGGGTCTACATCTCTATGCCCAGACACTTGCTATGGCTACCCAAAAGCAGGCTACCTCAAACTCAACAGCCTATATTGGTCCACTGCTGGACTCATGCCTCCCCCTGATAAGCGCCTTATTGGCTTTTATCTGATGGGGGTAATGCCCATAATCCCCACTCTAGGCATAAGGGTTATGGATCGCAGTTCAGTGGTAGAACTGTTCTGCAGGGAGCGTTGCTGCCCGCCCCTCGGTGGATATCCCTTAATCGCCTCTTACGACACCCGCGGGAAGAGTTAGGGTGGTGCAAATTCTAAGCCGGCACCGCACGGCAGTATTTATTACAGGCTATGCCTAATTAGCACACGTACTTCCAAACGTGCCTCCGACAAACAACAGGGATTTTCCCATAACCACCACGCTTGAAAGGCAGTAGAGTATATAAAGATTTTTAAAATACACTGAAGGAAGCTTCTCTGGTAGATGTTTAACATCGATGGGCTGATTTGGAGCGTTTGATTGATTCAGGCATACCACATACACATAGCACCGCTACCGCATAGTGCAAAAATAAGCATTTAAATATGGACTTAACGCATTACTGCCGCCACGTGGTGGCGCTGACCAATATGTGCGTCTTGGGCCATGAAAATGTTATTAAATCGTATTGCTGCTGCCTGCTGCTCAGCCAGCACGTGGCGGAGCTAACCGATATCTGCGTCCTGTCGTCCGTTTTCTTACAATGAAAGCGTTAAACGCAATGTTTAGACACATTTCACATGGCTTACCGCAAGCTTAAAACCGTGGCCCGCGTGCTGACAGTTATTTGAAATACATCGAATTTTTTTGCGTTGAAGTCCTTGAATGCAAATTCCTGTGCTGTGCGGCAACGATGCGGTTCAGATCTGTCTCCAATGACTTACCAATGTATCAACACATTGCCGTCCCTCAGTCTCGCCGCGTGGATGAAGTCGTTGCACAAACTGAAGTACTGAGTCAGGTTCTGCTCAGGTGAGTCCGACGCCATGATGCAGAGGTAATGCTTGTCCTGGGAACAAGAGACGAAATTGATAAATATGGACATTTCTTAGATAAACCAATAGCGCTGAACAATCCGCAGAGCGTCATGTGATTCCCTTGGAAATTTCAAAATATTCGGATATAAACGACTGTAACTTTTGATTGCGTTGCCTTAGAAGTTTTATTTATATTGAGGCTCCAAGAAGTTACGGACTTGAGTACCTAATCGATGTTAATTTCAACTCGATAGCTCCACGCGTTCCTGAGAAAAGGGGGTTGACAGACGTACAGACAGACAGAAAAGAAAGTGATCTTATAAGGGTTCCTTTTGCCTTTTGAGGTACGGGACTCGAAAAACGAAATGAAACAACCGATTGCATATTTTGGAGAATTAAAATAGGACTTCAGGATCGCTATTTGTAGCGCCGTTTTGGTAGGACTAGTGTTCAGGACGTGTGTGGGCTGTTATGATGTTGTTTTTACAAGATAATCAGAATCAGAATATTTTTTATTGTAAAACTGTTTGTACAATTCTGTATTCACAAGTTTTCACAGTTTTATCCGAAACCGATCTCGAAAGCCTAATAATAAAAATGAACAGATACTAAACATAACATACCTACCAAGAAGAGATTTTAAACAGCGAACAAAAAACAATACCAGTAAATATGTTTTCTAACTGCCATAATCGAATTTCCCCTCGCTGAGTATTTTGTCGCACAAAAAAGCCCTGAACCGAAAAGTTATTTAAAATGTTTATTTTAAAATCCTCTTCGTTTTTTTTTCGAATGGACTACAATGCTGTTGACCGCAGATGGCCATGACAGCGTTACCGGACTTATTGGCGGGCGCAGAAGGCGCCTCGCCGGTTAAAAGTTTGGTTGGGGCAACACGCACAAGAGCCACCACTTAGGTGCGAGCCTCGGCTTGGGCTGTTGCCAGATGCTACGAGAGGGAAGGGACGTTTCGCCTAGGGGTGGAAGCGGGGAATTCTTCGACCCCACATCCGGCGGGGTCGGTTTTTGGTCGGTTGTGTGGTGTGCGGAAGCGAATCGCTTGACGTCACCTCCAGGTTAGCGGCGGTGATTGGGTCAACGGGGTCACCGAGAACGTGTACCGGTCTACGGAGGAGAGAACTCGTGGGAGGATCGTCGATGGGATAGTCGGGTATTGTGGAGATCAGGAGATTGTAGTGATCCGAGGCCGTTTGATAATGACGCTGTGAAGCAGTCTTTATGAACTGGCCGATGGACTCGAGATTACCTAAGGTCTCGATGGAGAAAAATCCTCTTCGATTTAAAGCTTCGAAAATTTATATCCAGTCGCAGTTTCGAGTTTATCATTGCTGTAAAGAATTTGTTGCAAAGCGAAAGAGCGCTTCCGACTGTGTCGTAACCGTAAATTTATCGTTGGACGACTATGGTCTCTAGCCGTTCCCGTTTTAACGACTGTTTGTCGTCATTCGGTCGACGCGATTTTTATCGTTGAACAACTATCGGATCTAGTTGTTCGTATTTAATCGCGACATTTTACGGTTTACAGCAGTCGCCTTGTCGTTTGCACACCACAACAACCATACAATATGAATCGTGACGTTTTTCTATTGTTTAACGACTCTCGTGCCAGCTGTTCGAATTATAACGATAATCTATCGACACAACAAAAAAAAGTCGTTGACGATAGTTAATCGTTTTGCCCTATATGCGAACACCTCCATTTAAATATACCTATAAGCCACGATGCTTTAAACTGCACGACTTTCTGTCCTCATGACACAGTGATAAAGCGCCCTAACACGCTAACCGAAAGTTGTAATGTAATCGATTGAATGAGTCACCAGGGATCTAATCCCTGGTGACTCATTCAATCGATCCTGGATCCTTCAATGGATCCAAGTGCCAATTTTATCATTGCCGAACAGTGATTAATCGAGGTCTTGCTACTAGGTTTTTGTTTCTTTTGTTCATGTAGCCTTGTTTGGCTTTGATTTGCCCTATTAAAATTCGTCTATCGTACCTATCTAATTTGTTGGTCGACAGCGGGAGATCTAATTCGATCACTTTATCAACTGACCCCAAAGAAGATTCTAAGTTCTGTTGTATGTTTTTTAATAACTTCATATTGATTGTTCTTCGATATCTTCGGAGAAATCGGTTAACAATTGGCGAAGATTCGTTGCCAATAGTTATCTGATTTCTCGATTCTTTCGCCTTCGTAAAGAGAATGATCCTGAGGTCGAGGAAGTTTTTGTAAAAACACATCATATTATTTTGTTGTCTTATAAAAGTCACCGATGACCATACCATTTTGTTAAGCATTACTATGTCGTCGGTATAATGTGGATCTTTAACGTTTTTAACAAATAAAAATTATATAAGCATTTACTTACTAAATTGTTAAATTGAAAACTGTAGGTAATAAAATTAATATACTATGCTTTCTGTTTGGTGAATTAAACATATCCTGAGTTTGGGCGCTGGTAGGTGCGACACAGTTTTTAACTTAAGCGCTTTCCAGTGTTCCATTGTATTTTAGCTACATTATCTATTTTTTCGTTCTAAATAAATGTTTAAACATTTTACCGAGCAAAAATTATAACTTCCATACTTTTTTTGTGTAGCTAACAACTTCAATTCAATATGAATATAAAGGTACTGAAATGATCTCACATAAAGGCACACCTACCAGCCAACGTTCAGGCGTTTACACCAACGGGTCGTGGCAATCAAATTTAACGGGTTGACCGTACTCAGCTGTTTATTTTATGAAACGTGTAAGTATTTCAATGTTTGAACAGGAATAAAAATTAACATTGTCGTTATTAGTTTACAGGGTGTCACTTAACAAGTGTCCTAGTGTACGGGGTGACGAAGGTAGGGGACAACTTTTGGCTTACGATGTTTATATCCCTTATATATAAACTAGTACGTATTTAAAATTCAAAATCGAAAATCGAATCCGACAGATCTTTAAAACACTATTTTGTTTTCGCCTCGGGTTGATCGAAAATTCGAAGCGAATCTGTCAACTAATGGCCATATCAATGAGGAGGAGCTCTTTATTTCGATCATCAACTCGAGGTGAAAACAAAATAGCGTTTTAAACATCCGTCGGATTCGATTCGGAAACGAATGGGTGAATTAAAATACCCCTGCAGAATAGCAAGGGACAGGAGTGAATGGAAAAGCTTGGAGGAGGCTGTCACCGCCAAAGGGACCGCCTTTACCGCACAAAAACTGCTCCGTTAAAGTCAATAGTTTAGTTAAAATAAAGATTTATTTAAAGTAACCTACTATGTACTAGCTTGCAAGAAAAAATGAAGCTCTTTTTATTTTATTTATTTACACAAACTATCCTTCAAGATTTATTTAAAGTAACCTACTATGTACTAGCTTGCAAGACAAAATGAAGCTCTTTTTATTTTATTTATTTACACAAACTATCCTTCGTACATGGCCATCAATTTATTGAATTCTTAATCAATTTATTACTGTAACTGCTTTCTTTTTAAACAAAGGAACCGATCTATATCCAGGAAAGTAGGATTTGTACTAACTTAGTGTCTGTGTTATATCTTTGCTAAATCCATGTTACTATTCTCAAGGGTGCAACGGAACGATCAGTTCCTAATCGAATCGAATTGAATCTAGAAAAGCCACTGAACCGAAATAACACTAAAGAATTCTAGAATACAATGGATAATGTTCTGTAAATCAAGAAGTTTATGATTAAGATTGTTTTGATATTTCAAAGCTTGCGAATATGGGTATTTTCTACCTCTTCTTTCTACTATCGGTAGTGTCAAGTCAACGAATTATTCCTATAAACTCCACACTAACCCCCTTATTCGTAATGATCTGCTTACTTAAAACACTTGCTAAGCAGTGATGATTTAAGCAGTCCCAACTAACATTTAGGTGATAAGAATAAGTGTTAAATAAGGTACTTAGGAGAAAATTTAAAACCTAAGGTTCTATGAAAGGGCTAGCAATAAGCGATATAGTGCGCTATAACTCTCTTTTATAACTGATTTGGGCCCACGATTTTATAACTATAAGTGATTTAATAGTTGTAAAGAAGTGATAAATGACTGGTAATAAAGATTAACAATAGTGCTATTGAAGTAATGTTTACCACTTTATGTGTATTATAAGCCATACACAGGTTACAACTGCAACTTATAGTAATAAATTAGTAATAATATCCACCTTAATAACTTTTTTAGTAACAGATGAGTGCTCCCACAATACTATTTATACCTTGAAGATAAATTGCAGGTATTAATTAGTAATAAACATCGCCCAAACTCTGATTATTTATTTATTTTTCATACTTTGCGTTTCTGACAGACCGTCTAAAGCGTTTAAATACTAAGCAGTGCGCCTATTCATATCTGACAGTGAAGTTTGAAAGTGACTTTAAAAGGTAAGTCAATTTACAATTTAGGATAACGGTGTTATAAATTATAAATTCTCGTTGCGGTGGTAAGTTTACTGTGATAATATATACTAGTTTTCATCTCAATTTTGAAGCGCCTCTTAAATAAACTACATCTGATATTATTAAGTAAGAGGAATTACTGCCACGGCTATTTTTGTGTTTCAGTTATGGTTGTAAATATCAATTCTTGATACGTCTATGTGTACTTTAATTGCAAATAGTCAATTATGTAAATAATAATTTGTTAAATTATGTTTAGAACTATTAATATACTTTCAAAATTTTATAGGTTATGTTTATGTAATGGCGTTAAATTTTTAATCACCTCAAGTGCCCAATAACTCTGTTATTCGTAACGTAGTGTTAAAAAAACGAGAGCTAGCCTTTCTATGCTACTTGCAGTTGTACAATGTGGTAGTAAAAGTGTCAAGATAACAAATTTATAAGTTCAGGTTGCTAAGGTCTTATCTGGGAACTCTAAGCCGAATATCTTTAGGGTTCTGTTGTTGTTCGCGTAAAACCATTATGTGAGTCCATCCATATTACGTGCGGCTGAATGATTTCACAAGCCCTCAGTGGTCGCCAGCACTACAAGTGGTTCTAAATACCTACGTTAATCTTATGTGTTTCCACCTTGTTATTATATATTTTTTGTTTCAGTAACTCTTCCCAAGACTTGCTGATACGAGAATCAAAGTGCCTACCTTCTCGTATTGGACAACGCACTCAGTTTCAACACGTTAATCGCGGCGCCCCCCGTGCCCCTCCGTCGTCTTATGTAATATCGTCTATTGTTATAATATGTAACTATTGTATCGCCTTATATGTAACTATTGTTTTTATGAGAAATAAAGTTCTTTTAACCTATAATATGTGAATCATGCATGATCATTTCGTTTATTGTTATAGCTCTATACCGTATATACTCTATAAGTATGACCACATTACAGAGTACCGCAAAAAGCTTAAATGGTTACCCATCCGTCTTCGCCGGGACGCACACTTCCTCTCTCTCCTATATTCTATACTTTTTGTCCCTAATACACCCCGTTACCTCAAGGAACGATTTCAGTACCTCCACCAGACCCATAGCCGCTCCCTCCGCTCAACACACACTCTTCAACTGAAATCTCTCCGCCCCTTCCATTCCTATAGCTCATCTTATACGATACATGCCATACAGCTGTGGAATGCCCTACCCACTTCTATTAGACATGCTAAGTCTCTCCCTGCATTCAAAAACATGGTCAACAAAGCGTTAAAATCAAAAGTAATTTTATATATTTAGTATATTTTATTGTGTTATGAAATATTTATATTATATATTTTTATATGTATATATTTATGTTAAGTATATTTATTTAGATATTTATATAGCTTGGTATATTTATCTCTTCATAAACATTATTTCTGTTTTCACGCCACCGTATATAATTTTTTGATCACTTCTTGTCCATCCTAAGGTTGCCTGGAAGAGATCGCTTTTAGCGATAAGGCCGCCCATTGTACATTATTTGTGTTTGTTTTTTGTTTTTTTTTGTTTTCTGTGATTTCTTGGTGTGCAATATCAAAATCAAAATCAAAATCAAAAACTCTTTATTTCCATAAATACAATAAATGTACACTTAGAAAAGGTCAAATTATAAAACTATACACTGACACGGAAATAAAGTGATATTTTTGATTTCTGTCGCTTCGGTATGTAGACCAAAGTAAAGAAGCGACGAAGAAACCTTTAGCCTGTTAGTTGTTATTCTTCGAGTTGGAGCAAAACCCGTTCCAAGCTTTTTTATCTTCTAGATAATCTGATATTTTATAGTAAGCCTTTTTGCACAGCAAGGTTTTGACAATTTGTTTGAATTTATTTACTGATAATTGTTGCAACTCACTAGGAGTTTTGTTGTAGAAGCGTATACATTGCCCTTTAAAAGATACATTAATTTTGTGTAGCCTAGTTGTGGGCACAGCGAGTTTATGTTTATTTCTGGTATTAAAGTTATGTTTATCACAATTTTTAGGGAACAGATTTTTATTTCTATGAGTGTACAACAAGTTTTCATAAATATATTGACATGGTACTGTCATTATATTTATTTCTTTGAATTTATCACGTAGGGATTCTCTGGGACCCATATTATAGATTGCACGAACAGCCCTCTTCTGCAGCACAAATATGGTGTTAATATCTGCAGCGTTCCCCCACAGCAGTATGCCATAAGACATAATACTATGGAAGTAGCTGAAATAAACAAGTCTAGATGTATCCACGTCTGTAAGATGACGGATTTTTTTGACTGCATACGCTGCAGAACTAAGTCTCTTCGATAGCTTATCTATGTGTGGGCCCCATTGAAGTTTACTATCTAAGGTTATTCCTAAGAATACTGTACTGTTTACAATTTCTAACGTTTCTCCTTTTACGTTTACATCAATCTTAACGTGTTTTACATTAGGTAGAGCAAATTTTATACATTTCGTTTTAGTTAGTAAAGTATATTTGTATTGTATTGTATTGTATACCTATTTTTAGATTGTTACTATTTGGGCTGACTTTATTGCGTGTAGTTTAACGAACGATTTCTTAAGCAACTTTTATTAAGAAGCTGATGTCTAATTCTTAAAATATTTTCTATGCAAGCAGTGTTAATTTTTTCAGAATTTGTCATTAGTTTATTAGCAAAAGTTGCTTGTTATCATGAGTACAACCACAATATGTTTAAGTATAGGCAACTAATTAAAAGTCACCCTACACAGGGTGACATTTGGGTCGTTGCAGTCCCGTGGGGAGGAGCCTGTAATCCTTTTGCTATGTATAGAATAACTAACTTTTTCGCATATTCAGGATTGGTCCCAAAGTAAGATCACTTTCATTATTACAGCCAACTCCTTACGGGACTGCAACGACCTAAATGTCACCGTGTCTAAGAAGCTTTTTGCATTCATGAATATCTACTTGTGAAGTTTCTTATGTGATTCTGTTATGATATGATGTGTTCAAATCTGACGAACACACCTTTACAGCCCTTTCATGTCGCACGCTATGTGCTAGACATCACAGACGGTAAAAAGCTCTTGACAGCATGATTAGAAATACTTAGGTACATTGAAAATTATCTATAAATATTTTCTGATTATTTTATTTCAATAAAGCTAATACCAAAAGATGATTCGAATAAAACGATTTTTTTACAGAAGTGAGTTTTATTTTCACACTGTATGTATAAGAAGAAAAAAGAACATAAATCCATTATAACTAATACAAACTAATTTGCATTTTACATCTTTGGGATGTAAGATTATATCTTTCGCCGAACACTAATTTCACTAGCTTTAAAAATATTCAAAACTGACGACCTGATTGGCCTGTAAAATACGATGTTTTTTTCAGTAATTTGTTTACCGTGTATTTTTATTTGTTTATCTTCGACAGATACGTACTTAACTTCAATGATATCATTGGCTATTAACATAAAATATTTATTTCTAGTCTTGCAGGATAATAGAAAGTGCTCGAAGTGAAGCATTATTGTGCTTGTGCGCAAAACTGTGCCCATGTTCGTAAATCGTTCTTCAAGTTTATGTCTTTCATATGCTCACTGTCTTTCTCGTCGTACGAGTTGTCAGAACTACTGAGAGGAAACAAAAAATTATATTCGCCGTCGTTGACATCAGTTATTTGTTGTACGGAACCCCGTTTCATTATTTAAGACATACCTATTTAAGTGTTTTACATTCTATTACTCAACTTAAAGTGATAATTTAAGAGTTATATAATCTGCACTTATCGTTTGCCGCTATACACAAATATTCCTAAAAACTTCTGTATTACCTAGGGTTAGCCGGGTAATCCTGTTATATAACCTGCAATGATTTAAAGGTGGTTCCTGATGCTTGCAGCGCCTATCTCTATAAGACTTATAGTTAACACTTCTAAGACTCTAATAGCTTTCCTGTTAGCTCTCAGGGCTCTATTAAACTCGTTAGGTATTGCAAGGTATATAAGTAACTCTATTTAAGAACTTCAGCCGTTTGTAAGTCTCAGCGGACTCCCTATAATTGCTTTTAGTGTTTTACGTTTCCTAAAGATTTAAGAGTGAGTTATACATTAGTTTTGACTAACTCCAAGCTAGCTCCATAAGTTATATATTTTTTCTTTATTTCTATTATGCCTCTTGAAACTTTAATTATTTATTTTTAACGCCGCAGTAGAGTATAAAGCTATTGTTGGAACTCTTATATGTCGTTTATAATACTGCCAGTGCCAAAAAAAGGTGACCCTTAGCGCCAAAATGTTTGTTG
This sequence comes from Eupithecia subumbrata, assembly GCA_949316285.1. Taxonomy (NCBI): domain Eukaryota; kingdom Metazoa; phylum Arthropoda; class Insecta; order Lepidoptera; family Geometridae; genus Eupithecia; species Eupithecia subumbrata. The sequence continues at coordinate 24,515,530 of OX438646.1, read as the reverse complement.
GGGTGTTATTTCTTACTCTGACTTAAGTCAATGAGTGAGAAATAGCAATGCTTTAAGTTAGCAGACTATTGTGAATAAGGGGGCTAGTGTTTTCAGGTCATACAGAAGATAGGAACAATGATGAGAAATTAAGCTCACGTAGAGTTCGTGAGCTTAATTTCTCCTAGCAAATTTATCCAGTCTATCTAGATTTTTGAAATGGTCTAAAGGCCCGTCTCATGCTTGCTCAGTCATCTATCTATGCTTGAGTAACGATTTTCAATGTCAGAAGCATCGCTCAAGCACAGATAGATGACTGAGCATAGTTTCATAACACGTGCCTTAGATTCTATCTACCTTACGCAGAGTCGTTAGGTAATAAATATTAGACTGGATACATTTGCTGGGGAATCTTCATTCCTATACCTAGTTCTGGGTAGACAAACATCCGATTAACGGATAAGCTAAAGCGGAAATTAGTTTTCCTCGGCGACCGGAAATCGATTGAACAAATATCCTTGACTAGTGAATGCCGCCAGGTTTCCAGTTATAATGTCTACCGTGGGAATTTTCCATTCAAACACAACTAAATGTGATAACTTATCACATTTAGTTGTGTTTGAATTGAAAATTCCCTGATAACTGACACGCATAGTACAAGACACCCTCCAAAATTATTAGATACTACGATACGACCAGTGGTTTTACTATTTGTCAGGGGCAGTGCGTGCTCTATGTCAATCATCGAGTCACGTAACAGTTCACATATATATTTGCTTCAGCCTGCGCTTTCGCACGCGTTTTCCCGGGATAAAAGATATTATACACCTATCTGGGAAAACATAGCCTATGTTATTCCAGGTTCGTTATAGCCTAACCTGGTAGTTTTAGAGCTTGGTTTGATTTGATTGGCCATGCAGATTTTCAGCCGAATCCAGTAGTTTTGGTGTGGAGGTAAGGAACGAAGAAGCAACAAACATTCAAATATAAAAACTTTCGCATCACACCAATATTAGGTATAAATACGAAAGTCCCTACTGACAGTGGGGATAGGGAAAGTCTCTGAACAGGGAAATATGGGAGAGGAAAGGAAAACCGGATGTAGATCTAAGATTTATAGATTTTAGTGGGTACTTCTAACAAACCATCGTAAATAAAATACTACGGTAATCCGTTTTACCTCTATTCAGATCTAGAATCGAAAAAAACAATGTTTTATATAAACAAATAGTATGGAATAATGGTAGGTAAACTTATTTCAGCTTTAGCTTAAAAGGTGCTATAAATATTTTAAGCACGCTCGCATGTAGCACATGCGCCATTCATTTTGCATCGTGTTCACGACTGAATAATGACTCAATCAGCTACCATTTTAAGCCGATAAGTGATCGCAACAATCGCAAAAATAACCGCTTTAATAAAATGTGCACAGAGTAGAGCAAGGAGGAATTTAATTTTATGCAATTAAAGTATCAGAGGAAGGAATAATTTAATTCAAACTAGGTACCGATTCATTATGAATGTAAGCGGATTAACCACGAACCTATTTAGGGTTCGGAGAACACCGGAGACTTCTTCGGGGTGAGTGCGGTTCTAGATAGGTACATAGCTAACCCGTTTCCTAACCCTTACATTCAAAATGAATAGGGGAAGGGCGGGCAAGATAATATAGTTAGGAGAAACGCATGTAAAAATAGATAATCTGTTTATTGGACTTGAACACTTTACTTAGAACAATCGTTAACTTAATAAACTACCATAGGCAACAATGAGATCAATTAAATCTTAAACAAATATTGGGGAACTCATACATTTATAAAAAATTGGAAATTATCCATCTTGCCCGCCCAGGGTAGGCAAGATGGATAACCTAGGAGGGCAAGATGGATCATGGATTATAAGTAGTATTCTAGTCATAACACTCATCACAAAAGTACTAACTATTATAAAATATATTATTTATAAATATTAATGTAAATTACATATATTTATAATATATTATTAAATCCAGTTTCATTATTTTTGGCTTTAGCAAACTGTCCTGCTAGCTGCATAAACTTTATTCTCGTCAGACCGTAAAACAGAGAATCTACTTTTCGAATGTATTCCGTCAATTGCTTTTCTTCGTCCGGAGTAAACACGGTACGAAATCTACCCAATTTTTTCTCAGAACAATTGGATAGAAGATATCTATATAAAGTGCCATACGGAATACTGTATTTGAGAGAAGCTTGACGTATAGACGAAGTTTTTGCATCCACCATGGCCTTAGCAAGGGTTTCCGAAGATCAAGATTCACGTTGGGACTTTCTTTTATACGTTTTAACCATCTGAAAAGACAATAACATACATTAAATTAGGTTTTACTAATGGGCGGGCAAGATGGATTTATCATAAATAACGTGATCCATCTTGCCCACTCGGCTTATGATGAACGAAAATGAAAATATCTCATAAACTAAAACTAATAAACAACAATCCATTCCAAACAAGCATGGTCAATGGTAAATAAAGTAAAATAACAACAACATATATCAATTTACAAGAAAACAACAGAAATATTCAACTTTACTTACCTTCAAAACATCGAAACTTTGGATCACAAAACATAAACATGCTTCTCCAACCACCGTCGCGCGCAGGAGACTGGCGGGCACTTAGCGGAGGGACGCGGCCAGCGGCTAGGCACGCTGTTGTTATGCCGCGATCTTAAAATTTCGCTGCGTCTTCGGGATATTTCGAGTATCCATCTTGCCCGCCCTATCCATCTTACCCGCCCTTCCCCTACTTCAAACTACGAACGTTTTTATAGTAAAATAGGTAAGTACTACTTTTGATTTAAGTTTAGATGGATTAAATGAAAGTTCATCTACTAAAATTTAATCAATAATTGTTCAATCAAGCAAAAGCAACTTTTTGCTAACTATTTTTTTAATTATTTTCACTATTTTTTAGCGACGCGTAACCCATGAGCTGGTGAGTATCTGACGCAGCGCATCAGCATTACAATACAGAGCGGGGCAATGCAACCAGCGTCTTGGGGACGCCTCCGACTGGTATTGATATGGATCGGTTGAGCTACCTGTAGATTGTTTGTAACAGTCTGCAGTCAGCTCAATTGTAAAATACTAGTTCGAATTTATTTCTATTATTTGATTGTAATTTTCTTTGTGAATAAAGGTATTACTTTTTGCTTGAATAAATGCCCAATCACAAACCCCTTCTAGAGCAAACTTCAGAGCAATTGTTTTTCTATATTTCATGCCTTTATTATACCTACGTATCCACAGCAATTCTTCGCTAAGAAAAGAAACAATAAATTGTTCTAATACTATTTTCTAAGTTTGAAACCGCTTTATTGTTTGTTACTGAATAAGATCCCGATCGCCTACTAATAGCCGCCCTACCCCGCCTTCTGAACAAACAAGTAAGTAAATATATTAGGGCTAGGAAAGGAAAATCGATCTAATTTTGTAACCTAGCCTGGGTTGTAAACAGTTGGAAAATGAAGTTATTTAAGAAAAAATCAGATCTTTTGCGATTTCTGCTTTTACAAGATAATAAGCAAGCAGTTGTGTAGTTGTGTTCCCACGCTTGTGTTTGTTTTAGCAAAGATTCATAGCAAATGGCTTACAATGTGCGCTAAACTTCTTATCTGAACCTAGAAAATAATAACCAACCGAGGTCGTCTTTATCACAGGTCACACCTACATAATGTGTTGCCATCCCTAGAGATATGACACCACTCCAAACTTCGTTATTCTCATAATAACGTGATACATTATTCGAGTCCATTTCACCGTGATGAGACTCCACTGGTTCCCACTCTGCCGCGAAGGTCACTTCATCACTTATGCAGGTCCCCGCAGATTTAGCTTTCCTTTACCTACATTAACCTACAGTACCTACCTACGTTTTATTTGATACGCGATTAGGTTTAAGCTCATTCTACGTAGGTAAGAAAGACACATGAGACGAATAAGAAAAAAAATGCTGGATAATACACAAAACATCATTTATCTCCAAGCTAAGTAGCTTGTGTTTTGGGTACTAGATGATTGGTATACATAATACATTACATTCTGACTGCCTCGTTGGTCTAGCGGTCAGCTTGTTTAACAGCTGATTATGAGGTCCTGAGTTCAAATCCCGGGTCAGGCCAATAGTTGTTATTGGGGTTTTTCTAGTAAGAAAAATTCAGAGTAGCAGAATACTCAGAACAATAGGACATAGATAAACATAGGAATGATGCGTCTCGTTAGATCCGTTGACTAGATCCATGATGGATCTATGTAGAACTTTATTTCTCATTCGATCCACTCTGGAAGGATCTAACGATATCTTAATTTCTCAATATATTCCTGATGGATCTATTGAGATTTGTATTTCTCAGTATTCACTAATAAAATTACAATCAAATATTAATAGAAATCAATTCGAACTAATATTTACAATTGAAAAATAGAATAGTAACGAGGAAAAAACAATTTTCTAGGTACTGTAACTAGACAAAAATGGCACATGGAACTTGAAAATTTTTCGCTGAATTGATCGGGATTTTCAGGACTCAATTTTGCTCCCAATCATAGCTCCCCTTTGTTGGATCGTCGATTGGTACCATTACAGCAACGAGTTTTTGCTCGTTTTCCATCTCCAAACGCTGTTATGGCCACAGATTTATAGCACTTCTATCACAGGCATTTATAGCATATCTCTTCGTTCCTTTCTTCTGCTTATTTCAGTCGCTTCATGCAATACAAGACAAGTTTTAATGATCTAATCTGACTCTTAGTAAAGGAATTAAGGTCAAGACGACCTAGAATCCCAAGAGGCTTCGTCAGGATTTATACTAATGATAGGATCTACGCAGCTTACTACCTAACCTACTACATACACACTAGGTACCAGAGCATGCCAGACACAGTAAAGTAGATTTACTGCAGACAGACGCTGGATGCGGCAAGATAAAGACGGTGTGCTCCGGCATTTATTAGGGGCGGCCTGTCCAGCAGTGGACTAGTAAGTACAGGCTGATGATGACGACGATGATGACTTGAACGAGTTCAGCTTCATAAGTTAATCCGGTTCAAGCCGAACTTAGTTCACTAAAACAAAAAAGTTTCTGATTCGTTTTCGTGCAAACGCTAATCTTAAGAAAGCGTCTTTTACGCCCGAAAGTAGAGCTGTCAGTCAGAGCAGAGCAGTCATATCACACAAATATGTAAACTTGATCAACCTGAACTTGGTTCTGTTGAACTAAAAAAACATTAAAATCCATCATGGTTATTAACACTAAAGTCATTTATAACGGGATATTTACCATGATTTGAGTTTAGAACTATCTAATATTCCGGCACAGTTACATGCGGCATGTTCACGGAACAACTGAGGGCACTGCGAGTAAGTTGTTAGTTGTTTGACGACCTCCGTGGCGCAGCGGGCGAAGGTCCGCCTGCGACGCAGGAGGTTGTGGGTTCGATTCCCGCCTCGGAAGAAATTTGTGTATGATCTGCAGAAATTTGTTCAGTTGGTCTGGGTGTTTTCTATGTACTTATAATAAAAAATATCTATCTATGTAGTGTAACGTATTATGTATATCAGTTATCTAGTACCCATAACACAAGCTCTGCTTAGCTTGGGGCTAGATAATGCTGTGTGAATTGTCCAGCGTTATTATTATTATTTATTATTATTATTGGCAGATATATCAATCTACCCTCATTTTTTGTCTTTTGCTACGAACGCATGTAGACTTTACTGTTGAACTAAGTTTTGGCAGCGATCGGTGAAATTGGACCTTAGATAGGTACCTTAACTCTATCGCACTGTTATTCACATAAAAGATTTATGTCATGGTGCCTATCTCCACTGGCCGTAGAAATACTGCAGTAAATCTAAAGCTATTTCCAAGTGCCCGACCGTACCACAATGCCCTTCAGCCTTAGTCGCCTTTACACTACCCCGAGCAAATATTATTTGAAGAATCCAGAGCTCGGCAGAACTTTTATTTACTGAAATAGGTAGGTGGGTGCCTAATAAATAATGGTGGACAATCCACACAGCATCATCTACTCCCAAAGTAAATAGAGATTGTGTTATGTGTACTAGATAACTGATACTATATTAAATACATTACATAAGTACATAGAAATATACATACATATAATTTATTGTAAGGAAGAGTAAAAGGCCTTTGCCCTTTAGTAGGATCCCAGAGGCTAATATTATGAAGAGTTTTATAATATTTTAAAATTTATTTTATAACGTTTTAATAAAAATATCTGAGCGTCTGGTCGAAGCGACGCGTGACCCGAGAGCTGGTCAGTATCTGGCACAGCGCATCAGCATTGCCATACAGCGGGGCAATGCAGCCAGCGTCTTGGGGACGACTGGTATTGATATGGATCAGTTGAGCTACCTGTAGATTGTTTGCAACAGTCTGCAGGTAGCTCAGTTGTTTCACTTGTAAACACTTGTTCTAACTTATTTCTAATATTTTATTGTAATTTTCTTTGTGAATAAAAGCTTCTGCCCTTTTACTTTATAACGAGATTTAAGAATAGATAAGTGTATAATAATAAGACGTAGAAAACACCCGAAACAAATATCTGCAGATCGTACAAACATTTGTCGAGGTGGGAATCAAACCAGCAAAATTCTTCGTCGCGTGCAATATCTACCTACCTAATTGTACTAAGCGAACCTGTGCCAGGTTGACAGGTCTAACAGGTTTGTAGTTTTGTCTTTATTTACTGCGCCAATAAATGATTTAATCATACACAAAAGCTGGTTTTGAAACAAGTATAACAAGGTAGGATGGTATGGATAATGATGGAGTTAATAGGCTAGGCTAATGGCAGTGCCTAGGGGTGCTACTAATACTAGCGACCCGCCCCGGCTTCGCACGGGTGCAATGCTGATACGGACTTTTTTGTAGACCTTCTTAAGGTGTACAATACTGTAGTACATTATTTTGATCTATCTCGTAGGGTTCAGCCAGCGTTTGCAATGTAAGCGCAAAAAAATGTGTTTATTTACGACATCACAATAGAAACCTCTAAAATTATCAGTGTTTCTCTACTATATTATGCATGTATTATACATATAAAAGTTCTTCTTGAATCAATCTATTTAAAAAACCGCATCAAAATCCGTTGCGTAGTTTTATAGATCTAAGCATACACAGGGACTGGGACAGACAGCGGGAAGCGACTTTGTTTTAGACTATGTAGAGATTGTTTTTATAAAATTAAAACGGCTTTAAATTCCTATAAATGAACACTGTTTTTTTAAGTTTTACGTGACAAATTAAATTAAAACAGTAACCCTCGCGAATAAAACTTATATGGGAAATAGGTACCCCAGGAATTTTCTCTACCTATATACTAAACTAAAAGACTCAAAAATCAAAATCGGTCCATAAAATTGACGGAGAAATCAGCGAATATACATAAATAAAACGTACAGCCACGAACTAATCATTTATCTATGATACAGCCGACCATACAACTTTCTTTTTTTCAAAGTCGGTTAAAAACCAACAGTTCGGTGAAACTGTAGCTTTGTAACAAAGTTGTCATGTTCGAATCTATTATCGCCGTCGCCAAAGTCCCTGGGTTATTCAACTGTTCGCAACAAATAATGTATAATTTACACGCAAATGTGCGGGTTTTGGCGCGTAGGCTCTGCGAAGATATTGTGTCGAACGAAAGGCGAGAAACGCCTGAGCAGGCAAAACCAATTCGTGATCTGATATTGAATTGATTGCGTATTTTGTGGTTATGTTGTTCATAAGGGGCGAACCTAACGGGTAAGGTTGTATAACTAGGCCTAGATCTCAGTACTCACGGGATACCCGTGGTAAAAAATTCAAATTACATAAAATTCTAATGTTTTACTTTAGTTCCTTGAAATTGAAAACACAATTGAGAAAAAAATCGATTACCAAATAATGAACTGTTCTGTCACTGTTTCGCACATAATTTAGTCGAGATCTCAGGAACCCTGCGGTCTATTGAAATGACTTATAATTTGGTTCATAGGTTATTACTAACTATTTGGTTTTGAACCAGTGTCTTCATAAGATTTGTAGTTTTGTTGAAAATAAGCAAAAGCTTGATTTCTACGCTTACGCCCCTGTTCCAAAACCGTATCCTCTGTCTATCCGTTTCACACAAGAACAAAATTAAAATTTTTAAAAACCCCCCGACAGATTTTCATGAAATATGGCTAAGAACACTCGGGATAAAATTTGTATATGACACAAAAAAACTAAACGAAAATCGGTTCATCCGTTTGGGAGCTACGATACCACAGACAGACACGTTAAACTTATAATATTACACCCCTCTCTTTTTGCGGCGGGGGTAAAAAATGGCGCGCATTGCACCCTCATATGGGCATACCTTCCCTAGCTTGAATTCAGGACAATAATAACAGCATTAGCACGATAAGTTAAAGAGACATTAGGCAAAGTCATAAGTACCTTCTATTCTTGGGCAAACAAGACGTTACTCTCGAATTCGATGGATCTAGATTGGATGAGACTCAAATGGGAGATAGAGAATTCAATTCAATTCAATTCGTTTACTACACCAGACCTAAGATTACATAGTTCTCCAATGCAGTCTAGGACTTACTAGCTGCTAGAATAGCTGCTAGAATATGATACTGGAGGTGTTATACTAACAAAAGTGCCTAATTAATAGGAAAAAATTGACCACGATACACGATATCTCGATAAAATGAAGTAAAATACCTACCTACCGTAAATTTTGAATCACATTTCACTCCTACAAGTGGAAAAGTTTGATTTTTAAATCAAACTTTTCCACTCATAATCTATAGTCTACTTTTAACTAAGTTTGAAGCTTAGTTTGCGATGAAAAGTTCATTTCACAGCGATAAAACTGCCACAACTTTAGGAAGTTCCCCTGAGACTCAGTGTATAGGTTCACAGTGTAGCTTTTTATTTCTTTTTAATGGTCTATTGGTAAAACTGCACGCACTTGAGTATGTTTTATGACGACCTCAGTGGCGCAGCGGGCGAGAATCCGCTTGTGACGCAAGAGGTTGCGGGTTCGATTCCCGCCTCGGAACAAATTTGTGTACGATCTGCAGAAATTTGTTCCGTTGGTCTGAATGATTTCTATATATAATAAAAAAAAACTATCTATGTACATAATGTATTAAATATATCAGTTATCTAGTACCCATAACACAAGCTTTGAGTAGCTTACTTTGGGGGCTAGATGTTGCTGTGTGAATTGTCCGGAATTATTTATTTTTTTATTATTATATATGAATATTGTTGTTAAGTAAGACAGGCTAAGCTTCTATAAATGGAAGAAGTCACTGGCTTCTGATATATTACAGTTTAGCTATGCTTCGGCCACGCATTTACTTTCTCTGACTGAATGAAAGAATGTAATATTTCATACACTGCTTCTTGTTATGAATCTGCTGCGTGGTGCCGGCTTAGAATTTGCACCACCCCAACTCTTCTCTTCTGTCAAACTCTGACTGTGTGTGGTTTTGTTTATTTATTGATTGTTTATGGGTAGTTTCCTAAGACCATTTTCATGTAGCTTCAACGGTTAATGTTAAAAAATTCTAGCCTGTATAATATTTATACAAGCTTTTATTTAACTTGCCCTGTTGGTATGTGGTGGACAAATCTTGCAACTGAATTTTAGACCTCCTAGAATCCTACACCAATTGAGCTGAAATTTGGCATACTTATGTAAATTCGGTGATAATGCAATGTCATGGTAGCATCGAGCTGGTCTGATGATGGACTATTCCACTTCTTTGACTATTCCAAATCTGACGTTAATATGCGGTCGTTCTATTAAATAGTTCATAGTTCATAGTTCTTTATTGATAACAGAAAATGTTACATGTCAGGGTATTCATTATCTAAGTATGTTATACAATACAACAATTGTACCTACTTAAACAAAACATGAAAAAATTACTTAACTGTAGCATACTTACTAAAGGCAATTAACAGAAATAATAAATAAATAACAACATTCACTAGAATTTATAATAAAAATATCATTTTGAGCTTATGAACTCATCATAGCTATAAAACGATTGCTCGATAAGCCAACGTTTTAGGCGACGTTTAAAACTACCAACCAATGCCCGCAGCCTCCTTAATCGAGTCTGGTAACCTGTTGTACACTTGCGGACCCATAATGTGAGTCAGCTTCGACGACTTAGTCAGGGACCGCGCTAGTGACACCAGTCTGTGCTGGTTACGAGTGCGGTACGCGAAGTCACCGTGCGTTGCGTAAGAGTCGAAGTTGCTCTTCACATAGAGGGCTACCTGCGAGATGGCTATGCAGGGCAGTGTAAGGATGCCTAGGCTCTTAAAGTGCGGCCTGGCCGAGACATCGCTGCGTATCCGTACCATCGCACGTATAGCCCTTTTTTGCATGCGAAACGCGCGCTCCCAGTCGGCAGCGCGTGACCACAGCTCGGCGCCATACTGGAGGTGCGAGTGTACAGTGGCGTAGTAGCATGCTCAGGCCACGTCCGCGAACACCACCCGGCTCACCCGGCTCAGCGCATAACACGCACTGCCCAGCCGTCCGCACAGCACATCGATGTGTTTCGCCCACATCTGACCCCTATCTATATGGAATCCTAAGAACCCTGTGCACTCAACCTGATCGATAGCCTTGTCGTCTATGGTCACGGCCAGCGCCACGACGGGTACACCCGAGAATTGGAAGTGAATAAAATGCGTTTTTTTCAAGTTAAGAGCGAGTCCATTTACTCTAAACCTGTCATAGAACAGCTAGTCGTGCTGCCACGGCATTGAGTTGGATCTCCAGAGCGTCGATTGAAGGGGCGGAGACAACTGCGGCCACGTCGTCCGCGTACATAAGGATCTCGGCCTCAGGAACAGCTTCCGGTAAGTCATTCAATAGGATTGAGAATAAGATGTTCGAGACCGAGGATCCCTGCGCGACGCCCATGTACGACTGCTGTGGTTCCGACATGATGCCGCCTCCCTTCACCACCTGCGATCTGTCTCGCATGAGGTCCGTCAGCAGCGCATACGCTGGCCCGTCGATGCCGTAGTGCTTCAGCTATACTGCGAGGGTAGTATGGTCGGCAACATCAAACGCTTTTGACTTAAATTGGTAACCTGATCTTATTCAATTCAATAATTATTTATTCTTGCCTTTTATAATCACTATTGTAAAAATGACATTCCTAAATTATCTAATTCCATAAATATGAAGTATCATATAAAAGTTATCAACCGAACGAGAGCGAACCCAAAATAATTGTAGCGCCCTGACAGGGTTTTTATACATTGTGTACCCACTAAGACTACCTACACCTAAGTACCCCCGAACCAGAACAGAACCTGTATGCATAAAATCACAATAAATGATATGAATATGAATATGGATACAGGAGGTGGTCATAGGAACTCATAATCGATATGACTTAACCCCGTCGAGTTACGGGTCGATGGATTTGTCGTCACTTTGGTCCTAGATAATATAAAATGTTTCTAAAAAGTTTTTCAAGATATTAAAAAAATATGTTTTAAAAAGTTCGTTAAAAAAATGCTTTATTGTCCAGCATTATTTATTTAATATTTATTAATTTATTAATTATTTGATGTGTACAAATAGACAATCTATGTGAACTGTAGTAAAAATAATTGTATTTGTTTAATACAAAAGTTTACAATATAGTTGATGGGTTGATACATTTTAGAACTGCTTTTGCGAAGAATGATTTAAACTACCACTGTCATTCAAATTGTTTTTATTTGTTTTTTACAAAACAGAAGATAATTATCTGATGTGTTCAAAAATAGACTTTAAGTGAATTGCAGTAACAATAATTGTATTTGCTTAATACAAAAGTTAACAATATAATTGATGGGTTGATGCATTTTAGAACTGCTATTGTGCATCAAGACACCGATCATATTGTGATCATTGAGTTTAGAATTTTTATCAAACAATGAAATTTTATCATCTCCATTGATATGTAGACCGTCTGAATTAATTCCATGTGATTCGCCGATTTGTTCATATTTCACGCCTTTGTCATGTTGTGAATCTTCAAGTTTTTCAAACTCTTTATTGATTTCATCAGCCACTAATATCTTGACACCTGAAAAATACACAAATACAACAGATAATCTTTACTCTTTAGTCTCTTTTAGAATCAATGGCGCAATAAGCGACGGTCTGGTCTGCCTGTGACGCGAAGGTCGTGACTTCGATTCTCGCCGCAGGTAACTAAATAAGTAGGTGACCTACTTTATTATTTAAGATTCTTATACATATTTTTCAAGCATCTATTATTTTTAAACCCACTTACTACCTATTTATAAAACTAGTAAGAAAGGTACCTTTTAAATACTTAAATAAATACTTATGCCACATACAAATATTTTATAAAAAAATATTTCAGCTTAGTGCAATGTGCTTACAATGTGTATTTTCGAATGTATTGATTAAACGAGATGTGCGGATACGTGACTTAAATTTATCGAAAAATAATAAGATATTTTTTTATGTGTCTATATCAAACTACAATCTACTAAACTTGCGAGCTTTAAAATGGAATCGCTTCAAGGGTTGTTCAAGACTAATTTTTACAATTTCTTTGCAGTGAACTATGAGTTAAGTTATGTTTTCCCTTACGCAGGATTTATTGGCGACGATAAATTTTGATTTAATGGACGATAATGTCCGCTGCCACACCGCAGCAGTGACTAGACAGTACCGACAGACGTCTTCCATGTCGGCATTCCCACTCTAGACTGGCCAGCCCTAATTCCTGACTTGAACCCAATCTGGCATATGTGGGACGAGCTAAAACAGCGGATACGAGGGAGAAATCCAGCTCATCCAGCTCCGGCGCCGATAGAAGCCGATAGATGCAACTTCGACCTATTGCAATAATTCCCAAAATTTAGGTAGCCAATTTAATTAATTTTAAATCTTCTTGATATCATTTGAAAGGTAACAAAATTAACTTTCAAATGATATACCACAATCTATAGTTCATTGTACATAAATTGTAAAAAAATTGTTTTGATCAACTCGCGATGAAAGCGATTCCATTTTAAAGCTCGCAAGTGTATATCAAAAACAAAGGCGATTTAAAAAACAATGAAAACTACATCATTCTGTTTTTTATTTGTTTCTTTTTAAATATACAGTGTATTTTATTCAAAGTAGTCTCATTTGGAAGCTAAGTCTACCTTGCTAAAAAAATGATAAAACATATATGTAAGTATCGACCTATTAAAAAAAATAAGAAATTAGCAGAATAAAAAACCGATTTTCATTGCATTTTTGATCTGTAACTTTAAAACTGGGTCATTGAGGTGTACTTTTTTAAATGTTGTATTAAATTCATAATTTACTTTATTTTAGGCTACAAATCCTCCAAAAACTACGGGTCTATCTTTCGTTGGTATGATATTCACCGGCAAATTAAACTCGGACTCGGGAGTAAAAACTTTTTGTCGTTTGACCTATTCGTTCCGCATTTACGACGCCTGGAATAACGTGTTATCTTGTCTAATAAATAAGTCACTTCAACAGGCGTAGTTCACATTTTTTTTTATGTAATGACTTCTACATTGAACGCCTTGTTTTAAATTTAAATGGTGAATAACATGACAACGAAAAGAGAGATAATTTATAATAATGTTGATAAGTACTTACATGATAAAGTGACGATGACGACGATCAAAAAAGGGATGCTTCTGCCACACGTCATGATCATATCACTGTCCGAATACGAATGCGGGCGAGCTAATAATGCTCGAGTATTTTAGGACTTTGAGATTGGTTTCGAAACCACAAATCACCGAATAATTTATCTAATCACCGAAGTATTCAGAGCGATCCATCTAAAATGTAGTTTGGTACCTACTAATTTTAAATATTCATTAAATAACGAATTCTCTAACCGGTACCTTCAGTAGGTAGGTAAACGTACTTATTTGGATAATTGATAAATGTTCGAAACCCTTGGTGCCTATAAAATACATACCTACTCGTTTAATAATTAGGTACTGAATTTGAAAAGTAATATCATGATGACGTTATTTGAAATAAATAATATTAGTGAGACCTATTTTCTGTATTTAAATTAAACGCTAGAATTTACCCCGTAATTAAAGTCGTAGGTGTTAATTACAGATGTGGGAATAATTACGGTAAAATTCTCTAATTCAAAATTCATGTTGTTGAACATAACCTAAGGATAGCTTGCATATGACGGTAGGAAAACATTGACGTTGACTTGATAGACCTAAGAACATTAAAAATCTTAAATGCTTGACCTATGTTCCTCACAAATTCATTTAGGATTCCTAAATGAATTATTGTTTTCCTATCGACATAAGCAAGCTACCATTAGGTTTTGTTCAACAACACCCTTTATTATTGATTGTCACTAGTCTAACGAGGAAAGTATATTTCATTAACAACTCCAAATTCTGCCACCGAACCGGTACATAAATGTATGTATTTTAGTCCTTTTCGGGCATGGCCGGGTGACAGCAACAACCCGAATGTAGTGTCGGCAAGGAAGACAAATTGATAACTTGTGATAGCAGTTTTTTAATTTTTAAGAGCGTGCTTGCCCCATGTTTCATTTGAAACAAAAAAAATTACAATCCTAAATAGTGGTGATCAAATGTCAAATTATGAATCTAAATTTAGATTAACGTAGTAAAATAATGTTTGGAGGTGATTAAATGTCAAAGAGTTTTAATTAGTCAAATACATAAACTATGTCAGACCAATAATGTGGTAAGTACCTACTTTAAATTTCATAATTTGAATGTACATTTTTTATTGAAGTAATAATAAAGTTTGCATAAAAGTAAGATTGTCCTCATTCATACAAAAATATCTAGGTACGATTGGTTAACCAGCCTGGAAGTCACACTAATATCACACTATTATAAATGCGAAAGTTTGGATGGATGGATGTTTGTTACCTCTTCACGCCAAAACTACTGAACGGATAAGGCTGAATTTTGCATACAGGTAAGTCTAACCCTGGAATCAAACATAGGCTATTTTTATCCCATAAATCAGTTCCCGGGATGGGATGGGATAGAAATCACCTTTAAACGTTTCCATAGAAACAACGCGTGTGAAGCCACGGGCATAAACTAGTTATTCATAAAGCCATAGCTCAATGAACGAATGTAATAAAATGGCGTCTTATTATTATATTCGTTCATTGAACTAAGTTTCACGATGAAAAACACGACCTACCTAGGTCTAATTTCTCCATGTGGTGTTCTCACAGTGGCGTTTATCATTAGCTGACCTCTCTGGCAGGTTCCAAGTCTCGTTATAAAGTCAGTTTTGGTTTTATATACATTTTTAAAGTTGTTTTTATATAAAAACGGCTTGCTATCTTAATTATACCAAAGTATTCTAATTTAAAAATAGTTCGGTATTCATAGAAATTGACTTCAAACGTAAGAAAGGGAGCTAGGGATCAATAAACGCCTTTGTACCTAGGTATATTTTCCAGAAAGTTTTCGCAATATCCCGTCAGTCATGGATTTTATTTTCCTCGTGTCTTATTTTTCTGCTGGGCTTTCTTTTGAATAATGGAGGTATTCACCCTTCAACTTCAGCCTTGGGCGTTCTGGAACTTTCTACTGTGTCACATGCTTTTCTTTTATCATATTTTTACAAGCTTTTATTTAACTTGCAAAAAGTACCTAAATGTACCTATCTTTGTACGGGTGCAGTGGAATCTGGCAACTCAATTTTGAAGCAGATATCTTCAACTGATTGAGCTGTAATTTTGTATGCACGTTTAGTTTGGATGACAATGCATTAAAAGCTTATTTTTAAAGTATCAAGATTTTAATGGAAATGTCTGTAAATAGCGAACAGGGCATAAACGATTTGCAAAATTCACAAAATTCACGAGAATACCCATGAACGCAATGCAACGCATAAAATCAGAGATTTGCTTTTTTTCGCCGTGGGTTCAGTAGATACCTGTGAAAATCAATCATTATAAAATAATCATTATAAAGAAACTCTTAAAAATTATGCCTATAAAAGTCTGACATGATAAATTATGCCAGACAGCTGAAAATACAAAATAGCCGTCAAAACATCAAGCAGGCGTCTATGACAGAGTATCTAATTAATATTTCCAATACTCCATTTAGCTTTTAATAACTCGTTTATTATGCAAAAAATACCTACTGTGGTATAAGTAATTGACTCATTAATTTATTATGTAAAATACCCAGTGGTATAATAAAAGACCTACCTAGTTAGCATAAAGTCAACCTACTAAGTATTTATATTTTTAAAGGTGTGCAAGGTTAATTATTTTAATTCCATAACTTTAACATTACAACACAACCAATTAATAGCTTCATAAAATTATTAAAAAACAAAATAATAAAAAAAATAGTAAGGTCTTTTGATTATACGAATTTCTTGCCGATCAAACTTTGTGATGTTGATGGAAATTTTCTTATCACATCACACTTACAATATTATAAATGCGAAAGTTTGGATGGATGGATGGATGTTTTACCTCTTCACGCCAAAACTACTGAACGGATCTGGCTGAAATTTTGCATACAGGTATGTCTAATCCTGGAATCAAACATAGGCTATTTTTGAAGTGAAAATAAAATAATAATAAAATAAAAATAATAAATAATAAAATAATATAATATAATAATAAAATAGTTGCTAGCGTCCGGCTCGCTTATACCTACCTACTTATGTATCTATAGATAAATAGCTGCTGCCCGCGGCTTCGCCTGCGTAGTTCCCGTTCCCGTGGTAATTCCGGGATAAAACATAGCCTATGTCCGTCTCCTGGTTCTAAGCTGCCTCCCCACCAATTTTCAGCCAAATCGGTTCAGCAGTTCTTGAGTTATAAATAGTGTAACTAACACGACTTTCTTTTATATATATAGATTAATTTCTCGAACGAATCGAAAAGAAAGACAAGGACAAAAATTTTCATTTATTCATTAATATAATTTTATAATTAAGGTTAGGTTTCGATCGAGTCTATCGTACTGCTTAACGGGTGTAAACAGACCCTTCACGAAGCCGTCAACCAAGCATTCTGTACATGAAACTAAGTAACACTGCGCAAAAATAATTGCTGGGAAACGGAATTTATTTTTGGACTTTAAAAATAATCAGATTTTTGTAGCGGGTAATGGTTTGCGCGCAACCGGCTGTAAATAATTGTAATATTATTTAATACTAGCTGTACCCGCGACTTCGTTCGCGATTGCCTTACCTGCCGACTAATTATGTTCACATTTAACCATAGTCTCTCATATTATGAAACGCCGCCGTCCAAAAAATCGTGTAGGGTCTACAGGGGATAACATATTGTCATCTTCAATCCCATTCTTTATCCACACGACTTTTAGCTACGACTCGGCCAGCGTCAGTGTTAAGAAGTGTCCTACTCGTTTGACTTACTCACAGCTGGGGCCCTATTCTGCTATACTAATCGCTTCACTATGACAGGGCTATCGTCACAGAATGACACTTTTTGGTATTCCACCTTGGATGAAAGAAATTATGATGAATGCAGATGGAGAGACGCGCGTCAAGTTTGAAACTACATATTAATTTATCTCGCGCGCACTATCTGGAATTTTATTAATCTAAGGATTCTACGTGATGATTCTGCGACGATTCCATTGTCATACTGAAGCAATTGTTTTGCAGAATTGGGCTCCTGATCCATTTGACTGGACCACCGTAATTTTTTTTCGTTAGTAGGTAGGTACAGTTGGCTGTGTACCACAATAAAAAATATTTTTCTGCGGTCCAGTTAGTTTAAGTGGACCACAATAATTAATTAATTTAATTGTACACGAAGTTTGGTTGGAGTAAGACTCCAACCAAACTTCGCTGGACCAGCTAAACCACCATATATCATGTAAGGCAGGAACCTAACTTATTTTTCCAAGACCCACCACCTTAGTAGGTAGGAACCTAACTAATGGGTGCGTCTTGGAAAAATAAATAGATAGGAACTTACCTACCCTTTATCTACTAATTTTTTTCTTCAATCTACTGATTATTTCATCAATCTACTGATTTTCTACTCGACTTTCTACTGATTTAGTCATATTCGATCTTGCATCTCTGTTTCTAACAAAAAGAATGCATTATATCGGACGACGCGTAGACCCGTCGTGATGCGCGGTTAAAGAATTCTACTTTTTCCTCTCTCCCAGGGGAACCTTACTGAATTCCAGGATAAAATGTATTCCATGTCCTTTCTTGTAGTATGAACTCAAAACGTGCCAAGTTACATTCCAACTCATTACCTATGTAGTTTCGGCGTGATGAGCGGTGAAGGAATTTAACTTTCATCCCCTCTGCCAGGGCAACCTTACTGAATTCCGGGATAAAATGTATCTTTCCTCATAGTACGAACTAAAATCACGCCGAGTTGCATTCGAATTCATTAAGTAGTTCCGTCGTGATGCGCGGTTAAATAATTTTACTTTCATCCTCTCTCCCAGGGGAACCTTACTGAATTCCAGGATAAAATGTATCCCATGTCCTTCCTTGAACTCAAATACAAATTCAGTCCAACTCATTCAGTAGTTTCTGCGGGAACGTGATGCGCGGTGAAGAAATTTTACTTTTATCCCCTCTCCCAGGGGAACCTGACTGAATTCCGGGATAAAAAGTATCCTATGGCCTTCCTCGTAGTATGACCTAAAATCGTACCGAGTTTTATTTCAATACCTTCAGTAGTTCCGTCGTGATGCGCAGTTAAAGAATTTTACTTTCATCCCCTCTCCCAGGGAAACCTGACTGAATTCCGGGATAAAAAGTATCCTATGTCCTTCCTCGTAGTATGACCTAAAATCGTGCCGAGTTTCATTGCAATACCTTCAGTAGTTTCGGCGTGATGCGCGTTTAACAAACAGACAGACAGACAGACAGACAGACAGACATGAATGAAAAAAATTGCAGTTTTGGCTTCAGTATCGATAATAGAGTCCCCTCCAAAAAAAAATTTCAAAATATCTTCAATGTACAGAATTGGACCTGTTACAGTTTTATTATAAGTATAGATTGAAAATAATTGTAATAGTTTTAAAGTGTTAAATTTTTTATGTAATATAAATTGTCATGTTTGTGTACGATAGCGCAATAAATGAATATTGTATTCTACCACATAAATGATAGTACTTTTATACTGATAAAGCAATTGGTGCAAAATTATTCCCTAACCATTCCAAAATATCAAACATGCTCAACGTTAATAATCAAGTTTTCACTTCTGCCGGCACTCCCGGAGTGCAACCCGTCTTTTTTTTTATCCCATAAATCGGTTTCCGTGGGATAGATATAACCTTAAAACGTGTCCATAGAAACAACGCGTGCGAAGCCGCGGGCATTAACTAGTTTTATTATAAACTAATTCCACAACAGTGTGACATGCCTCCACGAAATCAAGCCTTTAATAAAGAAATAAAAAAAACAAGTAGGTAATAATTTGATTATTTAAAAAAAATAACTAGAAACTTACTTCGAATCCCTTAATTTTTCACAATTTTTCAGTTTTGCGGTTCAATAGTAATCTCTTGTGAATAAACATTTTATTGGCCCACCTCATTCTCACTATAGAATTCTCTATAGCGAGAGAAATTGACGAACATACCTACATATAAAAACAAGATCCGTCAAGTGAGAGTGTTAATCGCGGGTTGGGGTAAAAATGTCACTGGACCATTTTTTGTGCTAGTCGTAAGTTCCATACTTTGAGGGTAAAAATGTCACCGACGAATAAAATTTTAATTTTTGTGGGTAAATTCGTCATCGGTTCTTCCATCGTGGATTTTGTACAGTCTGCATGAGAATAAAGGCAATAGTGCTTGAAAGCGTAATTGTATATTAAGTACAATTTATCAACATATTGTATCGTGCCCGCCTCCTGGCTGTTTCTAAATGGGAGTCGGGACATTGGTTGCAAGCATTTCCTTCATATAACACTGGTACCTACATTATTGGATCCCATAACTTTCAAATAATAAATCAAAAAATGCCAGTGCGGTACTGCTGTCGAACAGCTTGGTCATCACTAATTATCGTGTACTAGGGCCGCCGGTCGGATATCTCGCCACGCCAGCCTTGACGACATCATCCAGCGGGCCTTTGTCACTGCCAACGTATCAGCTATTCTCGAACCGAATGGTCTGTCGCGTGACGATGGTAAGAGGCCCGACGGTATGTCACTAGTCCCATGGGAGTTGGGGAGGCCCATTGTGTGGGACGCTACATGCGTCGACATACTTGCGCCTTCCCATCTTCCGAGGACATTCGTGAGGGCGGGTGCGGGGGCTGATTTGGCTACAGATCTCAAGAGGCGCAAATATGCAGGTCTCGACAGAGACTACACATTTGCTCCCCTTGCAGTCGAGACCCTAGGTCCAAAGGGTACCGCGGCTCTTAGGATTTTTAAAAAGTTATCTGAGCATCTGGTCGAAGCGACGCGTGACCCGAGAGCTGGTGAGTATCTGGCGCAGCGCATCAGCATTGCCATACAGCGGGGCAATGCAGTCAGCGTCTTGGGGACGCGTCCGACTGGTATTGATATGGATCAGTTGAGCTACCTGTAGATTGCTTACAACAGTATGCAGTTAGCTCAATTGTTTCAATTCTTTGATTTAAAATCGTTTTTTTTTTATTTTTCGGATACATTTTGCGTTTTCAAATCTAAATGTTCTGCCTCCTTTTTGATCTATGAAGAGCAAATGCCTTAAGTCACCATTCACCACATAGAAATCAAAGTCCAAAGAGAATAGCCAATGTCGATAGGATGGATAGAAACGATAAATATTACTCTCGGGGTGACTTAAGTCATCAAAAGTGAGGAGGAAACTAACCCATTATGGATGTCCTTGACCTAGCCAAAATTATAATGTAATGATGATTTTATTGCCACTTGTAAAGCAATCGGTTTTAGGAGACGTACACTATTAAATTATCGGTAAAATATCACCAACATTTTACTTATTTAAGTAATTTTCTAACATTCATGTAAAACCAGAAGAAATCTTGTTTTAATAATACAAGTTAAATAACTGTGCATGTAAGTTTACATTTAAAAGGTCTATCACTATTTCGCCAACTGTACTGTAGCGGTTTAAAAGTAGGCAGTGACAAACTTACCCTAAAATTATTAAAATAATTTGAGCGATGACAAAGTTACACTAGATTTTTACGATGACAATTTTACCTGGTGACATTTTTACCCCAACCCTTACTCGCGTGCCGAGGGTTTCGAACGTTTGTCAATAAAACAAATAATATAAATAAATATACTAAAGGTACCGGTTAAGTATTTCTCTATTTAATGAATACCTAAAATTGTAGGTACCAACCTACATTTCAGATGGATCATAATCCCCACGCTGGGCATGCGGTTTGGGAATGACAGTTCGGTGGTAGAATTGTTCTGCAGGGAGTACTGCTGCCCGCCCCCGGTGGATATGCATTAGTCGCTTGGGTGGTGCAAATTCTAAGCCGGTACCACACAGAAATTTCAATACCAATACTTTTCATTTGATACCTCATTGATTATTTTCCTCTAAAATATAGACTACAAATGCTACATTTCAGATGGATCGCTCTGCAACCTTCGGAAATAAGGGGGCAATTTTTCGACTCTTTTCAAAATCTCTCGAAAAGTATGAAACCTACAAAAAATTCTAAAACTATTTTGAAATCTACAAACTGATGCCTTTAATAGATACCCCGCACGTTTTCCGAAGAAAAAGAATAATAACATTCCCTCTGTTGTCGACACACACATTGCCGAATTTCTGGGTGAGGCAGACAGTCCTAATTCTGAATAATGATGAATAGAGTTACAAGCTGGCGTCATCACGTATTCAGGCGGTTATATTCATTCTAGGATTATGAATTTATGAACAGGGTCTTCACTTAACTGAATATAAAACTCATGATAAATGGATTTGTAATGTCTTAACACATATATATTACTGGACTTACAAGCTACGCTTTTGTTTTGTGCCCTAATTTTATAAAAGACTAGATTCAACCCGCGGTATCACATGCGTTTTTTAGAATATAAAGTAGCATATTATGTTACTCCAGGTCTAATTCTTATTGTGTCTAAAATTTCAGTCCGATCCATTCAGTACTTTTGACGTTGTCTTCGGTCAAACATCTTCACAACGGCACAAACTTTGGCCTTTATAATATAAGTAGGATAAACATACTTTTATCAGTTGTAACCTTGCTAAATACCGCATCAGCACACATATCTCCACTGCTGATCGTGCCTTCCCCAAACAAGAGGGGTTTTGTCCATAATCCAAATCAAAATAAAATCTGTTATTACAGAAAACAGTCTATTATTATTACATCTATAAGAGTACTTGGAAATGACTATAACCAGTTCGATGTCAAAAATGTTAAATCAAGTCGGGACCTAATAACTTTAGTACCTTATGACTATGAGTAATAAGTTTTAATACTTTAAAAAAATCTTATTTAAAAGCAAGCTTTTGATACATTGCCATCCAAACTAAACGTGTACACAAAATTTCAGCTCAATCGGTTGAACATATCTGCTTCAAAATTGAGTTGCAAGATTCCACACATAAATTGCAAGCCTTAGAAGAAGAAGGCTTAGAATGATAGTTGACACAAACGAGGTAAATCTAAAAAATTGCGACTATTCGTCGCAATTTCAATTTCGGACCCCTAGTACAATACTTCAGCGCGGAAAGCAGCTCCGACAAAAAATATCAAAATGGTGTATTGTGCGGTGCAAGGGTGTGCAAACACCACTCATAAGAAAACGAACACTGCAAAAGTGTCATTTCACACTAACATTAAACTTGTAATATTGCGTAAAACAGCCATGCCATAACTCATAAATAAATTGAAAATTTTTCAAACAGTTTTCGTGAAAATGTCGCTATGCATGGGGGAAAAAATACCCCGGTTTAGTACTAACTATAAAATAGTAGAGGAAAGGTGTCTCGTGTGAAAGGCAGGAATTTAACTTTCTCCAGATTTACTCATATGTAGTACCTTCTTAAAGCAATTTAATAAATCGAGGCGGAAAAACAGCGTTTTAGTATTGAAAATCACTCGAGGATATTCTATCTAGTAATCTGTGGCAATAGACGCGAGTGCGCTTTCATTTGGTTCTTTTTTTAAATGTTTGTTCCGAAAACGGGAAAAGCTAATATTATTTGGCGGACTTGGAATAAAACCTTTTTGAATAGCTACCGGCTACTAACTTGTAAAAAAACTTAAGAAATTGTTTTGCATAGATTTTACCCGCAGTTTAGTACGACAGTGACGCTGTATTTTCTGCAGTGTAGAAAGGAATAAGCCACTTTCCCTGCAGGTGTAGTATTAAATACTTTGTGTGTGTAATTTACCACATTGCCCATTTTTTAGGGAAAATGCCATTTACTTGCAACATTCAATCATACGAATGTGTGAATGAATGCACTGTATTTACAAGCTGTCAAAACACGAGATCGGTTTTTGGTTACACAAATTGACAAATTGTTGAATGACACTATCCCTCTGCTGAGACAGCATTTTACTCTATGTTGCAAGCTTAATAATAGTTATTTGTTATACAAGAGTGCAAAGTTGCTTTTTAACCGCGTGCTCAATTTTGATGACTGAGCAAGCGAAGGATTCTAAAATTGAATCACGAGCGCAGCGAGCGATCAAAAGTTAGAATCCTGGGCGTTAGTGAGGGAATCAAAAGAGCACAGAGGTAAAAAATCTTTGCACTCGAGTGCAACACCAACACGTAACTTTTCATCCCACCTCAGCGAGGAAATGAATAGATGCAAAAAAAAATGGCGCGCGCAAAGTAAAAATAAAAAGTACCTACACCAAGAAGGTTCCGAGTCTGAGTTTTTAAAAAAGGTTGTATGATATATTCGGCACCTTGGAGGTTGAAGTAAATAGGTTTTGAATGACAAACGTAGTGCACACGATGTTCTAAATTCAATTTACTTTATCCTCTAGCGGATAAAAACGGCTTTTGCACTCAGATATAGAAGAGCAAAAATACTCTTTCCGAGATGGGGGGATGAAAAAGCTTTTAAAATAGTGCCCAGCACACATATCAAGTATAATTTAACAAGTCAAAGATCGTTATATTTATCATAATAAAAACGTTATTATTGTAATGTATGTAGGTATATGAATATTGCCATTAAATGAATTTATTATTATTCTTTATTATCACCACGGTTCTCAGGCGGTACAGGTAGCGGTGTTAAAAATGCACAGAGGGAAGCTATTGCCTTTTCTCTGGTAGATTCAAGAGAATCCGTGGATGTGGATGTGGTACGACGAGACTGAGAACTCTGCTCTTACCACATCCACGGCCTGAATTGCAGTCAATGTTGCAGTTCCAGTCTTACGCCACTAGCGCTACGGCCTTTACCTACTGCTGGTAAGGCTGCCATCCGTCCGGGTTTCCCCGGATTTGTCCTAGTTTAGAGTGCGTCCGGGGAGCTTTCGGGCGGGGTTTCATTTGTAGTCCGGGTTTATTTCAAGTCTTGGGCCGCCGCCGCCGGGCGATGCGATATAATTAATATTTCTAAGTCAGCGCAATCAAAAGTTACAGCCGATTGTGTCCGAATTTTAAGTTGAGTTTTGAGATTTCCAAGCGAATCACATGCACATAAAACCTATGGGGTACTTCCCGTTGACCTATGATCTATCCTATAATCATGAAATTTGGCAAGAAGCAAGGCCTTATAGCAAAATATAAGGGAAAAATTCGAAAACGGCACGGACGGTTGACCTTTGATACGGAACCCTCGGTGTGCGAGTTGCGCACTTGACATTTATTACACTGAAAAAAACCTGTTGACATGTCCGAGTTCTGGGCTCCAAAATCCGGGGTTTTCACGCGTCTTGTCCTGGTTGGCAAATGTTAGAGATGGCAGCCCTAGTTATAAGCCAAAACCATTTTTTACTCCGTGGCACAATATAACAAAGAAATCCTAATGGAAGAAACCTTCAAATTCCTTCATAACTTAATACCAACCTACAAAGGAACTCTATCTATTCGTTCAAACTAAACCTAACTCGATTGGAATGACAATGTACTGAATAATTAACACAATTCTTCGTCGACTGTCTGAATTATGTCAGATTATGACAATCTACGCTCACTCATCATCAACGTCGAGATCGCTCCGTCTTTGGATATCATATTCGCAAAACATGATATTCCCAAAATATCATAAAAGCACAACACGATCTTCTCATAATATCATATTCGCAAATCATGATATTCTCAAAATATAACAAAAGCAAACTATGATATTCGCACGACACGATATTCGCAAAACATCATATAAGCAAGATATGATCTTCGCAAAACATTTCTGTAACAAGCTTTGTTGCCTACTGTATCGCCTGAATTGGAAAAAAACTCTATATAAATTGTTTTTCCGTTATGTTCGCTATTTTATATAAGTCGTCGTCTTATTGTGTTGGTTTTCCCATAATGTCTGCTTAATTTTAGATGTTTTTTTAAAGGCTTAATTACTTGCATACTTACTCTTTTATAAATACCTACACTTGTATCAAAAATTACTACCTACCTATAATAAAAAAAATGAGACTTAACGATTTGATAATGTTGTTTTGATAATTTAATACTCTTCCTTAAAATATAAGTCCAACGAGTCCTTATTACTTGCCCGGTTAAAACAATTATATCAAAGCCAACTGTCAGGTTTTATGTACCCACATCGAATGTGCACTTAACAGAATGCAATTTTTTAGGAGATACAAAGTTAATGTTTTAGACTGATTTGGCCGTTTATAGTGTTATCTGCAGATTTTTCAATCTGCAGATAACACTATGTGATAGATGAATTGTGGCTCTGTCCTTTGCTTTCGTATGACAAAGAAAAGCAAAGTGATATGTTTAACTGGCATATAGTATTTATATGGAGATTGAAAAACTGACCCTTATTTACCAAGCGTCAAAAAATGTAAAAAAAAACAGTTTTATTGTTAATATCAAGAGTTATAGAGGGACGGCAATCTTGAACATCGCCAGTTTGTCGTTCCAGATTTGTTTTTTAAATAAAAATTGTACCTGTATCCCCCGTGCAAAAGAGTAGGTTTATTTTTCTGGCTTTTTATAATTTTTATGTCACCATCACTACAATTTGGGTGATCCATTTCCACTATTCTCGCCACATAAAACGCACTAAGAACCATTATGACAGAAATAAAACATGACGTTGTCATATTAATAGATAACAATAGAAAAGAAGTCATAGACATAGCCGTATAACTGGCCAGTCCTAGAACCTTCAGGCATAAAGAAATGTATACATTCCATAGATATATATATTACTTCGTAAAGATAGGCCCAATGCTCACGAGTTATTCGTCCAATGCGGTGGTCCTAAACTGGAAATCTTTCAAAATCAATAAGGTACGGTAGGCAACAAAGCTTGTTACAGAAATGTTTTGCGAAGATCATATCTTGATAATATGATGTTTTGCAAATATCGTGTTGTGCGAATATCATATTTTGTTTTTGTTATATTTTGAGAATATCATGATTTGCGAATATGATATTATGAGAACATCGTGTTGTGCTTTTATGATATTTTGAGAATATCATGTTTTGCGAATATGATATCCAAAGACGGAGCGGTCGAGATGGGCCGGAGTAGGCCGGAGTAGATAACTTAATAAACGTTCGGTCTTGCTCTTTTCTCTTCTATCATTATGTTATCAGTGGTTTTTCAACGAGATTTAGAAAAACAGACCTCTAGAGAATAGTCTCTAGATTCTTTAATTCTTTAATTCTTTATTGTACACAATGAATACAAAAATGAACTTATAAAATAGGATATGTACATAGGCAAGCTTAACCCTGAAAAGAGTTGAGTAGATGTCAGTTTTTCTAAATCTCGTTTCTAATATTCTTTATCTAATAATTCTAAATCTTTTTGATGGCAGCAAGATTGATTAAATTGTTTCCGAACCACAAAAAACAACACCCCGCCAAAAACAAAAACAACGTTTTCAAACAACGACTAATTTTAGTTTGGTGGAATTTTAGAACATTCGATTCACGAGCGATCAAAATTTGGTGGAATTTTAGAACATTCGATTCACGACCTAAGATCAAAACTCAGCCGTTCAAGAACGAAAGGTAGGAAAGTGGCATTATCGTAGCAGGTCGTAGTAGGACGACCTCCGTGGCGCAGCGGCCGAAGGTCCGCCTGCGACGCAGTAGGTTGCGGGTTCGATTCCCGCCTCGGAACAAATTTGTGTACGATCCGCAGAAATTTGTTCCGTTGGTCTGGGTGTTTTCTATGTATAATAAAAAAAAATCTATCTATGTAGTGTACTGTATTAAGTATATCAGTTATCTAGTACCCATAACACAAGCTCTGTTTAGCTTGGGGCTAGATAATGCTGTGTGAATTGTCCAGCATTATTATGATTATGATTATTATTATGGTGCTACGCCATATTGTTACACCCACCGTTGTAAAGTGTTGCTGCCGTGTGGTGCCGGCATAGAATTGCACCACCCAAACTCTTCCCGTGAGTTTCGTAAGAGGCGAATAAGGGATACACCCCGGGGGCGCGCAGCAGTGCCCCCTGCAGAACAACTTCATCGAACTGCGATCTCTAACCCATGCGGGCATGCGCCCAGCGTGGGGATTATAGGCAATACCCTAGCAATGCGCTGACCCATGGAAAAACACCTTTTTTTATTTGTTGTTATTCGCAGATCTAAGCTGAGTGAATGGAACTGAAGTTACTGGAGGAAATTAACAAGTTTTAGCGAGCCCCCATAGGAAAAGGGCAAGAAAATGATGATGTCATTTGATCCTTGTACTTAGTCTTGACTGCATGCGTTGGTCAACCGCTGATTATGAGGTTGGTTCAAACCCTGGTCGAGCCAATAGTCGTTATTGGGGTTTTTCTAGCAAGAAAAATTCACAGTAGCAGTCCGGAGTCAGGAAGTTAGCGGTGTTACACCCCCGTGCCTCGGAAAGCACGTTAAGCCGTTTGTCCTGCGCTCGACCTCTCCCCGGTCGTATCGGCCGTCCCATCGGATTATGAGAGTGAGGGAATACAGAGTGCAACTGTGTTCGCGCACACACTTGTGGACTTTAATATGTCCTGCGCATCTGGCTAGTCTCCGATGAGACGGGCTGCCGTGGTCTCAATTCGGCTAGGAGGACATCACTTAGTCTTAAAATAAGACCACATTATAGTAGATGCAAAATCAATATTCATTAAGCGGCTTGATTACCCACTCCGTTATTGCAAGCCTTCGATAAACTTATTGAATATTCATGAGTCTGGGAACTTACACAGGACTCTCTTACAGTCTAACTCATCAAATATTATGGGCTTTAATAGCACTCAAGAGAGAACATCGTGAGAGTTTTTCCTAGCTGTGTTAGAAAGGTCCTTATTTGTGTTTATGTTTGGACTTTTCTCTCTACAAAATTGCTTTAAGGCCAGGTAGTCCTGCAGAAGTAGGCGTAAGGGAAAATGCGCACCTGCCAAGCCGCCGCGCTCGTGTTTTATGTAGTTATTTAAACATGGTGATTAAGATAATCATTTTATCAAATTAAACTCTGCAAAGTTAACAAATATTAAGTGTCTTTAGTTGAGTACAAAAAAAGTATAATATCAGTAGTTCACTAGTCATAATATTGAAAAAACATTACAAAAAGGGGTAACCCCTTTTTGTAATGTTTTTTCAATATTATTTGGGATTTTTTTTCTATCGAGTGAATTTCATTGTATTTTGTAACTGAATGGGACTTTGACTAGACTAGATCCTTAAGTACTATATATTTTTCAGAATTTTAAATACTATTTTATAAGTCTCAGATGGTTTTAAAAATCACAAAAATGCGGCCTCTGCTGGCCTACCATAACACAAGCTCAGCTTAGCTTGGGTCTAGATTATGCTGTGTGAATTGTCCAACATTATTTATTTATTTATTTAATAGCTGTTTTTCACTTGCCTGACATACATTTTTGGCAACTTTCGGTGCCCGTGGCTAGTAAAATAGCCCAAATAGGATGACCTACCTATGAAAATCGAGCAAGCCTTTTAGTTGGTTTGACTCTACCGCTTAGCACGTAGCTGAGCTAAGGAAATGCACGCTAAAACCAATGTCTACAAAATTTTGATAAAAGACAAAAAGAACTCAAGGGAGTATTTCGTTACCTCATTGTTGTTGCTTCAAATTAAAGTTGAATATTATGCTAATAGAAACTACCTATTCATTATTATGTTCCTTAGTAAAACCTAAACAGGTAATGAATAAAGAGTCGCAGAACAGAATCGCGTGAAAAACAGAATAACTAGACTTACAGAATGCAACCGTCTCGCAGCGTCGTGTATGGACAGAATGTGTGTGATCTTGTACTTGTCGAGCTGAACCGTGTCCTTGGAGTCCCGGTAGTTGCCTACGTAGAGCCCCGGGAGCACCTGTCAACAATTTGACCACATTTGGTAACCTTTCCAATAATGGGCGCTTCTTCATTAGCCGACCTCACACCGACATTTTTCAGTGTCCATAATTCATTGAAAATTATGGACGCATTGCTATATAACAAAACACAATTTCGACTTCTGTGGCGCAACGGGCGAAAGTCCGCCTGCGACGCAAGAGGTTGCGAGTTCGATTGCTGCCTCAGATATTCAAGATGTTCTGGGTGTTTTCTATACAGGGTGTCCCACAACCATGGGACATGGAGGGCAAGTACAGTGTAGTAGAGTGACACAACCTATGAGACCTTACACCATTTCGAGAGGTCAGGCGCTGGTCCTGTCAATGCCAGTCTGTCTAACTGGTGTAAGGGACAAAGTAGTAAAAGTGCTTCGTCCCCCCAGGTTTTGGCAAATTTCATTTTGGCAGATTCTTATGATTGACTCTACCGACCCGTGCCTTGAAAAATCCTGTATTTTTTAAGGAAGCGGTCGGTGGAGAGAGTTCCGGTATGTTATTTTTTGATTTGTAGTGGATTTGATAACCAAAAAACACAACGAATTTTTAAAATTCTGTGAATGTAGTTTTCCTTACTTTTAAAAATAAAGGGATATTTCTATTCAGTAAAACTTCCTATTTTCAATATTTCTGGTACTTGCTCTCCATGCCCCATGGCTGTGGGACACCCTGTATATGAATGATTAAAAAATCTATATAATTCAATGTATTTTGTCAGTTATCTGGTACTCATAATCATAACACAAGCTCTGCTTAGCTTGAGGCTAGGGTGATGCTATATGAATTATCCAGCCTTGTTAAATTTATTTCATTTCAGGATTGTGCGATCACTGATGACGGTGCCGGTGTCGGTGTCGGGTCGGGTCCGCTAATTTAGGATCGCCAAATTTCGTGAAAACACGCAAAGAGAACTCTAACCTTTGTTGGTGTTTGTTTTAGTTAGTAGATCGATAGGTCTCAAACATACCCAAATGACCTATGAAAATCAATCGGGTCTAATGGATTAACACATTCTGTGTCACAGGATGGTGAAAAAACACCATTAGGGAGATATGCGTTATGTGTCTGTGTAAGGGAGGTGTAAGGACTCTCTGTTCCGCATATGGACTCAAAGTTGGTGCAATAAGGTGGTCCAAATGTTCTTGCTAGTAAAAGCCACTTTACTCAGAGCATAACATAGCAGCGCACAATCTTCCTGCAAGTCAATCAGACATTTAGTTAGCTGTTTACTTTTGCAATATTCACCGTTCATACGTTCTTTTTCTGCGCGTAGATACATACCTATTCATTATCCTGTCGTCCTTTGATCGTCTCAGTGCGGCGACACCGCAGAACTAGCCCATCAGTTGATAGCCTCAGTAGGTTAGAAGGAGACAGCGAATAGAAGGTGTGATATTTGAATGGCCCATTTTATTTAATTCATACAAAATGACAAGATAATGCAGCCAACGGGCGTGAACAGACTGAATGAATGTCCTAAATTGACTAGCTAGGATCATAATAGGCAAGGAATTAGATACCTACCTAGGCCATTGTCAAATGTGTGAGTCAGTAAGCCAGGACAGCGTTCTCATAAAGGTACCCAAATCAAACATCTTAAAAAAGCTAGTGCGGATGTAGGTAATTTCATTAATTTCTGAAACTGGACGAGCGCACCAAACAAAGCTTTGTGGTAGTAGCCACTTTCGACATTTCATGGAAAACTTACCTACACAACGGAATCCGGAACCGATTACTATAATTTGACGCAACATTTTAATTCCGGAACCGATTACGTAGTTACTTTAATTTGGCGCAACATTTCATTTAATTACAATCGATTTGGTTTAATCATTGTTATTTTCCACCCGAATAGCTGTAGTAAAACTTTGAGAGCTTTGTAAGTTCAGTTAGCAAATTTCGAAGGAATCCAGGAATCTCAACAATTTCTCTGAACTCCTATTTGTTTAGGCTAGTCAATATCGCAGCCGTTCAGAACATCTCAATAAGTAGAAAATATCAGATCTTTTTACTGTCTAAGGTTTTTACTATTCGAAACAATGGTAAGGTAAGTTTTTGTACAAATTACATCAGTTAAAAGTGAGTCTAGAGTAAATGATAATTATAATTAAGTTGATGACGCTGCCTGCTGCTGTTTTTCCGGCCAATTAGGTACAATCTTGGTCTCTTCAAAACAAGAGTGAATAGTTCTTAGCTTTACATTCGTGGTACATAGTCGGCCACTTCATTCACTATCCATGAGGTGAGGTTATGGCCAAACGAACAAATAATCGACCAATTCAAATCAATTTTTTGTGTATATTTTTTGTAGGAACTTCCTACAAAAAAATATACACTTCCCTATCCAAAAATATACACTTATCTAGAAAAAAATATACACAAAATTACAATTCAAAGATGAACGAAGGTCTATTCAGTTCCTACCCAAATAAACAAAGGAGCTATGGACAATCCGTCCGTCCGTCTTTTTTGGGGAGGCTTTCTGAAGTTTATTTGCCTGTTACGAATTTTATCAAAAGGCAATACACGCAATTCATATTTCACAAAGCCGTGTGATAAACAAACGTTTAATAGCTCCACCCGCGTCAACTCCAGTAATATTCATGTTCACAGAACAATGAACATAAAATCTGTTTAGCACAAGACGCACGTTTGTTTCATAGCTTGTTTTCGGCTCTATAAAATAATTCTGAACGCGATACCCCGAAACGTACAAGGTACCTAGCTGGAATTTTAGTGGGAAACTTTTAACAAAGGACTTGCTTTGGGACTTGCAAAATATTTTGAAGGGAAAAGTTTTTTAGTATCTTCCTACCTTCTTACCAAGAATTTACATAGGCTGGAGTGCCAAGCGCCGCTTTTACTATCAAGGAAAATTTTAGCTCTTTTAGATTATGTCAAAGGTTCTCTTTTCTGAATTGAAGGCTTCTTTATAGTAAAGCTTCAAGCGACAAGGTCACAGAGTATCTTAGGAAGTTCAATAAAACTCACCAGGCGGATTGCCCCCGAATAAAAGACATCGGAGTAAATATCAAGAGTCCAGTTAAATAAATAGTTTGTGCTAAAATAGGTTCACTTTGTTTACGTACTTTTTTTATTTCATATTTTACTACTTTTGAACAACATATTCATGCCAGTTGACTAGGTATAAGTACAAATTACAAAGGAAAAATAACAAAGTAAAAGAGCTTTAGCCCGTAGTGCGCGCAGGGACGCGGTACAGGCGCGACGCGAATCGCACTCACCCTGATGAAGACCCTCTTTAAGGGATGAAACGTTGGTGTTCTTCCAACATAAACTAGGTTCGTAGTTAACCCGCTTACATTCATAATGAATTCGTCAAACTATAAAAGTTTTTATATAAAAAAAATAAGAGAATAACATTCAAAAGAAATAACATAAAAAAGCTTATTGTTATTTACTAACTTACCAGTTCGTGGGATACTGGCTACCCTAAATGAAAAGTCCTCCGATTTTCTTGATAGTTAATTTTTTGGCTACACGGTTATGCCAAAAAACTGGATAAGCTCACACGTGTACATCTTTACAGGCCTTTGGACTTGTTAGGGCTCGTGTCCTAATGTGGGACATGCACGTATGGTGAGAACCTCAAAATGCACCACCGGTGGGTCATGCACAGGTAACGTGTTAATTTGACATTTAAGCGCGTCGTCATTAACTCAAATAGCAAATCACCGTCACTACTATTTGGGTATGATAAGATCTGAAGATTACATACTTATGTACCTAAAGTAAGTGTATGGCATACTAAAGTGGGATTTAGTTAAGCTAGGCGATGAAGGTACAGTCAGCTTCAAATTGATATGAGCGTCTAGAGTAGTCAAAATGATCAGAAAAACCTAAAATCAATTTGATATACGCCGTTCGAATCACCATAATGTTTTATTTATATGAGCAGTCAGTGAACCTGACTGCTCATAATATAAATGTGAAATAAGGAGTACCTAGTAAGATATTTTGAACACCTTGGGTGCTTACAACATTATGGTGATTCGAACTGCGTATATCAAACTGCTTTTATGTTTTCAGATCATTTTGACTACTCTAGACGCTCATATCAATTTGACGTTGACTGTACCTTTCGCATCTTTTATTGATCGATAGAAATCACACCAGAACGGCTTAGGTACTTACCTATTTTAGGGGAATAATGCTTCGATTGGTAGAGCATTAGCTTTCAATAGGTCGGATATAATTTGGCGTGTTTTAAAAACGATAAACCGACTTCAAATTCTTATAGTGGCGACATCTAGTTAAAATTCAAGTCTAAATTAGTTTGATCGAGGTATATACCCTATCCAATAAAAACAAGATCCGTCAAGTGCGAGTGTAACTCGCACGCCGAGGGTTTTGAACGTTTGTCAACAAATATGTTCCAAAAGTACCGGTTAGAGACTTCGCAATTTAACGAATAACTAAGAATAGTAGGTTACATTTCAGATGGATCTCTCTGCATGCTTCGGTTAAATGGGTGGTTCGGTTAAGGTGGGTATTGGTAAATTTTTCGACTTTTTTCGAAATATTTCAAAAAGTATGAAAGTTACAGAAATTTGAATTATCAAAATCGGACTACTCTGTAAAAAGTTATGCGTGGTCAAACATTACAATCAGTGAGTGAACAATCAATCATCGCCTGTTTGCCTTCGGGTTGGATTTTTTTCTTCAAATTAAAATAAATAGGACCATTTTCGGGGTATAACCTTTTCAGTAAATTATTTTTTATCGAAATTGGACTACTCTGTAAAAAGTTATGCGTGGTCATACATAAAAAAAAATATACGCGTCGACTTGACAACCTCCTCCGTTTTTCGTTGGTTGAAAATAGCTAGATTACGATGAAATGGGCTTATAAGTTAGGTGTGTAAAACTATTTTTTTTCAGCCATTACTGTCATACTGCTGGGCAAAAGCCTCTGTTTTCTCCTTCCACTCCTCTATTTTAATTTTTATTTAATTTTGATAAAACTTTCTGCAGCTTTTTTCGCATCGCTGAAAAGTCGAGGCCTAAACTATTTTGGTTTTACGAAAAGACCTGTGGAAAAGACTCATTATTTTTCTTCTTACTCTGAGGCAAACCGAGCAAATGATGGTTGTTTCTAAGGGCCATGCTAGGTACCCGGCTTAGTGAGTAATAAGCTGTATCTACGTCACAGGCAAGGCAAGAGCCTCTTGAAGTCAATTGCAAGGCACAAAGCCAAATGAGCACTTTCCCGGCAAAGCCCTAAACCTACATAAATGCATGTAGAGTCAGCTGCTCAGATATGTATACACTCCCAAGTTTTTACATATTTTATACTCTGAATTTTTCAGAGTTAATTATTAATTGAAATTTAGAAGAACTTACCGCGCCCAATGATGTTGGTAAAACCTTATTGACCGCGCCAGACTTTGGGTTCTTTTTTCAAAATATTGTTCGGAAATCGGAGGAGGCTTATTGGACTTGGAGTAAAAACTTTTTGTCGTTTGACCGAACGAACCGACCGTAGCTACCGGCCGATCTTTTAGGAAATTAAAAAAAAAATAACACGTTAGAAATGGATTTCCATACACTTTTTCCTCCCGCTAAAACACGTGAGAAATGAAATTCCATAGAGTTTTTCCTCCCGGTTTCCTATAGGCCTGCAAAGACATACTTTCTATTCTATAAATGGAAAAGGAATAGGCAACTTTCCGAGCAGGTGTAGTATAAAATAACATAAATACCTTCCTACATTTTTGGGCAGTCGTATATCAAAACAAAAACGCAGCAGTTGGACGATAAAGCAGTTAACTCATTCACTGCCCAGCACTTTCATTTGCAGAAGCACCGTCATACGCTGATAATAGTTGAACGAAAGTTGAACATAAATGTACCTGCGACGTATCGACCGCGGTAAACAACGCGAAAAATCATTGACGTGGAACAGAAAGTAATGTGTCAGTCGCGTGACAAGTACAAAGGTACAAATTATAGTGCTTTGTAAGGTGACCCAAATCCATCCACCTTGTCGCCTTGTGGAGTCCACATTAATCATGATTTTTACCACGTTTTTAATTCATTAAGTTGGGTTCATGGAAAACTGTAGTATTCACACACTTTGGAAGAGAGGGTAGAGTACACATAGGGTAGAGAACCAAACTATATTCTTCGAATGTAGATAAATTAAAATCTACACCTCCACCTTAACAACCTATATTGTTCCATTGCTGGACGTAGACCTCCCCCTGATAAGCGCCTTATTGGCTTTTATCTCATGGAGGGTAATGCCCATAATCCCTACGCTGAGCATGCGGGTTGGGAATCGCAGTTTGGTGGTAGAATTGTTCTGCAGAGGGCGCTGCTGCCCGCCCACCGGTGGATATCCCTCAGTCGCCTCTTACGATGGATACTGGGGGTGGTGCAAAATTCTAAGCCACACGGCAGAATAAATCTAATCTAACCATACAAATTACGAAAACTGCGTTTGGACGGATTAAAATCTTACTTGCATTTAGATATTTAACCCCAAGGTAAGCAGAGCTTGTACCTTTATTGGATTTGTGAAGCTATGCTTAGCTTGGAGCTAGAGGATTCTGTGTGGATTCTCTAGCATTATTTATTTATTTATGTACCTACTTATCTATCCAAAAGACAAATGAATTAATAAAAGATTATTAACATAGCAGAACTGAACAGAGGTACAAGAAGGCATTTCATTAGGTCCATCCGAGTAAGCAGTTCCAATATTTTCTTGGGCTTATTGCGAAAACACTACGGCCTTCGACTTGTTTTTCTAGCAAGGAGATTTCATCCTCCTTCTGTCCGCAAAACTAGCGTAACCTTATTGAGTTATTGGGAAACTAAATTAAAACAAGAACTGGAGTAAAACTAACGGTCGGTCGCCATCAGAGTTCTTGGGAGGCAGGTAATTCGATTAAGAGTAACATTATGTGTGTCGATTTGTGGTAGGCCAGAAAACGTATCTGAGGTAAGGCAAAGCTGTGGATATGACCCGAGATCAATGGGAGACACATAATAATAATAATATGCTGGACCATCCAATTCAAACATTTGAAAACTTTTTTACTGAAATTCCAATCTCTACTACAAAGTGTTTAAACTCTTCTACTGTAATTGCCGAGTCATTACTAATAGAAAATGTATCTAAATGCAAAAATAAATTTAACTTCAGCCACGTTGATGAAACAGATATTAAAAAAGCCCTTAAACTTTTAAATATTAAGAAAACTGCAGATCTCTGGGGCATTTCCGTTACAATTATTAAACCTTTGATTGATACCATTGCCACAAATCTAGCTTTTATATTTAATGAATCTATTGATTGCGGCGTATTTCCTGATCTAATGAAATGTAGTAAAATAATCCCACTGTATAAATCGGGTAGTAGGTCTGACCCCACTAACTTTAGACCAATATCAGTACTGCCTACATTCAGCAAAGTTTTTGAAAAACTTATTTTACATCAATTGCTTAGGCATTTCAATGACAATGACCTGCTGCATTGTAAGCAATTCGGGTTTACTCGCGGCAGATCAACTACTGATGCCGGTGTAGAGTTAGTATCGCATATTTTTGATGCTTGGGAGAAGTCGCAAGATGCTTTAGGCGTTTTTTGCGACTTGCCAAAAGCGTTCGATTGCGTACACCATGAAACATTAATCAGGAAATTACATCACTATGGAATAAAAAACACCTCTTTGGATCTTCTTACTTCTTATTTGAGTGATAGGATACAAAGAGTTGACATTAATGGGAAACGGTCTTCGGGGTCTGTAGTTTCAATGGGTGTACCGCAGATTCTATCCTCGGTCCTTTCCTATTTTTAGTTTATATTAATGACCTGCCTCATCTAGTAAAGAATAATCACGAGATTGTATTGTTTGCTGATGATACTTCATTAATTTTTAAAATGAAACGACAAAACACAAATTTCGACGATGTGAATAATGCAATCTCAAAAGTAGTCCATTGGTTTAGTGTCAATAATCTTTTGCTAAACGAAAGCAAAACAAAATGTATTAGATTTATTCTACCTAATGTTAAACAAGTGAAGGCTGATGTAAACGTTAAAGGAGAAACGTTAGAAATAGTAGAAAGTACCGTATTCTTAGGAATCACCTTAGATCGTAAACTTCAATGGCGCCCACACATAGATAAGCTATCGAAGAGACTTAGTTCTGCAGCGTATGCAGTCAAAAAAATCCGTCATCTTACAGACGTGGATACATCTAGACTTGTTTATTTCAGCTACTTCTATTATACGTATTATGTCTTATGGCATACTGCTGTGGGGGAACGCTGCAGATATTAACACCGTATTTGTGCTGCAGAAGAGGGCTGTTCGTGCAATCTATAATATGGGTCCCAGAGAATCCCTACGTGATAAATTCAAAGAAATAAATATAATGACAGTACCATGTCAATATATTTATGAAAACTTGTTGTACACTCATAGAAATAAAAATCTGTTCCCTAAAAATTGTGATAAACATAACTTTAATACCAGAAATAAACATAAACTCGCTGTGCCCACAACTAGGCTACACAAAATTAATGTATCTTTTAAAATTAAAGGGCAATGTATACGCTTCTACAACAAAACTCCTAGTGAGTTGCAAAAATTATCAGTAAATAAATTCAAACAAATTGTCAAAACCTTGCTGTGCAAAAAGGCTTACTATAAAATATCAGATTATCTAGAAGATAAAAAAGCTTCGAACGGGTTTTGCTCCAACTCGAAGAATAACAACTAACAGGCTAAAGGTTTCTTCGTCGCTTCTTTACTTTGGTCTACATACCGAAGCGACAGAAATCAAAAATATCACTTTATTTCCGTGTCAGTGTATAGTTTTATAATTTGACCTTTTCTAAGTGTACATTAATTGTATTTATGGAAATAAAGAGTTTTTGATTTTGATTTTGATTTTGAAACGGAACTTTATTTGTCTATTGAGACAACGTTAATAACGCCAAGATGAAAGTTTACTGCTGCAGAATTCCGAGGTTGAGCCTATTTTTGACAAAAAAATAGGGTCAACCTAAAATAGGAGATACCTCATCATCATCATCATCAACAATCTATATTAGGTAGTCCACTGCTGGACAAAAGGCCTCCCATAATGAGCGCCATAGCGCCCTGTCTTCAGATTGCTGCATCCAGCATCTGCCTGCAGTCTTTCGCAGATCGTCATCCCACCCCACCGGAGGGCGTCTACGTTTGCCGAGTGATAATAGGTAGGTAACTACAATTTACTTAATTTTTAAATAAAGAAACGAAACACAGATGCAAACAGACAGTCGGACAGACAATACGATATTTAGGAGCTATTTTACATAGGCAACTATAAAAGCTTGGCCATTATCGATTGGCATCTAATTCAATATCCATAACTTTCTCATCATCATGCTACAACCCACAACCAAGGTTTATGATCGAAGTTGCTGCTTTTAGGCCGAATGCCAATTTTACGATCTCACCAAGGAATATTTTACTTAGGTACCTACCTATTTACTTATACGTAGGACGAGGAAAATAGCGCCTCCACTTAAAAGGCGAACCTAGCGTGTTTGCTTGTCAAACTACTTAGGCCTAGATCTCAGCACTCACGAAATTCCGGTGCTAAAAAACTAAAATAACATAAATTTCAAAATTTTTTGTTCTGTTCCTTAATTGGTAAACGCGATTGCGAAAAAAATTTCCATAAAAAAATCAAAGTGCACTGTTTTGCACCAATTTTTCCTCGAGATCTCAGGAACCCTGGGGTCTATAGAAAAGATTT
Organism: Eupithecia subumbrata; assembly: GCA_949316285.1. Taxonomy (NCBI): domain Eukaryota; kingdom Metazoa; phylum Arthropoda; class Insecta; order Lepidoptera; family Geometridae; genus Eupithecia; species Eupithecia subumbrata. The sequence continues at coordinate 24,476,194 of OX438646.1, read as the reverse complement.
TTGTTTTGATTCGTAGGTTATTACTGATTCTTTGGTTCCTCAATACAGTTTCTTCATAACTTATGTAGTTTTCTTGTAAATAAGCTAAAATCATTATTTTTGCGCTTACGCCGCCGTTCCAAAAACGTATGCTCCGTCTCGCTCTTATGAACGCGAAACCCTATGCCTATCCTTTTCACAAAACGGCGCGCAATGCTCCCTCTTAACGCGACCTTAAAACAGACCAAGTGCGATCGCTTCTACGTCCTTATCCTACCGTTAAACTTAATAATGCCTTCTACTCTGTCTTAAGTGACTGGTGCCAATAAGTTGTGTTTTCTACCAATAAAATCTACACCACGCACTGTCTCTAAGTCTGCATAGATAAGGATCTATCTTCTGATCAGTCTATCTTCTACCTAAATCCTATTTGGTCTTATGAGATTACGAGATACGTAACTCAAAATGATCTGATATTCAAAATCATAATATCTGAATTAAATCTTCATTCGAATGTAGATTCTCAAATGAACTAATAATGCTGTCTTTTTTAATGCTAGAGCTTCATAGACCTTGCGAAACTAGAAAATAGTTATTTGTTATACAAAAGTGCAAAGTTGCTTTTAAACGCGTGCTCAATTTTCTGCGAGTGATTAAAAAATTTGAATCCTGAGTGTTTTTGAGGGAATCAAAAGAGCATGAGGTAAAAAATCTTTGCACTCGAGTGCAACACGTAACTTTTCATCCCACATCAGCGAGGAAATTACAAAATGCAAAAAAAAAATGGCGCTTGCAAGGCAAATAAAATAAAAAGTACACCATGAAGGTTCCGAGTCTGGTTTTTGACAAATTAAAAAAGGTTGTATGATAAATTCGGCACCATGGAGGTAGAAGTAAATATGTAGGTTTAATGATGTTTAGAATTCACAAACTTAGTGCACACGATGTTCTAAATTCAATTTACTTTATCCTCTAGCGGATTAAAACGACTTTTGCACTCAGATATCGAAGAGCAAAAATACTCTTTCCGGGATGGGGGGATGAAAACTATTTTTATTATTGCTGGCCTGGATTACCTAACCCACTGCAGGGCAAAGGCCTCCCCGCAAAGAAAGGAAACGAAGGCCTCTTCTCCCACTCTTTATGATCTTCTACTATAAACTTGCCACAGATTTTCTCGTCCGTGGCTGGGTATTTTACGACTTCGTATCCATCGATCAAGGCGAGTGAATTCAGTCTATTTGAGTTATGGTTCGGTTCGCTAGTTGGCAAGAAATACTTACCCTTGCTACGATAAAATACCTTTAATATTTAAGTAACAACTAAGGTAGGTACAGCAAACATGTGATTTCTTTATATTAATTGAAAAAGGAAAAAATCCGGATAGGTTTTCTTAGATAATAAATCTTTCAAATTAGAAGTAGATCATAAATGGTTTTAATGAATATGACAAATTTTTGTCATATTCATTAAAAACCATTTATGAAGGGGGTTAACGGCGAATCTTGTTTGCGTTGGAAGATTTATACACTTGCGAGCTTTAAAATGGAATCGCTTTCATCGCGAGTTGATCAAAACAATTTTTTTACAATTTATGTACAATGAACTATAGATTGTGGTATATCATTTGAAAGGTAATTTTGTTACCTTTCAAGAAGATTTAAAATTAATTAAATTGGCTACCTAAATTTTGGGAATTATTGCAATAGGTCGAAGTTGCATCTATCGGCTTCTATCGGCGCGGCGGCGCCGGAGCTGGATGAGCTGGATTTCTCCCTCGTATCCGCTGTTTTAGCTCGTCCCACATATGCCAGATTGGGTTCAAGTCAGGAATAAGGGCTGGCCAGTCTAGTGTGGGAATGCCGACATGGAAGACGTCTGTCGGTACTGTCTAGTCACTGCTGCGGTGTGGCAGCGGACATTATCGTCCATTAAATCAAAATTTATCGTCGCCAATAAATCCTGCGTAAGGGAAAACATAACTTAACTCATAGTTCACTGCAAAGAAATTGTAAAAATTAGTCTTGAACAACCCTTGAAGCGATTCCAGTTTAAAGCTCGCAAGTGTAGTTAGATAGTTCGTAAATCTGTAACTTTTTATTACCACGCAGGTGAAGCCGCGGGTAGAGACTAGTAGTAAATGAAAACATAAAAAAATCTTCTGCCAACCAAATAAAAGATTTGGGTAAACAATAGAACAAATAAAATAAACTCCCAAGAATTGTTAGCTAAGGGCTCTTATACACGGAGACGACACGTTGCCGATCGAAAGTGTCAGGCATTTATATAACACCTTTTGGTAGGTACTTCCCCAAGTACAAGTACCTACTGTGACGGAAGTTCACTTATTTTTTATGAAGTTTAAAAGCGTCTGGCAGGGGCAAGAGACTATGAAAAGTGTCTGGCAATGGGAGTACTTGATTTCTTATACCATCCCGAAGAAATAACCAAAAAATTTGCTTTATACCATTACAAATTTGAGATTTATTACCTCGCTCGAGTACCTTCGGTAGAATTTCCATTGGTCTGGCAGGGCAAAGCCACTATGGCAATCGTCTGGCGTTTTTAGAAAACACCTTTTGGTAGTTCCCCGGGTAACATTATATAAAATTAAGCTTTTATATTATGACGTTAGGTCACCTTCATTTTTTGAAAGTTTGATGCGTCTGGCAGTCCAAATCCACTATGGAAATCGTCTGGCGGTGTATGTACTCGATTTATAATAGTATCCCGAACAACAAATCAAAATAAGATCTTTATACTGTATACATATAACGAATCTTTAAATTCAGCAGCGTTGCAAGCCGATATCTGCCAAGGCCATTATGACCTAAAATTCATAATCGGTAATCGTTCCTAGCTGTGTGGGGAGCATGAGCAGACAAACCCTCAGCCTTTATAAAATAAAAATAAAAAAAAATAAAAATTGACTGACATGTCGACTGCAGCCGTCGACGCGTCGACGTTGCCTTGCCGTCGGCAACGTGCCGTCCGTGTATAGGAGCCCTAAGGCCTGGCTTCTGCACGAAAGGTCCCCAAGGCTTATATCGATTTTGTGTTAGCTAATCTCCTGAAGGTATTAGAGAAAATATTATGTACAAAAATCCTTGGGTTCTCGTAGTGAAAATATTATAAGTAGGTAGGTACGAGTTTTGAGTAGGTAGACTAGGTAGGTACATTTAGGTTTATACAATGATAGTGATAAATAAATTTACTATCTTTTAACTAGGGCTTAACATTAAATCGATGTAATTTTACATAAATGTATGGTCTTATAAGTATTCTATTTGTAACTCTTGTCTGCCATGGTCAGGCTTACAACATTGTTATGGAGAAAAATAGTTAAGTAATAATTAATTACTATTTTATTTATATTGATATTAAAATTTGACATTCAGGAATTCATCAATGATATTACCTATGGACTTTATTTTCAATTCAATCGTGAATATGTTATTGTAGTAAAAGTAAAGTGTACGAATGATGAAAGTTAAATACTGAAAACTTGTGATTTTATCTTTGTTAGATACTTAGGCAGGTACTAAAAACTTTCAGTTGGTTATGCAAATTCCCCCATTTTTATCCTTTTGCTGCATGACATTTTGATTTATTTGTTTGTGGTAAAGAAATAAGCGAGAAAGACAAATTTGTGGTTGGTAGAATAATAGACGGACAAACATCTATATGGGACTATGAAATCGATTTTAATACTTACTTGTAGATTATTATTCATTTTATTTATTTAAGTATCGAGTGTGACACAAGGAAATTCTCAAAATGCTGTGTTTGAGTAGGTACCTACCTGTTAGAAACACACCACAGTCAGGTCCATAATAACCGAGTGGGTATTGAAAATTGATTTTTATGAATGAAGATTGAAGTAGGGAGTAGTAAAATTAATAAATATTCATTTAAAGGAACATATATTTTCGAAAGTTTCGCTGAAATTGCTACGCGAACTACCCACTGGCTACGATCCGCTACGGGCTGCTACGAAGCTGTACGACGTAAAGTTACGTAACAACGCCGTAGTCGTCGCTACGCTTGCACATCTTGCATTTTGCATTATTTATGACTGTGGGTACTATTTAATTTAAATTAATAAATATTGTTATTTCTCACCTTGTTCATTCCATTTCCCATCTTCCTCGATTAATCAGCTACTTCTACGAAATTATTGTCAATATTTACACACAAACACGTCCATGCGTGAGGATTTTTATTTTAATCATCTGTCAAAAATGCGTCAAAAGTCCACATTGCATTGTTGTCACCATGCCGCAGCATGGCTACATTGTTTTCACCCGGTTTATTAAAACTGGTGATAGTAAAAGAGTTTGTTTGAAGTTTTGTTATTAGTGATGTGCGTGATGTTTTTCGCGGCGGTTTTTATCGATCGTTTTGAAAGCGTGTGGTAAGTTGAGCGGCGTCGAGCGTTTGGGACGGAGACGTGCGTGTCGGCTGGCCGCGGCGCGCCACTGCCGGAGCGCCCCGCCGGGCGTCATTGCGTCTATAAAACTATAGGGATGGATTTTTGGCTGATCGATGATAATAATTGTCGATAGTTCGTGGTTTGTGCTTAGCCTTTAAGCAGTGTTCTCTGAAAGATATGCCGATCAGCAGTTTCGTCTATTAAATTAGTATGAAAATATTGTAAAGACGTCAATTAAAATGTAATCGTCCGATTATCGTAAAATAAAAGAACACAATCCTCAGTAATATTGATTCTGTAGAGCAGAGAGCCAGCCAGGCGGTGAGTAGGCCTAGCCTTGGCTATGTCGATTCTACGCAGTTGATGCACAGTGATGGAAGATAGGTTAGGTTGGTGGATTAAAACCGGCGAGTGAAAATAAACGAACAGAATCACATAGCACAATAGTTATTATTGCCTAGTGAAAACAATTAGGAACTACATTACATGATTAACACTTAATTAGGGGATACAGAAAATTAGCTTTAGATGGACATGTTGTGTGGGCTATTTCAGAACAGAGAGAGAATGCATACGTTGCAGTAGACACAGAACTGTTTTTAGAGTCAAGAATGTCAGTGTCATCGAGACAACATTGACAGATATAAAGCATAGATTTAATCATAAATCCTTACTATAATCTTAGTCTCATAGACAAGTTGAATGGTGTACCAATACATAGCATGGTTCAATATTCCAACACTTCCCCTTACACCATACAACGGAACTCCAACCCTCATTACAGATATACAATACAACTTTATGGAGTTCTTACATTTAAATGAAACCTAAAGTCATTATGTTTACAGGAAGACAAAGCTTTTGTTAGAATGTCAGCTATCATTTCCGTAGTAGGCATGTATAAGACAGAAATACAATTTTTAGAAATCAAATCTCTTACAAAGTGATAGCGTACATCAATGTGCTTTGTTCTTTTATGACATTGAATAGATTTCAAGATATTTTGGGCACTCTGGTTATCATTAAATAGTTTACACACAATATTTCTATTCATTATCTCAAACCAAAACTGTTTGATAAACAGAATGTCCTTACAGGCGTCACTTATGGATAGGTACTCTGCTTCAGTACTTGACATAGCGACGCAGCGCTGTTTTCTGCTTTCCCAATTAACAGTATTAGACCCTAACTTAATTACAAAACCAGTATAAGATTTTCGGTCAATAGGATCATTCGCCCAATCAGCATCAGCATAAGCTATAAGATCTAAATTATTACATTTACTAAAAACTAAACCATAATCAATAGTTTTAGCTAAATAGCGAAGGATCCTCTTTCCTGCTAACCAATGAGTCTTATCATAACAATTATTAAATTGACTTAAAACATTACATGCATATGTTATATCTGGCCTAGTACAGACACTAAGGTACATTAAACTACCTATCAATTCTCTAAAATTATAATCATTGTCAGACACATTATTATCACATTTATAAAATTTTTCATTCAATTGCATTGGTGTTGAAATACCTTTGCAGTCTGACATTCCAAAACGACATAACAGCCTTTTAATATAATCTTTTTGACTCAACATTATAGTACCCTTTTCTCTATTTCTAACAATATTTATTCCTAGACAATTTTTAATTTGGCCTAAATTTTTAATATTAAATTTATTACTTAGAATGGACAACATTTGCTTTTTCTCTACATTATCATTACTGAATAGAAAAAAATCATCAACATATAGAGCCAAAATAGTTAAATTGCTAGAGTTTCTCTTAACGTACACACAAGGTTCACATTTTGTTTGAGAATAACCATTAGTAAGTAGCAATTTATTTACAGTATCATTCCACACCCTACTTGCTTGTTTCAACCCATAGATGCTTTTCTGTAACAAACAAACTTTATTATTATCATTCATAAAACCTATAGGTTGTTCCATAAATATTTCCTCCTTTAGTTGACTATGAAGGAAAGCAGTAGTTACATCTATGTGGTCTATGTCCATGTCTAACTCATTTGCCAAATTAAACAATATCCGCATTGTTGAGTGTCTGACTACTGGGGAATAAGTCTCATCGTAATCAATACCAGGTTTTTGGCTAAAACCGCGAGCAACTAGACGAGCCTTAAACTTGTCAAAATTTCCAGAAGTATCTTGCTTGACTCTAAATACCCACTTACATTTAACGATGTTTTCATCCAGTGGCCTCTCGACTAATTTCCAGACACCATTGCTTAACAAAGAGTCGTACTCGGCTTGCATGGCTGCTTGCCACTTCGTGCGAAAAGGACTGGCCATAGCATCCTCGTATGACGATGGTTCTTCAAACGCAATCTGCCCATGAGAGTAGAGAGAATAATCATACTCGCAGTCACCATACCTTTTAGGTGGCATACCCCTTGTACTCCGTACAGGACGTTGGCTTGGCAATTCAATATTGCTCGGTCTGCATTCAGCATCCAGCATAGAGTTGCCCTCCTCTGCCCAAGACTGCTCATTTTCTTCCACCTGGTCGCAGTCGACGAATAATGGTGATGCTGACCGATCAGCACTGGCAGACGAGTTTGTGCTGGGGGCCTCAGTCCCAACACATCTGCTCTCCATTTCACCACCTGAAATTGCAGAAGGAGGTATCAATTCACTAGAATTACCATTATCACAGTTCAACATTGGAACACAAACTTGGTCATTTATATTAAAATTATTATTATTCATCATTTTAGATTTAATAATATTATCATTGTTTATCATTTTAGATTTAACATTACTATTATTATTTATCATTTTAGATTTAATAATATCATTAGTATTTATATCACAATCCAACTTATTAAAATTAATATCACAGTTCATCATATTAGATTTTACATTAGAATCCGTCAATTCAATAAAATGGACATTTCTAGATTTAATAATTTTCTTTGGTTCAGTTGGATCTACTAATCTATAACCCTTGGACATTTCACAATAACCCACAAAAATACACTCCTATGACTTTGCATCGAGCTTGTGACGGTTATGTTCTGGAATCAATGAAAAAGCTTTACAACCAAATACTCTCAAGTGGCTTAGGGTCACTTTGGATCCTGTCCACACCTGTTCAGGAATACCGCCGGACAAAGCAGCCGTGGGGCTTCGATTCTTTAGGTATATTGCAGTAGCAATAGCCTCTCCCCAAAAACGCTTGTCGAGGCAGGCCTCAGAGAGCATACACCTGGCTTTTTCCATAAGGGTTCTATTAAGGCGTTCTGATACGCCGTTCTGCTGAGGACTGTAGGGAATACTAGTTTCATGAATAATGCCCTCACTAGACAGAAACTTTTCGAAGATTTTACTACAGTATTCCCCTCCATTATCTGTTCTGAAACGCTTGATTGTTTTACCCACTTGTTTCTCAACTAAATTTTTAAATTGTAGAAAACATTTCATGACTTCATTCTTGTGACACATAAGATAACCAAAACTTTTTCTAGAGAAGTCATCAGTAAATGTAACTAAATAACGTGCACCACCCCAGCTATTGATTGACATAGGCCCACAAACATCAGAGTGTATTAACTCTAAAAGATCATGAGCTCTTTTTGCTTGGCCCTTAGGGAAAGATTTCATTGTAAGCTTCCCCTTAATACATGAGATACAATTTTTCAACTTACCATGACAGTCATCTTCAAAAACAACATCATCTGCAAGACTCCGTATCCCATACAAACCATGCAAGCTCAAATGCCCAAGTCGCTTGTGCCATACTTCCAATGGCACACTAGAAATAGCTGCTAAAGAACTTTGTTCTGCTTGCTTGTTAGCACTTGTGGTAGCAACATTACACTCTGGAATACAATTTAGGTTAGAAAAACAATCAAGTTAATAAATACCCCTGAAACATGTTGCATTAGCAAAAGGCTGGCCTTTAGGATCAATTATTTTGCAATTATCGTGTTCAAATACTACTCTAAAACCTGATCTAGTCAGTTGACTAACGGATATAAGATTAGTAGTCAATTTAGGAACAAACATTACTTTTGGCAAAATCTTTAGATCACTACTATTATTGAGATTCAAAGAGACGGCACCAAGACCCTGACATTTCAGTGCTTCTCCATTAGCAACTGTGACTTTTGATTTAAAATTTATGTTAATGTCTCTAAAAAGGTCCATATCACAGCACATGTGCGAAGTACACCCGGAGTCCACTATCCAGTCCACGCTTCCGTAAACAGATAAGAGTGACACTGCTGAAACCAACAGTGTGTCCGCAGACCCCGCAGCTAAGTTGACATCGCTACCGCTTTGCTTCTTCAAATCATTCTTCAACTTGAAACATTTTGATTTGATATGCCCTTGCTTCTGGCAGTAATGGCACTTAAGTGGTTTCCTCTTTGTAAATAAAACCACATCATCATTTGATTTGCCATTATTCGTGGATTTTCGGAACTCCTCTTGAAGTAGTCGAGCTCGCACTGCTTCGCTCGTTTGAGTTTCGGAGAGGTTTGCTGTTTCCAGACCAGAAACCAAAACATCAAAATCCTGTGGTAGACCGCTGAGTAAAATTTCTGCAACTTCTTTATCATCGATGACCCTTCCGATGTCTGCAAGTTGTTGTACTAGGGTCATTATTCCTTCGATGTAAGCTCCCATTGAATTATATTCATGGTAGTCGGATCTATGAAGTTTTCTTAGAAGCACAACCCTCCGATAAAGTCCTTTATCCTCAAATACATCCTGCAGCTTTTTCCAAGCTTGCTTTGCGCTTGTAGCATTGCGCAAATACTGAATGCAATTCGGTTTAACTGCAAAGCATATTCTAGCCAAAGCTTTTTGATCCGTGCTGCTGCTAGTCTCAGAACCATCAATACATGACCATAAGCCTTCCATGATAAGCGCCATTCGCATCTGGAACTTCCAGTTGTGATACGAGCCAATCCCATCCAATTTATCAAAAGTGTACAGACCTGCTGACGACACATGAGGCGTGTGCCCGCCAACGGTACCTTCTTGCGGCTGCTGTGACATTGCACACAGTATAAAATCCGCTTCCTCGTGTTCGTGTGCTCGCCTGCACCCAAGTGTAGATTGTCTTCCTCTTCTTCAATACTGTGCCCGTAATCAGTACAGGATAATACTGGGCCCATAACCTGTAGAGCAGAGAGCCAGCCAGGCGGTGAGTAGGCCTAGCCTTGGCTATGTCGATTCTACGCAGTTGATGCACAGTGATGGAAGATAGGTTAGGTTGGTGGATTAAAACCGGCGAGTGAAAATAAACGAACAGAATCACATAGCACAATAGTTATTATTGCCTAGTGAAAACAATTAGGAACTACATTACATGATTAACACTTAATTAGGGGATACAGAAAATTAGCTTTAGATGGACATGTTGTGTGGGCTATTTCAGAACAGAGAGAGAATGCATACGTTGCAGTAGACACAGAACTGTTTTTAGAGTCAAGAATGTCAGTGTCATCGAGACAACATTGACAGATATAAAGCATAGATTTAATCATAAATCCTTACTATAATCTTAGTCTCATAGACAAGTTGAATGGTGTACCAATACATAGCATGGTTCAATATTCCAACAGATTCTTCCAATAAAAAGTCTATTGTGTGAATTAGGACTCATTCGAAATCTTAGGGAATCCCAAAAAAACCACCTAGAGTAATTGCAACTTACCATTCATATAACATCAGCAAGGCAGCTGCTGACTTGACTTCTTTGTTGATGATCTTCCATCTCTCATCATCTTCCAGCTGGCAACAGGCTGGCATCTAAGACATTTCATTCGGCATGTAGTATGGAATGGAAGGCTGTCTTCTGAAAACGTAAAAATAACAAATTCTATCGATACAATATCACAACCCTAAGGGTTACCCAGTGATGCAGAAGGGTGAGTATTTATATCTCCCCGTTGCGTCTTGACGATTCGTTAACTAGACCTTAGCATCTTTTATTAGGGCCTTTTTTTAGCTGACCTTAATTTACAAGCTTTTCTTTAAAAAAGTCGTCCTCTGATTTCATCGTTTCTAATGTTAGGCACCCATACTCGAGCCAATCTCAATGTAGGTACAATGTTTGTTAACAACGTACTCCACAAAAAAGCAAAAAAGCATCTTGTTTCGGCATCGACTTTGAAAAGTAATTTTCAGTTTCTTACTTATTCATTGCAATATCATACCTATGTTTTTTTTATTGTTAATATAGCAATCCCCATACCTTCGAGCCTTTTAGTTCACGGACTGTTAGGTTCATAAGGAATTGCCTCCCGCGAACCCTCAGGTTGTGGAATGATCTCCCTGCCGAAGTTTTCCCTCAGGACTACAACATGGGTTTCTTCAAAAAGGGTCTTCTAAGACATTTAAAGGTTCGGCAAGGCACGTGTTGTGTTATGTCCCTGACGTTTCAGGCGTCCATAAACTACGGTAACCGCTTTCCATCAGGCGGACCGTATTCTTGTTTGCCACCTTGCTGGTATGTATAAAAAAATTGCAGGAAAGAGATTAAATCGATTAAATGCAATTTTTGTGAAAAAAACAACAGCAAGAGTGTTTTTAGGATAACAGGTAGTACCTAAGTATGGGGCCAATGTTTACAAACATTTTATATTGAGTTTGTGCAGAGTATATATTTGTTCCGTTGGTCTGGGTGTTTCCTACACGGAGAAAAAAATGTTGTGAAATCAACAGGAAAAGGTTGTTAAATGGGAGCCGTCATAGTTGGTTTGTTAGCGCAGCAACCTTAATTTTGCGAAAAAATATTGTGATTATGACAATGTAGAAGTATTTACTTTGTTAATTACTACATAGCGAATTTCACAAACGCATGTTTTCACAAATTTACACTGACGGCTCCCATTTAGCAATGTGAAACTTGAATAAAATTGCAGTGTTTTGCCTATGGTAATATAGCAACGTATATTTTGCTATAAAAGCAACTTTGACATTTGGATTTGCACAACGTATAACATTGTTATTCTAGCTATGTTTACTTTGTTATATTTGAGCTTTTAAAAACTGTGGTTCTATCTATGTACATTTTGCTTTAATGGCAACCTTAAAATTGTGGTTTTAATAGAGATACGATCTAACATTGCGAGGATAACATTGCGATAAACGCAATATTACGTTTAAGCCTTGTGGTTCTAGCAATTTACACTTTGCGTTATTGGCAATCTTGAAGTTGTAGTTCTAGCAGAGGGAGCAGAGTATAGCAATGTTACTATTGAAAGATAGCAATAATACCATTGCTATAAACGCAATATTGCCTATGTGCCTTGTGGTTCTAGCAATGTACGCTTTGCGTTGTTGGCAACCTTTAAGTTGTGGTTCTAGCAGAGGGAGCATCTAACATTGCGAGTATGGCAATGTTACCATTGCAAAGATAGCAATGCTACCATTGCGATACACGCAATATCGCCTACGCGCCTAGTCGTTCTAGCAATGTGCACTTTGCGTTATTGGCAACCTTTAAGTTGTGGTTCTAGCAGAGGGAGCATCTAACATTGCGAGGATAGCAATGTTACCATTGCGAAGATAGCAATGCTACCATTGCGATACACGCAATATCGCCTACGCGCCTTGTCGTTCTAGCAATGTGCACTTTGCGTTATTGGCAACCTTTAAGTTGTGGTTCTAGCAGAGGGAGCATCTAACATTGCGAGGATAGCAATGTAACCATTGCGAAGATAGCAATGCTACCATTGCGATACACGCAATATCGCCTACGCGCCTTGTCGTTCTAGCAATGTGCACTTTGCGTTATTGGCAACCTTTAAGTTGTGGTTCTAGCAGAGGGAGCATCTAACATTGCGAGGATAGCAATGTAACCATTGCGAAGATAGCAATGCTACCATTGCGATACACGCAATATCGCCTACGCGCCTTGTCGTTCTAGCAATGTGCACTTTGCGTTATTGGCAACCTTTAAGTTGTGGTTCTAGCAGAGGGAGCATCTAACATTGCGAGGATAGCAATGTTACCATTGCAAGGATTGCAATGCATTGTTATTATTGCTATCCTTGCAATGGTAAAATTGCTTTCCTCGCAATGTTACATGCTCCCTCTGCTAGAACCACAACTTAAAAGTTGCCAATAACGCAAAGCGCATATTGCTAGAGCGACAAGGCGCGTAGGCGACATTGCGTGTATCGCAATGGTAGCATTGGAAATGGCAATATTGGTATCCTCACAATGGTAATGCACCGTCTGAAAAATAAAAACAAAAAGCTTATGAAAATGACACAAACATTTATTGAATCAAGGTATTTTGAGTTACTTAATTTACTCTTTATCTTATCTAACTTACTTACTAAAAAGTCCTTAGCACACAAACAAAACTTATTTTTATACATACATAATAGAACCTTACTTGTAATCGTTACTTAAATGTAATCAATGTTTTAAATTGTCTGTCTTTATTAAATATTTATTAAATCAAGGTATTATGAGTACTTAATTTACTTAGAAGTACCTAAACACAAACAAAACTTATTTTTATACACACATCATAGGGCCTTACTTGTAATCGTTACTTAAATTTAATCGATGTTTTAAATAAAGTTGACAGAGCATTTTAAGCATTGATTTTTAAGGTTAAGTAACGATTATAAGTAAGGAAGGGCCCTCTTATTAATATTGTTAAATACAATCAATGTTTCAATCAATGTTTACTAAAGGTACCTAATTAAGACAATATCATTGACTCTACCGGTTGCTGCTATGAATGCAGTATTCTTACTTTTACAAATAAAATTAAGTAAAATCTAGCTATTTGCAATAGATTATAATACGTATTATTATAGTTTATTGATCACTCTCTTTTTCACACCAGAGTGAACAACAAGAGAATTTCGAGAATGATCCTTATGGTATTATACTGGGTGTTTTATTACACGACGGACGTACTTTATAGAGTCATTGTACTCATCATTACGAACAACTTTTATCATGGGACCAACCCTGAAATCGCGAAAAAAATCAGTTGTGCAAAACAGCTGATTTTTTTTTTGCGATTTCAGGGTTCAAGTTGTTTGTAATGATGAGTACAATGACCCCCTAAAGTATGCCCTTCGTCTAAAAAAACACCCGGTATAGTATATTACAGTGCTAAATTGAATTAAATGGGCTTGGTAAGGACAACATGGAACTCAGATAGATTAATGTCACATCCTATGAACACGCGATTACATACAAATGGATGCTGCATTGATTCCTGATTAATGAATACTGACTCTTGAGATAATGAATCTTGTACTTTGTAAGCATAGTAGTGCTCATCAAAAGAAAGTGTTTTTAACAGCTTAGCCTTAATTATTATTTTACATACTCCATCAACATAAACATCTTCTACCATGGCAAAGCAAACACTTTCCTCCTCAATCGAAGAAACAATTATAGAATTTACTTTATACCGCTCAGAACACTTTGCAGCCCATGTGACTTTGTAAATTTTTTTAATATCAGATAGTTTTATTTTGTCTAAAATTTGTTCAACTTCTCTACTGGATATTTCTGTTTGACCTCCAAAAGAGACAGGCGAACCAACTGTTCGTTGAATAAAAATATCATTTAACATCAACTGATGTTTTCGAGCTATTGTTAATGTCATATTCATTCGATTATTTGAGGATTTTGCGGCTAACTTGTTGGGGCGATGTTTAGCTTCAAAGCGCATAGAAGATAAAAACTGTAAGGGACCAAATCGTAACATTGCCGAGTGGTAATGTAACAGGTTGTGAAATTTGGGCTTAAGAGTTTGATTAAACAATTTGATAAACATTTCGCACAGGTCAGCAACTAAAAACTGAAAAAACTGAACTTGCTCAGGTGCAAACGCAGGCGACAGAATAAAATGTAGAACTTTCATTAATTGAATATATAGTTCCCAATACCTGTCGCCTCTTGGGACGAAATCGCCGAACATCACCCCAAAATACTTGCAAAACGTGTACATTTCGGCTGCGTTTAGGCGAATGTTTCCCTTTCGTAAATTAGAGATTACCAATGTAACAGGCTTATCTTTTTTATCAGGACCAAATTCAAAAGAAGAGATTTTGTCATTAACAGTATTAATTGTAAAATATTTGAGTTTGTCCACAAATACCAGAAGCAATGAACACATTATATATTTCGAACACCCTTCGTGCATGTCATGCATTACATCAAAACCCATTTGTGAAAACAAACAAAAATTTTCTATCTGCAGCCATACACATTTCTCTTTCACGCCTGTCAGAGATGGATTACCTATTGCTAAATCTTCCTGATAGTTAGATTCCGTCCTTAAAAGAGACACATCTTCGTATAATTGCTTTTCCATTACTTTTTTTTCTATTTTACAAGTCCGACAAGAGAAATTGCAAGAAAAACTTTCGACAAAGCCACAAACACTATGCAAACCTAAATTATCTCCCAAAATTAGTGCCAACTCAAAGTAGATAGTTCCTTTGAAATCTGGCAGATCAAAATATATTCCGTTTCGAATTATGTCATTTAACTGATCAATTAAGGGCTGAAATATGATCTGATTACCAAATTGAACTCTGTCATTCGAATGATAAAGTAAGACCAAAAAAATGTTAGTCAACTGAGAGGCATAATAGTAAGGCAGGCAAGGAAGAGAAATGTAGGCGGCTCCCAGTTTATGTATACCACTATGACTGCCTAAAGGGTTTAAAGTCTCGAAATCATCGATTTGTAAAAACATTGGCATGACAAATTTTTCCCCATGTCCTTTTTGTCTCCAAAATGAACCATGCATGAAATGCTCTATACTTTTTGATGTATCGTGGGCCATTAGTTTTTTCATACTATCTATAGTCTCAGGTAGTAAATGGGGCAAAGAGAAAAACTTGAGCAACACATCACGTATGGGTATTTTATGTGCTATGCATTCTACTGTCTGGTAAAAAGACCTTCCATTTTTTTTTACGAAATCAAATCTTTTTCCTACCACATAACCCTGAGGACTAATTAAAGACCTGTTTGTTTCAAAGTACTGCAACCTTTTATGTGTTGAACTAAAACTCTCTAAATCACTCGTCATTTTTTCTACAGCAGAATCTGGTGTACTTGGTAATAAAGGTTTGATTGATAAGTTAAACATGTTTTCAATACCGCTATAAACTGTATCTACCACATTGTTTGGCAAATTAGGATTACGATAAAGAGATGAAAAAAGTTGAGCCAAGGTGTAGCTAAGTGAAACAGAGCGCAAATTATTGCCTTGACTTTTCACATTGATTTCTTCGCTACCTGATATAGAGCATCTTTTATCCTCACCTTGTAACTCTGGTGTAGTGTGCATATGTGAAGGGTCCATATTAAATGAACAGGATTCAAGTTCAGAAGCCTCCGAGGCCAAATGGCATTTCAAATAATGACGTCTAAATGAGGTGTAGAGTTGATAACTTCTTCCACATCCAGTATTTGGACAGACATACACATTGCCCGGATGATAAAATGTGTAGTGACTTTTAAATTCCCTTAAATTACTAAAAGATCCTTTACATATTGCGCACTGCACCATCATGCCTGTTGGAAACAGAAGCAAGTAAATCTAGCATAGGAACACCTTCAGTGTCGTATTTGCTTTTCATGACAAAAATACTTCTTTGGATGAACATCCAAACTGGCACACAGTCTTTGGAATAGGGCAAATCTAATGTCCATAAGATTTTAAAAGCATTCAAAACTGCCTCGCAAATGTTATCAAAGGTGTATCTAATGTCTTTGGCTATGATGACATCATACTGCGCAACTTCTTTCCAACTTGGACCGATGGCAACAATATATGGAAGTATAGGTAGCTTCTTCTGTGCAAGTTTCGCTTCTCTCTCGGAGCAATGGGTTTCGAGATCAGAGTTAGATGGCACCAAACTAAGAAAGGCGCTGCTTACTTCCGTCCGCGAAGGATTCCAGGGTTTTCTGACGCCTTTCACAGGTATTGTGTGCATCTGCTTCAGCAGCAATGGAATGGACAGAAAAGCCGCAACATTAGCTTGTTCCTCTCCAACTGAAAATAGATTTCATAATTCATTATCATCACCAGCCTATTAAATCAAGTACCTATAAATCGAGTGGCGTTTCGGTCTTTATTTATCGACACGATTTTTCACTAGTACACTCTAATTTCTCTGACTAGTTTATAGTGATCTGTGCTGCCATTTACCAAGAAGTCGAAGAAAGATTTGATTTGCCGAAACAATTAGTTTTTTTTTATTATACATAGAAAACGACCAGAACACCTTGGACTAATTTGCATATCGTACAAATATTTGTCCCGAGGCGGGAATCGAACCCGCAACCTCCTGCATCGGACCTTCGCCCACCGCGCCACAGAGGTCGTCACAATATAATAAATTGTGACATATTGTGTGTATATTTTAGAAGCCTGAAGTCACTTATTCATGCCTTATAATCTAAATTCTAACAATTTTGAGACAACTCACAGGTTCCAAGATCCAAAGTAAGTTGAATAGAGATGTCAGGTCGTGCCAGTTGCTGGGCCTTCTCGTCCAATAATGTTAGCAGACGACCCTTTACTAAAGGGAATTTTTCTTCAAACTTTCCTTTCACTTCTGGGTGGATTTCATCGAAGTCACTAGCAAGCTGCACAAAACAAATGATTGTCATACGTTATGCAGGTACACAAAAATCTATACTAATATTATAAAGAGGAAAAATTCGATTGTTTGTTTGTATTGAATAGGCTCCGAAACTACTGGACCGATTTGAAAAATTCTATCACCGTTGGGAAACTACATTATCCCTGATGAACATAGGCCATAGAATATACTCGTGCGAAGCCGGGGTGTACTGCTAGTATGTAAAATTATTCTTACACCACAATTGTTAAAATGACACTACAAGGAGCCATAGGGCATAGCATAGCTGGCCTAGGTGATTATAAACAATTACTGAAGTTAAGCAATATTTAGCCCAGTCGAACACCCTGAACAAATATTTGCAGATCGTACAAACATTTGTTCCGAGGCGGGAATCGAACCCGCAACCCGCGGACCTTCGCCCACTGCGCCACAGAGGTCGTCGTATATATGCTGTCTTCATTTTAGTCATTTGTTTATTAGGTACTAGTTACTCACCAATTCATAGCCCCATGGGCATTGCAGTGATGGGAATATTTTAAAATACTGGAAATAGTCAATTTCTTTTAATAAAGAGAGTCTTTCCCGCAGGCAGCTTTGCCATTTGGAGATCACTAGATCCCGGGGCGAAGAGGAAGCCTTCAGCCACTCTACGCAGCTATCACCATCTTCATTAATTTCTTTGAACACAAATGATTCAGGCAAAGGCCGAATTCGTCCAGGAGTACCACTTTTTCGCCTTCTCTTATTTTCACTAGACGTGCTTTCATTGCTGCTGAGACTCCTGCTACGTCGGTTTTCTGCACTTAATAGCTTTCTTCGGACCGTTATGAGCCGATTCACAATGAGGCCACTGGCCTGTATAATCCGGCCATCAATGATTCGGAAGGGACTGTAATATACAGCTTTTGTTTCTGATGGGAAAAGTGTGGTTATTTCTGTCGTCCAATTTTCCCACACTTCTTTTCTTATGGCGTCCGTAATCTTATTAAGTTTACGGACTTCTGCCTCCACTATGATTGCTGTAATTATTTTTCTGTCTTTCGTAGATAGGAACTGTTTTGTAAGAAGCGGTTTCCCAGCTGATGTTGACTCCAAGATATGTTTTAGCGAACCACCAACCAGGACTCTAGTAAAGTCAATGGTCGCTATTTCGTCTTCATAATTGGTAAGTTCCCATTCCTGAAAAGCAAAAAAAACTTCAATTTGGCACATTTTTCTTTCTAATAAATGTTTTATAGAAACTAATGTGAGCATCATTCATTATTAAAACTGAAAAACGTTTTTGATTTTCTTTCTGATAGCCAAAAAGTAAACTGCTAATTGGTATGTATGACGGTGACACTTTTGTAGAGAAAATTCATATTATTTTTTTATGCTTGTTCTCGATTGATGATCAGAGGAACGTAGAGCAGCTCCAAATTTCAACAAAATTTATTCAGTCATTACAGCGTAGTTAATAATAAACAATCATACAAAGTTGCTAAATATTTATAATATTATAGATGTATGTGTATTATATATGTGTTGGGCGCTTGGATGTCGCAACCCCGCGGTATTGTTCGCTAATTTGACTAACACCTTGTATATAATTAAAAAGTCAATGGGGCAAAAAATCCCATCCACCCCATTACTCAAGTCAATTTTTTTCCCAACCACCCCATTGATGGGGAGGTTAATGGTGTGGATGGGAATATACCGTTTTTGGAACAAGTCCTTGAACAGAAAAAACATCAAAACCAATCTCACCCAAAAAAAAAACAATTATTTAAGTTTATTAAAAGTCAATTATTATAACAATTATGATGTTTTAACTTACTGGTCCATCGGAAGCTGATGAGCTAGAACCAGGGCAACTAATTGCAGAAGAATCTCTTGCCAAAGGTGACAAAAATGTCATACATGTAGCAGTCGGAGCAGTGGCTGAAGTATCTGGAGCTGGTGAAGTTGGAGTAAATATAAACTCGTCTAGCCTCAACGGAGCAGCCACTGTCATTTGGCTAGCAAGATTTTCTTGCTTCTTCTGTCAGGAAAAATACACATATTTTAATATATCAATATACCTATCAAGTCGCCAATCCGCACTTGGCCAGCATGGGGACTACCGGCCTAAATCCCCCTTGGGGGACCATGACATGCAAAAGGTTGATGTGAAATAACATATCAATGCTCATAGACAAGTCACAGGACATTACATTACATTTAACAAAAACATACATACAACCGAACATAGAACCTCCGCCTTTATTAAAGTCGGTAAAAAAAAATAAGGTAAATATGCAGTCAAAGCTACTCACACATTCTTTAAATCGATCCAGTGCCATGCGTAGTTTTCCTTTATTAACCACCCCTTCGACCAAAAGCGAAAGCTCGTGATCGTTCGCATCAAGCAGGAATTCTAGATCTGCACCCTGATCTAGAAAAGCATTTTTATTTTAGCCATGGTGGCACAGACCGGGGACCGGGCAGCAGCGCCCCTTGGAGTACAACTCCACTGAACTGCGATTCCCAACCCGCATGCCCAGCGTGGGGATTATGGGCACTACCCCCAATGATCATCATCATCATCATCATCAGGCTATATTAGTCCACTGCTGGACATAGCCCTCCCCTAATGAGCGCCATAGCCCCCAATGATAAAGAGACTGAACCAATGGCTCCAGTTCCCGGCTGCCTCGCTATTCCTGGCCATGGCATGCGGCCATGGTAACGGCGGGGCAGGGGGTGCTAGGAATCACCGGGCTACGGCAGGCTGCCACAAACAACTGAAGACAGGGCGCTATGGCGCTCACTAGGGGAGGGCTATGTCCAGCAGTGGACTAGTATAGCCTGATGATAATGTCACTGCCGGCTTGTACTACCACTGATTTATCAGCCCATGCGCGGGTCGCAAGCGGTAAGTACGTGGTTTGAGTTTGAATGTTCAATTCATCAGTAGGTAGACATTAATAAATTACTCTGAATTCCGGCATCTAGGATACATCAAGCAGTAAATAAACCCATTTTCACCCCCTAGGCTGTCTTGCACTATTTTGACTGATAAAACGTGCAAACTAATAAAACATTTATAGGTTATAAAAACAATGTGCATGTGCATAAAATTATTACATAAACAAAGGAACTTACCGTTGAGAGGTCGCAGAAGATGATATAAACCGTTGCTAATTAAAAAATCGACCAGTGGGTCTTCCTTATCCATTTTACTGTGAAGCCGGCTTTTGACTATGGGATATAATATAAATTACATCTTGTGCTATATATTACATCCCGCGGTTGCTGTTTACACTGTGAGATATATATTTTGGAGCACACAATGATCAGTTTACACGTCTGCACACGAACGCCAACATTCAAACGGAGGGCGAAGCGGGGGAGGCGCGGTGTCCGGGGACGTGAGGTAAAATATACACCTTCAAATGACCTTCAAATATCGCTCACTCGGTCGAAAAAATATTTATAGTTTGGGATGTAATATATATTATAGCACAGTGTAAACGGTGCCATACAAAATGTATGGTGAGCGATAAAATATTATATCTCGGGATGTAATATATATCCCATAGTCAAAAGCCGGCTTGATTGTCACAGAACACCGGAGTGGTTTTATTCTCTTTGCACAACACAAGCACAAACCAAAGGCACAAACTAGATAAATGATACTCTAACACAAAGTGCTAGAAAGTTCCGGCCGGACAGTTCGACTTCGACGGACGCGCGGTCTTCCCGTTCAAGTGTTGCCAATGAAATGACCGAAACTGACTGAATGTGCAGCGTTCTGATTATGCTCTTTTCGCAATGTTTAAACATTACAAAATTGACTAATACGTCAGCTTGTGCTTTTATCAATGTCTAGGAATGAACGTTGTGATTTTCACAAACATGAATAATGCTTTTTATCTAAGTTACTTATTTTCTCGCTATGTTGAAACTGATTTTCTAACAACCTAAACATTGATAGAGCTAGCGCTTCATAATTTGTATAATTATTCAAATGTTGTAACGTAGTGATTTTCACAACTATGGATTTGTGAAAATGTGTAGGTACTGTGGTCATGTACCAACCTACACCTGTGCCTACACTAACAAATTATGATTTTCTAAATTTGTAATTAGATACCTACTAACTAGGTAGGTACCTACCTAATTTTTATTTATTTTATTAAAATGCCTTTCTTTTATTAAGTCCTCACCTATACCTACCTACCTACATTGAAGTCCATTGCATCATTTAGATCCATAGGTAATAAAACTTGCTAACACCACAACGTATAAAATCAACATACAACTGACATTGTGATTGTGATCCACACAAACTGTAACTATGTGAACCCCCCAGATTACTGCATTGTGATTTTAGCAGAGGGACCAGAACTTGCTAACACCACAACCTATAAAATCAAAATACACCTTACATTGTGATCCACACAAACTGTAACTATGTGAACCCCCCAGATTACTGCATTGTGATTTTAGCAGAGGGACCAGAACTTGCTAACACCACAACCTATAAAATCAAAATACACCTTACATTGTGATCCACACAAACTGTAACTATGTGAACCCCCCAGATTACTGCATTGTGATTTTAGCAGAGGGACCAGAACTTGCTAACACCACAGCGTTTAATATCAAAATACAACTTACATTGTGAACAACACAAACTATACCTATGTGAACCCCGCAGATTACTACATTGTGATTTTAGCAGAGGGACCAAAACTTGCTAGCACCACAACGTATAAAATCAACGTATAACTTACATTGTGAACAACACAAACTATAACTATGTGAACCCCGCAGATTACTATGTTGTGATTTTATCAGAGGGACCAAAACTTGCTAACACCACAACGTATAATATCAAAATACAACTTACATTGTGAACAACACGAACTATGACTATGTGAACCCCGCAGATTACTAAGTTGTGATTTTGGCAGAGGGACCAAAACTTGCTAACACCACAACGTATAAAATCAACGTACAACTTACATTGTGAACCACACAAACTATAAGTAACTATGTGAACCCCGCTGATTACTACATTGTGATTTTATAAGAGGGACCAAAACATGCTAACACCACAACCTATAAAATCAAAATACACCTTACATTGTGATCCACACAAACTGTAACTATGTGAACCCCCCAGATTACTACATTGTGATTTTAGCAGAGGGACCAGAAATTGCTAACACCACAGCGTTTAATATCAAAATACGACTTACATTGTGAACAACACAAACTATACCTATGTGAACCCCGCAGATTACTACATTGTGATTTTAGCAGAGGGACCAAAACTTGCTAGCACCACAACGTATAAAATCAACGTATAACTTACATTGTGAACAACACAAACTATAACTATGTGAACCCCGCAGATTACTATGTTGTGATTTTATCAGAGGGACCAAAACTTGCTAACACCACAACGTATAATATCAAAATACAACTTACATTGTGAACAACACGAACTATGACTATGTGAACCCCGCAGATTACTAAGTTGTGATTTTGGCAGAGGGACCAAAACTTGCTAACACCACAACGTATAAAATCAACGTACAACTTACATTGTGAACCACACAAACTATAACTATGTGAACCCCGCTGATTACTACATTGTGATTTTATAAGAGGGACCAAAACATGCTAACACCACAACCTATAAAATCAAAATACACCTTACATTGTGATCCACACAAACTGTAACTATGTGAACCCCCCAGATTACTGCATTGTGATTTTAGCAGAGGGACCAGAACTTGCTAACACCACAACCTATAAAATCAAAATACACCTTACATTGTGATTCACACAAACTGTAACTATGTGAACCCCCCAGATTACTGCATTGTGATTTTAGCAGAGGGACCAGAACTTGCTAACACCACAACGTATGATATCAAAATACAACTAACATTGTGATCCACACAAACTGTAACTATGTGAACCCCTCAGATTACTGCATTGTGATTTTAGCAGAGGGACCAGAACTTGCTAACACCACAACGTATAATATCAAAATACAACTTACATTGTGAACAACACAAACTATAACTATGTGAACCCCGCAGATTACTACATTGTGATTTTAGCAGAGGGACCAAAACTTGCTAACACCACAACGTATAAAATCAAAATACAACTTACATTGTGAACAACACAAACTATAACTATGTGAACCCCGCAGATTACTATGTTGTGATTTTATCAGAGGGACCAAAACTTGCTAACACCACAACGTATAAAATCAACGTACAACTTACATTGTGAACCACACAAACTATAACTATGTGAACCCCGCAGATTACCACATTGCGGCGATAGCAAAGAGCCTCAAAATTGTTAATGCAACAAAAAAATTATTGTTGCGTTCACAATTTTTGCGTTTCGCAAAAAAAAAGTTGCTGCGGCAACATAGGGTATTTTGCTAATATCTCAAAATTATTTTGTAATTTTCGCAAAACTTGGCTCGCAATGTAAAACTGCATACATTGCGACCGGTTTTTTCTCTGAGTGTATGTAGGTATAATAAAAAATATCTATCTATGTAGTGTATTGTATTAAGTATATCAGTTATCTTATATCTAGTACCCTTAACACAAGCTCTGCTTAGCTTGGGGCTAGATAATGCTGTGTGAATTGTCCAGCATTCTTATTATTATTATTATAGGTAATTAGAGTAACCAATATTAAAGTACTAGCTTCTGCCCGCGGCTTGGCACGCGTGTTTTCGGTACAATAAGTAACCTTTTATCTAAGTCAGGTACCTATAGCTCTAAACGTTCGCCAAATTTCATCTTGATCTGTTCAGTAGTTTTAGAAATCCTAGGTATCAAAAATTTAGATTTCGCAAACTTTCGGCTTTATAATATTAGTGGGATAGGATTCATCTTCGTCATCTGCAGCCGGATTTTAGTCATGGCTAGGGCCGACTTGTAGAAAAAAGCCCAGAATGGCATCGAATGGAGAAATTTACTCGTCCACACCAAGGCCCACCGCCCACCAGGATGATGGATAGGTTAGTTAGGTAGGTTAGGGCTTTCGAAGCCACACTACAGGGTGCCAAGTAACATGAATACTAAGCCGAAAGGGGGTGATTCTGGACCCCGAGGGGATCAACTTACGTGGTATTTATTTTATTTATTATTTAATTAAAACGGCTATCAAAACCAATTACGCTAATTGAAAGAAAACAGAATTACATTATAAGTTAGGTAGGTAGGTACTTATAAGACATTTAAAGAATGTCAGTAAAATTTATAAACACAAAGAAAAATTAAATTAATAAAAGCGTAGGTAACTATATATATGGCGTACGATATAGGTACGATTTTTGTAATTTTTTCTAGATTTTCGTGTTCGCGCATTCTTGCATTATTAGATATTTCACACATGTTTTTTGCTTGTTTATTTTTAGCCGATCCCTTGAAATTTCAAAACAAAAATAATAATTTAAAGATACGATTCCACCAGTGTGCTGAACTGTGCGGCACTGTATTGCACAGTGTACGACACAAATGTTCACGCTGGTCGACTCACTCGGGCAAACAATAACAAATTGTGCGCGATCATTTTAGAAATGTTCGCGCACATCTGTATACTATTGTGCGCGCACACATGCAGGCAGTGGACTCGCGTCGACGCGTACACGCTTGTTGTTCGCGCACTCAGTCTTGCTACCGCTATCGGAGCGAAAACATTTATTTGTACGCGCACATCTGAGTTAAACATGGATTGGACGAATGATAAAATTATAATGGATAATGGCCAAAAAAAACGCAGAGTCGATTAAAAAAAATTATAAACAGCAAAGTAGACCTTGCATGGGAGGTCGCAAATACGCAACTCGTTTCGGTTAAAACTATAACCAAACAGGCCAGCAGCATACAACAATTCCGTAGGTACAGACCGCAGAGCGCGTTGAATAACTGGTTCATTGTTTTGTATTGTGTTTGTTGCTCATCAAATTCGTAATCCTCGTCCCCATGTTAGTCGAAAACGATACCCATATCAGATTTTTTGCTGGGGCGGGGTTCGGGGGAGGCTGGACGCGGGGGGTCATAGCACGGCTCGCTTCGATCGCCGTGCTGTTCCCCTGTAGTCGCATTGCGGTTCGCTTCGCTCACCGCAATACATCCCCGCTCGTGCTGCCACACGGCAAGGCTCGCTTCGCTCGCCTTGCGGTGTGACGTGTTGCAGTTCGCTTCGCTCACCGCAATCCGACACACGCCCGCCGTCATCAATTTCGTAATCCTCACCCCCATGTTAGTCGAAAACGATACCCATATCAGATTTTTTGATGGGGCGGGGTTCGGGGGTTTCGGGGGGTAACAGCAACTGATTATATACATATATATAATTATAATCAGTATACATGTATACTGTACTTTACTCTGAAATATCTCTCCATATTACTCACAATACTTAAGTCACAATATTGCTCTAAATATCATGGATTTATAATACTATTCTCAATTTGTTACAATTTTTTTTTGTACTTGGCGATTGTTTAATCAAAAAAAAATTGGATTTGGGATATAGTATGTTTACTCTACCTTGCCCAACATAAATCGTTTTAATCGATTCCGGGGTTTTGGTCCATACATTTTTGGGCATTATCCTTTATTCAGACAGTAAACTCTTCTCAGTGAACATGTTCGTGCAGAAGTGTGCCAAACTGTGCGTTTACAAAAGTTACGCACAGTCTTGCCGGTGGAGCCAGAAGCTAAACGCGATACAAGCATAGTACGTACAATGCGGGAGTTTAGCACAAATGTTTGTAAACAAATGTGCTGCACACTATTTTGGTGGAATCGTACCTTTAGAATACGCTTATAAAACGTGAATATGAAGAAGATTCTTAATTTATTTTTAAACAAAAATAAGAAATATGTCCCAAATTCAAAATTACCTACATAAAACAAAAGTTCTTTCTCTCGAGGATCAGAATCACCCTATCGGCTATCGGCTTAGTACACAAGTATTGTGGCACCCTATATGTACCTACCTACCTACCTAGTTATTCTGTGCCCACGGTTTTGTGCTAGCCACAGTAGCCACAACCATTGGCATAGGTACCCTACCTACCCACCTATCCATGTCTTTATTCTTAACATTTTTAAGTAGGTAGGTACAGTACCTACTAGGGATTAGTCCCGGGAATTCCCGTTCCCGAAATTCCCGGGAATTCCCGAAATTTTTGGCTGATTTAAGAACCGGGAAATCCAAAATCATTTCCCGGGAAATTTCGGGAATTTCGGGAAAAATATTTTTACTTTTATTTATTTATTTATTTATTTATTTATTAAGAAACGTACATCTATCCTAACAGGCACACCCAATGCGATAGAGTACCTAGTCTAGTCTTATTATAATAAAAATAATCAACATTTACAAAATACAATAACATTCAAACACCCACAACACAACAAAGATAATTCATTATTAACAATATCAATAATTCATAAATAAAATAAGAATACATAAAAATAAAAATTACATTTAATACGAACTATGATAACATAAAATAAAAAACAAAGCCTTTTGGAATTCGCTCCGGGAACAGGAAAAAAGATCTATTTTCTCGGCAATCAAATTGAGCGTGCGGATGCTTCGCGTCAGTGGTGCTTTATGTAGCAGGTTGGTTCGCCCTTTTGGTACTGCCAATAGGGCGGGGCGCCTTCGTCTGTGCACAAAGTCCGAGGGCACATTCAGCCGCATTTCCTCCAAAATACCTGGATGGGCGATCATCCCTCTCAACACTTTTAACAAATGTAGAGCGAGCGCTGCGTCCCTCCTTACTTCTAGCTTGTTGTATCCAACCATGCCTATAACAAACAAGGTTGGATACATCAAAGGGTAGAAGGGGTATATACCGTACACCTTGAAGTATAAATATCTTGTGAACTTATTTTGTACGCGCTCTATCATTTGCTTGTACTTGGCCTCATGCGGAGCCCATATCGCTGAATTAAATTCCAAATGGCTTCTTACTAGAGCATTATAGAGCGACTTTACTGCTTTTAGGTTTTTGAAGCTGTTTGTCTGACGGAGTACAAATCCTAAAGTTTTAAAGGCCTTTTTGCAAATGTTGACCACCTGCCCCCGGAAATGTAGCTTGTCGTCCAGACGAACGCCTAAGTCCCTTATCGAGTCGACTCTCTTCAGCTGAGTACCCCTCAACTGGTAGTTGTGGTAGAGCGGTGTCTTAGCTCGACTAAAAGTTATTATAGAGCATTTGCTGGTATTAAACTGGAGTTCATTTACCCTACTCCACCCTACCACTCTATCCACGTCTCGTTGTAGGCGTACACAGTCTTCTTCGTCCTTGATAGGCAAAAGTAACTTCAGGTCGTCTGCAAACAACAAGCATTTGGCGTCCTTGACGACGGTCGGCAGGTCGTTTATCATTATGATAAACTCTAGCGGCCCCAGATTACTTCCCTGACTTACGCCTGTCAATGTAGAGTAAGCTCGTGATCTGCATCCTGCGAAGTCGACATACTGCCGCCGGTCCTTCATATAGCTCGCGAAGAACTGCAGCAGTTTGGTAGTGCAGCCGATCGTCGCCAACTTTTTAAGTAAGATGTCGTTGTCGACTAGATCGAACGCTTTTTTGAAGTCGAAGTAGGCGGCGTCGACTTGCACCCCTGCGTCGACTTGCGGTAGCATGAAGGCCATGGAGTCAAGGAGGTTCGTTGAGGTGCTATGAGCTGGCCGAAAACCGTGCTGCGCGTCGGATAGTCGTGCCGAGACCTGCTTCTGCATGCTGCGCTGCATGGCTGATTCAAAGACCTTCGCCGCCGTCGACAGAATAGCCACCGGTCGGTATTCCGTCACATCTGATCCAGAGCCTTTAGGTATAGGAATAACCCTTGTTATCTTCCATCGTTCTGGAAAGTGTGATTTCTCTAGACAAGCATTGTAAATATGGGCGAGTGGTTCTGCAAGCGGCATTCGACAGTCTCTCATAATAAAAACTGGTATGCCGTCCGGGCCTGCGGACCGCTTCGGCTTGAGCATCGTCAGCGCCGCGCGCACTTCGGCCAGCGTCAGGCGCGGCACGTGCACGCGCGCGGCGCTGGCAGGGCTTGCCACCTCCGCCGCTGCCACGTCTAGTTGAGCCGGCGAGGTGCCGTAAACCGAATGAAAAAACTTCGCAAATTCCTTCGCGCATTCCGATTCCGAGAGTGTTTTTCCGTTAAGCGTAATCTGTTTTCGGTTCACGGTCCCTCTTTTTGCTTTCACAAAATTCCAGAACGATTTCGGATCCTCCGTCATACGTTGCTCTACTCGTTGCTGGTGCTGAGTTTGCGCCTCTTCTATCATTTTCTTCACCCTTGCTCTACTTTCTGAAAATGCTACATAACTCGATGCTCCTTGTTTGTATTGCCTATGTAGCCTTGCCTTCAGTTTAATTTCTCTTATGATGTCAGCTGTGTACCAGTTGGGATACTGATACCTAGAGTCTGTTCGATGGTGGCGTTTTTTGGGAACACATTTGTCAAAAATGTCTGCCAAAGTGCCGTAGAGTAAATCCAAGGCTTCCTCGGGATCTCGTGTTTCATAGAGAGGACTCCAATCTGCTGTTGCAATCGCCGAATATAGTTCGTGATAATCAGCTTTGGAAAAGTTCCATTGGTGTTCGTCGTTAGGCGGGGGCGGGAGCGGCTGCGCGGAGGGAGGCGCGCGTGCGGCAGGCGGCGGCGCGCGGCGCACCGACACCGCGAGCGGCGGGTGTTGCTCATCGCGCGGTACCAGCTCCTCGTCAGCGGGACATACCACCACGTCATCCATGCCCAGAGATACTAACACTAAATCCAATATTCGATCGTTACAATTTTTTACCTGATTTCTCTGAGCGAACTCGCAGAAAGCTGTCACAAATTCAAAATAATTAATAACGTTATCATTACAAGAATACATATTAAAGTCACCTATAACTAGACACGAATTATATTTTGCACACCAATTTTCAATTATTCCAAATAAAATCATATAGTCATTTTCCGTACTATTTGGGGGGATGTATACCACGCTACAAAAAAACAAAAAATTATTATTTAAATGAACTGTTGCCCCTATTATTTCGAAGACACAACTATTCACATCTACCCCCTCAGGTACGTCCACTTTCCGCAACGCTACTCGCGGCGCGGCTGCTAGGAATACCCCGCCGTGTTTTCTTCCGTCCGTGCGGTCGCACCTCAGTATCTGGAACCCCGGCGGTACTATCTCTGCGTCGTCTATCGAGTCGTTGCAGCCCGTTTCTGTTATTGCGAAAATGTCACACCCTGAACCCTCTATGTTTATGAAGAACCGATTTAACTTCGTCCGCAGTCCTCTCGCGTTCTGGTAATATATTTCTATATTACTAACTTTTTTCGCGCCGGTTTTCTTCGCCGACACGAAAGGGCTTATTAGGTTTGCGGGCATCGTATCTAAGTGGGTATACAATCCAGGGCTTTATTTTCGCGTTAACGGGCCATACTTCAACGGACAGACAGATTTCTTCATATGCTAGGGGAACTCCTATTTTATAAGACTTGTAGTCCCCTTTAGCCGACAGTTCCATCACTGAGCAGGTCCCGCCGGGGCACAGGTCTCGAAGGTAGCGACGGATCTCTTCAGCGCTCGACTCCATATTCCACAGGTGAACATAGCTCCGGGGCTCCACGGCCTTTAGTGTTGTTACAGTCGGGCCCGCGGTACCACACAGCGAGGCAGGCCTCCGGCTTCTCCTTGCTTCCGTCCACTGCTGCTGGTCTTCTGATTCCTGGTGTAGGTTAAGGGCTGGACCCGAAGATCCACAGGCCCCGGCACAGATTTCGCCTGCACGATTCTGCATCCCCTGTGTGCGAGTGTCCGTGTCTGGACGTGGTGGCGCTACTGGCGTCTGGGGGTTTGCAATGACCGGTTTTGTTTTCCCTGCTGGTTTGTTTACTGGGCTGGGCCGCGTTACAGGAGGTTTCGCGTGTGCTTTGGTCGGTTTTGATGTTTCTGCTTGGTTGCTGTGCGTCCCCGTCTCGACCCCCCGAGGGCCGGCCCCGAGGGATACTTATATAGCATTGCCGAAATAACGTAACTCAACATTTTCACTTCCTTTTATAGCATTTCACATTATCAGGTACCTAACCTACGCGGTATTAGGCAGGGTTGATATGATTTGTATCACTTGATATATACATCAATTGCTATTTTTCCCTGCAATGAAAACAGAGAGCAGTCAAAAATGTATGAGAGTGCCCAAAATTGCTAGCTTCCGTGTACACATGCACAATGTACCTTACCTACCTCGTAGTTAAAAAGAGATCAGCGTGAAAATTAGGCGTGTTCATGAAATATAAACACACCTAATTTTATTCATGTATTTAGCGTTTGTAGATATGGATTTATATTTTACAGGAAAAACATACCTAGGGTGTTTGGCACATGGTTTTCCCCGTGAGACCCAATATCCTAAGTCTCACGGTAGTCTAGATAGGTACCTATACTTATGTTTTATTTTTTTGAGAACCACCCAAAATCTTGCCTTTAAATAATCCTAACTTTTTTGTTTGTGGTTTAATACCACAAAACCAAAAAGGCCTTCCTTGATTATTTTCTGTCTTGTCTGTTTTATGGCTTTGAATTATAATTTAAGCACAACAAATTGTACCTAACCCATTTATATTTAAAGTAACATTTCCAAGTGTGCCTTGTGCTCCTACGGAGAATAAATGAGTATGAGTATGAGTACCTAAGTAATATAATTTGACTCGTCGGTCCATAAAATTCGTTTCAAAAAGTCACATAAAGCTTAATTTGACCTTAGGTAGGATATTGGATCTCACGGGGAAAAATAGCACATTTCCCCCCATTGAGCGAGACGCCCTCTGCGCCCGCCAAAAGTCCGGTAACGCTGTCATGGCCATCTGCGGTCAACAGCACCTAGTCCATTCGGAAAAAAATTAAAAAAGATCGAATTGTTACTATTTTCTAGGTTCTACAAGTACCTAACCCAGGCGCCAGACATAGCTTCAAAGATTTTCACATTTCTTTGACGACTTTGCAAAGCTTTGAACACATACTATTGACGTACCTACTGTAATTACTGTACTTAGTTTACTCCAAAACTGCATATAGTTTCAAATTTTAGCAAAGATTCATAATCTAGTCAATATTACATTACAATGAGCGCAAAACTTTTTATCTGCTATCTTAATTACTTGTAGAGCCTAGAAAATAGTAAAAACCCGATTTTTTGAGCCTATTAATAAAGTATGACACTGGAAAAATAGCTGAGGACAAGATCGCGCGACACTTATAATTCGTTGTTGTATTAATGCTGTTTTATTTATTAGGGTTTCGAGATCGGAGATCGGTTTCGAAATCCTTATGGTCTCGCTTTGCCTGTCATTTTTCCCCTCCTTAATTTCTCAATAGATCTATATTTTACAGGAAAAATATAGAGAAGAAGAATTGAGGCAAAAAAAATCCAAGATAAGTTTAAATTTATTTTATTTAACATTCTTTTTACCTGTATCTTTTCAAGATCACTTAAACTGAGGTAAGAACCTAAGGCAAAAATATATCTTACGTAAAAATAACTTGGAAAAATTCTTAGAACTTTAGTAATGCTTGTAATTGTTACCATTATTTCGTAATTTTTTCCATTTTCTTTACTTGAATTTCTTTAAGGAACACATTCTCCAAACAGGTTTGAACAATCAGCAAGGTTTGGGCTGTTCATTGTTCTATCACGAAAACATAAAAATTAATATAAAATAAATAAATTACTTAGCATTAGGTAAACTCATACTTAGACTACTTGATAGGTTCATAATATAAAAATATATAGTACTACTCTGTAATATGCCACTTAGATGTCACTTAATTTATCTTACTAATTACTTTTTTATAAAACACTTTTAAATCCATCATTAGTAATCAATAATAATCAATAAAATCAACATAAGCACTAATCCACCTTGTGCTTTGACTTCGGCGTCGCAACCAAGGCCAGTCCTGCTGTGATGAGCACTGCTCCCAGCCACCACCGCACTGACACTCCCTCGTCAAAGAGGAGTATGCCAATGACTCCCTGTAGAAGAAAAACTTTGATGTTTCATCTATTCTTTATCTAAGATTAAGATAGAAATGAAACAATAGGTACATTACCTACAAGTTATGTTATAATTGTTGAATATTGTGATTGTAATTTTCTTTATTTTTTAGAATTCTGATATTAGATTTTAAGGATGTTCTCTCTTCCGTGTATGAGATAGCACTTAATCAGGATCAAACTGAGAATCAGCGTTGATCTGTGCACATGCATGGTTCAGCACAAAGCTGAATTTGACTCTTTTTGGCCAACAGGGGAAGCTTGTTTTGTGTGTGTATTTAAATGTAACTACTTATATTTATAACCATCCCTGTTCTAGGTCAAATAAATGTATCTTTATTAAATTTTTCTGACTGATTTTAGCTTCAGGTGTTCTCAGCTATTTCTTAGGAACTACTGTGCATGTGAACTTATTATTGCCTCTGTATGATATCAAAGTGCACAAGTGTATACGCAAGCAAAACACATCTGCACCTTTTATTCCCTCACTCTCATAATAAAAATATAAGTAGCAGCTACACTCACAGACAGGACATAACTCGAAGCAGCGGAAACCACAGTAGGCGCCACTGAATTCGATGCAGCATCTAACGAACGCAAGTAATGCCGGCAGCCCCAAGTATTCGCGACCACCATGGTCACCAGCAAACAGCCCCAGATGACGTAGCTTTCCCCCTGTCATTGATAAATAATTAATATTTGACTAAACAAACTGGCAGAATTGTGTCGACCAGACGCTGAGCGACCAAGAATTGAATTGAATTGACTGAACAAACCTTTCGAGGTGTTGGTGCAATTATCATCAGAGAATGGCCAAAAGGACACCAGGTTCACCCAAATTTCTGAAATTTAGATGAACCTGTACTTTCCTTACCACAACATTTTCTGTTCCCGATAATTTGCCAAGAGTACTACCTACAGAAGCCCAAAGGCCTGCTAGGAATGCTTCGTAAATCATTTTGTATTTTAATTAAACAACAATTACAACAGTTAGAATCAGAATCACGACCGACGAGAGAGAAGAGAAGAGAAGCTTGAAAGTAGTTGGATTGGAAGAGGCAAAGAGGCAATGTAATGTTTGTTTACAAAACAAAACAATGAATGACGTGACGAACGAATGGTTCATTTCAATCTATGTTCATTTCATTGTTGGTAACACAGATTAAATATAACATAAATTTACGTCGCTGTCAATGTCAATATTAAAGTCAAGCTAATCACTAGCATCTAGCATGTCACACTGCATCTCAGAAGAATCGTTCTTCTGAGCACTGCATACAAGAATAATATTCGACAAAAAGTTGAAGTTGAAGTTGATATGTCACACTGCAGCACTGTGGCAGCCTACGGTGGCAGCACTGCATGGCTCACTAAAAAAGGGTGGCTGTCTCTTAATAAAAAATACAGCTGGACCGAAAAGAGTAGAAATTAATTAAAATGGAACTAAACTAATCCATTGCCCTGGCAACACGAAACCAATGTCAAATCTTTTCAAAATGTCATGCACATGTAAATAAACATTGGGTACCTCAATGAAATTTGCATTAAAATAACTGTTTTAATGTGAAATACGGTGTTTAGTTGTAATCCAACATTCAAAAACTAATCGCAGTGGAACAAGACAAGTGATTGAGAAAGTTTTCATACATTGTTTAGGCGAATTTCAAGTGGGAAATTTATGGCCCGATGTTACGGACAATTATCAAAGAACCTCGGAGATCACTGATAAATACTTGATTCTATGGTAATTAAGTTGTAAAATCTGCCTCTCTCAAACGACTCAAACTTGTAAATTTGATCGCCTGAGTAAAATTTATGTTGTTTTTTGCAAATTGCGTTCATGATATTTTTAATGTTTATTTCCGTTTGTATTGGAAAAAGTATAGTCCAATTCCATAATTTGAGTCCTAAAGCATCTTGCAACTTCTCCCAAGCATCTACACCGGCATCAGTAGTTGACCTGTACCGAGTAGCAGGCATTGCAATTGCTTAGGCATTTCAATTGATATAAAATAAGTTTTTCAAAAACTGCTGCATGTAGGCAGTCCTGATATTGGTCTAAGGCAGGGTTTCTTAACCTGGGGTCCATGGACCCCTAGGGGGTCCGTAGCATGTGTGCCAGGGGTCCGCAGTAGGTCAGTTAAAAAACCGTCACAAAACATGAGTTAATTGAACAATGGGCAGGGTTTCATAGCAGCACGTTTCATGTTTGTTTCTGATTGTTCATTTACTCCTGTGGCGCCACGTCTCTCACTCACTGTGCTCAGTACCTATCTTGCTATCTCATGTCTATCGCTTGCCAACTGCGATCGGTCACTGACTATGGTCACCGATCATCGGTGAAGGGAGGGCGGCAGAGGAGAGAGACCTGGCGGCGCCGCGCCGCGCGCACCGATGATCGGTGTGTGAAGTGCGGGGGGCTTTCCTCTGTTTTGAAGGCTGAATTTCATGCAAAAGGTCTTGGCGAGTTTTGGTGTTCTTTGAGTGAAGCTTACCCTCTTCTTGTCAAGCGAGCTATGTCCATTCTGATACCATTTGCTACTACGTATCTTTGTGAGGCCGTGTTCTCGGTTTTGGTGTAGATAAAAACAAACAAAGTCGAAATCGCTTGAACGTCGCCGATGACATGCGCCTTGCTTTGTCGAAGACAACCCCACAATTTAACGTTCTTATCGAGGCCAAACAGTAACAGCCTTCTCATTAGCTTTAGATTAGAAATAAGAGTAGTGCCATTATTACTACCAACTAATAAAAGTGATATTTCAATATAAATTGGCTTAATTTCTTTACTTATGATTAAGATATTCTTTGATAGGGGTCCGTGGAATTATTTATATTGTGAAAGTGGTCCGTGACTGCAAAAAGGTCAAGAAACCCTGGTCTAAGGTTAGTGGGGTTAGACCTACTACCCGATTTATACAATGGGATTATTTTACGATCTGTATTGTGACCAGTGAATATTGTTTTTAACCTTGGCACGTGTTTTGTTTTATTGGTTCTCCTAAATAGACTTGACACCACCTTGACACAGTCAAGTCTATATAAAAAGTCTATCATATTCAACTTGACAAAGTCAAGTCTATTTAGAAGATCTTGAATTTATGGATTACGATTTGCTGCAATAAGATTTTATTATATCGTTCCTGTCTGTCTACATCAAATAATACGGTGATTCTAATTTTATTTGGTTCTAATATTTTCATTAAAATCATGCATTCACGCAGATTGAGAGAGCTGTTTAGGACATACAGGTTTTTTTAAATAAATAAATAATGCTGGACAATTCACACAGCATTATCTAGCCCCAAGCTAAGCAGAGCTTGTGTTCAGGGGCGTAGCTACCGCCGTAGCTGCCGTATCAATTATACGGGGCCCCCGGGCTACGGGGGCCCCCGATGTGCGTAAGCAAAAATTAATAAAAACTTCTCAATTTTTTATTTATTTCAGAAATGACAAAAATAAAAAAATTAACATATATTTAAGATTTTCCGAAATTTTACCTCACTTCCCCTAGAACTTTTTTTTGTAACGTGTTTTCTAGTAAATTTTTTACTTGCTTTTGGTCTCCGATGTATCCTTCGTCTTTTGAAGGCATTATTTATTTGAAAGAACGTGTAAATAATTAGTTAAAAGCTCTTAAAGTTAAAAGACGTAAAAAAAATATTCAAGAAGGACAACTCTGCATCGTTTTAAAAAAAAATTAATAGCGATCGAGAAGTTCAAATGCTTTTAAAAATTTCTCTAAACATCGCTTATTACAACGGTATACCACATGTAGCCGAAAAATCTATAAACTTCTCAAAAATTAGCACATATAGGGAAAATGGAGTAAAAACGCTAAGAATAAAACATTGTATTAAAACAATTTTGGTTCAAATATCACTTCCCTATTTCTAATACAAACGTTAGGAACGCTAAACTAATTTAAAAAAACCTTTTTTTATCATACCTAGGTATCCGACTAATTCGAAGATTCGAAATTCGAAATCAGAATTTCGAATTCGAACCAATATTTATATTCGTTAAATTTCGTTCTTATTTTGGTTATTTGTTATGTTTTGATAAACTGTTTATTGTTCTGTTTTGTTATCGTTGTTTTTGTCACAATGGCGGAATTCAGCATTGAAAAATACGCTGATATTATTTATGCGTACGGTCGATGCGATGGAAATACACGTGCAGCACAGAGACTGTACAGAGAGTTGCACCCCAATAGACGTGTGCCACACCATAGCACATTTTCGAACACCTTTCGGCGACTTCGAGAAACGGGAAACTTAACTCTTCGAGAACCACGAGTCAGTGCAACGCAGCAGCTTGTTGGTGTGGCCATACTCCAAGCGTTCAACGAGGATCCCTCTACCAGTACTCGAAAGGTCGTCAGAGATCTGGGTCTTTCCATATGGAAAGTATGGTCTGTCGTCAATGCAGATGGAAGGCATTCTTTCCACTACACTCCGGTGCAAGGTAAATTGCTAAATTTATCTAATTTAATGTAGCTCATCTTTGACTTAGTTTCATTTGACGAGATGTTTGAGGTGAATACCTCTAACATCTCGTCAAATGAAACTATGCCTTCCATCTGCATTGACATCAGACCATACTTTCCATACGGAAAGACCCAGATCTCTGGCGACCTTTCGAGTACTGGTAGTGGGATCCTCGTTGAACGTTTGGAGTATGGCTTCGTCCACACCAACATGCTGCTGCGTTGCACTGACTCGTGGTTCTCGAAGAGTTAAGTTTCCCGTTTCTCGAAGTTGCCGAAAGGTATTAGAAAATGTGCTTTGGTGTGGCACACGTCTATTGGGATGCAACTCTCTGTACAGTCTCTGTGCTGCACGTGTATTTTCATCGCATCGACCGTACGCATAAATAATATCAGCGTATTCTTCAATGCTGAATTCCGCCATTGTGACAAAAACAACGTTAACAAAACAGAACAACAAACAGTTTATCAAAACATAAGAAATAACCAAAATAAGAACGAAATTTAACGAATATAAATATTGGTTCGAATTCGAAATAATTCTGATTTCGAATTTCGAATCTTCGAATTAGTCGGATACCCAGGTATGATAAAAAAAGGTTTTTTTAAATTAATTTAGCGTTCCTACCTTTGTATTAGAAATAGGGAAGTGATATTTGAACCAAAATTGTTTTAATTCAATGTTTTATTCTTAGCGTTTTTACTCTATTTTCTCTATAAGTGCTAATTTTTGAGAAGTTTATAGATTTTTCGGCTACTTGTGGTATACCGTTGTAATAAGCGATGTATAGAGAAATTTTTAAAAGCATTTGAACATCTCGATCACTATTTTTTTTTTTTAAAAACGATGCAAAGTTGTCCTTCTTGATTATTTTTTTACGTTTTTTAACCTTGAGAGCTTTTAACTAATTATTTACACGTTCTTTCAAATAAATAATGCCTTCAAAAGACGAAGGATACATCGGAGACCAAAAGCAAGTAAAATTTTTACTAAAAAACACGTTCCAAAAAAAAGTTCTAGGGGTAGATAGGTAAAATTTCGGAAAATCTTAAAAAATATACAAAAAACAGGATTTAAAAAAATTTAAAACTGTTAGGGTCTTTTCCTTCAAATTGTTTTTCACAAATAGGTCCACCTACACACCCATCGAGTTTGTCTAACCCTCCACCAAACACCCTGTATATATAATAATTAAATAATTATGATGAATAAATATTTCTTTTAATTTTATGCAAACATTTTTTTTCATTTGTGAGAAAACTTCACCCTTCATAAGGGCCCCCAAACAAATTATTATACGGGGCCCCACCAAGGCACGCTACGCCCCTGCTTGTGTTGTGTTTGACTGCCAGCCAATAGCTGAGACAGTGGGATGGTCATGAGTATCCAAAACTTTTATGTGACACTTTGTCTTAGTTATGGCAAAATATAATATCTTCTACATTTTGGGGATGTTCTTTTTAATAATAGTTAGTAGAAAAGAACTCAAACTAGACTATTATTTTACTGACGTCGAGGGTTGTGATTTTAACCCTTTAGTTCGCAGGCAAAAAATAAAAGTTTTTTTTTCCTATTTATCGTGTTTAGTTATCAAAATCAAAAATCAAAATCAAAAACTCTTTATTTCCATAAATACAATAAATGTACACTTAGAAAAGGTCAAATTATAAAACTATACACTGACACGGAAATAAAGTGATATTTTTGATTTCTGTCGCTTCGGTATGTAGACCAAAGTAAAGAAGCGACGAAGAAACCTTTAGCCTGTTAGTTGTTATTCTTCGAGTTGGAGCAAAACCCGTTCCAAGCTTTTTTATCTTCTAGATAATCTGATATTTTATAGTAAGCCTTTTTGCACAGCAAGGTTTTGACAATTTGTTTGAATTTATTTACTGATAATTGTTGCAACTCACTAGGAGTTTTGTTGTAGAAGCGTATACATTGCCCTTTAAAAGATACATTAATTTTGTGTAGCCTAGTTGTGGGCACAGCGAGTTTATGTTTATTTCTGGTATTATAGTTATGTTTATCACAATTTTTAGGGAACAGATTTTTATTTCTATGAGTGTACAACAAGTTTTCATAAATATATTGACATGGTACTGTCATTATATTTATTTCTTTGAATTTATCACGTAGGGATTCTCTGGGACCCATATTATAGATTGCACGAACAGCCCTCTTCTGCAGCACAAATACGGTGTTAATATCTGCAGCGTTCCCCCACAGCAGTATGCCATAAGACATAATACGTATAATAGAAGTAGCTGAAATAAACAAGTCTAGATGTATCCACGTCTGTAAGATGACGGATTTTTTTGACTGCATACGCTGCAGAACTAAGTCTCTTCGATAGCTTATCTATGTGTGGGCCCCATTGAAGTTTACTATCTAAGGTTATTCCTAAGAATACTGTACTGTTTATAATTTCTAACGTTTCTCCTTTTACGTTTACATCAATCTTAACGTGTTTTACATTAGGTAGAGCAAATTTTATACATTTCGTTTTAGTTTCATTAAGCAAAAGATTATTGACATTAAACCAGTGTACTACTTTTGAGATTGCATTATTCACATCGTCAAATTTTATGTTTCGTCGTTTCATTTTAAAAATTAATGAAGTATCGTCAGCAAACAATACAATCTCATGATTATTCTTGACTAGGTGAGGCAGGTCGTTAATATAAACTAAAAATAGGAAAGGACCGAGGATAGAATCTGCGGTACACCCATTGAAACTACAGACCCCGAAGACCGTTTCCCATTAATGTCAACTCTTTGTATCCTATCACTCAAATAAGAAGTAAGAAGATCCAAAGAGGTGTTTTTTATTCCATAGTGATGTAATTTCCTGATTAATGTTTCATGGTGTACGCAATCGAACGCTTTTGACAAGTCGCAAAAAACGCCTAAAGCATCTTGCGACTTCTCCCAAGCATCAAAAATATGCGATACTAACTCTACACCGGCATCAGTAGTTGATCTGCCGCG
The DNA here is from genome assembly GCA_949316285.1 of Eupithecia subumbrata. Classification (NCBI taxonomy): domain Eukaryota; kingdom Metazoa; phylum Arthropoda; class Insecta; order Lepidoptera; family Geometridae; genus Eupithecia; species Eupithecia subumbrata. The sequence goes on along the minus strand of OX438646.1, from coordinate 24,436,578 downwards.
AGTAAACCCGAATTGCTTACAATGCAGCAGGTCATTGTCATTGAAATGCCTAAGCAATTGATGTAAAATAAGTTTTTCAAAAACTTTGCTGAATGTAGGCAGTACTGATATTGGTCTAAAGTTAGTGGGGTCAGACCTACTACCCGATTTATACAGTGGGATTATTTTACTACATTTCATTAGATCAGGAAATACGCCGCAATCAATAGATTCATTAAATATAAAAGCTAGATCTGTGGCAATGGTATCAATCAAAGGTTTAATAATTGTAACGGAAATGCCCCAGAGATCTGCAGTTTTCTTAATATTTAAAAGTTTAAAGGCTTTTTTAATATCTGTTTCATCAACGTGGCTGAAGTTAAATTTATTTTTGCATTTAGATACATTTTCTATTAGTAATGACTCGGCAATTACAGTAGAAGAGTTTAAACACTTTGTAGTAGAGATTGGAATTTCAGTAAAAAAGTTTTCAAATGCTTGGGCCACTTCAACATCATTTTTGATTGAGTAATCATTAATCTTTAAATTGTAATCATTAACGTATGTGCTGACCTTTCCAGTCTCTCTTTTTATAATATTCCAAGTTGATTTTATTACATTTTCACTATTTCTAATTTTCGAGCTAATATAGTTTGATTTTGCTATTTGACAAACTTTTCTAAATATTTTTGAGTAATTTTTTACTTTTTCTTTGAACTCCTGGCTAAAATTGTATTGTTTTTCACTATACAGTTCATACAACTTTTGTCTACTTTTATGTATACCCACTGTTGCCCACTCACTAAAGGTAAGTTTTTCTGAGACCATAATCGATTTGGGTGTGAATATTGAATTGAACGCATTGGTAAATTTGTTAAAAAAATTGCAATACGACTCATTTGGGTTGTTAAGTGAGTGATTAGGTGATGGTTTAGAATCCCAATTCAATATTAACCGTTCAAACCGATTGGTGGTCACAGGTATGTATGTTATTTTCTTTTTACAATTATTATTTTTTACTTGAAGTTCTAATTTTATTAGTTGACCTAAGTGGTCTGATTTTAAATTACTTATTACTCTTTTTGTAACAATTTTTTCACTTTGGCAAACAAATACATTGTCAATACATTTTGCTGAGGTTTCAGTTATTCTAGTAGGTTCCATAAATAATGGCCTTAGATTATAAGAATTTAATAAATTAGTTAATCTAGTACTGAGGGAGTAAACTTCTAAAAGGTCAACATTAAAGTCTCCACATACCATAATAGTTTTATTTGATTTTGATAATTTAAATAAAATGTCCTCCATAACATTTTCAAATATTTCAAAAGAAGCTGATGGTGGGCTGTATACGCTTACTACAATAGTTTGCTCCAACTCTACACATGCTACTTCGATGTGGCTTTCAACGGATAAGCATTATTATGTCCTTACGGTCTTTGAATGCCTTTTATTGTAAAAAAAAATCTAAAGCCTATAGATTTTGAGAAATCATATGTTTCTCATGAGCAACACTGCCCATTCCTCGGAAAAATACGTAGTAAAAACTATGTTGCTTGCTAGCGACACTTCGGCTTGCGTAGAATGTTTGCCTACGATAAAAATAAAACAAAATATTGAAGAGAACCAGTTTTTTATGACGTAATTTATGACGTAAAATATTTTTTTACCTGATTAATTTTAAAAAGCACAAATTAGTAAGTCACATCTCCCAGTACATTGCGTTGTGTACAAATTATTAGTTGAGCGTACAAATTATCAGTTTATTTATTTCGTAGGTGAGCAGTGCGACTTAGCAGAGGGCTGGCACCACTTTTTAGTGTGGGTAAACTTTTTTGCAGTTTAGGTAAGAGCAATTAATTATTTCAAGGTGTCTCAGTCAGAAACTAAAACTGTTGGTTGGATAATTAATTGATTCTCAGCAATATCTTACAAATTAAATTACAAATTATTTATTGAAAAAACAAGACTACAACATTACAGAATTTATCTAAAGCGTTATGTCTAGTACATGGGATAAATAAACAATCTTGCAGTACATTGATTGAAATAATTTAAATAACCTTCTTAGCCGGCTGAGTTGGCAGCACCGTAGTAGTTATATTTTTTAGAGTTAGAGTAGATTAGAGTAGAACGGAGTAGAACCTTTTTGATCGAAGAGTAGAACGCAAAAAGAACGACGTCAACCAAGTATTTGAATCGATTTGAATGTTGTGTGAATGTGTCATTCCATCCATTTCATCAATCAGTGTTGCCTTTTGAAGGTTACATTTCTTACATTTTTCGTAACTTTCGACCCCCTCGCGTAACATGTAAGTAATTTGTATATATCAGGCAATTTTCGTAACTTTTGAGAACAACAAGATTTGTAATACTAGATTTTTATTTTAAACAGTTTACGAACGCATCTGAATTGCACGTACCTTATACGCGTCTATAAAGTATTTCACTCTTTATCACACTCAGGAATAGCTCTAAATGGAACGCACTATGATAAAATGAAATGTATCCTGAATGGATTAAAACTTGATTTTGCTTGAACGTGCGGTTCGTACCGAGCGGTTTCGTAACTACTTATCTAGAAAAAGAAATTAAACAAACATAGCATAGTTCAGTTTAAGACTAACACATGCACCACCTCGTAATTTTGGTTCAAACTATTCGAAGGGGGTTATTTTTTCAACTTTTTTCAAAATATTTCAAAAAGTATAAAACTTTCATTTGATACTCCACTCGGTAACCTAAAAAAAAATTAACTTTTGCAGCAAAAATGTAACATTTTAGGAAACTTACGATTCAAGGGCCCTGGCAACACTGCCATCAATTTCCATCTCCCATTTTCATTTTCCAATACCATTCCATCCATTCATTTCATGTCAAGTGTGCCAGTCAGTCCAGTTCGTTTGTATCTCAGTTTTTATAGATTTTTACGTTTTGTGGAGTGATTTTCTATTAATTCTTGTTTGTACGACTGCAATCTTTATCGAAATCAACACAATGGATTTTCTCAACAATGGAGACAGTGTCCTGATTATTTGGAGCAACGCTGACCAGACTAGCCTCAGAACTCTTGTCGATGATATACAAAAGCGTATTAACAATGGTTCAGTTGTTCTGGAAAACGCTGGAATGATCACAGAATGTAAGCTTAATTGAATTTTATAATACACAAATGCAGCCATGAAGAAGGGCTGTCAACAGAAATGGAAAACGGTCCTCCCGATAGAAACCTGCCCTTTGATGATTGATTGACATCAAAATGTTTTCTTCGAAAAGGAGCTGATGTTTTAAAAGAACTTGCATCTGTATCTTCTCTGGTTATGGGTGCTGCCGTACTGTCCCAGTTAAAAAAAATACTCTGTTTAATAATCTATATTTATAAAATTAATCTTTATTTCCCTTTGTCACGGCATCACGCGTGAACGGCGGGACCAATTTTGCTAATTCTTTTTTTGTTGTGTTTCTTATTGTCAGGAAAAGTTTCTTAGGAAAGAAAAAATAAAGAAAACAGGAATCATAAATTTTCACTCGGTCGAAGCCGCTGCTAGTATGATAACAAATTCAATCTCCTTTCTTTTTCAGTGTCAAGACCTCAATCTTCTTTTGATGTTATACTTTCCAACTTCATTTTCCCACACTCAGTTCGTCACAGTGATGAACTTTTATCTGTTTTGATAAAACTCTTGAAACCTAGTGGTAAACTTTTACTAAAGGATGAAACAGATTTGAACTCTGCACTCAAGTTGAATGGTTTTGTGAACGTTACTCAGGCTTCTGAAAACCATTATGTGGCCGAGAAACCTAAATTTGAGGTAAAATTCATGTTCTTATGATTTATCCTTGCAAAGGTCTCAGAAAGAAATGAGACTATCCTCTGAATACTTAAATGCAAATTGCACATTGTCCTGATTTTTTGATAGTTTAATAAAAATTTTGTCACAAAATGCAACACGAGACAAATCTGATTTGTGTTTGAGTATTCAGACAAAGGTAAGTAAGACACAATGAAAATACCAGCTGGCTCTGAATACTGGTTACTTATTAGACTCCCGAAATACTCAATATCATAAAACTCAATTTTGATTTCCAGGTTGGTTCCAAAGCATCACTAAAGCTGAATGGACACATGAAACCCACAGTTTGGAAGTTAGATGATACAGTGGAAGCAGCGTGGGCTGGGATGAATGATGTTGAACTTATTGATGAAAATGAGTTGCTGGATGAAGAGGATCTGAAGAAACCTGACCAGGCTTCACTTAGAGGTTTGTATTTTATTTTTAACCAACATTGAAACAAGAACAAAATTAAAAATTTTGAAAACCCCCTGACAGATTATCATTAAACATGGCTAAGGACACTCAGGATAAAATTATCTATGACACAAAATCGGTTCATCCGTTTGGGAGCTACGATACCACAGACAGATACACAGACAGACACGTTAAACTTATAACACCCCTCTCTTTTTGCATCGGGGGATAAAGGAGGAGGTTTGAAGTTCAGCTGTATGTATGTTCATTGATATTTCTGTCACCTATGGACCGATTTTGTGAATGATCTCGAGTTGGTCCCATAAAAACATTATTCCCGAGGGATTAGTATTTATCAAGCAAAACTTAAAAACTGTGTAAACAGGAAGCCAGTTCTAGAGTTTTCAAAACAATCAAATTATATTTAGAACATACCTACTTCCTTACTTAGTTAAAAAATGATTTCTAACTCCAACATAGTCTTATTAGAGAAGTATTATGTTTGACAGGTTTTACTGAGCATAATTGGATTAATTGGTAAATTGTAGCTGTATTAATTCACAAACATGCTAATTACTCCCAATTACTTTGCTGTAATTAACAAAATGTTGCATTATTGAATGAATATTGTACTACTTTACATTGCAAACTGCAACATTGTATGTAAGTTTTTTGTGTTATTAAAATTCATTATTCTGCACGAGTGATCATGTACAATTAATTTGAATTTCAATTAAAATCCAGCTTGAATACTTCAACTGAATGAAAGTGATTTGTGGTTTTGGTGTAAAGTAATTAAAGATATAAAAATGACATTAAAACAGCAACTTTTAAGTAGATAATAAACCCTTATCAAGGTGTTATCTTGAGAAATCATCCTAAGGTTTTGTGTTCCCAAATGCTCCAAATACCGCCTTTTCTATTGTGCTGGCTGTGTTGTTGAGGTTTTGTGTAGCGAGTTTCAATGCTCTGACGTCATGATTACATTTCTTGTGTTGAGACTAAATTGAGACAGTCATTCATACAGCGTCAATGCCATTGGTTTTGTAAACATGACTAGTTTACTACCTACTGATTTTATTATGCTCTATATGAAAGGAAAGGGGACTGGTTGTGGTGTGGGTGTAGGTAAAATAGAATGCCTAGTTTGGATAAAACATAGATTACTAGTTTATACCCGCGGCTTCGCACGCGTTGTTTCTATGGAAACATTTAAAGGTAATTTCTATCCCACGGGAACTGATTTATGGGATAAAAAGTAGCCTATGTCAGATTCCAGGATTAAATTACCTGTATGCAAAATTTAGGTCAGATCCGTTCAGTAGTTTTGGTAACAAACATCCACCCAAACTTTCGCATTTATAATATTAGTGTGATAAAAAATAAAGATTAACTATTTATGAAATACCTACCTCATTTATAAGTTGCAACTTCAAAGAAAATTACAATCAAATAACATAAATAAAATAGAACTAGTATTTACAATGGTAAAAATTGAGCTAACTGCAGACTGTTCCAAACAATCTACAGGTACCTCAACTGAGCAAATCAATTCAAAACTCTTTATTTCCATAAATACAATAAACGCATACTTAGAAAATGTCAAATTATAAAACTAAACAAAGACACGGAAATAAAGTGATATTTTTAATTTCTTTCAAAGAAACCTTTGCCTTGTTAGTTGTTATTTTTCGAGTTGGAGCAAAACCCGTCGCAAGCTTTTTATCCTCTAGCCTAGCTAGATAATCTGATATTTTATAATAAGCCTTTTTACACAGCAAGGTTTTGAGAATTTGTTTGAATTTATTTACCTACTGATAATTTTTGCAACTCACTAGGAGTTTTGTTGTAGAAGCATATACAATACATTGCCCTTTAAAAGATTTTGTGTAGCCTAGTTGTGGGCACAGCGAGTTTATGTTTATTTCTGGTATTAAATTATGTTTATCGCTATTTTTAGGGAACCGATTTATATTTCTATGAGTGAACAACAAGTTTTCATAAATATATTGACATGGTACTGTCATTATTATTATTTCTTTGAATTAATTACGTAGGGATTCTCTGGGGCCCATATTATAGATTGCACGAACAGCCCTCTTCTGCAGCACAAATACGGTGTTAATATCTGCAGCGTTCCCCCACACACTAGGAGTTTTGTTGTAGAAGCGTAGGTATTAGGGATTCCAAAATCGGGTCCTTTTCGAGGAACCGGGAATCCCGGGAAGTTTCAAAGTCGGAACCGGGAATTCCCGGGAATTCCCGGGAAATTTCGAAAAAATATTTTTACTGCTATACCACTACCGAAATAAGATAATTTAATATACTTCACGTCCGTTTTAGGCACTTCGCTGATATTAGGTACCTATGCGGTATTAGGTATGTTACCTAAAGCTGTATTTCTTTTCAGATGTTAATAAAATGAATAACAAATTCTTAGGTCCATGTCTTTTGTCCCCTCGTTCGACAATAAGCCTGAAGGCTTTTAGTTCTATAGAGTCTTGACTGAACCCAGCATAACACATTCATTTGCTGTCATGTTCCGCAGCAAAGTGCTTTGCTGATACTCCATGAGGCCGGACTTGAGCTATCCTTGTGTGAAATATCGCCTGATCTCGTATAGTATGAGACGCTTAGCTTCGTGGCCACCGTTTTAGCTTTGATTCGTTTCTTCATTTTAATCCAATGAAAGTACAGAAGTTCAGAGTTGTTGTAAGAGTGACACCGAGGAGCTCCCGTTGTTTTACGAGTCCTCTAAGCGAAAACATCAATCTAAAATACCTTATTACGTACCCACATAATAAACAATATAATGTTCTTCTATCCAAATACTAGGCCACGGTGGCCAGGCTCAACGGAGACAAATTTAAAATTGGACTAAGTGTTCTTTGTTAGCCCACGGTATTAAAAAATAAATTAAATTGGATTATGACTTCCATTCGTGTCGGTCGTCATTGATGACTGTTCGTCTAATCAATTGGCGATCAACGTCGTCGGGGTACTTCAGTGGTCTCTTCCTACTATGCATTTATTTCTGCCAGCCGTAAACGGTCGATTCGTTGTGTTCGAATACATTTGAATTCTCTACCTGATACCAGATGCTGGTATCTAATATTTTTACCTAATAATACCCACGCAGGAGGTATCATCGCGCTTTACAGGTTCAGAAGTCAGAGCCGTAACATGCACAAAGAGGATAATAAATTGCAGCAATGCACTTGACTCTGGTACTTTCTCTGTGCCAAGCTCAAGTCCAGCTTCATGGAGTATTGCTGTCATGTTGCTCAGCAAGGTAATTTGCTGAACAAGATGGCAGCAATCGACTATGTAGAGCTGGCTTCAGTCACGGCTCTATAGCAAGAAAAGCCTTAAGGCTTGTTGTCGAACGAGGGGACAATAGACATGGACCCAAAAAATTATAATTTATTACGGATCAAAAGTAATATAGCTATAACTAACATTTCTTATAACAGGTTTGATAAAAATCATGGTTAAAAAAGAAAATACGATTAATTTGATTAAAATCGGAATTATTTAATTTAATATTTTTTTTTTCTATCATAATCGCTTTGGTCTATCCAGTTTTAAGGTTTTTATAGGTTGGTAGGAAAGGTAGGTTCAAAGGTTTAATCACACGAAGTACTAGCAGAAAGGAAAGACACCAAGATTGAAATATTTTCATTTCTGTCTTACACGTTTGGTTCAAGTTTTTTTTTCGGTGTCTTAAGTCCGTTTATCACACTTCCTACTAATATTATAAATGCATGAGTTTTTGTGAATGTTTGTTACCACGTATCTCAGTAACTAGTTAACCGACAGACTTGGTTGAAATTTGGTGTGTAGATAGTTTAAGTTCTAAAATAACACATAGGTTAATCAAATTTGCAAAAAATAATCTCAGGTGGTTAAAAAAGGTGGTTAAGTTTATATGGATAATATTATTATTCCTTAGTTAGATTCAATCAAAACTCGATATAAATAAACTATAAAGTAAACAAATTATGTAAGTATTTCTTATTTTTACAAAACGACCCCTAAAGTTATTTATTGCAAACCCCCTGTTGTGCAATAAATAACTGAAATTTAGACGCGGGCGAAGCCGCGGACGCAGCTAATAATATTAAAATATATTATAAATATGAAAGTTTGTACCGTTCCTTCTTCACGCCAAAACTACTTAACGAATCGGGCTGAAATTTTGCACGTTTCCAAAAATAAATTTTAAACGTTTCCAATAAATAGCGCGTGCGAAGGTGCGGGCAGAACGTTACCGGAGTACTAGTTCTTTATACAAATTGTAAAACAGATATGACTTGCCGCAAATATGTTGGCTAAGCATCTTTTTTTCGACAACTCGCATTATTTGAACTTTACGGCATTATTAATTTCGGAGAATTTCCTGAATCCTCAACCAATAAAGCAGGTATAGGTACATTGTGTACACGGAAGCTCAATTTTGGGCACTCTCATACATTTTTGACTGCTCTCTGTTTTCATTGCAGGGAAAATAACAATTGATGTATATCAAGTGATACAAATCATGTCAACCCTGCCTAATACCGCGTAGGTTAGGTACCTGATAATGTGAAATGCTATAAAAGGAAGTGAAAATGTTGAGTTACGTTATTTCGGTAATGCTATAAAAGTAAAAATATTTTTCCCGAAATTCCCGAAATTTCCCGGGAAATGATTTTGGATTTCCCGGTTCTTAAATCAGCCAAAAATTTCGGGAATTCCCGGGAATTTCGGGAACGGGAATTCCCGGGACCAATCCCTAGTAGGTATACATTGCCCTTTAAAATATACATTAATTTTGTGTAGCCTAGTTGTGGGCACAGCGAGTTTATGTTTATTTCTGGTATTCTGTGGGCCCAGTTGCCCACAAAATCATTAAAATTATGTTTATCGATATTTTTAGGGAACCAATTTATATTTCTATGAGTGTACAACAACAATACATATCAAAAAGCAGAAATGTGTGTTCCCAAGACGCTGGCTGCATTGCCCCGCTGTATGGCAATGCTAAAAGCCCTTCCGCAGCCAAGATCTCGGCAGCCATTTAAGATGATTGATAAATATAAAAGAAAGTCGTGTTAATTACACTATTTATAACTCAAAAACGGCTGTACCGATATGGCTGAAAATTTGTGGGTAGGTAGCTTAGAGCCAGGAGACGGACATAGGATACTGTTTATCCCGTTCGACAGCGTTCCCGTGTGACTTGATATAAAACTTCAGTTAGTATAAAACGTGATATAGCAAAAAAGAATCAGACTTGGAATAACAAAACGCAAATGACAGCTATGTAATGGACGTATGGATGACGTATGGATGCCGTGGGGCCGATTCTGTAGTATATTTAGTATCAGCATTTGCACCCGTGCGAAGCCGGGGCGGGTCGCTAGTTTATATATAAAAGAAAGTCGTGTTAGATACACTATTTATAACTCAAGAACGGCTGTACCGATATGGCTGAAAATTGGTGGGTAGGTAGCTTGGAGCCAGGAGACGGACATAGGATACTGTTTATCCCGTTGACAGCATTCCCGTGTGACTTGATTTAAAACGTCAGTCACTATAAAACGTGGTATAACAAAAAAGAATCAGACTTGGTTGTACTACAGTATTGTACACCTTAAAAAAGTCTACAAAAAAGTCCGCAAAAGTAGTCTTCTATCTCTTAGGGATAACCCACAATAACAATTTTTTATACTTTACTTTTGACGACAAATAATGGCTTATTTACGAACCGATTTTAAGCAATACAGCATTAATTCTTATCCAATTAAGTACCTTAAATACAATGTGCATTTAATATAGATCAATATGGCCCTTTACAGCATGTAATTTCAATGAATATTTTCGAAGATATCACAGATTTAAAATGCAGGGGCATAGCGGTTGCAGCGGTACCGGCCGGGGCCGATTCTGTAGTATATTTAGTATCAGCATTGCACCCGTGCGAAGCTGGGGCGGGTCGCTAGTAATGTATAAAAAGATGCGACAACAGAGTGAATTTTAGTAATGTGCTCGTCATGCCGAAAATCCTCATCAGATCTTTACCAAATTTTTATGATAACAATTTAACCTTTCAATTAAAAATATAATCATCGAAGTCAGATCTCTGAAAGCTGAGATATTCTATAGCCCCCCTTTTTGCCTGTTTTTGGAGGAAGTACGCCTTCAATCAAAAAACCCCGACGAAAAAAAATTCTATAAATTCGTAGAATCTGCACACCAAGTTTCGTACCGATCGGTTGTCAAATACGACCTGTAGAGAAGTACGGACAAATTGACAGAAACGCAAATTTTGCTAGACTTGATACAGAGACCCTTCGCTCACTTCGTTCGCTCGGCCAATAACTATATTTTCTAAACAGTTCCGGCGGAATCTATAAAACTTTATAGGTTCCGCCGGGGGCGGCCTAGCATAGCGGACGTATTATGAAAACAATTATTTCTTACTCAGTCTTATAGATAACCAAAAATTTCAGTTTGCGCAACAACGGGCAAACGGAAGGCGTGTGCGGATTGTTCCTGTGGCCTCGCCGAGGAGTTGGCAGGGCAGGTCAAGGACACGCCCAAATCATCTTGTGGAAGTGTAAGTTTACCTTCTATGAAAACTATCTTAGTTCATCATTATTGAGAGGAGATTCATTAATATTGTAGTAAAGTAAGTATGGATAACGGGCAAAAGGAATGCGTGCGCGGATTGTACATGCGGCCTCGCGGAGGAGTTACGGGGACGCCAGTCGGGCCGCGGTAGGTTTTAAATTATATGTATATATTATTTATATATATATTTTTTAAATGTTCCCGTGGTTCGGCGAAAATAGCGAAAGAGGGACACCGGTGATGTGTAACGCGCTTTGTTGGAGTCTGGGCCTTCAACACAGAAACCTGGTATCGATCGAATGACTCGTTGTCACAAAATTGTTCGACCAGAGAGAAAAGATGTCGCTTTTAGTTTGAAATTAAATGCCTTGACCCTGTATAGATTGACATTAGGCATACTCAAAAAACACAGGTTTCTTGATAGGGGCGAACAGACTTTATTGGTGATTACGGGATACAACAGCATATAAAGAGATTTATAGCAGCCTACACGAGCCGTGGTATTTGCAGATTATACAGATTCCAATTTTGGTACAAAACGAATGACAGCTACCTATCATAAACCCTACAGTGACAGTTCTATACTTTGACACTGACTTAATATTGGGTTTACTTTCCAACTAACACAACCCATAATCTTCCACGAAAGATCGATACCTGGCGTTTATTGAGGTCTAAGGTAAAAAGAGTTTATTTTTTGAACGCCTCAATTAAATGGCCATGTATGTAGAATTCTTCTGAATTCTTTGGTGCAAGACCTCTTTCGAATTCCTCCTAATTTTTATCAGGGAAAGACATTCGTTTGACCGGCACTTCTAATAGTAAATGACGATGTATCACGTAGATTTAGAAGACATCTATTGACTGTCTTGAAGATTAGAATCAATAAAGTTTATTTCTTTAAGACAATATGTAATTCAAACTCCTGTTATTCTTTTATTCTTGAACTTCTTTACAAATTTTTAACAATGCGTTTTCTTTCCAGTGTTACCTCGGCGATGCGTTCCGCTGTTCCACCTGTCCCTACCTTGGTATGCCAGCGTTCAAGCCCGGCGAGAAAGTGGTGTTAGATCTCAAGTCTGATGTATGAAATATTCCAGTGCGCTATTTATTTGAAATAAAGTTTTGTAAGTATGGCATGGTTTCTATAACGACAGCTCCTACTTAATTTATTTGGTCGCCGCTGGTTAAGGCGCTGCCCCGACCCAAATCAGCGCCCCCACCTATTTTATCCTATTATTCTGTTCAACGAAGGAATTTTCAAAAATCGATTGACCAGTTTGTAAATCTTATCATAAGCTTATTTTTAATGCCTCCTTAAAAGTCTTAGTTTGTATTGTGTAGGCAGAGACGCGAAGTTGCTCTTTGCCACCATGGTGGCAAAAAACTGCAACTTCGCATCTCTGCTTAGAGTATAAAACTTACAGAGGCATTAAAAATAAATTTATAATAGGTATCACAAAACTGGCCAATCGATTTTTGAAAATTCCTTCGTTGAACAGAGTAATAGGATAAAATAGGTGGGGGCGCTGATTTGGGTCGGGGTGGCGCCTTAAATGGCGTAAATAGTATGAGTGGGACATTCACAAATACATCTGTATTGACCTGCTGGTTGTATGAAAAAGGAAGAAAGTCGATCAATACCCGTTGTGGTAATGAAGATTTTGACTGTAACATCAGTCACCATTTCGTTTTTTTTTTCAAAATCACCGTTGGGGCCACCATCCATACATCTCCAAACCTTTTTGGCAATAAGGCGTAAAAAAGCTGCTAGCTACTAGTTCGAATGCAATGCACTGAAAAGAGGGCGCTGTAGCGTACCAATGTCATGTCAAGCCTTCCTAGCCCTTGCTGATCGATGATAGCAGTAATGTAGCAATTGACTTTCGTTTGTTATTTATGACATCAGCAGGCCCTTTTCACATGCATACGGTCACGGCACGGTCGCCGTGCCGTGTAAAGTAGAAGTGTATGGGACGGGCGACACACGGTTACGGCACAGTCGCAGTGCCATGTGAAAGCTGTCTATTTAGCTCATGAATTTATACTTTACACGGTCCGGTCGTTGTGGCGTGTAAAGTAGAAGTGTATGGGACGTGCGACACACGGTTACGGTTGCGGCACGGTCGCAGTGCCATGTGAAAGCTGTCTGTTTAGCTCATAAATTTCTAGTTTACACGGCACGGGGTCCGTGCCGTGACCGTATGCATGTAAAAAGGTCCGTACGCTAAAAATTGAATATAATTGAGACTTATTGTAGATAGGGTTGTTTCCGTTTTGGAAATCGCCTTATTTTGTTTAGTTTTGCTCTTAGATGTGTCAATTCTTCTAAGTTATACTCTAATTCTAGCTAGGTACCTAGTTATACTGTAGATCTGTTATTTTGTAGTGAGCAGTGATTTTAGTAAACTGTAATATAGGAGTACCTATTTTCGCCTGGATATAGTGATTAATTTTCTTTAGTAGAGTTGTTAGTGCTAGTGAAGTAATTTGTTTTATACTTATAATTATTTATGTATTTATGGTGCATTAAAGTTAGCCATCTATTTATACGTAAATAATTTGTTTTTTAAAGTATATTAACTGATAACTTGACAAGGATGGGTATTAATTTGGTGAAAATAAAACAACTTCATAGCAAATATTCAGTTATACATATTTCCTCTTCTTTTTACAAACAGTTAACTTAACATCTCGATCTATAACATTTTTCCATTTACAATAAATCTGAATTATTCATTCCGCTATACAATAAAATATACATATAATTTCGCCATATTTGTCATAATTACATAACAATTTATTTATAATTTATCTATAAATGACACAACATTCTTGTTACTACTTGCGTACATTGGAAATAGCCCCCTATTTCCATTTTTAAAGGATCGAAAATCGAAACTCAACGCTTCGTTCTCTTCCTTCCTCTTACAAATATGGAGGCGTAAAATTGTTATGGGTAGCGTCACCCAAAAGACTTACGATTTAGGATATTATATGTAAGCAACCATGTTGAGTGATGCAAGAAGCAATAAAAATTTGAACATTTAAAATATGAGTTTTTTTCTGTTTTCCAATAAGCTCAAAACTCAAATCATGTAAATATCCCGTTGTAAATGACTTAAGTGAACAATTTTGTGCTGAAAATATCTTGATCAATTACAATTTTGTAATGATTGACTAAATTGGCAGGAAAAATGACAAAAATATCTATTGCGCTTAAAATGCCATGCGTTATCATGATCTCGGAAGAGCGGTATAAAAATATGTTTTTTATTCAATCTTTTTTCATTTTTGATACGTTTTGATGGACGAAAAAATTCTAATCAATACAATTATTTAAAATGCGTATGAAAATAGTACATATTTTATTTAAGGGTCTGTACTAACTGATGTTTGTACATTAAACTATAAAACAGCCCTTTACGACACCTCACCAAGAGCTTTACATTTGATTTTTTTCAAATTGATTACCATTGTGTATAGGTGAAACATAACGTATGTTTGGTTATTAAAACCTAGACCAAACTTGCGTAGAAAATCTAGCCCTCCCTTTTTATGACTAAAAAGAGACGGCAAAATCTCGCTCTCGTGCCAACAGAATCTCCTATGTATTCCTTGCCTTGGTGGAGGTCGGTCACGCGTGAAAAAAAAAGGTTTTTGTTATTTTCTAGGTTCTACAAGTTATTTAGATAGCAGATACGAAGTTTAGCGCACATTGTTAGTTGTTTGCTATGAATATTTGCTAAAACAAACTTGAATCCATTGTAGTTTTGGACTCTATCGACATAATGTTGTTTTTACATCTCATAACGGCAATCTCCAAAACGACAGTTGATTCGTAGTTTATTTTAGCGCGAGTTCATAGCAAATGGCTTACAATGTGCGCAAATTTTCCTATCTGCCATCTAAATTACATGGACAACCTAGAAAATAGTAAAAACCCGTTTTTTCACCCGTGACCCAACCCTCATAGAGCTTTAAATAAGCCACTACCATGAGCGGTATCGTATTGGCAACATCATATAATTATTTCAATCATTACATTAACCATGAAAATTTATGAAAATTGTAATCGCTACCTAATGCGACACAACCTTGCTCGAGCTAAAACAAAATGCAGTTGAAATTAAATCATTCATTTGTTTCACAAACATTGCTATTGATCTCTTTCTATACCTTTTGAATGTGCTTCGTGAGAGCGAGACAGAGCATCCATTGAGCTATTGGAATTAATGAATTTGGCTCGTACATCGTACTGGCTTTGTAAGGATTCTAAATGATAGAGTGGTATGCGAATTGGCAAATTGAAAGGAGAGCTTTTTCAATTGAATCGAGTCATCGCAATTCAATGAATTTTTGTTTTGGACGTGTTTAGGAAACTTTTTGAAGTTTATTAAAAACCGAACGATTTGCTCGTTCGTATCTGTAAACATTTGGTGCAATTTAGATGGTTTATCATTAGGGCTTGTATTTTTTGAGCGAATTAGCCAATAGCAAAACATGGATGGTTTGCCGATTCTATTATAAATATGTGCATTTATTCAAATATCCCACAAACTGTCGTACGTATCAAATATACATTGAAAGACTATGGTATTGCACTACAGTGCTATATTGTCGGATTATGTTGGTATTACACCAATGCTAGAGAATAAAACAGCGAATGTATATGTACACAATAAGCACCTATCATATAGGTATCAAAGTAACAAGTGTTATGAAAGACAACGATTACGTTAAGGTCACTCCTTTTGTAGGAGCGCGGAAGAACGTGATTTTGCCAAAGTAATTGGCGGTTTTGGACTACAGTCCAGCTTTCATATATCATAAAAAGTCAACCGTAATTGTACCTGAATAATTTCATCGAAAATAATGTTTAATAGCACCTTCATTGAAATTTGTTAATACTTGAATTTAGATTTTGGGAAATAATACTTCTTAAAATTTTGTACTAAATGATTGGATTTGAAAGCGGAGTTTCATAAATGTTTAAAATGTCTGAAGGAGCGCGCGCCCACGAAATAAATGCTCCTATCTCATAAATTTAAGTAATATCTTCGAAGAAACTACTATCCCACAACATTCAGTAAAGCGTCCCAGTCTTTTAAAATGTTTATTTTCATCAAATTGAGATCTTGTTTAGACTTGTTTGCGACCGGCCGCGGGGCGGGTTACGTCAACCCTCGACTCGAGGCTAGTCTCAAGTTTGTGAGGTAGGCTTAGTCATGATCTAATGAAAGCGCCTTGTTACAAAATACCGATTATTAAAATGAGATCTTTCATTACAATTACAAATATTAATTAATAATAATTAATAAAGACGATAAAACTAGCATTACATTATACAACAAATTATTAAACTTTTTACAACAGCACCCATCGTCGATGAGTGTCCATTTTGGATGGATGTCGATTACTGACATTTATGATTAATAAGCACGTACAACGGTACAATGAAGCTGACTCGCACTTATCAACTGATCCTCTTAGTGCCCACCCACTCAAACAGCAGCCTAGTTTGGCAAGTTGCACTGTTATTGCAGATTATGGCAAACTTAACTTGGACTCCAATTGGTACTCCGCCAAATGCAATTTCCCACAAAATCCTGATAACAGCACTTGAAAATTTGAATTTAGCGGATATACATTTTAACCCTAACTTGATATAAAACCAGGGAGACGACAAACCTTCGTCGGTCACACGCTTTTGGTTACATGCTGCAACAAAGGACCGGTGAATATGTGACTCACTGATTTTATACATAATATGACAAGCTCCAGTATGTAATGATTATGCAAAATACAAATTTTGGAACTGAAATCTCAACTAAAAACACCAGCTGTGCATTTACTCTATAAATACATAATTATTTGATTTGATATGGCAATGCGTCGTTCTAACGATTATGTATTTTAATCACAGACGCTATATTTGTTTTTAGTTAGTTTTCAGCGTGTTACTTTTGAGTTTACAATAACTACATTTCTTACCAATACTCACTATCCTAATACATACATTAAACTCTTCTTATCCAAGCAATACTTCGTCATATCTACTCTGACCAATAACTACAAAATATCACAGACTGTGTGTTTATTATGTATACATCTTCTCATAGAAAAAGTTATAATGTGTATTACACATGGACGTAAAAAGCGATAGAGATGACATCTAGATAACCATGATACATTTAATTTTTACAAATACTCCTAAATATAGTTTACATATCGTATTATTTGTCAGAAGAGTTTGCCATGACTGTGCATAAAGCACGTCTACAATCAGCGGAAGAACCGGGGAGTACGTAAGTACTGCAAGTTTGGCTGACGCCGGTCGCGTCACAACAGTCGTGGATAGTCATGGATATGTCTGCACTCACAACCGTTGGAATTGTATGAGCTCCGAAGGACTGGCCCACCCACCCTCCGGAACTCCCCAAGAAATCAGTCAAGACAACGTCAGCCGGATACATCTATCTACATCTAACATTCATTGTACCATTTAGTTTTGTCTTACATGCATTGCCGTGTCGAGGTGGACTGGCGATTTAAAATCTCATCGTTATCACAATATCTAACTACTATAAGATCTGGTAGAAAATAATAAATTGTTATTTTGTGCTCATATGATTAAAACCCACAATCGAAGCATACGATTGCATCATATCGCTTCAGACAGTGAGAGATGCAATTTCTATGTCACGATGAAGTACTTAGTAAGTATATTTATAGGTATATTATGGAAATTATTGACTTGTGGCCCACGTTGCCGGCAACGTACAGTGTAAAGTAATTACTCTACTTGTGACACGCTAACTATTCACGGAGTAACATTCAACGAACTATGTTACATATTTACAACCACGTACACGAAGTACAGAAGCACCCGACAGAAAAAGCACCTAAAGTTCCCGAATAGAATATCATAAGCGTACTTTTGTGACCGCTGACCGTTGAAACTGCTAAATGTACGCAACGGAATCACTGGGGTCGCACTGCAGTCGGTCACAGCCACCACACGGTAGTCTTTGCAACGAGGGCATCACAACACGTTCGACGGAAGCTGTTCAACGTTTTTTGAGGGGCGGGCAGTCTTCGGCGGCGTCGGAGGCTGACCAGCGACGCTTACTTCGAGCGTCTTCCTTTACGCTGAGGTTTTCTGGGTGCGTCTGAGGAGGCGCGGAAGTGGGGTGTTGTGGCGGCCTGGGAGGGTGAAGCGGGGGGTGCTGTGGTGATTGGACTGGTTGAAGATGCGGTTCGTGGCCCGCCGCGCCCGTGGGCTGCGCGGGCCCTGCCGCCTGACTGTGCTTCCGATTCACCAGCGACACACATACATCGCCCACTTGCAACCTCTGCACGCGAAGCCCGTATTGCACGAGCGTGCGCTCGGGCCTGCATGACGCCCATCCCCTGCCGTATACAAAGAACGGATGCTCTATCGTTGATTCCAACTCCACCTGGAATGGGAAAAATTATCGTTATTGAAATGAAAGTACTATGAGCAATAATCTTGTTCTGTCAACAAAATCAATACCTAATTAAATTAAAAACAATTCATTACCTACTACCTAATTGAAATTCAAATGACTTTGATGCTTAGTAGGTATCATCAACCTACCTACATAGCGATCCAGAATCTGGGTTCTGGGTCCTCCGTACCCTGGGGCTAATAATTTCTCCTCAAATCACAAAAGCAGAAAATTGTTGCATCTCTGATCTCAAAAACTGAATGAAGCATAGTTTTGATCCTCACCTGACTACGATTCCTTCCATACGTAAGCGTTAACGAGGCTCTATCCCCTCGCTCATCCAGCCGCAGCAGCGTGCATTGTGTCAGCATCAGCTCCGAGTTCCTATCGGCACTCATTACGAAGTCCTCAGTCCTCATCTCTTCCACTCGGCGGTAGGAGCCGTCTTCGAGACGGATCAGCGCGCCTCGACAGAAGTAAGGTGCTGGTGGACCTCGTTCTGGAGATCTTGGTCGCTGCTCGCATGGTTGCTGAAAGGAGGAATTACTTGTTAGAAAAAGAAGTTGATTACTGTTATTTACGATTTGCTTCTCACTTAGGCATCGACCGATGCTGGACTGGAAAGGCGTTTAAATTGGTCGACGTCGGTCGATAGTTTCTACCACACCAATCGATTGATCGACGACCGATGACATCGATCAACTTTGATCCACGTCAATCGATCGATTAGGTGGTAGCATTGGTTGATCAACGGCCACCGATCGACTTACCAATAGAATGATCGTCGATCTATGCCGGAGTTGTGTTGGAAACTATGAATCGACGTCGATTAATTCTTTCCACCATCGGTTGATGCCATCGATCGACAATCGATCGATTGGTGTGGTAACACCCTTAGTTCTTCGTAGGTCGAAATCAAAAGTAAGGTGGTGCTATTTGATCTTAGCAAGTGGTTTCACGTTTTTGTTTATTGGATCATCATCAGCCCTTTTCTGTTCTCTGCGCAAAAGCTTCCATTCTTATATGCCACTTGCTTCTGGTCATGGCCGCAGGAGTCATGCCTTTTTGTGTCCCGTGCTACTCGCTAGGCTGATTCGATACGATTAATACAAGGAGTGCAAAAATATACTCACTTCTCTCGGCGGATGGATCGGTGCCTGCGCCGTCGGCGGCGAGTGCGGCGCCGGCGACGGAGGTACGAACCCAGACGACGCTCTAGGACGGATGGGGTACGTCGGCTGCTGCCTCCTGTACATATACGGGGCGTACGACCCCGGATGCGGAAGGAAGGGGTAGGCCGGCACTGAGGGGTACGGCGCGGGTGCAGGAGGAGTCGGCATCACGTCCCGTCGCCGCGGGTTGTAGCGCGCGTACGGCCGCGGAGGGGGCGCCAGGAACTCAGGGGTCATGCCTGAGGGGGGCGGGGGAGGGTACAAGTGTCCGAGCGGCAGAGCGCCCAGCTGCCCGAGCGCCTCGCCGGGGAGGCTCGCTGAGATCATCGGACGGGCTGTGGACAAAGAAAAGTATACGTTAGTTACTGAACAGGTCCTTAAACTTTTAAACTTTTGAAACGGTCATGGTTCATCATCAGCAGATTATGCTAGGCCCCTTCTGGACAAAAGCTTCCCATGATGAGCGCCACAGCACCCTGTCTTCAACTTGTCGCATCCAACATCTGCCAGCGAACTTTCGCAGATCGGTCAAATACATAAATCACATAAAACCACAAATCACACTTTTCGTTTAGAAGGTTTTGGTACAAAAAGTCTGTATCAACTTGTAATCAAATATTGCACTTGGTCTGAGTTACAAATTTGTAACTCTGTAGTATTTGACTTTCTATTCACGTCATTCAAGAGAACGCTTTATAGTAAGTAGGACATGATTCAGTTTCGTTTACACTAACGGAGTTATTAATGGACACCTAGTCATTGACTGCTAGATAGATACAATACTTATTATATTATCTATCACCTATCCATATGGCAATGGCTTAGGAAACGTGCACATGATCACGTAACCAAAATCGTTTATTGTTTACAAACGTCTTGTTGCCATCTCTCCCTTCCGTCAACAAGAAACAATAGATTTACCTTTGGATCAAAACAACGACTAAACATTCTAAAGGTACGTACTATTCAGTGGCATCTATTAATTTTATCATATCGGTGGCAAGTGTGGCGGCCAGCTCCGTTAGCAGTTTGCGGTGAACCAGATCGACACTGCATCTGCCTGGCTAGCCAGATAGCGGCTACTATCATCGAGATAAGAATGTAGAGCAGCGACGTCAACATTATAAATAGATTTTATTCACCTATTTTATACGTATAAATCTTTATAGTTAGGTTGTAGTTTATTAGGTGTTATTCAGATCGACATATGCCGCTTTCTAGTCTGGTGTAACTGCTTTGTTCTATTATTAGGACTTTAGTTCTACGACCCAGCATTCTCTTGTTTTACGACTTCGGGATTTTCTCGACTATCGTTTTCTCTTTCTCGCTTGCCAACATTCCAGTGTAGTGAGAGAGACAGGGTGGTGCATTGAATCTAGCTTTATGTTGTTCGGTAACTCTATTGTTATTTAAATTACGATGCACAAGCACATGTTTATACATATTTCCTTAAAATAACACATTAACATGAATTGCTCGTTTTAACAATGAGATAGGTAAGTTATGTTCGTTGCTTCCTATAGTCTTGATTGTATAACAGAGAAAATATTGCTTTATGCTAAGTTATTCGGCTTTGTTATGCTGGATGAATGAAACATGCTTGATGTGTTTTGCACGATATCGTTCCGTCAACAGATCTTTGCAAGTCAGTTCTGACTCTATATTTTCTAATGAAATCCTTGCCAGGCATTACCTGCAGCTTCCATTAAAGTTCAAAAGCAATCGGTTCCCATTTTCTCTCAGTAGACTTACAAAAGGATCTCTTCTAAGCTGTCTCTAATAAAATTTGTTGGCTTTCCACTTTGCCCTTCACTGTAATAATTGACAAAGGGAAAGGAAGTGGCCAAAACACGATAATTAAGGTATGGTAACATTCCTTCGTGTGGTGCTCGAGGCGATAATTTGAAGAACAAAGTGTGCCTTTGCGCACCTGCGCAAACACGCTCACGCTGTTAGCGTACGACTTGTGTTAAGGGACAAGTATGTATATTATACTTGACCTATGCATTCTGTAATGTACCTATTTACTACCAAGCTTTTCATAGTTGTGATAGTGGCTCCAAAATTTTAGTTCAAGACCTCAGATCAGCTCAGAATCTTGAACGGATTCTTTAACCGTTCAAATAGTTTAGAGAGATTTCTTCAGGAGAGATAGACTTTTTTGTTTCTAATTGGTTTCAGGTATAAATAATCCCTTCTGTTTTGTGGTAAACTCAAAATACAACCAAAATTATACTTAGAAATAATCCATAGACTTAGTATATATATTTCATTGCCATAGACGCGCTCATTTTCGTCATATCTGAAGAAAATATTTTACATTAAGTTCCGGTCACCAAGTCGCAAGAGTATCATTGTATATATAGGTTACATATCATTGAAAATTGTTGGAACCGTATGTTTACTAATTTGCCAACTGTAAATATCTCATTCAACATCAGTAGAGCCGATGAGAAAATGTAGCGCCAATGTCGAAACGATTCATTCAATAAGACTTGAACTTTGGATTCTCGGTGGCATGTGTAGGCCCAAATAAGGCTTTGTGTCTACTCAGTAAAAGTACATTTTACGACGGCGGCGATTACTACTTACATTTATCGATGTTGCCATGTTGCAAATAACATTCTTAGAAATAGTGCCTCTCTGCAAAACCTACTTGATAAGCCGCAAAATTATGTATCCAGTTACCCTCGATAGGTATTCGAATATTTTGCAAGGTCTTGCTTTCTACATTGACGATATCTACTTTTTCAGCCTTGATCTCTGAAACGAGTTGCAGCATTGCTGCCAAGTTTCATACTGCAGATATAGGTAACAATTCCGTCTTAATTGTGTCTGGCATAGCAGTATTATTCCGATCATAATATAGGCAATTATAATGTGTGTAACGTTAGTAACATAAACTGTCACGGTAGAGCAGCTCTACATTTATTTGCTGAAACAATCCAAACGCAATTTTTCACGAGTGAGGAAACACGAGATCGTTACACATTGTTTGCCGATGTGAGTCACAAAAAAACAAAGAGAGATGGTGGGATCGTGACTAAGCCTTTAAAAATTCAAGCCAATTAGCTAGTTCTCGCAGAGTCCCGACTCTAGCTATATTTGGTTTATTTTTAAAAGAACGGCGTTTCTGTCGAATTCAGCAACAAAAGAAATCTCGTGCTGTTGGTTCAACGTTACGTAAGCGCGTTTATTTACGGATCGGCACCTGCATTACCGACTTAGATTCTCGGAATCACGACAACGGCATTAGCGCAAAGTGGATTACTAATTAAAGTAAGGCAAACGACTCTAGATTCCAGCGACGGAACTCTGCAAGTCAATAATAATTCTGCGGAACTTTTTCTGCGGTTATTTTGAGCCTTATCTTTATTATTGAGAGTTGCGTTTGCGTTCTAATTTAGTTTTTGGCGTCCAGCGCCGTCTGAGCGTACGCGGCGTAGGCGCAGTTAACAAGGCCGCGGGGTAAAAAACCTCGCATGAATGGCGCGCCGAATCGCCAACGAGATCCGCGGAAGCTTACTTCACGTTCTACTCCGGCGCATCCAACATGGCCGCCGCGCCGCCACCACTTTGTTAAACCGGCTCCAAACCGACTATTAATCGAAATTCGTAAATTATCCTAGAATGCTAGTTAACGCGCGTCGTGCGCATTGGCGACATCAGCTAATTAAACTATGCATTACAAATAGGCTAGACGGTAAACTATTCATTGTAATTTAACGGTTTCTATTGCTAATCGATGCGAAAACTATCTCTAGAAAGAAAACGACCTTGAAAAACCGCATACAGAGACATTCAAACTGATGATATAGACATTAAGTCCATACAGAATAGTGGAAATTCGCGAAGCGGGCGGGCAGGGTGGTTGGGCGGGTGGCGCCGGGCGGTCGATAGGGAGCCGCCCGTAACCCACTTCCGGCGCCCCTGACCTTGCCGCCGCCATTCACGCCACGTCTTGCCACCCTGCGGGGATGGCGAAACTCCTACCCCAGCCTACAGAATAAATACAGCTACTTTCAGAAGATTCACTGCCAAGACTGCCTGAAACAAGGCGCGCCCGGGCTTACTAATGGAACGGGTGGCAACACCCCCCAGAACTCTGGCTTGAGATTTAAGAGTGTAACCTCGTCTCTGAATCTTAACACAACGCGATAAAGCTCACAATGACTTTACAATCAGACCCAGTGGTACAGGCGTTGGGAAACCCAACTTACAAATGGCTGTATTATTTTGATTCCACGGTTGATTTGTTAGCTGGGATCTGTTTTGCTAAAGTTCTGTTTGCTCGAAATTTTCCTACAGACGGCTACGGTAGGTTTCTGTATTTATAATAGAAATTCAGAATGAGGACTGGCTAACTTTGTACCTACTTCTTACTCACTTAGTTACATGTTTGGGTACAGGTACGTACGTGGATTTGGCTTCGCACAGATTTCGATTATAAAACGAACATACATATTATACAGATAATTATTTCCGGTATTTATTCACAGAATGGCCAACAGCTTATCTACGTATTTCCGTCATACACATGCTTATTGTTTTTATGTTTATTTGCAATTACATTATGCACATTGCACTTTGAATTACGCAAAATAATTAATGCCAGCTAATGTTAACGTGTGCAATGAACAAGTGTAATTAAGATACATTATAGTTTTTCACTGGTGTGGTTTGCTTCCAGCTTGTTATGATTACAGGCATTGATGGGTTATAGGGAGTTGTGGTACAGTCAGCTACTGTCATAGATCATCATCTTAAGCCATTCTCACTACTGAGTAAGGGTCTCCCAAACTCTTTTGACACTTCCTACGGTCCTACGTCATCTAGGTTCCTGTAGAGCAAACACGGGGAAAAATTACCTCACTATGTCATCGAATGCGTAAATTACAAGAAGTTCTTTCAATAATGTACGCAATGTATGAAAGTATGAAGTCATTATTATTTATTCTACCCCAGAGAACAATCCACGTGCTTGGCTTGAGACTGTACAGAGATAAGGTTTGTAAAATTTAATATCTCGGTTTTTTTTTGCGTCTTTTGCGAATAAATCTAGCGTAAAAGTAATTTGCCACAAATCATAGACCTTTATCTACATAATATGTATCTAGTCCCTAAGCGTCTCGTCTAGGTTCTTACCTAGGTATCTACTGAAAATGTAGTTTAATAAGAAAGAAATCGATTTAAGCTAAGCAAAAATTAGGTAGTAAAAATTCACTTACTTTAAGTGAGTTGGTGGCCAAACGCTTGACCATTATCAATAAAAAAAAAGGTAGGTCAACATAACAATTTTACAAATATTATTTTTGCTGAGGTACCTAGTTGTAATGTAGGCTAAATTATTTATTGCAATGATTTATTGCTTGCAAAATATTTTCCTTCAAACCAATTATAAAACAGCCTACAAAACATGGAATTATTATTTTGTGATTACCATTTTCTTTCAAACAGCTTACGTCAAATAAAAGTTTTATCCCTTCGCGAGCAATTGCCGCTTTCATAAACATTTTGTTTACTTTATTTAGTATTTATTTTTACTGTCATCACTAAATACAACATCTATCATATATTGAATTTTTCATAAAAGGAGCTGTAATATCAACTACATCGTCAACTGTACCTGTTATTGTTTGGTTTGCCATAGCCATATTAATTACAAGGCATGTACAGTCATGTACTATGGAATACGTTGAACGCACCTGTTCATATCACCTGTCGTCAAAGGGACTGAGTATCCATCAAATTGTGATAGGTTTCGTGCGTAGTAACAGTGACAATTGAGTTACGATCGAAAAATAGTTTAATTTGGGCATTCTTTTATCACATCCATACAGAACCCTAATTCCACTAAATTAATCCTTCACTATGAAAAAAGTAACGTCTGAAAATTATACATTTTGGCATTTTACCTTTGACCCGTGTCAACGTTGAAATCATTCTATCTGTCTGGTTTAATACTCAAAGTTCTATCTATACAACGTCCTTGCACAAAAAATAATCTCTACATCGTTCCACCAAACACCCTGTATAATTTCTTTCATATATGCATAGACTATTATAACACATAGTGTTTTATTAGTCTATGATCTATGGACGATTCTGCGACGATACCATAGTCATAGTAAAGTGATTGACTGGCAGAATTTGGCCCCTGTACTAATATTATAAACACGAATGTAACTGCTGTGTGATTTTTATGTTAACGGCTGAACAACACTCAATAAAGTTTGGAAAGGGGATAGATCCTGGGGAAGGAAATACGCGTGAAAGTCAGCGGGCAGAAGTCAGACTAAAATAATAAATGTAAAAGTTAGGATGTTACGATGGACGTTTGTTAACCTCTTAACGCAAAAACTGCTGAACAGATCTGGCTGAAGTTTTGTATAGTACCTAAACATATAGCTCTTGACCTGGAATACATACCAAGGCTACTTTTTATCCCGGAAAACGTGTGCGAAGCCGTGGGCAGAAGCTAATTAAGTCATAAAAACGTATGAGCCTAAAAGTTCTTATTTGCCGTAAAGTAATAGAATTTTAAGTGGTTTAATGGTAGGTAGCTTAAATTAACCCAAAGTTAAGCCAAATAAATGTCAAGCGGAAAATTTGTACTTTCAAAGAGGATTATTTTACAAACTTTTTAATGAATGAACTTTGCCAGGATGGTCTTGATACTAATAATTATAAAGTACTCTACCTCGCTAATTATTAAATTGATATTTAACAAGTTTGGAAGCTATTCCTAAAATAATCGGCTGATAGTCAGTTGGATTTTTTACATCGTTGTAGAGTCAAAGTTAAAAAATAATGCTGGACAACTGACACTTTGGGCGGGTGGCCTATGATGCCCAGTAGTGAGACAGTCAGACTTCTTCTGCCTAGCCCTTATCCTAGGTGGGGCCTATCCTCTAGGTGGGGTCAGCCCAACGTGTTTTCTAACATTCCCCCTCTAAAAAAGCTTATGTAGGTAATTCACTGAAAACAGTGAATACAAATCACTAGTTTGGTGTTTGAATTTAGAAAACACCAATATCAGACCTCCATCTCAATGCTATACAACCTCCTTGCGCAAAAAATACTCGATACAAACTCCTTTTGCAAAAAATACTCGACATACCAACTCCTTGTGCAAATAACTCCTCGAGTTTTGATTGGTTCTTTGTCTCGTAGTCATGATAATATATAAAGTATAGTAGGTATGCAACTCCTGAATAAAACGGATTTAAATCAACGGGCCATGAATCACTCGCGTTGGATTCTAACAGTCTTTAAAATCCTTCACTTGCTCGTGATTCGTCTATAGCCCTCGTTTTAAATCCGTCCTTTATTCACTGATTGCAAAATATAGGTACTATTTTCCCACTCTTCCCTATCAGCCGTAATATCCATACTCGCACATTTCTTACCCTCATAAAGTGAGACAGTGAGTATGGGCTCAAAATAGTAATATAACTTTAAACCGCCGATTATACAAAAACACCCGATAAATTTATCTCAGCACGACTTTACGTAAGAGTTTGTTATTGCCCGTTGACGATTGGCAAGAGTAAATAAAATGACGTCACGAATGAAATTTCATAGATTCAATAGGAACATTACTTTGGGTATGCTTTTGATGTTGGCTTAGAAACTGTTTTAGTACTCGTATCGTATCTAGTTATTTATTTTGCTCAATAAATACTCCCGAATTTCCTGGAAAAAAATAACAGACGGCACGTCTTCCCTGTTTCATTTGTTTAGAATTACTTATGCTGGAACCACACTATTGGTGTGGTATGTCGAGCCGCTACAGATGGGTATAGGTTTCATATAAGTGTTTATTTTGGATAGTTACATTAACATACAGCGACACAACACAGAGTAGGTACCTTGTACATAATGTGTTTCTAACCGTACTTAATGTAGGAAACCGATAACCTTCCTTTTACGCGATTTTGTCGCATGGCAACACACTACACCGCAAGAGTGTGGTTCTACCTTCAGCTTCTTGGAAAACAACTCCTCCAAATTGGATCACCTTTAAAAAATCCAGCCAATACATTAACCCGCAACTGGCAAGACAAATTGAATCCAGCAACTCATTGTTGGCAACATCGCCGATTTATACGTCCTCCATTGCTCGCTGAATGAACGTCTGGTCACGCGACGTTACGTAATGTTACCAACACAACACTTTACTCGTTTGCGGTAAAAAGTCTGACGTGATAATTGCATTGCAGTGTTGCTAATTATAATATTAAATTGTTATTTGATTGCTATCGAGGAACAGGCGTGCGGCGTGTTAAGGACATTTGCAAGATTTTGCTACTTAACGCATTCACTGCCTAGCCTCGAGATACGAAACAAACGGGGGCGTGCTGCACAGGTGAGCTAGAGGTGGAGACGGTTATGTGCGTCATAAACAATTAAAGTGTTAACCTACTTAGTGTCTTCTGGCATTCCTATGCCAGCCTTCTGGCATACCTATGCCAGAAGTATGCCTTATGCCAGCTTAGCTCTACCTAGGCACCTGCCTATTTAGAGCTCAATCTTGTACACTGAATGCGAAAGAAACTACATAGTATCGTAAAATAATGGCCGGCCGACCGAGATTACAAAAAAGGATAATGTTTGGCAAAATTCACAATCCAACTTAACACCCTCAAAATTAAACAAGTTTGGTTAGTTACCTCAACCTCAACAGCCTGTATTGGTCCACTGCTGGACGCAGGACGCCCCTGATAAGCGCCTTGTTGGTTTTTTACCTCATGGGGGTAATGCCCATAATCCCCACGCTGGGCATGCGGGTTGGGGATCGCAGCTCGGTGATAGAATTGTTCTGCAGGGGGCGCTGCTGCACGCCCCCGGTGGATATCCCTTAGTCGCCTCTTACGACACCCGCGGGAAGAATTGGGGTATACCCCAAAACTTTGGTTAGTTAAGTACGTGTTTTTACACACAAAAATGTACCTACTTATGTCCATAAAACTACTGTTCAGTCTTAACTAGTGCTCTCCTGACACCCGTGCTTAGTTTGGGTCTCACCAGTAATCCCTAAGTAGGTATGTACATATATATTTGGTGAATAAATAATTTATGATTTATGTGTAAATTACCTAACATACACCATCGAATGTATATAACATTACAAACAGTTACTATGACATTCGAGTTAGATAGCTCAAATATTAGCTTTATCATTCGTATATTTGTTCCGTACCTAGCGTGTTTGAGCAACTGTCCATACTTGATTTTTAGATTGACTAGTATGCCCGTAGTAACTCCATCTCTACGTCAATGATTTATTATTTTACAATGATGACTGGGTTTTTTTGTAATCCATTACAGAGTTATAGTCTTATACCTATTGTATAACCTATACTGTGCCATCCGTACCCTCAAGCCGATCCGAAAGCGAAAATAGAGTTTGGTGGCCACCAACGGCAACTTCGAATCTCTGCCTAAACTATAAACAAAATAAAACTATTACAGAGGCATTAAAAAAAAGCCTATAATAGGTATCACAAACTGGCTTACGTAATTTTTGGAAATTCCTTTCTTATAGGTACGTAATAATTAGATTAAATAGGTGGTGGCGCTAGGCTCCGAAACTACTGGACCGATTTGAAAAATTCTTTTACCTTAGAAGCCCACATTATTCCTGATGAACATAGGCTACTTTTTACCGCGGGAAAATGCTTCATTCCTACGGGAAAATGGGTAATAGGACAGCGGGTAGTAAGAATGCAGCTAGTATTATTTAATTAGGGACTTTGAAATTGTGACTCGATTTTTTTTTTTTAATTTAAAAGCGAGATCTTACTTAGTATTTGTATCAAGTTTCTTGGGTAAAATAATGTTCTTCTTCTTTTTATTTCGTTGTAGGCTAAAACTCCATAGCCAATATTTTATCTGCCTGACTTCATTGATGAGTATCTGTAATCCTATAACTCGTATTTAATTTCATTGCAAACCATAAAAAGCTCTCGGACTTTAGTGTGAATGATCTTGGCGTATGATTGCCTGTTTATAACATCTTTTATGGCAAAACTTACAGTATTCACTTAGCTTTCAGTGTGTACAAGAAGTTTTATTGAGATGATCACGCAATAGGACAGACAAGGCAAACAACCCGCCCACGCGACCGCCGCAAAATCTTATATTTACATACATGTCAGGGCCTGACCGTAGAAATAACAAATATTAACATTCCTACGCTTTATGAAGATTTCAAAATAACTGTTTAAAAATATCTTGCTTGAGCCAGCGGTGGAAATATCTCATAAATAGCTGATAGAGCGTCAATGAGTGCTACTTTCGTGATTTGGATGAGATGAAATTAATGCTTTTGCTATTTTTTATTCGAAATACATTTTTAAGTGGATCTAACTCTTTCTTAAACACCGCTAATTCAAAATTACATGTCAGCAAGAGTCTGAACGAAACTTTTTTTGACAGACACCGGAAAACATTTTACACTCGGTTACCTTTCTATTTCATATTCTCAGTTGTCTTTCAAAATGTAATTAAATCCATCTAGTGTTTGAAAAATTGTATATAAACGATGCTGGACAATCCACACAGAATCATCTATCCCCAAGAAATATTTTGTTTACTATGATCTGGGTAAAATATCATGCACAAACAACTAAACAGACTTCTCTTATAATACTTCGCTACCGGTTCAATACAAATAGTATGTATCTGTGTGTTTGTGTATAATACAGGGCAGTGTGCCATTCTGGACCCAAAGCTAGATTTTGTTGACTAACATCTGGGTAAAAATTAATACCCAAACAACAAAAAATACTACGCTACTGGTTCAATACAAATAGTAATGTAGGTATCTGTGTGTGTGTAATACTGGGCAGAGCGCCACGTCGCATATGTACTAAGCCGAAGGGGGGTGATTCTGGACCCCGAGGGGATCAACTATTGTTCTATGATTTTTTGAAAATCGTTTTTTTTTACTTCTATGAAAAAAATTAGAAACTTTATTTCTTATTATTTGTGTTATTTTACGTGTATTATTACTGTTATTGTTTTGAAATTTCAAAGAATTTATATAATTTTTTTGTAATGCAAGAGTGAGAGTGCGTGTAAAAGAACACGATTAGGAAAAAGAACCTAATTTACAAGTTGATCCCCTCGGGGTCCAGAATCACCCCTTTTCGGCTTAGTACACATGTTACGTTTCACCCTGTATAAAGTATATATTAATTACCGTACACATAGTCATTGTGCTTTATTCTAAGCAGGCTGCTGGTTAATAGCAGCAATTACAGCGATAAAACAACAATGATACTCATTTATCTCAATTTATCATCATTCACTCTACTCTGTAATTCCATTATGAAGAGAATACAAAAACTGAACCTGTTGTGGCATTACTCAGGTATTTATCTAAGAGTAAATATGAATGCTAAAGTCATTTATAACGGGATATTTACCATGATTTGAGTTTTGAGCTTTCCAATATTTCGGCACAGTTTCATGCGCCATGATCACGGAATAACTAACTTTTAAATAACTAGCATGAAACTGTGCCGAAATATTGGAAAGCTCAAAACTCAAATCATGGTAAATATCCCGTTATAAATGACTTTAGCACTCATATTTACTCTACAAGTACTACTCTACTACTTACAATTAAAGAATGAAAACAAATTAGAAATAGTATTTAAAAATTGAAACAGTTGAGATAACTGCAGACAGTCTGCGGGTAGCTCAAATGATAAGAATAAGAATAGAATAAGAATATTTATTTGTACAAACTTATTAAACATTGTTTAAGTACCTATCGACTACATACAAAGTTGTTCATGCAAATCGTCGACATCATAACTTAATTAAAAAGTATCTAAATAACATCGCTAAAAGTAAATGACGATACTTAAGCAGTGATCCTTAACAATACCAATCGGAAGCTTTGATTGCTTTGAAGGCTAGGCCAGATAATGGTGGATGGTGGTAATATTTTATTAATCTATACACATTCCAACAGTTCTACAAATATACAGATGCAGCATTTCCCGTTTAAAACGTTTATCAGCCAAACTTTTACGTCTTTTTTCATGTTTTTTTTATAAAAATAGAGAAGAAAGTTTCCTAATTTGTAATTCAAAGATACAATTGGACGTTTATAGCTTGATTATTGAATTTACATTAATTACCGAGTTCAATGACCGCTGACCGTTTTATTGCGCCTCTTTGCTATTCATTCGAGTTCAGATAATTTAGTTTACACGTGTAGAAAAATTCAGATAGGCAAAATCAGTTTTTCTTCGATAATTACTGACCAAGTTATTGCAACTGTTGCAAATTTCACTGCAAGAGCCGTGTTTATACCATTCTAAACCTCTGTGGTGGAAGAAATGAAAACGACTGAATCGAAAGCTATCGAATCAGATGACAGCGTCGACTTTTTTAAAAACTTAGCGAATTTTCTAAGTCAGAACAAAGTGATTTGTTAAATAATTCTTTATTCACAAAACAAATTATAATAAAAAAAAGAAATAATTAGAACTAGTATTTACAATTGAAACAACTGAAAAACAAACTGCAGACTATTGCAAACAATCTACAGGTGTCTGGTTTCATTCCTCTCAAAAACGCATGATTTAATATTTTATACTACAAAAATTAATCACTAGCACGTGATAATCTCACCTTTCTTTGCTCGGTCTCATAAAAACCCAAAAACCGAATTTGAATACCTTAGTCTACTCCCTTAGTCCTTAGTCTCGGTCCTTAGTCTCCTCCCTTAGTCCTTAGTCTCGGTCCTTAGTCTCCTCCCGATGATAAGCACTAATCCTTAGTCTCGGGATCATGCTCTATACATTTTCAAAAAAATCATTGAATTCGGTCCATAACTGACGGAGAAATTGACATACATACAAAAATAATGTCTGCTGTGTGAATTGTCCAACAATATTTATTATTTTTAAACATACATAGGCACAGCCGAACAAAGAACCTCCTGCTTTTTTCGCCAACCCGCATGCCCAGCGTCGGGATTATGGTGATTATTACCCCCCATGAGATAAAAGCCAATAAGGCGCTAATCAGGCGGAGGTTCTGCGTCCAGCAGTGGACCAATACATGCTGTTGAGGTTGAGGCTTTTTTCGAAGACGGTTACAAATAGGAGATTTTGCTCATAAATGCAAGTAGCTGCCTTCAATAAAGATTCGGTAAATTAGACATAATACCATGCTCGTAAACGATCACGTGTGTTACTAACTGTGTGTAATTGGTCAGAGGCCCACGCGTGTACTGTACCTACACAACGCTCACATATAAAAATTGCCTACCGGTTTTGTTAAAAGAGTCGCCTTTGTTTATTCGCATAAAGATAGAAATAGCATCCATTAGCGCGTATATTTTCAATCTAGAACAGTTTTTTCATTTATTTACTAGCTTCTGCCTGCGGCTTGGCCCTTTTTGGATTAAAAAGTAGCCTTTATGTTACTGTAGGTCCAGAACTTAATGTGTGCAAAATTTTAGCCCTACCAATGCCTTCAGTAGTTTTTGCGTTGTCTTCGGCCAAACATCTTCAAAACGGCATCGGCACCATTGACCTTTTACCTAATATTAGTAAAATTAGGTACTCATATTTAGTATGAATAAAAGCATTTATTGAATGGCAAACATGCCTATTTTTTCGTTAGTAGAGTAAAACCAATCTAAAAATGAGCGCTGATTGTATGGATGTTTAGTGGCGGGGGCGTGCACTTAGGCGTGCATTTTTAGAATGGTTTGTCTCTACTTAGGTAGGTAAACCGAGTAACCAACCTTACAACTTTAAAAATTAACAATTCCAATGGAAAACCCGAGTCGTTTTTGGATTCAAGTCGCACAGGTTTCAATATTTTATAATTTAGTATACTGCCTATTAGATTATTCTAATCGAAATGTTAATATTTGCGGATATGAGTAGGATTAGGCCGTTTTCTGATTACTCGATAAGGTTTCGGTACGACATCAGCACGCCCGTCGTACGCGGTACCGAAATCTTACCGAATGCCTATATTTCTATGGAGCGTTCCTGATTAGGCGGTAAGCGCGGTAAATGTCGGATGACGCGTGCAGTACAGATTCGGTACAGCAAGCGTCATACAACATTTTACCGAGCCGGACGAAACAAATGAAAGTATTTTTATCACTCGAACCTAAGGCCCTTTTCACATGCATACGGTTGCCGTCAACGGCGCCCCACGACGGGGGCGGCGGTGATCGCAGTATTATCGAGGTATCTACCAGACTGAAGAGGTCAGGTGTGGTCGTTTTTATTTTTAAATGGGACGAAAATTGTAAAAAGTCTTACTCTTATTGCTAAGAATAATAAATATACTTACTTAAAAAATTATATACACTTTTTCCAATAAGAATCGCATTCCCCACGCTCGCCATGCGTGTTGCGCTCGTGTTCATGCGAACGAGTTTGTGTATAATGCAAGTCAATACACAACTGTAAAGACGGTAGCCGCGTCGAAACCTTTTTTATAATGGATAAAAACGGGCGACACACGATACGGCACTGTCTCTTCAGCCGTATGCATGTGAAAAGGGCCGAAGACGACATTATTTCCCTACGTCACAAGCGGGTCTACATATTTTTTTGCAGGCAAGTGTGAAAGTGCAGGCGGTGCAGTAAGCTTTCGACATCCGACCGTGCTGATGTTGTACCGAAACCTTACCGAGTAATCAGAAAACGGCCTTAGGTGTCAGCGTCCGCCCACCTGGCTAGATATTTTAGACGACATGAGATAAACCCGGTAGCTCCCAGAAACAGGGTCAAATCTGAATATTCCGTCTACCTCTCTGTTTATATCCGAACTTTTTTAATATCCGGACCGCCTCCACTTTACTTTGAAATCGGACAAGTATTCTTGTGCGAATCATTTAGTTTTAGGTTCTTCTCAAATATAAATAAAGTAAGCCTATAACTCTTAGAGTTAAAATTGTCTATGTCATAAAGATAGAGATAGAGAATATTGTAATACCTACTGGCTTTTAAACGTAGGTAAGTACCTACAATAACACTTGCGAGCCAATACACAAATTATTAGGAAATTCCGAGATAAGACAAGCCAAGCGTTATTGATTAGGCCTCCCTAGATACATTTCATTGATCCCTTTTACGGTATATTAAAATGCGACGGTTGAAGCGTGTAATCTTGCTCGCTTCACAGACTGCTGCTCAGACGCTTTGGACTTTCATCGATACTCGGCTAAATTAGCTAACGCTTAAATTAGCCGTCTTACGTCAGCCAATTTTCTCTTAGATAATTGAAAAAGTACTAATTCGTGATACGCCTACAGTCTTGAGTAACAAAGTGAAGTGAGAATAGAATTCGTAAAGAGTAAACTCATTCAAGCATGCTCGCGCTGAATATATAAGAATGAACTGTTAGTTATCAGATTTATGTAAGTTATCATGAATGATAGACGTTCGTGTACGTAATTGGCAAGCCACTATGAATGATACAAGACTTCGTCATGCTTCAGCAAACAAGGGCTATCTTATCTGGCAATGATATGCAATCGAATTTGACTGCTGAAGTATTACATGCAGTCACGGGGAA
This sequence comes from Eupithecia subumbrata, assembly GCA_949316285.1. Lineage (NCBI taxonomy): Eukaryota > Metazoa > Arthropoda > Insecta > Lepidoptera > Geometridae > Eupithecia > Eupithecia subumbrata. The sequence goes on along the minus strand of OX438646.1, from coordinate 24,401,523 downwards.
GATTTCAAAATTGAATGGGATGGAGTGCTGAAGGCTAATCATGTCAGTTTGCAGATCATCTTTCGTCATTTTTCAATACCATCTTCTGATATGTTGGTATTTGCTGTCTGTGTGTTTCTATCTTGTAATCTCTAAAAGCACGGTTGTATAATGTAAGACGTCAGCTGCACCACACATCGATCATGTCCACATGACTCTTTTGACCATTTTATACGAATTTTCATTGTGACTAAAATTGGCACTTCAAACCACCACGGCACGTTGTATTGTGTCGGTCTTTATTCGGGCGTCTTGAGTTTCGTTTCCCACGCCTTCTGCATTTTTTCTGGAATATCCCGCTTGGGATTGTCCAGCCCACTGGAGCGTTGGAAATCGTGCAACGTTTCCATCAACGTTTTTCAAAATAAACTGTGTTTTAAACATAATCACTAAAGGAACTCTACCGGCACTGACGCATTCCGACGTTTTTTTACAACCGCTCTTACGTTCGTGTATTCGCTAGCCAAAAATTGAACTAAGTGCGCTGCTCCAGGAATAAACGTGTGATCAATCAATCGTCCGGACAACAGACAATGAGCCCAGCTCGCCAAGTGCTTTCCCTGGCTCGGACGGCAGTCCCGACCCAGCACCGCGCCTTTACATTCCACACATGATAAATAAACATTGGCGGCGATCCCGTTCCACACCGTTCTGATTCCGAACCACTTGGGATTCCATTTACAATAAACCCGATACATCATACATATTGATTCGAATTCACAGTTCAACATGTTTATAACGTGTGGGAAAGTACTTAAAGACGCGCAAATCAGAAAGTTATCGCTAATTGGAGAGAGTCTAATACAAACAAAAACAAAGGTGTCCTATTTGCTATTTTGCAAACATGTCGCGACCTCGTGAGAACAGTTATCGCCGCTCGATTTAGACGGAGAGTTCCATAGTTTGGATTCGGTCGGTGGTCGTTTACGCGTAGCAAGCGTCGACACGAGAATACTAAACGTGTTTTAGAGTAGCCGCGTGACTAACTTGCCAGAAGAATTACCGCCGATTGTATGCTAAGCAGCACAACCTTACGAACGGCTCTAACATTGATAGGTACACGCCAATACTCGAATAGAAAACCGATGTTTATCGTCCTTATAATTCTTGTAGAGAACAAAAGAAATCGGGAAGGACTCAAATCTCCACGTTGATTCAACTCCGCGTTCGAAAACTTGCTCTCTATTCTCTCTAAGTTCAGAGAATAAACGTGATGTTTACATTATTTCTAGGATATTTGGTATTCATATCATATCTCTTCCAGATCGCCTACACTACACGGCTCGCATTGACATTGAGCAACTTTGCATATAAGTACGGTTGATGCAAATCGTATACACGATTATTTCTGAATCATGTTTATTTTTCAATGTGATCAAAGTGTATCGAGAGTTATTCAACAGCAGCTTTCGGTAGACCTTCAAGGTATCGTAGGCGGGTTTTCGAGCCTTAAAATAACTGGATTTGCATAGTGGGAGACGGGGTCACCTGACCAAACAAGTACAGGCGGTTCTAGGACTTTGTCATCAACTGAAAAGACAGTTGAAGTTAAACCAAAAGCACGAGAAAATCCAAACAATGGAAAAGTCTCTTCCATGTTCTTCTTCTTCGAACAGCCGTTTTAGTATTACAAGCTTTCTTTATGAACAATTAAGTTTTATATAATCACATTTATGTTGTCATAAAAGACTTTTTATCTGCAGTGAGTAGGTATAAGTACTATTCCGTATATAATGCGATTTCGGAACAAAAATAAACAAGGTGATGTAATGGTGCGAGTTCATTTTGATAACTTTTAAAAACACTTTGATCCGAACCATATTTGCTTCGTAACGAAAACAATGTTATCTGTGAGTATAAGAAGCGACACGTGTATCAGTGAAGGTTGTTTTAGGCCTATTCATTACCTAGGCTTCTCTCTCTACGGTGTTATTTTAATTTACCGTTGCTAACAGATTATAATGAAATCTGTGAATACTTGAGTTTAGTAGACTATTCGTTTTAACAGACAAGTCGCATATAAATCAAAGTTTTGGTCTGGATAGATACGATTTACAAACGATATATTATTGTGAGCTATTCAAGAATCTATTCCTAGTTTAGAATAGAATAGAATAGAATATAAATTTATTTGTTAAAAGACTTACACATACTAAACTTTGACTAAAATACATGATAAACTTAGATTAAGATACAAGGTTTATTAACTATAGACGTAATGAGACTTGTATAGTGACGCTAGGTGGATCACTCTAACATTCTTACTTTTCTCAGTGAAATATTATTCTATGTTCTCAGCTGTGAACCGTTAGTCCTGTTCTTTATGTAAAGAATCTTGTATGTTTTAGTAAGCGCCTTCCAAGTAGGTACCTACGGAACTGAGTGTTGGCTAGAGGAAGATATATTTCAGCTAAGGCCGGATACAAGGGAAACTGTAGTACCTACCGCTGATTCTGCCTTCGTCGCTATTATTAAATGCAATGATTCCATTCAGGATAACGTTGCGTCATTTGTATTTTCAAGGGAAATTAAAAAGCCTTCAATTTATTAGTCGATCAAGTTATAAAATTTAGTTTGACGAAAGGACGCAGAAGATTTTTGTTTACTATTTTGTGTCCATCCTTAATCTATATTTTGAGTTCCCTTGGTCTATAATCATGGCTAAACGTATATACGTTTGATATATCTACACTATATAGTGTAGATATATCAAATAATTATATATTTGGAAATACTGATATTTAAATTCTGTTATATTGGCTTAGGTAGTTTGGGTTGCTTTAGGTATTCTAATTAAGCGTCTCAATTTGATAAGTCAAACAGTTGCTGTGCGACCCGTTGTAGATAAAGTGTACTTGTTGTGACCCCTAACATGTTATTTGTGTTTTAGTAATACAGCTGAACACAATTTAAGAAACTATATTTGTTAGATATTTATCAACTTAAGCCAAATATCTTTCTTAATCCAGCTGGCTGAAAGCGCCGGCACATTAAAACATGTATTAGGATAAAAGTATTTCAAATTATCTTGATTAGATTCAATAAATACAAGTGATAGTACATACCTTAAAGTTGCACTGCAGCTACAAGTGTCAAAACCACATAACAGAGAAATCCAATCATATAACGGACTCAAACTTGACTACATAAACGGTAATATTATTCTGTAATTAAATTTAATGATTAAATTATCGATATGCAAGTCAGGCAGAGCGAACGTCCACGCGAGCCAGTTTTAGCACCAACCGATCTAAATCGAAATAAGCCGCACTAAATCCCAATAAACTTGATTGAGGATAAACAAAGATTAACAATTGCGTTTAATTGCGGGGCTAAAAATAAAACAATTGATCTCTGGTCCTGCGATTAGGCAGAGAGCACACGGCACTTGCTACCGCCACAAGTTCTGGCAATAAACTGACAACATATTATGATAGTTGCCTCACGTGCACTTTGGCCTTTCCATATGTCAGCTGTAAGCGCTACTGATCATTCAGCAATGTGTTACACCAGAGGAAGTAGCAACAGCTACATGTTTTCACTCGCGGCCAAACAAACATTTCGGGGAGCGCATATGGCGAGTGACGTCATAGCTGACAATGGATCGACACGCGTCCACGGTGCGTGACCGATTGTTGAAATTATAGCGCACGCGCTTCGTAGAACGTCTGTCAATGGGCTTAGGAAGATGTCGTGTTTTCATAACGTTTCAATGAAAACTCAATACGGCGGAAAGTAAGATAATCTGCGGTTGACATTGCATACCGACCGTTGTTTTCCTTGTTCATTCCGGCGGTCCTTGCCTCATTTATTTTGTTAAGTTATTTGATTCCATTTAAGTAGTTTAATATTAATAAACATATATACCTAATAATAAACTTACATTCATAAAAGTAAATCATATAACTTACGTATACCACTCATACATTAGGTATGTGGTCATTGTAACAAAGATATATTTTTTAAAACAAATACGTAAAAGGAAAATATATTTATCCTGAAACTACGAGTACCTACATTAAACCACAGGAATATCCTAAACTGCTTGTTTGTCATTACATCATAATCAATTTAGCCCGTTTGCATTTGCACCCTACCGACATAGGCATCTTATCTATCTTTCAGGTGTTTTGTGTAACCTTATTTTATAAAAACTGTTCAAATCAATGACCAAACTGCCGGCATAGCTTATCGTTAGTTTCAAATATTTCTATTTTATGCTCGGTAAAATGGCCGACACGGATTCAAATTTTATTCTTAATATGGAACATGTCAGCAACATGCATGCTATAAATACTGGTCAGGGGTAAATATCGATCTTATCTAAAGATAAACGGTAGCCGTTGAAAAAATTTCGCCAGCCATTTTGGATTTTGTGAGACCTAACCACGCGAGAGCACACGTGCACACCCACTTTACTGGCAGCTTATACATCAACGACACAAACAGGCTTTCGAACAACCTTCAAGCAATCTGTATTACAAAGCAAGCATACCAATAGCTTCCTTCCTTTTACAGCAGAGCCTGAACGTCCTTGTCTGCGGGCACTCAGGCAACTAGCTGGTGGTAATGGTAAGGCACGGTAAAATTAATAGGCAACATTGAACTTGAACGTGTTCGGTGCGTGAGAGTGACGTCATTGTAGCGTAGACGAGCGGGGCGCGCGGGGCGTGGCAAGGCCGTTGCCTATCGCCCAGCCTAGCCTAGTGGCTGCCACGTTGCTGAACCAACTTATTTAGTCTTTCCATTTAGAGCAATCATCATCGTAAAAGCGTATTTATCTAGATGTTTCGTCGAGGCTGATGAACATAGCAAAACAACGATAGGAATACGAGATATCGAGTAAACATGGCATAAGTATAGTAATATATTTTCTGGAGAAGAGAATTATCGCTAATGGCATAATTACGAGTATAACCAACGACGTCGAAGAGACCAACGAAGTTAACCTTATTTTCACAAAAATAAACACAAAGTCCGGACTCAACAAACCCCTTATTACTAGGTACGATTATGTTCAGTTCAGTATGATCACTCACACTGAACAGACATAATGCCACAATTGTATGCCAAACCCATCCAAAGATTGTATTCTCTGAGGTCATTGGTGCGTGCGTAACTTCTCTATAATATCGTTGTTCATCAGCAGTACAAGCTTAAACCACTTCTTGTGTCTTTTGTCTTGTTTCTAATGTCTTCGACTTCTGAAAACTCGAAATTGTCTTATGTATTTCATTTCAATTTCTTTCATTTCAAAGGCTACATTGACTCGACTGAGTCGTTGATTTCTATGGTTTTTTGTTATTATACGGCGTAAGCCCTCGCACTCAGGGTAATTTCTTTTCTAAGTTTTTTTTTAATAATACCTATTTGATTTCGTTGATTTCTATTCTTAGAAGTCCTGTGTCTATTATTTCATTACATTTTTAAACTTTAGAACCTTTTCTCGGTAGATATATGTATTTCTAAGAAGGGTATCCGATATCACATGACAATATTTACTTATGCTAGATGGTTTTCTGACCGCTTTTTGTGAAAATGTATCCTCATAAGAGGTTGCTCACCCCCGCGGGTTCAACCTTTTTATAGAATAAATACTACACACCGCTTTTTTACCATCAATATTTGCGGTTTCTTCTATTAAATACTTAATTTAAGTAGATAGGTACTAGTTTGTGGTACAATTTACTCCATCAATAATTCATTATTTTTTATCAAGAACTATTATGTGTATATATATATATATATATATTGGGTTAGTATATGATCCTGCTTTTAAAGTTTATACTTTGGTAATCATCTTGATAAGAGTTTTTAGCGTTATTGCTTAGTTTTATCATTAATTTTCTATATATTACTTTGATTTATTTTCTCCACGGGATATTTTGCTCTACTAGTTTCTTTCCGCAGGTGTTCTGAGTTCTCTATATTGACCATTAAAATGATTAATATTCTGTACTTATTTTGCATCAGCGTACATATTTTACCTTTCTAAGGTCGTAGTTGAATCAATTACGTGTCGTAACGTATCGTTACAAACTCATTTACATTGCATAACATATGAATAGATATTTATGATTAAACATGTCCTACACCTGTTAATAGGTGAGGATTACACAACAGTTTTGATATTTCCTATCTTACTATTCAAGATAATTATAATAATGATAAGTACGGTGTGAATGTTTATTCTTCTTCCGAAAACAAAAAAACATGTATCAGTATCCATTTATTTCTGTAAGAATTTTATGACTCTGTAAGTGATAGATGTTTCCTCAAAACTGGAATTCAAAAACGTCATGTTTTTATTGATGAGCTTTAAATTCAAGGCGACCGTGTTGAGGTATTTCAATATAACTCCAATGTGACATCAAGGTTGGATTATTTAAGTAAAATAAGAATTTTACACCGACAAAAATATGACGAAAATTTTAAACACCATATACATTTTCTCGGTAATTACATATGTTACCGACTGGTCAAACTTGACTTTGCCGAATAGCAAAAAATATTCAAAATACATTTACAACTTTTAATAGCAAAATTATGATACTGAAACGTTGAACCATACAAAAATATGCATGCTTGAAAAGTATATAAACAAATAGATGATGTACAACGAACATTACAATCAAATAATAGAAATAAATAAGAACTAGTATTTACAATTGAAACAATTGGGCTAACTGCAGACTGTTGCAAACAATCTACAGGTAGCTCAACTGATCCATATCAATACCAGTAGAAAGCGTCCCCAAGACGCTGGCTGCATTGCCCCATTGCTTGAAAGTAATTTGATTACCTCGACGTAAACTTTCCTCCACTGTAGGTATAGGTACCTACAGAACAGACTGTATAAAAACCTGCAGATAAAAGAACGGCATCTTGCAATACCATTGCATGCAGTAGAGTCATGTCTATATGCAGCACAGCACATTCTCTTGAGTTTGCGTATCGCATATCTTGCATAATGCGTGTATTTCGCAAGGCGGCTGCAATAGCCGCGAAAGCAGTTGTGTAACCCAGGCCACTCCATTGATTAGAACGCCTCAATGTAACCGGTTACTTAATCCTAGCCGTTCTAGCTTTTGTCGAAAATGTTATTTGGTTGAAAACTGTTGGATAGGTTTACAATAATTCCTACGTTCGGATACAATATGTTGTGGAGTTTGACTAAGACTATGATATCGTGGTGGAGCGTATATAAGTAAATAAATCTCCTCTTGGAGTCGAGACCCTAGGTCCGTGGGGTACCGAGGCTCTTCGGGTTTTCAAAAAATTATCTGAGCGTCTGGTCGAAGCGACGCGTGACCCGAGAGCTGGTCAGTATCTGGCACAGCGCATCAGCATTGCCATACAGCGGGGCAATGCAGCCAGCGTCTTGGGGACGCTTCCGACTGGTATTGATATGGATCAGTTGAGCTACCTGTAGATTGTTTGCAACAGTCTGCAGTTAGCTCAATTGTTTCAATTGTAAATACTAATTATATTATAATTTTCTTTGTGAATAAAGGCTTCTGCCCTCTAAAAAAAAAAAGTAAATAAATAATGTTGGACAATTCACATGTATATAAATTAAAAAAATGAAATTAAATATTATTTATTATAGAGCCCCAATTGTGTGGAGATATAATTTTTAGTGTTCAGTAATATATATAAATGAGTCATATGGTCCCCATTAAATTACCACAAGCTCTGCTTAATCTGGGGCTTGATGATGCAGTGTGCAATGTCCAGTTTTTTATCTACCTACATATAGTTAGTAGTGTACCTATATACATAGCAACCAGTAACAATGTTCAAATATACGTTATTTATAGTTTCATACATTTAGCTATTATACATGATGTATAATAAACAACCAGCTGGAAGGGCTTTGTTGACAAACAACACCCTTTATATTCATTGTTTACATCAACAATGTGTGTTTGCGCTACGGGTATTATTTAAATGCAAATTGTGTGGAGATTTACATTGTTGTAGTCGTATTTTAGTTACTTTGAACAGGTCAAATTAGATGAGTAAAGTGGCCTTTCGTAGTTTATGCTCGTGTGGCTTGCAAATACATATTGTGTGCAGATATAGATAAGTACTAGGTACGTAATCTAGAGTCCAAATTCCATACATAATATCAGTTTTGTTTTGTGTTATTTTGAGATAAAGACGACAAAGCACGGCAAAACTGTCTTTTCTCACCACATTTCGAGCTGTAGAATATAATTTAACTTCTAATGAAGTTAATACGTAGGTAGGTAATTCAGAAATTTCAGACAAAACCTCTAGCAACATCCATAAAAGGTGAAATCACTAAAACTCAACCAGTAGATAAACCTATCCTATCTAACAAAGACAGACGAGTTCAAACATGTTTTAAAACCCAAGGACGTCTGATAAACGGACTACGTTACCTACAAATCTAGTTTTGACTCGAAAGATAAGGGGGAACCACATAACATCGAATTAAACATAAAGTCGCATCCAGTAGATGCTCTGCTCAATAAGTCCCCATACAATCCGGATCGTCAAAATTGGCGTACGTGGCTGACGATAAGTGCCTAATGTAGTAACTGTTTTATCCAGTAATGTGAGTCATCTCATCATACGCAACTCAAGATAATACCTACATGTATGTAGGTAGGCACAATTTCTGTACCCTGCAATATAATATATATACTCGTACGTTGAATATATGTTCATTATTCACCGTTCCTGGAACTCATACTCACTTTTAAGGTCAGCAATGTTATTTAACACCAAAGCAAACAATGTTTTCCTTGAGATGAACTCTCAAGAATGAAGTGTGAGTCTTGGGCGATTTTATGTTCCGTATATTTTAACAGTTATAAAATATAAGCTGGATTCTTATAGATTCGAAAACAACGGTTTCCCGAACATTTTTTATTATCTTTTGTAAGTATCCTTTGTAATAGTGAAAATGTATCAAGAGCTAACACGTTTCCCTGATATCGACAAGATGGTGCTTTCGCTGTTTGGTGGGATATTATTTGCCGAGATCTTAGCTGATGAGAGGATAATCAAGGAAAATGGTGTCTCTAAGGACAGTACAAAAGAATATAAATGTTTCACAAAACATATTTTGTTATTGTAGCATCCGTTGTTGTTATTGAAAATACCTAAGATATTTTGACCAGGACCTACCTATCGTTATACCACATTTCTTTCCGTATTTTTTTATTCATTACCGACAAATCCGACAAATCCCTTACGATTTGTCGCACATGCGATAATGACGCCCTGGTGAGTTAAAGAAAGCAAAACAAAATTAAATCTTATAAAGTAAAACAAATCAACCTAATTCCTTAACATAAATGTAGTTAATAAAACAAAAGTAGAAGTATACCTTTATACTTCATGTTTCTTGAACTTCGATACATTTAAATTTTGTAAACCAACAAAAAACTATCAGCAAGAACAGCGTCTGATCGCTCCTACAGATCCCTAACCAGCAGAGCTCATATTTCAAGCCACATGTTGTCAGAATATCGGTATATATCGCACGTATATCGTGAGTTCATGTTTACAACCGATTTGATAACAAAGAGTAGTAATGTGAAACGGTGAAGTGAACCTGAACCGGGACATTTATTGTTGACATATCGAAATGAAACACCGCGATTGATCGTGAGAGACTCCGGGTGGTTGTTGGTAGGCGCCTGGTTCTCGTTGTTTTGTTTAAAAATATCACGTTTGTACTCTATTTTTTCGTAATTTTTGAGTAGGCAATTAGGCATAATAAAATCTAGGCATAATAAACTATGATGTTCAAAAGAATTCGGCATCACCATTGCACAATACCGGCCTCACAGTAGGCATTAGGTAAGTAAAGAAATACATATGGTAACGAATATAAAAATCGGTAAAATTTTGTAGGTAATGAGAAATTTTCGGAACTACTTGGGTTATCATATGGTCCAATTTAGAAAATTGTTGCAGTGCTATTGTGTGCTATGTTTTATTAACATGAGGACCACGGGTCACATGCAGAAGCTTCTTGTAGATAGGTACCTAATATAATATCTCCAAAATCCCTATTTACTCCTCCATTTAAGGAAACAGATATTAAATCCTATTTATAAATAGGTAGGCATTAATGTGAGGCTTTGTTGTTTCCTGCATACCTGAAAATTTGTCAAAATTCTGACAAATATTTACAGTGGTATTTAAACGTATGGAAAAATTTCATTCATGTTCAAACTTCTGTGCTGTAGATGCATATCGGCACAGCACAGGTATGTGGTATTATCGCTAATGTTGATAGCAATACGTAGGCGGTAACTCTGTTTGATAACGCACACATGTCCGCTGTTTATGCAAAGGTGTGCTCGTTACATATACCTACGTACACGCACAGCACATTACCTTTTGGTCAGATACAAAGGCTATAGTTCCCCCGTTTTACTCCCCATCGTTTGAACATGTATTTTGAAAAGTTTCGTATGCAGCTCGATTTATTGCTCTATATTTATCCATATACTTTTTTTTCATCGACTCATAAAGTGATTTAATCCATTACATACCATTACTATATTTATACTTATTGTTCTTTTATAAAATGTGCTACACCGTGCCTAACCAAATCAATAAACAATATAATATAGGTACCTTTAAGAAAAGAATCACATTCCGTTCCATCGGATTTTTCAATTTAATTTTGCAACTTCTCAAATAAAGAAAAGTTTTTCCACACATAGGTATAGGTAGCTCAAATATATTTCGATTCGTTTCTCTTACTTTTCTATCTGAGTACTATATACCTAAATTTCGTACAAAACTCGTTCAAAGCCCATATAAATTTTGTTGTTATGATTAAGCGTACTAGGTATGTACAGTTTTACTAGATAATAATGTTGATATGTAAGTTGTGTACCTACATATAAAATGCAACAGCTGCTATATGACATCTCGCTGTTAGCATGCTTCACTGGTATAATTTTTCTCTTTGGCCGCTCTATCTTCTCCTGATCCATTCGGTAAGAAAGACATTGAAATTGATCGAGCTTAAAACTGTTTACAAGATTGAGCACCCTGGGGCATGGTTATCTGGCAACTGGTGTTCGTTGAGTGTGCGTTACTGGGGCGGCAAGTTGACTCGGATCAAGATGAATATATATAGAAAAATCAGAGCGCTATGTCCTGTAAATGTGCCCAAAAAATTAAATTTGTGCGCCCTATGGTTTCAGAGTAATTCGAGAAAATAAGATTCCGCTGCAGTAACGCCTGAAAACGTTACTGCAGCGGCAACATTTTTAAATATTAGCCTTAGCCAAATTTAAAGTAGCTTAAAAGATAGCTTAGATTTGTGCACCTCATGGGCCGAGCAGCGGCATTTGTGCGCCCTGTGGTTTTTGAGATATTGCAAATGCCGCTGCAGTAACGTTTGCAGTTTTCCGGAACGGCTAAATAAACAAGTATGGTTTTTGGTGAGGAAGTATGGTATAATTTGAGCCAATTTTGTGCCCTAGTTGTTTTCTAAAATAAATGCATGGTGTATGAGATAGAAGAGTTTTTCTGAAAATCAAAAACAGCCGCTAGCTCATGAACTACATCAGGAAGGCGCTCTGTGATTGCATTGGCTGATGCCTATTAGGAATACGTATCTTCTGACAAAATTGTGAAACCCTACATCAAATTTTCGATGAAATAAATCAATTTTATCACTGAAAATGGTTTACTTATTTCGAGCCTTAAATAAGGAAGTTTTTAACAAGATACAACTTTAAATGATTTGCCAAAAATCAGAGCGCATATTCAAATAAACGCACACTGAATTTCAGCTTTCTACACCCTTTAATTACCACATAATAAATAAAAACAGCCTGAGAGGAACTTTTAGACAGTTATCCGACCAAATACGAAAGGCCATAAAAAAGCGGCCGCTCAATACTTCAAGCCAACATCCTTAAATCGGTAGCTTTGTCATGTTTAAAATTAGGTACACTTGCGTAGACAAGTTTTAGTGTGGGATAGAAGCATCTTTATCATTGGTTCTGGTCGACATTCATTTCAGTCAATAACATGTTAAAAGGAGCCGTAAGTACCTACAGCAACAATTATTTTGTTTTTTTTGCAAGTGTATTGCGTTTTATTTTCTTTCGTACATTATACCTACTTTCGTTAACATAATAGGTACCTACCTACAATAAATTTTCGTAAACGTAATCTATTTTAATTAATCCGCTGTATTTATCTTATTTATCTGTAGGTACCTAGGTATCCAATGTAGGTATCCAATACTCTCGTCGTCGGAGGTCCGAAAAGACGAAAGCATTGGATAGGTACAGAGACTACTGGATTCGATTGTTCGTTACAGTATTATTGATAAGACAATATTCTCGTTCTCGACACTCGAGTTCCATAGAATACATACCTACCTTCCCACGTCTGTTCAATGATGAATGAGATTTAGCGCGTTATAATTATCGAAAATGCAGTTCAGAAATTACACGTGAATAGAATACAAGAATAATGTGAAAACACAGATTTTAGGTAGGTAGGCTTAATTTTGATGTAAGGTCGACCGGGGTCAGTAGTAACACGGGGCAAGAGTAACATTGCGAATATCTCAACTACTAGGCTACCTGTGTGTCTGTGCGAGAGTTTGTCAGCCCTATGTAAAATTCAATAAAATTGTTTGCAGCTATTGAATTTATGTTTATGTCCGAAAACCAAAAACTGTTAGTTTTGCCCCCGGTCTTAACTACATTCAACTATATTGGGCTTAACTTAGTGCAGTAATATTCAAGGATTCTTAGGAACTGATTTTAAAGAAAACGAAAACTACATAGTTCGATTTCCGAAACTTTAATAATTAATTATACTAAGAATTTGGTCATTCACGCCGTGTTGAAAAATTAACAAAAAGAATTAAAAATTAACACTGTACATCCTACAATTAAAGATTGTAATTTAAAACTTAACAAGGCATATATTAAAATAAACGTTTAAACATTGTATAAAATCAAAAACAAATTATTATTATTACCCTTATATGCCCTAATATCCAAAATTTTTGAATGTGTGCGTCAAAATGCACGCAAACTACTACCCAATTCATAGTAATAATATTATTGCCAACAATAAACCTAGGTAATTGCACTGACTTTTGTGAAAAAATAAAGGGCCTACCTACTTTGCTCTAAAACATGTCTATATGTCTAAAACATTTGCAATCTGTGCGCAACAAGGGTACCGAGAAGAAGTGACATCACATTCTCTCCCACATTGGTTGCAAACGGGTTCCTTTTTCCTTTTGAGGTACGGAACCCTAAAAATAATACCTAGTTATTTAATTTAATCGGGCATTTTGTGACACTTTTTAACAAAAATTGATAAATTTACAACCACTACAACACTGTAGACTAGGTACATCTAGACACAGTAAGTAGGTGTAGCCGGGCGTGTAAATGAAATGCTCCCGAAATTAAATACCATCCCACTCGCTTGAGTGGTGCGCTGCACGATCGAGCGAGTTATCACGATTTTTAGAAGCGCGCCTCGCTCGCGTGCGCATTGCGCGAGCGAGCGGGACACACAATTTATAATTTTATAATGCTGGACAATTCACACAGCAAGCATTATCTAGCCCCAAGCTGAGCAGAGCTTGTGTTATGGGTACTAGATAACTGATATACTTAATACAATACACTACATAGATAGATATTTTTTATTATACATAGAAAACACCCAGACCAACGGAACTCTGCAGATCGTACACAAATTTGTTCCGAGGCGGGAATCGAACCCGCAACCTCCTGCGTCGCAGGCGGACCTTCGCCCGCTGCGCCACGGAGGTCGTCAATTCGTGGGTAGTATTAGATACTATTTGCTATTTGAACACAGTGAGGAACCATGTAGGTAGGTAGGTAGTTACATACTTTGGTACCTTTATGTACCTGCCTAATACTGTCATTCTCAAAGTGTGCTGCGTGGAGCCCCGGGGCTCCGCGAAGCCTCTGTAGGGCCTCCGCGACAATACTGGTAATAATAAAAAACAATATAGTTTTAGTACCTACCTAACTAAACAAGGTTGCAGAGAAAATTATACATTATAGGTAGGTACGATAATAACGATATACCTACGACAGTCACTAATTAACGAATTATATAAATTTTAGGTAGATACACATTGTAATTCGAACTTCGAGGCGCGTAGTGGTCTACAGAACAAGCATACTTCTCTCTGTGACTTCTCTACTACCTTTTAGTTTTCTGTGGAGCGGGATAGGCGCAGGTGAATAGTAGAATACCTAACTACTTGCTCCTGCTTTTATCAAATAGTATGTAGGTACCTACTTAAGAATTAAATACTAACCTATAGGTACCTAGGTATTCATTTCTTTGTTTTTTTTACCTAGGTATAACATTCATCATGCATGATTCATGCATCATCCAAGAAGAATATTGTTAAACCTCGGCATACGGCACAGTCCACAAGAAAATAGAATTGTGTTAAGTATGTGTGTCTTGCACATAGCACTATTGATCGAGTCCCACACGATCTTACCGAGTGTAGCTCGCTCGCTTGCGTGGCCCGCCTCGCGAGCAAGCGGGAGACACTCGAAGAGGCGGGAGGCGTGAGGGCTCGCGACTCTCGCGTGGCATGGCAACTCAGACAAGTTGTCTTGCGAGCCCTCGCACGTCCCCTCATTCGAGTACCTTCAGCACGATTAGGAAAACTATGCGAGACGGCCTCTTTTATGGAAGTGTGTAGATACAATTGTGGCAGCACACGTGCTGAAGACCCATCTCTAGTAGAGATGATCCATTCCAAAAATGCACGCCGCCCCCTCCACTAAACGTCATACAATCAGCGTGCATTTTTTACAATGATTTATCTCTGCCTAAGCAGGTTACCTACCTACTAAATTTTTACACAAAAAACGTGGTCTCGACCTAGGACTAGTAGTATTTTGTGGTCTAGACCCAGATTGCTGTTTATTCTAGTACGAAACGAAATGAACCGTAAGTTAAAACGACTAGGTATAGGTATATTTCGGTTCAGTTCGTAGGTAAGTACTAGGTACTACGAACATTTATTCTCAAGCCTTATTAAAGGTTAGGTCTTAAAAGGTTTTAAATAAAAACTTTGCTGCACCGAGCAGGAAGCCAGAATTCATACATAATATTTACTCTCAGACATGTCGAAGTGTAGCCTAATTAATAATAGTACAAATTGAAGAGATCGAAATTACCTTTATCACCTAACTATTAAATTAACTGAAATAGCTTTTCTGCACCACTGTACAAACATAAGAAAAACTGGTAGATAAATTAAGAAGGTACGGTGAATGTTCCTAACGGCCGCTTTTTTATGGCCTTTCCTATTTGGTCGGATAACTGTCTAAAAGTTCCCCTCAGGCTGTTTTTACTTATTCAGTGGTAATTAAAGGATGTAGAAAGCTGAAATTCAGTGTGCGTTTATTTGAATATACGCTCTGATTTTTGGCAAATCATTTAAAGTTGTATCTTGTTAAAAACTTCCTTATTTAAGGCTCGAAATAAGTAAACCATTTTCAGTGATAAAATTGATTTATTTCATCGAAATTTTGATGTAGGGTTTCACAATTTTGTCAGAAGATACGTATTCCTAATAGGCATCAGCCAATGCAATCACAGAGCGCCTTCCTGATGTAGTTCATGAGCTAGCGGCTGTTTTTGATTTTCAGAAAAACTCTTCTATCTCATACACCATGCATTTATTTTAGAAAACAACTAGGGCACAAAATTGGCTCAAATTATACCATACTTCCTCACCAAAAACCATACTTGTTCATTTAGCCGTTCCGGAAAACTGCAAACGTTACTGCAGCGGCATTTGCGATATCTCAAAAACCACAGGGCGCACAAATGCCGCTGCTCGGCCCATGAGGTGCACAAATCTAAGCTATCTTTTAAGCTACTTTAAATTTGGCTAAGGCTAATATTTAAAAATGTTGCCGCTGCAGTAACGTTTTCAGGCGTTACTGCAGCGGAATCTTATTTTCTCGAATTACTCTGAAACCATAGGGCGCACAAATTTAATTTTTTGGGCACATTTACAGGACATAGCGCTCTGATTTTTCTATATATATTCATCTTGATCCGAGTCAACTTGCCGCCCCAGTAACGCACACGTTCGTTGACACCTTTATCGAATCTTATAATCCGTAAAATCACAGAGATGTTTAGATTACCTTTGATAACGGTGTTTACATCGGCGTGGAAGTATCATATCCAAAGTATTCACCCAAACCCTGACCACGCTACAGCCATGTCGCAAGACATTGATTAGGAATAGTCATTACAATTTTTAACTCTTTAGAGCGTCACAAAAAGTTGATCGTTATATCGCTGGTGATTTTATGAACACTTCTGTGACTAATAAATAAGTAAATATTTGAGATTATTATAATAACTCACTATCTTCTTTGTTGCATCAAATAATTACTTGCCTTATCATCTAAAGGCGAACATGTGTGTAGATTGTACAGTGCCTATACAAAGGTATAAGTTATATATGATTTTGTTTGTGTGACATCCTTATCTCGGCAAATAGTGCCTACTTATGCCGGCTACGCTGTAGTAAGTATCGTATAGTTGTGGAAGTATTGCTCGGGTCAAAGTGTATCTACCGCATTATATGTCAGTACAACTTAGTACTTTTCCTATACATGTTCTAAGAATAACACGGCTTATATTTTGGTAAATATCTCCATTTTAGTTCGGAGGCTTTCTGAGAACTGAGCTAACGTTCTGAGGGGTTCTGAAAATTAAACTCACGTTCAGGATACGAAATACAAACGTATCCTGAACGTTAGTTTTCTATAACGGAACCTTTTGAGTTTTCCATTAAAAACATAGGTAGAGCACTTTTTGGTAGAGCCAGTTTCGTTTGTTCTTTAATAGGTAAGGTATCATTAAGTACTGATCGCCAGATAAGATTGTTCTACGAGAATTTTGCCCCGAGGCTAACTGGCTGACGTGAAGCCATTACATGAAATAGCAGCGAGAATCTGCCTCGTGTCGTGTCGTGCTGTATAGTTCCGAGATCATTGACATGCATCGCGCAATGAATTGTACAAAATGCTCAACGTAGTAACAACACGCACAAGCGCAGACTCGCACGACGCGATGCCAGATCTCAAGATATGCGCCGCCAACACGGTGCGTAGGTGGTTTCACTTTATATCAATATACCCGTAAGTGCGCAACCTAACAGGCTCTCGGTAGCGATATGCTAAACACCCATCTTATCATTTCGACAACGTACGACGTGAAACTACCTGCCTACATGGACGATTACACAAACTGGTTTGGACAGCTCGACGAGATAAAAGCAATGCCAATGGATGTTTGTCCTGACACACACACAGGTAGCGGGCGGGGGCGCAGGCCGCAGGCGGCGGGGCTCCGAGGTGCCGACACGCTCAGAAACAACCTAAATAAAGCGGCCAGCAGGGAGCAGCCGTCTCGGCACACTCACACAGCCGTGGAGCCGCACACGGCTGCGCCGCGCACACTGCTGTCCTGCGCACACATAGCGCCCCAGACGAAAATAAAATTCACTCGTATGCGCCATGCAAATAGGAAGGCGGCTCACGGGCCGAGCACGCGAACCGCCGAATCAACTCAACAGATCCTTACGTTTCGTGGCAGTGTCGCGAGACAGTCACGGGCGCAGCATCGCAGGCCGCGGGTCACAGCAGCGCTCGCCGGCCCAAGATCTCATCCAAGAAGAAGGCGCCGTCCCCGACCGGGAACTGGTTCCGTGCGCTCCGGTTCCGCCGGACAAGTACACGGGCGTGACGTTCAATAACTTTCGGCACTCGCGACGATCTCACTGCGGTCACTCGGCAGGAAAATCAACGGGCGGATATTAGCATGAATGATATCACGCGGGTCGATCGCTTTACGGAGCTGAGAGCGGAGGTGCGACGTCGACGCGGGTCGCGGCGCGACTGGCGGCGGCACTACGCGGAGCTCCGTGCGTAGTGAGTGGCCGTGAGGCGCGGGGACGAGGAAACCCGGCGAGTACGGAGCGCCCGGCCGCGGCCCACGCTGGGGGCGGCGGGGACCGCCACCTACCGCCACCCTCCCCGACTCCCCTCCCGCGCCCCTGGCCCGCGGGAGACGCGGATTAATCACGTAGTAAGTATGCTCCTCTGGGCCTGCGGTGGGCGCCGCCACCGCCGCCGATAGAGCCTGCGCCCGACCGATACATAAATACAACACGCAACATGAGCGCCTGTCGTGCCAGACTGAAACCGGACACTTGGAAATGAATTCTCGATTGTTGAGAGGCTGGTGCCACCGAACCGTTCGCCGCGCCGCCGCCGCCCGGCGCCGCCTCGCCACGTACCCATGATGCAACATTGATATGATACCCCTCTGTTGCTTTATTTATTCGCTATCAATCGATCTGATTGAGGTGTCTGATTCGCCTCATCCCTGGAGTGTTGTGCGAAAGTTGCCTCTCGAACCTTATTCGATCGGTTACAAGGCCCAGCTTGTTTACTCGTTTATGTTCATTACAAGTCAACTTCCAAAGACAGTTTAATTGCATCTACTCTCTACAACAGGTATTCCCACTCCCATGGCTTCACTGGTGGAAAAGTTCCCGGACCGGTTCTGTTAGTCTATGTCTCGCTGACGTCATCTTGCATACCTCGTACTCGTAGCTATGGTGATACAAACCCCTCACTTTTATTGATAATATATTGTTATAAAAAAAATTGCAATACGAGTATAATGAAATACCTAAGGGCTTACATATCGCCGTAGTAATTTCTGATGTGAATGTTGTGTAGGCTTCATGACCTAACCGTACGTTTAATTTTCCCTTATTGTGTAAGTATCGTCATTCAAAGAAAAAATGTAGAGTCAACAATCAAGTTGCATATTTTATCTACAACGGTGAAAGATGATTATCCTACCGGTTTCTCAATAACTTTATTCATGTTCCCTTTACACTCAAGTGCTGGTCGTATTAAGCACTTCATCAACAATAGCCCTCAACTCGACAAAGAAGCAATAAAATTTAGCGAAACAAATACATCAGTAGCTGCGAAAGCCGGAGAGTTCGTAATCCTGGTCACCATTGTTCCTGACACCGTTTCTTAGATAAGCCTAGCAAGAAAAAGGTCTGATAAATGATCCGAAATGTTACAATAGTATTTCTACTACTAAAATAGTATTTTAGTTACATAAAAATTGCTGGAGAACAGCTTGAGGTATGTAAGCTTTTATTTACTTGCCCTGTTAGACATTTTGTAGGTATGTGAGAGACAAATCTTGCAACTGAATTTGAGACTAGGTTATCCTCAACCGATTGGGCTGATTTGGCATACTTATATAAGTTCAGAGACGCAATATCATAGTACCATCGAGCTGGTCTGATGATGGAGACAGAAGGTGGCCATAGGAACTCCTAAACGACTTAACCCCGTTAAGTTTGGGTTCGTTGGATTTGTCTTCCCCAAGCACTTCGGTCCTAAATGGTATGAACGCGTGGTTTTAAAAAAGTTTTTTTAAATTATTTTTTTTATTTTGTAGTTACCTACATTATGTTATCGATCCTTTCCGTTTTTTATGTTCTTATCATAAAATGTAAATCGCAATAAATAACCTCATCAATGGTCCCACATCTACAAAGGATAATTTAGGTATCTACACTACATCTGTGTCATATGTTGTTAATAGCAATTTTCAAAAAAGTCCTGAAGAACAACAGTTTTAGGTACAATGTTTACGGACAAAAAACCCCCAAAAAAGTAACATAAGGTAATGGTGTGAAATAGTAAACGTTTAGAAGTTTAAACACTTCGTAGGGCCATCGATCGATTGGCCACGGCTGCGCCGACGCATGAAATAAACTAGTTTGGTTGGACCACGACTCCATTTCGACTTCAACTTTTGCCGGGTTGCCTGACTATTAGTTTGTACGTTAGATGCTGTTTACAAGTTGGTAGAGCAAGCAAAATATGACGAGTTGATGTCTGGCATTATATTTTTTAAGATACTCAATCATGTCCTTCACCAAGTTCTTTACAAAATATCTATCTATCCCAAAGTATAGCAGAATCTTTGAGTGTAATATAATAACTGCACAGAATAACTTTATAGGTAAAAGTAATAATAATACATTGATCTTACGTAAAATTAATGAATTCTTTATTTAAATTAAAAATCTTATACATATCTAAATCTACAAACAGTACAAAGGGCAACCTTATCGCTGAAAACGATTTCTCCCCGGCAGCCTTGGGACGGGGGAAAATGTATGAGTATTTGAGTTGTTGTAAGTAGTAGAATGCAAACGGTAGTGTAGATTCAGATTAATTATTGCTAGGTAACAGTTGTAAGGTAAAATTAAATTAAACGGGTAAACAAAGACGCGATAACTTTTAGACATCAAATAATTAACTACATAGGTACTCATTCCGAAACGCTGGAAAACAACACGGGTGGTTCATATACCAAAAGGAGGGTCGGGAAATGATATAACGGGATTTAGACCGGTGGCGATTCTTTCGACGGTGGCAAAGGTGTTCGAGTCAGCGGTGCAGCGCAGCATACAGGAGCAGGTTGTGGCTCGTCTGTCTGATGCGCAGCACGGGTTCCGTCCAGCACGAAGTACCGCCAGCAACCTCCTAGACTCCTTGACCTACATGCTTCCGCACGTCGACGCAGGGGTGCAAGTCGACGCCGCCTACTTCGACTTCCGAAAAGCATTCGACTTGGTCGACAATGACATACTGCTTCAGAAGTTGGCGACGATCGGCTGCACGACCAAATTGCTGCAGTTCTTTAAAAGTTACATGAGGGACAGGCAGCAATATGTCGACTATGCGGGGTGCAAGTCCGAGCCTTACGCTACAAAAACCGGTGTGAGTCAGGGTAGTAATCTAGGCCCGCTCCAGTTTCTCATAATGATTAACGACCTTCCGGCGGTGGTCAAGGACGCAAAATGCTTACTCTTCGCGGATGATCTTAAACTGCTGTTGAACGCCTGCAGCGCGATGTGGACAGAGTGGAGGAGTGGACTCATAGGAACAAACTGCAGTTTAACAACAGTAAATGCTCAGTAATCACGTTCAGTAGAGCAAATGCGCCACTCCACTACAACTACCAACTGAACGGTTCCAAGTTGGAGAGAGTAAACTCGGTAAGGGACCTAGGGATTCGCCTAGATGTAGAGCTGAACTTCCGAGTACACATTACCAACGTTTGCAAAAAGGCGTTCAAGACTCTTGGGTTTGTTCTTCGGCAAACAAACAACTTCACTAATTTGAGAGCAATAAGAGCTCTATATGATGCTTTGGTTCGAAGCCATCTAGAGTTCAACGCCGTGATATGGGCTCCACACGAGGCCAAATATAGCGTTATGGTAGAGCGCATTCAAAACAAGTTTACCCGATACCTATACCTAAAGCTCTACGGCGTATACCCTTTCTACCCACTCATGTATCCGACACTGTTTGTTATAGGCATGGTTGGATACAACAAGCTGGAGGTAAGGAGGGACGCCGCGCTTGCTACTTATGTGGTAAAGGTTCTTCGGGGGATCATATATAATCCGGACATTTTGGAAGGGATGAAGCTGAATGTTCCGGAGGAATTCGTGCAACGGAGGAGGCGTCCCACCCTATTTGCTCTGCCTCGAGGAAGAACCAATCTTCTTAACAAAGCTCCCATGACGCGCTGCATCCGCACACTCAATTTGCTTGCAGAGAAGTTGGACTTGTTTCACTGCTCCCTGAACGAGTTGACAAAGGCTTTATTGTTTATTTTATGTTTTTAATGTTGTGCGACTTATTCATGATTGAATTAATAGTTAGGTTCTTATTTTATTTTGGTGTATTTGAATTATTAATTTCGAATTTAATTTAATTAATTAATTACTATTATTGTTATTATTATTTTTAATTAATTTGTATCGTTTTGTATCGTTTTATGTTATTCTTGGAATTGTAATAAGTTACTTTAAAAAATGACTAAATATTGTATGACATGCATGACTCTACCTATTAAGATTCAGAATAATTATGTATCCTATCGCATTAGGTGTGCCTGTAAGGATAGGTGTACTTTTTAATAATAAATAAATAAATAAATCATCAC
The DNA here is from genome assembly GCA_949316285.1 of Eupithecia subumbrata. Classification (NCBI taxonomy): domain Eukaryota; kingdom Metazoa; phylum Arthropoda; class Insecta; order Lepidoptera; family Geometridae; genus Eupithecia; species Eupithecia subumbrata. Next base: position 24,379,365 of record OX438646.1, on the reverse strand, counting down.
ATCAGACATGAACAGTCATGAAATAGATAAAATAGTCACTGAGATCCATATCTCAGATGGACGTCCTCATAGGCCTCTCCAATGATTAAATCATTACGATTATTTGGGCCATCCCTGAAAGATCGCTTCAAAGACCGCAATGAAGTTAGGCTGGGATGTTAGAAAATATATGATTTTTTAAATTAATAAACAATCCACATAGAATCATCTAGCCCCAAAGTAAGCCGAGCAAAATGGTAAATATCCCTAACATCATGCATGTTGTAATAAGCTTCAAGTACTTGGTGGAAGCCACTGTTTTTATGCGAGAGCGTGACACCGTGTGCACGAAAATGTCCACCGTGCGTGGTATAACTGCATGATCAAATGATCACACAGCTTTGATAGAATAGCTAGCTAGGTTGTAAACTGGACTTTTTCTGTAGTACAGAATTCTGTAGTACTGTAGTAGTCTGTGTAACATGGTAAGTAGGTGCCTACCTAGGTGCCTACCTACCAAGTCCTACGGATGGGTGTTCTTAATATACAATCAACAATGTACCTAAGTCTGTATAATTATTTACCTATGTTCTGTGCTGTAACTGAGTTGTATAATAAATGTTTCTCTATCTATCTATCTATCTATCTCTCTATCTATCTATCTAGTATCTTTATATTTAGTGCTGCACTTTCAAATCTAGGTACAATTTAACTAAAATAAAACGTCAAGTGCGACTCGTATTCTCGCTCTGAGGGTTCCGTATAATTGGAAGACCTTGTGTCTTGCCAAATGTCATAATTCTAGGTCAACGGGAAGTAGATATTGGTCCATAGCGAGCATCAAAAATTATGTTTTTGGTGACTAAACTACAAATTTTCAATTTTCGCCTTTTTCCCTTTATTTGTGCCTTATGTCCTTGTTTCTTGCCAGATTTTATGATAGGTCAACGGGAAGTACCCAATAGGTTTTTGTCCATGGCGAGAATCAAAAGTTTTATTTTGGTGTGATTCCTTTGGAAATTTCACAATATTCGGACATAAACGGCTGTAACTTTTGATTGCGTTGACTTAGAAGCTTTATTTATATCAAGGCTCCAAGAGGTTACGGACTTGAGTATTTGATATTAATTTCATCTCGATACCTCCACGCGTTCCTGACAGACGGACAGATAGACTGACAGACGGACAACAAAGTGATCCTATATAAGGGTTCCTTTTTTCCTTTTGAGGTATGGAATCCTAAAAAAGTAAAATCCGTGTCCGGGATAGATTAGAGGAGTGCCATGCACCTTTCAATCCAACATGGTGATTTTTAGTAACAAGATCGAAAGGTTAGTAACTATAAATACTTCTCTGGTTAGCAACCGCTGATCTAGAGAAAATCAAATCGAAATATACTGTGGAAAATATGATAAAATTTTCCACTCAGCTATCAAAATGACATGGATATGAAGATAGCAGAAGCGACCACCTTCGCAAGGTCTCTAATAATTCGATATCTGTAATACTTCGATTCGTCTCATAGTTCTTTGACATTGATGCTAAGTGCCTCTCACACGTCCCGGTTTCCGGGTAGCCGGTGCCGGGTACCTGAAGTGTATGGGATTGTACGATATCTTTCATACGTAGGTAACGGCATAATGCATACGTACAGCTTGGCAAAAATGTTTAGAATCAGAACTAAAATTACACGATACTTACTGGCAACCCCGTTCATTGTCAAGGTTAGGATATGGATATATTTGTTCTGTGGTGTCATGTCAAGCAGAGGTACAAGTAACGTCAGATAGTCGTAAATATTTTGCATTTATTATTGAATCTATAAATTTCGAAAGTTTATTGTGACTAGGAGTGTTTCAAAATGAATAAAACTCTCCGGAGCAGTGCCAGAGAAGTAATTTATAAAGTTTACAAGCGGTGTTTGTTGGAAAAAGAAGCAGGAACAAGTTGTCTGATCTCGATAAAGTTTTTCAGAGAACCGCAGAAATGACAGGTATTCAACTATGTTGAAATCATTTTTCTAATCAGATACGGTTATTTTAGTATATTTTACTGGTTAAAAACCGTCTCGTATATTAAAATTGATAAATAACTAAACTATCATTTGAAGGTTATGTTTACAAAACAAAATAGTGTAACACGGAAATTTTGATACTTGTAACCAACTTCAAGAAAAGGTACCAAATAAATTGTTTTTTCTTTCAGGTTAATCTGTGAGAAGAATTGTAAATGAAGGTGCAAATAACAATGGCAAGTTTTCCACACCAGGAAAACACAAAACAGGATGTCCCAGGAAGGATTTGGGTAACTTTGATTTGTGTACTATAAGGCAGAAAATTCAACATTTCTATACTGTTAGAAAGCAGGTAGGTAACCATATCAATTATATTGTTTTTATAAAATGAATTAATTAATTTCTACTATTTTTATTTTGACACATATTATGTAGTACAGTACACCTTGTTTACTTATAGTGTTGTTTTTTTAGGTACCAACTCTGCGTAACCTACTTCCAGTAGTCAGAGAAGATTTGAATTTTAATGGAAGATGACAGCAGCAGCGATGACACCTCAGAATCCGACTCGGAAAATGACATGCCCAATGTTGCTCATAGCTCAAGCTGTGATATGGAATTCTGACAATTCTCAGGCGTTGAATATTTGGAGTATGACCTATTAGATTAAAAAGTATAAAATATGTTTATTAAAATAAAAGTATGTATTTAAAAAAATTACATTATTTCATTATACACACAAACAAATAAAAAGGTATGCCTTTGAAAAACACCCATGTTAGACAGGATGCCATTTCAAACTGAGTAGATTCTAGCAACGTTTTCAAGTATCAAAACCATTTATCATAATATTTTCGGATTGCCATATACCCTGCACAGTGGCGCCTCCATTATTTTCTATATTTTTTTGCCAAGCTGTACAATTCGCCATCGGGTACCCGGCGACCGGAACGTGTGAAACTGAAAAGGCACTAACTCAGCTATTGTACTCAATCTGTGGAAGTATCAACAATTACATCTATCAGCATGATTATTATGTTTGGTACCGGTAACCTGCGTCACATATTTATCAGAGACTGTTTGCTTTTGGAATTTGATTGATTTGGGTCGTTACGTAACAAACCTAGCATCGCTAGGACTTCTAGAATTTCGCAGAGAAAATGCCGTGACAGTTTCACGGCATTTGGTAGATTTGTGTGAAATAAGAATCGGGTATTTATCGCGTACCTTTTGTTATTATTTCCCCTACGTTTCTACCGCGTTACAGCGATCGTGGTCACGGGGTGACTCTTTCGTCTATGAAAAAAAATATCTGAGGCCTTATTCACGGTAATCGGTATCTACATTCGAAGATTCTGGTGGGCCGAGGGGAATTATTTTGTCCTGTGATCCACCCAGGTTACGGAGCTGGACCACGGGCTATATAGTGTGAAAACGTTCCATATTGTTCAAAAAAGACAAAAATCGCTTTCACTCAATTGTTTGGACTTAGGTCACTGTAAAGGGTTATTCACACCAATGCTAATAATGTGTTGAGTAGAAATACTTACACTATTTATTTAATATTGCATATTGTAACCCCAGCGCGGGGATTATGGGCATTACCCCCATGAGATAAAAGCCAATAAAGCGCTTATCGGCCGCCTGCGTCCAGTGGACCATAGGCTAGGCTGATAATGTATGTTGTATTGTGTAGACTTCTTATGTTTTGTGTTACCATTCAATTTTGTGTGACATCTTTATCCCCAGCGTAACGTAACGTATCCTTAAATACAACATCATTGGCACATGCATAATCCGTGCAAATGTCATTGGATGCGCAAACGCATCAATTAATTGTCTATTGTCGCCGAGTCCATTTGACATGCGCCAAATGTCGTCTGCGCAGGCTGCCAAATAACGCCAGTGATTGGTGGACGTAGAATTAATTGCATGGTGATGTTCTTTAAGAGAGCTATTTCTGTGCTTGATAGACGAAGAGTGCATAATACCTATTGTAGTGCGAAAGCAAGTGTGTTCCTGATTATATTTTGAAGGAATAATCATTTTAACGAACTAAACGTAACTTTAGTCTTTGAACAGGATTGGATAAACTTCAATGTTTCCCCTGTAGGTGGAGCTAGAGTCCATAGAAAGTCGCAAAGATTTTCGATTCCTTTTCACTTGACCTCGTGGTGTAAAACTCTCTGTACAATCTCAATCTCAATCCTCTGTGTGGTTAGCACATTCCCGTACTGAGGGGAGGATCCGATGATGATGATGATGGATGAAATTTTTGCGATATTATTTGATTTCTTAGAAATTACCCAGAGTGTGAGGCTTACGCACTACAAAAACCTTAGAATAATCAAATTATATTTGGGTACTTACAGGTTAACGACCACAAGAACACAGGTAGAGCTTAGGTACAATCCTTTATCTCTTAATTCTATGTAATGGTCCTTTAATGTAGGTAGATAGATTAACCTTATAGAGAAATATTTAACTGAGGGACCAAACGCGTGCCCAACGTTCGTGTAAAGACAAGACACTCACTGCTAATGCGTCGCCCCCCGTTCTTTCCGAACTTGGCTGGACGCGGGTCTCAATAGGTAATTATATTGTTTTATCATACATATATTTTACCGTTTCACGGATATAAAGATATTCTGAGCTGAAAAAAAAAACAAAGAACGAATCCGTTAGGTTAGAGTTTAAAATGTTTGAAACAATGAGGTTCCGTCGCAAAGTCACCGGTTCTCCGAGCGTTCCTAGATGCAATTAAAATAACTGGTAATGAGTGAGGCATTCTTAGACACGGGCACGAAGACATATTGATGGGTAGACCTGTGCCGTATCAATCCGAATTGAACTTTATTGACACGTTTAATTTAGAGAGCAGTAACGGATTTCTTAGAAAACGATTCAATCGCGATTATAGCACGAGATAAAATTAGTCAGATGTCGTAATGACACATTATTTACCACAGGTAGAGCCCTGTTCTGGAAACCTCAATAAAAGCCTGAAAAATGTATCTTCGGTGTCTCCAAGGAATTAGGTAAGTACATTAAAGTACGTTACATTACCTAGCAGGGACTTATTTCACTATGACAGAAGGTACTGAAATGTCCGAAATCTGGTCAAATTCAGAATGGAATAGAAACCTGTAATTCTAGATTTTTTCAGATTTCTGAATACATTACTTACCTACTTTTATAATAAACCTAAAAATACCAGTCGTGACTCATTTAGAAAACTAATTCTAAAGACATGAAAGGTTAATTGTTTTAAAACATCAAACAAACTCTGATATCCAAACCATGCTAAAACAATGGCCGACGTAGGACTATTTCAGGTTAACAATGTTGCTTTGTATTTCTGAGAAAAATACTACTTCACACGGCTGCAGCGTGTTTACTTACTATGAATACTTGTAGCTCCTGTGTATTCCTGCAACATTGGTTATGCAGCCTTTGCGTAGGTTTGCAGTACCTTCTACGGGAAAAGAAGATTAAATAGGGAAAAAAATTGTTTTCATCAAAATATTGGCTCTATTTTCCAAACCCGTGAGCTGTATTTGGTAGTCTGTAAACACTTCCTTCTTTTATCAATATTCTTTGAAAATTGAAATTATTTATGTAGCAGTCGACAGGAGATATGTACTTAGGTATAGGTACTGAACACAAGTAGGTACATATACCTAATAAATAAGTAGAATATTAATATCACAGCCACCTATGTGTTATTATGATGCTGTGTGACTTATCCAGCATTATCTATTTATTATTACTATTTTTTTATATTCACTGGTATAATATTTAATAATAATAATAAGTCTGCAGTTAGCTCAATTGTTTCAGATGTAAATGATAGTTCTAATTTCTTTGATTGTAATTTTCTTTGTAAGTAATGTTTTAATTTATAATAATAACAAATAAAATATATCTACTTCAATGTGGAGGACAATGGCAATAAGACGGTACTATTTTAGTGTGTCAGTGGCAGAGCAGAAAATTTAATACTCTAACAATAAAATAATTGTGTCGATTTCAATTTATTTTATCCAGTAGGCAGACGTTTAACACATATCTCTTTTGTTTCTTAAATTGCAGTTAAAAACCTTCTTCAGTTTAGAGTAATCTTGTTGATAGCGAACTAAATTTTGGAGTTTCCAACGGAACTTGAATTTCATCCTAGTCTTCAAGTTTCGTTCGTGCCTGTACTTGGTTATGTTTCAGTTAACGCCTGAGCTCTATGTTTACAGTTACGACTTTGCGTGCGAATATTTTGAATTTAAATTCTATTTTCAGATCTATGATAGGTGAAACTTTGTGAAATGTTCCTTGTATTTGTACCTGACCTACCTGTGTTACTCTGTCACTAAAGTTTTCCTATATCTTTACGTCCTTCCTGGTATCCGTAACGTTGTTCTGGAAAGACTTCACTGTACTTTTTAAAGCCATTTTAAGGTTAGATACTGATTCATCTATCCAGTCTTTTCTTTATTCATAGGTCCTTCTGCCGGGATAAAATATTAATATTGCTGTCTTCAATTTCAGAAAATCCATGTAATCCATGTATTGTTGCATTTTTTCAAGTGTCCGTAGGTAAACTTTATGTCTGTGTGCACAGGTAACGTCCTATTTCCTTCACCCCCCCCCCCCAAACATTCCGGAAATTATAGGAGCGAAGTTGGCACTTTGGCATTTCCGTCTTGACAAATTTAGGGACTAGTCACAATTTGCAACATTCAAGACATAAAACACCTATTACGCTGGTCGCTGGCTATTTCGAAAGCCCCGTCAAAATAAGTCTATCGAGACGGCAAATGACAACAATTTATACGACAAACAGATAGCTAGTTACATAAACCCCTCACCCCTCTGTTTCAGATTAAGTCTAGGCTCTAGTTACTACGCTGACTAGGCAGCACATGGTGTTCTTAGAATGTAAGTGCTTACTCGGCGCTACTCTGGTGGCCGATGCATCTAACTGTGTGAAGACAATAAAAAGTCAGCCTCTGAATCGGCAGGACGTATTTTTATTCAATTTCCTTTAGTCTTCATCAAAAAGATACCCGGAAAAACGTTCCCAAATCAAGAGTGGCGCAGCCGATACAGATTTCCCTCATTTTCCCTCATTTTCCGCGATTTTCCAACTTAAAACTCAGTCAGAAAATTCGCGATAGAAATTGTAGAAATTACGGTCTTCTGTGTGAACCAAAAAAATAACTCTAAACGGGTATCGAAAAGTGAGTGCGGGAGTTGCAGTTGGTTGGTGAGTCAAAATTTTCGCCAAATCCTTCCTTAGTCCTCTCCTGTATTTTAAATGGTTTCTTTTTGTTAAAAACTAATTAATTTGTTATAATATTGAGATCAAACCTAGCTCATTATAACGTTAAATTATAGAGACTTTACGTAGAGTAAGGAACAAATAGAAAGTGCTCATTTTCAAAATCAAATGTTGTACTGTAAGAATTAAATTAGTGATCTTAGCATTGATCAAAAATTAGTTTTAATTATACTCGTTAAAAATAAGTTTATTTTATATTTAAATTTTACAATTTATTTTTACAAGAATTTTATATTTTCCCTGTTCCAAAATTTGATGCTTGTTTTATGTGTCATTTTCACTGTGTTTTATTTTTTTGTTGTGTGCCATTTAATTGTTGTGTCGTGTATTTTCCTTATAAAATTGTGAATTAAGCAAGTGTATTCTCTGCAAAGTTATGGCTCTCTGTTTTCGGATTAAATTACGCGGTAGAGATGACGAGTGAAACAGTGATTAAACCAATTCCAAGAGAAATAGTGCAAATTATTCCAAATTTTACCGGTGATAAAAACAATTAGATTTATTCTTGCGAAAATGTCAGTACACAATTGACTGCTATGGGAGTATAAAAGAAGATCAAAATTTATACGTGTTTAATGTTATCAAGAGCAGGCTTACAGAGAATGCAGCTGCCCTTTTGTCGGAAAGGGATAATATTGTGACGTTGCTTATCCAACATTTTGGAGACCCCGTAGTGAAGCGTGTATTAACATCGAGTTAGAATCATTAAAGATAAAATCGGGTGAGAATTATTTGGATTATTAATTTCAAAAGTGAACACCAATGCGGAAAGTGATTTAAAAAAAGGCTAAATTGATTATTCATGATAACACACGGCTCTGAATGAATTTTTGTACAATCTTCCTGAAAATTTGATCAGAATAGTGAGGTTAAAGACACCCAGTACTCTAGAAGCGGCATTGAATGTTGTGCTTGAAGAAGTGAATTTTGTAGAGCAATATAATATGAAAAATCGTATTCACGGTAATAATCAAAGCTCAACCTCAGGGTCAAGGCCTTTGGTAAGTCAAGGTCAACCGATGGGTTATAACTTTATAAGCCTATGTTAGGTGGTAACAGTAATGATGTGACTCCGAAATTTAATTTTGGGATTCCCCAAAATGCGCATATTTGGATGCCTCAATTTCCGGGCCAAGGTCAAGGGAATTTCGGAACACATCCACAGAGTTTTGGATATCGGCCACAGTATGGTTTTCAGTCACAACATTTCGGCCTTCCGAGATTTGGCCTTCAGCCTCAACAAGCATTCGGGTATAGACCTCCGCAACAGTTTGGGTATAGAGCCCAACACCCTTTTGGTTCTAGGCCGCCACAACCATTTGGTTACAAACCAAATTTACCGGCAGTAGAACCACCAAATATTCCTCCTCAAGGACAAATAGGTACCACAGTTGCAAAGTGCCGACGTATCTATGAGGACAGCGCCCCATAGACCCCTAGAAAATGGGTTTAGGTTAAACAAAATTACCATGAATGACCATGAATACGGCGACACCGGTATGCCTACGACGGCATTTTATAATAACGACGCATATTACGATAATTGTGATGGCTATGGCTATGGTTGTGTAAATGAAATTTACTATGGTTATGACGACTCTTCATCATTATTGCCTCTACCATCAAGTGAAAATAATGTTACGCAGAATAACGAAAAGGAAAAAACTGAGGGTGTTGCTGAAAATCCTTCGGATTTTTGCATAACAGCCTAGCGTGTCAAGAAGTCTTAGAAATAAATTGTGATTAAAAATTAAAACTTATATTTATTTGGAAGAGATAAACGCAAAAATGATGATTGATACCGGAAGTATGAGATCGTTCTTAAGTCCGCGAAAAGCTAGTGAATATTTTCCCCAAATTTATTCAGAAGGAACGGTTTCATGTTGTTAGCACCCACGCATCTAGTATTCACGATGAAGTAGTAGAGATCCCTCTATTCCCATCCCGTTTGTTAGCAACGATTGGCATAACTTTTACCTAAGTATATGACGTTGAAACGCGTTATGATGGAATGATTGGAAATGATCTTTTGCAACAATTAGGCGCGATTATTGATTTGAAAGAACTGCTCTTGAAGACAAGTACAACTTGTATCCCAATAATAAATAATATTCTAAATTATTTCATCGATATTCCCCCGCGGTCAGAAAAAAGAGTAACCTAAGCTGCCGATAAATCTACACTCAGGCGAAGCTATAATTAGACTTTTACAAATGCACGAAAAGAGTCCCTTATTTGAAGACGAGATAGAGAGCAAAGGGCAGTAATTGTTAAACATCATGGAGGAAAGACATGCCACCGTGGTATCAAGGAAACTTTAGTCAGGATTCGTAGAAATTACTAGTGGGAGAGGACGCAAGAAACAGTTGCAGCGGTTATAAATGCTTGCGAAGCATGCCAGATGATGAAATATGATAGGAAACCAATAAAACCAGTTTTACAGTTGACGCAAACACACGACGCCCCTTTTCAAGAAATTTGCATAGATCTTTTCATTATTGAAGGGAAAACTTATTTGACCCTTATTGATGCCTTCAGCAAATTAGGACAGGCTATTGAAATTCAAGGTAGATGAACTCCTGAAGTAGTAAAGCATTGATGAGCTATTTCTCTAACTACGACATCCCCAAAAAGATTAGTTCGGATCCCGGAAGCGAATTTAAAACATGCTCATGAAAGAGTTCTTGAGCTTACATAAAGTAGAGCTCCACATTTGAATTCCCAATAACCCCAATTCAATGGGCCTTATTGAACGTTTCCATTCAACCATTATAGAGATTTATAGATTAGCTAAATATGAAAAACGATGTACTGATGCTGCATCAACTATGACATATTCTGTCATGCATGGCATATAATTACTCCATTCATTCTGGCACTGAACTTACTCCTTTTGAAGTGGTATTTGGCCATACTGACTCTAGCAGTCCTTATGGCATTGAAATTGAGAAGTGTTATTTCCAAAAGTTAGTTAAAGATCATGCAAAGCGAACAAAATTTTTATACGAATTTTTGGCAGATAAGATGCTGACACTAAAAAAAAAATATATTATAGCAAAGAAAGGCGGTGACTATAGTTAAGGTTATTAACTTAGGCAAGATTAAACATGATTTAAATTACGTAACGGCCAACTTTGAGCAATTGTGGAGATTCATCGACTGGAATTCGTCATACTCTCAGGAATTTATAAGTGTTAAAATACATACAGAGTTTGTACGCGATTTAACTAAAGACAAGTTCAAACAACTTGTTCCACAACAACGATTGAGAAGAGGGCTTATAAATCCATATTGGGTTCACTAATAAAAGTTTATACAGGAAACCTTGATCATGATGACGCTATTAAATTTGATAGAGTCACCTCGGAATTACAGCATGATCAAATGATTATTTAAAAAAAAAATAACCTTGGTCTCTAAAATGTTTGACAATTTCATAAATGTAACCGAGTTGATTAATCGAAACACTATCAATTCAGCTTTAAGAAGGTAGAAGAAATGATTAGAGATTTATATAATAAAGAAAAGAGATGGGTATATCAATCACATGTTTTCGCATTGTTTAATGTTGACATAAGTAATTTCCGAACCATCTTATCCGGTTAAGTGAAATTGAAACAGCTCTAGCATTAAGTAGAGTCTCTATATTGCACCAGTCTATTGTAAACTCCACCGAATTATGTATTATTTGAAATTGATTTCGGAATCCGTAAGCTTAGTATATTTTCCTAATGAAAAAAACTTGATAAATTAGAGGAAACTATTGTTGTAAAATCCTTTACTAAGAATAATCTGGTTACGCTTATTTTAGAAATTCCGAAGAACTGATAATTGTAATTAAACTTATAATTAATATGATGTATATTCCTTACCAATGATTAATTTTCCACCAGCCTGATAACAAAACTCTCTATTTTCCCTAAATATCCCGACCTTTTGGCGAAGCGTACTTAATCATACCAATTGTTAAACCGTGCCGCCCGTTATCTGCTGGCGAACATTTCCTGTGTACCGAGGATAATCGAGCATTCTACCATGAGCTTACCTGTGTAGAGCAGCTCATAAAGTTCGAAGATGACCGTGATCACTGCACACAACATCAGGTAGAGATTGAAAGAGTCAACGAGTCAGTGAAAACAGTTGGATAATATTCAGCAGAGTTCACATGATGTTATCAAAGCATTGCGACGGCGAGATCAGTAAGCAGCCAATACTCAGCCAATGGACTTACTTGGCAACCATCGACGAACCCTGTGATTTGGAGATCAATGGAATTCGTATACTTCACCGGATCCTTAAGGAATCGGATGCTGTTGAGCCAATTCCGCTAATCGCCTTACCGCAGCTACGCGTTAATGCAACGACATCCAGTAAACGTGTGCTTAATATTAACGGAGTTAATTTAGACGAAGTTAAATACATGACGTATTCTCTAAGGCATAGTGAAGTGATCGAAAGTGTTTTAAGTGGTAACAAAGACGATAACTTCAGTGATAATTTAGGATTCGCGACTCTAGGCTTAGTAACATTTAGTTTTCTTTTATTTGTATTTTATGTCTTTCGGCAAAAACTGCTGAGCTTTATTATGTGTAAGAAAAATTATCGGCACAAATCTCAAATCGATCCAACCGATAATTTTCTTTTATTTAGTATTTAGTTTTCTTTTATTTGTATTTTATGTCCTTCGGCAAAAATTGCTGAGTTTTATTATGTGTAAGAAAAATTATCGGCACAAATCTCAAATCGATCCAACCGATAATTTTCTTTTATTTAGTATTTAGTTTTCTTTTATTTGTTTTTTATGTCCTTCGGCAAAAAAATGCTGTTTTATTATGTGTAAGAAAAATTATCGGCACAAATCTCAAATCGATCCAACCGATAATTTTCTTTTATTTAGTATTTAGTTTTCTTTTATTTGTATTTTATGTCCTTCGGCAAAAAAATGCTGAGTTTTATTATGTGTAAGAAAAATTATCGGCACAAATCTCAAATCGATCCAACCGATAATTTTCCTCTTAAGGAGGGAGGAGTTACATAAACCCCTCACCCCTCTGTTTCAGATTAAGTCTAGGCTCTAGTTACTACGCTGACTAGGCAGCACATGGTGTTCTTAGAATGTAAGTGCTTACTCGGCGCTACTCTGGTGGCCGATGCATCTAACTGTGTGAAGACAATAAAAAGTCAGCCTCTGAATCGGCAGGACGTATTTTTATTCAATTTCCTTTAGTCTTCATCAAAAAGATACCCGGAAAAACGTTCCCAAATCAAGAGTAGCTAGACGAGATGCGTGGGCGCAGAAATAGCGCAGACTGTGCGCGTGCCAGGAAATAGAATAATTTGGCTGGCACCAAGAATGCTAAGGTGATGTTTCATTGATGTGGTACACGAATTACGGTGGAATTAACGAGACACTCTGGTGAAAGAAAACAGAGTCGTGAGGGACGGTCTAAATACCGTTTTCTGTAGGTAACCTTAGCCAAATTCTTAAAAACTTTGAATAAAACTGTAACTTTCATGGGGTCAGGGATCACCACCCTTTTGGCTTATACTTTCATCATCATCATCAGCCACATTAGTCCACTGCTGGACATGGCCCCCTTAATGAGCGCCATAGCCCCCTGTCTCCAGCTTACCGCATCCAGCGTCTACCAGCAGTCATTCGCAGATCGTCATCCCAAACATTTAGACCTCTATGCATCGATACCTATGTAAGTATGTCGTTCAAATATTTTTGTATATATCGTAGTATCATGCAGATATGTGTTTACATTATGTAGTTGTAGGCATTAGCGTAATAGATATACCTACCACAGATAACATCCACCATCGAAATAAAAGCTTATGTCATTGATTTTATCAAATTAACAACAGGGAAAGCAAGATAACCGGTTCCTTCCTGTTCTAATAATAAGTACCTACGGGAAAACTACATATTTGCGTCTAATTTAATTTAGCAACGAGAAATGGGAAGTAAGTAAAGTTTATTGTAATTTTACTGAAGAAAATAATATGTAAAATAATATACCAAGATCAACTTTAAGTACTTCAACTTCTTGTCTGATGGCTTCTGGATCTGGTTTGACACAATTCTTGCCAATGTTGTCTCATGATAGCATCGCAAGCTTTATGGAGTGAGCAATAACCTCTATGTATTTAACAAAAAAAAAACTATTCATAACCAAGGTCAGTTGATTGAGTTCAAATTTGTAATAGGTACCTATTGTGTGACATGATAACTCTTTAACTCGGATTAGCGCTTGAACCGGATTAACTATGTCGGTAAGCTATAATATGTAGGTATATCACACTAATATTATAAATACGAAAGTTTGGATGGATGGATTGATAGATGGATGGATGGATGTTTGTTACCTCTTCACGCCAAAACTACTGAACGGATCGGGCTGAAATTTTGCATACAGATAATTCTAATCCTGGAATCAAACATACATAAACATACTTTTTATCCCCCGTGAGATAGAAATCACCTTTTAAACGTTTCCATAGAAAAAATGCGTGCGAAGCCGCATATAAATTTAATGTTATGTAGTTATGTAGTATATTTTAAGCGTAATATACATATATTGAAAGTATTTATTTATATAACTTTCATGAGCACACAGATCCCCTAGTATCCAATGATCCCATCCATCCACGGTTGTCTGGTAGAGATCGCTCATGAGCGATAAGACCGCCACTTGTCACTTAGATTTTAAGCTGTTTTGTTGTATTGTTATAAGTGTGCAATTAAGAATTTTCTATCTATCTATCCATCTCAAATGCGCTCGTTGGATCAAAGTTCGCTGCACTGCACATAATACCATTGTTTTTGGTAGAGCCGAAATACCAACCATTAAACTTAAGTAGATAGAGATCCATTCTCTTCTTATCCTTAAATTTTCACCATAAAGAAATAGAATAATATACTAATAATCTATATATATAAAAGAAAGTCGTGTTAGTTACACTATTTATAACTCAAGAACGGCTGAACCGATTTGGCTGAAAATTGGTGGGGAGGCAGCTTAGAACCAGGAGACGGACATAGGCTATGTTTTATCCCGGAATTACCACGGGAACGGGAACTACGCAAGCGAAGCCGCGGGCAGCAGCTAGTATATAATATAATATACCTGTAGATTGTTTGCAACAGTATGAAGTTCGCTCAATTGTTTCAATTGTAATTACTAGTTCTAATTTATTTCTATTATTTGATTGTAATTTTCTTTGTGAATACCAACTATTTATTTACTTGTTTATAGGACTCGCATCCCAACAGAAAAATCATAAACAAGTGGTCTTAAGGTCTTGTCTATAATTCAAATAACTTCAGCATTGCCATTAGGGCTTGCATTCGAATATTTGAAAATTCGAATTTTATATTTGATCGAATATTCGAATACTGAAATTGCAATATTCGAATATTCGATTAAAATCAAAAACACCAAATTTAGAACTCTGATGTGCATAAAATGCCACTTATAAATTCGCGCGATTTATCCATACATGACAATACAAGTTTACGTAATTTGGGTTAACAAAATGATAAAGTTATAGGGTTCGGAAACACTCGGGACGGGAGTGACGTGTGCGATTTCGTAGTGCATTCGCGTATTCTATTCTTATTTCGGAAAAAGAAAATCGAAGTTTCGTTTTCGTTGTCGTGCAAAACTAACTTTTAAGTCGCTTGCATAAGATAAGTTTAGCGTTTGCACGAAAACGAATCAGAAACTTCGATTTCGTTTTTAAGAGTATGGGCCCTGTCTATCCGTTCCCGTCGCACGGTGGATGGAAGGTATGGAGCAGACGAAGACATATCTTGCGCTCTTCTGCGTTTTCTGTGTTACATCGAAAAAATTATTAAAAATGGCCTCTGATTTTATTTCGCGGTTCAATAGTGTTATCAAAACTAAACAAATATTATTCCGTTGCTATTTAGGATCGCACTATTCGCACTTATAGTTAAGGAGTAAATTTATTTATTTAGTCAGAGAATAACACCATTACAGGTTTTTTAGTAAGCCCTAAGGCGATGTTATATCTAGTTACAGTAGTTACTTATCTTAACTTATTTATTAGGATTTTTTTAATTTCTATGGCATAACACCAAATTTATTGTCTGTAAAGCAACCTTCAAACATGAATAGAAGGCGTATTTTCACTTATTTCATTCCAGGGTTTTTGGTACCGCAACTTTTCTTCAAAGATACATCTTGCGCTTTTTGCTTTTTTTTTTGGCTGCTCCATACTTTCGATCCACTGTGTGTTGCTGTGTTACCGTTACTTACCGTGTTTGTTTACTTGTTAGTGTGTTAAATTTTCCTGTAGATATTGTAAAAAAAACCCACTTACCTAGATTTTAAAGACCATTTTTTCAAAAAAAAAAACAAAAAAAAAGAATTTAGTTTTTGTGCGTGTAAATCGCCAAAGTCTCGTTACAACCTTAAGTTAATTTGCTATTTAATTTTTTTTATGAAAATAACACTGTAAGAATAAAAGAAGAAGTGAAAATACTAAAAATATAGTTTTTTTCTATTATTCGAATAATATTCGATTAGTACCCGAAAAAAAATCGAATATTCGCTTATCAAAATTTTCGAATATTTGCAAGTCCTAATTGCCATACAGCGGGGTAATGCATCCAGCGTCTTTGGTACTCTTCCGACTGGTATTAATATGGGTTTGTTGAGTTACCTGTAGATTGTTTGCATCAGTCTGTTGTTAGCTCAATTGTAAATACTAGTTCGATTGAGAGATTTGTTTCTATTTGATTGTAATTTTCTTTGTTAATAAAGTCATAATCATTTATTTCATACAAATAACTTCAATCTCGAAGATATAAACAATAACAAAATTAAAAATTTTAAAATCGTCCGACAGATTTTCATGAAACATGGCTAAGAACACTCGGGATAAAATTTTATCTATGACACAAAAAAAAACTAAACGAAAATTGGTTCATCCGTTTGGGAGCTACGATACCACAGACAGATAAACAGGTAGGTAGATACACAGACAGACACGTTAAACTTATAACACCCCTCTCTTTTTGCGTCGGGGGTTAATATTATTTTTTTTTGTATACTTACTGCCTGTATTTTGTCATACAGAGTCCGTCAAGAGCTGTCTGTCTCTCGCGCTATGAAATTGCATAGTTTCTAAAGCTGTCTACACACCTAAGGCGCCAGCCCGGGGCGGGCGGCGCACAACCCGCCGCCGCCGCCGCGCCGGGCAAGGCAAAGCGCCTCACGCGCATGTTACAGGCGCAAGCCGCCTGCAAAGATCGTTTGAAAATAAGGCTGTTGTCTGGTGGGTTGTGCCGCCGCTGGTCTGGCGGCTTAGGTATGAAGACAGCTTTAGAAACTATGTCATAGAGCGAGCTGTCATTGCGAAAGCTTAAAGCCACACAGCCGTGATTTTGAAGCGCGTCTTGTGTTCCCCCGCCGTAATACACTGTCTCCGGCCGCCGCACGCAAAATCGCAAAACGCAAGTCGCAGCTTAAAAATCGCGGCAGTGTGGTGGAGGCTTTAAAGGGTAGGTAACTTATATTATAGGTATGTCTAGATAAGCTGCCTACCACTGCCAACGTCATCAGACAAGGCGTGGGCTACCAGACGTCTGCTCTTCTGATAAACATCCCTGAAGTCAACGAACCCTACTAAGCTTTTGATTAAGTTCAATTCTAAAAAAAAGTCGATAAGTGCGAGTCGGATTCGTTTATAAAGAGGTCTCTACCTGGGTACGAGATATTATTATTTATATCTATGGTTGGTTATACACTTAATATGTATATAACCAACCATAGATTTATGTAAAATTCTGAAGTTATGGTGCCTATGTTCTCCCAACTCTAACTCAACAAATGGCCTGTGTTTTGTGACAACCATACACAAAGACTGCAATATACCTCACCTCACGTCACTGAGGTGGACCTTAATGGACCTTATTGGAGCATTCCACTTTCGAGAAGCTAATATCTCTCGAATTTTACTGACATCGATGTGTGATATGATAACCTATACCACGGGTGGCAAACTTTTTAGAGTCAACGTAGCATTAAACAAGATCCGTCAAGTGCGAGTGTAACTCGCGCGCCGAGGGTTTTGAACGTTTGTCAACAAGTATGTACCAAAAGTACCGTTTAGAGACTTCGCAATTTAACGAATACCTAAGAATAGTAGGTACCAACCTACATTTCAGATGGATCTCTCTGCATGCTTCGGTTAAATGGGTGGTTCGGTTAAGGTAGGTAATGGTAAATTTTTCGACTTTTTTCGAAATGTTTCAAAAAGTATGAAAGCTACAGAAATTTAAAAAACTGGTTTGAAATTTCCAAACCGATACCTTTCATTTGATACCCCACTCGGTGGGGTAGCCCCCCTTTTGAAAATTATTCCTTTTTGACCATTTTTCAAAAAGTGTTATTTTTACAGACTTCTCTATATTTTTCCTGTAAAATATAGATCCGTATCTACAAACGCTTCATACATTTTAAATGGATCGCTCTTTTCTAATTTTCAAAAGGGGAAGCTACTTCACCGACTGGGGTATCAAATGAAAGGTATCGGTTTGTAAAACCCATTCCCCTATCTCCGAAGTTTGCCGAGCGATCCATTTGAAATGTATGAAGCATTTGTAGATATGGATCTATATTTTACAGGAAAAATATAGAGAAGTCTGTAAAAAGAACACTTTTTGAAAAATAGGGCGAAAAATGGTCAAAAAGGAATAATTTTCAAAAGGGGGGCTACCCCACCGAGTGGGGTATCAAATGAAATGTATCGGTTTGGACATTTCAAACCAGTTTTTAAAATTTCTGTAACTTTCATACTTTTTGAAATATTTCGAAAAAAGTCGAAAAATTTATCATTAACCGAACCACCCATTTAACCGAAGCATGCACAGAGATCCATCTGAAATGTAGGTTGGTACCTACTATTCTTAGGTATTCGTTAAATTGTGAAGTCTCTAACCGGTACTTTTGGTACATATTTGTTGACAAACGTTCAAAACCCTCGGCGCGCGAGTTATACTCGCACTTGACGGATCTTGTTTTTGTATAATTTGTATTGTATCAACCTCCATAAATTTTAATCTCATTCGTTCATAAATGTGCAATTGAAAACTGACATTGGTAGAATTGTGTCAAACCATGATGCAGACCCAAAAATAAAGGAAGAAGAAGAAATACGGTCTTGTCGGCACGGCACCATGTCGGCACCCTTTAGTTAAGACGGCATTCACAAGTAAACCAGAAATTCCACGGTTATCTCGTAACCCTAAAATTGCGCAATTCAATGAGCTTCATTAAGCTATTTAATGTTCATCATTTTAATTCCTAAATGGGAAGTCAGGACAGGACACTGGTTGCAAGTAACGTTCCGTATCGGTACTGCTGTCGAACAGCTTGGTAATCACATCAGATTGAGATTGAGCTAACTGCAGACTGTTGCAAACAATCGACAGGTAGTTCAACTGATCCATATCAATACCAGTCGGAAGCGTCCCCAAGACGCTGTTGTATTGCCCCGCTGTGTGGCAATGCTGATTTTTTGATTTCTATTACTTAGTTGATTGTAATTTTCTTTGTGAATAAAGGATTTTCATCTGAAATACCTCGAATCGGCTAATAGGTCACCTGAAATTGAATATAGAGCGAGGCATAGACGGCATTAATTAGAATTGGGGTCATTAGGGCAGATTTATCTGATAAAAATATTATTACCTACCTATCATAAAGGTTTATATTTTATATGCGAGATGGTTCTCCGAAATTGTTATTTTTGCGTTGGTATATTTCGAATTGCTATAGATAATAAGTACCTAGATATGTGGGTACTCATATTTCTGTTTATTGGTTATCAAAGATACATCCACCAGCCAAACTCCATGTAGAATGTTTGAAAACAAACAACGAAACAATTAACTAAAACTCAGTTGCTTGGCGTCGAGTTTCAGATATAATTTTAAGCAATATTTACTGAAGGAAGGGTCTGAAATCGATAAGTTATTTATGTGAATTTTAGGTTTAGTATAGGCGGTTTGCTTACAAATATTCTACATCGAGTTTGGTAGTGTATAGATGTATACTGATGAATACTTATCCTTATAAAAAATACTAGGTAGCGCTAAGCAGAAGCAACCTTCGCATTATGACAAGAACCCTAACTGAATACTGTCGCCTCAACAAGAGAATTTGTTCAAACTGGGGCTAAGCGACACACAATCCTACAGATTCTGTGAGAAGGCGGAGGAAACGCCTCTCCATCTTCTAGGACAGTGCGGAGTACTGATGCAAAAACGTAGCATCTACATGGGAAAGCACCACACATGCTTAGTCCAGACGAGCTCATAGACTTCACTCCCAAGAAAGTCCTACAGTTCCTAGCAGCTGCAAGGATTAGTGGCAAATTATGAACGCCGCTGCTTCGAGGCTGAACATACACAGTGGCGATCACAATAGGCCTATCATGGCCGCAATGATACGAAAGCCACCAAATGCAAATAAAAAAGAAAGAAAAAATCCTTAAGATATTTAATACCTATATCTACTCCCTATACACTGTAAGTATACCAAGACAGTCGGTAGGTATTATTCGTATGTGAGATATGATGTTCGTATTAAATGATTTACTAACTTAGGTAAGTAGGTACTTACTTTAGCTTTCATTTATATCAACATCTACCAAAGTTGGTACCTACATTTTTAAACAGCTTAAAGACTTTAAAGCAATCCAATCAAGAACCCACGATGAAAAAGCAAATGAAAAAAGCAACCAAATAACAATTAATAATGCAACTTTAATAATCTTAATCCAGTCCGAAACATTCAGGCCAAAAAAGTTCAAGGCACAGTAAAAAAATACCCTACAAGTACAAACATAAGCAGAGTTTTGCACCCCCCCGCCCCGTCGAAATAGGTCAGCTCGCGGGATGCACGGCCCCGTAACCTAGATGCAGCCACAGGGTTGACAATAACCTATTTTCGAATATAAGTCAATTACGTTATTTAAAGGAATTTTTAAAAGTCCATTGCACAGTTTATTATACTACCTAATAAAAGCTTTATTATAATGCCCATAAAATAGTTTGCTTTTATTTCAATTATGCAGAATAGCGAAGTTGCTCTTGGCCTTGTTTTCGCTACTCTGTCTAAATTATACGAAATTAAACTATTACAGAGTGATTTAAAAAAAGCTTAGGATAGGTTTCACAAACTGTACCTACTACCTACATTTAATATTTTAAAATTCTTGTCTATAACGTAATTTTAGTATAGAATTAATACATATTATCTAGTATAATATACTAGATAATATGTATTAATTAATTAATTAATTAAATTTAGACAGAGTAGCGAAAACAATTCCAGTCGCAAGCGTCCCCAAGACACGCTGGCTGCATTTCCGCTGTATGGCAATAACATTTACCTATAAATCTTTATTTTTAGTCTCAAAAAAGAACAAAGAAGTTAACTTAGAATGACTACATTGGAATCTAAAAATAGGTATTACCTACGTAAGCCGATTTGTTGCTAGTACTTACAATGTCTGGGGATAACCCACGCAGGGTTCTAGATTTTTTTGTAATAAATAAATAAGATGAGCTTTGATTGGAAAATAAAAGGGAGGTAGAATATTAAGAGGGCGTATTGCGCGCCATTTTGTAAAAAAGATAGGCGTAGGATTTCGCGTTCATGGGAGCGAAACAGAGCATACGTTTTTGGAACGGTGTAAGCGCAAAAATGATGTTTTTGCTTATTTACAAGAAAACTACACAACTTATAAAGAAAGTATATTATGTAACCAACGAATTTTAAAATTAAATTACCTACGTACGAATCAAAACAAAAATCTCTTCTATAGACCGCAGGGTTCCTGAGATCTCGCCGCCAAAATTAGGTGCAAAACAGTGCACTTTCATGGTTTTTTTAATCGTAATGTTTTTTCGCAACATTTTTTGTTCAATATAAGGAACCAAAGAAAAAAATATGAATTTTATGTACCTTATTCGACTTTTTTACCACGGGGATTCCATTAGTACTGAAATCTAGGCCTAGTTTGACAAGCAAATCCGCTAGATTCGCCCCTTAAAAAGAATAGGCAGAATATTGGTAACATCTAGAGAGGTAATTCCACAAATCTCTGATAATCCCCTGCTTGAATCACTGATGTCTATTGTATGTAGGTACGTACAGTACAGAATGTATTTAATAAAGGTCAGTGGTTTGATTATATAGCTATTCGTAATAGGAAAACAATTGACGAACAATTTCTCCAAGACATTTCTGTCATTTATTATCTGTATAAAATACCTACTATCAAAACAAAGAGAAATCGTACCTTTAAGAACTGACGTCACTTAATGTGATCGGTGGAAGTTAAAAGTTCACAAAATTGCATATGAATATTAAATTCGAAAACCCAGGAATTCAATATCATTTCAAAGATGCCAACCCTTATCGCTTGACGAAGTAAAAGCTTCGTTCGCCTCTGCCACCACTCTACAAGACCTCCCGGGCCTACCCAAAACCCTTACCCATAGTAGAGAAGTCAGTAATTTTGACACCAGCCAGGGTTCTAGGCATGCTGGTTCATCTTCATTACGAAGATGCATTTCCTGATGAAAAGTTCTGGGTGGAAATGAGGTGGACTAACTCTCGATAAGGAAAATTACAATAAATTAATAGAAATTAATTACAACTAGTATTTACAATTGAAACAATTGAGCTAACTGTAGACGGTTGCAAACAATCTACACTACAGGTAGCTCAACTGATCTATATCAATACTCTCTCGATTAATTAACTACCTACAAAATGTTATATAGAACAGTACCTACCTATAATGTAAGTATATTTTTAAGTAAGTTTATTTTTATGTATGTATATTTTTCTCATAATTCATTAGAACTATGAATTACCTTTATTGAAATAAATTTTCATCATCATCATTACACCATCTATTGGCATTTCAATTACTATACCTACCTTCAATACCGGATATACATATATCTCCCATAATATTCTCCATATTCCTCTGTGCCTGTTTTCGATTCCACTATGTTTTTTATAAACCACACAGTCAGTTTTAATTTTGAATTGCATCGATAAAAAAAATGTGGTTGTAATATTTGATTATTGAGTCACTTTTTCCAGAATAGTGTAATAATAATAAATGAGTCTTCAAATTCAGAGTAAATAAGTAGATAAGTACCTACCTAAATTTCTTCTCGGAAAGCATGCTCCACCTTAGCATCTTTCTTTAACTTATTTATTTTTTATTGAGCTAAACCGTTACAATTTCCATTAAAATAATATATTTAACAATAAGGCCAAAAGGATTTCACATAAATATAATAAATTACAAACTTTCGGCTTTTGAATATTAGTAGGATAACAAAGAGAAAAGCAAAATAAGTCAAGAAAAAAAAAATCTGGTCAAACGACCGTCTTTGACCGTCTTTGATAAGCAATAATAGAAGGAGATAAATTACCCATTAATTTAATAACCGTCTTCAAAAAACGAGAATGAACGAAATCATCTGCAGATTCATTAACTCATAAACATCAAGAGTCATCTTATCTATGGATTTGCGAGGTTGTTTACAAACACATGTACAGCTAGCCCCCTGACAGTGGGGTGGGGAGGGAGTGGGGGGGCTGAGCTGCAGTAGCTCGGGAGTGACTCATAATACCTACCTATATACCATAGGAAGGTATATGTATAGAGTGTTCGATAGATTTTTGCGAAAAAAAAACCACTTCCAAATTTTATTAAGATTCGGACAGACTATTAGGCTTGTATAGGTAGGAAGTAGGAACAGACAGAGATAGATTTTATAATCGCTTTTATAATATTAGTAGGTATTTACACATAGAAAAAACCAGACCCAAACAATCATCTGCAGATCGTACAAACATTTGTCCGTGGTCACGGAAATCAAACTCGCAGCCTTTTGCGTCGCCCCCTGCGTCACTTATGCCAACTAGATGCACAAGGCACAAAGTCAACATCCATCTCCAAAGTCAGATAATAAACGTCAAAGCTTGGCTCTCTAAAGTTCTGTAAGCACAAACACAGTGGTGTAGTAATGCGCTACCTTTGTAGTGTTTGCGTGGGCGTAAGCTTTCACGATGCAGCCTTGGCCGCGAGACACGTGCATAGTAAGGATGTGCGTGGTTTTATCGATTAATTCAATTTTTTTTATACTATTCGTTGTGGGAAGAAGCAGATACCCCCTTATTGATACTATTTTACTATTACAGAGCAGATACCTCAAAGGGCTCACATAATCTAGGTAATTTGCAGAGCTTTTGTGGAATACGTATCAAATTACTGACATATACCTACTAGTTTTTAACCCCCGACGCAAAAAGAGAGGGGTGTTATAAGCTTAACGTGTCTGTCTGTGTGTCTGTGGTATAGTAGCTCCCAAACGGATGAACCGATTTTCGTTTAGTTTTTTTTTGTGTCATAAATAACTGTATCCCGAGTGTTCTTAGCCATGTTTCATGAAAATCTGTCGGGGGGGGTTTATAAAATTTTTAATTTTGTTCATGTATTTAATACGTTTTGAACCATTTATATAAAACACCGAGACCAGTGTGTGCATCTTTTTAAAGCTGTCCTCTAGTTTTGTAGTGAGTTGTTTTTACTCTACATTTAAATATTATCATAAAGAACTTATCAAAATAAGTACGAGCTTAGTTCTTCACAATCCCAACATACCGACCATTGACAACATATTTCCAATCATCAAAAACAAACGCACCGACATAATCCATCGTACAATTTCCACCATACCAAAACAACAGCCTGACATTGGCATTACCGACATCGATAACCACAGCCACCCACCTCGTCCCCTCACTAGCTGGGAGGGGGTCTTCCCTCTCGCTCTGTCAGCTGACAAGCACGTGCTATAGGTACATAGAATACTACTCTTGTCTAGTGTAGGCAAAGTGTGGCTGCAAGTACCTAACCACAGTGTAGATAGTAGTTGGAACTTCTTGAGATCAGCGCTGTGGGTACCTACTTAAAAACACTTGTGGCACTGCTGGTTAAGAAATTATTAATATATAAAATTACGTAGGTATATTAGACGAGAATAAAACAAAAAAAAGTTTTTATTGTGTTTGTTTTTGAGCTTACCACTTCAGAGTAAACTTTTGTTTCCTAATTTAAATCAGAATGAAGCTTTTTTTGTACTTTTGTTTGACACTTCAGTATTTTTTAAGTTAACAGGTTTGTTAACTGCGATTAAAAGATACCTATTATTTACCCACTTTGTTCTTGTTCCTTTGTGTCACTTTAAGAAAAACTATGTAGATTTAGAAATTGGGTTCGATAGTTAGTCCCTATAATAATATTTAAACTTGGCTTAATTGGCTTTGAATTAATTCAATGCATTAATTTATTAAGTCTTCAAGAGCTGTTCGCCATTTTTAACCCCCGACGCAAAAAGAGAGGGGTGTTATAAGTTTAACGTGTTTGTCTGTGTATCTGTGTATCTATCTGTGGTATCGTAGCTCCCAAACGGATGAACCGATTTTCGTTTAGTTTTTTTTGTGTAATAGATAATTTTATACCGAGTTTTCTTAACCCTGTTTCATGAAAATCTGTGGGGGGGTTTTTTCAATTTTAAATTTGGTTCTTGTTTTTACAATTAGTCCTGTTAAAATCATGAAATTCTAAAAATCTATTTATTTAACTAATTTCTAAGACCCTCAGGAAAAGGTCTATTTTCTATGATCATAAGTTCATAACCCACTAAAGCTACTTACCACGGAGAATATATTAGTATGTTAGTGTTCCACTTACCCTCAAGTTTGCTCATAAACAAAGCTTTTACTAGAGTTTCTACGAAACAGGCTTTGAAAATGTTTGCTGTAAATATGAACTGATGTTTACTTTTGACATACTCTACTTAGATTGTTTGCAAAAGTTACAAACCTTCGTTACAAACCCTTACTTAATCTTTTCTCCTTTTGACAAAAGACTCTCAAAAACATATGTATTTACACACATTAGATACACATAAAAATTGAGAATATTAAAATAAGTACTGTTTTTTCTGAACTCGATTAAAAATTATAAACAAATGTGATGATTTGATAGGGTAGTATATTCCTAAAGGTTCCTAAAGTTTATGTTTGGTTTCATTAAAATTTGATATTTTTTCAAAAACTTGTGAAAAAACGTTCCTAAAAGAGTTTTTAAAAAGCAAAATCCATGTGCAACATGACACACGTGGATTACTCAAGTGATCTTACTCAAGTGAGTCTTACTGAGATCTTACTCAAGTGATCAATTCGCTCACGGTATTTTTCAAAACGTGTACCTACCTACTCGACTTCCCTCTCAAGAGACCAAATCGCTCAGCGTGGCGTTTCTTTGAGATGATGGCACTATCATGGCCCAACGCAGATGGTCTGGTCACGTCCACCTCCATGTAGCGGGGCGGCCGGCTCACTATGGAATATCGTAGAACAAGAGATAAATGGTTTATACAAATATCATAATTTATTTAATATTTTGATTTTATTAGGTACTCGAATAGTCAAATTATGTTATTCAATAGGATTTTGTTACTTAATACCTAAAATAATATTATTTTTCATAGTCAGAAGTACGTTGAAGAGGGCGGTGCCAAATTAAAGCCTTTGCATGTAGGTACATTATGTTTCAATGCAATATTGTGAAATTAATATTCAGCAGAGATATTTAGTATACATTATTGAAAAGGTTGTTTTATGTATTTTACGAAACAGCTATTTAATTTTCATAATATTTTAATATATTTGAGTAATTGGTAAAAACGTCACACACCTTATTTTTCACAATTTTTTTTTACGTTGAAGGTTTTCACTGTCACCCACGTCTGCCCACGCGCTATTTTTTATATTAATTCATAGTCTATCTATTCGTACACATTATGCAAAAAAAATCAGCTGCGGTTTTTGCGGTTTTAGAAGTTATGAGAAAAAATGTGATATAAGTCGGAGCAGGAAATTTGTTATCTTTCGTGGTTTACCAAAGAGACTGTTCGCATGAACAGTATGGAAATTTAATCTGTATTTTTTTATTGTTCAATCATTTTGCGTGAGAATGTAAGTGATAATAATGATGTAGGTACCTAACCATTCAGTATTGCAAAATAGTATATATAGGAAGGTAAAAATTATTCCAGCCATTCAGATTAGTGCTACCTACTTCAAGTGATGTAGGTACCTAAAGCTCATCTACGCCTGTAAGCAATTGATTGAAGTTCTAAAATGTCTTCATTCAGCTGTACTAAAAGAGATTTCATACTTCCCTACATCGAGGGTGGCAGAACCCTGGAATCATTGTCCAAAGTTTTAGAGGAAAATTTTAATGTTTCTGAAAACAACCTGTGTTTTCAGAAACATATAATAAGTGACATAGACACCTGTATTTTTGCCGGAATATTCGTTTTTAGGGTTTCGAAGATCTAAGATCGGTTTCGAAACCCTTATGGTCTCGCTTTGTCTGTCCTTTTTTCCCAATATTTTTGCGGCATGCAGAGGGGCTTTTGGACCCAACTACTTTTTACAAACATAGTTTAGGTAACATACAGAGAGTTATAAAATGCGAGCTCTACAGTCATTAAATAACTCTAAAACCATTTTCTAGTTACCTATGCGTTACCCTATCCCAACATAAAGGCTTACCAACCGCATGTTTTTATGCCTTAATAGATATTTATTTATTTATAGCACGTTTACGATTATGACCTTACTGAGTAAGGCAACTAGGGTGGGCTTTATTTTAATGCTCTTAAAGGTTATCTGGAGGTATGCATAAAAAAGGTTAGATAATCATCTATAAAAGAATCCTTCCATCAATTTAAACACCTTGGTTGTTTGTATCTTTTCTTAAGTCTTTAAACTTATATTTATTTTTATGTATACAGGGTTATAGGTAATTCACTGACACTATGTGAAGTCAGATTCTGCCCACCATCCTGAACACGTCCGTGAAGACGCCAGGTCTCAATTCTTAGTTGGTGGAAATGGAATGATATTAGTATTCCCCTCCATTCAAAAATCGTTCATTATAGGGGTTTTCTTTGAAACTAAACCTAAAAACGGCCCTGTTCTGAATTATCAGAGGGTGTGTGTGTGATCGGCTGACTCCCAGCCAGGCTGATGCCACTTAGACCATCTTTCGTGGATGTAAAATAAGCCCATGATGATGATGTGAATTTAAATAGGAGTGGGAGATCGATATTTGAGGGGTGTAGGTAGTATCAAAAACCACTATAATAACTTTCTCAAAATTTTCACAGATTAGAAATAACTGTTAAATCTTGACCAATGAATCGTAATTCATAGTTTTTGGTCTTGCCGATTAGTCCTGGGCATGGCGCCACTAATCTTAGCTTTACCAACAGAAATCATAGAGAAAATACTGAATTATAAGCAAATTAAAATTCGTTTTAGAGGATTTTGAAACTAATCTTGCATAATGGCGGGTTTTGAAAATGAACAGTCATATTTTGGCGGGTTTTGCAACCAACCAAAACCAACAATAAGATGGTAAAGCAGCCAACCATTTCAAAGCAATTTTTAAGAACTTTTGATTGATGGTACTAACACAATATTGGTCAAAAAGCATTATAGCGGGTTATGATACTACACCCCTCATTTAGTAATTAATTGGGTTTAGGAAATTATTTTGTATGGGAGGCGATAAAAAAATAAGAAATATGACCTGGCGTCTTCACTATCGTGTTCGTGGTGATGGGCAGAACCTGCAGTTCACGCAGTGTCAGTGAATTACCAATAACCCTGTATACTACTTCAGACACGGTGCAATCCACACGGTGCCAAAATGCGTGGTTCCAATCCATGATGCATGTCCGCGCGCTCTATTATGAATTATGGTAGGTAGTTAATGACGTTCAAAAAAAACGTGTCTTTGCTCGTTTTTTTTTTATAGTAAAAAGGGAAACTTATCGGAAGCGATTGTCAAACGTTTAAAGGTTAATAGAAGCCTTTATTCACAAAGAAAATTATAAAATCATTAGTATTTACAATTGAACCAATTGAGCTAACTGCAGACTGTTGCAAACAATCTAGAGGTAGCTCAACTGATCCATATCAATACCAGTCGGAAGCGTCCCCAAGACGCTGGCTGCATTGCCCCGCTGTATGGCAATGCTGATGCGCTGTGCCAGATACTGACCAGCTCTCGGGTCACGCGTCGCTTCGACCAGACGCTCAGAAATTTTTTTTTTGCTTGTTTTTAGGTTAGGTTTTTTTGTTTTGCGCACATGGTAGGCCATTTGCTTTAATCTACGAACCAATTGTACTTATGGAGTCAATTGACATTGTGAGATTTTTTACTAAAATCAACATTATGTCAAAAAATACCAAAACTAGAATTGTCACAAAGTTTCTTGTAGCAAAGATTCATAGCAAATGGCTTACAATGTGTGCAAAATTTCTTATATATACATTACTAGTAGAAACTACCAAAAGTAGTAGTAAAAACCCGCTATTTTTTACCAGTGCCGCTTATTACCTTAAGTTTAAAATTATGATCTGTATATGTATCTGTAGATTGTTTGCAACAGCCTGCAGTTAGCTCAACTGTTTCGATTGTAAATACTTACTGATTCTTATGTGTTTCTATTATTTCATTGTTATTTTCTTTGTTAAAGTAACTGTAGTTTCAATTAGTCGCCAAAATTAAAATATTTCGTCAGTACAAAACGCTCTAAATAACTCTTACCAAGATTCAAAAAGGTTAAGAATTTTGAAATGGCATATGTCAGGTGTGTAAGTAAAAAAACCTTCATTCCTCATGAATTATTTTAGGCATAGCACTGCGTACAAAATGCGCTGATTAATTGCGCACGCGCAAGGATGTCGTTTTTATTATGCTTTTGCGCGCTGGTTTTTCACAGAACGAAGTCTATTCGATGAAAGACGCTGCAACTTACAAATATATATCTTATAAATAGTGCAGTATTTCAAAGTAAATTGTTGATAATTACTTATTTTAAGCACCTACTATGTTGCATTTCAGAAAGTTTACGTTTAGTTTGATAACAATAGAGCCAACAGACATTTCAAAATAATTCACTGAGTCGTTCACCGAACAGGGCCCAGGTCCATCCAGCATTGTTTTATAATCACAAATAACATACGGCCGCTTACCAAGTCGATCTGATAGCTGCATGCGCGCATGAATGCATACCCCAGGACGGCTTCCCCATATGGCCAAGGCTACTCCTTTTACGGCTCTTATAAGTGGCCACTCACCCAACCGCTGAACGAGCCAGCCATATCAATGAACTGGCCATCAATAAAACATGGCACTAAGCCAGGAAAGGAAACGGCGAAATGAGAAAAAGAAATATTTGAAAAAGGAATGCGCGTACGTTCGATTGTCCGATTTGAAAGCATTCAATGTAAAGCTGCGGGCACATCGTATGAATTATTCGTTGCGTTTTGTTTTTCTGTGCATTTGCCTTCCTTATATGCTGTAATTGATTCAGTTATGTAAGCATCGTTGTTGTGTGGGCTTACTCAACATCCTGCCAGATAAACAAGACGCACTAAGTCTAGGTATGCACAAATGTACATCTATATACACTTGGAGACAATGCCTATTTTTCATAGCACATACTCCCTCCATAAGTGTATACAGAAGCAATTCTAATTAACGCTATCAAATGAATATTTCCTAGAAAATGACATCAGCATCAGCTCATAACTGAAGCATGGTATTTATTAATTGCCCATTAAAATAAACAAGATTAAAGAATGCACCATAGTTTCATTCACCTATGAACCTGTGTCTAGCCGACTCATGCGTTCGATCTCATTCCGATAAGCGAAATAAAAATATGTGTTCGTGAGAAGGCGAAGGCAACGTTGGGGAACATTCCGGAACCCGATCTTACAATACTACGCATGTAAATTAAGCCCGCCTATCTGTAGTAAAAAATGGATGATACAGCAAAATTATATAACCTACCTGTAACTGGAAATAAATGGACACTCTGCTTTATATCTTCTGTTATGTATTTTGATTCTCAAAAGTCGTAATTGCGTTTTTCGATTCGTTTTTTGTGCTATTGGTACCCCTAAATTCCGTATATTAGACTATTTACGTATTACGTATTTTAATTCTCCAATACGCTATTACGTATTGGAGAATTAAAATAGGTCTCCTGAAACGATGTCGACGCCAAAAGTGGTAAAACCTTTTCAGAAGACTTCTAATAAAACTTAACTTAGATCCTTTTGTCTGTAAGTACTAAAGGCACTACATAATCGATGGCAGAATTATAAAAACAAACTATCTATCACCAAGTCTCGTACATTTTGTAGAATAAATCAAATGAAATATTGTGGTTCCGTCCGAGCGCGCGGTCCCCCAATAAAGTGGTTTGCCCAGCTGCATTCCAAGCGTCCATTTTCTGGAAACGCTATAATGGTGGGATGGAATTACACTTTTTCATAGTGCGTGTGTATGATTCATTGAAATTTAAAAAGTAAATGCATAGGCTCCTGCACTGGACGCAATAAAAGCACCGCCGCCGGCGGCGTTTGTGCCATTCTTTTTTTTGTCGTCTGCAATCCTTTGGCTCGTTTTGTATTATTTGATGACAAAACAACGTCTATTTATGGTTAGCTCAAGGCGTGGCGCGAATACCGGCCGCTCTGTTTTATTGTGTTCTAAGCTTAGTGTTTTAATGTGGCTACATGCCTGCTTAAAGAACTGCAAATAGTTGTGCAAAAGGGCTAGATGTTATGCCACAATGCCACTGTCTGCCGCAGTCCACAATTTATTTGTTGCTGCAAAACGGCTCTACCTAGTAAATACAGTAGGCAAGCTACCGTCATTGCTAAACATTATCGTTTACTCTGCTTGCAAAATGAATTATATAAAATGCTCTACAAAAATAAAATTCGCCGTAAATCTAAGGTCTCTAAGGTCTTGAGTATATCAAGGTGCAAAGCAAAGACAAAATTGCATAGAAGCAAAACCTGTTCGTCTCAGAGTTTTTGGTGCACATTCCAATTTTTTTTATTTTTCATCGATAAGGTTTACCAGTGCAAGTTCCCTTGGGAAGAGCGGCGCTTATGGCGCGCACACGCGATTTCGCCGCGTCGCGATCCGCGTGTGAATCTGCACCTTTATGTTGTATTTTATGTTACTGCCTTTTAAGGCATTATTTTATGTGGGAAATACTATACGGAGAACTTTAAGCACAGCTGATGTGAAAATTAATAATGCATGGAACTAGCGTGTAAGAGAAGCTAACTCGTACATAGGCGTAGTCAGGGTTGGGTCGTGTAAAAAAACAAACGTTACGAGACGCTCGCGCTTGGAGGTGGTCTCTTAACATCAGAACTCGTATAACGCTAGATTATATAGATGTAAGAATATGTGATAATAACACTACCAAGGCATATATACCAAGGCAAGGCATAGTCGACCTCCGTGGCGCAGTGGGCGAAGGTCCGCCTGCGACGCAGGAGGTTGCGGGTTCGATTCCCGCCTCGGAACAAATTTGTGTACGATCTGCAGGAATTTGTTCCGTTGGTCTGGGTGTTTTCTATGTATAATAAAAAATATCTATCTATGTAGTGTATTGTATTAAGTATATCAGTTATCTAGTACCCATAACACAAGCTCTGCTTAGCTTGGGGCTAGATAATGCTGTGTGAATTGTCCAGCATTATTTATTATTTATTTATTTATTTTATTTATATTTTATCAAAAAGTTTGTGAGTATAGGTGTTAATACGCGGAGGAGAGATGGATTTTAAAATTACTTATTTTCTTTGCAATAAAATAGGTAATTTTTAATATATGAATTTCGAAATTATGTATTTGAAGGATTGCTGAGGCTCATAATATGGAAGCTGGCTCAGTGATCGATCTCTACTTGAGGAATTCTGTTGACCAATTCACTACGGACAAACTAAAATGACACCAACCTATGAAACATTAGTATTAGTATGAAACTTATTCTTCTGTTTGATAGTAACGTTAATGTTTTAATTATGTAAGTATTTTAAACTCTATTTGACATGTGTAAATAAAGTCGAACTCAAGTTTGCAATTTCCTTCCAGGGTACATTACCTAGCTAGAGACAACCTTACTAACCATTCACTTGGACCTAAGAATGAATATACAGGCAAGCAGAAATAAATAAATAAATAACGCTGTCCTATGGCATAAGCGTTACTCAAGTATATATCGATCTCTGAGTAAGCATTCACACTACCAGCTCAAAACTACATTAGGCATCTAACATAAAGAATAGTACTAAACATCCCAGAAAAATGCGTGGCCTGTAGCCAGTTGTTTCATTTCACACTCATTAAATACAATTGACTTCGTAGATTTGAACTAAAACCGTCGTTATTAAGTTTATTAGGTTGAAGGTCGGAGTTTATCGCTGCCCCAATGAGAGTGGCGCCACATATGCAATGATTACGGACACTTGTGGCGTGTGTATTATTGTACAGTCGACGAAAAAATAATGTACGCTGTGTCGTGTACGTAGGTACCTAGTTTAACAGTTTCATGGCCCATGAAGCACCAAGTCTATCTGCAGCTCTTTGTGCGGCTGGGCAGTGAATGCGATTTATTAAACTTACACTTTCATGGCCCAAGACGCATTAAGTATATATCTATATCAGTTATAGTACCTATAACACAAGCTCAGCTTAGCTTGGGTCTAGATGATGCTGTGTGAATTGTCCAGCATTAGGTATTTAGGATTATTTATTTATATCCAGGGTAAGGATTAAAGTGCCGTTCGCCGTTCCAAAAACGCTTCTATGAACGCGAAATCGTATGCCTACCTATCCTTTTCACAAAATGGCGCGCAACGCGCCCTCTTAAACATGATTTCACCGTGAGAACGTCGCGCAAAATCAGAGCGGAAGCCATTCAAACGATTTACAAACTTGTCGTTGTATAAAAGTGCGTTGATAAAGAATTTTAACAACTTTCGCATGAATTTTTAGCATTCTGAAACGTAGGTATAAAAAATAAAATTCCAAAAATACAAACAAGTTTATCAACAATAAAAAATAATGATTACATTTTGTTTTCATTGTTAAAAAATAAGATAATATGTAATATATAGGTACACTTATGTTAGGTTAGACATTTATGTAGCTTTGTATCTCTTCTTAAACATTATTTCTGTTTTCACGCCACCGTACATAATTTTTCGATCACTTCTTGTCCATCCTAAGGTTGCCTGGAAGAGATCGCTTTTAGCGATAAGGCCGCCCATTGTACATTATTTGTATTTGTTTTTTGTTTTCTGTGATTTTTGATTTCTTGGTGTGCAATAAAGTATATTTGTATTGTATTGTATTGTATTACTGGAAAAGTAATCAATTATTTATCATTATAGATGTTTCTTTTTAATATTTGATATCTTAACCAAATTAAAGGAGCTGAGTGAAGATGGGATGAACCCGTCCCAAGTTAGATGTGTACCATCTACAGCCAGACGAGTCCATAACACTTACGGTTTATATCTGCACTATTCCCTTGCGTCAGTGGGTATTTTTACCCCTTACAGCCAATGATATTATATATAAACTGAGGTAGATGCGTTTTACCGAGGTCTGCGCGGCAAGACAAAACCAGGTGAATTCACTTGACTGAACTCAGTCCGCTCTGCGTCGCGCCGCGATACGAACGTACGTTGCGGGATTTTAGAGAAAAGTAAAACAAACGAAAATGCCACATTTTGTGTTTCGAAAGTGCAAAAATTATACTGGGACAGCTGTAAAAAACAGGCAGGATGTATCTTTCCATTTGTAAGTACTGTTTAGTCTATTTAAAATGGAAAATCATTAATTTTATATTAAAAAATCACTGCCGCGGCGTTGCCGCTTTGCCATTTACACGAACGAGACAAGACGTAGTGCGTTGCATTCATGAGTGACAGAGAAAACGAGATAATGGCGTGCGGTGTTGTCGGTTCGACCGACGCTAAGGGAGGTTAGGGTGATATGGGTAATATGATCACGCAATGCAACAATATTATTTTTCACCACTAGGTACTTTCCAATTATTTTTCGTAGTAGGATAATAAAGAGATGGATTTGACTTTCAACATTTGCTTCTATTTTGTTTTAGATTTCCTAAAGACGAATTAATTAGGGAGAAATGGGTACGAGTCGTTAGCACCCAAAGACGAGACGATGAATGGATGCCAACGGCATACTCCACAATATGCTCCAAACACTTTGTCGATACTGACAAGTACGTCACAAAAAAAAATCACAAAATGATAAAGAATGCAGTGCCGGTAATTAAGGTAAAATAGGAAAAAAAAAATACTTTAAATATTCGGTTGTGCTTGTGTGTTACTATGTTTGATTAGACAGGTAAAATTTCAGCCCGATCCGTTCAGTAATTTTGACGTGAAGAAGTAACAAACATCCATCCATCTATCAAACCCAACTTTATTAAATTATTATCATAGTAACTAGCGACCCGCCCCGGCTTCGCACGGGTGCAAAGCTGATACTAAATATACTACAGAATCGGCCTCCCTGCCGGTACCGCTGCAACCGCCATGTCCGTGCATTTTAATTCTATGATATTTTCGAAAATATTCATTTACTTTAATTACATGCTGTAAAGGGCCAAATGAATCTATATTAAATGCACAATGTTAAAATAGCTTCGTAATTAAGCAATTATTTCTCGTAAAAAGTAAAGGATTATCCCTAAGAGATAGATATGGGTTATCCCTAAGAGATAGATATGGGTTATCCCTAAGAGATAGATATATACCACCCGGACTTTTTATAGACCTTTTTAAGGTGTACAATACTGTAGTACATTATTTTGATCTATCTCGTAGGGTTCAGCCAGCGTTTGCAAGGTAAGTGGAAAAAAAGTATTTATTTACGACATCACATAAGAAACCTCTAAAAATATCAGTGTTCTTCTACAATATTATGCATGTATTATACATATAAACCTTCTTCTTGAATCACTCTATCTATTAAAAAAAGCATCAAAATCCGTTGCATAGTTTTAAAGATCTAAGCATACATAGACACAGACAGACAGACAGGAAGCGACTTTGTTTTATAGGTACTATGTAGCGATTAGAAGGCACTTAAGTTAAGTAAAAGTATTTTTTCTAGTGTGCTCACTTAAATTTAATACTAGGAATGTAATACTATAATTCGTAAATAAACATTTTTATTTAAAATTTACTGTTTATTTTCTTAGTGGTGCCTCGTTACCCCCGTTTCCCCTAGTTCCTTCCTTAGCTGCTAGCCGATGACGTCATAGGCTGTCATTGGCCGTCAGCCCGCTGGCCGCTCGTGTAAAGTGTGAACAGTATGTTCATCTCTTTCTGACAACGGTGTCCTATATATCTCTGTGATCTTTTAACGTACTCAGTGATACAAATACAGTTCCATAGTCCTATGCAGGTAGCTATAGTAAAATATCGCCATGTTTTTATTTCTTTTTAATGAGTATGACGACTCTATTGGTAAAATCTCATTGCTTACAGCAATATTAACGTGCGCGTACACATATCATTAACTCGTGAATGTTTTTGAATGATTTCATTCAAAAACAAACCCCTAACTATTGATTTATCTACTGATTTATCAAATTTTAATATCAACAATATCTTATCATTTAAGGGTTGTAGGTAGGACCTTACAAAAAGCCTTTGCCCTGAGATTTACTCATGACTCGGACTTTTATCCTTTTCCGCAAGTCCGTGTCCGATAATATCGGACACGGACTTGCGGACGTACAAATTGGAAGACGGACTTGTGGGAATATCGTAGAAATATTATTTCCACGAACCCACTGTTAAATTTAAACACCTACCTTACACCTTCACAAAAGGCCACACTCAGAGTCGTTAGCGGCTTGGTAGGCCAGCAGAGGCCGCATTTTGTGATTTTTAAAATCATCTGAGACTTAGAAAATAGTGGTAACTATTCTGCAAAGATATAAATTACTTAAGTATCTAGTCTAGTCAAAGTCGCATTCAGTTACAAGATAGAATGAACTTCACTCGATAGAAACAAATCCCAAAGTTACCCCTTTTTCTAACGTTTTTTCAATACTATGACTAGCGAACTAATAATACCAAATTTTTTTTTGTACTCAATTAAGAACACTTAATATTTCTAAACAAATTCGCAGAGTTTGACTTGATAAAATGATTTCCTTAATCACCATGTTTAAATAACTACAAAAACACAGCTTGACAGGCGCGCGTTTTCCCTTACGCCTACTGCTTCAGGACTACCTGGCCTTAAGCTCGCTTCTTTGGATGGTTTTGACAACGTTAGACTTAAGGAATAATGACGACTCTGAGTGCAGCTGAAAGTTCCTGCCCGGGATAGTAGAAGGATGATGCTGACTGTACCCACGTTACGTAGGTATAGTGTAAAGTTAAACTGGGCCAGACGAATGACCGGAGGATCTCGAAATAGCCTCGCTAATGATTGTAGTGCGAATCGGAGCTTATGCGCCAATAAACGAATGATTGCTGACAATTATCGCGAGTACGCTGCGCCTGCGCACCCGGGTACAGGGGCGTAGCCAGGCCTTTTTTTTAAGGTTTATCCAAAAAGACAGTTTTTGAGTAGAAGCAGGACGGTGCGAAAACAAAAAAAACAAACACTTATACAAATTACAAGACACTCGAAGAAATGGTTGTTATCAAAACAAACCGTACATTTTATTAAGTAAATCAGTCATCTAGTACCCATGAAATCTAGCTTAGCTTAGAGCTAGATGATGCTGTGTGGATTGTCCAGCATAATTTATTTTTAAGTTAGATAGAACCACTTAATAGGTAGTTTGCGCAACTCTACCGCTTTTTAACAGTTTTATTAAATTGCAAACACTAAAAAAATCAATAGGTACCTAGTAGGTGCAATAGGTAGGGTTAGGTACCTCAGATTAAATTGTATACCCTTCTTGTTTTGTGTTTCTTCTATGTGCCAGACGACTGTACCACCTTTAACTCGCCACCTCAAATCAAGTGCGCATATTTTCTTGACTCCTTGGTATAGCTAGCATAATTCATAAGAATGGAACAGCAGAATAGACATGCAATGAATGATGGATGACGCTATAAATAAATACCTACCTAACGAGTTCTGAATACAGCCCTGTTCTGAGTTCAGCGTAGTCTGCGTACCATGCGTACCACAGTAGCCGCCAGTCAACTCTCATGCGGCCAGTATTAGCATTAGCAGTAGTAATTCAGTTTAAAAATAGAATTTTATTACATTTGGTTGGCATGACGCTTGGAGCTCATGTGCTTGGAGGTTACACATTTACAAACTCTTTGTCTACGGCCTGTTTTGTAGGCTGAGTGTTGGTAAAGTTTTAAATCTAGAACAACAAAAAGAAGGCTTGATTATTATTATCTATTTTGTTTTTATAGTGCGTAACTCTGGCTAATTTCTAAGAAATCATGGTGTAGTTGGTTAGTACATTCCGGTACTGACGGAAGGATTCGGGTTCAAGTCCCGTCGAAGTCGAAAATTTTTGCGAAATTATTTGATATCTGTTTTGTTTTTTAAATGTGGGAAAAAAGGTATGTAGGTAGGTACCTACCTAGAATAAATAAGGTTCGTAGTTAACCCGCTTACATCCATAATCAGTAGAATCTAGAGTCATTTGGTGAAGTGACTCTACCTACCTTTTCGTTCCACTCCACTAGTAGAATATAATGTACCAAACCTAGGTAAGGTACATTGTAGGAAAATTACAACGAGGTATTAGGTTCCTATTCCTACTCACTAAAGAGTACCTAAGTATTAGGTCCTTAGTCCTTACATTATGAAATTGGCGTTTTGTAAGGGAGGAACATAAAGTCGATTTTAATATTTTTATTTAATCAAAGCCTTGCAAACCTTCCAAGAAGTTATCCAAATTTCGAAAAAAATTGTATAATGGTAATATGTTGGAGCAAGGTCCGGGGAGTACGGTGGATGTCTTAGACATTCCAATTGAAGCTCCTCTAATTTGGTAGCCGTCTGTTGTGCAGTGTGTGGTCTAGCGTTGTCCTGAAGCACCAGTGGCCTAGAGCGATTGACCAGCCTCGGTTGTTTAGCAGCTAGCTTTTCCAACATGGTTTGCAGTTGCTGACAATAGACATCCGACGTAATCGTCTGGCCAGATTTAAATAAGCTGTAGTGAACAACACCGGCACTAGTCCATCAAACGCTCACAAGTAATTTTTTTGAGTCAATTTTCGCTCGGAGCAGGATTTGGCTGGTTTGCCAGGGTTCAGCCATTGCGATGAGCATTCCTGATTTTCGTACAGGATCCACTTTTCATCACAATGATTCGATTTAGAATCCCTTCACTATTGTGCCGGTTGAGTAATGTAACGCAGCAGTTGACGCACGTTTTCCGTATACACTCAATTCATGAGGTACCCACCTTTCAAGCATTTTCACCTTCCCAATTTGCTTCAAGAAGATTAAAACAGTTTTATCACTAACACCGCAGCCTGCGGACTTGGTTTACGATGGATCCGCTTCCACAATAGCCTTGAATTCTTCATTATCAACTTTGGTCTCCGGCCGTCCACGGGGCTTGTTCTGCAGGACGAAATTTCCAGAACGAAAACGTTGGAACCAAAAACGCACTGTGTTTTCTTTTGTGACACTGCCGCCATACACATCAGTAATCCTTCGAACCGTTTCTGCAGCACTGGTGCCACGATGGAACTCGTACTCGTAAATAACGCGATATTTCAAGTTTTCTAATTTGCAAACTGAGTGACGCAAAGAAAAAACCAAAAGAGAAAAACAAATGAATTACAGTTTTCAAAACACAAAAACATGAGTAGAATAGCAGTATAAATTTGAAATTGGAATTCTTAACCAAAGAGGAGATACCTATTTGAGATCAAAGTGGCCAGTACGTACGACAAAATGCCAATTTCATATGTAAGGACCTAATAGGACCTAATATTTACATACCTAATGTATAAAATAATCTATATTTTATACATTATATACCCACTTGAAACAGTTGTGCTATTTGCAGACTGTTCCAGAGCATCTAAAAGAGACAACCCAACAAAATCTATGCCGTAGTATTGAATAGATTCAAAATAATTCCGATCTGCCAGGCAGAGGTCACACATCAGTTTACTAGCTGCGCTTGCGTCGTCGTCGGCCAAGGACGTTGACCCTAACAGCCTTGGAGTCGCAAATTAATTGCAACTTGTAACACTGGGTGCTTTTTTCTAAGAATCAACTTGTGAGGTTAAAATTTATGTGTTGATTCATCTATTTTAGTTTTAAGCTCTCGACTTCAGTCAACAGAGTTGCAATTGCAAGTTGAAACTGGTTATCCAGGAGTAGGTAGGCAAGTTTAACAAGAACAAAATTAAAAATGAAAAAAACTGTCGACAGATTTTCATGAAACATGGCTAAGAACACTTGGGATAAAATTATCTATCACACAAAAAAAACTAAAAGAAAATCGGTTCATCCGTTTGGGAACTACGATACCACAGACATATACACAGATACACAGACGTTAAACTTATAAAACCCCTCTCTTTTTGCGTGGGGGGTTAATAAAAAATTAACGACCCAAATATGGCAATTTAAGCGTGAGATTTCATTTTAGTTTTGATACGTTGGTGGTGGCATGGACCAGAATATGCATTAGTGCTCATAATTTTTTGATCTTTAGAAACGGACTATGTACACCAATACAGTAGGTGACAAATCCGACTGCCTAGCTATAAGCAGAGAATATTATATAATAGGTACCTGATACTCACTTATAATAGTTATAATTTAATGGATTAATACAGTAGGTGAAAAATCCGGCTGCCTAGCTATAAGCAGAGAATATTATATAATAGGTAGGTACCTGATACTAACTTATAATTTAATGGGTTAGTGCATTAGCAGCAGACACCAGGATGCAACCTTTGCAGGTTTTACATACGGTCTCACCGTCCGTCCATATCTATCACATTTTGGCCACCATACTTTGGTCTTTGGGCTTTATGTGCTGCTTTCAAAACTCTCTCCTTATAAGAGATACTTCAGGTATCTAAAAACCTTATATTTAGCCCACCTACAGTCCTCTCTTATTACTTATACCTTACTTCGAAATTTTGAGGAAATCGACACCAAAATAATGATCTTGAACAGTCTTGAATATGATGATTCAGAGAATTGCGGCCGCCAAACACCACTTCATTTACATAATCGCCAACAAACAACGCGCCTTACTCATACATCCTTCATACATACACATACAACTTTCATACAAAGGAGTCGTTTATTTCACACATTCACAAACGCCCACAATACGTATTCGTTTTCTTTATTTACGTTTTGTTAAGTGACCCGTCGTTTTAAGGTGGGATGGACGGACAGGCTGATAAAGTTTGGATGAAATCATGGCCTACTATGCAACCACCGTGAATAATAGCTACCTATACAGGGTGTAATCGTTAAGTGTGCACAGGCGATTATTCCGTAACTATTGCAGATATCAAAAAACTTTAAACTGATATCGAAAGTACTTTACCTAATGAGTAAAATGACATTAATAACTTTTTAAAAATAAAACGAGAAATATCCAAAAAAATTACATTAATCACTCCCATACATTTTATTTCTTAGTAAGTACAAAATTTTGTGTTCAAAGCATATGTTCGAAGTGACGTCCTCCTTGTGCAATACAATGACGAGCTCTTTTTACAGTTTCTAAATGAACTTTCCTTAACATTTGCGGAGTAATTAAAGCAATTGCACGACGTACACGATTCTGTAACTCTTCTAGGCTGTGTACTCTCTCAGCGTACACGTGGTCTTTGACAAATCCCCATAGGAAGAAATCACAAGGCGTGAGATCCGGGGATCTGGCAGGCCAAGGGGTTGCACTATTATTGGCTATTAAGCCATTATAATTGTTTCGTAAGAAATTCATTACAACATTTGTATTATGTGCAGGTGCTCCATCTTGTTGAAAAATTATCGACCTTCTTTCATCGTCTGGAATTGGTTCTAAGAGACTTGGCATATCGTTTTGTACAAAGGAGAAATATCTCTGTCCATTTAAGGTTCCACTGTAAAAATATGGCCCAATGATCCAATCTCCAAGAATACCACACCACACATTAATTGAGAATCGCACCTGAGCTCTAACTTCAGTAGTTAAGCGAGGATTGTCAATTGACCAATAATGCGAGTTTTTTCTATTGTAAATGCCGCAGTTTGAAACATTACTTTCATCGGTCCATAAAATTGACCTTACATTGACATAATTATTGACTAGCCAATTGCAATAGACCAGCCGACGAGCAGGATCATCATTGTGCAGCGTTTGAGTAGGTTTTATCTTAAATGCTTTGAAGTTGTGTTTTTTTAATAACTTGTGTACATAATTGTGGGACACTGGAAATGATCGGGCCACTGAACGCGTTGATTCTTGTGGATTATCTACTACGTAGTTAATAATATTGTTATCTAAGTCATTATCAAATTCCGGAGCTCTTGTTCTCGAACCTTTTTTTCTGTTAAAAGATCCATAATTTATCAAATTGTTATCCAACTTACGTAAATACGTACCAGAAGGAACTTCTCTATCTGGGTACTCTCTTCTGTAGGCGATAATGGCCGCCCTATTGTTACAATCATGTTTGTAGTACCTTTTTAACATGTCCCTCTTTTCTGTATTGGAATATGCCATTTTTCAATCAATAAATGCAACAATCACGATTATTAACGCAAATTGAAAAATACAATAAATTGGCGGGAACGAGAACCCGCGATAAAGAATTTGAATTTAGAACGAACACCAAAGAGTATCTTTCTTTTTGTTTTTATTTAGTATGTTGCTTTTCAGCTAGTTCAAATCAATACAATATTGAAACAAGGTTTATTATAAATTTGAAGTGGTAAGATAATTAATCTACACGTGTATCTACTTGAAATTCATTAATACCTTCATATCGTACATAATTATAAAATGACAAGGGTAAAATGAGTAGGTACTATTCCACTTAAAATAAGGAAACTAAAACCTTTCTACTATCTCATACTAAATGTATGGGAGTGATTAATGTATTTTTTTTGGATATTTCTCTTTTTATTTTTAAAAAGTTATTAATGTAATTTTACTCATTAGGTAAAGTACTTTCGATATCAGTTTAAAGTTTTTTGATATCTGCAATAGTTACGGAATAATCGCCTGTGCACACTTAACGATTACACCCTGTATAGATAAAGGTACTTTGTACGATTACGTGTTGACATGTTTTTTTGACTTACATGAAACCTCAAAAACATCGAAGAAACAATAAAAATCCTACAAAAAAAAACACCAGGATCCAATAGATTTTCTTTTTTTTGCTTCCGACTGGTATTGATATGAATCAGTTGAACTACCTATAGATTGTTTGCAACAGCCTGCAGTTAGCTCAACTGTAAATACCAATTTTAATTTGTTTCTTCTATTAAGTATTTAATTGTTATTTTCTTTGCTGATTTAAAATAATATCGATACATATTGGTATCCTACTAATTTCATAAAGCCGAAAGTTTGTGAAAACTGAATTTTTGATACCTAAGATCTCCAAAACTCCTGAACAGATGAAGATGAAATTTGGCTTACGTTTAGAGCAATGCGTAACTTAGATAATAGGCTACTTATTATACTGGAAATCCGCGTGCGAAGCGGCAGGCAGAAGCTTGTAAACAATAATCTTTTGGGTGCCCAATTTGCTTTACATTAATGTTTCAAAAAAGTTATATTGTGATATAGGTACCGTACCACAAGAAAATGTTACTAACTGATAGCCGTGGCGGTGATGGCGTAAGAATCGGCCCCTCCAATTCAGCCTGGATGTAGTAAGAGAAGGAACCTACCAGAGGAAGGGAACTTTATTCTGTGTATTTTAATCCCTTTACTGTGATCACCCTGTATTGGTCCACTGCTGGACGCAGGCCTCCCCCCTGATATACGCCTTTATCGCTTGGGGGGTAATGCCCATAATCCAGGGCACGCGGGTTGGGGATCGCAGTTTAGTTGTAGAATTGTTCTGCAGGGGCGCTGCTGCCCGCTCCCGGTGGATATCCCTTAGTCGCCTCTTACGACACCCGAGGGAAGAGTTGGGGTGGTGCAAATTCCAAGGCAGCACCTCACAGCTGCAGCATGCTGAACATAACATAGCAGTGGTCTTATTAACTTAGAAGTTGTAGATAACGACAAGAAACATGATGACATTGCTAATGTAATGGGTAGAATCTCCCATCAAAATGTGCATCGTAATCACTTTCGCCACATCTCTTTACCGTGATGAAGATAAATGTCATTTTCTCGGCGGTGTTGCCACAAATACCAATTTACTCCAGATAATATTGGATTACGCTGGAGTGCGCAGGAGTAATGACCCTGCGCGTATTGTGTTGAGCTTTATAGGGTGACCATAAGGTCGTACCTGTGTTTGCGCACGCGCTAGTCTCTCACATGACGCATCGTGTAAAAGAACGATATTTGAAGGTAGGTAGTGTCTTCTTAGTAAGTAATTGTGATTAAACGTTGACAAAAGGTACCTACCTTAAATACGGATTATCATAATCTATATATATAAAAGAAAGTCGTGTTAGTTACACCATAAATAACTCAAGAACGGCTGTACCGATATGGCTGAAAATTGGTGGGTAGGTAGCTTAGAGCCAGGAGACGGACATAGGATACTGTTTATCCCGTTCGACAGCGTTCCCGTGTGACTTGACATAAAACTCAGTCAGTCACTATAAAACGTGGTATAACAAAAAAGAATCAGACTTATAAACGGAATTACAAAACGCAAATGACAGCTACGTAATGGACGTATTGATAACGTATGGATGCCGGGGGGGCGATTCTGTAGTATATTTAGTATCAGCATTTGCACCCGTGCGAAGCCGGGGCGGGTCGCTAGTTGTGAATAAACTTCGATAAAAGATACCAATTAATACCATAATACTTCATTGGTGCCTTTTATAAAAGATTAATTACAATAAATGTTCAAAGTTTCTTAATGAGATAATTGAAACCTTTAAAGGCAGTGGGTGCTTAAGCACCTAAGTATTTCAAGAAAGCTCTACTACCATGAATTTTTCTTTGCGTCCAATATTTATGTCTATGGTTTACTTTGAGAATAATGGTCACCCCATCCCATCGTCGCAAGCGCATCGTACTCGTACCTCTCACGTCGTAATAGCCTTTACCACAGAATACGAAAATGCTCCATGTAGTACAATACAAGCCGGGCCACGGATTCAATAATAGTAGACACTAGGTACTACGAAACACTTTGTGCGTAGCTGGTGGTAACTTACCTTGTTGGATGGACGGGGCTCTCTGGCTGGACTCGGTTGCATGATTGTATTCTAGCCACCATGATTACCGCTCTAGAATTTATGCATAGCTTATACAAGGTTTTGTCTAGAAAGTATAAAGAGTATCTTTACTTCGTCCAAACTGAAAACTTTCTTCAAAACTCTTTGTCAACATTGTCCCCATCACAGATTTATTTATAAATAAATAAATAAAAATCAATAATAGACATAAATTACAACTAGTATTTACAATTGAGAGAACT
The DNA here is from genome assembly GCA_949316285.1 of Eupithecia subumbrata. Classification (NCBI taxonomy): domain Eukaryota; kingdom Metazoa; phylum Arthropoda; class Insecta; order Lepidoptera; family Geometridae; genus Eupithecia; species Eupithecia subumbrata. The sequence goes on along the minus strand of OX438646.1, from coordinate 24,334,394 downwards.
GCAGACGGTTTCAAACAATCTACAGGTAGAGCTACCTGTAGTTTGATCCATATCAATACCAGTCGGAAGCATTGTTTAGTGCTTTATTATACCTATTACAAACTCGACGCTAGAACGAGAATTTTGGATTTTTGTGTTGTAAGTTGTTTCCAGATATTATTTCTTGAGAATGGCTGAAATAGTCTCATCTTTGACTTTGACCTTTGATAAAACTTTTTTGAATGGTCTAAGTAAACAAAGTAAGCAAAGACCCTATGGTATGAAGGGGATTCCAATCAGCATCGAATAAAGTTCTGCAATGTTCAACTTTGCTCATCATTTTAGACCGCGAAGTAAATCTTGTTCATCTCACGTAAATAAATGTAGATCAATGTTGCTATTTTTATGACTTCCTTGCCTAAAATACTTTTTGGAATCACTTGTTTTTCTGGCAAAGATATGAATGGCACATTCCTCTGCCCACTCCGACCTGAATGGTTGCCACATTCTTGGCTCGACTCCGTTTATCCGGGGAAAAATAAACGTGGGTACCTAATATATAATTTGCGGGTGTTACGTACTGACGTTTTAGTGTATGGATTGGATAGGTAGCCGGACAACAAAATTAAATCGCGTCTCGAGACATTTTTAAATCTGAGCCGAGTTTGAGAATTCAGGCGTTAAAACATCAAAAATGAAAAACCATGTTACATGAGTAGTAGGTTCCATCCAATAGATACATAGAAAACACTTTATTATACCACACAAAGACAGGAAACAATATAGAGAAAAAAGGGCGGCCTTATCGCTGAAAGCGATCGCTTCCAGGCAACCTTGGGATGGACTGGGCATGAATGAAAATAACAAAATAGCCGGTGGCACTGAATAAATCTATTTACATCACAGAATAGAGAATGTTATGAATACTGAAGAATTTTATGTTATGTCCAATGTTAAAGATAAATAACTTTTGTGTTAGTACGCTTTTTTGTGAACCAAACTGCAAGAAATGGCGTGATATGGGAGAGGCCTTCGCTAAAGAGTGGGACAGCATAGGTTCCAAAATGCTAGGTATGCCACATCACACTAATATTATAAATGCAAATGTTTGGATGGATAGATGGATGGATGGATGTTTGCTACCTCTTCACGCCAAAACTACTGAACGGATCGGGCTGAAATTTTGCACACAGGTAATTCGAATCCTGGAATCAAATATAGGCTACTTTTTATCCCATATACATTGTTCCCATGGGATAGAAATCACCTTCAAACGTTTCCGTAGAAACAACGCGTGCGAAGCCGCGGGCATAAACTAGTTTTGATATATAAAGGCTTATGTATTTTCTTCTTCTTTTTTGAGCACTTTTTTACGCTCAACTTGGAAATAAAACTCATTAGTAACAAAACTCTATATATAATAATGCTCTTAACCAAATAGAGTAAGTTCTCATTGATTGAAAGTGCATCACTAATTTCAGGTAAAAAGCCGGAAAATACGGCTCAATGCGTCTCGTAGCCAGCCTACTGCGACAAAAAATAAATCAAAGCATTATGGTGCCTGCGGGAAAACGTATTTTTACGCAACCGTGTTGCCTTGGCGTCAAACTGACGATCGACACGGCTGGCTCGTTGTTATTCGACCACAAGAATTACTACACGTGTACGAGAATCTACTACGTAGGCTTAGGTACGATCGCCTCGGGATCTGCCGTTACACCACTAGGATGATTTTTCTGTGAAGTGACCGATTGCCACCCCCGGCTTGTTCGATTTCTTTTGTTTTTAAATACCAATAGGAGCTACGTATTTCGTGGGTCTGGTCAAGTACTAAAAATGCCGTTTACTGATTTTGAAACATTAGCTAGCTGACCCCGCCTCTTTCTTTTGTTCTCTTAGTTTGACCAGTCGAAGACATCTGACATCATTATCAATAGGTTAACATCTGTTGCAAACAATCTACAGGTAGCTTAACTGATACACACTTAGTTATTAGTTATAGCTATACACTAAGTTACACAATAATATACAAGTTACTTACAACATTTATCTTATCAGTTATCATACAATAGTTATTTACTACCTACCTACAAATTCTACCCAAGTACTCGGATAATTACCAAATAATAACAAAAAGGTAACGTCGGCCTTACCTTTTTGTTAAAATTTGGTCATAGCACCATTTGCACTTATAACGGCATCCCATCGGCTCCGCATATAATTTACGAGGTTCTCACAAAGATTCGAACCGCGCAATGAGTCCCACATCTGGTCAACATGAGCGACTAGGGCTTCTTTTGTTGTTGCCCCATAAAATTGGTCAAACTAGACAACAAAGAAAAGAAGGCGTGACCTGTAGCCTAAAACCAACGCAAGGCAAAATAGTTTCAAACTGGAATGGCAGATCCCGAGGCGATAGTACCTACCTAATCTGTGGAGTCAGCACAAAATCACACCATACAATAAATATCCAAACATCAAAAATGAGAAAGTGTTGGGATCAGAGTGGAGTAGGAGTGGCGTTATTCCACTAGAGAGTTAGATAAACGGTTTATAGAATTACGTTCCGTTAAAATAACGTAGAGCCGCGATTCAATAACGATCTATTTTTCTTAACGATCATTAACTATCTACTAACATTAACTAAGTCATAACGATCGCGACAGTGAGTGAATCGTGAATGCGATAAGTTTGTTTACCTATGTGTGAATAGTGAATACGCGAGTTGCGTTATAATATCACATTTCATTCGTTTCACAAGTACTGTAGTGAAAGTACCTAGTTATTGTTGAGTAAAAGTCACTCTTGATTCAACGAAATGCTCACGTAGACAGACACTCCCCGCTGTAGCTATGACTTATTAACATCTTATTTTGTCAAGCTATGGTGTCTGAATCCCGGAAAAAGTATGAAGGGAAGTTTTCGTTCAACACACTCCCAGAGTCGAATAGGGCTATTTGTTTCACACCAAAACTACTTTGCAAGGGTCGAACTGTTTTGCATGTAGTTCTAGACATGGAACATACCCACTGACTACTAATTATCCAAAAAATGCGGATATTATGTCGTTTAGAGATTGCTATTGAAAATGTCATGCTCGGCATTACATTTTCCAATGCGTCATGCCGTCCCGCTAAAATCATATTTGGAGTCGTAGCGAATAGCAAGCGGTGCCATAAAACAAGAAGTTGAAGTTGATATTTGAATGATCCTTCATCACACTCATCACGACATTTCAATACCAATCTTTATCTACACGAGAATCTTTATCTATTCGATATAAAGTTGTAATTGTAATTAGTGGAAGTAGTAATTAGTAGGTTCTTTACTTAAATGTGTTTATTTATTGTAAATTCAATTATCCCCCGGTTTTGAGTTATTTTCCTTTTGTATTGTAGTACCTATTGTGGAGTTTCTTTTTGGTTCGGAATGAATGTTTTGTTTTGTAAATACTGTTCAATACATAGAGGTTATTGCTCACTCCATAAAGCTTGCGATGCTATCATGAGACGGACATTGGTAGAATTGTGTGAAACCAGATGCAGAAGCCATCAGACAAGAAGTTGAAGTTGAAATTGACCTATACATGCCGCGATAGAAGCATAGTAAATTATATATTATTCTCAAGGTTCTTAGGGCTCTACCACACTCACGTGTCTTCCCGTAGGTACTTAAGTAACCGGCGCATGCCGCAGCGCACCCTCTTTTTGCGCCATCTCAAAACAGACCAATCAAAGCGTCTACTGGACAAATGAATATCAAGCATTGTCCATAGCAAACACCTCACTGGATACCAGGAGGTGTAGAGTGGCCGTATTATTCAAAAGGAACATAAAACTTTTTTAATGTAGTAGGTATAATCCGCGCGCAGCATGATTTAGCTAGCTCCAAAGTAATCAGAGCTTGTGTTATGGGTCCAAGATAGCTGATATACCTACCTACTTAAAACATTACATAGAAATATATTTTTTATTATTTATAGAAAGCACCCATAACTAACGCCCGAAACAAATAGGTATCTTCAGATCGTAAAATCAACCTGCGTCTCAGGCAGACATTTGCCTGCTGCGCCATAGAGGTCATGGATGGATAGGGCATGGAACCTTGTCGAAGTAGGTACCTATACCTAATGTCCGAGTGCTTATGTTTCATTTCGCAACGGTTCTATCCTGAACTGATCGCGCGCGGCTTTCTATTATATCCAGTAAATAATTACAGCCACGATACATTTTATTACCTTCATCGAAACGATAAAACATGATGGCTTGTGGGACAAGAATTTTCCTCGCATCCGGTTGTCGGAGGAGACAGCTGAAAACGTTAATCAACGGCCATCCTACGCACGTAGGTACTAGTAGAAGAACCCGTTACATCTTAACTATCTACTGTTCAACCAAGAAACTAGAGGTATACCTAGGAAGTTTAAAGGGAAAACATAAATTCAGTTTGCTTAACGATTTTATTTTAAAAACTGACTATAAAATTTATTGGTTCTATTAGCACTTATGCCGGAATATTAAACATGTTTCTTATCAATTATCAAATATTTAAAACGTGAATCATGTGCAATGATATAAATTTTTTTTTTAATAATCTTGACATTAAATTTTAACCTAAATAATCGGTATTACTACCTTAGTAACTTAATAATTTTTTATAGTAATGTCAGTCGATAAAATTATTAAAATTTATATATTTTTTACTTATACTCTTCTTACTTAAAAGTCCAGAGAGAGGAGGCCTCTCTTCTCTCTGGAAAAAAAGTAAAAAACTCCTTAATCAAATCATCGTACCTATTACCTACCTATACCACCGGTACGTGGTAAATAATCTCACAATTCTTACATACCTTATAGGCTATTTCTGTTAAGAAAGCATTATTTCTTAAAGATTTTACATTGACATTGACTAAGTAGATATACAAAGAAAGTGTAAATGCATGTTTATCTGACGGGTCCATTGAGGCGACGTAATGCCACCGGCGCCATGGCGGCCAGACACCATTGTTGCTGACCACGCTGACAGTTGGATGACTGGGAAGCTTTTACCATGTCGAAGTGATGCACTGCAGAGATTATAAGATAGAATAGAGTTTTACGATAACTTAATGCTTTACTTTATTACAGTTATCGTATGTCGATGTTTACGTTAAATCTCGCAAAGATAACTCAGCTTTCCTACATTTATCTCTGATAGTAGGTGACTTTTTTACTGTTTTCTCTGGTTAACCGTGCTGATATTCATATACCTACACAGAAAGCTTAAGAACGTCGCAGTCTAAATAGAATAAAGAATAAAATAGATTTATTTGTGCAGTCAGACTTACAACCTTTCTACAGTTTAAAACATAACAAAAAAACTTATAAATGTAAGCCCGAAGGCACAAAATGGCTTCTGCCTCAGCATGGGTTGGTTGCTAGCAAGCTAGTAACCAACGCTGGTCTTCCGTCAGAGCCATTTTGTTGGCGTCACGGATAATCTATTCACTAATAAAAAAAAACTAAATACGATTTAGATAAACAAATAATAAAATTTTGAAAACTAACGGATAAAATTAGAAATAAAATAAAATAGGAAAACTTACTATGATGAACGAGGTGAGTACGGAAAAAAGTGTCACATACTGATAACAGTTATGAGTTACAAGTAAAATAGAATCTAGAAGCTCCTAGGTCGAAGTGATGAACTTTGCCGCCATCCTCCTACAGATTTTGTATGTCTGTCACTATCACAGCCACGGTGAAATGGAAAAAATGTAAACAATTCATCTTGCAACCCAGACACCAGACATTACGATATCAAGTGGTAATACCACGCTATAAACAAATCCATAAAAAACTTACAGGAATTCTAATTTAGGGATCCTTTTATTGCTTCGTTTAATCTTGACGCCCAGTGCCAGACAATGTCGAAGATATGTTTTTTATGCGTCTACGTGGAACCCTGACCAATAAAACCAATCAGTGAACGAATCAAAGGGATATTAACATTTTAGAGCGCACGAGAATATGCCTGTGCACAGAAACAAATTTTAGAATAGGTTTTTAAAACCAAATCGAGAAAGAAATTATTAAAACCAATTTATTTTTGTGGTGACATTGCTTTTATTTTAAATTTTAGTGTTTTGATGTGTGTGATTACCTATTTAATTTTATATTATTTTTTAACTGTAAAATATTCCGACACAAATGTATAAGTTTGCGAATAAAATAACATAATCATTGTGGGCACGCGAGTTTTTTTTTGACACGATCTAATCATATCAATCGGTACTTAGTTTAATTATATCTATAGTCTAAAGAAGACCAGCTATAAAAATATTTGAAAAGGAATATAGGTTTTCTTATAGGGTTATTTATTAGTCAACCCTACGCTCAACTTGTAAGAAAACTTTAAATACACAAAATAATAAACTAAACGTGTGTATCTGTGCCCCACACCACCTCTACGAAAAACTACGCCACAAAAAACAGACTGGCATCAAATGTTATTTACATTTTTTTTTTCTTATTTTAAAGTGGAGTGTGGTCGAGTGTCAGATTACCGTCGTGGAATGTTTAGTAGGTAGCATGATGGTTGGACTGTAGAGATCGTGCCTTTTGAACCGTACCCGGAATACGGCATCAGACTATATAGGTAGGGTAGCTTGAGAAAGTTATTTGTTTTGAAATGGATATCTTGAAAGATTGGATATCATTCCATTGGTAACTATTTAATTTAAAAAAAGCTAAAACTGTGTTGTTCTAGCTTATATATATTTGTATTTATTTATTCTATCGCAGGTAGTAAGTTATATATATAGTAAGTAAGTAACTACTATAAAAACAATAACACACATAGGTACTTTGTTATAAGAAACACCATAAGGTACAAAGTTAAAAAAAACAGACATGCATGACTGAAAAATTAAATATAAAGAGTTAGTCAGAGTCATAACAAAATTTATGAATTAAAGGGTATTATAAGGTATAATATTATATATTTATATAAAACTGGTTGCATATATCATAGGTATATATCATGTATTTACGTAGGGAACCAAAAGATTTAGAATTCTCTAGTTCTTTTTATTTGAAAAATAAGATAGCGTGCTTTGTAAAATATTCTTTATATATTCAGACTAAAACCTTTCCTAAATTAAGTATCAACCAAATTGCGAAACCACTCGAGAAAATACAATAATGATAAACATGAAAAGGGATCATCAAATCGTTATTCTGTCAACCGTCTGATTAAAGGTATCCATTTACAATACTTCAATTATCTCAAAATGGCTTTTACGCGAATCGTAATCGATCTCTACCTGTCCCGAAATTTAATTTGGGAAAGACCCGACATGAAAGGAATCTAAAAAATTTTACCTGTTGGCGTCAGCGAGACCTGTTCCAAATACTACGTCTACGCTGGGATGAGAAAACGAAAAAAAAAAACTGGCAAGTTAACGTTAAAATTGCTTCGATAGATTCCGTACATAAAATATGTATGAAATGGCTCAAGGGAAAATAATTTGAGGCGCTTACTTGGCCATTTAGTTCAATTTGGTGAAATTCAATCAACGAGAATTAAACGAAGGTCATTAAATTACCTACTTATTCTATTGTATTGTGTATGTAGTATAAGCAGTCACATTTGACATCTTTCGGGTACCTGTCTCTGAAAGCTTTCATACCACATGGTTACTTAGAGTAGGTACTGTTAGTTGTTAAGAAGACGAATGTTTCATACAAAAATGCTTTAATTTTACCAATTTTTTTCAGCTTGAGTGTTCGAGAAGGAACTCTAAATTACTCACAAAAAATATCAATAGTGAGTGGCGCTTAGCTTTAAAACGTTATGAATACAGTATTATGTTGACTTGAAAGACTTGAGTGCCATTATTTGCGAGTACCCGTGTGAGATGTTCCTGGTAGGTACTTGTCACCAACAATATGCCGGTGGGTGTGCCCCGTACAAATAGTCCATAGACGTGGATAATTGCTATATATAGATTAAGAGTTGAATAGCTTTTGAATATTCCAATTTTGCGGACAGACTGCCGTCATTTTTGGACAAGGTTGTCAGTAGGTAGATCGAAACTTAGCTCTGTGTGACGACCTCAGTAGCGCAGCGGACGAAGGTCCGCCTGCGACACAAGAGATTGCCGGTTCGATTCCCGCCTCGGGACAAATGTTTGTACGATCTGCAGATATTTGTTCAGGGTGTTCTGGATGTTTTCTATGTATAGTAAAAATATTTATTTATGTAGTGTATTTTATTAAGTTTAACAGTTATCTCGTACCCAGAACACAAGCTCTGCTTAGCTTGGGGCTAGATAATGCTGTGTGAATTGTCCAGCATTATTTATTTATTTATTTATTATTATGTGTTAATCACGCTTTTGAAAATCGTTAAGCGTAACTTCCTGTTTTGTTAAAATTTGTAACTATAAATATTGGTTGTGATTTCATTTTACAGAAAACATATAGTAGATACCTTAACACACTCAGCGCCAAGCCCCGTGCGCCGTTTCGTTCATTTCCTTGTACCCGAAAAAAATTACAATTCAAAAATTAAAAGGCAGTATTTTTTTTTCTTAACCGATACCCAAACCCAAAAAAATGCGCCAGGCCAGAGCTTTAATTTTAGCCTAGAAGATGTATAGAAAGTGAGCGCCCAAAAGAATCATAGTCTTCTAACCAAGTAGAGGGATGTTTGTTATTATAGTAAAATAGAGGGATGTATACTTTTGAATACACAGTGTTTCAGGCACAGTGTGTCTGAAGGATACACATGGAGCTGAGAGTTTTGAGATCCAATAAAATAACGTACCTACCTACAAATTATCCTATCCTACTTCCTACTATCCAACTAATATTATAAAGCCGAAAATTTGTGAACTCTGAGTTTTTATTACCTAGGATCTCCAAAACTACTTAACAGATCAAGATGAAATTTGACATACGTTTAGAGCAAAGGCTAACTTAGATAATAGGCTACTTATTAAACTGAAAATACGCGTGCGAAGCCGCGGGCAGAAGCGAATGATTACATAAACAGAGAATAAATTGTCACCGATCTCAACTTTTCTGTCGGTGAAGTCGTTGAAGGCGAGCTTGACACCTTTTTCACATAATTTTTTTTATCACAATTTTTTTCACATATTTTTACCTTGTTAAAAATTCCCTGATCTGGAGTGGTATTTAAGTAACACTACCTGAAAATAATAATTCCACAGCAATCGTGGTAGTTCTCGGTAAAATTTAATCAATAAAATTTGTAGTTAAGTAAGTATTGTTACTTACTACAAAAATAAAATTCATCTACACTTTCTACACTAGTCTACACTAGTATTTTAAAGAGGAAACATTTGTGTGTTTGTTACGAATAAACTCAAAAACTACTGGACCGATTTCAAAAGTTCTTTCACCATTAGAATGTTACATTATCCTTGAGTAACATAGGCTATATTTAAATGTTTAAAAAATAAATGTCCACCCATGCGAAGCCCAGACAAGTAAAAAATAACAAGAACAAAATTAAAATTTTTAAAAAACCCGCGACAGATTTTCATGAAACATGGCTAGGAACACTCGGGATACAATTATCTATGACACAAAAAGAACTTAACGAAAATCAGTTCATCCGTTTGGGAGCTACGATACCAAAGACAGGCACGTTAAACTTATAACTTATAACAAAAAGAGAGGGGTTTTTGCGTCAGGGGTTAAAAATGAGTCAGCCGAATCATTTATCTGTGAAAATCAAAAATTCAAATCAAAAAAAAAATTATACACTTTATAAAATGGAGGTTCCCAGCACCATCCATTAGTATATCAAGCACAATGGACATATTGGGCCCATGTGTGCCAAACCCTTCACGGACGGTTGTGTCCCACATTGTGTCCAAATCACTGAATTTACCGAAAAACTGACAAAGGACTACGACTTTTGCACTTCATCAAAAATAAATTTATCCCGAAATAATACAGTCCCACCCACCCCAACCTGTCCCTTTGTTGCGACGCAAAAAAAAAACCTTTACTTCAAGCTTTTTTGTACACTATTGTTGATTTTGAATACAAGACTGAATTATTGTTTTTAACCATGTTTTTATGGCGTTTTCGAGTGGTCTATGAAAGGATCCTTTTGAAATTACCATGTCTTTTGTTTGAGCTTTTCAAATAGGACATCGCTCTCCTTGTCCATCTGTTTTTTTGAGCTTTACAAGTCGGTAGAACAGTGATGGTTTATTAAAATCAAATTGTTTTGTGATTTGTTTGAGATAGACAAAGATGGGTAGGATTTAAGTAGAGAACATAATTATGTAGCAACTTGCGTGAGGCATCATGGCATTTACGCACTAGTAAAAATATTTTACCTAAATGAATAGGTATTAGAGAGTCTGCTACGAAAGTAGTAAAAACGTAAAGCATGTCTTTTTAAATAATTTTCTGTTTGTCTGTCTATCCAAAAACCAATTTAAGTCAGAAAACTTTCATTTCGTCTCATAGATTTTTATTTAATTTCCTAAAATGTTTTAAGAAAACGACCATGTATCGCCATCTGTGTGAGTACCGACAAACTAAAGCAGCCACGCCCTTTTAACTCTGAAGAGCTACGAACGCGTGCTACAAAATGCTACGAGAATGGTTCCTTGGGTTGGTTTGCACTCAACTTGTAATTCGTTCGATACTCGATAGATGGCGCTCCTCCAAAACTTTTTTACTTTCATGCTTTTTTCCATCACTACTTCTTCGAACCATAGATGAATGAATTATTTTCCTTACTTTAAAAACCAACTCTTCCAATCTAGAAGAGGGTTATTAGGGTTCTTCCTTACAGTATGAATAGCTAGGTATATATACAAAGATTCATGGGTAGGTAGCACTGATCCTTCCATGGAACATAGAGCTAGATAATTCGACCCTACTTCTTTCCTCGATGAATCTGAACTTGGGTGATGTGATGCTCTATCGCGCGTCTCGATAAAATAACAAGGCTTTTGCATTGCACCTTTTTCGAAAGTGAAAACCTTAACTTTTCTTCGGTTTCAACTTCAACTTCTTTCATAAAGGCTAGGAGGTGACAACGGCACATGGAGATTTATTTTTGACAAAATGTATGTCTGTCAAACATTCAAGAAGTCAGCGCTCGTTTACGCCGTCTATGTTCGTCTAGTAATAGACTAGATTTTTTTAAAGGAGACGCGATGCCATGAAAAAGTACTAGATAGACATTGTTTAGGTGTAACCAATATGTGACGTTTTGCTAGTGATGTAATCATTGTAGGTATTAGAATTTTATCGAAAGCAAAGGTACGGTAAATACTCTTTTAAATTAAATTCTACTAAATTTTTCCGACTGATGACTTAATGTGTTTATACCTATATCAACCCTACCCATCAAACCATGAGTTAATTGAAGATGAAATTACTTTTTTTTAAGTAGGTATCAATATTTTCTATAGTAACTCTACCATCAATATTCTTGTGAGATTTCAAATAATCATCATAACAACTTGATTTTAGTTAGAAGCTCAAGTTTTCGTAAGAATTTAGTACGTGGGTAATGCCGCGTAATTTCAGGTATTTTTTAGTACCTATACTATAGTATCTTCTCTATTATCGCTATTTTGTGCATTGATTTTGCAAAATTTTATCTATGACTTACAACATGACATCCATAGAGTAAAAACTCGCTGCTGTCTCAGCAGAGGGATAGTGTCATTCAACAATTTGACAATTTATGCAACCAAAAACCGATCTATGTGTGTTTTGACAGCACGTTAATACAGTGTTCTCACTCACACATTCAAATGATTGAATGTTGCTAGTGAATAGCATTTTCCCAAAAAAATTGGGTAACTGAAGCAAAGTTCCAATTAAAAAAATAAGTCATTTATTTTTTTATCACCTTACTTTTTATTTTCGATATTATCTTATTTCTTTTTTAATTAAACGAAATATCAGCTAGTAGCTTTGGTTACTATCATTCTTCCTCGGTCAAACGACAAAAAGTTTTTACTCCAAGTCCGCAAAATAAGATCGGCTCCGATCGTTTACGGAACAATAATTTAAATAGACGGTCAAGTGCGTGTTCGACCACGTGCAGTGTATTCAGTATTTTTATTGCGAAACAAAAATATTACATACAGTAAGTATTAATGTACCCTGTCAGGTAGGGTATGGCAATATATCTTAATCTAGGACTTAAGTTAAGGCATTAAGGCATTTGAAAAGAAGGGACACATTGTCTGCAAAAAGGATGCAGAAGGAGTCAGCAATTTTAGGCAGGTCATTCATGTAGATTAGGAACAGAATGCATCCTAAAACACTTCCTTGTGGAATTGAATTGTTTTTGGTAATTGTTTTTGATTTTACTGTTTGTATAATCCCTGAATTTTTACAACAATGTTCAATTTGGACAAATTGTTTCCTGTCTAGGAGGTATGATTTCAGCCAATTTAGTATTTTTCCCCTGATTCCGATTTCAAAAAGTTTGGTTATAAGTATTTTATGGGAGACTTTATCATATGCCTTACTCATGTCTAAGAGTATACCTATTGCATAGTATTTGTTTCTAATATAGTTAAGGGTTTCGAGGTTGTACTTAAAAATAGCAAGAGCTGTTGAGGAGTTTTTACGGAAGCCGTATTGATTTTCACTTAGGAGATTATATTTTTCTAAGTAGTCTTATAAATGCGGTCTGATATTGCACGTTCAAATATTTAGACAAGTGTAAGTAATTGCACGGTTCATGGCGTATCTAAACAAACTTATTTACCTGTTTTACATATCGAACCACCTTAATTAAGTTATTTTCAACAAAATTTGTTCAAATTTTCCTTTTTACCAACCAAAGTACCTACATATTTTAAGTTGATTAGGACTATTAAGTACTCAACTCGTAAATATATTGTAGCTGTGCAGTTTTCCTTTTAAATCACACCACCCACTACCAGCATTTTTTCCACGAATAATAATGCCCAAGTTAGACAAGTACCTACACTGAAAAAAAACCAAGGTTTCGTTTTTTTTTTCGTAGTTTACAATATGAATCTATTCAGAATATCGTCGAGTGACAGAAATTTTAAAATTATGATATTCCGCGCAGTTTGATTCCTAAGTCCTAACTTGAGTGAAGTCCACCCTCTCCTCTACTATTTTTATAATGTCCTCCTAGCCAAATTTCGACCACGGCGGCCAATCTCATCAGAGACTAGCCAGATGCGCAGGACATTTATAGTGCACAAGTGTGTGTGCATACACTCTCTATTCCCTCACTCTCATAATCCGATGGGACGACAGATCGACACGACCGGGGAGAGATCAGGTGCAGGACCAACGGCTTAACGCGCTTTCCTAGGCACGGGGGTGTAACACCGCCAACTTCCTGACTCCGGGCTGCTACTGTGATTTTTCTTGCTGGAAAAACCCCAGTAACAACTTTTGGCCCGACCCGGGATTCGAACCCAGGACCTCATAATCAGCGGTTGAACAAGCTGACCGCTAGACCAACGAGGCAGTCAACTAGTGATATATATATAATACATAGTATTATAATATCTGTGCCTATACTAAGTAACAAAACCGGGGTATTTTTTCCCCAGTGCATAGCAACATTTTCACGAAAATGGTGGACGAAATTTTTAAATTTATTTATGAGTTTTGATGACTGTTTTAGGCAAAATTACAAATGTAATATGCGTGTAGACTAGTAGAATGAGATATTTGCAGTATTATTTTTCTTGCTACTGGTGTTTAAATACCCTTACACCGCACAACACATCATTTTTATATTTTTATGTGAGAGCTGCTTTCCGCGTCATTTCAAGTATTGTACTAACGGCTCAAAATGAAAATTGCGACGTTTAGTCGCAATTTTTTAGATTCACCTCGTTTGTGTCAACTATCATTCTAAGCCTTCTTATTCTAAGATGACATCGACATGATTGAAAAATGTTGGTCTAACTCTACATAGAAACGATTATGGTTATTCGAAAAAGGTCAAAGAATAGAGCGTATCCTTATGGTATATCATATACTCCCTGATCGAAGTTGAATTGTTATTATTTTTAAAAAATTACAAAATCCTAATAAATTTAATACATATGAGCAGTTCCAACCATGTCCGAGAATCAGGTCTTCCATAGAAACTGCTTCACCGGTCGCTGCTTGGGCTACAAGTACCGAACCCTCTCCACCAACACCGGCACACGCAAGCGTAGAGGCAAAACTGACTCTACCTTCGATAGAAAGTTCAATGAGCTACAAAAGGAAATCAGCATCAGAGTTGTAAAACAGCTGGACATCACCCAGGACGCGAGGGATCACTTGATCACTAAACTCGAGGAGGTAGACGCAAAAATCGACTATGTTCTTGATCTTCAGAACACTGTAGCGGGCTTACGCCAAGATCTGATAGCAGCTGAGATTGCGTTATCAAACATGGTTACAAAAGTGGATAAAATAGAAGCTGCTACTATCGATAGATTAAGTTTGAGATATAAGAAGAACTCTGAACCTTCCGCTCAAACCATTTTTGAAGAAACAGATTTGCTTACTGCTGTTGCTAGTACCCAAATATAGAGTCAGGTAAATTATTCAACAGCAAATATCAATGTTTTTATTTTGATCACGGAGCACGGTGGTTATGTATCTTTTTCAAAGTCATGGTACTAAAATGGTAAAAACATGAGAAATAATTTGGAAATAATCATGAGGGAGGAAAATAAAACGGTCATTCGGCATTTTCTTTGTTCATTATTTTTGGTTATATATTACCAACAGCTTACAGCTGTATTCACACATATAGATATTTGGTTTAACACAATGAAACATTTATGGAACAACATTTAACTACTTACATTGATTTAATTACAATATGTATCTATCACATAAATTTTAAAATTGAAATCTATTTAATGATCGAAATTTAACTAAAAAATAGACGGGAATAATTTTCTCTTAGAAGCGTATCTACGGATATACATAAACACCCACCTACTCGTATTATCAATTATAAGAAAAAAGCAATTTTGCCAAGTAATTCCATTAAACCTAACCACATTCAATATGGCACGTAAATACATAAAAGAGATTAAATATGAACATCGACTGTCTACATTAATGTCTGATTACAAAATTCGTTCTATGAACTTTCGTTCAAGACTTTTAGCTACCACAATAATATACCCTATAACCTAATTTAAAATTATTTAATTATGTACTTAATTAGGACTAGTGATTCACTTTACACTTAGAAAAATTGCGCTAAAAGTAGGTATATTTAATTGCCTATTGATAAATGCAAAAAATATCCTAAAAATTGATGCAAATTCTTACCAAACAGAACTTCTTGTGCATCGTTAAGATCTAAATACAAATTGTTGAACAATTTGACCAACAAAGTATAAATTTATAAAATGAACACAAAAATGGTCATAGAAGGTATGTGTCAATAAGCGCTGGACAAAAAGTACCTAACAAAGTTATTTCAAAAAACATTAGAGTACCTAATCATAACGGAGTAAAGCACTTTAAATTGTAAGAGAAGTATACAAATGAATACAATACACAGAATTATCTATTAAGTTCTTATTACTTTACCCTAGAAGCCTAGAAGATATAGGTTGTTGCATATTGAATAATTGGCCATAATTTACATTCTTCTTTGGCTTTAAATTTCAAAAGGATACCTGGATTTTGCCAGATAGTAGACAATATTATATCTTAAGTACCTCAATCCATTTCATTAAGATTCAAATTGAATATTGTGGCTACTTATACGATGACGTTTTCTTTCATACCTTTATATCAACAATACTAATTTGGAAAAGATTAATGTAAAAAAACATCGTGATTCCTAGTCATGCCTCTCCACTTCTTTCGCAGTAAATGCACGCCTCATAAACATCATCATACACTTCCGTTTGCAGTCTTATTGTCATTCCTTGTAATTTCTTCAATCAAACAAACAAATGAAGGCCCTCAAAAGGCCGTCACCGAAGCACGAGCAGCAGCCTTTTTTTTTCGGGGGCGGAGGCGCAAAGTTCGGCCTTTTTATCTTTTTGGGTTTTCGTTTGCGGCCGCAGAGATTGGTAGGCATTTCCTCTTCCGGCTCGGGCTCGGGGTCCGGCTTCGTGCGGTCGCTGAGATGGACCGGCAGCGCGGCGTGCTGGCGCGGCCGCGAGCGGGCCCAATGCCGCAGGAGGTTCTCCTGCGCTGACCCCACCGGCACCGGCGCCGACAACTCGCGCGCGCGCGCGATCACCAGCGCGCGCTCCATCGGCTCCAACAGCTCGTACGCCAGAGCCTCGTCCAGCTCCTTCCCCGGCGATAGCAGTAAATATCTCGGACTATATGAGAGCTCTCCGAGTGCAGCGCGCTTGTTCGCCGACGTCAACTCTTTTCTGTACCGCTGGCACTGTGCCGTCGCCCAATTCGACAGCGCTTTTATCAGAACTATCTCGCTGGATACGCGCAGAGTATCCCTCTTAACTATGAGACTCAGATCTTCGTACGTGAGGTCGATGAACAGCTCGTCTGCGAGCGCCACGTCGGCTTCGTCGTCGATGACGAGCAGCGTGTTGTGGGCGAGGGAGTCGCACCACTGCGAGCACTGCGCGAGCAGGCGGGATGCGTGGTCGTTCTCGAACATGTGCAGCGGCGGCGCGGAGGCGGCCCCGGGTAGGCGCGCGCACATGTAACGCATGTCGCGGATGATCTCGAGAGCGACGCCACCGTTCAGCATTTCGTCCAGCCGCCTGGCACACCGCTCGGCCAGCGATGGACATAGGAACTTGTACGCGACATCAAGGGTCAACCTCGCAGTATTCACAGTATTGAGGATCGTCGGCTCGCAGTACAGGTAGCGGAGGAACTGTTCGAAGCCGCGGCGGTCGACGTAGTCTATCGTGTACATGTTCGATGTGTTGGCTTTGAACATGGCGGAGAAGACGGGGCTGGATGCGGAGAGCACGCGGCGATGGCCGGGGAAGCGCCACTGGTCGTTGCCGAGGCCGGCCACGAAGACGACGTCGCTTCTCAGCTCGTTGTTGAATAACCCGTGTCCGTTGGGCGGTGGCTCGCTGAAGTAGCCACTGCACATGGGCCGCTGGTCCTCCTCCTCCTCCTCCACATACTCCTCCTCGTACTCCTCCTCGGCGGGGGAGCATTCTGCCGGCGTCGGCGGGTCCGATATGCACGCCGGATTTGTAACTACTGTCATCTTGAATTTGTTGAGTCACCTGGAACAATGAGAAAAAGCAAATTAAATAAATAGGTTTAGCAGAAGTCAAATACTGTAAGAATCTTTTGTTAGGCAATAGTTTCAGTCAATCGCTTACATTATTGACCTCTTGTTATTTCCTACAGGCTTCCTTGTGGTCGGACGCTAACTGATTGTGTTAGCACCCCCTATTATATCCTGTATGAGTATATCAGCACCATATAAAGAATCATTATTACAGTTGTTTGTGCTACAAATCATCGTAAAGTGTTAAGTACACCACCAAGGGCAGAGGAGTGTATATTTTTCTTTATTTACTTGTAATTAGATACCTACTACCGCAGTTATTTGTTTTATTAGTGTAAAAGATTTATTTAAAACTTTTGCTCTTGATTGCGGAAAGTATGCAGAAATTAATTTAATTGTTATTGAGGTGTCATTACTTTATGCAATATATATCTTTTCCTTTCATAAAAAAATCTTCGTGTTCATTTTCTACACATTGTTTCCATCATCGCAAGTTGTGTTAATCTAAAATACAGTCATATTACAAAATTAGACTTCTGAATCACCTATAAAATTATACATACAACTGTATCTATAGGTACCAAACGAAGGGAATTCATGGCAGGATGGAGTGCCGAGTGAGTTTCGCGAAAATGTGCATCAACAATGTATACGTCAACATTCCCGAACTGTAAACAAAAATAATCGTTGGAAATGACTGCTCTCCACGTTTTGAAAGCAAGCTGTAAAAACCCTTTGTTCGTGAAGTCTGGCCAATCATCTCAGTAATGTTTGCATCTTTATAGCTTAGTTTCGATTCGCTTCAGAAGTTCAGATAGGTAGTTTAGGTAGAGACACATCTGTCTACTGGTTTTTTATTTCATTGAGGTAATGTTTTCTATGACTAGATGCTTCTAGCGTTACACCAAAGCTTAAGATAAAAATTGGAGCCGAACTCTTTTAAAAATTAAACTCGTGCAATCATCAATGCAATATAATTTTTATATTTATTTTCACCTCAGCTGGTACACCTACAGTTCACCCATAACACAACCTAACCCACATGTACCACAACTATTCATATTTTTTACGAACTTGTTTTGACTTTTATGTTTTGCAAACTCAAGCATATTTCTAAGTCCGTGTCCACTTGTAAAAAGGCGTACCTTTTGGTTTTATTTCCCCTACCTCTCTATTGCGTTTCGTCACAGCGATCGTAAATACCCGATAAATAATCATTTATTACCTATGTTACCAAATCGTGAAACTTTAAATTTTTTAATAATATATAAATATATCTCAACACCCTTCCATACACACAATTTTACCAATAGGTAAGTTCAGACGCCAAATAAATTATCATGGCAACTATTTCCGTGTCGCTTTTCATTGATCAAACGAAATCGCCCGCGTGTCATTGCGCAAGCAGCAAGCACACCCAAATCTGTGATTCCTGTTATACGTTCCAGGGACAGATTGGCCGGGTCTGACCCACATGCATTCGCATAGCTCGCCGGTGTTGCCCTATATTTAGAGAATGCTAGTACTTAAATGGTGCAATGGTAGAGTATTATGCAGTTTCGGCCGTTTCTAGAGCGAATTTGATCGTGTAGTAAAGTAGCTATCCAATTGTACCTATTTGAATATTGTTTTAAATTCAAACAATTTTAAATAAATAAATATTACTGGACAATTCACGCAGGATCATCTAGTCCCAAGCTAAACAGAGTTTGCTGATAAACTTAATACAATACATTACGTCGATAGATATTTTTATTATACATACGTAGAAATACTCAGAACAGCCGGAAAAAATATATGCTGATGCAATCATTTGTCCCGAGGGAATCGAACCCACATCCTCCTGCATTGCAGGCGAACCTACGCCTGCGACGCCCCCAAGGTCGTCGTTTAAACAAGGGATAGCCTTCCCAAACTCAAAATGCTATAAGAAATTCAGACGTACCTAGTACCTACAGGTTTCCAATTTACAAACATAAATCCAAGTTACTTAAATCGGAGCTACTCTTTTATACCTTGCGCGCATGTAAAATTTCAGTTTTAACCAGCAGTGGCTTGATCCCCCGTGAAGACCTTTAGTCAGTTTAATTTTACTTAAAGTTTTTATGAGATAAGACATTTTGATAATGTTTGGACGTACGCACTGGACCTTGTAGAACGTAATAGCTATTACGTTCTACAAGGTCCAGTGGACACTGTACGCTTCAGACATTTTATGAAATCGGTCTGGATCTGATGTGTTGCACCAATTTTGAAATCGCAAATTACGGATATAGATTATTATTGTCATCCAGAACGACAAGTAAATACACGGTATAAACTAGTATCTTTTTCAACGGTACTAAGGACACATAGTAGTATCACTTGTACCATTGATGGTACAAATCAATGGTACTATAGACACAAGGGGGAATCCATTAGTAGGTATAGGTAATAGGTATGCTATATTAAGAAAGACACGCTTCGACAGCGCCCTCAAGCCGTGATGCGTGGATCCGATTGCTCAACTATGATCTAATTGTGATAACTTCAGTGAACGGTTACCTTGTACCGAATCAAGGCATTTTTAATTAATGCAATTATATCACAACTACATGAGACGATGCACAGGTGCTGGGCAAGCCTATTTTTACAAGCCGGTCTTGTTTTTTTGTTTATTTGGTCCTTCCTAACTATTGGTCTCTTAGACTAAAGGAAAAACTTGTATTTATGAGTGCTGAAGGAACGAAATTATTTCTTGAACACGCTTGCTTGAAAATCTGTTTTTATAATACCAGGTCGGTACCTACTATCTATTTCCGCTTAGAAAATGGTTGGAGAATCCGATATCTTATTGTTGGCAATATTACTTGAGCAGTTATTTTCCTACAAAATGGAAACATAAAAGATTCTCCAAAGTTCCGGGTTTTCTGGGTGTTTTCTATTTCAGTGTTCATAATGAAAAATATATCCATTAAGGTAATGTATTAAGTATATCAGTTATAGTAACATATCACCCATAAATACCAATAACACAAGCTTCAGGCTGGACGATGCTGTGTGAATTGTCAAGCATCATTTTATTCAATTAGAATGAAAACTAAAATAAGATACCTGCATGTAAATTAAAGTACCAGGGAAGCATAAAATGGAAGGAGCATCGCTGTGTCGGAAATAGACCAACAGCAGCTGCGAAGTGCGACATGCGGAAATGGATATGCAATGAATCAACATTCGCAATGAACTGAAAATCTATTGAACATTCGTTTGTGAAGAGCTTTGGTCTTGCTTTGCCATTTTGCATTTACTTTTTCTCTTGCACCTATTATTTTCTTGATTTGTCGTCGGACGCGGGACAATGTTTTGCCCCTTTTTGGATTAACAAAAATTAAGATGAAATCTCGTAGTTTTACAACAAATCGAGACGCGCGATAGATCGTCACTTCGCATAACCCAAGTTCGGAAAGAAACGAGTGACGCAATAGCAGTCTTGACCTATTCCAAAAGTCGATAGTGAAATAGTTTGTTTTGTGTGCAAAGCTCGAATTGTATGAAACAAAAAAAAGACGACGTTTGGTAAAATATATTTTTTACAAGTTTAAACAATTTATTGTTTAAACTTGTATTTAAACTTGGCCACCAATGACCTCTATTATACAAGTACGATAATAGAGGTCAGTGGCCACCAGTCAGTACCCATTAGGCACCCCATGTCGTTTTCAGCAGCTAAAGGAACCTGCTACGGGTAACTGGGGACTGTTAGTGCACATAGGTAGGTCAGGAAGGCAATAAATCAATGCACTGAAACATGCGCAGAGAAGTCGACTCAAACCCGATGAAATTATTCATATTGCAGAGTCGTATAGTGTTATTACTCGTGTAGGTTACTTTGGACCTATGTCAAATGAAAAAGTGGACCTACAAATTGGTTAAAAACAGTTTAAAGAATGAATGATAGCCTGTCCTGAGATCTTAATAGGTAAAGGAACTTTATCGCTTGTAGCATATTGCATATTGCAGAATCGTATAGCGTTAGCGTACACACGGATTCACACTCGAAAAACCCCCTTTGGATCCAAATTTAAGAGACTCTTTTTGGGTCATAAAATCACATGATTATATCAACCATGCATCAAATTTTTTTTATCTTAGTTTTTGTTGTAATACTATGCATAAATACATACCTAATTCCAGTGAACCTGTAGGTGCCACATCGTTTTTTTGCCAAGGACAAAAAAACCAAACACTTATGGATTTAAGGATTTTCTTGTTTACCAGCAAAGCTTAAAAGGATTTACTTACAGCAGCGATAATTAGAATCCTAAATCCTAATACATATTGAATTAGACTAGATAAGGCGGGGACTTTGTATCAGTTTGTTTGGTGGTTATCAGCTCAGTTCAAATATCAGCCGAACCGATGCTTTCAGAAAACTGCAAATATTTATTCAGCAGGTGTCGGTGGCGTAACTTTGAGGATGACATTGATATTAATTATTTATCCTCAAATACTATGGTAGGTGCATTATTTACTTCCTCGTAAGGTATTTTGTAATGTAATAGTTAAATAGTACCTATACATTTATTTATCAGAAATCATAGAAAATTACAGTAACAATTATTTCTCGTTAACAATTTATAGTACTTAAAAAGCACTAGGTACTAGTTCAGTTTCTTCAGGTTGAAATTGTCTGTATTAATTATTTGAATAAATAATATTACAAAGAACTAGTGTTCATTCAATACTAGGGCTTATCCTAGGAAAACATATAGTGAGTAGTTTTTAACTACCAGTAAATATAATTTGAACAGTCTGTAAATTCCCTCATATTGAAATGATTTTTGAGTTTGGTACCTATCTTCGGATAAATCCCAGGTAAAAATATGCGGAAAGCATATGTGTACAGTTAAATAACAAATCAAAAGCAATAGTTTTATATTCCGGTAAGTTGTTCAAATCTAAATCTTATCATGACTCTAAAAACTCCAATGTTCTCAGTTAATACGCCTAGGAATGTTTTTCTGCCCAAAATACCGGAGATAGGGCGGGCGCGGATTGGGCGGCCCCGTCCGCCCTACATTGCAAGTGGGTCAAGAGTAACCATGGCTGGGCTGTACTGTTAACGCTATATTCATTACTTTCATGTATAGTATTACTAGCTGCTGCCTGCAACTTTGCATGCGATTTTTTCCAGTATAATCTTGGCTAGATAGTTTAAATCTAGAACTACGTCTATGCTAAATTTCAGCCCGATCCGTTCAGTAGTTTTGGCGTGAAGAGGTAACAAACATCTTAACATCCAAAATCTTGTGATATTGTCTGTGCTTTGACAGCGGATTTTTTCAGGAGCTTTTCTATATTTGTTAAAAAGGGTATGAGCCAATCAGTTCGTATTTATAAACGTGAAAAGTTATCGATAATCTTTGAAAAAAAGGGATTTGATAGATCGATCATTATACGAGCTTTTAGGTTAGTGAACTGAGTAAGTGGTTACAAAAATACCTTTGAGGTTTTAAGAATAAAACAAAATACTCACACAATCATTTGCTTTTTCAGGTTTTGATTCATGTAACTCAAACCATAGCATGATATCATTATGAATGTTGGGTTATCTTCAATGGGTTATCTACGAACCTAATTTGTGTTAGAAGAACACCAACGTTTCATAGCTGAGCGATCGACATCCTCAGGGTGACATGACAAACTAGGTTCGTTGTTAACCCGCTAGCATTCACAATGAATTCGTCAATATGTATAGTAAAATAGCATCTTTACAAGGTATAAAGAACTTCACAAAAATCATCAAAATTAGACTGATTTATTTTCGGACCAATTCATCACATCATTTCGGTGTGTCAGAGTTAGTCATCGGTTTTACGATGAAATACTGCTTTATTCTGAGCATGTTACTCCGATTTCGGCGATATAGTTTACGAGTTTTTTAGAGTTTACGAATCGAGCGTAAATAGAATATTAAAAGGATTCCCAAATACTGATAAATCTAGGAATTTGATTACTTTTACACATTAGAAGGTAGGTAATCTAATTAGTTTAAGCGACAATATCGTTATTTTTCAGTGTGCTTATCTAAAATCAAAATCAAAAACTCGATGTCCATAACTACAATAAATGTTCACTAAGAAAAGGTCAAATTATAGAACTAAACACTGACACGGACATAAAGTGATATTTTTGATTTCTGTGGCTTCGGTACTAAAGTAAAGAAGCGACGAAGAAACCTTTATCCTGTTAGTTATTATTTTTCAAGTTAGACTTAGTAATACGTATCTCTGTGCTTTATAAATAGTTTAACTACTTATGTATTAACAGATTCTGGCTAAAATATGTAGTGCTTACTATATATACACTAGCTAGCCAAACTCGATGTAGAATGTTTGTAAACAAACCACGATACAATTAACTCGCTTGCTGGGCGTCGAGTTTCAGATATAATTGTTAGCATTAGCAATTTTTATTGAAGGAAGGATCTCAAATCGACTATAGTACTGTAAATGTGTATGAAAAGACGTGGCAACAGAGTGAAATTTAGGTTAAGTACCTGGTAAAACGGGGTGAATAGAGACTTAGGGTGAATAGAAATGGACGAAATACTGGAGCAGAACATCCATTTGCAGAGGTCAGATCGACTGACACAGAAGGTGAAAAGTCACGGCCTAATGATACTTCCACTGCTACCAGCCAGGATATGTCTTGCTCCTGTATTTCGTCCATTTCTATTCACCCTGGAGTCTCTATTCACGTTTTACGGTATAGGCGGTTTGTTATATTATTGTAGGTATAGTTATTCTGTGCTAGAAGATCTTTCTTCTCAGAATTAGTAAGAAAAAACCTAGGTTCTAGTAAGAACATATTTTCCTATTTGAGCCTATAATGAACACTGCACTTACAAATTTGTCGACCTGTAATTTACAGGTCGACAAATTTGTAAGTGAAGTATTCATTCAATCATATTAAATAGCTGTACCGAACCGATCCAAACCTACAATATCAAACTTTTCATGCCATACTTGCTTACGATACATATTAATTGAAATTAAATGATAAAATTATGCAGCAATTACAAAAGAAGGTACTCAACTACTGAAAACAGTTGCTACGTAGAGGGAAACTCAACATGTGGCATATATCTACTGGTTTTTACATTATATCGATGCGAGGTCTAGAATTATATTTTTGCAAAGTTTCGGCATGATTCGCTGAGCAGTTTTAACGTGAAGAGGAGGTGAGGAAGTGAGGTAGGTACGTAACAAAAATCTAAACATCCAAACTTAAGCATAGTGTGATTGTTTACGAAACGAACTCAAGTTTTAAGATTGCAAATATTAACGTTGAGTTCTGATTGCGTGTTTGTTGAGTTACAAACTGTGTTTCTTTCCTCAGATCTTATTAGGTTTCTTTGCCTGAAGGAAGAAACCCTAAACTACTTTGTGAAGTAAGGAATTACTTGAATAAAATGCTTTGCGGGAATTTCAGCAAGTGCGTTGGTTATTTTGAAATACAGTTCTGTAATTATGGCTTTACGAAATTCGTTTCAAAGTTTATTAGTTTTGAATCAATCGCATATCATCTACACTACAGAAACTGTTGATGATAATGATAAAATTGGATTTTAGGTAGGTATCCCTGAAAGTGCACCTGCGTTTGCGCATTGGTACACTTATGTAAGCTATAATTATGTCCTGCGCATAAGCCTATTCCAATTAACCCTAAAATTCTGTTAGCTGGAGGACAATTCAAATTACAATCAAATAATAGAAACAAATTAGATCTAGTATTTAGGATTGAAACAATTCAGCTAACTGCAGACTGTTGCAAACAATCTACAGGTACCTCAACTGGTCCATATCAATACCAGTCAGAAGCGTCCCCAGGTCCCCACGGTGCTGGCTGTGGCAATGCTGATGCGCTGCGCCAGATACTCGCTGGTCACGCATCGATTCGACCAGACGCTCAGATATATTTTTTTGAAAGTTTCTTTCTATATGTATATTATATTTTATATATGTATTCATATTCTATATAAGTATAATATATAAGAATAAGTAACGCAAGAAGGTCTTTCGAATAAGTAGAAAAAAGTAAAAATAAAAATAACCTAAAAGTCCAGCTAAAAATCAATTTATTTATTAACTCTTAGCTTAAGCATAGGGATAAGTGCTAACCTAACCCTTATTCCTGTCTTTGTAAGTTTAATTAATATCCTGAGTAGCAACTTTAACCCTTTACCTTGTTGTGAAATGTGATACACAGATAAAAGTTGGTGTGGTTTCATGTAAAGTACCCTATTATGTATTGGAATAACCATACCACATACTACCATATGATTTTGGTGAATTCATAAAAAAACACGGTTCAAAAATCTAGAATTAGTCGTAAGTAAATATTCACGCGACGCGTGACCCTTGAACTGGTCAGTATCTGGCAGCGCATCAGCTTTGCCATACAGCGAGGCAGGGCAATGCAGCCAGGGTCTAGGGGACGTTTCCGACTGGTATTGATATCTCTGGATATCTCTCGACTGGATCAGTTGTACTACCTGTAGATTGTTTGCAACAGTCTGCAGTTAGCTATTGTAAATACTATATAGTTCTAATTAATATCTGTTATTTGATAGTAAATAAATAAATTTATACAATAAATAATGCTGGACAATTCACACAGCATCACCTAGCTAAAACCTATTTTTCACAACCTTTATTTTTGTTCGCATGATCGCAAAAATAAATGTTGTAAAGAACAGGTTTGAGTATGTAACTGAAACCTGTTTTTCACAACCTTTATTTTTGATCGCATGATCGCAAAAATATAGATTGTGAAAAACAGGTTTCAGTTAGTTATCGCTGAAACCTTTGCTCTACCATCACGTACCTATATCACAAAGCCCCACTGAATTAAAAAAAAAAGACGGGTTGCACTCCGGGAGTGCCGGCAGAAGTGAAAACTTGATTATTAACGTTGAGCATGTTTGATATTTTGGAATGGTTAGGGAATAATTTTGCACCAATTGCTTTATCAGTATAAAAGTACTATCATTTATGAGGTAGAATACAATATACAATATTCATGTATTACATTAAAAATTTAACACTTTAAAACTATTACAATTATTTTACATTAAAAAGTTTATCTCTCCGAAAAATCAACTTTCATCCATAATTTCAACGACTTTTTCACCATCATCATTACCAGAACTATCATCGCCAATCTCTAAAACTGATACGATAGGTTTATGGTAGCTGAAGTAAGAAACGAACAGTTTTGATTCGAACCTATTTAAATGTCTAATAAAGACCGCATCAATAGTAGTTTTGTATTTCGTTGTGCTAAGATTGCGATCATTCGACATAGTTAAACCAAATTCATTATTTAAAAAATTCAATTAATAGTTGATTTTTATCGTCTGCGAAGTTTATGTTGAAATCTCCACTCAAAATCATAAGCGCCCTGCGCTGCCTAAACGAAACAGTAGGCCCAGGCATACATTTTCGCCGCGCCGCGCGCCGTAGAGAGGGGATAGCTGTCTACTCTCCATCCGTCTTACGCTTTTTCGATCAGGTCACGTGTCCTGACGCGAGTTTAAGATTTTATACCCATTACAGAAAAAGTGCTCAACGCCGCTAAAGAAGTTTTCACTTCAAAAAAATAACTTCTATGCGTTCTCCGTAAAGATCCCAACAGCACAGCACAAAGCTCCATGAATACAACTCCACTCACAACAAAACTGAACTGAGTCCCATTCCTCTCAACACCTTGCTTTTAACCCATTTGCTTATTCACAAATTTACGTAAAGGAATCTTTTGCAGAGGAATTCGTACCATGAAAACTTTTCCATAAGAATTCCGTAATTCCATAGTAGGATGACGTGTATTCAAGCATTTCAAGCTCCAAGTTTTGACCAGCAATTATTTTGTCCAATCACCTTTTGCGTAGAAATACCTAACAAAATGAGAATTAGTCATACTGATAGGTATTAAGATATAAGTAAGGCAGGTACGGTCGGCAACGAAAGTTTTTATAGACTTGCAGTTATAGACAGATGTAGTTTCTTAACGCTTATTTATCTTAATAAAAGTAGTATGAAAAAGCGTATATATACAGATTTTGATTCGTTTATAGTTATAATGCGTTATAATTTAGTACAGTTAGCTCAAGTGTTTCATTTAAAATACTAGTTCTAATTTGTTTCTATTATTTGATTGTAATTTTCTTAGTCAATGAAGATAAATTAGTGTCTAGAATAATGAGAAAAATATAAGCCACCACCTTGCCAAATATTGCCGTTCACTAGCGGGTGCATGTCTCAAACACTGTCTTGCAATAAAAATATTGAGTATGCATGGCGGAACTTTCAATATTAGGTACGAAATTTGAAAAACCCCTAGTAGTTCATATTCAAATATATTTGTTTAGTTCCGCAGATTTGTGAGTTTAATAAATATAAATCGATTTTCGTTGCTGACTGTACGTATGATACAGATTCATGGTAAACTTATACTTTGATGTATTATTTATACCTAGATGTTGGGTTTTACGACCTTTATGGTGCAGTGGCCGCGGCGCAGCGAAGACACAGAAGGTTATGGGTTCGATTCCCGTCGCAAAAAAAAAAACAAATGCTTTGGGTGCTCTGCAAATATCTTTTTCCGGATCCGGATATTTTCCGTTTACTTATACTAAACGATAATCTCTTGTATATTTTTTTATGACCCAGAGTATAATTATCAGGTTATCGTCAGGCAGACACTATCGGGAGGTTAATCGGGAGGTTAAATCATAGAAAATGTATTAATTACCTACATATAAAAAACTTTAGAAGTTTTCTTAAGGACCTTATCTTAATTAGTAAAAATTTCCACTAGTTACTACTGGAAGGTAGGTAGGTAGGTACCTCAATCTTAAGGTACCAAGCCGCCATGTCTTTCATACTACATATGCATATACTTGCTTAGAAATGGTTATATTTTTATTTAGCAATTCAAAAGAAATGTAGGTACCTATGAAAACAAACCAAATCCCAAAAAATAAAAAATAACGATTTTGACGGGACTTGAACCCGTAACCTTTCCGGGTCCAAGGGCTTACGCACTATAATAATTAATAAGAAAACCCCAAAACAAATTACTTATAGAGTAACACATTTTTTAGAAACGTACCTATTAGAACTGTGAAGATTTATGGTGCGTAACGTAACATAAAAATCTAAGAAGATTAATAAATATAAAAAGTAAGCCATCGGTGTATCATATTTTTAATACTTATTTCAATAACAAGGAATAAATAGCATGACCTCATTAGATAAATAAACACAGAAATCAATAATTAATTAAAGTGCGCACTGAATTAACCACAAAAAAGTAGGTACGTATCCAGTGTTTTTTTTGTCTATCATTTATTGGCTACCACAATAATATTCCCAAACCACAAGATCTAGCTGAAGCATCGGTTTTTCATGTGATTTCAACATATTCGTCGAAGTTTATTGTCAATTATTTTTATAATAAGAAGAATTATTGTGATAGGCGGATGGACTACCCAGTCGATAACCCTATCGGGCTATGGGGGAGAATGTGAACGAATGTCATAAACATATTAGAATCAATCGTATAATTGCAGAATACAATAATTACATGCCAAGATCTTAAAGCTATGTGATGATGACAATGCATTCGACCCGCAAGCAGGTGTGCAAATATTAAATATGTGATTATAATTATAAGGTATTAATTAAAGTTTAAAATAGCATTAAATAATTCTCTTAAGATTTAAAATTTGAGTATTCGTTTACACTATAAAAACAATTTGAAAGTAACCAAATATCTAACTGTTTCATAAATAAGTTTACATTCAAATCCTTCAATTTTTCTGGTATCTTGTTATAAATAATTATGCACATGTTAAAAACATTTTTCTTATAAATATCCTTACAACATTGAGGTTTATAGAGCAAGTTTTGAAACCTGGCCCTTTTCTGTCGAATCATAACATCCCCACGTTTAGTAAAGTAAGCTGGGTACGATTTGACAAATACACAGACTTCTTTATTGTACATGCATGGTAGAGGCAGGACTTTACAATTCACTCAATACTTCACAATAGTCTCAAAACTGTTAAAAGCGGCAGACGGTGGTGTTGCCGAATGCTGGATAGGTTTCTCAAACTGCCGGCGTAAATGAGGCGTCTCGAGGGGTGCAGCCCCGATTTCACCATCACAAAGATTGCCCGTGAACGGGTTTCCCCGTTATTACGCCATTATTAGACACTTCCACCCCTGAGTCATCCTCAGAAGCACCTCTCGCGACTGCTCTCAGACCGGCCAATGAAGTCAAGCATGACGCCCCTCCTCATGCTTGCCTTCAATGGCCGATCTGGTTCTTCTGGAATGGCATTCTGCAAGCGGAGACGAGGACCAGGAACTTCCACGGGAACTCTCTGTTCCCATGGTGTCGTTACTCAACAACAGCTCGCACATAAGCTGCCCTGCGGGCTTAGTATTATCATTCTTCAAATTATTTTAGACTTAGCCACCTACTATACCATGTGTCAATCCAAAGGTTGCTTGGGAGAGATCGCTCTGACCGGGATAAGGCCGCCCATTGTATGTATATGTACAACTTTATCTGTATTTTGTGTTTTTCCTACAAGGTGAGAAATAATGGAACCTATTTTTACTGTATTCTTTTTTTAGTATCATCGCACTTCAGAACAAATCCTGAAAAAAAAAATATTTAGAAATATATTAACGATATAATTTACATCTTAGGAGCGTAGGTCAAAATCTTATTGAAGTTTATGAATCAATGCAATGATTCAATGTTTTGGACAATTGCCAAGTAAATTCATAGAATGAGATATTATAATTAAAAAATCTAAATTTAAGGAAACGAATTTGAATGGAATTTGGTTATTAGTTTAGTCAAAACAATCAAATTATATTTTATTTGCCTCTAAAGACGAAACAATCAACATTAATTTATACCAGATTGTTTTATGTTAAGAAGAGGTGAACCTAGAAATCTAATTCCATGAAATAGGCTTTACTAATTGTTGCACTAACTTCGATTGGTTCGTGATCGAATTCAGTTTTCATGCAAATCAGGAAATTATAAGAAATCCAATCATATCGGCAGATTTAACTAACTATTAGTTTATATTCTACCGAAATATTTTGCAATAAGAAACATTATAGTACTTACCTAATACTAGTCAGCAGTAAAAAATAAAACCGGCCAAGTGCGAGTCGACTCGCGCACGAAGGGTTCCAGTTCCGTATAATCGTACAATATTTTTTTTATAATAAAATTTATTTTAATACATTATTCTTATACTTGTATAAAAGAAACAAAAGAGGCGCTAGAACAAAAAGGTATTATAACTTTCATTCAATACAGGTTTTTTGTAGATACCTACCTAATTATTAGATTTTATTTTTAGTATTCCCTAGCCACCTTTTGGCTACGAAACCCTGAACAACAACAAAGACTGAAGAGAATAAGTTCAAGGCCGATTTTCAGGTGCCAAGTACCTATTGGAGATACTTTTGATGAAAGAACCCAAACCGACTGAAACTTTTCAGGTCAAATCGCAGATCGTAAACAATTGAGGACAGAAGACCTGCAACCAGGAGCAGAATTACATTTGTTCTTTTCGGGGCTGACTGTACCTCGACTCGAAATAAGCTACCTATAAAAATTACCTGTAGCTGTATGTAGATAATGTTTCTTTTATGCTTTAGTCACGATCGTAGATTAAGTTTGCTCTACACAGATAGCGAAATACCTATAAAGAGAAATAGCTACCTACCTGAAAGTACCTACCCATCCTTACCCCACCCGACCTCAGGTCAGCATAACAATTAACGTAAGTACCTATATATTTTCGTTATCAAACAAAAACCTACCTGTTGTGCAGACTTCTTCAATCGCCCATCTCAATCCTCCAGAAACAAAACACTTCACAAATCACTGGCTTTAAACATGCAATAATTAAATCGTAGGTGTGTTTATAGAAAATGGCAAGGAAATGTGCGCGCGCCGCCCGCCCTGCCCCAGTTTAAAATAGCACGGTCGACGCGCCTCGGTCGAGCCTCCGACGTGAAATGACGACTGAAACGCCGTTCAGCCCTGCCGCGTTTGTCTCGCGCATGCGCGCCGTATAACAACAAACAAACTGTAGCTATGGCAGTATTGATGAAACTTTAGTTCCACGTAGGTAGTCTAAGTCCCATAAGAAGGCTAGACTTTGAAAGCTCTACTTGCATCTGCTCGTGTTTTGATCACGTACCATAAACTAATATTTTTCGTAACTACCTGCCTAGTTGATAAGATTGATTTACTGTGAAACCTTCCTATAAAACATTTACCAATGTAAGTGTTTTAGTTGGGTAAAACAAATCTCTCTCTCAAAGAGAAAGATTTCATTGCCATTAATTTTTGGACGTCTTTTAGGCAGCGTCATTTTCCGTAGTAGGTAATACAATTTGTGCCTGGAGACCCCTGGTACCTAGTACCATAAGACCCTTGGCAGTGCTTGAAGACCCCTGGCAGTGACTGGGCGATCAATCAAATGGATTAAGTAAATGTATGAATGTAACTCTTCCCGCAGTCATAGACTCACCAGATAGGTACTATTTAGTCTTAGCTTATTTCGTCTAATCCTGAGTAGGGTGAGTGGGGGGGTATAGTATTATTATATCTGTGGTGGGGGCAAGATGAAAAAAGGTGTAAGATAAAAAGTCGTCACTAACACAAGACTTTATTGACATTTATTTTTTAAACATATAAATATAGCCTATATTACTGAGGGATAATGCAGCATTCTAATAGTGAAAGAATTTTAGAAAGTTGTCCAGTAGTTTTTGAGTTTATTCGTTACAAACATCCAAAAATACAAATCTTTGCTCTTTAAAATATTAGTGTAGATTATTTAACCAGTATTTATCGCGCAGTACCTTTTGTTTTATTTACAACGGAACGTTTTATAACATAGGGGAAAAGGTACCTAAGGGCTAAATACCCGATACATACCTAATCTGTTTGTGTTCCAAAAGGTCAAACGGCGGCGAATGCACTAGATTTCCAGCAATGGGTAAAACCCGCCTGTGTTTTTGATAAGACTTAGGTATTTCTGGAATATGTAGGTATGCCGTCCTTTCCAGGGATAGGTATAGATAGGGTATCAATCGTGAACTCGGGGAACTTACCTACCAATAATATACAAAATAGATTGAACGATTATTTCTATAGGTACGTAGCTAGGTACCTATAGGAGTCGGACCATTGAGTAAAAAACCTATTATAATTTTATGGGTAGGGGTGTGTTGCGCTTTATTTTAAAAAGTCACGCAGCCAACTCATTAAGTATCTACCAACCAATCGACAATTCCCTTATGATAGGGAACCAAAAGTTGGTTCCCTGTCAAGTTACGTGTCCAGCGTCTGTGAGGGAACCAAAAGTTGGTTTTAACAAAGGCCATATCGTGCTTTACGCAGAGGTAAAGCACATCCACATGCAAAATTATTCGTTTAATTTTTTATTTTAAGATTTTGTGAAAAAGGTAGGCATCGGATTTTGCGTTCATAGGAGTGGGGCAGAGCATAAGTTTTTGGATCGACGTAAGCGCAAAAATCTAGTTTTTGTTTATTTACAAGAAAATTACACCACCTATGAAGAAAGTGGTTGAAGGAACCAAATAATTAGTAATATGACCCTATGAATCAAAACATTTTAATTTCAATAGACCGCAGGGTTTCTGAGATCTCCATCTCGACCAAATTATTTACGAAACAGTGCACTTTCATGTTTTTAGGGTTTTGAAGATCGAAGATCGGTTTCAAAACCCATATGGTCTCGCTTTGTCTGTCCTTTTTTCCCTCCTTAATAACTCAAAAACTACTGCAGCTATCAACTTGAAATTTAAAATAATAATACATTTCGTGCGCCTGTACAGATTTTAAGAAAAATAAATGAAAAATGAAAATGAATATTTTCCATACAAATTGTGATGCCAAAATTTTAAAAGCTACCTACAGAGTCATATGGGGTATCAAATGAAAGGTATCATTTTGTACATTTCAAAATATTTTTTGAAATTTTTGTAGGTTTCATACTTTTAAAAATTTTTCGAAAAAAGTCGAAAAAATACCCATTCCCCCCCCCCCTATCTCCGAAGATTGCAAAGCGATCCATGTAAAATGTATGGAGCGTTTATAGACATGAATCTATATTTTACAGGAAAAATATAGAGAAGTTTGAAAAAAGAACACTTTGAAAAATGGTCAAAAAGGGGGGGAATAATTTTCAAAAGGGGAGGCTACCTCACCGAATGAGGTATCAAATGAAAGGTATCGGTTTGTACGTTTCAAAACAGTTTTTCAAATTTCTGTAGGTTTCATACTTTTTGAAATATTTTGAAAAAAGTCGAAAAAATACCCATTCCCCCCCCCCCTATCTCCGAAGTTTGCAGAGCGATCCGTTTAAAATGTATCAAGCGTTTGTAGATATGGATCTATATTTTACAGGAAAAATATAGAGAAGTCTGTAAAATTAATACTTTTTGAAAAATGGTCAAAAAGGAATAATTTTCAAAAGGGGGGCTACCCCACCGAGTGGGGTATCAAATGAAAGGTATCGGTTTGGACATTTCAAACCAGTTTTTCAAATTTCTGTAGCTTTCATACTTTTTGAAATATTTTGAAAAAAGTCGAAAAATTTACCATTACCCACCTTAACCGAACCACCCATTTAACCGAAGCATCCATCTCAATTGCAGGTTGGTACCTACTATTCTTAGGTATTCGTTAAATTGCGATGTCTCTTACCGGTACTTTTGTTGACAAACGTTCAAAACCCTCGGCGCGCGAGTTACACTCGCACTTGACGGATCTTGTTTTATTGTAATTTTTTTCGCAATCGTGTTTTCACAGTCAAAGAATCAAAGAAAAATTTACTTTTTTAAATCGAGTGTTTGACCACTGGGATAGTTTGAGAACCAATTCCGTTAGGTTCGCCCCTTTGTCGCTTAGCGACCACACCGTCTATTACCAAGTTAATTTGTGTTTTTAGATGCTCAAATATCAACTCAACAACAAAAGTCTTATTTTAAGTGTAAATGGCTAACAGTTGTCTTTCTGCGTCGTTATAGAGAGCATACATAATTGTACCTACCTACCTTCCATAAAAAACACTCCTACCAATGAGATTTTACCAATAGAGACGTCATACTCATTAGAAAGAAATAAAAACATGGCGATATTTTACTATAGCTACCTGCATAGGACTATGGAACTTTATTTGTATCACTGAGTACGTTAAAAGATCACAGAGATATATAGGACCCCGTTGTCAGAAAGAGATGAACATACAGTTCACACTTTAAACGAGCGGCCAGCGGGCTGACGGCCAATGACAGCCTATGACGTCATCGGCTAGCAGCTAAGGAACGAACTAGGGGAAACGGGGGTAACGAGGCACCACTAAGAAAATAAACAGTAAATTTTAAATAAAAATGTTTATTTACGAATTATAGTATTACATTCCTAGTATAGGTACATTTATGTGAGCACACTAGAAAAAATACTTTTACTTAACTTAAGTGCCTTCTAATCGCTACATAGTATAAAACAAAGTAGCTTCCTGTCTGTGTCTGTCTGTCTGTCTGTGTCTATGTATGCTTAGATCTTTAAAACTATGCAACGGATATTGATGCAGTTTTTTTAATAGATAGAGTGATTCAAGAAGAAGGTTTATATGTATAATACATGCATAATATAGTAGAGGAACACTGATAATTTTAGAGGTTTCTTATGTGATGTTGTAAATAAATACTTTTTTTGCGCTTACATTGCAAACGCTGGCTGAACCCTACGAGATAGATCAAAATAATGTAGTACAGTATTGTACACCTTAAAAAGGTCTATAAAAAGTCCGGGTGGTATATATCTATCTCTTAGGGATAACCCACAATAACCAGTTTATATCTTTTACTTTTTACGAGATATAATTTTATTGCTTATTTACGAAGCTATTTTAACATTGTGCATTTAATATAGATTCATTTGGCCCTTTACAGCATGTAATTAAAGTAAATGAATATTTTCGAAGATATCATAGAATTAAAATGCAGGGACATGGCGGTTGCAGCGGTACCGGCAGGGAGGCCGATTCTGTAGTATATTTAGTATCAGCTTTGCACCCGTGCGAAGCCGGGGCGGGTCGCTAGTTACTATGATTATAATTTAATAAAGTTTGGTTTGATAGATGGATGGATGTTTGTAACTTCTTAACGTCAAAAGTACTGAACGGATCGGGCTGAAATTTTACCTGTCTAATCAAACATAGGAACACACAACCGAATATTAAAAGTAGTTTTTTTTCTATTTTACCTTAATTACCGGCACTGCATTCTTTATCAGTTTGTGATTTTTTTGTGACGTACTTGTCAGTATCTACAAAGTGTTTGGAGCATATTGTGGAGTATGCCGTTGGCATCCATTCATCGTCTCGTCTTTGGGTTCTAAAGACTCGTACCCATTTCTCCCTAATTAATTCGTCTTTAGGAAATCTAAAACACAATAGAAGCAAATGTTGAAAGTCAAATCCATCTCTTTATTATCCTACTACGAAAAATAATTGGAAAGTAGTGGTGAAAAATAATATTGTTGCATTGCGTGATCATATTACCCATATCACCTTAACCTCCCTTAGCGTCGGTCGAACCGACAACACCGCACGCCATTATCTCGTTCTCTCTGTCACTCATGAATGCAACGCACTACGTCTTGTCTCGTTCGTGTAAATGGCAAAGCGGCAACGCCGCGGTAGTGATTTTTTAATATAAAATTAATGATTTTCCATTTTAAATAGACTAAACAGTACTTACAAATGGAAAGATACATCCTGCCTGTTTTTTACAGCTGTCCCAGTATAATTTTTTCACTTTCGAAACACAAAACGTGGCATTTTCGTTTGTTTTACTTTTCTCTAAAATCCCGCAACGTACGTTCGTATCGCGGCGCGAGGCAGAGCGGACTGAGTTCAGTCAAGTGAATTCACCTGGTTTTGTCTTGCCGCGCAGACCTCGGTAAAACGCATCTACCTCAGTTTATATATAATATCATTGACTCCTACTCCTTGGTAAATTTGGTAACAACCGTATATCATTCGAAAGAAGAGTTAGAGTTTGTCGCTTTCAGACAGACATACAGACGCGTCGGAGGACTTTGTTTTATAATTAACTAGCTGTTGCCCGCGGCTTCGCACGTGCTTTTCAAGTAGCCTATGACCGTCCTCGAGATACCTACTATTTACTTCCCTGCCAAATTTCATTAAGATCCGTTCAGCCTTTTAAGCTTGAAAAAGTAACAGGCAGACATACAGTTACTTTCGAATTTATAATAATAAAAAGTCACTCCGACCCCCTCTACACATTTCTGCAAAAAAATATACCTCCCACTCCACCATCAAGGAGAACAATCATATCAGTCAGTCAGTCATTCATTAGTCATCTAGATTTTATAGTAAAGTATGGATAAATGGAAGGTTCATTCAAGTCAAGCACCGACCATAGAACAAAATATAAGTAGGTACCTACCTGCTACTTACTTCCAGTTGCATAGTAGCACGTGCTTAGTTGTGTTGTGAGTCACTTTACATTCTAAATAACAATAACAACAATATAAGCAACGTTGTTCAACACAGCCAAGTTCCGATCATTGCAGCTAGTTCACTCAACAGAAGTGATTAAGGGATTTATTCAATTCTAAAGGACATTTTAATAATAATAATAAAATTTATTTCAGACTTCATATACATTTAGGTCCATAGATGACATAAAATTGGTAGGTACATATTAATCAAATAGTCACCTTATGTACAGAAAAAATTAGTCAAATTGAAACACAACATTTGCGTATTGTTCACCCACAGGGAGCTCATCGCGAGCGTGAATAATTATAATAATGAATGCTGAATATACTAACATACGTACCAGACCTTCTTACGATAAAAAAGAAACCAAATTTTATTGTTACCTTTTTTCATAGGTACCAGACGCTCAGCGACCTAGCTGAGGTACACGTTTTATGTAGCTATGTATACTCTACTTAGGCAGTCGTCTTGTATCAATCTACAAACTCATTAACTTCTGTATGGATTGTACATTTAATAGGTTGTTGAAGTAAATATTGACCGCGAAATGTTTCCGGCTTCCGTCTGGCTCTTAAGGCCGGAATAGAAGGGATGTATCTGATTGATCACGTCAGTGCGTGCCTGCAGCAACATGTCTACATTACATAGTTACATTATGTACATTACATATTAGGCACAAAGGACCACCGTTCGTGCACTAAGGTTTAGAATTATTTTTTTATATAAAAGTTTTAGGATTCTTACTTCCGCCCTGCGGTGGGTAATAATTACCGTTTGCTGTCCACTAGGTACTATTTGGAATCTTCTAAATAAAGTCATAACCTTGAGTGTTCTGTTCCTCTAAAATAATATCGCCTGAAGAGGCGGTGGGAATGAGTTCCTACCGCCAAGAGGTACGGAGATTGTATGAAAAACGTGTCTTGCATGCTACGCCGCTCCATATTGTACCTACGTATAAAACTACGAAGAAAGATGCTAAGACAACGCGACAATCGTATAATGTACTAAATTGATACTTATTCCTTCTCCCAAACCTATCTGCCATATTTCTACAGAATGTGTGTGTGAAGTGCGTAGAGTCCGCAATTTCAGGGGTTTAATTTTTTTACGCGAGTACGGATGGAATCCTGCAACTCAATTTTGAAGCAGATATCTTCAACCGATTGAGCTGAAATTCTGTATACCTACATGTAGTTTGGTTAACAATGCATTAAAATATTGTTTTTAAAACAGGTTTTTAATTTAAGTTACCTAGCCTATGTTGCTACGACATCCGTCAGCTATCTGCCAGAGAAAGTCCCGTATAAACCGGCCCAGCCGTTTCGTAGATTAACCAAAACAAATAGACACAAAAAGAGACAAAAAATATAATTTGGTTTTTTGTTACATGAGTGTATAATTTCTTTATTTTGACATTATAAACGGACACTTCAATTTTATTTATGATTATAGACGACGACGCAACCAACGACCCCGTGCTCAATGCTACGCAAACAATCTACGAAATTGCTACGACGACGATGCTACGAAAACTTTCATGCTACGAAAATAACTCTACGGAAGTGCTACAAAAAAATACTTATTACGACGACGCGCCTTCGCCTTAGCTACGCAAAAGGGCTACGAGCTACGATACGAACGAATATGCTACGAAAATGTCCTAATTTCAAAGTCTACGAAAGTGCTACGAAACTCATATGCTACGCACAACCGCTGCGCAAGTGCTGTGCGTCGTCGGTCGTAGTCGTGCCATTCGATTTCGTTTCAATGTCGTCGCTACGCTACACAACGAAATGTCTATACTGCTACAAACATCAGCCCTTATTCTGGCATTTCCAGATAGCCGGGATTACGAAGGGCTTGTGGGGGCGTGCATATAACAAACTATAACTAATGAATCTGGGTTGGTAAATAACCCAAACGGGCTCTGTCTGGGTTGTCTAGACAGGGTCCCCACCCTGTCTAGACAACCCAGACAGAGCCCGTGTATCTCTATATTTCATAAGGAAAGAGGGAGATAGGTCCTGCAAAGTGTTATGGCTCGCTAGCTACCTATCTGCACGCAATCTGGCTACTCGATCGATGCAGCCTAGCCCACCCAGCCGTCGGCTCAACATTCAAGCGAACAGTACACGTACGAAACTAGCGACACCATTTATATTTTCATAAACTTATACTTACGACCGGATGTGATGATGATGACGACCAAATGTAGCGCGGCGGGCTTAGGCCAGCGACGGGCTGCGACGCAGGAGGTTAGGTACGGGTTTGATTCCCGC
The DNA here is from genome assembly GCA_949316285.1 of Eupithecia subumbrata. Lineage (NCBI taxonomy): Eukaryota > Metazoa > Arthropoda > Insecta > Lepidoptera > Geometridae > Eupithecia > Eupithecia subumbrata. The sequence continues at coordinate 24,295,256 of OX438646.1, read as the reverse complement.
CTTGGGAGAAGTGATGTTATGTGGTACGATCTGCAAATATTTGTACGGGTGTTATACACCGCCGGGCGGCGTGTGTGTAGTCTCTCATGTAAATTCGTGTGATACAACCCGCACGCCTTATTTTCATCTTGACTGTCCTAGGCGTGCTTGACTAATAGCTCATTGGACGAACCAAGTATTAGTATATTTAAGAACTTAACGAATCACGTATTTGACAAATTTAGGTTTGGATCTAGTTGTCTCTAGTTTGTTATTATACCTAAAGGATTTGACGAATTGCGAAATTGACAAATTAGGCTTATGACTTGATAGTTCTGAGCTTGATAGGGATATGGACAAACGGGACAAACAAGTATTTGACGACTGTCAGCGTAATCTCCAAAGATCCTATGTATACGTTCCGTAGGATTACAATATCTTTGGTAATCTCCGGCCCGGCCACGGCTTCTGTGTGTGGAGGCTTTTATTTATTTAGTTTTGCATGTGTGTGACGGACCATGGACGTACGAAATTACTGACAGACTGACATTCAGTAACAATGACACAAATTTGACATTGACAGTCATGAAATTTTTTGTGTCAGCTGTCAAACCGTCGCTTGCTTTGCTTGATCAGAGCATCAACAAAAGACCAAAGACTAGGAATAGGAAAGGAAAAACGCTTCCTTCTCTCGTTCATTGTGTAAAAACAAAGCTTAGGAAAGATTGTAAGCAGGTAAATTGTAAAATTAGATAAATTAATAAGCTAAGATTATGGCTAAGATAATACTTGTGAATTTGTCGTAGATAGACCGTGAATATGTCGTCATACCATGAAAGACAGAAGAGTCTGTTCAACACCTTGAAGGAGGCTGAGGCCCAGTACAGCTTTTCCAAATCAAACAAAGTTATCGATGCTCCAAGCTACGGCGAAGTAGACAAACGGACGTACAGAAAATTAAAGCATGAAATGAAACAATTCAGAGGCAAGGAAAGCATCTTCAAAAGGCCTGAAGCGAACATAAAAGATTGTTTACGGGCCCAAACTATACCAGACTATATCAAAAACCCTAAAAAATGGGTTTACTACTCACTTGAAGATGTGACTCAGGAACAGATGTCAGAAAAAACAAATACAGCTACTGCGCTTGCCTTGATGCAGAAATTGGAACAAGAAACAGTTAAACCTGACATGGAAGTTGATTCTGATGAAGCACTTTTCAAAAAGCCCATATTTCAAGTTTCATCTACTGTTAAAAAACCTGTTTCAGTTCCTGATGAAAAAGCTGTGTTCAAAAATAGTAAAATTGTTATGCCTGAATATGTGGTTGGACAAAAGGTGCCAAAAAAAGAAAAATCTGCTAGAAAACTGCCTAAGAAAAGTACTGATTCTGATGCCAAGAAGGCATCACTGGTACTAAACCATCTGTTTGAGGATGATGTGGATGAGGAATAGCTAAAACTTAAATTATAATTATATTAAGGCATTATGTTTAGCAATAAAATAAATTTGCTATGAACCTATACAAAGCATCTATTTATTTAATACCTCTTATCTCTACTTCTATATCTATAACCTAGCCTGTTTAGTTCCTGAAACTTGAAATCCAATAGTAATTTTAATTATCATATTACAAAGAACAAAATACCCAAATAATCTTTAAAATAAATGCTTTATTTACAGTTAGCAAGATGAAATAACTGCAGATTCCGATTTGATTTCCAATTCTGTGTTTTCAGTCTGGTTGTCTTCTACTCCAAAACTGCTCAGGTCTCTAGACATAGAGTAAGCATCCTCACCATCAGCATAATATTTAGGCTCAATCTCGAGAATTTTGAAGCCCAATGAGTTTGTGTAGAGATTTAGAGCTGCTCTGTTGCTCTTTCTTACATGTAGTGATACATATTTGGCCTGCAAACAAACATATTGTGTTAGAGAATAAATGGTTGTAAACATCACATCCTGACTGTTATAATGAATACTATGAATAGAAGTAAAACATAGGCAGTTTCACAAATATGAATAAATAATGCTGGACAATCCACACACACACAGCAACATCTAGGTCAAGCTAAGCAGAGATTGTGGTATGGGTAGGGGTACTAGATAACTGATTAACTAGATGTTTTTATTATAAATCATATCCTACTTGAAAGCATTCCATCATAGCAAGTGATGCCTGGTTCATGAGTTTTTGTGCAAGCCCAAGTCTTCTGTGTGAGCGCTTCACAGCAAGTGATGTGATGTGTCCATGGCGATTGTCTTCCCCATCTTCCTCCATTTTAGCAAGAACATAACCTGTTAACAACAACAGAATACATTATACTGTACGTCTTACCAATTAGCCAGAAAATAGGAATGTTCCTATTTAGCATTCACAAATCCAGATAGCTAGATGTTCGGAAGACACAAAATTGTGGTCCTTTTCATAGGAACAGGTCACGTCAGTGTGGTTCTAGCTAAGTTTATTATTATTGTAGAAACTTTATCTACACTAAGTCAGAAAAAAGTATTACAGTGCGCTTCCAATATGTAAAGATCACAAATACTATCTTATTAAATTAATAATTCTGTATAGGACTCCCTAATTTTACTAAATACACAATTCTTACCAACAATATGGCCCTTCTCATCTTCAGCCACATAGCTGAGCTGCGGCCAGGATAGTCCGTGATAGAAGTAGTACTTCATTTGATAATTTTCCGGCAAGCAAAGCAAGTTGCAGTGCTGCATGTTCATAAGGTCACTGGGCCTAGCACACCGAATGTTCATTTTCACCTAAAAGTTTTAAAGAAATAAGGTTCTGTAAATTATTTTCAATAAAAATACTGTAATAATATAACAAGTTTCCAAATTCAGCCAGGCATGAAAGAAATTGGTTTCAATGGTTTCTTCCTCAAGAAATTAACTACCAAGAACAGGATTAGTGAGCTGAAAAGCATCAACCATATACATCATTGAAATAAGATTTATAAGAAGACATGAATCCTTCTGCAAACGGGGTTATCTGAATTTATCCCCTTGGTAAATTGTTTCAGTCAGTTACCTACCTTGTTCTTTTACTCTCTTCTAATTTTTCTGCTCTGTTTAGGTTGTCTACTCTCTGATGCTGGGGGCGTATCTGACATACCACCCAGGAGCTCCCGGACAAAACGAAACTTGGACAGGCAGCACTTCCAAACAATGTACCAACCTGTGAATAAGAATAAGTAATATTACTTTCCTATTCAGTCTTTTGTTATTCCAAAATGTTAGGGTACAATAAGTAAATACACATAAGGTTAATGATAAGTTACAGATAGAAATACTAAATTGGACTACTTACAAAATAACACAAAGACAAAAACTAAAAATACGCTACATACGAAGGTTACAAAAGCTAATATCACTTCCTTCATATCTCAAAAACATATGTTATCTTGAACACGAGGTAAATGTATCCACTTTACCAGAACAAAGACTATCTCAACCACTGATTGTAAGCGTGTCAGATTTTTCCGAAAAGCAGATCAAAGGATCATGATGAAGACAGCGCCATTTTGTTACATTTACGAAAACATTGTAGAAAGACAACATTTCCATAAAATCTTGAGTTCTGTTTGAATTGGATTGGAAGAAGAACAAAATAAAAATCAAGGCAAGAATACGTACGTAAACAAATTGGTAAACTAAAGCCAATTCATTCCGCAATTTATTTAGAAACGAGAAAACAAATTCTATCAACTCTAACCTCACTTTTTCTTTTTGACTCTTAGTTTAGTTTTGACCATGACATAACACAAGACAATTTTGACAATGACAGGCTTTTAGCTTAATTTTTCGCTTGGACAAACAAAATAACCGAAGAAATTTCAGGATTTTCGCAGTGCAGTGCAGTGCGGTCAGTCAAGACTTAATAAAACCGGTCAAGTGCGAGTAAAAGAAACTCGCACCTAAGGTTTGTGAAAATCATATTCCAAGAAAACAAAGTCTGACACCAGTAGTCTCAAACCCAAACGCCATAACCTAGTGCAAAATCGGTAGCCAACTAAAATCGGTATATTTGTACCCAGAATCGGTATATGACAAAATATACAATATCATTCAATCAAATTCGTATATTGATCAAAAAATAAAGTAAGTCTAATTTACCTATATCAAACACACATAAATTCTGTCCTACGACTGACTTGCCGATATGGGCGATATGAGTGCAAAAAAGCACGCATTATCAAGATAAACCAAACGTTACCTAATAAAAGATCACTTCAGTGTAGGTACATGATTTCTTTGTAAACAGTAAGTAGTATATTATGTATTTTACACAAAATATCGACAGTTATTCAGTCGACGAGTAGATTTCACGAATATTTCACGCTTGTCAACCTCCCTCTTTGCTATTTTCGTACTCAACTTATTTGGAACATGGGGTTTGAAGACTTTGACCCTAACATAGGCTACCTTACTGTTTTCAAAATCGTCACGCACGACACCTTATAAATATCTGGATAAACACGTACTTATAAAAATAAAAATATCTCATTATCATGTCAAAATGTCAGCGCAAGGATTCTGAGATATTCACATTTTAAATAAAAAGCATTAGATTTTTAGGAGAGACTAAACATACGCCGCCCGGCGGCGGCGGTGTGCCCGGAATTTGTCGACGTTTAAAAATGATACACAATTTTAATGAAGTTAAACGGTAATATCACTTCACTACTAAGCTAAAATGTCAAATGCACGAATCTTTGGAGTAAACTGGATCGTGCATGAACATAATTCATTCATTCAAAAGTACCCTGGTTAACTAAATTTTTAATGCTCATTAATCTTTGTGAAATCTCAGAGTAGAAAAACGAGCCGAGTGAGAGGGCTTGAAAGTAGTCATCATCATCATCATCACCAGCCTATGTTAGTCCACTATTGGACATAGGCCTCCCCTAATGAGCGCCATAGCGCCCTGTCTTCAGCTTGCCGCATCCAGCATCTGCCTGCAGTCTTTCGCAGATCGTCGTATTCGTTACGAATTTTATCCTTCAGAGAGACTCCGAGCATAGCTCTTTCCATAACTCGCTGAGCGACTTTGAACTGGTGGACCAGCCTTACCGTGAGTGTCCACGTCTCAGCTCCGTAGGTCATGACGGGTAGGACGCACTGATTGAAAACTTTAGTTTTCAAGCATTGTGGTATGGATGACGAGAAGACTCGACGTAGTTTCCCAAACGCTGCACAGCCTAGCTGGATCTTCCTCCTGGCCTCCTTCTCAAAATTATTTTTACCTAACTGCAGAATTTGCCCAAGGTAAGTATACTCGGAAACAATTTCGAGAAGATGGCCATGTACGACGACCGGTCCCGGACCAATGAGGCCATTGATCATGACTTTGCTTTTATCCGAATTCATGCCAAGACCGATATGTCGCGAGGCTGATGCTAAACTGTCCAGCATCTGGTTCAGCTCCTCTAGCGACTCCGCCATTAAGGCTATGTCATCAGCGAATCGCAGGTTTGAGATGTGGTCACCGTTTATGTTGATGCAATTACCTTTCCAGTCCAGCGTCTTAAACATATCTTCCAACGCGCTCGTGAACAGTTTCGGGGATATAACATCCCCCTGTCTAACTCCTCTGCGCAATTGGATGGGTTTAGACTGCTGGCCCTGTACTTGGACACTCATGGTGGCGGCCTCGTAGAGGCATCTCATGCGATCCATGAATGGGGTATCATCAACAAAATGGAGTTCAATGCCAGTAAATGCTATGTGATGTGATGACTTTCGGGCGAATGCAGCAACCAATCCTTTTCAATTAGGACATCAACGGTGTGGCGATAACAAGGTCAAATGCCATGAAGGATCTGGGTGTCACATTCGACCGAAAATTAAGCTTTCACTCTCACATAACTGCGCTCGCAAAGCAGTCTTTCAGGCGTCTGGGGTTTGTGCTCAGGAACGCCCGGGACTTACCCGTAATGAGCATGTTATATGCCTGATCTTTGGCGCGCTCGTCCGTAGTAAGATTGAAGCCAGCGCTTGTGTCTGGAACCCGCATGAGGCCAAGTATGCCTTAATGCTTGAAAAAGTGCAAAAGGCATTCCTGCGGTTCCTGTACAAGCGCCGATATGGCTACTATCCCTTCTTGTACCCTACTAAGTTCCTGATGGGCTGTCTGGGGTACAACTCATTGGAGACGCGGCGCGCTCTTGATCAGCTATCCATGGCGTGTAAGGTATTCCGTGGGAAAATAGTCGCTCCCGAACTGAATGATGTGTTGTGTCGCTTCTACGTTCCCGATAACTACCGTCGGGGCCGGAAGCACAGGTTCTTTGACGTGCCGCCGTCCTCCACGGCGGCGCGCTCCGCGTCAACCGTCCCGCGCATCCTCACCGCTCTCAACTCTCTCCTGAACGATAGCCCTGAAACAGACTTATTTGCGGATAGCCTGGGTGAGATTCTGTCGGTGTGTTTGAGGTTCTGTGAGCGTGATGTATGAATGGGTGTAGCTAGTTTTTTTTTTTTTAAATTTCATACCTCTCTTCATGTGCATGTGCACCTTTTGTTTTGACTAAATAATTTTTTAATTTGAATTTTGTATTCGATAATTTGATATATTTATGTGTTATTTAATGTTATTTCCAATAATTCAATTTATTTGACTATTTTAGACGTGTAAGTAACAATAATTGTAATACTATTTTTATTTAAACTTCAATCTATGTAGGTAACTAATGTAATTGGTTAATTTAATCGTGTTAGTTGCTAAATAAATAAATACAAAAAATACAAATCATCTCAGCACCTCGATATAACGATAGTCTACTTGGCATCGCTGTAAGGATTCCAGAACAGCCCAGGTTTCGACAGAGTCAAAGGCCTTTTCATAGTTCACAAAGGCCAGACACAGAGGCTGATTATACTCTTTGGACTTCCGTATAATCTGCCTCACTGTGTGAATGTGGTCTATGGTGCCAAATCCTCCGCGGAACCCGGCCTGTTCCGGTGGCTGGAACTCGTCGAGTCTCCTGGCGAGACGATTCGTGAAGCTACTCGTGAGAACAACTTATAGACGTGGCTCAGGAGTATGATGGGTCTGTAGTTTTTAAGGAGGGTTTTATCTCCCTTCTTAAAAAAGAGCACCACCAAACTCCCGCTCCACGCCTTTGGAGTTCTCCCACTGTGAAGGACGGTGTTGAAGAGGTTTTGTAGCTCCTGTATAACAGGGGCACCTTCGGCTTTCAAAAGCTCTGAAGTTATTCCGTCCTCACCGGGGGCTTTTCCATTCTTAAGCTGCCTCAGAGCTAACACGATCTCGTCTTGACTGACCTGACTTGTCTGGCAGTTCGTCGGTATAGTGGGGTGGCGTGTCAGAGTGGATCTAGAATCATGGTCGTCTCGTCGGGAATGGGGAGCATGTGCAGCGTATAAACGGCCATAGAAATCCTCTACCTTGGCGGAGATCTCCAGCTTCGACAAACGGTACTCCCGTCGTCGTGCGTCTTCAGCTTCGTCAGGTGGCTCCTGCCAAGCTGCTGAGTGAATACTTTGGACCCTCGGTTTCGCTCTATAGCCTCTTCAATAACAATATAATAATAACAATAACACATTTATTTCAGACAACATTAGAACAAGTTTTGATCTTATTTACTTATTCTACGGTCCATATTAATATATACCTTAAATCTAACATACATAAAAATATAAAAACTTATTTTAAATAAAATTGCACACGTTATTTTAATTGCGACGGCGACGTGTATGACGCAATCATGGTGTCAGCTGACGACGGTGCACGGCGGCGGTGTCCCCTTGCAGGCGGCCAGTGAACCGTCGAAACTTGACACCCTTCGGCCAAAACTCTTCACTCATGTAGGTCGATAGATGTTGAGTTGGAACTCTCACCATAAATGAACAGAAGCTTAAATTATGGCGAGAGTCCAGCTTTTCGACGCGCAGCGAGAGCCCAGTCTTCGTCTTCAGGTAGTCCTCCACAGCCTTGGTCTGCACAGCGTAGTGGACGCGTGAGATGTACAGCTGCGTTGTAGGGACCTCCGCCCTGAAGCCAGATGTGATATCCAGCGGTCCAACACCGCACCGGTTTCGATTAGAGGGCTTCCGGCGAACTACCCTGATGAATCCATCCGAATCACAGGGTCCCTTGCCAGAAGCCAGCTCAGGCGCAGGGGCACATGAAGGTTCACATGGCTGCTTCTTCTTTTTCCGCCTCCTTTTGGGACGCGCTGCAGGCTGAGGGCGCGCAGCGGCTGCGGCACAGCTCGCGGCGGCGGCGGTGGCGGCGACGGTGGCGTATGCGCGCGGGGGGAAAGGCACTCGCTCACGATGAGGTGTGTGTTGGAGCTCCGAAGGTCGCGTCGTACCATCTTCGCAATTAGCTTGTTCAGGTCTGACCTTTCTGACAAAGTCGCTTGGGTGGTTTCCCGTCTTTTTGTCATAAGCCCGAGAGTTTGGATTTCTTGCCTGTGCGCTGCTTTTTGCAGAACTTGATGCTCTCATCCCTCAGCGTTTCGACCAGATTGTGTAGGGTCTCGTCAGCGTCATCAGTGGGATCCAAGGCAAGAAATCTATTCCCCGAGAAGCTGCTGGAACTTCTCTCATCTCGTTTCTTTCAAGCTTCAAGTTGATATTCAGAGAGCCTCGGAGCAGTCGGTGATCAGATCCGGTATTGAACCTGTTGATCACTGAGACATCTCTGAATATGTGCTTGCTATCCGTCATGATGAAGTCGATCTCATTTTTAGTCACAGTGTCGGGGCTTTGCCATGTCCACTTCCTTTGAGGCTGTTTCTTAAAGAAGGAATTCATTCCCTCTTTCTCAAGGAAGTTGACCAGCATTTGCCCCTATGATTCCTAATTCCATAACCATGTGGGATTCGTTGCCAATCTGGGTTCCCACCTTGCCGTTAAATTCTCCCATAACAACGTTGAAGTGTGCTTTAGTGGTGTTGTGTAAGGCTTTGGATATGTCTTCGTACATAACCTCCACTTCATCATCCGAGTGAGCCGAGGTCGGTGCGTAAACCTGAATGACCTTCATGGTGTACCGCTTGGACAACCGAAGGATCAGGTACGCTACCCTGGTCGACACACTGGAGATTTCTTGGACGTTGTTAGAGAGGGCCTTGTTGACGAGGAAACCTACGCCACCCTGGGATGTTTTATCACCCTCGCGAAAGTAGAGAAGATGGCCCGAGTCTAGACTCGGGTTTACCCTAGGGTTATGGTGTCCTCCCCCTCTCTACGGACTTCACATAACCCCAGAACATGCCATTTAATGTTCTCTAACTCCACTTCCAACTGCGCTAGATGGTGGTCAAGCGTGCTAGATAAGGATATCTAGAACTTTGCATCATGGTGTTGGGTATATTGAGGTACAGATTTATGGACATCGTACTAGAAAGAGATGAACTACTACTTTGGGGCCTCTCATTTGGCTCGTTTTATGAAACACATGCACAATGCAGGCAGGCAGGGTTCATGGTCAAATGTGATTTTTCTTTAATCGACTGCCAAACAATCATTCTATCATTTCTTCCGTCCACGATTTTGATGTGCTACGTGCTCTGCGTGACAACATAGAAAGGATTTACGATTTGTTATAATCCGCAATAATCCGTGCGTGACAACAACAACAACAACACAAAATCACTTAATATGTAAAAAGTTTTTTTTCCTTTTGTTTTGTAGTTTATTAGAGTATTTTTTGTAAATACTGTACAATACATAGAGATTGTTACTCACTCCATAAAGCTTGCGGTTGCGATGCTATCATGAAGCCGGCTTTTCACTATGGGATATATATTACATCCCGAGATATAATATTTTATCGCTCACCATACATTTTGTATGGCACCGTTTACACTGTGCTATAATATATATTACATCCCAAACTATAAATATTTTTTCGACCGAGTGAGCGATATTTGAAGGTCATTTGAAGGTGTATATTTTACCTCACGTCCCCGGACACCGCGCCTCCCCCGCTTCGCCCTCCGTTTGAATGTTGGCGTTCGTGTGCAGACGTGTAAACTAATCATTGTGTGCTCCAAAATATATATCTTACAGTGTGAATAGCAATCGCGGGATGTAATATATAGCACAAGATGTAATTTATATTATATCCCATAGTCAAAAGCCGGCTTGAGACTGACATTGGTAGAATTGTGTCAAACCAGATGCAGAAGCCATTAGACAAGAAGTTGAAGTTGAAGTTGTGTAAAAAGTTTTGAAAATGTACGGTAGTTTTAATTTTCTCTCTTTCAGACTAAATACTTTCAGACCAAACAAAAGTTCTTTCTTAGTTGATTTTCTTAGCTTAATGTGATAAGTTCTCTTTGTTGATTTTCATTGTGTGTTTTCACCACATATATTACCCGGGAACTTTTGGCGGAAACCTGTTGAATGCACATAGGAAAACCATGGAAAACACAATATTTTCTTATTTTCCTCTTCCTCACAGATCATAATTTTTTATCATTATGTGGAATATTTTTTCTGCGCAACTGGATTGGGATGGGAAAGTTAATTTTATCCCAGACTAGCAATGGAAAAGTCGAATGACGAATCTGGTTCTTTTATCAGGTAAGAGTTGGTACTTTATTGACCAGACAATTAGGTACAATAAAATGATAGAAATATATTAGAACTATTATTTACAATTGAAACAACGGAGCTAACTGCAGACTGTTGCAAACAATCTACAGGTAGCTCAACTGATCCATATCAATAACAGTCGGAAGGTCTCTAAGACGCTGGCTGAATTGCCTCGCTGTATGGCAATGCTGATGTGCTGTGCCAGATACTCACCAGCTCTCGGGTCACGCGTCGCTTCGACCAGACGCTCGGATAATTTTTTTAAACCGGAAGAGCCTCCGTAACACAGACCTAGGGTCTCGACTCTAAGGGGAGCAAATGTGTAGGCTCTGTCGAGACCTCCATAGGTATTTGCGCCTCTTGAAATCCTCGGCCAAAACTGCTGCCGCACCTGCCCTCACAGATGCTCTGAGAAGGTGGGAAGGCCCAAGTGTGTCAACGCATGTAGCCCGAAGCGTCTCACACAATGGGCTTCCCCAACGCCCATGGGACTAGTGTCATACCATCGGGGCTTCTTATCGTCTTAATAGCTGGTACATTAGCAGTGACTAAGCCCCGATAGATGATGCCGTTAAGGCTGGCATGGAGAGTAAGTTATTTATTTCCTTATTTATTTAGAACTACCATCTATCAGAGGTTACCCAGTGATCCCATACAAAATACGAAAAAGAAGACATACATATTAAAGGCATCACCAGTAATGAGCTAGCTGTGGTACATACGTTCATTCAGGCATTATAAGCCTAACAATGTCAAGAATTACCAAATTACCTTTTCCAGGTTCAGAAGTCCAACTTTTCTTCAATCTGAGGTAGACTTACTACTGGTATTGGTTGAAAAATACAAAAATCCTTTACTGTTGAAATCATCTCGACACTCAGTCAACTACATTAAAGGCCGAGCCTGGGAAAAACTTACTAAAGAGTTTAATAAACATAAAAAGTCCAATGAATATGAACGAAGTTCTGATGTTCTTAGGACAAAGTGGGAAAATTTAAAACGAACAAGTAAACAGAATTCTAAAAATGCTAGAGATAAACAATATCACACTGAGATTGCGCAGAAGGTTATAAAATTATGCGAAGGTGATTTTGGATGTCTAAAACAAGCAGGTTCGGATGATGAACATGGTAAGTAAAAGTAGGTTATTCACATGCACAACCACCAATGCAATGTAATGTAAGAGACTTAGTCTTTCTAAGAAAATACTCAAAACTTCACCAATTATATTATCACACTATCAATTTACATAAGTCCACTGGTGGACCTAAGCACAAGACTAGGTTTAATGGCTCATATTACTGAATGAAGTAATGTAAAGCCGGCTTTTGACTATGGGATATAATATAAATTACATCTTGTGCTATATATTACATCCCGCGATTGCTATTCACACTGTAAGATATATATTTTGGAGCACACAATGATCAGTTTACACGTCTGCACACGAACGCCAACATTCAAACGGAGGGCGAAGCGGGGGAGGCGCGGTGTCCGGGGACGTGAGGTAAAATATACACCTTCAAATGACCTTCAAATATCGCTCACTCGGTCGAAAAAATATTTATAGTTTGGGATGTAATATATATTATAGCACAGTGTAAACGGTGCCATACAAAATGTATGGTGAGCGATAAAATATTATATCTCGGGATGTAATATACAGGGTGTAACAAAAATAAGTAACCAAACTTTCAGGTGGGGTGTAGAATCGAACACTGAATTCAGGAAAAATATTGAAAAAAAATCCCGCCCTTTAGTTTTCGAAAAATTTAATAAATAGGTACGAAATTTTCACAACATTAGGCAATAATAGACTATAATACATTTGTCTATTTGGAATTAAAAAAAAATGGCCTAAGTACCTGTATTCATCTCTTTTATAAGCCCATAACACCTAAACGGTGCCCTAATGAGCGGCCACCGCGGTCATCGACCCGCGACATCATTGCAACGGAAGCGAACAGGCTGCACGGCGTGCTTAGATATGGAGCCTACGTACGTCGTACAACAAATACATTCCAATTTTCCTCTAGGAATTAAAAAATAAATAAATTATTTTAAGTCTTTACACACATTCTATCGCGAAAATGCATAGTTAGTAGGTAAATTCATTAAGCATGCACCTTCCTACTAAAAGATATTCACTACTAGCTTTTATTTTTTCACATCGTTGACTACTAAGTACCTACCTTCACATTGACCTTTAAAAACACGGTGAGTAACTTACAATGAACCCCATAAAAGGTTGTTACAATTTGCATTTCCGAAGCACCAGATTGAGACAAGAAAAGGCGCAAACTTTTAGCGCCCGAGAGCGAGATAGGTATACAAACTTAGTTCATCCGAATGTTCACCCAATGCTAGGCTTATTGTTAGTTTTGTCAAACTGTCATACCACAGAAATGTTATCATAGGGTCAATGGCCGTTTAGTTGCATCATTGCAAGCGCAAGGTGAAGGTCGCGGCGGCGCTTATCGGTTTTTTGTGCGTAAAAATGGCTCGTATGCGTTATTCAGATATTGAATACCACGAGATGAAAATTGAAATGGGAAAATTGGAATGCATTGGCTAGCTTCCTACATAACTACAACACGTGCAGCCCGCCGCCGCGCGCGCTGCTGCGATATCGCGTGTCCGGTCGTGCGTGGGTGCCCCCCGTAAAAAGATGTTTATCTGCTAAAAAGGTGTACACAAGGTACGTAGACCTTTTAATCATATTTTAATGTCAAATAAACACGTGCATCAGTCGTTTGCGTAATGTAGTGAAAAATCCGTATTTATTTTATTTTTCGAAAACTAAAGTGCGGGATTTTTTTTAATATTTTTCCAGAATTCAGTGTTCGATTCTACACCCCACCTGAAAGTTTGGTTACTTATTTTTGTTACACCCTGTATATCCCATAGTGAAAAGCCGGCTTAATGTCTCCCCACGCTGCTGGGCGTATGCCCTTTTTATGTTGGGGGGGTCCAATTATAATCCAAACAAATTCTAAATACTCGTTGGCTGCTGGCGAGACGCGCGTGCGTGTGGGCTGGAACTACTTTCGAATTCTGCCTCTTTAAAAAACAAACATGGCGCCTCGCCAAATAATCACGATCGACTGGCAATGGAAAGTAAATAGATTTATTTAATTAAATTACCATGGTGTTTGTTGCTAATGAAAGAAAATAGTTAAAACCTTATGAATATGAGTAGCAACTTTAAAGAAATTTTTGACGAAATGGACGGAATGAGTGACGAAAAACGCTTTCGTTCGCCAAACTGGCAGCTTCACGAAAGAGAACTGTTGTTAGACCTCGTAAAGGACCATTACCATGTCATCGAATCAAAGAAACTGGACGGTGGCACTCATAGGAGGAAACATGTGGAGTGGGCGATAATGGCTCGCAAGTTTAATGCTCGTAATAATAGTATGTCGGGTCCTCGAACCGGTAAGGAACTGAGAGGACAGTGGGCTAATTTGAGGAAAGCTGCCAAAAGGGATGAGCAAACGCGTCTAGACACTGGTTAGTACAAACTGTTGACAAAATATGATATCATATTTTGTCTCGTACGACCATTCACCAGGCATTGCCTTTTTTAAAAGATAATCGATTACATTTTTGTTACGATAACATTTGCCGCGATTGCCGCGATTACATTTTTGCTAGTGACAAAAATGCTATCGCCAGTACACGTTTTTGACAGAAGTTTTCATTTAAATGTCAAATTTAACCAACGAAGCTGCTACCTTATTGTCCGATTATCTTTCGGTACAATCAGCCATTTGTTAATATTTGGTAAATTGTTATCAAGGACTATTTTAAAGACCTATTTTTATTGTTGTCAGGTGGAGGACCCTACATTAAAAACCCTTTACACGACCGCATTGTTGGTCTCATGCAAACCAAACTAAACGAGACAGCGACTGACCTAGACAATGATCTTATGCAAGATGAGGATTCGGGAGATATGCCATTGGCTTCCTGTAACAAAGGTTCTATCAAGTCTGATTAGATTTTTTGCAAACTGATAAAACTAATCCATACTAGTATTATAAATTTGAAAGTAACTCTTGTCTATCTGTCAGTATGTTACCTTTTCACACCTTAACGGATCCAAACAGACCCAAATGACCCAAATAGATCTTAATGAATTTTACCAGAAAGGTATATAGTAACCTGGGAATGGACATAGTCTACATAAAAGTGTGTGCAAAGCTGTGGGCAGCAGCTAACTTAGTATGGAATAAAATAAATAATATATTTATGAATATCAGGCAACCATAGCATAATTTTATTAATTTTGTTTTTTCGTTGCTCTAATGGTCACCCACTTTACCACCTTCTGAGTATCCATCCGTCAGTTTGCCATCAACAATTATTAAGGCACAATGTGGCTGAATTGGTCCATTAGGAATTGGGCTGCTGAAATAATAGACAGAAAACCACAAAATACAACTAAAACTAATAAATTAATAAAAACTTTTCAGAAATCAAAGGGCAGAAGTTTGATGCAAGGGAATTTGAAACCAAAGTAGAAATCACGTCCTGGGACAGGGCCAATGATAATTCAGGTAGAGTATTTCTTAAATATATCTCAGGTTGATAATAATGGACACCCTCCAGCCAGGTGGGATGACCTGAAAAAGACTGCAGGTGCTGGATGCGGCAAGCTGAAGACAGGTCGCTATGGCAATCTTTAGGGGATGTCTAGCAGTGGACAATATAGGCTGATAATGAGATAGAATGTGAGAAACTTAATTCTTAGTAGAAAGAGAAGAAGACCTTAGAGCGAGTAATAAGGTGTTTTGTAGCTTGCACTTGTATGCCTAATGTGTACTTGCTCCTAAGTATGTTTTTAATAACAATGTAAATTATTTTTCAGATGAAGAACTTGAAACGGAAAGCAAAGAAGATGTACCTATAGTTAGGTAAGTTCAAAACTCATTTTTCGTCATCTGACAAGGCATGGATTCGTGTAACAATTTTTTTTAAAGAAATTAATATAATGTGTCATCCATACTTATACTATGAAAGCGAAAGTGATTCTGTCTTGTCTGTTTGTTTCAAACCTAAACAGCTGAAAATTAAGAAGGGAAGTAGACTATATTCCAGGAAGGACATAGGCTACTTTTTATCGTGATCATCATCATCATCATCTTCTTCCGGACCTTATCCCTCTCTAGATGGGGTTGGCACAATATATATTTTTCTTCCACTCTCCTCTATCAGTCGTAATAATATAATAATAATGTTTTATACCATAATAAAAATACAGTCTTATACAGCGCTGAGTGGTGCTGGCTTAGAATTTGCACCACCCTAACTCTTCCCGGGGGTGTCGTAAGAGGCGACTAAGGGTGTTCCACCGGGAGCGGGCAGCAGCGCCCCTGCGGAACAATTCTACCACCGAACTGCGATCCCCAACCCGCCCAGCGCCTTTGAAGTATTATGGAAATACTTGTGATAGGATTTCGCTCTTGCACGTTTTAAATCTTGTATCTTTGTACTTACACCTTTCTTACCCATGTCCTATTTCACATACTCCATCCATTTTTTCTTCCGTCTTCCTCTCCCCTTATATCCCCTCCACATGCCTATCTAACACCTTTCTTCTCTTCTATTTATCGTGATAAACCAGGGAAAAGCGCGTGCAAAACCGAGGGAGGACGCTAGTATTTTATATTATGTGCATATAGGTATTCACGTATGTGAATATTTTGTCATTCCAGACGTGAAGCCCAGTTTATGGCACGTGATTGCCGGCTGCTGCTCCATTGTGTGAGACAAGAGAAGGGTGCTATCTTCGCGCATACAAGCTCTGCTAAGAAACATGCTGCTTGGGTCAGGGTACGATTTTACAATCACACTAATATTAAAAAAATCTAAATTGAGACGTTTTTATCTCTTCACGTAAAAATTACTGACCGGATCGGGCTGAAATTGTGCGTAAAGTTAGCTCGAGACTTGGAATAAGATATTGGCTACTTTATTCAGGAAAACGCGTGCGAATCCTCTGGCAGAACCTAGTTATAATTTATATATGCGAAAGTTTAAATGGATGGTTGGATGTATGTTGCTTCATCTCGCCAAAAATACTGTAAAGATCGGTCTGAAATTTTGCATAGATTTAATTACAGCAGGAATAACTCAGGCTACATAAATCAGTTACCAATGGATAGAAATAACCCTAAACCGTTTCCATAGAACTTAAGGCGAAGTGGGATCGTGGTTGCGTAGGTATTTGACGAGCGATCGCCGCGCGGGGTACACCCTTCCCCGCGCGGGGTCCGCCCTTCCCCGCGCACTCCCAACTAGCTACTACGAACTAAATAGGCAGGTAGGCATCTCTATGGTATCTATAATGTATATTCGATAGCACGAGGATTTATTCTATTGATTGTATTTATTTATAGATACCTATGCCTGCTTACCTATACCTACCTAATACAAATATTTTGTAGTTATATATACCGTTTTTTTATTGAGGATGTAGGTAGGTTAGGTAGGTAAGATGTGTGAGTAACGTAGATGGGTAGGTACGTAAAGTTATAAACGGATTTGAAGAAAGGAATAGTTTCTCCGTTCGCTGGTATTACCTAAGTAGGTATTTTTATAATTGGTTTATTTTATACATTTATGTAGGTAGGTATTACCTTTATAGAAAACCCAATATCCATTTGGATCAGTTCTCTGCTAGGTATATTCAAAGGTGGCTTGGAAGAAAACGCTTTTAGTGATAAGTCCGTATAGAGAATTTGAAAAGTAAGGTACCTACCTACACTTTTTGTTAGTCGGATACACGGTCGGACATATTATACCTAATGTAAACGTTGGTTTTTGTCATCCCTAGGTAGGTATACCTATTAGGTACCTACTACCCGGCCCTAATATGGCCCGGTGCCATAGATGGCCCACTTTCAGAAAAAACTTTTTCCGTGATTTTTGTTTCATGGATTGTTGTTTTTATAAAAAAAAAATTCTATGCGTAGGTAAATATAAAGAGCTAGGTAGGTTAGGTAGGTAAGATGTGTGAGTAACGTAGATGGGTAGGTAGGTACGTAAAGTTATAAACGGATTTGAAGAAAGGAATAGTTTCTCCGTTCGCTGGTTTTACCTAAGTAGGTATTTTTATAATTGGTTTATTTTATATATTTATGTAGGTAGGTATTACCTTTATAGAAAACCCAATATCCATTTGGATCAGTTCTCTGCTATATTCAAAGGTGGCTTGGAAGAAAACGCTTTTAGTGATAAGTCCGTATAGAGAATTTGAAAAGTAAGGTACCTACCTACACTTTTTGTTAGTCGGATACACGGTCGGACATATTATACCTAATGTAAACGTTGGTTTTTGTCATCCCTAGGTAGGTATACCTATTAGGTACCTACCCGGCCCTAATATGGCCCGGTGCCATAGATGGCCCACTTTCAGAAAAAACTTTTTCCGTGGTTTTTGTTTCATGGATTGTTGTTTTTATAAAAAAAAAATTCTATGCGTAGGTAAATATAAAGAGCTAGGTAGGTTAGGTAGGTAAGATGTGTGAGTAACGTAGATGGGTAGGTACGTAAAGTTATAAACGGATTTGAAGAAAGGAATAGTTTCTCCGTTCGCTGGTATTACCTAAGTAGGTATTTTTATAATTGGTTTATTTTATACATTTATGTAGGTAGGTATTACCTTTATAGAAAACCCAATATCCATTTGGATCAGTTCTCTGCTATATTCAAAGGTGGCTTGGAAGAAAACGCTTTTAGTGATAAGTCCGTATAGAGAATTTGAAAAGTAAGGTACCTACCTACACTTTTTGTTAGTCGGATACACGGTTGGACATATTATACCTAATGTAAACGTTGGTTTTTGTCATCCCTAGGTAGGTATACCTATTAGGTACCTATCCGGCCCTAATATGGCCCGGTGCCATAGATGGCCCACTTTCAGAAAAAACTTTTTCCGTGATTTCTGTTTCATGGGTTGTTGTTTTTATAAAAATAAATATTCTATGCGTAGGTAAATATAAAGAGCTGGCCAAGATTTGATTAAATTGAAGAAAACAGATAGGTATTTTAAATGTGATTATATTTATTATTACCTTCGTACTATACATAAGTACGTACATTCTAATTCTAATTCTAAGCGGGGGAACCTTTCAATGGCATTAAAATCATCAATTCAATTAAAATGTGAAACCAGTCCAGAGCGCTTTTCCGTTTCTAAAACCAAGCAGCTAAAATCACACTGAAAAAGAGAGTCGTGATTTAGCTGTTGCAATTGGTTAAAAAAATATGTTATGTCAACAATTCTGCGACCGATGATTTCTTTGATCGTTTTTGTCACATACTCTTCTTCCACTATGTAAGGCAGGTCTTCTGAGTCGCTGAAATAATTGAGATAAACGATATGTTATATTGATGACTAAATACGGTTTTGCGACAGAAACAATACCTACTTTTAGCTATTATGAAATACTTAAAATGTTGCATTTCCTGGATAGGAATATGCGGATTCATAGAATGATAAACTGAAATTTGGATAGGTACTCTTTTATTATAGTAGTAAAGTGCTATGATTTTACTTACTCAGATTCACAAGGCTGAGGTGTGTCTGACACTAATTGAAGGTTTTCTAGTGCATCTTTAGACATTTCTTGCACTTGTGGTGATGTTTTTTCAGTAATTCCTTCAGTATGTAGTAGGTTTTCTGAGGTACTGAAACAATCAAGAGAAGAAGCACATGTAATATTGAAAGCAAATACGCATGTAGGTAGTGATAAAGTGTGCGTGCAATGTCCGGGTACCAGACTAACTGAAGAAGTAAGGTACCTAAGATGTTGCGTTCACACATTTCCGCGAAATTTTAATTATTTTGAATCAGTGGAAACTAGGGCTTGCATACGAATATTCGAATACTGAAATTGCAATATTCGAATATTCGACTAAAATGAATATCACTAATCTCAGACAGAACTCCGACGTGCATAAAAAGCCAAGTTCGCGAGACATGTCCATACAAGACAATAAAAGCTTACGTCGTTCGGGTTAACAAAATGACAAAGTTATAGGGTTCCCGAGTTCGGAAACACTCAGGACTGCCGCGTGCGACTGCGAAGTGTATTCGCTCACCTAGATTTAGAAGACTGTTTTTACTAATAATTCGTGGGTAATGTGCGTGTAAATTCCCAATGTCTCGTAATAACCTTTTGCTAAGTTGATATTTTAAATTTGTTTCTGCAAATAACATATAATATGTGTTATTATCACATGTGTGTTAAAATCACATCTTTTTTTATTCTCATATTATGAGAATAAAAAAATATGAGAATAAAAAAAGATGTGATTTTAATAAACATATAGGTTTTTCTATAAATTCGAATCATATTCAAATTATTCGAATAGTACCAAAATAATAGTATAAACAGTAAAAAAAAATAAAAGAAAGTATTCGAATATCAAAACTTTCGAATATTTGCAAGCCCTAGTGGAAACACGTTTTTTGAAAGTGGGCCATCTTAGGCAGCGGGCCATCTTAGACAGGCGGGCCTTCTTAGGGACAGTCGATATCTTACTCGGAACAGACTAACAGACATTTATATTTAGGTAGGTACCTATCTAATAGGGGTAGGTTATAGCAGTAATATGGATTACATTACAATAGGTAGGTATCACCTAATTATTATAGCTACCTACCTAAAGTTACCTGTAATATTATTATAGGAGAGTATAGGTAGATAACTATCGAGAGAAAAAGGTTGGTTCAAAGTTTCAAAAGATTACGTAGGTCAATATTTAGATCGATGGGTAGCACAATAGGTAGATATACCTAGGTATCTATTGGTGGTAAAATAATCAAATAAAAACCTTACCTGTTCAAGTTCATCACTTTTCGTTCTTCAATTCAATTCTTCAATCGCGAATATTTTTTTGTTTTGTTACATTTATTCACCATTTTTGCTTGTAATGAATTTCTCGTTCAATATGCGTTTACGTAGGCGGCAGCGGAGAGGGCGCGAAAAAGTTGTACACGGGTGCTCTCGACGAGGCGCTGCGGCCGACTGATGGAAGGCGACAGCCGCGCAATGGCCGGCCCGCGCGCAGTTTCACTGTTCTTTATTTAGAAATGTATTTTTTGCTACAAAATAATATTATTTCGCAAAAAACTAAAACCATAATCGTCTAAAGTATTTATTAGGGAATACGTAGACGAAATTTCATTGAAGTATGTTAAATAACCAGCAAATAAAACTGATTTTTCCGTAGCAGTATCACTGTAAAAATGACGAATTAGAGGAAACTTTGCGATTTTTTTCTATCGAGTCAAGTTTAGTCAATCATGTTTCGGCTCCCATAACTTACTAACTAGAATCCTAAACTTTTGATTGTCATCAAAAACCAATAAGAAAATTGATGTTTTATTGCCTTAAAATTGATTTTCCGTGCAGTCAAAACGTGGGTTTTGGGACTCACTTCACCTTAAGATCTTTCGTTTAATTTGATTGGAATAACGTAAATATGTAAAAACAACGCATGCGAAAACTATGGAAAAATTTGCATTCGCTACTGACACAAAAGGACTATATACCTAGCTTAAAATGGGAATTATTCTTAAGTGATGATAGTTTTCTTTCAGGTGTCCCGAATGTTCAACCGGCAGAGCCCTACAAAAAGACAACCTTCGGAACTGAAAAAGAAGTTTCTGAATCTTAAATCTATTGCCACCAGAGTAAATTGCGCAACGAAGATCTTGGGCACAGCTACGAAAAGGAGGCAGAGATATGAAGAGCTTAGTGATGATAATGAAAATGGAGTAGAAAAAGTAATAATTTGATTTGATGATGATTTTCGACTCCTACGTCACCTGACCTCGTGGTGTCGTGGTTAGCACATTCCGGTACTGACGGAAGGATGCGGGTTCAAGTCCCGTCGAAGTCAAAACATTTTGCGATATTATTTGGTTTCTTAGAAATTAGCCAGTGTGAGGCTTACGCAATATAAAAAAACAAAAATACAAAATGTAATGTTCAGGATTTAACAGTTTTTATAGTTTAGTGAAAATTCCACTGACCGTGGCGGTCGCGTAAGAATCCGACCACTCCAAATCAGCCCGGGGATGTCTGGAAGAGCGTGACGAGTCGTGAAGAGGCGACTAAGAAATCGTATGAAGCGACTGCTTTCTGTGTATTTTTAACACGTTTACTGCAATCTGTAGGCCTAGTATAGTTGTCTAGGGTAGAATAGAGAAGGATGACATCGCATTGTCATACATTGCGTAAATTGTTGAAGTTGAAGGAATGAGTTTCATACATATTACGCATTAGATGACAATGTGACATAATTTTTCTCTATTCTACCCTAGACAATAATCCCCATAGGCCTACAGCTGTGATAGTGACAAAACCCCCCTCTTTTGGAGTTTATGTTCGGCATTAGACGTATGAGTAATGAAAATTTCTGTAGGTAGTTGGATATTTTTACCACCTGAGAGGGTTACAAACTGACAAATAAAAGTAGTCTTAAAATTATTTTGGATCCTACAATCCATAATTTTCGACTGTTTACCCAGATTCGAATTACTTACTAATAAATAAATAATGCTGGACAATTCACACATCTAGCCCCAAGATAAGCAGAGCTTGTGTTATGGGTACTAGATAGATAACTGATATACTTAATACAAAACACTACATAGATAGATATTTTTATTATACATAGAAGACACCCAGACCAACGGCACAAATTTCTGCAGATCGTACAAAAATTTGTCCCGCGGCGGGAATCGAACCCGCAACCTCCTGCGTCGCAGGCGGAACATCGCCCGCTGCGCCACGGAGGTCGTCGAAACATTATAATATGATACATTAATAATATGACCTATTAAAACCGATCGCAGAAAGTTATTGCTGAGGGCTTGAATACTTATGACTTACTACTGCTTAAATTTTCACCAATTTTTCTTAATTTTTCAGAAAATCAAGTCTGAACCCAAATCCGACGTAACGGACGAGTTAGACGATGATTCCGATACGGACTGCGGAAGCCAGGATGTCAGCGTGCACAGCAGAAACGACCCTCTTTCTAATGGGGTCAGCGTGGATTCAGGACTAGGTTAGAAGCTTTTCGAACAACAAAACAATTTGTCGGCCTGTTAGCTTTCAATGTTACAAAAAAACGTTTATTCTGCTGGTTTCAGTGTTGACACCTTAGCCCTTTTCGGGCTAGATCTTGCCCCTTTTACGAATCGATTTCTCTACATTTCATTATTAACATAAGCATAAAATATATTTATTTGCAGCTAAAACAAACATTTTACAGCATATAAGGCACGTACATAGGTAGAGGTAACATTATAAATAAATAAATAATACTGGACAATTCACACAGCGTTATCTAGCCCCAAGTTAAGCGGAGCTTGTGTTATGGGTACTAGATAACTGATAATACTTAATACAATACACTACATAGATAGATATTTTTGAGTATACATAGAAAACATCCAGAACACCCAGAACAAATATCTGCAGATCGTACAAACATTTGTCCCGAGGCGGGAATCGAACCCGCAACCTTCTGCGTCGCAGGCGGACCTTCGCCCGCTGCGCCACTGAGGTCGTCGAAACATTATAATATGATACATTATTAGTATGACCTATTAAAACCCATCGAAGTAAGTTATTGCTGAGGGCTTGGAGACTATGATTTTACCGATGGATGTCACACTAGGCCGAGCCTGTAACGTGTGGTCCAAATACACTTGCGAGCTTTAAAATGGAATCGCTTTCATCGCGAGTTGATCAAAACAATTTTTTTACAATTTATGTAAAATGAACTATAGATTGTGGTATATCATTTGAAAGGTAATTTTGTTACCTTTCAAGTGATATCAATAAGATTTAAAATTAATTAAATTGGCTACCAGCTATTGTCTTCATCAGCGCACATACATACGCCCGTGGTCCTAATTCCACTAGATTATTCGCTTCACCATAAGAATGGTATCATCGCAGAGTGACAAAATTTTACATTTTACCCTTGATGAAAAAAACTACAGATGGAGGGACGCGTGTCAAAAGTGTTTCTGCTGCTACTGCGCTATCCTGGATAAAGATATGAAATCAGTTAACCTGTTTTTTTTAATCTTTATTTAGAAACCTTAATTACTAATTAACAAAAAAGAATAACAAATGCTTAAAAGAAATTTAAAAAACTAAACAGGTTAAACTCATCTATTTTATAAATAAATAAGAACATTAAGGTCGGCTCCGATCAGTCTGATCGGAGCTGAACATAAATGTTGTACAATTTCACTAGATTTTTAAATTCTTCCGAATCAGTTGAAAGCTTTCTATCAATCTCTGTGCAAATAGCGCCGCACGCACTATCTAGAGATTCTTTCATCTGAAGAGATCTGCGAGCATTTTCATAGTAAAGCGATTAGTTAATTGATGACCGATGTGGCGCGGCGGGCGAAGGTCCGCCTGCGACGCAGGAGGTTGCGGGTTTGAGTCTCGCCTTGGGACAAATATTTGTACGATCGGCAGATTTTGGTTCCGGGTGATCTGGATGTTTTCTATGTATATTAAAAAATATCTACCTATGGAATGGAATGTATTAAGTATATCAGTCATCTAGTACCCATAACACAAGCTCTGCTTAGCTTAGGGCTAGATGATGCTGTGTGGATTGTCCAGCATTATTATTTATTTATTTTATTTTATTAGCAGGCATTAGCATTTGACCCCAATCCACTATTAAACATGCTTCCCCAAAACGAAACCCCCTCGGTTGTCATAATCACAAGACCTGGCAGACGGGTTTGTGATCGCAGTAGAGGTGTTAAATATTCACAGAAGTAAGCTGCTACTCTTCTTCTGGAAGGTTCTCTTAGTCGGCTTATATTGTACGACATCCATGGGCTGGGATGAAGATGAAATGATCAATGATGATGGAAGAGTGGTCCATTGTTACACCGTGATCGCCACAGTTTAAAGCCTTAATTGATCCTTATTTCTTTTCAGGTTTCACAAGTCATTCAGAAAACAATAGCGTGGAGAAACTACGAATAGAATTATTGAGCTACGAAATGGAAACTGCAAAGGTAAATAGGAAATTTTATAAATACCGCTATTAATATTATAAACTAGTTTCTGATAAAAAGTAATCTATAGAAACGTTATTCCAAGTCAACAAACATCTTTTTATTGCCCTAAGGAACCGTGTTGAAGTTCTTGTTATTTCTAGCCCTTGAGAAGTGATGTGATGACAGTATAAAAAGTTACCTAAACTACCGGATGTTTGAATTCTTGTTACCTACCTTACACCGAAACTACTAAACGGATCCGGCTAAAATTTTGCATACCATAGATAATTTGACCTTTTCTAAGTGTACATTTATTGTATTTATGGAAATAAAGAGTTTTTGATTTTGATTTTTTGCATAGATGTAGGTATTTCTAGTCCTGGAATATTGTATAGGCTACTTGTTGTTGTGTGGGTTCGCGGTTCCGCGGGCAGAAACTATTTTGTTATAAAAATACTTTTACTGTCTCCTAAAAGATTATTTTTACAGCTACAAAGAAAAAGGATAGAGGATGCCATTGCAGCGGAAAAGCTGGAAGCGTCACTTCGGCTGCGGTCGGCGAGGCTCGAAGTGCAAGCGGCGGAAGCTAAGCTCCCCCCGTCGCACCCCGCGCTGGCGTATACCGCGGCCGAGGCATTGGCGCGGGAGTATATGGCTTATTCTGTGCCATAGAAGAGGTACTAAATATAGATTATAGGTAATAGTTTTGCATAACACACAAATATTGACGACCGATGTGGCGCGGCGGGCGATGGTCCGCCTACAACGCAGGAGGTTTCGGTTCGATTCCCGCCTTGGAACAAATGTTTGTACGATTTGCAATTATTTGTTGCGCTTTTTCTGGGTATTTTCTATGAATAATAAAAATATCTATCTATGTAAATTATTGTATTAAGTATGTCAGTCATCTAGTACCCATAATACAAGCTCTGCTTACCTTGGGGCTAGATAAATGGATGTTTGTTATTTCTTCACGCCAAAACTACTGAACGGATCGGGCTAAAACTTTGAATAGATGTAGCTCTAAGCCTGGAATCAAACAGGTATTTTATCGCATAAAACAGTTCCCATGGGATATAAATAACCTTTAAACTTTTCCATAGAAACAGTAAAAGAAACAACAAAAAACAACAAAGTGTTTTAGAAAAAACGCGCGAAGCCGAGGACAGAAACTAGTATCTAATAACCTAATAGTAAGTTTTTGCAATGAAAACTGCTTCAGGTGTACTAGAAAACTACCTAATAGTAATACTGTTTTTGCAGGCGGGGTTGAACAGTGTTAACGTGAACGGTCACGCTCGGGTCGGTTACGCTAAATCACGTTTACTCGACTTAAGTCGTTAGCAGCTGTCATCCGCCATGATTACCGTCTAACACAGTGATACTGAACGCTGTGGATCTGGTCTATCCTATCCTACTAATATTTTAAAGCCGAAAGTTTGTGAACTGTAATTTTTTTGTTAGCTCAATAACTACTGAATGGATCAGGATGAATTTTGGCGTACATTTAGAACATAGCCTAATTTTGATAATAGGCTACTTATTATTACAAAAATACGCGTGCGAAGCCGCGGGCAGAAGCTAGTCTCCATTATTTGCGAGTATACTTGTACATATTTGGGGCAAACAAAGGCAGCCTTATGAAATGCCGTTTCAGATCAGATCGAACTAACATTAACCTTTTGACCGCCACGCCCCAAACGCATTCTCGTATCCTCTACGCCAAAGCACAAAAGTGACCAAAAATACCTACGAAAAAATAGTGCTGCCAAGAGTCGATAAAATGTATATTGTCGATAAACACATGGATACTTGATTTCGTTGGTTTTTTATGCAATAAACAACTTTTTAAAATCTGGGATTTTTTATTACCTTTTGAAAGCCACCTTAAAATGATAAAATCTAACTCTCCAAGCCATCCAAGTTACAAAAAGAAGGGCTTCAGGTTAGAAGCACTACCTTCAATTTTTGAGTTTTACTTGATACCAATTTACTCTATAATATATTAATTGTTACGCCGCAGTTGCCGATGTTTTGCCTATATAAAACCTGAAATCAGATCGACAACAAATATTTTCAAATAACAACAGCACATCACTATTCACCCACGTGACGTCTTCTGTTGTCGTGAATAGCCGACATAGGCGCGGCTGGCACGATGTTTGAAAGCTTGCTTACATCTGAGGTAGTGATGTGGTAGGTTATAGTCGCTGATTGATTATCGATAAGGGCAAGTAGGTATATCCCTGTCCACTCTTGAAATGAAACTAAAATGGTCATCACATCACATGCATTGAATGCCAAATAACTAGTTGGGTACCTACCTATCTACCATGTAGTAACTGTCAAACCACTAAAGATTGAAGACACAAATAATATTATCACTACACAATGCAGAGAAAGAAACGGTACCTACCTACCTACCAGTTATACCAACATACCTAGTCCCTACCCATCAGTGTAATAAGTAGGTAGACGCAATAATAAGTACCTACCTACCTACCCTAGTCAACTGCACTTAGGTCCCTACCTAGGTTACCTACCTACACCTACCTAGGTACAATACAATACAATACACTTTATTGCAAACCAAGAAAATACAAAAACAAAACAGGGAAAGAGAAATAACAGAATTGCAGAATGGGCGGCCTTATCACTAAAAGAAGAGAAAAACTAACAGTATAAGACTAAAGAAAGAATCCCCGTATCGGGTGAATGTTGCATTATTATTATTTAGTGCTAGAATTTGTGTTCTTGGTAGGTAGGTCGAAAAACGGTCAATGACCTTTCTAACCGTTATTGTACCATGAATGCTATTAAAGTATTTTATACCTAATTATCTTCCTTGCTACTTGCAGAATTTCTTCTCATTAATTATCATTCATGCATGGTACAAATTCTTGCCGATTTTTAGGAAATTTCACTAGGTAGGTACTGTAGGTACCTAGGTATTATTTTATTTCCTTCATTCTTTATTCATTGTAAATTTTCTACGCATTACCTATCCATCTAACATCTTTTATTGATTTTCTGTCCACGTAATTATTTCCTTGAGTCGGATACCTATCTCATAATCAAACCGATTTAGGTACCTACACTACCTACTTACCAATGATGAAAGTACCTACCTATCTAGTACACAAAAATTTATCCCGTTCCCAACGTAGGCAGACACCTACTCTAATCTTACAAGAAAGAAATAAAATGTAGGTATGTACCTACCTACCCACCGAACTACAGGGAACCTGTGTGCTTCGAAGCAGAAACATGCTTTTGTCGAAGTTTTAAACAAGAGATCTATGAACCTACAAATACCTACATTTTACCTATGAATCCAAAATCAATAGCAGATAAAATCCAAAATCAATAGCAGATCGGACATACTTGGAATGCACTTGCACGTCACTACCATTGTCTTGTTACGCTGATGACGTCACTTACGGTCGTGTAGTCCCGACCGTGGCGTACGCTACACTGATATGATAAGGGATGATGAACCAGTGATGTGCTTTGGTGGGGATTATGAATTATCGATCCTGCTCATGGATCATTTTTATTTTCATTATGCGTTTGCAGAGTTAAAGTTTGGGTTTATTATGATATCATAATAGATATTTATTATTTATATCATGAGAATGAACATGAAATAAAAAATAAATATCTTGTTTAAATGTAAATTGTCTATTTTTTATCACCTTCGCTTGGTAGCTGTATACCACAACACTAGCGGTCGTCTCCTGCCGACAATGGCGTGCGAATCACGCCCGTTGACGGGATTTTATTTCAATGTTTCATCATCGATATTTTTATACAACTAGGGGTTTTTCTTATAAACCTTTAATATAGATGTATAATAACTAAAACAATGTTCCTTTTAGGATAAATAAAACGCAGAACTAACAGTTAAAAGATTGTGTATTTCGTTTTTTTCTTGGAGCAGTTTTGGTCGTCTAATAACGACACTGGCGTAGTAAGCACAATTTGAAATGTCGAGTATAGACGACGGTGGCGGTCAAAAGGTTAAGAAAAGAAATGAGTAAACTCACGGCAGAGCATAACTATTCAAATAACGAAACGCTTCATTCTTTTTGCATTCAAAGCTTTGTTTCTTTATTCGATTATGGCATCTCCATTTATACCATTGGGTTTTCTTTTCTCATTGGTCTAACATCCTATGAGTAGATTCGCTTCTGATTAAGTCAAAGCACACACACTCTTTTTTTATAACCTTTATAAGGAAATGGATGGGGGAGGTATATGCCCAACAGTGGGACACTGTATGCACTAATATTATGGTTGCAAAAGTAACTCTTCCTTAAATTGTCTCTTTGTTTCAGTGGCGGATATCAGGTCAGTGGTGAATATTCCAAATAGGTATAAAAATGAATATAGTATGTAGAATCTGTGATTAGATTTAAGTACATTAATTATTACTGGTTAGAATATAGAATTTTTAAATTTGTTGACTGATTAGATAAGGAAATTGAATAAAACAAAATATAGATACCAAAATTTGTATATTTTATTTGATTGCGTTTTACAAGATGATTAATTTATAATTCAATATTAAAATTACATCATAATATGCTTTTGTACAATTTCATCTATACCTAACTAAATCTACAACATCTATAAAATATACACAATGCTAATATACAACATGTTTTTTACACTGATATCGTATTCTACCTCTACTTTCGTCATATTTGTATAATTAATTACAATTTTAGGTAAGTACAATATTGCTATTACAGTAATGTTCGGGCCAAATGCCATCGAAAGAAATTCGTCTGCTTGAATTGAATTCCGTTCTTATCACAAGCAAACATCTTGTTCTATACAAAGCATTGGTTATTATCAAAAATTTAAAAGCCCGATTAGGATTATAATATTGAGCTTCACACCAACGCAGTTAAATTGAGAATGAGCAAATTTCGATAAATGATCAAATAAATAACATGACAGATGATATGATTCACAACGATTTAAGAAAAATCTTAATTAATCCTTTTCGAAAGGCTAACAGTAAGTATCTACTACGATGGTCATGTCTCTGACTTCGTTAAATGCCTTAAAACGGCGCATAAATGCAGTAACCTCTTAGTCAAGTAATCACATTCACACAAATTGTTCGTTCTTACTAGTATAAACCAGTGACAAGCGGTGTGTGCATAAAATTATGGTTTTATTTATGCAGATTGCCGTGGTCAGTATCTCATACTCATTAATGTAACTGAGTGTAGATATAGTAATAACCACTTAGAAACGTTTTGTAACTCTTATTGAGAAAGTGAACTCGGAATGTAGCTACAAGTAATATTTTGTCGTCACGGCAAATAAGGTTATTTCAGCTCTATAAGATTGCATATCAAATCCACGCACACGTTCTACAAAAACGATGCAAAATTGTATAAAACCTGGACGGACAACTCAACTCACTACGGCAATATGAGCATCCAGCAATGAAACTCGCGATTCCCAAACAAAACTAGCAGCCTTCGATCGCACCTTACACTAATCTAAATAGAAACTCTGAATTTCGTCCACGTATTGGCAGTCTACGTTCGTAAATCTAACGGAAGATTTCTTTGGTTATGTCGCGAGGACGTCTCGCAATCTTTGTGCGTGAAGCGAGTCCTTGCACTGGGTCCTTTCACTGGTTCTTCTGCTACCATCGCTAAGCAATAACCAGTGACAAGAGGGTAGAAAATTCTAGCGCTCTAGCCTAAGTCCGTAAGTCCGGACTAGGTTACGGACTCCTAAATTTGCAAGGAAGCGAGGGATGGTGATCCGGAATTGTTGTGAGGCGTAAGAGGGGTCAATGGAGTAGTGGGCAATGATGGGGCTACAGTTGTCGCTGGGGTTAGCGGCGAGTCCGGCAATGGTGGCGGATCCGCGGCTCTGACTAAAGCTCTTCTCAGCTCTTGAGCTCGTGCTGCCATGGTTCGGGCGGCCTCGGCCATTTCCGCGACGGCGCTTGCGCATGGGAACTGCTGGGCTGCCGCCTTCGTCTTTGCTACAGTTACCGCGAGCGCATCTGATAACGCGTCTGAACATCGCAACGCTCGTGATTTCAAACTTGCGTGGTGGGCGCTCCTGGAAAAAAAGAGACATTGTTTACTATATCTGGAATAAGTGAACCTAAAACTTGATCTGATGAGGTTACGTTACTCGTGCTACGTTATCCTACAAGTCTTATCAGCCCTTCCTTATTTAATAGTCTATGGGACCTATTTGCTCCTTGCTATTTATGTATAAGCATATTATAACAATACAATGAGCTTTCTCACCTATGTACCGTGTCGCCGACATGCACTATCCGATGCGCGCTGAGCACCACAAACTTGCCGTGCGCCAGAAACACGTCCGGCGGCTCGCCCATCTCAATCGTCCGTAGAAAGGCCTCCACAGCTGTGGATAGATGCGCGCCGTAGGTTGCGGTCTGCGCTGCGTAGAAAGCGGCTAACTGTCGATCGTCAGGGGGTAAGCACGTTGCTGCTGCTACTGCACTAACCTGTACAAGAATAGGAAATGATTAGCTGTTGAATTTACTTGAGACCTCGAAACCAAGGAATAAAATTGCCCAGTTTAGATCCAAGAACGTAACCCAAGATACGATCCAGTAACTTATCTAAGAGTGTTAAGCAAAAAATAGCGCTAAATCTTTTGGAGAGATTTAGAAAGAGTCATAAAATGATGTCGAAGAAAAACCACTCAGTCTGGAATGGGTAGGTACACTTCAAGGAGTTAGACTGGTTAGGCAGGGGATAGTGGTCAATAAATAAATAATTCATTTCATTGCAATCGCAGTTCTAGAAAGTTTACTAGATAATAACGCTGAAAGAAAAACAAAATACAAACCTCGCCCGCATGATCAGCATCCCTAACCAACGCGTCGAAGGAAGCCCTAAGTTTGTCTGGAAGCGCTGCTCGGATCTCCGCGTTCCGCCGGCCGACCGCAGTCCGAGACTCCAGTCTTACGTAGTCGTACTCTTCAGTCCATTCGTGCTCTGGGACTGCTGGTGATCGCCTGGAAAGATAGGAAAACTTAATAAATTCAAAGTACCTAAACGTCTGTGAGCAAAACACGAAGAAACGATAGTTCAACATCCGGCAGATCTCTATGATTGCTGACTCCACAGACCAATGAAAATCCTTAAACACTAGGCATGAAAAGGCTTTTTTTCTAATGTTAAAGCGTTTGGTCACCATCTCGCGAGAGTAAGTGAAGATGTACCTAGCCTATGATAGAGCACGCTTTCCCAGAAGTAGCTAATTCACTCTTGAAGAGTCTCTTGATTTATTGTTATATTTTACCTGAACAGAAGCGAAGCATTCCCATTGATAAATGAAGCTGCTCTCCTCACATCTTCTGTCAAGGACCTTGCACACGACACTAGCTGGTCGAGCGCGTCTTGCGTCCCATCTGTAGGTTCTCTATCTCTCTCCAGTCTCTCGGGTGCCCAATCACCGGCGTCTAAAGCGCTGGTGGCTTCGTGAGTTAGTCGCTCTGCGTCTTTTAGTGCTTTCACTAAGGGGCGTAGTTTTACTGCTATTCCTGGAAGAGGAATGGATACACTATTATCAAATTCATTCCTAAGTCAAGCTTCAGATCCTCTAAAAAACTCCTAAATGCCTCTTTCTTTTCACCCAAGAAGCCATGATATTCTCAGAGATGGTATTATTTGTTTCTCTGGTTGGTAAGGGTCTGTTTGATATTTAACGTTTGATATTTAATTTCTTTGTATTGAGCATCTTAACCATTGTACGATTCTTGGGAATGTCGGTTAAAAGTATGAAGATATTGGTTGGATAGGTGTTCCTATGTTAGAAGATTTGGTTGATTCCGTCTACCCTAGACGTTATCAATCATCTACAAATATAACCTTCGAAGAGATGCTGCTGATGATGATGCTCAGATCTAAGGCAGGCACACCTATGGATAGCCATAGGTGTGGCTGCCTTAGATCTGAGCATCATGAGCATATTAGATTCTTGGGAACGTAGGTACGGATTTGAGCGTACCTTACTCCGTGATGATTTAAAAAAAATCTGTACTGACCTTTGTCCTGAGCATCATGAGCATTAGCCAAAGTGGCGTCAGCGAACACAGCCAGGTCATGTAACGCAGCCCGAAGCCTGGCGCCTGCCACGCGTACGTCCAGCACCTTCGCTCGCAGGGCTCCGCGTCGCCGCCAGCCCGGCGCCACGTAGGATAGGAGGCGGGAGACTGCCGCTGATGCTTCCTCCTGGAGAATGGGGATTGAGTCAGTCACATCATTTTCGGGGGAACGTCGATGCTAGGTATGCGAAAGACGTAGGTAACAAATAGTTTAGAAGTTACGAAATCAGTTGCGTTTTGCGAGTATGGTATCTTGGTAATCTTGATTGGGGGATGCTGCTATGTTATTTTTTTTTTTTTTTGTTATGATGTCCTTTGGTAGGTAAATCTGGTTAATCCATTTATTGCCCAGCCTTAGCGATGCGGCCCACACGCAGGAGGGCGCACCGCTGCTGCTACAACAGGCCCAACGTGTAGGTAGATACATTTCTGTCATAGATGTGACATGATTTAATACTTACCCGAAATCTTTAAAGATGTGAATACTTTATGAACTAACCTGCAGTCTTTCCAATGCTTCCAAAGCTGCATCACAAGGCAGCGGTAACGCACGCGACCGCGGCACATCATAGGTGCTCGAGCCGGATGCAGCGGAGTGCGCTGAACTGCCCGAGTTTGCTGAAGCGCTGGACGTCGCTGAGGTTAGGGACCCAGTTCCGCTGCAAGCGCTGTCTGCGCTGGCGGGGCGCGGGGCACGTGGCGCATCGTACCAGTCGCCGAGGGGACGCGGACTGTCGTACGTGCCCAGTCTTTGAACTGGCATTGGTGCTCGAGGCACATCGTAGTGCGAGCACTCCTCGATCTAAAAACAAAAGCCGCTCAAATCACTAATGCTTGTAAAAATAATTCTGTATTTCAATTCCCAAAATCAATGATTCAAGGACAAGCCACAAGCGGACTTAGGTCAATTCACGTTACAAAAGTAGTTCTGACTCACTTTTGTGAACGACTGCTGCGTGGGTAGTGGCTGGTGGGAGACGGGTGCGCGACGCCGCTGCATCGCATTGCTTGCGTCGAACACTCCCGCGACTATCCTTAGACGGTTGCCTGGGCATATTCCCTGGAAAAAAAAACCAATTAACTACGTATAAGTGACCGTAAACCCAAACGTATAGGTAGCAGTAATTCTTCGAAAAATATTGACCTTATATACCGAATTTTCCAGCTTTCATGGTCATGGGCCATGAATTTGTTCGTCATGGAATTCTGATACTGATGATAAACAAAAACAACCCTTGAGATTTTCGCAGAAGAGTCTGTGTATGAATGAAGTTGAACTATGCGTAATCGTTCAGAGCCTGAGAAAAATCATGGTCAATACCTAAGGCTATAATGGGTCATCCACCTTGTACGCCATACATAATAACCACTCGTAAACATCTTCCTCATTTGTATGACTAATTGGATCAAATATGAATTGTTCCTGTAGGTACCTACCTATCACAATAAGCCATGATCTAAACCAGGTCTACGTGAGGTGCGTCATCATATCATATATCCAAGCGATAGCGACGCCAAACACCGGAGCATTATTGCGAATAACTACCTACGTCATAATGCTTTGATATTAATATATTATATTATTATTACTATCCAAGCATTATGACGTAGGCCATAGACCATTCAACCCAGCCTACCAAAACAATAAGGATGAATGAAACAATATTTGACCGGTGAAATCATAGGACTGTAAATGATTTGGTTAGGTTTTGAAGAGTTCTTTGTTCATCGTGCCCGAGGCAAAGTTTTGGCATGGTTTAACTTTTCGCGTTTTTATCTATCATGCAAAAATTCGATTGAGTCGTATGTCTGCCTGAAATCTTCGAAGTCAGATAATGTAGCCTCGGGTCTTGACGCTCTGCTGAGACTTTCCCATCTTGTTTCGTTAGATCCCAATGCAATTACAGGGTTGTTAAAATTTAAAAGTTTTCATCTGAGGGTCTGTCTGTCGCATGGTGATATCCAAAAGGATGAACCGATGATTTAGTTTTTTGTTTGATAAGAACACTGCTTTCGCTGTTACAGGAAATTTTTATATTTGAGCTTAAGAAAGGGAAGCAAGGCTTTTTCGAAAGGTTACTTGATTGAGAGTGTTTTTAGCTGATCATGAAAATCAGTGGAGTCATTCTACGTTGTGATGGTATTCATCTCTGCATCTGGTTTTCAAAGCAACATCCGCGCGGTTTTAGATTGTTGTAATTTGTGTCTTACCTGTCTCCCCCTAAGCGAGCAGAGCCACCAGCCCTCGCTTCCTCCCGTGTTCTGCTCCAGTACTGTGAGTAGGTCTCCTCGTCTAAAAGCCAGCTCGTCCGGGGATTCCGCTATGTTGTCGTATAAAGCTCGCGCCATGCACTGTAACAAGGAAAAATTAAAATTAAGACGTGTCGAACAAGTAAAATTAAGACATTTCACAAATTAAGACACCACGGCAGACCAGCGCCGTGGCATGATCTGACTAACGAGTGGCGGGTAGCTGATTTTGTGTCGTTTCTTAATTTCTAAAAAATCTTACTGTAACTTGTATGTTTTGGCAAAATAAATACACTTTAACTTTTAGGTACTTAACTTTAGTAGGTAGCCAAAATAATGAATCAATGACCTGAAGATTCCGTGAATGTTGCAGGGCATTAGGCACCTGAATGAGAGTACCACAGGACCGTAGGGTGTGTGTGGCAAAAGAGTTTTGAGGCCTACCTAGCAAAGTGTGAAGTCGGGTTGTTGATGATTATGATCATGATGACTTGAGTTACAGAAAGGATTCATTCAACATGAAACCTTTCTGTAACTTTTAATCATCGTGAATCCTTATCAATCCTTTCTGTAACTCAAGTCATTAAAGTTTCTATATTTATTGCGTTAGATAGGTACTAACCAACAAATAAAATTAATATAATAGAAGCATCCTTATCATTGCTATACGTTATCCGTCAAAAGTTTTCCTACCTATGGCATAAACCGGATCCATAAAAACAAATATCCTAAAGCAAGACGTGTTAATTTTCTTTTTTGATTTCTTTGCCAAGATAAAAGAGCCACATAAAGGAATTGCATTTTTAAGCAATTTCTGTTTTCGAACGCGCGCTGAACGCACGGGTCCTATTTCTACGGTTATTCAATTAGCTTCTACTACAATACAATGGAGTAAATATACTGGGTCATAATTATATTAGGGCACTACAATGAAATGGAGTATACAGGGTTCGAAAGATCGTATTGCGGATCCGTTGCAAAAACATCCATTCTTCTTGAAGGGTGCTGTCTAATTAGCATGCGAGGGTCGCGCCCACGTACTAATTCGGAACGTTTGCTGCAGCTGCGGTGAATGCACTTCTACAGGGTGATTCACTGAACAAGTCAATAGAACGGTTCTCTGAAGCATCACTCCGAAATCCGGATGTGTAGGTATGCGGCTTAAGATCGTAAATAAGTACCTATTTTGATATCTCGTCTGCATTCATCATTTTCGATGTACAGAATGTTATATTGGTATATTAGGATATATTTGGATTTGAAGCGCTAAAACTTAGCGCTTCAAATCCAAATATATACCACGAGCACCACCAAAGATCTGATTTAACAAAAATTTGCCTAATAAATTTTGCCCAGCTGTGGTAGGTACATACCTACCTACTATTTACATGAGTAAATACTATTTACATACAAATAATATTTACTGCGAACACCAATCCGCCTGCCATGCTAATATCTACTTACACCCATATCTTTAGACAATTTCTCAATTAATCCTCCACTCAAAGACGACTGACTGTGCCTCGAGCATTCCTTCCTAACTTATCAATTTAGAAGCTCAACGAGCAAGCTAAACTATTATTCCGACTATTTAATCTTAGCCTAGGCTAAGCGATGCAACATTTCAAAGCCACCCTGTATGCAGCATCCCAAATCAGTGATAATGACGGATTGCTCTGTAGGCGGTGCCCCCCGCAGTTGAGGCAGGACATGTCTGTTTCCGACGCAATCGTTTATGCAACCGATAACTGACACTGCATGCCCTCATAAACAGCTGGCTAGACAATAGTGTTCTACTTATAGACTAGACTACCTACCTTAGGACTTGGTTGGTACTTTACTTTGGTACTTTGACACAGATTAACTACATTATTATTATTATGTATAGTAGGTACTATAGGTACCTATATAAAAACTTTAGTTTGCCTACTTCGTAGGGACGACGTAGAGCCAGACTTCACAAAACAAAGCGTAGACGAGAAGAACGGAGATGTATCATTATATGTAGGTATGCGAAGAAACAAAGAAAGATCGAAGCGGAGATATGAGCTGAGCCTTGCAAGCTGGCGACGCCGCTAGTGCATTCATCTCAACAAACATCCGATGAGACGACACAGCCGGTCTAACCAACACACAACTCCGCACAGCTTCGGTGGAGACACTAGCTGAGAAACGTCTATTCCCGTCTCCGCTTCGGACATCTCCACGCATCTCTTGCTGCTCAGCTTTGGTGGAGTCTGGGCCTGATGCAGTCTGCGAGTGCCATTACTCGAGATTTGAAGGTCTTTGTTCTGTCTGGATGAAGTTTATATCGCAAAATGCTGTCTGGCTGTTCCTTTCCGTCCCCTAAAGTCTAAACTTTTAGTATCACTGTTTAGTAAAACTCCTTACCCATTCTGGTGTTCCCTTTCTCGCTCTATTCTTATAAGTCACTTTTAATTTACACACAATCATTTGAATAAATTGAAATCCCACAACATCTTTGTCAGTTCTTTCCAATTTCATCTTACGCAAGGAATAAATGAGAATAAACACAATATTGGCACAAGTGACCCGTTCGGCGAATACCGTTAAACTGAAGTTTAATTATTAAATTTGAAACCATTGAAGTAAATACTTACAGATATACCTACGTAGTAGTACGTAGTTGTTAGAACTGGTGTTTGGTCTCGTGAGTCATCGACCATCGTTCACCGCAAAGGTACAGTCACTAGCAGTCAACGTTACATCTATAACTGTTAATTCCAGTTGTTGAGAGCTTCTCAAGAGCTTTGTATAGCACATCACTTTATAGGTTTCTGTTATTTTGTTTTTTTTTTTGTTGTATGATTGATAATATACAAATCTCAAAGGACAATATAATTATCTGTATTATTAACTTAAAAGTTAAACTTTTACCAACAATTTTGATCTTGTTTCACCCTCACCGTGTGTGCAGTATTTTATACAAGCTTTCGCTTGCAAGAGTTTTACAATTGAAGTCACATAAATATTTTGATTTGCATTCTAAAAGCTTTTTTAACGTTTTGTCGATGACTGTACCTGCAGCGTAATAGCACTAACAGAATTCATTCAGGATTCAAATGTTTTCTAAATTAACTCGTCCAAAAATATTGAACTGACTCAATTAAATTATAGGAAGTATGGAATCCGCAATTGTTGACTCAATTAAAACACATAGTACGTATCGTAACGTAATTAGCAAATTCATGTTTCCTTCATAGATGACTGTAGCAGTAGGTAAATCGGTTGTTTAAATTCGCCAAAAAGTTTGTTTTAATTTAAACAATAATCTGAGTTAAAATATGAAGGCCAAGCAGGTTAAAATTAAAGAGTCTTATTGCTTTAGCTGACTGTAATAAAAAATATTTTGTCTTGTGACTAATAATAAGGTAGTTATCTAGTCAGATAAGCTAAGGTACTGTACCTGCTGATGAAATACCTGGGTATTCCCTTTTAGGTACTCCTTCGATTAATTGAATTAGATAATAATTGAATTAGATCTACCTACCCAACGGGTACATGTTTGGCACTATACTTTTATTACCTACCTAAGACATACCTACGTCAACATGTAACAAATAAATAATGATTCTAATAAACAGACAGTATCGTAACTAACAGCATTTTGACCTAAGATGATAAGAAAGACAAATTCTATTTTTTTTTATTGATACCATGTTGTTTGTTGGTATTATATAAAAACAGTTCCAAACATGGACCCGGTACACTACAATAATTACCTACCAATCGAAATTAACAAAAAAAGCTAAGTAAACAACAGGAAGCTACAGTAATAAAAGCATTGCATACGCTTACTCTTACGCAATTTGTGCACAAACAAAAACAGTTGTCCTTATACAACTGCATTCTTAAACGGACTTATGACAAAGATGCCGATCCGGACCGGATTCGCATCATCTTAATGTTCGATGATTCATTCGTGGCGCCGATATTCGCGGTAACACCTGGGCCGCGATCACGATGTGGTAAGTGTACCTAGTTACCTATTGGCATTACGGCTCAAGCGTTAGCAGTTGAAACGTTAGGGTGCGCGTACACAGGCCGGCATCGGACAATGCACTGACAAGTGCGTCCACTGATCGGCAATCCGAATGACGTCATTCGTACTTAACAGAAAAGTTGCCTTCAAGAATCCTCGTCGGCATTGCCGACAGTTCGCTCCGTGCGGTGCGAATATTTTATGGCAAACCATTGATGAGGCCCTAGTGCGGATTGTCCGATGCCGGCCTGTGAACGCGCACTCTAACGTTTCAACTGCTAACGCTTGAGCCGCAATGCCAATAGATAACTACACTTTCCACACCGACCGTGATCGCGGCCCTGGGCCCTGACTCTAGGTAGTAATTAGGTTCGAATGTCTATTAATTTGTTGACTGGTTTGTCGTATCAAAACAATAGAAATCATAACCCCGAGTGAAATACTTTACTATAACGATGCTTCACTTTTCAGCCTACGATAGTACCTAGGGTCTAAAACGGCCTGGAGACCTGGAGTGCGAACACGGACGTTGCGAACACGGAGTTGTGGATCGATAAGCGCCAATTGTTTCTCTGGTGTATGTATATTTCGGTAAGAACAACGGTCTGTCGTTGTCGAATTTTATAGACACCAGAGACAAAATCAGTGCTAGTCAAAAATACTTTTAGTAAAGTAAAAGTCATTTATTTGCAAACAGGTGTAAAAAAGGTGACAAGACAAATAGTTTTCTTTTTGCTTCAACATGTTTGACCATTTTACATTGGTGTGCAAAATAATTAGAGAGTATGGCATGCAGGTCTAAATGTAATTGTAAATAACAATAACCAATTTACAAGATTATTAATTTTAGATTTG
The DNA here is from genome assembly GCA_949316285.1 of Eupithecia subumbrata. Classification (NCBI taxonomy): domain Eukaryota; kingdom Metazoa; phylum Arthropoda; class Insecta; order Lepidoptera; family Geometridae; genus Eupithecia; species Eupithecia subumbrata. Next base: position 24,255,401 of record OX438646.1, on the reverse strand, counting down.
AATTTAGTTTACGTAGCATAAAATTAAATTACATCATTTAGAAATTCGTCAGTATTATAGTACCTAGCATTTTTCACATAAAAGTTTTTTAAATTTAGTCTTAAATAAGTTTACATTTAAGTCTTTGTAGCTCTTAGGTATTTTATTATAGATTACAGTTGCCATGCACTCTACACTCCTCAACATAGTAGTAGTTTTGATTCGTGTCTGACTAATCTATTGTTGTCCCTTCTATTCCTAATTACAATGTCACACATTCGGGGCAACAGATTTGGATTGTTCCTAACAAATAGCGCAATTTCCAGAATGTACAAGCTTGTGAGTGTCAGTATTTTATGTTTTTTAAACAGGGGTTTACAACTGTCTGTAGCTTGGATTTTAAACATAGCTCTCAGCAGCGCTTTTGCATTTTGAAAATTATTTCTTTATCAGTGGAATTACCGTAGAATATAATTCCGTATCTGATCACCTATTCTACTGTACCATAATAAATAAGCTGTTAAAAGGGTATATTGATTAACAGTTGGGGAGAGCTTATATAGAGCATAAGTTAAGCTGCTAACCCTTTTACTTAGAATCTCTGTATGTTTTTTCCAGTTAGGCCTTTCGTCAATTTGTAAACCTAGGTATCGTGTAGGTAGAGTCAATTGCTTGAATAGTATTAGTTTGAAATGTCGATTTAATGTTTAAGGGATTATGCAGTCTTTGGTTGAATTGTATTATACTAGTGTTATTTTTAAATTATTATTAAGCCAGCAAATAATTGAGTTTAATGATTCATTAATGTCCGATTCATAGGTTTCCTTGTCTTTACAATTTATAGTCACTGTACTGTCATCTGCAATCCTTATCGAAGTCCGTGCTCGCGTACCAGTGTTGTTTTCTTCAATTAAAATTTGACTGTTTTGATATAGATATAACTAAAAATGACTTCAAAATCATTAATAAGTACCTACGTATTTACACTGTTTTTTAAGTTTTGTCGGACAAATATTAATCCTTCGGGAGTAAAATAAAATGAAAATTTATTTTTATTCATTCTTCTTAAAATACAATTCATGGGACGACCTCGAGAAAATTGTCCATAAAATAGCGAAAGACTTCAAAATCGGTAATAATTGACTGAGAAATCGACGAACATAAAAAAACACACATACAGCCGAATATATAACCTGCTTTTTTTAAAGTCGGTTTAAAATAAGGTTTATTCTATGTTGATTTACGCCAACAACAATAGTAAAAAGTCAAGCTGAGGGCCATGTTAACAGCGATCAATTGGTCACGTAGGTCCACAATGATGTCATTCTCTGGTCTGGACTGACCTTTTTATTATTCATGGATACCCTAATCCCTGTGTACCTAAGTATGTAGTTATTTTTTGCGTTTTCCTTCTAGCATGTAGGACTTAATCATTTCTGTACAAGCATTTTGTCAGATTGCAGAACTTATTTATTTATCATCTTATAGGTACCTACTAGGTAAGTCTAACATGTAATTGGTAATTAATTATAAGACTGTGGCACCAATTAATTTTGTTTATCAAAATATCACTTTCGTACCAGTGGGCTCGGTAGGTAGGTACCTACCTACTCTCGAATTCTTGAATACAAACTCCAATAAAGTATCATCCAATTTTCACCGAGAAAATTGCAATTGTAGGTAAATAAAGTTTTCAAAAAGTTCTACTGCAAGTTTCATTCACATTTACAACTGTTTGTTGTTTCCTTGAAGTTTTCTCGAGAGTTTACTATCTGAGGCGAATATAAAAGCGAAATAAAAATCACATTGAATGGCAACGCGAAGCCAAGACTGTTGGAAACCGCACTGAGACATTTTCAGACCGCAAAATGAGACGATTTATCAAAATAAGTTGAGGTGACGCCAGTTGTTTGTTTCCACGTGCAATTGTGAAATAATGCTTCGTATTAAAATAGATGTAATACGCACGGCATATATTTTGAAAAAATACCTACAGCCACAGCCAGGATCAGTAAAAAATCCAAACCTCGAAAAATGTAAATTAACCCAGGGTTAATTTACATTTTTCTCAGTAAAATCATTAACAGCTGATTGTTAAACGAACTTACAATCGAATCTATGTTTAGTCCGGTCACTTACCCCAATCGCAACCGCACATCCGTTTCGGCAACTTCAAACGCACAAAGTCGGTAATTCGCTAAATTGATCTGGTTAGAGCTAATCGGTAAGCTCTAGACGCCTAGCCAATGCACAAAGCACGTGCTAACAAGTCAAGCGTAGCTCAGTTTTCGCGCTCGAGCAGCTCTACCATGTGGTAGTGGTCGAAAATCAATGGGACACTGAATGGCGGGCGGCGGGCGACCTTCGTAGGTCGCTTTGAACCCGTAGTACGCGAAAGGGTAGCGCGCATGCGCGCTGTCCAGGTCGCAAACTCTGCCTGTTCCGTGTTCCTTTTTACATTCGAATGTTCGTGATTTCTGTGCGACTCGAATCGGGAGGGCAAGGACCGATCTCTTTAGGGGAAAATTTTAGTGTCTTTTGTGTAGCAAATCTGCTTCTTGTTTACATAGGTACACAGACCAAGGAAAACATAAACATTAGATAAATCTGACCTAAACCTTTTGGTTGTTTACAAGCTCTTACAAAGAGCTGTCTCACGACACAGTTGTTACGGGTATAAATGGTTCAGGAAGCATTGGGACCACTTAAAATAACCTTAACCGTGTCGGTGCAGTTTGATCGCGACATTATTGCTGATCTGTCTGGCGCCTCACGTCTAGACGGCCGCTTATTTTATTTTAATCAACATTTCTTCATCGACGGGTTAGGTACTTTAATAGCACAGTTTAATGGGCACTTGTTGCAAAAGATGAATAGCGTTGTTTGCGTACCTACATGGACTTTGAATGTTCGCGCTAGCAAAAAACTCGCCCTGTCGATGACTCGTAAATCAAGAGCTTGTCAGGTTTACACCATACCTTTTATAATAAGAAGGACTAGAAACTTATCGTGCAATGAAAAACGTTTACCAAGACGGTGCCTAGTCTAGTTTAGCAAAAAGCTCAAGTACCAAGCCTCAAGATTGCGAAAGCGTCTACACAAATGAGCAGCTCCACGATAACTAGAGATCTTTTGTTTCTTTCCTTTTTTGCTCTCCAGTTGCAAGTTGCACTCATTAAAATGTAAAAGAAAGTTGGCAGTTTTATCCGCGTAGGTTCTTACATTACATTTTAAAGAGGATGGGGAAGATATCAGTTGAAAAATCAATGCGGCACAGCCGTCGCTCAAGTGCTTTCATCTGGGCTTCTGCAATGCCACTCTGAGATTATCACACACGATAACTGCAAATGTATGAGCTTTGTTGAACGTGGTGATAGCAGCGACATTTTTTGACAGTTCTGTGATATGTGGCCTCAGATTGTCGTCAGATTAAAGCCACTTTCCTTTTTACGCTTCAGAGAATAGTATCCCGGCGTATTCAACAGAACAAATGCTCTGCGATTCGTGTAATGGTTAGGGGAAAATTGCAAGACGTCTTGTTCACCCAAACTCATAACATTGAGACCCAAAACGGTTTGATAAATTGCTGCTATAAATTTCGTTGTAGGTTAGTAGAAATGCTCTTTAATCTTTTCGTCGTTAACTATCTTCAAACAACTTTGAAACAACTTTAGCTTTCTCAGAAAAAACTTCCTTATGCAGTTTCAATATTCATAACAACGTCTCTGATGTAAAATGTCACGCATGTTTCACTACTTTCACTACCTAACAAAACATTAACTTATCAATACAAGAGTTTATCTATACGTTCTTGGAATCTCTAGACATTAGGCAACAGGATGGCGTTGTCATTCAATATTCAATCGTCTGGCTACCGAAGCAGTCAACGACCCATCCAGATAGATAAGCCACCCTCGCAGGCGTAAATCCACCATAATATGCTTGCGGTGTTTTCTGAAACATGGAAGCTTTTTGGGAAATTGAATATGGAATATTCGGGTATTGGTCCTATGAACATGTCTATATGTATACGTTCGTTATTTGACTCTTCCTTGTCGCCCTTTATCTTATTTTATTGAACTTACTATTAAGATTAAAATTCTCGGGAACTGAAAGACCATTCTCTGTAGACATATCTTTTACTTGTTTATAGTCGTCATAAACTAACCAAACATTTGTCAAGTGGCCGCAACCAATCACAACTCTTCACGAAAAACGAAAGTCGAGACAAACACAAATAGACATCCAGAACTAATTGGAATATCGCATTAGTAAAGTTAAATATAACTGGCGTTGCCGTGAGAAAGTGACATAACAAGCCCACAACTCGTATCCATAGCGTAGGAAGGACAGGCGCGGAGCTGTCGATGCGACTCCCGACGGGACGCCATTCAGATGGAATGACAAGGGAACGACACGGGTAAACATTGTTTGTTACTGTTGGCACACTGATAAAATACGACCTGAATTTGGACAGCAATAATATTAATAGAGAACCTGATAACAGTATTTGTGATAGAAAATTGAAATTTGATAAAAAGACAGGATAGTTAAGCAAATCGAGACCAAATTCCACGAAATGCTATGTTTTGTTTTACGCTTCGCAATATTCCTTTGATCAAGCTGATTGAGTAAAAGCCGCCGACAACAATACGGAGTGCCACTTAAATGAACAATGCTGAAATCTTAAATTTTAGCGAAACAGCTCTATCGAAAAGCAACAAAAGGATAATGGAAACTTTCAACACCCACTCACATCTGCCTACATAAATTGACAGACCAATGATTCCGTTCAAAGAATCGAGTCATGATTGCCTATTCACAGCTAATGCACGTTTCAAATATTAGAATGATAATAAGTTTTATTGAAACCATAAAACCTAAATGATGTTATATTTCTAACTTAATTTTATTACGTTTTTTATGGTTCTTGTTCTGATGAGTCGAATGAATAAGTGCCCCAAAATTGTAAATTAAAAATGTAAATTAGAACGTATAGCGACATAATTCCATCTAGTGAATTGAAAACATCACCGCAGGAGTAAGAACAGCGCGATGAGATGAGACGAAGGGGCCGAATAAAAGACTCCCCTCGTTTATAAAGCGAGGGTGGAAAAAGATGCGATTTTTTACTGCGTTTTAGTAGCGAATAGACGCTGACAATATTTCATGTTTTACTCCTCGCTCTACAGTTTTGTTCCTTCAGAAATCCAATACAATACCGAGGTTCCTGGGTAAACTGTCGCCGATAACTCGCTCGGAAAATAATTAAAGTTTCGTGCCCCCATTCTGGTGTTACCCAATTATGCATCTGTCGCGAGGAGTGATGCCAAGCGCAAGCCGACACTTGTAGCGAAGTGTTGGCAAGGGCCCAAACGTCGCGTTCACGACAATCCCGTGCAAATGCAATGATGGTATATTACGTGACGCGAATATCCACAAATTGATAACAAACACGTCTAGCCACCGATGATATGCAGATTCAATAGCTCAGCAATTTTGAAGACTTGCATAATATGAGTCGCTCAGCGACAAAAAAGTGATTTCTGTTTCGAGGTTCTTGAAACTTTCAGCAAACGCAGGATATTGTCATCTAAGTTGCAACTTTCAAGTTGAAAGTTATATAAGGATGATTATACATTCCGGCTCAATGACTCTTGATTTAATCCCTTCACTCTTCACTACCGTTGTCATATCCCGTTTTAATCCAATAAGAAAATAATGGAAGTTGGTAGGTATTGCAGTCGATGGTCGACGGCTACGGAGAAGCATTCGACCTAGTTAAAGTCAGGTCAACTAATAGTAATAGTAATTTTAAAGAGAGGACTCTTTTAAATTACTAGTCTCCGATAGCTCCTGTGTTGCTAAGGATTGGTAACTGACTGAACAAAGTTGTGTTAGGTAGTGTAAGCGTTCTATGACTAATGTAGGTGCATACTATATTGCGAAATGCATGGACTCATATATTCATTTTAGAATTTCACGAAACAGCACGTTCGTGTACCTTTAAATATTTGTCCACGTTGTTCGCTATTGAAACTTAAATAGCGCTAAATAGTTCTAAATTTAGATATTTTACGACACTTCAGTAGGGACGATGGATTATGTGAAAGGAGAAGTTAAATCCCTACTATTAACTCAAACAATATACAATTTGAAAGAATATTTATCGAATGACTATAAAAACTGATGAGAATTTTACTTAATTAAACAATATTATTTTTTTATTCATACTATACAATATTTTATTGACAGCCTCTACACTTTATAAATTTCTCGATACAGCTTTATAAATTTTGTTTCGTTTGACTCTTGGTTTTTAACCCCCGACTCAAAAAGAGAGGGTTGTTTTAAGTTTAACGTGGCTGTCTGTAGGGTTTATCTGTCTGTGGTATTGTAGCTCCCAAACAGCTGAACCGATTTTCGTTTAGTTTTATTGCGTCATAGATAATTTTATCCCGAGTGTTCTTAGCCATGTTTCACGAAAATCTATGGGGGGATTTTTAAAATTTTTAATTTGTTCTTTTTACAAGAATGGCATAACTTTTTCTACTTATAATATTTATGAATTGTGTACTTATGTGTAAACTCATCTGACGACTCCATTGCTCATTCTTATCTTTTGATTGCGTCTATACTTACTATGCCTTTTTAGTCGTGACACTCTGAGTAGCACAGTTATTTTGTAAATAAAATGCAACGTCGCTACTAGGGGTACCTACTTCAGCTCTAGAGAGTCGGAGACAAACAACTTCGTCCGATGCAGAACTGCTCTTGAGTAAGGTGGTAACTGCATCTAGGGTTGTACTACTTCAATTAAATTCCGAAAGCGAGCAAAATATTACCAACCTTTATTCGCTCAGCAAAAATAATGGCTTAGGTATTTTTGTACCACGTACCAACATTGTATTGTTTATAAGTATTTTGCTTAAAAACCTCAAAAACACGAGGTTCTTCCATGTATAAAACCGCTTGTTCATTTTGTTTTTCAAGAAAACGAACTAAACGATTCAACATGTCTTTAATTTCCTACCATGTAAATAAGTCGGTTTGTGGATAGTTAATCCGAATGCCTTCTGAAGCCCCACCAACCACATCACTAGCTTCGAGTCCTCAGACCCTGTGTGGCGTTGATTAAACTCCAGCCTGCGGCTTTTAGTTTTGTATTTCCTCTCATTCAAGCCTGAAAAGTTCACTTGTTTCCAACATTTTCGAGATATCCTCGGTTAATGCAGACCAATGAGCGTAAGAGATAAAACCACAGGAAATATAATTTTCGCTGGAGAATCAATTTAAATCGAAGCAATCTGAATAAGCGGGGAATATCGGTTATTGAAGTGATTTTATATTGAAGCGGGCGGCCTCTCGAGTTTTCATTTTGAGAGGAATTTATCAAGATAAAAGGAAAAATAACTAGTTCAACTGTTAAATAGATAAAGTGCAAGTCAAAGAATAGGTTCTTTGACTTGCACTTTATCTAAACTTAATCTGAAGTCATTTATAACAGGGATATTTACCATGATTTGAGTTTTGAGCTTTCCAATATTTCAGCACAGTTACATGCGCCATGATCACGGAATAACTGTAAAAAATCAAGGTAAATATCCCGTTATAAATGACTTTAGTGTTAATATCCATGATGGATTTAAAAGTTTTAATTTATCAAGTAGTTTACAGTGTTACAAGTGAGTAAATATATATGTAGAGCTTAAATAACGGTAAGGTACATTACGAGAAACGCCACCGTTTTCCTTAGCAACATTTGGGCGACACTTTTCCTTGAAACGAATGTCCATAAAAACATCTGTGAATGTCCTGTCCCAATATATTTTCTGCGGTATTACAATCTGTTCTGCGGAAAACGACTGCGAAAAGAAGTCGTAGTTTTATTACGTTTACCTTCCGATATTATTCTTCTTACTAAATCAATTGCGTCATTTTGCTTATTGTGTTGATGGGCATCCGAGATTCTAGCAAAAAAATCGCCCAAGCTTTAGATACCTACAACATTCACCTAATTTGCAGCCAGCGCGTCTTGGACGCTTCTTATATGGATCAGAGCTACCTGTAGATTGTTTGCAACAGTCTGTAGTTAGCTCAATTATAATATTAGTTCTAATTTGTTTCTATTATTTGATTGTAATTTTCTTTCAGTCGTATAGTTTTATAATTTGACCTTTTCTAAGTGTACATTTATTGTATTTATGGAAATAAAGAGTTTTTGATTTTGATTTTGATTTTTGTTACTAAAGATTACCTATACATAAGTTACTAACTTCATTAGTAACTAATGTAACATTTTGCGTTGCGCCTAGCGTAGAAGGTACTGGATTATGCATTAGCTCTCCATACAGCACTGTGTGTGTCAATCTTGTGTCATGTAAAATGTATAGGAATTTCTAACAAAACAAGGCCGGACGGCGCGACAGCTTAGCGTAATTTGTTTCATTAGTTATTTTACCTACAGCAAGTAGAGTTCGTAATTATGTAAATATAAATAGAGTTCCGAAACTTTGAAAACAAAGAGTTCTGTGGTTCTGTTAACAAAGTAGGTACAAATTGCGAAGTCCCGAGGTTCGAACAGTTCTATTCGTATTAATGAGGTTTTATCTGAACTTCCGAAGCAAATAAGTGAAAGCTCTCGCAATCAATGCCTAAACAAATAGGTCGGCAATCGAGTTCACTGTAGTGGCTGTTAGCAAATGTTAGAGGGTGCTATTGATTTTGGGGGAGGAAATCACGGTAGCTTCATAGTGTAGAGGGTAGTTGTTTTGCGAGAGCTTCTGGCAGTTCACCTTTCAGGTAGAAGCTTCTGTGTAGGTACTTACCTACTTCTTATACGTTTTGATTGAAGACTTTGGTAACGCGCGTTTTAAAAACCACCTGGGCCGCGATCACCGTTTGGTAAGGCACGACATTACGGCTCAAACGTTAGCAGTTGAAACGTTAGGGTGCGCGTTCACAGGCCGGCATCTGGTCTCCTACATCCGTAGCACACATCCAAACGCGCGTTTGAATACCTACCTAGAATTTAGAAGCGTGCGTTTTGTTGTGTATTAATGTAGGGACCAGACTATTTGACGTTAATAACGAGACGTGATTGTGCTTCCATACACACACGCACACACATTGGGTATAACATAAAAAGTAGATAAATAAAAAGCAAGCAAAAAAAAACCTAAAATAGCCGACGATCACCTGTCGTTTTTCAGTTTACTCCTAGTAAACTGAAAAACTCACCCCTCAGATGTTTTTAAAACGTGTGTTACCAAAGCGCGTGTTTCAAAACGCCCAATGAGTAAGATGCTCTAAATTCAAAGATGTCAGCATTCTGGATAAAAGAGAACGCCGTAAATAATAATAACTAATAATAACCTAGTAGTCAAAAAATGCCATATCGTCTTTTATTTTTACCAGTGACTAAAGTGGCGATTTGTCTACTCGAGACTTCGCGGAGTTGGTAAAATAGGCCCTTACAGTTTGAGTACCACTGTAGACGAGTTAACAGCACTCCAGGGACAAACTACGACGGCGCTAGGCACGCTTCTTTGCACTTACAACTCTATTATTGATATTTATGATACAAAATTAGTTTAGCAATTCATAACGTTCGTTATTTATGCAAACGATGGCCGAAAACTAATCAAAATTCATGAGCATGAGCCGCGAACACAGGTAGACGACTTAATTATGGTATATGAGGCTGTTCGTTATCACAAAATTTATATGCGAGGACGAAAAAAGAAACAGATTGCATTCAGTCACCTCCTGTTCTGATTCTTTATTCAAATGTTATTCTAAGTGCACTAAGTATACTGAAGGTCATTCACCTGATATCACAGATTAATATTTAGTGAACAAACCAAGCCGCAATTTTTTTTTTATTGCGTGTTTTTTATTTCCTTGCAAGCAATGTCTTATTAGTGTTTTAAACCATCCCAGGCGACCACAGTCAATGACCGCGCCGCCATAATAACTACTATAATAATAATAACTTCATGTCATGAAACAATGTTTATAATAAAATTAAAAATTCTGCAAAATGGCGGTTTGGTTTGTTCACTGTATATTAATCTGTGGTAGCAGGTGAATGACCTCTTTCAGAATTGTGCACTAACTAATTTGAATAGGTAACATCCTATATTTACTTATGTATAAAGATTATTATCTAGTTGGAGGCCGCCCAGTTACGCTTACCTAAATAGTAAATTTCCCCGATCCCTAATAGCTTAAGATCGGCTACAAAACACCGAGGAAGGTAAAAAGGAAATCTTTGCAACTCTTACCTACAATAGGTAGATGTTCTGTGAAGAGCCCTCATTACGGGCCATTCTCTCCCCTGTAGTAACAAACAATGTTCTTCCGTAAAATGCTACTACATACTTACCTTCTGTATAATGTTGGTGGTAAGGGGTCTTGCGACCATTTCTCCCCATATGTATCAAAGAGACTCGAAATGGCCGGGTACTTAGGAAGTGTAATTGGGAACCGTATAAGAATCGTAAGTATCTTAGGGCTCTACTTATGGCCGTCGATTACTTCTTGATACCTAAGTATGATTCTGAAGTGGATAATATACAGATAGACAATTCGTGGTTTTGAAAATAAAACATAGGTACTTAAGAGGGCGCAATGCGCGCCGTTTGGGAAAAGGATAGGCATAGGATTTCGCGTTCATAGGAGCGGGACAGAGCATACTTTTTTGGAATAAAGTAAGCGCACAAATCAAGTTATTTAACGTTAGAAAAAGGGGTAACTTTGGGATTATTTTCTATCGAGTGAAGTTCATTAGATCTTGTAACTGAATGGGACTTTTACTAGACTAGATCCTTAAGTACCTAATATATATCTTTTTTTCAGAATTTTAAACACTATTTTCTAAGTCACAGATGGTTTTAAAAATCACAAAGTTCATTAGATCTTGCAACTGAATGCGACTTTAACTAGACTAGATCCTTAGGTAATATGTATCTTCTTTTCAGAATTTTAAACACTATTTTCTAAGTCTCAGATGGTTTTAAAAATCACAAAAATGCGGCCTCTGCTGGCCTACCAAGCCTTTAGCTCAAAACTCAAATCATGGTAAATATCCCGTTATAAATGATTTTGTGTAAGTAATTTAATTTCAATTTCATTTTTCAGCCCACGCTGCGACCCATTCGCGGATAGATTCGAGGAAATCATTAGAATGTTTGCGGTTTTGTGAGCGCAATGTATTCATGAATGTGTGTCTGTATAAAATCCATTTAATTATTTTTGAATTACCTAATTAATTAATCATGATTGTGTATAAGCTTGTCCTATAATTAATATAAGTGGTGTATGTTACCGTTTTAATTACAGTAAAAATAAATAAATAATATTTTATAGACCGCCGGGTTCCTGAGATCTCGACCAAATGCACTTTCATGATTTTTTTGTCTTGTTCGGATTCAAGGAAACAAAGAAAAAATATTTAACTTTATGTAGTGTACCTACACTACATAAAGTTACATTACATTAAGTTAATTCGGGTTTTTACCACGTGAGTACCTAATTAGGATTATATGAAATCTAGGCGTAGTTTGACAACCGAAACCGGTAAGGTTTGGTTCCCGGTATGGTAAAGTATCTATCAGCACACAATTCTAAAGATGAAATACGAAACTACCGGTAGATTACGCAATGAAATTTTATCTACAATTTGTCGATATATTATTCACAATTTCTCAAATAAGACCGAATCAGCCTCACTCAATTGATCAATCAATGGTAATCATGCTACACCAGCTATTTTCGACTCTACATAACGATAAAGCTGCTCTTTTGATAAATTACCTGCCGGCTCGTCGCTTCTGTATGTCTGTCAAAGTCTGCCTGTATTATAAAGCCATCATAAAAATATTTATTTGGGCACAATCATGCTCATGCTAAGGGAATGTGTGTCTTAATTTTATATTTCTTGGTGTACCTATGTATTAGAAGGTTTTTTTTTTTTTGCAATAGGCCTTCGTTTGTCCGTTATCTCACCTGATGGAAAGCAAAGATGGGAGCGACGGTGTATCACAAAAGTCTAGAAGATGCTTATTCACCCTTGTCTTGAAGAGATCCAGGTTGTAATTGGCCGGAAAACAGAAGCAGGAAGCGCGTTCCATTCCTAAGCGGTGCGGATAATGAAGGTGGAGGAAAACCGCTTAGTGCGTGTGGAAGGTATATCCACCAAGCAGGGATGGTATTGCGCTGCGCGTCTGCTTGTCCTGGAGTGGTAGAGAGATGGTGGGATCAGGTCATGTAATTCCTGTGAGCAGAGTAATTCCTCTGAAATGTATCCTATAAAAGACCGAGAGACATGCCACCTTGCGGCGGTGTTCGAGCCTTTATAGGTATTTCTATTTCTTTGTGTAAGAAATTTTATATTACTTTGTGTACCTGTGTATTTGAAGAAAATGATGCAGGAGCCCTCTTTTGTTCGAGGGAGGCATCGGACGCATCCGGTCAGCTGTATGTAGCTGATGTGATGCGTTAAGCCTTGCTCTCTTGATTACGCTCACGCAGTACGGTGCGGTATGCGATATGCGGTGCCGGACACATAATCGTATGAAAAACGTCTAGAGTGGTCTTTTGTTCCGTCGAAGCCTGCATGAGCGGTAAGGGGCAGTACGCAGTACCGCAGTGTTCTGCGTACTGCCCCTTACCGCCGCTGCCCTTTACAGGACGCAGCGTACTGCGTGGTGATCAAGAGACTAAAGCTAACATCCTCTATCATCCTTCTCAATTTTTCTGAATTTTATCTTAAATTGTTTTTTATTCAGTAATTCAACTACTGTAAGCGTAAGGCAAAATTAAACAAGATTGGGTGATATGACATGTATCTATGGAATAAATTGAATTCACAGAAACAAATCAATTTTGATTAATGATCCGGCAAAATGCGGTCACAAATGAATTGATTACCATCATGATTCATATCAATCAAGTCACTAATTGAAGCAATCAACTAGAAACCAACTGGTGATAGTTTCACAGCACAAACAACAGTTACTACAGGAGGTGCGTGTCACCACGATATTTCCTAATAAGTTGCTGAAACTTTTCTTTTTCCTTACAAAGGTATTGTTGTGTCATGAATCCGTTTTGTTGGTAATAAATTGCTGTCAAAATCACCAGAGACATTAATAGTAGAATAAAAATTCTAGAATCAATGTCTACCTACGTAAATGTTTAAATGTTTATTTATTTAGAATGAACAAATACATATTAAAGCTATATAATAAAGCGCATAAGTTAAAAACTGTGTCGCACCTCCCAGCGCCCAAACTCAGGATATGGTTAAAGCCTAATTCATCTAACAGAAAGAATGGTGAATAAAAAAAACTAAAATAAATCACTTGTCTAAATGTTCAGTGCAAGATATACTTTTAAAAGCAATTTTTGTTGTTAGAAACTTAAGGGAAACGTGTAGGCGGTCGTTTTTCTTAGATCTTATCTTTATTAGTTACTTCCTATTGTTATCTTTAACTTACAGCTTTCAGAGAATCAGGAAAGTCCATTGTTTTAGTTAGAGTCACTCAAGCCCACGCCTGTTCGTTCGCCCACTCGGAGACCTTAGGCTAAGTTTTAATTAAATTTAGTAATTTAGTATTCGTTTCTTTGTCTACATTGAAACAATTCAAAAGGTAAATTCTAGTACCAGCGAATTGCGAAAGCTTGTTTACCTATAGGTTCTGTTTAACCGACTTCGAAGGAAGGAGGAAGATCTATGTTCGGCTGAATGTATGATTTTTTACGTTCGCCGATTTGCTCCGTAAATTTTGATGATACATTGGCTTTGTATATAAATTAATCCCGGGTCCCATATTAGTCCACTGCCTGCAGTCTTTCGCAGGTCATCCCACCTGGCTGGAAGGCGTCATAAACAACGTTTGGCTAGTCGCGGTCTCCACTCATGAACACGTTTACCCAATCGGTTGTCGGTTCTTTGCAAGACAAGGCCAGCCTACTGCCACTTCAGCTTTCTAATGAATTTTATTCACGAGGAATTATGATTTGTTCTGCAAAACTTAAAAAGCAGACTAAATAAGTATAAAGGAATTCAAATTCGTTTTTTCATTTTTGTTAAAACATCAAAATTATCTTTCTTTCCTAAACAAATCGGATAGCTTTCAGCTTAACCTCTAAACGCGTTTATACCTTCCTAAGTAATAAAACAGGGGCGGATCCAGGATTTCATTTGGGGAGGGGGAGGGGATTAAATTCTCTAAGGTAGCGGTTCTCCAAATTTTAGCGATGCAACCCTTTTAGACATCAAAATATTTGATGGTGTCCTAAAATAAGTTCGTTGCAAACGAAAAAAATGGAGAGCGGAGCAAGCCTCGAAAGCCTTAAAGACTTGTTAGCGACCATTGGGAAATCAGTAAAGAAAAGACTCAAGATATAAAATAGGCGAGCAAAGCGAGCCTCGAAATTTTTAAAGATGTTTTAGCGACGATTGGGAAATAAGAGAACAGGAAGAAAAGACGATACAAAAACGACGAACAGAGCGAGTCTTGAAAATTTTAAAGTCTTAGCGACGATTGGGAAATTTGCCAAAGAAAAGACGATATAAAAACGCCGAGCATAAACAGCTTCGGAATTTTCAAGATTTTTTTGCGACTTTTTAGAAATTTGTGAGTGAAAAGGAAGAAAAGACGATATATTAACGGCGCGGCCAGCGGAGCGAACCTCAAAAATTTTGAAGAATTTTTATAGACGATTAGGCAATTTGTTATATAATAAAAGTCAAATAAAAAATCTAACAGCGTTCAAGCACAAATTGTCCCGCAGTTAGTCCACTGTGAGCAGGATATTGAAGAAATAATGCAAGATCACAATGTCCGGACTCCCTATTGTCACAAATTGTGGTTCTCCCCTCAATCTTAAGGTCTCAAGAGACACCGTTAGTAAACTTGCAAACTTGCCAAGCAAAAAGTGGATACACGATGTTTCTCGTCAACCCAACCAAGCTCTGTCAAATCTTCAATCTAACTTGCAGTAACTTTGGCGATCTGTGTCTCGCCCCGCCCGCCCAAGTTTTCAAATCAGTAGGGTCTGAGCGCGGGGTAGAAATTTGATAAAATAAAATAATTAAAATGGATGATTTTTAAGCTATGACTACTACAATTGTATTACCTGGTCTAATAACACGGTTTTTCTTTTTAGTAGATAGAGCGTTTCTTGTAGTTTTTACGGCGTCTAGTAACAAAATTAGTAAGCATCTGTTAAGAGTAACAATTGCACGCCTAAACGACTAAACGGATCTTAATGAAAAGCATGACAATATCCTAAACGACCTCCGTGGCGCAGCGGGCGAAGGTCCGCCTGCGACGCAGGAGGTTGCGGGTTCGATTCCCGCCTCGGAACAAATTTGTGTACGATCTGCAGAAATTTATTCCGTTGGTCTGGGTGTTTTCTATGTATAATAAAAAATATCTATCTATGTAGTGTATTGTATTAAGTATATCAGTTATCTAGTACCCATAACACAAGCTCTGCTTAGCTTGGGGCTAGATAATGCTGTGTGAATTGTCGAGCATTATTTATTTATTTATTTATTTATTTATCCTGGCAATACGAGGCCGCGGACAGAAGCTAGTAAATAAATAATTTCTAAAGTACAGTTGGACCGACTTTTCTAACCGGAGGAGTTCAATCTAGTCGATTCGATACTTCTTACATTACGACCATTGGGGACGGTAAATATTCCGGTGGACCTTATCGCAAAAATACTAAGTACCGCTTGGTGTTTTATGGCGCTGGACGTTCGAAAGCGATTTGGCACGCTCTACAAATGTTTCGGATAATAATTCTTATGCAATATTATACGGCACGAGCAAGTAAGAAAATTTTACTACCTATTTTCCGTGTCACGTTAGTATCTCCAAACATTTTCTTAAATTAACGTTTATGTATGTAGATAAGAAGAGGTAACCAGACGTGAAGGATGCTTTTCCAATACCTATGACTTTTTATAGAACCTACTTCGCTATTCTTCTTTTCAGACTACATAGTAGAAGTGTTTACTGTACAAAAGACTTGCAGGGCTCAACAGACACTGAACAAGGGTTGGAAAGGTGGAAAGCTATACAGGGTCTGATAAATCGCTGAAACTGCGTAACACTGAGTTCCACACTGTATTATGTGGTCCTCATCGGAAGCATTAGCAAAATAATTATTTTGCAACTTTGCCTATTTTATTGGGTATAAGTACCAGCACCCACTTATTTAACCATACAGAACAAGAGTTAGGATATGCTTACCAAACGCGACGCTTTCTACAAAGCATGAAAAAGTGTCGAAATCTAGTCATATGCATTAGGTACCGCTGTCCGCAACAGACAAAAAAGATCAAAATGAAGGCAGTTTTTAAAACAAATATTCGCGCTTAGCAACAGACAATAATGCTGATCTGCAATATCACTAGAGCTCAACCGGTATCGAAGTGGGGGTTGCTAGGGGGGCCATCCGTCAGACGCGTGACAACTCCACCTGATGTACGATACGCACGCTCGAGTGCACCACTCTGAATGTGACACCCGCCTTTCATGGATTATACCGCCATTTTGAAGCTATAGATACCTACAGGCATTTCACCTACCTCCCTTACGTTCCTTCCTATAAGTAGGTACTTATAGGAAGAAAATGCTCAAAATTTACCGGCACTTGCTTATTGCACTCTTAGAATAGTCCACGCTTGAGTACACCACTCAGAATGTGATATCCAATAAACCGGAATTTTTACAGCTATCTTGTTTAATTCTAGGGCAATTTTACACAGGTTATCTTAGAAATTCGTATCTGTGATCCGCAAATCTTATTGCACCCCCTAGGATTTTCGAGGAGGTGCACGCTTGAGTACATCACTCTGAATGTGACACTCTATGGATTATATTGTAAGCAAATCAGTTCAAACACAAATCTCAAGTAATACATTACTTTAATTATAATCAGTTGACCTTAGAACTTTGCCTTTTTCCCTATTTTTCTAAGTTTTACATTTATAATTCTTCTGATAAAATAATTCCCAATAACCTCCCATTATTAATTCTTCAACTTCTTTTTTTGAGAGTCGCCCTGTCCCTATAAGTGACATTGACATTTTGGATCGGCTGAATCTATTTTGCAGGCAAATATAATTATAAACTCTACAAGCATGAGAGTAATTTAGTGATGCTAATAGTCGGCTATCCTAAGTACGGAATGTCCTCAGTCCGATCCGGAATGAACGCAGTCCGATCCGGAATGTCCTCAGTCCGATCCGGCCATTAGATATTTATGTTGTATGTCCTCATTACAATTATACAATTTCTTACTCCTACTCAACGAATACAAAACAATACCGTATGGTTGAAATATAACTAAAGTAGATAATTATCTTTAGCGACACAAGTTATTAATTACTAATAGGCCGAAAGAATATTATGCATATCTTCATCATCGTGCGAGTAACGCAATGGCAGTGGGTAACGCAATGGCAATGGAGAGCTCAGCAGGCGATCAGAGACTTCAAAATGATACAGGGTCTGCGTGAAAGAAAACAAGAAAACGTTAGTAGAGTTGTAAATAATAATAACAATATATAACATATTTTTATATATATATGATATATTAAAGATAGTATACAAGTGAAATAATTATTTGATGTATTATTATAATTTGAAATTATTTGAAGAATCCAAATTGTAATTTCTCATTATTGAGATAATTCTTTTCGGAGTGATTAAATAGCAAAATTATAAACTGTATATGTTACCACCATTTGAGTCCTCGTAATCGGGCAAACTCATTATTGTGTTTTGAGTCCTCGTAATCGGGCAAACTCACAAACAGGTATTTGAGTCCTCGTAATCGGGCAAACTCATTATTGTGTTTTGAGTCCTCGTAATCGGGCAAACTCACAAACAGGTATTTGAGTCCTCGTAATCGGGCAAACTCATTTATTGTGTTTTGAGTCCTCGTAATCGGGCAAACTCACAAACAGGTATTTGAGTCCTCGTAATCGGGCAAACTCATTATTTTGTTTTGAGTCCTCGTAATCGGGCAAACTCACAAACAGGTATTTGAGTCCTCGTAATCGGGCAAACTCATTTATGCGTATTTGAGTCCTCGTAATCGGGCAAACTCACAATACTTGAATCTGTAAATATGATAAAAATATTATATATAGACCCACATTTCCTTATTTCAAGTTATTCAAGGTGGCCTTAGATTTTGCTCTATTTATAACTATTAAATGCATCTGTTCTCTTTCCCTCTGCAACAAATTGTGGGAATAGGATCTATTCATACGAATACATAAGATATCAGTGTCTCTGTATTTTGAGAGTGGAATATATTCGTATTCAGTGAACTTTACTTATTATTATATTTTAATGCGGTAAAATTGTCAATAATTGATATCACATTGTGCTCATAATGATAATCACATGTATATCAACACTGTATACTCCAATATAATGAAATTTGATGTATATGTAAGCTCACTTAAGCAATTTTTATTGGAGCTAGTTCTTTACAAATACTAGAGAAGTATAATAATATTTTAATAGTGTATTTAGGATCAGATATTATCATTTCGTTCGGTCATCCCCCAATGAAATACCATTATCATTTTAACTTTCGCTTTTCAAATTATAGGATTTCTCTTTTTTTTTTTGTACTTCGAAGTAGTCTGTTTTTTTTTTTATTCGCTATTTCGATATTTTGTTTTGAGAATTGATGTGACTTTGCAAGGTTCTTTAATACAGCTTCTTACTTTACCATCACAAGGACAGTGTTGTGGTTAGAGATCATAATAGGATCCCCAGTGTTAAAGATTGGTTGTGTGTAGTTTTTTTAATTTATTATTTAATTCAAATTAATTATTGTAGGTGGTCGTTTGTGTGACCGTTCACTTATTGAATAAAATAATTGTAATTGGTATCGTCGTGCAAGACCCTTTTATTAAGAGCTTGGCTATAATTATTGCTGTTATATTTATTATTTCAAATCAGCATACATCCGCCACACTGTACAAGTTAGTACTCGAGATCGGGTTTCTATTAGTAGCATCTTCATGTATTTGATAACCATGTCGATAATGTAATGTAGTTCTACTACTTTTCAAGTCGATGAGTAGATGATTCAACTTAGCTGAATGTGTAGGTACTGACTGTAATTTATGATGTTGAAGCATGGATAAATTCGGTAACCAGTCGCTACTACACTACACATAGCATACTCAAAATGCAATGTCTATGGTTCTAGCTAGTTTGACGGTCTGACATCTGAGCAGGAGATCGACAGACACCATTTTGATTTGTCGCTACCGACATCTTTATTTAAATCTTTGCTTTTATTTAAATCTAAAGTAACTAGGCACCAATATTGTTATTGTTCTTTGTAAATTATAATAAACCTCTTAAAGGTGCAAGTGTACTGATTTTTTTTTTTTTGTAGGCTATAATAATCATTTGAAAATCCCATAATGAATGGTGTGGTGCAAATTTTGTAATTTATCTCACGTTCTTATTGTGACTTCGACGGCATCGTGAACATTTAATGCTTTTGCTTCTTGTGCTGCCGTGAGAGCTCACCATACTTTGAAGACAACAGGTGACGACAATACAATTTGCAACTCTGGACTAACATGGAGATAACTCTTGTGTTTTAGTTGTTTAAATGTATATTAAAGCATCTAGCAACTAGCACTAAGCAATGTGATAAACATTGTTATATTTAAATACAAACTTCTTATGATTGCATATATAACATATTTTACGGCTTGCATTAATATTTTGACGCAGTTTATATTTATGGAATAGAAAATGTGTGAAAATCTATTATGTAATGTAGTAAGAACAGAACCACATTTTTTTTTTTTTGCAAATAAATAAATGATTATGTAATTTAAATTATTATGTAGTGATCTGCATGTTACCTATCGTTGAATTGATAAAAACAATTTTTTCAATTCATTTACCTTATCCTTTATTTTCAGGTTTACTTTTATTAAATTAATTTTAAAATTTTAATTTAATGTAAAATTTAAACATCTAATGGTAGATCATAGTGTTATTAAATTTGAATTTGAAAATCTCTGTGATACCTGTATATCACAGGTTTATAAATTAACTAATTATATATTATTTTTATATATATAGTACCTAATGCTTTAACGCGCGTTCCATGCTTCTAGCAAACTTCTTTACCCGCCTGACTTCTTAAGAGCAGTCTCTTTTGGACCTGGACTACCAGTACTCGATTCTCATAAGAACTGTCTTTATTTTTTTCGATCTAATCATAGCTCAGTTACCCCGGTGATTTATAAAACCAGGAAGTTATTAAAACCGGTAGATACTCAAAGCTGAGCCAATACTCAATAGAAAAACTGTATTCTTGTAGAGTAGCAACCACCATCTAGCAATTAGACCACATTGCAGTCTGTTTAAACTTAAACGTTTGCACATAAAACAGTGATGTTCAAGCAGGTAATTAACTATCTATTATAAGCCATTATTTATTTATTTATTTGATTGGGCATATAATACGAATAAGTTAACCAATTACATTAGTTACATAAAATTAACAATTAAATAAAATATTAAAATCATTGTTACACCTTTAAATTAGTCAAATAAATTAATAGAATGATCAGGTGATAACATTTAATAAATAGATTACGCAAGTCAAAATTACTTAGTCAAAGCACAAGTACATGCATATAATTAGATAGGTATCAAATTGAAAATAATAAAAACTAGGTACACCCATTAATGTTCTTATTATTTATTTTATTAGAAAAGTTTGTCTTATTTAGTCTAACTATCAAATTAATTCTTTTATACTAAATTAAGTACCCTCGGTAAGGAACCTTGGCGTGATTATTGACTCAAAAGGACTGTTCTCTGAAGACAGAGATGCCACCATTAATAAACCATATAAAAGTCTTAGGTTTATCTAAAAGGTAAGCTGTCCATTCTCTGATGTAGCTTGTGTAAAAAATTCTAAACTAGTCCTATGTAAGGAAAATTTTAGAGTATTGCATCGTTACTTCGATTGCGTGCCACTTTATGAAACGGATAATCATAGGATTCCACGTTTACGGGAACGGGACGGAGCACACGTTTTTGGAACGTTGTAAGCGTGAAAATCAGGTGTTAGCTTCTTTACACTAAAACTACACAACATTATGAACAAATCTTGTTTTCTCATAGGGATACTGAGATCTAGGACTAGCTTTAGTTCGATTCACATCTTAACTATAGATGTTACATAGGTTTTGATGACAATCAAGGTACGGAGGGTTGTAGGTAATATTTGTTTCAATTACTGATAATGTTAGGTACACACTTAGACTTAGTGAATTACGTGTGTGACTGTGAATTAGAATAATAATGTTTATCTATAACTTCATGCCAAATGTGTGGCAACACGCTGAAAATGACTACACTAGACAAACCTTCTATGTTTGAAACTTTTAAACTGTCGTATTTAACAAAAATAGAATAAGTTTATAATTAATAATTACAACACCAATGCAAGAAGCATGTGTTTACCATTTCTAAATAACTCTCGAAGACCGAAGAGTTATGGCAGACATTGTCTTTGGTATATGATTGTATATGCAACGGGTATATTAACTGTAAAAATTTGTCATCCAAATTGCTGCCTGAATACACTGCGGACCAGGACTGGATATGCAGCAACAAAACTTTATGCCTTCATGTCAACAATACTAAATATGCACATGGTGAATACTCACCTGACATTTGGTTTGGTAAAAGCTTTAACATTAAATAATGTTTTTTTTTTTTTTTTTACACTGAAACTTTTATGCCTGATATTTTCAATTATTATCAGATTTATGTATAGCGCTACATAAATTATTTATCTTTTTAAGTATTTGTAACGAAAGATTTTTTTTTATTATTTTTATTTATATATTTACTATTATTTATTGAAGTTATTATGTAACTACCTATTTATAGTAGTATTTTACAAATGACAAGATTCTTGACAAATAACCAGTTGATTTAAATTAATATTCTTATTTTATTATTAAGTTACACCTATTTTATTTCTGACACTAAAATTAATTCCGTATGTCAGTGTATTATTTTATCTGTTATTTTTTTTATGTTTTTCTGTCTATGTGTAATGTTTTATGTATAGATAGTGGTATTATAGTCCATGTAAATAGACAAAGTATGTTTACTTAAACAATAAAAATTTTTATTTACTTTACTTTTACTAACTAAGTATTAGTTTTTATTTATATAATTAATTTGTAGGTATATTATGCATAAGATAAAGTTTACTTTTGGACTAAAAATGTAGATTTTGCATTTTAGTCCATCTAAATTTCTAACCATAATGTGGTGTGAATTAGTAAGGGTAACTGGATGACCTAGGTACATATAGTGACAGATAGTTCTTTTTTTTCATTATAATAATGTAAATCCTTTTATTGGCTGTTGGTGATTTATAAGAAAAAAAATATTTTTAAGAGCTGGTGTTTTGTTCATGAATAAATACCTCAATAAATAAATAAATCAAATATGTACATAATTATATTATGTATGTACAAATTCGTTTTTAACTTTTAGTGGTTTTAGTTAATCGTTGGGCAAAATATCATCTCTATTATGTTGAGGACCTTATCAGAGAGAAATAAATGCACATCTCTTTTAGAGAGTGATCTAGTGTAGAAACAATTTAGTAGAGTTTAGCTGAACAAGTAGTACACTCGTACAACCTATGTGTAGTGAACTATCTCTATACTTGTATGATTTTTATTTTGTTTGTATACTTGGTGTAGCAAGTATAAATATAAACAATGTAAAGTATCCAAATATCAGTAATCTGTATATTATAATGGTGCATAATTTTTTGCAGAAATAAAACCGAGTATTTTTTTTTTTTAATAATTATTACCATGTTTTATGTCTGCATATTAAATGTGCTTGATTAGGATCTAATATAACGCTTCATTATAATAATAATAATAATAAAACTTTATTTAATTTTGAGTGGTTTTTACAAAGTAGGAGTTTTACCTATCTTATAATTACTATGGTAAAACTATGCAGCTACTTGAGACTAATGAAAGGGTACTAATTTATACAAACAAAGTAAATAAGGAGATAAAAGAGTTGTAGAGTAACTACGTACATGGTGCTCTACTATGTGTGTTTTAAATAACAAGTAAGTTTTGCCTACTTCGAATTAAAACCTATGTGTAGTGATACATTAACTCCTTGCTCTAACTAAGTATAAACTTGTGTGTAGACATTGTGTGTGAGTGACATTTTATGTGCATTATTGAAAAATTAAATTATTCATCATTAAGGGTTAATAAAATAATGTGCAGCATATTAAGGGTTAAGTGCTGTGTATAATCAGGGTTAAAATTATGATACTAATTGAGGATTTAAATATTCGTGATTTAGGGTTAATAAAAATAATGTGCATTAGTAGGGGTTAAAATAATATTTTTGAAACATAAGTAGTTATACTAAATAATTTTTCGCATAAATTTTGTTCAACATAGAGGAGAATGATAATAGATAATTTAAGGAGGTTAAGGTTCCTGAAATGTCTTTTTTTCTTCTTTTATAAATAATAATTATAAAAAATCATAGTTAGTACTTTAGTAATGTTATGAATAGAGTTATTTGGAAAAAGTAGGTATATACATACCTCCATGCTCTTCATCATAATGCCCAAGGCTAGTAAATATAGACAGATTTTTAATTAGCATAATAAACTTTTAAATCTTTAATAAATTTAGTTTCTTTTATTTCTTTGAAATAGTTATTGAATACATAGTAAATACATAGTAGGAACCAACAGCCTTTCAGGATAAGGATAGCAGTTTGAAAACCATTGATGATGATCATGTGCATGGTAACATAACAACTACAATGGTAATAAGCGCTGAGGTAACAGTGTTAACAATGTTGTAAATTAACTCAAGTGATTTGTTTGAATGTGTAGGTAATGCAAGTTTATTTAGGCAGGTAGTTGACTAAACAATATTCATAATTTATAGATTTTCGATTCATGATCTGTAGGATAACTATAAAGTTGTTTTGTCACTGACCGAGTTAAACCAAAGTTGGTTTTGAGTTGACACACTTGAGAACGGGAGAAGGTTGCTTATTGCTATACATTACTTATAATCATATTATATATATTAATTATAATAACTAGGATTTTGTTTAAGATTATTCTTTATACAGTACTTATTCTTTGACATACCAATATTAGTGGTAATGTAGGTAATGGTCAATAAATTGAATATTTTCTGAAGTCCATAATGTAATTGTCCTCACTCAGTTTATTGTATGAGTTGATAACTGATCTTGAGATACCTGCCCAAAGTGGTAGACTAAATAGTATTTAAATTATGTAGGTAATAATATTGATGTGTTGTCCGAGTCTTTGGAAACTTTTATCATTACCAAAAATTTTTCTTTTCACCATTAAGTATCTAATCTGATCAGCAGTAGGATAAATATTAATAGGTATCCTGACTATTTTTTTTTTTGATAGAAAAATAGTCAAAAGTACAAAGTTGGTATGTCCGTAGTGAGCAGACCATGGACGGGTTACTTACTGATAAGTTTTGAAGTTGCTGGTATTATTAGATTTATTGGTTATGCTATATTGATGCTGGTATTATTACCTATTTATTACCATAACATTTTCATATTCCTGTACAGTATGTGATGAGCTTTGCGTCTAGGTACTCTGTAAGTACATAAGTTTTACTCCAGGAATATACATAGGTATGGATTCATTGCTTGATTCATACTCTGGCGTTGCATCTTGCTATATCCAATCATGTTGGAAATGAAGGAGTGATCTCGTGACTGTTTACACAGAACACAAAACTTCCTAGGTATGTTTGTTACTTATTCAAAAGGTTTTCAAAGGAATCGACAATTAACCTTGACGCCGAATTTACTTGTGATCCGAGCTGTGTGGCTGTTTTACTTGAATTAGGTACCTACTTACTGAAAAGTACCTAACCTTGTTGTATATAATGTGTGCGGGACCATTATTCAACAGGTATCATAGTAAAAGTCTACATACCAAAGATCCAGTGAGCGTAAGTTTTTTCTACTTCTGATTTGTAAGCAAATCAGTTCAAACACAAATCTCAAGTAATACATTACTTTAATTATAATCAGTTGACCTTAGAACTTTGCCTTTTTCCCTATTTTTCTAAGTTTTACATTTATAATTCTTCTGATAAAATAATTCCCAATAACCTCCCATTATTAATTCTTCAACTTCTTTTTTTGAGAGTCGCCCTGTCCCTATAAGTGACATTGACATTTTGGATCGGCTGAATCTATTTTGCAGGCAAATATAATTATAAACTCTACAAGCATGAGAGTAATTTAGTGATGCTAATAATATCGTTATTTTTACTGCTATCTAGTTTTATTCTACGGTAATTTTACATAGGCTAGCTTAGAAATACGTGTCCGTGAGCCGGAAAATTTCCGGACGACTTTTTTATTGCACCCCTAGGATATTCGAGGAGATGCATGCTTGCGTACACCACTCTGAATGCGATACTCCATGGATTATACCGGAATTTTTACAGCAATCTAGTTTTATTCTACGGCATTTTTATTTAGGTTAGCTCATTACCAACGCCTCCCCCTTACCATCTTTAAATTTCTTACGGCATGAAGCAAACCAACTTTCGAGGACTTTGGTAAATGCTCAAAAATTCTTTGGAGACAGCCATTTCGCGTACGGTTGCTTAGAAATTCGTTCGTGAGCTCCTGAGCGGGATTTTTCTGGAACATTTTCTTATTGCACCCCTAGATAGTCAAATAATGTTTCCTCGATCGGTTTGTTATGCTCTACGGTGTGTCTCGTAGCAGTGAAGTAGGATTTGCAAAGAACAAAGGCACTTACAGTTAGTTCTGAGAATTACAACCTGGTATCTTTAAGACAGTACAGTAAATAATATGTCATCAGCTAGAATCTAGACAAGACCATCGACGGCCACATCGTCACTTATCCTAGGTGAGCTTCATTTTTATTAATATTATTTTTCTCAATTTATGAATTATGTAAAAATTTTACGCATCACAGTGCTCTTAATTATATGTCTGAACATTTCTGTAATACCTGTGTATCACAAATGAATAAATGAATTGAATTGAATTGAGAATGTGGTTAAATGACCGATGACGGTCTCAACTCTCAAGTTGACCAAAATAACAAACTTGTTTAAAAAGCACTAAGTAATCCTCTCGTCTCTGACTCCCTTTTCCGCATTTAGATTCAAAGTTCTAACTAAGTGGTGCGTAACGATAGTGAGCGATCATCAAGCATCATTTTGAGTGCTCCTTTTTCCTGAGTGAATTCTAGACAGGCCCGATAAACTGCTGATCTGTGCAACCGTTTGCAAGGGGAACACATCTGTCAAGCGCGTGACAGCCACTCGGATGTGCGCCGTGTATCTACCCTGACTGTGACAACCGCGTTCCACGGATTAAAGTGGATTTAGGAGTTTTACAGCTGCGGTTTGGCATAAATTGGCAACGGAATAGACAGTGGTGGTAGAAACTACACTAGAATTTTAGAGATATTACCTATAACGGGCACTATTGAAGGGATTTGATTGGCAGAAATGCTGGCCAGTTTGAAAAACTAAGTATTGTTTATTTTAGAGATACCTACCTTACTAAAACTATTCTAAAAATGCACGGCGAGTGAAAGTACCTATGACGTTTTGTGGAGGGGGCGTGTGATAGAATTTTGGGCTTTACCTACCTATAAAATGGTCTTATTTCGATAGAATCATAGAATTACCTACCTTACAATGCAACCTCACATTTTGGGAATTGGAATTAATGAAATCAGAAGTCAGAAGTCAATACCTTTATTTCTTGAGGCTCACAAGATAACACATACTAGACAAGTATACCCATCAATTACCATCAAATAAGAAATAAAGTGTTATTGAAATTCTCTTCACTTCAATCTTTTGTCCACTGGTGGAAGAAGTGAAAAAGAAACCACCAGCACATTTAAATAATCACTTAAGTGTCTAATACTTACAATGTTCCTTTTAAAATAAAAGCAATAAACCATACAAATAGAAACATTATAAAAGGATATATAACCTTATAATTTAATCGTGACCTTCAATAATTTCAGTGCTAAAACAAACTAGGACACATCTAGAAAAAGGTTCTACAATGTAAAACATCTTACCATAATAGGAGATGCTTCCAGCTTACAGGTTCATCAAAGAGTGGCAGAGCCAGCCAGCTCACCGTCTATTACCACTAACAATTCCGCCATTACATTTCGAGTGATACCGCCAATAACTGGCTAGGGCGTAACGTCATAACATTTCACAACTAAATACATTAAAATATCTTCTAATATGATAAAATATCCATGACAAATGTTCTTAAATATAAATTAAGAATTAAGATACTTAGTACATCCAATATAATGCAATATGAAATAGCTTGATCATTAAATGAATCTGATTTGTACTAGAATTTGAATTTGAGCGGGGAAAACGAGTAGGAAGTCAGGCCTGTTACATTTTAGTATTGAATATCTTTGAAACCTTATTGTTTACCACTACATATACTTCTTATATCATATAATTCATTATTAAATAAATAACAATATCTCGCAAATAGCTTATTCATGTAATGAAACTGATTTGTCCTAATATTTGAATTTAAGCGGGGAAAGCAAGTCGGAAGTCAGGCCTTTTACATTTTAGTATTGAACATCTTTGAAACCTTATTGGTTACCACTATATATACTTGTTATATTTTATATTTATTATTAAATAATTTACAATATCTCGCACTGCCATTCTGACAAATGCTTCGTTCTCGGAGCATCTTATTTGCACGTTTTATTACACATTTTCTACAACTCTATATCATAGTAACATAACAATCGAGCACTTTTATATGTAGGTACCTTTATTGATTTTTTGTTTTCAAAGTTATTGAACAGTATTTTTCATTTATTTTATAGTCCAACGCCGGGACTCGCATTATTGTATCTGTACAGTTATATTCAAAGTTAGTCGTAGAAAGTTAAGTCACAAGTCTGTTTTCCTCTGACCGAGGGACCTCGACATGTATACTCGCTATACCCGCTGCAAATACCTAAAGTATACACCAAGTCCGTGGGCCGCCAGCGGAAGGACCTAATTCATTAAGCATTTTTAGTTTTCCTCTTACCGTATACCTCGGCCATATACTCGCTATACCCGCTACCAATATCCAAAGTATACGCTAAGTGTACGGTCGACTAGCGGGAGGACCTATTTCTTTTTTCATCTGACCAGAAGACCTCGGCCATATACCCGCTGCAAATATCCAAAGTATACGCTAAGTCTACGGTCGACAGCGGAAGGAACCATTTTCATTTAGAATCAAGCAATTTTGTCTTTTTATTCCTCTGATCGATAGACCTCGACATGTATACTCACTGCAAATATCTAAAGTATACACCAAGTCAACGATCGCCAGCGGATGGAATGTATTTTTGTTTTCGTTTTATTAAAATTTTCTGTGTTTTATTTTCCTTTTATTCTCAAGTATTATTTTCAATTCTCAACATAGGTACCTACTTAAAACCAACCTTTTTGTCCTATGGACACATAAATGTTTAATAGTTAAAATAAACTAAAACGAATAACTTAGTCTAAGGTAATGGTAGATACTAGATAGGTGGGTACCATTTCATATCATTCGTAAGAAATCGAGCAGTCATCTGCGGTTCTAGGCGAGTATCACCAAGTACGTCATTTATTCTAGCCTGTATATTAACCTCAACTTCTATGTACAAAGTAATCGGAGTGGATAAATCCAGGATAATTATTTAGCATGATGTAAATTTTGGTAATGTCACAATTTATCAGAAATCATAGAAAATTACAGTAACAGAATAAACAATTACAACTAATATATACAGTTATATCTAATGGTTGTATGGTTATATTTATTGATTGATTACCGAACCTTCCGAAAATCGCTCGGCCAAGCTGACTACATAAAAATAAAACTATTTCGATCAAATAAAAATATTCTCACTAATTGATTGAATTGGCCTTCAAATTGCATTTTTTTGTGTAAATAAGTTTATTTTGATATTGGCCCCATAATGGAGCATAGTACACAAATACATACATTAGCAATTAATTTAAGTTTTCTAAATTCCTTTTAGAGCACTTTTCTAACC
This sequence comes from Eupithecia subumbrata, assembly GCA_949316285.1. Classification (NCBI taxonomy): domain Eukaryota; kingdom Metazoa; phylum Arthropoda; class Insecta; order Lepidoptera; family Geometridae; genus Eupithecia; species Eupithecia subumbrata. The sequence goes on along the minus strand of OX438646.1, from coordinate 24,226,178 downwards.
AACCCTATAAAATGTTTGTTTTGGTATTAGGTACGTGGTTAACAGCAATCTTATTTGGGTATAATCTCTTATTATGTTTAAAAGTAACAAATTGTGTATTTAAGTACCATTTATTTTTTAACAGATTCTGTATTTATTCGATTATTTTTATTTTTTGTTTAAGTTTATTTGACAATGCCCATATACAGCAGCATACTTTGACATACCTTTTAGTTAATTACGTAATTAATTAATTATTTGAAACTGACTTATTATTTTTATTTAATATTTCAATTGTCTCTGTTTTTTTTCTTGTACCTTATTGTGTTTCCTATTACGAAGTTTGTGTGATATTGTTATAATAAAAATATAGTCTGTAACGACATCCATTGAAATTATTAAACAATACAAAATAGCGGAGCTTACAGATGTAGTCCTGAAAAATCATCAAAACAGTCGAGCCATCTTTAGACTGGTGGCTTGGTGCTCTGGAATTATTGATCAATAATACCTAAAAGTAAATGAGATCTCAATGCTATCAATTTTATGAACATGTACCTTCCAATGCAATCTATCCATACACTGGAAATAAATGAAATATTAAGCGAATCATACAAGCTCTGCTTACTTTGGGGCTAGATGATGTGTGGATTGGCCAGTATAATGAAATTTATGAAGATTTAATTTAATTTAATTTCATTTAGTTTCATTTAATTTCATTTAATTTCATTTAATTTCATTTAATTTCATTTAATTTCATTTAATTTCATTTAATTTCATTTAATTTCATTTAATTTCATTTAATTTCATTTCATTTAATTTAATTTCATTTAATTTCATTAAATTTCATTTAATTTTATTTAATTTCATTTAATTTAATTTGTTTCATTTCATTTCATTTCATATTTAATTTCATATCATTTAATTGCATTTAATTTCGTTTCATTTAATTTCATTTAATGTCATTTAAGGTCATTTAATATCATTTTATTTCTTATAATTTCATTTCATTTCATATCATCTCATTTAATTTCATTTTAAATAGGTATAATTTAAATATATTTGTTTCAGGCCCACTGAAATTCCTTCGTACAAAATTTTTCTTCTTTTGTTCTACTATTATTATTTACCCTACAATTATCAATAGTTAATATAAGTGACCAGTAAATACTAATTCTAATTTATTTCTATTATTTGATTGTAATTTTCTTGTGACCATGTGAATATCAGGATAATCAAAAACTTTTACTTTAGTTACCTGTAGATTGTTTGCAACAATGTGCAGTTAGCTCAATTGTTTCAATAGTATATACTAGTTCTAATGTTTTCCTATTATTTACTTTATAAACACATTGAATAACCATTATGTGTATAGGTACGACACAATTACACATGTGAGCCAATCAGCCCACACAATATATACGGGTGAGGGTAAATCTATTGTGTGTGTGTCGTTCATTATCTACCTTAAATAAAAAAAAATAATGCAAAAGTCATCAAATCGCACAGGGAGGGTAATTATATTAACTATTTTAAACACCACTATAGTCGAGCTTAGAGTGAGCTGCAAACTATGTCAACAAATCCAAAATAAAATCCACTGAGGAAAGGGTCTCTAATCCATTGCTAACATCATGTATCCATAGGTAACTTTGAATTTGAACAAAATGATCAAAAGAAGGTTAAATTTAGGTTAAGCCTTAAAAATGCGGGATTGGTAATCTATTTTGTAAATAATCTTTAAAAAAATCGAGTACCTACCTATAGGCTCCGATTCTACTGAGGCTAAAATCACTGACATATAACCCAAGACTCGAGAATTTACTCTGATCTAATTGTTACTTGTCGGTTTCTCAGACACCTTATAAAAAAACTCGTTGGCTGGCTACCAACGTTTTATTATTTTAGCCAACAAGCCTACCTAACTACCTATCTTCATTTTTATGACGCCAGGCCTGCACAGTAAAAATGGTGAATTTAACTTAAAAATTAAAACAAGTTACCATAGCGGGTTCTAGTACCTACAACCGGCTATCAGAAACGCTTTGATCCGCAGGTCTTTAAGGCTAGTATACACACTTAGTATGTAGTATACACACTAAGTAGTTCTACAAATTGGCAAAAAGTTAATATAAATTATAACGGAATAATCTTCGTTTTTTTTTTCGCTTACTTGTTATCTGCATATTTCTCTTAAGAATTAGGTAAATTCACTTACAAAGACAGTTATGACAATAAGTATTGAATATTTGTTGGGCTAATCGTACAGAAGCAGAAAAGTTTCAAAAATTATTAACTGCCGGTAGTTAGAAATAACGCCAACAGTTCGAATTCCAAAACAATAGCGAGAAACATAGGTCAAACGTTACTAGAAGTGGCAATTATTCTTTCGTGTTTCTTTAGTGTTGTGTAAGTTTTTATGAATTTGAAAATAGAATATGCTACCAACTTATTGAATAGATTTCTTTTTAGGATACAATAAAAGTTTGTTGCTATAAGAAATACCGTTAGTATCGTCCAACGTCAGGATTATCCGTGGTCGTACCAAGTTTACGAACACTTCAGAACCTTTGTGCCAACTGACACGCTGCTCCTTCGTCCAAATTTCGTTGATGAGCATCCCAATGTGGTCGCACCAAATGGAAGCGCCGCCGTCGTGGGATCGGGTCATTGGCAGCGTCACGTCGTCACCATCTTGTCGCAGATTGGAAGACACAGCGTCAGTCAAAAATCGCCTTAACAGACCTTCGTCCTTGAAGGTCTGCTGCAGGATCCATCCTGAAACTTGTACAAGAATGTATTAGAATTTTGAAACAGTTCCAGGCTATCCCACTTCTGATGATAGAATTTTGGGCTTTACCTACCTATAAAATGGTCTTATTTCGATAGAATCATAGAATTACCTACCTTACAATGCAACCTCACATTTTGGGAATTGGAATTAATGAAATCAGAAGTCAGAAGTCAATACCTTTATTTCTTGAGGCTCACAAGATAACACATACTAGACAAGTATACCCATCAATTACCATCAAATAAGAAATAAAGTGTTATTGAAATTCTCTTCACTTCAATCTTTTGTCCACTGGTGGAAGAAGTGAAAAAGAAACCACCAGCACATTTAAATAATCACTTAAGTGTCTAATACTTACAATGTTCCTTTTAAAATAAAAGCAATAAACCATACAAATAGAAACATTATAAAAGGATATATAACCTTATAATTTAATCGTGACCTTCAATAATTTCAGTGCTAAAACAAACTAGGACACATCTAGAAAAAGGTTCTACAATGTAAAACATCTTACCATAATAGGAGATGCTTCCAGCTTACAGGTTCATCAAAGAGTGGCAGAGCCAGCCAGCTCACCGTCTATTACCACTAACAATTCCGCCATTACATTTCGAGTGATACCGCCAATAACTGGCTAGGGCGTAACGTCATAACATTTCACAACTAAATACATTAAAATATCTTCTAATATGATAAAATATCCATGACAAATGTTCTTAAATATAAATTAAGAATTAAGATACTTAGTACATCCAATATAATGCAATATGAAATAGCTTGATCATTAAATGAATCTGATTTGTACTAGAATTTGAATTTGAGCGGGGAAAACGAGTAGGAAGTCAGGCCTGTTACATTTTAGTATTGAATATCTTTGAAACCTTATTGTTTACCACTACATATACTTCTTATATCATATAATTCATTATTAAATAAATAACAATATCTCGCAAATAGCTTATTCATGTAATGAAACTGATTTGTCCTAATATTTGAATTTAAGCGGGGAAAGCAAGTCGGAAGTCAGGCCTTTTACATTTTAGTATTGAACATCTTTGAAACCTTATTGGTTACCACTATATATACTTGTTATATTTTATATTTATTATTAAATAATTTACAATATCTCGCACGTGCATTCATTACGGATGTAAGCGGGTTAACTACAAACCTTATTTGTTTATTTGTGTTGGAAGAAAATCACATCCGTAATTAATTCGTCAAACTACGATAGTTTTTACAGTAAAAGGGGAGTTCATTTTTAGAATGGTTTATCTCTACCTACCTAGGACAGACAGTTCAGAGCAGTTTTGAATGCATTCTTAATTTTAACTAAAGAAAGGTTTGCAGTCATTAAGAGGTTTCAAACAAATGCTAGTGAAAAGAGGTTTGCAAACAAGAAATAAAAGTTAAAATAAAAACAAAATACATAGGTATACTTCGCCTGCGCTCCGGTTGGATTGGCTAATCGACTTCATCATAAAAAGCTCTAAATTCACTTCGTAAGCATCATCCCCTTTTACAATCGCTTTCAGACGAAGGGGATCTCTGGAATCTCTTATGGAATATTTTAATATCTCGGTCGAATCGTTTTTCAAATGACGTTTATAACACGAATGCTTTCCCATAAAATGGGTTTTAGTTAAGTAGGAAAATAAAACGTTTGTTACTGGGTGCTTACAACAAGGTGGTAACAAGTAAGTAGGTACAATACTACATTGAATTTTAAAGTAAGTTTACTAAACTATAAATTAAATTTAACGATAAGACGAGAACCAGAGTCACGGATTTCTAAAGTGCTGAGTCTGTAAGTATTTATACAGTTTTTGTGTATTATCAACAAAATGTCGTAAACATTTTTATCATTTCTCCCTATTTAATAGGCTATAAAAGCACCTTAATATTACAATAAAATTGAAATTAACTCGGATAAAGATATGCGCACTCGCTGAGTAATTTATTCGATCAATAATATGATTATCCATTGGTAATGCGTAGCTTGTTATGCAATGCCATGTGGTGTTAATATTAATGTCAGGCTATTGTTTGTACGTTACGCTTACGTATGGGCCATGCATTATGCGAATTCCATACATGGCGGGTCAATGAGACCCATTTCATTACATAAATCGATCTTGGTAACGAAGACCTACCCCTATTTACCACTCATATGTCCACTGCTCGTTAGCAGGCCTCCTTCGGAGAGGGGGCGTTGAGATCTCGACGAGTACTACAATTCATCGTTAGAAACTGGTGCTCTGGGATGTTCAGTTCTCGAGATATCATGATCTGAAGTTTGACAGCTGTCATCAGAAATGTAGATCTCGACGAGTACTACAATTTCTCTTTAGAAACTGGTGCTCTGGGGTGGTCAGTTCCCGAGATATTATGATTTTAGACGTGTACTACAATTTCACTCTAGAAACTGGTGCTCTGAGATGATCAGTTCCCGAGATATCATGATTTGAGGATAGCTGTCATCCGAAATGTAGATCTTGACGCGTACTACAATTTACCGTTAGAAATCTGGCAGCATTTGTGCTGGATGTGTTTATAAAACAGAACCCTTGAAAAGTAACGAAAAGATACGGACGAGTTGTCCCCTTCACTTTTGGTTGATGGTACAACTCATCTGAATCTAAAACCAAGAGAATTTAGATTCAGACGAGATGCACCCCTACTCAAAAGTGAAGTGGACATCTCGTCCGCGGATGAGTTTGAGATTCGGACCAGATGTACCCTAACCCATTATCACTAGGCAGAGGATAGGTGATCGCTGTGGAGGTGTCTAAAATACACAGACGGAAGCTACTGCCCTTCTTCTGGTATGTTTAGTGCGGAGAGACGTGGCGCTGGTGAAGAACATGGTGCGCGTCTTGCGTGGGGAGCTGCACCACCCAGCGGTGCTGGCGCCGCCGCCCCGCCCCGCCATGCTGGAGTTGCCCAACTGTAGTACCAACCTACTTAAATTTGCCCCCATATCTCTCTCTATCTATTTACTATATATTCTCTATAGTCTATAGTCTAGTCTATAGTCTGAAAACATCTTAGAAATATTTTACCAAAACATGCCGAAAGCCATGGAAATGTCATTGCTTGATAATGAAACAAAATGTGGGTATAGATTTGAATTGTTTAGGTATTGCTTGTATGACCTTAGACCAAATAAATAAGTTATGATAAGTACCTAGATATAATCGCCTTAGGGCTTAATAAAAAACCTGTAACTATTTTATTCTCTCAATAAATAAATAATTGTTTCCTTTGTCACCTCTTACGACATCCATAGGGTGTCCATAGGCGGATTTGACTAACGCTGCAACCGCCACGGCTAGAAAAGACCCATGTTGAATAAATCAACATGAAATGCTCAACTATCCTTTAGTTACTTACCTGACGAATCAGACGAATTATTATTATTATCCTTCCAAACTATTGAATCACCTTTCACTTATAAGTTGGTTCAGCATTGTTAAAAAATTTCGACGGATAAACTGCTAACATACCTGAAACAACAAGGATAAAATGGTCATTACTGGCATTTTTACGAGTTATTGAGGTAATAGTCCGTCCACGTGCAGGCAGAGTCTTATATTATTTATTTATTTATTAATAACCTTGGTGATGATGGATTTGACAGCCTGTAGAAGTGTACAAACCTAGGCTTGTCATGATTCCGCCAAAAAGGACGAAACATAAATATCTAAAAGTGGACTTAGACCGAACGAACAAAGAACTTGAGCTAGAATAAGAATGTTATTTTAATCTTCTGTCTTCTTTTAATGTCTACAAACCGAGGTAGGTACAACATCAAATGAATGCTCTGTCTCTGTTTATACAAAAATAATTTGCCGGAGTGGTGATATGAGCATTTACTCGTTCGGTCTAAATATACCTTTGCACAAACTAACTTTAGTAAAACACGGAGTTCTGCACTGTTTTGGTTTTAAAATCGAAAACCCAGCCTTCATATTTTAATTAAATACCCGGCAAGCTGTCTCCAGCAGGGGCGTAAAACACAAAAGCCAATCGATCGCTGACCTATCCCTCGGCGCGTAAAACGCTGTCCCTAATGGAACGGAATAATGTAATAAACGAAATGAAATCACCAACAAACACCGTTATGGTCCATACAGTGCAACAGCTTTTTAAGGGGAAAATAATTACCTAAATCATAAAAGGATTTAATCTAAAAGGATTTCATTTTTTTGCTATACTTAGGTAGGTACCTACTTACCAAAAAGCAATGGGTATCAAACGCATAGGATTAATTTTTAATAAGGTTTTAAAGGTATCGAACATAAAAAACGAGACTAGAGATATTGAAGAGAAAGAGATAGTCTTTGGGATGCCTAACCTACATTAGATACTAAAAAATTACAGTAACCTCATTTCGTTAGCCAGTTTGTTTCAATACCACCTACCTGCAGCAAAAAAAGTTCAAGAATGGCATTCCGATTTATTGACTCGGCAAAAAACTTTTTGCTTTTTCACCTGACCCTACATTCCTCTCCCATACCGAACTAGTATCACACCACTCTAGTAATCATGGAATTTCTCCCTAACAACAATTACCGGCAAAATAACACTGGCCTACACTCCCTCGCTATTTTACCCCAAGGGTCCACACGTTCATTCAGCGGCCATTTTAATCTCGCTATGTAGAGTCCAGGCACGCTCTCAAAGATTGATGACAGATTTTCCCGATTCACTCCAAAAATATGAATCAGGACACCTCTAGGGAACTCGGATAAACGCGTTACGTAATAATAACCTACCCAAAAATTTCGGCGTCGTAATTTGCTTGCTATTGTGTTAGGTTTACGAGCGGGAGTGATCAATTTTGCTTGACCGGATTTGCTGGCTGTGCTTTGCAGTAAAACAACTTATACTCGAGCTATTCTCTTAGGTGGAGTATGGGGGCTATGTTATAAACATTGTATCTTGACTTTGGCCAGAGTATGGGTACAGTCAAAGAAAGAGTTCCTCACAGGGCTGGCCTGATTTGAATATGATTCGAAGAGATGGATGATGGGCGCCATAAATCGATGACAATGTGTTTCATAGGTTAAGTTGAGATGAATCGATAGTTATTTCTTGAACGAAGGAGTTTAATTGATCCACCTCTGTCCCAAGAACTAAAGATGAAGCGACAACGACCACAGGACAACACAATTTTATTTTTCGATGTCATATTCTTTACCTACATCGGTAAATGAAGTGGACAATTTGACATTGTAAACCCACCCGTGACCTGGCTGAACATATAGATAAATATGGCATTTACAACTATAATATAATTGTATAAAGTACCTATTCCGTAATAATAAAGCCTTATCTTGCACGTGAGCGCCGCTCGTGGGTCCTGGGCTTGCATAATCGTTTGTTGCATTTGAGTTATAACAATAATATTGGAAACATGCCATTGCGGTGTTTTGTTTTCACACTCCGGCCACGTGGAAAGGGAAACCCCATGTTCTGAACAATAAGTATAATAAATAATAATACTTAAAGAAAATCTTTATTCCGAACATTTTTACATAAAGGATCTTATATACCTATTGAAACGATGACACTACCGAAGCTTTACAAATAACTAACTTTGAACTTATAAACAGAGATTTCTCTGTTTGTAATATGTTCAAAGACTACTTAACATGGATACCTACCGTTTAAAAGATAGGTAAAATTTCTAGGGGAATGTCAATGTAGATCTACCTGCTTATATCGTAGATAAACAACAGAAATTAGGTTACAAAAGTTTCATCAAAAACTACACAAGATAGTATATATATATATAGATAGTATCCTGCTGTAAGTTTCGGAATGGAATTTCTGACTTAAGTACTAAAGTCTACATCAGAAATTCCAATTCCGCCCGGACCCTATTTCTACTATAATTAATTTCCCGACCCTAGCCAAAAATCGTGTTTATTCCTTTAAACCTTAATGAGATAATACCATTCCCATACATACGTCGTTCCACTCGCCTAATGGATTCTACCATAAACACGAGAGCTTAATGATGTTTGTGTGGGGTTGATACACCCTGCTTAATTCACTCTTAAAAGGTAAACAAAGAATAAAGTTTCCTGGTCGGTTCAAAGTGGTTTGTAAAGGCTTTAATTTCTGCGTAATTGGAGAAAAGATAATATTGCACAAAGTGACTCGAGTTATTAATGTCGAGAATATAGAACGAATTTGGCAAAGAGATCAATCTCAGTTGAATTGGGCTATTTAGTAATTGTGAAGTTGAGAATCAAAGACAGCTAAATCCGTATTGGTCAATACGGATTTAGCTGTCTTTGATTCTCAACTTCACAATTATTACCAAAGTTAGCTACAGAACGTAGTAATAGGATCTTTGGTAATCACCTAATGTTGTTTATATGTGTATAAGTATACTTACTGACCAGAGTGAGGGAATATAAAATGCTCCTGTGTTTTTGCACACACTTGTGCACTATAATAATATCTTGCGCACATGGCTAGCCTCCGTTGAGACTGGTCGCCGTGGTTGAAAATTCGGCTAAGAAAACATAATCTACTAATTTTTAATAAGCACATAATGATAAGCAGTAAAGATATGTTGGAACCATGTAGCTTGGTTATATATACCTAACACTAGCTTCTACCCGTGGCTTCGCACGTTTTGAGGAATATAAGGTAGCCTATATGTTATTTCAGGTTATGATCTTTATGCATTTGCAAGTTGTATGGTGCCGGCTTAGAATTCGCACCACCCCAACTCTTCCCGCGGGTGTCGTAAGAGGCGACTAACTAAGGGTTCTACTTACCGTACTGCGATCCCCAACACGCATGCTCAGCGTGTGGGGACTATGGGCATTACCCTTCCATGAGATCAAAGCCTATAAGCCACTTATTAGGGGGAGGCCTGCGTCCAGCAGTGGACCAATAAAGGCTGTTGGGATGAGGTGAGGTGAGATCTTTACGTGCGCTAAATTTCAGCCCGATCCATTCAGTAGTTTTAGCGTTGTCTTCAGCTAAACACAAACACAGCTAGACACTTTTGTCTTTATTAGTAGGTACCTAGGATTAAATATCCAATATCAGCCACCAGATAACGCCACAGTTCGGAATGTGAGTACAAAACGCCCCGGTAATAAAATACAACACACAAACAGTCTTGTTATCTATCGATTGCTGTACAAACCCGATAATATTTCACTTGCGTCATAACAACAAACGTGTCACTTTTAAAAGATTACGAACTTTGTAGTAAATCCTATCCCTCTAATATTATAAAGCCGAAAGTTTGTGAAATGCGACTTTTTTTGTTACCCATCTCCAAAACTACTGAACAGATCAAGATGAAATTTACAAACATAGCATAGGTAGAAAACTTTGTCCTTTACCTACTTATCACTACTAATATTATAAAAGCGAAAGTAATCGTCTATATGTGTGTCTTGACCTTTCAACGCTAAACTGCTGAACGGATCTCTATGAAATTTTGGCAGGAGGTCGATTTAGCAAGGAGGTACACGGTATCCCGGGGTATGACAAGGCTACTTTTTATCCCGGAAAAGAGTTTTCAAAGCTGCGGGCAGCCTGTAGCCTTTTTTTTTCTTAATCTGACCTTTCTAAATATACCGCTGTAGACATTCTTTTCCTAACCGTAAATTAGCATAATAAGTCCTCGTAATATTATTCTGAATTACAAAGCTGGTCAAAAATAAACATCCACTGACGCATGAGCTAGGGTCGTCAATGCATGCTGGACCTAAAATGGGACTATCGTGTCGACAGGTTGAGTTATTGGTACAGCACAAGTCAGATAAATTGGACTAGGGATTCCTTTGAATGTCGGTTTGTGGTTTCTGTGCACTGTGTCGTCTAGTAATTGTGTGGCTGGGGTACGCCTGGGAAATGAACCTGAGTAGTTTGAGTTGCGGATTTTGGTTTAATAGTTTATTGGAAATACTCATAGACGTTAACATAATAGCAATTTACAGCTAAGGCGTTACATTATGTAAATAATAAAAATCATTAAAAAGAATAATAAAATAGTATGTAACACAGAATTAACATACACAGATTAAACAGATGAAAAAATTGCTTAACAAAGAACAAAATAAAATCACACATAATTAAAACAAAACAGCAGAAAATAAAAATATAAAGACATTTAAAATTACAAAAAATAATAAAAGTTTACGACAAATGTGTGTGTCTATTGAATATTTATAGTAGAGTAAGGGGCAAGAAAAGGCGACTACTAACTTAATCAAAGTTTGTAAATAGATCGTTATATAAGTAGTTATAAGTAGTTACATTAGAAGTAGGTCATAACGGCTAATTTTATTTTTATTTTATTTATTATTTTATAAGGGGCAAATGATATGAGCGATGAAAGAACATGATAAAAGGAAGTGAGTCCGTCGATTGTGAACATACCAAAACACCTAGGTATTAGTTTTTAACCGACTTCGAAAAAAGGAGGAGGTTTTATGCGGGCTGTATGTGTTTTTTTATGGATGTCCGTCGATATCTTCCCCGACATTTATGGACCGATTTTGAATCGAAATTCTTTTGAAGTTGTATAGAAGATGATCCCATGGTGGTCCTATTTAAATTCCATACAGATGTTCTCCTAGCCGAATAAAATATCAATATAAATGTTTTACCAACTTGCCTGTGTCAATTAGGTACATTATAGATCCGTGTTACCCTAGTTTCCAGACAAATGCTCACAATTTCTTGTCGCATCCTTGTTACTCTATTCTAGGACAAGACCGGCGCCGGACGAGAAACGGACCTTGTCCGACGTGCGTCGCTCGTCTGGTCGTCGCCAGACTATCTAGATAGCTAGAATAAGTCTTGGAGTTGCTATGATAAATGTAGAGTCATGTAATGTAGAGAAGAAAGCAAAATTATTAGCGATTTGATGGAATTCAAGGCTCGCGAAGCTCTAGCAAGTTTATCTACCAGAGGGTGGTGATGAATGCGGCATAGGTTGGATTAATTGGTTATGTTGTTTATTTTACATCTGAATATCGCAAATACTTTTTTCGCTTGACGTTAAATCGCGGATAACTTGCTAAGTTAGCGGCTAACTTCCAGTAGAGGAGAACCACCATAAGAAGAAGCAAAAATCTGTTGATTGCTATGATCACAACTTAAATGTTTTAATGTGCTACTTAACTGAACTTAGAAGTAATGTTATCGTAAAAGATACATTAAAAGAGCTCACTTGCACTAGATCTCTGTAGAGCCTATGTGGCTAGGTTACAGTGATTCTCTTGAAGATGCGCTATATATACCTACTCCCTTCTTATGTCTAAAAATGGCTCTCATATTTGTTGTATAAAAACCAGAAAACTCTACATTAGGCTGCTTGTTAACGCTAAATCCCTTTGGAAATAGACTTTATTTTCCTCCTAGAGCTGCAAGATAATGTTTGGAATATAAATATCCTTCCAAGCCTCGGGTCCGGCGCCAGCGGTGGCGCCGAACAATCCAGTCGACATGTTGAACAAGCTATTGTATGGTGTGCACGCGCATCGTACCGATTCACTGTCCAATTAGGCTTTTATTCATACTGCATGTCGGCGCTGTTTTATCTGGAACTTTTCCAGTGAATTTGCAAAATACACTGCGCAATAAATGAGTATGACATGACGGTTGGTTTTAACTGAAAACGACAAGAGATGAGTAAAAACAACTAAGAAATCTCATCGTCATGTTTCGTCTTTTTGACAAAATGTTATTGTTTGCCATTGGTATTGTTCATACATCACCGCTTTGGCGTGAACCAGCTTTCAGTCTACCTATATATAAGGATTACATGCAAGTCTTCTACATTAGACCATTGAAATTATCGTAAAATGTGCTAAGGCAAATGCCGTTTCTGGTCCTGCTGAGTTCTAGACGTAGATATATTTTAGCGAAATAATGTTCTACGAACTGATAAGGGGCGTAACACAAAAAGCTCTTGAGACTAGACTCCTGGCACTAAACTTACATCGCCCATAAAAATCACCTCCTTAAAAAATACAGACTACAGACTAATCGATCGTTCCTTCCAAAACTGCTAGACTAAAAAAGTCATAAAGAGCCCACAGCAAAGAACATTTTCCCTTGCACTAAAAATCGCGACGATCTTAAATCTTAAAACAAGAGACACCTGCGGGCACCTTAATACCCAGACAGGGGTTATTTTTACCCCAGAAACTATAACTAAGCTGTGCCTTCCAGATACTTAGTACACTGCTGACGATCCCGGACTCAGATTATAAGCTATCTATGGATCAAACGTAGCTCATAGCTATAGCCATTTTATTTTTAGAAAGCTTTACAAGCCGTGCATAAATCCTCTGACACTAATTGATCGGTAGAATGTTTAAATTACGACATGCCATCACGGTATTAAATAATTATCGGGGAATCGATTTTTGCGAGACAGGTTTGGTTGCATGAGCAAAAACAAATAATCGCCGCCAATTGCTGGAACTAAACGGATTATCTGTGGAATACAGGTGCTTAATAGTTATGTGAAGATTATTTTTGGGTATCTGAGAAGCACCTGAAATATGCAATGGTACTATTTATTTATTTTTTATACTGAGAACTTGAAGGCAGAGGTTGTCTAGTTTTGCAGCTGCAGATATTTGTGTAAGATAAAAATTCAGTAGGTAAACAAAATTCAATATTGCTAACCTAACTTCTTTTATCTATGAAGGGAGGCTTTCGCCGAAAAATAGGACGATCACATTCAGAGGCTATCAGCAACCTATCTAAGATAAGAGGTTGTTTCTGTAAGTATTACTTAGGGACCTCTACAGACACAACAATAAGAATAAGTGTAGGTCCTTATTCAGACTTTTATTGCGGCTTTCTCTATAACCATGCCTCTAAAGTTTAGTCTCTCACATCCGTTTCACCATCTCATGGTTATTCAAACCTCAAATAACGTTTCGGTGTTCATAAATTCTTAATTGCAATGTCGTCACTGCTTGGCGAAATGCTGAGATTTACGTTTCGTGCATGAGAAGACTTGTGAACACAGCTTATGAAGGAAACTGTTGGTTTTGTGACACTTTACAGGATATTGTCTAGCAAACAAAGTTGTTTTTATTCAGGGTTTCATTTGATGTTTTTTTGTTAAGCTTCTGACTTGGTACCACAAAAAGGAACGGTTGCCCAAGCATTTTTGTCGGGTAGAATGGTCCAAAATTACATCGCATCGTCATACATTGCATAAATTATTGAAGTTGAAGCAATGAATTTCAAATACAGTGTAAACTTCATGTAACGTCACTCTATTTAACGACAAACTCCCTTAAGCGTCGAAATCAATTGGCTTTGGTTGGTTTAGCTTGTCTTTCATACAATGTTTCACTCTACATAACATTACACCCACTCTCAATAACGACAACAATTGAGTAATAAAAAGTACCTTTTAAGTTGCTAAAATTAGTAAAAACTGCGCAGCTGTGTACGATCTATTGTCGCTTTATTATCCTAGCCCGCAATAAACTCTACTGTCGGCATCATCCTAAGAAATTCGTTCTTTTGTTTACAAATTGGGATTGCTTGCACGTGTAGACTGTTGTTGACCATGACTCATAAGTAGGAGTCATGGATTATCTATACCTTATCATATTCTTAGTTGCTCACAAACTGCAAACTGTAAACATGGCTAATAAAAGAAGAAAGAAAGAAGAATTTCTTTTTCTAATTCTGATGTTTCTTCTCTCCATTTAACGACAACTCTCTATAACGCCATAAAATGCACAGTCCCTTCAGTGTCGCTATATAGAGTTTAGACTGTATTTTACGCATTTAATGAGGATGTTTTGTAATTTTTATGATTTGCTAGAAAGGACATTCAATCCTACTATGATCTTTTAAAACAATGCTACTTCAAAAACAAAACACTAGCTGCATTAATAGATTCTTCACTGCCCGAAAACAAAACACGAGCGATTCTAGTTGACTTTTCGAGTTACAAACAAATGAAGCGCGTTTATGTCTTTTGCATTAGTCGCTTTCAAACTATCTTCTATCTATAGTTTTTTTCTAATTAGGTACAATTGGTAATTAAGCCTATCAAAAACCTGTTATATCTAGCTTATAGCTTATATCTTATAGCTGAAATCGGTGATTCTCCTACCAGTCGTCATACTCATGTTACTTGTTCTGTTCATATCCCAAGCACGAACACAATAATGCCAGTAAATAGCTAAATACGTAATGCCCTTGCTGGATACTACACGAGCTGTGTCTCTCGCTCGTGTCTACAACTTAGAACCGACAAGAAGCACTACTCGTAAACTTGCTCGTCTCGAGAACCGAGTGCTTAAGCTAGTGTTTCTAACTTGCACCTAAGTATTGTAAGTTTCGACAATGTTTGAATACTTAGATCTATTATCAAAAGCTGGCACGAACAACGCTTGCAAATATTGCGCAAATTACTTTGTTATTGACTTAGTGTAAATTGTCTGTTATTTATTATTATTATTATTATATTATTAGCTGAATATTCCTTAGTAGCTATATACTAAATTACTTTGTTATTGACTTAGTGTAAATTGTCTGTTATTTATTATTATTATTATTATATTATTAGCTGAATATTCCTTAGTAGCTACATATATAGTAGAAGTATTGTATAGAATAGTCCTTTCCTTTAACTTCATAGGTATACAATCTATGACCATTGCTGTCCCTCAGAACATCGTATTTTAGAACATACAAAAAATATACACTATCGACTCTAGACAGCTTTAGAATTTCAGTAGTTTTAAAATCCAAGCTTAGTGGTGGTTTTGTTTTGAATAGAAAATATCTGTTTTTGGAACAAAGGGTGAATGAACACGGGGAGGCTATTGGGGCATGTGCTTGTGGAAATTAGCTCCGGGGAAAATGAACACGGGAAATTGGGGAGTTCACTACACCGAGCTTAATTTGTTGCTTTTATATTTGTAAAATTAATCTGTAAGAGAATATCTCTGGCGTTTCCATTTATACGAACGAAGGAAAGGAAAAAGAATGGGTTAAAGAAGGCTCGCGCACGAATGAACCTTATTTCTTTTTTTGTAAAGGAATAATTCAGATGAAATTTCACATTTAGTTTTCATCTGAAAATGATGTTGGTTCGCAGTTTCAACCATGCTTGAATACAAGGATATGGATCTACTTTCCAATGAAATATGACTACCCATCTCTCGATCTACTATTGTGTTGCCAACAACCAGCCTGCAAAAAGAGGCAAAAAGCTCAATCAATTTCGACCCTAACAATTTTATTCTTTGTCCGCTCTCCCCTTTCAAATTGCACAAAAACTCTGGCAAACATTAAACAATGCCGTTAACAGGACTAACAGGAGTTCCGATAATTTGGTTAAATTTATAAAGCGACCGAGCAGAGTGGGAGCAAAGGGCGGACTTAGCAAGCAGCCCGTCCTCTAAAATATAGGCCATAATTTTCTAAATGGTTTTATTAACTTCCAAGACAAAATAACTGACTTTCTCCTCAGCAAACATATGTCCACTGCTAAACGTCCTTCCCTAAACCAGGGGGTTTTGCAATAAAACGAATACAACACAATAAAATAAAATAATCACTTAATTGTACCACACAAAGACTGATAACAATACAGAAATTAATGCAAAAAGTAAACGAAGTACACAGGCGGCCTTATCGCTATGAGCGACTGGATAGTAAGATCAAAACAGACGGTGGCACTCGAAAAAAAACAAGAATACTTACACTACATACCTACATACCTGCTGAAATAGCTGCTTACAAGAACAAATATCATTATCACTAGTAAAATCAATCATGCCAACATATCGGCTGCAAGCATCTACCGTCTTTGTGAAACGGTGCCTAGGGCGGGCGGGAAGCTAGGGCGGTAATAATATGAGCGGTCACGCGCCCCTGCCCGACGCAGATAAGGCGCCCTCTGTCCTCCCGTCATAATAACACTTCATAAAGACGCACAAATGTGATATGGATATAAAAGATCACCAAAAAATTTCTGCATAGGAATAAAAATGTGGAGGAAAATATGAAAATCCTTTTATTTTGATAGGCTGAGAAAAGACGTAAGACCCGTGTGATGGATAGATTTCGCATGTCACCACCGTCAGCCTTTACAGACAAATTGCTTTACTTTCGGGTTAGTACTTGTACATTTTTCTCCAAGAAACAATAGTATTGCTTGCTCTTTTATATTTACAGGCTCGCTGAGAATTATACTTGTCCTTAAAAATATCTCTCCTTATTTATTAAATCGTTTACTAAAAGTGCAAAATCATGTCACAGCAGTGAAAAAACTAATAAAAGAATGGCGAAGGGTACTAACCTTAGGGTAAAACCGGAACATATGGACGGATCGAATGAATAAATAAACATTTTATGAGCGTGAGCTTTTACGGAGCTAAAGCTTTTTCGATAATGAGCGGATTGATTTTAAACGCACAAAAGACTGTTTTATTTTTTAAAGCAGTGTGAAACTATACGCATTATGGTCGAAATAGTCGGTCGGTTTCGAAAATCCTCGGTTAAAAATAGCTTAATATTCCAAACATCGAAAAAAAACAAGCAACAAGGATTGTCCCGGATCGATCGCGTATTGGAACTAAAGTCGACTTCTAATAAATATACGCTTAGTAGAAACGTGTCGGATATTTATTAGAACGCTCGGGAAATGTTTGTTCCTTGTATTCGAGTTGTAAATATCCTCGTTTCGTACGAACAGCAATAAATTTTAATACGGGAGCGCCGCGGTTTCCAATCACTGTTATTGACAGAGACTCAAATTTCGATTAAAAAGTATTTGATCAAAGCTATAGGAAGAATCCGCTGGTTTTTTTTTATTTCATCCTCGCAAATGTTTGACGAATGATTGATAGGTAAATTAATCTTATTTCGAATTTTCGAAAGTTAGCCATGTGTTGTACAAACACACGTGCCAAGTGTAATCGCCACCTAAAAATGCCCCTACTGATGTAACTCGTTAAGTAATTTAGCGGATCCAAAAAAAACTATGAAAGAACATATTAAATGCAAGAAATAATTGAAACTATACGCCTTTATTAAGAAAGAATATTACAATGAAATAATAGAAACAAATTAGAACTAGTAATTGATGAAATAAAAAAAACAATTGTGCTAACTGCAGCTTGTTGCAAACAATCTACAGGTAGCTCAACTAATCCATATCAATACCAGTCGGAAACGCGATGCGCTCTGCATTGCCCCGCTGTATGGCAATGCTGATGCACTGCGCCAAATACTTACCAGCTCTCGGGTCACTCGAATAAAGTTAGGTTTCCAGGTAAATATCTAGTACTCGAAGGAGAAGGATATTCCTAGTAGACTGGCAAGAGTAAAATATTCATCGGAAAAAGATAACCATTCCTATTGCATACTTTACTCTAGCTTTACAGTTCACGCTCTAAGACGACGCGGCGACGTTGCTATTGTCAAGGGATCGAATTCTTTCTGCAATTTCATTTGGAATCAATGTTGGCAAAGTTTTTTAGCTTTTAATTCCATTAAAGTACCTTGGTACCTAGGTAGTTACCTTGGTACCTAGGTAGTTACCTAGGTACGGCAAACGTAGTGTATGACGCCTTCCGGCCAGGTGGGATGACGATCTGCGAAAGACTGCAGGCAGATACTGGATGCGGCAAGCTGAAGACAGGGCGCTATGGCGCTCATCAGGGGAGGTCTATGTCCAGCAGTGGACTAATATAGACAGATGATGATGACCTAGGTACTTTATCCATCCTTACTTACATTTATGAATTCGAAACTAACTCCCGTCTGTGACCGTCACGCCTAAGCGGCTGAACGAACGAAATCTGGCAATGAGGTAAATGAAATCGCGGGGAAGGTAAATAGGCTACTTGAAAAGTGTGTGCAAAGATGAGGGCAGAAGCTAGTAGGATATAAAGTTAGACTTAAATCAGTAAGGCACAGAAAAAACTGAATACAGATAGAGCTTTAGAGGTTGAGCAAAGTGCAGAGTGTATAATGTATTTCTACAACATACACGCATAGTTGCCCAACTGATCGAAAAACAGAAAATTTAGGTACAGAAAAGGTAGGTTAGGTAGAAAAGTTTCTGCCTGCCTAGGAAATAAAACCTACTCAGGTAAATACCTAAATTGATAAATAAAATAAAAAATAAATAAATAATGCTGGACAAATTCACACAGCATTATCTAGCCCCAAGTTAAGCAGAGCTTGTGTTATGGGTACTAGATAACTGATATACTTAATACAATACACTACATAGATGATCAGCTTGTACTTGACTTGAACAGAAATTCAATTGTATAATTTATGAATAAAGCACTTGCAGAACATTACCCCATGTCTGTTTATGTAGCTTTAAAACCAACGCCAGTGCCAACCAAAGCATAAACAATGTTTTGAAGTTAAGTTAACCCATCGCGAACGATCTTAACCAGAACAAAACATTCCAGTTTCAATTGCAGTTTTAAGATAAATAAATCGTTTACACAGGCTATAAAACTGAAACTCACTTTCACAATCGTATTTCAAAATAGAAGAAAGTAAAGGTTTTTCTTTTCTACACAGTCATATCCGCTGAACACATGCGTAAAGACGTCTTATAGGGTATGATTTTATGGTTTTATTGTTTCAGAGGCTCAAGATGTGTAGAGATATATCGTGGATAGGCATAACCGAGAGAAAGCTATGTTATGAGTATTCGGTTGAATGTACACTAAAGTTTTGATAGGCGAAAGTGTTAGATACTAGGCATTATGATCACACTAAAGACGGCTTTTATAATAACCAACCCAACCTATCCATACGTTTTCTCTTCACAAATTATTAAATCTTGCATCCAAATAATAGTCAGTCAAATATTTTCAAACATCTTGATACCGAGGCAAGCGGAATAATTATTATGTAGTACATAACGGCCATACGCACCTGACGGTACACACCTGAAAAGCACCGCTGCAGCACACTACAAAAATGTACTTTCAAATATGGGCTTTAACTCGTAACATTTAGATGAATTTTATTTTGACGGCATCAGATGACAGACAGCTCGCGCACCACTCCTTTGAAGCTTGTGAGATGCCATTTTTAACCCCCGACGCAAAAAGAGAGGGGTGTTATAAGTTTAACGTGTCTGTCTTTGTATCTGTGTATCTGTCTGTGGTATCGTAGCTCCCAAACGGATGAACCGATTTTCGTTTAAGTTTTTTGTGTCATAGATATTTTTATCCCAAGTTTTCTTAGCCATGTTTCATCAAAATCGGTTGAGGGGTTTTTAAAAGAAAGATAACGAATTTAAGCCCATACTTGAAAGAACGTTTATGTGGTGCGTGGTAGAGGTATAGGATTAATGAGCCTGCGCTCATTAATCATAATCATTATTAGATACTCGTAAAATTATCTAACCTAGGGTTGCCAAAATAGGCCTAGGTAAACCTAGGTTAGATAATTTTACGAGGGCATTATGGATTCTCGCACAGGGCACAAAATAGGCTACGTGCAGTGTATTCAGATTCACATCTGCCGTGCCCAATTATTGAGGCCACATTAATTATCAAGTGCCCTAGATATTCAATACTCTCAATTGACTTGCACATTTATTGCTTGATGGCATATCTATCGCACAGCCAGTCGTATTCAGTTCTTCGTGTGATTGTAATGTCAGAGTCTAACAAAGACCCAGTCTACTTTGTACGCTGCAAGGATCAAGATTGCTTCCTTTGTTCGGATACTAGTGTCAAAGGATTTACAATCATTTATCATGTAGGGATTAATCATTGTGAGATCTTCGGTTCCATTAATGCATTCACTGCCCAGCCTCGGCGGTGCGATCCGCAGGGGCGCGTCGTCGCGGCACTGAGCCACAGAATAGCTTAGTTAGCTTATAATTACATTATCTTAAACAATTTGAATCCTGACCAGAGTCACTAAAATTATTAAATTTGAATTAACCAGTTGCGCTACCTGTAGATTGTTTGCAACAGTCTGCAGTTAGCTTAATTATTGAAGTGAAAACTTCTTTAGCGGCGTTGAGCACTTTTTCTGTAATGGGTATAAAATCTTAAACTCGCGTCAGGACACGTGACCTGATCGAAAAAGCGTAAGACGGATGGAGCAACGACGACATTATGCCGAAGGAATAAAGCTCAAAATTGTGCAGGATCTTCATTATAGCTAGGAAATTTCTTGAAGTTTTGTTTTGAGATAGAGTTCAAAATCGAACATTATTTTTAGGTAAACAGAATAGATAATAGTACTAGTTTCCGACAACAACAATAGGCCCTAGCTTACGTAATAGTTGCTAGCGTCCGGCTCGCTTATACCTACCTACTTATGTATCTATAGATAATGAATTTCTCGAACGAATCGAAAAGAAAGACAAGGACAAAAATTTTCATTTATTCATTAATATAATTTTATAATTAAGGTTAGGTTTCGATCGAGTCTATCGTACTGCTTAACGGGTGTAAACAGACCCTTCACGAAGCCGTCAACCAAGCATTCTGTACATGAAACTAAGTAACACTGCGCAAAAATAATTGCTGGGAAACGGAATTTATTTTTGGACTTTAAAAATAATCAGATTTTTGTAGCGGGTAATGGTTTGCGCGCAACCGGCTGTAAATAATTGTAATATTATTTAATATTGTAAAATAATTGTAATAGTTTTAAAGTGTTAAATTTTTAATGTAATATAAATTGTCATGTTTGTGTACGATAGCGCAATAAATGAATATTGTATTCTACCACATAAATTATAGTACTTTTATACTGATAAAGCAATTGGTGCAAAATTATTCCCTAACCATTCCAAAATATCAAACATGCTCAACGTTAATAATCAAGTTTTCACTTCTGCCGGCACTCCGGGAGTGCAACCCGTCTTTTATTGTAAATACCAGTTCTAATTTATTTCTATAATTTGATTGTAATTTTCTTTGAATAAAGATGTTTTTTATTTCATCATAAGTTTTGTCACTGTTTTGATTAATATTTAAATAAACAAAAGACATAAAAATATGAGTGTTTAACCTTCTGGTTAAACATAAATTCTCTCAATAAATAAATATTCTTATGCAGCCTGACCTCTAGATTTAAATGGAGAAATAAAAAGATATTGTAATTTTGTCGATACGTCCCTATGGAATGATGGCCTCGATATCTTAGGGCTAGCGCACGCTAATAGACACCTAATTTAGTCGATAGTTAGGCGTAGATATGTGGTACCTATTTAACTAATTATTTATCGACCAGCTAAGCAAGTATCAAGGTACACTATGATCATCTCTAATTCTAAGTTAGAAACAAGTTATCTAGATCAACATCCATACTTGACCCACAAGTTACCGTTAGCAGTGAGTTATCAATGTGTCCGATTACCGGCGATTAGTTTACACAGTTCTCCACAGCTTAATCAACAGTTTGTATGGCTTGACCACAGGGTAATAACCAGTTTGTATAGCTCCTCCACACATTTCACAAGAAAAGTACAGCTTACTCAGATTGTACGGTTTTAAGGTAGAGCTCAGGCGTGTCCGGAACGAATAGCAGACGCGTGGCGAATCGAGCCTTGAGTTGTAACTGTGAGTTAAACTTGAGCTTAGGGACAAAGGATTTTCGTTGGATTTTATTATATTTTATTATTTTAGGAAAACTAACAGCTTATTAAACCTTAATATGTTATAATTATTGGATAACTTAAGCCTACAGTTTCCACTTTGCATACTGAAACAATAGATAAAAAAACAACATTAAGTTACCTTACTTAAATAACATTTTAAACCAAACAAACCAAGAACACAAAAAAAAGACAAACTATAGCATTTTTAAGTTTGGTAGATTTGATCTGTAACAAGAACAAAATTAAAAATTTAAATAACCTCCCCGACAGATTTTCATGAAAAATGGCTAAGAACACTCGGGATAAAATTAACTCTGACACAAAAAAACTAAACAAAAATATGTTCATCCGTTTGGGAGCTATGATACCACAGACAGATACACAGACAGAGAGACACGGAGGCAAGCCATGTGTGCACCAAGTGTAGTGCGCAAACACAGGTGCACTCTCTCCCTCACTGTCATAAATGAAATACCTACATAAAGAGTTTGCACCTAATTTGCAGCTATAGTATCTATCCCACTATCCTACTAATATTATAAAGCCGAACGTTTGCGAAATGTGAATTTTTGTTACCTTAGATCTCCAAAACTACTGAACAGGTCATGATGAAATTTGGAATACGCGTGCGAAGCCGCGGGCAGAAGCTAGTAAGTTAATATTTAAAAGCTGGCGCTATTGTACTTTGTTTTTTCATACTATTATCCACGCTGATGTCACAAATTCAGGCCAGTTGGTATACGAAATTTAAAAGTGGATACCGCCAGCCTTTAAAAATATATCTATACCGATTTCCTTCAATATCTCAAACAATCTTGAGAACAGACTTTTCTCATTGTTCGAGATATTGAAGAAAATCGGTTAACCACCATCAAAGCCTAAGTAGGTATAGCCAGAGCTTTCACGGTCGAGATCGGAATCCAGACAAATCAAGCCGCTCCAACACCTGGTTCACATTTGTGGAGCATGTAGAGTCCGCTCGCCGTTCCGGGAATCTAGGAATCTTACCTACTACATACCTTCTCGTGGCCAACATTACTCTATGGTCGATTTGTAACAAATAAACTTGTAGGAACCTACTTGAACATCAACAATCGAAATATGATTATTGTCTTAAACGAGACTCTTTTTATTTATGTTGTTTTTCTGTTTCTGCAGATTTTTGTATTCATTTCTGTATTCATCTTTTGGGTAACGGTGTTATCTCGCACTAGCAATACCTACGAACTTCAATCAGAATATTTTATCGATTTCTACGAACTTTTAGTCCAGTCCATGAATGAATGTGGATGGAAATTTCGAAAGGAATAAGTAAAAAGTGTATGGAACCAAAGTTGTAGAAAATTTTATCAGCTTTCATTATGTAGTATAACAAAATGTTCTATAACGCATCATCGTTAACGAGATGTTAGCACAAAAATAAAAAACGGGACCTTTTTCTTATTTAATACTACTTTCTACCCCCGCCTTCGCACGCATGCTTTCGGTATAATAAGTAGCCTATTTATGTTATGGCTATGTTCTAAACGTAGGTACGCCAAAATTCATCTTGATCTGTTTAGTAGTTTGGAGATCCTAGGTAACAAAAATTCGGATAAAAAAAATGTAAGAAAAAAAATAAAAAAACTTATGAGGGTTGCTATTAAACCTTATGATTGGCTTTTGTTTCTTCGTATTTTCTAGCAAGCTAGAGTTTTTTTCATGTTTCTCAAGGGCCATTATTAGCTTCATAAATTATAATTTATCAAAGATCATTAGGTATATTTTCTCTGTTAAGAGAATAATGGATCTTCATCTGGGTACCTTAGAAAGTTCTTGAAACTTTCTTCATTAGTTTATACAAGAGCGGGTCTATTAGAGCCTCTTCGTGAAGTACAATTATCAGTTCATTCAAAGTCAAACAAAGATATTGAAATATTTATTCTAATTGCTTATGACTTTTTCATTTTCTTATGACCTTCCTTTTTTATGAGAACTGTACACTCATAGAAATAACAATCGATTCCCTAAAAATAGCGATACATATTAAAAATACTAGAAATAAGAATAAGCTGTGCCCACAACTAGGCTACACAAGATATTTGTATATTTTAAAGGGCAATGTATTTGCTTCTACTACAAAACCCCAAGTGAGTTGCAAAAATTATCAATAAAAAAAATTCAAACAAATTGTCAAACATATCCTTTGTAAAAAGGCTTACTACTACAAAATAACAGATTATCCAGAGGATAAAAAGCTTGGGACGAGTTTTTCTCCAGCTCGAAGTATAACAACTAACAGGCTAAAGGTTTCTTCGTCGCTTCTTTACTTTAGTCTACATACCGAAGCGACAGAAATCAAAAATATCACTTTATTTCCGTGTCAGTGATTAGTTTTATAATTTGACCTTTTCTAAGTGTACATTTACTGTAGGTATTTATGGAAATAAAGAGTTTTTGATTTGAATTGATTCCTAATTTAAAGGTCGTAGAGTAGAGGTAGTCGTAGAGGTCGCATTCTAAAACTGAATTTTATCAGAGATCAAGACAAAATACATCATAGGTAACTACAATAACCATGTAGGTAGAGGATTTAAAGCAAAACTATTCTTGATCCAACGACAAACTCCTTGCTATTTATCAAGTATTGCTTAAAACGAGATTCAGTCTCCGAATGACCCAAAAGGATAACTCTTCTTCGACCTTCGTCGCTTCCATAAAATCATCGCTTTCTGTAGATGCAAGCAATTTTAATAACGACCCATATCTTTCCACGAGATGTGACGCAACGCAACCCATTAAAATAATAATTGTATGGCTTTATCGTCAATATTGCGCCAATTCCATCAAGAACTCAATCGTAAACCCTTGTCATTATACTGAGGACCATGAGACTGATATTAAAACGAAAACGAGAGTTTTCAGGCTGACCTTTCCCCAGATTGAAAAAACAGTTTCACTTAGGTAGTTTGTACATACATACCACAGTTTGTCCTGTAGTCAGTATGCACCTTCCACGTTACCTTGCCGCAGGGCATTGCGGTTCACGGCCCTTCATTTCGGCTGAATCATTGAGTCACCTCTGATATAATGTTGATCCGCTTTTCATATTTTGCGTTATGAAGTGTGTGTCTATGTCAAATCATTGAAAAGCTTGGTGGTGGTGGGCCGATAAAGAAACGAGACGATAGCCAAAGGGAAATCTTTATGAACTTTGTGGAAGAAATTTCTGGAAAATTAGCAAAAGACCCTCAAAATCAAGTAATTATGGTTCATGGTCGATCGAGATAACCTGCTTGAACGACCTGACCTAACTTCACCTTGTAGCGTGATCAAAAGCAATGTTACGTTGATTTCAGACGTTTTCTTATTAACTTATTGGAACGTCTAGACTCGGGTACAATAAACTCATGAAATAATATCGAAGGCTTGATTGAAATGAGCAAATTTGTGCTAGAAAGTCAGTTCATGTTATGAGGTATCCATCTCTTTAATAGCCTTCTTCAATATCTTAATCAGAAAGCAATTTCTAGTCCCGTATCGAGTCTCTAGAGTGCTCTTAAAATGAGTTTTCGAAGTTAAATTGCCAGAATTACCACCCAGATCAAAGAACCGCCACATGGCGACAGTTTTAATGACTTTGACTCCCAAACACCCGCAAGTGTGACCACCGAGGAATTCCAGAAATCGAATCATGTTTCAATGGGACCGCTTGCAGTTTGTTTGATCTTGCAGATCGAAGGTCACGAAAAAAACGGACAAAAAAGGTTGAATGGGTGCGTTAATTCTGCGGAATTTAAATGAATGGGTCTCGCTCTGAACATATTGCACATTCTCTCCAAATAAACGCTTAAAAAATCTGTTACATTACCAGCCCAGAGACGTCCGCTGGACATAGGCCTCCACCATACGATGCCACAAATAGCGGTCCTAAGCCGCCTCCATCTATATACTATCTGCGATCACTAACAACTCTGAATCAAACCAAATCCTATATTACTGAAATGTGTGGCTCTTGAGACATAATTTTCAAAGTCAGAATTTTGCACAAAGCAAAAAACTGAACACAGATTCACAATTAGAAGACGTTACTCGTTCCCACAAGCGGAGCACGATCGTCCTCAAGTGGCCTTCTGGGAATGCAACTACCTGCTTTTTATAGCCAAGATAAATGCCACAAAATATGCACAACCCGACCCAATTCAATCGATCGAAATAGTATCTGAGCGGATAGAATTGACCGCCCTTTCGAAACCGATAGCTTTATACAGTGACCTAATATCGGACGCCGTATCTGGCTTAACGACCTCAAATATAGATGCACATGCAAGCACGAACGGCCATATGTTTCTATCTGCACTGAATGCTAGTACGAGATTTAAATGAGCTGAAATTATGGGTATTTTAGCGCCGCTAATGGCGGCATTATGTAATATTGCTCTCGTGAACACACGTATTTAGATAACGACTTGATTAATGTACGACCTCTCTGTTTCCTTCGTAAATATTGTTATTAGGCGTGAAATACTTCGCTTTGGAAGCCGTTCAAGCGTGTCGGTATGTTATGAGTCGAGCGCCACAACCGCACTACAAAATGAGCTTGAAGCTAAAGAGGTTTCAATTCAAAAGTCAAAAGCATTATGTGGAACACGAGCCAGATACAATGACAAGTAAAAAATGTGTGTTGTGCGCAAGCTATCTTTGTTACGAAGATTGTCAGCTGGGAGGCTGATTCGATTGTCCAAGTCGACGCGCACTTTGTCGGCGAGAACACAGACAGACACATCAGTAAATGCGTAAACCCGTATAATACTTATCCATATGTTACACATATGTATATGTAGATACCTATTTGTAAGCGAACAAAAGGAAAGACGTTCGCTTTCGGCCCTCTTGAAACATTATCCAAAATGACGTCAGAACGTATTGTTTCTCCAGTCAAAACAGTTTTGCGCAGTTTTTACCCAAATAGTTCTTTTTAAAAAAATCCTTCCTTCTGCTTACTCAAGATAGATGCTGTACTAGTTAGGCTTCGTCGGATAATAGAAACCCAATGGAGTCCCTACATTTGCCTAAATTTTACGTAAATACGGAGTTGCGTGTATTTTTAACTGAATCAATTGACTTATCGAACTATATCAGTTATCTAGTACCCATAACACAAGCTCTGCTTAGCTTGGGGCTAGATAATGTTGTGTGAATTGTCCAGCATTATTTATTTATTTATTTATTTATTATTCAATTTTACGCGTCTAAGCTAATACACACCTGCAACAAAGAAAAATAATTAGTACCTACATACACAAAAAATAGGCCCACCTGTGGCCTAGTTGCGGAAACCAGTCCAGAAACAAGTAACAAAAGTAACACATAAAATAGGAAATGTAGAGATTTCTAGCCAGAAGCGTAAGCAAACCTATGACGCACTACAAAGAGTGTCCTTAAATATTAAGGAAGCTTTTAAAGCAGGGATCCCCAAACTATTTTGGACAAGTGACCCCTTTTCCAAAATGAACTGTTACCTCAGACCCCCATGACCAAATTACCTACTTTTAAGATCAACCCGCTTATTCATAATGGTCCGCTAACTTAAAACAGCTGCTACAGAGTGTTATTTTTCATTTTGGCTCAGTTCAATAGAAAAAGACAGAGTGAGAATTAGCAATGCTTTAAGTAAGCAGACTATTATGAATAAGGGGGCTTATCTTTAGGTTTTTCCTATTGATACAAAATACCTAGCTACTAAGGTACCAATTATAAAACTTTGCACTTGGTTAAGTAAGTAAAGTTGACTTCATTTTCTCATTAAAATTTACCAAAATAAAAAGATATACAATTCAGTAAATATCAAGTTTAATTTATAATGATTATTACGAATTAAGTACTTAAAGAATCCTAATTATGTAGGAAATTATATTTAAAAAAGTATTAATTTGCAAAGAGAAAATAAAACATTCAGTGTGATGGATGAACCTGGTGACTTTCTACCAATCTAGCTACATCCGGTTCAATATTGGTG
Source organism: Eupithecia subumbrata (assembly GCA_949316285.1). NCBI lineage: Eukaryota > Metazoa > Arthropoda > Insecta > Lepidoptera > Geometridae > Eupithecia > Eupithecia subumbrata. Next base: position 24,197,777 of record OX438646.1, on the reverse strand, counting down.
AGTTGCAGCCTTAAATCTCCACGTTCGTTGATTTTCAAACGGTTTCTTTGTTTCGTCAAAATGTTTGTTACCACACTGAAGCTTTTTTCAACAAGGTATGATGATGGAAAAGCGATAAGGTATTTTTCAGCAATGTTCCACAATGTAGGATACTGTGTTTCAATGTTGCGTTGCAACCAGAACTTCTGATAGCCTTGGTTGAACTTCTGCTTAAGCTCTTCGTCTGTGCTGATGGTAATCAACTCTTCTTGCATTATCACATTGGCTTCTTCTATGGCTGTGGCATTGTACGGATTTATTATCCATTGAGGAATTTCTAAATTTAAAAGATCCTCAAACCTCTTCTTAAAATCCTTGTGTAATGCGTCCAAGTGAGTGACATATGATAAAATGTCATCATCTTGAAGCATTTCTGGTAATTTTGACAAATGCGGAAACTGCGAATATTCTTTTCTGCCTAAATTTTGTTTATAAAGGATTAGTTTACCCACGAAGGCCGATATTATTGATTTTGTTTTAATCAAGTTAAGATCGTCACCCTGCAGCTTCAAATTAACTTTGTTGAACATTCCAAAGATATCAGTCAAGTAATAAATATCTGTTTTACAATTGTTCAGATTTTCTTTCAAATTCGGATCTTTTTCTTGTAAAAACTCCAACACAGATTCAAAAATGGCTGAAAATCTTTCTAAGCAAGAGCCTCTTGATAGCCAGCGAACTTCAGTGTGAAGAAGTAATCGAGTAAAGACTTCGTCGTTTTCCTCACATAGCTGAGCAAATAACCGAGAGTTCAAAGAATTGCTTCGAATCTTGTTGATAGCATTTATTACATATTGTAAAGACTTATGCAATCTAGGACTCAGCTTTTTTGCTACCAAATGCTGCCTGTGAATCACGCAGTGAATGACCAGTACATCAGGCAGTTGTCGCTTTAAGTGAGCTATAAAACCACGATGACGACCAACCATAGACGGTGCACCATCAGTCGCAACAGAAACAATGTTCTTCCATGGAATAGCTTTGTCAGTAAAAAAATGTTCCACGGCCTGAAAAATCGATTCTCCTCTGGTATCAGTCTCTAAATATGTAGCAAAAAGTAATTCTTGGCACATATTTTCATCTTTGATATATCGAACATATCCTAACAACAGAGCTTCATTGCCGGGTAATGTAGACTCGTCCAACTGGAGAGAGAATCTGTTGGTCTGTAAGAAGTTGCATAAAATGTTTTCCACATCGCGTCCCATCTCGTCTATGCGTCTCTGAACGGTGTTATTGCTCAAAGGTATTCTCTTTATAATATCATGTGCGGGTTTGTGCAATACATTGTTAAGGACCTCGGCAATGGCTGGTAAGATAAGCTGCTCTCCAATTGTGTGCGGTTTCCCCGACTTCGCTATTAGTAAAGATATATTATAGGACGCTCGTAAACCATCATCGTCTTTAATAGATGAGGACGCAAACATCGATCTTATGGATGGCCTTTTCTCTAGTTTTTCTTTAAGTGCTTGAAAAAATGACAAGGGCTTACTTTTTTTGTCAGCATGTACTCTTGATAAGTGGTCATCCATTTTTGAAGGCTTCATGGCATCGTTACTGAATATTTTTTCACATATGAGACACATCGGCAAGTGTTGATTTGATGGAGATGCAATAAATCCGAACTTCAAGTAGTCCAAACTGTATTGTCTGCATTTTTTTTTCGTATCCGCCATCATAAAACTCTCAGTAATCCTGCAAATAAAAAAATAAGAAACTACTTAAATAAAAAAAAATAATAAACTGTTAAATTTGCACACTATCTTATTTTTATCACGCCCAGGTAATGGATGCTTGTTAGGTATTACTGACTGACTCATTGATAAACTTGGATACCTATATTAGGTAAGTAACTATAGTAGGTAATTAGGTATAGAAAATTTGTATTAGCTAAGTAGGTACCTATCAAAACCGAAACCAAAGCAAACTGAACACTTCAAAGTTTAGATACCTACCTACTTAACAACTTAAGTGTACTTGAGTAATTTTTACAAATACTTTTATACGTACCTATTTATAAGGAGAGAGAGGCAAAAAAAAATTACATAAATTAAACTAGTAAATTTTTACAATTGAAACAACTGAGGCAACTGCAAACTGTTGCAAATAATCTACAGATAGCTCAACTGATCACTATCACACAGTGGGGCAATGCAGCCAGCGTCTTGGGTCCCCATGGCTGCATGCTGCATGCATTGCCCCACTGTATGGCATGGCAATGCTGATGCGCTGTGCCGGATAAAAACTGTTTGGTACTTACCCTGTTAATTTTTCATAAACTGCAGATATTGTATGGTTACACTATTAACTCGCGTAGGGAGCTCAGCATTTTGTAAATTCTTTTTCAGTCACTTTTAGCTAAGTAATAACTTTGTAATCTCTTGAAATAAATGAGTACTTATATGAGTTATTATCGTTGAAGCTCCAACGAATTTCAAAACGCAAATGAACTTTCAACCTAAGTGCAAGCTCGTTAAATAGTAAAATATCAGGAACATGTTTGGACTTCAACTTGATCATGAATTCGTTCTTGTTAAATCGCGTAAGCGTCAAATAGAGAGCAAGTCAAAACGCGCCTGAAAGACGTACGCTCGAACTCATTATCTTGCGCAAACTTGTCCTCACTGACTTGCCGAGTTTTTCATCTTGTACGAACTTGAGACTTTACATTACTACAACAATGCTATTTCCTACAAAAATATTAATTATTCTTAGTACACGTAGGTAACAACAACATAAACAATACAGTACCTACCTAATCTTGAAAGTTTTAAATAAGAACTTGTGTTAATTTAACAGGGGTCGATTTTTAGACCTCGTCGACCCCCAAAATCAGTTTTCGTTTACGTCGACCCCTAGGAAACCGATATCGACCCCAAGGGGTCGATATCGACCACTTTGGGAATCCCTGTTTTAAAGATTCAATAAACGTCCATAAGAAAGAAAATATCCACAAGGATAGAATAAAATATGAATCGCTTACAGACAGAATACAAGTTTAAATTGTATCCCACACAAAGGGTGCTACGCCTGCGGCCATAATAAAAAGCCTTAATAAACAAGTTTTCACTTTTGTGACAGTAAACCTTAAGTTATAGGTCATAAGCGTCACCGCTCTGGGGTGGCTATTAGATCAGATGACAGATGAGAGGTATTACAATGCTTTATTGCTCCTGAGTTTTTTAGAGAACGTGACTTCGAGTCGTTGACCCCGCTACTGATTCCTGTAGGAAGCGAGGAGATAATTCTATGCCCTTGATGTATATCATCTCCTTTTTGAGCTTCGTTGATCAATCTCCTTTTATGGAATAACATGAAAATTACAGAACAATGAAGATAAGATAAAGTTTTATGATCATAACTTAACGGTTTACGATATATCTTTTAAACTGTGTCGTAAATCAAAAGATAAAGATACGTTTCAAGCTTTCAACGGAGCTGTAATTATTCTAAGTAAGCATGGTATCATTAAATTTGCATGTGGCAATAACTTTGAGAGTACGCAAGAGGACCGAAGCGGACTTTCCGCAAATTTAAAGCTTGACCTCAGGAACGAAATGAATTGAAATGTTTCCAGGGAGCAAGTTGCCAGAAATGGCAGCGAGGCAAGTGACCATTTCGGAGTTTTGGAGCGCCAAGGATTCATTGTTCACGTTGGGCATTGAATTGAAATGAGTGTTGCCGGCACACCAAATAAACAAACACATACAAATGTGAAATTCGTATTTTTGTAGGCATTTATTTATGACCACCATTCTGATTGTTGGCTATGTCTCAGGACTTCAGGAATTGCAGAACCGACTGTGAAAACAATCTCAATAATAAAGCAACTAACTTGCCTGAAGGCTATGTTTCTATGGAATTAAAGCATCGAGAAGAAGCCAGTTTAACAGTCAAGAAAAAACAACAAGCTCCTCAAGGCACAATTGAATTATTTAGTCACATGTCAATCGCAGCTTACACACTATCATTAGGACTTCTTGACAAACCTTTACTTGGCTAATTACACACTGCAATCTTTTTTCAATGTCTTAGTTGCTTCATGGGCGGGCATTCCGGGGGCAACGGAGGCTATGAATAAAATTGCTAGTTTCACCAGTCTAGTCATAAACATCGCTATTCACTGTCAGAAATGCCAGCGTAATAAATTCTGATCCATATTTTTCATTTTGCAGATTGCTAGCAGATTGGAAGTGACTGGTACTGGTACCTATGTCCATATGAACGAGCTTTATTTAGCAATTTATTTATGAAAGCAGAACTATTTTAGTAATTCGCAAATGATGCTCTCCAAACTGCAACTAACCATTTATTGCGAAAGCAATATTTGTACAGCCTAGCCTGCTTGTTTTTTTCTTTAGTTTAGATTTGCGTTTTTGTTAGACGGAATAGATTTATTATTATTAGTATTATTTAACGGGCATTTATCGCGCTTATTTTTCCCGACGTTCACACACTGTCGTGGTCACGGGATGACTGATCATCTGTCATCCCTCTCCTCGCATCTAAATATTACTAATAATGATGTGTTCAGACGGCGTAAGTTTGAAAATAGGAAGAGATATAATAGGACTATGTGGAAAAGTTGCGAAGCTGAAATGGAGCTGGGCTGGCCATGTCTGACGCATGCCTGAAAACCTGTGGGTCAAGATAACCACCCAGTGGAGCCTTAACAGCGTAAGGCACCGTGACAGACCGAGGAAGCGATGGCGTGAGGAACTGGACGCCTTTGACGAAGCTTGGGTCCAGCTGGCTCAGAACCGAGATGCGTGGAGGGACCAGGAGGAGGCCTTTGCCCAGCAGTGGAACATAACAGGCTAACTATAATAATAATAATAAGTGATTTAAAGGAAACTATGGCATGCGGCGGCCAAACGTTAAAATGAAGACTGTACTCACAAACGCCGTTGAATTTGATTTGACATTGACAGTCTGTAGTACACCTCGATGGCCTGTTGTACTTACAGTCAATACTCCAACCAACTCTACCAGAGTAGACCAGTACCAGCAAGATCGGATAATACGTAGATGAGTCATCAAAATCAGCAGCCGCGAAAATGCACCCTTATGACTTCATCAAATCAGACGTCTGGGACATGATGTCACAAATCCGCAAGATCGTATAATAGGAAACTTGCTGTTAAATCAGTTATCAATTCTTGTCAACGAAGTCAGATGAATTAAATCACTAACATGTGACCTAATGTTATCAGTATTTCACAGAAAGAACGGGTATCTATAGCTACTGTATGTACATATACCTACTTAAGTAGTAAATAAATTTCCTGTGAATGGGTCCGCAATAAATTTATAAATAAACGTCTACGTAGATGCAAGTGCCCCACTATAAACGCGATAAGTGTTCTTAATGGCGCCAGATGGAAATAGGTATCTTAAAATGACTATAATATTAGGTCTGGTGCCTTAATTATCAAACAAAGCGTCTGGGTGAAAAGGAATACATGATTGTTTAAGATTGGAACAGTTATATAAAGGTTTCGTATGAAAAACATCTTACAAGAGCTGTTCTAACAATAATCTCAAATCAAAGAAGACCTCTCTCAAGTTTTGATCCTTCGAGCCGGATTTTTATACAGGTTTGTATTTGGCTAAGTTTGCACAGTTTACGTAGTTTTTCATACATGTGTGCAGACAGCAATTTATGCAAACTAAGCTATGTGGCATGAAAAACTGCATCAGCTATGCGAGCTTAGGTAAACTAAGTTAGCTTAACTATGTTAACTTAGCTTTCGGTCGTAAGTAGCGCTAGTAATCTGCTAAAAATACATTTATTATTCGCGCAAAAACATGTATAAGATGTTATTCCAGCATAAAACGTTAATCACGTGTGAGCAAATGACTTCATTCGAATAAAACAAGTACCTTGAAACATTTACATAAATAAACTGCAATTCTAAGCACATTCTGTAAAAACCGCAGTTTCTCAGAATTACCACATCACGCGGCTTTCGGGTTCTTTTGTTTTTTCTCACTTTTACTAACTTTTCTTCCTTTTACACGTTTTTAAGGAATGTTAACTTTTGTAAGTAAGTACCTACCTACATAAAAAGGCGCAAAATTTATGATTAACTATTTTAGGCCCGCGGCTTCGCACACGTTGTTTCTATGGAAACGTGATTTCTATCCCATGGGAACTGATTTATGGGATAAAAAGTATTATTTTATAATAACAGGATTAGAATTACCTGTGTGCAAAATTTCAGCCCGTTCAGTAGTTTTGGCGTAAAGAGGTAACAAACATCCATCCATCCACCTATCCATCCATCCCAACTTTCGCATTTATAATATTAGTGTGAAATGTAGATTGTTAGTTACTATACTAAGTTGTAAATTAATAAATAATTATAAATCTGCTGGCTGGACAGTGAATGCGGTTAAAAAACGTGTTATGAAGTGTTAATGAGGAAGGTGTATCAGCTACTCTATAAATCGACACATTTATAAACATCATCTAGATATTTTTTATTGCCGACAAGCATTACCAACATCGATTTTAAATTTGCATGACGTTAAAAATTTGTACGACATCGCATCAGACCATGTTGAATTATTCATAAGTTATGGAGTAGACCGTATTAAGGTTCTCATCTCGTCCTCGGTGAGTACAGTCAACTACAGACATATCTGTAGAGAAGCTTTATTACCTACACTTTGTAGTAACACTTTGAGTGCCCACGTGCGCCGAAAATGTCGAAATAGTTGAGCTCGTAGCAGCAGGGCCGCTGATGCTTTGGGCCTTCGGCTGTCTGAGGCTGGGTAGAGCTACATTAAGGTATCTATCTATACAGAATTTCACGAAACATATTGTGTACTAAGCCGATAGGGGGTGATTCTGGACCCTGAGGGAATCAAGTATTGTAATCTATTTTCTTAAATCCGAACTTTTTTTATTAACATAACTTCTTCATGTTCGTGTTATTTTACGTGAATTGTAATTTAGTATCACACAGTACTAAACACTGGTCCTTCCAAAAATATAAACAAAAATCATTGTAAAACCTAAATCATTTGTAAAATATTTTATAATCTATACTTATAATAAAACTGTAACAGGTCCAATTCTGTACATTGAAGATATTTTGAAATTTTTTTTTGGAGGGCACTCTATTATCGATACTGAAGCCAAAACTGCATTTTTTTTCATTCATGTCTGTCTGTCTGTCTGTCTGTCTGTCTGTCTGTCTGTTTGTTAAACGCGCATCACGCCGAAACTACTGAAGGTATTGAAATGAAACTCGGCACGATTTTAGGTCATACTACGAGGAAGGACATAGGATACTTTTTATTCCGGAATTCAGTCAGGTTTCCCTGGGAGAGGGGATGAAAGTAAAATTCTTTAACTGCGCATCACGACGGAACTACTTAAGGTATTGAAATAAAACTCGGTACGATTTTAGGTCATACCACGAGGAAGGACATAGGATACTTTTTATCCCGGAATTCAGTCAGGTTCCCCTGGGAGAGGGGATAAAAGTAAAATTTCTTCACCGCGCATCACGTTCACGCCGAAACTACTGAATGAGTTGGACTGAATTGGTACGATTTGAGTTCAAGGAAGGACATGGGATACATTTTATCCTGGAATTCAGCAAGGTTCCCCTGGGAGAGAGGATGAAAGTAAAATTCTTTAACCGGGCATCACGACGGAATTACTTAATGAATTCGAATGCAACTCGGCGTGATTTTAGTTCGTACTATGAGGAAAGATACATTTTATCCCGGAATTCAGTAAGGTTGCCCTGGCAGAGGGGATGAAAGTTAAATTCCTTCACCGCTCATCACGCCGAAACTACATAGGTAATGAGTTGGAATGTAACTTGGCACGTTTTGAGTTCATACTACAAGAAAGGACATGGAATACATTTTATCCTGGAATTCAGTAAGGTTCCCCTGGGAGAGAGGAAAAAGTAGAATTCTTTAACCGCGCATCACGACGGGTCTACGCGTCGTCCGATTTCATGCATTCTTTTTGTTAGAAACAGAGATGCAAGATCGAATATGACTAAATCAGTAGAAAGTCGAGTAGAAAATCAGTAGATTGATGAAATAATCTGTAGATTGAAGAAAAAAATTAGTAGATAAAGGGAAGGTAAGTTCCTATCTATTTATTTTTCCAAGACGCACCAATTAGTTAGGTTCCTACCTACTAAGGTGGTGGGTCTTGGAAAAATAAGTTAGGTTCCTGCCTTACATGATATATGGTGGTTTAGCTGGTCCAGCGAAGTTTGGTTGGAGTCTTACTCCAACCAAACTTCGTGTACAATTAAATTAATTAATTATTGTGGTCCACTTAAACTAACTGGACCGCAGAAAAATATTTTTTATTGTGGTACACAGCCAACTGTCCCTACCTACTAACGAAAAAAAATTACGGTGGTCCAGTCAAATGGATCAGGAGCCCAATTCTGCAAAACAATTGCTTCAGTATGACAATGGAATCGTCGCAGAATCATCACGTATAATCCTTAGATTAATAAAATTCCAGATAGTGCGCGCGAGATAAATTAATATGTAGTTTCAAACTTGACGCGCGTCTCTCCATCTGCATTCATCATAATTTCTTTCATCCAAGGTGGAATACCAAAAAGTGTCATTCTGTGACGATAGCCCTGTCATAGTGAAGCGATTAGTATAGCAGAATAGGGCCCCAGCTGTGAGTAAGTCAAACGAGTAGGACACTTCTTAACACTGACGCTGGCCGAGTCGTAGCTAAAAGTCGTGTGGATAAAGAATGGGATTGAAGATGACAATATGCTATCCCCCGTAGACCCTAGACGATTTTTTGGACGGCGGCGTTTCATAATATGAGAGACTATGGTTAAATGTGAACTTAATTAGTCGGCAGGTAAGGCAATCGCGAACGAAGTCGCGGGTACAGCTAGTGTTAAATAATGCAAGAGTGCATGTAAAAGAGCACGAATAGGGAGTTTTTTTTTTTCAAAAGAAATATTCAAAAAATTGTATTACCTATGATACGTAGATCCCCTCGGGGTCCAAAACTACCCCCGTTCAGCTTAGTATACAAGTTACTTGGCACTCTGTATGATGACATCAGAAAAACGGTATGACCCTTATTAGATCCATTGCCTAGCTAGATGCTTGAGATTTGCATTTCATATTAGATCCAGTATTGAAGGTTTGGATCTTTCGAGAACTTTCTTTCTCAGTAGATCTATAGTGGCACGGCACTGATCAGACTGACCTCGGATCAAGGCGAATGACGTAAACGAAGGGAGGCTTGTCGTACACCTAGAAAGCACCGCTGCAGCAAAGCACAAAAATGTGGTTTCCAACAAGGGTTTCAACTCGTAACATTTAGATGCATTTCATATTGAAGGAATCAGTACAAAGACAGCTCGCTGCCAAGTCTTTAAGGCCAGGTATTCCTGCAGCAGTAGGCGTAAGGGAAAACGCGCGCCTGCCAAGCCGCCGCGCTCGTGTTTTTTGTAGTTATTCAAACATGAAAAAATCATTTTATCAAGTCAAACTCTGCGTATTTGTTTAGGAATATTAAGTGTCTTTAGTTGAGTTCAAAAAAAAGTAAAAAATTAGTAGTTTGCTAGTCATAATATTGAAAAAACATTTAAAAAAAGGGTATGTTTGGGATTTTTTTCTATCGAGTGAAGTTCATTAGATCTTGTAACTGAATGCGACTTTGACTAGACTAGATCCTATATATCTTTTTTTCAGAACTTTATACACTATTTTCTGCTATAGAACTCGGAGCTGATTGTATTTCCAAGTGTCGTGTTCTATTTGCATATCAGTGTCTATTATGGCTGCTATATTGATGTTAGCGAGCCGTCAATTTGCTCTCATTGTTTGTTGCATGTCCATCAGTTTTCGAGACAAGTGCGCAAGTTTCATTTCTGTTTTGCATAATACTTAGGTACTTGAATTCTTTGACTGCCATCGATGCACACGGTGATGTAATGGTGCGGTTGGATCGCTTAAGCTTGGCAGTGGACTCGTTAATGTCATGGTGGGAATCCAGGGGCCAAAAGCTTGTCGGATTCCCGCCTCGGGACAAATGTGTGTACGATCTGCAGATACTTGTTCAGGGTGTTCTGGAGGTTTTCTATAAAGGTAATAAAAATATATCTATCTGTGTAGTGTATTGTATTAAGTATATCAGTTATCTAGTTCCCATAATACAAGCTCTGCTTAGCTTGGGGCTAGATAATGCTGTGTGAATTGTCCAACATTATTTATTTATTATTTATTCCTGGAAAGCATCGCTGACGCAAAGCACAAAAATATGCATTTGAAATATGGGCTTTAACTGGGTAACATTTAGATGCATTATATATTGACAACAGACATCTTGCGGACCACTCGATTGAAGCTTTTGGGAAACCATTTTGTCACTATATAAAATGTATCTACTTTTAAACAAATAACGAGTTTAAGCCCATATTTGAGTTAACATTTAAGTGTTTTGTGGTAGCGGTATTAGATAAATGTGCTTAAAGCTTTATTCTATTACGGCAATTGCTTCATAATGACAAGGACCAACATTCGTGAAAAACAAATTAAGAAAACGGTCCGCTATTTTTATTAAAATTTTCCGCTATGCCTTAATAATCTCACTATCCAACCTAAGTACACTGCCTACCTTAGTAGTCACTGTAGGAATAACAAATAGCATAGCCAGTAGCCGGTAGCATAGCCATTCCATATTATGTCACGATCACGATCACCACAATCTGATATATGAACCACGAACATTGCGACGAACTCATTCAAAACAACCATTTTAGAATTAAAACTTTACCGTTACAAAATGTTGAAATTCTCGGCTCCAGATTAACTTGGATTAGATGACAGGCTTAGATGAAAGTTTGCACCTGTGCTTTGTGTAATCCTGAAGAATATTTTAATAATTTCTGTCATTTAATGTGGTTTTGGTATTAAAAATGTTCGCTATGCCGCTTCTGAGCAAGAAGGATCTAGTAAAATTGGAATCTTTGTTTTCCTTTCTTACTATTTAACTGACCATATCCTTGTTTTCCTTTATAAAATATGGATATGTGTGAGATATTTATATAAATACATACATACGGAAATCAACAGTAATGATTTTTCAAAAAAAAGACACCCTGTATTACTGAACCAATGGATTTTGTTGCTGATAAGGATCAATCTTTGCAAAGAAATATACCTATTACTAAAAATTAAAGGAAAAAGCAAGGTGTCTTCTTTTGGATACGCTATTCGGGTAAATTTCCATCAAAAGTAAAAGATGAAAAAAAACTAAACATACAGTTATTTTTTTCTTGTAAATCTAGGGCATGAGTCCTTTCACGACTTTTCTTATGCAATGGTTGTCTGGTAGAGACCGCTCTTGAGCAGTAAGACCGCCAATTGTCACATACTTTGTAATTACCTATTGTTGTTTATTGTTTGTAAATAATTTTGATGTGTGCAATAAATAATTTTCTATCTATCTATTTAGGTCGTATAACCAAAGTTCTAGACCGGCTAAACATAAAGCTGTGTTGCAGTGGGTGAGATCAATTTATGATAGAAAGTGGTAGAAAAGACATAACTACGACGGTGTGAAATATGGTGGTGTTGCCTGTCTCTTAGCTGAAACAAATGGTCGATGATGTTCGCATTTGCAACACTCGGTTTTGAATTTACGCTTCACATTTTCTTTTTCTAATTTTATGTTTTATATGTTACTAGCTTCCGCCCGCGGCTTCGCACGCGTATTTTCGGTATATTAAGTAGCCTATCTAAGTTAGGCTTTGCCTTAAAAGTACGCCATTTTTTTTTTACTTTTTTTTTGATAAACATTATCCTATGTCCGTCTCCTGGCTCTAAGCTACCTACCCACCAATTTTCAGCCATATCGGTACAGCCGTTTTTGAGTTATAAATAGTGTAACTAACACGACTTTCTTTTATATATATAGATTGTTGATTTTATTTTTCTGTTTTTATGAGCTGAAGCCTTTATTCACAAAGAAAATTATAATATAATTAGTATTTACAATTGTAACAATTGAGCTAACTGCAGACTGCCGCAAACAATCTACAGGTAGCTCAACTGATCCATATCAATACCAGTCGGAAGCGTTTGTTTTTTGATTTTCTGTTGATTTTTATTACCCGATATAACGTAAGTTACTATGAAATAATAAACACGCAAGATTTAAAATGGTCGATAGGTCGGAAATTTACTAAAAGTAGAGTAACCTCTACATTTACTAGTTCAGAATACATAATATTACCATACAAACACATTATTATCCAACATAAATTTATATCGGATAAATTTATCACGTATCTTTGTACCTACTACCTACATACTCGATATACCTCGACCTCGACAGCCTATATTGGTCCACTGCTGGACGCAAGCCTCCCCCTGAAAATCGCCTTATTGACTTTTATCTCATGGGGGGTAATGCCAATAGGTAATCCCTACGCTGGGCATGTGGGTTGGGGATCGCAGTTCGGTGGTAGAATTAATCTGCAGGGTGCGCTGCTGCCCGCTCCCGGTGGATATCCCTTAGTCGCCTCTTACGACACCCGCGGGAAGAATTGGGGGGTGGTGTAAATTCTAAGCCGGCACCACACAGCTACAATAGGTGACTCGATATACCTAATATGGGTAAAATATACAAAAAATCACGCGGTATGAAAAAATATTAGAAGCAAATGAAAAAAAAATTACCTAATCCAAAGTTGCTCTGACGGTGAATCATGATTTGAGTATTTTCTTAATTTCTCAGGCAGATTATCGGCCAACACATTGACTATAAAATTCCAAAGCTCCAACAGCATTATTAGCACCTCATTGAATAGTAACCAGATAAGAAACCGTCTGCCGTCAACAGCTTCTACTTATGCATTCAGCATGCATTGGCTTTTATCATTTTAGGGTGCTCAAATGCTAATAGAGTTCGTAAAATGTGTTTTTATACACGTCATTTCTTAAAATCGTGCGCTTGATATCAATTTGTGGGGACGTGACGAGAATTAATACGTGTGGCGCGTGTATGGGTACCTAAACCTCGTATGCTCGCATCGTTGACTGAAGGGACCCCCAAAATGCCTCCCAAGGGGGAAGCCAATATTTCACACGGAGTAGGCGTTCTCTGGCACTACACACTTGGTCGATTGTAAGTACATTGAACTGGCTTTTTAGGAAAGTGATAGAACATGCGAAGATAAAGTGCTGGGACTTTCACTTAAGGCTAGGTTGAAGATCGGTTTAGGAAGTAAGGATTCATTGAGCTAAAATGGGTTTGAAGATTTTAGTATAGAAGGCCCTAACATCGGCTATGACACAGATTTTTTTTTTTAATCGCCGTGCACAATGGTGCCTTTTTTATTTGGATAAGTGTCCTCTATCCAATTATGTAACTCTAACTTGGTAGCTGATGTTAGGGCTTTTTCTTTAAACTCCTTTTTAACCCCCGACGCAAAAAGAGAAGGGTGTTATAAGTTTAACGTGTCTGTCTATGTATCTGTCTGTGGTATCGTAGCTCCCAAACGGATGGACCGATTTTCGTTTAGTTTTTTTGTGTCATAGATAATTTTATCCCGAGTATTCTTAGCCATGTTTCAAGAAAATCTGTCGGGAGGTTTTTAAAATTTTTAATTTTGTTCTTGTCGTCAGTTCTTTTTCGACCAAATCAAAGTCAGAAGTCAAAGCTTTTTTTTCGCTTAAACCTTACAGGATTCTTGGACACGTCAGAAAATTCACAAGAGTGAATTCACAAGAGTGTGATAATGATAAGGCTCTATGGTTAAGATTAAGTAGGTACCTAAATAAACACATTCGGATAACGTTTCCGCTGAAACAGCATTTCCTGACTCAAGGTGCAATATCTAACGTGAAAGCAAGGAATTATAACTTGGACCGCTATTATGCCGGCTTAGTAGTAAAATATAACCTAACTAGTTAACTACCTCTGTTTCTAGACCTAGGTTAGGTACCTACAGTGAGACAGTTTTTTAGATAAACAGTGGGATACGATAGCAGATTCTATATATTCTATTCTACCTAAGATTTCTTTACATAGACAGAACACATTGCTGGCAAACGTCCATTGGACAATATCAAAATCCGCTCCTCGTGTTGTCTACCAAACGCACTCATGTTCTTCTTCTCCTACCAAACAGAATAATCTTTTTCACATGTTATGACTGGGGACTGGTGTATATATTAGTTACATAGTGTGTATATAATATGGTTTTCACTTTACCGTGACTCTACCACTACCTTCCTACAGCTAAATCTATCTCATAGCTCTCAAAAGCATTAAAACTATATTCACCGAGGTTATTCAATTATCTGGAGCATGGATACGGGCGGTGGCCCGGGCGGAACTTCGGGACAGCTAGTTAGGAGTTGTTTGCATATGACCCGAAACCCCCTTTTTCTCCCGCATAACTTTGCCTACCTTTGTTTTCCGGGTCCCCCACTACAATTTATGGATGGAGCTTTGCTTGTGATGTAAAAGACCTTTTGCACCAACCTTATCTATTTATAAGGACGTTATCATAAGAATTGTAACCCAAGTTTACAGACTTTTCAGTGACAATGAATCCAGTGACTCAAGATTATCATTAAAATTTGTTTGGAGGACCATTTACCTAAACTTTCCTTTTGCCAAGTTAAACTTTATTGACCCCAATTTTATGAGTACCTTTATTAACGCATTCACTGCCCAGCGTCGGCGGTACGACCCGCAGCGGCACACCGCTAAAGCCGGCTTTTGACTATGGGATATAATATAATACGAGTATATATTACATCTTGAGATATAATATTTTATCGCTCGCCATACATTTTGTATGGGACCGTTTACTCTGTGCTATAATATATATTACATCCCAAACTATAAATATTTTTTCGACCGAGTGAGCGATATTTGAAGGTCATTTGAAGGTGTATATTTTACCTCACGTCCCCGGACACCGCGCCTCCCCCGCTTCGCCCTCCGTTTTAATGTTGGCGTTCGTGTGCAGACGTGTAAACTGATCATGTGTGTTCCAAAATATATATCTTACAGTGTGAATAGCAATCGCGGGATGTAATATATAGCACAAGATGTAATTTATATTATATCCCATAGTCAAAAGCCGGCTTAATACACGGGCCTGGAGGAGGACATCTGTGTCTTGGGCCATGAAAGTGTTAACAAAGAAAATTACAATCAGAGAATAGAAACAAATTGAGCTAACTGCAGACTGCTGAAAACAATCTACAGTACCCCAACATACCCCACATGCCTAACTCAAAATAGATAGACCCTTGCTTGAATAGCAACAATAACTGAATTCATGGACAACCAGGCTACTAAAGAAACCGCTTTCAATAATCATATTTCAGCCCGACATTTAACACAATATTATGAGCAACTGAAAGCAATAGTGCATTAAATGAGCCACCGACAGGGTATAAGAATGAATAGTGGTCTATGCGACCACCAGACTAACCACTTTCGCGAAACCAAAACCGGCTTTTAGCAAAAATTTGATCAGAGAAAGCGATCAGATATTGGAAGGCGAGGGTTCGTTTGATTTAATTACCTTGGCAACTGAAGGGTCTGTATAACCCCAGTTTTAGGTATTTTATTTACTTAGTCAACATGGTTATTTTTTCTTTATTTATAACTAGCTTCTGCCCGCGGCTTCCCACGCGTATTTTCGGTATAGTAAATAGGTATAGTAGGTAAATTGTTTAAGTTATATTCTAAGTTTATGCCAAATTTCATTTTGAACTGTTCAGTACCTAGTTTTGGAGATCCTAAGTAACAAAAATTTCACATTTCACAAACTTTTGCATTTATAATATTAGTAGGATAGGATAATGGAATTTCGTCACACAGTGACTAGATGTTACTCCCGTAAGAGATCACTTCTTTACATTAAGAAAATGGTAAAATACATACAAACTTAACAAAAAATTTATTACAATAACGTTTGTCACATGACAATGCATGCCATGGCCACCTCCATAGAAATTGTGGATAACACTGTGCGGCTTAACCCACTTTTAAATCTACCATAGTCTCCGTCATCAAAAATCTATGGTTATTATTTATTTTCATGCAAAACGGTCCTAAGGAAATAAAGCTATTTGAATTTTTGAATCCCCTTAGTTTAATGATAAGCAGTGCTAAGATTTTAAAAGAATGAATCAGAGGTTTCTATGAATTATGAATTTAGACATTTTCTAAAATTCATTAGGTTAACCTACCTACGCTAGACAGTGATGGAAACGCGCTCGGTCATTCAAGCATGAGTCATAAATAAAGGTCTCATGAATGACTTGATGATGAGCAATAGGTGGTACCTCAGTTTAATGTACGCATGTAGTTCCCACCAAATACTAGTTACCCATAAGTTGTGGGTAGATTCTGTTCTTTTTCTTACCCGGGACCGGGAATAAACGATAACCAAGCAACGTCTTTTGATATCCTCACCCTTTTCCCGTAAATACCTAGTACTAAATACCTAGTACTAAATACCTCACTGAGATCCAGACGATAACGTGTCTATTGGGTTCCGAGCACGGATCAAAGTTTAATCTAATATTTTATTAATGAAATAAACATAATTATGTATTGTCTTTTCAAATTGTACAATTTCTGACATGCCTTATATAACGACCTATGTATGTTATAAATGGCAAATAAATGAATACAAATACATTTTGTTTTTTTTATTGATATTTTACACATTTTTTTGACTTAGATCTAGGTACGCATGATCTTACGAATCAATGGATCTAATATAATTTGAATTTTTTATAACCGACTTCGAATCCCTTAATTTTCTCTTTAAACTGTTTTACGAAACAAATTCCTATTTCTAGGGAATAAAATTTTAATTCTACCATCTCGGGATTATCCTCTATCTATACAATGGCAAAAGAATCATCCAAATCGGTTGATAATTAAAGGAGAAATCGACAAAAATACATAAAAAAGTAAAAAAAAAACATAATTGCGTACAGTCGCACATAGAACGACCTCCTTTTTTCGAAGTCAGTTAAAAAGTCAACGAAAACTAGTGAGTCATTTTATCATACCTAGGTACTTCCCTAAAATTTTATCGGCTGCTAGGATTTAAACAAAATTTTTGAATGTTAATAAGTCCAAATCAGTTATTCATAACATAACATAACAGCTGTGTCTGCATTTTATAAGTTCATAAGTCCCAATTGGTCCCAAATAGTCCAATCGTTACTGCAAATGAGTTCCACCTTCCTGAGATAGGGAGCATTTCAACTCTGAACTCTATTTCAAGTTGATTAAAGTTCAAAGAGGATCTCATAGATAAATACCTGAATCCGATTCAAATGAGGGTAATAAAGAGCTTAGCGTCTCACAGATAAAGGTAAATGTCGATGGCGTCTTCAGTTCTTAAGCTATTCAATAACTTTGGATTGGATCTCAGCATGGCGGATAATTTCTTCATCAAAATTGACTCAGAAAATGAACTTTTGGCCAGTACAATAAGGACAGAGTTACCTACTAGACATTCAGGTACGTCTATTCAATCTAATTGGACCTGTAGCTGGCTATTGAATAACTGGGGATTGGATGTTAGCATGGCGGATAATTTCTTCATTAAAATGGACCCAGAAAATTAAACTTTCGGCCAGTACAATAAAGGTAGAGTACCTACTAGACATTCAGGTATGTCTACACATTTTAATTGGACCTGTAGTTGGTATCAACAGATAAGGAGTCAATTTGCAGTAATGCGACGAACAGGCTTGGTTTACTTTTTATAACGTATGAGGTTGTTGACTCGAACTAAACATAAATATTGTGTCGGACATACAATTTAGTTTTGACCACCGGCCTGCTTGTGAACATGGCGAAGACAATAGCCGATTTGGTGTTTAAGTCTTCTGGTTTTTGTAGTTTTCGTGTTTTGTGTTGTTCGGTTTTTCAAATGTTGTAGATCGTGTAAAATTGCCCAATTCTCTCCTCACCGTTTTAATGATTTCTCTAAAACGCATCTAATGTAAGTCGTCAAACATAGCACAAAATATGACCA
Organism: Eupithecia subumbrata; assembly: GCA_949316285.1. Classification (NCBI taxonomy): domain Eukaryota; kingdom Metazoa; phylum Arthropoda; class Insecta; order Lepidoptera; family Geometridae; genus Eupithecia; species Eupithecia subumbrata. Next base: position 24,179,688 of record OX438646.1, on the reverse strand, counting down.
ATATCCGAGCCACACGTTGAAATATTTAATTTACAATAAGTATTTTGTGTATTTTTATAATTAATCGATGCAGAAAATACAAAAAATGAGCGAGGCACGCTCACAGGAAATAAAAAACACCAAATGAATAAAAAAGATTTACCTATACATTTATCAGAGAGCTAAGTTAACCTGTTAAAAGTTTTAATAACTCTTAGTAGCTAGGTAAACTGGGTAAGTACCTAACTTATACTTTAACTGTAAATTCCAAGTTCCAAGAAGAGGACCTCGTTTGACTTTTTAAAATAATTAATTAGGTACCAGAGTAGAGAGAAATCACTTGTTTCGCGACACTGAGATTCTCTGGTCACGACCATTCGGCAAGATAAATGATCAGCGACAAAGAATAAGCTGAAAGTGGAGTGTCATAGCTTGTCGCCAGTTGGTTTTCAATTTATCTTCAGCAGGCAGGCCTAATTGCGACAACTTGTCGCCGACTTGTAATCAGAGCGATATCTTTGCAGCCTATGCGACTTTTATTTTAATGCAAAACAGATCAAGGTCTTTAGTGTGTACGAAGGAGGTTTCTATCCTGTCATTATTCCATCGGAGAAAGCGTTAGGAACAAGTTCGGTTTTAGGTACTAATGAAAAAACTTTTTGGTGGCTATAATAACTAACCAACCACCTACAATTTTGACTCGGACTTCTAGAGATCGACTCTAATTTGTAGAACAGACAGATGTAGAGCTGAGTCTCAAATTTAATTCCATCCGTACAAATGTGGAACCATCACTCTGATATCTCCAATCAATTGATCGAACCTAAATTCAACTAATACCCAAGCCATTAATCAGTATTTACACAACCATCGGTCTTAGACCACCTAACCCGATTTGTCACTGCTAAGTAGCCGGCTACTATTGATGTTGATACGATATTGAATTATTGTAATGCCTTGAGCACGATATTTTGTAGTGGGTAAGGGTAGTGTTCTGACATTTCGTAATGATAATAGACAGTATCTTTAATTGACTGAACCTGATGTTGGCGAAAGTCATCACAATTGTTCCTTTGTTCGTCGATCAATAAAATTAATAGACGATAGCTGATTATTAAATTCAATTTAAGAATTCTCAGAGCCCATATGGCATGGCATTATTGCATAAACATGAAATGCCTATGCACAGCAATGGCTCGACAAGGCCAGATGATGATGATGATGATGAAGAGCCTATAAGATAACGAATCCATTCTGCTGAGCAGCCTTCAGAATAATCCGTAACAAACGGTAGCACTTGACATAGTAAAGATTCCCATTCCACATACTTTCAACCCAACATCATTCGCTCGAACCACACACTTAGTCCGAAGCAAATAAACTTTTATTGCTTGTATCTCTCAGCACAAATTGAACTGCTTTAAGGATGACTTTATGATCTTTTAAAGTTGACACGCTAAGCTTCTGCAGAACCCACATGTCCGTATCGGCTTTCAAAGTTATTGCGGCCCTAAGTGCTAGAAACTTTTAAGTCCATATTAGATCACAGTATGAGAGTCGATCTCCTCAGGCTGTTCTGATTAGGTTGTCGTATCAAGTACCAGTTTTCGCGTGTCTTATCTCTGGGAGTCTGTCGCCCTTATCATCTCGGAGAGTAATTGATGCTCGATATGAATCGGTGTCGATCGCCGATAGCGTTTTCTCTTCGGCAAAAATAGCATAGGTACGAGTTTGAAAGCAAAAATAAAATGCAAAAGTCGAGCACGATAACCACGATGCACAAATCGCAATTAAGTATGAGATTGTATCGTTTGTGGCGTTCGCAAATTATGGGGTCGGTGAGCCTCGTGAAAGGTTAACAGGGTTGGAGAGTGTTTGCAGAGATGTTGAGAGTAGGTACGGGGCGTGTGGACTAGGCGAGGAGCTGGCCTCGTGTGTCCAGCCCTTATATGGCGCTGACGGCCAACCAGCTCGGACTGGAAGCCAGTGCCTTGCGACAGTCCAAGTATTTTAGTCACAAAATTGTTTACGCACCGCGCAACTGGATGCAAGTTTAATTTGAAATGTCACGTGTTTAAAATTAACAAGTGTTACACATGGCATTCGCTACCAGAAACTTAATTGGATAATTTTGTTTGCATACGGTTATTTAATAATTTCGAGGGAATTTTCCGTTGCGCTGTCTGGCCAAAGGCAAGCCTCGAGCATTCTTGCTATTGTTAAAACGATCGACAAGGACCATTCCAATGTTTTTAGAAAACATTCCGCAGTCGGTCGTTCTTTTTCCAGATAAGAGATAGGTACAAAAACTTCCGATTCCATACCAAAATTGCTATCGATATCCAAACTGGGTTGAACAATCGAATCGAGTGTGGATTCAGGAGCGATGGGTTATTATGTAGCCTTATTTGGTTGCGGAGAGCATTCTACGTCTTCTAAAGGACGCCGCTAAGGCCGGCGGGGCTCGAAGGACCAGTAGCAGTCAACATCGATGGTTATTTAAAGCGAAGCGGTTCTCCGAAAAAACGCACGCGATGCCCTTATAGTAATCGTAATTTGGATGCTTCTGATTCTTTGTTTTGCTTTTGATCGGAGAAAAACGGGTCTAGATTTTGAAGTGGTCCGCATCGTTAAGATTCCAAAAAGCTTTGGATCAGCAATGATATTTGCTATCATTTTACAATCAATAGATTTTTTTCTCAAATAGGGAGATGTACCTAGATGCCTAAATATGTAAATATCTGTCTGCAACAGGTAATCTACGTAGGTATTTGTAGAGATGGGTCGACATAAAATATTTTTATCGAAAAAAACAAGAACGTCCTCTTAACCGAAAATTCATTTATCTACTTCCCTCCATCATTCTTTCCATTATTCTTAATTAATTTACCTACAGGATTTTCAACACAGGTACCTAAGGTAGATAGGTAGGTACCTAGTACCTACCTGAAAATCCGAGTTGACAAAATTGTACCTACATACAAAGACAACATCCACGTTAGTTACCCAGGCATCTGAGTAGGTAACATTACAAGGAAAAGCCAATTCTATCATTAACAGACCTAGGCAGACTACATCAATAGGTTCTTACTTACGTGTAATTCTATTTAAATCCCTACAAAGATGCGTTCATAAACAATTTTAGGACAGTACAATACCGAGCATTTATCCTTATCAAACTATCAGAATCGATTGCGAGAGATAACACATGCACCTATCAGAGGGGATCTACAGAACCTAAGCTAGGTTCTGTACAGGTGAAGTGGATGTTCAGAGGAAACATAGTAAAAACTTACCTACAGAGTACAGAGCCTCGACATTATATGCTTCTTTGGCCTGGACAACAAAAGAGCCTCAAACCGTGTAAAATTTTAGTCCTACAATAGAGAACAATTTTTGTATGGTTGGCCTGTCAACGCTTTGCATTGGGAAACTGGATCACTCGCCGTCGTACCTACCGGGGAGTAACTATTTAAACTCAAAGACTGGATGCACGGAAAATTTAGCTACTTGTGCGTCAGGGGAAAAAAGTTTTCAATGTTGCATAGATGTTTAGTTAAAGTCTCTAGCAGCAACCCGGCAGCAAGAAGCAAAGTCACAAAATTTTAATGGTTCTTAGAGGATTTCTCTCCTGGATGTATAGGTATTGATACTTATCGATACCGACCTACTAGAGCTTTTGGTAGGTAACAGGCCATAAAAGTGAAACTCGAAATGCCTTGCAATGCAACAATTGCAATGTAAACCATTATTCATGCCGGACAAGTTTCTTAACATGCTTATCAATGGGCTTGCCAGTTATTGTCATGTCCCTTCAATCTGGTACAAATCGGCAAAGCCATTATGTACGGGTACATGGTTTTACCTATCTGTAGGATATATCTTGAAATATCCATCCATACTTGCGCTAGTTTTGGCCTAAATTAGTAATTGACCAAATAATATTTTCCATTCAAAGGGGTGAATCGCTTCGTATCGTCATTCAGAAAATATTGGTGCCGTTCTAAATTCTGTAATTATTCCTAATCGTTCTTATGCAAGACTTCTAAAACAAACTGACTAGTCTCGTAAGGTGTAGTGGATAAATTATTATTTTGTTTAAAATCACAGTAGCTCAATGATTAATTCTCTTAAAGGTTCTATCAGTAAATAGGGATAGAGTAGCCCAGTAATAGAATTAGCCCTAACGTCGCCTGATAGGCTTGCCAGATGGTCGGGATTCGTCGGGATAATCCCGATTTTTCGTGTGATATCCCGGCTCCCGACAAAATACAAAATATCCCGACTTTTTATAAACTTTTAGTTTTACACTCGTGTATCTGCCTGCACACAAATACTGTGAGAGTCTTTAGCCTTCTCAATAGCTTGCATTCGAAAGAACGAAACCGCATGGCATTCGATCTAATTAAAGCCGAGCTAGTTTTCCAATTAAATTTTGATTAAAATTGCTTAAATTTTAAGTCATTTTTAGGCACACCACAAGGAACGAAATTTAGTAGAGTATGTTAAATCAACTCTAAGTATACATATGTGGCAACATAAAAATAAGTAGATTTCAGTTCTATAGTAAAAAAATAAAATGTTAATTAGTGTTTTATGTATCCCGATAAAACACCAAAATCCCAACATTTTGTTAATTTATCCTGAGATTTCAATTTTCTGATCTGGCAACCCTGCGCCTGCAGCAGGCAGGTTCCATTACTGGTTGATATTACCCGGGACAAGGACATAATAGAGTATTGGACGGGATAAACTAGTTATAAGAGAAAATGGAGGGAACTAAAATGTAGGTAACACATCTACCTAATACTTCTTATTAGTTAATAAACAATCATAGCAGCAAATGTCGTAGCTTGATAATTTAGAATATCATCGGAAGTTGATATATTCGGGACCGTAAAGGGGTTTTTAATTTAATCTCATTGGTTGACGAGAATAAAACCTAAGGAGAGCAAATTAGAATAGGTAGGAGGAACGGACTGGCACTCTCCAGCAAGTCCTGATTGGTAGGTAAAGCAGACGGTAAATCAGTGGAAAAATGTCTTCATTAGTACCGGTTCCAAAGCCAATCGAGATCTATGTAATAAATTATAACAAGTCTGTCTATTACAGACAGACTACCATAAATCTTAGAAATTAGATTTTTTATTATCCGCAACGAGCGAAAAAGAGATTGCTAGATCTTAAAACGGTGGTTTTTATGCGAGTCCATTGAGAGTTTCGATCAGTCAATAGATGCCAATTTTATGCGAATCTCACGCTTGGATTTACAACTCATGATGAACTTTAGAATGGCAATGAGAAAAGGCGATAAATACGAATGTTAACCCACAAAGCGTGTTCGTAAGGCCGAGCTGATCGCACTGTAAGGAGGTCATCTTATCCGCGTCAAGTCACTGTTTGCACTATCAACAAACTTATTTGTCTTATGAATCTGTGTTCTAAGTCAAAAAACTTTCGGTAAAATAATGTTTTTAATTTGTTAGCACAGCAAATAGCGGAACTGTATCTATCTACACTACATTAGTCAAGTAAGAAGCGACACAGCTGATTTGGTGAATCAACATCGCAGCCACTGTTCCAAGATAATTTCGTAATTTCTTGTAACAAATGAAGGTGTGGTGTCTCTCTTCGTTGTCGTCTAGATCTTGCTGATCCACGTACAATACTGAAGCATACATTTTGCTCAGCAGAAAGCATTGCACATTCGTGCTCCTGATTCCCCACGACCATCATAGATTAGCATTTCGCAGAACGCTGAGTCACACGCGAGCTATGCCGGACCGAGAAATGCACGGACAGTCGGACAGTGAACCGTGAGGCGAGGTGTGACCTTATTTACCTTGGACACCTCATTTAGATAACACTAAGCCGTATGACGAAACCGCAGACAGAATTATCGACGCTTTCTGAACATTTCAACTTTAAGCTCTTTATACGTTTAAGCTTACTTCAGGAACACTTTTGCTGATTTTAATAAAGCGGCGCTTTTTAATCTCGTCTGATATTATCACGTCTTTACCGTTCGGCACTTTACGCGAACCCAGAAATGCCAGGCTACTTAGCTAGGGCACTTAAAATAAATCCCTTCCCTAAGCATTTCAGCTCCTGAATAATCAAGAAACCCGTTGTTTTGAGCCTAAAATTGGGCTCCGACTAAAGTGGTTCAGGAAAAGTGAAAATTGTACTAAAATAACCGTCTCCAACCTTGCACCCTACTTGGATCAATAGAGCCTTGAACTCGCCGCAAACGAACCGCCAAACCCCAGGATTAGTGGCTTTGAAGATTTACTTGGAAGGCTTATCAGGTAAATAAGACTCTTGTTAGAATGAAGAGTGTCTCTATCTCTACCGATACTTTTATAAACATTTGGAATATGAATTCTAAACGAACGGCTCGGAAGTTATGTTTATATCTACACTAGTAAATTATACACAATGACATACGTACGGTAGGTTCAATGTTTACACCAGCTGGCATTGAAAATGCAACTCGATTTCTTCGAACTGGAGCACTATTTGTATTGTATTGCTCTACATCAAATTGACTCTTTGAATTCAGCGTAAGCAAAGTGTAATTGTTTTGCCTTTGCATTGTAATAGAATAGTCTAGAGTCTAGACGTAATAAGTTATTCTGGCTTTAATTTAATATCATCTTCAGACGTTTTCGTTTGGTAAATTGTTTCGAACTAATTTTAAATGAGGACCGATGTGGCGCGGCGAGCGAAGGTCCGCCTGCGACGCGGGTTCGATTCCCGCCTTCGGACAAATGTTTGAAAAAACTACAAATATTTACTCCGGGTCTTCTGAGTATTTTCTAAGTATAATACATAATATGTATCGGTGTAATGAATTGTGTTAAATAATAATATAAAAAAAATAATAATAATAATAATGCTGGACAATTCACACAGCATTATCTAGCCCCAAGCTAAGCAGAGCTTGTGTTATGGGTACTAGATAACTGATAGACTTAATAAAATACACTACATAGATAGATATTTTTATTATACGTAGAAAACACCCAGACCAACGGAACAAATTTCTGCAGATCGTACACAAATTTGTTCCGAGGCGGGGATCGAACCCGCAACCTCCTGCGTCGCAGGCAGACCTTCGCCCGGTGCGCCACGGAGGTCGAATAAGTCATCACATCAGTCATCTCATCTAGTACCTACCCATAACACAAGCTGTGCTTAGCTTGGGGCTAGATGATGCTGTGTGGATGGTCCAGCATTATTTATTTATTTTCACTAGACGCTTAACCACGGGTCTTAGTGCGTCGAGTTTTCTACTAGCAGTTATATGCTGAGTTGAAAAAGTAAAGTATTATTTACCAGACACAGTTTGAAGAAATAGAAATTATAATTAATTTACACTTGGGCTTTCTTTCCTGTAAGTACCATTTACCTGTTTCGATTAAATTATAAATAGGTATAATTGTCATTTATATTTATAGCCGCGTCAGCATTAGTAACCTGTGATGCTGAAAACAATAGCATACGATTACAAGCAGGCACTTCTACGAAGTTAGCGATAGCCATTATTTTGTTTAATCAGTTACAAAGGACCCTCAGAGAGTCAGCACCTCGGCTTAGATTATGAAAATGACTTCCATCGATCTTATTCAGCCTTATTTGAATTCCAGAACAATAATACTCATAAATATTTATACGAAATCAGCTTTTCTTCAGGCCTTTGTACTCGTATTTCTGCTCGCAATAACTGACTTTCTGTAACATCGTTGGTAAAATGCCACAAGTATTTGAATTTTGCAAACTGATTTCGTCTACTTTTGGTCGGTTATTGAATTTTCATGAAAAATAAATATGTAAGTAATTCTAATCTTATCCAATTTGCCCACAGCTGGGAAAATGCCTCCCGTAGTCCACGCGTCGCGGTTCTGAGCCAGCTGGTCCCATATAGTAAAGCTTCGTCACAAAGTGTCCAGTCCAATATGTAAAATAAATAATATAAAAACAAACTTTTCTAGAAAGATAGAGTAAAAGAATATAGTAGATATAGTAAGATATAGTAAAAGAATTTACACCTAGGTTTAATATTTCAGAGCACAGTGTCCGACACCAGGCTTTAAAGCTGTTTAATAAATTACCTTCATCTTATAAAAGTATATACAATGCGAACATTTTCAAAAAGAAACTCAAGGAATTCTTGTTAAAGAAGTGCTACTACTCAGTAGAGGAATTCTGTGCTGACAAATTTGACTCTGATCTCATCCGAATCTGTGATAGTTAGTAATAATATTAGGTACTTTTATAATTATTTTTGACATTTTACTTATTGTTTCCATATTTTAAGATTTTATTTTTGACATTTTACATTATTATTGATTATTTTTGACATTTTACAAATCCATATTTTGACTTCATGTTATACATTCCAAATACCTGAATATGTATTCATTTTTTTTTGTTTTTTTTTTGTATAAATTTTGTAATTTCTCTTTTTATATAGTATCCTACTATTTTAATGTTTTTAAGTCGTATAAAATATAATAACAATGTGTACCTAATATTAAGAAAAATTTCCGACACAATGTAATTATTGTTTGAGAATAAATAAATGAAATGAAATGAAATGAGTCAAGCTCTACTTCTACTCTTCTACTCAAATATGTGGGATATGATAAAATGAAATGAAATAGTTTAATTGACACGACACATTACAAAAACGAAACATTTGAGGAAAAAAATATTAACTAGGAATGCGATAAAAATATGCTTTAAAAATATTTATAGGTAATACCTACCACCTAATAGTTAAGTACCTACCTAGTGATAATATTCACAATCACAAAGTGAAGATTGGTGACATTCGATAAAATATCTATACACGCTACAAGGTTGTGTAAAATATCTAGGAAAAACTCGCCTACAATCAATAATAGATAAGCTTGATAACATACACAAACATGTTTGTACAATGGAATATTACTCAATATCACCCAATACGAAGGAAAGTAATTACCTGCCACCAACCCCCTAAGAGAATTTTGTTAATTTCGATAGGGCGGTAAATTACTTGCTTCCGGGTAATTGCGTTTCGTTATTCCTTCCACTCATCAAACACTTCAACGGCATTTACATACCTACTTACAACAGGGTCGGTACTTACATCTATCAGAAGTGATAAGGGGTAAAGAGTATTAGTTTGTTTGTCAGCACTTACCTGTGTGGGGAGCACCGTCTCCCGGCCCAGGGGTATCGACATTTTGCTAGCGGAGCCGCCGGCCGCGCCCCGGCGCCCGCTCGCGCCGCACCATCCACCTTCCACCACGCGCCCGCCCAACGCCGGTCCACAAACAAGAAAAACACTTTTCCGAAAACGCGATCCTGCACAACACTCACCCAAACCCTTAGTTACAGCGCCAATATCAAATCAATCCACACCACACAGATCAATCCAAATTCACACTGATATACACTACGAATAAAATCTAATCGGAATACGGTCGACGGAGCGCGATAAAATCGGCGCACGGGTTTGACAGGCGCCCGGGTCGGCGCGAGCGTGCGACTGGCGACGCGCTGTGGCGGCGCACTGCTCCCCCGCCTTCGCAGGAGCCTTGCCAGCGGGGTCGCTCCTGCAGCCTCCTTTGCTCAGTCAGACTCCTCTCGGCTGTCACGGGAGCACGTGGCCGGCACGGGCGCGGGCGTAGTGCGGATATCGAGCGCGAGTACACATGCGCACTATACTACCACACTACCTCCGACGCCGTGGCACTCGTGGCTCATTCATTAGGTACCTACACCTCTCGCCTCGACTACACACCTGAGCAAATATTATGGATACGACAGTAGCTTCGTTGTTCGAAATGGAACAATTAACACAAGCGCGGATATTCGAATGCAGCGGCCGGGCAACAGAAATAGGCGAGACGGCAGACTGCCCGCATAATTAATTGCCAGAGAATTCAGACCTATTTTCTCCCTAATTAGTTACCGCACCCATTCAGCGTAAACCACGTTCAAGCGTATTAATTGAAATTATGTTCCGCTAAGCTATTTCAAATGTCTCTAAACTGCTGTCCTTTTTTCAAATGCCGAGTAGAGTAATAACAACCGAAGTTATCCAGCGCTTTAAGCGCCTTATTCACCATCCATCTCGACGTACGTTCCGCCAAGGTCATACACGATGCACGAAGCAAAACGACTGTGAATATGCTTGACGTACGTCAATAATTATTATTAATTGCTTGCTGGACTTGCACGACCAATTTCACATCCAGCGAGCGCCCCCACCACCGCGAACGTCGTGCAGATGGACAGTGAATAATGCGGACGTACGTCAGAGCGTCGTGCGTCGTGCGTGCTTGATCGTGTATAGACTTGCTGTATAGCCGATTCGCCATTTTGAGCTTGCATCGCCAAACAAACACGCACAACCTCCTCGAATAATCGATCGATTACATCTAGCATGCTGGATGCGCGCACGAGTGTGTGTATGTTACATCTAGCGCCGCGGCCTTGAGCGGACGTACAGCTGGGATGGATGGTGAATAAGGCGCTTTAGAAGTGCCTAGAGCTCAATCGGATTATCGGGTTGAGCGAAACTCAGGATTGTCAGACTATTAGCATCCCCATATAACTTTTATCCTATCTCCGAACAAAGCTCTCTACGATCTCTGCAACTCTGTAACTAGTTTGCTAAGCCCCGCCCCTGTCCTATGGTTCGAAGGTAAGTTTTTCCACTTCATTAGCTCCGAGCATGTTTGTTGTGAGTTGGGAAGTGGAAATTCAAACGAGAAAACTTATCCCAGACGAACTCTCGAATCGATCAGTCGGATTGAGGACAACTCCCTTGGAAGTCGGTTAGAAAATGGTTGACATAAACTTTAATCCCTCCCGAGGGGTTTAAACTTTTGAAGACATTTTCGAGAAATTCTTAAGACATCAGATGATAAGCTTAGCCAACATAGCGCACTCATCTCAATTTTTATATTATTGCTTGTGAGTTTTTGCATCTCTCCCTGAACTTTTGATTTCGCAATGAGTATGGACAAAATTCTCTGCCTAAGGACTGCTAAGTTATTAAAGTTCGGTTATGATTACGATGCATCGTTGTATCCGTAATTTTGGAAGGGTGTTAGGAGCAGCGCGTGGGTCGCACTCGCAAGGTTGTGCAGTTTAGGTGCCTACTCTGAATCGGTTGCTCGCCCACTTTTCCTTTCTACGTTCCAGATTACGTCAGTAGATCGATAGATCCTTGGACCTGCTGTGGGTAGGGAAAATTTGCGTACCTGTGCTCTTGCGCAACATATAAATTTAATGAGGCTGTGAAACTACAATCACACTAAAGTTCACCGCCGATGAAATAATGATTCTGAATGGACTTCATTCAATTGCTATACGCCTACGATATGCAAGACTGAAAGTTTTACAAAATAATCGAATTAAATAAAACATCTCAGTTGCTAATATTTAGAAATAATTTTATTGCCTTCCGAGCGCACGCCTTATGTCAAGCGATAACCTGTAGTATATCTTTATCTCTGAGCATGCTTTTTTCTTTTCCGTAGGTACTTGTGAAATATCAGCTGCAATACTGAATGGAGCTATAAATGGGAGTGTAAAGCTGACCTTTTGCACAGCAGCCTAGGTAGCCATATTTAATGAATGAATGTGATCGTGGGCGTGGGTAGGCAGAAGTGTCAGAATTTATCTAGGAAATAAACTCAATGGAGCTGAAATAATGTGTAGTAATCCAAGTTGTGACGGGAATGGTAGCAATTAATAACATTAACGTGAGATAGCGTTGGTAAAATTGATAAATAATAGTTTAACGTTACATAATATTGTAGAAGCTGATATTCTAATATTTAGATTTACCTCTGTGTGGCTGGTATTTATACGTTGGCTTGCTCGGTTAGCCTTTTTAAAATGTCTCTTATAGAATACCTAGTTAAACAATTGGCCTGGGAAGAATCGAATTTCTAGCTAGATAAACGAGCAGTCGAACACTCTCTTTCACACAACAACAGGAAACACGGATCCATAATTTGTTAGTAAAACTAGGTGGAGAGAACTATTATTATTATTAGTATACTTAATAAAAAAAACACTCTCCTCACGAAACAATTCCACATATGGGAGGTGATTCTACCAGTTATGGTTTGAAGGATGGTGTTGGTTTGAATTTTGTCTGACTGGTCAAATCTCATTTTTTTATTGCGATTGCAACGATGTTGTTTTTAGGTCATAAATAGTAACTAGTTTCAAACATGAACCCGGCTAGGGCACTGCATTATGTTGATTACGTGGCGTGGCTAACAAAAGTAAAGTTAGTCAAGATAAAATAAAAATAGATACTAAAAACTTAAATCTAACAGACGACTTAAAAAGCAAATTTACACTTGAAACGAATTAAGTAAAAACATTTTAATTAAAATAAAGTAATAGAAGTACAAGGAGACACAAGTCACTCTCTATTTATTTCAACAAGCAGCCTTGTTGTTTCGGTTTAATTGATATCTCGTGTTATCTGTGGAAGGCAATAATAATGGTAGAGCACGTTTCTTAGGTCTTAAGACCACCTGCTTTGCTGCGGGTTTGAAAACGATTGCTAGAGGACAATCCTTGAAAGTTGGCTACACTTAGATACATAGATACTACACGTCTTCATCACCATTCATTCGTTTACCTACTGATGAACATGTCTCTCACAAACGCCATCAGTTTTGCCATAAGCACCACGCTTGGCAGACGGATTGATCGCAGAGATGTTGAATAATAGGAACTCAGAAGAAAGCTACTGGCCTTCCTCGAAAAGGTTCATTTAGAAGGCTCTTACGACGTCCATCCATATTGTGTCCATTGATCTAAATAATACTGCTAAATTAAAAATTTACATAAATTCCTGAACTCACTTAGTGTGCGTAGAGGTTTGTCGTTGACGATGTAACATACCTACCTCACAAGGGTCAACATAACACCAGCGCTGAGTAGGTGTAATTTTGACTTATTGAGACTTACTCAGCGACATGCTGAGTTGATACCTTTTTGGCTCGACACTCGGCGGTTTGCAAAGCAGGTTGCGGAAGTTACTAGGAAGGTACTTACTATTTTAATTTTAAGTCTTCCAACAATAAGTAGGTAGCTAATCGTTTTTACTATCTATCTTACTGATAAATCCATAACTAGTCAGGTTTTTTTTTCATAAATTTTTATTTGTTGCAATGTGTCTTGTCAAATAAACTATTTAATTTTTTTTTCATTTACATCCACGTGCTGAGTTGGAGGGGTAGATTCTTACGCCCACACCGCCACAACCAGATGATATCTACCTGACGATAGACGTATTGGTGACCGCAGTGAAGATGTTGAATCATACACAGAAGCAAGATGCAGACTTCCTCTGGTAGGCTTGCTTACCTTAGTCGACTGTTACGACTTCCACGTGCTGAGTTTGAGGGGTAGATTCTTACGCCCACACCGCCACAACCAGATGATATCTACCTGACGATAGACGTATTGGTGACCGCAGTGAAGATGTTGAATCATACACAGAAGGAAGATGCAGACTTCCTCTGGTAGGCTTGCTTACCTTAGTCGACTGTTACGACTTCCACGTGCTGAGTTTGAGGGGTAGATTCTTACGCCCACACCGCCACAACCAGATGATATCTACCTGACGATAGACGTATTGGTGACCGCAGTGAAGATGTTGAATCATACACAGAAGGAAGATGCAGACTTCCTCTGGTAGGCTTGCTTACCTTAGTCGACTGTTACGACTTCCACGTGCTGAGTTTGAGGGGTAGATTCTTACGCCCACACCGCCACAACCAGATGATATCTACCTGACGATAGACGTATTGGTGACCGCAGTGAAGATGTTGAATCATACACAGAAGGAAGATGCAGCCTTCCTCTGGTAGGCTTCCTTACCTAAGTCGACTTTTACGACATCCACGTGCTGAGTTTGAGGGGTAGATTCTTACGCCCACATCGTCACAACCAGATGATAGTTACCTGACGATCGAGTTAAGCTTTTGCCAATAGGGCTCTGAAGCATGAGCAACAGGGAATTTTATGAGTAAGTTAAGTACCTATACGACAACACATAGTTCAGCCGAGTGTAACCTTTTTAATTTTAAAGACTTTCACATAAATAAAATATCTGTACTTCTTACCTGTACTTTATCCATCCCACCATCGTATAGAGTCCAACGGCCATATGTCGTCATTTTAAATCACTGCACAACCACCGATTTTAAACGCGTGCGGTTCCAATTACTTTTATCACTAAAAAACCTCAGCGCACTAAAAATGTACGTTATATGCTATACCTACACAACACGTGCCGAACTGAATGTTTGCGTTTATACAATAACTTAAATGTTAATGTTTTCAAAACAATTTAAACCCTTGCACTTATTGCAAGCACATTGCAAGTGTTGCAACAAAACGACCTAGTTACTTAAAATTTTAATAAATCCTACGTTTCAAATTTATATTTAGTAACAAATTAGTAATATTTACGCAAGAAAGTAGCTGCATAAACCTGCCTATGTTACAAAACAATAACTAGTTACTTCCTATGTTTTCGATAATTCCAAAGCTCAGAAGGTTTTCAGAATAGTTTCTCGAAGTTTTTACGCGATAAAACTTTTATCTACAAGTCCGTTTAGCTCAAAAGCAAGCTCATAACTGGCACAAACACATTGTGACAACTGACGCTGCAATGCAGTCCATTTCGCTTGATTAGCACTACGCAAATCGAGCACAGCAAATTGTACTGATTGCCTTGAAAGTCACACTCATTGCGGTGATTGAGAGTTGTGCGTTGGTAGTTGAACTGCTGACCTGTCAATGGGTGGTTGATATGGGTTGGTTACAATTTAGCTATGGGAAAATACACACGGCGCTATCTGAAATGGCATAAAGCTCATTTCAGTTTCTCGAACTAAACTATCGACACTATTGTAACTCAACTCAGAACTAATTAGGTCTTTTGTTATAGTGCGTAAGCTCTCACACGCAAGTAATTTCAAAGAAGTGAAATAATTCATTACGGATGTGAGCGGGTTAACTACGAACTTTTTTTGTAGTAAAACAGCTGTTTCATTTATTTATTTTCATAGCTTAATGTTCTTAATGGCTGTGCCTAGTATATCGCTTTCACTGCCCAGCCTCGGCAGGCCGTAGCGAGGACTGCGTGATGCACGCGTTCGTGGGCAATGAAAGTATTAACATTTTTTCCGCTTAAACTAAGCGGAGTCCTTGCAGCCTAACAGTTAGCTCAAGTGGAAAAGCACCTCTGGCTTTATGCTATTTCAGAAAACATCGCAAATACTATTTTTGTAAACATCCGGTTATATTTCGGTGGTTATAGCAATATCTCTGACCCGAGGTCTCTAACAGATGGATAAATTTTAAACAGTTGTTTTAACGTTTTTGACACAAGTTTTCATACATTAAACGTCAAAGTTAACCGACGAACCTGCCTAATTGTCCGATTATCTTTTGGTGAACACCAGTCTTAGGCTTTCTTCGAAAGTAATCGATCGATTACATTTTAATACCCCACCCTAACGTGCTGGATGGATATTTTATAAATAAATAATGCTGGACAATCCACAAAGCATCATATAGCCACATTATGTTATCTGTGTGCCCAGAGAAACAGAGCTTGTGTTATGGGTACTAGTCTACTAGATAACCAAAATACAACGATGGATAGATATTTTTTATTATGCAAGAAAACACCCAGAACACCTGAAAAAAATATCTCCAAATCGTGCAAACATTCGTCGTAAGGCGGGAATCGAACCCGCATCCTGCTGCATCGCAGGCGGTTAATATAAATTGTTTTCAATAGAAGCCATAAGGAACGTAGCGATTATCATAATGCACTGTGTCGTACGTTATGTTCTATCTATGCTTACTATAAATGAAGTTACTCTAGCGAAATCGATAAAGAAACTTTACTAACAAAATGCACATTAACCTACATAGACGTACCTATGTATATCATACTGTTTTGAATACAGTTAAAAATTAACTTTAAGTCATTTACAACGGGATATTTACCATGATTTGTGTTTTGAGCTTTACAATATTTCAGCAGTTTCATGCGCCATGATCACGGAATAACGATAATTAGTTATTATCGTATTAATAACATAACATAACACCGATATAACGATAATAGTTATTCCGTGATCATTGCGCATGAAACTATGCCGAAATATTGGAAAGCTCAAAACTCAAATCATGGTAAATATCCCGTTATAAATGACTTTTGTTTTATATACTAACCATGATGGATTTAAAAATTTTATCTTTGGACAGTCTGATTTGTATAAGGAATTAAAAACAACACTTTTGGGAACCTATTTATTTCGAGACGTTGTCAGCATAATACTACAATCTTAACGGGTATACATAATCGACAGAAGATTTGTTTTACGACATTTATATTAACACAGTCAAACAAACCACACAATTTTCTTTCACTATTTAATTCTTTGTTCAATGGCCCATTAGTGGGAGTGGATTGATGGATTGCCATTGGACTACTGCACTACACTGAGGGTTCAGTTTTATGCCGATAATTTACTTTATTATGTGTACAATTTGAGTTCTTTCTTTCTAAAACTAAGCGCGGTTTACCTACGCACTAAAAACAAATTTGGACGAAACTGGCGCTGTTTTAAGAGGCGAAGCTAACGGGTTTGGTTGTCAAAGTAGACCTAGATTTCAGTACTCACGGAATCCCCATGGTAAAAAACTCGAATAACATAAAATTCAACATTATTTCTTTGGTTCCACTAATGTGAAAAAAAGATTGAGAAAATCAAATACGCCAAAAATCATGAAAGTGGTCGAGATTTCAGGAACTCTACGGTCTATTGAAATTACTTGTTTTGATTATAAGCAATATTTATTGAAGGAAGAATCCCAAATCGACAAGTTATGTAAATTGCGTATAAAACGACGCGGCAACAGAGTGAGTTATAGGTTATGTTTTAATTCGTAGATTATTTGGTTCCTCTAAGCCAGTTTCTTAATCATCAATGCGTAGTTTTCTTGTAAACAAACAATAACTTGATTTTACGCTTACGCCTTTCCAAAAAAGTATGCTTTGTCGACGTAATTTTTCTCTATTAGACGACCTCAGTCGTCTAATAGAGAAAAATTACGTGACTTTATCATTAAATGCGTAAATTATTTGATATTCGTTCCTTCAACTTCAATAATATACGCAATGTATGACGATGCGATGTCATTAATCTCTATTCTACCTCATAGAACAATCCCCGTGCTTGCCGGCCTGTCCACCCTGCGATGTTAGAGGAACGTGTGAAACACGCTGAGTTAAATGTACCTAGAGAAGAAATTTCAAACAAAAAACGTCTCATTCTCATGACAGCGGTGGCCTGGGCGCGGCAAGCGCTGCAGCGCCAAAATATGAACTAAGTCGTCTAACCAAACAATTAAAACATTCAGCGCTAGATCGCTTAAAGAGTATTGTTTTCTCAACGTATTCTGACAACATGTCACCCCTATAGATTTTACACCGCGCAGAGGTGACACAGATTTTGTACCTACAACTTAGTAAGAATTTATTCTCTATTTCAAAAATTTTTGTTTGCAAAAATAGTAGAAAATTAAAAAAAATGGATTGTTATGCGTTTATTCAAACATGTTAGCAATAGTTTAAAATCAACTAAAATAAGCAGAAAAAAAAATTAGTACATTTTGTCCTAAGATATTTTTTAATACACTAATTTAACACTTCCATTGCCTATGATGCGAATCGCCATGTTCCAAGCTATGGTGGCAGAGACGGCGCGCGCGGGGCGCGGGCGCAGTTAATGAGTTAATTATTGTGTTCAAGTACCTAGGTACATACTTTTCATTGAATTAAGAGTGCACATTAGCATTTATTACTTTTTTTTTTATTAATTGATGTGTTTTTGCAGTATCGAAATGCGCACGTCGTCATATTTTCTGAACTTTGTTCATAACTTGATATGTTCTGAAAGGAAAAAAAAATAAAATTCAATAATTTGATTTCTTTGAAAATGTAATAATTAAATAGTTTTGAAAAAACTTAAAACCGACTTCGAATCCCTTAGTTTTAAACTGTTTTTTTTAAGTTTTGCTGGATAAATGGAAATCCCTGGGGAATAAAATATTGGGACCAACTTGGGAGCACCTATAAACAACTGAAAAGATCACCAAATTGGTCCGGAATCAGTCAATCAAATGACGGAGAAATCGACGAACATACTTATAAACATACTACATACAGCCGAACATAGAACCTCCTCCTTGTTTCGAAGTCGGTTAAAAATATGAAACTGGTTAAAAATCAATCATAAAAAATTCAATCATTTAAAAAAAACACCGCGTCAAGTCTGTCACCCTATCTGTCTTCCATCAATCACATTATTTTTACCTACAACCGGTTTTGAAATGGAACATCTGCATGTTTTAGTCTATGATTACAATGGCGTGCATATTTATGAAAAATTATTTCTATCTGTTGAGGTATTACGATATTATTACCTATTTATTAACATAATACAACAAATAATTTTACTAACTTGACTACTGGGTTGTTATTTTTCATTATTTACGTCCAGGGTCACACTTAGATTTGGATTTTCGTATTATTAGCGCGGCTCCATATGCGTCCAAACTGCATGCATGTCGAAGCCACACTAATGTCAGGTGTACGGATTGCAGTACAGTTCAGTCGAACAGAGTGAGTGTTCTGAAATCGTTCTGTTCGCGAAATCTAGTGCGTAGTACATATATATCGATGGTGAAATAATGGTGTCAATTCACGTGTCGCCAAAACTAAACTTCTAATTTGACAACACTAAAAATGATGCCAACCTCTTTATTTCGATCGTTATGAAAGGAACCGCTACATTTAGCGCTGCCAGATATAATATAAATGTGGCGTAAGTTAACAGAGAACTTACGCCAAATTAAAAGTAAAATTCACTCTGTTGTCGCGTCTATACGCAATTTACATTACCTACTTGTCAATTTGAGATTCTTCCTTAAATAAATGTTCAATAAATGCTTACAATATTGTCTGAAACTCGACGCCAAGCCAAGTTTTCGTTTTTTATGTCGTGGTTTGTTTACAAACAATCCACATCATGTTTGGCTAGTACATAGTTTGCCACTTTTCTTCCAAGATCCGGTTCATGGAAATATAGGTATGGTTATTATATTCTAGCCTAGAAAAAAGATTGTCTAGGCTGCCTATGCTATATGAGGAAAGTTATTCAAAAGCGTTCCATATTTGCTATAAATTTTGAATCGTATGACACACTGGGGCCCTATTTAGAGATTAGAGTTTCCAGAGTATCTTTCATCTAAGAATTCTAAATTATTTGACAATGCCGCGACGATATCATTTTTATATGTATAATTTTTATGTGTATTTTATATGTGTATCTATTCGTTGTAAAGCAATTTTGTGTATGATACAGGTTTTACCTAGTTCAGGCACACGTAATCTATAGAATTGAAGTTATGATTATTCTTATGTTTATAAAACCTGCAAGCATAAGTATACAATATACAGAAAGAACTAACAATCTATACTAATATTATAAAGAGGAAAGATTTGATTGTTTATTTGTGTGTATTGAATAGGCTCCGAAACTACTGGACCGATTTGAAAAATTATTTTACCATTAGAAGCCCACATTATTCCTGATGAACATAGGCTACTTTTTACCGCGGGATAGGACAACGGGTAGGAAGAATGCAGCTAGTATATAATACAAGAAGAACTAAGTACGTACTAAGTTGATTTGTCTTTGAAGAAGTTATTTCTTGTGCTTAGTTTTAAAAGTAGCTGTACATAATTTTTGGCGAAGCGGTGGTTATTCTTATATGTTAAGCATATTGAATGAATTATTAATTTATTTTATAGTAAGCCGATTGGTTATCAGAATTGAGCCCCGATCTACATTAAAATTGTATTAATTGAGGTCAGTGGTATGATAGGGTACTATAGATACAATAAATAATCTTATCTATGGTCTATCGGTTGCTGCGTCGCCCCATACGCAGTTCGCGCTCTATCTCGTATTGTCGATGATCCGCGCGCTCGAGGAAATCTTTTCTTTCAAGGTATCTGAAGTAGAGAAACGATAAAACTTTAGAATATACATCGGTGATAGAATTAAAGATCTTATATTTTAACTGATTATCATAAAGATAACATCATCATCATCATCAGCCTATATTAGTCCACTGCTGGACATAGGCCTCCCCTAATGAGCGCCATAGCGACCTGTCTTCAGCTTGCCGCATCCAGCATCTGCCTGCAGTCTTTCGCAGATCGTCATCCCACCTGGCCGGAGGGCGTCCTACACTACGTTTGTCGAGTCGTGGTCTCCACTCAAGAACACGTTTACGAAATAACACTAAACTAGACGCCCATCTGATAGACTATACAGTGTTGATAATTCACTGACACAGCGTGAACTGTTCTGATCGTCATCGCGAACACATTCGTGAAGACGCCAGGTTTTGGTTGTTAAAAAATTATGTAATCCACCTCCCATAGAAAATAATGTCCGAAACCCAATAAATTATTAAACACCGATCTCCCACTCCTATTTAAATCCATAATCATCATTTGCCTATTTAACATAAACGAAAGGTTATTCGGCATCATTCTGGCTGGGAGTCAACCAAACACATCACCCACGGATAATTCAGAGCCGTTTTAAGTTTAGTTTGAAATAAAACCCCTGTAATAGACGATTATTGAATGGAGGGTACCTACTAATATCATTACTTCGCTACCAGTTCGTGATTATGGGCAGAACCTACAGTTGACGCAGTGTCAGCGAATTACCAATAACCCTGTATATCCTCAACCTCACCTCAACAGCCTGTATTGGTCCACTGCTGGACGCAGATGATATGCGCCCCCTGATATGCGCCTTGTTGGCTTTTATCTCAGGGGGTAGTGCCCATAATCCCCACGCTGGGCATGCGGGTTGAGGAACACAGTTCGGTGGTAGAATTGTTCTGCAGGGGGCGCTGCTAATTTGCTAATCGTTTGGCCAGTTTGTGATACCTATCATATGCTTATTTTTAATGCCTCTGTAAAAGTCTTATTTTGTATACTTTAAACAGAGATGCGAAGTTGCTCTTTTTTGCCACCATGGTGCCAAACTCTAAACTCTCTGCCTACATACACTATACAAACGATGACTTTTAAAAAGGCATTAAAAATAAGCTTATGATTGGTATCACAAACTGGCCAATCGATTTTTGAAAATTCCTTCGTTGAACAGAATACTAGGATAAAATAAGTGGGGGCGCTGATTTGTGTCGGGGTAGCGCCTTAAAGGAACTTACCAAGCCTGTATCTTTAAATTATGTAAATTAAATAGGCTACTAAATTATTGATATATTTTACAACTAACCCTTGCTTCCCTTTATTATGGCTAGTTATCTCCTCTTCGATACCCTCGTCTTTTTTAAAAGTAGTCCAGTCGAGTTTCGATTTCTCTAGCGTGGACAGTTTGTTCTTCTTGTTGATTTGTCCGAGGAGGCCGGATAGGCCGCCCGTGGAGGCTCGAGATTTAAGTTCGGGTTTTGCTGTAAGAGAAAGAAAAAAATAGATTAAAGTTTCAAAACTAAGACAATTTAATTTTCCAAAAAATTCTTTGAATTATCATAAAGCTTATAAGTTATCATAACCTTAAGCTGCCATTCCACTAGAGATGTGCTATGTTGTTAAGTTTCCAGCCTACCAATAGGATCGCTCCATAATCGCGTCATTTTCATAGCTGTAATGAAGCGAGCCTATTGGTCGGTGGAAACGCAGCGTTTTTGGCTGAAATGTTAATTAGGTATATATTTTCGCAGCTCACTGTACATGGCTATGAACACTAGCTTTACGGGGCAAACGTAGTGGGTTTGGTTGTCAAACTAGGCCTAGATTTACTCACGGAATTCCCGTGGCAAAAAAATAGAATTACATAAAATCCAACATTTATTCTTCGGTTCCTTATTTGTAAAACACCATTGCGTAAAAAAAACGATAAAAATAACATTAAAGTGCACTGTTTTGCACCTAATTTGGTCGAGATCTCAGGAACCGGTCTATAGAAAAGATTTTCGATTTGATTCGTAGGTTATTACTAATTCTTTGGTTCCTTAATAGTACAGGTTCTTCATAAGTTGAGTAGTTTTCTTGTAAATAAGCAAAAACATTATTTTTGCGCTTACGCCGTTCCAAAAACGTATATAAAAATTACGTCACTTTGTCATCGAATGCGTAAATTGTTTGATATTCGTCCCTTCAACTTCAATAATGTACGCAATGTATGACGATGCAATGTCATTATTGTCTATTCTACCTTATGGAACAGTATACAGGACATAGGCCTCCTCTAAAGAACTCCACAATGATCGATTTTGCGCTCGGCTCTTGACTGGCAACCACGTACCGGAAGACGCAGTGTGGGTAGGCCCCCACACGGTGGACCGATGACCTGCAGGGGTATTTTGATTCGTCAGAAAGGCCGTCGGAATCGATATCGGAAACATTTTTCTCGGAAAGGCTGTCGGATTCGATATCGTAAACGTTTTTCTTCTTAAAAAGCTACCGATATCGAATCCGACGGCCTTTCCGACGAATCAAAATACCCCTACTGGTAAACTGGCGGAATACGGGACGCCCGCAGCACACCTCCGCTGCGACACCATAAAAGCGGAAGCGCAGTAATTTCGCCATGTCTTGTCCGTATGTAGGAGAAGCGGAACACTAGCGAAACTGCCTGTTCTAACGCATAGATTTGACTATAATCTCTTTCCTCGCGCGGTTCCGCCGATCTGCTCCGACGGCAGCCATACTTCCGCGCTTGTTCCGCTAATCAAACTACACTTGATCGCAGCGGAATTCATCCAGCGGTTTCGCTACTCGTATTCCGCAGCGGAGGTGTGGTGCGGGTGTGAATCGATTCGGGCATTTATGATTTGTTTTAAGGCGCTACCCCGACTCAACTAGCGCCGCCACCTATTTTTAAAAGCCTTCAAAAAGAAGGAGGTTTTCATTATTATAATTAGTCACGGGTATTTATCGCGTTTTTTTACCTATTTTTCCCGACGTTTCAACAGGTTTACACTCTGTCGTGGTCACGGGATGACTGGAGTACTGGAGCTACCGCCTCTGCGAAGCGGGGGCAGCATTATTTGCAACTACCCTCACTTGTTCTTCAGAAATAGGAATGTCCATCTGCACACTTGGACGACACACAACACTAACCGTGTCCGCGATGCACTGAGTAACCGGTCTACGACGAGTACACTTAGCTATAACTGGATTCCACGAGGCAGAGAGTCGGAAACCAATCGCAACCCGAACCAAGTAATGCCTTTCATTACAGATAACTTGCGGTTTATGTAGTTCAATCCAGTGATTGGGTCCTGAGTCTACCAAGTGCTCGGCTATTGCAGACTTATTGACTTGTCGATTTTTGACTGCTGCTATGTTCTTTAACACGTTCCGCGTGCGTTTAGTCTGGCCTATGTAGGAATGCCCGCAGCTGCAATCGATTTTGTAAACTCCAGGTGTCATTGAGTGTCACGTCCGAGAGAGCTGTGTGGTGCCGGCTTAGAATTTGCTGAATGAACTATGATGGCGGTTGAGGTTATATTAGGTAACACAAACTGCCCAATAGTTTTTTGAAAATTACTTTTTTAACATAATAATAAGATAAAATAAGCGACAGCGCTAGTTGAGTCGGGATTTTACAAACCTGTGGCAGGGCTTTCAACAGTCTTCTTAATCCTTTCCTTGATAAGATGATCCTCCACCACGATAGTTTCATCAGCATACTGGAAAACCATCCTGTTTGTTTCTTTTTTAACTTCTGGTTTCTCAGGTTCCTTCTTCTCAGGTATCGGGGCATCTTTGCTCGGTTCTTTTGACTTAGGTTTGGTATCCGTTCCGTCCAAGAACATAGCCCATAGATCATCTTCTTTTTTCTTTGCTTCTTCTGGATTTAGGTCATCTTCTGTATCTTTTTGTTCTGGTTCGTCTAATGCTTTTTCTAAATTCCTGGTTTTTCTCTTCTTTGTGCCTGTAATAAAAAATGTTTTAAGTTTTTTTTAACTGACGCGGATCAGACCACATTATAATATCTATTCACGGCCTAGAATTTGCACCACCCCAACTCTTCCCGCGGGTGTCGCAAGAGGCGATATCCACCGGGGGCAGGCAGCAGCGCCCCCTGCGGAACAATTCTACCACCGAACTGCGATCCCCGACCCGCATGCCCAGCGTTGCGATTATGGGCATTACCCCCATGAGATAAAAGCCAATAAGGCTCTTATCAGGGGAGGCCTGCGTCCCGCAGTAGACCAATAATCTGTTCAGGACGTAAGGGTATTTGTGTGAATTTTCCAGTGTTATTTATTTACCTATTTTACCCGACGTTTCAACAGGTTTACACACTGTCGTGGTCACGGGATGACTGGAGTACTGATGCTACTGCGATAAATATCCGTGAAAACTCAAAATTCAAAATCAACAATTATTAATTTGTCGGCCATATATAAGGCACAGCTATATTTACAAAAATATGAATATGTCCGATGAAAGTGTAAGGTGGTGCGCGCAGTTTTAGTTTTCTTAGTGCAAATAGTGTAAGTATAACAAGTAGGTAGTCCTTTTTTAAGGTTCCGTACCTCAAAAAGAAAAAAGAACATAATTACTTTTTATTCTTGCTATGGACCAAATCTATAGGGTACTTCCCGACATCCCGTTGACCTAGAATCATGATTTTTGGCAAGACACAAGGTCTTATAAATTATACGGAACCCTTAGTGCGCGAGTCCGACTCGCACTTGACGTTTTATTGTCTGTCGTCTGCCACCCGTGTTGACACGCGCCAAAGGTCCTGTCAGAAAACCAGCGTTACTCTACTTTTTGTGCAACATTATGCCGAGATGTGACCTTTTGGTTCGCTGCTTGCTACACTTGCTGCTATTAGAACTAGATATTTTTAATTTGTAATATTCTTATGTTGCAGCTGCAGGTACTTACTAGTTAACTAATTTTTTGTTTTATTACCGCAAATAAGAAAACGGCTGAAGCTATTTTGAGAGTCTTCTTAGGTACATTTTGGAGATCTTTGCCCCCTCATTTTGCAAAAAATGAACCTAAAGCACTCAAAAGTGCAAAAGAAAAACTGAGACAGGTTTTTTCTAGTTTTCTTTCAATTAATTACTTGTTTGTGGGGGTGAATGTAGTTTGGCTAAAGACCAAGGACTTACCTTTACTATCATTAGTTTTAGCAGCTTTTCTCTTCTTTTGTTCAACCTCATACTGCTTCTCAGTTTCGTCATCAGCGGATTCTTCTTCGGAAAGCTGCGCGGGATTCGCCTCTGGAACGTATTCCTCATCGCTCTCACTGCCTGAAGACATCTGGAATTAGGACAGGTCTAGTTTAAAGTTTTTATAAAACTTCATTGAAGTTAGGACTTTGGTTAGTAGGGTAGGTACTTACATTGGTATATTTTTGTGTAATTGCTACACTCCTAGATTTCTTATGCTTACATACTTTGACTTATGTCTATTGTTTATGTCCAGTTTTGTATTCAAGGATTTAAATAAAAGTAGGAAATAGCTTATTAATAATTTATTTATAGCTCTTAACCTAAGTACAATAATAGTTTTGAACTCATCATCAAAATTACGTGATCTTTTTACTCCTATTCCGATTTTTAACATTAGAAACCTCATAGAAATTGCTTCCAGTTTTTGATCTGCGTTCAGCTCTATCCATAGCCCTCCTCTTTCGTGCTGTCAGCTTTCTCTTTCCTTTACCTTCTTCACTTGTCTTTGCTTTCTTTCCTTTGTGTGATACTTCTTCTACTGTGAATGCACCACTTGCAGCAGCAAGTCGCTTTCGCTTCAGTTCCTTGATAGTGTCTGGGTCATTTGTCAAATGGTCTTCAACATCGCTGTGTTCATTTTCATCATTGCTGTAAAACTCACTGATATCTGAAGAATCTCCATCATCATCATCACCATTCTGTCCTTCTGTGGTTTCAGATTTGGTCTCATCCTTTTCATTGTCTATTCCTAGCAGTTCTTCTGGTATTTCAAACTGTTCTAAAGGTTTTCGGTCATCTTGATTGTCAAACTGTAGGCCCACTCTTATTTTAGCAAAGTCTTGTGCTATCATCAATTGGTTAATGTGGACTATTGGATTTTCTGGCTCATTTTCCTGAACTTCTGGTGCTGTTGTTTCTACAGTGACATCAGCTTTCTGCTCTTCTGTGATTTTCTCAGTTTCTTTTGGTGTTTCCTCTATTTGTTTAGACAGAGGTACTTCAAAACCTTCAGGAGCCACATAGAAGGGAAGCTTTCCCCTTTGCCAGTCATTGAGTACCATCTTTGCTACTTGATCTATATCAGGTTCACCTTTTTTTAACAGTTTCCCAGTCCTGGCTGCTAGTTTCTCAAGGAACTCAGTGGCTGTTTCCCAACCATCCACTTTGTATGTTTTCACCATGTACTCCTTTCTAACTCTCTTGATCACATCTTCTATGTAATCTTCAGGGTTTTGCACAAGTTCAACCCTTACCACCCCTTTCAGTACTTTCTCCGAATCTGTTTCCGCTGATGGATACACAACACCAGGACAGTCAATGAGGAATATTCTTTTCATCAATGTGATATACTGCCAGACTTTTGTCTCTCCAGCAATAGGAGCCACTTTACACACTTTCTTTGATTTCAATGTGTTGATGACTGAGGATTTCCCTACATTTGGATATCCAATAAGTCCAACACTGATTTGCTTCTTGTCAATGTGTAGTTTTCCAAACTGACGTAACAGATTTATGAGGGAGCCCTTTCCAAAAGGATGAGTGAGTGATGCATGGAATGCTATGGTAGGGTATTCCGCACTTAGGATTGCAACCCATCTCTGTGTCACCCAGTTCGGTACAAGATCAACTTTATTCAGTATGAAAATCAAATGTTTGTGTCTCTTTTCTTCTCTCAGGAACTTTTCCACAAATGGACTTCTGGTGCCCATTGGGTCTCTAGCATCGAGGACTTGAAGAAGAACATCTGAGGAATCGATCACTTTGTATAATTCATTCCAGATTCTGCGACTCATCCCTGCACCAAACACCCAGTCTCTCTGCCCTTGCCTAACTCCTGTGTCTTCACGGACTTTATCCAAATCTTTTGACTCATCATATTTCTCTGCACTGTCTTCAATAGCCTTTGAAAAAGAATTAATGTCTGCAAATTTCATATTAACGCGCTTCCTTTGTTTCTTTGGGCCAAATGTTTTATCAAATCCCTCAGTATCGAGCAAATGTACTCGCGCATTCTTCGCTTTTTCATTCAGGAGTGTGATCGGAAGGTTTGTCGGCCTCATAATCACTTGGTATGGATTCTTCACAGCAGCTCCAAACTCGTCTTGGAACTTTTGTAAGGCATTCTGTGAAATGATACGAGAGTTTCCAAACCATTTTTGATTAGGTTCTACTCTTGCACGAGTACCAGACGGCAACCAACCTTGGAAAGGCGCGGGAGTCAAAATTTTACCATTTTTATCCCTTTTGGCCTTAAAATTCCTGTACATCTGCAGCCGCTTGATAGTGCCTTTTGTTCTTGGGTTTCCAACTTTCAGGCCTTCGGTGGGTCGCTCTGGATTCATAGAATGTCCAGATTTGTTGAAACCCTCCTTTCGGGGAGCGCCCGAAGCTGATCGAACTTTCCCCATTTTTCTAAAGAATATCCTTCTTGTGCCAGACAAATAATACGTCGTCGTTATGTCGTGAAATAGTATTAGATTATAAAACGTACTAAAATCCTAATTATTTTAGGTTATATAATGGAAAATCACACATGCATTTACAGCACACTGAAAATGTCGACAAACGTCAACTGACTGAATCAGGGACCCGTACAAACTTCACAGTGGTAAAAATCATGTTTTTGTACCTTATTCTATATAAAAAGACTTACTTTCTGGACACAAATGGACTCCTTCTGTTTGAATTGCACGGAATCACGTTTTTTAAATAATAGAATCAAGACACTGCATCCAATGCAAAATAACTCATAAAATCACAACAAGTCCGCAACAAATGAACAAACAAAAGTAATTCTTTCTAACCAGAGACAATAGACAATTTACTTTACAGCCATTCCATTTGCTTCTTTGCTGAGCTTTCTTGTTTTTTTTGTTGGAGTCTGTGGGTGGTCCGTAGCTATCTTCAGACGTTATATTTAATCTGTGCTTCATACATATTAGCTTGGCATAGATAAGACCTAGCCATGAATCTTTAGACTATTAACTGGATCGCGCACGAACATATTATCAAGTGGCTTTTCAAACACAAAAAAATGTTACACCCAAAAAGGTTCATCCGCTTAGCAGCCACGATGGCACAGAAAGACACACAGATCATCATGATCATCAGCACATACTAGTCCACTGCTGGACATGGCCTCCACTAGTGAGCGCCATAGCGCCCTGCCATCTGCCAGCAGTCTTCCGCGGCTCGTCGTCCCACAACACAGACACACTATTTCATTCATTCAAAAGTACCCTGTAACTCATGCAGGTACGGTTCATTTTTCTTTGTGACATCTCAGAGTAGAAAAACGAGGGCTTGAAAATAGTAGTTTGTCCTTGTCTAGCTCGTTGCAACATGGTGTAAGTAAGGTGTCCATGAAACAATAATGATGTCACAGGGCTTTTGAACAAAGATTCGGATAAACTTAGTTTTAGAATATGTACTTTTTAAAAATCTGTCCAATTTACGCAGCAACATTATCCCAATAATGTTAAACACAATTTTCAAATCTTTTGCGTACTATGAAAGAAGTAGGTAATAACTAGCTAGCAGTACTGGCTAGCAGACAGTAAATACTACCATAACCCAGTAGAAACTTAATTATCAAGTTATTATGTTATTTTTAAGTAAAGTTTTTCAAAAGAACAAGTTTCTATTACCAACCAACACATCACATTTCTTAAGAATTTATAAAAGTACAGATGTATGGACATCCTACTAAAAATGATGAACTAGGTACTACTTTGGGGCCTCTCACTTGGCTCGTTTTTATGAAAGACTGCACAGTCCAAGTTAGGTACAGGTTCATGGGCCAAGCAAGTGCACCTACATACCTACATTAGATTTTGTGGATTATGTCTCTGGGCTTGGAAAAAGTACATTTTGGATACTAATTAGAATGAGTTGACTAAGGTTCATTTCAGGTCAGAGTGTTAAATGGCTAACAGCGGTTTCTCTGCGTTGACATAGAGGGCATGCAAACTGAGCGAGACTTTAGAACCAGAGTGATAGCTAAAGCGCTTGCAGTGTACCAGAACAAAATAATAGTCTTTGTTTTATGCTGCGTACACACTGACCCATCAAACGTACCCTATGTACGTACCCTTCATGTTCGCAGCATTAAAATTTCAAAGCACAAACATTGTCTGTGGTTGAAAGGTTAGCTGTCACTGTTGTCACTGTCAATTTTAATCCGAAAATGACGTCACTTGTCAAAATCCAAACTAAAATGTCTATTGTGTTCTCAAAAAAATACATGACGGCTAGCCAATTTTTATCAGAAATTGGATTTTTAGTCACAACAATGATTTTCTAACCCTGTGATAGTGAAAAGTAATGATGAGCCCTAATAATGGTTCTTTTGAGTGTATAAAATAATAGCATTATTGATCGAAACAGCAACTGCGCCTGTAATCAGCTGTTCAAGATTCAACACTTTGTTTCGTGAAAAAATCCCCAGAAATAAAACCTTCCCCATGCCTGTGAACTTTGGGAAACATGCGACAACATGTATGACATGTTGTCGGAGTTCCGGGTCTCAGAATTCGATTCATTCGTGAATATATTGAGACTTACTCCGGGTGATCCTTTGGACACATTTGGAGAGATGTGGTACCCAGTGTTCTTGTGGTCTTTGTGCTCTTCCGTGTTTGTACACACTTGTGCGGCGTTAGTTTCCTTTGGAACCTTGAGAAAACATAAATATGGGAAGTTCTTCCCTGTATTATTAATTGTTATGGGAGTGGTTGGGCCAGTGACTTCTGGTGTCGCCAGCAGCGCCGCTGTGGCGTTCATCTACCGGGCGGCTGATCAAGCGATGCCGCCTGTCCATGCTATGATATGGGGCATAGGACAAACATTATTAGGAGCTGGAATGGGTTTTACCAGAATTTTAGCTACATTGTAATAAATCAATGTATAATAGGTAGGAAATGTAGTTAATTTATGTTGCAATACAAACATTTTTCTAAGGCCCTTATGCATCAAAACATGATAACATTGAAGCATGATTTAACAAAGTGGTATTCGCCTTATTCATACATAAATGTTATCATTGGTTTGTGCAATTGGGTCTTATTAGGTCAAGCAAATTGAAGTCAATTATAATATTGTTACTGAAATAATTAAAATGTAGAGGTGCTGACAAGATAAGCATTTTCTAATGACACATAATTATGCCTATTGTATTGAATTAGCCTGTATTTTGTAGAAATAATCATAAGTAGGTATATTTTGATACAGCTGCTGTAAATAATCCTTCCTTGTCTTGTCTGTCTGGCTTGGATGTCTACAGAAAAATAGAGAGAAACTTTCAATGTACACATTCTTATCCTTAAATTATTATTATGTACAAAAAAAACTAGGCCACTAGAGCTATTAAGCTAGCCATTAGGTAGGCATTTTATTTAAATTAATAAGGTACTAATCTTCACAAATGAAACTTAAAATATTTTTACAGCTAGGATTCTCTCTAATAAAAAACTTTTAAAACTTCTCCATTACATAATTATTTAATAACCCAACTTTTATTTTGGAAACACCAAATTCAAGTAAAATAAAAATACAAAATTTACTCATTAGACTGATGGTCTCTTGCCTGACTAATGTAATGAATACATGACATGACTGTGCATTCATTTCTCCGCTCATGTAAGATATTATGAATGTTTAAATGAAAAAAAAATGAAGATCCTGCAGGTTTATATCAAACATCACCTGTCTTATTATCACACTAATCTAAAATTGTATTAGAATAAGATTAAGACCCACCGAAACAATGAAAAAGGCATAGTACCTAAAACTTCTGTTAATCTATAGTTTGCATTGCAATGTATGAAGCACAATGAATTATTTGTATATATTTCATAAGTACCTTATAATATTAAAACAATTTTAAAGAAAATGTACTGTTACTATAGCATTTTATATTGAAACCTAGATAGAAGTTCCTGGGGATGTTGTACTATTAGAAATAGACTATCAAATAAATATGAATTAACTAAACTAGTTTCCCTGAAACTTTTAAGATAAATGTAAGCGGGTTAACTATGAACCTAGTTACACAAGCTGGGTTCGTAGTCAACCTGCTTACATGATGATTATGAAAGTTTTGAGAGTAAAATAAACTAGTTTCACTGTTTTAGTATATTCAAAAATGCTTGTTATTCATTTCACAAATAGTTTTGTAAAGTTATGACACATGTTAGTGGTGGTAGAAGGACCGTGACTGTATGAGAGGGGGGCTTTTGTGGAGCTTCACGCTGATCATTTAAACTAAGTTGCGTGCGTCACAAAGAATTGATCCACTATTGTGCATGGATTCGTTGACTAAACCCCGATATAGACAAATCATTCCTATTGTAGAAATTTACATTAATTTAAATAGTGCTTATACTGGGTACTACCTAGATATTGACCAACCACGAAACTGTAATACCTAGGTGTTGCGGATCAAATTACTAAAAGCGCCCGGCGATTTATGTATTAGGTTCACCCTTTTAAGATTACTCAACATTGACTCTAGCCCTAAGCATCATTCCCTGTTATTGGTTAGTTTGGTTTCCTGCTATATCTTCATCATTATCATGACGACCGATGTGACGCGACGCGACGGGCGAAGGTCCGCCTGCGCCGGAGGAGGTTGCGGGTTCGATTCCCGCCTAGGGAGCAACAATTTGTACAATCTGCAAATATTTGTTCTGGGTGTTCTGGATATTTCTATGTACCTATAATTTATACAAAATAAAAAAATCTGTATAAGTAATGAATTGTATTACCTATATCAGCCATCTAGTACCCATAACACAAGCTCTGCTTAGCTTGGTGCTACGTGAAGAATTATTTCCATTAGTCCAGAATTATTTATTTGTGTATTATCATATTTATCATATAAATAAATAAATAAATAAATAATGCTGGACAATTCACACAGCATTATCTAGCCCCAAGCTAAGCAGAGCTTGTGTTATGGGTACTAGATAACTGATATACTTAATACAATACACTACATAGATAGATATTTTTTATTATAGATAGAAAACACCCAGACCAACGGAACAAATTTCTGCAATCATACACAAATTTGTTCCGAGGCGGGAATCGAACCCGCAACCTCCAGCGTCGCAGCACATATAAGTCTACTGCTCAACATGCCTGCTCCAATACGCCGCCTAGGCGCCTCTATCCGTTATGTAATATACCTACTCTCTCTCTATCCTCCGAATACCCAAAATACAACTCGATAATTTTCTATGCACATCTCAAGTCGCGATTGTTTGACCAATTTGCATTTAAAACCGTCAAAAGGTCGCGATTTGAGACGTGGTGCTTTAATCTGAGTTGCTTTTGAATATTCAGGGGTAGATGTTAACGCTTAACTATATCAAGACAGTTTTGAGGAATGTCTAGGATTAAGGATTGTGTGTGGGCCATGTAAGTTAGAATGTGTTAGATAAATGTGATATTTGCAATAAATGGTTAGCTAGTGTATATCATAATATTCCTTTAATCAGGATGCAGTTGATCCGCCAATCTTAAAAAAAATACTATCTACCTACATTTTAAGTTGCCCCATAAAAACCCCATCTTCATTAGCCACCTATATTCATGCTTATCTATGAAAATATTTTTGTATATTTTGCAAAAATAATGTACAAAACTATGTTAAAAGCAAAGCTAGTGATTGTGTATTTTAAACATGTAGATGTAAATATTTGTATTGTCAAGGTAAATACATTTTCCATACATAAATATCTATCCAAAGATAATAAACATTTGGATTTTGTAAAATGTCTATTTATTTGTATTGTGTGCAATATACTTTCTCCGAGAATAGAAATAGTAGCAACTAATTTCTCTATGTTTTCTCCAAGGCCAGTGCTATAAAAATAGTACCTGTTTTATAGGAAAAAATATTCTTTGTAGGTACTTGTCATAACAGTGTTTATTTCATAATTTACATTCATTATAGAATAAAATAATTTAGGTAAATTGTATTTCCTATTGAATGCAACATGGCCAAATAAAACTTATTTGACCATAAAATTTGCTGGGGCAAATACAGTAAAATAGTCTAAGTAGGGTAGTAAGAGTTTTGGTTGGATTAAAATTACCTTCTCAAATTTTGAAACAAATTAAGCACATGAAAATTACAAACATACAGATAGGTAATAAACAATTAACAGCAAAATATATAATTATTACAACGCAACGGTAACATTTAAATGCTGAGGGTAATATTTACCAATCTACTTAATTTCATACATTTACTTCCTAATAACACATTCACTGTTGTACCGATTTTCGGAATTATACCTTGACATTATAATCACTGTTTGGTACTTACAATCATACCAAGATAATTTTTAAAATATAGATATCTAGCTCCTGCGTGTAGCTTCCGCATTTTTTTCCGGGATGTAGACAAGAAGCCTATATCTGCCACGGGAGACCGTCTACCTCCCTGCAAGATTCGCAAAAAGGGCCCACCTGTGGCCTAGTTGCGGAAACCAATCCAGAAACATGTATGTCCCTGACAGATTTCATTAATATCTGTTCAGGAGTGAAAAAGTAACAAACAGACAGAATGACTTTCTCTTTTATATTAGTATGAATGTAATGCACAAGGTCTATGGTAAAGCCACATTTTTGGTAGCAACGATCCGCCACACTTACTAAACTCACTTTTATCATGTGATTAAGATCACAAAAAAGGCACTACATATTATTTGTTTTACAGAACAAAGTGGTACGTAAAATGGTGCAGTATTTCTAACAGTTCATAGTAATCTCTAAACTCATCTAGATTAGTGGTAGGTACATATATTATATTATTTGGTGCTGTACTTGCATACCTAAATAGTACCACTATGTGTATATTTCGACAGTCGTTTATGTACAGATCTATAGCGTGAACTGTCCTCGTCTTCTTCATGGCTAACTTCATGTATTTCTTCCAACATCAATGGCAGGTCATATTCTTCTCTTGTCAGTGTTTGCTGCAAAAGATAATTTTTGGTCAGAATTCGTATTTAGAAACCAACCCATAAATAGGTATGATGATATTTATTGTAACCTGTGTGAAGAATAATGAGTTAACAGGTAATCACTAGAGGTGATCTACCGTCCCATAAGTGTTGTCTGCAGATACCTACTACAATAGCCTTTCAACTTTAACATTTTTTTTTAAATCTACTTAATAAGTCTGAAACCTTACCTCATGGACTTCTGTTTCCCTTCTAGTCAACCTATTTTGTAAAGACTGTGTTTCTGAAGTGGCATCTTGCAATGCCAGTTTCAGATCAACAATTTCCTTTCTAGAGTTTGCTAGTAACCTTTCTGTTGTCATCAAATTTTCTTTCATAGTGTCATTCTCTACTTCCAATGTAGCTTTAACACCAGATAAATTCCTTATTCTGTTTTCATAGAGCTTTAATTCAGAATCTACATTGCCAAGTCCTTTGACTGTATTTGTGTTTTCAGTTTGCAGATTAGTGCACATCTGCTTTAGATAAGCTGTATTCTGCTCAAGTATTATTTTCTCTTCTGTCACTAGCTTTATTTCCTCTTGTAAACTGTTAATCTTACAAGTCATAGCTGCAATGCGTGTGTTTTGATTCTCTATAATATTTTCTTTCTCCAAAAGTTTTGACTCTAGGTTCTCAATTTTATTCACATAAGTCTGTAGCTGCATTGATTTAGAGGCTGACTCACTTTCCAAGGAATGGTTGGTGTTTTCTAGAATATTAGCTTCAACTGAGAGACTGGCAAACTGTTCCAGCATGTCAGATCTATCAGCTTCTTTCTGGGACAGCAGCTCTTCAATCCTTCTTATTTCTGCAACATAATGCTGAAGTTGTTGCTTCAACCCTTCCACTTCATTTCTAGACTTGTCATATTCAATCTTATGTAATTTCATGTTCCCATTTAAATCAGCCAGAGTATTTTGGAGGTGTTTGTTTTCTATTGCAGCAGAATCAAGTTGTTCATTCAATCTTAGTATCTCTGCATTCAAGAAAGCCATTTGTTGTTCAGTATCTTGCAATTTATGTTCAGATACTTTGTTATTGTTCAGTTTTCTATTGAGATCTGTTATTTGAGTACCAAGTCTGCTGATTTCATAATTTTGTGACATTATTTTTTGTTCCAAGACACTATTAGCTTCTGTTTTGTGATCTAACTCTATTACTAGTTTGTCTCTTTCTTGGTCAACCTGTCTAATGTTATCAATTAAATTGGACTTATCACTTCTTAGTGTCATTATTTCGGATTGCAGGTCTTTGCATTTATTTTCTAATGATTCAACCATATCCTTCGAGTTACTAAGTTTCCTTTGGATGGATAAGAGTTCATTTTGAAGGCTTGTGCTGCTTCTTTCTGTCTCAAGTTGGATGTTTTTAATCTGACTTGCGAGCGTTTTTTCCTTGATAACATCAGACTGCATTTTCTTTATTTGTTCTTTCAAGAATTTGCATTCATCTTTCAAATGATCAGCTGAAGCTTTACCATTTCTATGGGTCATCTTGTATGAACAGTTTTCTTCTTCCAATTGTTCTATTTCTTTCTGTTTTCTTATCAGATCTCTCTTTAATTTGTCTGTTATTTCTAAAGACTCCTTGTATCTCAAATTATATTCATTTTTATCTTTTTTAAGGAGAAGAATTTCTTGATTAAGTTCATTTATAGTGTCTTTGTATTTATCAACTTCTCTTTGAGATACATTTTCTCTATTAGATTTGGTAGAAGTAAAATTTTTGTAGAGACTTAACTCTTGACTCAGTGCAATATTTTCTCTTGACAATTCAGAGTTTTCTAAGTTCAACTGACTTATTATATCTTTGTAGTTCTGCTTATTACTTTCTTGGAAATTCATCAGTTGGTTATTTAATTCATTGTTTTCTTCCTTAAGCATGAGAATCTTTTGTTCACTTTCACATAGCTTAACATGTAAATCTCTGATAAATAAGCTCTCATGGGATTTTCTGGAGGAGAGACTATCACTGTCTTTGCATCTAGTCATGTGTTTATTGCACATACTCATAGTTTCAGACATTTTTTCTTGGACCTGTGTTATGTGTTTTTCATATTTCAGCCTTTCAATTTCAAGTAGAGTTTTCAACTCTGCTTTGGTAGGACATTTAGGTCCTTCTTTTCTAGGACTATGATCAATATCTGATTCAAAATGTTTGTGTAGAATTTTAGTCAATGTTTTATTTTCTCTTTGAAGTGCATCAATTTCTTTTTTTGCTAGGGTCAATGAATTTTGGACCTCATCATAATCTTTTGCCAAGCATCTTGATGACTGGAGACATTGAACCATTATCTCTAATTCTTCATTTTTCTCTTTTATTGACTGAAGACTCTTAACTTGTTGCACCAGCTTTTCATTTTTAATTGTCAAGTCCTCTTTTGCAGTCTGCAATAAGTTAACATCATTCTTCAAGTAGGCCAACCTTTTATTACAATCTTCTTCAACTTTTAATGCTAATTCATCAACTTTTGTGAGTTCCTCTTGAAGAGACTTGTTCTTTTCTGCTAGATTTAGAGCTTTGAGCATTGCTTCATGTTGCTTTTCAATGCTTTTATCAACTTCTTTCTTCAGAGCATTATTAGTTAACTCCAAGTTGTGTATCTCCCTCATAAGGTTTTGCATTTTATTATCTAATGGATTGCAGCAATCTTTGCTAATGGCATGAAAGGGTCTCCCACCCTCAAGGAGCATGTTCAGTCTTATAATTTCACTGTCTCTGTGCTCAATTTGATTTCTGAGTACCTGTATTTCATCCTTACTTTCTTGATATTGTTGCTCTAGTACAGAAGTTTGATCAGGACTTTTTAGTTTCCTTTCATTGGAGGGTCTAAAATCATGAATAGCATCTTTTCGTTTACTTTTGTTGCGGAAACTGAGGGTCTCAGCACACAATCCCCTCAAGCCTAAGTCCCTTACATCATGCTGTAACTTGCTTATAGTTGCATCTTTCTTTACCAACTCCTCAGATAGAGATTTAATTTTTCTTTTTAGTTCCTTTGATAGTTTTAGGTTGTCTTCCTTTATTTTCATGTTTTCTAAATGAAGATGATTGTTTTCTTGAATGAGATTGGCATTGTCGCATTTGTAAGGTTCTGCCTCCAGCGTCATAGCATCGCGCTGCTTCAACGCATCCTTAGACAATTCCATGTAATGCTGGAGGCTCCGAGTCGTCTGTATCAAATCTGCTAGAACACATTCTACCAAAGGAACAGCATCGACAGGCAGCGCGTTATTGTAGCCGAGTTCTTCAAGCTTTCGCTTCAAATTAAAGTAGGCTTCTCCCATTTTGACACAGTTACCTCACTTCCCCATATTTATAAGATTTTGAATTATTAGCAGATAGCAGTAAAACTCAAAATATGTAGGTCGTTGATTTTTGTTGTTTGTTGTCGTTTGTTTTGAAAGTAACTTTGTTTTTTTTTTGTTTTTTTATCTTCTTCTTCTTTTGTATTTGGCTCTGCATCTTGTTTTGACACAATTCTGCCAAGTTTGGATGCTGCGGACTGACATCTGACATTGGCTTTGGGACATTACAAAGGTTTTCATGTCAAGTTCAAAGTTTCCATGATTGTAAAAAAACTCGGACGAAAGAAATCACCCTCCCTTTCTCTGGGCAGTTGTCAAAAAGATTGTCAGCTAAGAGTCAATGTCAAAGTCATAAAGGAAGGTCAACAAAATATTTTCGTTCGACGTCTTCGTTTCGTTCGAATCTGTATTTCTATTGCTTTCATGTAATTTTACAAATAAAATTGCTTCCTTCGGGGGGCACGAAAAGACAAAATTAAATCAGTTTAGTCATTGCTTCCGATGATTATAAATTTCAAAGCGATTGAATGCCGTAAACAGTCATGAATCCCTACAAGGATATGGAAGAGAGTTCGTTCGCTTCGCCTCCTCATTTAGCCTACGAGGATATCGCCACAAAACTGCTAAAGGACAACTATTTCCTTACTGCCTTAGAACTGCATACTGAACTGGTTGAAAGTGGCAAGGAACTGCCCCAACTAAGAGAGTTCTTTTCCAATCCAGGAAACTTTGAACAACATGTCCCCAGAGCTTCAGATTTTACTTCTATGCGTAAGTATCTAACCAACATAATTATCACACAGTCATATGTGTTTAGGCTACAATTATTCACCTAGTACTGTGAGTATTTTCCATACTGTGTATAGTATAATACATGACTAATTCAAGTATCATAGAGGAATGTCGAACTTATTCATGTTTTATTCATGTTTTATTTACACTTAACAACAACAGACCATAATGAGAAGAGAGAGATCTTTTTCTAAAATGGCCATTTACTGGCCAGCATATGCTAACAACATTATTGTTATATGAAGCTGTTCCTTACTAACTGTTTTTGGAGTCCTACAGTCCAAAAAGAGTTTGACTCATGGGGTCAGTTTGGGTAGGATATTGCACAAAACACTGCTAATGAAAAGTGCAGCTTAGATCCTCATATTATTATCTCCCTTACATAAGTAAATCAGATGAATATTTTCAGAGCGCTCCCCAAGCCAGGCCACCTTAGACTCTCTGGACACGGCTAGGTACTCCGAGGATGGAGGAGGGGACAGAGGAGGCAGCGGTGGTGATGTTGCAGTGTTGGAATTTGAACTAAGGAAAGCCAGGGAAACTATAAACTCATTGAGAGCCAATCTTACTCAGTTTGCTGGTGAGTAAATTAAAAATTATCTGTGTTGTATGTTTATTGTAGTCATACAATTTTTGAATCTTTAATGGTCAGTCATCTCCACATCTTCAGATCAGATCATCATAGGTATGGTATACAAAAATAGCTTGCTTTAGGTGTTTTATATCCTATTGCTACTTTAATCAATAATTCTAATTCCTTTTGTCCTTTTCTAAAATCAAGAATACCAACTGTTTTTTTACCAAACATTTTTGTAAATACCTACATTATTTGATCCATGAGGTCTATTCTTAATTTAAAACCAATTTGCAATATTTTTTACTGTAAGTCTCTAATTTTAATATTACAGATGGTGACTCAAATCTAGATAAGAACACAAAAAATATTTCCAATGAGCTATCCCTCAAGCCGCATGAGAAGAGAGCATTGAACTTCCTGGTCAATGAATACCTCCTGGTCCAGGACTATAAACTCACTTCTATCACTTTCTCTGATGAAAACCCTGATCAGGTAAATAAATGAATAATGCTGGACAATCCTCACAGCATCACCTAGCTCTAAGCTAACCAGTGCTTGTGGTATGCATACTAGATGACTGATATAATAGACTGATACATTCAGCAGTCAGTACAGTCTTAACGTCATAAAGTAATTTGTATACTGCTATACACCATGACATGGGCCTTGCCGGCGCGTAACTCTCCCTGCATCAGCCAGCGAATCGATGCCATAAAAGCCCGCAGCCTAGCCAGGGCTACTCTACAGACCATAAAGTATGAATTGATCTAAAGCATACATAAATATCTGTCATCAGCTGTGTGGTGCCAGCTTAGAATTTGCACCACCCCAACTCTGCCCGCGGGTGTGGAGGCGACTAAGGGATATCCACCGGGGGCGGGCAGCAGCGCCCCCTACAAAACAATTCTAACACCGAACTGCGATCCCCGATCCGCATGCCCAGCGTAGGGATTATGGGCATTGCCCCCATGAGATAAAAGCCAAGAAGGCGCTAATCAGGGGGAGGCCAGCATCCAGTAGTGGACCAATATAGGCTGTTGAGGTTGAGGATACGTACATCGCGGCGTCGTCGGAGCGGGAAGCTATTGACGTTTTGGAGATCGTAAACACTCAACTCAGTAGCGTAGCGCAGCGGGCGAAGGTCCTCTGCGACTGTGGAGGTAGTGGGTTCGATTCCCGCCACGGGATAAATGTTTTTCAGTTCGGTGGTTTTGTTCATGAACTGA
The DNA here is from genome assembly GCA_949316285.1 of Eupithecia subumbrata. Lineage (NCBI taxonomy): Eukaryota > Metazoa > Arthropoda > Insecta > Lepidoptera > Geometridae > Eupithecia > Eupithecia subumbrata. Next base: position 24,139,433 of record OX438646.1, on the reverse strand, counting down.
ACATGCAACAATAAAACAACGAAAAACTACGAACTATGCAACAAAAATTATAGTTGATTTATCCGGGGTTTCGTACCTGCCTATGTCGTAGCTACTTACAACTTGATTTAAGTGGAAGGGGTATAACTAAAACATAATATTTTCCAGGAATTTGAAGACTGGGATGACGTAGGCCTCAACATGCCTCGTCCAGCCGGTCTTATCTCACTATTCAGGGGTAAAAGCACCGCACTAGCTGCACTGAAGACTGATGCTGCCACGGAGATGGATTGGCAGTTCACTACTGTAGACTGTCAGACGGATGTTGTGAATGTGTGTGTGAGCTGCCAGACAGTAGATGCTGAAAGTGATTGGAGTCACGAGGTTGGTAGTTTATTATTAACTGACTTCAAAAATCGAAGGAGGTTCTATGTTTGGCTGTATAATAATATGTTTTTTTTTTTACTTTTTTTTTTAATGTATGTTAATTGATTTCTCCGTCAATTAAGGACAGTTGATTGTGAAAATTCTTTCGTTTTTGTTAGGAAAATGATCCCGAGGTGGTCCAATAATTTTTTATTATTTTAGGGATTAGCATTTATCCCACAAAACTTAAAAATCGGGAAAAATAGAAATATATATTTTGGTATATTTGTAATTTTTGTTGATGTTTGTTTGTAAGATTTGTATTAGCTACATAATAATGCACACAGATCCCAATCACCAATCCAACGATCCTACCCATCCACGGTTGTCTGGACCGCCAATTGTCACATAATTTTTTGTTTGTAATTTTTTTTGATAAGTGTGCAAAAAAGTATTTTTCTATTTTTAAATTATAATTACTTAGAAATTTAATTTTGTTCAAAACAATCAAATTATACATATCAGACATTTGTTTCCTTCGACATAAAGTTTGTTGATTGTGTTGAATAGCTATCCTGGCGCGACTTAAAATGTATCTGTACAGAAATGTATTTAAACTATATTTAGATACATTTACAGTGCCGAAATGGCTTACCACAATCCTCAAACGAGTGGCCCGCGGGCCTGTCATATGCTGCCTATATAAAATGCATCAAAATATTACGTGGTAAAGCCCTGATTTGAATGCACATTTTTGTGTTGTGCAGTGGCAGTGCGGCCCTGATCAGTGACAACCGTAACGCTGTCATGTACATTAATAAAAAAAAAAGTACCTTACCTTAAATAAGGTCGTAAATTGGGTTACATTATTATAATAGCTAAAACCATTTCAACTATTTTCGAAATAACTACGATCAAAAGACCTACAGTTTAAAATACCTACAGATCGTTTCAGATAATTTCGGTATAATATAATTAATAAAAGATGTTCATATAGGAGAATTCACCTATGGTTGATTCACCTATGGTTTTAACAACTACAGTAGGTCGTCCGTTATTTCAATCAACGTTAGGTTACATATAACCTTAGGTTGATTGAAATAACGGACGATTTAGAAAAATGTTCATGAATATAAAGGATTCCTTGTTTTAACTTGTTCCTACTTGAGTTAACCCGACTTGTAGGCGTCCCACCCCCGCGAAGCGGGGGGTAAGTTAATGTTGTCCACATTAACTTACTCTCCTAACGAAGCCCCCCTAACCCCCTCGAAACGGGATGGAGTTCGTGGCGACTCTGTTACTAAAAGGGTGTGTTTATGTTTAATTGCACCCAGAGCCCGAAAATCAGCGCGGCACGTAATATTGATAAACCGTAGGCGAGTCGTCCATTAGGTATTTCAGACATAGTTCAAACATCCAATATCTAAAAAAAAACATTAGATTGATCGTTCGTTACTGCGATTAATTTTAGTTAAAAAAATTAAGTGAGTTAAACAGAACTTGAGTCGGCCAATATGCGTATGAACATACGGGAATCGACCGTAGTTATACCTATCGAAAATAGTTGAATAATTTTATTTATTATAATATGTAACCATAAACTGTCGAGTGCTTCTTTGCATATCTACGTGTTTACGAAATAAAAACCAACACAGGGACATGTTTACTTTAGCCTGTATTTCCTAAAACAACTTGCAAATAAAGAGATTTACATATATGTGACTAGCCAGCTTAAAATGTCTAGATAACGCCAAATTGGACAAGAACGACAATGACAAAAACCTATTGTCATATTAATAATGCTTTCAGCTCCTGATCCAAGCCGAAGAAATAGAAATCCTCAAACAAAAAATCATCGCGCTTGAAACCGAAAAACTGGACTTCCAAAAGCTCTACGACGCTGCTATCGTCAGTTTAAACTCCCTAACAAGTCCGTCATCGGAAAGCAAAGGGATCGAGCTGCAGATACCAGATGATAAGATGCTATCAGCTCAGATAGAAAATGACCGACCGTTGACTTGTACTGCGACTGAGAATCACTATGGCAGTGGGAATTCAACACATAGCGCGACGCCTGAACAGTTTGAGATGATTGATAGCGAGAAGAACAGTGTTATGTGAGTATCTGCTGCATTGTAGGTAGAACAAGCTTCTATCCGCGGCTTCGCACGCAGTTTTCCTGGATAAAAGCCAGTCCTTTTCTCGGATACAATCTCCTTGCCAAATGTCAAGGGGGTTTTTGCCGCACCATGCTTGGCTAAATGGTGATAGCAGTGGATCTGTTAAAAATAGACTACACTGAAGAAAGACGCTCAGCGAACTGTGAAAATAGCTCGGAGTTTCTCTGAAGGATAGGATTCGTAACGAATACATCCGACAAGAGAATAAAAATTATCGACATAGCTCAAAGAATTAGCATGCTGGCAGTGGGCCAGCCATATCTTGCAAAGAACCGACAACCGCTAGAGTATACGTGTTTTTGAGTGGATACCGCTGACTAGGCAAACGTAGTGTAGGACATCCTCCGGCCAGGTGGGATGACGATCTGCGAAAGACTGCAGGCAGATGCTAGTTGCGGCAAACTGAAGACAGGGCGTCAGTTGGAGCGGGATTTTCTTACGCCGTGACCGCCATGACTAAGGAATAGAGGACCCTTATCTTTTTAAGTAAAATATTTTTGCAGCGATGCAAAAATATAGCTCGTAATTTTTATCTTCATGTATTCGGGGTCGATGCGCCAGGATAGTAGTAGTAGTATATATATATTTATTATTGTGCTAAAAATGACGAGCGGAGCTAGCCAGCAAATATTTACGCAACGTGTCTTTTTATCGTTCACTGTGTTATTGGCCAGTACAAAAAAAAATGAACTTTTAAACCAATTCAATCAACTCAAATGAAATAAAACGTCAAATGCGAATCGAGACCTAGAACCAAAAAAATGCTTTGTGAATAAACCACAAATTTACGATATTCGGATTTCCCTTTATTTTTGCTATAATACCTTGCTTCTTGCGAAATTTCATGATTCTAGGTCTACGGGAAAGTACCCTATAGGTTTTGTATGCATGTGGTTCCTTTGGAAATTGCAAATATTCGGACAAGGCTGTTTGATTGCGTTGACTTAGAACCTTTATTTATTTCACGGCTCCAAGAGGTTACGGAGTACTTGACTTGAGTATTTGACGTTAATTTCAACTCGATACCTCGACGCGTTCCTAAGAAAAGGGTGCTGACAGACGGACAACAAAGTAATCCTATAACGGTTCTTTATATCCTTTTGAGGTATGGAACTCTAAAAACATACCATTTTAAACTTTCAGTAACAGAAAAGAAGGTTCAACAATAAGCTCGTTCGACCCAGCAGTGAACGCTACACCGGAACATCGCGGCAGTGTTACAACGCTGGACGAAACGCTGAGTATCAACGACGGAGGCGAGTGGACTCGGGTGCAATACGACTATAACATAGAGACGAATAGTAAGGAGATGTGGATTGATAGGTGAGATTTTTTAAGGCCGCTGGCCCACTGCGACGCACGCTGTGCACGGCCAGCGGCTAAGGCGCAGCGTGCACAGCGTACGCCGCAGTAGGTCTGTGTCCTTTTGCAATATGAATTTTATGTTGAAATTTATCTATCACATAACAAACACATTTCGTTATGTGATAGAAAATATTTTGCACACAGTTACAGTTATTTAACTATCATGAACATTATTTGATAAAAAACTCGATATACTAAAGTGATTTTAGCATCCGTTTTATTAGATATTTTGTAAGCAAACCCAATTTATAAAATAACCGTCCTCCTTGCGCAGTCTAGTAATTAAAATTATGGAACGTATACACACTTTGCATGTTTATTTATTTATTTCATTCGGATTGCCATCAGCTTAACTAATTAAAATAGCCTAAAAATAGGTAATCGCTAAATGAATTGTAATAAGACTACCTAAGTGCGAACACCAAAATGTCGTCTATAATGGCTCTAAAGTAATAAAATTACCTATAATAATTAAAAAAATCAATAAATAAAATTAAGAGCATAAAAATTAATAATAAATAATAAAATAATGGTGGACAATTCACACATCATGTTTATTACACCTAGATTAAGTAATTATTTGCATTTTCCAGTAACCTACCGAACAGACTGAAAGTATCAATACTCAACTGGTGCTGCGAAACCTTCGCGAACGAGCCGTTAGCCAATGACCTGCTTGCTGAGCTGGTAGCCAATGACAAACCTATCACATTGCCTGGGTTGCTTGACTTAGTTGCCGATACTTTACCGAGGGTAAGTCTTTCACTCGCCTTAAGCACTTCGCATTGAGGTTTACCGAGGTGATCTTCATTCGTGTCATTTACGCCACACCGTCACCATACTGCCGTGTGGTGCTGGCTTAGAATTTTCACCACCTCAACTCTTCCCGCGGGTGTCGTAAGAGGCGACTAAGGGATATCCAATCCATAGGGGGCGGGCAGCAGCGGCCCCTGCAGAACAATTCTACCTCAGAACTGCGATCCCCAACCCGCATGCCTAGCGTAGGGATTATGAGCATTACACCTCATGCGATAAAAGCCAATAAGGCGCTTATCAGGGGAGGCCTGCGTCCAGCCGTGGACCAGTATAGGCTGTTGAGGTGAGGCGACACCACCCTCATGTTTAATGCTAACCGATCCTATCTGTCCATCCAAAATCCAAAAGTTGCCTGGAAGAGATCTCTTTTTGCCATACTAGAATTAGTAGTCTGTAAGTTGTTATATGAAGTTTCGATGGTACAATAAAAATATTATCTATATGTCGAATCGAGATGTGTGGTGCCGCCAGTCGTAGATTATTATAATTACAACCAAAAACGGTTTAGTGGTCATAGAGTAACTTTCTGAACGAGAACCTCATTCTCTGTCCATACTCTTTGTACTTGTTTAATGTTACCAAGAGATGGCGCCGTACGTGGTCAGTTATTCTTTATTCCCTTTGATACCATAGCCAAACTATGATGATATTATTTTATGCTAGCAATAGTCTCTTCTAGCATATTGTTTTGTTAAATTGGCTGTACTAATCAAACTAAGTTTAACCAATCACATTGCAAAGATTAGTTCCAACATGTTGGCAGATTTCAGTATCTTGTTTCGTAATGTTGCCTATACTGATCAGTTATCCAATCAGATTGTGAAGATTAGTTCTGTTAAGTTTGCAGTCTGATTATTATTTTTGTTTTGTGAGGTTTCCAAGAGACTGATCAAGATATCCAATCAGACAGTAAGGATTTGCTCTGATAAGCTGGTAGCACGTAACAAGATGGATTTGATTGGTGGAAACGCAAACGTGACAGTTGACTACGTTTGGACATGGCTCTTCGGAGGGAGTTACGGTCGACGAGGGTTGGAAAAGGAAAATGGAGAACTTTGGTTGTGAGAGGCATCGTGAGAGGATGAAATTCTCTTGAGCCTCGTCGAGGTAACTCCGGAACGAAGGAACTTGTCTGTTCCCACCACGAAATTAACCTACGGAAAATAATAGTGTGGATACTAGTTCTATTGGAATTGCTATAACTTTCCTGATCCGCACTGTATGAAATAAAAGTGCCATTGTGACTTGCGATCGTTATTTGTTTGATCTTAAATTTTATTATTGTAAAATAAAAGTGTCGTGTGCTCTTTGAAGAACTTTATTTTCATCCATGCGAATCCAACATGTCCGAAACCCGAGATAGCCCACTGATTCCTGTTTCATCCTGACCTAACAAGAGAAGCGGCACAGATTCCCGTTTCGACCCTAATTCCCGGTTCGACCTCGATTCCTGTTTCGACCCTAAAACCTTCTAATCCCACCTGGCTGGGCATGACAAGTGATGGTTAGCTTCTGTAGACTGATCACAAATGATGACAACTTGACGATAACAGAGCATGACCAGCCGATGGACTGGCTGGGCATGACAAGTGATGGTTAGCTTCTGTAGACTGATCACAAATGATGACAACTTGACGATAACAGGGCATGACCAGCCGATGGACTGGCTGGGCATGACAAGCCGATGGACTGGCTACCTGTTGATGGGCGATGACAGGGCATGACCAGCCGATGGACTGGCTGGGGCATGACAAGCCGATGGACTGGCTACCTGTTGATGGGCGATGACAGGGCATGACCAGCCGATGGACTGGCTGGGGCATGACAAGCCGATGGACTGGCTACCTGTTGGTGGACGATGACAGGGCATGACCAGCCGATGGACTGGCTGGGCATGACAAGCCGATGGACTGGCTACCTGTCGATGAACTAGCAGTGCATGACAAGCCGATGGACTGGCTACCTGCCGATGGACTGGCAGGGCATGACAAGCCGATGGACTGGCTACTAGGGATTCCAAAATCGGGTCGTTTTCGAGGAACCGGGAATCCCGGGAAATTTCAAAGTCGGAACCGGGAATTCCCGGGAATTCCCGGGAAATTACGAAAAAATATTTTTACTGTTATACCAGTACCGAAATTAGATTATTTAATATACTTCACGTCTTTTTTAGGCATTTCGCTGATACCAGGTACCTATGCGGTATAAGGTATGTTACATAAAGCTGTATTTCTGTTGAGATGTTAATAAAATGCATAACAAATTCTTAGGTCCATGTCTTTTGTCCCCTCGTTCGACAATAAGCCTTTTCGTTCGATAGAGTCGTGACTGAATCCAGCATAACACATTCATTTGCTGTCATGTTGCGCAGCAAAGTGCTTTGCTGATACTCCATGAGGCCGGACTTGAGCTATCCTTGTATGAAATATCGCCTGATCTCGTATAGTATGAGACGCTTAGCTTCGTGGCCACCGTTTTAGCTTTTATTCGTTTCTTCATTTTAATCCAATGAAAGTACAGAAGTTCGGAGTTGTTGTAAGAGTGACACCTAGGAGCTCCCGTTGTTTTTCGAGTCCTCTAAGCGAAAACATCAATCTAAAAATACCTTATTACGTACCCACATAATAAACAATATAATGTTCTTCTATCCAAATACTAGGCCACGGTGGCCAGGCTCAACGGAGACATTAATAGTATATAATTATGTATATAAAACTGGACTAAGTGTTCTTTGTTAGCCCACGGTATTAAAAAAATAAATTTAATTGGATGGTGACTTCCATTCGTGTCAGTCGTCATTGATGACTGTTCGTCTAATCAATTGGCGATCAACTTCGTCGGGGTATTTCAGAGGTCTCTGCCTACTATGCATTTATTTCTGCCAGCCGTAAACGGTCGATTCGTTGTGTTCGAATACATTTGAATTCTCTACCTGATACCACACACCCTGACACGCAGGCGATATCATCGCGCTTTACAGGTTCAGAAGTCAGAGCCGATCAGAATAACATGCACAAAGAGGATAATAAATTGCAGCAATGCACTTGACTCTGGTATTTTCTCTTTGCCAAGCTCAAGTCCAGCTTCATGGAGCATTGCTGTCATGTTGCTCAGCAAGGTACTTTGCTGAGCAAGATGGCAGCAATCGACTATGACCTGGCCTCAGTCACGGCTCTATAGCAAGAAAAGCCTTAAAGCTTGTTGTCGAACGAGGGGACAATAGACATGAACCTAAAAATTAATACTAATTACAGATCAAAAGTAATATAGCTATAACTAACATTTCTTATACCAAGTTTGATAAAAATCATGGTTAAAAAAGAAAATGCGATTAATTTGATTTAAATCGGAATTATTTAATTGATTTTTTTTCTATCACAATCGCATTGGTCTATCCAGTTTTAAGGTTTTTATAGGTTGGTAGAAAAGGTAGGCTCAAAGGTTTAATCACACGAAGTACTAGCAGAAAGAAAAGACACCAAGATTGAAACATTCATTTCTGTCTTACATGTTTGGTTCAAGTTTTTTTTTCGGTGTCTAAGTCCGTTTATCACACTTCCTACTAATATTATAAATGCATGAGTTTGTGTGAATGTTTGTTACCACGTATCTCAGTAACTAGTTAACCGACTTGGTTGAAATTTGGTGTGTAGATAGTTTAAGTTCTGAAATAACACATAGATTAATCTAATTTGCAGAAAATAATCTCAGATGGTTAAAAAGGGTGGTTAAATTTATATGGATAATATTATTCCTTGGTTAGATTCACTCAAAACTCGGTCAGTAAACTATAAAGTAAATAATGATTTACGTTTTTCTTATTTTACAAAACGACCCCTAAAGTTGTTTATTGCACACCCCCTGTTGTGCAATAAATAACTGAAATTTAGACGCGGGCGAAGCCGCGGGGCGCAGCTAATAATATTAAAATATATTATATATATGAAAGTTTGTACCGTTCCTTCTTCACGCCAAAACTACTCAATGGATCGGGCTAAAATTTAGCACGTTTCCAAAAATAAATTTTAAACGTTTCCAATAGCGCGTGCGAAGGTGCGGGCAGAACGTTACCGGAGTACTAGTTCTTTTACAAATTGTAAAACAGATATGACTTGCCGCAAATACGTTGCCTAAGCATCTTTTTTTCGACAACTCCCATTATTTGAACTTTATGGAATTATTAATTTCGGAGAATTTCCTACATTGAGCATGTTTACACGGAAGCTCAATTTTGGGCACTCTCATACATTTTTGACTGCTCTCTGTTTTCATTGCAGGGAAAATAACAATTGATTTATATCAAGTGATACAAATCATGTCAACCCTGCCTAATACCGCGTAGGTTAGGTACCTGATAATGTGAAATACTATAAGAGGAAGTGAAATATGTTGAGTTACGTAATTTCGGTAATGCTATAAAAGTTGAAATATTTTTCCCGAAATTCCCGAAATTTCCCGGGAAATGATTTTGGATTTCCCGGTTCTTAAATCAGCCAAAAATTTCGGGAATTCCCGGGAATTTCGGGAACGGGAATTCCCGGGACCAATCCCTACTGGCTACCTGCTGACGGACTGGCAGGGCATGACAATCCGATGGACTGGATACCTGTTAACGACCTGACAAAATATGACAAGCCGACGGACTGGCAACGATACTTACAATTTGTGTTTTCATTTGCTTTCATTTTGTCATCTCGTTATTATTATTTAAAAAAAAAATCTCATAAGTACTTTAAAAAAATTTAACCTGTTGTTCGTTTGGTTCTGCATGACATGCTAAAATAATTTGAGCTTAAAAATTTCCTTTTCATAATGTGTTCTGATCGCGTAAGTTTAATAACTTTAAAAATTTTCTGTAACCTTTGAAATTCGATTAAAGAATTCACTAAAGAAAATAGTTGTAAGTTTACGGCAGGATAGCCGAGCAAAATACTTTTCGAATGTTTTTGTCCACAGATCTGACACACGAGGACGTGTGAATGTCAAGTTGGCCGTGTCGAATCGAGATGTGTGGTGCCGCCAGTCGTAGATTATTTTATTTACAACCAAAAACGGTTTAGTGGTCATAGAGTAACTTTCTGAACGAGAACCTCATTCTCTGTCCATACTCTTTGTACTTGTTTAATGTTACCAAGAGATGGCGCCGTACGTGGTCAGTTATTCTTTATTCCCTTTGATACCATAGCCAAACTATGATGATATTATTTTATGCTAGCAATAGTCTCTTCTAGCATATTGTTTTGTTAAATTGGCTGTACTAATCAAACTAAGTTTAACCAATCACATTGCAAAGATTAGTTCCAACATGTTGGCAGATTTCAGTATCTTGTTTCGTAATGTTGCCTATACTGATCAGTTATCCAATCAGATTGTGAAGATTAGTTCTGTTAAGTTTGCAGTCTGATTATTATTTTTGTTTTGTGAGGTTTCCAAGAGACTGATCAAGATATCCAATCAGACAGTAAGGATTTGCTCTGATAAGCTGGTAGCACGTAACAAGATGGATTTGATTGGTGGAAACGCAAACGTGACAGTTGACTACGTTTGGACATGGCTCTTCGGAGGGAGTTACGGTCGACGAGGGTTGGAAAAGGAAAATGGAGAACTTTGGTTGTGAGAGGCATCGTGAGAGGATGAAATTCTCTTGAGCCTCGTCGAGGTAACTCCGGAACGAAGGAACTTGTCTGTTCCCACCACGAAATTAACCTACGGAAAATAATAGTGTGGATACTAGTTCTATTGGAATTGCTATAACTTTCCTGATCCGCACTGTATGAAATAAAAGTGCCATTGTGACTTGCGATCGTTATTTGTTTGATCTTAAATTTTATTATTGTAAAATAAAAGTGTCGTGTGCTCTTTGAAGAACTTTATTTTCATCCATGCGAATCCAACATGTCCGAAACCCGAGATAGCCCACTGATTCCTGTTTCATCCTGACCTAACAAGAGAAGCGGCACAGATTCCCGTTTCGACCCTAATTCCCGGTTCGACCTCGATTCCTGTTTCGACCCTAAAACCTTCTAATTCGACATATATATTTATTTATCTTCAAAATCACCTTGCTAGCGTGGCACAGTGAGCGAAGCTCCGCCTGCGACGCAGGAAGTTGTGGGTTCTATTATATAGGCTAAAATATAAACACAGACAGGGGCATATACCAACCTACTGACATGGCTTGAAAACTAAGTAATCACAACACACTAGAATTGTAAATGCGCAAGTTTGGATATTTGGGTGTATAGATGTTTGGATGGATGTTTGTTACCTCTCCGCGCCATAACGACTGAACCGATCGGGCTTAAATTTTGCATAGATGTAGGTCTAAGCCTAGAATCAAACATAGATACTAACTATTTTTACCCATAAAACAGTTCCTATGGGATAGAAATAACCTGTTAACATTTCCATAGGAACAACGCGTGAGACGCTAGCGGCTAGTACAAAACACTTGTTGTATTTTGTATGTATGTGTCTGAAGATGCAAATAAAGATCTATCGATCTATCTAATCTTTCAGGTTCTTCCACACACGCTAGTAGCCAGACGTTGCGAGGCCGCGGCTGCGCTAGCGGCGTGCGCTGCGCTGTTGCCCGCCGGGAACGCGCGCCGAGCAAATACTTTACACACGCTACTCACGCTGGTCAAGAAACCGGACATATGTGACGCCAGAGCCATCTGTGAAGGTAACTACAGACTCCATGTTGGATTGCAACCATAGAGGTAACATTATCCTGCTACACACGCTAGTAGCTAGGCGTTGCGAGGCCGCGGCTGCGCTAGCGGCGTGCGCTGCGCTGCTGTCCGCCGGGAACGCGCGCCGAGCAAACTTTTTACAAATGTTACTCACTCTGGTCATGAAACCGGAGATATGTGACGTCAGAGCCATCTGTGAAAGTAAACTTTCATCATCATTTGCAACCGGCCATCACCTACTGGCTGTATACTAAACTCTACTTGTATCGCCGCTGGACATCGATGCTACTGTACCCTGTTCTGATGATTACCTTTACAGACCTTATTGGAGAGGAACTGAAAATTTTTGGAATTATGTATGCTACCTACAGTAGAATACAAAATTCCAAGGCAGTAAAATATTCTTTGTTTCCGTATGGATAGGCACATAACAATCATTACAGAAACAAAAAAGCGAGCCACCAACTAAAGAAACTACATTTGTCCGTTAACTCAGAAACGTTTTATTGACATGGCTGTTGAAATGGTTATAATATATTCGGTAAACACTAATAAAATAAAAAATATATGACGCCCTACTGCCAGGTGGGATGACGATCTGCAAAAGACTGAAGACCGGGCGCTGTGGCGATCTTTGGGGGAACCCTATGTCCAGCAGTGGACTAACATAGGCTGATGACAGTAGTAACATAGCGCTTTATAGCAAGCTTTGCTTAAGAAGTGAAGAATTTTACTCTCACCTTACTGAACAATTATTCCTACAGTTACCTAAACAGTATTCTGTTTTATTCCAGCAACCTGCCTCATAGTAAAATGGGGCGGCAGCGGCGAAGTCCTATCCTGCATAGCGGAACTCCTAGCATCGCGATCAACCGAGCGTCGGATATTAGCCAGCCAAATATGCGTGGCCATAGCACCCTACGTGCCGATAGAACTATGCACGTCTCTCTTACTCAGCCTGGTTATAATGATGTGTGAGAGTAACGAAGCTGAGATCAGGAGTCTGGGCTTGAAGTCTGCTTGTTTGATTTGCCCGGTAGCTGAACATAAGTATGGGCAGTTGGAGAATCTGATGTTCAATTTTCTGAGGGATTCAGCGGATAAGTGTGTGAAGGATGCTGTGAATGTATTTGTTCCTGTGCTGGCTAGGACTGCTCTGATGGCTGGTAAGAACGTACTTTAATATATACATAACATTGAAAGATTCATTTTGAATGTGAGCGGGTTAACTATGGACCAGTTTGTGTTGGAAGAACACCAACATTTCATTGCTTAGCGAGGGACTTTATCAGGGTGACCACACAATGAAAGTTTTTATAGTAAAATATATTAAAAGATTACCATAAATTCCTGGTAAATACCGGATAAGACCTTTGCAAATGTTGTAGAAGAAAGAATAAAAAAATATTATTAATGCTGGACAATTCACACAGCATTATCTAACCCCAAGCTAAGCAGAGCTTGTGTCAAGAGGCGACTAAGGGATATCCACTGGGGGCGGGCAGCAGCGCCCCCTGCGGAACAATTCTACCACCTAACTGCGATCCCCAACCCGCATGCCCAGCTGGGGATTATGGGCATTATCCCCCATGAGATAAAAGACAATAAGGCGCTCATCAGGGGGAGGCCTGCGTCTAGCAGTGGACCAATATATAGTAGGCTGTTGAGGTGGGGTGAGGTTACTAGTATAATTTTGATTTCTAGAAACGAGAAAAACTGGTTTAAACTTTGTAATTTTTTGAAATTATTTCCTTATTTATGTTCCAGGTAAATTCTCAACAGACCTAATCCCTCGAATACTAAAGAATCTCAACAAAGCGAGCGGCGACGACGAATGGAAAACCGTTGTACTCTATATAGATATTATAAAATCCCTTGTTCTTGCGAAACTGGCTTTCGTGATCAATGTACAAATAGTTAAGGATGTTAGCTTCAACTGTGATAACATAGAGGTGATACAGGAACCGTTGGAAGACGAGAAATATTTTATAGATATACAGAGTTATATTAATGAGTGTGATGGGAAGGTGTTGGTGGTGGCGATGAATAGTTTGATCAAAGAGAATCCGGATGTCCGGTGGGAGGAGCTGAGTTGGTTTATTGATTTGTGAGTATTATATTTTAATCTTTAAATCATACTTATTGACTTGTCTTACAAATTAGTTGAATTCAGAAGCATTATTTATTTGTTTTACGTTCGAGTAGATATATTTTAATTAGCAAACTGAAGTGGCAGTGGGCCGGCCATGTCTTGCGAAGAACCGACAACCGATGGGGTAAACGTGTTCTTGAGTGGAGACCGCGACTAGGCAAACGTAGTGTAGGACGCCCTCCAGCCAGGTGGGATGACGATCTGCGAAAAACTGCAGGCAGATGCTGGATGCGGCAAGCTGAAGACAGGGCGCTATGATGCTCATTAGGGGACGCCTATGTCCAGCGGTGGACTAATATAGGTTGATGATGATGATGATGATGAAGAGATATATTTTAACCTGGAGAAAGTGCTTTGTGTGGGCAAGGTGGACGGGAAAAGACCACGAGGCAGTTCACCAAGCCGCGGGTCTGACATTCTGAAAGAGACATTACCTTTGACCACTGCTCTCAGACAAGCCGAAGATAGAGTGGCATGGAAGCAGCTGGTCAACTCATCTACTAAGGCTTTTCAAAGGGGGCATGACCTTCAGAACACGATGAAGAAGAAGATATATCTTTGCTTTTACCAACCAAATGATAGTTGTTCTTAAATAAAATTAATTCAACGCTTATTCTGGCATCGCCCTCCGAACCAAGCACGAAAACAACGTACCAACGGTTCAGGCACTCAAACTTCTGAACGAGTTCGTGCATGAGTTCCAGCATGTCGACATAGGTATTCCACGACAAACTAAGTGTACCTAATAGTTAAAAGTCTTTTAATATATTTAAGTAATAACATGTATTTATAGTCAATAGCATAGCATAGCGAGTGATTATGTGATTAAGAACACTGTAAACTTCTATCTTCTTTAATGAATAAATTATTTTTCTTTCAGAGTAAAACAAATTCTAGAAACAGCAACAAATAGCAAAGCGCTCCACCACACAACAATATACGAGCTTCTAATCTCTCTCTTCACGAGCTACATAGAGAACTTCACAGCTAACTTCGGAGTCCACATACTCAGACCTATATTCTTGGAGATTATAACCGAATTGGAGACAAAAATGGAGAAGTTACATACAGTGAATGCAGATAGTACGGTCGTGGTGGGGGTGTATCTTGTTAGTGTGCTACCGGCGCTTGAAGATTCGACAGTACATGCGGAGTTCTTGCAAAAGTAAGTGCTATTAATCACTCTAAAATATAAAAAAAGACGGGTTGCACTCCGGAAGTGCCGGCAGAAGTGAAAAATTGATTATTAACGTTGAGCATGTTTGATATTTTGGAATGGTTAGGGAATAATTTTGCACCAATTGCTTTATCAGTATAAAAGTACTATCATTTATGTGGTAGAATAAAATATTCATTTATTGCGCTATCGTACACAAACATGACAATTTATATAACATTAAAAATTTAACACTTTAAAACTATTACAATTATTTTACATTAAAAAGTTTATCTCTCCGAAAAATCAACTTTCATCCATAATTTCAACGACTTTTTCACCATCATCATTACCAGAACTATCATCGCCAATCTCTAAAACTGATACGATAGGTTTATGGTAGCTGAAGTAAGAAACGAACAGTTTTGATTCGAAACTATTTAAATGTCTAATAAAGACCGCATCAATAGTAGTTTTACGCTGTAACATACACGAACATTCGCGCAAGCGCCCTGCGCTGCCTAAACGAAACAGTAGGCCCAGGCATACATTTTCGCCGCGCCGCGCGCCGTAGAGAGGGGATAGCTGTCTACTCTCCATCCGTCTTACGCTTTTTCGATCAGGTCACGTGTCCTGACGCGAGTTTAAGATTTTATACCCATTACAGAAAAAGTGCTCAACGCCGCTAAAGAAGTTTTCACTTCAAAAACCTAAAATATTATAACCAATTAATCTACCATTAAACAACAACCAACTATGTAGTAAGTAATACTTCTGTATAATTTGTGTATAATGTGATTGGTTGTACATTTAAAAACACATAGAATAAGTACATTATATAATAAGTCTGCATTGTACAATTGTTTTTTATCCTGAATAAAGAAAATTAAAATTAAAATATGAACAATATAGGGTAGTGTCCTGGGTAAAAAAATATTATTATTTTTAGTCTGTCAGTTAGATTATCAGAAGATATTAGACTTATATTTTTTCTTTTGTCAATCAAGCAAAAAATGTCAAAAATAAAGCGCATAAGATTGGGAATGAATGTAGGCTATAGTGACGTCACACCTTCCTAAAAAGTGTCGTAAGGTATGACGATACCGGAACTTTAACTCGCTATATCTTGATTTTTTGTTTAATCGACAAAAGAATAAAAATGTGTCCAATATCTTCTGATAATCTAACTAACGGACTAATATATGGACTTCGACGGGACTTGAACCCGCAATCCTCCCTCAGTACTGCAGGGGTATTTTAATAAATTCGATTCGATTCCGAATCGAATCCAACGGATTTATAAAACGCTATTTTAATTTCGCCTCGGGTTGATGAAAAATGTTTCCCCTGTAGATATCTTGTAGATCTTATAAATGTGAGTTATACTAACACATTCATGGCCCAAGACGTAGGATGCCAGTCTGCTCCCGCAGGTCGCACCGCACGAGGCTGGGCAGTGAATGCGTTAAAACGTGCTTATTATTTCAGATGGATAGTATACAGCAGTATACGAAGCCTACCAGTGAAGACGTTCTCAGTCCCTTTGAAGTGGGTGTCGGAGCATCGGCCAGAGTCGTTAGACTTCTATCTGCAACATCTTAGAGAATGTAAGTTTTCGGTCTTTTGATAAAATTATTTAGATTTTTTTGAGGCTGAATAGAAAAACGGAGCTTATAATAATACTAATTACTGCCCGCGGCTTCTCACGCGTATTTTCAGTAAAATAAGTAGCCTATTATCTAAGTTAGGCTTTGTTCTAAACGTATGCCAAATTTTATCTTGATCTGTTCAGTAGTTCTGGAGATCCTAGGTAACAAAAATTTAACATTTCACAAACTTTCGCATTTATAATATTAGTAGGATTAGTAGGAAATACAATGAGGGGTTTTCTTAAAAAAGAAATAGTTCGACCAGAATGAACCAGATGGCGCTTTTTACTTGGGTCTGTCAAGTGAATATGGTCTAGACCCTGCATTTTGTATTTTTGTATATATTTATTTAAAAAGAATTACATAGGACTTAAATTAATAACACCCGTAGGAGTTTGACCCGAATGTTGCATTCCTCGGGTTTCAATTTAAAAAGTTGTGTTCCTATCTTCGTATATAGAAACGTACGAGTAAGTAAAACTATCTAGTTTAAGCTCTAAAGGTAAGTATGAAGGTAGTCAGTCATTATTAATTTAGTACACAATGCTCTAAGTGCCTACGTGTTATTCTGAGATATCACAATGAGTTATATATATATGCGTATCGTCAAAACTGCTTTTCGTCATTACCCAATTTTTGCCAAAGGTGCGTTTTGTCAAATCTTTTTAGTCAAAACTGTTTTTCGTCAAAATACCATTTTTGCCAAAGATGCGTGAAGTCAAATATTCTTTAATATTATAAATGCGAAAGTTCGGATGGATGTATAGATGGATGGATGTTTGTTACCTCTTCACGCTAAAACGACTGAACGGATCGGGCTGAAATATTGCATACAGGTAATTCTAATCCTGGAATCAAACATAGGCTACTTTCTATCCCATAAATCAGTTCCCATGGAATACAACTCACCATTAAACGTTTATAGAAACAACGCGTGTGAAGCCGCGGGCATAAACTAGTAAACAATTAACAACACACTTACATTGTTCTCTTAATTGTCTCATAAATATCTAGAAAGATAAAAAGTAAGGTAGGTAGGTGCTATTAATGAATGCAGAGCGGATTTGTCCGTAGGTGTGTAGATTATTGCCGCATAGACTGTGTTATATTCTATTGAGTTCTAAGGCACCTAAAATGAGTTTTATTCTTTTTGGAATACGCCTTGGCCTTCATCAAGGCTGCCTGTCACGAACAGGCAGTTTTCTCCCTTATTTATGAACAGTCGACGTCAAAAATCGCTGTACAAACGATAAGTACATTGAGCCGGCAATGTAATAAAAGAGTTTCTCCCTCGGAGAAAACACAGCACAGACAGTCATGGTCATCTTGTTAAGCATTTTTCGGTGAACGAGGTCCAGCAGTTCCATACAAGCACATCAAGAGCCTCGATCGGAACCAGTTCCATACAAGTTAATTAATAGCCGCGATTGGAACCAGTTCCGTACAAGTAATTTAAAAGCCCCGTATGGAACCAGTTCTGAAACTCCGGTTCTGTAGACGGCCGAAGGGATCCTTATGAAGTAAACTACGAGGCAATACGCGTTCGTATTGCCTCGTAGGTTACTTCACATGGACAGCAGGCAAATGGTGGATCCGGTAAGCTAAAGCAGGTCGCTATGACGCTTTAGGTAAAGGCCTTTGTCCAGCTGTGGACTAACATAGCCTAATGATGATATGATTATGTTGTCCGCAGTTGCAGCTAGTAGTTGTGAGAACACAAGCGGCAGCTCCATCCGAGTTTACATCGCGAATCTGATCACTGAGCTGATCAACGTCGCGGAGATATCCGAGAAGTGCATAGAACGGCAACTGCTGCCCGCTGCGGTGTCGCTTCTACACGACGACGATGTGTAAGTAGCGTAGGTAGTAAATATAAATACTAGACACCGACAGTTCAAAGTCGCTCGAGCGAGCTATGGAAAGAGCTATGCTCGGAGTCTCTCTGAAGGACAGAATTCCTAATGAATACATCCGACAGAGAACCAAAGTTATCGACATAGCTCAAAGAATTAGCAAGCTGAAGTGGCAGTGGGCCGGCCATATCTCCTGAAGAACCGACAACCGCTGGGGCAAAAGTGTTTTTGAGTGGAGACCACGACTCGGCAAACGTAGTGTAGGACGCCCTCCGGCCAGGTGAGATGACGATCTGCGAAAGACTGCATCTGCCTGCAGTCTGAATGCGGCAAGCTGAAGACAGGGCGCTATGGCGCTCATTAGGGGAGGCCTATGTCCAGCTGTGGACTAATATAAGACCGACAGTTCTTGTCTTTGTGATATCACATAGCAAATCTGATTACTGAGCTATCTTTATAATCTGTCACGTTCATTTCTCACCTATAAATTGCTTCCTTAATTTCAGAAATGATAAAATTCGTAAAAAATATGGAACACAGAAGCCTCCCTCATTTCTTTCGATATCTTGCTGTCATAATGAAATAATGGCGATCATATGCTCTTTTAATATTTATATCAAAGTTCTCATCCCCTCCTTATTCCTAGAATAAATGCCTAAATTTGGCAATAAATATGAAATGAAAATAAATAGTAGATTGTTTTACAAGGGACTAAACCATCCCATTATATACGTAACAAGACCGTGTTATGAAGGAAGAATCAACTTTCATAAAACATCACCAAGAAGGTTCTATTTAAAAAAAAAGATTGACGGAGCACCAAGAAGTCGAGTTTTTATGTAAGAGAACGAATGCTTTGTACGGGCTGATGATTTTAGACAAAAATTAAAAAGAAAAAATACTTTTTAGCCCTAGGTATTAAACTCTAGTTTTAGGCCGCTAAGCTACACTATTATGATACACTTTTTGAGCAAGAGAAGTGAAAAATCTTTTTTTTTCTACTAGTTCCGTCAGAGAAGTGGCAATAACAACGTGGGGCAGCGTCACCCGCTCCTGCCTCATCCGAAGTCTTCCATGCGAGGCGCTGTGCTGGCCACCGTTAGAAGACCTGGTAGCAAGCCCGCAGCCGCTGGGCACTAAAGAGGGCGCGCGCGTCGCCGAGGCTCTAGCTATACTTGTGCTACCCACTGCGGATAATAGGGCTGTATCGGAGAAAGGTTAGTGATGAATTTTGTTTATACTACGAATGTTAGAGCGAATAGTGGCCTAATACTTTTCGAATTTCGAATCAGAAAGAATAAATATATTGTGTAAGAAAGTATGACGTCATAACTGTCGTAATAAAATTCAGACGAGAAAAATCTATGAACATTCATATCTAACGCGCGGAGCGGTAGAGAAAAGGAAATCTATTTCTAACGCTCTGAGAGGTGGATATATCCATTGGAATCCATTTCTAAGCGGGAGAGATGTCTATGGAAATCCATCCAAACCGACTCGCCGAGGCTCTAGATTTACTGGTGTTATCCACTAGCACTGCGGATAACAGAGCTGTGTCAGAGAATATTGAGTATGATGCCCGCCTTCCACTAAAAAAGGGTAATGAGCTGAAACTGAGCTGATGATCTGAGCGGACCGGGGTAAAAATAGTTGTACACTTCCACTAAGAAAGAGTTTCACATTTTGCCTTCCACTGCCAGAGGGCTTTGCGGAGCGAGTGAGGTGGGAAATGAGCGGGGTCGGATGAGCGAGTTGTTTGCCTTCCATTGCCAGCGGCGCGGGGCGATGAGCGAGGAGGCGCAGATATATCTCAGTGCCAGGCGATCCACAGAGGAAGCAAGTCGCGCGGTAAATTTTGCGATAACGATGTCTGACGATTCCAGTGAAGAGGATTACGTAAATACTATAAATAAATGCTTGCTACTCTACCATTACAACGAAAACAAGAAGCGTAACAAACCAAGATTTTGGATAAGCGACCATATAAGAGAGAGATCTATCAAGGGGAATTGATGCGGATGTTCTACGATCTACAAGACGAATATTTTCGAGTCAGTAGAAAACAGAGCTGAGTCCGTTCAAAACTCGCGTGCGACGGCATGACGCAGCGGACCCATTTTTTAAACTCGCTCAATCCGTTAGGCGAATAGTAAGGTGAAAAGACGAAAACGACAGTTTTTCGGAAAATGTTTCCGACGAAAATATAGATCGTGGACCTTTGAAATTTATATATCGGGTAACGCATATCATAAAGTAATTAATGCCGGTTTCAAATGCTTGCCGGTAGTTATAGTTAGCACTCAGTACAAGTTTGAAGTAACAGTATCTTCAGGTTAATGAACACACTTTTTGACGCAGTGTCTTATTCGTTTTCTACCAAACTCAGTACAGTTATTTATATAGCTCGTACATATTTTTTACCGGTCCATTTGTTTTGAAATAAAGTCAAAATAAGGAGATTTCATCTAAAAGACATTTGCGCCTACTAATTTGTCACTCTCCCACGAACGTTTGCTCGCAAAATATGATCAGGCAATGTTCTAGGAGTGTTCGAGCGAGGGCGCGGGCGCGCGGGCGACACGCCGCGCTAGGCGAAGACGCGACGTTGCCAGCTCTGCTAGCGGTTGCCGGCGGCCGTCTCCGTCCCACAGTGTTTCATGGTACCTAAAAAAATTCCCTATGCTGTTTACAGCATTAATCGATTAACGAATGCATTTTAAATGCAAGAGTAGAACACTTAACTCAAAAAACATAAAAACATAAACTCAAAAGTGCGATTTGTGACTAGCACAGAAAGATTGCTCTTAACAAGGCCTATCAGTGGTCAAAATGCCAAGTTGCACTTCCGCGGTCTTTGGGAAAAATATGCAATTTCATTCTAAGGTCAAATTTCACAACATAGGGTTGCCACTAAAAGGTCAAACGTTTGTTGTGAGTTATTACTCACTCTTGTTGCTTATAAACAACAAGTATGTTTTTATATCGCACACCCGTTACTATAGGGCGACTGGTAATTTGCGAACACCAAGCAAGCTGGAGATTAGGTGAATGATGTAATATAGAAACATGGTAGGTAAAAATTGTTTTTGGGAAAATTTTATTACAATTTTAAAAAGAGGTACTTCACGTAAGCTAGGTCGAAAAAATTATAATTTTGGTACCACCTCCCATACAAGTGAAATCATGAAATCGTAAAATCGGCAACGAAGACGCAGGAAATGACTTTAGTTTACCTACACAATCAAATCGCTTTCGTTACTAAGTATTAACGTGTCATCTTAGTTGGATGGATCTTCATTATCATCCAATGATAGATCTTCAACATCTACATCTGTCAACTGCAAGTTTTCTTCTTGGATTGGTCTTAAATGTTCTCGTACAGCTTCTGGCAGACAGAGCCACTTGGATCTACGATGTTCAATGAACGCTTCACGTTCAATGGTGCGCCATAGAAATGAATGGATCCGATGATTCTAGTGCACGGTGAAAGAGATCGATCATAGTTTGTTTCCTGTCTATTTTGCGGCAGTGACGTTCCTTATCGGAGCGTAGTTTTGAACAAAATAAGTAGCTATACGCCCTAAGGAGCTCGCATACACTGATTTTTTTTGGGGCGTAAAGGTAATTTTTTTCTCGTATAGGAAATTTATTTCATTAAATATAACACTTGGACAGTTTATCAACACAGATTTAGAAAGTACGACAAATTGTAAGCATTTTCTTCCTGGGTTATGTCTAACTAGCACCAAAAACAAAAAAAAACTACAGCAAAAATAAACTTTATTTTTATGTTTTTTGCCTCTACTGTAAAGTCGCCTTTTGTCCTTTAGAGCCCAGAGGCATCGATATCAAGAAATCTCAGGAACTGGATTTTTGGAAATTCGTATTTGACGGGGTCAAAGGTCATTTTTATAAAAACTCTTTTTTAGCAAGTAGGCACTCGCTAAGAACGGATTATGAAAATTCGTATTCTAAGGTAGTTAAAATGGGGTCGTAATCGATTAAGTAATTTTTTATGCAAGCATTCTTAGAAGGATGAAATGGGATTTATAGGTTTTCTCAAAATAACTTTAAAATTGTAAAGGATTGGTTGTAAAACTTTGGCGTTGATAGTTTACATGGAAACCAACATTACTTGGGGTATTAGTATTAATATTATTAAGTCCACGCAAATGAAATCGCGACGGGTCAGCTAGTGTCTTAATAAGATAAATTATTGAAATTTAGGGTATAATTTATTTAAAAACTGAATAAAATCAAAGGTTATGTTGAGTGACAACCCTAATACTATATTTTGAAAATCAATTTTTCCCAAAGACCGCGGAAGTGCAACTTGGCATTTTTACCACTGATAGGCCTTGTTAAGAGCAATCTTTCTGTGCTAGTCACAAATCGCACTTTTGAGTTTTTATGGAGAAAAAAAATAAAAACGAAAATCTGAAAAATATTAATTACTCGGTATCCAGATGTGATAATCCAAAAATAAAAACTGACAAAAATGCGTCTAAAAATCTTTTGTCAGATTAAATTTATTTAAAAAATATATCTTGGCCAGTTACTTTGACAGAATTTTTTAAATGTTTTCCCAGGTCAAGGTCACCCCAAGTTCATTAATTTTTAAAAGTATTTGATATAGAGATGTGGGTGTTCTACTCTTGCATTTAAAATGCATTCGTTAATCGATTAATGCTGTAAAAAGCATAGGGAAATTTAAGGTCCCATGAAACACTGTGCGTCCGTGCCGGCTCGCGCTTTGTGCGACGTTGCCAGACCAATCAAAACAATCGCACTTACTCGCGCACTTACTTGCTGCATAGATGGCGCGCAGGCGGGTGCCAAATGCCCAAGGTCATTTGCCTTACTATTCGCCTTAATCGCTCGCAGCGGAAGCATTTGTATGAAATTTTGCGTTGCGAGTTGAACTGAGTCGACTTTTGTAACTCTTTGTACTCTTTTGATCCGCTCATTCACAGTGGACTTCTATGAAAAAAGCCGTTGCGAGTTAAACGGAGTCCGTTCCGCTTGCAGTGGAAGACGGGCATGAAAGTTGAAAGGGGGGGGGGGGGAGTTGTTAGTTGCAGGCTAAACTCAGTAGCGCAGCGTGCCCGTCTGCCGTCGACGCAGAAGGTTGCGCGGGTTTCCATTGACGATATTCGGCAGAGCTGGCGGCATACACGGCAGATTGCAAAAACCTTAGCTCCAGCGCGAATCGAACCCGCAACCTTCTGCGGCGCAGGCAGACCTTCGCCCGCTGCGCTACTGAGTTTACACAAGCACTGTGCGAAAATATCCTGTAGTACTGAATTGTTATTGCTTTACAGCGGTGTCTCTACTATGCGCGCTGTGCCACAAGGGTCCATTAACGATGGAATGTCTCGCCGCGCTCACTCCGGGCTTGCAATTGGCTGCACATCACTGCAGGCACCATCCGGACCTGTTGGCGGCTCTTAGGTAACCATATTCAAAACTAAAGAAACAATACTAACTATAGATACAATACATAGGAGGTTGCGGGTTCGATTCCCGCCTCAGGACAAATGTTTGTACAAACTGCAGGTGTTCCGGATGTTCTGGATGTTTCTATGTATAATAAAAAAATATCTGTCTATGTAATGTATTGTATTAAGTATATCAGTTATCTAGTACCCAAAACACAAGCTCTGCTTAGCTTGGAGCTAGATGATGCTGTGTGGATTGTCCACCACACAAAAAAAATTACACCTACATTTACATGTACCTCAGTAGTTACGTTACACAACTTCAGAATATTAACATGCTAATTTGTAGGAAATTTTATGGCGAATCCAAATATATAAAGATGTTACTTGGCATAACTACATAATAATCAAGAAATCAGCGAAATAATGCATCATATCCCATTTCCGCGCGGACGCGCAGCATGCTGCGCAGCAAGACCTGCCACACCACGGATGTTGCGGCGGGGATGTTCCAGTTTGTCACTACTTGACACTCATTTCTTTGAGAAATGCAGAAAATATTAAAAACCGCTAAAATATTTGAATTTCCTCACCTCCCCGTTAGAAAATCGGAGTAGGGGTTTAGTTAGGGTATATTTCGTATAGCCGTTCCTTTATGTTCGAAGGCTAAAGGCTTTCAAAAGTGAATATCGGTTTACCCATCTGTTATCGTTAAAAAGATTCAAAATGTTGTTTTTATTATCAAAAATCCTATAACCGTGTCGGTACGGTACGGTAGCTATCTAATCTTATAACATCTCGGTACTCGGTAGGTGCTGGGCTAGACCAAAACCGAGCGTGAAACTAAAGCCGCTTATAAAATTGATAAGATTATATTGCATTAAAAACATCTGTCCAACCATACAAATTAATAAAACTGAAGTGTCTGTTTGTAATGTCAAAATAACGGCTATTTCCAATCTTTTGCAATATACCAACCTAATAAACAGCAAAGGTGCAAAGACATTCCTGTGCGACCAAGACAACAATACGCACGCGAAACACGAACGCCGGTGGCGCCGGTCCGACTAATGACTGAGGTGGTTGGACCTATTTGAGCCTTCCACTTTTGAGAAGCTATAGCACCCAATCTCCCGAATTTTACTTGGTACATCGATGCTTTCTATTTATTTATTTGAACTAGTACACTTCACCACAGGTGAAACACATAAATAAAATAAGGAATGTAATTAAAGCTATATTATTATCCGTGCATATACGGTCGGCACTCATAAAAAAACTATATTTAGAATGTCTGAGTGTTTGTTCCGGCTAATCTCCGAAACGGCTGAACAGATTATGGTGGGCATTTCACTGCCAGATCGCTGATATCACAGAAATTTATGTGGCTGATATCTATTAAAGCGAGTAACTCCGCGCAAAAAAACATGAAAATGTGAAATGTTGCCTGGAACAGATCGCTTCTAAGCGGCCGCCCATTGTACTTGTCTTATGTAATGTCTCCTTGTAATGTTATTTTTATGGTGTAAAATAAAGCATTTTTGCACCTATTGTATTGAAAATGTTAATTTTATGCAGCCGAAGTCTCAGTCGCAGCTAGTATATGATAAATAAAATAAACTGCTAACTCATTCAACATACATAACAGATATGAGATCATAATTCAATACGATGTAAGGTAATGCAAATCACTAAAATTGGCGTGACCAAGACCTGGTAAAAATATAAATTTACTTCCTAAGTCGATTTACTGGAAAATGCCTATGGGAATGACTTGTAGGGTTTTAATTGAGTGCTAAATACCTAATTATCAATTAATATGAGATCGTCACATAACAATGCGTGACGTGAGGATAAAATTAGGCTGACCAAGTGTGATAAAATATGTAGATTTACCGGGCAGATAGGAAATAATATTGTGTTAGGATCAATCAAATGATTTGGCGAAGATTTTAATAGGTACCTACCTGACTCTAGATATTAATTGAGGAAAAGTGAAATAAAAGCCAAAAAGGCGCTTATCAGGGTGAGGTCTGCATCCTGCAGTGGACCAATATAGGCGGTTGAGGCGAGGAGTAGAAGAAGATATGATTGTGATAAAATTAAAAAGTAAAAATGTAATTTAATGACATAAAAACTACTGTAACAGACAATGTGAAAAGTGTTAAGAATGAGAAGGATTTTCTAAAAACTTACGTTTTTCCACAGGAAAGTAGAAGAAGTAGTACAAACGCCCTCCCACTCTCAATACAAACCAGCAATCAACTCTCTCTTGCACAACTTGGAAGGGCCTCAGCCAGAGCCGCCGCGGCCGCCGTCCAACTTGCAAGCGGCGCAAGAGGTGGGCCGCAGGGTCACCCAGATATTCAACCATTCCAAGACGAATATGCACCTGCAGAATATATTCAAGAAGAAGACGTAAGTCGTTGATAATATCAAGATGTGTACATACAATCCAGAGAATATGATCTATACGTAGCAAAGCTGCGAAATGTGTCAAACCATTAGTATCTTTTGAATTTCATACTCAGTCTTGCTTTATTTCCATAAGTCCGCTCAGGGCACTTGGAAAACTCAAGGCAGTATTTAAAAACTATATAACTAAATACAAGCCAGCAATAAACTCTCCTGCACAACTTGGAAGGGCCTCAGCCAGAGCCGCCGCCGCGGCCGCCGTCCAACTTACAAGCGGCGCAAGAGGCGGGTCGCTGAGTCACGCAGATATTCAACCATTCCAAGACGAATATGCACCTGCAGAATATATTCAAGAAGAAGACTTATGTCGTTTAGATACCACTCAAGATTAACACAATCCAGTGATGATCTACGTAGCCAAGCTGCGCAATGTGTCAAAACATAGGATCTATAATTTTTAACTCGCTTTGAAAAAAGGAGGTTCTTTGTTCTGCTGTGTACAGGGTGCCATCGAAAGGGATTTTTTGAATTTAGTTTTTTTAACTATTTTTGAAAAGAAATAACAGATGTTTTTTCGTATTATTTTACGTGTATTCTTACAGTATTATTGTTGTTTTTAAATTTCTAAGTTTTTACATCATTTTCATGTTATAATTTCATGACAAAACACTGGTTTTGCTGAAAAACAAGTAAAAAGCATTTATGAAACATTTTTTAATGTTAAATAAAACACAAATAGGAAAAAAAAAACTAATTTAGCAAAAAATTATTCGAATTAAAAAAAATAAAATTCACAAGTTGAGCCCATCAGGGTCCCGAATCACCACCTTTCGCTTTGCTTTACACCCTTTCCGTGGCACCCTGTATATGTTTTACTTTTTTTTTTGTTCGTCGATTTCTCCGTCAATAACCTATTTGGATGATTCTTTTGCTATTATATAAATAGAGGTGATCCCGAGATGGTCTAAGTAGAATTTTTTTTATTCTCGAAGGGAATCCCTATCCTGTTCTTTAAATTTTGCTGGACAAATACTAATTTTTCTAGCCAAATTTAAAGAACAAACCGAAGTCGCTTTTTAGCTTTATCAAAACCATGGTAGAAGCACAGCCTACCTTTATGCATACAGTCGTTCGACGAAGGCCTTTTGACAGGGCAATCGTGCGGGGGGCAAAGAACGGGTCTGGGGGGCGAGACGGTCCGAGTAACTAAGGCGGTGATGTATTCTACTCGGGTGCGTCCCTCCCCGTCCCGTCCCTTGCCCCCCGTATGATTTCTCTGTCAAAACCACGTCAAAATGCCTTCGTCGAACGACTGTGTGCTTATAGGTAGGCTGTGGTAGAAGCATCTTTCTTTCAGCGCTAAACGAGCGTTTAAAAACGACGGGTGCATAAGATGATTGTGCTCTCTGATGGTGATGACTTGAATTTATTTTACTCAATAGTTTTTCAATATGTGTACTTAAATATACATAGATGTTTATAGATACCTAGTTATTAAGATCAATCTGATTGTGTCAATGGTTTAAGTGTAGAGAATTAAATATAGCTTATTGCTTCCATCGATGTAAATTGTTTAGTTTTATTTTAAGTATTTGTGGTAAGGGTCAGGAAACCCGGTTGTCCAAATAGTATATATTTATTTATTGAATAGTTTAATAAATAATTTGAGATTATATAATAATAACAGAATTTCATACTCCTGTAATAACCAGAGCTTAAGCATCTTCCAACGTCAAATATTTATAAAGGCCTGAAGTATAATGGTCCAACTGTATTGTTATGTATGGTCCAATTTGAAAGTTTGTGATCGTAGTAGCTGTATAAAGCTTCGGCCAAACCTGCGCGTCATACACGCGGGATGCGGGACACGAAGCGGGAGTGTCAATAACGCGAAAATTTTACATTAAAAAGTTCCCGCGTCGCGGTCGCGAAGGTGTGCAAGGCGCCAATGCATCGTCGGCCTCGTGCGGCTGACACTCCCGCTTTGCGCCCCGCGTGTTTGACGCGCAGGTTTAGCCTAAGCTTAAAAACCTTAAATTGAAGAAAACTGCGAAAATAGTGCTTACGTTTCACTAATTTGTTCGTATTTTGCTCATATAAAATGATTAATGATAGGATAAACTATAAAATTACTTAGGTGAAACATTTATTGTAATTGCGAACAAGTAAAATGTACTTAAACTAACGGGCTTGGGTTCTTACTAGGAAAATCTTCATTCCACTAACTATAAGCATCTTTAAGTCATATTTTTTATCTTAAATATCACAAATCTTGGTAAATATCCCGCGTTATAAGCGCTTTCAGATATTGTAATATAAGTACAAAATGTAGTGTTATAAAATGGACTTTTCAATGAGAGATTTAGTTTAAAAATCTATTGTTTTTTTTTTGTTTTTTTCATGAACACTCGCCTTTTGATCACAGATAAATTAAAAATAACTGGCGTTGATTCTTCCAAAGTCAGTTTTAAAAGTAACGTAAGTTCTTCCAGATCTTCTTCCCGTTTTAAAAGTTGTTTAATTAGTAGTATTAGTAATTAGTATGTAGGTACCTGTTTTCTGGTAGGCTTTCTTTGTGATGACCATGATGCTCTTGCTAATATATCTTTTGATATCATTTACCTTCCAGTCCAACAGTATTGTATCTATCAATCAATCCAATGCTCCATGTTGTAATTTTGTATACCTTATTGAAAGTGTACCTACCTAGCTAAAGGCGGAAACATAATTAGTAATTATGTTAAATGTATGGTAACTATTAATTACCATACATTCGACGATTACCATCGACAGACCGCGACACAACACGGCCTACAAATGTCTCTTACCATGCTAAATGTATGTAACCGATATTCTGGCGCGACATGCCGCCACGACACGTATGTTTCCACCTTGAATCCTCCACTCTAAAGCCGGGATTTTGTAAGCGAGATTTCTAGACGCCGCCGCGCGCCAAATGCAAAATCGCAGCAGTGTGTAAGATTGTATGCGTCTTAGTACAAAATGTAAAGAAATAGGCAACAAATTGCGCGACACAAGAGACGCGCTTCAAAATCGCGGCAGTGGGGTGGAGGCTTTACGGTGTCTAGACGATATTGTATCGAATGAAATAGGAAAATTGGTCGGATCACTTCATATTGAAAGCAGGTATTTGTATGTAAATAACATGTCATATTCAAAAACATTGTTGTACACATGTCATGACGTTATTTAATTTGTTTTCCGTAATGCTGGTAAAATGCTGCTAAATAAAATAACACAATGAATAAATACTTTCTGACAATCCACACAATATCATCTAGCTCCAAGGTGAGCAGAGCTTCTATGATAGGTAGTAGATGACTGATGTGATGTGATGTGATGATATACATACCTACATAATAGAGATGAATATAAATATAAAAATGGGTTTTCTGGATATTTTCTATGTAAGTATACTTAATAAAAAATATCTATCTATGTAAATTTTTGTATTAGGTAGGTAAGTAGGTATATCAGTCATCTCGTGCCCATAACACGTAGCTTGGGGCTAGATAATGCTGTGTAGATTGTTCAGCATTATTTATTATACCTAAATGTGACATAGTGATAAGTAGTTGGTTTTGTAAAGTAACGTATGAATGAAATCATTCACTTTGATAAATGATTTTATCTGTACTATCTTACCATGTCGTCATTGAGAATTGATGTCATGTCTAAAGCTACGTTATTCATTGGATGTAGTTAGGGCTAGCTTCTATCTTTCTCTTTAAACCAGACCAGCTCATCTGGAGGATTACCTACTAATTACAAAAAACTTAAAAACCTATAAAATCCTTCTTACTTCTTCGACACTTCTGTTTTTCAATAGTGTCAGAATTGGGAGTTCAAAAATCCACCCTGTAGATTTCACAACCTACCTTAGATTCAATTTGATATATTTATGTAAACTATAAAGGTATTTATCGTTTACACTATACATTGTGTGCGGAAATTATGCTACTCGTAGAACTTATATGTTTAATAGAGCCAAGTACCTATTTTTTACTCCATAAATCAGTTCCCATGGGATATAAAATAACCTTTTGATGCTTCTTCGTATTTTAAAAATGCTAATAAAACATTTAAATAATGGACTCTCAATGTAACTTTTTATCACTTGTCATATTTTGCTTGTCATTTTTAATTGCATTTGCATGACCCATGTTGTGTTGTCTCCTATGAATCTCAGTAAAGATGCTTACGATATTATAGGGTACCATAGTATTAGAAAAATGTTCATGTGTTGAATTTTCAAAAGGCCTTACCTACCGGAAATTATATAATCCTTATTCTGAAAAAAATGCACGCTATTTTAATATTTGTAATTGTTATAAATCGATGTGTTATGAAAGTACTTAATAAATGTAAAAATAATGTTATTGAACGCAACATAGAATTGGTTGTGTCTGTTATTAAATAAATAAAATATATACCTATTTTAAAACTAAAAACTCTTTCTCTTTTGTAGGTAGCTTTAACGAAGATCGTTTTTAATAGGTGCCTGCCTTAGGTGGTAAACCCACTTACCTACCTACTCGTAGGTACTTTTATTCGCGATCTTTTTTGTCCGTCGAAATTGCTCGCCTACAAATTCGTTGCCAGGTCCTGGGAGCCTACTTGCAAAAGTAAAATCGAAATTTTGTTTTCGTAGTCGTGCAAAACAACTCAACTATGTCGCTTGCATAAGATTAGCGTTTGCTCGAAAACTAATCAGAAACTTCGATTTTGTTTTTAAGAGTAGGTAGGCCCTGAGTTAATGATTACCGCGCGAGGCTGCCGGACGATGCTACGCTATTCGTCTGGTCGCCCAGTTTGGCTATTGGTTTAAAACCTGCAGCCGTATTGTCTAAGTAAACTGGTAGGGAAACTGGTAGGTAAGCGAAATACAAACCTAGTGAATGAATGGAACTTCGTATTTTGGCAGATTTTGGTATTGCGTAAAGTCTAAATGAAGTTTACTAGCAAATTCAAGCCCATGTGAAACGTCAAAAACTTGAGAAATTGGATTCACATGGATCATTCACTCCGAAACCGAAGCCCATTGAATATCTTAGACAATACCGACAACATTCTGACTGGGTCGACAACTGGTAATGGACTTAAGTTCACTCGTTATTGATTTGAAGTTAGACAATAAGGCTGCTGAATAGCTGGGTCCAGACAGAGCAAGGCAACCTTACGAAGTATAATAGCCATGAGGAAGTACCTACCTACCTACAGCAGGGGTATTTTAATTCACCTTTGCGTTTTAAAGATCCGTCGGATTTGATTCGGAAACGAATCGGTGAATTAAAATACCCCTGCAGGAAACGCTCTGCACCTCTGCATAGCCAGGGCAAGTTTCTCCTAATTACTCAAAGCTTTTCTTTGCAGGTATAAGACTAAAGGTCTCTCTCATCAAGACATTATTCTTTACAATTAGCTTCATGTCTAGGTTCTGATGAGTTAGTTAAAAATGGTGTTTATATCTGAATGTATGCAAAGTCTGTCCAAGAAAATAAATGCGAGGACAGAGCCTCGCATTTATATTCTGGACTAAATGAAAGAACGCAATTTTTCATACTGTGCTTCATTTTAAGAATAGTGATGCGAGTCTATCGGCAGAAACTCAATCCACACTGAAAAATTGTGTTCTTTCACTAACTCAAAAAAAAAATCGTGGATGGAGTGTAATTATGATTTTTGGACTTTTTTTTATTTCTTGGCTTATTATATTATCTACTGCAAGTCTGTAGGTTTGTGAGTGGGGTAAAGTAGATAAAACAAAGTATGGTATCGTAAGTTTATTAAAATGCATGAAAAGAAAAAAAGTAAGTACACTTAAAATTATGGAATTTAAAAATAAAATAAAATTGTACCTTTTGTGTACGTATATTATGCTGTACTGTAGAAGTGTACTACCAACGTCGAAAATAACGAATGAAAAAAAAAACTCGAGTACTTTTCTGGGAATGGGATTGAAACTGACGTCATCTCATGCTGTCCGGCTGTGCGATTACGCAAAAACTACTTATCCTAATTGAAAGCCATTTCAATAACCTTGAAATATGGTTTTCGCCTTACAATTGCAAAGGCTTTCAAATATCAATATAAGATGGGTGATTTTTGCGTAATTCCACAGCTGCTCAGCTCGGATCCGATGCGAGCGGGACAGCATGAAAGATGACGTCTCAATTCCATTGTAAAAAAAAACAAGCTCTTGTTCAGCAATTATGACGTTGACTTTAGATTGTACTTTTGCATTGTTGTATTGTGTGTTTATTCCTTCTTCTTCCTAGGACGCATGCAGCATACAGCGGATGTGTCCAACATGTTGTAATCAGCATCACCCTTCGCACGCGACTCTGTGAATTTTGCGTGGGTTTCCGGAGATAGGTAATATGCTTTCACTGCAGGGGTCAATTTCATAGCTTCAATGTAGTTTGCCTGAAAACAAAAAACACATTTTTATCTTTCGTATTACATACTTAATTGGTTAATCCTTTGAAAATATTACAATATTTTTTGATCTCTTGTTCAACAAGGTTTTGTGTATAAATATAAACGTGTGTCAGAAAAATATTTTCATTTCATAAATAATAGAACTCAATTTGTAAACTATGTAAAGTTTGATTTCAACAAGTTATGCAATATAGATAAGATAACACTTCCTTAATGGTAGCACAATGATAATGCATAACAAACCAGTGTTGTTTTTTATCTATAAGTTTAGATTTATATGCTTTTTAAGAATATATAAAACTAAACATTCACTGGGTTCTGCATAACCCGTTTTTTTATCTCCAGACATCATTCTTAAATATCTTCTACAAGCTTCTGCCAGCCGTTTCGCACGCGTTTTAAAAGAATAAAAAGTTAATCGACAACAATATCTATGTATAAGTTCAGCTCGCTCCGTTCAGTAGTTTTGACCATGGCTTGACAAACGCACTTTACATACTTTTGCTTATACTTATTACTATGAAAAGATGATACCTACCAAAATCTCATATTTAGTCTTGTCAATAGCAAACTCAGCCTTGCCGAGCAGTGGTAAGGCCTCAAAACGCTCCAGGAATGGCCAGATGGTGTAATCCACTAGACCAGGTGCATCTCCATGCAGGAAAGTAGTGCCGCGAGCTTTAATCTCCTTCTGAAGAGACTCAAGGCCCTTATGGTAGTTCTCAGAATGAGTTGGGTTTAATCCTGATGGATTGAATGCTGCAGTGTAGTAGGCAGATTGGGCCTGTAAAGTTAAATATAGATTTATAAATATGTATACAAAACACAAATAAAAGACAAATTAACAATATAAAGAGAAAACACAGAAAATCAAGGGAGTATGGACGGCCTCACACTATCAGTCAGCTTTTCTATGCAACCTTGTTATGGATTGGCCAGAAAGAGAATATATAAGACGGCATCAATCAATTGAACTAGCAAAGTGAAGGTTGATCACTTTAATATTATGAGTCACTTCATTCGAAGATAAAACTAGTTAATTTTTAATCAGGTAGTAAATACCTACCTACTTCTAATCAACAATACTTACACATTTGCATTGGATGCTGTATTGTCTACATATTTAAGAATTTGACTAATAATGACTTGTATTGGCATTGCCAATCCTTGGCAGCTTACATTGCAATTAAAAATGAACCTTACAACATGAATAGAGATCATTTTTGCATTAATAATAGTCCAAGGAGTTGAGTCAATTTATAAAAACAAGTAATATTTAATGATGTTTTTCATAGCATTGCATGTCTAACAATACAATTATTTCTGAATAACATTCCTATTTTTTTATTTCGAATAAGGTTTTGTTTTTATTGAAACTGGTTTTTGCAAAGGATAAAATAATCATAGCATAAAAACGCAAAGGAATTATGTTTTTACCTACTAACTTCATCAGGTCGCACCTGATAGGTATGTAAAAACATCTGCATCTTTACAGCTGAGTTTTAAATGCCTATGGCTTATTTATGCCACAAACATGTGACTATTAAATAGGCCTCCCCTATAAAAAAATAAATAATGGTGGACTATTCACACAGCATCATCTTGTCCCAAGCTAAGTAGAACTTGTGGGTTGGGTAGATAACTGATCTACATATTACATACATAGATATTTTTACTGTACATAGAAAACACCCAGAAAACCCCGAACATGGAACTGCATTTTGGACAAACATTGCAGATGGCCCTTCACCCAAAAACCACCTTTGGTATACTTACAGTAGCTAAATTCTCCGAGATGATTTTGTCTTCAGCCCTACGCAGCGGGTCAGTTGACTGCAGTGGTATTTCAGGGTACTTCTCATCCAAGTAAACATTCACAATGTTACTGTCAAAAATAGCTTTTCCTTCTTCATACTCCAAAGCAGGTACTGTTCCTATAAATATTTATGAATAAATACAAACGTTTTTGTCACAGATTTTTCCTTAAACTATGAGAACATCCTAAATGGGGTAAATTTTCCTTGTTCTATAACATTTCTGTACCTAGTTAGTGCTGGTATAAAGTTATCTAACCAACAGTATAAAAATAATTTATTATAGTTTCATAGCTGCTACTATCTACAGATTTGTAGAAATAATTTTACAATGTATGAATCCTGTTGGAGATCTTTATAAATAGGTACTTATTGTTGCAATGCAATTTTAGAATTTCTGAATCTAGGTCAAACCTTTAGGACTGTAGTTGAAGATCCATTCGGGCTTGTGATCCAAGTTGATGAAAACTAGATCATACTCCAACTTCTTGGCATTCAGAACTAGGACTGTCCTCTCGGCATACGGACAGAATCTCATTGCGAACACTCGCAGCTTTCCGTTGAAGGAAGGAAGAGCATCGCCTTTAAAAAATTTTGATAATAAAGAAACGTGTCAGGTTTTCAATTTCAAGCTAACCTTTCGAACAAAAACTTACCGGTTTGTAAATGTTTTTCCGACATCTTTGGCTAGGTAGTAAGCCGTAAATTGTTTGTATTAATATTTGCTAAAACCACCAGCTATTGTATTCTCTTTGAGAACCTGAATGAAGAAAATATTTCTATTATTTATTTCAATTCGATTCTTGGTTAAATTATTTATTTCACGACACTTTCACGACACGACAGAGCACGACAGCGATGGATGGATGGATTGGGATGGATGAATTTTTTTTTGCATCTATTTTTTTATTTGACTTGACATTGACACAACGACACACAGCCGGCAAAGCAAGCAAGACCATCACAGATTAAATATAACCAGATGTGTGGCAAGCGTGCTGATGAGCAAGACCAAAGATTGCAAGGTGGTGGGGGGAAAGTGTTGCCATGCAATTTTATTACCCCGATTTTAGGTTTCTTATTTCATGTCTCTGTTGGTGGATTGGATTTGCGATTTTCCAGTTCATAAATTTGGGTGTTCAAATTCAGAACAGGAAATTCCACCAAACCTTGGTTGACCTTTGTAGTGAATGTTTTAAGTACTGGTGTGTTTAGGTCCTTACTTTTTGTTACAGCCTGCGGGTATTCCTCGGTCCGGTAGGTCTTATTTTATTACTTGCGCACTTACAACCTATTGATCCTGTTCTGTTAGGATTTAAAGCAAACTTTTAACTTTTTTGTGTATTTGGTTAAGTTTAATCGTTCCAGTTCCAGTAAAGTTATTAGTTTTCTAGTAAATAAATATATAAGTATATACTTAAATTAGGTACGAATGTGGGAATAGGTAAACATTTAATTTAACTAAGCCTAGAAAGGAAACAACGTTTAGTTAGGAACCTATCAATTTTGTTTTGTTATGTAGGTATATTCACTTATTACGATACGAGTAGAAATAATTTTAAACACTAGAATATAGTAAAATAATATCAATAGTTTTATGTTAATAGTAATTAAATAACATTTTTATTAGGGAATTAAATTCTTACACGTTAACCAGGCTTAGCCAACAGACTTCGAAATCACATTTCTCCTAATAAATTAAATCTTACGGTTTAGATATTGCTAAGGTAACCTTTAATACGAAATTTAATGGCACTTTTAAAATTATTATGCAGCTAAAAAGAAAAAAGTGCAAATACAACAAAATTAAATGACACTTTTACACCACAATATTACCAACATTCCTGCCTACTAATCCAAATATTTATATTCTGTTATAATTAATAAGTATGTATGATCAGTCTTTAAGACGATTATTTCAATATGTTCTTAATCAAATCAAATAGTCTTTAGTTAAATAAAATTTATTATTTTTTATACTGGATTGCATTTCTTTTACATTCTCAGATTTAATTTTCTCAAATTAAATCTATTTTATGGTATGTAAGAATATTGAATCATAATTATTGATTATAAATAATATACAGGTTGTAACAAAAAGTAAGCACTAAACTTTCATGGGTGGGTTCCGACTTGATTATAGAACCGAAGAAAAATTCCCGAATAGTTTCGAAAAAAAAGTAAACTAAATGTTGTGCTTCTTTTCAGGTAAAATAAACTAAAAAGGCCTACGTACCTCTTTACAACTCCATTAAAACACCTTCGTCGTGGGTCGTTGACCGTGGAGTTCAACGACCCGCGACGTCATCGCAGCGGACAACGCCTCTTAGATGTGATAGGTAGGTCTTACAAATGCATTTTTCCTCGGTTCTATGATAATAAGCAAATGAAAACAGTCATTCATTCATTACCCAGTCTAGTGATAATTTCGTTTTTATTTATTTGTTTTAAATTTTCATATTTTCCTGTGTTCTTTGATCGAAGCTAAAGTTTGGTCCTTACTCTTTGTTACACCCTATATAAAAGTAATACTACCCAATATGTAAATATTTTGATTGGTTATTTCTATATTTGTTTGGAAGGTAGATTATAATACAAAGTAGGTATGACAAACTTTCTCAGAGTCTTAAACAGACTTTCATTCTTTTTATATATATTACGTACCAGCCTTGAAACAGCATGAGGGAAAAGGTAAGTTCGCTGTTTCATTTTTATTAATAAATTTTCATAGAAATGTTTACTAGGTACAAATTTTGGACTATATTTTGGGTCCCCAATCTTTGCAACCCGTTGCTTCTTTCCAACGCAAACGTAGATGTTTATCTGCAGGAAATCTGTAACAAATAAAAACATGACACTTAAATAATAAATGCGAAAGTTTGGATGGATGGATGAATGGATGTTTACCTCTTCACGCTACTTACTACTGAAAGGATCGGCTGAAATTTTGCATACAGGTATCTAATTCTAAAATACTTTTTATTCCATAAATCAGTTCCTATGGGATAGAAATCACACCCTTAAACGTTTCCATAGAAACAATGCGTGCGAAGCCGCGGGCATAAACTAGTTTTAAGATAATGTTTCTCGTTATGTACGTATTCAAATATATTTCAACGCGCCATTTGGGGAATTTTATTGTCTAGTGCAGGCAACCCTAAATTTTCGCAATGTTAGGTTATATTAATTAAAATTTTCATAAAACATAACTTTTGAGCCTTGTACCTCTTAATTGTTAATGTAAATCTATGAATCTGTAAATTTTGAACCTTTTTGTAGTCAAAAGAACTTGTACTTACGAGTGAAATGATAAATTCGGCACTTTTGCTTCACTGTCACTTGTACATTCGAAAACACAGCACCGCACCATTGTTGCCTTTAGTTTTTATTGTTTTTAGGTGCGGGAATGTCCACAGGAACACTTTATTCACATTTATACTTAGAAATCAAAATTTTACAACAATTTCGATGATTCTCGTTCGAGCTCCGTCGATGTGTAGGAAATTTGTTTAGCAACTAGAGTTGCTTTTCAATGAAAAAACCGGCACGCGAGAAAGTGATAGCAAGCCATTCGCTCTATCTCATTTCTTCTTAGGTTATAGGCATAAGTCGTTCTCTCTTTATGTGTGAATGCGATAGCATTTGCGCGTGTTCTATAGCATACTCTTTCTACGAAGACCATACTAACGTAAAGGACTTCAATGTCATTAAAATACAACACTGACAATGACAAGGCAAATTCTATGTTTATCATTGTTGTCTATTGGATATATGTGTTCTGTGGTTGCATTGCGCCATTGATTGAAAGGTGCTTCTAAACGGGCTATACTTTTCTGCAATTAGTGGCTGCACTATTGGCAACTAATTGCCCGGCCATTACAAAAATATTGCTCGAACACTGATGTCCGAGCAATCTAGGGCCGGGCCATGTGTTGCGTTCAAAAACAAACAACAAAGCACGTAACATAGCAATTAGTCAAAGCATCACTCATAATCATAACAAACTTCATGTCGATAGAAAAAGATGCACTATGCCATTACAATAGAGAGCGGCTGAATAACAAAATAACTGGCTGGGCAATATTGCAGTTAAAATCGATCGGTCACCAACGGAATATTCTACCCGGCCATACCGGCCATACTGGCCACACCTAAAATGTTTGGCAATTATTGCCGGGCCATTAATGCAATCTTGCATAGTCTGGCTGGTATTGCGAGCAATGTTGCCGGCCATTGTATTGCAGCCACATATTGCAGAAAAGTGTAGCCCGTTTAGAAGCACCTGAAGAAACACTACAGAATATTCCGTTGGTTATCCGTACAGAAGTCTAACATAATGCTAGGTACAATAGGTACCTACTACTTTAAGTAGGTACCTACATTTAAATCCACGGAATCTTTAAGTTTCTAATTCCTATCCAAAATAAAGTAGGTACTTACATAAAGAAAATAACTAAAACACACAGTCTTATTACTAACACACTATTTAAATTAGGAAGTACCTACCTTACCTGTTTGTTATGGTAGTAAGTAGGAACTTAACCTACCAACTTTGTTTTGATGACCAAACATGTGCAAAGGAGTGGGGATGGATAACGCACGATGAGTGTTTTTTTTCTTTCCCAGTGTTCTACGCTGGTTTTAGCCTTAATGTCAAACGAAGTGTCATTAAAAAGAGACAAAGAAAAACTTTAAGTACCTAACTAGACGAAACTAAAGAAAACTACCTACCAACTCAATCGTTTTACTCTGTAAAGATTTCCAAAGTGAACTTAGGCTAATTTAATTCCTACAGTGTGTT
Source organism: Eupithecia subumbrata (assembly GCA_949316285.1). Lineage (NCBI taxonomy): Eukaryota > Metazoa > Arthropoda > Insecta > Lepidoptera > Geometridae > Eupithecia > Eupithecia subumbrata. The sequence continues at coordinate 24,100,292 of OX438646.1, read as the reverse complement.
CCGACCTTACCAGTTTATCAGCTTCTGCAAGTCACGGTATCACAACATAATATGATAACGAGCACTATAAGTTTGGGTATGCATTGGGTTTGGTCGTCATATCAAGGTATACAAGCCGTCGGACAAGTGTTGGGACTCTACAGTTCAATAATGACTCCGAAAGTTAACATCGATGGAAAGCATCTCACAAAAGGTTTGTCAAGTTTAAAGTTTAACCATGGTTTAACATTTAATTTTGCAGTCGCCGTGGCGGTAAATTTAAATTAGGTTGTCTTTTTTTTCGTCCTACTCTCGTCCTTACTCTTACTCAATGAAGTACTATTAGACCTACTAAAGCTTCGACCATTTTAGAATCGCGTTAGGATCGGGCCTCCTTGAACACTTTGTTAGCATAGCATAAAGGTTGTAACGCCGCCGCCAGTGCATTTTTTGACGTTGTCTTGTTTTTTGATTGTTGTTTTTGAACATTGTTAACGTTAACAACGCGCTTGCCTGCATTATCAAGGTAGGTACGTATGACTACGTAGTACTTCTAGACTACGTAGACTAGCTTACACCTACGTATTCGCACTAAGCCTACTAGCATAGCAATCACATACACCGTGCAGGGTGCTTTGCTCTGTGCGAGTACTTTACGTTTTGCTAAACATTATCATCATCATTGCCATGGACCTAAGAATTTTATATTAATTTTAATAGATCAAAATAAATAAAGCTATAACATACCTAATACAGGTAGTACTGATATCGACTATTTCCGATACAAAGGGCGTAACTCCAAATCACCTACTTGTGGCAATGAGCAAAAAACAAAATAATAAATATCTGTTTTTACATAGATAACTCTTTTGTTTTTATACTTGTAGAGTTGGTTTTAGGAAGATAGTTCTTATATTTGGACTGTTCTTTGTTTCATTTAACTACAGTTTTAAACGAGCGTTTGTTTAACAGTTAGCATGGACTTACATCCCTTGTCGGAGGAGACAACTGCTTTATAGCTACACCCCTGAATACCTAAAAAATGTATTTACGACCTAATTGTAACTAACGACCCATTCATTACCTAATGGCCTGATAACAAAACGACTGAAGTAACAGCCATTTCAGTACATACAAGGGTAATTCTTCAGGTTGTATTAACCATAATTTTTGCAAACGCTAAAAAAATATTTAATTTTAGGTGCTAAGAACCACTTTTTTCGTCGTAGTGCAATTTTACATACACAGATCGAAAGAACATGAAAAATTATGTAAGGTTACATCAAAATCAAAAAGTCGTTTTGCCCAAAATGCTCTTTACGCCCTTTGTATCGGAAACAGTCGATATGAGAAATGCTATACGAGGAAGTATAAATAATTTAAATTATGTATGTTAATTCGGTAATGGTATAAAAGAAAAAAAAAATCCCCTAAATTTCCCGGGATATTATTTTAAATTTCTCGCTTCTTAAATCGGCAAAAATTTCGGCCCAGTTCTTAAATTCCCAGGGAGCAAACTCTACTACCTACTCTCTACTATGTACTCTGCCTCTTTTCAGGAGACCCTATCCCCCCGAATAATGGCAAACTGCGACTATACAACATGCGATTCTGCCCCTACGGCCAACGCACCCTACTTGCTCTGGCCGCGAAGAATATCGACTTTGAGGTGGTGAACATAAACCTTATGGAGAAGCCCGAGTGGTTTGAGACCAAGAGCCCTCTTGGAGGTAAGTAAACAAGCCGATTGGAAAGTTAAACAACCACATAAATATAATAATATCTCGATATATGGAGGTAGGTAGTACATGTTTTTCTGTTCTGTGTAAACAACGGGCCGCGATCACTGTGTGGTAAGAGTAGGGCCGCGATTACGGTGTGGTAAGGCACGGCATTACGGCTCAAACGTTAGCAGTTGAAACGTTAGGGTGCGCGTTCACAGGCGGGCATCGGATAATCCACTGACAAGTGCGTCCACTGATCGGCAATCCGAATGACGTCATTAAAATTTGCACTAACCGGCAGTCCGCTCCGTGCGGTGCGGATCTTTTATGGCAAACCATTGATGAGGCCCCAGTGCGGATTGGCCGATGCCGGCCTGTGAACGCACTCTAACAACGTTTCAATTCAACTGCTAACGCTTGAGCCGTAATGCCAATAGGTAACGACACTTACTACACCGTGATCGCGGTCCAGGCCAAAGGAGCGACGATTTCGATTGGGTGTTGATTTAAGATAAAAACTATTGAGCTCGGTTACATTAACCATATATACACTAGCTAAACTCGATGTGGAATGTTTGTATTGTAAACCTAAACAAGCCACGACACAAATACTAAAACTCATTTGCTTGGCACTTAAATCTTATAGGTACTAGAATATTTATCGTTGTTTATTATTTGACAGGTATGTAACTATTTCTAGCATTATGTACTTAATCTAACTTCCTACTTAAATATGTATAATATTAAAACTTTCTCTAATTACGTAATTAGTATAATTGGACTAAGGTTGTTCTAATTACACCATTAAATAAATTACAATTAAATCGACGTCGAGTTTTAGATATCACTGTTACTAGTATAGTATTATAATTAATATCTGTGTCACTGTGTAGGCAATAGGTATATTTTATCGAAGGAAGGAACACAAATCAACAAGTATTGTAAATTCCTTATAAAAAACGCAGCAACAGAGTAAATTTTAAGGAAGTAGGTATGGGTGGTTTGTTTACAAGAAATCCACATCGAGTTTGGCTAGTGTGTAGGTACGTAGTGTTGGTAGTAAAATTATGTAGCCTACTTGCTTATAAGTATATAATTTGGTACCATGCCGGTACTTAGTAGCCGTAGTTACCAGAATAGGCTAGTTGACTCTTTTATAAAGTAGGTCTTAAATTTAGAGGGGAAAAATACTTATTCCTACGTTATTTTTTTAGGACCTATAAAACCGCAAAACTTTATTTTAAAAGTCTACTTTTCGTAAACAGGCGAAAACTCTGTCAGCCATTATTAATTATCTGTGCTGTGACGTCATACGGATAAAAAACCACAGGCATAAAGCCTCTACCCCACAGCCGCGATTTTGAAGCGCGTCTTGTGTCGAGCCATTCATCCGAGCGCACCACACCATCATCACATCACCAACTTTGTTACAGGAAAAGTTCCCTCGCTCGAAACCAAGGAAGGAGATTTAGTCTATGAGAGTTTAATCACCGTTGAGTACCTCGATGAGGTCTACCCTCAGAGACCCCTGCTGCCTAAGGACCCCCTGAAGAGGGCCCATGACAAGATTATCGTTGAAGTTGTGAATAATACCGTGAGTTTACTTCCTCTTTTCAAATATGTTGGTGCCTAATCTAATCTACAGAACCCATCGAATCTCCTTTCCCTTCTTCCATTTATCACGTTCGAAAGCATCATTATCATCATTTACAGCCTGACTCGGAGAATAAAAACTATGTTTGATTTGATTAGGAATGTTTTCAAGAGAGAATTAAACTTATTTAATTTGGTTTAATTTTTATTACTTATGGAATTTTATTATATCGACTGTTTCCGACACAAAGGGCGTAAAGACCTTTTTGGGCAAAACGACTTTTTGATGCAACCTTGCATAATTTTTCACGCTCTTTCGATCTGTGTATCTAAAAATGCGCTACGATGAAAAAAGTGGTTCTTACCACCTAAAATTTTATATGTTTTTTAAAATTTTGCAAAAGTTATGATTTATACAACCTGAAGAATTACTATTGCATGTACTTAAATGGCTGTTACTTCAGACGTTTGTTACCAGGCCATTAATTAATGAATTAAATAAAACAAAGGACAGCCCAAATATAAGAACATTCTTCCTAAAACCAAGATATGTAAAAACAAATATTTATTATTTTGTTTTTTGCTCGTTTTGTGGTCTTGTGTAAGTAAACTGTAACTGCTGGGGTGAATGACGTCATCAATAATACTCATATTACTTCTATGGATGAATGACGATCAGAAACGTTAAAGTAATTCCAATAGAACGTTAAATTCCACGTTATTCTTTATGACATAAGAATGATATATTATCTTTTTGAGTTATCCAAATCGGACAATTACGTTCGAAGGTATTAAGTAAAAAACATTACGCCGTTACTGCTAGTTAAATCAAAATTATGCGGGTGCGTGTGACGTCACTCGCTTGGTCTCCGCTCGTTAACGGTAGGCACATATCAGTTTTTAATGATTTACTCCGAAACTATACGTTTAGGAAAAAAATTACAAAACCAAATAGACTCGGTTTTGAGAGACCCATATCCAATGAAATAAGTGTCTTCGCTAGTAATTTTGTCATATATCGTCAATTTTTGTCGTAGAACAAAAATTTTTGCACTGTGTGTTATGGTTTTCTTAGCTCTATAAATCTGAATTCTCAACTAAAAACGTTACGGATCCTCATCAGAATAGTGTAGGTACCTACTTACCTTATTGAGTTTATTTCGGGTACCTACCAAGTTTCTAGAACAATTGCGAGGCAAAAGCCGACTTTTATATTTTTGGTAACTGATCTTTGAAGTAGGTACCTAAGTAGGTTTCATGCGCTAGTAGACTGGACTAAAAACTGACGACCCGTGAATATAACTTCCATTCCACATTCCATGACTCACCTTCAATAATGTAAAACTAGCTACCACACCCTACGCGTCCTTGGAATAGTAACACTCAGGTACGGGGTGTACCCCACTTAATAAAATAAACCATTAGTCACTAAGAAAATTACAATCAAGTAATAGAAATAAATTAAAACAAGTATTTACATTAGAAACAATTGAGTTAACTGTTACAGTTAATTACTTGCACTTACTTAATTAATAGGCCAGTTGATTCATTTTTTAAAGTAGGTCTTAAAAAATTAACTATTGTCCGAGGGACATAGGCGTAGCCAGCCATGGGCTCAGGGTGGGGCAGCAGTCTAAAATAATGTGTAACTAGCAAACTATACCTAAGTAAATAATAGATTCAGGCGTTACTTTGCGGAAATCCATTGTATACTATAAGGATGAAACAATATTTAGTAACAATTCCGCGCAGAACCTCTTCCGATAAGATTTAACAAAATGTGATTTGTGTGTACCGCCAGCCCTCCCACAAATTGTTCCTACTTACAATAAGAGATAGTAAACAATAGACTTAAAATTAATTAAATTAAGTATATTATTCCTACTTACAATCAGAGAAAGTAAACAATAGACTTAAATTTAATTAAATGAAGTAAATTACCCTCCTACCTAACTTAATTTACGAAAGAAAAGACCACACCAACCACACAATGAAAAAACTCATCAAAAGTAAGTCTACACAAGTCAAATAAAAAAATACTTTCTTTAGTCAAAACAAAACATAGATAATTAATTAGATGGGTATGACATTTAAAAATATTAAAAACTACACTTGCGAGCTTTAAAATGGAATCGCTTTCATCGCGAGTTGATCAAAACAATTTTTTTACAATTTATGTACAATGAACTATAGATTGTGGTATATCATTTGAAAGGTAATTTTGTTACCTTTCAAGTGATATCAAGAAGATTTAAAATTAATTAAATTGGCTACCTAAATTTTGGGAATTATTGCAATAGGTCGAAGTTGCATCTATCGGCTTCTATCGGCGCCGGAGCTGGATGAGCTGGATTTCTCCCTCGTATCCGCTGTTTTAGCTCGTCCCACATATGCCAGATTGGGTTCAAGTCAGGAATAAGGGCTGACCAGTCTAGTGTGGGAATGCCGACATGGAAGACGTCTGTCGGTACTGTCTAGTCACTGCTGCGGTGTGGCAGCGGACATTATCGTCCATTAAATCAAAATTTATCGTCGCCAATAAATCCTGCGTAAGGGAAAACATAACTTAACTCATCGTTCACTGCAAAGAAATTGTAAAAATTAGTCTTGAACAACCCTTGAAGCGATTCCAGTTTAAAGCTCGCAAGTGTAGATACAATTCATACCTACATCACATCTCGCTCACAGAACCTCAAACACACCGACAGAACCCAGCATGCTGGGTTGGGGATCGCAGGGCACAGCTTTGAGCTCATCGACGCTGCTACCCGTCGACGGCTAAAGAATTTAGCTGTGCCCGTATAAATATATGATGATTGCTGACCTATACCAACTGCAATCAGCTGTCAGGGAGGGTTTAACACGTTGACTGCCACCGTTTAGCCTTCTATTCTGCAGGGCTATTCAGACTCTTCGCTACCTACCGAGTCATCGACACAAAATAAGACACAGATTCGCGCGGAATTCAAATATTTTGGCGGTTTTTAATATTGTCTGCGTTCTGCAAGTAATTAAACTAACAGAAAAGTAGTTTTCCATAAATTATAAAAAAAATTCTATGAACCCATGTTTTAAGAAATTCAGATTTAGTGCTACTTTGCTTTACTTTGATTTAGTGCTTTTGGAGCAATTAATATTATTAGAGTTTTACTAAAATAACTAAAATAAATTTGTAGGTAGGTACCTAAAATCAACATATGTAATACCAAAAAAATAATTTATCATACTTTAGTGTAACATAGGTTCATAAAAAAATGTCTACGATTTGTGATAAACATAGATTTTCTGGGAGTTAAGTTCCTTACAGAACTCAGAAAATATTAAAGACCTCTAAAATATTTGAATTTCGCGCGAATATGTGTCGGATTCCGTGTTGACGACTCGGTAGCGGTGAGTCTGAATAGCCCTGCTGGGAGCCTACTCGGAAATGGAAAATCGAAGTTTCGTTTTCGTTGTCGTACAAAATCTCTCGTCTTATGTCGCTTGCATAAGATTAGCGTTTGCACGAAAACGAATCAGAAACTTCGACGGGCCCAGTGGACGCTTCTACCGCTGTGTCTCGCTTCCCTCGCTGAAGCGTGGCAATAAACGCGCTAACCTACGTTTTTATAATTTCCAGGTGGTACCCTTATTCTTTAAACTAGTGAAAGATTACACCAACATCACACCGGAGATTATCAATGGCTACCATAGAGGTCTCCAGTACATCCAAGATGCTCTCAAGACGCGAGGCACAACCTTCCTAGACGGCGAGCAGCCAGGTTATGCAGACTACATGATCTGGGTGTTTTTCGAGAGGTTGCAAGCCTACGATGATGACTTTGTTCAGATTCCCTGCCCAAAGTATGCTCTCCTGGTAAGAATCAATTTAATTTATACACCCACCTCAACCTCAACAGCCTTGGTCCACTGCTGGACGCAGGCCTCCCCCTGATAAGCGGCTTTTATCTCATGGGGGGCAAAGTCCATAATCCCCACGCTGGGCATGCGGGTTGGGGATCGCAGTTCGGTGGTAGAATGGTTCTGCAGGGGGCGCTGCTGGCCGCCCCCGGTGGATATCCCTTAATCGCTTCTTACGATACCCGCGGGAAGAGATGGTGTGGTGAAATTCTAAGCCGGTACCACACAATTTATACACGTGACCATCTTATAATTATAACTTGTATGTACCTTCGTCACGCCAAAACTACTAAGTGGATCGGGATGAAATTCGGCATACAGGTAGTTCTAGGCCTGGAATAAAACATATTATGCTACTTTTTATTCCATGGGATATAAATAACTTTAAAACCTTTCCATAGAAACAACGCGTGCGAAGCTGCGGGCAGAAACTAGTCTTATCCTACTCCTACCAATATTTTAAACTAGTTTATGCCCGCGGCTTCGCACGCGATGTTTCTATGAAAACGTTTTAAACTTATTTATATCCCATGGAAACTGATTTATGGGATAAAAAGTAGCCTATGTTTGATTCCAGGTTTAGAGCTCCTGTAGGTATGCAAAATTTCAACCTGATCCGTTCAGTAGTTTTGGCGTGAAGAGGTAACAAACATCCATCCATCCAAACTTTCGCATTTATAATATTAGTTTGATGTGATGCGAAAGTTTGTGTGACGTATCTAACTACTTACCCGATTTAGATAAAATTTGGTATGTAGGTACCTTATATTATGTATTTTAGGTTCTAAAATAACGCAGGCTAATCTAATTTTAAAAAACTAACCTCCGAGGGGGTTAAAAAGGGTGGTAAAATTTCTATTGAAAATTATTATTCCCGGGTTCGATTCACTCAAAACTCGGTATAATTAAGTAAATAATGAATGACGTATTTTGTATATTTTTACAAAACTACCCCTAGGGGTGTGCTGAAATTTCCACGTGTTCGTACTCGCGGGGCGCAGATACCTAGTTATATTATAAATGCGAAAGTTTGGATGTTGGTTACCTCTTCACGTCAAAACTACCGAGGTAACAAACATCCATCCATCTTTCCACTCTTTCACATTATATTAATTATGTATTAATGTCAATTTTTTTTATTTACAGAGTGACTACTTAAAGAAAATGGCTGAGGACCCAGTGGTTAAATTTTCCTACGTACCAAGAGACATTATGCAGAAGTACCTACTGGCCTTCCGAACAGGCAGGGCTGCAGAACATTACGAAATGCTGCACAAGTAATAAAATGTCAAGACTCAGACCAGACCATACAAATATTCAGAAATGTACATAACCTTAATTTATGCTAAGTTCAAATAAATGATACAGTAATTTGTTTATTATTATTTTATTTATAAAGAAAATACCACACAGTATGAACTTAATCAGTAATTTAATTAAGTAAAAATAAAATCAATAAAAACATTAACTTTGAGTAAAGTTCATGTCCACAAAACACAATGAAACTATAACTTAATGTCTACTTATCAATAAGAGTTATTAAACCGTATAATGTCAATCAGATGGCCGAAAATATAGTTCAACAAAAGAAAACTTTGATCTTAGTACAGTTAAGGTGTATATATAATGATAATCATTTTAACAGATCATCCTTCAAGCACTATTTATTGTTAAGTACTTTAACAAATTAAAATAATATTGTCAAGAATAGAGACAAGTTAAATATCTAATGGTGATTTGAGTTTAAAAATAATTTACTAACTCAGTCTTAGTAGCAGAGTCAATTTATACCTAAATCTAGCTTAGTCATATTTGAATTTGGCTGCCAAAGCATCAAGTTTCAAAGAAATTTGCTTTAGGTCAGTGCTCTTATCTAATTTTAAATAAGTATTATTTCTGATATCGTGCAGCTTGATCCAATCAGGCACTTCTTCTGTCAGCACTTTAATGTCTCTTTGGAGGTCACTAGCTGCAATGTTGGCTTTAAAACTACTATCTAACTTCGAAAGGATAATGTTAAGTGCAAGGACATTCTTCCTTTCAGTGACAAATATGTTTCTCAGAGTGCGAGCTAGATCAGGGAGCCTGCTGTAAATAGCATATTTCTGCTCATGCTCAGCCGGTCTAGTCATAGCTTCCAGGGCCTTGGCTGCTTGTCTAGCTTTTACCTTTTCCAGCAGAGAAGTAGGCAAATTACGGAGAGCAGGGTTGAGAAGCGTCACATTGCTGGTTGATGGCTGACTAGTCTGTGTGCTAGAGCTTTGTGTTTGGTTATGTAGACCAGTAACAGATTTCTCTTCGTCAGTCAATCCCCTAGATTTAGCATCAGCCAATTTTTCCAGAGCCCTCTCCATTTTAGTGTTACATTTGAATAACTCGCGGGCTTTTGCTAGTACATCCTGAGCCGAAGAAAACTTTTCTGCATTTGGCATCTCTGGTAACTTAGCGCATTCTACTTCAGGCAGTTTTTCAATCTCGAACTCTGGATGCCAGCGGGATAGTTTCTCATCAGGGATAACCATCGGAGGGTCCAGGGTGAGCAAGTACTGAGCATGTTGCCTTTTCAGTAGTTGCAGCAGTGTGTCATAGAAGAATCTGCGCCGTTCCAACAATACTGTAGGATTCATGACTTTGAAGTTATTGGGGAAGTTCGGTGTGATAACAAGTTCATACTCTTCCCTGTGGGATGATGCACTGAAGTTCTTTATTTTCAGCACCTCAAAATTATAAAAATCAGGCACTAAATGTTTGATTTGGGCCAAATGTTTCTCATTAAAGGTGCGCTTCAACATCTCTTGGACTGATGGCTTGAGCTTGGAAAATGTGATCTTCTCATTCCTGTTGTAGAGAAGGGCTACCACAGTTTCCATGCCACGGAATAGCTCAGATAGGAATCTGTAGTGATGCGGCAGGGGCAAACTGGTAGAAGTAGTTGCGAGTGATGCATGCCGTATGTATGCAGGAATCTGAGAATCAAGAGACAAAAGTCTCATCAAGTCAATTGCCTCATCACCAGAAAAATCCATTTTAACTTTATTATAACTAATTAGTTTTAATAAACATCACTTCACAATAGACATTCAAGATTAATGAACAAATAAGAAAACAAAACTGAAGTAAATGTATGTGAGCAAAACTTGGTCAATAATTGAGGTCATATCTTTTATGCTTATTTTACATTAATGCAATGGCATCAATTTCTTCTTTGGTACAGCCTTGACCTGATAATGATTGTTCTTACTTATAAAGAAATAGCATTACAAACCCCGAGTTGGTAGTGACCTCAACTAGCGTAAGACCTCAAGGGATGTCACAAATAAGAGGCAGGGCCTTTATAGGGGTTTTACTAAAAAGTATCTAGCATGTTATATATCAAAGTTATAAGAATTTTAAAGACAGACATCATACAAATTAATATAATTTTTAGTTTACCAATAGAAATAATTGATTGTATGAAAATAGTAACAATATAAATGTTGATATTTACCTTGTTGGGACTTTTAATAGGACTCACAAAGACCTTTCTCGGTGAAATAAGAGGTTTCTGCAGGGTAAGCTCTTGTTTAGTTGGAGACAGTAAGTCATTTTGCGATCTCCCTCTCTTGCTAGGACTGAAAGATAACATTTATATGATAAGTAAGAATAACATGACAAGTAGAATCATAAAGGCTGAAGAATAACATTTGTAATAAGTCTAATACATTCACAAACTCATAGCAAAACCAATTACCTCAATGGTACTTCCACATCTATGGATTGGAACTCCTTGAGATTGCGTTTTTCAGTAATTTCTTTCACTTGCTGTATGCCTTTACTGATGCGTTCTGCAGAAGCTCTCAGTTCTGCTAACCTAGAGCTACCTGCTAACCTCTTTCTTATGTCTCCTAAACTCAGTTCCTGTCGAGCCGTGTGCACAGTCGTAGTTTTATTGGTTTCAACAGATTTAGCTATGTTAGAAACATTATGCTTCCTAGCAAATACGGTCTTCTTGGGCTGTGATTCTGATTCACCATCTTTTGTGACAGTGGACACGAATGCTTTTTCCGTTCTTTTTACTCTATCAAGGTTTATACCATTCAATACCTCTGTATTCGGTTTCACATCTTTGGTGATCACTTCGCTTTTTTTTAGCAGGAGTGCTTTCTTCAGGGCTCTGGCATCTTGAACTCGTTCGATGTGTGGAATTTTATTTTTGGTGACAGCAAGTTCTTCAGTTGCAGCCCTTTTTCTACTATTGAAAAATGATGTAAGGGTTGTTTGTGCCATTGTTTTAACTTTTATTTTATTCTTATTACTTGCTCTAAACACCTCCGACTCTAAAACCGGGATTAATCTTTTTACCCGCGTCTTTTTCTCTCCACTCCACCAAAGTACAAGAAAAACACAGTTGTTTGATTCGAACGTTGAAGTTTTGCTTGTTTGTCAAAGTGTCAAAGTTGTCAAGTTGTCAGAGTGACAGTGAGACCCCCACCCGCAACTATATCTATAGTCTATGCCCATATGCCCATAGATTGAGGGCTGCTTGGACGAACCAAATCACCCTCCCTCTGACAAAGATTCGAATCGGAGTGTAATGTCCCTTTCGCAAAATGTCCCGCTCCTAAGAACGTAGGCATAGATAGCATCCTCAGGCGCGGATCCAGGGATGGGAAACCTACCTAAGAACCTAGAAAACCTACCTATGTTTATCTTACCTAGTATTATATTGTACCAATCTACTTTAGTTATACTTTATTAGGGGGTCGTGGGGTCATGACCCCACTTTGGCTGGGTCCAGCTAGGTACTTTGTATGGTGGCAAAGGGAAAACTTGGTATACTTAGAACGAGGTGCAGGGTTCGTTTTACGAAAAATAATAATTTGAAAACAAAAAGATGCCTAACCGTTAAACTTAGGTATGTGCTCCTGCAACATAAAGTGAAAAATAAATAATGACGAATGAGAAAATAATAATTAAGAGAAAATATCCAGTCATATGAGCAGTAGACAATTCTGTTTAGCAAAAGGTAACGTCAGTAATAATCAAATAAATAAATAAATTTAATTTCGAGTGGTTTTTACAAAGTAGGTAGGAGTTTTAACTTTGGTATCATATATTACTACCTATTATAAAACTAAGAAGCTACTTGAGACTAAATATTAGGGTACCTACTAATTTATATAAACAAAGTAAAATAAGGAGGTACCTAAAAGAGTCGTAGAGCAACAACGTACATAGTGCTGCTACTCTGTGTGTTTTAAATAACAAGTAATTTTTATTAAAACCTACCTATGTGTAGTGATACATTGACTCCTCGCTCTAACTAAGATGAAATTGTATGTAGACACGAGGGACTCCGCTTCAGCTAGCGACATTGTTTTTAAGTACCTACATTGTTAAAAACTAAATCTTGTGCTAAACTAAACCTTTGAAGAATAATTAATAGGGAAATATTGTTTTTCTTACGTGTTAATTTCATAAAAGAGGGCATTGTGATACATCACAATGCCCTCACAATGTTTTTATTACCTACAGGTAATCAGATAGGAATCTACTAGAGGATCATCTAAATTGTCTGCCAAAAATTTAAAATTTTCTTCCTTAATTTGGTTTGTGGGTCCTAATTTCAATAATTCGTAAGAAAATCCGTAAAAATGATACCTACCTCAAAAGAAAGAACAATAACTAGGTATGTTTTTAAAAAGGCTTGCAATAAAGAAGCATCCTCCGTTTATTTCAAAAAGCCACCAAGAAATGGCTTTTCAAAATCTTTGAAAATTTTTGAAAACTTTAAATCTCTGTAAAAAAAGAATTTGATGCCGCAGATCATCAAAACATGTTTTGTTAGATGGTTTAAACATTAGTTTATTGAAATAAATTAAAAAAGAACCCATTTAATATTCCAATTCGCCGATATTATCAATTAACTGTAGAGGTTTGGGTTTTTTGAAAAATCCTTAAGAATTAGGTAAAAAATTAATGGTCAGACATCGTCTTAGACAACCATGGCTCAAATGGTTCCAAATGGTCTGCGCTAGCTTCACCTTTAAGCTTTGCACCCCGTTACCAATCACCCTGTATGTCATGGTATGTCAGTTTAGCAGAAAAAATAAGGAACAAAAAAATATATACATAAAAAAATTATAATAATAAAGTAAATGCATTATTAGTAATAATTAATTAAATAATTAAATAAATAATAATTAAATAAATAATAATTTTGTAATAATTTATTACAAAATTCACTGTAAACAAAACACAAATCAATGATTTAAGTTAAAAATTTAGTCAAAAAAGGTAACGCTTGCTGAAATTTTTTAGGTTGTTTTTGTATAGGTATAATGACAACTATCTTTAGCTAAAACGTTTTAGGTAAAATACCTAAAACATACAAATAGTGACCGCTTAATTATTATTTTTGCAGATGATTCGTTACAATGGCGTTGCCAAGGAGTTCAAGGAGCAAACAAATATTCGCTCTTATTCACCAAAACAGGACTTAAGCACTCAATCAAGAGTCTACATTGGATAAAATAGTATGTAAAGCCTATAAAGCCTGTAAAGGCTTCAAGGTGGTTACTAGTAACCATCTTGAAAATGCTAATGATAATAATTATCGCTTTATTGATTACTAGCGACCCGTCCCGGCTTCGCACGGGTGCAAAGCTGATACTAAATATACTACAGAATCGGCCCCCAGGCCGATACACCGCCGCGCGCCGCCGCCGCAACCGCTATGTCCCTGCATTTTAAATCTGTAATAAATTCGAAAATATTCATTTAAATTACATGCTGGAAAGGGCCATATTGATTTATATTAAATGCACAATGTATTTAAGATACTTAATTGGATAAGGATTAATGCTGAAATGTCAAAAAAATCGCTTCGTAAACAAGCCATTATTTCTCGTAAAAGTAAAGGATAAAAAATGGTTATTGTGGGTTATCCCTAAGAGATAGACATATTCCATCGCATATTTTTTAGTAGACCTTTTTAAGATGTACAATACTGTACTACCTTATTTTGATCTATCTCGTAGGGTTCAGCCAAAGTTTGCAATGTAAACGCAAAAAAATGTGTTTATTTACGACATCACATTAGAAACCTCTAAAATTATCAGTGTTTCTCTAGTAAATTGTGCATATATTATACATACTCTTGAATTACTCTATCTATTAAAAAAAACCGCATCAAATAGGGACAGACAGGCAGCGGGAGCGACTTTGTTTTATACTATGTAAAGAAGGAGAGTATTTGTTCACTGTATTTCACTTTTCTAGGCTATATTATACTACTTCCATGCTCTACCTGAGTTTGATAGACCTATGGTAGAATTAGACAAGGTATGCTACTCCGAGATCTTCCCAAGCCTACGTCACTGCCTAGTTACCACTTTATTGCAACCAAAAATGGAAGTTGGAAAACAAATGTGATCATTGCTTGAAATACATAATACGATGTCAATCGTCAATTTTGTTTGTTAGATCAGTGAAAAAAGTTTTAGTAAAACGAGTTAGTGTGATAAATAATTGGGAATTACAAGTAAGTCCACATAGTTAGCAGCTGTAACTTTTGATTGCGTTGACTTAGAAGTTTTATATATATTGGGGTCCAAGAGGTAACGGACTTGAGTTTTTGATGTTAATTTCATCTCGACACCTCCACGCGTTCCTGAGAAAAAGGGGTTGACAGACGGACGACAGACAGACAGACAACAAAGTAATCCTATAAGAGTTCCTTTTTTAACAGTTGAAAATGTCATAAATCATCTTTTTATTTATTTTCAGTCTTTAAATTAAATTAAGTATCTTTTATCATCATTTTAATATCATTTATAATGTAACAGAACAGATTCTTTATAAATATTACAGTTTGTTACATTTTTTAAAAATAAGTTTATATTTTATTCTTAAAAAGTTAACACAAATTGTTATTTATATTCTTATTGCCTATTGGGCCGCGATCATGGTGTGGCATACCACACCATGATCGCGGCCCTGGTCGAACCTGCCTTAGCACGGCATTACGGCTCAAACGTTAGCAGTTGAAACGTTAGGGTGCGCGGTCACAACGAGCATCGGACAATCCGCACTGGCCCCATCAATGGTTAGACATAAAAGATCCGTACCGCATAAAGCGGACTGTTTTCAATGCCGGCGAGGATTCTTGAAGGCAGGTTTTTCCATTTAATGCGAATGACGTCATTCGGATTGCCAATCAGTAGACGCACTTTTGTCAGCGGATTGTCCGAACAGCATTTACTTATTTTTTCTGTTAATTGCCTTTTATATTAATATTCATATATATTTATTGCAATCATTGTGTACATTTTTAGGTCTAATTTAGATGTAATATGCTAAATCTAAGTAATTTTTCATGTTGTGTGTAAGTAGGTAGTGACTACAATTGTAGAATTGTAAATCATACCTACTAAGATAGGTACCTAATGAATAGCCTGACATGTAAATTTTTCTGCTATTATTAAAGAACTTTACTATGAACTATGAGCTAACCCTACGCGCCGAAAAAACCTGCAAGTAAAATTTACGACAAATTCGGTTACGCAGAAACAAAGTATTATCTCGAGGGATCGAGCTTTTTGTCGCCAAGAAACGCGCTCTAATGGCGGAGCTTCCTAAGCCGCAGCCGACAGAAACCCAGAATTTGGACATTCTTTATGCGTCGCTTCACCCAATGGTTCGTGGCAGGATTCCTAGGGAGACTGTCTGGACTTTTGCAGAATTTTTAGAGAGGGTTCTACAGATTGGGTATTTCTTGGTAACGAACGAAGAAGAAGAGAAAAAAAACTGGGCGTTCCACCTTTTGTCGTGCCTTAGGCTACGCAAAAAAGGAGTGTAGGAAAGAGAAGAGATTAAAACGAACCACAACTTCAATAAGGCTTTGCCCGACACTCCTGCCTCATCACATCTACCGCCAAATAGATATGAGTCAAATCGCCTACTAGCTATGGTTGCAAAGAGCCTAAAGTTGTGAGGAGTAAATGCCCGATAAGCAACCCAAATAGGATTAGCGTTGTACTTAGACATGGAGTTTTACTCGCTCAATGCGATCCTATATTCAGTGTCCCGGCTTCGACCCACGGTAAGCATAAAAATAGATGGAACTAAGGGATACGCTCACTTGGATACAGGAGCAAAGTTATAAATATATAAATAAACTAGCTGTACCCGCGACTTCGTTCGCGATTGCCTTACCTGCCGACTAATTAAGTTCACATTTAACCATAGTCTCTCATATTATGAAACGCCGCCGTCCAAAAAATCGTGTAGGATCTACGGGGGATAGCATATTGTCATCTTCAATCCCATTCTTTATCCACACGACTTTTAGCTACGACTCGGCCAGCGTCAGTGTTAAGAAGTGTCATACTCGTTTGACTTACTCACAGCTGGGGCCCTATTCTGCTATACTAATCGCTTCACTATGACAGGGCTTTCGTCACAGAATGACACTTTTTGGTATTCCACCTTGGATGAAAGAAATTATGATGAATGCAGATGGAGAGACGCGCGTCAAGTTTGAAACTACATATTAATTTATCTCGCGCGCACTATCTGGAATTTTATTAATCTAAGGATTCTACGTGATGATTCTGCGACGATTCCATTGTCATACTGAAGCAATTGTTTTGGAGAATTGGGCTCACGATCCATTTGACTGGACCACCGTAATTTTTTTTCGTTAGTAAGTAGGTACAGTTGGCTGTGTACCACAATAAAACATATTTTTCTGCGGTCCAGTTAGTTTAAGTGGACCACAATAATTAATTAATTTAATTGTACACGAAGTTTGGTTGGAGTAAGACTCCAATCAAACTTCGCTGGACCAGCTAAACCACCATATATCATGTAAGGCAGGAACCTAACTTATTTTTCCAAGACCCACCACCTTAGTAGGTAGGAACCTAACTAATGGGTGCGTCTTGGAAAAATAAATAGATAGGAACTTACCTACCCTTTATCTACTAATTTTTTTCTTCAATCTACAGATTATTTCATCAATCTACTGATTTTCTACTCGACTTTCTACTGATTTAGTCATATTCGATCTTGCATGTCTGTTTCTAACAAAAAGAATGCATGAAATCGGACGACGCGTAGACCCGTCGTGATGCGCGGTTAAAGAATTCTACTTTTTCCTCTCTCCCAGGGGAATCTTACTGAATTCCAGGATAAAATGTATTCCATGTCCTTTCTTGTAGTATGAACTCAAAACGTGCCAAGTTACATTCCAACTCATTACCTATGTAGTTTCGGCGTGATAAGCGGTGAAGGAATTTAACTTTCATCCCCTCTGCCAGGGCAACCTTACTGAATTCCGGGATAAAATGTATCTTTCCTCAAGTACGAACTAAAATCACGCCGCATTCGAATTCATTAAGTAGTTCCGTCGTGATGCGCGGTTAAAGAATTTTACTTTCATCCTCTCTCCCAGGGGAACCTTACTGAATTCCAGGATAAAATGTATCCCATGTCCTTCCTTGAACTCAAATCGTACCAATTCAGTCCAACTCATTCAGTAGTTTCGGCGTGAACGTGATGCGCGGTGAAGAAATTTTAAATTTTATCCCCTCTCCCAGGGGAACCTGACTGAATTCCGGGATAAAAAGTATTCTATGTCCTTCCTCGTGGTATGACCTAAAATCGTACCGAGTTTTATTTCAATACCTTAAGTAGTTCCGTCATGATGCGCAGTTAAAGAATTTTACTTTCATCCCCTCTCCCAGGGAAACCTGACTGAATTCCGGGATAAAAAGTATCCTATGTCCTTCCTCGTAGTATGACCTAAAATCGTGCCGAGTTTCATTTCAATACCTTCAGTAGTTTCGGCGTGATGCGCGTTTAACAAACAGACAGACAGACAGACAGACAGACAGACAGACAGACATGAATGAAAAAAAATGCAGTTTTGGCTTTAGTATCGATAATAGAGTGCCCTCCAAAAAAATTTTTCAAAATATCTTCAATGTACAGAATTGGACCTGTTACAGTTTTATTATAAGTATAGATAAATAATGCTGGACAATTCACACAGCATTATCTAGCCCCAAGCTAAGCAGAGCTTGTGTTATGGGTACTAGATAACTGATATACTTAATACAATATACTACATAGATAGATATTTTTATTATACTTAGAAAACACCCAGACCAACGGAACAAATTTCTGCAGATCGTAGGTACACAAATTTGTTCCGAGGCGGGAATCGAACCCGCAACCTCCTGCGTCGCAGGTGGACCTTCGCCCGCTGCGCCACGGAGGTCGTCAAAGTTAAGCGTTGCCTCCACATCACTGTTCAACGTCATGAGGAAAAAGCAGTACTCAGAGGGAAAAAGGGAGCAACGTTTATGAGCGAGAGCGTTAACGTTATTCCGCTGTTTTTTCGTGGTCCCATTAATTGGACCACGAGGGAGAACTGTTTCTAGTAGTCCGATTACTATTTATCTATTTCCTGTATAAAAAAATAAGGATGCTCTGGCAGATGGACTTGGAAGGAAGCAACAAATTCAACGATTGGTCGTTCCTGTTCAGCGGTCAACGGGAAGTAGGTACCTAGTTTCTCGCCATTGACCAAAATGTACAAAAATTATTGACAAAAATTTACGAAGTTATGACCAAATTACTAGCGAAGTTCACTGAGCGAGTGACCGCCCGCGCCGCGGCTGCGTGTGACGTCACTCGCTCGGTTGCCCCCCGTTAATAAGTTTACTACGAAACTATAAGTTTAGAAAATAATAACAAAACCAGATAAACTGTTTTGAGACACATCGAATGAAAAAAATAATTGGAGGGACGATCAACTAATCCATATGGATTAGGTACTTAAGCAAAAAATCTAGAGGCAGCAATATAGAGGCAGCTCACCTAATCCATATGGATTAGATGGTCAAACAATCTAGAGGCAGCTTAACTAATCCGTTTGGGCAAACAGTTCAACAACCATATGGATGAGTTGAGCAAACAATCTAGAGGCAGATCAATTAATACATATGAATTACTTAAGCAAACAATCTAGAGGCAGCTCAACATCCATATGAATGAGTTGAGCAAACAATGTAGAGGCAGATCAACTAATCCATATGGATTAGTTGCTATGCTTATGGATTAGTTGAGCAAACAATCTAGATGCAGCTCAACTAATCCATATGGATTAATGAGGATCCGTAACGTTTTTAGTTAAGAATGCAGTTTTATGGAGCTAAGAAATCCATGACACAGAGTACAACAATTTTTGTTCTACGACAAAATTTGACGAAGTTATGACGAAATTATTAGGGAAGATCACTTAAATTTTTTTTATGGGTCTCTCAAAACTGAGTTTACTGGTTATGTTATTTTTTTCGGAATACATCACTAAAAACTGATATCTGCCTACGGTTAACGGGCGGCGACCGAGCTAGTGACGTCACACGCACCCGCATATAATTTGATTTAACCAGCAGTAACGGCGTAATATCTATTATTTAATATCTTCGTACGTAATGGTCCGATTTGGATAATTTAGAAAGATATTAATCATTCTTATGTCTTAACGAATAACGTGGATACTAACGTGGATACTAGTTCTATTGAAATTGCTAGAACTTTACTGATCCTCATTATACGGAACCCTTGGTGCGCGAGTCCAACTCGCACTTGACGTTTTATTTTTATAAGGTAAATAAAATACTGGTATGTGTCGCCACCGGACCGTTGGATCGGCACATTTGTCGTAAGACCGATTGCAACAGAACGCTGATTTGTCGAGAATACCTAAATAATTGGGTTTCTGCTCGAGAATTCCCGTCACGACAATTCTCGATAAATCATTCCGTGCGTAAGGAACTACAAAATTAAAAGACCTTGCTTCTAGCCAAATTTCATAATTCTAGGTCTATGGGAAGTACCCTATAGGTTTTGTGTTCATGTGATAAAAATATTTGGACATAAACGGCTGTAACTTTGATTGCGTTGACATATAAGTTTTATTTGTATCGAGGCTCCAAGAGCTTACGGACTTGAGTACCTATATTATGATGTTACTTTCAACCCGATACCTCCACGCGTTCCTGAGAAAAGGGGGTCGACAGACGGACGGACGGACGGACAGAGAGATAGACAGACGGACAGCAAAGTACTTAATTCTACTTTTAGTTTGCTTATAGGCTATTCCGGCACTGTCAACTGATCATCTCTAGCCAGGTGGCTAGAGATATCCGTTTAAAGAAAACTAGGTTAGATAGGTTGGAGCTTCATTTCTTTCTTTATTAGCCTGATATTGAACTGGCATTAAAATTATTCCACTTAAAATCATACAACTTCCTGCCCATGCAAATGTAACTTTATTACCAAAATGCGTTCTTATCATACTAGCTAATGGTGTACATATTAAACTGCCTAAACCTTGAAATAAAAGCGTTAAACCTGTCGCGTTTGAAAAATTTTCCAATCCACATATGTTCACCAAAACCATACTACGGAGTCCGGTCATACAAGACATAAAAAATCCATAAAAGCAGCTGTAGAAATACTGGTAGAACAGGGTGCGAGAAATGTCAGAGAGAATTGTGGACAGACCAGAGAGGATATTAACTGTAATATATATCTTTAAAGGATCTAGCTTGCAAGCTATTGCACCTATAACTAACTTTCCGACTATATTCATAAGTCCTATAGCACTCACAAATAAAGAGCAATGATGAGGATCCAAACCAAAACTAAGATTGCGATCTTGCAGAAACACGAACGGTACTGAAAAGCCCACGTACAGGACAAACCCACTGAAACTAACTAATAAGAAAGACTTCTTTTTTAGCAACTTGGGCGCCATCATTGTTGATAGTACTCTTCTTGTCGCTATACTAATTATGCCTCGTCGCTCCTGTAAATCAGCTACCGACGCAACGCGAGTTACGGCCAATTGGTACTCTAGACCTGTTTGAGATTCAGGCTTTGTATCGATTACGCTTTTTTGAAAAGCAGGCAAACTTTTTAATTTTCCTTCGTAGAACGCATCATCTTTATACATAGGTCGAGATTGAGAAATATGTTTTTCCCAGTTACATAGTTTCGCCCAACAACTGCTCTTTTTTGGTTTCTCAGGCGGTTTTGTTTTAATGCTTAGTTTTTGGTGTTTTTCGGCCTTGGACATCATAGACTTCACCTGATTCATTTGAAGAGCACTCATACCACCGGGGGCAGTTTGAGCTGTTACTGTAATTCCATGAGCATGTGATGTAGGTGCAACAGACGGTCCAGGTTGATCTGTAGAAGTATTGGATTTTATATTTACTACCTCAGATGCGGTTGGGTAATTCACATTTGAAACGGCGCTGAATAAGCGTTCTGCAGGCGTTGAAGTTATGACTTCCTTATTAGTATCTGAAGTCTTGTGCTGAATATTTTTGACCCTTGGTAAGTAGGTAACGGTTCGAGTTGCTTCGTGATCATCATCCACCTCTGGTGTGACTGTTATAGAGAGTAGTGGTCGGTATGTCATGGCTAAAAAAAATGATAGTCCACTCAACCCAGAATGCAAAAGTAGCATAAGCCGCCAGCCAGCGACTTTAACTATATATGCATTAACTGGATAAAACATCATTATACCCAAACTTGATCCGCAGGTAGATAAAGACAATGCTAGAGATCGCAGTCTTTCAAAATAGAAACCAACTATAAAGGTAGACACATTAATAAAAGAAAATCCAGTACCAACCACGAAGCCGTAAAAAAATAAGATTGAACTGTAACCCATAGAAAAATAACTACACAGCAGACCAAACGAAACCATAAGTGAACCCGTCATACCAGCTGCTCTGAAGCCAAAACGATTTATGAAGGCAGATACTATAGGCGATAGCATGAAGTATATAGCTTGTGCAATTGCGTTGATAAAAGCCACTTTTGAATAAGTTGATTGTAAATCTTCAGTAAGGTCAGAAAACATAGCTCCAAATGTGAAAACCATGCCATCTGTTAAGGCAATAGTGAGAAAAGAAGCAAACACGACTACCCAACCCCATCCTCCATCAGGTGGAACAATTATTTGCGCTACAATTTCAGTTTCTTCAACACCTTCAAGAGTACCTGCGGCCTTTCCGATCGAAGATGCTTGGCTGGTTATCACGATAGGTTGCGGCTGCTTTTGACTATCTTTCTTTGTGCTCATTTTGTTTTGGATCATGTAACTTTTTATCAAAGATCCTTTAGAGCCGTAGACTGGTAAGCCTAGATTATCGGTCTACGTCAATACTTATAAATCTGTGGTCTACGTATAAAGCATATTGTATTCTCTTTGCTATAGAGTAGTAAGTTCCGTATAGGGTTGATATACAGCTGGACCGAAAAGAGTAGAAATTAATTAAAATGGAACTAAACTAAACATTTACCTACACATTTTTTACATTTAACCGACCTTTCAACCTTTTCAACTTTCAACCTTTCAACCTTTTCAAAATATTTAAAAAAATATGAAACCTATCATTTGATACCCCACGGTGGGGTAGCCCCAGTGGAACGAATGAATATGTATGTTCCAAAGGATGTCCTAGAATTTTTGGCAAGGAATATAAAATCCAATATAAGAGAACTAAAAAAAAATCTCTTGAAAATTATTCCTCTTTGACCATTTTTCATAGTGTTCTTTTTACAGACTTCTCTATATTTTTCCTGTAAAATATATATCCATATCTACAAACGCTGTGTACATTTTAAATGATCGCTCTGCAAACTTCGGAGATGGGGGGGGGGATGGGTATTTTTCGACTATTTTAAAAATCTTTCAAAAAGTATGAAAACTACCTACAGTAATTTGAAAAACTATTTGAAATGTACAAACTAATACCTTTCAATTGATACCATGACCACTTGACTTTGCAGGTCTCTTTTAAAATTTCGGCATCACAATTTGTATGGAAAATTTTCATATTCATTTTTCATTTATTTTCATTTTTTGTTCTTCAAATCTGTACAGGCGCACGAAATGTATTATTATTTTAAATTTCAAGTTAATAGCTACTTTAGTTGCTGAGATATTAAAGAGGGAAAAAAGGACAGAAAGAGCGAGACCATAAGGGTTTCGAAACCGATCTCCGATCTCGGAACCCTAAAAGATAGATAAAATTTGAAAAAATGATGTTTTTCCTAAGGCTCTGTGCGAAATGACCGATGACGGACACCTTTGATCGACATGGCGCAGAACGTGTCTCTCTTTTGTCTCTGTCATTTAAGGCCTACCACACACAATTTTTTATTGAAATTGTGATTTTATTGCGTTTTAAGTATAGGTGGCCATTTTTTTATTTGAATATTGAATAAGTTTCCAGATAAGTTCTTTAGAACCTCCGGTAGATTATTATACCTATATTTCATTGTCATTAGTAGGATTGTTTCTGTGTCATTGTTAATTTAAACTTTGGTTTGGTGTCTATTGTCGGAAATTTCTCTTAGGCCTACTTGTGCCAGGCTAGGTTAACACGGTAAACTCAGAGTTAAATACTACTTTGGAGTTAAATTCGAATTCTTTCTTGTACCACCAAGAGTTAGGAGTTAGCCACGTGTTAAATATTGAAATTTTTAACCCACTGATGTAGGAGGGTTAGATCAACTCTGGGCTAGTAATGTCAAAAATATGAAAGCTGCGATGTTATATAGGTTAGGTAATGTTGGTAGACTTTCTCATTTCGATTTTTTTGTCCTGAACAATAAATGACTGGTTGATTGTCTGATGACAATGAAGAGATCATTGAATACATTAGTATGGACTTTTATAATAGAAGAATTGCAGAACGGTTCATTCATATCAAGTAAGTATCTAGCTACATACGTTTTAATCACACTAATATTATAAACTAGCTGTACCCGCGACTTCGTTCGCGATTGCCTTACCTGCCGACTAATTAAGTTCACATTTAACCGTAGTCTCTCATATTATGAAACGCCGCCGTGCAAAAAATCGTGTAGGGTCTACGGGGGATAGCATGTTGTCATCTTCAATCCCATTCTTTTTCCCGACTTTTAGCTACGAATCCATTCAGCATTCGTCCTACTACAGTGTGAGTCTTTATAAAGTGCACATACTAAAATGAGTGAAAATATACTCAATTTTATCGACGGAAAAAAAGTTAAAAAAATTCTAAAAAATATATTAATTTTTTTATGGCCTTTTTAATATTTTTTATGACCACTGTCTACCCAATGTAAACAAACTGTTATTATTTTTGAACAAAGAGTCGTATCTCTATGAATCAAAATTAATTATGATCTCTAATGATAGGCCGTGCTTATAAACCAAAAATGCTTCAAAAAATACACACCATAAATTAATAAATAAATGATATTGGAAGAAAAACTTACTATTTTTTTATCGTTTTTATAAGAAATATCAAATTTCAAAAAAAAAAGTCCCACAAACCCTATGTTATTGTTATTTCACGTTATTCTACATCGTATTAGCTTTATAATAGTAAAAAAAACAAGCCGAAAACATAAACACAACATTTTCAATTGGTGGTTAAACAATGACCTTCATTCAGCTGAACATGTTTTTTCGATAAGCTACCAGGTAGAGCCCCCTTTTTGTGTGTTATTGTTGTAGACAAGATCGGGGTGAGGTGAGGTGAGGTGCGGGGTGCGAGGATACGGACCCCAAAGGAAGTTAGGACAGCATGAGTCAGTCGCTCCGAACTATTCGCCGCTGCTACTTGTACTTTCGTTAACCAAGTTGTTTTTGTTTGCGAAGTACTACGCCTTTGTTGAATGCTTACGTGATGCCGCGTATAAGTGATTTCACTCCGGCACACATTGCCGACATCCATTATTATTATGGAATGGCACGGGGAAGTGCTCGAGCTGCACGCGTAGCTTACATAGCTGCGTTCCCGAATAGGCAGCCCGTACCATCTGCCCGCAACTTCCAAGATGTTCACCGAAAAATATGCACTTCCGGAATCGGAGCCATGAGAGATCACCGCGAACCGGCTGTTATAATTGACGTCGCTATCGAAGAAGCAGTGCTAAATGATTTGTACGCTGATCCAAGTACCAGCACTAGACGTCTGGCTTTGCGTTATGGAATTTCTCAAAAATCTGTGTGGCGGATTTTAAGGAAGGAAGGGCTGTTTCCCTATCATTATCAAAGAGTGCAGCATCTGCATGAAGATGTAGACTGGCGCCCAAGATGCGTAATGTCGAGATGGATACTAAGAAAGATAAGTGAAAATCCCGAATTTTCAAAAACCATACTATGGATGGACGAAGCGTCCTTTACAAGAGATGGCATCACTAATTGCCGAAATTTACATCGGTGGTGCCCTAAAGGTGAAAACCCGAAATTGAAACGCCCATCAACATTTCAAGTCAAATTTACTATTAACGTTTGGGCGGGTCTTATTGATGACCTATTAATTGGACCGCTGATATTGCCGCAAACTCTAAACGGCGAAAGATTTTTGGAGCTACTGCAGGACCAACTTCCACAACAGCTGGAGGATGTGCCGTTAAGGACACGGCAAAGAATGTTTCTTCAAATGGACGGGTGCCCTGCCCACTACGCGAGAATTGTACGAGAATTCTTGAATGAAAATTACCCTAACCGATGGATTGGTCGAGCAGGACCTGTAGGGTGGCCTGCACGTTCACCCGACTTGACGCCCCTAGACTACTTTTTATGGGGGGCAATGAAGCAACGGGTGTATAACACTCATATTTCAAGTGAAACCGATTTATATGACCGGATCGAGAACTGCGCAAATAATATTCGCAACGATCCGGAAATGATAAGAAGAACCACTCAACAAATTTCCCTTCGCGCTTTAATGTGCCTACAACAGCGAGGTGGACATTTTGAACAGTTAATGCACTAGTTTGATCCTGTAAATAATTTTATGTTAAATAATTAGTAAATGATTTTAACTAGTTTTCTTTGTTTTAATAATTCATTTTTCCTATTAAAAACACACCAGAAGGGCCTGTCTTCAATCACCGGTAGAAAATGTTGTGTTTATGTTTTCGGCTTGGTTTTTTTACTATTATAAAGCTAATACGATGTAGAATAACGTGAAATAACAATAACATAGGGTTTGTGGGACTTTTTTTTTAGAAATTTGATATTTCTTATAAAAACGATAAAAAAATAGTAAGTTTTTCTTCCAATATCATTTATTTATTAATTTATGGTGTGTATTTTTTGAAGCATTTTTGGTTTATAAGCACGGCCTATCATTAGAGATCATAATTAATTTTGATTCATAGAGATACGACTCTTTGTTCAAAAATAATAACAGTTTGTTTACATTGGATAGACAGTGGTCATAAAAAATATTAAAAAGGCCATAAAAAAAATTAATATATTTTTTAGAATTTTTTTAACTTTTTTTCCGTCGATAAAATTGAGTATATTTTCACTCATTTTAGTATGTGCACTTTATAAAGACTCACACTGTATATTTGGTCGGATGTAAAACGAATGAATGAACATGACATTTACCTCGGGTTGGTTGACTCTGGCTTAATTTCCACTGGTGCAATATAAACTGTGAGCTGAAAAATTAAAACATTAACACCGAGTTAGGAAGCCTCAAGTTATTTATTTAACTCCAACTTTTGGCACAAGTAGGCCTAAGTCTTCTAGATTTCAAGTCTACTTTTTTTTTGAAAAGTTCTGGATGCTGTTTAACGAGCTCTGCCGCTTGTTTAATGTAGAGGTATGGCAGAGGAAGAATTCTGTATTTTTGAGAGGGTCTAAAAAATGTGCTCCACATAAAGAACGAACGCAATTTTTCTGGGCCCTGAATGCCCTATCCAAATCTCCACTGTTGCCCCACAGAAGTAGACCGTACTGTAGAGCCGATCCTATATGGCCGTGAAGCCGTGATACGCACTAAGCGCTGTTTCTATAGACGAAATCTCGCGTAATCTTTTTAATACATATGCATATCTATTCAATTTTGAACACACGGTATCAATATGTGTTCGCCAGCTAATATTACAGTCTAAATGTATTCCTAGGAATTTAAATGAAGTTACTTCTTCTATCTTAGAATTATTAAATTGAATGTCAATCTTAAGAGGTTTACGTCGAATAGATTGAAATTGCATTATCTTAGTTTTCGTCAAATTTACATGAAAATTATTATTACTAAGCCAGTTCACTATGTCAGAAATTCTTTTATGAATGTCATTTTCTAAATTTGCGATGTCCTTACCTTCAATTATCAATGTTGTGTCATCTGCAAACAAAGAACGGCTTGGTGGTTTGTTGCTTCAGGCAGATCATTAATATAGAGCAGGAAAAGCTTATGTCCCAGGATACTCCCTTGAGGAACGCCATAATTGTTCTGCTTAAACTCAGATCTATACTTGTTTTTTTGCATAGAACTATTAACTCTAGCTAGCTCTACACATTGTTGTCTACACTATGTCAGAAATTCCTTTATGAATGTCATTTTCTAAATTTGCGATGTCCTTACCTTCAATTATCAATGTTGTGTCATCTGCAAACAAAGAACGGCTTGGTGGTTTGTTGCTTCAGGCAGATCATTAATATAGAGCAGGAAAAGCTTATGTCCCAGGATACTCCTTTGAGGAACGCCATAATTGTTCTGCTTAAACTCAGATCTATACTTGTTTTTTTGCATAGAACTATTAACTCTAGCTAGCTCTACACATTGTTGTCTATTTTTCAAATAACTCTCAAACCAATCGTAAGCTGTACCTCTGATGCCGTATTTATAAATCTTTGAAAGTAATCTATCGTGATGAACAAAATCAAGGGCTTTGCTCATTTCGAAGAACAATGAGACAACGGGCGTTCCCGAATCAATAATGTTCTGAAATTGATTTATCATTAAATCAATTTCAGAACATTATTGAACATTTGGTTAAAATTGGCTAGAGCAGTTGATTTATTTTTAACAAAACCGTTTTGTTAATGTTTTATAATTTTAAATTTATCTAGTATAGAAGTTAAGTAATAATAATAAAATATTAAATAAAAGTATAGAATTTAAGAATTTAAGAAATTTATTTTTAACAAAACCGTTTTGTTAATTTTTTATAATTATAAATTTATCCAGAAAGCTATTCAGCCTTATTCAGCATAGCTTTTACATTTTTTTTGACATTATTGGTATTAAGGTCTACGATATTGGTTACGTCTCCTTTCTTGTACATCGGTTTTACTATGGATTTTTTTGGGAATACTCCTTGACTAAATGAGAGGTTGATAATGTGACTCAAAGGCTTTGAGATGTGAGCTGAAATTTTAAGAAGCGAGTGAACGGATGCAAATTAACAGCTTCTGGTCATTCCTTAGAAAAATCCAAACGTTAAAAACTTACTTTTCATTATTTTTGCGATGTGCTGGCCAAAACTATGCAACTGCGGGCCAATGGTCACAGACGCCAACTGAAGCGCGGGCGGGTGGCAGGACGCGGTTTATTTGCGACATTGCCAGTTCGCTAACGGTTCTGGGTTTCGCGAAATCACTGCTGTTTGAACTAACCTGTGTTTCAAAACCCCTCGGTCTCCCCTACCTAGGGGTTCGAAATTGAAATTGCGACGAATAGTCGCAATTTTTTAGACTTACCTCGTTTGTGTCAACTATTATTCTAAGCCTTCTTCTTCTAAAGAGAAGTTTGAAAAAAAAAAACACTTTTTGAAAAATGGTCAAAAAGGGGGGGGGGGAATAATTTTCAAAAGGGGCGGCTACCTCACCGTGTGGGGTATCAAATGAAAGGTATCGATTTGTAGGTACTGTATGTGCATGGGATACCAGTAAGTATGAAACCTACAGTTTGAAAAACTGTTTTGAACAGTTTTTCAAACTGTAGGTTTCATACTTTTTGAAATATTTTGAAAAAAGTCGAAAAAATACCCATCCCCCGCCCCCTATCTCCGAAGTTTGCTTAGCGATCCATTTAAAATGTATGGAGCGTTTGTAGATATGGATCTATATTTTACAGGAAAAATATAGAGAAGTCTGTAAAATGAATACTTTTTGAAAAATGGTCAAAAAGGAATAATTTTCAAAAGGGGAGCTACCCCACCGAGGGGAATCAAATAAAAGGTATCAATTTGGATATATCAAAACAGTTTTTCGAATTTCTGTAAGTTTCATACTTTTTGAAATATTTTGAAAAAAGTCGATTAATTTACCATTACCCACTTTAACCGAAGCATGTAGAGAGATCCATATTTGTTAACAAACGTTCGAAACCATCGGCGCGCGAGTTACCCTCGCGCTTGACGGTGGTCGAATGTGAATAGGTAGGTTTTAATTAGTGGGCAGGTAGGTTTGGCAATCGCGAACGAAGTCGCGGGTACACCTAGTGTAAATTACTAATAAATTACTATTATGACTGCTCTCTTGCTTCGCCCGCGTAGAATCATAAAAATTTTAGAAATTTATTGCATACCTAATAGTAGTGTTAGAATAGGTAATTCATTATTTACCTATTTATAGTTTTTATACCTAACGAGTTTTGAATGAATCGAAACAAGGAAAATTTATTTTGAATAGAAACTTTCCACCCTTTTTACCCTTGTTAATTTTTAAAAATTAGGTTATCCTATGTGTTATTCTAGAACATAAACTATCTACACACCAAATTTTATCCAAATCGGTTAAGTAGGTAATTACGGAGATGCGTGGTGGGTAATAAACATTAACACAAACTTTCGCATTTTTATGGAAAAGGTATGATCCGCTGGAAAAAAAACTAGGTTCGATAAGTTGAAGCTTCATTTCTTTCTTTAATAGCAAGATATTGAACTGGCATTAAAATTAAACCACTTAAAATCATACAAATTCCTGCCCATATAAATGTAATTTGATTACCAAAATGTGTTCTTATCACAGTAGCTGCTGGTGTACATATAAAACTGCCTACACCTTGAAATAAAAGCGCTAAACCTGACGCGTTTGTCAAATTTTCCAATCCACATATGTTCACCAAAACCAAACTACGGAGTCCGGTTACAGAAGACATACAGAATCCATAAAAGCAGCTGTAGAAATACTGGTAGAACAGGGTGCGAGATATGTCAGAGAGGATTGTGGACACACCGGAGAGGATATTTACTGTAATATATATCTTTAAAGGATCTATCTTGCAAGCTATTGCACCTAAAACTACCTTTCCGACTGTATTCATAAATCCTATAGCACTCACAAATAAAGCGCAATGTTGAGGATCGAAACCATGACCAAGATTGCGATCTTGCATAAATATGTACGGTACTGAATAGCCCACGTACAAGAAAAATCCACTGAAACTAACTAATAAGAAAGATCTCTTTTTTAGCAACTTGGGCGCCACCATTGTTGATAGAACTCTTCTTGCCGCCATGGTAAATATGCCTCGTCGCTCCTGTAAATCAGCTACTGACGCAACGCGAGTTACGGCTAGTTGATACTCTAGACCTGTTTGAGATTCAGGCTTTACATCCATTACGCGTTTTTTATAAGCAGGCAGGCTTTTTAATTTCCCTCTGTAGAACACGTCATCTCTATACATAGGCCGAGCTTGAGGATTATGTTCTTCCCAGTTACATAATTTCGCCCAAAAACTCCTCTTTTTTGGTTTCTCAGAGAGTTGTATTTTAGAAATGCTTATTAGTCTTTTGAGATTATCGTTGCTAACCTTGGTAATCATAGACTCCACCTGATTCATTTGAAGAGAAGTCATACCACCGGGGGCAGTTTGAGCTGTTACTGTAATTCCATGAGCATGTAATGGTGTTGGTGGACCAGACGGTCCAGGGTGGCCTGTAGAAGTATTGGAATCTTTATTTACCACCTCCGATGCGGTTGGGTAATTCACATTGGCAACGGCGCTGAATAAGCGTTCTGCAGGCGTTGAAGTTATGACTTCCTCTTGAGTAGTATCTGATGTCTTGGGCTTAATGTTTTTCACAGTTGGTAAGTAGGTAACGGTTCGAGTTGCTTCGTGATCATCATCCACCATTGGTCTGACTGTTACTGAAAGAAGTGGTCGGTATGACATGGCTAAAAAAAATGATAGTCCATTTAACCCGGCATGCAAAAGTATCATAAGCCGCCAGCCAGCGATACCGACTATGTATGCATTAATTGGATAAAACATCATTATGCCCAAACTTGACCCACAGGTAGATATGGACAAGGCTAGGGATCGCAGTCTTTCAAAATAGAAACCAACTATCAAGGAAGACAGATTAATAAAACAAAATCCAGTACCAACCATGAAGCCGTAAAAAACTAAGATTAAACTGTAACCCATAGAAAAATAAGTACACAGCAGACCAAACGAAACCAAAAGTGAACCCGTCATACCAGCTGCTCTGAAGCCAAAACGATTTATGAAGGCAGATACTAGAGGCGATAGCAAGTAGTACATAGCTTGTGTAACCGCGTTGATAAAAGCCACCGATGAAGAAGTTGATTCTATATCTTCAGTAAGATCAGTAAACATAGCGCCAAATGTGAAAGCTAGGCCATCTATTATGGCAATAGTGAGAAAAGAAGTACACACGACTACCCAACCCCATCCTCCTTCACGTGGAACAGTTATTTGAGCTACAATTTCAGTTTCTTCAACACCTTTAGTGGTTTCACCTTCGGCAAGCTTTCCGACCGAAGATTTCTTGCTGGGTACGATAACTTGAGGCTGCATTTGACTATCTTCCTTTGAGCTCATTTTGTTTTGGATCATGTATTTTTTTATCAAAGATCCTATAAAGCAGTAGACTGAGAAGATAAGTGAAAGTAAGCCTAGATTCTACGTCTAAGTGTGATTCATTGCTAAAAAGTAGCCTACGTTCCGGATAAGGTAGATATACCTACCTAGTTTAAAAAAAATAACAAGTTATTGTCAAAGGTACTTACTACCATAGAGTAAAAACTCGCTGCTGTCTCAGCAGGTCTCAGCAGAGGGATAGTAGGGCATGCAAAATCGGAAGAATACCCAAAACCGGTTTTTGTTCGATTTTTGATTTTTAAAATCGGTTTTTTCGATTTTTTAGATTTTTATTGTTTCAATACAAATAAAAATACTTGATTATTTTTGTAGTCATTTAATAAAACATGAAATCTAACCCCGCGCTTGCCGAAAATACGATCTCAAAAAGCTCTTGATCAGACAAATTGTCAAATCGAATATCGCGCTCCCAATCTTCATCTATGATTTTTTTGCACTTATCAACCACATTTTTCCAGTCCTCTGGCGTGACATTTTCACAGGCATTGTGCAGTAATGTGAGCTTTTTATTTGCCGTATAAGGAGGTTTAGTATTATGTCTGGCTGCGTGACCTTTGACGTAGGCCCATATCAGTTCAATCGCGTTATATTGACAGTGATATGGTGGCAAACGGATGACTGTATAGCCTTTTTCCTTAGCGATCTCATCTAAAATGTAAGTTGGCGTACGGGTTTTGTGTATATTATTAACTAATTTCAGTAATTCATTTTTCAGCATCGTCTCGTTGGCTTCTATGACTTTGCTTTGCAGATATGCGATTAGTTCCATTTTTCGGTTGCTGGACGTCGGCGGTTTGTTTTTTTGCACTGAGTGGTACGGAGCGTTGTCCATGATTATCACATGCGGCTCGTTTAAATTATTTAATAGGATCAAAAACCATTTCTTAAATTGTTCGAAATTCATTTCTTCATGATATTCTGTGGTCTTCATCGACTCGAATGCCAGAAGGCAATTAGGCACAAAACCTGAAGCAGTTCCAGCATGAACAATTATGAGTCTCTGTCCTTTGCCTTCGGGACCTTCGGGTACTTTGGTGGTAAATTCCGCTTTCTCATCTGTCCACGATTTTGATACTGTGTGTTTTGCGTTGAGCCATGTTTCGTCCAAAAAACCACTTTCTCCCAGTCTATAATATAACATAATATAAACATATTATTAACTACAACTTTTTAAATAATTAAGTAACTAGTTAAATCAAATTGCTTCGATTTTCACATTTTCATAATCGATTCCTTATAGTCTGTGGTTAAGATGACGCACTACTCTATGGTAAACCAACCCCTACCACCAATAAAGTATGATTATTGTCTTGCGTACATATTGAAAGAATAAAAATATGGAACTTCATGCGCGTGATCACTACGTGTAGAATATACACGGACGGCACTAAGACTGATATGGGCACGGGAGCAGGGATTCACTCAATGGATCTCAACATCAATGTATCAATAACCTTAGGCAAACACAGCTCCATATTTCAATGTGAATGCGCAGCTATAACCGAGGCAGCCACAGCTGTGCAAAGAAGAGATATAGATAACCAGTGCGTGCGAATCCTGTCTGACAGTGCTGCTACACTAAGAGCCTTGGCAGGAAACAGCTGCAACTCCAAATTCGTGTACGAATGTCACTTGGCACTCAAGAGGATCTCCTGTAGAAACAGGATAACCCTTCAATGGATCAAGGGACATAGCGGTTCACTTGGAAACGACGCTGCCGACGAATTGGCACGGAAAGGTTCGGAGACGCCGATAATAGGCCCACCTCCGCTCCTTCCCCTACCATTCTCCCAATTCCGAACATGGATAAAACTAAAAACCACAGAAACGCATACTGAACGATGGACACACCTACAAGAGTGCCGTCAGGCAAGAGCAGCACTTCCAGTTGCATCACCAAGGCTAACCAAGCGCCTACTGAAACTGACCAGAATGGACCTACGCGTCTTAGTGGGGACACTCACAGGACACTGTCCACTGAACAAACATCTCTTCACCATCGGAGCAACAGACAGCCCTCACTGCAGGGGGTGTCTCACTAACGAAGAATCAGCTGCCCACGTAGTCCTGGAATGCAAGGGAGTAACAGCGCAACGACACGAAATCCTCGACCACCCGAGGTCACTCCGCGAAGCCTGTGAAGATCCCAGGAAGATTCTGCGCTTCTGGACGGAGTTAGGCTGGTTGTACTAGCAAACTAAACACGCACAATGGACCAATCCGAGTCTAAGTGCGGACACAGGAGTACACACACCATAACCATAACCATAGATCACTACGTGTATGTCAACGTCAATGTCCCGCGTATCAAGCTTTAATTAACAAATAATACATACAATAAATTAGAGTGTGGTGTGGTGTTGCCACTGCCGGAGAATTTATAAAAATGGTAAAGATCGGAAAAATCGAAAAACACCGATTTTGACTTTGAAAACCGGTTTTTACAAATCCAGGAATATTGACCGATTTCCGATTTTTTCGATTTCCGGTTTTCCGATTTTGCATGCCCTAAGGGATAGTGTCATTCAACAATTTGACAATTTGTGTAACCAAAAACCTGAGCCAAAAACCCTCAGCAAAAACAGAGGCAAAAACCGATCTATGTGTGTTTTCACGGTTTTGACAGCACGTAAATACAGTGCTTTTACTCACAAATTAATTATGATTGAATGTTGCAAGTGTAAGGCGTTTTCCCTAGGAATTTGTGTAACTGAAGCCAAGTTTCAATTAAGAAAACACGTCATTGTTTTATCATCTATTTTTATTTTTTAAATCTTATTTAAATTTACTGCGGGTGTCAATAGTTCATTGTCAATTATCATAATAAAAAAAAACTAAAAAAATAAAATCCATTTCCAACGTCTTGTTTTTATTTTATTTTACGAAATATCAGCCGCTAGCTGTGGTTACTATCATTATACCTACCTATACCTAGGTCAAACTACAAAAAGGTTTTATTCCAAGTCCGCAAAATAAGATCGGCTTCGATCGTTTTCAAGTAATAATGCCCAACTTAGACAATTTAGTAGGTATATAACTACACTTAAAAAAATCAGGTTTATTTCCTATGATTTCTTCAGCGTTAATAGTAATAATGTAGGTACTTAGTACATGCGACAACTTGTCGTAATTTTTTGGATTTACTTCGTTTGTGTAAACTATCATTCTAAGCCTTCATAATCTAAGCTTACTACGTTTCTTTTTAGGGTTTCGTGTTATGGTAAAATAACGTATTCTACTTACCTAGTGGTTTTAATCTCTTTGGGGTACGAATCCCTCATGCATGATCTCGCCTCTGTCTGCCCTCTTTTCCCGTTTGAATAGCAACTTCCAAGTTATTATATTCACTTATAATGTATAATTAAAACTGATATCCATGCGCCTTACAGATTAAAAGATAAAATTAAATAAAAAAATTCAGTAGGTTGGAAGGTCTGATCCTGGAATCAAACATAGGCTACTTTTTATCCCATACATAAGTTCCCATGGGATACAAATCACCTTTAGACGTTTCCATAGAAACAATGCGTGCGAAGCCGCGGGCGTAAACTAGTTTCAGTATAATTTAAATTTGTTTTAGGTAGTACATCCGTTATGTATCTGGGATTGAAAATGCAAGGTTCTAGTAGCATAACAAAAGAATATTCACTCCTGCAGAAAAAACAAAAGGAAGACCTTTTAACAATTGGATGGTTTCAATTTGTGCGCAATCAGAGAACATAATATAAGGGTATTTTGTTGATTTTGATATTTTATAAGATTATTTTTAAAAGTGTATCTATTATGTATTAAAAACCTAACCTAGTAAACTAGTTATGCTAAAGTGTATCTATTATTTTTAGAATAAATAGTTATTACTATCGTTTAAGAGATTACTTTTCTAATCGTAAATAAATTTATTCTACAAACTCTTAGCGTAGCGTTACATTCTCTTCGCTACAAACAACATTCATAAAGAGTTGCCAGTTTATAGTAAATTTTCGTTTCTTGATTATTAATTGGTACTATTTTAGGTCAGATTTGTACTTATTGATATTCGTTTTCAACAAAATTTAATTTCTAAACGCAAGGATCACGACCATTTGCGTCGTTAGCAGCGCCCTCATTTATTTTCTACTCTTTTCGGTCGCACTGTACCTGTACATATCAATTCAATTTGTGTATATAAAATGTTATGTAGTTATTTATGTTTAGAAACTATAATAATAAACACAGACAAATTATAATTTCTAATAAAATAACGAAAGACGAGACAGTATTGCCATAATGGCTTTAGCCTAATAAAATTTGTCCCACAAAAAAACATATTAAAAAAAAATCGGTCCAGCTGTACTTTACTCTTTGATTCTTCATATTGTAGCCCAAAGATATTGTATACCGGAACGTAGTCATAGGATCTTTGTTGTAGCCAAGTGGTAAAGAATAGAAACGATTTTATCTTTGGTTCAAAGAGTAAAGTATAATTGAGAGTATAATACAAAGTGGTTTTACCTATTCTCTTTGGCTGTTTTGATCTTTGACACTGCTAATAATAATATGATTATGTATTTGTTCGATTACCTATTATACAATATTTATTGTTATTCGATCTATAATATAATGGTGAGCTCTGATAAATAAATCAAAGGACCGAAGATATAAAAGTTACATAATCCAAATCAAAATGAGCAGAAAGAGAGATAGTCTACAGAAGCCGCAGATTATCGTGATACTCAGCAAGGCATCTTCGGTCGGAAAATTTGCCGAAGGTGAAATCCCTAAAGGTGTTGAAGAAACTGAAATTGCTGCTCAAATAACTGTTCCACATGAAGGAGGATGGGGTTGGGTAGTCGTGTTTGCTTGTTTACTCACTGTTTTCTTTTCAGATGGCATAAGTTTCACATTTGGCAGTATATTTACTAATCTTACTGAAGATATACAATCAACTTCTTCATCGGTGGCTTTTATCAACGCGGTTACACAAGCTATGTACTTCATACAATCACCTCTAGTATCTGCCTTCATAAATCGGTTTGGCTTCAGAGCAGCTTCTATGACAGGTTCACTTATGATTTCGTTTGGTCTGCTGTGTACTTATTTTTCTATGAGTTACTGCTCAATCTTATTTTTTTACGGCTTCATAGCTGGTACTGGATTTTGTTTTATTAATCTGTCAACATTGATTGTTGGTTTCTATTTTGAAAAACTGCGATCCCTAGCCTTGTCCATATCTACCTGTGGATCAAGTTTGGGTACTATGACGTTTTATCCAATTAATTCATATATGGTTAAAATCGCTGGCTGGCGGCTTGTGATACTTTTGCATGCCGGGTTAAATGGACTATCATTTTTTTTAGCCATGACATACCGACCACTACTTTCTGTAACAGTCACACAAAAGGTGGATGATGATCACGAAGCAACTCGAACCGTTACCTACTTACCAAGTCTCAAAAATATTCACAAGACATCAGTTACTACTCTTAAGGAAGTCATATCTTCAACACCTACGGAACGCTTATTCAGTGCCGTTTCCAATGTGAATTACCCAACCGCATCTGAGGTGGTAAAACAAGATTCCAATACTTCTACAGGCCAACCTGGACCGTCTGTTGCACCTACACCAACACATGCTCATGGAATTACAGTAACAGCTCAAACTGCCCCCGGTGGTATGAGTACTTTTCAAATGAATCAAGTGAAGTCTATGATGTCCAAGGCTAGCGTTACCGATGGGCACCAAAGTCTAAACATTGCTAAAACAAAACCGCCTGAGAAACCAAAAAAACCGAAAAAGATTGGATGTTGCCGTTGTTGGGCGAAATTATGTAAGTGGGAAAAACATGTTCCTCAATCTCGACCTATGTATAGAGATGACGTGTTCTACGAAGGGAAATTAAAAAACCTGCCTGCTTATCAAAAAAGCGTAATCGATACAAAGCCTGAATCTCAAACAGGTCTAGAGTACCAACTAGCCGTAACTCGCGTTGCGTCGGTAGCTGATTTACAGGAGCGAAAAGGCATATTTACCATGGCGGCAAGAAGAGTTCTATCAACAATGATGGCGCCCAAGTTGCTAAAAAAGAAATCTTTCTTATTAGTTAGTTTCAGTGGGCTTCTCTTGTACGTGGGCTTTTCAGTACCGTACGTATTTCTGCAAGATCGCAATCTTAGTTATGGTATGGATCCTAAACATTGCGCTTTATTTGTGAGTGCTATAGGATTTATGAATATAGTCGGAAAGTTAGTTGTAGGTGCAATAGCTTGCAAGCTAGATCCTATAAAGATATATATTTTAATAAATATCCTCTCCGGCGTGTCCACAATCCTCTCCGACATTTCTCGCACCCTGTTCTACCAATATTTCTACAGCTGCTTTTTTGGATTCTTTATTTCCCCTACAACAGGACTCCGTAGTTTGGTTTTGGTGAACATATGTGGATTGGAAAATTTGACAAACGCGTCAGGTATAGCGCTTTTATTTCAAGGTCTAGGCAGTTTTATAAGTACGCCAGCAGCTAGTGCAATTAAAACACTATTTGGTGCTCAAGCTACATTTATATGGGCGGGAAGTTGTATGATTTTAAGTGGATTGCTTTTAATGCCAGTTCAATATCTTTCTAATAAAGAAAATAATGAAGCTTCAACTTATCTAACTTAGTTTGTGTCTTACAGTTCATCTCTAGGCATTTGAAACAAAGTACTTACCTATACACAAGCCAAATTCGATGTGGAATGTTTGTAAGCAAAACGCCCATACATAATAACTTTGTTGCCGTGTGTAAATTAGTGACGCAGCGAAAGCAGAAACGGAAGCACATAGGGGAAACGGAAACGGACGCAGAAGCGGAAGCGTAAAAAGTATGACAAAAATCCTTTTTATACAAATATTATTTATTATTAAAATAAAATTCAAAGTTTTTAAAAATTATCTGGTCATTTGGTCGAAGCGAAGCATGACCCGAGTATCTGGCGCAGTCAGCATTGCCATACAGCGGGGCAATGCAGCCAGCGCCTTAGGGATGCTTCCGACTGGTATTTGATATGGATCAGTTGAGCTGCGTGTAGATTGTTTGCAACAGTCTGTAGTTAGCTCATTTGTTTAATTGATTCTAATTTATTTCTATTATTTGAATGTTATTATCTTTGTTGCGGACGGTTACCAGGATTGACCTGATACGCCCTGGGAAAGTATCCCACTTAAATTCGACGCGCGTTGTCCTTTTCCTTCCGCTGCTGGTAGACGCACGCCGCCACGCACCCCTGAATGCGTACTGTTCGTGTGGTACTATATCCTAACTTCACTTTTCCTTCATAATGGGGGCTTCAAATAGCTTCGAAATAAAACACTGATCCAATCTTGAAACTTGATCCGGGTTTCGGCTTATTCCCTACCACTACTTGCTGGCTTCGTTTTCTTGCTGACTACTTCTTGCCTCTCCGGAGGCTAGGCTGCGACTGGGAGTGCCGGCCCCACGCTTATATTTATAGTATGGTCGTGTTTTACCGCTCAGACGCCGGCGTAATTTTGACCTACTTTCTATCGAGTTTTGCCTAAGCCGAAACCTTTGGATCTTTATTTATTTATTATTTCCTTACAAAAACCATTTTAAATTAAGTTTATTATATAGTAAAAACACTCCTTATTATAAAACCTTCCTATCTAGGTACCTATTAAAAGGTAGTAAAAAAGTTCTAAGCCTAAAACCTACAAAAATTTACTTAGGAACATTTTTTCTTACACAAATATTGTAACTGATTCTAATAATTTAAGCTGTACACTATTCCTTAAGCCTAAGCCTTTCTCCTAAGGGTATTTTTATCGTAAATTTTTATTAAAATACCACACTAATATTATATAAAACTTAAAACAAAATAACAAAAGCTAACCAAGTTCAAATTAAAACTTATTTTACGTAATTATCCTTTTGTATCGCCGACAATCTTTGTGAATAATGATATAAAAAGTTATGTAGCAGTAAGTTATATAACTATTATGAAAAGTAGTTCGGCCGCTCTTGCACCTAAAAATCTGTTCCGGCCTGCTTCGTATAAAAGACCAGCTCCGCTAAATAATTGCTCATTGGCGACACTGCTGGGGAACTTATAAATATAGGCGCACCAATGGCTAAAGATTCCTTCTTATATTTGTGTGAATTTAATTTCCACCACATTAGGGGATCCTCATGTAAACGTGACCGCTTTTCTTTTTATACTCCTGAAGATGTGACTTACTGCCGATCATATTTCCGTTTTAAAAGTGGCAGAAGCAAAAGCAGCAACGGATGTGAAAAAGCGCGCGGAACTTCCGCAGTTGCGGAAACAGAAGCAGAGGTCTATTGCATCACTAGTGTTTATACCTACGCGATTATCATTTATTGTCAATTTGAAATCTTTCCTTTATTAAATACTAGCTGCTGCTGCCCGCGGCTTCGCCTGCGTAGTTCCCGTTCCCGTGGTAATTCCGGGATAAAACATAGCCTATGTCCGTCTCCTGGTTCTAAGCTGCCTCCCCACCAATTTTCAGCAAAATCGGTTCAGCCGTTCTTGAGTTATAAATAGTGTAACTAACGCGACTTTCTTTTATATATATAGATTGCTAACAATTATACCAAACTGAAACTCAACGCGAAGTTCGTGAATATTAGTTTTTTTGTTGTGGCATGTTTACAAACATTTCGTATCGAATTTTGTACAGCCAGCGTAAGCGCAAAAATGATGATTTTGCTTATTTACAAGAATGCTACTAAAAAAAGACAAAGAAACTGTAGGAACCAAAGAATTAGTAATAATAATAACCTACTAGGTATAATAACCTCCTATAGACCGCAGGGTTCCTGAGATCTCGACCAAATTAGGTGCAAAACAGTGAAATTTAATTATTTTTTTCCATTTAATTATTTTAATACCTATAATAATAAGGTAAATAGGTGGTGGCATGCCACCACCTATTTACCTATTTAGGGTGGTTGGACCAATAGATGACTGATTAAGCGGAATTCAAGTTGTTTTATTTATTATCTCAACTCCTATTCAAGGAATATTCTATGTTTTTGTTTGTATACGTAGGTAGATATTTGGTGGATCAACTAGATAAACTGTTTTTACTCTGAACTATTTGTAAATAAGTTAAAATTGTAAAAATATAAAAAAAAATACTTTGGCCCGAATTGTGACCGGTTTGGAACTAATTCTGACCGAAATCGGCCCTATTTATGACCAACAAAAAAAAGGCGAAATTCTTCATAACAAGAGACTTTATTTGAAAGAAGTGGTGTTCCGTATATTTGTCTGCATATAATTAATACTAAGGTACTTATCATAATTTTAATTGCTTGATAAACAAATAACAATCAGTCTACACAGATAATAATCAGTCTAAACAAATAACAATCAGTCTAAAACAATAACAAAATAACAATCAAATGACATTTATTTTAAAATGTAATTTATTGTAATTTATTTTATTTAAAACAATAATAACGAACATAAGAAAAACTATAATAACAAGTAATGTAATGATGACAACAGTTTGTAAGGCCAACGAAATTGGTTTACTTTTGATTACGAAGAACCCTAATAGAATTCCACAACAGTTTTATTGCAACAGTCAAAATCAGCCGGTCACTATTAGGTTTTGAGGTCCAAATTATGAACGAACAAATTTCTTCGGTCACAATTAGAGCGTTTGGAACAATTAAATGACCAGCTAAAAACTAACAGCCCAAAACAACGATTTTTCTGTAATTAACCTTCGGTCATGTTTTGGTTTATAAAATTATGTATCCAAAACCATTAAGAAAAACGTAAAAAATCAATAAAAAATCAAAGATACAATCTACAATATCAAAACAAAATTTGCAGGTCGGAGCTAATTCTGACCGCTCGGTCACAAATAGGATTTTATGTATCTTTTTTAGACCAGTAATTGAACAGCAAATTTCTCGAAAACCTTATTAAAAATTACTTATTTTCTTTGATTTTCTACTTGAGATAATAGTCATAAATGCAGGGGAACACATTAATAGGGCCTAATTATATCAAGTAATCGGCAATCCACTCATAAGCTTAAGAAACTGGTTTACTCACCTTAGCTCGTTCTCCATACAAAATGGCGATGGCCGAAACAAGTCTGCACTAAATGAGGACTTGTAGCGTGACTGAGGGTCCAATGACGATATATTAATTTTTAAAAGAGGGAACAGTATTGCCGCTTCTAAAGAAAAAATACGCCACTACAGGGAGTACCACTCAATTCTTATAATTCAAGAAAATGTGCGTTTCGGTCATCTACTGGGGGGTGGTCATCTTTTGGTCCGACTACCCTACCACCTATTTACCCAAATCAGTGCCATGGCACTGATTTGGGTCGGAGTAGCGCCATATGGAACCGAAGAAAAATGTTGAATTTTATGTATGTAATTCTTGTTTTTTAACACGGGAATCCCGTGAGTACCTACTGAGATTTAGGCCTAGTTAAAGAACCAAACCCGCTAGGTTCGCCTCTTAATAAGTATTAGTCTAGTCAACAAGTTCAAAAAGATGTTAAATCTTGATAATCTCCTAAAAATATGTACGATAGGTCATTCGATTCGGAATAACGACGTATAGAAAATGCATCTCGAGGATTTATTTACTAGCACACAAAAAATTGCAATCTTTATAAACAAAATAAAATGGACAAAATAAGATTTTTAGGTTTTCGACCGCTCCGGTGGAAAGAGGCCTGTCAGAATACCCTTGCGTGGCAAGCGACCATATTGTGGCCGATTTGCGTGATTTTCAACGAAAACTAAACATCTTTTTCTTTCTACGTTTTTTTGTTAACAATTATTTTGTAATTTCTTGTGTGTTAATAAATTCTCAAGATACATTTTTCTATACGTCATTCTTTGCACATATTTTTAAGGAGCTCGATCAGATCAAGAATAATATAATAATACCTTTTGGAACTTGTTGACTGGACTAAATCTCCTATCCCCATAAATTAACGGAAAAAACCCGACAAAGTGCGTCGGGCCACGCGTAGGTTAGGGTTCCGTCGTTGCACTTGCACGGTACCTACCTTGTTATTTGCTACCTGTGCCTATTATAGGTACCTACTTACAACAAACAAGTTCATCAAAATAATTTTTAACGAAGTTTGATCCAAATTTTTCTTTTTACCTATCGCGGTGGTGGGCAAAGTGACCTTAAACTGGGGTTGACCACTGCAACGGCGGCACAGAATTATCGTGGGTTGGTTAGGGTAGGTTATGGTACCAACGGTGGTTTTCTTTCAAGCACACCCCAAAAAATCGAAAAACAAAAACACTACCTAACCTGAAGGCGAGCGAAGCAAGCTGCGAATTTTAAAGATTTTTTCGTGTGTTTGGTAAAATGTAAGCAAAATGTGGTAAATTAAATATATGTATTTGTAAGAATAATCAATAAATAATGCTGGACAATCCACACAGCATCATCTTGCCTTATGCTATGCAGAGCGTGTGTTATATGGGTGTTGACTGATTGATAAACTTATTACAACGTGTATGCATGAATCTTTAGAGTAGGTAAACTGGATCGCGCACGAATATATTTCATTGTAGACATCTCAGAGTAGAAAAACGAGCCGAGAGGGCTTGAAAGTAGGAGTTGGTCCTTGTCAAGTTGCAATATGGTGTAGGGTGTCCATGAAACAATACGATGTCACAGGGCTTTTGAACACAGATTCTGATAAACTTCTGGAATGTGTAGTAAAATGCTGTCCAAATTACGCAGCAACATAACCGTAAGAATGCTAAACACATGGTAGTAGGTACGTAATAATGGCTAGCTATGGTGAATACTACTACTATGGTGAATACTACTACAACCTAGTAGAAACTTAATTATCAAGTTAATATATTATATTAAAGTATTATTTTTCAAAACAACAAGTTTCTATTAGTAACACATCACAGTTTTATTAGAATTTATACAAAGTACAAATGTATGGACATCCTACTAGAAAGAGACGAACTACTACTTTGGGGCCTCTCACTCGATTCGTTTTTATGAAACACTGCACAGTCCAGGTTAGGTAGGTATAGGTTCATGTGTGTATGCGCCCCGTAAAATGTTCTGCAAACAAATATCACAGCAAATCGCGCGACACAGGACGCGCGCTTAGTTCCGCGTGACGTCACAACTTGCGACACTTTTTGGCAAGATGTGACGTCACTAGACCCCACTCCCAAACTTCAACCCACACACCTACAACCTACATGAACCGAAGGACTTAACCTTCCTTGCATGAACCTCACTAAGGTAGGTACCTATTTTAAACAACTTCAGTTTACATGCTAATGTAGGAAATTTTATGGAAAATCCAAATACAATGTGTATTTTCGAACCTTGATCAAACGAAATGTGCGGATACACGACATAAATTTATCGATAAAT
Source organism: Eupithecia subumbrata (assembly GCA_949316285.1). Lineage (NCBI taxonomy): Eukaryota > Metazoa > Arthropoda > Insecta > Lepidoptera > Geometridae > Eupithecia > Eupithecia subumbrata. The sequence goes on along the minus strand of OX438646.1, from coordinate 24,055,978 downwards.
ATCGGATAAAAAAAAATTATATGTTGGCTTTTTTTTAAAAAAAGCCGATTTAATAATTTTTTAATAAAAACTACTTTGTCTGGTTTTTTCTTCGTTTCTGTTTGAGTAAACGGTTTATTTATTTCAAAGTAATCTCATAAAGCTAGATAGTTAACCTAGCTAGAAAAATTAAAAAAAAATACAATTTCGGTACATAAGCTTATTAAAAATAATTTAGTTTGTAGAAATTTAACAAAAAAATCGATTTTTATTTTATCTTTGATCTGTAACTTTAAAACTGGATTATTGAGGTGTACTTTTTTGCATGTTGTATTAAACTTCATAATTTATTCTACAAATCCTCCAAAAAGTATGGGTCTACTTCTTTTCGTTGTCATGTTATTCGCCGTTTGAATAAGGTACTTTCTGCCTTGTACAAAGATCAACAGGAATCCACATTCTGCACGCTTTGAAAATGGAAGTGATAAACATTCCTTTTTCAAATATTTTCACAGCACACACATTTCAAATTGGTTTTTGGTATCTCAGTTTATTCTTGTATCGATTCCTGAATACGCTAAATTATTTTTATCATAATGACTTCTACGTTGGATGCGTTTTCTGCTCGCGAATTAGCGGATATCCATTATGTTTATGGATTTTGGAATGACAATGCTCGTGCTGCCGCGCGAGAATATCATGAGCGTTACCCGACAAGACCTGCCATTGACTACAAAGTATTCATAGCCGTACATCAAGAGTTCAGTGAGAATGGACTACGACGCTCACCTCGTGAACGTGCTCCCATTCTATCAGCAGAAATGGAGGAACAAGTGCTGCATTTGGTCTATCAAGATCCTACCACTAGTACCCGAAGAATAGCGTTTCAGATGGATTCATCCCATACCAGTGTGTGGAAAATTTTGAAAAAGGAAGGTTTGTACCCCTTCCATTTTCGAAGAGTGCAGAATCTACACGACCCAGATTACAACGGCCGAGCTGTTTTTTGTTCGTGGCTATTGCGTCAAAGACGTCTTGTCCTCAAGCTCTGTGATCTTATTCCGCGGAGAGATACCAATAACCAATTTGAAATGTGTGAGCTGTGAAAATTTTTGAAAAAGGAATGTTTATCACTTCCATTTTCAAAGCGTGCAGAATGTAGATTCCTGTTGATCTTTGTACAAGGCAGAAAGAAAGTACCTTATTCAAATGGCAAATAACATGACAACGAAAAGAAGTAGACCCATATTTTTTGGAGGATTTGTAAAATAAATTATGAAGTTTAATACAAAATGCAAAAAAGTACACCTCAATAATCCAGTTTTAAAGTTACAGATCAAAGATAAAATAAAAATCGATTTTTTTTGTAAAATTTCTACAAACTAAATTATTTTTACTATGCTTATGTACCGAAATTGTATTTTTTTTAATTTTCTTAGCTAGATAAACTATCTAGCTTTCAAATGAGACTACTTTGAATAAAATAAACCGTTTACTCAAACAGAAATGAAGAAAAAACCAGATGAAGTAGTTTTCATAAAAAAAATTATTAAATCGGCTTTTTTTTAAATAGCCAACATATAATTTTTTTTTATCCTATATTTATCGATTAATTTATGTCGTGTGTATCCGCACATTTCGTTTGATCAAGGTTCGAAAATACACATTGTATAACGGTAGATTAGATGTTACTAGGTTTTAATAGAAAATAACCTAGAAATCTGCGAAATAATGGTGTGCATCAGAATGACAGTTGTAGGTAATGTTGCAAATCAGCATAGAATAAATGTGGGTTGAATCTACCATAATTCTACCTAAAATTACCAAAAATTAAAATAAAAGGACCCTTTTAATGCAGAGATACCTATTACAAAATAAAGTAAGCCGCCGTAGGTATTTCTGTTTCTGAATGAAAAACCAATTGTTTAGGTACCTACCTATGTATGGATTAATTATTGTCATATAGATCAACCTGTTTAATAACTTATAGTACCCAGTGCCTGATTAAGACTACTTGATGCCCTAACTAAGCAATCCACGCCTATCCATAATGTAACCGATTCAGTGAAAGACGAAGGAAGAGACAGCGCGGAGGGGCCCCATAAATCTTTTCTGTCTGGCATGTGGCACCGGAGCGGTGAAACATTTTAACCCCTAAAAATTTATTTATAGTGCAGTACGAGTAGGTATACCTACCTAATGTTATTTGCCGAACTGATTTATTTAGGGGTCCGTCAAATATTTCGATGTCCAAAATGGTTGCTCTTGTCAATTTGAAACGCTCTTTAATTCTGTTGCTGGCGCCCCCCACCCAACACGTGATGCCCTAAGCAATTGCTTAGTTTGCAGACTAATCCGGCAATGACAGTACCAGTCAGAACTTAAATCTAAGGTTTGGCTAAAGAGTAAAGCCGGCTTTTGGCTATGGGATATAATATAATATAATATTACATCTCGGGATATAATATTTTATCGCTCACCATACATTTTGTACGAGACCGTTCACACTGTGCTATAATATATATTACATCCCAAACTATAAATATTTTTTCGACCGAGTGAGCGTTTTTTGAAGGTCATTTGAAGGTGTATATTTTACCTCACGTCCCCGGACACCGCGCTTCCCCCGCTTCGCCCTCCGTTTGAATGTTGGCGTTCGTGTGCAGACGTGTAAACTGATCATTGTGTGCTCCAAAATATATATCTTACAGTGTGAATAGCAATCGCGGGATGTAATATATAGCACAAGATGTAATTTATATTATATCCCATAGTCAAAAGCCGGCTTAATTTAAAAATAAAAATTGCCAAACCGATTGCTAAAATAAGTACTAATTTGCCAGGCTCTATTCAAATTAGTTTAGAAGTGTCATATAGTTACAAACATACATAGGTATCAAGTAAAATGTAGGCAGAAATAGCCCGGTTGCTATAACTAATTTGCTAGGCGCTTTAAAGCGCCTGGCATAATTATGTGATGTGATGTGGTTCTAAACAGGTAGATTTATTAAGACAATGAATCCATACATAAACAATTGTTTTTCCATTTAGAAACAGAAATACACCCGCCATCCATCTGACTGTCGAAATAAGATTTCTTGGTATGGACAAACATATAAATTGGAAATCGCATATAAGCAAAAAACTTAATCGTTTCTCAGGCCAACAAACAGCACTAACCGCATATATGTTGGCTACGTCATCTCAGATAAAGGGTATGGTAACTCTACGCACATCAAAAGAGCTTTCATTATTCAAAAAAAGTGTGAAAGAGCCGTTTTTGGAATAGGCCCATTAGAGTCATGCAAGCCTCTCTTTAATTTATTTATTTATTTGACCATAAAGATATAACATTACAGGAACTTAGCCTAAGCCGTTACATCTCTCAAACATTATACACTTCTCAAAATTACAAAATAAAAAATATAAATAAAAAAGAAACATAATCTCTTAACGCTCACTATTTTATACATTTTTCAAATTGGCTGTTTTGTAAAGGAGCACGCTTCATTTTTTAACCAATTTATAGATAAAAACAACTCTGTTATAAAAAATAGAGATCCCACTAGGCTTATATTGCCCCTACACAAAACTGCACTGAGTGGGAAAAATTGCTCTACCATACCATGACTGTTAATGTTAAAGTATTTAACAAAATTCCTAGAGACATAAGAGAACTGCCTACTAGTAAATTTAAGACAAAACTCCGTAATTTAAGGTGTCTGATCTTAAAGATGTAGACCCTCCGTATAAGGTGCCATGGTTTTTGTTCGTCCAAGGCGGAAACAGAACTAAATGACCCTGACAACCTTTGGAAACTGACACTGACTGCGTAGAACGCCAAGTAGGTTTAGTCATGGACATGCTTCGTACGCGTACGTACCGCCTTTGGACGAACAAAAACCATGGCACCATAGACGGAGGGTCTACATCTTTAAGATCAGACACCTTAAATTTTTCTATAGATCGGACCCTCTCGGTCGCAGGCAGCCTGTAATTTGGCGGGGAGTCACTTAGTTTGGGCCAGCCGTGTAGCCTAGAATTTATGCCGAGGAGGCGGTGTCTCAACCTGTTCGCTGAACTGCTACATAGGATATCTATCAGTATAATTTATCTAGCGGGTCAGATAACAGACAACTTGTCAGATTCAAATAATTCTGATGTGGTTAGGTATTTATTATAGTTAGTCATATAGGTATGCGCTCAATACCTACCACCGGGGGGAGGTTCTGCTGATGCTACACGTAGGAAAATCGTGCAATCTGTGTTTCGGTCGCCACAGGAGTAAGCAGAACACAGATAGCATGATTTTTCGAAGCGCACCTCGTATGTGTATGATGCGATGCGGCCTGATGTAGCCCGCTCACTCACGTACGCTGCGCTAGCAAGCAGGACACTATAGCACGATTGCGGAGACCATGCCACGATCGTGGCAAGGACTCCGCAATCGTTGGTTGTATCCCGTTCGCTCACGCACTCTAATGGCACGCAAACTTCTGTTCCCAGATGAGGAGCGCCTTCCAAGTCCACGCATTTCCCTCAATCGTGCGTGGCCACCACTTTTAGAACAAAAGTGTGCGAGGGGCCTTATTTGAGGAAGACAAATAAATAGGAAAAAAATACCTAAATGATTATATTACCTAAATTAAAATTGTGTTGTGTCAGAACACGTGCTGCGGACATCAAAGAAAATGTAACGCTACGCTAATGTGGCTATGCCCGCCGCCGCCGCGCTGCCTGCCCCCGTCCAGGAGTCCAGGAGTTAAAAGCAGTTTTTTGCCTTTAACTCCCGGATTATAAGGTCAATCCAAAAGTACCTATAATAGAACAAAAGTTTTATAGTATATATAGAGTTATCGAATAGCGAAATCAGAATAAAGAAATTCGAAAAAAAATCCTGTCCGCTTTTTAGCGATTCGGGACTACTGTGTGCCGCCCCGAGTCATTGAACTACTGAGTAGCCGCGCCCAGGGTTGGAGAGTTGATTTCTCCATGAATTTATCATGGTTTTCTGTTTCGTTTCGACCGCGCGAGTCACCGTTCATTTCATTTGTAATCTTAATCTGTGTTTGTAATAGTTGCATGGCAACACTGTCTAAAAATCGTGTTCGACGTCCGTCGTCCGTCAAGTCAAGTCGAGCGAGCGCATTTTGTTCTACGACCGGCCGCCATACTCAAACAAAAAGATTTGAGATGAAAAGTTACATTTTTTAATTATTAGCTGTTGTTGAAGTGTTTTAATTTGCTAAATGAGTTCTAAATCAGACGTAAATAGAAGGGTCCTGGCCATTCAGGCGAAAAAAAAGCGACATAAACTCGGCAAGAAGAAGAATCGTGAGGAGGATCACGGCTCTGGTGGACAAGGGAACGGTCTGCGCAATCAGAACCAGAACCGCTTGGAGCCGACGCACAGCTCGTCCAACGAGACCATCGAGGAGGAGGATGACGAGCAGTACGCGAGCGACGACGAGGAGCAGGAGGATAGCGCGGACTACTGCAAGGGTGGATACCATCCTGTCAAAATCGGCGATCTCTTCCTGAACCGCTACCACGTCACGAGGAAACTAGGATGGGGACATTTCTCCACCGTTTGGTTGTGCTGGGACCTCGTCGACAAGAGGTTTGTTGCGCTAAAAGTTGTCAAATCTGCGCCACATTTCACTGAGACGGCACTAGATGAAATCAAAATTTTGAGAGCCGTGCGCGACAGCGATCCTAACGACCCTAAAAGGAACAAAACAGTGCAGCTGCTGAATGATTTCAAGATAACAGGAGTGAATGGGACTCATGTGTGCATGGTTTTTGAGGTCCTGGGCCATCACCTTTTAAAGCTGATACTCAAGTCCAACTATAGGGGTATTCCTCGAGACAATGTCAAAACCATTATACGACAAGTTCTAGAAGGACTGGATTATCTTCACACCAAGTGTAAGATCATTCATACAGATATCAAACCTGAAAATGTGTTAGTATGTGTTGATGAACCTTACATCCGCAAATTGGCTGCTGAAGCCACTGAATTACATTCCCTTGGCTTGAGATTACCACATTCTCTGATTAGTACTGCTCCTAAAGAATTTCAAGAACAAGTAGTGACTGGGAAAATGAGCAAGAACAAAAAGAAAAAATTAAAAAAGAAAGCCAAGCGCCAATCAATGCTTCTGAGGAAACAGATGGAACAAATTGAAGAGATTGAAGAGCAAAAGAAAACTGATGTGAACAGTGAGTCAGCTCCGATGTCACAGGATAATGATGACTCTCCACAGACTCCTGAAGAATCGAGTGTCATTGACACAACACGCTCTGACAATGAAACGGCTGTAAATGGGTGTAATGACAATGAACTGCAGGATGCCGATGATGAAGCATTTGACACAGATGCAGATGCTGTGCAGGTTCGCAATAAACAATATGGTTGTGGAGATGATGCAGGCACTCCAATGTCTGAAGGAGAGCTGACTGATACTCCCCCTTCATTTATTTCACAGATAAACTTGGGTAAATCTAATGAAAAAGAACCTGACCCTGCCTATGAAGTTTGTGAAATGGAAGTAAAGATAGCAGATCTGGGTAATGCTTGCTGGGTTCATCGGCACTTCACAGAAGACATCCAGACCAGGCAGTATCGTTCACTGGAGGTGCTCCTGAGTGCTGGTTATGGTACTTCTGCAGATATCTGGAGTACTGCTTGCATGGCTTTTGAATTAGCCACAGGGGATTACCTATTTGAGCCCCACTCTGGAGATGGTTACACTCGTGATGAAGACCATCTGGCTCACATCATTGAACTGCTCGGAGATATCCCCAAAAGGATTGCTGCCTCTGGAAAGTATTCCAAGGTGTTTTTCAACAAGAAAGGTGAATTGAGGAACATAACTGGCTTAAAACCATGGGGCCTAGTCTCTGTGCTCACTGAAAAGTATGAATGGAGCGTGAAAGATGCAGAGGAGTTTGCAGATTTTTTGAAACCCATGTTAGATTTTGATCCCAATCGTCGTGCTACTGCATATGAGTGCCTTCAGCATCCTTGGTTGAAAACTAGCATCTCAGAGTCTAATGACAATGAGCCGGAGGAATGATGCAGTGCTCTCTGTTATGAATGGTTTACATTCATGAAATCGGTAGTGTCCAGAGTATTTCAACATTTTACATTTTAATAAAAGTTTATTTATGAATTTGTTTGTGAATAACTTAATTTTTAATCTAGACCATTTTATTTTGTATTAGAATTTCATGATAGTTCACAAGAAAATTGTGTGAAGCTGTAGTTGGATATTCTACTACTATTTGTAGCGAAGTATTTAATACACCCGCTCAAATCTCATAATCCTGAATACTGTGTTGTGTATGTACCTATTAAAAAGTTATTGGCATTAGACATCCTGAATTTACCTAAATCTGTACAGATAGCTTTAGGAAAAATTGTGATTGTATGACATGTAGACAATATGGGTGTGTCACATTATCATTTTTAGGAACTAGTATACAAAAAAATAGCTCTGCACTTAATAACCTAGAGTGAGAAACCTAACTAATAGTCATTGCATGCATCCTAGTAGCCTTCCAGGACGTAGTATGATCACATAGTTAAATAAGTATGAGTTCTATCACTATCACATTTAAAAATCTCATTATGTAACTTTAGAATTAAGACAGTATTTTGTAATGCCACACTCCGAGACTGCCTTTTTATATTTTGATGAGTCATCTAAATTTAACTTTGGGTGGGAGTCGTGAAATGTCGGAGACAGTTTACAGCTGTCTAGGTCTATACCAGCTGATAGATATACCTATGATTTATCTTAGATCCCAATTTTTACATGACCATAATTTGTATTTAATTATATCTGCAAATTTACATGAATAAAACGTCGAAACGAGCTTGTTATTATTGTTTCTTTCATTGTAGTATGACTTTGTACCCTTCAGTCACAGAGGACTTAACATTCATTCAGTTACTAATTAGATACATATTAGCTAAGAGAAACATACTTGCAGGTGTGTTATTTTATTATTTTTAATTGATGGTAGGTAGGTCTGTGTATACCTAGTACTACCCAATGGGAGCTTAGTTTCAAAGGCAATTTAGAATTGCTTGGTTTCAAAGGGAATTGAGAATTGCTTGATTTCAAAGGGCCTCAGAATTCAAAGTACCTATATAAAGCTAAGTAGAAGTAGATACATCTAATTGTGAGTAGGTAGGTATTCTTCAAAAACCCCTGAGCCTTTGTTCGTCGCCAGTCACCTAGCGTCACACAATGGTTACACCTCCTTCATGCTACATGAGAGGTGTGTCACGGTAGTAGGTAACATGAACTCTATTCAGTTTGTAAGCTTAGTAGAGTAGGTAGATAGAAGCAAACCGCAGTTTTATCTCCATTGATGACCCGATTAAACAACTAAGCTTGGTTTTTTAACAAAGCATAGGAGGTATTTTTTGAGTAGGTGCATAGAAACAGCAACCAACCATTATAAATAAGGCAAAAATTGCAGAAAACATTTTCAAAATCTTTATTGTACCTACAAACGGTGGTATGCAATTAATTACCTACGTAGTAGTACCCAAGAATAAAATATTGAAATAATATTGTAGGTACCTACCTATTATCTTTTTCATAACTAACGGCATGCGGCAACGCCATCTTTTGTACTGATTAGTGCACGTTTGCGTAATGTTGCGTGAGTCTAACTAAACTAACAGTTTATTTATTTTTCAGTAGATGGCGCGGCGTGGCGAAAAACCTAAATTAAACAAAAAATAAATTTTTTTGCTTATGCCATTGTCAGCTGTCGCGTTGGGTCCATCAAAATTTCAGATTTTTTGACTTTGACAGAGTATAACGTCAAGTCAATCAAACAAATACCATTCTAAAGGTTTGGTTTTGGTTGTTTTGTTTTGTGGAAGAAAACTAATTTACAAAACTTTCTTTAGCTTTCGCTGAATTAGGTAGTTCATTAATTTTCGTCTTCACCTGCTAAAAAATCAAAAACCAGCCGAAAAGACCTTCAGTTCTCAACCAGTCCACCAGCAAGTCAGGATTTCAAAGAAAATACATGGGATGACCTTGTACCTCGTAGGCTGCTTCTTCATCTAAGTATCCTGTCTTTCCTGCTTCCATAACTATTTATCCCTACTATTTGTGGTTTCTAAACCACAATCCTGAATCAAAATGTCAATCAAACAGTACGTTATGGAAAAAAAATCGTACATGGCAAACAAGTTATTGGGATCGCGTAGCAATGGTGCAATGCGGTGTTCCTCTGGAAACGCTGGATCTGCTAAATAGGTAAGTACGTACGCTCAGGTCTGATGAACTTCCGTATGTACTTATATAAAAGACCTAGGTAGAAAATAATAACATAAATTAAATTTGATTGCAGAGTCTTGAGTCTTCTTTAATCATCATATGAAATGGACCCAATGCTGTTTGTGGATTTTTGCTAGAATGTATAAATCAAGTAAAAGAAAAGCACCTGCCTTGCTGTGTTCTATTGCAGTTATAACATTTTTGTTACATTGGAAATTAATGTGCACCATTACACAGCCTTACAATAAAGAAAATCTGGTGAGTAGTCTTTTTAAGGACCTATCTACCGATAAATGGCTACAGCCTCCATCTGTAGGATGCTAATTTATACCAAGATTTTTTTCTTTTCAGTGTACAAGCTATATTGTTGGTCACTCAAAATCAAATTTGTGTGAAACATTGTGTCATTTACAATGGTCATCCAAATCCTGCCTTGACTGGAATGTAGAGAAAGGAGCGGTCCTCATAGGAACATGGATGAATGAGAGCATCATCTTCAAATCCGTAGAAGCATCTGATGGTAAATTTGTGTCTAAATTAATGCATAGTAAGTCTATATCTTTGGCCCAACAAGATGTTGCTAGTATCAAGAAAGTTGTAAAGATGAAATTCAACATAGCCATTACCAACCATGATGCCGAGAGAATGTTGAACAGTCAAGTAGTCGGTAACAGAAATGCAGGCAAGGGGAGCCTATGGACACTTCTGCATAATAATGAGTATCTAGCCCTCACTTTGTTTGATAAGTACAATGTGTTTCCAAAACTATTCGGGACATGTGGGCCATTTTATGCAGTTCAAAAGTTGGACTCCATTTCTGGTTACAGGCACCTCTTGGACTTGTATGACAGCCATTCAGAGTGGGTGAAAAGGATCAAGTTATCTATAATGATATTAGACTTGTTACTCAAAATGGAAGAGGTCTTTCCTGAGCCAATGCTGCTATGTGACATTAGAATGAGCTATTTTGGGGTTACTAAGGATTTCAAGAGAGTAAAGTACATTAACCTTGATTCTGTCCATCCTCGGTCAGTAGCCAGTAGGATCACAGCCAATGGTTCTGGCTGCAAGCATCACAGTGACTGTGACTTATCTGACTGTAGATCATTTTGCAATCTTATAACAAACAAGTGCCAACATGGTGTGGTAAATAATAACTTACAGATTGTATGTGAGAAAATATTCCTTGGGTGGATGATGTCAGGAAAAATTATGGTGTCAGGATTGTTGATGGGTCCTAGGACTCCCGTGGTCCTGATCGAGATATTGGAGAAGTGTGCAAACCCATTTAATGAGAATGGTACACCAAGGGCACAAGCTTCTAAAGAAATTAGGAAGAGACTGTATCATTTTCTAGTACATTTCATGTAGTAATTTTTAACTGTGATAATATCTTGCTCATAAAAATAAGTTTCTAGTTTGTTCCAGTATTTAGTTTAGATTACAATAATTCTGTCTTTAAAGACAATAGTGTGAAGTACAATTTAATGTTAACAATAACTAGAGAAAATTTTAGGTAGATGTCGCCACTAGACAATTTAAAATTATAATCTTACAAAGATCTCCATTATAAATATTTAAATATGTAGTGCTTAAGTCTTAAAAGACACTGTGATGTAGTATAAAACATTCAATAACTTTATTAATGGGGCTATAGATGTTGCCATAGACAACTTTAAAACCTAGATTATTATAAATCACATTTAATTAACTTCTTAAGATCTCTTAAATCTTTAAATGATCGATCTCTTATTAGTAGGTACCTATCCAGAAATACAAATTCTAATTACATAAAACATGAATAAAACAATAGTCTAGTCTAGATTCTAGATAGTGAAAACACTTTTACTAGGAATGAAAGGGATCTCAGGTGGCCTTAGAAAGTAATTATTACGAAAATAAAGAAACATTTATTAACACTCAAGTAAATTTTCTTTTAAACCCTATATTACTAATCATATCTTTTTAACAAACTCAATAACTGAATACTGACTTTAGGTAGAATGATAAAATAGCATAAAATTTTAAATACTATTTACTATGTGTGGTTTTTAAATTTTTCTGCATTCTACAAGGAATTAAATCGTAAACCATTTTCTATACAACTTCGATTCATTATTACCGAATTTTTGAGAGTTTGGTACCTACTATGTTGCTTAGCATTAGGTACCTATTTAATCTCTCATACACTACCATACCTACTTATAGAGGGATAATGAGGTGGTTTATGTTATAGTACCTACCTAGTTCATAACCAAATGCTCAGATTACGAAGAAACGTTGTCGGAAGCTAATGCTAGAGGTCAGAGGGATAGGGATAGTCTTGGCACTGGTCTCGTGCAACTGTCCTGACAGCCATTGGCGGCGTTTTGGTCAGCTGTACGCATGCGCAGTCGGGCGACCTTCCCGCGCCCTCGCCAGTCAGCGGCACACGTCGCGACAATACACATGTAAACACTAACTGTGAGACGAAACGACGAAAAAACACTTTCGCCTTCGTCCTATCGACTGTAGTGCAACGCGGTTTTACGTGCAGTGTCTTATGTGATGTGTGCTCGGAATTGCAGGGACCGAAGACGCTAAAAGGAAAAAACAGGTTTGTTATTTTTGTACTTACCACGACGACGTAGGTATTTGTTATTTTGTTTAAATAAAATACCGTAAGTGTAACTTCATGCCATTCCTAGGTTCCATTTAGCGTGTTTGATGTAATAGCTTATGAATTCTTCTGATAAACCTGTTATCGTTATCAGGGTTCTCATTCTCGCATAGGTACCTATGACGATGAACAGTAGGCGAGCATTTATTTTTGTTTCACGACCTTGACCGCAGAGGTCAGTGTCCGTAGAAAGTTAATCCAAATCTCCTTCGAAAACGGAAGTTTTCCTTTCCAATGTTTACTTTCAGGACCTTTTTATCTTGAAATCCTGAATGTTCCTAAACCAGGATTTTTCTTCCTTGACTTGTAGTTTCCTACTTTGCTTTTTAACCCCCGACGCAAAAAGAGAGGGGTGCTATAATTTTTCAAATTCAAATTCATGTAGGTAATCATTTGTGATACCTACACACAGGTACCTATTACAGGTATGTTCAAACATAGTATCTACCTATAATTAAGAGCACTGTGTGTGATCTGATCTGCCATTTGGCGTACAAATTTTACATAATTCCAACTGTAGTAATTTTTAATTTTGTCTTGTACGTAAAATACCTACCTATTGATCTAGGTAGGTAGGTATATGGGGGCTTTCAAATATTTTTTTTTATTGCTGCCTTGTTTGAAAGACCTAGTACCTACCTAGATAGGTTCCGTTTCAAACATGGACCGGGCTACACACTGACACACAATTTGTATATTGTAGTACCTATTGATATACCTAGGTGGGTATTAAGTAATGTGTGAGTGTGACCAACCAAGGCAAGTCAGTTGGGGCAGTAGCTGAGTGATGTTGACCGCCAATTCTTTATCAATATCATGGTCAATGAGCATGACCTTAATACCTATTAGAAACAAATCACTTCTCAAGTCTACTTTAATTCATTGAAGCTTGTATCAATTCTGTTCTAACGCTTATCGCCCCTCGACAAAGTCCACTAAAATGGATTCAAAATAAAACAGTGTGGCGTCATGGCACGTTGCCTAATTTTTCGAACGTCTTAACATAAGTTATGTCTCAAATTTATTGTTTCACTACTCGCTTCCGCCCCCGGCTTCCCACGCACGTAACCGGCATAAAAAGTAGCCTATAGGTACCTACCTATGACCGTCTCTGGGATACCGTGTTTGTCTCCCTGCCAAATTTCATTAAGATCCGTTTAGGCGTGAAAAGGACTACTTACAGACAAACAGACTACGACAAAGTTACTTTCGGATTTATAATACCTATTAGTTATTAGGATGCATTATATTTTTATAATATAATTGATATTATCATTAACGAGCGACGAAGTGAGCGAAGCGTCTTTGCATCAAGTCTAGCAAAATTTGCGTTTCTGTCAGTATGCCCGTACATGTCGTATTTTAAAACCGATCGGTACGAAACTTGGTGTACAGATTTTACGATTTAATAGAATTTTGTTGTCGTTGGGGTTTTTTGATTAAAGGCGTACTTCCTCCAAAAAAGGCAATAAGGGAGCTTTAGAATATCTCCGCTTTCAGAGATCTGATTTCAATGATTATATTTTAAATTGAAAGGTATGAAGTAACTTAAAATTGTTATCATAAAAATTTGGTAATGATCTGATGAGGATTTTCGGCATGACAAGCAGAATATTGAGCGAGCCGTCTCCCTAACAGCGAGCAGAGAGTTAGGATCATTATTTCTACCCACGTAAAGCAAAAAGTAGCTTGGTGAAAACGAGTACGTATGGTATCTGTTCCGAATTAACTCCAGTGCAATAAGGGAAGATCTCACTATACACCTACCTACGAACAGGAATTACAAAAAATGGTAGGTATCTATCTACCTAAATATCCCGTTAAATTGTAATAAGTAAATTAATTGTTGAAAAAAAGTTAGTGCTTGCGAGGTCTACTGTTCGTAGAACTAGGTACCTACTAGTTATATTTTATTTAAATTTATATTATTTCGGCTGGATTTCGGTCTACTCTTTCTGAAGCACAGGTGCTCTCAGAAAGATGGTACTTAATACCATCACTTAGCTTAATCTTTATCTAATTATGAATCTTCCAATGTGTTTAACATTTTCCCATGGTAAAATAATACATTGATCAAATCTGCTTCAATTATTTTCTACCAACGAAATTCTCTGGCCCTGGGACGCAGACACAATAAAGTCAATAAAACCGAATTGATAAAGTTTAAATGTTTGAAGTAACATGCATGAGTCACCAATCAAAGTTCCAGCAATTGCATCCCATTCAAGCAGCAGCGATGATTGTTGTCTTTATTCGCATAATGAGAAAAGGGGGTCGGGACATTTTGCGTCGTAAATTGTAATCATCGTTTCTCGGGGTGGCTACGCAGCTACGGCATGTGGGCGAGTGGCTCTGTACCGATCGCCGATCCAATTCTCGTAAATTGGACACTAAATTGAAGCTAGTCAGGTCCCAATGAGATTCTTGCTCGAGGGCTATTTAATTTTATTGTGATGACGCCTTTAATCGATGCTAAGATCCTGTTTATTACGTCCCATAAAGTAGGTAACCTGCAGGAAACTTCGTCGAGTTTCGTAGTAAAGCAGTAACTGGTAGGTAATGGTAACTTTCACGATCTTCGTAATTGTGAGGGTTGATTAGAAATAATTTTCTTGTTTCCGGAACTATTTAACACTATCTTCTGCCTGCGGCTTCGCACGCTTATTTTCGATATTAGTATGCCGTGATGTAGGCGCCATAAGTAACCTATTATCGAAATCAGGCTTAGCTCTTAACGTAGTACGCCAAATTTCATCTTGATCAATTCAGTAGTTTTGGAGATCCTAGGTAACAAAAATTTCACATTTCACAAACTTTCGGCTTTGTAATTTTAGAAGTATTAGGATAGGATTTCGGGATCAGCTTCAAGCAAATCAACATGGCCTTTTCATCCATACTAATCTTATAAATTCGAAAGTACCTACCTAACTCAATGTGTCTGTCGATGCTTTTCACACCAAAACGGCATCGATGTGAGTAAAATTCGGGAGATTTTGAACTAGCCTCTCGAAAGTTGAACGCTCAAATTGAGTCCAATTAGGTCCACCCACCTTAGTCACAGTCGGACCGGGGCGGCGCTGCCGGCGTACGTGTTTCGCGTGTATTGTTGTCTCGATCGCACTTCGGTCTAGATACGTTTTTCCATCATTGTTGTTCATTAAGTAGTAGGTATATTGCAATAGATTGGAAATAGCGTGTCGCTGCGTTTAGTTGAAACACAACGCAGGCCATTTGATGAGATAGCGCTGGGAGGACGTACCATATCTACAGAATTTTACTTATATCTATGCAAAACGTCAATGAATTTGACGGGGACGGCCATATGCTACTTTTTCTCCCGGGAAAGCGCGTGCGAAGCCGCGTACAGAAGCTAGTCTACTTACTATAAATGAAAATGTTCCTCTTTAGCTAGCCGCAGATACCAAGTGCATTGAACCGTCTGGCACTTTTGCAGACCATATTATCTAGATTCTGTCTAGTCTGGATATTTTATTGTCTCGTCTCGTCTAGCTTTCAAAATAACCCCATAAATGGAGGCTTCCGTCAACTGGGACCACTAGGTACTGGGACCGCGGTTCCAGTTGCCGGATCGATTTAATTTTAAACTCCCGACGCAAAAAGAGAGGGGTGTTATATTATAAGTTTAACGTGTCTGTCCGTGTATCTGTCTGTGGTATCGTAGCTCCCAAACGGATGAACCGATAGGTATTCGTTTAGTTTTTTTTTGTGTCATAGATAGTTAATTTTATCTCGAGTGTTGACTTGACTTGTGTTGAATTTGACCCCCGGAGGGTTTTTTAAATTTTAAATTTTGTTCTTGTATTTTTTTTCTTCCGGCTATTGGGACTGCCCTTGAAATGAATGAAAAAATCTGTTGTTTATGTCAAAAAATAAAGAACAGTCAAAGGAAAAAGTATTTGAGGTAATATTAAAGAACAGAACTCTTTCCTTGAAAGCCTTATTTAATTTAAAATAAAACGTCAAGTGCGAGTCGGACTCGCGCACTAAGGGTTCCGTAAGACATTGTGTCTTGCCAATTATAATAATTCTAGGTCAACGGGAAGTTGGTAGTTTTATGAAATCAAAGGAAGCTCTACAAACTTTTATAGTTTTATTAAATAATTAGGTATTTAATACTATACCTCTTTAAATACTAAAGAGGTATTTTCGCTACCAAGTCTGGAGACCGAATGCCCGACCTCTTGTGTTTTTCCCACCAAAACCGCTTCTGCTCAATATGACGTCGACAAACCACAGACAAGACCGCGCTGCTTAATTTAAAGACAACGCGTCAAAGTCAATATAGAAGAAAACACGAGAAGTCGTTAACTGTCTACTAGTCAAGTGAATACATAAATAAAATAAAATAAATAAAATAAAATTAGCCTTTATTTCCTACTTCTTATGTAACTACTTATATAACTATCTATTTACAATTTTTGCTTAAGCTAGTAGTCGCCTTTTTTGGCGTAGGCCTCCCCCAGCTCGTAGCATAAGTGAATACATAAGCAGATTTAAATTAGTCTTAAATAACTCTAATGGTTATTATTATTTTATCATAAGTATTAGGTCAAAATGACCTAGATTTACAATTTTATTCAAAACAAACACCGAAATCAGTAAACGAAAACAATAGGTACCTTACCTACCCTGTAGGTTTTGGTCGATAGCGAGAATCAATTTTTTTTTGTCTTCAAATTTCCCGTTTCTGGATTTTTCCCTTTAGGTGCTATAAAACTTTGATTCTTACTAAATTTTATGATTCTAAGTCAACGGGAATTACTCTATAGATTTTGGTCTATAGCAAGAACTCCAGTGCTTGATACAGATACTATATTTTCGGCTTTAATTCGGTTTATGTTGGACATTTTTCGATTGACAGGCTATTTGCCTAAAGGCTACAAGAAAAACACGTTTGTTCTTGTCGATAAATAAGCTTTCCTAGGTTTTCTGTTTTTGTTGTTTGTTATTGTTTGCTCAACTTTAACAAGAATTTAAGAATGTAACGTTTCTAAACCTGAGAGCTGAGTATATTTAACGTAAGTAGACGACCTTATTGTGATGTCTCCTTTTTGTACCTATCATCATCTGATGATGATACAAAAAGGAGATGATGATTCATCAGCCTATATTAGTCCACTGCTGGACATAGGCCTTCCTTAAAGAGCGCCATAGCGCCCTGTCTTCAGCTTGCCGCATCCAGCATCTGCCTGCAGTCTATCGCAGATCGTCATCCCACCTGGCCGGAGGGCGTCCTACACTACGTTTGCGTCGTAGTCTCCACTCAAGAAAACGTTTACCCCAGCGGTTGTCGGTTCTTCACGAGATATGGCCGGCCCACTGCCACTTCAGCTTGCTAATTCTTTGAGCCATGTCGAAAACCTTGGTTCTTTGTCGGATGTATTCGTTACGAATTCTATCCTTCACTGAGACTCCGAGCATAGCTCTTTCTTCTTTTTTTATGGGATTTACGTAGTTCCCCGTCCGCTCGATAGAGGCGCTGCTGCAGCAAATTATGTGTGGAAAAAAGACGCGTCACGATCACGTCTCGTTATTAAAGTCAAATAGACTCACCCCTCAGGTCACTTTGCTTCTTTATTTCCCAACAATTTAACAGTAAGACCACAGTAAACTGTGTAAACATGTTCCAAAATAAATAAAGTTTAACTGCCCTGAATGAAAAGGTTTATTTACAGATTGGTAATCGAGAGTCAATTACAAAGGTAGATACCGTGCGTGTCTCAAGTACAGGGCCATTTGGTACGTGCGTGGTTTTGCTCAGATGTAATCCTAAGATTCTCATCATAATCGGTTAGGCTCTAAACTTTCTACTTTTAGTTAATGATTCATAGGTAAGTTTTCACTTCACACATATGACATAAACCATACTAATATTAAAAGTAGGTAGGGAACTCCGTCTGTCAGTCGGTTATGCTTTCACGTCTAAACGGCTGAACGGATCTTAATGAAATTTTCTTAATGAAATCTATCTATACTTATAATAAAACTGTAACAGGTCCAATTCTGTACATTGAAGATATACTTATAATAAAACTGTAACAGGTCCAATTCTGTACATTGAAAATATTTTGAAAATTTTTTTTGGAGCGCACTCTATTATCGATACTGAAGCCAAAACTGTAATTTTTTTCATTAATGTCTGTCTGTCTGTCTGTCTGTCTGTCTGTCTGTCTGTCTGTCTGTCTGTTTCTTAAACGCGCATCACGCCGAAACTACTGAAGGTATTGAAATGAAATTCGGCATGATTTTAGGTCATATTACGAGAAAGGACATAGGATACTTTTTATCCCGGAATTCAGTCAGGTTCCCCTGGGAGAGGGGATGAAAGTAAAATTTCTTCACCGCGCATCACGCCGAAACTACTGAAGGTATTGAAATGAAATTCGGCATAATTTTAGGTCATATTACGAGGAAGGACATAGGATACTTTTTATCCCGGAATTCAGTCAGGTTCCCCTGGGAGAAGGGATGAAAGTAAAATTTCTTCACCGCGCATCACGCCGAAAGTGCTGCATGAGTTGGAATGAAACCTAGCACGATTTGATTTCATACTACAAGGAAGGACATGGGATACATTTGATCCCGCAATTCAGTAAGGTTCCCCTGGGAGAGAGGATGAAAGTAAAATTCTTTAACCGCGCATCACGACGGAACTACTGAATGAATTCGAATGAAATTCGGCATAATTTGAGTTCTACCCTTTGAGTACGAGGAAAGATACATTTATCCTGGAATTAAGTAAGGTTCCCCTGGGAGAAGGGATGAAAGTAAAATTCCTTCACCGCACATCACGCTGAACTGCTGAATGAGTTGGACTGAATTGGTATGATTTGAGTTCAAACTACAAGGAAGGACATGGGATACATTTTATCCGGTTCCCCTGGGAGAGAGGATGAAAGTAAAATTCTTTAACCGCGCATCACGACGGAACTTCTTTGTAAATTCGAATGCAACTCGGCACGATATTAGTTTATACTACGTGGAAAGATACATTTTATCCCGGAATTCAGTAAGGTTCCCCTGGGAGAGGGGATGAAAGTAAGATTCCTTCACCGCGCATCACGCCGAAACTGCGGAATGAGTTGGAATGAAACCTGGCACGATTTGAGTTCATACTACAAGGAAGGACATGGGATACATTATATCCTGGAATTCAGTAATGTTCCCCTGGGAGAGAGGAAAAAGTATAATTAATTAACCCCGCATCACGACGGAACTACTGAATGAATTCGAATGGAAGTCGGCACGATTTGAGTTCATACTACGGGGAAAGATACATTTTATACCGGAATTCAGTAAGGTTCCCGTGGAGGGGGATAATAGTCAAATTCCTGGGTCGCGCATCACGCCAAAAGTACAGAATGAAATCAAATGATGCATTTTATCTGGGATATCAGTAGGGACGGTTCTCTTGGGAGAGGGGATAAAAGTCAAAATGTGTTCTTAGTTGTAATTCATTAACGCGTCGCCGATTTCATGCATTCTTTTTATTAGAAACAGTGTTGCAAGATCGAATTTGACTAAATCAGTAGAAAGTCGAGTAGAAAATCAGTTCATTAAAACAAAAAAATCAGTAGATAAAGGGTAGGTAAGTTCCTATCCATTTATTATTCCAAGACACACCCATTAGTTAGGGTTCTACCTTAGTAGGTAGGAACCTAACTAATGAGTGCGTCAATGCCTATTTCAGGCAAAGTAAAATGTACAAATGGTCCATGCAATATTCATGAACATGATATTTGGTGGTTTAGCTGGTCCAGTTAACTGTAGCACCGAAGTTTGGTTGGAGTAAGTGGTCCAATTAAACTAACTGGACCACAGAAAAATATTTTTTACTGTGGTACACAATCAACTGTACCTACCTAATAACGAAAAAAAATTACGGTGGTCCAGTCAAATGGATCAGGAGCCTAATTCTGTAATACAATGGCTTCACTATGACCATGGAATCGTCGCAGAATCATTACGTAGAATCTTTAGATTAATAAAACTCCAGATAGTGCGTGCGAGATCAATTAATAGTTTCAAACTTGACGCGCGTCTCTACATCTGCATTCATCATAATTTCTTTCATCTAAGGTAGAATACCAAAACGTGTCATTCCGTGACGTCTGTGACGTCCCTGTCATAGTGAAGCGATTAATTTAGCAGAATAGGGCCCCAGCTGAACGGAACCATGAGTAAGAAGTGAAACGAGTATGACACTTCTTAACACTAACGCTGGCCGAGTCGTAACTGAAAGTATTATCGATAAAGAATGGGATTGAAGATGACAACATACTATCCGCCGTAGACCCCACACGATTTATACACTATTTAACTAGGTACCTAAATAAAGATTCTTATATTAAAAGGGTAACAGGTCCAATTCTGCGCATCCAAGTTTTTTTGCACGGCGGCGTATCATAATATGAGAGAAACTGTGGTTAAATGTGAACTTAATTAGTCGGCAGGTATGGCAATCGCGAACGAAGTCGCGGGTACAGCTAGTACTTATAATAAAACTGTAACAGGTCCAATTCTGTACATTGAAGATATTTTGAAAATTTTTTTTGGAGGGCACTCTATTAACGATACTGAAGCCAAAACTGTAATTTTTTTCATTCATGTCTGTCTGTCTGTCTGTCTGTCTGTCTGTCTGTTTGTTAAACGCGCATCACGCCGAAACTACTGAAGTTATTGAAATGAAACTCGGAATGTTTTTTGGTCATACTACTTGGAAGGACATAGGATACTTTTTATCCCGGAATTCAGTCAGGTTCCCCTGGGAGCCCCTCTCCCATGAAAGTAAAATTTCTTCACCGCGCATGACGCCGAAATTGCTGAATGAATTGGAATGAAACCTTGCATGATTTGATTTCATACTACAAGGAAGGACATGGAATACATTTTATCCCGGAATTCAGTCAGGTTCCCCTGGGAGAGGGGATGAAAGTAAAATTCTTTAACGTCGCATCACGACGGAACTACTGAATGAATTCGAATAGAACTCGGCATAATTTGAGTTCATACTACGAGGAAAGATAAATTTTATCCCGAAATAAGGTTCCCCTGGGAGAAGGGATATAAAGTAAAATTCTTTCACCGTGTATCACGCCGAAACTGCTGAATGAGTTCGGACTGAATTAGTACGATTTGAGTTCATAATACAAGAAAGGACATGGGATACATTTTATCCCGGAATTCAGTAAGGTTCCCCTGGGAGAGAGGATGAAAGTAAAATTCTTTAAATGCGCATCACGACGGAACTTCTTGATGAATTCGAATGCAAGTCGGCATGATTTTAGTTAATACTATGAGGAAAGATAAATTTTATCCCGGACTTCAGTAAGGTTCCCCTGGAAGAGGGGATGAAAGTAAGATTCCTTCACCGCGCATCACGCCGAAACTGCGGAATGAGTTGGAATGAAACCTGGCACGATTTGAGTTCATACTACAAGGAAGGACATGGAATACATGTTATCTTGGAATTCAGTAAGGTTCCCCCGGGAGAGAGGAAAAAGTTAAATTCTTTAACCGCGCATCACGACGGAACTACTGAATGAATTCGAATGGAAGTCGGCACGATTTGAGTTCATACTACGGGGAAAGATACATTTTATACCAGAATTCAGTAAGGTTCCCCGTGGAGTGGGATACATGTTAAATTCCTGGGTCGCGCATCACGCCGAAAGTACAGAATGTATTCAAATGAGCAATACGATTTATCCCGGAATCAGTGCTGTTCCCTTGGGAGGGTGGATGAAAGTAAAAATATGCTACTAAACTATATATATCTATCTATCTATCTATCTATCTATCTACTGAATGAATTCAAATGTAACTTGGCATGATTTGAGCTCATACTACGAGGGAACATAGGATGCATTTTATCTGGGATATCAGTAGGCACGGTTCTCTTGGGAGAGGGGATAATAGTCAAAATGTGTTCTTATTAAGAATTCATTAACGCGTCATCCGATTTCATGCATTCTTTTTGTTAGTAACAGTGTTGCAAGATCGAATTTGGCTAAATCAGTAGACACTCAAGTAGAAAATTAATAGATTGAAGAAATAATCAGTAGTAAGTAGTGCGTCAATGCCTATTTCAGGCAAAGTAGGTAAAATGTGCAGATGGTCCATGCGATATTCATGGACATGATATTGGTGGTTTAGCTGGTACAGTTAACTGTACCACCAAAGTTTGGTTGGAGTAAGTGGTCCAATTAAACTAACTAGACCACAGAAAAATATTTTTTAGTATTTTTTCGTAGCTAAACGTCGTGTGGATAAAGAATGGGATTGAAGATGACAACATTTTAAATATAATTT
This sequence comes from Eupithecia subumbrata, assembly GCA_949316285.1. Taxonomy (NCBI): domain Eukaryota; kingdom Metazoa; phylum Arthropoda; class Insecta; order Lepidoptera; family Geometridae; genus Eupithecia; species Eupithecia subumbrata. Next base: position 24,033,700 of record OX438646.1, on the reverse strand, counting down.
TAACAATATTGAAATTTCAAGGGTATCGGTGGTTAAAGATCTAGGCGTCTATTTAGATCACAAGTTATCGTTTATCACTCATTTTGATACTATTACGCCCAAGGCTTATCGAATGCTTGGTTTTATTGTAAGAATTGGTAGGGAGTTTAATAACCCTAAAACTCTTATCCTATTGTTTAACAGCTTCGTCAGGTCAATTCTTGAATATGGATCAACGGTCTGGAATCCCCAATATAAAGTACATATTGAAGAAATACAACGAATTCAAAACAAATTTTTAAAACATTATTTATTCCGCTTTCCGACAGCCTCTACAGACTCTATAGTAGATCTAGACATTCGACGCACTATACGAGATCAAGTGTTTTTATATAAATTACTGAACAATCAAATTGACTCCGAGTTATTAATTGAAAATATTTATTTGCATTGCCCAAGGGCTTCATCTAGGAAAAAGAAAACTTTTTGGACTCCAACCTCTAGAACAAATTATAGGCAGAACATGTTTCTGAATAGAGCTTGCAATAATTACAATAAATTTTTCAACGAAATTGATATTTTCAACTCAACCTCCGCCGTCTCGTTTCGTAGAAGCATTGTAGGCATTGCTGCCGCCAAGGACGAACCAACTTAGTTTATATTATTGTATTTTGCATTTGGTCTTTTCCTCTTTTTTGTTTGAAATAATGTTTTACCTTTGTTAATATGAATACCTACCTACTTAATATTGTTATGTGCTTATTTCAATTAATTATTTTGCTCTTTCCTTTACCTTAGTAAGATAATATTCACACTATATGTTTGTTTGTTAAGTCTGTTCACCAGTTTTTATGTGTAAATTTGTTTATAGTGGAGACTTTACTGGTCTAAGAAAATTCTTATTGTATCTCTTTATATATCTATGTACTGTCTGTCTTCCAAATAAATTAAAAAAAAAAAAAAAAAAAAAAAAAACATACTATCCCCCGTAGACTCTACACGATTTATACACAATTTAACTACCTAAATAAAGATACTTATGTTAGAAGTGTAACACTCACAGGTCCAATTCTGGGCATCTAAGTTTTTTTGCACGGCGTTTCATAACATGAGAGAAACTGTGGTTAAATGTGAACCAGGTATGTCAATCGCGAACGAAGTCGCGGGTACAGCTAGTAGTATAATATAAATGCGAGCGTTTGGATGAAAGGTTAGATGGATGGGTGTTCCTTATTATTCCAGAAACAACGCGTGTGAAGGCGCGGGCAGAAACAGGTTATTTATATGTATATAAAATAAAACGCCAAGTGCGAGTTGGATTCTCTTGCTAAATTGTATGATTCTAGGTCAACGGAAAGTACCCTAACGTTTTTGTCCATCAAAAATAATTTTTTTTGTGAATTAACGACAATTTTACTGTTTTCGGATATTTTCCTTTACTTGTGCTGTATGACATTGCTTCTTGCCAAATTTCATAATTCTAGGTCTACGGGAAGTACCCTATAGGTTTTGTGTGCATGTGATTCCCTTGCAAATTTCAAAATATTCGGACATACCTAAGTAAACTGCTTTAACTTTTGATTTCGTTGACTTAGAAATTTTATTTATATCGAGGCTCCAAGAGGTTACGGAATTGAGTATTTGATGTTAATTTCAACTCGATACCTCCACGCGTTCCTGAGAAAAGGGGGTTGGCAGATGGACAGACAGATAGACGGACGACAAAGTATTCCTCTGACTATGGGTTCCTGTTTTCCTTTTGAGGTACGGAACCCTAAAAATATAGGTACCTATTTGTTGGTAGGCTGGTGTGGTGCCTGATAGGCATGCAATTGGCGCAGACCTCCAGGTCGTAATTCCAATCTCACGCCTATCACGGAGTCCCTTTAAGGGTCCGGCGACGGATGAATTTCCCATACAAACTTAGTACCAAAATGATTTGTAATTTGAGAATGTTTTCATCGTGGTTTGCTATTATTTGTGTTAGAATAGTGTTTATACAGGTTCCTGCCATAATTTTTTTTCAAAATACTTATCTACACAATTACTAAGACAACATTCATTTTTTGATGTAAAAATGCGATTAGGTTTAATTTCATTTCAGAAAGGTATTTTGAAAAAAAAATGTGGCAGGAACCTAGATAAATACTATTTTAATACAAATAATAGCAGACCATAGTGAAAATATGCTCAAATTAAAAATCATTTTGGTATAACGTTTGTATGGGAAATTCATCCGTCGCCGGACCCTTAAAGTTAAACCCTAGATAATCTGAATGCGTTCCAATAACTGGTTCAGGATTCTATTTAACTTAGGTGACGGGTTCAGTGCTCTTTTATGAACCCTTCGATATGATTCTTGAAATAATGTGTTTTGGAATTTGCAGCGAAATTGCATCATGCACTGAGCACCAGCTTGTTTATTTAATTTTGTATCTCACCGTTTCACCGTTAAACGACTAAACGGATACAAAATAATTTTTAAAAAACCGCATCGCCGCGCCGTTGCCAGGCAATGAAGGTGTTAAAAAATGTGCAGTGGTCGTTCTCATCGTTAAGAATGTAGTGATTTCTCTAAGAGATTGTGTTGTGATGAAAACTTATGATTTTCCTTATCTTGCCCATTATTTCTGCACGGTTAGAAATTACCTATTGCTCACGCTGGCTGCTTACTCTATTTTGATTGTTCAGTTCATAGAGATGAGATCCTATATGAAACTAGTTGTTGCCCGTGGCTTCGCAAGCGCTTTTCATTCAAGTAGCATATAATGCCCGTTCACGGGGTACTTTACTTACCTCCCTGCCAAACACTTAGATCGATAGAGTGAAAAGGTTACAGATAGATAAATAGTTACTTCATTATACATTTATATTATTTATTTTATATACCTTATTAAGTATATATTATACATTTACTTTCCAATTTACTAAATTAGTAAGGAAGTATGGATACAAAACAAATGCTCCTTATTTTTAACCCCCGACGCAAAAAGAGAGGGGTGTTATAAGTTTAACGTATGTCTGTGTATCTGTCTGTGGTATCGTAGCTCTGAAACGGTGAACCGATTTTCGTTTAGTTTTTTTGTGTCATAGATAATTTTATCCCAAGTGTTCTTAGCTATGTTTCATGAAAATCTGTCGGGAACTTTTAAAAATGTTTAATTTTGTTCTTGTAGAGATCTTTATGACCTCAACAGCCTGTATTGGTCCATTACTGGACGCAGGCCTACCCTGATAAGCGCCTTTTTGGTTTTTATCACAATGGGGGGTAGTGCCCATAATCCCCACGCTGGGCATGAGGGTTGGGGATCTCAGTTCGGTGGTAGAATTATTCTGCAGGGGGCGCTGCTGCCCGCCCCCGGTGGATACTTATCCCTTAGTCGCCTCTTACGACACCCGCGGGAAGAGTTAGGGTGGTGCAAATTCTAAGCCGACACCACACAGTTAAGGAGTTAGGTACTTTCTAAATTACAATATTAGTAAGGGGATACAATACAAATGTTCCTTATTTTATATTTATAAGCATACCAAGATAGAGAAAAACAGAATAGGAAAACACAAACATAGAAAAGGGCGGCATTATCGCTACGATGGATCTCTTCCACACAACCTTTGGATTCCACGTAACTATTGTACAGGTATAGACGGAAATTAACTAAGGAAAGAATCAAAGTAAAAGTACCCATTGCAAGATGCAGGATTTGAAAGGAATGTTTAAAAATACTGTGTCCTGCGTAATTTGTTATTGGATCGCATCCAAGGGAAGCAGATCAGATTTTTTGCATTTGCTGTGAACTTACAGTGGCAACGCAAGGCAGTAAACTGGCGTTTATTGATCTTGCAAAATATCTCCCGAGTTAATTATAGAGATGCTTATTTTTCTTCGGAATTGCTCAGCAGCGTGACTGCTCCCGATCCTTGAAATGTTTTATACCATCTTAAGTTTAATAATAACAAGTATAATTTCATCTATTAAGTACCTACATAATTTGTGTTGTGTGGTGGTTCACAGTTAAACGAAAAAAATATACAAAGGTACAAGGAGTAACATACCTATTCTCTGACATATGTTAATGTAAGCGGGTCAACTATGAACCTTATATGTGTTGGAAGAACACAAACGTTTCATTTCATCCCTGTACGAGGGACTTCTTCAGGGTGAGTGCGGTTCAGGCCGCGCGCGTTTCGCCGCGTCTCTGAGCTGATTGCTAAAGTCCCTCGTAAAGGGATGAAACGTTGGTGTTCTTCTAATAAAAATAAGGTTCGTAGTTAACCCGTTTGCATCCAAATTAATTCGTTAAACAACGATACTTTTTAATGTAAAATAGAACATGGCCACGACAAAACTGTTTGTCAAAAGTATTGGCTGGCCAATCAGAGTAGGTAATCCATACTCCTAAACGGATAAACGGATTTTAATGAAATTTGGGAGGGAAGAAGATGGTATCCTACGGCCCGATATAGGCTTCTTTTTATCCCGGTAAAATGCGGGCGAAGCCACGGGCAGAAGTACTCAATAATAGTATTATTTCACAACCAACTTTAGTTTGGACACAGCCTACCTATATGCATACAGTCGTTCGACGAAGGCGTTTTGATAGGGCAATCGTGCGGGGGGCAAGGAACGGGTCGGGGGGGGCGGGACGCTCCCGAGTAACTAAGGCTGTGATGTATTCTACTCGGGAGCGTCCCTCCCCGTCCCGTCTCTTGCCCCCCGTACGATTTCTCTGTCAAAGAAAAAAACCACGTCAAAATGCCTTCGTCGAACGACTGTGTGCATATAGGCTGTGGTTTGGGTTCGTTTGAGCCTATACGTTTCGTTAGTCCTATAAGTTAACTAGAGCACTCTGTCCTACTTGTTTACTGCCTATAGGAAGTGCCTACCTTGGCACTGCCAGTTGGATGACCCGCCAACTATGTCGCCTGATCGATAGAGATGCATCTCGAATGATCTCCGGCTTACGTGCGGGCTTGTGAATGTGCTGGGCGGAGTTTGTATGATACCTATGCATTTGTTGTGATATCGACCACAGACCACAAGTACCTACCTAGTTTTCTAAGTGATGTGATGTGGCTTGGCTACGTGGTAGTTAGTGAATCATGGAGGATTGGCCTGATGACTGGTGGGTGACAGTGATAGATGATAGATAAGACATTATCACAATCTGTTTCTAGATGAAGAGTTTTTCAGGTTACATAATACTAAAAATTTAATACAGCTGACACAGTTTATCTAGCTAGTGTAGTTCATGGTACTTTATGTAACACGATTTCTACGTACAACGTTTCATAAGTTGTTGACATATAAGTAGTTTTATCTTGTGATTTCAACTACAAACAATACATAAGGATAAACTTGCTATTAAAACCCGGCCACACGCTCCGTCTTACTTGCAAGCATGCCTGCACAAACTAATTTGCGCAGGTAAGATGGTGCATGTGGATGGCAAGACAGTAGCTCGCGCAAGCCCGGAAGCGCGGCTTGTGCAATCGCTGACATGCTGAGGATTAGACTGCGCAAATTTTGTCGTATAAATTATAAAAATGAGTGATGTGAGTGAATATTCGAAGGAATTTTTACTGAATTCATAGAGTTGTACAAATCGCCGAGCTCCTAATAAAAATAACCTCTTCTGTAGGCGACACCGTGACACCAAATACCGTGACAATAAATAGAGAAATAAAAACAGATTATAACCTCTCCAGTTCAGTCCAGATGTATGAGGCATGACATGAGGTTTGCGCAGTCCAGTTAGCACGAGCTTACTTGCACGTGTGGCCACCTTACCCGTGTTCCGTCTTTTTGAGCAGTCATAACTGCACAAACTGCACTGCGCAAGCAAGACGGGTCATGTGGCTGGGCTAGTACCGAATTGGGTTCTTTCTAGAAACAAATGAGCTATTGATAAATCGGAGACGTCTTGAGTGAGAACAGTACACAAAGAAAGTTACATGCTCAAATTAGCGTTGCAAGCGGCAATGAAACGAGTTCCAAGGCTGCATGTCTCGTCGAGTTGGTACCACTTAGACTTTGATGTTGATAGTTGTTACTAACCTACCTGAATAGCAAATAATGCCGAGCACTTCATTTAATCTGTAGTTAAGTTAAAGTAAATGACCTAAGTACCTTTAAAAGAACGTAGGTATTCCTTGTCTCAATGGAATATTACAAAATTTGACACGTTTGACAGTCAATAAAATCCGGTTCGAAATACCTCGACAAACTTACCTACTATAGGGGTGACTTCGATTACATGACTCATGGTCTTTTTTCTTGCAAAATTCCTGAGTTTCTACAGAATATTTCCCTGTGCTTATTCTACCAAAGAACTAGGATTAAAATGTGTATTCGGCTGTGCTAAGTTGGCTCAGCAAATATTGTCTTCTTTAGATTGTTAGGTTAGGTTGGTACTCATGTTGATTTTGCTTTCTGTGATATAATTGTTTGAGTATTCCTTATCTAGTGATACTCTCATTTTGACTCATGCATGACCATTGTCTTCTTTTTATCTATTGATCGGGCTTGAGGTATATTTTCCCCTCTTATTCATAACGTTTGTATGAGTAGCATAAAACTTACCAGTCAGGTCACCTCACCTGTGACAATGACAACCAATAGCGAGAGTTTCTTGTACTTCTAGGGGTCACTTAGTTTGCCTCACCTCACTCAACTATCAATTGATTATTCTCTGTAACATCAATGCAAATTAAATTGCTATAAATTGCATTGTTACAATTGCTTAAGTGCTTACAGTTTAGTAGGTTATCATTTTATGATTGCATTTTAAATTTTATGTCGATGTTTGTTTCGATTTATTGAAATGAATGTCCTTTTTCAATTCGGCATATAAAATCGATTCTTGTCAATTTTACTAACGAACGCGCACAACAGCTTCAATTCAAATTTATTTCTTACCTACCTACTATCAAATAAAGGAGTCCTTACGTTGCTTGCTACTAATGGACTTCTTATTTATTTTGGCCTAGCAGTAATAAATTTACTATTTTAAGATATTAATGACAGATCGTCGGCAAAAAAATCAAAACACGATAACACTTATGATTCTTTATCATCATAAGAAATGTAGGTAAAATACATATTTCAGAAAAGTGATAGAAAAGACCAGATGAATGAATTGATAAATATCTAAAGGGTCAATATGTACATAAAAATTTAAAAATCAGGCCCAAACAAGATAACTTATTTTTTTAAGATTACGGAATGATTAATGATTAATAGATACCTACATGTTACCTAGTCTGTCTAGTCGCGCCAAAGTATCATGTTGTATGGAGGCCGGTGTGCTTGCAAGTGCGGTTCACCGCAGTCTCGGATTCGTTGTCTTATGTCTGCACTACATACGACTTCATTACAATTTACAATGCTATTATATGTCTGTAGTCATTTGTTTAAGTTTGATTTCAATATTTTCAATGAAATTTCATGTTGAGTCATCATGTAGAGTTCAGGAAATTACAGACTTGTACTCGTACCTATGCATGACTTAGGTCGATACTTAATTGCTCAGATACTGCTGGCTTTCTGAATCTGTCTATACAATTCTCGCTATCTATGCAATTTGAATCTGTCTCATACACATAATTGGATTGATTGAAGCACGGATAGGCCAGTTTATAATTCAATTATTTTAATAAATTGATTGGGCTAATGTTATATACTATTATTTTAATTATATCTTATCTTCTTTGTAATTATTTTCTTTGGCTGGTTACTGCGTATTCTGTGTTGTGTTATTTCTTCTTGTGATCTTATTCATGGGATATATTATAAGCTTCATAAAAAGACCTCGTGTCAAATGCCTGTCACCATGCAAGTGGTCAATATTTGCGATGTGGGTACCCGGTATTTGCATGTCTGTGCACATATTTCAGTTTGTTCTCGGGATTCGTGGATTCTTGAAACATCTTGCGCTCAAATAATATTGGCAAAGGCACCTACAGATCTACACAGATTTGTATATGGATGTCTCTAGTCCATTCTATCCTATCTGTTGAATTTGAACCTTCTCTTGAAAGAAATAAAGATTTTCTTAGTGTCAATTGCTGAGCTGGGGTTTCAATATCGGTGGCTTTAACAACAATGTTAATGGAGTAGTGTCGTCTAGCAAGACTGGCATGACCCCCTTTGACTTTGATGTGAACCTGTCAATTAGCAATTTAAAAAAGCCGGTTTGGATTATTGACTTGCTAATAAATACTGAATAGGTATCATATAGGTGGTATATCAAGTATTAGATAATTTAGTACTTGGTCTCTAATTTTACAAGCACCTATTGAAATCATGCAATTTTCATCTTCATCTTTTATCATGCTGAATGATACGATAACGGAAAATTTGAATCTTTTAACAAAGTCCGTCTTTGTTTACTAAGAAAATCGAGAAAAATATTTTCCTTGGCTCTCGTTGGGAATCAATCGACAGAAGTGACGTCAATCATGTCGGAAGTGACGACAAATTCGAATGAGTCACACCACAGTCACACTATCGGACCGTATCACATGCATTTAATTTGAGTCGTCAATTAAGTGTGCCAGTCAATTTTAGCTGCATGTCAAAGACTTGTGCCAAATTTTCGCGCACGCGCACCAGGACGTGCGCCGCCCTGCGCCTGCGCCATGCATACGACCACATACGACCCACTATAAATAGATAATGTGACATTGTTTTATTTACAGGCGTAAGCGTCTGCTAGTACTTTTCCGTGCTAAAGTTAACCCTTGCACGATAAGAAGAAAGTGCTATCGTTTTGCCTTGTATTTGTGACAAAACAGCTGATATTCTGTCTCCTTCTTGGGCGCCTGCTCGGGTCACGCTTATCGTATAATTAATAGAAAGAATCATAAACAAAAGTGTTTAGTTATCTTTTAATTGCCTACGCAGTACGCACGGAGTCCTCTAGAAATTACTTGTGATCCAAACATGAAATACTTACCTACAAAAAAATTCTAGAACATTATACTGTTTTACTTGTACGTAAGTGTTAGCTTCAATATTGTCTTCATTTCATTTACATTACATTTTAAGATTTTTATCCTGATATTTGCTTAAATACTACATCATCGAGACTTTGATCTGTTTGCCCTCTTTTTGCAAAGGCCTCCTCCAACTTCTACCATTTTTCTTTATCGCTCGCTATCCTTATCCATGTGTTTCCTGCTACGTCTCGTCCTTCCAACTTTTATAATCAATTTCACCTTACAATCATCATCATGGATTTTCTACTTGTTAGAGGATTGTTTGGTTCTTTGAGAATATTTTAATATGTTTATTGATATATACTTTGCTAAAAGGCAAGTTAAAGAAATTGAACTTAGATTTTTGACCGTGAAGATAACACGCATAACAAAATTAGATGTGAAAAGTGACCGATGATAATGAAATTGTGGAATAAAGCTCGAAGGACACAGTGTGTCAACCCCACATTGTGCACTTAGCGTCATCATAGGGCATAAAGCTGATATTGAGCTGATAAGAGAACTACCCACAGGACCTAACCTATCCGTAACCTGTTCAGTCCTGCGACGGTCCCTTACGGAATCACAACGTCTCCTATCATCGGTCGGACTCTTATCGCGCTCACGTCTAAAACAAGTGTTAGTTTGTATAAACGTGCTAATTACTATAATATTTAAACAATTCTTATTGCGTAATATATTGTTACTTTGTTTTTATGAAGCATCTTGTCTTACCATGAAATGGATTTACGGGTGACCTTATCATTGTGATTGTGAGTATTTTTAGCTTAATTTTTGTTTTCGGTGTACCAAATTGGTAATAAAATTAATGTTCGTGATAACTTTTGAACCGATTCAACGATGTTATGATAATTTTTTGTGGTTAAATTTATGTACTATGGCATTGGTTAGGCCTTTACTTTGATTAATCTGGATAATAATTTGATAATCACCACCCTTTTATCATGCTATATGTGACGCAGCAATACCCTTTTCTTTTCATTGTACATGCATCAGAATTTTGTTGACATCGAATTTCTAGCATTTTCGAAGTCCACACAAGGACAAACAATTGGTTCCGCTGGCTATCACGTAAAGTTGTGGACCTACAACAGCGTTATCGCTCCTCCAGTCATTAGCAAATAGCACTTTACGATCTGCTCCGACCCCAGGGTCAAACTCGATCAGATTTTCTAGTAAGGGGAAGTCTTACTATTTAGCACCTTGATTTTGAGCAATTTAACTTTACCTCTATTATTTACTTTGACTACACACTTGTTAGTATCAATGACTACGAATTGAAGCTCAATACTATTGTTAGCATTGTTACTGAACATACGATACCGAATAAATATGTGTTATTCGTAAAGTTTAGATTAGAACTTTTGCATTCTTCGTGCAGTTGCTATAGCAATATTGGCCAACGCTATTTCATTGTAAACAAGCAAGATATCGCATGTTGCACCGAACCGACCCTTATTGCCGGATGATAAACGCCTTGTTATTCTCTGAGAAAGCTGATACTGTCCCCGCAGGAAATATCTTTAGACTAGCAAACGGCCCGGTCTAACTCGGGTAGGGCGTAAAGTACCTAGATCTTTTTAAGAGAATTCCGTAAAACTTTGTTTTCATTTATCTTTGTTGGTTTATGTTTACGCGGCGCTCACCAGCAAAGCTCCCAGACGGCATGATTTTTTCGACATTTTCAACAATCAACGTCATATTTCAGTTTCTTGCCGCATTTGACTGCCTGAATGCGATAAACTCAAAAACTACCGACCGCATTCTCATACCTTGTTCATTGAAGTTTCGTGTAAATTACACAAAACCGCATTGAATTAGGTTTACACTTAAACTTTGCTTACAAATTACTTCGCTCATTGGTAAAAACCGCATGAAAATCCGATCGGTAGTTTTTGAGTTTATCGCGTTCAGACAGACAGACGCGGCAGAATACTATTTTATAATATGTAGAGAAATACAGCAAGACCTACTTAATTAGTCACGAACGTTTCCTTGGATGTGTTAATGCAAATTCTAGATCAGAAACTATCTGAAGGTGATTGGAAACCGGGGGTTAGGTGAAACACGAAGCGAATGAATAGGCAATATTGTAGATAAATAAATAAAGTAGGCTGGGAAAGCGAAGGTGCTACCACAATGTTTCAAAGAGAAAATGGGTGGGAAAAAACTACATTCAGTTAAAAGAACCGACCAGTTAATTTCAAGTTGAACTTAACTGGTCCATGTAAAAATGAATGATAGGTTCCTACGTATCGATAGAAGGCTTTAAAAAAACTGTCAATTTACATATCATTTGCCTGAGGGTATTATAAAGTTGTCGTATCCCATACTCATGTGCAACAAGATAACTTCTACGAACCGGCAATAATTAGTCCCAATATGGTCTTGGAACATGCTCCGTGCAGGGAGCGGTCGGTATGACCATATCTGTAAGAATTTATCGCATGTGACACTGGGGCTTTGGGAAAATTGATCGTCTCTTTCGATAACCCCGAGTCTTGGTACGCTACAGAGGTACCTATTATAGAGGTTTGTTTAAATAATGGTTCATATTTATATCACCGCAAAATATGCTGTTGCAATGTCCTTAAATATTTTGGTTTTCTCTTTGTTTTGTACTATTTCATTCCTTGATGCTCACATCATTCAATGGCTCTTGATCGCTTCCTAAGTAGGCATCTCTTTTCAAACAAGGCACAACATTCAGCACTACCTATAAAAAATATACTATGAAGAAGAGAAAAATCCAGTGCTTATCACATTTGGTCTTCTATCTCCGCTTCCTGTAGCCGTGGGTATCCGGGAAGTACCAGACTACCTATTGAGAGAGAATTCACCATCGCAATTTCGCATCACCTCTGTTCTAAGCAGTCTGTATTAAATTACTGTAATTATTCAAATACGAGCAGGCCCCACATTTGTTTTCTTATTTTGATAGTTTTTTTTTATTTTTTGTCTGTTGAGTAGTTAGTCCGTAAAGTCAACATGTGGCTCTGACGGAAGATCAGCGTTAGTTGCTAGCTTGCTAGTCAACCAACTCATGCTGAGGCAGAGCCATTTTGTTACTGGGTTTACACCTTGTGTCTTAATCTAAGTTTATTATGTATTTTAGTCTAAGTTTAGTATGTGCAAGTCTTTTAACAAATACAGTGGACCCCCGATAATCCGGCCCCTGTCTAATCCGGCGCCCCCTGTAATCCGACATGACTTAGAATTACATGTATGTTTGACAATTTTGCTAATACATATAAATCACGCAGGTTTGAACAGGAATGGATAAAGAAGAAAATGTTTTTCTTGAAATGTCTGACGAAGATATTATAAAAGAGTTTTCTAATAATACAACAAACGATCAGGAAGATAACGACGACGTGATTGCAACTGCTCCACAAGTCACAGATCAAGACGCAGTTAACGCTTTTGATCTAGGTTTACAATGGGCTGAAGAGAATGGTACATCCTACAACGAACTTTTACTTTTGAGAAGACTGAGGGACAAAGCTCTGATCTCGCGTTATAACAACCTTAAACAAAAAAAAATTGATGAATATATCAAAGCTTCATAATTTGATATAGTATTCACTACATGATTTTGATTAATAATTCTTGATTATTTTGGTAGATATGTATGTGCATTTATGCTTAATTTTATAATAAAACGTAAGCTCTCAATTGTTATTTAATTTACTAAATTCGACTTACATAAATTAAGTCTGATTTGTACTTCAAAGTACAAATCTATATGTACGTATAATATAATTCTTGTCATTAGATATGTAATTTGTCGGATTACAAGGTACTCTTTCGTAAAAAAATCCGGACTATAGGGGTCTTAGGCAGTGCTCTATAATCCGACAAATTCGATAGTCCGACACTGCCCTGCATAATGTTTGCCGGATTACCGGGGGTCCACTGTAAATGTATTCTATTCTATTCTTTATTCTAAAAAAGTCTTCGAGAAGAATCCACCCAGTGCTTCCCACCAGTCGGTCTTCTGTCTCAGCTGTTTCTTTCTTTCGAAATTCTTCAATGTTTGCATTATGTGATGGTTCAGTGTATGTGTCGAGTGGTCCAGCCACTGTCGACACGGTGGTTGCGCGTCACGCTGCGTGCTGCCGCGTCACAAACGGGATGCCGCGCCGCAGCGGATTCATGTAATGTGACGACTTTTTGAACTGCTCTTTTGACAAAGATTCGTGTCTTGACTAACCTCAAAACCTCAGAAAATGATAAGATCATTAATGTATACCTACACTTAGAAAACACCGAACACACCTGAGATAGACAGAAAACACCTTAGAAAGAGATTTACAGGCATGCATGAACCTAATTCAGGAAAAGGAAAATAAAGCAGATGCTTTATTTTCCTATTCTGCTTTATTTTCCTTTATCTGAATTAGGTTCATACAAGGAACCTTAGAAAGAGATTTACAACCCAGCATGAACTTAATTCAAGAATAGGAAAACACATAATGCAGATGCTATAATTTCCCATTCCTGAATTAGGTAGGTAGGTAATTCAATCAAAGGGCTCACCGAAATGAATACTTGTTCTAGGTTATGCAAACCCTTTTATTGGCGTTTCTATTCCAATAGATATTTGTACATAAACAGATCAAGTATTAGTTAGTGCTTACGCCAAACGCCATTAGTAAGTGCTTATGCCAAATTGCCAACTTCTAAAAAATAAATCTTCACTGACAGACGTCACTCTCTCAAATTATTACATACTATAATAATTTGAGAGAGTGTATAATAAATAGCCATTAAATAAAAAATAGCCATTCGCTATCTATTTTCACGAATGTCGTCGAAGGTCACGCGAAGTGCACGCGCGCGGCCGCCCGCCTACTTTTTATAAACAAGGCAGTAAACAGTTCAAAGACCCCGCCCGCCCAATCACGCGTAACATTGTATGGAATCTCTACAGTTTCACTTTTGATCGTTATTCGGGTAAACCAACCACGCAGCAGATATGAAATTAAGCTGCGCTTGCATTTCGAATGCTTATTTGCTCGCGATTACATAAACTAGCTCAGTTCACGGTCGACCGCCATCGTTGCGGGTTCAATCAAACCAATATTACCATTTCAATAATTTCGTACCATTCGTACTCTTTTTACCATAAGTTGTCTGCAATAACCTGTATGTTATAATAATGTGTCTTGTGATAAAATGCGTTTGATAAGAAGGTATAGGTTTAAAGAACTTTATTTCTCATACAAACACATGGTTTACTTATAATGAGATACCTACATAAGAAAAAAATAATCTAGGATTTACAATATTTAAGGTACAAATCTTATCAATTTAATTAGCGACTGTCAGACCTATCTAGGTACTTACGGATTGTACATGAAATTAAAAGGATGCTAAGCTGACATAACATGCAGCTAAGAGAAAGTACAGACACTCCAGTAGGTAGGTAGGTACTACATAAAATAAATATTTACATCTGAGAAAAATAATGCGTAAATAAACTCAACACTCGCATTAATCAATTTGTGTTGAGAGAAGAATGAAGAACATAAATAAATCAATATCGATAAAACACTTATATAAAATAGTATATACTATTTTACGAGCATTATACTTTAATTAGAACCGTTTAATAATACTTTATTACTCTTATATTGATCAGGACCTTATTATTTATAGACTATTTATTTTAAAGTGTTGGCGCGGTGATAACCTCTGGATAAATAAAGTACCTATAATCAGCGAACGCAAAGTTCTAAGGTTATAAATATAATAAAACGAGGAATCTTTTCCCCGCTGTTTTTGTCAGATCATAGATTCAATTAAAGAATGTTTTTAATGCATGAAGCAAAACGTCAAACTAAGTCATTAGTTAGGTACTTATTAATTGAAGAAGCATCGTCCTCTAACTGTGGTGAAACTTAAGTACTAGGCAAAGATTTAAATACTAACTGTTATTATTACTATTTATTGTGCAATCATATTGCACGAACTCTTGTGAAAAACACACCACAAAAACACACAATACACTGATTCCAAATGAGCGAGCTATCTCATTTTGCTTGGCAAGAAAACAGCGCGGTCTCACTACGGAAAGGGCCTATCTAACGATTTAAATGTTTGGTACTAGGTACCTTCCTGTCCTAATTTCATCATCATCATCATCAACAGCCCTTAAACGCCCGCTGCTGAACATAGGCCTCACGCAAACGACACCACGAATAGCGAATACATCTTATTCGACTGTCGTAATTTACATATTTCTAATGAGATAGTGTAGTAAGCCGAATGCCGATTTAGAGCGGAAGAATACCTAACAAGACAAAACTTCATAATGTTACATAATATGATGATGAATAAAATAAATTAAATGAAATAACTGCAATTTAATAAGTTGTTTTTATAGAAGGTTCCTATCTTACCCATATGTATAATGTATACATTTATTTGATTTCGCATGTTTACTGTCCAAGTGTCCTTTCAGAAAAGCACGAAACCATTCCAGTATTTGTAGCGGCAAAACACTCACGCGCATGTGGGTTCATTACAAGTAACACGCGTTCAGGGATCGTGGGAGAATACAAACAGATCATAGACACCGCAATGCCGCACGTAGTAGGCATAGGACCAACCATACTCCATTCAAAACATATAACTTAACCCACCGGGATGATCTTTAGTAGGTGTATCTAGTTACTATGTAGGCACTGGGCGTAAATTGATATCAAACAGAGAATAAAGTGTTAATTTATTCTCTTAATTTCAATTTTTTTGTCTAGTGGAAGGAATGTAAAAGAAACCTCTCGGACGTAAGCAAGCTAGAAGGATTAGTGATACCGAGCTGCGGTCGTGGGCCATAAGTTACGGACTAGTCCGTGCCTAGGGGAACACATGTCTAGATAAGCAATGTCTGGAGCTATGTCCGGAGAACCTGATAGGACCCATATTTTGTCTGATACTACACCCTAGACTAGACAGACTATACCATGTGTAAATTTCAATTCAATTCAATTCAATTTATTTATTTCGGTTATTCACCATAAATGTTAGTACAACTACCTATATACTATGTTAGTTACCATAAAACAGATTTCAATTATTCATGTCACATAAACTCCATAAACTCCAAAAAGTTAAAATAATTTCCTCGAGAACTGCGAACTTTACAGGTAATTATGGCCATATTGTTGAAGACTACATCTGTTAAAGTATCATGCCAAATTAACATGCAGAATTGGACAGTTATTATTTATTTATTATATGTAGAAGATAGAAGTTTATACAGTGAGTGTAAGAACCAAATCACTTACTATTCTATATATGGTTATTAGCTTCTGCCCACGACTTCACACGCGTATTTTCGGTAGGTATAATAAGTAGCCTATTGTTTAAGTTACGCTACGTTCTAAGTTTATGCCAAATTTCATCTTGATCTGTTTAGTAGTTTTGGAGATCCTAGGTAACAAAAATTTCACATTTTCAAACTTTCGCAGTATATAATATTAGGATACTTAAACCTACCGTTTAACAACATTTTATAATGATTAAATTGTTTTAAGAAAAAGGATATCCTGTTCGTACAGTCCTTATATGGCATAAGTACATTACAAGGGCTTCAATAAATAAGAAAATTCGATGATATCTCGTCTCACTCACAGTTTGTTATATTCAAATTTAAAAATAAGAAACGCTTATTGGAAAATCCATTATGTACTACATTATGGATTATTAATTTCAATCAGGGTGATACAGGCTACTTTGATCGGTTACTAAATTGGAAAGTTCTTAGAACAAGTTCAAGAAACGTGTTTATGCTTTATTTTTCACATAGGTTTCACAGTCTCGTAGACCTACCTATGCTATGTCAACTTAAAATATCGCTAGAACTGTAGTTAGAAAGTTCAATAACTGTTAGTCCCATGTTGCGTAGGTATTTCAGTGTCTTATAAGCCCGTTCAAGACTTTAAATCGCTTAAAAACACCACTTCAAACATCCGTTACAAATAAAGAAAGTTCTTAAAAAAGAGATATGCAAAATGGTGCAAGTGGATTATCTGGTATTATTTAAAAACAAAATTTGATTGTTTTTACAATACTAAAATCTTCAAATTTCTTAATATTTACACTGATTTTTAAGTTTTATGGGACAAATACAATAAATTAAATAGGTTGCCTAGTTTCAACACAAAAAAATTGTAACAAAAACTGCGTGAAAAAAGTCTACCTTCCGGAACACGACATTCTTATCCAACTCCAAGTATTTATTTCTATTAATAAACGGCTGTACCTCACCAGTGAGTTAGTAATAGTAATTCAATGTACCTCACTTGTTTTTTTAACGCATGTGACGAATTTACTTTCAATGTATGGAGTTTACAAAAATGTGACGAATTTACTTTGTGGCAAATGTACAACAACCCATTTAAACCTCTCTCGCGAATCTTTTTTTATGGGACATACATTATCTACATATCAATAAAAAAGCGAAATTATTTTCAATATCGATCCATAATTGACGGAGAAATTGACGGACATACATAAAAAATATTCATACTATATATTATACTATAAATTAGCCGAACATAGCACCTCCTTTTTTCGAAGTCGGCTAAAAATAAGAGTTTGTGAAGGCCACACAACATAAACCACTATTAAACGTACTCTAAGGCTAGGAAGATACAGGAATGCTAATCGGAAAAGGCAGTGAACATAAATTCAGGAATGTTTCTGGTTCTAACTTAGCATTCTACGGGAACGGTCTACAGGCTAACGTCAGGACTATTGAACAATCCATGGCTTAGTATATATTTACACAAGTCTAAGAATAAATAGTGTTGCTCAAGTCACATTCAGGAGGTATTCACTTCGGGTGCTTTTCTGGACCGGTTTCACGCATACCGACCAACCGCTGCCGCCCCGCCGCCGCCCCGCCGCCGCGCCGCCTCCGCCCAGGTCGCGATTCGAGCCTACTTTACTCTAAGAATTTACAATACAATAGAACAAGGAATAGACAATTTGTATTACATTTAAATACAAATCTTATCACAATGCTGAAATGAACAATTGAGTGGTTTTATAACCGAGCTCTGATATACCAAGCTCAGTGAGTTTTATCTTTACATAGCATAACACAAAGTAGCTTCCCGTTGTCTGTCTGTCTGTCTGTCTGTCCCTATGTATGCTTAGATCTTTAAAACTACGCAACGGATTTTGATGCGGTTTTTTTTTAGTAGATTGAGTGATTCAAGAGGAAGGTTTAATGTATAATACATGCATAATATAGTAGAGAAACACTGATTATTTTAGAGGTTTCTAATGTAATGTCGTAATAATACACATTTTTTTGCGCTTAGATTGCAAACGCCGAACCCTACAAGATAGATCAAAATAATGTACCTACTACAGTATTGTAAACCTTAAGAAGGTCAACAAAAAGTCCGTGATGGTATATGTCTATCTCTTAGGGATAACCCACAATACCAATTTTTATCCTTTACTTTTACGAGAAATAATGGCTTATTTACGAAGCGATTTTAAGTAATACTGCATTAATCCTTATACAATTAAGTACCTTAAATACACGCGTGTGTAGGTGCGATTCTGTAGTATATTTGGTATCAGCATTGCACCCGTGCGAAGCCGGGGCGGGTCGCTAGTTATTTTAATAAATCTAAAAGGGTTAAAGATGGTGTTGAAGATATTTGTATGGAGGGTGGCCCTAGCATCGGCTACCGCCATTGATCTAAGTAAAAAAGGGGAGATAAGGTCGTGGGCCTCTAGATAAGCTTCTTGAAAGTGGAAGGCTCAAATTAGGTCAATTAGGTCCACCCACCTCAGTCATAGTCGGATCGACTAAGTGTCCTCTATCCAAATATGTATGTATAACTATCATTGTCTGCCGCGATTTTGAAAAAATGAACAGTGGGGTAGCAAATGTTAGGGCCAAGATCTTTAAATCCTTTCATGCAATTGCACACATCAATCCCATCCTCGTCGCCAATGGAGCGTTCAATAAAAGGCAGGTTAGATAATAATAATAATAAATAATAATAATAATAATAATAAATTAGCAAATACCTTGATTTGGCTAACGAGGTTGTCAGCATGTGGGATGTTGATTCAGCGACTATCGTCCCGATAGTAGTTTCGGTTAACGGCGTAATAGCGAACAGTCTCGATCAACATCTCAAGAAACTCTCGCTAGGAAGTTGGATCAAGGGCCAGATTCAAAAGGCGGTACTCCTGGACTCGGCGCGCATCGTCAGGAAGTTCCTCTCTCTGCAGCCCTAGTCACCGGCCGCTTGAGCCTAGCTTCGCGGCCGGTGATTCACCGTTTTGATATATTTTTTACTGTAGAATAGTTTTATAACATTTTATTTTCTATAGTAAAAAATGTATTTTATAAACGAGATTAAAGAATAAATGAGTGTATAATAATAATAATAATAATGCTGGACAATTCACACAGCATTATCTAGATATTATTAGATAGAACACAGACTGATTGTTTAATATTTTGCGCCTACCCATATTATTAATAGAAGTCCACCTTACATCTTCTAGAATTCAAGATATATTGTGTCAACATATATATTTATTATGTCACAATGACATTTCGCAATTGATAGCGTGAGATACTGAGTGGAAGGCTGCGGGTTCAAGTCGTCTTTAAAATATTAGGATTATTAGGTACCTAGTAGGTTATGGTAACTCAAATTTTAAGAACGAAAAAATTTATTTTAAATAATAACAAGGTAACAGCAACTAAAACTAAAAAACAATGTATACACAACTGTCTTTTAGGTTCATGAGTGAGATACAGCCGGCTGACAGACGGACAGACAGCAGAGAGGCGTAATAATAGGGCCCTTCGAGTACGGAACCCTAAAAAGCATTGTTAAATTTAATATCTACGAGTTACTAGTACTACCTAAATTAAAAAAAGTAGTCTAGTCTACAACCACAGACGTAGGAATATGTTTACAACACAAACAAAAAAAAAAAAATTCGTGAAAAAACGACTATCTTCCAGAACACGACATTCTTTTCCAACTCCAAGTATTTATTTATATTAATAAACTGCTGTATTTAAACTGTAAATCACAATGCAGAAAAGCAGACAGAAAATAAATAACTGACATCGGTTCTATGTATCCAAGCATTAGGCGCGGCGCACGGAATAATGTTACAAGCTCGCTGCAATGTTTTATCGCTTTTCTTCGATAGCTCGACTTGAATATTCAGACTACACTTTAGACCTGAAAGTGTATGTTTTATCTATAGACTAAGTGTCCGTGCTAGACGTTCTTGTTGTTCTTATATATCTCTTGAGTTCAGAGCAAATTCCGAAGCTTTTGAAACAACGGTCGAGAACAAGTAGACGGTCTAATTATTGTCTCGACCGTTGTTTCAAAAGCTTCGAAATTTGCTCTGAACTCAAGAGATATGATTGGTTTTAAATTTTAAATGTATGTAAGTATGCTCCATTGTATGGCAAGAACGCAGTCATATAGAATCTTTGTTGTGTTCGGTTCTCCTCAATTACAAGTTCTTAATTTCTTGGGCTTGGCATGGTATTTTGGGCTTAACTATTAAGTCTGATGTTCGTGCTGTAAGGTGTCTACATATTCAATGTGAATGCGCCCTGTGGTAACCGTAAACCCAGGCACGCTTTGTCGGCATTGCCGTGACAACTGAATTCATCGGGGTTGGTATTTAAACCTGTGTTATTAGCTGCCTGCATATTGTCTGGCCCGAGGCTGACCACAGTTTATGATGTCGTTTAGACATTATTTTGATTAAAATACCTGCCAATAAATATTCTGAAAGTGTATTAACTGACCTTGCTTTGCTACTTCCTGATATCGATTAAAGGAACGAAAATTAGAAAATATTTGAGGAAACGGAGTGTGAGTTATTTGAATTTTAGTTTTTGGGATGGATGATTTGATCTCTTAATGCATTTTGAGCGTTTTCTTTAATACGAAAACTTCAATCGAAGTATCAATGATATCTTCCTAAATTTCACGTCGTGAAAAGCTTTTTCGAGACTATTTAAAAGCTGTATGACGCACGCATAGCAGTGTCGGTGGATCTGCTTCTGTCGATGTAATCGCTGTTCATCTCGACCAGATTGCATCAACCTTTCATAAATCTATTCTGGATTCAAGATAAGGAAACGCTACATTTGAGATTGATTGGTATTCAGTGGCAGACCCCAAAGATTTAAACGAATGGTTCACATCATTGCTCCTATCAATTGGGTAAATTAGAGGAGATTAATATATTATTCTGCAGAATCTGAGTTAGATTCATTAATCCTTCTAATATTATAAAAGCTATTTTTAGTGACGTTGTGAAGATGTTTGGACGAAGACAACGCCAAAACTACGGTATGGACTGAAAATTTTGCACACCTAAAGATCTGGACCTGGAATAACATACAGGCAAATTTTTATTCTGAAAAAACGCGAGCGAAGCGACGGAAATAAGCTGGTACAGTTTATAAGGTACCTACAGTACACTGCATCATCAACCAAAAAACACATTATCTCGTAAATCTTTCGAAGAATGTTCGAGGTTCCTATTATAGACGAAGCTATTAAATAAGACGCTCAAAGAAATCAAAAAATAGTAAGGGAATTATGCTGTTTTTTTGTTTAATTAGGGTGACCCGTTTTGTGTGCTGGTAGGACTGATTTTACTTCTACAAAAAGTAGACTTATTTCTACTAATTTCGGTCTGCGCCTTCGCACTTGCCATTCTTTACTTGGACAATGTTGCGTAATATGTAAGAACAGTCTGGAATACCATCTATACTAAGTATATCCGTGAAAAAGTTACCGACAGACGGAATTACTTTCGTTCGAATTTATAATATTAGTATGGATTAAACTTTCGGAGATTGACGACCGATGTGGCGCGGCGGGCGAAGGTCCGCCTGCGATGCAGGAGGTTGCGGGTTCGATTCCCGCCTTAGGGCAAATGTTTGTACGATCTGTAAATATTTCTTTCAGGTGTTTTTATGATACATAGAAATCTATGTATCATAAAAATCTGCAATGAATGTAGTGTATTGTGAAAAAATTATGCAATGTAGTGTTGTGTTATCTATACAGGGTGTTTGGTGGAGGGTTAGACAAACTCGGTGGGTGTGTAGGTGGACCTATTCGAGAAACGGGAAACTTAACTCTTCGAGAACCACGAGTCAGTGCAACGCAGCAGCATGTTGGTGTGGACGAAGCCATACTCTTAGCGTTCAACGAGGATCCCACTACCAGTACTCGAAAGGTCGCCAGAGATCTGGGTCTTTCCGTATGGAAAGTATGGTCTGATGTCAAGCAGATGGAAGGCATAGTATCATTTGACGAGATGTTTGAGGTATTCACTTCAAACATCTCGTCAAATGAAACTAAGACAAAGATGAGCTACATTAAATTAGATAAATTTAGCAATTTACCTTGCACCGGAATATGGAAAGACCCAGATCTCTGACGACCTTTTTAGCTCGATTACCACTGACTCACTGACTGACTGACTGACTCATTGACACGATTGTTCTCCCTGATGGTGGATGGGAAGGTATGTTTTTTTTTTGCGGAATCGTGTAGAGGGGTCGGGGGTGACTTGGGGACTAGTTTTCCCTATAAGTGCAAATTTTTGACAAGTTTATAGACTTTTCGGCTACAGGTGGTATACCGTTGCAATAAGCGATGTTTAGAGAAATTTTTAAAAGCATTTGAACTTCTCGACCGCTATTAATTTTTTTTTTTAAACCATGCAAAGTTGTCCTTCTTGATTATTTTTTTACATTTTTTAACTTTGAGAGCTTATAACTAATTATTTACACGTTCTTTCAAATAAATAATGCCTTCAAAAGACGAAAGATACATCGGAGACCAAAAGCAAGTAAAAAATTTACTAGAAAACACGTTCCAAAAAATAGTTCTAGGGGTAGAGAGGTAAAATTTCGGAAAATCTTAAAAAACTACAAAAAACAGGATTAAAAAAAATTGAAAACAGTTAGGGTCTTTTCCTTCAAATTGTTTTTCACAAATGGGTCCACCTACACACCCACCGAGTTTGCCTAACCCTCCACCAAACACCCTGTATATCATAAAAAATCTATGCAATTTATTGTATTAATTACCTAGTAATATTAGTCACCTAGTATCTATAACACAAGCTCTGCTTAGCTTGGGGCTAGATGATGTGTGGATTGTCCAGCATTAGGTATATTTATTCTCTCGGTAGGCACCTATGGTAAATTGCGTCTCCAAATAGTCTTTAGAATTCACTCGTCAATTTCATAGTCACATAATATATTGTGAAAGATTAATAAACCTATATCATCGGAATATTTAGAAGTCCCGGAATCGAATTAGTTAATTCGATATAAATGTATGTTCCATTAGTTTATGATTATCCCATGTCATGTCGGCTGCGACTGAAACTAATCCAAGTGAAACTAATACACCTTAATTACCTACCTGTCGCATTCTGAAAATTATAGTAATGAAGATTAGAATTCTATCTATACGGAATAACAGAATGATGATAATAATATCACTTACTGGGAAATTTTGGGTAAGCACTCTCGTGTCACTTTTAAATAAATTTACAGGTAACCAATGGATTTTTTTAAATTAGATAATTTTACGAGCAGCAAAAATTTTCACTTAAATTTATTTATTTATTAATTAATTAGAATGGCGAAAACACCAATTACACAAATTACCTATTTATAATTACATGTAAACAATGAAACTTATAAAACATATAAAATTGAAGTTTGAATAATAGAAGCCAGCATTCCGATCACCTGTGGACTCTATAAGGAGTTTGGTAAGATCTTTATGAATTGCGTGTGCCCCAGGACCCCAAGGACCAAGAGTTTCAACTCCAAACGGCTCACCGTTTGGAGTTTCAAATAAGTAAATCTATGAATAACTTAGTGATCGATATCCGGTGCGGCGCAGGATCATGTTAAATCAAACGCATTCATCCGACACGGGCGGGTTGACAAATTTCTGCTGCTTAGATTCGTTAGGGAGATATATTGTAGTAAGAAGCACCGTTTGTTTTATTTTCGTTCTTTCATTCTTTTGTATCATCATTATGATCACCAAGTATTATGAAAAGTTTCTATATTTAGTTGATTAAAATAGAATAGAATTATTTATTCAGGTAAAAAACAACATTACATTTCGGTTAGAAGTGTCCAATTATGGGATAAATGTTTTCTGCAAATATTAATTCTGGGTGTTCTGAGTGTTTTCAGTGTTTTTTCTACAACTATGTAGAAAACAACACTGAAAACACTATAAAAACACATTACTAGACATTTCTATGACTATGTACATACTATACTAACATAGTAAGAAAAATTTCTACGTAATGTGGTATTCTATGGTACTGTAATGTGTTAAGTATACCTATCTGCATCCTTGCAGGGTGCATTAATATTTAAAAATCGTTATAATATTTTTGTTACCAGGCAATAAAATATTGAATACTGAACATAGTTAAGTACCCGTAAAATAAACTCTGCTCAATTTATTGCTAGATGATATTATAAATTGTCCAGCCATCATTATTTATTATTAGTTATTTTAAGACCTGTGGGCAAAGATCACCACTCAGTGGACTCCCAGCAGCGTAAGTCGTCGCGGTAGACCGAAGAAAGGATGGCGTGACTAACTAGACACCTTCGATAGATCGTGGATCCAACTGGATCAGAATCGTGGTGCATTTGGAGGGATCAGGGGAGGCCTTTTCCCAACAGTGGGACGTTACAGGCTAATTGTTACTGTAGTTATTTTGTAGAAGGTATGAAGGTGTTTTCGTAAGTAGCTTATTAAATTACCGATTACGAATTGTTTATGAACAATACAATCTCTTGAACCTTTACCTTTTAAAGATTAACGTTGGTTTATTGTTATTTAGATAGGTACCTCTTTATTAGAGATAATTGGGGTGTTGTTACGGTTGTCATTAAAGTATCTATTTCACACTTGCATTGCATCGGATATCTTTCAATAACAATACATTAAATATGCACTTAGGTATATTGTTTTGTTTAGCACTCATTTAATTATTTATTTAGTTAAAGGTTGCTGATAAATTTTTATTATAGAAGGCAGAATGGTGTGATTGAAATATTTTATTTTGTATAACGTGTATGTACGTATATTTATATTTTCTTCTTTTATTTTATGCCAGTTCTTCAAACCCGTTGCTATATTTTTTGGTTTTGTTAGGTAGATAGGTAGGTAGGTAATTTCTAGTTTATAATCAGATCGTTATCTCATAGACCTCGTCTACACTACATATTATAGTTTTCGTAGCACTGCCTCTTCACTTTTTGGTCACTTTGTTATTCCAAGAAAGTTGTTTTAAATTTTTATCCAACCTGTCTTCTCCGATGCAATTGGCAATATAATGTCGTTATTAATATGTTGTAATTGGTTTGATATTAATATTAGTGACCATGTGAGCTCAAATCGGTCGGCCATCACGGCGGCGCCGCCGGCGCGGGCGCCGGGCATCGCCTGCACGCGTGATATTCACGCAGCTACAACGTGACTCCCCGTTAACACTAGCAACTAGGTAAATCCTACTAGAAATGATAGTTTATCTTAAATTTCGATTTATACTATTAATGTACACAAATAAGTATTATGTGATGCATAGGTTAAATGTCTCAAATTGGCGCTGCAGGATGCGCAGGCGTCTAGTCCCGGGCGCGCGCTTGGCTGCGAGCGCGCTCATTCGCTCCGAGCGCGAGCGCTGAGTGGTTGCGCTGTCGTCGGTCGCGTCAAATCACAACCACCCTCCAATGTAAATTAAAATAAATCGTTATGAAAAAATAAAATAAAGTAAATCATACGACGCCGAGTGACAGTTATCTAAAGTGCTTTCATAAATAATAATAAATCGTATCGATTAAATAAATAAACCGCATAAAAGTGGAGCAGGAGCGAACTCTGAGGTGATCGATGAACCTGTGTGCTAGTGAGAGAAGACATATGAGTTCTCCTGAGATTGAAATGTCTTTGGAGCACCAGATTCCTGTCTTGATTAAAAAGGTAGGAAACTTCACTAACTTATTACCTTTAATGATTATTCATAAAAGTCCTACAAATTCAAGATGCCTTTCATGAAAACCAATATTTTTGCAGTAGAATTAATAACGTTGTTGGTAATAGTGACATGAAAGTTGCAAGCAATTTCCAGGTACTTATGCATTATACATAACAAGCAACAGTTTAGCAACAATTAAACGGTAGTTAATAGTTTTATATCGCGTTACCGGCGCAAGCGCAACGCGAAATCCACAATGCGTAACGGCGGCGCCTACTACATGTCATTTACATGGCTAATCTGGTTGACTTGCCGGTTGCAACTTACCTATGTACACTAAACCAAACTTTTTGGTAGTAATACGAAAGCCTGAAGCAAAGGTTAGTCTTTTTTCAAATCATTTATTTTAGGGTTCGTTCAATCACTTGTACATGCCACACTTGTAAAGTAAACACATTATAATAGGCAAAAATATTAAAAGAATCAAATTAAACTAAGAAGGTACAATAGAGAAACATGGAACAAAACATTAAAGGCGTTCTTCAACTGCCTGTTGTTACAGCTTGCCCAGTTTCCCAACTTCCTCTGATCTATCCGCTAATCCTCTAGGATTAGGTAAGATGCTGTTGCAGCCTCCTATCTGCCAAGGATCCTTTTCAAATAACTGCTTGCGTAGACCTTCATTCCGGGGCCATTCTTTCTAGTCTTTTAGCTTCTTCAACCTTCTTAATTTGTAGGATCTTGTAGCAAATATTGTTTGATGTGCTTCAATCAACTCTGACTAGTTTCTCGCTTTTGCCGATCTTTGTAAATATTCAAAGCTTTATTTTCTTCGATGCAGCTTCACATATAATTTGCTGCCATTTTTCTTTCATCTGGCCATTCTTTTTATGTAATATATAATATTTTATGTAATGCATCAACCTTATTACATACAACTTAAGGACCGTGAAGTGAATTTGCGAAGAAATTCTCGTACCAACAGCTTCTCTAAAATGGTAGCAGGGAATGAACAACTTCGTAATCAATACCTAGGTATTTTCGCATAGAAAGCAGGTTTTAATATCGGCGCTTATTCTTTTTCTA
The DNA here is from genome assembly GCA_949316285.1 of Eupithecia subumbrata. Classification (NCBI taxonomy): domain Eukaryota; kingdom Metazoa; phylum Arthropoda; class Insecta; order Lepidoptera; family Geometridae; genus Eupithecia; species Eupithecia subumbrata. The sequence continues at coordinate 24,006,574 of OX438646.1, read as the reverse complement.
TTTGCATTATTTATTTGGACAAGGTTTCCTGTTACTTTTAGGCATAGGCAAGCATAATTTTTTGTCGAAAATCAAATAGTTTTATTCTTTTGCGCTTTATACACAGATGTTCGTAAGGGACACAAAAAAAGCCCAGCCGAGATTTTTTTAATGATCCTTCTCAGTTGGCTTTGTCCCCGTGTTAGTCTTATTTTGATGTCGTTAAATCTCGAGTTTTTTCGTCTATCGACTGTTTAGGAAGTTTGTTCGCCTGCCAAGAGCGTCTGCTTTCTACTTGAATGTGGGTAGGTTGGTTGCATGCCGATCCTGTAAATTATTATGCGCCCTGACTGAGTTATGTTCAGTTATTATGTAGCAACTAGTCTGCTAGTAGACCGGGTTGCTTACCAGGAGACTGTAATCATTATTGATAAACGACTACGCCAGCTAGAATTTAAAGTGCATCGTTTGCACTTTATGCATATTCATTACTTTTGCCATAAATGTTGTTTTTTAAGCTCAAAACGCGTGGGTATTTTTTCTTGCTTATCCTTTTACTGTCTGGTTGTATTATCGCTCGTTGTCTGCTTGTTGATATGAAGTTTAGTATTGTGTCTTCATGTTTACGGTTTACTCTTATATCTTCATGATCTTCATCAGATCTTACAAATTTATTGTTATCCATAGGAAATCTGAGTGTGCCCTGTTGATTTTCGATTTTCATGTAAGTTATTCCGTGGGATTTTAAAAACTGCCGTCTTGTTATTCATTTAAACCAATGTTTTCCAAAATACATAAGAATTCAATGGCAATAATGAATATTTATACTGAATGTGACTTGAGCGTTTAAATTCAAGAACCAGCAGGTCATTCACCTGACTCGAAATAGCAATACCGATATATTTTCCGCGGCTGTCGCAAGTATACTGCTAGGATCTCTCTTGGTTGCTATTCTCCTCTGTGATTCAAATGGAATATACCTACATATATATTCCATTACTATTTATTTCTTGAAAAATATAATTAACTTATTCATTATTTCTAAACAAAGTGAAGCTAACAAAACAACTTTTAATTAATTCATAAATCCGTATGAAATTTTAAAATGTAGACACCTTGAAACCACAAAAAGCGGGTTTTTCTCTTTGAGTCTGGTTTCCAGGCTCTATCCAATCAGATGTCTTGATCAATCACCTTCCCTCAATCAGCTTGAGATCCTAAGTCTAGGTGACTGGTTGCTGGCAGCTTTCTATATATGTTTATCCTTTGCTTGTTTTACACATCACCTCTCCTGTTTCCTGGTGGAAACCGAGCCTAACGCAATAATTAGTTGCAGTTACAAATTGTATGATCAACATGATCACGTAAGCTCACGCTGACACTGACACTATCAGTTATCCGGCGAAGTCGTGATCATTTCATAACTTGTGTGACATTAATTAAGCTATAGGTTAGGCATTTATAAATAGTAAACATGTGTCACGTATGTATTATCTATATAGGTAGAGTTTTATCAATAAGAAAAGCGAAAAATATCAACAAATAAAACTTGTATCATGCTGTAATCACAATGCGTGAATGTTTTCAGCCATGGTCAATTAAAGTTTTCTATATGATTATGATTGTTATTGGGATATATAGAAGGCCTACTTCATATACCATATGACCTCTTTTATTTTTCATATCTGTAACAATTTCAATAGTTGCACATGCTTATTACTGTAAACTTATTCCACGTTTCGTCATGTTATCAGTCGCATTCGAGGGCGGTTAGATAATGACCAACCTTAAAACGTGGGGTCTCTTGATCCTGTAAGGTGATCGATAAAATCATAAGCATAACGTCAACAAAGTAATTTGCTAATCAGTTTAATTAAGCAGGTCAGATAATCTAAAAGGTAAAGAAAACAAATACCTAAGAGGATGCAATTACTCTTATCAGTATCTCCTTGTTTACTTGCAATTTTCCACGTGGATACTGTCTTCTCTCTCATTACTAATTAGGATTCCTATAAGCCTCTAAATAAATTAGGTGCTAAGATCGCATCCCACATTCATTAATGTTAGTTCACGTATGGAACGTAAATTTTAAAACGAGATTTGCAAAAGGTAGGTTAATTATGTTGAATCTTCCTTAAAAGGGGGAAACTAATGTTTCTCTACCTTTTTAAAAGAATTTTGCATAGATTTATCGTAGTAATAAAAGTGCAATGTTATCTCTATGTGGGTACGTGTAGTACCTCGTCGTGTATTGCTATCTAATATCTTGTGTGAACAATCAAATGAATGGCGATCATTTGGTCCTGTACTTAACAAACGTGTTTGGTTAATTTCCTTTTAATAACAATATATATTTACCAAACTTTAGTACTCATAGTTCCGGTTATCATATGACATCCTTTCTTGCTAGCCTCATATTTATCATCTAAATCTTTCACTGTAAGCTATTGTCTATTTTTATTTCTAAAATATGATAACCCATTCTAAGATGGCCGCATTATATTGCGTTATCTTCTTTCTTTCTAAATATTTGCACGAGTACGAGACGCCTGACAAAAATAGAGAACGTGTTACTTAGCAGAAACAAAAACAAATAATATATCCTCTACACTAAATATTTTGCGACACTCCAACGTACCAAGCTACCAGTTTTCAATAAATTGCCGCTAGAAATATAAGAGAAGTTATACCCACACATCAGAGAGCCCTCCTAAAAAATATTAATATACTAGGTTCTGCCCGCGGCTTCGCACGCGTATTTTCGGTGCAATAAGTAGCCTATTATCTAAGTTAAGCTTTGCTCTAAACGTATGCCAAATTTTATCTTGATATATTCAGTAGTTTTGGAGATCCTAGGTAACAAAAATTCTGATTTCACGAACTTTCGGCTTAATAATATTATGTAGTAGGATCTCTATTTTCATGTTGACATTTTTATTATATTCTCATTGTTACCTATTTTATGTAAAACTGCTCAGAAAACAAGCGCTGGGTAGACACACCAGCTACCCAGCACAATGCTGAGTTTAGGCCATACTTATTTGCCCTAAACCTAGCACAAAAATTGGATCAAATATTTATTTAGTGTTTAGTTAGCTATTATGTTGTGAAGTAAATTTAAGGTAGATTAAATTATTTTCTTTTTTTCTTTATGTTATTATAAATATTTCTTAATTAAATCAAATAATAATATTATGTAATTAAATGACATTGCAAAAATTTACGACTTCGGCGGGACTTGAACCCGCATCCTTCCGTCAGTACCGGTTGGTTTATTTAATTTCTTAGAAATTTGCCAGAGTGTGTTTTTATAGTGCGTAAGCCACGCACTATAAAAACAAAAACTTTATATATTATGTTTCAATTATCCAATAATTGAATTCAAACTGATTATTTTTCAGTTTTATTTAAGTTTCCGATACAATGTGTTTTGTTAATATGGGATAAATACTATCAAAATGTTAGTTTAGTTAAGTTCTTGCTACCTACATCACGTTACCGTTTATACGCAGGTAGCTGTCAAGGGCGTCTGGCTTGTATTTACCTACGCAGTCACAATACGAGTTTAGCATGCCTGGGAAATAAATGGGATGCACTCAGGAATGCATGCATAATTTGTAACTTATCGTAGAAAATAGACGAACGACACGCCGTGGGAACATGGTTTTCTAGATATAGTAGATGAAGGCGTACCCTGCCAACGGTATTTCAGTTCTAGGTTAGTATACATTTTTTGTGCTGTGCGGGTTTCGTAAGGTGAGAGGCGACTTAGGGATAGCCATCGGGGGTGGGCAGCACTGAGTAGAGGATAGGTATATTTTTTGGCGTCGTAAATATTCTATTATGTAGGTACATACTTTCTAGATGAACACAAGTTCTTTTGACGCAAATTTATTCATCACCGGAAGAAAGCCGTAAACTGCAAATATAATATTATTATAACGGCTTCCGTAGCGAATCAAAATGTTTATATCAGCTAAAAATTACGAGCTCATCACATAATAATATAACATTGCGATTCCACTACCACAGCAAACTGAGTTTCCTATCCTATTTTTTTTTTCATAATGCATTGGTAAGGTATTACTAAATAGAATTTTAATAAAATATCCGATAGGTGTCGTCGATAAAGTGGAAGACTTCAATAAAAGTTTACAAACACAACAGACACGGGACACAATCCAATCTCGAGAAGAATGTTATCACCGTCCGGTACTTGAAATGCACAAATATTGAAATAACCCAGCAACGGTATTAACATGCCATCGGAGCTTCTGGTAACACGCACGACTCATGAATCTCTATATTATTGGTCTTCAATACTTCAAACCAAGTCTATTAAAATTGGGTTTGATGTTTTGAGATGACCAAGAAAACGTATAATATAAACGCTGTAATAAAATATTTATGAGAACGATAGGGTTTGCGAAAACTGACCTGAGAAAATCTCAACAATATATCAATAAAAAAATTATGTGTTCTTTCACATTGCTATAACCGATTATGAAATGTCTGATGGGAAACTCAAGTGCACATACGAAATGTCGAATGTGAAAGCGTAGTGAGTTTTCTTCAGAACCGGTCGAGTGACAATCAAGACATCCATGGCAGATTGGCGACTGCTAACATTATAAATTAATAAACTGAACAAACCAAACAAAACTGCTTTATTAAACTCTTGCTAGAAAAGGCAAAAACAGATGCGGAGAAGACATCTGAAGACCGATGAAGAACATCTTAAGAGACAAAGAATCTGTACTTGTTTTTATCACAACATTTGGAACCATTCCCAGTGCAAAAGGAATACCAGTAGAAGGTAAATAAGTACCAGATCACGTAATGAGCTATCTTAACGTTTATGGTACAACGTTTGACTAGATATTGTTGTGACTGATCGATAAGAGTGCATAATGTTTGTTTACAACGATAATAACCTTCGTGTTTCGAGTAGGAAGTTTCAACGTAGGGTGTAGGTACTTAAGTGCCAAGCGCGTGATCATTGTCTATTTATACATAAACCACGGGATGAGTTTGTTGACTATTTTAGTGAAGTGAAAGGTACGATATGAATAGGATCATCCGGATACCCCTGACAATGTGCGTTTCAGATCCTGAGTCATAGATTTCATTGTTGATCAAATGCGTACCAGTTCAATTTTCATTCATATTAGTGAAGTTATGACTTTATGACTTCGGTTCGACTCTGCTCGACTTATTACTGGTGTTAGGGTAAAATTTGGCTGGGAGAAAAATCCATGATTCATTTGGAAACATCAAATTGGACGCAAAAAAAGCGTTTACTGTCTTATGTGTAACACCCACTTTAAATTCCTAATTTTCACATAGGTACGTCGGTCAGCTGCTTGTTGGCTTATGGCCAGTCTTAACACGTGTTGGTATGCTTGGCGTCAATGAAATTTGTTCGACAAAGGCGTCAACGATGTTAAGTTAAAGCTGGGCTATAAAATCAACTTGCAAACTATTTCTATTATTTGACATTTCGATTTAAGTACAAACATGACATGTGTTACGTTTTAGGGTTCCGCACGTCCATTTAAACCCGTTCTTGATCACTTTTATTTTGTTGATATACCTAGTACATGAATAATGCAACGCAGCATGCAATGTTGCATTGTTCACTTTCAAGTTAGTCGCTGTGTGTTTAATCTTTCACACGGGCGACCGCTATTCGTCCTTTAAAAACTCTCATATTGACTTTGGCAAACAACTTTATAAATTGCCCTAACGTCCCGATTTTAAACGAGTCTTAATGAATATAATCAAGCTCGTCAGACTTTTTAATTATATTACTTCTGGTATCTTGGTCATTGTTGTTGATAAAATATTTGATATTTGTGATAATTTCAACTTGTATTGCCCTGAACTTGGGATTGCGTTCAAACTTGATTTGCATAGAATAAATTTACTTATTGTTAACATTTCAATTGTTCTTCCGTTTCTTCAGGTTTAGAGGAGAAGAAGAGGTTTTTGTTCACCATCATTCGGTGTCTTTTCTACTCAGTCGGTGACACTCCATACCGGCAACTATAACTAGATAGAGCACTTATTTATTTTGTTTAACTATTGAAATAAAAATGTTTTATCGGTACCATTAAGACGTTAAATGCCTCTTCTCATTGGTCATTAACAATCAATTTAATATACGTACGTAGACATAAATATCGCGAACAATTTCGCTTTATCTTTCGGTTGAATGACCGTTGTTATCGAACTTCTTCAACAAGCTTCTTGTGACGTAGCCGCTTCTAATTCTTCCATTATGAACGTTCCATTCATAAGCATCATGTAGTAGCTAGATACATTCTATTTATCAGTTTCTAGTCAGTTTTATAATTAACTTATGTATAAGTTACTAGCTTCTGCCCGCGACTTCGCACGCACTTTACCGGGATAGAAAGTAGGCTATGTCCGTCTCTGGGGTACCGTCCACCTCACTGCCGAATTTCATTAAGATACGTTCAGCCGTTTAGGCGTGAAAAGGTAACAGGGAGACAGACTTTTGAATTTATAATTTTAGTATGGATAACTAACACTTAGGTACAGTGATGGTCCGCAACGCACATGTCCATCTTCAGGTCCTTGCAGAAGGGCGGCGCACTCCGTCGATGGGCTGACTGCCCAGCTAAATTTTGATTTTTAGCGTTAACTATAGCTGCTATAGTTAACGCTACAATCACCAGTCCTATACTATAGCATTGCTATACTATATCAGAGGACTGGTATCTATAGGCAGGCTGGGTGTTGTTGTAACGATAGTAAAACCTGATGATACTTATTGTTGCCATCCATTAGTAATCTATGAGTATGTAGATAATGTGATTCTCATGATAGGTAATCCTTTTTTGCGAGAAAGTATTTACAATCAACTCCATGTACCTATTATCTATATTGACGTATACAAGTAATATCTGTTGGCTTAGGAGCTTAACTTTTTCAAAGACTTCATCATCGATATCTCGAAAAAGTGCATGTTCTCTTTCAACTGCATATATCTGAGGCCATTATTGATAGCACTGTACAGTAGTCCTTAGTTAGATGTTTTCATTCGTTTCGAGGTTATCATGATGATGAATAGCCATTTTTCTGTTTACTTACTCCTGGTCACCTTGAGCAGCAATTATTTGTGAAAGGCGTCTACTGTTTACCAAATGCATCCATCGCATATGTTATGAAATAAAAATACATTCAGATAATGCTTTCACTAAATACACGTATCATTGACCATGTCAACGTAAACAGCTCTGATAACAGAGTAAATATGAAACATCCGATTCATGGACACCATTGTATATTTTTTATCGTTGTTTACAAATAGAATCATCAGAGATAAATTCTTGATGGCTTTACAGAATTGATATTGTAGGCGAAAGTTATCATATCAATCTTGAAGTTAAGGGATTAGGTATGTTTAATTATAATTACTTCTATGGAAGAAATTCCTTGAAGTTATAAGACCGCCAATTCGATCTAGCTACCGCCATCCATCCATATCGTCATCGGCATCTTCTATCTATAAGATTAAGCTTAGCTTTGACCTAACTGTTGTAGGTAAGTACCTAGATTTTATACTAAAGAATTAGCTGTGTTCAAGAGTCTTGTTTCTTAAGTAAATAAAAGCACTATAATCTATCTATGCAGACTTATGATTCTAAGCTATCTTATGGGTTGAAGTGTATCAGCTAGGTATAAGCGATCATGTTGTGATAAGCAACTCGATACTCAATATTTTTATTGCAAAAATGTTGTACAGGGGATCTTAAAGATAAAGTGTTTCAAACATGCACTCACATACCCTGATTCCAGTCGTGTTGTAACAATACTTGCGCGAGGAACGAGTACATTATTTATGAACAATAACTGGCGCGTGGTCGGTGCGGTGACCGCCCCTGATTGAATAATGTGTGACGATGTAGTTCTGAACTGTATTGGTATCCGAGACCTTCAATTCCATTAGCCCTAAACACGTTTCACATCCAACCATTATACTTGTCAGTAGTTGAGATAGACAAACATGGACCTAGCAATTGAAGATTAGCTACATACATATGTACAGTGGCTTTGTTAGATCGGTGACCCCCTGACGGGTTCCGAATCTCGTATATACATTCGTAGGTATTGGTTTCACACTATTAAATTTGTTTTTTTTTTATACAGGGTTAATGGTTATTCGACCTGTTCCTTCCTGCTAGAAGGTTGTAGGAGAGGTTATTCCATAATATTCTTAGGTTAGACTTATGTTTTTAGTCTGAGAAAAAATATATTTAAGATGTTTTTATTTTTATAGAGGTTAAGGGGTTAAAAATTATTTAAGTAAAACGATTGTATATATTAAAGTAGGTATAAGTTATAAAATCAAAATTTTATTTATTTTTATTTAGAGTACATGACAAGCATTCTTCAACAACACAAAAACTACAAATGCTGAATTACTACTTGACAGATCATGTTCAATATGACTGCCGCTGTCTCAAACACAAGTATTTCATGTTCAGATATATGTATGTGCAAAATTTCGGCCCGATCCATTCAGTAGTTTTTGGGTTGTCTTCAAAAATCTTCACAACGGCCAAACTTATTTCGTTTTTATAATACCTATAAGTATAATGAGTTGAAGACTTAATTTTTGGCTCGGTTTTAAATTCCTTATAGGTAGGTATCGTTGATTAGTGGCGTGACTTACATAATGAACCCACCTACATGGTGGGTTCATTATGTAAAATATGGATCGGGCCGAAATTTTGCACATACATATATCTGAACATGAAATACTTGTGTTTGAGACAGCGGCAGTCATATTGAACATGAGCTGTCAAGTAGTAATTCAGCATTTGTAGTTTTTGTGTTGTTGAAGAATGCTTGTCATGTACTCTAAATAAAAATAAATAAAATTTTGATTTTATAACTTATACCTACTTTAATATATACAATCGTTTTACTTAAATAATTTTTAACCCCTTAACCTCTATAAAAATAAAAACATCTTAAATATATTTTTTCTCAGACTAAAAACATAAGTCTAACCTAAGAATATTATGGAATAACCTCTCCTACAACCTTCTAGCAGGAAGGAACAGGTCGAATAACCATTAACCCTGTATAAAAAAAAACAAATTTAATAGTGTGAAACCAATACCTACGAATGTATATACGAGATTCGGAACCCGTCAGGGGGTCACCGATCTAACAAAGCCACTGTACATATGTATGTAGCTAATCTTCAATTGCTAGGTCCATGTTTGTCTATCTCAACTACTGACAAGTATAATGGTTGGATGTGAAACGTGTTTAGGGCTAATGGAATTGAAGGTCTCGGATACCAATACAGTTCAGAACTACATCGTCACACATTATTCAATCAGGGGCGGTCACCGCACCGACCACGCGCCAGTTATTGTTCATAAATAATGTACTCGTTCCTCGCGCAAGTATTGTTACAACACGACTGGAATCAGGGTATGTGAGTGCATGTTTGAAACACTTTATCTTTAAGATCCCCTGTACAACATTTTTGCAATAAAAATATTGAGTATCGAGTTGCTTATCACAACATGATCGCTTATACCTAGCTGATACACTTCAACCCATAAGATAGCTTAGAATCATAAGTCTGCATAGATAGATTATAGTGCTTTTATTTACTTAAGAAACAAGACTCTTGAACACAGCTAATTCTTTAGTATAAAATCTAGGTACTTACCTACAACAGTTAGGTCAAAGCTAAGCTTAATCTTATAGATAGAAGATGCCGATGACGATATGGATGGATGGCGGTAGCTAGATCGAATTGGCGGTCTTATAACTTCAAGGAATTTCTTCCATAGAAGTAATTATAATTAAACATACCTAATCCCTTAACTTCAAGATTGATATGATAACTTTCGCCTACAATATCAATTCTGTAAAGCCATCAAGAATTTATCTCTGATGATTCTATTTGTAAACAACGATAAAAAATATACAATGGTGTCCATGAATCGGATGTTTCATATTTACTCTGTTATCAGAGCTGTTTACGTTGACATGGTCTATGCTTATGTTTTTGTTTTACACCTACTTATTATTTAATTTTAATTCGTTACTAATGCTTTGTGTAATGATATTTTATATCATTTTACGTAGATACTTTAGGTTTTATAATTATATTTTACGTTTTGATTAAATAAATAAATAAAGTAGGTAGTTGTATATTAATTAGGATACGAACTAGGGACTTCTTCTCCAAGATACTGTCCACCGCCCTGCCAAATTTAATTATTAGATATATTTTAAATAGCGTTTCCTGCACTTGTTCATTGATAATAACACAATTCTAGAGATAGGTCAGGACCGGCTAACCTACTTAACGGAGCGCTGTTCCCTCCTAATTGGGTCATGGAATGACCTTCCTCGCTAGCGTTACAGAAGCGCTTTTTCTAGACGACACATCACTGAAAAAAATGTTTTCCCAAATTTTTGTAGCGTATATTTAGATTGCATCCAATGTTGAGCTGTGCGTAGGTGATTGCGCTTTGTGCCAAGTTTTAGGCGTCAATGACGTTTACAAAATTACTAAAATATTTTGTCTACTGTATGTCCCGTTGAAGGTCACACAAATCCTCTTCATCGTCTTTTTGAACTTTAACTAAAACCAAAGGCGCTAGAAGGAAAATAATCAGACGCTGTTGATAAGAATGAAAATAACACTTTTTATCAGAGACGAAATTTTAATACTTAGGTTAATAAGTAGGTATAGCTCTGCTACCATTATCTCGACAGTCGTATGGTCTGATCATATAATGGCATGCCGTTTTTACTATCTTATCAAGGTTGTTCACTCTTGACACATGCTTTCATATTTTATTTGTTTTATCTTTTGGATGTAATCAATTCTTTATAACTTGACATTGAATAATTTAGCCCACGGTCAAGAAGGTTCACCTTTGTTTTTAAAAGTTTTTAAAACCCCTTAGTTTCTGGAAAATGCAACTTTATATACCTAATTAAGTATATTTTTATGAGTATTTTGTATTTGCGACTTACGCCCCCCCGGTCTCCGTGTACCAAGTTTGTTTAAATACCTTACTAATCCGGAAAAATACGCCGCACATGTTACACCCATGAGTATTTTCAAACATGCTCATATGTCAGAGTTCCGGTGAATTTAACGTTCCGTTTGTTTATTTCCAGAGGCAGATGAGCGGTGATCGTGCGGGCTCGCAGTGTGGTCTGACGTCACTGCTGCCCATGTCTTGCCGCGGGCGCGCGGCGGCCTTCGCGCGGGACCTGCACTCGCGCCTGCGTAACCTCGGCGGCGCCGCCGACGACGACTGCGAGACCAGCTGGATCGCGCGCGACGCGTCCCTCCACCCCCGACCCACCACCTCCAGCAATCAACGGGATCTCGACACCTTCTACGACCTCGAACTAGAGTGCGAGAGCCCTTCTAGCCCCGTCGACGAAATCGACCATCCCTTCCCCGGCCATTCTCCGACCGTACACAAGGAAGCGCCGTTCCACGATGCAACAGAATACGACGTGCAGAACGACCCAGCTAAAATCCTACTCCAGCAGCCAGACAAAACAAAAAATGGCTTCACATTTACGGCCTTTTACTCAAACAGCTTGCCGGTGAAGACGCAGCCATCTCCAAGAGAAAATGGCCAGTCGGATAGACCTTTATATTCTGCGATGACGTTCGAGGGAGTCGCAAGACATAATAGTTTTGATGAAATAGACTGCGTTTTGCGACCCTCGCCCGTCACGGATAATGAACGTCTACGTCTTCCCCCTTATTTGAGTTCGACTCTGGATAGCGATTCAGAGTTCGAGTCGGCGAAAAGCGACCCATCAGATTGCGCTGAAGAAGTGTATCAGAATGGAACGAGTTTAGAAAACGAGAACACAGAAGTTTTAGAAAATCTGTCGCTAGCAGATGCGGAATTTTTGGACGAAGAAATCGTAGAAATCGCGGAGGAAGTCATAGAGCAGCAAGAAACACAAGTCACCGAGGAGACCAACATGCCTTCATTAGAAATTATCGAAGAGACTAGAACGCCTTCATTAGAAATAGTCACCAGTGAAGTTCCTACGGAAGAGAAAGAAGAGTCTCCTGTGCCAGAAGTGGAGCCAAATCTACTGAGCGTCGAGGTCGAAGAGGAACAAATTGAGACGGAAGATGATAAGCCGCAGCGAGTGCGTCGCTGCTCGTCGCTGAAGACGGGCAAGACGCCGCCAGGCACGCCCGGCCGCAAGAAGATAGTGCGGTTTGCAGACGTGCTGGGGCTCGACTTAGCGGACGTGAAGACGTTCATGGACGAGATCCCCGTGATCCCCAAGTCTGCGTACGACGATCTGACCGGCTGCGACGTTGCCAGCTCGCCGCCAGTGCGCGCGGCGCCGCGGCTCGGCGCGCTCACGCTGGTGCCGCTGTTCCAGCTGCCACGCGACCTCAACGAGCGGCTGGAGCGCATGCTCGTGTGCCTGGAGAGCGCGCGCGTCTGCGACGGCGTGCACGTGACGGTATGCGGCAGCGTGCGCGTGCGCAATCTCGACTTCCACAAGACGGTGCACGTTCGCTACAGCATGAACCGCTGGCGTACGTACACGGACCTGCAGGCCAACTACGCGGCCGGCTCGTGCGACGGCTTCTCGGACCGCTTCCAGTTCGTGCTATACGCGCCGGCCATCACGTCGGGCCAACGGCTGGAGGTGGCGGTGCGCTTCCAGTGCAAGGGCCAGCAGTACTGGGACAACAACGCGGGGACCAACTACTGCTTCGACTGCCTGGCGTTGGGCGCGTTGGCTGCTCCCGCGTCTGCTGCGGGCCCGCTGCACCCCACGCTGGACTGGCACCCCTCCTTCTACTGAGCGGCGAGGCGAGCCTGCAGGACGCAGTGGATCGAGACCGCGGCCGCGCCCCGGCACACATTCCGCCGCCGGCCCCGCCAGCGCCCGGGAGCGCCGTCATGAGGCTTTCGGATGTCGAGCGTTTTTGTGATATAAAGTAGACTAGCTGTAGGTTTACAACGAGCGTGTTGCTCGTTCTCAGCGTGCCATTTGCGATAACGAGTTATTTTTTCATGAATTATATCGAATTATAATTGTATTGTTAACGAGTAGCGTAGCGTCCTACCGGACAATAAATAGAGAGGTGTGTTGTGGCGCTAGCACGGCCGCCAGTGCGGGGGAGCCCGGTGAAGCTCCGTGTAAATATGAGAGAAATGAGTTCTGAATGATATTAATATTTTAATACAACTTTTACAGAAACTATTAGCCATTATATTTTAAGTAGGTAGAACTTGTCAGAGCCTAGGTAAGTGAAAGGATCACCTTGTTGGATTAGAGTAAGAATATTTACGATCTAATTATATGAACTGTAGATAATTTTATGTTATGTTTAGTCATAGAAAGTATAGTATTCGTGATGACACAATATTCATCCTATTTAGGTTTTTAGGATCTTCACGCATCAAAATCTAAAATCTAAAGTTATGTAGGAAATGAAAGTCTATCGAAAATGTTAATTTTAAAGAAATTGTATCAACTATATTGTAATAAGATTTGATAATTTAACTATATTATTGTTATGAATTGAATATTGATATTTATAGTACATTTTATATTTTTGTATATTTACCCAAAGTCATGACATAATTATACAAACAGAACTGATAAAATGTATGAAGAATCGTTTTGGTTTTGAGATTTTATTCAATGAGACTATTAGAAATTACGAAATTAAATTATTTTATTTGTAAGCAATAACTGATAAGTAATAGGCCGTTTTCTATTTTGTATGTACCTGAATTCTTGAATCGTGGCCATATTATTTTTACTTCATAATGCGATACCGCTATCCTATAGAAATAATTTTGTTACACGTTATGACTCCTGTTATTATTGATTAACTATTACACCTTTAAAAATAAATCGAATGTGCGAATGATACATTTATATTTTATTTTACTTCCTTCGTGAAATTGGCAGGAACCAAATAACTACATCCGATAGAAAACCAAAGTTATCGACATAGCTCAAAGAATTAGCAAGCTGAATTGGCGGTGGGCCAGCCATACATATCTCGCGAAGAACGTGTTCTTGAGTGGAGACCACGACTCTGAAAACGTAGTGTAGGGCGCCCCCGGCCAGGTGGAATGACGATCTGCGAAAGACTGCAGGCAGATGCTGGATGTGGCAACCTGAAGACAGGGCGCTATGGCACTCATTATGGGAGGCCTATGGCCAGCAGTGGACACAGGCTGATGATGATGATGATGAAATTACTAAATCATGCGTCAACAAAATAAATAACTGATTTTGCTGCCGCAAATAACATAAAATAAATAAATTAGGTTCAGGATATTTTTGAAAACTTTTCTTCCACGCAAACTTCTAAACATTTAAGTTAGGTAGTTATAATTCTGAAAAGGTAGGCAGATAAATAAATAGAATTACATAAATAAGTAAACATAATTTATTACAACTTAGCTAAAACAGCTAAACTAACATTATCACAAAAATGACGTTATTAAATTAAACTTTAAATTAATATTGTCAGTAAAAAATACATAACTTTAAAAACTAAGCTCGCTATGAAAAGTTGTAGGTATTTAAATTATTTAGGTTCATACTACAAATATAAATAAAGCTGCAACTGGGTGTTTTATCTGTACATTCTGACCCAGGGAAAGCCTGAGGCAAAAATATAAATAGATTATATAATATAGGCATCCAAGTTATTTACCTTATACTAAATAGAACTAGGTACTATAAATATAACAATCAAACACAAGTAGTCATGGTTGCATTAAGTACATACCTACAATTCAAACAACAGATAAGTTCCTAACTTTAACATCTTACATAAATTTATGTATTTAATTTATTTTGGCAATTTTGGTGATTTTTACGTATTTCCTCCACTCATCTACCAATCTTTTATAAATTATTTCTTTATTTTATTCATAAATTCAGTTACTTCTATTATCTGACTTAATTAATTTAATTAAATAGGTAATCTACTATGTAGGTAATATTTACACTTTCTACTAATCTAAGCTATTTATACACATACCTACTTAGGCCTTAATAACATAATAACCAGCTTGTCGATTCATATGTATTCGTGAGTCGTATCATCTTCAAATACTTTGAAGAACAACTGACTGTTGCCTTCTAAATGATTTGATTATATTTTTTTTCGAAATAGCCTGAGTAAGATTTTGAGGGAAAGAAGAAATGAAAAAACTGTCCGGTAAATGGGAAACTTAGGGCGTTCTCCTATGACATTTAGGAAATGACAACGTCTATCTGTTTAACTACTCCTGAGTATACCTACTTACTCGAAATATTTGTCTCTGAGCAATAGAGATTTCGACATCTTTCTAAGTATTATTTCCTTCGCTATTGGAGGAAGGGCGCCGAATAGGTTTGATAAACCTTTTCGGCGCCCTCCGTCTCCCAACACTCCTGGGCGTGGGTAGTGTTATAGTGGGGTCCCTCAACGTTCTCAGTAGCATGCCTTTGCCGACAGAACTGGGACTGCTAACAGGGATCACAGCTGCTTGTCATTTGAAAGTTTTTAAGGTAAGGAAAATATTGGCTGAAAAAAATTTAACTTTGGAAACTGAAAGTGGTTCTCTGGCTATGATATTTTTTCAGAGAGCAATGACATTGAGTCAGCTAGTTCCGAATACATTCCAAGGCCCTTAACCATGTTTCTACAATCCCCTATTCGTACGGCCTGTCATATCTCAATGTAGATTAGGTATACAGTACTATTGGTACGGCTTATCAAACCTTTTCGGCGCCCTTCGTCTTCTAACATTCCTGGGCGTGGGGAATGTCATCGTGGGATGGATTAACGCTCTTAGTTGCATGTAAAGCCTTTGTGGACAGAACTCTTATGACTCTATCTCTCTTGGAGTGTTTTCACAGGGCTCTCAGCTGCAGGTAATTTTATTTTGAATTTTTAAAAGGGAAATAAAAAGTTACCAGAAAAATTTGACTCTTTGGAAAAACTGAGAGTGCCACAGGTAAACCACACAATTGGCGGATCGCTGTAGAACCATGTCACAGTAACAAACGCCAAAAGTGGCGTTTGTTCCTGTGTTTGGCGTTTGTTTTCTTATTGTGACAAGGTTCTACAGAGATCCGCCAGTTGTGTGGTCTACCTATAGAAGACAACACCTAGTTCCGATTGTACTATCGCAATCATTACTACCTCTGGCGCCTTGGACATGTTTCAATTGCAATTTTCTAGTGCATTCATAGTACGGCTTGTCAAACTTCCCTATAGGTACTAATGGTACGGCCTATCAAACCTTTTCGGCGCCCTTCGTCTTCTAACACTCCTGGGCGTGGGTAGTGTTATCGTGGGGTCCCTCAGCGCTCTGAGTTGCATGTGAAGCCTTTGTCTACAGAACTCGTAGAACTCTATCTCTCGAGTGAAGTTGGCTCGGACGATGTTCTTGACTGCCTCAGAAACAGGCGGCTTGAAGGCGTTCCGGTTTATTTTGTTGAAGTTGTTCAGTTCATCTGGAATTGATAAGGTTTCAGTTATATTAATTATATTTATTTGGGAAACAAAAAGCTTTTACTACTTGTATAATACATAATACTAACAATACATAATACTAGAACAAATAAAGCTAAAACAGTTTCCGTTTATAACAGTCTTAATGAGGAAGGTGATAGAAAAGAGACGCTTCAGTGCTTTATGAAGTTTAGGGGAAAATTTACTTATTCGCCTTTTGTTTTCTGATAGCAAACTTTGAGAACAAACATACGTTTCCTAAAGAGAAATAGGTAGGTAAAGACTGAGCAAATAAACTACTTAATGAGGTAGTATTTCAAATTCTACTAAACGCCGTAGGTACCTAATTCATTTAAGTAAATTTATTTTGTTCGGTAGTCAAGTCGAGCTATGCTCTCGAGTCGAAAGTCGGTAAGATCAGCGTGCGGAATATTGTGATGTAGCTAAGCCTACCGAATTTTTCTTCAACCAAGCGGTTAGCCGGCTCTGGATATAGTGTTGGCCGCTACTCGTAATGACAGAACAGAACTCATTCCAGTAAATACTAGAAGCTCCATTGAAGAATCGAGGCACGTATCTCAGATCTCTCGAGCGCAGTGAGCGTTGAGTTCATATCCTCATTTAGGTACTCTAACAACAGCGTATTGTTCATTCAAGTAGTTCAAGCAGTTGAATGACCTGTTGGTTGAAAGTAATGTAGCACTAACCCCAGTAAATACTAGAAGCTCCATTGAAGAACCGAGGCACGTATCTCTCGAGCGCAGTGAGCGTTGAGTTCATGTCCTCAAGTACTCCCACTACCGCGTATTGTTCTTCGACCACTCGCTTGGCTCGCTGTAGAGCTTCGACGCTGTTGAATGGCCTGGAAGAAATAAGATGGTCGTTATTCTATTAATTGAAACAGTATTTTCTGGAATGACGTATATTTCGGTATATATTCCCTTGACCTTTCAGTAGATCCACCTAGCGCAGGACCATGGTGGATGGCAGAAACTTCGAAAAACCTTTATCCACCAGTGAGTAAAATCCGTCTGCGAATGATGATGCTGACTATGACCTAAGGCGTAGAATATAAGTAGATTGTATCAAAGAAGCAGCAAAGCACATACAATGAGTTCCAGCCTCTACAATAACTCCTACAAATAAATAAATGCAATGACTATGTAGAGCTATTGGATTCAGTTCAGGGGTCGCATAAAGAACGTAATGTGTCGGAGAATTAATCCGTGTTGATTTAGGCTGCGTTTTTAATGATCTCAGTTTTAAAATGCTTGCCAGGATTTGTTGGATATTTAAAAAGATTTTATTGTTCAGGACCCCACTTTTGGAAGTCTGGATTGTAATCCAAAAGGGTTATTCCCATCTGATCATATGATCAGATTGTGGTTGCATCTGATCAAATAAAAAGTTCCCGTTGGATCATTGATCAGATGCAACTGCTTTTTTGAATTAAATTTTGTGCCAACGGATCATAATTATATTTTTGGCGTGTAATATTACTATGCTAGTTGCACAACCTTTTTCTATACGACTTTTTTGTAATGCTACTTCCATTATTCGCAATGCATATGGAAGAAAGGAAAACAACTGGGGCTCACGAAATGTACTGATGCAAAGAAGATAGTATCACTTACTTCTGTTTTACCCCTACTTCCAAAAGAACACATCTCCGATGCCTGGAGTTCTGTTAACGAAGATACTACGACTTTAGAAGAAGCCAAAGAAGAAATCAACCAGTTCATTGATTTTATATGATGAGACAGTGGCTCACAACGGAAGAATGGATTGGCCTTTGGTGTGTTAACCAAGAATTGCATCTAACAAATAATGTAGTCGAATCATGGAACGCAAGACTAAATAAGATAATTAAAAAAAACAGCCCACATTGCTACATCTCTTAAAAGTGCTGAAAAAAGACAGTAAATATATTATACATTGCGCTTAGCACGCCATGAAACAAATGAAAAATTTATCAAACATGTATCGCGTAACAGATATATTGGGTAACGTATTCAAACAATTACTAAACAAAACCATAACTATAGGTCACTGCCTGGAAAAATTAAGAAAATAATGATTTAACCTAACAATTAGTATCTAATTACGCAAACTGTAATGTCATGTTTTTGATTTTGTTTAATTTTAGTCTACCATTACAAATTTTAGACTGATTTTTAGATGTTTAGTTTGTAAACAAACAATTAGTACTTTAATCAACCCAAATTTCAATATATATGTATCATTATTTTGTCTATTTAACCTATTTTACGAATTGTTTAGTGTTTTACTGTTGACTTTGTTTTAAAGTTTTAAGTAGGTACTTGTGTTATAAATATAAGACTTATTTTGTGATCAAAATATTTTTTATTTATTTAAGATTGTTTTGTGTATTTAATCTGTTTTAAGAATTGTTTATTGTACATTTTGTTTAATTAAAGTTTTAAGTACCTACTTTTGTAAGACTGATTTTTTAATCAAAATACGTTTTTTTATTTTTCTCAACCCCCCCCCCCCAAGGAACTATAAAAATAGGTAGTTAATAAGTACAAGAAAGTCGTATAGAAAAAGGTTGTTAGGTGCATAGTAATATTACACGCCAAAAATATAATTATGATCCGTTGGCACAAAATTTAATTCAAAAAAGCAGTTGCATCTGATCAATGATCCAACGGGAACTTTTTATTTGATCAGATGCAACCACAATCTGATCATATGATCAGATGGGAATAACCCATCCAAAATACCGTAGTTAATACCGTACCAAATATTTTGTTAAGGTGGATGGTATTGTAATACAGTACAGTACAGTATTATTGCACACTACAGACAATTATTAATAAGAAATAAGAAATCTTTATTTGTAGCATTTCAATTTAGACTTATATAAACTGAAGATAAGACTTAAAAGCTACAAAATGGCGTCCGACTCAGCATTTGTTGAGACAACTAGCTGGTGGGCACAGTTATCTCAACGCTGTTCTTCCGTCGGAACCAAATGACGAGTCACGTACACTAACACAAAATTATTTAAGATGGGTAGTATTGTATTATGGTATATCTATGATAGCTTATCTATTACACAAACATACAAAATTACAGTTAATGAAAACAGCAACAGGGGAAAAGAGAACGAACTAGATCGCCTCGGAACAAATTTGTGTACGATCTGCAGAAATTTGTTCCGTTGGTCTGTGTGTTTTCTATGTATAATAAAAAATATCTATCTATGTAGTGTATTGTATTAAGTATATCAGTTATCTAGTACCTATAACACAAGCTCTGCTTAGCTTGGGGCTAGATAATGCTGTGTGAATTGTCCGGCATTATTTATTTATTTATTTAAGATACAAATAAAACAAATTCAAGGGTGTTAGCGGGATGGTGAACTATGCAACAGGGTATTTTGAGGCCCGAGTTGAGCGCTCGAATAGAGATGTCATTTCGGAGATCTTCAGTGCTTCTCTGGTGTTCTAAAATAAACGTTTTCAATTTAGCCCTAAAATTTTGAAAACACTGTCTGTGTATTGACTTGTCTACAACAAGGCGAATTGAAGAGCATCCACTCTACATAACGTCTGAGGCCGAATTCTGCTAATCAATCGCTTTACTGTGACAATAGTACTGTCCCAGACTCGTAGGTACATAAATGAAAGAAATTCTAGACAGTACGTGGGGTGTTATTTGCGGAGAGATTGATAGAATGATTTCAACCTTGACGCTTTTAACTCGCGTTACTCCATTTGTAGTTTCTTTCATCACGCTCGTAGCTCACCTCCGCTGCGGAACTATAACAGCGGAACCGCAGTAATTTCGCCATGTCTTGTCCGTATGGAAGAAGCGGAACACTAGCGAAACTGCCTGTTCTAACGCATAGATTTGACTATAATTCTATCTGGAACATGGCGAAATTACTGCGGATCCGCTGTTATGGTTTCACTGCGGAGGTGTGCTAAGGGCGTCAAAGGAACGCTAAAACGTGTAATTCTGAGACGATGCCATTGTTAGTGACTTTTCAAACGTCCCGGTTTCCGGGTAGCCGTTGCCGGGTACCCGGTGGCGAAGTATATGAGCATGTAGGTACGATTGCTTCACATGTACCGGCTTAAATTGCGTACTTACGTATGACTGGTTGACTAAATTTGAAAAATTGGTTAATAATATACCTTAATACTTATTTCAATCCAAAAACCAAACAATAAAAAAAAAATCTAATACTAACGATATTTATCTTGCATTTAAAAAACTATTTCAATTTCATTAGAAAACGCTCAAAACTGTCATGACGTCACTTCTTTCGAAACATATCTGTTTGTATAGGGAGATTTCGTTAAAACCAGCGTGTGGATCTTTTTGGTGGACTAAAAAGATCCGCACGTTGCCGGTGTCGATCTTTTTGTCCACCACAACAATGATGTTTTGAGAGAAATGATGTCACACTTTCTGATGTTCATGGTGGTGGTGTTCACGGTCACGTGACTCTATTTTTTCGAGTTTATTTTGTAAAAATAATAATAATCTGTAATTTATTTCATCAAGTGTTTTATTTTTGCCTAACTACGTATCATAATTAATAATAAGAAACTCTAATCCACCCGATTTATTCTTAGTGGACACAAACCTATTCGCCGCCGGGTACTCGGCACCGGCGACCGGGACGTGTGAACACTTAAAAATAATAAATAATACAAATCATTTATTTCAGACCCGATATAATAAAGCACAATCAAATAAATCAAATTAAATAAAGCCTAGCACTGTGGTTTCACATACCGGTTTCAGTATCATCATCCAAAATGTTACTACTCCGTTGACGAGTTTTTAAATGATAAATCTAAACTATAATTATTTGACTGCCTGCAATTTACATACCTACCTACCCAGTTATTACTAAGTACAATTGTTTTGATCCTTGTAGCTGACAATGTCTATACTTTTTAACTTCAATGTATAGCATAGATTGTGTAACTACTTATATTATAACAATATTTAGACCAATTGCTGCGCCCTTACAGGGTACATGTACTTACTTTTAAGCTAATTACCATCTAAGCTAAAACTCTGTAATCGTATATGTATGCAATAAATAAATCTGAAATCTGAAAAAAAACTAAACTGACCCTTTCATACCAGGACACGAAAAACCTACTGGAGATAGTCTCGTGATAGTGCACACAAATAACCCCACCTCCACACACAACACACACCTCCACATGAGAAAATTTATAACAGTATCTGTAACATTGATTTTTATAATATAAAATATGTATGTTCTATTGGATCCAATTAGTCTATAAGTTAATTTCCACAAGGCAAGAGCCAAACCCCCTAACACAGGTATCTCTATACATAAAAGGGGGTTTCCAAAGCAATCTAAAGACATGTATAGATGAAGTTAACGAAATAAAGTATTTATTTATTTATGAGGAGTGGAGCGGAGGTCCTGCGCCCGCTTCGGCCGTCTACAGAACCGGAGTTTCAGAACTGGTTCCATACGAGGCTTTTAAATTACTTGTACGGAACTGGTTCCGATCGCGGCTATTAATTTACTTGTATGGAACTGGTTCCGATCGAGGCTCATAATGTGCTTGTATGGAACTGCTGGACCTCGTTCACCGAAAAATGCTTGACATGATGGCCATGACTGTCTGTGCTGTGTTTTCTCCGTGGGAGAAACTCTTTTATGATAACTGTCTATTAGATGAATAAATCAAGACATCATCTGTCAAATGATCTTATGACAACTATAATATTGATATAAAGTGCAATAGGTCAATGAATGCATGATAAATCTATGAAGTGTTTATTTCTGTTGCTTATAATAATACGAGTGCTTTCTGCTTACACTTGGCTTACACTCATTATTGAAATGTCTTTAAGAGATGTTGAATTTATTTCAACGCGAAGAGGAGGTATTGCCCTTTTATATGAAGGTCGCAAATATCATCGCAAAAAGAAATACACAGAAGGTGATACGATATTTCTATGTTCCAATTACACTTATGGGTGCAAAGGGAGTATTAATTTAAACGAGAAGAACGAAGTGGTTCATGGTAAAACCAAAACACATAATGCGGACTGTATACCAAACCAAGCCCAAAATAAAGTATTCAAGGAACTTGACAAGCTCAAAGACAATACTGGCTCAAATTTCGATTCGATACAAAAACAATACGATGAGATGGTATACAATCTAGAAACTGAGGGCGTGCATTTGCTGACGGAAATACCATCATTTGAAAATAAAAAAACAGGTCTTTTTAATAACCGAAACAAAGTACTGGGTGTGCCCAACATGCGTTTTTCGTCATCTACTGAAGTAACAGTTCCAAAAAAGTTTCAAGATTTCTTGCTAGCTGACTATAATAGTGAAAGCGATGGAATAAGAATACTTATATTCTGTCGTAAAGATGTCAGATCCATGGTTGGAAGCTTCAGACATATATTGTGCGATGGCACTTTCAAATCCTGCCCAAAAGTTTTTAGGCAGTTATATTCAATCCATGCTTATAAAGAGAATAATGAATCTGTGACTCCGATAATTTTCTGTTTATTACCTGATAAAAGCCAGAAAACATATGAGATCCTATTTCGACTCATTAAATCAGTCTTTCCGGACTGGAAGCCATTGAAAGTAACAATGGACTACGAAACGGCTGCAATGAAAGCAGTGGCCAAAGTATATAATGGCATCGAAGTCAAAGGATGCTATTTTCATTACAATAGATGCCTATTTCGAAAGGCCAAACAATTAAACATTTCAACACCTGTTAAGCAACGGCACGTGTCACGATGTGCTGGAATTGCACGTTTGCCACCGGAACTGACAGCGAGTGGTATCAAGTATGTAATGGGTAAGAGCCCGTCTGGTAGAGATATTAAAAAATTTAACGCATATTTTAAAACCCAATGGCTACAGAAAACTAACTTCAACAAAACTTGCTGTTGCAGCAAAGAACAACTACGAACCACAAATAATGTTGAAGGATGGCACAGCCAAATCAATCGTTATATCGGAAAAAAGGACACGACAATTGCAAATTTATTAGACGTATTGATTAAAGAGACGAAAATTACTAATATTTTCAAAACCAAATCTAAGAAAGCAAAAAGTTATCTTGAAATTGATCAAGAAATTAATAATGCAGTTTGCGACTTAAAAAATGGCATAATAACCGTGGGCCACTGCGTTGAGCTAATTTCCCCTTATACGTTTAAATTTTGAGAACGATTCTTAGGTAAAGAGGATATTTTTAGTTAATTAGCAATCATTTTTTACTTGGTAAGACCCAAACTTAGTACAGAAATAAAGATTTATGTTTACTTTATGTTTGGTTGATTTATTTCTATTATATATTAATGTATAAAAACGTGTCAAGCCAACAGTCATAATTTTGACAGCTGTCATCAAGAATTTAGATTTTTTTCTTACGTTTCATTTGAGCCAGTAATTGAAAGTCTAGCATAAGTAGTTTCAGAGATACGACCGTTTTAGTTTTGACAGCTGTCATCAAAAATGTAGATTTTGTTCTTACCTTTCATTTGAGCTAGGAACTGAAAGTCTAGCATAAGTAGTTTCAGAGATACGACCGTTCTAGTTTTGACAGCTGTCATCAAAAATGTAGGATTTGTTCTTACCTTTCATTTGAGCTAGGAACTGAAAGTCTAGCATAAGTAGTTTCAGAGATACGACCGTTTTAGTTTTGACAGCTGTCATCAAAAATGTAGATTTTGTTCTTACCTTTCATTTGAGCTAGGAACTGAAAGTCTAGCATAAGTAGTTTCAGAGATACGACCGTTGTAGTTTTGACAGCTGTCATCAAAAATGTAGGATTTGTTCTTACCTTTCATTTGAGCTAGGAACTGAAAGTCTAGCATAAGTAGTTTCAGAGATACGACCGTTTTAGTTTTGACAGCTGTCATCAAAAATGTAGATTTTGTTCTTACCTTTCATTTGAGCTAGGAACTGAAAGTCTAGCATAAGTAGTTTCAGAGATACGACCGTTGTAGTTTTGACAGCTGTCATCAAAAATGTAGATTTTGTTCTTACCTTTCATTTGAGCTAGGAACTGAAAGTCTAGCATAAGTAGTTTCAGAGATACGACCGTTGTAGTTTTGACAGCTGTCATCAAAAATGTAGGATTTGTTCTTACCTTTCATTTGAGCTAGGAACTGAAAGTCTAGCATAAGTAGTTTCAGAGATACGACCGTTGTAGTTTTGACAGCTGTCATCAAAAATGTAGGATTTGTTCTACCTTTCATTTGAGCTAGGAACTGAAAGTCTAGCATAAGTAGTTTCAGAGATACGACCGTTTTAGTTTTGACAGCTGTCATCAAAAATGTAGATTTTGTTCTTACCTTTCATTTGAGCTAGGAACTGAAAGTCTAGCATAAGTAGTTTCAGAGATACGACCGTTGTAGTTTTGACAGCTGTCATCAAAAATGTAGGATTTGTTCTTACCTTTCATTTGAGCTAGGAACTGAAAGTCTAGCATAAGTAGTTTCAGAGATACGACCGTTGTAGTTTTGACAGCTGTCATCAAAAATGTAGGATTTGTTCTTACCTTTCATTTGAGCTAGAAACTGAAAGTCTAGCATAAGTAGTTTCAGAGATACGACCGTTTTAGTTTTGACAGCTGTCATCAAAAATGTAGATTTTGTTCTTACCTTTCATTTGAGCTAGGAACTGAAAGTCTAGCATAAGTAGTTTCAGAGATACGACCGTTGTAGTTTTGACAGCTGTCATCAAAAATGTAGGATTTGTTCTTACCTTTCATTTGAGCTAGGAACTGAAAGTCTAGCATAAGTAGTTTCAGAGATACGACCGTTGTAGTTTTGACAGCTGTCATCAAAAATGTAGGATTTGTTCTTACCTTTCATTTGAGCTAGGAACTGAAAGTCTAGCATAAGTAGTTTCAGAGATACGACCGTTTTAGTTTTGACAGCTGTCATCAAAAATGTAGATTTTGTTCTTACCTTTCATTTGAGCTAGGAACTGAAAGTCTAGCATAAGTAGTTTCAGAGATACGACCGTTGTAGTTTTGACAGCTGTCATCAAAAATGTAGGATTTGTTCTTACCTTTCATTTGAGCTAGGAACTGAAAGTCTAGCATAAGTAGTTTCAGAGATACGACCGTTTTAGTTTTGACAGCTGTCATCAAAAATGTAGATTTTGTTCTTACCTTTCATTTGAGCTAGGAACTGAAAGTCTAGCATAAGTAGTTTCAGAGATACGACCGTTGTAGTTTTGACAGCTGTCATCAAAAATGTAGGATTTGTTCTTACCTTTCATTTGAGCTAGGAACTGAAAGTCTAGCATAAGTAGTTTCAGAGATACGACCGTTTTAGTTTTGACAGCTGTCATCAAAAATGTAGATTTTGTTCTTACCTTTCATTTGAGCTAGGAACTGAAAGTCTAGCATAAGTAGTTTCAGAGATACGACCGTTTTAGTTTTGACAGCTGTCATCAAAAATGTAGGATTTGTTCTTACCTTTCATTTGAGCTAGGAACTGAAAGTCTAGCATAAGTAGTTTCAGAGATACGACCGTTTTAGTTTTGACAGCTGTCATCAAAAATGTAGATTTTGTTCTTACCTTTCATTTGAGCTAGGAACTGAAAGTCTAGCATAAGTAGTTTCAGAGATACGACCGTTGTAGTTTTGACAGCTGTCATCAAAAATGTAGGATTTGTTCTTACCTTTCATTTGAGCTAGGAACTGAAAGTCTAGAACGAGTATTTTATGACAATTTTAATTTTGACACCTACCGTCAATTTGAGAGAATCAGTGTTTTCTGTATAATTATCTTATTTGTGACAGTTTCTGTCACATCTGACAGTAAGTGTCAATTTGACAGCTGTCAAAGTCCTAAACACTTCTAGCACTACGAGAAGGTATAATGACGTATAATTGTCTGCCAATGAATGATTCCTTTTTAAGAATGATAATAAGCATGTTTTTGGCCAGTCAATATTTGTATAAAAAGAAGTGTTACATTTTGGTTTATTTATAACGCTATAAGTTTTAGTACACCAAGTTTTGTCTAAAATCCATTCGATAGTTAATCCGTGAAAAAAAAGAACAAGTCTACATATTTGACCTCGCTGTGTCTTTACTTCAGTTCCGTTCACGGCTGATGGAATACGATGATTACTTGATCGGAACCAGTTCCATACAAGTAAATTAATAGCCGCGATCGGAACCAGTTCCGTACAAGTAATTTAAAAGCCTCGTATGGAACCAGTTCTGAAACTCCGGTTCTGTAGACGGCCGAAGCGCCTGCGCCACGGCGGCCGCACGGCAGCCGGCTGTTGGAGCTGCGGCGCATGCGGCCCACCAGGGATGCGACCCGCTTGCGCATGATTGAATGGAACCCATCCACGTGCGCCACCACGAACATCCCTGATGCGCTACAGTACCGCGACAGCGCCAACAACATCTTGAACCCGTTATTGTACTGTACGCGTAAGGCGTTGTAGGCTTTTTGTGCATATCTGGCCCACAGACTGCCATTTATGATATAGTGATTAATTTAGTGGAATAAGGGCCCAGATTGCTGTGTCTACTTACGTGCAGTTTGGTTCGTGTCCGCAGAAGAAGAGCGTTTGCCGGCGGTGGTCGCCGATGCCCTCGTGAGTCTCTCCCTCGATGTATCTGCACTCTCGGTCTCCGCTCAACACGCATGTCTCGAAGTCCTGGAAAATGCGTAGCAAACTATTAGAAGAGTTTGAATGTACAGGACTTTTGATGGTTATGTTTTAAGAATAGTGTCAGGAAACTGCTTCTCTCAATATACTTTTTTGGCTAGGGCGAGAGAATCCAATAGATTTTTAACCGACTTCATATAAGGAGGTTCTATGTTCGGCTGTATGTATTTTTTTGTATGTTCGTCGATTACTTCGTCAATTTTAGAAAAAAAAACCGTTCAAAAATGTGTTTTTTTCGCTATTGTATAGATAGATGATCCCGAGATGGTCCCATAAAAAAATTATACGACAGGGATAGTTATTTATCCCGAAAAACATGAAATATTAAGGAATTTGAAGAAGGTTTTTAGTTTCATCAAAAGAATCAAAATTATTCAACACCAAATTATACAAAATGTTTACAATAAAAGCAAATACCCATCAGATGGCAGACCCTACGCGCTGATACACCTCTTGGAGTGGCAGGGTTTTCGCCAGCATGCTGCCCGCCAGCGCGGAAATGGGATGTGGTGCATTATTTCGCTGATATCTTGATTTAATATCTACACTTGCGAGCTTTAAAATGGAATCGCTTTCATCGCGAGTTGATCAAAACAATTTTTTTACAATTTATGTACAATGAACTATAGATTGTGGTATATCATTTGAAAGGTAATTTTGTTACCTTTCAAGTGATATCAAGAAGATTTAAAATTAATTAAATTGGCTACCTAAATTTTGGGAATTATTGCAATAGGTCGAAGTTGCATCTATCGGCTTCTATCGGCGCCGGAGCTGGATGAGCTGGATTTCTCCCTCGTATCCGCTGTTTTAGCTCGTCCCACATATGCCAGATTGGGTTCAAGTCAGGAATAAGGGCTGGCCAGTCTAGTGTGGGAATGCCGACATAGAAGACGTCTGTCGGTACTGTCTAGTCACTGCTGCGGTGTGGCAGCGGACATTATCGTCCATTAAATCAAAATTTATCGTCGCCAATAAATCCTGCGCAAGGGAAAACATAACTTAACTCATAGTTCACTGCAAAGAAATTGTAAAAATTAGTCTTGAACAACCCTTGAAGCGATTCCAGTTTAAAGCTCGCAAGTGTAGTAATACCTCATATATTTGGTATCTTATTTGGATTCTCCTTGAAATTTCCCACAAAATAGCATGTGAATATTCTAATGTTGTGTAACGTAACTAATAAGGTTAAATTGAAATTTAATTATAATTGCGTAAATATGGTGAAATTTTAGATATTTCTTCAAAAATCATAAAAAAAAACTTTACAGTTTTTATGACCAGTTTGAGTTTTATTTTAGAGATTTACCATCACATTGTTAGACTAAAAACAAAACAGAACACATTTCCTAACCATTTAATTATAATTAATTTTAATTCCGAAAAAACGATACAAAAAATGGCGCGCGTATCAGATTTCAATTTTGAATTTACGATTTTTTTTAAATTCTTCTAAACTTGGTTTGTTTATGGTTTTGACGTCAGTATGAAACTGTCAGTCAACTTTTTAGACATTGACATGGCTCAAAAGTTGACTCTACGTAACAAAACTTCGACGAAACAAAAGACAAGCTGAAAATCACGCAAATCGGCCACAATATGGTCGCTTGCCACGCAGTGGTATTTTTTGACAGGTTACGTTATGGCCTCGTGCCAGCTGAGAAGAACAATTTCTTAATTCCACAGATGTAAGACTTTGTTGTGAGATACCTACCTATTGATATTAAAGTTTTTATTATTTGCACTATAACTTGTCCAATATTTTCAAATAGACAAGCTCTAATTTAAAACTAATCGCTTTAGTTTTTATTTAGAAACATAGCAGAAGCTTTAGGACAACTTTTTATTTAGAAGGATTAAGAGTGACAGAAATGTGAATAAAAACAGTTTATTGACATATTGGCATCGTGTGCTAAATCAACGAATTAGTCATAGATTTAGCAGACGAGTGCTTTAAAACTAATGTTCATCAGGTAGATAGATATTACCAAGCCATGCATTGTAAGTACAGATGTAACTTTAATAGTTAATGTCGGTACATTAAGTTCAATAAACTTAGCACATCCACACGCAATTTGTATATTAGTCTGATGGAGGCATAACAACACAGACTAGAGAATAAAAAGCTGTTTCAATTTACAGATGAAGATGAATTACAAAGGGTGGGTTGATTCACGCGCGCGCGCGTCTTAGTTGTCGCGTTTCTGTTTTAATTTCTAACTATACATTTAAGTTATTAAGTCTAAGTATTCTTAATTGCAGCAATCACGACAAGCAATTACTAACAACAGAAATCGATCGTGAATTTAAGTAATTATGCCACGTGACCAATTAATAAACAGAAACAAAAACTTATTAGAATATAGGTACTCTAGGTACATAGGTACCTAACAACGAAACATCTAAGAAAGTATTTTTAGCATATATCCACTATACATACATAAATGTCCTACATACATAATGTACATATCAATATTTCTACAAGTCAGTGATGTTGTTCAATCCTAAAAAAAATTAAAAACTCCCCGACAGATTTTCATGAAACATGTTTAAGAACACTTGGGATAAAATTATCTATGACACAAAAAATACGAAGCGAAAATCGGTTCATCCGTTTGGGAGCTACGATACCACCGACAGATACACAGACAGACACGTTAAACTTAAAACACCCCTCTCTTTTTGCGTCGGGGGTAAAAAAACAAGAGGTGAGAGGCGACTCACTATGTTTGTTGATTATAGAGTGGTTTCTTGTCCTTTATGTCATGCATGATTAAACCAACGGCTCAGTGAAGACTGTGGCAAAACGTAACGTTCCCACTAAACGCTGCTAAACAGGGATGCTTTTTATTGAAACTAATTATAACGTCAACTTTTTGTTGCCATAAATCTCATTTATTTTTTGCTTGACTCGCTGCGGTTGCTTGTGCGAGGATCTGTAATAAAATGTCCAGAAGAACATGGTTGCAAATAGCTGCTTATTAGCTCAGCAACATTTAGCTACATTTTTCTAATTACCCCTATAATTCATGTTATCTAATTGCATGTGAAGCTGTTTTTGCTGGGACATCTTTTACAGACTTGTTTATCAATTGCGACATCCGACTGAGGTACCTACTACTTTGGATTTGAGGCACTTGCATAAAATACACTTACATAGAGGTAAATGGATGTGTGGATCCTTGTCCATAAAAAGAAACAGCTGGTTTCTCGAACGCTGTTATTTTCATAGTTGACAAATGATTTGTGATCAATTATTTGACACACTGGTCAACAAATCTTTATTTAAAAGCACTTGACAAAAGGTTCGACCATAGTGTCAAGTTAAAAAGGTAAACACTAGTTTACAAGCTTGTTGTGGGACAAATCTTGCAAGTTGCAACTGTATTTTAGACCAGTTATCTTAACTAGCTGAGCTGAAATGCCTACTTATTTTTTATTATCCTTATTTAAGTTCGGTGACAATGCAATGTTATAGTACCATCGAGCTGGTCTGATGATAGAGACAGAAGGTTGCCATATGAACTCTTAAACGAACCGATGTTACCCCGTCGAGTTTGGGTTAGTTGGATTAGTTTTCCCAAGTACTTAGAAATTTCTGAATAAAAGTAAGTAGTTTAAAAAAAACGTTTTCAGTTTTTTAATCCTATTTTACTTACCTATTACTCTAACTTAGCCTAAGCTTTGTCTGAGAGACTTACTAAAATAGGATAACTCTGCGTTTATGTTGGAATCACATTAGATAGAATGACTAGAAAAACCTGCCTGTTCTGTCATATTGTATTACAGTACAATCTAACAGGTTCTAAAACAATAGGGAATAAATTATCAGCTTCTCCGGAACAGATGTTTAATTAATTATTGACATGTAATTAACTGTTCTTTGTACAGTGTCGCAAACTTCACTTCTCCGTCATAATCATTACGACAATTTTCAGTTACAACTACGGTATATCTTAGTTATGTTCCTCGTCATAATTCATTGATTTGTGTTCAAAAAGAAATTTAAGGCGGTACCACAAGGCTAGGCTAGCGCACTAGCGCCGCCACCCATTTTATCTTATTATTACGTTGAACAAAGGAAATTTCAAAAATTACGTTGGGCAGTTTGTGATACCCATTAAAAGCTTTTTTTAATGCCTTTGCAATAGTTATATTTTGTATAGTTTAGGAAGAGATACGAAGTTGCCCTTGGTGGCCACCAAACTCTATTTTCGCATCTCTGCCTAAACTATACAAATTATAACTATTGCAGAGGCATTAAAAAAGCTTATAATGAGTATCCCAAACTGCCGAACGTAATTTTTGAAATTTTCTATGTTCAACGTAATAATAAGATACAATACACAAACCGACCAAAGTAATTTATGAAATTTCCTCTCTTAAACGTAATAATAAGATAAAATATGTGGCGGTGCTAGTTTGAGGGAAGGTAGCGCCTTAATGGCAAATATTTAGTTACTAGCTTCTGTTCGCGGCTTCGCTGGCGTATTTTCGGTATAATAAGTAGCCTATTATCTATGTTAGACTATGTTCCAAATTTCAACTTGATCTTTTCAGTAGCTTTCGAGATCTTAGGTAACAAAATGAAATGCACATTTCACAGAGTTTCGGCTTTATAATATACTAGCTTTTACCCGCGGCTTTGCACTCATATTTTCGGTGTAATAAGTAGCCTAATATCTAAGTTAGGCTTTGCTCTAAACGTACGCCTTTCATCTTGGTCTGTTCAGTAGTATTGGAGATCCTAGGTAACAAAAATTCAGATTTGACAAAGTTTCGGCTTTATAATATAAGTAGGAAGTAGGATTATCTTCTAATATTAATGAGCTAGATAAAAAGAGAAGCCTCTCGTATAATGAGTATCAAAAAAACTTCAAGCAGATCCGAGTGCAAAAAATATTTCAACAATAAGGTAGCTTTTGCATTATGCTTGAGTTAGGGCTATGCTGTATGCAGGTACCGTTAGCGGATTGTATGCAATAAGAAAACAGTATAAACTTACAGCACGTGGTTCCAGAATTTTTATAGGCGTAGAATTTTTTATAACGCTTCAAAAAAGTGGCATTCTCTTATTCAATATCAATAACATCAACCAACAAAAAACGCGTACAAAGGTCAACAATCACTCTGCTCCAAAAGCCCGCTAAGCACATCAATCGGACAGCTAATCTGCCACCATTCTGCTATCCAGCGGTCGTGAGCTCCTTATTCTCTAAGGGTCTTTTCTTATCTATCAACGTGCAACACGTTTATCATAACGCGCTCTCTACTTTGCGCTTCGTCCGTTCGAAACGAAACATTTATAGACGAGCTTTAATTGCGCGTCTTAAAAAGTATTCTGTCGTTCACATTGGTTAGATTCGGATAATGCTACGATACCTTAGAAGGACGAGACTACTTTACAGCCCATCATGTTTGGATATCTTCAGTAAATGTATGTACAGGTTAATTTTAATTTTTTTACATTCATCATCATTACATTACAATTTTTTTTACCTAAATGATGTCGTTCACGTCGGCTAGATTCGGATAACGCGACGCGGTAAGATCTTAGTTATAAGGACAAGACCACTTCACAGCCCATTTCATGTTGGGATAATTTGAGATTAAATTAATAATGTATTTTTATTGTCTCTGATTCCGATTCCGCAACTATAAATGTGCTGAGACCTCCGACCACATGGAGAGAAACTCAACCATGTTACGCCATGTTACGTTCTAATTGTTAATTGAGCTGTATAAGAAGACTATAAGTGCAAAGCAGAGCATTTTACGCTTGCAGAGTGCGTTATGATACCGCGCGTTATTGCAATGGAATCACTGCGAATACCGTCCTATCTAGTGATAGATAGATCGTGATCAGTGAGTTAGGATCGTGTCGGTCACTCGGGAATCAATCGTGATTCGTGACTCGCCTGGACCTATGACCGGGGGCGCAACGGGATAAAGCCTACTTAAATTAAGAGATAAGTATGGAAGACGGGTTCTAATACGTTTCACAGGTTGTTTTATTAGAGACAGACAAAACAAATACAACGACTTAATTTACAGGTTGCTTTCTTGAAAACTACTTCGTAGTGCTCTACCTACAGCTGAATCTTTACAAAGAAAATTACAATGAAATAATAGAAACAAATTAGAACGAGTATTATAATTGAAACAATTGAGCTAATTGTTACAAACAATCAACAGGTAGCTCAACTGATCCATATCAATACCAGTCGTCGCGTCCCCAAGACGCTGGCTGCATTGCCCCGCTGTATGGCAATGCTGATGCGCTGCGCCAGATACTGACCAGCTCTCGGGTAACGCGTCGCTTCGACGAGACGCTCAGATACCTAATTTTTTTCAAAACCGGAAGAGCATCGGTATCTCACGGACTTGTGTGAGTCAAGTCAACAAGTCTCGATTCCAAGGAGAGCAAATTCATAGGCTCTGTCGAGTCCTGCGTATTTGCGCCCGTACAGCTTCTTTCTATCAAAAGACCCCTGCACTGCATATCACCAATCCTCCCAAGCGTGGTGATTATGCCAAAGCCCCACTTATTTAGGAAAGATACGTTCAACATGGACGTTTTGAACTGATCAGTAGTTTTGCTCTACTTTTTGGCTCTTCTTAGCTCTAGTTCACGCTCGTCTGCTTCAGTGTTTTTATTTGCTCACCCTTTTTGACCATAAAGGTGTTACTTTTAAATACTTAAAACATGTGGATAGAAAGGCCCATGTCTTGCAATAGTAATTAACCGGTTGCTTCGTTTATTAATTAGATACTTTGCACATCATTAACCGCTTGACACGCATCTCTATTCTGGCGATTGCTGGCACCTAGAAACTAATCTTTGTTTACTTACAAAATACAAATAAAGTCTTTATTTGTATTTTGTCGAGCGAGGATAAAATATAAACAAATTAAGTAAATAAAGTCTGTACAGCGGAAATTTCACATTTTCATTTTAGAATAAAATACATTTACTTGTGCGATCAGACCTTACACACTTTCTACAATTTGAAACACAAAAAATACTTATATGTAAATGTAAATAGCCCGAGAGCCACAAGATGCCCTAAAGTAAGAAGAACTTCTTTTATGGGATACCCATTACCCATACGTACCTATTAGATGTCTGATATAACAATGTAATTTAATTTTACATATCAAAGCTTTAGAATTGATCTATTTTACAATCTCAAAATTTGACTCAAAATTTAACAGGTCTATGAGCTTATTTTGTAAGACTTAAGAAATAAATATTATTGATTTCTGCTTTCAGCCGTAGAGAGCCGTCATATAGTAAATATAGTCTACCATAGCAAGCTCACAAGCTTCAATACAAGTAGTTAACCACGAGTAAGCCCAAACGGTGGAACATTGAATAGTAACGGCACTAACGGGCCTCGTCACAGCCGAAATATCTCCCAAATTACCCTACGCACCGAGATGATGGGAATCGATACTATCCAGTTGATTTGCCGTGACTATTGAGGTATTTAGGGTTTAGGTCGACCGTGGCAATAACCAATCTTGAACTTTTCAGTTGCGCTCTAGATAGGAACTTTACGGGTTAAAAATATTTTTCGAATAGCAGCAACACTGACCTAAATTAACAATTATCCACAGTCATACTCATAGTCACAAATTTATGTGCATGAATTTCCCATACAAACGTAATACCAAAATGATTTTTAATTTGAGCATATTTTCACTATGGTCTGCTATTATTTGTATTAAAATAGTATTTATCTAGGTTCCTGCCACAATTTTTTTTCAAAATACCTTTCTGAAATGAAATTAAACCTAATCGCATTTTTACATCAAAGAATGAATGTTGTCTTAGTAATTGTGTAGATAAGTATTTTGAAAAAATCTTATGGCAGGAACCTGTATAAATACTATTCTAACACAAATAATAGCAAACCATGATGAAAACATTCTCAAATTACAAATCATTTTGGTACTACGTTTGTATGGGAAATTCATCCGTCGCCGGACCCTTAAGTTCTTGATGTAAATGCAAGTTCAATTATGAAATAGTTCTGTCGTGTTTGTTTTGGCATTCAAATTTAAAATTAAAACATTATTAAACACTTCTTACCTATGGTAAATAAACAAGCAAGGTTTTATACCTATCATTTCATATTATTTAATTTAGAAGAGTATAGTGTTCAAAGTTTCAAAAAACATGGATGGACGGGTATTTCATATGATAGACAAGCAGCAAGCGAAAAGTAGAGACAAAGCAGATAAGTGGGTAATTAAGCAGGAGTAAAATATTGATTTATTTAACATTCCTGGAATAGGACCGCGCTGGCCTGTATCCGAGGGCCGGAAGTAGAACCACGCATTTATTTTCTTAAACTCAATGAAAGAATGCAATATTTCATACACTCTGCTTCTTTTTAAGAATAGTGATAAGAATATATCGGCTCGAAAAATATCATAGAGCTGACAGATAACGTGTGTGTATGAAAGAAAATAACTGCATGGACAGAGTATTAAAAACTAAACTTAACCTGCTTATAACGGATCTTGTCATAAAGATCCAGAATAGATAAGTAGGCTATTAGGTAAACATGACCTTACTATTAAGCTATTGGCTAAAAGTTGTAAAATTATGCGTTGCCGTACACCATAAAGCAAGTCGAATGGGGAATCAAAACTAACAGTGATTTCGATGGTAATTTTATGGATAAATTTAACGATTATGCCTGCGGTTTAGAATCTATCGCTTGGACTACATTCAAATTCAATTTACTACAAGACCCATTGCTCCACAAACAACTTTGCAAAGAAAAGGTTCCAATCTCGACAATAATATAACGGATAAGGATGTAATGGTTTGATCACGCGATCTGTTTTTTCTCTGGGATCTGAGGCACGTGAGCTATTGTGTAGGACTATTGATTATAAAATTGACGTGGTTCAACTGCGCGACCATCCATCAAGTTAATGGTGGCTGTGTTAAACTTAATGCGATAATTCTAGGGAAATAAATTGGATTTGTTTGTTTCTTGGCCATTAGATTGTTGATTGTGAACTCGAATAAGGCAATGGTAAAGATATCGATAAAAAGAAAGATATAAGAGATATAAGAAATATATAAGAGAATAATAGGCTAGGTAGAGTAGGATAGCTAGCATGGTTTTTCTTTTCAAATGGTTAGGACTGGTCTTTGCAATGTGAAGAAATTAATTTTCATTTCACAATGTCATCTAGCTAGAGCCTGAAAAGGCAGACATTCCAATAGCTGGCCCAAAGCAAGGGTCCTTATTCGATTACCGCGGAAGGATGGACTAGATTTCATTGGTGTTGCCAACACCACTACGCAACGAAGACCAGTTTTTTTCGCGATATACCAGTATGTTACTTTTTATTTTTAATGGATGATATGACATCATTGATGGTTGTTCCACGAAAATCTTCATCATCAGCGCATACTTGTCCACTGCTGACTAGCAGTAGGCCCTGTATTCTAATATGTGTATTTGTTGCAGGCAAGTGGCTGCGACTGTGTGGGCTGGCACAAGCGTATGCGTGGCGGTAGCCCGGAGGCGCGCCTCGTTAAATATTGCCCACATTGAGGCGACACGCATTGCGGGCTGGAGGCGTACTCGGCCACGCATCTGCGCGTGTGCAAGCACAGAGTTTTATTTGTTTATTTTGACTCCCGAGGCCATCTCGGGAGCCTGTTGGATTTGGGTGCTAATTAGTAGCACCCGAACTTGGAGAGATCTTCGGGCGCGAGGCCTTGGGGAAAGGCCTCTGTCGCTCGAAGAGGAGAGGGGTTGTCGCCGTATCAGTGTCCCGGCACGGCGGCGCCATGAGGAGGGATAGATGTGACGACGTATGAGTGGGCCATGTAGCCATAAGGGTTTTGTGAGTATGAACGGTGACGGATGGCATGAGACTCGCGGGATACAACCTGCGACACTCGTGCACAGGTGTGGGACACGCGGGGTAGTGATGTGCGCGCTTGCTGTAGTTGAGTGTGCGCGGCACTGTGCCCGCGTGACAAGAATAAATGGTTTGAGTGAGAGTGTGAGTGTAAGAGTGTGTAAATGCGAGACCCACACCTGGTTGTAGTATGGGGCGATAATGCCCATCTGGGCAAAGAGGTTGACATTCGCGGTTCCAGCGTCTGTCCTGTCTGTGTCCTAATCGGGGGGAGGAAAGGTGATGGAAGAATGGGGTCGGCGAGTGTGTGGATCGGTGGGCTCGCCGGCTATGTATAGGAGGAAGAGGGGACGCCAGTCGGACCGCGGAGGTTTTAAATGTTCCCGTGGTTCGGCAAAAAAATGGCGAGAGAGGGACACCGGAGAGGTTTTAGTGGGTATTATGTTCTTTTCAGAACGTTGAGTCGCCACATAATTCTGGTCCCCCCCAGACCAGTTTATTCGTAAACGAATTTCCTCGCCGAATAAAAAAAAAAAAAAAAAAAAAAAGGCCCTGTATTCTGCTTGACGCATCCAGCATCTGCCTGCAGTCTTTCGCAGCTCATTATCTCGGCGCCCTACTACGTTTTGCGGTTTCCCCTCAAAAACAAATTTACCCCAAGGGTTATAGTTTATCCTTGAAAATACATAAAGCCACAGGAAATAGTGAACCATTAAGTTTAGAATCTCACCTTTTTCAACCAAGCAGGATCAGGCAAAGGCAGGTCGGGGAAAGCCCGCTTCCTTTCCACGTAGTACCAAGGCGCCCTCACGTAGTAGTACCAGGAGATCACACGTTCTACGGGGTCTCTGACCACGTTCACGTAGATCGGAGACGGGTAACCGAATCTGAAAATGTCAGTTTAAATATTTAATGCAAGATACGGGTCAAACGTCACACATAATTGCGAAAGGTTTGTTGGTGAAATGAAATGATATTTTTCTTTAGAAAAGTTAATTTAAACAATAAAACAAAGAGGTAGTAGTATAGTTAATATATAAACGTTTCAATAATCATTAAGATCGACGTTAATATATTACAATGTGGAGGAGAAATAGTCCATAGCTCAGCTTAATGCAATGCTGTAGCGCTGATATATGGTTCATTGTTACCTCTTCACGCCAGAACTACTGACCGGTTCGGGCTGTTATTTCGCAAACTTGTGACTCTAAGCCTGAAATAACATATAGACTACTATTTACTCAGAAAAAAAGCGTGCAAAATCTGCAGCGGACAGAAGCACGTGTGAGTATACAAATTAATACGCAAACTATAGACCAAAACTTAAAATAAACAAACCGGATGAAATATACCTACCGGATGGTATATAAATTCTCGGCATCATCATATAACGGAAATGTGAATCTTCATTTATTCTCATCGTTAGTTCCCAATTATTTGAGTGGAAAATTAATTGGATCCGCTTTCGTCGACATAATTAATGTACTCATTACTAAATCTAAAGGTACCGACTCACTGCTATTTGTCAAAGCTCATAACAGTGCACTGTAGCGAAATTTATTTTCATTTAGAAACGGTGCTATGGCTATTAATCAGATGCTGAAATGGAACTTACGTCTTAAGATCGGCTTACCTATTGTGCTTATACAAACTTATAATAACATAGTGTTCTGACTTTCTGAAGTTCCTAGATTCCTCCGCTTTAGTATCTAGTAGCTCGCAATGGCTACTCTGTTGCCTGGGATATGTTTAATTTGTTTATGCTTACCAAGTACCTAACAATAATACAATAACCACAATGTATTAAGTAGTAATTCGTAGATTCAGTTTATGCAGTGGAAATTACTCCTTGCTTCTGGGACCACACTTTTCCCGTTAATCAAGTTATAACTAAAGAATAGAACCAAATAAGAACTAGTATTTAGTACAATTTAAATGGTTGAGTTAACTGCAGACTGTTTCAAATAATCGAGAGGTAGCTCAAGTGATCCATATCAATACCAATCGGAAGCGTCTTCA
The DNA here is from genome assembly GCA_949316285.1 of Eupithecia subumbrata. Lineage (NCBI taxonomy): Eukaryota > Metazoa > Arthropoda > Insecta > Lepidoptera > Geometridae > Eupithecia > Eupithecia subumbrata. The sequence goes on along the minus strand of OX438646.1, from coordinate 23,967,446 downwards.
AGACCCGGGGCTCGTTCTCTTAAAATCGAATTCGAAGTTTCTGATTCGTTTTCGGGCGAAGGCTTTTTTATGCGAGTGACATAGGTAACAGTTGGTTATGCACAACAACGAAAACGAAACTACAATTTTCGTTTTCCAAGCCCCCTGGCTGCATTGCCCCGCCATATGTCAATGCTGCGCTGTCTTCAGCTTGTCGCATCCAGCATCTGCCATCACTTGATCAAAAGAACATATTTCGATAAGTACATTGAGCCGGCAATGTATCATCAACACCGAAATAACAGTTGCAAAAAAGGTCTCAGTAGTCCGGTTAATTAATTCAACCGGACTACTGATACATCGAGCGACTCAGTAGTCCGGTTGAGTTCATTTAACCGGACTACTGAGACTACACCGATTAAACGAGTAACGATTCGTGCATTTGATTTATATAAACCTCATAAATACCTTCCTATTGAGCGGGCATGTTGAAATTAGTCCGAAATGAAACATTGTTTCCATCACGCAACTTTTGTTCAAGTTTAATTCACGATTGATACCTTTCCGGTCCAAATAATCTATAGCTACTTTAATAGCTATCTATAGCTACCCACTTGAATCAAGTAACTTGATTAATGCTTAGACATAATTGGATCACAATTACAATTGTTTCTTACAAACTAGCCAATAATCATAATTAAGAGCACGTGTAAAAACCGTGTTAGTGCCGGTTCAAGCGCCATTGTTGCTTGATAATCATGGGTATGTTTCGGCATTCGAACAAGTTCCTGGGTTACGAATCTTACGATCTATTGTTTACGGAATAAAGTCAATGATTGCGATCAAAATCGGAGCTAAACAGCAAGGATTGTTTTTATTATCTACTAGTTTCTGTCCGCGGCTACGCACTATATATAATTTCTAAGGAATGTTTTCAAAGTTATTTATATCACATCACACGATGACTGATTTAATGAATAAAAAAAAGTAACGCCTATTAAGTGTCCTTCCGGATTTAGACCTATATCTATGCAAAATTCTAGCCCGATCCGTTCAGTAGTTTATGCGTGAAGAAGTAACAAACATACATCCATCCGTTCATCTATCCATCCAAACTTATGTATTTATGATAATGTGTGATGTGATCTACGAATTTACTACATTGAGATTGAATATAAGTACCGGATGAAAAGCTCAGATTTTGTATCAGATAACAGGATTTATTGTTTATTTATTTATCACTAGTTTTTGCCCGCGGCTTAGCACGCTTTGTTTCTGTGGAAACGTTTATTTATATCCCATGGGAACTGACTTACGGGATAATAAGCAGCATAAGTTGTATTCCAGGCTTAAACTACCTGTATGCAAAATTTCAGCCGATCCGTTCAGTAATGGCGTGAAAAGGTAACAAAAATTCCATCAAAACATCTAAAATTTCGCATTTATAATATTAGTGAGTGTGATTGTAACTAGGTTTACTTGTTTAACATAAAAGAGGCATTATTTCTTTAAATGCGAGCGGAGGCGTGATCTCCATACAAAAGACATCAACGCGCACGCATATCGTGTAATTTAGCTCACTGTGCAACTGTGACTCCACTTACCCGTATCACACTCAGCCTACTGTGACACGGGTTACAGTTACAGGAACATACTATTTACTTGTGCGAGAGATTAAAGAGATAATGTCCCGTTGAATCAGCAAAAGATTTGCTTTAAATCCTACTAGAGTGTAGAGATACTCTAGTAGAAATATGTCTCAGTACACATTTTCAACGTGAAGAAGAGTTAGGTATTTATAAGTAGATCGTGTCAAATACAATTGCGCAAAATGTCAATAAGTGACTTTAATGACGACCTCCATGGCGCAGCGGGCGAAGGTGCGCCTGCGACGCAGGAGGTTGCGGGTTCGATTCCCGCCTCGGAACAAATCTATGTACGATCTGCAGAAATTTGTTCCGTTGGTCTGGGTGTTTTCTATGTATAATAAAAATATTAATCTATGTATTGTATTGTATTAAGTATATCAGTACCCATAACACAAGCTCTGCTTAGCTTGGGGCTAGATAATGCTGTGTGAATTGTCCAGCATTATTATTATTAATGAGCAGTGCAGCCCCAGTAGTTGAAAATTTTTTTAATAAATGGAATCAAAATGATCGATCATGCGAAGCGAACCGCAATACGACACAATTCAGGCTACCTTGTAAATGAAATAAAAAGCATTATTCTTAAGAGAGAATAGCGCGTTACCTGGTAAAATTGGTGTAGCAGACGTGTTTGATGTAAGAAGATGGAGGCGTGTGCTGGGAGACCAGGCTCACGAGGACCTGCTGATCCGCCGGCGCCAGGCGTATGGTCTCCACGCGCTGCACTGCGTCACGGTGGAATCCTGACAAACAAAATATAGATTTTACACCTTTCGCGAATAACTATTCGTAAATTAATTGATTAATTAGAATAATAAGGTTAGAACTGTTTAGACAACTGTTTTTTTTTTAAACAAAATCAACAGCCCTTAGCTGTTGATTTTGTTTTAAAAATAAAAATAAAAGTAAGTAAGTAAAATTTTTTTTTAAAGGCAGCCTTTAAAAAGACATTTACTCTTGCCTTTGCCCCGCTGTATGGCAATGCTGGCTGATGCGTTGTGCCAGATACTGACCAGCTCTCGGGTCACGCGTCTCTTCGACCAAGTTAAGATGAAGTAAATTCGAGTAAGTAAATTAATTGAGCAAACGTAAAAAATGGCCGCAGAGTCCGAAGGAAGTCCCAAAGTTCTTCGACTCCTACGTCACTTGACCTCGTGCATAGCGCATTCCCATACTGAGGTTGCGGGTTCAAATCCCTTCGAAGTCAAAAATTTATTTATAAGGATATAAGTTGATTATTGCTATTGTGAAACATAAAAAAAAAAAACAACTAAACCCACGCCAAGGTAATGGTACCATTACTGTGCCTACGCCTTCGAGCTTGTATTTATTTTTCAACTAAGTACCTAAAGCATACCAGTCCGATTAATCTTTCAGGTTAACCACTCGGTTGAGTTTATTAACTTATGTAAACTTTTTGTTAGGGTTAACAAGTATTGTAGCTTTTGGTTTTTATTTCCTACGTCTAACATAGAGGAATTCAATTTGTTTCTAAGGCCAAAGAGAAAAGCTCGGATAATTTTTATTTTTCATAAGTACCTACTCTTTGTACCTAGTTGTGATAAAAATCATGCCTATTCCTACTTGAAACTGCTACTATTACTTCAAAATAATATCTACTTTGTCTTTGCATTGTATGTTTAGTCGACCCATAATTTGTTCACGCCGTGGCACCCTTAATTTCGAAAAACACTAGACTTAAGACCACTTTATTCTGCATATTATGTGATTTTGCTGTTGGGAGTCCTTAATTAAATAATAAATAAAATATACTTATATATAGGTATGAAGATATATATAGAATCCACAGGTGATTGGAATTATAGCTTCTATTTCAGTCAAATAATTAGCATTGCCATTCAGCATTCTGAGAACTCTATCTGGTGACGGCTTAGATTTTTAAGAAATATGTAAGAGTTAATACGAGTTGTTTATAATTTGGCGCGATAAACCGACTTCAAATTCTTCTAGTGGCGACATCTTGCACTACTACCGACTACTGACAGTTAAAATTCGAGTCTAATTTAGTTTGAAGGATGACACATCGAGGCTTAATAAAAAAAGATATCCAATAAAAAAAGAATTGTCAAAATCGGACTACTCTGTAAAATGTTATGCGTGGTATTGACACATTACAATCAGTGAGTGAACAATCAATCATCCCCTGTTTTCCTACCTTTAGGATAGGATTTTTTTTCAAAAATTTAAATGCGACCACCTTCGGGGCTTTCCAATAATAAAAGAATTATTTTAATCGGACTACTCTGTAAAAAGTTAAGCGCGGTCATAAAAATATATACGCGCCGACTTAAGAGCCTCCGTTTTTCTTCGATTGAAAAGTGTAAATACTATATTAATATGTAATTATTATATTCTGTTATTGTAATTTTCTAAGTGCATAATAAATGTAATCCCTTCACAAATGTATTCATCTTCTAAGTTTACGAAATTGCCTCTACCAAGTCAAGCAATATTTTCTAAGGAAAAACAATACTCGCTGTAACTAGACAACGCCGATGCAATAATCATCACTCTCCAGACAATGTTGTCTGCGATACCCCAAGCTCGGAACAAGTTATTATATATGTGGTAACTGCAAGACGTTGCTTGGTAAAAAGGCCCATTCATAACTTAAGTCGGTCCATGGGAATTGATGTATATCGTTATTTCTAATAATGCCGCTTAGTTAACAACGTTATTCGGAAACAGAAGTTATAAATTATAAAACTTTATTACCGAAACAATTACTGAGATGGTGTGGGTTTCTGTTTAAACAATGCGGGTCTTTTTATTTTCATACAACTCTTTTTACAAGACAACCTCAGTGACACAGACACAGCCGTCTGCGCAGAAGGCTGCGGGTTTGATACCCGCCTTGGGACAAATGTTTGAACGATCTGCAGATATTTGTTCCGGTAACTCTGATTTGTTTTTTAGCACTGTGACGTCATAGAACTGTTATCACTTTTTTATCCGTGTAGTTCCATGGCAGAACTATTGAATTTGGGGTGTTTTGGTTGTTTTCTATAAAAAAATATAATAAAGTAATGTATTGTGTTTAGTTATCTAGTACCTACCTATACTCAGAACACCTGGAAGAGATCGCTTTTAGCGATAAGGCCGCCCATTGTACATTATCTGAATTAGTTTTTTGTTTTCTGTGATAATTGATTTCAGGGTGTGCAATAAAGAATATTTGTAGTGTACACAAGCTCTACTAAGCTTGGGGCTAGATGATGCTGTGTGAATTTTCCAGCATATTTAGATAATTTATTAGAGAAAAAAAGTTGTAGAACTTTTAACAAATAGCATTTCATTCGTGATATGCATTGACCGCAAAAATGTAACGATCAAAAGTAAAACACTATTATTCTTTTAGTCTATGGAAGACTTTGTTGCTCTGGTTAACCGCAAAAAACCGGTGCAGACAACGGAAGGCAAATCTAGCCAACGTTATTTAAAGTTGAACTACCTATACAGTAGCGAAACTCGATGTAAAATGTTTGAAAACAAACCACGACACAAATAAATGGAACTCACCTGCTTGGCGTCGAGTTTAAGATATAATTGTAGCAATATTTATTGAAGGAAGCATCTCAAATCGGCAAGTAATGTAAATAAATTGCATATAAAAAGACGCGACAACACAGTGAATTTTAGGTTAAGTATGGTCGTTTTGTTTACAAACATTCTACATTAAAAGCCTACACATTTGCTCCCCTTGGAGACGAGACCCTAGGTCCGTGGGGTACCGAGGCTCTTCGGGTTTTTAAAAAATAATCTGAGCCTCTGGTCGAAGCGAAGCGTGACCCGAGAGCTGGTGAGTATCTGGCGCAGCCAGCTGCACCAGATACTCACCAGCTCTCGGATAACGCCAATGCTGGCATTGCCATACAGCGGGGCAATGCAGCCAGCTTCTTGGGGACGCTTTCAACTGGTATTGATATGGATCAGTTGAGCTACCTGTAGATTGTTTGCAACAGTCTCCAGTTAGCTCAATTGTTTCAATTGTAAATACTAGTTCTAATTTATTTAAATTTTTTATTGTAATTTTCTTTGTGAATAAAGAAAGTTTGGCTAATGTATAGTTAATAGTTATTTAAGTCTCCGGACATTTAGAAAAACTTACGGAATCTTTTCGCAAAATTGTAGTTCAACATTAAGAGTAAGAAACCGTTGCGTGCCATTTAATTAATTCACTTCTAGATAAGTTGTTAGCCTACCGTATGAGAAGGATTGCCACCGTGGAGGTATTTAGTTTTAATTGAAATGTTTTAGCTTAAAAATTTAAGTTATGATGCAACGAAGAAATGTTCTCACAATTATTGCATACGCAATTTTAGCTAGGAATCTTAAAAGGAGGCTAATTATTTAATTTCAACGGGCAACATTCAGGACCACCTTGGTATATTAGATGTGGTACAACTTTGCTCCAACCGAAAATACCGGTAGTACCTAGGTAGTAGTATCATCATCTTGCCTGCAGCATTGGTTTTGCTATAATTTAGCCTACCTAATATTAGCATAAAGCATCTGTAGCATGTCTCTAAAAAGCGATATCATCACGGCAATGTTTTGAAAAAGACTTGAACAATTTCTGCAATAAGTGTTTGTTATGTTAATATTACATTATCCTTGTAAACTATGTGTGGAAACTTGTAATTATAATAATATAAGCCTTTGTTGCTGTTTTTTTACATTAAGGGTATTTTTAAACTATGCCTTATTATTAACTTATTATTATCTATGTTTGTTATTATTCTAAATCGGCAAACGTTGGTTTGTCTGTGTCAGCTTGTCCTCCGACATCGGCCTCCTCTAAAGATTACCATAATAGTCTTGTCCTCTGCTGCACGGATCCATAGTGCACCGGCTATTTTCCTAATATCATCTTTCCTTCTTTTAAATTGTCTACCTCGCTTTCTTTTGCTATCTCTCGGGTATCATTCTGTTATTAACTTTGTCCATTTCTCCTTTCATTCTCTCAGCATTTCAAACTTGTAATTATTTATTTATTTATTGGTTAAACAAAATCCACAGCCCTTAAGCCCTTATCCATCAACAAACATGCACTGGTCTATCAAGGAATGTTCTTCTATGTTTATCTGAAATTTGTAAACCTAGTTGTCTCCAAAATTGTAAAAAATAAACTGTTTTTTATGATAAAACTAGTTTATGCCCGCGGCTTCGCACGCGTTGTTTCTATGGAAACGTTTAAGGGTGTTTTCTATACCATGGGAATTGATAATAAGTAGCCTATGTTTGATTCTAGGATTAGAGTTACTTGTATGCAAAATTTCAGCCTGATCTGTTCAGTAGTTTTGGCGTGAAGAGTTAACAAACATCCATCCATCCATCCAAACTTTCGCATTTAGAATATTAGTGTGATAACAATATTCAAAGATACATATTGGATCGAAAATTAGTACCTAGATATAATGCCGTCAAGTTTTTGTAAATTAGTACCTACCTACATAGCTTGCTATCGTCACGCTACAGAATATGCGAATAAATGTCACACTCGGGCAACAACAAAGTAAATTGAAGAAGAAAAGAAAGGTGAGATGCAAAAAAAGTAGGTGAATGTAAATGACTTCAATAGGATGTTGCGAGACCGATGACGGGTAGTCATTTCCCTAATGCGATGCATCGAGCTGTAGGAAAGTGCGAGTTGCTGTATCATTTACCACTGTTTACCACTTAGGTACAGACATTATGGATGCAAGATTTACTGATCGAAGTGTCGGCTCTACTGGGATATTATGTCATGGGTGATGATTATCATGCAATTGGAGCAGAAGGTGGTGTGTGTTGCATTGCTATTTATGGATATAGCTCGTACCATTTGTTTTACTGTTGAAGATTGTTTGTAAGACTTGGAACTGATACTAATTTTAGTGCCATATAATGTGTGTGTCTAACGAAACAACGCCTCGTTAGTCAAGTAGAAAATGTCAACGAGTTGTCCTCTTCCTTCCTACGACAGGCCAGCAGAGGCCGCAATTTTGTGATTTTTAAAATCATCTGATACCTACTTAGAAAATAGTGTTTAAAATTCTGAAAAAATATAAATATTACTTAAGGATCTAGTTACCCTTTTTCTAATGTTTTTTCAATATTATGACTAGTGAACTACTGATATTACACTTTTTTGTACTTAAAGACACTTAATATTAAATTCGCAGAGTTTGACTTGATAAAATGATTTTCTTAATCATAATGTTGGCTTATTCCACTAATCCCCGTTGAAAATCCCCGTCAACGGGGAAAAGTGAACTTTTTGTTCACTATTCCCCGTTGACGCCGATGCGAGCTCGTAATTTAATTAACTACAAAAAACACGGCGCGGCGGCTTGGCAGGCGCGCGTTTACCTTACGACTACTGCTGCAGGAATACCTGGCCTTAATATATCGATGGTTGATTTATCTTTAATGCTTATAAGAACGAAATTCGAACTTCAGACTTATGACTCGTAGATAAATTTAAAGGAAGACAGCTCGTTAAAGTTACATCTTATTGGTGGATATCACGCACCATATCACAACAAAATTAAATTTGTGTACGTTTTTGCTGTTACCCTGGCGAGGAAAACATTAAAAATAAAGAACTCAGTGGTCAGTCGTGACAGTAGCACCATGAAAGTCTGACTGCCGACCATGGGCACCCGGCTGCGCTGCTCTGCTTTTAGATATTCCTAGGTAGGAAAACCTTTAAAATAGGAACTTGTTTGAATTTACCAAATTGATTCTTGATGGCCAGTCCTCTCAGCAGATCCATGCAGGTCTGACTGCCTATCTTGGGCACCCAATTGAAGAACAAGATCAAGCTCCAGCGCACGCAGTGTAGTTCAGTTCCCAAGGCTGTGATACCAGCAACTCGACTAGGTAAGCCTGCGCTGCTCTGCTTTAAGTTAGTCCTAGGGAGGATAACATTTAAAATAGGGACTTGTTTGAACCTACCAAACTGATTCTTGATGGCCAGTCTTCTCAGCAGCTCCATGAAGGTCTGACTGCCGACCTTGGGCACCCGGTTGAAGAACAAGATCTCTGCTCCCGCGCGCGCAGTGTTGTTCAGCTCCCAAGGCTCTGGTACCAGAAGCTCGTCGAGGTAAGCCTGCTCTGATTCCTCCTTTGATTCTTCAGGCTCAGCTTCTAGAGTGCGTTGAGGTTTGTTTCTTTCCTGTAGGAGGAAAACTTGGTTTTAAATAGGAAAAATACATAAATTTTTTAGGCATTAGGACAAGATTTTTTTACATTGCATAGGCAGCAGTAAATAAATTGTTGCGATGAGCACAGGAACAGAAAGAATAGCGTTACAAAAAGGAGGGAGGCCCTATTTACCTAACATTATATTTATTAGATGAATGTGGGCTTTCTTAAATTTGAAATAGATTTAACTATACACTAGCCAAAGTCGATGTGGGATGTTTGCAAACAAACCAAGACACAAAAACTAAACACGTGCCTGGCGTCGAGTTTCAGATAAAAATGTAAGCATTATGGAATATTCCGGAAATCCCCCGAGGCCGTCTCCCACTTCCCCCAAGTGGGAGACGGCCTCGGGGGATTTCCGGAATATTTTTTTGATATGCCCCACTAGACTGCTCCATTTGATTTGGGGGATATCATAAAAAAAATCCGGAAATCCCCCGAGGCCGTCCCCCCACGTGGGGTACATCCGGATTTTTTTTCCATCAATAATCCATGGGCAGTTTGTTTACAAACATTCTACATCGAGCTTGGCTAGTATTTAGACTTCTAGTTGAATCATGGTTAAATCTATTTAAATAGGTAGAATAATAATAAAGTAAATGACTGCACATTGGGCTCTTAAAAGCCATGATAAAGTATCCTTAAATCCCAACATCTGTAATAGCGTCTCTGTATGAAACTTAAGATGTCCTCTGAGAAACCAATTAAATGCATAAGGGCTATAAAATGTATTTTCAGGTAATGCAATTTCCGCTTGGTTTATTTTTGTGGAATATTATAGCTTAGAATTGCCGAGGTTAGGGCTCATATACACGGACTGCACGTTGCCGACGGCAAGGCACAAGTCGACGCGTAGACTGCTCCCGTCGACTGCCTTTTGGTCTTTTCATTTCAATTATTGCACGAAATATGGTCATAATACAAGGTTATGAACATTAGAATAGTGTCACATACTTCACCAAATTTCAAAGTAAAAAAGTCAAAACAAACGTTTAAGGGGATTTCTATCCCATGGGAACTGATTTACGGGATTAAAAGGATTAGAATAACTTGTATAACTTGCAAAGTTTCGGCCGGATCCGTTCAGTAGTTTTGGCGTGAAGAGGTAATATATTATAGTATAGTGTGATGTGATGTGACTAGACGGGTTGTTGTGCATTTGTCACACAGTAAATTCGTCACATTTTTGTAAACTTCATACATTGAAAGTAAATTCGCCACATGCGTTAAAAAAATAAGTGTAGTTATTGTAATTTTTGCCCAAACTTTACATAATATTTTTAATAAAGTTTGGTAAGCAAGTAAAGTTAATGTGTTTAGCGGTCGAAATGAAAGAAACGTCGTCGACGGCTGCCATTGACTGCAGTCGTCACGTCGACGCTCCCGTCGACTGCAGTGGACGGGAGCAGTTGCCTTGCCGTCGGCAACGTGCAGTCCGTGTATATGAGCTATGCCAAGGGTTTCCGGTGGCCGCCGTCTACTTGAATTGGCAGGGTCAACCGTGGCCCCTGATACAACATAATTCAATACTTTTTTGTCTGTTTGGCTTTGCTCTTGGAGATGGAAGGCCTTAAAAATAAAAGCGGACAAAGTCGCGTTACAACATCTAGTCACACTAATCACAAGTTGGATGGATGTTTGTTATCTCTTCACCCCAAAACTACTGATCGGATCGGGCTTAAATTTTGCATACAGGTATTTCTAATCCTGGAATAAAACATCGACTTTTTATCCCATAAATCTGTTCCCGTAGGAAAGAAATCACATTTAAACGTTTCCTTAGAAAAAACCACGTGCGAAGCCGAGGCCATAAACTAGTCTTCTTTGAAGTCGTATCCATGATTCTCTTTCATCAAAATTTCAGTTTTAATTAAATTGTATATCAGCCTAACAGATATATAGGATGGATTTTTTCGACCGGGCAGTAAGGGGAGCTATCTTAATCGGAAGCTACCCAAAAATTTTGAAAATGTTGGAAAAGTTTTTGGCAATTTCTGACTTTTTTAGTACCTACACTAAACTCAGATGGTCCGGTAGAAGTTAATGATCAGTATATGAAACAGGATCGATTAGCATTAAAAAGTTTTGTCTAAGTAAAATTACCATTTTCTTGCTAACTGTGTTTTTTTTTTTAAATCTGTAATTTCTCAAAAGATTATGGATAGTCTCAGAACACTTTCATGGCCCAAGACGAAGATGCTTCTCCACCCCCGTGTCGCGGCGGGGCAGTGAATGCGATAACTAACTAAGACCATTTTACTGTGGCTACGCCAGTTAAGATACATCTCCTCCTTACTGCCCCGTCAAAAAAATTCAAAAAAATCATTCATACTTAGTTCTATAAGTTCTATACAGGGCGTCCTACGGGTATGCCACATGGAGGGAAAGTACCTTGAATATTGTAGATGGAACATTTTACTGAAAGAATACATTATTTGAATTTAAAAAACAATGTAAACTGCATTCATAGATATTTAAATAATTACATGGTTGAACCGGGAATCGAACCCGTTACACGAGAAAAACAATCATCCTGTAGCTTTATAATACCGATCGAAAGGCTTCATCATAAGGATAATTTTTTGATAAATAACATAGTGTCAGAAATAAAAGGAACACCATGAATTTTAACATTAGATGTAAAATTTTGTTCAGAAAAATGAAAAAATGTCCTTACGGCAATGCCAGCTTTTTTAATGTTAAAATTCATGGTGTTCCTTTTATTTCTGACACTATGTTATTTATCAAAAAATTATCCTTATGATGAAGCCTTTCGATCGGTATTATAAAGCTACAGGATGATTGTTTTTCTCGTGTAACGGGTTCGATTCCCGGTTCAACCATGTAATTATTTAAATATCTATGAATGCAGTTTAAATTGTTTTTTAAATTAAAATAATGTCTTCTTTCAGTAAAATGTTCTATCTACAATATTCAAGGTACTTTCCCTCCATGTGGCATACCCGTAGGACGCCCTGTATAATCTTTTGAGTTTATGTTTATACGGGATAAACATAAACTCCTTAATCTGTATATGTTTCTACAGGATAAACATAAACTCAAAAGAAATAAAACAATTTAATTAAAAACAATTTAATTATTACCTAAGAACTAAAATAGTTTTCATTTATCTTTAGAGAGCATTTATGTTTCTTGAATTGAAAAGTGCCTAAGGCCTCGGCACTTGATTGGAAGTTCCATGCTGAGACGAGTCTCGGGCCATTGTATTTTATTTGTTTACTTCAATATAAAACCTACTGGAAGTTTCATTTGGACGAACTGCGTATGGATTCTTGACGAACCGCTTATTGGACGAAAGGTTAACCTTTAGTTATATACCTTTCGTCCAATAAGCGGTTCGTCAAGAATCCATACGCAGTTCGTCCATATGAAACTTCCAGTAGGTTTTATATTGAAGTAAACAAATAAAATACAATGGCCCGATCCATATGCAGTTCGTCCATATGTAACTTCCAGTCGTTTTTTATCTATATAAAAACGATTTATTAGTATTTTTTGTTAACTTCATTAGTAAACCGACTGGAAGTTTAATTTGGACGAACTGCGTATGGATTCTTGGCGAACCGCTTGTTGGACGAAACGCGATTTGGACAAACTGCGTATGAATTCTTGGCGAACTGCTTATTGGACGAAACGCGATTTGGACGAATCGCTTTTTGAACGAAATGCTAACTCAAAACTTAAAAAACTAATCGTTTATTTAAATGAATAAATTCCAAACTGTCACAATAAATTGCAGTCTTCATAACTTTGTGATAGCAGAATATTGTGTTTTACAAGAATGGTTTATCTACTTGCTTTATTGGTTTTATGGCTGATTCATTTTTATTGGTTTATTTTTACTCTTTCTTTGTTTTTGTTCAAATAAAGGGTATAAATAATGCTGGAAAATCCACACAGCGTCATTTAGCCCCAAGCTAAGCAGAACTTGTGTTATGGGTACTTAATACAATACAAAATAATAGATAAATTTAGTTTCAATACAAGATAATAGAAAAAATTGATAAATTTTATTGTACATAGAAATACCCAGAACACCCGGATCAAATATTTGCAGATCGTACAAATATTTGTCCCAAGGCGAGAATCGAATGCGCAACCTCCTGCGTCGCAGGCGGACCTTCCACGCCATATAGGTCGTCTTAGGTAGGTATACAATGAGAAGGTAAATAAAATGACAGGAGATAATTTAGCAGAAATAAAATAAAGTGAAATTATTATATTGAAAGCGCGTGCGAAGCCGAGGTCAGAAGTCTTAGCTTGGGGCTAGATAATGCTGTGTGAATTTTCCAGCATTATTTATTTATTTATTTATAGTACACACACCAAGACCACGATATACCCTAGATGTGTGTGTACGTAACCCAGAAAGAATTGTTCTGTCTATGATTCCTAAGACGGCGTTATATAGCAAGAACTGTCATGCCATGTGTGGCTCTTTATATAAAATCCCTAGTGACATCAAAGATTTACCTTTAAAATCATTTCATAGTATAAAACAAAGTCGCTTCCTGTCTGTCGCTGTCTGTCTGTCCTGTCCCTATGTATGCTTAGATCTTTAAAACTACGCAACAGATTTTGATGCGGTTTTTTTTTATAGATAGAAATAATCAAGACGAAGGTTTATATGCATAAATAGAGAAACACTGATAATTTTAGAGGTTTCTAATGTGATGTCATTAATAAACACATTAGTATTGATTTAAAATGCAGGGAAAGGCTTATTCCAATAATCCCCTGCCATGATCCCCTGCGAAGGGGATTTCTGGACTTTTTGTCCAATAATCCCCTGCCGGTTCAAAGAGAAGAGGCGCAGGGGATTTGTGGACAAGAGTTCCAGAAATCCCCTGATCCACTTATTTACACCGTCAGTAGTTGTTCGTTCTTGAAATAATCAAATGCAAACAACTAAGTAACCTAACCTTATAAATAGAACATACCAAAATATTAACATTGCATTCAGGAATTTCCGACTCACAATAGGGTTTCAGCTGATTTCGAGTAGTTTTTTGTGCTGTTTTTTCGTGGTCCCATTATTTTGTCCCATTAATGGGAACACGAGGGAGAACTATTTCTTGTAGTCCCATTAGTATGTGCGGTTGTAGAAATTTTTCTCCTGTAGGTATACATATATTTCCTGCATGGATAAACGTCCAACAAGCGTTTCGTCCAATAAGCGGTTCGTCAGGAATCCATGCGCAGTTCGCCCAATTCTTCCTAAGTACTTTAGAATTATCGAAAATAGATTAAATTTCATACTGTTCCATACAGTTTTAAAAAATGACAGTGAATTCCAAATATGACAGCTGATGTCAAAAATGACAGCTGATGTTGCGGCGGTACCGGCCGGGGGGCCGATTCTGTAGTAGATATATTTAGTATCAGCAATGCACCCGTGCGAAGCCGAGGCGGGTCGCTAGTAAGATATTTTTATTTACACAAGTTTAAGTACAAAACAGTCCAATAATTCATTCATATTATTATGTCATTATTTGAATTAGTAAAGTCTACTAAGAACCCTACACTTACTTTAATGCGATCAAGGAAGTAGAAAACATTCTTAGATCACAGTAAGTGTTCTCAGGTTCAAGTTTAGTTCACAATAAAGGTAAGAGGCTAGTCACGACGAGGCGGTTGAACCTGCGCCGGCGCACCGCCACTGTCTAATCTAACAGACACCGCACACTATGCGACAGCTCTGCGACCAGTCGCAATTTAGTTGCACACCAACCTTTATTTTAAAGAGTGTGTCCATAGCGTCCGAACTCCGAAGCAACGCAGGATAGCAACGTGCATTGCTTCAGTCGTTGAAACACTCACTAAATGACACCATTTATTTATTTATTTATTTATAAACATGTATATATCTATCTTTACAGGCACACCCAATGCAATATAGAATTTAAAATCAAAAACGAACGGATCGGTCAACTTTGTAATTTGTTTTTGTTTAGACATCTTGTTTGCGCCCGTTGCTATGGAAATCAGTGATTGTGAAATTTATCATGATGTAATGATGTTTTTATACGTTTCGACGCACATCGTCAATTCCTCGAGAGTAAACTTTTATGGGACCACATAAAAATAAATTTTTATACAAGAACGAATCATCAAAATCTATCTATGAATCGGCAAAGATAATATCACCAAAATTGTGGAGCTAGTCGTGATTTTTCAAAAGTATTATGTTGTTTTTTAACCTTTACGTGATAAATACGTAATTCGTAATTCGGGAAAAAATAATTTGTATATGTGTCTAATCTATATTAAATATCTATCTAATAGCGAAATAATTTTTATAATCGGTCCATAAATGACGAAGAAATCGAGGAAAATACAGAGAGTCGAAAGAACCTCCTCTTTTTGTTAATTTTTGAAGTCGGTTAAAATAATAATAATAACTTTATATTAGCAAAAAAAACAGCATAATCACAATATATATAGATTAATATATTACAATTAGAGACAGCTTGGTATTGAGATTTGTTCTGTAGTATCTACATTAAGTCAGGTTAGTTCGGGTTAGGGACATCTGGTCCGAATCTCAAACTGATCCGCGGACGAGATGTCCACTTCAATTTTGTGTTGGGGTACATCTGGTCCGAATCTAAATTCTCTTGATTTTAGGTTCGTACCTTCCAGGTTAGTTTTAGAACATTATTTACATTATTTCAGCCGTCACTATGAGTTAAGTGGACAGGTATATTAATATGCTATATTAGTACTAGAAATAAACGGAACTCAATGGAATTAAGCATGGACGGATATAGTTTGGATCCTTTCTGGAGGGACTATTTGTAATCCCGGAAACGTGCGAAGCCGCAGACAGAAGCAAGTGCAAAAACAACTATCTTGCCAGTCATTCTATCAGTCACCCTTACAGGACTAAACGGCTTAGCAGATCTTAATGAAATTCGGCAGGGAGGTAGAGATTAGGGTAGGATTTTATTCAAAGCTCCATTTTCACTTCTGTTGCGGCTTTTAGTCGCAGCGATAAGACGCACAGTGTGCGCTGCCGCTAAGGAGAGTATTTGCCCAACAATGGGACAGTAATAAGCGCCTCATAAAACTGGCAATAGGCCCTATTGAACTTCAAATTGCATTTCTAGGTATGTAACTGGATACTATTGTCGGTGGAATTTTGTGATTACGTAGCGAGTTGATATAATTACGTACCTATGGTACAAGCTTAATGCCGGTGAGTAAGAATTATTTCAAGGTGATAAATATAAAGTAAATAATTTGGCTTGTTTTAAAAAAAACTATAAACCGACTTCATATTGATCTACATAGTTAAAATTAATATGTGACCAACATCGGAGTATATTCTTTCAAATAAAAAAAGAATTATCAAAATCGGAGTACTCTGTAAAAAGTTATGCGTGGTCAAACATTACAATCAGTGAGTGAACAATCAATCATCCCCTGTTTTCCTAACTTTAGGGCTGGTTTTTTTTTTCAAATTCAGTTATGCGTGGTCTTACACTAAAAAAAAAATATACGCATCGACTTATGAACCTACTCTGTTTTTCGTCGGTTGAAAAATAAAAACTAAGGTATAAAAGATTTTTTCTGTTACAATTCCATCCGAATAAAAGGTGTTTTTTTCGTGTGAGCAAAGTACAAAATAAATTTTTAAACGAACTGGATATAGAGATGACCAAAGGTTTGTGTAAAAAATGGATTTTTAGTATCTCTCTGGGAGGTAGAATGGCCTGTTGATATAAAGTTTAAAAACGAAACCCCGTTTGCTAAATAACATAACCCCATTAAATATGCTAAAAGATTCCAAAAGTAACGAAATCAAGGGGATTTTGGCCTGAAATATTGCTTCATCGGACTTACCACGCCTGTGTGTCTTCGTAGAGCGTCGAGAGCTTCCTTGTACTCCTGCGCAGACGCGTAAGCTCCATCTGTTTGTGTTCCTAGAACAAACAGAAAATATCCTCTTAGAAATCTCTTCAAAATATAAAAAGGGAAATCATTAATTTGCAAATCAAACTTATCATACCTAATAGCCCGAAAAGCATCTGTAGTCGTCACGAAAAGAAAATAAAAATAAGTCGATTTTCTTTTTTATTTGAATTTCGAACTAGCCAGTCAGCCGTGTAAAATGCTCTACAAAAGAAGTTCGTATTCAATAAAACCATAGATAAATCTTTTGAACTGTTTCGACGAAATAGCAAAAATTTGCGGTCAATGGCAGACAAATCGTAGAACTAATCGTACAAAATATACCCCGTTATGGTAGGTACAGTACAGACCGAGCGAGCGAGAGCGAGCGAATGCAAACGAATGGGATTCGACGATCGGTACGTTCGTTGCATTTTCTTTAATGTAGTGACAGCCACCGGAGCACTGCCGAAGGCGATCGAAGGCTCTCGTTAGGGCTCGCTTGCTTTCGCAATGACGTCCACACTAGTTCTTTCGCGTTCGTTCGTTAGCCTTCGCTTGCTCTCGCTCGCTTGGTCTGTACCCGACATTATTATGTGAACCTCTTTTATACTATTTAATTTCCTAATAGGTACAAAGTAGGTGTTTAATTTTTTTAAATTAGTCATTTGATGAATGCCATCTCTCATTCTTTCACGTTCATATACCTACGTCTGAAAGAAAGTAAAATATTATGACGATCTAGTAAAAAGTAAAAGTCCCAAGATAAAATTTATTGTTAAATTATGACCATGAGAATGTTTGGATGACCCGAGATTTCACACACTTTCATTTAATGGCACCTTAGTAAATGGCTGTTTCAGGAAATAATTAGCGGTTGTTATTTTACTGAGTAAGTGAGATCTCACGATAAACTGCTTTTAAATATAATCTTAACGCCTTTCGTCGCCCAAGAGAGTCGTCTTGTTACTAACGTAACGTTAAATAGACTCATATTTGACGTTATTAACGAGACGTCTCTATTTTGTATGGGGTTTGCGTAATTGCATAGATGTCTATATCTATAACACAGGCTTTATAAACCTAGCGTAGATATCTAAGGCTAATCAATGCAATCACCGCAAACATATAATTAAAGTACCTAACTATATGTTATAATTAGAAAAATGATTGTTTTCGAAATTGTTTTGTCTGTGTTTCTATGCAATAAATAAATTTCTATTTCTTTCTTTCAATTCCCTGTCAGCACGATAGCGGCGCAGTAACATATTGTAAGTATGGAAAAAGGCGTTCACGATCACGTCTCGTTAATAAAGTCAATTAGACTCACCCCTCAAGTCAGTAATTCCGGAGATTACTTACTCTTTACAAACAAACTCTATCGAAATTGTAGGAACCCCTTTTTAATTTTCGTATAGTGAGAGAAAAGATAGTAATGTTTTATAAAGTGTAATAACATAAACAAAAATTTTAAAATACAACGCCATTTTTTTTCAAAAATAGACAGTGTCACTTGGTAAGTCGGGATTACATCTTAATCTGATGACGCAAAAACGGAATATAGGTATAAATAAACTTACGAACATAATAATGTTTGTGATAATAGTTTATCGTTTAGTATAACAGTAACCCCGTTTTGTTAAGATGGAGGGGCGTCGTCGTAGCGAAAACGAAGTTCAAAAACGCTACTTAAAAAAATTAAAGAAAAATGATTATTTTTAACGCATTTTCCATCTATAAAATAGAGGATAATTTCCCTAATTTTGTGATTTTGTTTGTGCATCGCATGCAGATTCACACTGTATAAGTACGTAAACAATGAACGCCACTGTACATGAACCCTTAAAATATTACACTCGTTTTTTGGGCAGTTATTTAAAAAAACATCCTACTATCCTGTATGTACCTACAGTAGGCCCAGCACGGAAATTGTTGTATTATGGTAGATTAAAGAAAAATTACTCACATCGTCATCGAAGGCGTAAAATATTTGAAACGCATTCCTTCAACTTCAATAATGTAAGCAATGTATGCCGACGCGATGTCATTTTCAACCGACGAAAAACGCAGGAGGCTCTCAAGTCGACGCGTAAATTTTTTATTACTTTTATAAAGTAGTCCGATTTCGATAATTCATTTTTTATTGGAATGGGTGGAACCTCGAAGGTGGGCCCATTTAAATTTGAAAAAAAAAATCCAATCCTAAGGGTAGGAAAACAGGGGATGATTAATTGTTCACTCACTGATTGTAATGTTTGACCACGCATAACTTTTTAACGATTTTGATAATTCATTTTTTTATTGGACAGGGTATGCCTTGATGTCTCATAAAACTAAATTAGACTCGAATCTTAACTAGATATCAACACTAGAAGAATTTGAAGTCAGTTTATCGTTTTTTAAAACACGCCAATTTCTTATCTTTTCTACCCTAGACAAAAATTCCCGTGCTAGGCTTACAGTAGATAGAAATATCAGAATAGACGTAGGAATAGACTTACAATAAAGCACATTGACATTATCTACCTGCAAAAACATGACAGTATTGTAACGTTCATTCAAAGATTATTTTCGCACGACCCTCGTAGAGAAATTGTCTTTTACGAATCGATAATACTTTACTGAGCGATTGTACTTGACATGACATAACTGTGCTTCGCATCTATCGTGGCCTTATCAAGAAAACTATCGACATCGAGTATGGCTCAAATATTTAAAACAATGATAAAATCCTTCCTACTATTATAACAAATGCGAAAGTTTGTGTGAATATTTTGTTACCACGTATCTGCGTAACTACAGAATCAATTAACATGAAATTATATATATATTTAGGTTATATGTAGATTATTTAGGTTAAAGAATAACACATATTCTAATTTTTAAAAATATTCCTATGTTGTGTTAAAAAGGGTCGTAAAGTTTCTATGGAAAATTATTATTCCTTGGTTCTTTTTCAAAACTATTATTTTATATGTTTATTTTCAAAACTTGGTATAAATAAACTATAATGTAAAAATGAATGATATACTTTATATTTTAACAAAACTAAAATGGGGGTGGACAATAAATTTCTGAAAATTCCACGCGGGCGAAGCCGCGTGGCGTAGCTAGTAATACATAAATAGTGTTCCCAATTTAGGTCTCTACATTTATCACATAAATGGTCTTATTACCCAGACGATTCGAATTAAAATCTGACTGTAGGTACTACGTTTATAAACTTAAGTAATGTGTCTCACTCACTATTTTATAGAAAATAAATACTTTTTACTTTACTTTAATTGTCCTTTTGACCTCATCACCGCCTCAAGCTTGTACAGAGCTGGAGATCCAGGGGCATATAGGTATTCTCATCATTCTGAGGCTATAAAAGTTTAAGTTTCCTTTTGGACCAGTTTACGAAACGCATTCCAGGCACTAATTTAAGAAAACAGTATAGTTAGTAGTGTCAGGAATCAACGCACGCGTAACGATATCGACTGTTTTTCATGATAGAGCCTCTGAAAGTCTTGTATAATCTCACGCAAATTCGATACAAGAACAAAAAATCATGCAAACGGAATTGATCACAATACGGTTATCTATGAAGAGCTTAAAGTAGATTACCTACTTAGTTCAAGTGCCTTGTATCTTTTGCTATCTTTATGGTTATCTGTCTCCAGAAATAAAAAAAAATATCTTACGTTTCTAACTAGGGCGGAAGCCTTTATTCACAACGAAAATTACAATAAAGTAATAGAAATAAATTATAACTAGTATTTACAATTGAAACAATTGAGCTAACTGCAGACTGTTGCAAACAATCTACAACTGGTCGATATCAGTACCAGTCGTCGCGGCCCCGCTACGCTGGCTGCATTGCCCCGCTGTATGGCAATGCTGATGCGCTGTGCCAGATACTGACCAGCTCTCGGGTCTTACGTTTCTATTTTATTAATATGTCTTGCAATATAAATATTTTTACAAGCCATTGTAAATAAATACGGTAAATCGGTATACACTTGCATTTCACGTGTATAATCGAAAGTTTCGGCACTTACCTACTTTTAATTGTGTCACAGAAAGTGCGTTTCGTCAATAAAAAGTGAAAACATTCAAAACGTCAAATTGCATCTCTGAATGGGAGCAATGACGGCAAGTGCAATAAGCGACAATCACTTGGAAAGTGGCGCCATCTGTGTGAACGTAGCTTTCTCCGGAAAACGTGCGATGCTCCCGTTAGATAGGGATTGTTTTAAATCCCTTTTGTATTTAAATAGTTTTCTAGAGACAAGCGCTAAATAAAACTGTCCGCTTCGTTTTGTGAAAACTGAGCGACTTTACCTTGACGTAAGCCTTGTATTATTTTTATATCTTTTAATTTTTTTTGTATTACTATTTTTAATGACATAAAAAAGAGGAGATTCTATGTATATTTTTGCATGTTCGTCGATTTCTTCGTAAATTTTGAAGCGATTTGGAAAATTATTTCTTTATCGTATGGAAAATAATTATTATTCCGAGATAATAAAAAATATGCTCGAGGGATTATTTGTTCCGCAAAACTTAAAAAACAGCGTAAATAA
This sequence comes from Eupithecia subumbrata, assembly GCA_949316285.1. Classification (NCBI taxonomy): domain Eukaryota; kingdom Metazoa; phylum Arthropoda; class Insecta; order Lepidoptera; family Geometridae; genus Eupithecia; species Eupithecia subumbrata. The sequence goes on along the minus strand of OX438646.1, from coordinate 23,946,124 downwards.
TAAGGAATTTGAAGTCGGTTCTTAGTTTTTTCAAAACAATCAAATTATTTTTAATACCAGTCGTTGTCGATGCAGCCCTGTAATTTTTGTCATGTTTAATTTTGGTTAGTTTTTAATAAAACTGTAAATGCTCGATGCTGTGCTGGTAGATAGGTAGCTAAGTGTTGCTTTTTTCAAAAACTCTTTATTTCCATAAGTAAATACATTATAATGTACACTTACAAAAGGTCATAATATAATACTAAACACTGACACAGAAATAAAGTGCTATTTTTTATTTATGTCGCTTTGGTATGTAGAACGAAGTAAAGAAGCAACGAAAAAACCTTTAGCCTGTTAGTTGTTATTTTTCGAGTTGGACCAAACCCCCCCCCCCCCCGCTTTTTTATCCTTTAGAATTTTTTTATTGTTACAAGCTGATAACCCAACTTTCACCGATTTTTTAATGCAAAGTAGATACCAAAATAAGGCCATATTCCACGTGGAGTTACGGTAAATCTTTCTAATTGATTCGTCAAAGGGACCTATCACTATACATGTATGGAACTGGGTAGTTACTTACCTAATAGGCAAGTAAAACGGCTAGATTTAAGAGGATCATTCTTTTAATGGCCATCATCAACCACTGCCTACATATTTATCAACACCACCAATTACCAACATTATTACTAATGGCTAGTTCTCACAGAGCAAGTGGCTGGTATGAGAGTTGCTAATGTGCATTTTGGATGTCAACTCGCACTTTTTAGGGTTTCGAAGATCGAAGATCGGTTTCGAAACCCTTATGGTTTCGCTTTGTCTGTCCTTTTTTCCCTCCTTAATAACTCAGCAACTACTGCAGCTATCAACTTGAAATTTAAAATTACATATCGTGCGCCTGTACAGATTTAAAGAAAAAAAAAATTGAATATTTTCCATACAAATTGTGATGCCGAACTTTTAAAAGATACCTACAGGGTCATGTGGGGTATCAAATAAAAGGTATCAATTTGGATATTTCAAAACAGTTTTTCAAATTTCTGTAAGTTTCATACTTTTTGAAATATTTTGAAAAAAGTCGAAAAAATTACCATTAGGTACCCACTTTAACCGAAGCATGCAGAGAGATTCATCTGAAATGTAGGTTGGTACCTATTATTCTTAGGTATTGGTACCTATTATTCTTAGGTATAAATTGCGAAGTCTCTAACCGGTACTTTTGGTACATATTTGTTGACAAACGTTCGAGACCCTCGGCGCGCGAGTTACACTCGCACTTGACGGATCTTGTCTACGATGTACCTACAAGTTACTGTCATTTGCGGTGCGAGTCGTGCGAGTGTGCAACTGGGCTACAGGCATTCGAGTAGGTATCATTATCATCATCAACCTTCACCAGTCCACTGTTAGATATAGAGCTCTCCTGATAAGCGTCATCACAATAAGTAAGTAAACAATTGATTACTGATATGAGCTGTGTGAATATTATATTTTATAAAATATTATGATTTCTAGACTAGCCAATTCGCAATGCTGACTGCTAGAAATGAGAGCCCCCCTACTTTTCAAAGTATGAATGATTGCGATGCCTTACGATTCTTCGAAGCTCCAATCATGACCACAACATAATTCATTCCCCATCATTATTTACTTTGTTCACATTACTCGCACCCATTATCTAACGGCGAATAGCAATAAGAAGCCGAATAAAAGCCATTTCATTACTATTAGACCATGAACTATACCAATAAACTTGTAAAAAACTATCTTCAAGAATAATAACGGATCTAGCTAATTGGGAAAATGAAGACGGTGGCTTTGATGGTTCTATAACTAATGATATATGACGGCGTGTAAATTAGGTTTTTGTTTACGATTGTATGTACCTACTGACGCACAACCTACTCTGTGACTGTACGTTTCAATGCTTCTTCTTGAAATAAAAAGAAAACAAGCGCGTTGTGTTCTGTTTTCTTCGTGAAAAAGTCTGACCATTGCAACATTTACGAAAAGCTCAGTTAAGAAATTTAAGAAGCGATGAGCGTTCGTTTACTTTCTGGGGTCCGAATCGATATAGTAACTTTAATACTTCATTGGTCCAAACACTCATACCATGTCATGCCTTATATTTAATTTTCACCACTCTCCGCTCGAAAACGGTGACTTTGCTGCTCAAAAACAGTTAGCAAAATCGAGTACATGTGAAAAAAATAATATTATTCCACTTTTTGAAAAAAGTAATTTAAATTCTGAATAGTGCAAGTTACATTGTTCTAAATAAAATTACTTTTCATTGAAAAAATAATTTTGTCCATTCATGGTTTGAAAGAGGTTTGTAGCATTTTTACCCTCCAAGGTTGTGAACCAAAATGTAAAGTTTCTGACTTTGGACCTCTTTTAAAAATTACAAAATATTTTCTTGCTAATTATGGTGAAAAGTTAACTTAACTCTACACTTAACTAAATCGATGGCAAATATTTTTTGTTTCGTGCCTTGTAATCCCTCACTACCTCAGCAGTCTACAAAAGAGCCACTCGCTACGCTCGTGACGATATTCTAGACTGCTTCGCTAGTTCGGGATTTAATATAGGCACGTTCAACAAAAAATCGTTATGGCAACTTTTTGAACAAATAGCTATTAACATTAATTAATTTAAATTATTAATTAACAGCAAAAAAATATTTAGCTGAACATAGAGACTCTCATTTTTACTATACTAGCGGTCCGTCCCGCCTTCGTACGGGTGGACATTTATTTTTTAAACATATAAATATAGCCTATGTTACTCAGGGATAATGTATCATACTAATGGTGAAAGAATTTTTGTATTCAGTCCAGTAGTTTTTCAGTTTATTCGTTACAAACATACAAATCATTCCTATTTTTAATATTACTAGCTGCATTCTTACTACCCGTTGTCCTATATTACCCGTTTCCCAGTAGGAGTGAAGTATTTTCCCGCGGTAAAAGTACCTAGCCTATCTAATGGTAAAATAATTTTTCGAATCGGTCCAGTAGTTTCGGAGCCTATTCAATGCAAACAAACAATCAAATCTTTCCTCTTTATAATATTATTATTATATTATTGTATATTAGTATAGATAAAAACTGTCGTAATTTGACAAAAACCTCCTTTTTTGAAGTCGGTTAAATAAAATACAGTGTTGTAGGTACAGTTGTAAATCGGTCTATGAATAAGAGGGTAGGTATGAGTACATCCGGTGAAGGATCGTGAGGTCACGCCTTTAACGAGAAACAATCTATGAAATGAGGCGATGAACGCAGAATAACGGGAGATCTTTTTCTTAGGATGAGTATCCATGGTTGCTCCACTTCGACGCAATTATTGCAAATCTAAAACAAACTCAGTGGCCCATCCGTGAAAGTACCGGCAAAATTGCTATGTAGCTGCCATTTTTGTGTTATTTTTGAATGAGTTTGGTGTTATTATTCGCTTTCGAAACTAAAAGTCTTACTTTTATACAGGGAGGAATGAACGGTAAGTATTTTGAGTACTTGTGGAATTGGTGGAATAAATGCACGTTTTATTCCACCGATTCCGCAAGTACTCAAAATACCTGCTGAAATAGCAAGTTATACTCAAAATAAAAGTTCTTTTATTTTTAAAATGAAGAAGTACTACTAAGTACTACATTCACCTTTTGTATTTGTAGGTATTGGCCCGCCAGGTAACGTTCGTTTACCGATTTCACTCTGTATGGTGTGCCTACCTGTAATACCTAATAAAGTGGAAATTGTATGTAGAGTGTTTATTATGTGTACTCACAGGTATAATAAATACTACGACCATAGAACCTCACCTTCTTTTTAATCCCCGACGCAAAAATAGAGCGGTGTATATCCAAAAGAAGGTACCTATAGGTATATATAAGGTATTTTTCGGATTTCATTAAATTTTTTACGCACTATAATATTAAAAACTGTCATAAGGCATGTGCCTACTTTGTTTGGTAAATTTTTAAAAGCTGGTGCGATTGTCTTTAATTTTTTTCCGCTGACTTCACAAGATCAGGCCAGTAGGAATACGAAAAAATGGTGACCGCGCCAGCTGGGAAAAAAATTATCTACATATACATAGGACTAGGTACTTATACTTACCTAGTGATCACTGGGTTGGAGGCATTGGCTTTCCAGTCCATAAAATTATCTCGATCATTACAACCGATAATTTGTAAGCAAAAAGGTTTGATCTGCAAATAACTGCAATTTAGAGCGCTTCATGTTAACGACCATGATCGCTTTTTATAAAGTGTGATTCTGAAATCACGATCCATGCTTCAAAATTATACCTATAGGTACTCTAACTTACAAATTATAATAATCTAGCCTGTATCTTAAAAATCTAATTTAGTATTTACTAGTAACCCACTCTGTTTTGCACGGGCAGTTTACCTAATAGATTTTTATAAGAGGAATAGGTAATTCAATAATGCCCTTTTACAGAAGCTCTAGTAATTAATCTTATAATTATTCTTTTAATTTGATTTTGACAATGCCCATTTACAGCAGATACCTATGAATATTACTTTTTTGTTTGGTGTTACTTTATTTATTTATTTTATCTTATTAGTTATTTCTATTATAATGTAAAATGTTGACTTAACCAAGTGTGCCTAGTGCTCCTACGGCGAATAAATATATGAGGATGAGTATGAGTAATCTATACTAATATTATAAAGAGGAAAGATTGTTTGTTTGTTTGTATTGAATAGGCTCTGAAACTACTGGACCGATTTGAAAAATTCTTTAACCACTAGAAGCCTACATTATTCCTGATGAACTTAGGCTTTTTACCGCGGGAAAATGCTTCATTCCTACGGGAAAGCGGGTAATAGGACAACGGGTAGTGGGAATGCATCAAACATTGTAAATTAGCCAGTGTGAGGCTTACGCACTATAAAAACAAAAACTTTAGTACATTAGACTTTTCAAATTCCATGCCACCCGCAGGGGCACGCCGCCGTAGCGGCCTGACGGCGATGGCTATTGGTTTACGCAGCGCACGACGGTAAAGCTCCCAGACAGCATGATTTTTTCCGACATTTTTAGCAACCATCGTTAAATTACAGCCAATATAAACAAACACCATATTAAATTGGACACCTCATACCTTCGATACCTTTGTTAGGTAAATAATTACGATCTACCCGTGGGGTTGTCCACTTCACTTTACGGTAAAACTGGCCTGTTCTTAATTATTGATTCGGGCGAGTTGTCCACTAAGTATGCTTTTTGAAAAGGGACAACTCTTTGAAAAGGGGCGAGTATCACTATGTCCATTCGAGAAAACCATACGAAAATCTACTAAAGTACTTTTTTAGTTTTTCGCGCAGAGCAATGAAGTAAGTACCTTTATAGTTACTAAAGACTCATTCGTTCAGATTCAGGCAGACGCGGCAGGGACTTTATTTTAATAAATGTAGTGTGTACACTTAGCTCCGAATACTCAAACGCAATCAAGTGACGAATTTTTAACATTTTTTCATTAAAAACTGACAAAAAATCGTTATATGAGACATGCTTAAATCTGAGTTGCGTTTGAGTATTTGGGGGTTAGATACCTTAGTTTCATGACAAATCTATTTCTGTGATACTTGCGTGTCAGTTTTAAGTTGCGCGTCCACTGCATTGGAATCGAAGCGGAGTACGGAGCAGCGTAAGGATTTGTTGCTTTGTTTTGATTTCTATGGTACAGCGCGCACTAGATATCTGCCGATACCGATGCCAGAAATATTGTATACACCGACGCCGCGTACGCTGCGTATCCTCCGAATCCGATTCCGGTGGACGCACACCTTTAGAGTTCCTCAACTGATATTTATAAAGAAAGCTTTAGCTACGGAAGCTAACATAAAAACTACGTAAACGAAATTGAAACCTTAATAAATATGGCTTTAGAACTTAGAACCGAGACAGAATACTTCCAGCATTCCTAGGAATGCTGCCTATATCCAGGAAACACACATAATATCCCTCCATTTTAAAAACCTCCGTTATGAAGACACTTTACAGTTATGTACACAGTAATTTCTAGACTGAAAATAACTAAGTAAAACTAATTAGAGTATAAAATTGAAGATAAATAAATTGTCAGATATTAATTTAAGCGAACATAATAACAAGTTACGAATGAGCTTACGTTACATTTACGTGTAATTGTGGTGTTTAGAGCTTAGATTGTGTTTTTTGAAGCTGTAATTGTTTATGGACTTTAGGCAATCGGACCACACAAGTAGAATGGACTTAAGTTATTTTTTTGTAAATTATTTCGAGACTTTTTAGAGCCACCAAAGACTTAGAGTGATTAGGTGTCTTCTAGACCATCAGAGATTGTGGTAAAACGCGGGTCTATGAATGTCAACTACCTCATGGCAAAATTACATTAAGTTCCGTTTAGCCGTTTAGGCGTGAAAGGGTAACAAACAGGCAGATGTATTAATATTATTATGAAACAGCACTTAATTTTGCATTTGTAATATTGGTATGGAAATTTATCTTACGTAGGTATATAAGTAACAATAATTAGTTTAAGTAGTTAGGTACATTTAGAATTTATATCTATTGTGTTCAGCAAAAGCTGTCACAAAGTTCTCACAAAATACTACAATATATCTTTTGCATACTTTACTACGTACCTTCATTATTTTTGTGTTTATCACGTAATTTTGGGTTATTCCAGTTTTCCCCCTTGACAAATCCCCCTTAAGGGGGAAAACTGGAATCCATTTTTTTGGAGTCCAGTTTTCCCCTTGAGAATTTTTTTTCAAGGGGGAATAAAAAAAATCGCTGTAAATAAAATACCTATTTTTAACCCCCGACGCAAAAAGAAAGTGTTATGAGTTTAACGTGTCTCTCGTGTCTCTCTGTGCATCTGTGTATCTGTCTGTGGTATCGTAGCTCCCAAACGGATGAACCGATTTTCGTTTAGTTTTTTTGTGTCATAGATAATTTTATCTCGAGTGTTCTTTTCTTAGCCATGTTTCATGAAAATCTGTCGGGGGTTAATAATTTTTTTTTTTAATTTTGTTCTTGTTATTAGATACCTGTACACTCTATACTCTACATTGTTCGCATAAGTGTTGTAGGCGTGTGAGTACACTTTTGTTTGTACCTACTTACCTACTCTCTATTAATACGACGACCTCTGTGGCGCAGCGGGCGAAGGTCCGCCTGCGACGCAGGAGGTTGCGGGTTCGATTCCCGCTTCGGGACAAATGTTTGTTCGATCTGCAGATATTTGTTCAGGGTGTTCTGGATGTTTTTCTATGTATAATAAAAAAATATCTATCTATGTAGTGTATTGTATTATGAATATCAGTTATCTAGTACCCATAACACAAGCTCTGCTTAGCTTGGGGCTAGATAATGCTTTGTGAATTGTCCAGGACTTTTTTTTTATTAGTCGTTGTCTATCTTGTCTTTATGTACCCTGCCTGCTACTGCTGTAGGAAACGGCGGAAGATCAGCGCTGCGTGAGTTCGGTTTACCAGCACACGCACCATTCATGCTGAGCCGTTTCCTAATTCGTATTTCCAATCCGTTTATTACATTAAGTTTTAATTGACTACTTATTATGATGATTGTAGTCATAAATAAATGTCTTTTCTTTCTTTCCACGAGAGCTGCTGCCGAACAAACTGTTGTACAGTTTGGCAGAAACTTTTTAAACTTTTAATTTGAAAATAAATAAAGTACAAAATACAAATACGAAAAAAAATATTAAAAATTTGCCTTCTCGCTATAGGATCACCAAAGCATGAGTGCATTTTGAATTCTATCAACGTTTGCTCTACATTTTACACTGCAAATAGTTTATCGTAGCATTTTGTTTATTTTCAGTGCATTTCTGTTAGCACGTTCCGTTTTGGCAAGGAAGTAGAGCGAAACCAAATAAATGATTGTCTATGTCTATGTCTAAACCGAGACTGCGAATTGATGCTGCAGCTATCAATAGGTCTGAAATTAACCACTGAGTTAAATGTACCTAGAGAAGAAATTTCAAACAAAAAACGTCTCATTATCATGGCATCGGTGGCCTGGGCCCAAAATATGAACTAAGTCGTCTAACCAAACAATTAAAACATTCAGCGCTAGATCGCTTAAAGAGTATTGTTTTCTCAACGTATTCTGACATCATGTCGCCCCTATAGATTTTACACCGCGCAGAAGTGACACAGATTTTGTACCTACATAACTTAGTAAGAATTTATTCTCTATTTAAAAAATTTTTGTTTGCAAAAATAGTAGAAAATTAAAAAAAAATGGATTGTGTCTTGTATTGAAAAGACTCAGCGTTATGCGTTTATTCAAACATGTTTGCAATAGTTTAAAATCAACTAAAATAAGCAGACAAATAAATTAGTACATTTTGTCCTAAGATATTTTTTAATACACTAATTTAACACTTCCATTGCCTATGACGCGAATCGCCATGTTCCAAGCTATGGTGGTAGCGACGGCGCGCGCGGGGCGCGGGTGCAGTTAATGAGTTAATTATTGTGTTCAAGTACCTAGGTACATACTTTTCATTGAATTAAGAGTGCACATTAGCATTTATTACTTTTTTTTTATTATTTGATGTGTTTTTGCAGTATCGAAATGCGCACGTCGTCATATTTTCTGAACTTTGTTCATAACTTGATATGTTCTGAAAGGAAAAAAAAAAAAAAAAATTTCAATAATTCGATTTCTTTGAAAATGTATTAATTAAATAGTTTTGAAAAAACTTAAAACCGACTTCGAATCCCTTAGTTTTAAACTGTTTTTTTAAGTTTTGCTGGATAAATAGAAATCCCTGGGGAATAAAATATTGGGACCACCTTGGGACCACCTATAAACAACTGAAAAGATCACCAAATTGGTCCGGAACCAGTCAATCAAATTTCGGAGAAATCGACGAACATACTTATAAACATACTACATACAGCCGAACATAGAACCTCCTCCTTGTTTCGAAGTCGGTTAAAAATATGAAACTGGTTAAAAATCAATACTGAAAAATTCAATCATTTAAAAAAAACACCGCGTCAAGTCTGTCACCCTATATGTCTTCCATCAATCACATTAGTTTTACCTACAACCGGTTTTGAAATGGAACATCTGCATGTTTTAGTCTATGATTACAATGGCGTGCATATTTATGAAAAATTATTTCTATCTGTTGAGGTATTACGATATTATTACCTATTTATTCACATAATACAACAAATAATTTTACTAACTTGACTACTGGGTTGTTATTTTTCATTATTTACGTCCAGGGTCACACTTAGATTTCTATTTTCGTAATATTAGCGCGGCTCCTTATGCGTCCAAGCTGCATGCATGTCGAAGCCACACTAATGTCAGGTGTACGGATTGCAGTACAGTTCAGTCGAACAGAGTGAGTGTTCTGATCGCGAAATCTAGTGCGTAGTACATATATATCGATGAAATTAACAAATTCAAATTTATTTATCTATAAATATCTACTATAATATAAAAATGAGTCGCTGAATGTGTTGCTAAGCGCAAAACTCGAGAACGGTTGGACCGATTTCGCTAATTCTTTTTTTTTAAATATTCCTTGAAGTACGAGGATGGTTCTTACGGAGAGAAAAATTCTAAAAAAAAAAATGTATATTTAGCATCAGCATTGCACCCGTGCGCAGCCGGGGCGGGTCGCTAGTACATATATAAAAAAATCCCTATTTACCGTGGTCATGGCATCACGTGTGAACGGCTGGACCAATTTCGCTAATTCATTTTTTGTTGTGTTTGTTATTGTCAGGAGTAGGTTCTTATGAAAGAAAAATATAAGAAAGTTGGAAACATTAATATCACGGGGGCGAAGCCGCGGGGCGCAGCTAGTTTATTCATAAAGATGTCAGATATACAATGTCAGGTCTTATTGCAAAGTAGGTATTAGATTCACTGCATCTCTAGGGTAAGATGCAGTGAATCTAATACCTACTTAGCATTGGGCGTATGAATATATTGTCTAGGTTTGAGCGAGATTCTTGCAACATTGAAAGCTGATACTGAAAATTTATTTCAAACTAGTAGTTTATGCTCGCGGCTTCGCACGAATTGTTTCTATGGAAACGTTTAAAGGTGATTTCTATCACATGGGAACTGATTTATGGAATAAAAAGTAGTAACGTAGAAGCCTATGTTTGATTCCAGGATTAAAATTACCTGTGTGCAAAATTTCAGCCCGATCCGCTCAGTAGTTTTGGCGTGAAGAGGTAACAAACATCCATCCACCCATCTATCCATCCAAACTTTCGCATTTATAATATTAGTGTGATGATGATGATTCAGAAAAAAATTAACTTGACGTAGTGACGTACGTATACGAACGTCCTCTATGTATAAATCTTTTATACATAGAGAACTATTTTAGTAATATTTATAGTTCTAAAACATGTTAGGGCTCAAGACGCCAATCTAGGGTTACTAAGGTGCAAATGATCGCACTATCATTTTATTTTCATGTTCTGGAATATGCTTCGTGTTACATACGAGATATACTCACATTTAACATTACAGCTCATGTTGATTAAGTAGCCTGCAGCTATAAACTCCACGTCTAGAAATAAAAACAGAGAAGTTCTTTGATGAGCTACTAGTAGCTGCAATGATGAAAACTTTCCTGACTGAGCATATTTGTGAGTTAGTACTAGTTTATAGGGTTCTGTACCTCAAATAGTAAAAGGAACCCTTAAATGATCACTTTGCTGTGCGTCTGTCCGTCTGTCAACGGTCGATTTTTCACCTGTCACTCCCACCCCCGACATTATGTCTGGATTTATAAAGGCGAGCGCGAATTACTTTTAGGTCGATCAATATTACATATTTCTTCGGCTTCTGGTCTTATAATGTGAAATGTGTAATTTCACATTATTTATAAGACCAGAAGCCGAATAATATCCAAACGCCTAAGCTCTTATTCTTAAACTCATTGTTTACGGATTTAAGTTAAATATATACCTAGTTTATAGTTGTTTTTTATTTGAATTGTTTACTTTTGTTAATATAGGTATGTTGATTATTCTAAAACTTAATTTTGTGTTGATTGTTTAAAAACTTCTTATTTCTGTTGTTAATTTTAATTAATAAAAGTGGATTTATTAAATGTCTATTTTGGAATTAATTGACAAATTAGGAAAAAATCGATTAATATAACAAAAACGATTATTTTTCAAAGAAAAATCGATTATTTATTCATCCATTTTTCATGTCTTACAATGAGGATCAGTAAAGTTATAGCAATTTCAAGAGAACTAGTATCCATGTTATTCTTTATGACACAATAATTTTAATATCTTTTTGAATTATCCAAATCGGACCATTACTTACGAAGATATTAAACATTACGCCGCTACTGCTGGTAAAATCAGGTGCGTGTGGCGTCACTCGCTCGGTCGCCGTCCGTTAACCGTAGGCAGATATCAGTTTTTAGTGATTTACTCCGAAACTATAAATTTAGGAAAAAAAAATACAGAACCAGATAGACTCAGTTTTGAGAGACCCACCGAATGAAAAAAAAATTAAAGTTAAAAAAGAAAACTTCTTCCACAATCGACGAACATACATAAAAAAAGTCGAACGTAGAACAATACTTTTTTTTTTCGAAGTCGGTTCAAAACGTGCGTTTTGAAGTTTATTACATGCTTTTATCTACACTAATGTTATAACATTCTACTTATGATTCCAATACTTGACATAAAATTACTACTGTTATAGCGCAGATAACAAAACACTAAATTTAAGCAATTTCACATGATGGTATAATATCCACATCGATATCGTAAAATCTCATTATAACATCAATAAAACGCGACCAATTAACAAGGCGAGCCTTATGTCAAAATCCTCATACAAGTTGTATAAAATTTTTATATTAGGCTGGCTTTTGAAAACAGTTGGGTTATACGTGAAAACTTCGTCGAAACTACTTTTGAATCTGCCTAACCCAGCGTTGTACACGGGGCATTGCTTCCGGCGCACCTCGGCGACCCTTCTCATAGATAGCGGTGGTGATTTGACCGCACTGAAACGACACGGGGTGTGGAAGTCTTCTACTGTGGCTGAAAGCTACATTGATGAGTCTTTAATGAATAAAATTCAAGTCTCAAATACGATCTTGAACAGTATAGAAAAAGAAAACAAGACGAATGAAGTAATTATAAATATTCCGACTCCGTCTACGAGCTCTACTGCTTGCCCCGCGGCCGCTACAGCTGCTGGATCAATAATTAACATAAACTTTCAAAATTGTACCATCCAAAATTTGAACAATTATTATAAATAAACTATTGTCAGCTTTTACTCTTGTTGTTTGATTAATTGCATTAGTGAAGATAAAGTAGTGTATGCAACTGCATATAACACGGGTATTAAAACACTCGTTACTATTATGAAACTCGCTGCGCTCGTTTCATAAACTCACACTCGTGTTTTAATACCCTTCATTATATGACAGTTGCATAAACTACTATTTTGTACAGTAGTGTAGTGAAGAAGCGGTTTTGTCCTTACCGCGTTTAGTTCATCGTTTCAAAACTAGATGCCAGCACTGGTGAATTAGAACTCACTAACGAAGCGTTTCCAGTTTTTAACTGGCTCCGGAATGTGTCGTCCAAGGACAAACAGTTTTCAAAAAGTATTATGTATTTTTTAAACGCTATCCGTTAAATCGGCTTGAAAGCGTATTAGTAAACAATTAATGAATATCGAGCTAAGAGCTAGGCACAGCTTGGTACACAAAGCATGTACCAGATAAATAAGTAGGGACTTAGGTATAGGAAAAAAATGTGTAGCCATCAATACTACCTGTTCTTTTACTTCGACGACCTCCGTGGCGCAGCGGGCGAAGGTCCGCCTGCGACGCTGGAGGAGGTTGTGGGTTCGAATCCCGCCTCTGAACAAATTTGTGTACGATCTGCAGAAATTCTTTCCGTTGGTCTGGGTGTTTTCTATGTATAATAAAAAATATCTATCTATGTAGTGTACTTTATTATGTATATCAGTTATCTAGTAGGTACCCATAACACAAGCTCTGCTTAGCTTGGGGCTAGATAATGCTGTGTGAATTGTCCAGCATTATTTATTTATTTTATTTATTTATTTTTTACACGACTTCAAAAAGAAGGAGGTTCTCAATTCGTATAAATGTCTACTGATTCTTTCACTATTGTATAGAGAATGATCCGAAATTGGTCCCAAAAAAATGTTATTCCCAAGGGATTGGTGTTTATCCACTAAAGCTAAAAAAACAACACAATACCTTTGAAAAATCACGAGTAGCTACAACAATCTTCGCCAATTCAAACTAGATTTTGATGATTATTTCGTTGTTGTATACAGTTATTGTTTTCTTAAAAATCGAGGGCATGACTCCTTTCACGACTTTTCTCTAACTCTCGTGTTATTGGACTTGGCCATCACCGCCCTTATCAAAAAACCACCCTGATTAATATGATATGAATTCGGCCTCAGTGATTGTGAGCTTAGCTATTATACCGTAGTCGTTTGGGTTCTCGCCTCTGACGTAGTTATATTATTAAGCTATGCCTTTTTCTAGCAAAATCGCAATAATGTTGCTAGCTAGAGCAACGAAGTTACCATCGCAAAGGACAATAAACAGCGAGGATTCGAGAGCAATAAATTGTAGTGCACAGTTGTCTTTAGCTAGCATAAATCTAAATGCGGACCGCACTGCCCCGGACCTGTTGTGTAGGAAAATTTCGTCTGAGACCTCCATCTTGTTACGATACGATCATAAATTTATGCTAGGGTCCTTACCAGTTTATGTAGAGTTTTGAGTGAGATATTTCAGAGCTTTGACTAAGATTAGATTTTTTCGTTTTAAAGGGAGCTCTTTTGGTGGACAGCACGCTGGATTTTAACAGATCTCAAAAAACAAGATAGGTACCTACTTTTACAAAAATCGAAAACTGACAATTTTACTTTGTAGGTACTTTCAGAACATTAGGAGGGCTACTTCCAATTTTTTTTTTAATATGAAGCGCTAGATCTAGTCACTTTTCATACAAAACAGTACCTTAAAACCGGTTCATCCATTTGATAGACACACCCTACCCACCCCCACGTCTAACTTATCAAACCCTTTTTTTAAGTACGGGGTAATTACCCCATTTGGAGGGTGACAAGAAAATCATCATTAAAAACTGAAATCCGTCTCAGTGGCCCACTGAAAACCCACAAACTAGGCACACCTATTTATAGGCACTTCAGTTGTAATGTTCGTTTAACTGTACTACAAGTATAGCACATTGTGAAATTGCGATATATTACCCGGGCCTTGTTAGCAGTGGTCCCGTATCGCTTAACCTATCTAACCTCAGATTTACTAGTCCTATCCCGACATTACACTGCTTTAATTTGGCCCTATATCGGTACATTCAAAGGTTACATAACGGGATGAAAGGAGCCTGGAGAGATTTACCTTTATTCACGCTAGAGTTGAGCGAAATATTAGTTAAGGAATAAAGCAGCTATTCTGGATGGATAAAGTTCTTCCTAGAATTACAAGTATGTTTATTATAATCGAACTTCAAAAAATAAGTAAGGTCTACGATATCGAAATTTACTTTTACTTTTATGAGAGATTTACCTTTATTCACGCTAGAGTTGTGCGTTCTCTATCTTTAGAGATATTTTTTAGAGAAATAAAAGAGCTATTCTGGACGGATAAAGTTCTTCCTAGAATTTAGTATTAGTATCGAACTTCAAAAAAGGAGGGCGTACTTATACGATATGTTCACCAATTGTCATCCGATTTTGATAATTCTTTCGCTTTTGTATGAAGAATGATGCTGAAAGGAGCTTGCAAAGATTTACCTATATCTATTCACGCTAGAGTTGAGCGAAAGATAGAGATACTTTTAAGAACAGAGGAAATGATCAGCTAATCTGGACCGATAAAGTTCTTCCTAGAATTATTATTTTCGATCTTCAAAAAAGAAGGATGGTATACGATATCTTCGCCAACTGTCATCTGATTTTGTCGATTCTTTCGCTTTTTTATGAAGATTGATTTCAATGACGTATGTACCTTAAAACGTCGGTTTTTAGTATTTGTAAAAACTATCGAATTATTATTATTGTAATATCTGAGCTTAAAAAAAATATACATAAGTATGAGTATTTTCTTCTAATCGGAATAACATTGGGTAGGTTAGGTTACTGATCTAAATGTAGATAATTTTTTTTTTATTTGGTAAATCGTGGGATAAAATTTAATTGCCGGCCATATTATTTTAGGAAGTTGAGGTAAAACGGGGTCGAATGTTTAGATTTAATGATATAACTGGTTTTAAATATTTTCCCACATAATTGGTCACGTGAATTAATATATACTGCAGTTTATTTATGCTAATTTATCGGAAGTAGATAAAGTGAAAATTATGTATGTGTATCAAATATGTACAAGCATTAGTAGATTATGTCAATATGTACATATTAATACATTGCATAATACTATAACATAAACATACATCCATATATTATAAAAGCGAAAGTAAGTAAGTCTGTCTGTTACTTTTTCACACCTAAACGGCTGAATGGATCTTAGTGAAATTCGGCAGGGAGGTTAGCAATATCTCCGGGACGGAAATAAACTAGATACTTGAAAAGCGGGTGTGAAGCCGCGGGCAGAAACTAGATATGTGTAATAATAGGTTACGTCTCGAGCCAGATCATATTTTTTTGTGTTATGCTTGTATTTGTTGTTATGTGTTTTGTGTAAGTATCTAATAAAATAAAAATAAAACAAATGGGGAGGTTCAATTATTCGTGTAGATTATATACAGATTGTACATTGGACGACAAAAATTACTGCATATTGACAATTTTGAATGACAAAGAAGATTTTTTTAAGTCAATCCGTCAACAATAGTCGTCGTCGTTATATGATTTTTATTCAAACAAGCTGTCTACCGCTGAGGTAAACGTGTGTTTGAGTGAGAAGAAAGAAAGAAAGAAAAAATATTTATTGGCTGAACTTATAACTGTAGATTAGGTACATAATATACAAAAACATAACTTACCTATATCTATAAAGGAACTTACAAATTAATGAGTAGCTACATTACATACTAATTAAAAATTATCATTTCTAATTAGTATAATATAAATTAACAAATAACTAAGTACATTTTCAGGCATTTTCATAGTGCCGACAAGCTTAGATAGCATGTTCGGCGCTGTTTTTCAGTTTACCCCTTCACGACAGTTATTTTGTATGATTGGGCGTTATAGCGCTCATTAAGGGAGGCCTTTGTCCAGTGGACTATAGCTTGATGATGATGATTCAAACAAGTGATCAGGTTTGGTACTAATCAAATCTAGTAACCCTCGGGTCATAGGACCATAAGTCTCTAACTAACTGTGAGACATATTTCATAATCACTCTACACGACAAGGCCAACAGTTACGAATTTACGATGTTCATGTAGTTTTTCTATCCACTCGAGCATGCATTTGTCATACTCACCAGGCTTTAGGTCATTATAAAGTCGTTACATAAAATTATATTTTTTACTAGTTCGAAAAACGTGTAAAATTACAATTATTGCGGACTGCCTGCCTGTCTTATGTCATGTGATTTTATGCAGAGTGATTTCACGGTGATTTATAGGTAGAGTACCGGAAGAGTACCAGTAGAGTAGAGGGCCTTTTATTATATATATAAACACCACATTCAAAGTAACAAAAGAACAGTAATAGTGTTTAGGGTATACATATTAGGTAGGTAAGCAAGCAGGTACACAATTATAAATTTGTAACACATAAATATTATTAATATTAATGACAGTGAAAGCAGAACAACCAAATTTAATATAAATCGTTTCGTATCGAAAAGGATATTTAAGCAGAACGCCTAGTAACACCTAGTAACAGAACGTCCTAAAAGCAAAAGAGCATACTGTCCTATCAGCAACATGACCTAGTAGTAAGTGGCACTAATCTCAAAATGACACCTTAGCTGATCGGCCTAGTACAATTCAATATAAAATCAATAAACACAAAAATAATGAACGTAAATCTTTAATCTACCAATTAGAGTACCGTAAGAGTACCGATAAAGTACTGGTAGAGTACTGGCAGCGTAGGAACCTTCACCGTCACACACAACCAAGTCATGGTACCCGTTACGAAATTGGTTACGAGAGATGTTAGTGATGCTCATAATATCAGCCCACGAACGTCCAAAGGACACCCTCAACCATACGACACAATAGCTCTCCTAAGCCGTCTCTGTTCATCGACTATCTGCGACCACTTCAATGTCATCAGCCCATCAAGAAGATGGATGGTCCCACCTAAAACTCCGTTTCGCGTTGCATCGCGGTCGTCACTCCAGAATCAATGCTCCCCAGCGGTTATTGGTTCCACGAAGGAATGGAAGTGGAACAGTTAGGGTGATCAGGAAGAAACAACAACGGGTTGTTCGATTCTCGGTTATTGCATATGCAACAATAAACCCCGGTTACCTAAATATGATGACGCCATCACGTGACATGGCATACGTACATAAAATTTATGACGGATGTTATGCAGGGAAAGTGAGAATACCTGCCTAATAAAACACATTTTATGGCACAGGTTATCAAAAGTATATGAATTTCAAAATTTGTTGCTAGGTTCAATAAATAAATAATGCTGGACAATCCACGCCACATCATCTAGCCCCAAGCTTAGCTGTGTGGATTGTCGAACAATATTTATAATGAGCTTGTGTTATGAGTACTAGATGACTTATAAACTTAATACAATAGATTGCATAGGTATATAATATTTACTATACAAATATGTTTTTGCTAAATCTAAGCAACGGATAACTCTGATGAAAGTAACCACTGTTGTAGCAAACACCAAGTGGTTGGGTGTTACTCACTTCCGTTGGAGAGCCTTCTTTGATAATTGAGTTCAAACAAGAACAAAATCAAAAAAAATAAAAAAACCCCGACAAATTTTCATGAAACATGCCCAAGAAAACTCGGGATAAAATTATCTATGACATAAAAAATCTAAAAGAAAATCGGTTCATCCATTTGGGAGCTACGATACCACAGACAGATATACAGATACACAGACACGTTAAACATAGAACACCCCTCTCTTTTGGGTTATTCCAGTTTTCCCCCCTGAAATCCCCCCTAAGAAGGAAAACTGGACTCCAAAAAAATGAATTCCAGTTTTCCCCCTTGAAGATTAGCCTTAAGGGGGAAAACTGGACTCCAAAAAAATGAAGTCCAGTTTTCCCCCTTGAAAATCCTCCTTAAGGGGGAAAACTGGAATAACCCTCTCTTTTGTGGTTAAAATGAAAGGAGTGTGACAGCCCGCGTAAGCAGCGGGAGACAGGCAAGAAAAATCAGATCTAAGAAGAAAGCTAACCCGAATCCTATCTTTGGTGATCGTGCTACGAACATAATTAATTAAAAACATCTGCCCTCCCGAGAACATCACGGGTTCATGTACTCTTGTTGCACTATGAGATAAAATTGAGAAATTACGACGCCGTGATGCGAACAAAATTGCTCAAGGCTAATACATTGATAAGCTCGCTCGTTTCCCTTCGAACCTCTAAAGCTTTTGCGATACGAGCACCGATTCAAGCTCCGGTTCTATTCTAGATGCAGATAAAGGGCTTCAATTTCTATAGCGATAGAAAGTCTAGGCTTGCCTTGGCTAAGTGGTAATATAGAGCGGCTTTCTACACGATCGGCTGAGGACTAGCTCTATAGAAAGCACCTTAGGTGCCTCGTAAGGTACAGGAAGGGCAACATTTGTTATGAAATCTTGAATCGATGTCTGATACCTACATAATATGAAGTTTTTTATTAAGGAAGCTTAGAAGCTGTAAATAAAGACTAAATATAGTTAATGGTGTAATCGGGTATTTATTGCGTACCTTTTACGGTACGCGTACGCGATAAATACCCGATTAAACCATTAACTATGTTTACAAATCGCGAAAGTTTAAAAAAGACCTAATAATAAATAAAAATAAATATAATCTTCTACGCTTCTAAACATTTTAGGGGATTGCTTTGCCGATAAACAAAAAGTTGGATCATTATTTTTATCAATAAAATCTGACGACCTATGTGTCAGATTTTATTACAAAAACTAGCTGTACCCGCGACTTCGTTCGCGATTGCCTCACCTGCCGACTAATTAAGTTCACATTTAACCATAGTCTCTCATATTATGAAACGCCGCCGTGCAAAAAATCGTGTAGGTTCTACGGGGGATAGCATGTTGTCATCTTCAATCCCATAGATGAAAGAAATTATGATGAATGCAGATGGAGAGACGCGCGTCAAGTTTGAAACTATTAATTTATCTCGCACGCACTATCTGGAGTTTTATTAATCTAAGGATTCTACGTGATGATTCTGCGACGATTGCACTGTCATACTGAAGCAATTGTATTGCAGAATTGGGCTCCTGATCCATTTGACTGGACCACCGTAATATTTTTTTCGTTAGTAGGTAGGTACAGTTGGCTGTGTACCACAGTAAAAAATATTTTTCTGTGGTCCAGTTAGTTTAATTGGACCACTTACTCCAACCAAACATCGGTAGTACAGATAACCGGACCAGATAAACCACCATATGTCATGTAAGGTAGGAACCTAACTTATTTTTCCAAGACGCACCACCTTAGTAGGTAGGAACCTAACTAATGGGTGCGTCTTGGAAAAATTAAATAGGAACTTACCTACCCTTTATCTACAATTTTTTTTCATCAATCTACAGATTATTTCATCAGTCTACTGATTTTCTACTCGACTTTCTACTGATTTAGTCAAATTCGATTTTGCAACACTGTTTCTAACAAAAAGAATGCATGATATCGGACGACGCGTAGACCCGTCGGGTTGCGCGGTTTAAGTATTCTACTTTTTCCTCTCTCCCAGGGGAACCTTACTGAATTCCAGGATAAAATTTATCCCATGTCCTTCCTTGAACACAAATCGTACCAATTCAGTCCAACTCATTCAGTAGTATCGGCGTGATGCGCGGTGAAGGAATTTTACTTGCATCCCTTCTCCCAGGGGAACCTTACTAAATTCTGGGATAAAATGTATATTTCCTCGTAGTATGAACTCAAATTATGCCGAGTTCCATTCGAATTCATTCAGTTGTTCCGTCGTGATGCGCGGTTAAAGAATTTTACTTTCATCCTATCTCCCAGGGGAACATTACTGAATTCCGGGATGAAATGTATCTCATGTCCTTCCTTGTAGTATGAAATCAAATCGTGCTGGGTTTCATTCCCACTCATTCAGCACTTTCGGCGTCATGCGCGGTGAAGAAATTTCACTTTCATCCCCTCTCCCAGGGGAACCTGACTGAAATCCGGGATAAAAAGTATCCTATGTCCTTCCTCGTAGTATGACCTAAAATCGTGCCGAGTTTCATTTCGATACCTTCAGTAGTTTCGACGTGATGCGCGTTTAAGAAACAGACAGACAGACAGACAGACAGACAGACAGACAGACAGACAGACAGACAGACAGACAGACATGAATGAAAAAAATTACAGTTTTGGCTTCAGTATCGATAGTAGAGTGTCCTCCAAAAAAAATTTTCAAAATATCTTCAATGTACAGAATTGGACCTGTTACAGTTTTATTATAAGTATAGATAATGATAAGTATTCATTTTAGTAATTAGCAGAACAAACTGTTTTATGTTTAGATAATGTTTTAAAGCCAAGTTTTTTTAAATTATTTTCCTTACCTATCTATCCTTGGAAAAAAAATGTTTTGTTTACAGCAACCCAGCTTAAATCTATTTTTTCCCCAAAAAACGCGATCGATGACTACGTGATTTCGAAAAAAGCATGGTAGAGTCGTAAAACCAAACTGTTTATTTAGCCTTTTCTATATATTTGGTTACTATTCTTTACTTCCGTACTTGTTTAGATCACAAACAAAGCCAAGACCCGACATTCGTACAAATAAATTGGTCTACGTCCTCGTGGTTGGAAGTTTCTCGGTCGTTGTCTAATCCGGCGTATATGGTCCGGTCTGACGGAAGGACTGACACAATAGAGGCAACGCCAAGAAGGCTGGATATAGGAGTCACGCTCACGGTGCACTAGATGTGTCTAAACTATTCTAAGAAGGTTGTTTGTAAGTACAAGGATGGCGCGAGTAAACATAGTCCGCCAATGGTGTGAAAATTTAAATTACCTACCTGCCTATTCACTCTTATTGGCGGCTGAAATCTTACATAAACTACATATTTTTTTTCAGCGTCTCTCCCTGCCTAAAGTGTTATTCCCTAAGTGGGAATGAATATTTTTTCTCATCTACCATGGTGTGGGGATCGTTGGTTAGCTCGTTCCATGTATATCCTTCTAATCCTAATAATATCATAAAGCCGAAAATTTGTGAAATCTGAAATTTTGTTCCCTATCTCTAAAACTACTGAACAGATCAAGATAAAATTTGGCGTACCTTTAGAGCAAAGCCTAACTTAGTTTTGACTACCTCCGTGACGCAACGGGCGAAGGTCCGGCTGCGACGCAAGTGGTTGCGGGTTCGATTCCCGCCTCGGAACAAATTTGTGTACGATCTGCAGAAATAAGTTCCGTTTATCTATGTATTGTACTGTATTAAGTATATCAGTTATCTATAAAGTACATGGGTACTATGGAATGGAGTGGATGGGTGTTATGGAACACAAGCTCTGCTTAGCTTGGGGCTAGATAATGCTGTGTGAATTGTCCAGCATTATTTATTTATTTATTAGATAATAAGCTACTTATTATACCGAAAATACGTGTCGCCGCGGGCAGAAGCTAATAATGTTATATAACTAACCTAGAAGGGACGTGGTATCTAGTCTAGTCTATTGTATTATGTACGAGTATATCAGTCATCTAGTACCCATAACACAAGCTTTGCTTAGTTACATGATGCTGTGTGGATTGACCAGCATTATTTATTTATTAAAAATTCTGGAAAATTCACACATGATCGTCTAGAAAATGATACAAATTATAGTCCTGACTCTAACTAAACTAAAAGCTTAACCTCTCAAGTCACGATCCTTCCTGGACCACGGCGTCGTCGGGGCGGAAACCCTAAGGCATACAGGTCGGCGAACCTTTACAATAGCTATAGTTTAAGAACCAAGATAATCGGATTCTTGATAACCGCAGGCCGTTATGAATGTACCTTTAACTGTATTTTGACGACAGTTTTGACGGGTATTTAAATTTGATGGTAATGAGTGGGTGCTTAGGCAATAAACAGAATACGACTTTAAAATATGATCGTTATTGTAATAGACCTATGTATTTGTAGTAAAAATCTATTCTCAATTTTTTATGATGTATCTTATAATAATTTACACAAGTTTAACCTACTAAGGTTAGGTTACAGATCAAGAACTCGTCCCAAATATTTGGTATTGTATGATTTAAAATATGTTTCGTAGATGTTTAATTTATTTTTGTTTTTATTTTGTACATACAAATCTAAGTCTTATACGTTCTCTTAACTTATTGTGCATATGTTAAGCTTCATTGTTGTTTCTTACCGTGCAATCCATTGTCAAGTTAACTCAACAATTTATTGTAATTAACAAATGGTTAAGATGGTGGAAGGCAGTTTTATCAATTAAACAAAGTTTATTAAAAGAAAACTACAATTATTATAATAGAAACAAATTAGAATTAGTACCTATTTACAAGTGAAACAAAATAAATCAGTACTAATACTAAGCTACATAAAGCAATATGTGTTTGTTTATCATAAAAAGTTATTGAGTTTTGTTCCGAGAAACATAAAATAGATTTGTTGTACCTATGCCGCACACTAGCGCCGCCGCCTATTTTACTTAAAATTACGTTAAACGTTAAAGCTTTTTTAATCCCTCTGAAATAGTTTAATTTGGTATAATTTAGACAGAGAAGCGAAAACAGAGTTCGGTGGCCACCAAGAGCAACTTCGCTATTCTGCGTAAAGGAAACAAAAGAAAACTATTGTATGGGTATTAAAAAAAAGCTTATGATAGTTATCATAAACTGTGAAAAGGACTTTAAAAATTCCTTTGATTAACGTAATTACAAGAAAGAAAAGGCAGCGGCGGCGATTGTTTGAGGCATACAAGCGCCTTAATGTACAAAATCATCTGTTTTACGAGTATATCTAGGTTGGAAATCACAGCTGCCAAGTTTTTTTCGAGAACTTTATGCTCTGCAGTTTGGCATGCTTTTATCGAACAATAAAGTGCAAACGCAATTGTCATGCCGCTGGTCCGTGTATGTACGTTTGCCGTGGTTCGCCCTAATTGGACTACCTTTGTAGTAAAGAAGGTCACACTAAATTGTTACAATCAGTCCCGTTAAAAACGTAGATCTCTACGTGCTTAACAATCTCATTTATTCGGTCATTTATTTTTGGATTTTTCGTATTCCCCCTTGCATGCCAGTCGTTCTAAACCCTTTTGTAACTATGATAATGAATATAACTATATTCAGCAATGCCATGCAGCTAGCGTCTTGGGGACGCTTCCGACTGGTATTGACATGGATCAGTTGAGCTACCTGTAGATTATTTGCAACAGTCTGCAGTTAGCTCAATTGTTTTAATTGTAAATGCTAGTTCAAATTTATTTCTATTATTTCATTGTAATTTTCTTTGTCAATAAAGGCTTACTATATGATATAAGTTGATTTATACGTGCAAATTTATGTCACAAGAGGGGTTAATTCGTGATCTATCAAATATCGCTTTTATATGGAACTATCGACCCACCCCGGCTTCGCACGGGTGCAATGCTGATACGGACTTTTTTGTAGACCTTTTTACTTGTACAATACTGTAGTACATTATTTTCATATATCTCGCAGGGTTCAGCCAGCGTTTGCAATGTAAGCGCAAAAAATGTATTAATTTACGACATCACTTTAGAAACCTCTAAAATTATCAGAGTTTCTCTACTATATTATGCATGTATTATACATATAAACCTCCCCTTGAATCACTATATCTATTAGAAAAACCGCATCAAATCCATTGCGTAGAGATACTCAAGCATAGAGCTATGACTGAGCAAGCCTTTATAACACGGACCTTAGATTATACCTAATGATGTATCTAAATAAGTCACAATAAAGCACTGAAGTCACTCGTAAACCTACAGGTCAACTAACTCATTTTCAAATCGCTGCTCACTACTCGGCAGCTCCTTGGCATCCAGCCCATCATTATCTAGTATTAGAAGACTATTAACCAACTAATAGATGTTTAACACCACGCTGAGCCAAATATTGTCTGTCAGCTATCAATCATAGCCGATAATAGCGCTGCAAGGCGCGATAACTGACGGTTGTACGGTAATCTGATGACTATTAGACAGTTCGAGCAGCCGTTTAATGGTTTTCGTATCTACTTTGTATGTATGCATGTTATTAACTGTGGTTTAGAATGCTTATTGGTGGTGTTATTGCGAGATTTAACTATTGAAGCTCGCGATGGTTCATGGTTTGTCTTTTTACTGATTTTTGAATCAGACGTCCAACAGCGAGTTGTCAGACCAGTAAGAATATAATTTGGAATGTGGAAATACACAGGAAGTTTATATGATTTCCAGCAAATGTTTAAACCAGAAGTAAAATCCTTTCCTCATTTCTGTTTCTTAATGTTTACGAAGTGTCTCAATAATTCAGCAGTAGGTAATCATGCGCATTTTTCCACATGCCACCACATTCCACCCACCGTGCACCGGCCGCAGACGAATTACGTAAGCCAATCTGGAGCACTAATAAGGAAGCGGTGAGACGTGCCCTGCGCCTGCGCTGCTGCGCTTGCACCGTCCTACCGCACGCCACAGAATAGATGGTACTGCGTAACGCTGCGGTCGGTGTGGCCACGTGGAAACGTCAATAATCACGACAAAGTTGGTAAGGACTAGGGATGGACTGTTTCCAGATATTGGTCCAGAAGTCCCTTGAAAAATAGAAAGAAAGAAGAAAGAAAGAAAATACATTTATTTGGACAATACATAACTCAACACATTACAATCATGTTATATACTTACAAAGAACACAGTATTATATAGAAAAGAAAAACAAAGAAAGAAGAAAACAGATACATATTAGAAAGTGTGTTATATACGGGCCAAAAAGGTCCCTGTCTCAGCATTTAATGAATGAAGAAATTATGAAAATAGAAGAAGTAAAGAAGTCCCATACTGTGAATGTATGAAATCGAATTTATGGGATTCCTAGATTTTTGCGTAGGTGGTATTAATCGTGATCCAGAAAAATTAAGGTAGGTAGGTACTCAGTTCAATGCATGTTAAAGCTTTTCACACCACAAAAACTCTTTATGATTGCGAAAAAAACTTCAAACAACATTATTTTTTATCCTTTTATACTACAAGCAAAGATCTTGATGATACCGTCAACATTAGTTAAGCATCATTTGCAGAGGCTTCATCTAAAGAAGCAAAAAACGTCATCAGTTTCAATGTTAAATCCTATTCCGAAAAACTGCAATCTCTAGCTAACGGGACCTTCAATCCGAGACAAACTCAGGATCAAAATACCCAATCTTGGATCCAGTTATAAACCACTTCACGGTTCGGTGGGTAAGAAAGTTCAGAGTAAATGGATTTACTTCATTACCGATTCGCTGGCACCGAGCGTCCGGCTAATCGATTTCGGCTGGTGCTCGCCAAGAAATAAACGGGAGTATATCGAAAGCGTTTGGTTGACTAAGGTTTTAGAAAGAAACTTCTGGCTGATGCTCTGCACTCGTACTTCTTGAATTTTATGTGGTACGTATCTGCTTTACCGGGTTAAAAAGAAGCAGTTATCTCCGGGATATTAACTCCCTGCATTGAGGTCCGCTAGGCCACTTCATCGTGATACTGTGTTTCACTCTAATCCATCGACGGATATGATTGTACACTAATCCATCAGTGGATTTGTTCAGTGTATCAGAGTGGAACTGCGCATCTATTCATAGTCAGGTTGACGTTTCTAGTTCCAATACCAACCTACCAGTGTTAACATTTTCCTCAGAAGTTAACTGGGGGCCTATTTTAATTCTCCAATTATCTAATACACCAAATTAGAGTACCAATACGCAAAAAAAACGAAATGAACGATTGCGTATTTACGAGATTTAAATAGGCCTCCGGCAAGTCTTGACCTTCCTAAAAGCTAATCTCAGTTAAAGTAAAGTTTCGGAAGACAAGCCCTTCCCAGACCCAGTGAACGGTATCTTAAATCGTGGAAAACAAGACGCAATAAAAATTCAAACGTTTTCGTCAAAGTGAAAGTTAAATGTGGGTTGAATACAGTAAAACAACTCAGTACCATAAACCATAAATAAAGCTCTGATGACAAGGTACATTGCAAGGAATTAGTGTGCCTTAAGCTTGCCCTAGCTGGCCGATTCTGTATAAGATTGGTGCAAACAAATTATTCTACTTTGACTGTGTACCTCTCTCTAATTTAGTAGGTACTCTACTCAACTCACACAACAGCCTATAATGTTCCACAGCCTGCGTCCAGGCCTCCCCCTGATAAACGCCTTATTGGCTTTTATCTCATGGGGGATTATGCCCTCCTCAAGCTGGGCATGCGGGTTGAGAATTGCAGTTCGGTGGTAGAATTGTTCTGCAGGAGGCGCTGCTACCCGCCCCCCGGTGGATATCCCTCAGTCGCCTCTTGCGACTCCCGCGGGAAGAGTTGGTGCGGTGCAAATTCTAAGCCGGCACCACACGACTCAATTCAATGGTGTATTATATCTTGGTATTATTATCAATGACATACATGTGAAATTGAAGGTTGTCGCATACATAAGCCGCACCGCTCTAGTAACCCATCCGCAAACCCTCAAATTTCGTTGACCGTTCGGCAAGAAGCCATATGATCGTACCGTACAACTTGCTTCATGCGAACAACGGTCTAATTAAGGGGGTAGGTAGCATGAAGGGATAGAACCAAGTGACAACTTGATTCACGGGAAAAAGAGGCAGCAACGCCCAGTATTGCGATACTGTAGTCTCTGTACAATGCTTGGACGACTTCCCGTGATAGTGACCAGCTCGGCAGGTGCCCACGCGCAAACAATGAGGCAAACATTGTGCATAATGAGCATGGTCACGCAATTTTGCTACAATTTTCGAGTTTACACCAATTTTACTGTGTCACTATAGCGTTTTTTGATAATTCTTCTGTTTATTCTAGCTTCCGGCTCTACATCCATTTTCAACGATGAATTTAGCACAGGAGTACCACATGTCGAATGTAAACAAAAGCCATGAGTGAGGAAAAACAGTTTTGAAATCTTATTTTGCTCACTGGCCTCGGGCTCCTAAAAACTGTTGAAGAAGTCAGAATACAACCTCATCACTGTCGTTTTGATCTTAAGTGATAACTTTAATATAACTACAGCCCGATAAAACATCATCAAAGTCAATCAAAACATCAGAGCTTCTCCGCGCCCAAGTTACGCTACAAAAAATGTTGATTAAAACTTTATCAGGCCTATTTCAGCCACTATCGTTACAAAAAGAAACCTATTTAGCCGAACACGTGCGGCTTTGATTAAAATAAAATGCAATCAAGTGTTTTACATCGCAGTTATCATGATAACGTGCGTGAAATAGAATAGAGTAATTTTATATCGTTTTATTATTCATTCATTACAATACTCGCCATTAAGTGTTCTTTATATTTTATAGCATTCAAGTTTCGTGGAAACTGGCCACACTGAAATAAAATGACTTCATCATCGGTATCTCAACACCTAATGCACATTCGTACCTAACTTCACTCCCCTCACCAGCAATAATACGTCATGCCTCAGCAAATAAGGGGGTTTTTGCCATTATCTCCACTATAAGTTGTATGTTGGTAGGACTACGAAGCTGAGACGTGGACACTCATGGTAGGGCTGGTCCACCAGTTCAAAGTCGCTCAGCGAGCTGAAGGATAGGATTCGTAACGAAAACATCCGACAGAGAACCAAAGTTATCGACATAGCTCAAAGAATTAGCAAGCTGAAGTGGCAGTGGGCCGGCCATATCTTACATAGAACCGATAACCGGTGGGGTAAACGTATTCTTGAGTGGAGATCGCGACTCGGCAAACGTAGTGTAGGACGTCCTCCGGCCAGGTGGGATGACGATCTGCAAAAAACTGCAGGCAGATGCTGGATGCGGCAAGCTGAAGACGGGCGCTAGGCGCTCATTAGAGGAGACACATGTCCAGCAGTGGTCTAATATAGGCTGATGCTGATGATGATGATGAAGTTGTATGTATTTAAGGAAACCCGTAGTTCTTTCGAAACAGTAGGTCCCCCTCGGAAAACGAAAACCGAAGTTTCCGGTTCGTTTTCGTGCAAAACTTACTCTTAGGTCGCATACACAGATATCATTTGCACGAAAACGAATCAGAAACTGAGATTTTCGTTTTTACGATTACGGGGCCTGCTTAGCCCTGGGTGTTTCGCACCCATGCGTCTCCATCAGCATCATTTAAGACTGTTACCATTCAATACATGTTCAGTTGTCAAATAAATTAAGTTTTAGTATGTTATTAATTACTTAACGTGTTTTTATACCTTTGCATCAGCGGTCGCTGTGACCAGCAGAACTTTTTGTGTATCCCAAATCCCATTAAAATCGAATGGAGAGCTCACTCAGGCGATGCAATGTACCTATAATGACATTTTGGGATTACAATGGCCATAATATATCATCTTTTTATGAGGTCCGGCGCCGTTTTATTAGCGCACCGTATCTCTTGAGTGGTTATGTCATTATCTGCATTCATTATACGCGAACTCTTGAAATTTAAATTAGGTACTAGTTTCTGCCCGCGGCTTGGCACGCGTTGTTACCATGGAAACGTTTTATGGTTTTTTTCTATCCCACGGGAACTGATAAACGGGATAAAAAGTAGCCTATGTTTTATTCGAGGCCTAGAACTAAATAAATAAATAATGCTGGACAATCCAAACAGCACCATCTAGCCCCAAAGTAAGCTACTCTTGTGTTGCTTGTGTTATGGGTACTAGAAGACTGATATATTTAATACATTATATGCGCTCAGGAGGTGGGTCTGCCGGCTTTCCTGGCGTCTGCGCACGGGGTTGCCAACCTAGTCACTGTTTTACTTTCTTCTGGTGACGGGGGGAGCATACCTTTTGTGTCGGAAGCTGTGTCAGCTTGGTCAGCCCATAACTCGGGTGCAACCATTCCTGAATTGACGCATGTTCAGCGGGCGTGGGATGACGTTGGGGTAAAGCGGCTTCAAGAACAATTGTAAGAGGATGCGTTAGGAGTCGATAAGGCCAGACTGCGAGCTGTATCGCAACCTGAGTCCGGGGCTTGGTTACAAGCGGTTCCTTCGCCTCACCTGGGCACTCTTCTCGACGATGACTCTTTGCGTGTGGCGGTGGCTCTCCGCCTGGGCTGTAAGGTGTGTGAACCTCATATATGCACCTGCGGTTCCATGGTGGAAGCCGATGGCTATCACGCTCTGAGCTGCCGGCGGTGCACTGGGAGGTTTCCGCGTCACCATGCACTGAACGACATAGTTCGTAGAGCTTGTATATCGGCGAATGTCCCCTGCGTGCTCGAGCCCCCAGGTCTCAGCAGGGCTGATGGGAAGAGGCCAGATGGGCTGACTTTGGTGCCATGGAAAAATGGGAAGTGCCTGATTTGGGACGCAACTTGCGTCAGCACTGTCACCGCCAGTCACCTAAGTCGCACCATGCTCTCTGCATCAGCCGCTGCCGAAGACGCCTGCTCAAAAAAAAGGCATAAGTACGCATCCTTGGAGCAGCTTTACCATTTTGCACCTATAGCAGTGGAAACCTTGGGCAGTTGGAGTGTGGATGCGAAGTGTTTAGTGGGAGAATTAGGCCGTAGAATTAAGGAAGTGACAGGAGACTCCCGCTCCGGGTCGTTCTTGGTGCAAAGGATTGCCATCGCTATTCAGCGAGGTAATGCTGCAAGCATTATGGGCACCTTTGCACCGGGAATGGTCAGGGGCGGGTTATTTAATGACTAATTTATAAATTGTATTTTCATACATATTTAACTTGTACACACATATTATTTATCAATAATACATTATATACATAAATAGATATATTTTTTTATGATACATAGAAAACACCCAGACCAACAGAACAAATTTCTGCAGATCGTACACAAATTTGTTCCGAGGCGGGAATCGAACCCGCAACCTCTTGCGTCGTAGGCGGACTCTCGCCCGCTCCACCACTGAGGTCGTCCTCGGTCGACTACCTACATAATATGCAATTTCAGACCGATCCGTTCTGTAGTTTTGGCGTGAAGAGGAAGGTTACAAACATCCATCCATCCATACACCTCAACATTCAAACTTTCTCATTTATAATATTCGTGTGATTATTTTTGTTTTATACGAAACACGCCCGAAAATGCAGTCGACTTTGGATGTATTTAGTTGGGACCAACGTACTTAGCTTAAGGCGTAAAGGCCTTATTAACAAAAACACCAACAACACCAGCCTGTACAAGTCCATTGCTGGTGTTAGGCCTGCCCTAATAAACGTCTT
Organism: Eupithecia subumbrata; assembly: GCA_949316285.1. Taxonomy (NCBI): domain Eukaryota; kingdom Metazoa; phylum Arthropoda; class Insecta; order Lepidoptera; family Geometridae; genus Eupithecia; species Eupithecia subumbrata. Next base: position 23,915,523 of record OX438646.1, on the reverse strand, counting down.
CTTGCCTCTTATTAGTTAGGGGGCCTTAATCCACACGGTGGGCATGCGGGTTGGGGATCTAGAAGGACCATTTAACAGCACCTATTCAAAACGAAACTAACCTAACCTACCTAAGTAGTCGCAATAATATTGTTTAGTGTCACCCACAGTCGGAGGAGCCACGGACACTGTTCGGAACAATATTTACTGCACACTAAATCATCCAAGATAAAACAGAATTTATTCTCATAGATTTGCGTAATTTAGTAGTTTTGGATATGAGCTGCCTATTGTGAGGATGTGTAAATCTTCTTTTGAACATATGCACCAAAGAGAATATAATCGAATTACATACACGTTTGTAAACCTCATCAAAACATAAAGCACGGGTTCCCATCAAAACACAAAGCAGGGTCGCGAAACCCAGTGTGGTTTGTGAGAGCCTCTAAAATCATGCAAAGAGAACATCTCTACAAATTAATAAGGAATGAAGCTAAACGTTTTTGAGTAGCTAACCTTTACTACATTGGTTTCAGTGGCGAAGAGTGAAATTTTACAAAGGGGAAACCATGGCTAGCAAAAACCTACCATGGAACCTTGTTTTCTATCTGTATATCTATTTATCTTCCTATCTTGTTAGTAAAAAGTTCAGATGGAAAACTATCTTCAACGTACGTAAATGAATAAAAAATTATTAATATTTAATTAATAAAAAATATTTTTTATTTTTTTCTCATTTCTTTATTGCACTAAATAAAACATACATATAAAACATAAAACTAGAGAAGGAATGCCAAAATCGAGATTGACCCTAACAAGAACAAAATTTAAAAATTTATAAACTCTCCGTCTTATTTTCATGAAACATGGCTAAGAACACTCAGGGTAAAATTATCTAAGACACCAAAAAAAAACCTACTAAACTACATATATATTTTTAGTTATTGAACCCCGTGCTTTTTACTATTCACGCATAGGAAATCAACAAAAGGAAAAAATCTACTGCTATAAAATATGTAGGTACCTTAGGTACCTATAAAGCAAGCCTTCAGTCCGGAAGCTAATTGTAAGACGATAGTCGAAGCACATTCATTATATCTTATTAATTACTCACAGATTATGATGTTCGCTATAAAAGGGCTAGATTGAAATGATTATTATTATAATTTGTCGGTATCTTTCAAAAATTAACGGGTTTGCTTATCATTAGCTACCTACGTATTAAATTAACCTACGTATTAATAGCAATAGACTACCAGTATAAATATTTGGTACGGTTACGGTATTCGGTAGTGGGCGTATTTCTGCCTTCTCATAAAATGGAAATTGTTAGAGATGGCTATTGGAAAATATGAAGACTCGGTCAACCTATGGACGCATCAATTTAAATTAATATACTACTAATTGCGAGTTATTTCCAAGCAGCATCATCTAGCCCTAAAAGATAAGATTTATATAAGGGGCACCTTCATTTATCAATGCATACGCTAATCGAGTCATGGCAAGGTTGTCAATTTAAATTTAGGTTGGTTTTAGTACTACACGGACGGTCCGTACGGAGTCCGTACGTTAGCTCCGGACGTCAGGAGGTCCGTACTACGGACCTCCTGACGTCCGGAGCCTACGCAAACGACATTTGTGTCGACTCTGCCAACTGCCGACGGACCATGGCATAAAGCCTATTGAATAAGCTCCTCCTGGATTAAACATTTGTGATGATAATGTGCAACTTACTGTCTGTGAGATGGTTGAATGCTGTGACGTCATCGTTAAGCCGCTGCATCTGGCGCAGCTTGGTGCTGAGTTCCCGCGTATGGAGGAAGAGGAACAAAGTGCATGATACTGCGACCAGAGCCACCAGCTCGCTAGTCCTGAAACAACGAGAGCCATTATGAGGTATTGAATAACTGGTAGCTATCTTATAGAATATTGAATAACTGGTAGTCTGTATTTCTGTATTTCTCTTTCCGCGGGTGTCGTAAGAGGCGACTAAGGGATATCTACCGAGGGCAGCATCGCCTCCTGCAGAATATTTTTACCACAGAACCCGCATGTCCAACGTGGGGATTATGGGCACTACCCCATACTATGAAAAAGCCAATAAAGCTTAGGGGGAGGCCTGTGTCCAGCTGTGGACCAGTAAAGACTGTAAATGTGGAGAAATATTAACTTCTGCCCGTGGCTGGGCGGGCATGCTTTTAAGCTGGATAAAAAGTAGCATAAGTTCCTAAGATATACTTAATCTATTCAGGGTACGTTTTCAGTGGGCAACGGGGCTACATTTGTTTGATTGAACTAGCTTCTGCCCGCGGCTTCACACGAACTTTTCGGTTTTTTAGTAAAAGTACCTTTTTGTGATTTTCCGGGTCTAAATTAGAAATACATCTAGGTAAGAAAGGTTTCAGTCCGATCCGTTTAGTAATTAGTTTTGGTGTGAAGGAGGTCATAAAGAAAGGTGTAAAAAAAATCCCCCGAAACTTTGCTATTTATGTAAATGAGATATGTACGTCGTATGAGTGGTACCTGTATGACGTAGCCTCTTTACAGCTGAATATTTCATCAATTTTGTGCCTACTTTTTTGTGTAATTTAATTTAAATTGAAAATTATTTAGACATAAGGCACTCCTGTAATTTTTTGACTTAACTAAGTGCTCATATGTGTTCCTATAGTTGAAAAGAAAAGAAATGAAATGAAGAGAAATGAAAAAGTAGGGCTGTCACAAAAATCGCTTTTGCTCATGAGGCCTAAAAGGGTTTTTCTATTAAAGAGATCGCCTAGACGTCATTATAGAGACAGGAACTGTTTTCTCTGTTGCAATTTCTGAGAATACAATAAATTGTTTCGTTGGTTCCGCTCTCGCATTCTTCTTTTCGAAATAATAACGCAAGTTGGTGCACCTCAGATTCAATTAGCAATTAATTCTACCGTTCTTGAAAGGCTGTTAGAATGTACTGTACCCTTTCACCATACTTTCAGTTTCTGGTCTAAAATTAGCAAGGAAAAGCTTGTAAGGGCCATTCCTTCGACGCCGAGCCGTTTAGGATAGACGAAACCACGTCACGAACAACTTTATTTCATATTTCATTTATTGCATCCATAATTATGGGTAGGTACATGAATATTTCACTAAATTTAAGTATATAAGAATAGATGATATTGTATCCAGATTTAGCACGCCGCCGCAACGGTAGAAATATATTGCGTCATATTTAAACATACGCCACCTATGTACCATACCCACTAAAACCTCTCCGGTGTCCCTCTCTCGCCATTTTTTGCCGAACCACGGGAACAAAATTACATATATTTGAGCCAATAAATTTTACTTTACTTTACTTTTGAAAACAACTAGTTGCGGGCAAGGTGTCAAAATAGCGTCCTTAGTCAGAATAGCGGCTTTTGATGCTATAGCAACTCTACCTAAGACCAAAGGACTTCGTCCGTGACAAAAATCCTGAAAAGGATTATGGTTGTGGTAGATGGTGCTGGTTGATCCCCAAACTGCCCTTTGAGCAATCTCAATTGTATTTGGTGTGATGTCAATGACATAATGAGAGAAAAAAAAAAGACGGGTTGCACTCCGGGAGTGCCGGCAGAAGTGAAAACTTGATTATTAACGTTGAGCATGTTTGATATTTTGGAATGGTTAGGGAATAATTTTGCACCAATTGCTTTATCAGTATAAAAGTACTATCATTTATGTGGTAGAATACAATATTCATTTATTGCGCTATCGTACACAAACATGACAACCTAAACGAAACAGTAGGCCCAGGCATACATTTTCGCCGCGCCGTAGAGAGGGGATAGCTGTCTACTCTCCATCCGTCTTACGCTTTTTCGATCAAGTCACGTGTCCTGACGCGAGTTTAAGATTTTATACCCATTACAGAAAAAGTGCTCTACGCCGCTAAAGAAGTTTTCTTTCACTTCAAAAAGTTATTTTTTTTGGTGTCCCATGTTACATTCAACTCGGGGGTTTTTAAGTTCTGGATAGTCACGGGCTAGTCGAAAGTATAATTTCTAAAAGCTAATAAAAAGGATCAGTCTCAACACATAATGAAAGAATTTTAATTTAGTTTTTATAGACGCGTTGCCTTGCAATGAATAAATAAGCTTGGTTTAAGCGAAACTTATTTTTATATATATTTATTGTCATGTCTCCAACAGCTGTCCGTAAAGAATAGTACTGATACTGACCGAGCTTTATGATAAGGATGATTAGTTTAGAAAGTTCCATTGTAAACTGTTAAAAATTCGTTTTACCTTCCGCTCCCGATCGAGAGATCGGGAGCGGAAGGTAAAACGAATTTACGCTACCATCAGTAAACGCATCCTTTAGCATTGAGCAGTGACAGCTGTGGGTAGTCATTCAAATTTGGATTTGAAGAAAAATTAATGAAGACAACAACTTAATCAAAACTCATTTCTGGCACGCACAACGGCAGTCTTAGTGCGAGTTTTATATGTATTTAAATAAAAGTTTTCGATTGCTTCCCTACACTTACCGCCTTGCAGCGCCCCTACCGGATAGTGGAGAGGACTATTTTTCTTCTTCTTTTATCTTTTGATCCATGGTTTGAAAAAAATCTGCCAATGTCAGTTGTCAATTGCACGTTATGAACGAATAATAAAATTTATGTATTGACCGTGAGATTGACCGTGATGTGATCTTTGACAAGCAAAGTATAGATGAACTGTCACGTTCTCGAAAACTTTTTTATTTTCAAAATTGCAAACCCTACCTACATCGAGTCTTAAAATTAGCTTGATGAAGACATCTATGGAAATTATTAACACAAAAGAGCTGAATAATCTCCGCTAAATCGGAATAAAATCTCTGAGTCAAAAGTCGTCAAAAGAATTTTCGTTTTTGTACCTCTACATAATAACAAGTACCTAGACTAAACCTAGCCTGCGTTTTTGTTTTAGTTCATAACCACGTAGTAATAACATAACACAAACACTAATTAACGTAGGTATCGGTAGATAGTTAAGTATAGGTATTGGAAGATAATTAAGTAAGTAGGTACTTATGGATCTATTCTTGGCTCCCATGTTAGAACATTAACATTTTATTATGAAGGTCTGCCTTATTATTAGCCATATACTGAGTACACAGGTCTAAAAACTACGCTCAGCTTAAGGGGAAGCACGAGCACGAATATAGCAATTGTCATACCTAATTGGATGTTTTTAAAAAGGAAAAACTGATCTCAAATTCCTGCATAAGTATTTTCAGTGTTCTTTCAGTTTTAAGAGACAAAATAGTATTCTATCGAGAGAAAATTTTTATGGGAGCACCGCGAGATAAACAAAACTGAAATAATTATGAAAATCGAATAACAGTTGAAAACCTCTTCCTGTTGACCTGACTGCGCAAGAAGAATTTATTCAAAGAATAATTTACTCGAAGTAAATAAAGTAGCAAAATTGCACAAGGGCAGAAAATAGTAGGCACCTACCTAAATTACTTACTAACCTTAAAGATACTTACATGAAAATCAAGAAGAAGGAAATCCTATAATAATACGATACCACCAGCGCCATACCAAAAGGCCTAAAACCTGATAAGAATAGATAAATAAAATACACCTTTGAAGTTATTACATATTGCTCCTTAAGTTTCATCCAGTGCAATGGCCCTAGTATTTTATATTGCACTCTCTCGTGTGGGCAGACTGTTGAGTTAAATTAAACTATGGGATAATGGGGCATAGCATTATGCGTAGTCGGATTTTATTGATTCAATAATAATGAGCCATTTCTCTTCTCTTGGTTTGATGCATTTTACAAGCAGACAAAACGATAACAATTAATGGGTACTTTAACAATTACCTAAGATTTTTGTTTTTTTAGTGCGTAAACCTCACACTCTGGCAAATTTCTAAGAAATTAACGGCACTACAGTCCGTAAAAAGTCGCAAAGATTTTCGACTCCAGCGTCACTTGACCTCGTGGTGTAGTTGGTTAGCACATTCCGGTACTGACGGAAGGATGCGGGTTCAAGTCCCGCTGAAGTCGTAAATTATTGCGATGTTATTTAATTTCTTAGAAATTACCTAAGAGTTATAAAATTGTAATGAATAAGGCAATGGAATGGAAAATTGTATGTCTACGGACAAAGATCAATATCTTGACCGAGGTTACCTATTTGAGCCGTTTGGGGTGGAAACCGTGGGTCCTTGGGGCCCTGGGGCAAAGATCTTACAAAACTATTCATAGATTCCACACGTCATGCTGTCTTCAACAAATAAACATTGCCATTCAACGTGGCAATGCTGCCAGCATTCTAAGCACTCTGCCTTCTGGTGACGGCGTAGATTTTTATGAAATAGACATAAGTGTAGATACGTTCCTTGTAATTGTTTTACTCTGTTATTGTAATTTTCTTTGATCTATTTCTTATTATCTACTTACAACCCAAGTTGACAAAACGCTGGGCGGCCTACAATAAATACGGATATAGAAAAGTCGCTACGATTTGCAGGGTAGCACTGTCGCTGATATGGTTCCCTAAGGCGATGACACCGAGGCTGTGACGAAGGCGTTCGGTTTGTAGAGTGGAACCTATTGTAAGTTGGACTAATGGTAATAAATTGTAGGACCTCAGTGAGTGACGTCCTGTCTTCCAAGCCGAATTTCGTCCACTGCGACCAATCTCAACGGAAACTAGCCACATGGCTAGTCTGCGCACATGCGCAGGACATAAATTATAGTGCACAAGTGTGCACACCTATTCCCTCACTCTCATAATCCGATGAGACGGCAGTATTAGTCCATATAGTCAACATGTTGCTCTGACGGAAGACCAGCGTTGGTTGCTAGCTTGCTAGTCGACCAACTCATGCTGAGGCAGAGCCATTTTGTTACTGGGTTTACACCTATTTTAATCTAATGATATTATGTATTTTTGTCTAAGTTTATTTTGTGCAAGTCTTGTAACGAATAAATTTATATTCTATATTACGTGCGTGACACATCCTCACCTCAACCTCAACAGCCTGTGTTGGTCTAATGCTGGACGCAGGCCTCCCCCTGATAAGCGCCTTGTAGGCTTTTATCTCATGGGGGTAATGCCCATAATCCCCACGCTGGGTATGCGGTCGCAGTTCGGTGGTAGAATTGTTCTGCAGGGGGCACTGCTGCCCGCCCCCCGATGGATATCCTTTAGTCGCCTCTTAGGACACCCGCACTTGATGAAAGATCTGTTTGTTTCGTCTCCATGTCGCAAAACTCCACTTCCGTCAACCGGTCCCATTCCATAGCACTTACCATGAAATACTTTGACATCTGAGCTCATAAAAGCAATTCGCAAAAGGGCAACGTCCTAAAAACCACATTTTCTACAAAACACGAGTTCTAAGGTGTCCAGTATTTGCCCATACCTCCCTATAAGTAGAGAGACTGTATGAAATAGAAAGTGGTTGCAGACCTGTAACCTTCTAGGATACGTGATCTGAGGAGTAAATTGCTGTAGGTAACACAAGCTCTTTGTGATTTGTTTATCTGTGTAGTTAAAAGCCGCACTATGATGCATTAACTTACGGTGGCGACCATACACAGAAATGTATTACAAGTTTTGTGGTGGCGACCACTCTGGCTGTTAAACGCACGTTTTTCCCACTTCCCCAAACCTTCCTCCTCTCTCGAAAGGGAACATCTAGATTAGAAAAATGATTATTTTCGTTTTTTTTTTTTTTTATAATGCTGGACAATTCACACAGCATTATCTAGCCCCAAGCTAAGCAGAGCTTGTGTTATGGGTACTAGATAACTGATATACTTAATACAATACACTAAATAGATAGATATTTTTTATTATACATAAAAAACACCCAGACCAACGGAATAAATTTCTGCAGATCGTACACAAATTTTTCCAAGGCGGGAATCGAACCCGCAACCTCCTGCGTCGCAGGCGGACCTTTGCCCGCTGCGCCACGGAAGTCGTCTTCAATCGAATTAAAAAAAAAAATTGCTAAACTATTACCTACGTTACAGTACATAGCGTACAAAAATAAACCTCGAAGAAAACACAAACAGGCACCACCAAGCTTAGCATTAAAATATACTAACACTTTCAATGGCTCAAGACACACCTAGTCTGTCTGCAGCGCCTCGTATGGTGGCACGCCCCTCCGAGTCGCACCGCCGAGGCTGGACAGTGAATGCGTTAATTGCTGCGCTGACATGACACGGGGGTCAATGCGATTGTTTTCAGTGGCGATAGGGAACCAAATGCAGCACCAATCATATTACACTAATATTATAAATGCGAAAGTTTCGATGAATAGGTGAATGGATGGTTATAGGTACGTTTGTGATTTCGACACACCAAAACTGCTGAACCGAACGCGCTGAAATTATGCTTGATCTGGAAAAACACATTGGCTCGCATTGTCTTGCCAGTTCCCATGGGAACTGAAGTAAATAAATAAATAGAATATAAAATTCATAGATTCCTTTAAACGTTTTGATAGAAATTAGCTAACAATAATTTGACATATTATGTAAGTACTTAATAGTTTAGTTTATACAAGGTACGTTTAGTTATAAATAAATAAATATAAATAAATAACGCTGGACAATAATTCACACATCATTATCTAGCCCCAAGCTAAGCAGAGCTTGTGTTATGGGTACTAGATAACTGATATACTTAATACAATACACTACATCGATAGATATTTTTTTTTATTATACATAGAACACCCAGACCAACGGAACAAATTTCTGCAGATCGTACACAAATTTGTTCCGAGGCGGGAATCGAACCCGCAACATCCTGCGTCGCAGGCGGACCTTCGCCCGCTGCGCCACGGAGGTCGTCAAAGACGGAGGTAGTTAAAGACAGTGTCGTGTTTACAAAATAGTTAGCCAATAATAAATGTGATATTTCCTATGCAGTACTTACAAAACGTAATAAAATAAATAGGCGCAGTTGGTATGTGCAGGTAATCGTAATAGATATTATAAAATAGAAAGTGGTCTCGTCCGAGTAGGGTGCGTGATAGAACCAGCAAATTGCGATTTACGGGCAAAGTAGCCGGTGTCGTGACTACTCGTGACTTTATTACAAAAAATTTAAAGCTGACCTACATGAGGACCAAAATTTCTATTTTAAAAGCATGTCGCGCATTTTATCTGCCGCATAATAGGTTTTGTAGCCTAGATTCTATAGTATATATTTTTTTTGCTTTATTGGTACCAATTTATGAAATGTAAAAAAAAAATTAGATCTAAAAATGGTTAGGTACGAGATCGAAAGGTTGCCAGGTGGGAAGGAGCCATTTTAACAGCGTCTTGTTCAACAAGTGAAATCCAGCAGTGTAAATGTTTAGGCATTTGTTGCACCACGTTCCTTGCTCATTCGTATTGAATACTAGCAGCGCCTCGCGGTTTCACCCGTGTAATTACCGTTCCCGTGGGAATTTCGGGATAAAATATCCCCATGTGTTATTCCAGACTATAATCTATCTATGTGCCAAATTTCATCCAGATCCGTTCAGTAGATTTTGCGTAGCAGTGCCACGCGATTTCACCCACGTAGGTCCCGTTCCCGTAGGGATTCCGGGATAAATATAGCTTATGTGCTATTCCAGACTATAATCTATCTCTGTGTCAAATTTCAGCCTGATCCGTTTAGTAGTTTTTGCGTAGCAGCGCCCCACGGTTTCACCCGCGTAGTTCCCGTTCCCGTAGGGATTCCGGGATAAATATAGCCGATGTGCTATTCCAGACTATAATCTATCTCTGTGCCAAATTTCATCCAGATCCGTTCAGTAGTTTTTACGTGAAAGAGTAACAAACATCCATCCATCCATCCAGCCATCCATACTTACAAACTTTCGCGTTTATAATATTAGTAGGATAGGATGCATTTGAGAAACAAACACATAATAATTTTCCGTGAGAATGTCTCTGTTGATTGTAATTGTTTTCTGTCACGTTGGTATAGTAAAAAAAAAATTTATTCAGTATTTATACCTTAGCCTGTAGATTCCCACTTCAAAGACAAAGCCCTCCCTTATTTTCTTCCATAACAAATATCAGTTCATGTAAACATGGACCAAACAATTTTCCTACCCGCAAATATTTTAATAACCTACGCGTAGTTACTTACATAGCCATTATAATGAACCTATGATTGCGTGAGAGCCTGAACGCGCTCCTACCATGCCCATTACCACCATTACCCATCACCTTCCACGTGGAGTAATCAACACGCGACCATCAGTGTGGGGTAAATTATTTATATTCAATGTGAATTGTCATGTTCTTTCTAGCTGGCCTGTCGACGTCATGAGGCAGATCTATAGCTAATCAAAAGGGCTTCATAAAGTTTTGGAATAGAATACTTTACTTTAGTTTCATATATCCCAGGTTATTCGTAAGAGCCTTCTTTAGATGACCTAGCCGTTTCTGGAAAAAAAATGCCTAAACAGTAGTTCAAGCTGTGCTCTGAGTGGGTCACCTCACCATCGTCATTTCAGATGGATATCCACTGCTGGACATAGGCCTCCTCCAAAGATTGCCACTATGACCGATCCTACGCTACCAGCAGTTTCCTGCAACTGTCGCCAGGTCACAGGTTCATCTTGTCCCGATTGTGTCAGATATCACCTCAATTCATTTGTTTTTCTATTCGATTCCTTCAGCCTATATTTTGTAGTTAATTATTAAGTTAAATCAGGTATTATTTTAGTTATAAGTTCCGTGACCTCAAAACTTATTTAAAAATTCGTCATCAGTATTTCCGTAACGTTACCCTTTGAGTTGTCGTTCATAGGTTTCCTTGATACAGGCCTAGCCTAGTAAGGGAACCATCAGAATACACCTATGTAGAGACGTCTCGGCAACAACCAAATGTAGGTACTTATAACTACATAATTTAGAAGGATTTTTTAAAGAATAAGAATATCTTTATTGTACAAATTGTGTGCATCAAGTCTTAAATTCAATTAAAGTAAGTATCAACAATCGATCCATTTCGGACATCCAATAATTTATAATATTTAACAATACTATTCTATTAAATTGTTCGCTAGTCTAGAATAGATCTAGGATGGTTAGTTACTATCAAAGATTATAATAGACACTTAGAAATAAATTATTGTTTAAGTATCTATATATACAGGGCGTCCCACGGGTATGCCACACACACTTTTATTTCTGACACTATGTTATTTAGCAAAAAATAATCCTTATGATTAATCCTTTCGATCGGTATGATAAAGGTACAGAATGATTATTTTTCTCGTGTAACGGGTTCGATTCCCGGTTCAACCATGTAATTATTTAAATATCTATGAATGCAGTTTAAATTGTTTTTAAATTCAAATAATGTCTTCTTTCAGTAAAATGTTCCATCTACAATATTCAAGGTACTTTCCCTCCATGTGGCATACCCGTGGGACGCCCTGTATAGTATTAGTTTTGCTGTAAATAAATGCTTTTATCTTTATCAGACAACGCTCATTTTAGTGCTTAACGCTTGAAACTTTGTTCCACTTAAAACACGACTGAGACACAGATACCTAGGCATTCTTTTGTGATAAAATCTAGTGTTAAATAGGTAGTTATTTCTTTTCAAACGCTTTGATCTGGTATTCAGCTCAGAGTCGTCCACTAAACACAATATCATAAAACTTTTTAAACTTTCACGATTTGTAAACATAGTTAATGGTTTAATCGGGTATTTATCGCGTATGTTTTGTTATTATATCCCCTACGTTTCTACCACGTTACAGCGATCGTGGTCACGGGGCGACTGGGTGACCATTAACAATGTCATGGCTCTTTTGTGTGGTAAGTTTCACGTTTTGTAAGTAAAAGGGACATCTCTTTCAAATCAAATATACTTATCCTACTTCCTACGAATTCTTCTAATAACCTACTATTATAATAACGCCGAAAGTTTGTGAAATGTGAAATTTTTGTTATTTAGGATTCTAAAACTACTGAACAGATATAAAAGAAATTTGGCGTACATTTAGAACAAAGGCTACTTATAATACCGAAAATAAGCAGAAACTAGTCATTTATACATCATCATCGGTTTAACTAATGTAATTAATGACACACTAACTAGACAATAGACTCACTATGTTACTGAGAATAAATTCAAAAAATAAGTTGTCAAAGCTTTGTCTTTCAAAGTAATTTTTCAAAAAGCAATTACAATTAAAATTATCATATCCAAGCCTTTGATTTTTGTGAATCTAGGTTTCGATTGTTTCGAACCGTATTACCTAGGTAGGTTTCTAGATATCAATGCAAAAAATTCCGCCTTATTCATTTAGTTTTGCTTAGAAAAATTGCTTAACAAAACGCAAATGGACCAATTTAATTAATTATTTAATTTAATTATTTATTTATTTATTTATTATTTACTTTAATTTTTAAGCCAAAGCTTATTACTGTAAAACAAAAAATAAACTACAAAGTTGCAGTAGCCTCATCATCAAACAAACTGTACCTACCTATCCAGAAATCCGAGGCCTATTAATAATGTAGAATCAAGCGCATTACGCATCGAAAACAAATTATAATAACCGTCTAATCTACTCTCTCTCGTTCGTTACCCGGTGTTACTCAAGGAAAATACCTTAGCTTCACACTCGCAGCGAGTAAAAGTAGCTTCACATACAACATAAATTTGTTTTGAAATGAATTTTTATTTCAGTTCATTTTGGAAACCAGAAAGGTTTCCCGATTTCATAACGGATGTAAGCGGGTTAACTACGAACCTTATTTGTGTTGGAAGAACACCAACGTTTCATTCCTTAAAGAGACACTTCATGGTGGGTGCGGTTCTAGTTTTCCCGATTTCATTGAATTTTACCGACCTCTGTCCCAATTTATCAATTTCTAGAACTCAAATAGGGTATAGGTAGGTAAATTAAAAAATAACTAGCCATTCCTAGTAGGTACCTAAAGGTGAGTATAGACTAGAGCATTCGCTAGAGCATTACAATGTAATGTAACGTTCTTACGAATGGTACAATACTGACAAATGCTCAATTTTCTAAAGCATTTCCTTGCAATTTAACGATGTTCCGAATGCGCAACGCTGTATTCGACGTAATGCTCACGGCGAGTGAGCATTTACCTGTAACATTTCTTTCTCTCGCCGTCAACCGTCATCGTCGTTCGCGTTCGTGCCTTTGCTCGATAAAATGTTACACCAAAACGCTCGTTGGTTTTTAAAATCAGGTTGTAACAAATCATCGAGCGTCATGTTCGAAGTGTGGTTTGAGTAAATTTAAAAACAGCGAATTCTCGACTTTCTGTTACTAGCCTATACTATAATATAATATAATTAATGCTGGACAATCCACACAGCTTTATCTAGCCCCTAGCTAAGCAGAGCTTGTGTTATGGGTAGTAAATAACTGATATACATAATACATTACACTACATAGGTACATAGATATTTTTTATTATAGATAGAAACATCCAGAACACCTGGAACAAATTATCTGTAGATCGTACAAACATTTTTCCTGAGGCGAGAATCGAACCCGCAACCTCCTGCGTAGCAGGCGGATCTTCGCCCGCCGCGCCACATCGGTCGTCCTATAAGCTCACCTAAAAGCGATTAGCAACGGGCAGAATTTAGTTATTGTATAACATACAGAACATGCTTGGCTATGCATGATGTAAAGCTATTTATGACTTCGTAGGTAACTCACGCATCAATCTCAGAAACGCATTTGCCGACGATAATGGATGGATAAATCATAGAATAATATTCATTAATGGCTGCTATCTGTAATCGACGGTTTTCCAGCGGCCTTCCGATTTATATACAGCAGCAAAATCCAGTGGCTACGGTTGTATTATCGGCAGGTGTAGAGCTTCGACGGAGGAGTATAGGTAAAGTTACGAAATATAATCTTCAATTCCCAGTATATAGAGGTGGCCTTTCAGTTAAAACACTTTGGTTTTTCTTGGTGATATATTTTCAAAAATATATCACTAGGAAAAACCTCTTTTTTTAATTCGGTTAAAAATATAAATTTAACATCTCACGCACATCCTCACCATCGTTCGTTTTATCCCGTAAAATGCGTGTGAAGCCGCGGGCAGAACGTAATCATCATTATCAGCCTATATTAGTCCACTGCTGGACGTAGGCCTCCTCTAATGAGCACCATAGCGCTCTATCTTCCGCTTGCCGCATATTGTATCCGCCTGCAGTCATTCGCAAATCGTCATCCCGCCTGGCCGGAGGGCGTCCTACACTACGTTTGCTGAGTCGCGGTCTCCATTCAAGAACACATGAACCTAATCACTTTAGTAAAAACTTGAATGAGTTTTAAACATTTATGTCATAAACTGGGCTAAGCTAAGTGGATAACATACTTGGACAAGTAAAGTAAGTATGTATTAGGTACAATCGCACTGTTAGGATACCTAACCATAAAGGTACCAATACGGCACATTATGGTTTTCGTAAAACAACAGGGCCTTGATTCTTTATGCCATAGGAGATTCCTACTAGCCCAAACCGTGTGACGTCACAAAGTGTTCTAAACACAAACGAAAACCATAATGTGCCAATACGGCACATTATGGTTTTCGTAAAACAACAGGGCCTTGATTCTTTATGCCATAGGAGATTCCTACTAGCCCAAACCGTGTGACGTCACAAAGTGTTCTAAACACAAACGCGATTCCTCAACGCGCCTTTGTGTGGAAAATTGTATTCTGTATAGCACAAGACTAGTTAGTTGGGAATCACAACAAAAGGCATAGGGAATACAGTTTTGTCCGATTCCACGCCGTGATGTCTTGTCATATCTGTGTAACGCGTTTGGATTGGCCATAGTGAATAACCCCCCAGTAGCGAGTTGTAAATACACATGCGGTCTGTTTAGCCACACAAGCACCTATATACATAATGGAGAACCGTCGAAAAACAAAAGAGCATCAAACATTGCTAAATTAAACAATGGAGAACAATTTTATAAGGTTTGCTTTTTAACTTTTTTATTAGGTTCATAGGAGACTGGAGCAGTAAATGCTCTTGTTTATTATGACTGTTGTTTTGCAATGTCGATATACCAAAACGCTCGTTGATTTTTAAAACCATATCTGCATTCTATACTCACTTTTAGGTAGGTACCTAGGTACCGCCTGACCTCTCCCCGGTCGTGGCGGTCTGCTGTCCCCTCGGATTATGAGCGTGAAGGAATAGAGAGTGCATTATGATTGTAAGCGGGTTAACTACGAACCTTGCTTGAGTTGGAAGAACCCCAAAGTTCCATCCTTTAACAAGGGACTTCTTCAGGGTGGGTGCGATTCGAGTTTCGCGCGCTTCGCGGCAGCACCTATATCGAATGATGAATTCGATAGTTTTTGTAGTCAAAATAGAGAGTGCACTGTGTTTGCGCACACACTTGTGCGGTAGGTATAATAATGTCCTGCGCACATGGTTAGTATTTGTTGAGAATAGGCTGAAAATCGGCTAGAAGGACGGCATCATAGTAAACCATCATAAGGTATTATAAACTGTACCGGAACCCATTATAATTTGACGTCACTTTCTCCATACAAAAGACATCAACTTCTGTTTTCGTGTTCTAGATCCATCAAAGTTTATAAATGCTCCATTTTGTCCTACAAACACATTATGCCACCTGGCGGTCATTTAATGTCTACAAAAAACTGTGAGAACTTTTTGCGCGGAACTTGTCAATGTAGCAAAAAGTTTTCATCACGATGAGATGCTTCGTGCGAAGTAAAGAGGTTAGTTATCTTACCTAGAGACATCAAAGTATTTGGGGACCTAGTTGGGGGACTGATCGAGCTAGTTTTCTTATTTTGTACGGTTGCCAGTTGTTGTTTAGGTTAGCTAGTGGTACCCAGTAACAGTACCGGGTAGACAACGTCAGCGGTTGCCTGCCTGTTAAATGTGAACAAGAGGGCATCGTTTAAGTTTTCGATTGTCTGGCCTTACATAAGGAATTAACAGGTATAGGTGTGGTTTAAAAAGAAAAAATCGACCGATTAGCCTCATTAAAGCAAAGGTACAACGGAAGTTTACAGTTATTTTCTGATATAAGTAAATTAATTTCCTTCCGACTCTTCTCCCTTTTCTTATGTTTATCTAATCGTCTGAAGGAAGTCAACGTCGGACCAAGGAAATGCTTAAAATGTTTATTGATTGCAAATATAAACGTCGTTATATAACGAAAACATGAATAGGCATAATAATTCAGACCCTCTAACGTGGGCGTAAACGTAGAAAGCTTCTGATATATCGAGACAGGCTCCATCCACTAAGGTCTAGATCCGATTGGAAAGTCTACTAACGGGTTACAACTTGCAAGACGCGCTTTCTATGCAACTCGGAAATTATTTGGAAAGAAAGCAGGTTTTTAGCGCTGAATGCCAGCGCCGGCTGCCAGAGCTTGTTTGAAGTTTTTACTTCTTGTGTACAATGGTGTATCTATAGAAGCAGTGTAATTTGTACTAACTAACTCAAACGGTAATGGAGCAATGGTGTATAGAAGCAGTGTACACCATAATTTCTACTAACTCAAACGGTAATGAAGCAATGGCTCAAAGAAAAATACTGGCTGAACCCTATCGCAGAGAGACTAACCAAGCTTATTTCTTCAAACACTAATTAAAAATCCCTTAGTTCAATAAGTTTGCATTAAAATCTTCATCTTGTTTTTGCTGTTATAAATGCTAGGTATTTTTGTTTTAAATCTCAGACCAAAAGAAGAAATGCAAGTCTTGAAACCTTTTGCTGAGAATTCAGCGTCGATTTTTACCAGCTTAAATCTAGCAAGCTTGTTTTGTAAATGCAGCCTGATGCACTTTCTGTTATCTTGGGTCCATTAAACCACACATGCATTGTCCTTAATAGCAATAATGTAATCATGTGGTTCCGACACAGCATCGAATTCTTCGCGACATGCTCTGATAGAGGCGGAGGTGATAATAATCTTGCACAGGATGCTGCAACGCTATTTGTTGAGTTGTGTTGTGAAGAAATGCTAGCACTTTAACAAATTTCGTTTTTTTTTTGCCGTAGCTAGAATTCATTCAGGAAGAGCTATTGGCCCTATTGGTGTATTGCTATTGGCCGTTGAGACCTCTAAGATCAGAGCAAAATTTTATGGACTTTAGTACAGTTGGTACAAATCTTTATTGGTAATAACTAAGATTTGTTTTGAGTTATTTATGATCCTTGATAAATTCGCTCTATTACAATTAGTTCAACTCAAACTTCAACGAGTTGAACTAATTGGGTTTTTAGGGTTTTGAAGATCGTAGATCGGTTTCAAAACCCTTATGGTCTCGCTTTGTCTGTCCTTTTTTCCCTCCTTAATAACTCAAAAACTACTGCAGCCATCAACTTGAAATTTAAAACAATAATACATTTCGTGCGCCTGTACAGATTTAGAGAAAAATAAATGAAAATAAATGAAAAATGAAAATGAATATTTTCCATACAAATTGTGATGCCGAAATTTCAAAAGATACCTACAGAGTCATATGGGGTATCAAATGAAAGGTATCATTTTGTACATTTCAAAATATTTTTTGAAATTTTTGTAGGTTTCATACTTTTTAAAATATTTCGAAAAAAGTCGAAAAAATACCCATTCCCCCCCCCCCCTATCTCCGAAGATTGCAGAGCGATCCATGTAAAATGTATGGAGCGTTTATAGACATAGATCTATATTTTACAGGAAAAATATAGAGAAGTTTGAAAAAATAACAGTTTTTGAAAAATGGTCAAAAAGGGGGGAAATAATTTTCAAAAGGGGAGGCTACCTCACCGAGTGGGGTATCAAATGAAAGATATTGGTTTGAACATTTCAAAACAGTTTTCTAATTTCTGTAGGTTTCATACTTTTTGAAATATTTCGAAAAAAGTCGAAAAAATACCCATTCCCCCCCCCCCTATCTCCGAAGTTTGCAGAGCGATCCGTTTAAAATGTATGAAGCGTTTATAGATATGAATCTATATTTTACAGGAAAAATATAGAGAAGTCTGTAAAAAGAACACTTTTTGAAAAATGGTCAAAAAGGAATAATTTTCAAAAGGGGGGCTACCCCATCGAGTTGGGTATCAAATGAAAGGTATTGGTTTGGACATTTCAAAACAGTTTTTCAAATTTCTGTAGCTTTCATACTTTTTGAAATATTTCGAAAAAAGTCGAAAAATTTACCATTACCCACCTTAACCGAACCACCCATTTAACCAAAGCATGCAGACAGATCCATCTGAAATATAGGTTGGTACCTACTATTCTTTTACCATGTCAATATATTTATGAAAACTTGTTGTACACTCATAGAAATATCAATCTATTCCCTAAAAATAGCGACATACATAATATAAATACTAGAAATAAGGATAAACTCGCTGTGCACACAACTAGGCTACACAAGATAAATGTATCTTTTAAAGGGCAATGTATACGCTTCTACAACAAAACTCCAAGTGAGTTGCAAAAATTATCAATAAATAAATTCAAACAAATTGTCAAACATATCCTTTGTAAAAAGGCTTACTACAAAATATCATTATTATCTAGAGGATAAAAAAGCTTGGGACGAGTTTTGCTCCAGCTCGAAAAATAACAACTAACAGGCTAAAGGTTTCTTCGTCGCTTTTTTACTTTAGTCTACATACCGAAGCGACAGAAATCAAAAATATCACTTTATTTCCGTGTCAGTGTTTAGTTTTATGATTTGACCTTTTCTAAGTGTACATTTATTGTATTTATGGAAATAAAGAGTTTTTGATTTGATTTCATTTAGGTATTCGTTAAATTGCGAAGTCTCTAACCGGTACTTTTGGTACATATTTGTTGACAAACGTTCAAAACCCTCGGCGCGCGAGTTACACTCGCACTTGACGGATCTTGTTTCCAATTATTTCAACTTTGTGAAAGTTGAAAAATTTTGAATATTTTTATCCCGAAAGTTCAATTGCAAGAAATAAAATAT
Organism: Eupithecia subumbrata; assembly: GCA_949316285.1. Taxonomy (NCBI): domain Eukaryota; kingdom Metazoa; phylum Arthropoda; class Insecta; order Lepidoptera; family Geometridae; genus Eupithecia; species Eupithecia subumbrata. Next base: position 23,896,561 of record OX438646.1, on the reverse strand, counting down.
ACTTAAAAGTATGTTTGTTGAGGTGTGGAAAATGGAGGCCTTTACCCAGCTGTTCCACTGACAGCAATAGCTAAAAATAAAAATAAATAATAATTAAAATAAATAGTTTTATTAGGTATTCTTTTTTCCTGTATGTACCGTTTTCCCTCTAATAATAAAAATCATGTATTTATATTGTACTTTATTTAATTTGTAATATTATTTTATTTTGTGTAGGTACCTACCTACTTTTTTAAAATTCAGGCAATAAATTATTTTCTACTCTATTCTATTCATGTGAATTTGTCTGCAGCACAATTCTACCGAACTACATACCTAACCGATTTAGATGAAATGGTACCTAGTTTTAGGTTCTAGAAAAACATATGCCTATTATGCTAATCTTTTTAAAAATCCTCTGAGGGGGTTAAAAAGGGTGGTAAAGTTTCTATGGAAAATTATTACCTATTCCTTGGTTCGATTCACTCAAAACTCGGTATAAATAAACTATAGAGTAGGTAAATAATGAATCAAGTATTTTTTATTTTCACAAAACTATTCCTAGGGATTGTGGAATAAAGTTCTGAAATTGACGCGGCTAGTATATGATAAAAATGCCCTTTCGAGCATGGCACGGAGAATGCAGGACCGATAAGATTCGATGAAGCGGAATCTACGAGTTCGCCACTCCGTATGCGTAGAGCCACTTCGGCCTGTGCGCATACGCATAGATACCGTGTCTAATTCCTCACGAAGCCAAGGAGTTTAATTACCATGCAAGAAATTGTACTTATTTATTGTTATGTAAGCTACTTATATTACTTCCTTCGTACGTAAATCAAACGAGTTATGAACTGAATGGTTGATACGTAGCTAGTTAGGAACAATTTTTTTTTTAAACATGAAAACGATAATAACATGCCTGCACTTTACTTTGTTACACTTACGATTTTTTCCTGCAGTTTTCTATTTATTCTACATACCTACCTACCAACTCACTATTTAATTAATTAATACCTACCTGCAGGGGTATTATAATTTATTCGATTCGTTTCCGAATCGAATCCGACGGATCTAGAAAATGCTATTTTGATTTCGCCTCGGGTTGATGATCGAAAATTCGAAGCGAATCTGTTGACTAATGGCCATGTCAATGAGGAGGACCTCCTTATTTCGATCATCTACCCGACGCAAAATCAAAATAGCGTTTTATAGATTAGTCCAATTCGATTCGGAAACGAATCAAATGAATTAAAATACCCCTGCAGGGCCCTGAGTCTGGTTGACGATAGTATCGAGACATGATTGTGAGGTCTCATTTTTCTATGCCACAGCCATTCTCAAAGTGTGCTCCGTGGAGCCCCGGGGCTCCGCGAAGCCTCTGTAGGGGCTCCACGACAATACTGTTCATAATTTTAAAATTATAGGTTTAGTACTAGATAAACACTGTAAGATAAATTACGTTATACCTACGACAGTCACTAATGATATTAATTTTAAGTGCATAATCTTTGTAATTCGAACTGCGAGGCGCGTAGTGCTACTCGAAACAAACCTACATCTCTCCTCCTCCTCCTACTCGACAACCTCCTACTTCAAATTTTGGACAATCTCTTTCCATTTTTTTTTCAATTAGGCTACGAACTTTTTTTGGAGCTCCGTCATATATTTCGATGTCCAAAAGGGTTCTGTCGCTAAAAAAGTTTGAGAAACGCTGTTCTATTGGATTTGGTAAAGTGCCTCTACCGGACAGGAAATTCTCAAATCCCATAGAAAGAAAAAGGACTCAGCTATATAAAAAGGACGCATCAGGGCTCAGCTATCAATACAGAGTGGTTTGTCCTTTCGACGGCCGTTATAGTTAGAGGACTTTATACTTCAAAGGACTTTGTGCATTGAGAACTAACCGCTCCGTATCGTTAGCTATAGGTAGGTATAATAAAACAGTTGAACAATTAAACCTGCATTCGCGATGTAGTCTAATGATGATTTCAAAGAAGCCTTTTTATTTTATAGCGTGGAGACGTCTGGTTATTTGCATGAGAGCCATTGTGTGTGTCACGAGAAATCGTGGTATCATATCACGTGAGCAGACAACCCATTACTATCGTAGACTACTTATATGGCCTAAACTGGCCATGGCTATGGCTGACCCGCCATGGCCATAAGGTTAAGGCGAAATAAATTAAACAAGATAACTGACTTTCTTCAATCCATAACATCGAAACATTCGTAACTATCGACCGTATTTATTTCAAAAGATGCGTTGGTAACTTGGTATTTTCTTAATTTATCTTCCAATAAGTGACTATTACTAGGTCTTAATGCTACACCTGATGTAAATAAATAAATAAATAATGCTGGACAATCCACACAGCACCATCTAGCCCCAAAGTAAGCTACTCAAAGCTTGTGTTATAGGTACTAGATTACTGATATATTTAATACATTATATACATAGATAGATATTTTTTTATTATACATAGAAAACACCCAGACCAACGGAACATATTTCTGCAGATCGTACATAAATTTGTTCCGAGGCGGGAATCGAACCCGCAACCTCTTGCGTCGCAGGCAGACTCTCCCCCGCTGCTCGTAAGTGCAGAGGGCTTGGCTATACACTAGCCAAACTCGATGTAGAATGTTTGTAAGCAAACCACCCATACATACCCAAAAGTCACTCTATTGTCGCGTTTTTAAAGCGCATTTTACATTACTTGTCAATCAGTAACTCTTGCTTCAATAAATATTGCCTACCATTGTATCAACGACCTCCGTGGCGCAGCGGGTGAAGGTCCGCCTGCGACGCAGGAGATTGCGGTTTCGATTCCCGCCTCGGAACAAATTTGTGTACGATGTGCAGAAATTTGTTCCGTTGGTCTGGGTGTTTTCTAGGTATAATAAAAAAAATCTATCTATTTGGTGTATTGTATTAAGTATATCAGTTATCTAGTACCCTTAACAAAAGCTCTGCTTAGCTTGGGGCTAGATAATGCTGTATGAATTGTCCAGCATTATTTATTTATTTATTTGATTTATTTATATGTCAAGCTAGTTTTAGTTAAGTATCTGTGTTGTGGTTTGTTTACCAACATTCTACAACGAGTTTGGCTAGGTGTATAGGCTACATACATAGATAGAGCTCTACAGGGTGTCTTAGTACAGGAAATAAGTGGTAGGTAATTTCACTACTCCAGAAGAAAATTGCGTGGTAAACATTTCCACAACGTCTCAATCTCAAACCAATTTTGTAAGCATCTAATTGTAACGGACAAACTGAGGAAAAGCCTTCACGAACTAGGTGCAAATTAGGCAAGAGCTCTTGGTAATCTCAGAAGAAGAAGAAATTACCACGGAATTAGAAAGATAGGGAAAATACGAACTTGAACTAATATCATGTGACTACAACCACAGTAGATATTATTTATCTACTGAGCTACAACTGCATAAGTAGAAAGAAGAATTTGTAGCGACACAGTTTAGCATAAAGTACGCGGCGCAAACGCGTTTCGATTATTCGGCATTTTTACTGGTTAATCCGATCGCCATCAGTCACTCCACAAACCTCTGCCTAGTACAGACATATCCTAATTTAAAGATTATAGATTAACGTATTTCATGTACTTGTGTAAACAGTGTAATTAATAGACTCTCAGTAAAGTGCCTAAACTCTTTTATTTCTAACACAATCCACAAAGCTAAATAAAGAAATTTTAAAGTAAATACAAAAAAATTAAACAAAACTTTTCTCCTGTAGTGGAAAAATGGGGTCGGCGAGTGTGTGGATCGGTGGGCTCGCCGGCCATGTATAGGAAGAAGGGACGCCAGTCGAGCCGCGGATGTTTTAAATATTCCCGTGGTTCGGCGAAAATGGCGAGAGAGGGACACCGGAGAGGTTTCTAGTGGTCATTACCGTCCTTTTCAGGGCGTCGAGTCTCACATAATTCTGGCCCTCCCCAGACCAGTTTATTCGTAAACGAATTTCACTCAACAAGTTCGTAGCTTCCTCAAATAGTATTGTTAAATCTCCACTCCACTCGAGATTACTTACCGAATTGCAGAATCATAATTTTATTCACTAACTCGTCTGTTACGCAACATATTCATGGGCACCTTGTACAGCACATTAACCCGGTAGTAGATGGCAGTGTCGCGTTTGAATCTCGGCCAACACAATTAGCCGGCATTCATTAATCAGCCGCATATCCGTGTGGACGCATGCACATGTTGTGTGGACTAGCCTTTAGAAGCACATGGCATGAACATACATTGTGGCATGTGTGTATAACTCGCTGGAAATGTCTGTGGGTAAATGATTAATATAGGGCCAAATTTTGCAATCGCTTTACTATGACAATGATATGGTCGCAGAATCGTCCTTATATCAACGAAACTCTGGATAATGCGTGCGGTGCTATTTGCACGGAGAGATTGATAGAGTGGTTTCCACCTTGAAACTTTTGAGAAGCGTCCCTTCACGCCCGTAGCACACCTCCGATGCGAAACCTTAACAGCGGAAACGCAGTAATTTCGCCATGTCTTGTCCGTATGTATGAGAAACGGAACACTAGCGAAACTGCCTGTTCTAACGCATAGATTTGACTATAATTCTCTTCCCCCGCGCGGTTTCGTCGATCTGCTCCGACGTCAGCCGCACCTTCTCTATAGTTTCGCAACTTAAACTTCACTTGATCGCTGCGGAATTCATCGAGCGGGTCCGCTACTCGTATTCCGCACCGGAGGTGTGCTACGTGCGACATCTGTAGTTTCTTTCATCAAAGTTAAAATGCCAAAATGTGCCATTCTGAGATGATACCATTAATACATTACGAATTAGGACCCCGGTCATGTGGCGGTTTTAGGGGATGCCTTTGTCTTTCGTGTGGAATAATGATGATGAAAATGACGAATAGAATTGGTAGAGTCAGCTAAATAATAGATTTTTTATAGTTTTAACTAGTAAGGTGTTCTTTCCAAAAATAGCTTTTAACTATCAAGAATCACCCTCAAGGATCACGGGTGGCGCGCGGCGCGCGTTTTTCCCGATTCCCGCACTAAAATGCTTGTATCTCATAAAATACTAAGAATTTATTTATTCTATAAAAAGATATAGAATCTAGACTAAGTATTCTTTCTATTAGTCTATTTATTATTTGTAGGTACATGCTTATTATTTAGAATTTTGTCGATAACTCAGTATACAAAAATCGATAACTCATTATACAAAAATGAACCTTGTTGCTTCCGTAATAAAGTCGAACCGAATGTGTACAAAATGGCGGCTAAATGCGTGATTTTGTTACCTGATTATTTCTCGAACTTCAAACCGTCGATCACCATAGACAAACTTTTAGTAAAGAGGTTCGTTCATTCCGAATCGAATGAGACATAGATTTCAAGCCATAGTGTTCCTTATACTTTCAAAATAAGGTTTCAATTGGTCTGAGGTGTCGAGCCCGGAGCGGGCCTCGTGATACCTGACGGTATGAATTTTTTTCTGGCCCGCTCAGGGCCTCATAACACTTTACAGGTGGTATTTCTGAAGAGATGGGACAAAAGTTCATAGTTAAGATTTACTACCCGAAGTTTTGATCGGGTACTCAACTTGGTACTCTACCTTGCAAAACATGCATTCATTTTTAAAATGAAGAAGTACCTAAACATTAATAACCTTACCTGTTTGTATTTTAATCCCTTTGATTTTTTTAATGTCTTTTACTAGTTTGAGTGTACAAAACAATTCTTTATTGACAAAGAAAATTACAATCAAATAATAGAAATAAATTAGAACTAGTATTTACAATTGAACTAACTAACTGCAGACTGTGGCAAACAATCTACAGGTTGCTTAACAGATCCATATCAATACTAGTTTGATATGTTTACAAAAACAAAAAACTGACTTACAGATCCTTTATATTTTTACAGCTTTTTTTAAGTTTTGCTATACTTAAAAAAACGTACCCAAAAAGCCGAACATAAAACCTCTTAATTTTTGCGAAGTGGATTAAAAATAATCGCGAACGCGTATACGATCGCTGCAACGATATTTTTTCCGAGCTGCAACGCGATGGAATCATTGGGAAATAAAAACAGATGTGTTATACACCCGATAAAATCTTTACTATGGTTTAAGACGATTATAAAACATCTAGTTATTCAAACGTTACATAACTACAAAAAACACAATCCCACGCAAGTTATATGTAACATTGAATAAATGTATTTATATCAAACGCTAATTAATTACCTAGGTACCAGCTATTAAGCTAAGGTCTATCAGTTTCATAACAGCTTTCAAAACCAGATTCAGTCTTGAATTGTGTGGCAAAACCACTTGGGATGGACTCGTACTGTTATGTACTTTTATGGTCCTCTCACTTTCTTTCGGGCTTTTATATCGCTCCAATCTAACCAGTTTTACTTTCGATGAGTCATCGAAGATCGTAATCAGTTAGATCGAGTGTCGAGTGTCATGTAAGATAATAATGTCATCGATTTTCGGGGTCTATGGTTAACGGCGTGATCTCGCCTTTGAACACGTTTCTCGTGATCTCAAAAACCGTTTTGTGGGATCTCGTTCAATTTGTGACAATGAAGAGTTTGAACAAAAGAAGAAACTTATTTGAACTCAATAGTTATCCTGGTTCTTTTGCGGAGTGGAGAGGTCGTCAATAAATCGAAAGTTTGTGTGATTGTTAGTTACCACGTATCTCCGTAACTACTTAACCGATTTAGATGAAATTTGGTACGTAGGTTCTAGAATAACACATAGAATAATCTAACTTTAAAAAATTTACCTCTGAGCGGTAGTTTCTATGGAAAATTATTTTTATTTGATTTGATTCACTCAAAACTCGGTATAAATAAACCATAAAGTAAAATAATTAATCATTTTTTTACAATACTACCCCGGGTAGCTTGGCCCCTATAATGCAATAAATTTCTGAAAATTGTTTGTTTTCCACGCAGGCGAAGCCGCGGGGCGCAGCTAGTAAATAAATAAATAAATATGTAAATAAATAATGCTGGAAAATTCACACCGCAATTGTCTTTGTCACTTTAATTTGCCAGTCCCGCTTATTGTAATACTACTTATCATTAAACAATAGGTAATAAAATAAAACTACATGAATATAAATAAATAAGAGACCATAAATACAGGGGATTCACATATGGACTCAGCTAGGTCACTCTTTCTAGCATCTGGCAACAGCCCAAGCCGAAGTTCAGACCTAAGTGGGTGGCCCTTGTGCGTGTTGCCCGAACCCTAACTTTGCCGGGGAGGCGCCCTCTGCGCCCGCCAAAAGTTTGGTAACGCTGTCATGGCAACAGCAAACAACAGCTTTATAGCTATTTCGAAAAAAAAAAACCTTAAACTAGGCCACAAAATCCCCTCCAAAAAAAAAAGGCAAAGGAACATCAGGTACTTCTTAACAACATAATGATGTACTGTACATAACACACATGTTAGGAAATAAAGTACCTATGTAAAATTTTTGTTATGTGATGGTAAATGTATTTACCATCACATAATATAAGCAAGCGATAGGTCAATGAGGCAGCGAAATGATGTCACTCACTTCTGATGTTCGGACGATCAGTTTAAAAATGTTTAGTTAACATTAGGAGAAAGTTACTTACGCAATATTGACTTGTAGACTTGTTTGTCATGATGAAATAGGCAGAATAAGCCAAAATTATTTATGTAATATACGATGAAAGCTTTCAGCGAGGTTATAGAAAGGTAAGTATTATTATTTTCTTAATGATACAATTCAATGAGGTAAGGTACCTGCAGATTTTAAAAATATAGGAAATAGAGATCCGGCTTCATACCCGGTTATGATAAAGCCTCATCTTACACACAGCTGCGTCTTTGGTTTTGTGGGGGCGGCGGCGCACAGTGGATCGAAAAAGCCCTTCCTATAGACATAGAACTTTTTTTTTCTAAACATGCTTTTTCTTATTGGAAACCAAGACAGAATCTTATTAGAAGCCCAAACTATATCATATTTTATGAACCTAGGTGATAATGACGCAGAAAAGATTTTTTGAACTTTAATTTGTATGGAGAAAAACATGAAAATCGATATTTTTCGGCTCTCGTGCGAGTGCCCGTTATTTCCTCCGGCATAAATAATGTTCCTATTTTTTACTATCTTTTGACATATGGCACATATATGGCACTCGATGGACTTCAGGTGAAAAAAAATTAAATATATTTTTAAATTTTCATTTCGCATTTTATTCATTATACAAGGTACATTACGACCTAAAAATAATATTTCAACTCATCTAATTATTGTTACAGTTTTAATGCAATATTTCACCAGCCATACTTTATAATTTTACCTGATAATTCCATATTATATGGTGGTTTTATGATATTTAGCCGTTAAAGACGATACCTATTGTATATTTTTTTGTTAAATGTACAAGGGGCCATTAAGTTAGGTACTCGACCTTATCATTGTTACAAAATTTACTGCAGAGGTTTACCTACTTATCTTGAACTACCTGCTAACCCGTCACTTATGATTGTATTATTATTCTAAGAATTCCTTAAGCCCCTTTGCTTCGTTATTAAAAATGGATGTTATTTCAGTAGGTACTTACCTAATTAACAATTTGTCATTGTCTAGTTTTTTCTAGTAGTCGTTAGCCGGTATGAAGTAAGTATAAATAAGGAGAGTTCTGAATATTTTTTTAGTTTTATTAAAACTTACTACGTAAAACATCTGTGAAATTTCGAGTTAAAAATGGAAAAGCATAGTGTGGTGACCAATCTGGATCTATTTGTGATTCTAAAGCAGTCTGGCAAGCTTGGAAACTATTTAAAACTGTTAGAAAGTGTTAAATTTCAGTTGAATTTGAGTTTATCTGAAGAAGATACAGACACTCTCCAAGAATTCTGTCGAAGGTTTAGTCAGTCTGTGATAAAAAGATGGAAATCTGCAAAATGTAACACAGAAACTTTCAAAAAACACTATACAGATTGGTTGGAGCAGAATATCGAGTGGCCAACCTGTGTACGTGAAAATATACGACCACAACAGCTAAATACTGCAATTCAAGAAACAAGTGAAGCTGGCGAATTGTTTTTACCCTCTCCGAGTACATCAACTGTTGGAACATCAACGAAAACGGCTCCAAGTCCGCGCAAACCTTTCACAGAACTTGGAACAAAACAAAAGGTACGAAGGATTGAAAATTATAATTATAAAGCCCAAGAAAGTTCAGAATTGGCCTTTGCTTTAATTGCTAATATGAAAAATGAGGGTAAAGATATTTTGGCAGCAGCCATAGATCATATTCTAAAGAATCCAAAAGAGGCGGAAAAAATCGTGGAACAAGCAAATGAAAAAAATAAATGTGTTTTCACCCCTACCAAAGCGCTCGGCTTATTACTGTCACTTAAACTATCAAAGTGGCAGTATATAACGTTGAGAGAATCTGCCATTCAAGAAGGCATTACAAATTTGTATCCATCTATTTCAAAGTGCAGCAAGCCAAGATGGATTGCTTTCCTCCGAAAGACGCAATCACTGTTACAGATACAATGGCCAAAGTAGCTCTACAAGCACTCCTTGACATAACTGTTAAAAGAATAATAAAAAGTTTACCTGACGAGATTACAAACCAATCAATGATATTAATATCGAAATGGGGATTTGATGGTGCCTCAAGTCAGAGCACATACAAACAAGGTTTTGATGGAGATGGAAAAAGTGATGAATCAATTTTCATGACCACTTTGGTCCCGCTAAAACTCACTGCTGGAAATGAGGTCATATGGGAAAACAAAAAACCTTGTTCAGCGTTATATTGTCGTCCTGTGCACTTTATCTTCATAAAAGAGTCAAAATTAGTCGTAAAAGAACAGCTATCCGCAATGGAAGAAGAAATACGATCACTGAGTAGCACCGAATGCGATACAAACCGAATTACACACAATCTAATAATGACTATGATAGATGGGAAGGTATGCACCTATCTTTCAGAAGCAACCTCACCTGCAACGTGCTATTTGTGCTTGGCAAAACCTTCTGAAATTAATAATTTGGAAGCAGTTACGAAAAAAGAAGTTTCAACCGATCTATATAAATTTGGAATATCTTCACTGCACGCTCGCATAAACTGCATGGAATGTCTATTGCACATAGCATACAGGCAAGATTTAAAGACTTGGTCCGTAAGAGGAGATGAAAATAAACGAATATTGGAAGAAAAGAAAAAAGAAATTCAAACTAAGTTTAGAAAAGAAACAGGTTTATTAATTGATGTAGTTAAGCAAGGATCGGGAACAACCAATGATGGGAATACGGCGAGAAAGTTTTTCGAGTTCCCTGAAAAAACGGCAGCTATAACTGGGCTTGATGAAGAGCTCATACGCAGATTTGCGGTAATACTGCAAGTCATTTCATCAGGTGAAACTATAAAAATAGAAAAATTTAAGGAATATACCCGAAAGACTGCAGAAAAGTACACAGAACTGTATAATTGGTACTATATGTCAGCAACCGTGCATAAAGCTCTTAGGCATGGTGCCGACATAGCCAATGTAGCGATTGTACCCATTGGTAAACTATCTGAAGAAGCCTCAGAGGCTAGAAATAAAGACTTTCGCAAGTACAGGGAGTCTCATGCTCGAAAGACTAGCAGGGTTAATAATAATCAGGATATTTTAAATATGCTGCTTCTTTCATCAGACCCTTACATTTCTTCCACAAGACCTGTACTCAATGCAGCACGGAGGAAAGAGTTAAGTTCCGAAGCTTTAGGTCTTATATCTATTAACACAGAACACCTTGAGACAGAATTTGTAGATGTAAGTAACATTGATCCAGAAGACACGGATTCTGACACAGATGCTGATATGGATGTGTCTTTTAATATGTTCTAATTGTTTTACAGAAACTTTGTAACTTATATGTAGGTACATAATACGTGTTTTTTAAATAATTATTGTGTATGATAACTTGTAATATAGAAAAATTTGCCTTGTGTCTAAAAAACTAGTAATATTTATTTCGTGTGAATTGTTTAATCGCCTTTGTAGTTTGTAATTATTATTGTTTTCTTTTTAAAAATAATGACTGTATTTGATAATTATGCTTTTACTTTAACTAAATATAAAAATTTAATATATTTTCATTATTATGATAGGTGAAATATTGCATTAAAACTGTAACAATAATTAGGTGAGTTGAAATATTATTTTTAGATCGTAATGTACCTTGTATAATGAATAAAATGCGAAATGAAAATTTAAAAATATATATAATTTTTTTTCACCTGAAGTCCATCGAGTGCCATATATGTGCCATATGTCAAAAGATAGTAAAAAATAGGAACATTATTTATGCCGGAGGAAATAACGGGCACTCGCACGAGAGCCGAAAAATATCGATTTTCATGTTTTTCTCCATACAAATTAAAGTTCAAAAAATCTTTTCTGCGTCATTATCACCTAGGTTCATAAAATATGATATAGTTTGGGCTTCTAATAAGATTCTGTCTTGGTTTCCAATAAGAAAAAGCATGTTTAGAAAAAAAAAGTTCTATGTCTATAGGAAGGGCTTTTTCGATCCACTGTGCGGCGGATCGCGCTTACAAAAACTCAGATGTGTGTAAGGAATCGCGCTACAAAAACTCTCATAATCCGATGGGACAGCAGACCGACACGACCGGGGAGAGGTCAGGCGCAGGACCAACGGCGTAAAGTACTTTCCGAAGCACAGGGGTGTAACACCGCCAATTTCCTGACTCCAGACTGTTACTGTAAGTTTTTCTTGCGAGAAAAATCCCAATAACAGCTTTGGCCTGACCCAGGATTTGAACCCAGGACCTCATTATCAGTGGTTGAACACGTGACCGCTAGACCAAATAGGCAGTCTATTACTTATTGACATCTATTACTCCAGTAGGGAATTTATGCTCCTCAGGTATTCTCCATTTGCCTTTTCTCTTCACGATCTCAACTGTCGGTCAAATACAGTTCAATAAGTACAGCCAGATAGATCAACCTATATACAGTACACGATGAAACGAAGGCTACAGCTATCGTCGAAATACTTAGAGGAAAAAGTACTCAAACCCAGTAGTCTACAATCATGATCTAACTAAACCAACTATCGATTGATAAGCACACAAAAAATATCTTCTCCATAATTTGAACACAATTATGGGCTTATATTCACGCCTTGTGGATTCAAACTACACATTTTACAACACGCTACACTCGTATGTTTTTATTATCTCTACATAAAGGTCTGTGAAAGGTGAGTTATCGATCTTTGATCAAAATAACCAATAAATACAAAGAGACTTCACAAAAAATATTTCTTATTTTATTTCCGGTTTCCGTCGAAGTTTCCGGCCCAGAAAGTAATTTCCTATTGTTTTTGTTGGCTGGCATTTACTTTCTAAATGTACGAATTTCTTTCCAATAAAATGGGACAAAAAAATTGTATTAGCTTATTTTGATTCTTTTAAGGTTAGGAGCCTACTAAAGCTAAAAATATGCCGGTAGGGAGGCTGATGGACCAGTGACTGGTCTCCTGACGTTTGTGTTCTGGGTACTACAACCACCAGTGTGTAAATTCAAATTCAAATTCATTTATTAATTCAGACACACAAAGATCCATAGATTAGAGTATTAAATGTCACACAAATAATCACATAATAAAGGTACAAAGTCGGTAATAACAAAATTAATCTTTACATAGTATAAAACAAAGTTGCTCCCGCTATTTGTCTTCTGTCTGTCCCTATTTACGCTTAGATCTTTAAAACTAAGCAACGGATTTTGATGCAGTTTTTTTAATAGATAGACTAATTCAAGAGGAAGGTTAATATGTATAATACATGCATAATATAGTAGAGAAACACTCATAATTTTAGAGGTTTCTAATGTGATGTGGTAAATAAACACATTTGTGCTTACATTGCAAACGCTGGCTGAACCCTACGAGATAGAACAAAATAATGTACTACATTATTGTACATCTTAAAAAGGTCTACAAAAAAATTTGCGATGGTGTATGTCTATCTCTTAGGGATAACCCACAATAACCATTTTTTATCCTTTACTTTTTACAAAAATAATGGCTTATTTACAAAGCGATTTTATGCAATACAGCATTAATCCTTTTCCAATAGAGTACCTTAAATAGTGCATTTAATATTAATCAATATGGCCTTACAGCATGTAATTTAAATAAATATGTTCGAAGATATTACAGATTTAAAATGCGGGGACATAGCAGTTGTGGCAGTACCGGCCTGGGGCCGATTTTGTAGTATATTTAGCACCAGCATTGAACCCGTGCGAAGCCGGGGCGGGTCGCTAGTTTATATAATATATTTGTTTGGCACAGGAGTTGATCAAGCTTGACATCCAGTGCCTTTGCAGTTTACTGCAATGTCTATGCGCCAGAATCCCTATCAGACTGTTGGTGCTGCCCAGTACCCTGCGTTTTAGGTTTAGGTTTTAAGATATTTATTCTCAACAAAGACACAGTCACTTACATGAGAATACTAAACTAATTAGTTTAGTGTAAAACAGTTTATAAAATGTGAATGGAGAAGTTATTGTTCGGTCTAAGTGTAAGTTGTAATTACAGCTGTTTAGCATTAATGAAAAGATAAGTAGGTACAAAGTAGGTAAAAGCACGATAAACATTACATTACAGATTAGGTATTTAAACTACACTTTCAATAATTTAACAAACTTATAAAATAGGCCAATTTTTCCTAACATAACTGGCAAGTTCAGTTTTAAAGGTGTGTATCGAGCTAACGTTTTTCAAAGTTTCGGGTAGTTTATTAAGTTGTGCTCCTGCAAAAGTTAACATTTTTTTTCCATAATTCGTTTTATAGATTCGTTTTAAATATAGTATTTTATTGCGAATCACAGCGTAATAGTCCTTTACATGTGCGTCAGCAAACATGCCATAAAACCCGGCTGCGGAGAAGATAATAATATCGACCAGATAAGGCATGTAGTACCGACGTAGTCCATCCTAACGGTAAAGGTACTACCGACCACCGTACAGATGAACTTGTTGAGTGCCTCATTACTCTGGACACCATGACAAATTTACATTTAATTTAAGCGCCATTTTTTCCTTTACCGTGTTTGCGGCTCAGCAGGGTCGACGTAAACAAATTATTGGACTTAAACTGTAACTTCAGACGCGACTTTTTGTAGCGAAGTCTTAGGCCATTTAAAAATGTCTAGTCTTAATCAAAGTGTGTGCAAAACTTTCCTTGAAAATTGTCATAAATCTATTGCCTTCGATCATTGACCTACAATCTTATCAATGCTCATGTCTTGCACGTAAGGATGGGTCTAAAAACCAGATCAATAAAAACAGGGTAATTAATTAAGTAACCAGATTAACCTACATTGTAATGCCTAATTAGGGGTTAGAGTGGGTGCACTCGCACCTGTGTTTGCGCACACATTTGCACCCACTTGTGCACTATAATATGTCCTGCACATCTGGCTAGTCTCCGATGAGACTGGCCGCCGTGGTCGAAATTCCTAGGAAGACATCATCATCATCATCATCAATATCCTCATTACTATGTAATATAAATTATTTATTTGTAATATTTATAACAATAAATTAAACTACCTTAACATTTTAAAATTTAACGGTTAGTTAGGCAGGCAATTAATGAAATTCGTGTTAATTTCACTGCAAATAAGCGAAATTAACACATATTCAACAACGTTGAATGATAATAAAAACCGATAAATAAAAATGTAATAGTACCTTATACCATACTTTAAATACTAAACAAGGAGTAAGTAAGTAGGTACCTAGACTATAAAAATCGGTGTATTCGTTAGCTTTATCGCATAAAGACCATTCCATCCAAGTGTTTGTCAATATTCTTCTTAATTTCGTTTTCGAAATCGCGTCCGGAAAAACTTTTATCTTTACCATCGGAATCCAATCAAAGAGAGATAGTACATCGTTTCATATCTCCCGATCTCCACACTCAATTACACAGCTGCTCGAATTAATCAACGCTCTTCTTTCATTTGTGTTTTTTGCCGGTACTTGTGTGTTTTGTTTGCTTATTTTGGGTATAGCTTGATAGAGCAAAGGTAGTTAGAAAAGTTTGGTATAATAACTTATATTTTGTATTCTACCTAACTCATTTGCGAGTGCTTAAGCAAGTAGTAATACAATTCCTTTTATTAAATTATAATGTAACTTAATTATCAAAAAAACTACAATCAAATAAAAGAAAATAATAAGTGGTATTTACAACTGAAACAATTGAGCTAATTGCAGACTGTTGCAAATACTCAACAGGCAGCTCAACTATGATCCATATCAACACCAGTCGTCGCGTCCCCAAGACGCTGGCTGCATTACCCCGCGGTATGGCAATGCTGATGCGCTGCGCCAGATACTCACCAGCTCTCGGGTCACGCGTCGCTTCGACCAGATGCTCAGATAATTTCTTGGAAAAAAAAAAAATTGCAACAAAAACTTACTAAGAGCAGCAGATTAGAAGACCAATATTCGCGAGAAAAACCATTGAACATTAATAACATCAAAAACGCTCACGTATACATCTAAAACTCTTTTAAACTATGAACCATTTCCAGCTACTTAAGGCCAGGTAGTCCTGCAGCAGTAGGTGTAAGGGAAAATGTGCGCCTGCCAAGCCGCCGCGCTCGTGTTTTTTGTAGATAATTAAACATGGTGATTAAGAAAATCATTTTATCAACTCAAACTCTGCGAATTTGTTTAGAAATATTAAATATCCTTAGTTGAGTACAAAAAAAAATGTGATATCAGTAGTTCGCTAGTCATAGTATTGAAAAAACGTTAGAAAAATGGGTAACTTTGGGATTATTTTCTATCGAGTGAAGTTCATTAGATCTTGTAACTGAATGCGACTTTGACTAGACTAGATCCTTAGGTACTTAATACATATCTTTTTTTTCAGAATTTTAAACACTATTTTCTAAGTCTCAGATGGTTTTATAAATCACAAAAATGCGGCCTCTACTGGCCTACCCAGCCTTAAGTTGTTGACTGTTTAACTTACAATTATCAACATAGAATGATTTCTGAAAGCTAAATATCAATAAGTCAGTAAAAACTTCACATAAATAGTAGTTTCATAATCGTGATCGCGTGCTCAGTCACTATGTCAAATTATAAATTGAGATTTAATAAACTGAAGCTGATTAAACTTGATTTACTTATATTGCTGCTGTGTAAGATAGAATCTACGACTTTATATTTATTATTATGGATTTGTATGCGATTTTTATTCGCTTATACACTTTTCCCGGCTGGTAGAAAAATAAGAAAGGCTACACTCTCAAAGTGCTTTAAAAAATCTTATATCTAGGGATAGGTACTATTTAATAATATCCTCAATTCTTAGAAATTTCCCCGAATGTGAGGCCTTACTCATTATACTTGACGACCGATGTGGCGTGGTGGGCGAAGGTCCGCCTGTGACGCAGAAGGTTGCGGGTACGATTCCCGCCTTGGGACAAATGTTTGTACGGTCTGCATATGTTTGTTCCGGGTGTTCTGGGTATTTTCTATGTTTTGTAAAAAATATCTATCTATGATTACATAGATAGATATTTTTTACAAACGGAGGTCGTCATTACATAACACAATACATTACATTAGTAATGTATTGTGTTATGTAATGACGACCTCCGTGGCGCAGCGGGCGAAAGTCCGCCTGCGACGCAGGAGGTTGCGGGTTCGATTCCCGTCTCGGAACAAATTTGTGTACGATCTGCAGAAATTTGTTCCGTTGGTCTGGGTGTTTTCTATGTATAATAAAAAAAATATCTATCTATGTAGTGTTTTGTATTAAGTATATCAGTTATCTAGTACCCATAACACAAGCTCTGCTTAGCTTGGGGCTAGATAATGCTGTGTGAATTGTCCAGCATTATTTATTATTATTATTTATTTATTATTATTATGTGTATTAATCATCTAGTACACATAACAAAAGCTCTGCTTAGCTTGGGGCTAGATGATGTTGTGTGGACTGTCTAGTATTATTATTTATTATTATTATTACTAACACAACTTAAGGTATTGTGCAGGGAAAGAAGGTCTGCAGCGCCGGAGATTGCGGGTTCGATTTCTTCGCGGGGCCAATGTTTGCATGATCTGCGGCTTCCGGGTCTGGGTGTGGGTGTATGATTTCCTCCTAACCAAATTTACGAACAGTGCACAAGTGTATGGGTGTAGGTTATTGTAAGTTGATTTTTCAGCAGTTAGTGTTTTATTTTGCTTAGGTGATCGGTAATACCTGACATTACACTAATATTGTGAAAGTTTGGATGTTTAGATGTATGGATGGATGGATGGATGTTTGTTACCTTTTCACGCCAAAATTACTGAACGGATCGGGCTAAAATTACATACAGGTAATTTTAGGCCTAGAATTAAACATAGGCCACTTTTTTCCCATAAATCAGTTCCCATGGGATATAAATCACCTTTAAACGTTTCCATAGAAACAACGCGTGCGAAGCCGCGGGCATAAACTAGTTATATATATAATATTCAGTATTATATACACAAAAACAGCTTTTATCCTTCTGGTACCTACTTAACGACCTTCCTGTAGTTATTGTAAAATTTTACTAACTTGAAAAGATGAGTAACTGCTATTTTTAAGTATACTAATTCTATGTTGACTACTCGCAACATATTTATTAACTTGTAAAAGGGTGTACCTCGCTCATTTATCTTAGAACAGTTGAATGATATAGCGGTTTTAATATTTATTTTAAAAGCACCAATATATTATTGTTAGCTATTCGACATCTCTATTCGATATGAATAATGAGACAATAATATATCGTTGGTTTTTATCTACACATACACACGCGTACAGTCATGTCTTTCATTGATTGACTATTAACTTTTTGCGACTCTACCTGACATTGACATGCATGATAATGTGTGCTAATGTATCGACCGAATACTGAAGCTCATAAATATAGGATAAGAGCTTTCAAAATATTGCTGTGATGTATTTTTTGCAAGGCAAAAGCTTTTTAAGCTAGCCACATACGAGTTACATCTTCGTCCTATTATAAAAATACTCTTGTTTTTATAAATCTTGTGTCATCTTAATCAATGCACCTTAGTTTCAAATCATAGAACATGGCTTAAAACTGAAAAAAAGATGAAATAATACCTAACCCGCTTACATTCATACCAATTGGCAATAAAACTATTGTTTAAAAAAACTTAAAATAATTTCATATTCATTATTAATACACTTTTTTTTAGTTTTTACGGGACAAATACCCTTGGTACTAATACGATCACGAGATCACGGAATAACTGACGGCACTGCGAGTGAGTTGTTATTGGTAGATATATCGATCTACCCTCATTTTTTGTTTTTTGCTACGAACGTTACTACTACCTAAACTCAAATCAGAGTAAATATCCCGTTGTAAATAACCATGATGGATTTAAAAGTTTAAAAGTAATAACAAGTTCACAAAAGACGCTTTGAGCATACCGACTATTCGCACTAATAACTTTATCTTCTGGTTTTACAACAATACACCAATAAATTATAAATCTAAAGCTATTGATTGGCTTCATTTAACTCATCATTGGTAATGTCAAAGGTTTTATCGACCGTCAAACTGTTATAGCCATCGTCTGTATCAAGCTTTGTATGATTTAATTCATGTCTATAGGTAGATATATAAGTATTATTGGCGTGAAATTATCCGACACATAATGGACAAGACAAGACCAACAACGCCTTTGAGACCCGTTAACCATCACCCATCAGTCAGGTGTTAGAATTAGCTCTGAAGCTAATTTAAACAAAATGAACTGAGTATAAATAAATATGACTGGTGCTCAGTTCATTTTGTTTAAATTGACTTAACAAATGGTTATTATTATTTTGTTATTAGGCGTTAGCATTTCGTTCTTTCTTAACTTGTAGCTTTCGGAACTGAACTTCGAAGAAAATTTTATTACTTGATCAGATTTTCTTCAAACTTCATATTTTATATTATGTATGAAGTATTTTATTTTAACTATTTGTTGTTATAGCGGCAAGAGAAATACACTTTCTCTGAAAATTTCAACTGTCTACTTCTTACGGTTCATGAGATAGAACCCTCCGACACCCTTCGGGTAAGGAACCCTAGAAAAGAACCTGCAGACGTTCATTTGCGTCATAGGCCACGAACATTTTACTTTGTGAAAATAGCATAGTCATCACCTTCTATAATATCCTATAGAATTCAAAAACTATTACATATGTTAGAAACTTTCACTGTGATTATGTTTTATTTATCATTCCAATTTGAGACTTACCTACTCCAAGCAGTGTGCTAACTGAGATACCTATCTAATGTTGGCAAACATTAAAACATCCTTATTTAAACAGGTTATATTATGCAGGCATATAATATTTTCTTTTAATGTAGGCTCTTGATAATATCAGCCGTGTGACGGAAATGCATATTTTTCCATTCTTAATTCTTACATCATGCATGCTTATTAGGTAATTTTGTTCTGCATAGCTTTTTTAACTTCTCCGTGAGTGAATCCCTCATAAATCTCGTTTTTCGTAGAGTATGTCCGGGTCCCATGGTTTCCTTGGGACTCGCTTCTTGACTATGTTCAGCACTTTGGTTGTCGGCCATAGGTCTAAGGATATTATATATTAAACTTTATCTTATTCCAAATATCAGCCCAAAATTATAACTGTATGCAAAGCAAAACCGAAATATTAAGGAATACTTACTTATTAAAAGTTGTTTTAACATTAATTTATTTATAATGGTGTTAAAATAACTATTGTTATTTTTTATGTTTTATTTCCTTATGAAATAGATAATATATTAAGCCTCAAAATAAGGGTAAATATTAAGTATAAATGACTTTGTAGATTTGAACCTAGGACCCAAATAATAATGGTAATGTCTTAAGAATCTAGGTCACCACTTCTGACCGCCACTGTACATATACGTATCTGGAACATGTAATATTTCCCTGCCTGCGTATTAGTTTAGTCTATGCGTTGTCTGCCATTCAGTCACGCAACGATTTTGTGTACCTGCCTACCTAGAAAATAATTACAGTTCTGCCCTACATCGGAAACGGTAAACACCCATAAAAGAGACATAAGTCACTCATAATCACCCGCAGACACGGTCATTTCAAACAAACAGTACCCGAGTAATTTAATTACTAATTAAACCATACTCCACATCGATGTACCGTTTATAAGGCTTTGTTCACACTAAGTATTTGAAAGGAATCCTACCCTATGTTTGCTGGTGAGAGGAATTTGGTGATGCTGAAACCGGTATCATCGCTGGTGGCTCAATGATCTGCCACTAAGCTAGGCTTTATTTAATTTAAGTTGATTTATTTGATTGTGCATTATTATTATTAATATACTATTTAAATTAGAAATTTGTAATTATGTATTTAAATGTCTAACATCTATGGAGTTTGTAAGTCTGAAATAAATGATTTTTATATATAATTTTTAAGACCATTTCTAAAACTCCTAGGAACCTGCTTTTACGGATATTTTCAACAAAATTGAGAAAGCTCTTGTCATGTAATTTCCATTTGGTTCTTACTACGTCATTTTACCAGTTTCTCAAAATTAATATGTTTGCAATTAATTAGTTATAAGTGGTAACTGGTTTATACCGTTCCAATTAATAAAACTAAATAAATAAATGACCAAACGCCGCCCATTTACGTCTTTACGGTCGCAGACCCATTATGTAGTAGGTAAGTAGGTACTTATTAAAGGGGCGTACTAAATACTTAATTGTTTAGTAAATTGAACAGGACCACTACCTACATAATTAAATGGTTTTGCGGAAAACGAAAGCAGTCTAGAGTTTCAATTAGGTTTGCATTTATATATTTGACTTATGGCATTTAACCTTTAAGCTCGGAATGCGTATGAATTCATACGCATGCCGCCATACTACCGTTGACTCGGAATGCGTATGAATCTATACGCATACACCAACATAACAAAAAGTGCATTCTACTATGTCCCTCTTGCTTTGTCCATTTATGGTTGTACGTGAAAGAAAGAGAGGATAGTGTGCTCTTTAATTTGACGTATAATACTTGTTGCTTTTTGTCTTTGGCATCAAGCACTGCCATTTTGAACTCAGTGCTCTTTACGACTAATGCCCTTTTCTAAGGATTTTAGAGCTTATAATGTTGTTTAGAATAATAAAACTTGATACATAGGTTTTTAGACATAAATATTCAAGATTACAATAGGCATACCTACCTCATGTTTCCAAAGTTTCCTAATATTCCTAATATATTTAGTTTTACATGAACATGTCTTATTTTTCTAATTGTACATTTTTAGATAGAAATTGACAGTGTATGAGACAATAAGTCATATAAAATTTCAGTTAAAATTTAGAACTGTATTATCATAGAATAGTTTACTTTTTGTTTCAAATAAAATTTCCAACTAGTTTCAGAATTATTGTCATTCTTGTAAAAGTCGGCAAATATCAGGCCGCGCCGCCATGATAGTGCGCGAGTCTACGGGTCTATGGCATGTTATGTGACAGTCGAGTCAAAGGGTTAAGAGCCCTGTCACATATCGGAGAATTGCAAGTTTAGGTATTTTACGCACCGAGTGGGCGGCGACCTGCACAAGCGTGCTTTCTTTTGCGACTAAATGATCTTGATCCACCGTAATACAAGTTTTCTTAGGATGGAGTTTGATGGATTGTTTTTTTATGTGAAGTATTAATTTTGTTCATAATAGAGGTACCTAATTTGTTTTGATATATTTTTCATTATTTTACGCAGTAATCGATTGCTTACCGACATCCGCAGCATATATAAACAGGGTGGAATTTTGAGACGGTTCAGTAAGGGCAGGTACCTTAACCGTTGAAGCTACATGAAAATTGTCTGAGGAAACTAAACATCCTTTTTAGAAAAAAATATCTTCCCCTTTCATAGATTTTCAAAAAAGTTACGTACTGTTTTTTTGAACTTTTTTTGACGCCAATCAATCCTGTTTTTTATACTTATCAATAAGTTCTTTAGAACCAACTAAATTTTCTGTACTAGAAAAGTCAGAAATCACAAAAACAAGATCCTATACATTTTGTAGGGAGTTCAAATCAATTTACTTTTTTCCGTAATAAAACTTTTTGTGACCGTGGGTTGGATTGCAAAAACACTTGGTTGAATAGGAAATTTGTGTTTCAAACGCATGTTTCTTTTTTTTTCCAACTTTATCATTAATATGTCAAACTCTGACTGTGTGTGGTTTTGTTTATTTATTTATTGTTTATTTAATTAAAACGGTTTGAGTGAGTTCTACGAATAATCAAAATAATGGACATTTTGAGCATCTCATTTCGTAAATTGAGATTGTACATAAGAGTGTAAACGTGTACAAATAAGAGTGTGAATAAGTATATTATTGTAAAATACTACATATCGACGTATTCAGTTTATCGTTGGTTTGATTTTTCGTATTTTTCTTTGACTTGGTTTTCAAGGATGTAATGATTTTCTTCGAAATGTATGGATTTTTTTTTTTTGCAATTAAATTGTTATTAAACCCTCTACACGAACGTGAAGGGGTGAAAATTGGGGAGGGAGGGCGTTGATTTTTTTTTCTTCCAATTTGAGAAGAAACTCTCTATACGATCCTGCAATCGGAACTCCTCTATCGCGACGGCATCTCGTAGCACTCTCAAAAGAGGGGTCCGGGGGGGCAAAGGGGGTAATTTTTTTTTTTGAAGTCGAAATCGTTTGACCCCCTCTATACAACGCCCCTAAAATTTTTCATCAGTATGACTCGGCTCGGGAGCCCCCACGGGCGGGGATCCCGGGGGGCAGATCTCAAGAAATTTTTTGTAAGTTAGCGATCTACACTCATAATGGGATACCGTATAGGTCAGTGCCCGACATAATATCGTGATTTGAAGTTTGACAACTGTCATCAAAAAAGTAGATCTCGACGAGTACTACAATTTCACTTTAGAAACTGGTGCTCTGCGATGGTCAGTTCCCGAGTTATACAAAATACAAAATACAAAAACGTTTATTTCAGAAATGTTTTTCACAATTTAGTTAGATCACTGCCTCCTGTGGTAGCTACAATGTAGCTGTGTTACAGGCGAACAGTATCTTCCCTTATGTATCTACTAGACATAATTTAACATTATGTATCTTAAATATGAACTTATCTATTATTATAATGAGTAAGTAGGTTAATGCACTAAACCTAAACCTACTTATCTTTACTTACATATTAATAACTTATTGCTAAACATTTGCTTACGTACTATGTTTTTATTTTTAATATTTAGAAAACAAATAAACCTTTATCTTACCAATGATTAAGGTATGTTATGGGGTGTACAAAAAAGAAATGGACAGTGAAAGACAAGTAATATGGGTAGTTGAACGTATTAAGAAAATAATAAAGACATTTGTGTATAGATGTGTGTAAGACATTATTGTGTATAAATAAATTATAAATGTATAGATAAGGGTTTAGATAGGATTCGATTTTATAATTTTGATTTTAGATTTTAGTGGATTTGAATTTACATTATTTTAAGTCATTTTAAAAAACAGTTGTTCTACACCATCATAGTCATAGCCTTTAAGCCAGTCAAAAACACATTGTTTTAGCTTTTGTTTAGTTAGGGATTTGATTTTTGATTTTGAATTAATTTTATTATAGAGAATCGGAGCAAGGCGATTATAGTGCCTTCTCGCAATTTCGCATTGATAGCTTGGAACAGGGCACTTGTTTAACCGTTTGTTGGAGGGAGGAAGAGTGGGGACAGTTTCTGAATGGTACCTTTTTATACAGTTAAGTAGGTACAAATAGTTTTCTGACAGAGAGGACGTTACATTTTTTATACAGGTCAGTGGTAGGGTATCTATACGGGAGAGACATCGCGACTTTAAGCAGAGCGCGCTGAGCTCGCTCTACTTTTATGAGATGTGTCTTCGCAGCACCACCCCATGAGCAAATACAGTAACTTATTACACATTCCGCTAAGGATTTGTAGGTTTGTATCAAGAGTTTGTGATCAGTGACATCCCTCAGTTTTTTGAAAACTATAATTAGCCTCCTGATTCTCTTTGACACCGCGTCAATATGAGGAACCCACGTGAGTCTATCGTCGATTGTTACCCCGAGATATTTTATTGTTTGTACGCATGAGAGAGAGTTGCAAGTACATGCTTGAGTTATGACATCTCCTGTTGATCGATTACACGGGAAGGAGTGGGCCACAATACGAAGAGAGCTGGGAGGAGAGCCAGTCTTAGTCTTTTTGAAACACAGGTATTTAGTTTTCGTCGTATTGAGGGACAGCAGATTATCCTCAAGCCATGCGATGACCCGGGATAGACCATTCTCCGTAGTTTCTTTGAGTTTGTCCCATGTGGCTTCGTGAAAGAGTAGTACGGTGTCATCAGCAAACATGACTACATCCCCGTGTTCTAGCTGAATTGCACACAGTTCATTGATGTACACCAGAAAGAGAGTAGGACCTAGCGTACTCCCCTGGGGTACACCATAGGTACAGGGTGCACTATGACTCACTTGATTTCCGACTCGTACTATTTGGTTTCGATTTGTGAGGTAGTCTTCAAACCAGCTGTGCACTATCCCACGTACGCCAATTTTGTCGAGCCTCGCTAGCAGAATAGGTATCGAGACTGTATCGAATGCTTTTTGGAGGTCCAAAAAAACACCGACACATTTATCTTTACCGTCAAGATGCTTAGTAATCGAGGACGTCAGTGTCAGTACTGCATCATCGGTAGACTTTCGTGATCGAAATCCATATTGATTACAGGCAAGTTTTTTGTGTGTTTCTAGATATGACATAAGTCTTTTGTTGGCTAGTTTTTCTATTATTTTTGAAATTACTGTGAGAAGAGAAATAGGACGATAATTTGCTGGGGAGGTTTTATCCCCGGTCTTAAAAATGGGCGTCACAAGTGCATTTTTAAAAATTTGTGGGAATAATCCGCTCGAAAAACTAGTGTTGCATAGGAACGCAATGGGTTCAGCTAGTGGTAGAGCACAGGTCTTGATTATAGTTGTTGAGATATTATCCCCACCGGGGCAAGTATTGGCTTTTAGGTGAGATATAATAGCCAAAACTTCCTTGGGGTCTGTGAAGAATAATGACATTGAGTCAGCAGAATTGGTGTCATAGCTAGGGTACGTTGGAGGCAAGAAAAGTATCTGTGGTGTTAGTTTTAGTTAACGTTACATTTGCTAGTTCGCTTCCTATTGTTGTAAAATATTTATTGACTTCATCTAGTGATTCTTTTGGTGTGTTCTTTATATTAAGTAGTTCAGTTGAGGTTGTTTTATTTTGATTGTTGTAGTCGCAAAGTTCCTTAATCAGTTTCCACGTCCCTTTGATATTACCGCGATTGATGTTGAATTTAGATTCATAGTAATTATTTTTGAGTGTTTTAATCAATTTGTTGCATTGCTGTCTATAGTTTAGGTATGTAGTTTCTTTTTCTTTGTTTTTTGGATTGTTTTTATGTTGTTTTTGTAGTTTATTTATTTTTCTTATGCTTTTCAGTACTTCGTTTGTTATCCATGGTTTCAATATTCTTTTCCGACTGGATATTTGTTGGACGACAGTGTTATTTTCTATTATTGTTTGAATAGTAGAAACAAGGTTTTGGGCGATAGAGTCTGGGTCGTTTAATGTATATAATTCAGTCCATGACTGTTGAGCTAGACTTTCACAAACAGCATACACATTTGTTTTATTTTTTGACAACTTTGGTGGCATGACTGTTTTGCAGCTATCAATAGCTAGAATGATTGGTGAGTGATCTGTTAACTCATTGAAGACAAAAGACATCCAATTGGTTTCTATTTTTAACATGAAATGGTCAAGACATGTGGTAGAGCGAGTAGGAAGGTTGATGCCTTGTGCTAGTCCGTGAGATGCCATGAGGTCTAGGTAATCACAGGCATGAGCGCTTAAAACAGGTTTAGGAAGTATATTAATATTTATATCGCCAGTTAATATGATATTGGTCTTGTTTTTTATTTGTTTTATTATAGTGTCTAGGCTTTGTAGGTAGCGCAATGGGTTACTGAAACATGGTGGTCGATATGAACATACGAGACTAAACTGTTTGTTCACTTCAACAATAAGGCAGTTACCATCTTCTATACTTGGCTCAGTTGCATTTGATGAGTGCAAACTTCGTACGTACACGACCACGCCGTCATTTTTATTAATGCTAAGTTTAGTGAAATACATGTTGTAGCTAGGCAAACTCGGTGGGTTATATTTGGAGGTAAAGCATTCGGTTAGAATTATAACGTCGATTTCGATAGGTAAACTACTAAGATATGCTAGAAATACATCAAAATTTTGGTGAATGCTACGGATGTTAAGACTCAAAATTGTAAATTTGTTTTGGTGCACCTTGTAATGTGTTATAAGTTTAGAGTAGTCATCTATTAAATGACAGGGTATTGTATCACTGTCAATATCGCACAATACGTTATTGTTAATCAGGTCAACCATTTTTATTAAAATATGATACCGAAGTAGGTACCTATCTAATGTGTCTTGAGTGTATAATGTTACAAGAAAAACCTAATAAATTTGATTAAAAAGAAGTCAAAGCTCGAATGTAGTTATTATGTAACCTTTTTATATGTAATATTCCTATGGTATGCAAAGGTGTTATTATATAGTGCTTGTACATGCAATTATGTAAAAATAATAATAATGCTTAGGTAAATAAATGTTTAGTTTTGTTATAAAGAACAATGTATGTCTTAGTTTTAGTTTTATAGTTTTGGTAGTACCTATAGTGATTTATTTTTTAGAATGTAGGTTATATAGTCTGAGTAGAATAGTTAGGCTCTACCTTAAGTTGTACACAGAATGTCTTGAATACAGTTAGGCAAAACTAATAGGTATACAACAAAAACCTAATTATCGAAGAAAAATATAGAATAATTGAACAAATCTAGAGCACAGGTTATGTTTAGGATAAGTATGTTCTTATAGGCAACTAATTATTGTTCTGCAGTTTCTCCAAGTCGCTTTCGCACGTTATTCTTATCAGTGGGGAGCCTTCTGATTCACGGAGGAAAGTCTTGCCGAAAGATGTCCAGCAAAAATCGTAGCTGTGCTGTTTCTTAAACTCCCTAGCTAAGAAATAGAGTTTTCTTTCTCTTTGAGTGAGGTTCTCCGAGATGTAGATCGGCTTGTTAGGGCCGTTAGTACTGGTGGCGCTTAGGGATCCCGTGCTAAAACGTGCTTCTTGATTAGCTTTGTTAAAGTTCTTAAATGAGCGCAGGAACTTATCCCTGGTAAAAACCGTAGTAAAGTCGGCTATTACCGATTTGTTGGAATTGTTTTTACCAAATCTGTAAACGTCCTTTATTTCCAAAACATCCAACGGCACGTTGAGGACTTCAGCAGTTTGTATCAGAATTGTTTTGAGTTCTTCCTTTGATTCCTTCGCGGCCTGCGGGATATTTCGAATCTCTACACTCGTACTACGGGATTGGCGTTCAAGTTGCTCAACTTTATTCTCCAAAAATTGAATCCTGCTGTTCTGACTTGCTCTCTCCTCTTCAAGGATGCTAATTCTCTTTAAAAACTCGTCATGTTTGTGTGACATGTTGTCCATTGACACTTTAACATCGTTTATGGAGGTTAAGATAGCAGAAAACTTTTCATCTTGGTCTTCTCTGAGCTTAGTGAATAAGTCTAAGATGTCATTTCTATTTAGGTCAAACTTTTTACGCTTTATAATTTGCGATGGCGCATTCAGCATGGACGTTGCTGTATTTAGTCCATATTCTTGTTCTGTTGCCGGTGATTGAGCAATATTTGGCTCCGAAGAGGCGTGCCCAAGGGCTAGGGGCGTTTTAAAGATAGCAGCTGGGGAGTCACACGCAGGTGGTGGTGTTCTAACAAGTGACATTACTGTTATCAGGCACCTAGTCTAAAAGTCAAGCAAAGTTTGGTGTTTGAATCCACGCCTGATAGGAGAGTCCGAGCAAGGATGTGGTCTGCTCTAGTAGATCGCGCGCGCGTCAGCGGCAAAATTTCTAGCTAGAATATGTACCAAGCAAGCGGCGGCAGGCGTTCGGCAGCTTCCCTAGAATGCGTTGGGCTGTAGCTGCGACGCGGTGGGGGAGCGTGAGACGATTTAAACTTACTGTGCAGCGCGCTAGTACCAGGCGGTCATAAGCGAAGAGCGGTCAAGCGAATTAGTAGCAACACAGCGGCTTACGTATGCGTGGGTTGCAAATATAATATATGATATAGTATATAGTGATTTGAAGTTTGACAGCTGTCATCAAAAATGTAGATCTCGACGAGTACTACAATTTCACTTTAGAAACTGGTGCTCTGCGATGGTCAGTTCCTGAGATATAGTGATTTGAAGTTTGACAGCTGTCATCAAAAATGTAGATCTCGACGAGTACTACAATTTCACTTTAGAAACTGGTGCTCTGCGATGGTCAGTTCCCGAGATATAGTGATTTGAAGTTTGACAGCTGTCATCAAAAATGTAGATCTCGACGAGTACTACAATTTCACTTTAGAAACTGGTGCTCTGCGATGATCAGTTCCCGAGATATAGTGATTTGAAGTTTGACA
The DNA here is from genome assembly GCA_949316285.1 of Eupithecia subumbrata. Taxonomy (NCBI): domain Eukaryota; kingdom Metazoa; phylum Arthropoda; class Insecta; order Lepidoptera; family Geometridae; genus Eupithecia; species Eupithecia subumbrata. The sequence goes on along the minus strand of OX438646.1, from coordinate 23,867,871 downwards.
GCTGTCATCAAAAATGTAGATCTCGACGAGTACTACAATTTCACTTTAGAAACTGGTGCTCTGGGATGGTCAGTTCCTGAGATATCGTGATTTGAGGATAGCTGTCATCCTAAATGTAGATCTTGACAAGTACTATAATTTACCATTAGAAATCTGGCAGCATTTGTGCTGGATGTATTTCGATTCAGAAACCTTGAAAAGTAACGAAGAGATTCGGACGAGATGTCCCTTTCACTTTTGATTGAGGGTACAACTGATCCGAATCTAAAATCAAGAGAATTTAGATTCGGACCAGATGTACCCCAACACAAAATTGAAGTGGACATCTCGTCCGCGGATCAGTTTGAGATTCGGACCAGATGTACTCTAACCCCTTAGGTACTGTGTTGGGATAACTATAATGAGTTATCTATCACGACTATATATATAATACTGTACGAATGTAAATACTTACAACGATCAAAAACTTTGGTCGTAGTTTACGATGTTCTAGCACGCACACTCTGACGCAGTGCGTGAAAAAAACTGACATAGGTCCGACCTCGACAAGCGCTCGCGCGGTACTGAGGGCAGATCGCCGGCGCAATGAAATATATAGCACTTTTAATAAATTCATAAAAAAATAATGGTAGTGATTTAATAAATAAAATTAATATTGTAGTTTAAGCAAATGTTGAGGATTATTTAGGTATAAAAATTATGTCAAAATGACGTAGAACTTCGGAGATATTGGGGTTTGTTTTGAAGCCTTTTCGGTCGATAATTGAATTCGGTTCAGCTTTTTTTTTTGTTTACATAGAGGCCTATAACAAAAATGTATTCTATTATTATTGAAGAATAGGATATTTGCAATCTAAAAAAATATATTTTGTTTTTCTATATTCAATAGAATCTACAAATTAGATCAAATTAGATAGGTCTCGCGAGAGTTTTTGCGTAAACATGCATCGGTAGAATGATTATTATAAAATAAATAAATAAGTTTTCTAAAATTTGTTCTATTATTATTGAAGAAGAGAAAACTAACTATTATTAACAAGTAATTGTTATTTCAATCAACGAACGAAAACCATAGAATTTGGACGAAATAAGCGTGGAATTTCTGGTTTATTTGTGAATTCTCTCTTAACAAAAGCTATGTGGTGCCGGTTTAAAATTTGCACCACTCCAACTCTTCCCGCGGGTGTCGTAAGAGGCGACTAAGGGATTTCCACCGGGGGTGAGCAGCAGCGCCCCCTGCAGAACAATTCTACCACTAAACTGCGATTCCCAACCCGCATGCCCAGCGTGGGGATTATGGGCATTACCCCCCATAAGATAAAAGCCCATAAGGCGCTTATGAGAGGGAGGCCTGCGTCCAGCAGTGGACCAATACAGGCTGTTGAGGGTAACGAAACGCCTTCTTTCTCTATACCGACTAAACGAACGCTCGCTGTGTGACACGTTAGATTACACCTCGTAACAGCTGGCAAGTACTCAGTTTTAGCAAAATATATAACTGAACATTCCCACAGCTGGGCAAAGGTCTCCCTAATCCCTCCATTTATCACAATCCGACCCACACTCTATCGTAGGTAAGATCACCGTGATAAGACACAAGAAATTTAAACAACCCCCCGATAGATTTACATGAAACATGGCTAAGAACACTTGAGATAAAAATATTATCTATGACACAAGAAAAACGAAAATCGGTTCATCCGTTTGGGAGCTGTGATACCACAGACAGATACACAGATAGATACACCGACAGACATAACATCCCTCTCTTTTCGCGTCAGGGTATAAAAATTAAAAGAATGCCGAACGTTTTGCACATTTAAAATGGTCATTTCGCACCAAGATGTTTAAAATTAACTGAGCACTAATTAGTCACTGGTTCATAAATGTTTCTAACATTTTCCGTGGCAAGTAATAAAGTCAGTGGGGTGCGCGTGCGCAAGTCGGTCGTGGAAAGTAGGAGCGCACGCACCACACCCCTCCGTTTTTACACCAGCGCAGCTTAGACGCATCTGCCTTGTTTTTGCGGTGATTTGCGTTAATTCATCTTATAAGCAAGTTAATTTTACACGACCTTATTATCTACTTAGATAATGACCGTGGATTGATGAGATAAAACGGTCTTCATTAATAGGTAGGGACCGAATTCACCATACAGATAATTACCGAGTTTAATCAAGTCTGAACTTTGAAATTAATTAATATTATTATTACTGGACAATTCATACATCTTCTAGCCGCAAGCAAAGCAGAGCTTGTATAGTACTAGATAAAGATAACTGACCACTGAAATATATTCTGTGTAGCTGTCATACTTAATACAATATATTAGGTACATAGACTCAATACAACCTAAGTACTACAAAGAAATTTAATTAAAAACGGTTTATTGCTTAGAAAATAGTAACCGTGAATTCAATCCGAACGTTGAAAAAGTAGTAAGTAACTAATATCGTAAAAAAACAATGTACCTAGCTAGATCTATATTTACCAATTTTCATACTCGAATACCGTCTTGATTAGGAGCCGACTATAATTTGAAGTTTTGAAACAAACTTTACTACGTATTTCCTCAATTCATTTTCTACATAACCTGTAGGAACACCTATGAAATGAGCGTCGTAAACCACGCAAACACAAAACAAAGGAAACACTGCTCTTTTGTGAACGTTTGAATCGAGCCTGCCAATACAGTTACCTCGGGTTATCACATCATCAAGCCCTCAGGAACTGCATTTGAATTCAATGCAATCTGATCCCGTCGCGGCAACCGTGTACCTACCATAATGTACCGAACGAAGCTGTAAGTATATTCAGGTACAGTAACCTAAAAGAGCTATACAGATGAAGATCCAAAATGAAATGGTCGTATTGAGAGTGCGCTTGATTTCCTTCAGACGTTCTTGGGTCCTTATCCTGATTTGATGATCGTTTGCTTTTTTACGTCATATTTTATCAGCGCCTTTTGAAGTCGAGCAGGCTTAGCAGCTTAAAGAGACTGTGGTTTAGCGGTTATGTGTGTACACGGGGTTTTTTTTGGAGCATGTGTTTAACTCTTTTTAGCGCTGACTGTACCTAATTTACAGCTAACAGCTACGTACATGTAGGTACAAATATGATTGTTTCGTGTAGAGTTTGTTATGTGTAATAAGTTAAAATGATCAACAGTGTGCGAGTGAGTTATCGACTGACGACTGGAGAATTATGTAATGAGCAATCTCGCACTTGGCGAGCAATTAAGATATTAAAAGCATGCACAGAGTTAAGCTTATCGAAAACATAGCCGTCTATTAAATTAATGTTTATGTGACTATTCAAATTATTAGCTTCATGTTATAGAATATATGTACATAAGAAGTCAAAATACTCAATTTGTAATATCGAACAAGCTCCTCAACTATGTCAGAGTATTTCTTTGCACTTTTGCAACTCAGTTTCTCAAACACGTTATGTATGTTCGTTGGTGCTATAATTCAGACACGATGTCAAAAAGTTTTTTTTTCTTCCTTGAACGCGTACAGCAGGTAAAGGTCACTGAATTTGTTAAGTACAAAATGCACTGCTTTTGTACTACGCGAAAATGTTCTCCATACAAAAGATCTCAACGCGCTCGCGGCGCTACGAAATTGTTTGATTTGTTACAATATTACCATAATTGATTATTCACAGAACATTTTAACGGGAAATGAACGCTTCATTTTCCTACAGCTAATCTTCAATTATTTAATTAAAATATCCACCGTTTTCCGATGCACCGAACACAGCACGCTCTGATTACCACATCTGCAGTCTAAACTCTATCCTGTTTTCTTATTAATAAGGTTTATTTTAAATCTTTGGCTGGTAGAATGCATGTGAATGCAGTAATGAAACAATGCATTGCTTAAAAACTAGGGCTATCGGACGCGAGATGGAACTCAAGCTAGTTAGAGCAATTATTCCCATTCTGCTTTGTTAATATATCTTGACTTGACTTGGCTAACCACCTAATTTATTGTTATCAATTAACCTAAAAGTAGAACAACAATTATTATTTAAAATTAAATTGCACCAATTCGCTATAGTGCATTTAAATAGAGTTCATGAAATATTCCTACAAATACTAAAATTTTCGACACGAGATTTATTAAAAATTCTAGAAATAAATTAACATTGTTAATTCGGGTCAGTGAAATCAGCCCTAAGTGAAACATAAGTAAGTACCTAATTCCCATCGCTAAAAAACCAACTATCGTCAAAAATTTGTTTAACTCCTACATCCTCAAGAATTAACAATTTACTCTTACATTTTACTCTAAATTTTAACTCCTCAGTGGTTTCTTTAAATTAAACCCTTGTGAAGAAAAACTTACAAACAATTATAATAATGGGTAATGGTTTATTTATAATTCCTCATATAACAACACATTATTTTTTTTACACACATATTACTCACTCAGTGATTAGATTACCTTTACAATGTAGTCTCTACATTTAAGCACGCTTTTTGTACTTTTGCACCTTCTTGTGACTTCACAAGAATAATAAAAATAGAGGTTTAATTTTTTTCAACACACTTGGTTATAAAGTGGCTCTATGGTCACCGCAATTAGGTACAGAACTCAGAAGAACGATCCTATGGAACTGCCCTAAGCATGTACTTTTCCTGGATACCTAAGTAAACAAATCGGTTGACAAACATGGCGGATTAGGGATGTTCACTTGTTCGTCTAGTCGATAACATTATATCGATGGACGAGCTTGTCTTTTTAATCGAGGGCTACCGTTTTTGTGCTCATCAGTTGGCGCCACTGTAAAGTAAGGTCAGGACAAAATACTAATAGGCGACGGGAAAATATATTTACATTTATATCATACTCGCCCCGGCTTCGCACGGAAACCTCTAAAATTGTCAGTGTGCCTCTACTATATTATACATGTAATATACCTACAAATAAAACTTCCTCTGGAATCACTCTATCTATTTAAAAAAACCGCATCAAAATCCGTTGCGTAGTTTTAAAGATTTAAGCATACATAGGGAAGGACAGACAGACAGACAGCGGGAAGCGACTTTGTTTTATACTATGTTATGAAGAGCGCATTTCTGAGATAGTACCATTGAACCAAGTCAGGATCGAATAGTGGAATCCCGGAGAAATCGAAGGAAACCCTCATTTTCAGAATCAGAGCTGGATCCGAGGGTTTACCGGAGGTGAAGCAAGAGCAGAATATGTTTTAATAACTATCATAGTGTAATGATTTCGGTGTTTGTTTTGAATAAAATTGTAAATCCAGGTCATTTTGACAGTTGACGGCTTCTCGTGTTTTCTTCTATTTTGACTTTGACGCGTTGTCTTTGAATTAAGCAGCGCGGTCTTGTTTGTGGTTTGTCGACGTCATATTGAGGAGAAGCGGTTTTGGTGGGAAAAACACGAGAGGTCGGGCATTCGGTCTCTAGCAAGGAACATTATACTCTATGGGAGAAGAAGACCAACGTCATACTTCAAAAGTGGTTCGCTTTTGAGACACTAGCGCCGCCATCGTAACCCTCCTGTAAACTTTTTGACAGAGCAAAATGGCGGGATATTTAAATCATTGTAAATGGCGGGATATTTGAATTCCATTTACACCTACTGTACTACAGGTGATATGGAATGAACTACAAATGTTCTTGTGTATTTCTGACCCTAGAATGAGCCAGAAACACAAGAAAGTTTGTAGCCCACGCCATCGCCTTAATAAAAAGTAAGGAATAATTCAAAATAAAATTGAACACACTTAGGTATGTTATAAATGTTGTAAGTTTGTATTTACTTCTATAAGCTTACAAATTTTAAACAATGTAAATTTTATAAAATACATTATTAGGAAATTAAAACAAAATGATTATTAAATAATAAATTACCTACACTACAACACTACGTTTGAAGAGGATGATGATTTTGTAGCTAGATTGTGATCATCAACATCATGAGGAATGGCATATCTATGCAATTTTCTTGAAACCAAATCAATAAATGCACTCTTTTCAAAATGATCTTCACACAGCATTTTGTGACTTCTGTATAGCTTTTGGTGAAAATTCTTGACCAGTTTTCATCAATTCTAATCAAAATGGCGCGAAAGTAATAGCGGCACTTCAAGAAAAATATGAAAGAAACCAAGACATACTGGCGAACGTTCCAGCCTCCAGGTTTTGGAAAACGACTCATAGAAAGATTCGGATGTTTTGATGTTGATTTCCCGCATTTTGCACATCGTCTTGGCGTATCTTTCATAATTATTACAAATGGCACAATATCCACAAACAACACGAATTATTATGCCATCCCATTAACAACACAAACAAAGAAAGTAAAACTTACTTTCGGACTTTTGAATAATTTTTGCAGGTAGACTTGACATTTTCTAGTTGTTGTACGTGGTGTTACCATTTCATAAAATTTATACTGACGATTTTTCCTGTGAATGGCAACATTACTTGTGACCCAGTTTTGCCGCCATCAAATCATAGCGCGTTGACGGGGCCTGGTCTCTAGACTTGGAAGCGAAAACACCTCTTGAAATACTGAGTAGTATTAAATAATTATAATATTATCAATTATTTAATAAAACTATAAAAATTTGTAGAGGTTTCTTTGATTTCCCAAAAATAGGAAACAACAAACACAATAAATTTTTATACAATCATTTATTTTCAAAGATATAATAAAAAAAAACAATCATACTTTTTTTCTGAAAAAAGTAAGGTAAGGTACCAGATAATACATTTTAAATTTCATGACAGTTTCCTTGCAACAAACCCTGCAATTATATGTCACTACAGACCTTACCTAATTTATCGATAACGTTTGATGGTCGATGATGTTCGACACTAGCACCGGTTTTTATGTCTTCGATGTGAATGAAATATTGAGAATATTGCGGGTTTCTACAGCTCACAACAAAGATGATTCAAAAGAACAGGTTTTTATACACTTTATATCAAATACATTATACAATAGACAACAGTTTAACGAAATGTTAGCCACTTGCCGGTGAAAGGTCAGATTCGGCCTGTTTTTGCTTTGACATAGGCCACAGCATGCTACAGAACACTTCATGGTACCTCATCTATATGATTTTCAATTAATATCACAGTTTGGCTCAATATAAAAATCGAAAACACTGGGAAAACTTATATTTCTCACAATGACATCTCCTCACATGTAAACAAAACCGTAGACTAAAATGGCGTCCGTGACAGCAAAAGTACATCGAAACCAGGAAGAGGGCGCTGATAAAAAGAGTGTGTATGCTTTTTCCTAACGTAAAACCACTGTTGTGAGAAAGAGACTGGTAGTCCATTATTGCTTCCGTGTCAAATTGAACAATAACGGCAGTTCCATAGGATCGTTCTTCTGAGGTACAGAATGATACCCATAGTCAAACTGTGAGTTTTTCATTGCTATAACTCACTAGTGAGTTATAGATTTTTTTTTAATTTTATTGCTTGAGTTTATTGTTCTTAAAAAAGTTTTTACTCAAAAAAAAGATCGTGTTCAATAGAACAAATAAATTAATGTTCCTATTGCTTGCTCATTTCATGCAACTTCTTATTTAAATAGATAATTTCAGGCGCCTCGGCGGTAATCACCAATGTTACACACACACTAGTACCATAATGTACAATTAATTCAAGAACCATCTGTTGCCATTGGGATAGAGGGACGCTATGTCTTAACGGAAGCCAACTCTTTGCCCTGCAATGGGATCCAGCGGGCTTCAGGTAAACACAAGGGTCATTGTACCTACCTAATTGTATTTTTATATACAGGGTGGTTTTTTGAGAAGGGTGGTGATGGAAGTCCGAAACTGCGTTAGAGAAAAATCGTGAAAGGAGTATAACAATAACTGCAATTTAGTTTTTTTTACTTATTGCTTTTGACGGAAATCGACAAGATTTTTTTTTTTTAAAAGAATACCCTGTATTATTTGCTCTTTATTTTACCAATGAATTTCGTTGCTGTTAAGTCAATCTTTCCAAAAAAATGTATTACCAACTCGATTTCCTTCAAAAGCGAAATAATAATAAAAATTTAGTTTTTATTAATCTTTCATGCAGTTATTGTTATCTTATAAGTCGAGGGCATGACTCCTTTCACGACTTTTCTTTAACTCACGTGGTTTCGGACTTGGCCAACACCGCCCTTCTCAAAAAACCACCCTGTATACTAGCTTCTGCTCGCAGCTTCCGGAATTAAAAGTAGCGTATTTCTATCCCCGCGATACCATCTATCTCCATGCCAAAATCCAACAAGATCCGTTCAGCCGTTTAGGCGTGAAAAGGTAACAGACAGATAGACAGACAAAAAGATTGAGTCACTTTCTAATCACACTAATATTATAAATGCGAAAGTTTGGACGGATGGATGTATGGATGGATGGATGTTTGTTACCTCTTCACGCCAAAACTACTTAACGGATCGGTCTGAAAATTTGCGTACAGGTAATTCTAATCCTGGAATCGAACAGAGGCTACTTTTTATCCCATAAATGAGTTCCAGTGGGATAGAAATTACAATTTAACTTTTCCATAGAAACAACGCGTGCGAAGCCGCGGGCAGAAACTAGTTTATACTATGGTATGGATAATCTGCTTGAAACTATAGTATAACTAGCTTTTACCCACGGCTTCGTACGCGTATTTTCGGTATAATAAGTAGTTATCTATGTTAGGCTTTGCTCTAAACGTACGCCAATTTCATCTTGATCAGTAGTTTTGAAGATCCTAGCTACCAAAAATTCAGATTTCAAACTTTTGGCTTTATAATATAAGTAGGATTTTTTTTTTCAACACGGCCATCGCTGATAGTTGGTAATAAAGATGCGCGACTTTGAATGATTTCATTCGAATTATTGGACTTCACAAATCATTCGAACCATTCGAATGACTAGGGCAAATTAGTAACTAATTGGTTTGTAATGGCAACTGCTCGAGTCGGGCAGTCGAACTCAATTCGTTATTCGACGCCTCTGGCGATTACTAACCAAATTAGTAACTAATTTGATTAGTTACTAATTTGGTTTAAAATGGTGACTGCCTGAGTCGGGCAGTCGTTATTCGACGCCTCTGGCGATTACTAACCAAATTAGTAACTAATTTGATTAGTAATGGTGACTGCCTGAGTCGGGCAGTCAAACTCAATTCGTTATTCGACGCCTCGATCAATTCGTATAGGCATTAGTAATTAGTAGTTGTCATTCGACTTTGAAGATTAGTATATTACCTACTAACATTCAAGTCGAATGAGTAAATTAGTACCTAGTCGTAGATCATTCGACTAGCCAGATCATTCGCAGTCGCGCATCTTTAGTTGGCAGTTACCTTACGCCAGATGTTATCGCTACATCCTTCTCATTCCTTTATTAAAGAAACATGCCTTGGATTTTTCTCGGCTTAATGATTGTTGAAGTTTTTCTATGAATGCCCGTTTGATAGCGAATGCTCTCGTTATTGCTCCTTCAGATGTCATAACGGCTTCTATCCGGCTTAAAAAGGTATTGGCGAGTTCACACGGGGCCAGCTGCTGTGACAGTGACCACTGACTAGCTACTGCTTTGTGTATCCATTCGTAATATTATTCGTAATTCAAAATGTAATCTACATTTAAAGATAACATAAACCCCAGAGTAGTATGGAAGTAAAAACTTGTTGATAGCTCTAAAAATGTGAAATACTAAATAACTAAATTACAAGTTAATTGCTCAAAAGTATTAAGAAACCTATGGCTTATAAAAAGCTGTAAATCTTTTTATGATGGTTTGTTTCTAGATATTTAGGTAAACGACTTGATCAGAAAATCTATTGTCCTGCAAATAAGTCTGCAATGCTCAAAAAGAGCATATTTTGTACGGCACCTCGTAGGTATTTATAATCATCTTCCAACATGCATCATAGAAACCAATACAATTAATATTTTTAAACTAAAATTAAGACAGTTGCTGATTGAGAAGGCTTATTCCAATGTAAATGAATATTTAATGGACAAATTCTAGGATAAGACAATTAGTTAGATATTATAATTTAGGTATTGACATTGTATTTAGTATTTTTTTTTATCTAGATTAATAATGCCAAATAAGTTGACAGTACTGTTTTTCCATTCCTCCTCCGCTAGAGATAAAGATTAAGAAAGATAGTTTACTTGCTTGAACACAATGTACCTAGGTTACACAGAAGTTAATAATATTTTAGTTTCATTTATGTTCTACTAAGATTAGCATGAAAATGTTACAAAGTTCAAATTAATACTCGATACATTATAATTTAATATAATGTCAAAAATTCACAATTAATAATAGTAAAAGGCTCAATAGTAAAATAAGGTGATGTCAAAGCGCATCTGTCATAAAATCGTTAATATTATAATAGCATTTGTTAATTAATAATTGTTTTCTAGCAAGCAGTCTTTTAGCTTCTACATGCGAGGACATATAAATGGTTATGAGTTACTATGTAAGTTTATGTATAAAGTGTGTAAAACTGTTTGTTCTCCGAATACAACAAAATAATTTAATACATACTCGAATTTCTGTAGCCCAGTTGCACTAGCGCACGACTCGCACCGCACATGACAGTAACTCGTACATCGTAAAAAAGTGCGAGTTGACATCCAAACTGCACATTAGCAACTCTCAAGCCAGCCACTCGCTCTGTGAGAACTAGCCATTAGATAATAATGTTGGTAATTGGTGGTTGTTGATAAATATGTAGGCAGTGGTTGATGATGGCCATTACAAGAATGATCCTCTTGGATCTAGCCGTTTTTCTTGCCTATTAGGCAAGTAACTACCCAGTTCCATACAGGTAAAGTAGAAGGTCCCTTTGACGAATCAATTAGAAAATTTTACCGTAACTCCACGTGGAATATAGCCTTATTTCGGTATGTAATAACAAATCGGTGAAAGTTAGGTTATCAGCTCGTACCACTTAAAAAGGCAATACGTGATTTCTAAACTACCTACCAGCATCATGTAGGTATTTACAGTTATAATTACCTTACCAAATGTAAACATGACAACAAGAACAAAATAAAAAAATTTGAAAAACCCCCGACAGATTTTCATGAAACATGGCTATCAACACTCGGGATAAAATTATCTATGACACGATAAAAACTAAACGAAAATCGGTTCATCCGTTTGAGAGCTACGATACCACAGACATATACACAGTTATACAGACAGTCACGTTAAATTTACAACACCCCTCTCTTTTTGCGTCGGGGGTTTATACAGGGCTCCCACATAACTATCTCGATATAGTTTTCTGAGGGCTCTTTATTGGCAACGACCTGCTTCTTGTCATGAAAAAAATAGGGACTATAAACATAATATTATTTTACACAAGTGCCTATATTTTATTCGGTGAGGAAATTCGTTTACGAATGAACTGGTTTGGGGAGGACCAGAATTATGAGGTATTCGACGCCCTGAGAAGAACGTAATACCCAGTAAAAACCTCTCCGGTGTCCCTCTCTCGCCATTTTTGTCGAACCACGGGAACATTTAAAACCTACCGCGGCTCACTTAAGTACCAACAGCTTATGAAAGTCTAGTCTAGTGAAGAAAACAATTTCATTGGTTTTTTGTTATTATAGTCCGTAACCCCACACTCAGGGTAATTTCTAAAAAATCAAATAATATCGCAAAAATTTTCGACTTCGACGGGACTTGAACCCGCATCCTTAAATCAGTACCGGAATGTGCTAACCAACTACACCACGAGGTGACGTCGAAGTCGAAAATTTTTGCGCTATTATTTGATTTCTTAACGATTTCATTGTTGTAAAAAAAACTAAAAACCGACGTAGAATCCCTTAATTTTTCATTGTTTTTATGTTATGCGGTAAAATACTAATCACTCAGGATTTTTTTTATAGGACTATCTCGGGACCGTTTTTATACAATAGCAAAGAATTACCCAAATCGGTCCACACTTGACGTAGTAATCGACAAACATACATAAAAAAGTTAGTAGTAAAAAGTTAGTTTAGTTAGTTAGTTAAAAAATATACATACTAGTTTCTGCCCGCGGCTTCGCATGCGTTGTTTCTATGGAAACGTTTAAAGGTTATTTCTATCCCATGGGAACTGTTTTGTGGGATAAAAAGTAGCCTATGTTTGATTAAAATTTGATGAAAATTTCAGCCCGAGCGGTTCAGTCGTTTTGGCGTGAAGAGGTAACAAACATCTATCCATCCATCCATAAATCTAAACATCCAAACTTTACTTCTTAAACTCGAATATAGAACCACCTCTTTCCTATAAGTCGGTTAAATATAGGATTTATGAACATTAAGATTCTTTTACATTAGTACACCTTAACGAAAGTCTACACGTCCAAATAAAAATGCGAAAGTTTGTGAAGAAGTAAATTTGTGAGATGTTTGAGCATAGACAACGCCACAGATATTAATATAGATAAATGGAGCGGGCTGAAACTTTGCATAGAAGTAGTTCCAGACCTGGAATAAAATATAGGTTACTTTTCTCGGAAAACGCGTGAGAAGCCGCGAACAGAAATACGCATGACTTGATACAATCCTCGGCCTATAAGATCGAAGTAGCAAGTCGCAAGAGTGTTGTAGCAAATCATTTACTTTAACACCTTCATTCAGTAACGGAAGCGGTAAACGATGTCGACCTAGAATTAAAAAAACACAGACGATATTATTTTAGTAACTATAATTATTAATTTATTTATAACTAGAACGATTACATTTAACCAATAACACTAGTTATCTACAAGATTAAAAATTATACATGGAACACACAATTATGTGCACAATACTTAAAACAAAAAAAAATAAAAACTAATGATAATAAATCTCTTATTTTCTTATATACCTTCTATCAAGCGTCCCTCTTTCATTCATCAATCTCAGAAAACCTCAGGCATTCTAGCAGTATCTTCTTCCATTCATCGGCAAAGATATCACAATCCAGGTTCTGGTCAAGAAGTCTATTGAGGGCGGCGAGGGTGCGAGGCAGTGGAGAAGTGAGTGGATACTTCAATGCAGACGATGCCGTACTAATATCCAATCAGTACGGCATCGTCTGCATTGAAGTATTATGCTCTGCCAGTAGAGTTTACCTAATGCGACCGGTGTGGTGCCGGTTTAGGATTTGCACCACACCAACTCTTTCCGCGGGTGTCGTAAAAGGTGACTAAGGGATATCCACCGGGAGGCAGAAAGCAGCGCCTCGAGCGGAACAATTCTACCACCTAACTACGATCCCCAACCCGCATGTCCGTGGCTGATCGCAGTTTGATGGTAGAAATGTTCTCCAGGATATCGCCTTTTCGATGCTCGCGGGAAGAGTTGGTGTTGCAAATTCTAAGTCGACACCACTCGGCACAAATATGAATAGTGCTTAAACACACAATGGCCAATACCTATAAGATTCTACCGAATGAGAACGCAACAATTAGGCACAATATGGTTTTGTTTTGATTAGAGCTAAGCATTCTTTCTTGACTTTAGCGCGCAGTCTGTTTTCAAAAATTGCAAACTAGGTCAAATGCAACTTTCGTGAAAAAAATGCGAATCCGAGTAAATTGGCAGACAGATAATGAAAATAATTTATAGGATCACATTCGTAAAGATCCAAACGGCACTCTTGCGGTAACAAAAACCATTTCAAACAGACTGACCTGCAGAACAAAATGATATAACTGTTTCAACCTAACTCAATTCTAAACCACATGCTTATTGCTAACAAAATCATTTGTTCTTGGTTTAACGTAATTTAAACGGGATCGTTGTACTTTTTGTAAGGAGCTTTTTTGTTTTTAACCAACAACGTTTTATAGATAAGAAGTTAAGAACTAAGTAAGGTGTGTCAGAAATAAATGATTTGATTGATTGACCGAATTGTTAAATTCCTAGAATATCAATAAGTAGGTACCTACTATGTAGTTATGATCCCGTAACTTTCCGTATGGCAACATGTCTTCGGTTGGGTGCAATGTGTTGCGCGCCTCATCAATGCCAGTTGGGTACTTCTGTCGAACAGCTTGGTCATCACGGATTATCGTGTACTAGGGCCGCCGGTCGGATATCTCGCCACGCCAGCCTTAACGACATCATCCGGCGGGCCTTTGTCAACGCTAACGTACTTACCAGCTATTCTCAAACCGAATGGTCTGTTACGTGGCGATGGTAAGAGGCCCGACGGTATGTAGTCCCATGGGAGTTGGGGAGGCCCATTGTGTGGGACGCTACATGCGCCGACACACTTGCGCCTTCCCATCTTCCAAGGACATCCGTGAGGGCGGGTGCGGCGGCAGATTCGGTCGAAGATCTCAAGAGGCGCAAATATGCAGGTCTCGACAGAGCCTACACATTTGCTCCCCTTGGAGTCGAGACCTAGGTCCGTGGGGAACCGAGGCTCATCGGATTTAAACAAGATCCGTCAAGTGCGAGTGTAACTCGCGCGCCGAGGGTTTTGAACGTTTGTCAACAAATATGTACCAAAAGTACCGGTTAGAGACTTCGCAGTTTAACGAATACCTAAGAATAGTAGGTACCAACCTACATTTCAGATGGATCTCTATGCATGCTTCGGTTAAGGTGGGTAATGGTAAATTTTTCGACATATTTCGAAATATTTCAAAAAGTATGAAAGTTACAGAAATTTTAAAAACTGTTTTGAAATGTCCAAACCGATACCTTTCATTTGATACCCCACTCGGTGGGGTAGTTTACAGACTCCTCTATATTTTTCCTGTAAAATATAGATTCATATCTACAAACGCTTCATACATTTTAAATGGATCGCTCGGCAAACTTCGGAGATAGGGGGGGGGGGGAATGGGTATTTTTTCGACTTTTTTCAAAATATTTCAAAAAGTATGAAACTTACAGAAATTTGAAAAACTGTTTTGAAACTTACAAACCAATACCTTTCATTTGATACCCCACTCGGTGAGGTAGCTCCCCCTTTTGAAAATTATTCCCCCCATTTTTGACCATTTTTCAAAATGTGTTCTTTTTTCAAACTTCTCTATATTTTTCCTGTAAAATATAGATCAATGTCTATAAACGCTCCATACATTTTACATGGATCGCTCTGCAATCTTCGGAGATAGGGGGGGGGGAATGGGTATTTTTTCGACTTTTTTCGAAATATTTTCAAAAGTATGAAACCTACAAAAATTTCAAAAAATATTTTGAAATGTACAAAATGATACCTTTCATTTGATACCCCATATGACTCTGTAGGTATCTTTTAAAATTTCGGCATCACAATTTGTATGGAAAATATTCATTTTCATTTTTCATTTATTTTCATTTATTTTTCTCTAAATCTGTACAGGCGCACGAAATGTATTATTATTTTAAATTTCAAGTTGATAGCTGCAGTAGTTTTTGAGTTATTAAGGAGGGAAAAAAGGACAGACAAAGCGAGACCATAAGGGTTTTGAAACCGATCTTCGATCATCAAAACCCTAAAAACCATATCTGAGCGTCTGGTCGAAGCGACGCGTGACCCGAGAGCTGGTGAGTATCTGGCGCAGCACATCAGCATTGTCATACAGCGGGGCAATGCAGCCAGCGTCTTGGGGACGTTTTCGACTGGTATTGATATGGATCAGTTGAGCTACCTGTAGATTGTTTGCAAGAGTCTGCAGTTAGCTCAATTGTTTAAATTGTAAGTAATAATAATTATATAATTCATTTATATTCTTTGATCGTCATTAAAGTAGGTATAAATATTAATGTCTAGTTTATCTAATTATCTGCTAACTAGGGTAAGACTCTATCCGCCGAATACTCAAACGCATCTCAGATTTAGGCACGTCTCAAATGACGATTTTTTGACAGTTTTCAATGAAAATGTGTCAAAAATTCGTCACTTGAGACGTGCTTATATGCAATGATTTCAAACCAATGCAAACAAATAAAATATCTAAGTATCTAAAAGTTATGTATTTTTATTTTTATTTTTTATTAGCTTTTTGTGGCTTTCGTGTCACTGCGGCCATGATAGGCCTATTGTGATCGCCACTTTTTGTGTTCCGCCTCTAAGCAGCGGCGTTCATAATTCGCCACTAACCCTTGCAG
Organism: Eupithecia subumbrata; assembly: GCA_949316285.1. Classification (NCBI taxonomy): domain Eukaryota; kingdom Metazoa; phylum Arthropoda; class Insecta; order Lepidoptera; family Geometridae; genus Eupithecia; species Eupithecia subumbrata. The sequence continues at coordinate 23,851,777 of OX438646.1, read as the reverse complement.
CAGCTAGGAACTGAAGGATTTTCTTAGGGGTGGAGTCTCTTAGCTCGTCTGGGCTAAGCAGGTGCTTGCCCAGATGGATACTACGTTTAAGTTATGTATTTAGTACCTATACCTGTTATATAGTACCTACCCATAGGTAACACAAGCTCTGTTTCTTTGGGGCTAGATGATGCAGTGTGGATTGTCTAATTTATTAATAAAAAAGTTATTGTGACCATTTGACGATCGCAAAAACACAATAAAAAATATATCTACCGCATAGTCTCGCATTGGTGAACTTAATACAAAGGAATTATCCTTGTTAAGGCTACAAAGAAGCACAATAGCTTTTTAACAATTCACTTGGAAATGATGTATTGCGAGAGAAACCTTCGGCGTGGAAACTTGTGGGTAAACAATATGCACTTCAATCCAATCTACCTTTGAAACGTCTCCCAGACGGATGGACGGAATGATAAAGTACATCAATCTATAAACCAGCCAAATAAGGTGTACATTGTTTGTAAACAAACCACGACACAAATAACTAAAACTCACTTGCTTGGCGTCGAGTTTCAGATATAATTGTGAGCAATATTGGTTGCAGGAAGGAATTCAAATCTACAAGTATTGTAAGTAACGTACAACAAGACACGGCAACAGAGTGAATATTAGGTTATGTAACCAAACCGCCCTGTTTACAAACATTGTGCACACAACAACAAACATCGAGTTTGGCTAGTGTATGAGCACTGATGAATATGTGCATCCTTTAGTCTTTTGTTAAACACTTGGGGTCCAATTTCACCGTTGCAATTGAACTCGATCAACATAAATTAATCTCAGTTTAGCGCTTTTTGTAGGTATTTAGGTGTTTTGAAAAATATTTGTATGGCATATAAAAATATTTTCTAGTGATGCACAGCGTAATAACGTTTGGAATGTTTTGGTATACATTTTGTGTCATTTTATTCATTTTTCTATTCACACTGATCATTCAAAGTTTCATTTAGAGGTAACTTTGTAATTTTTTTCTATCGGGTGAAATATCACCAATCGTGTGTTTGTCTAGTGATGCACTAGAAAATATCCTCAACTACCTTTATTATGTATGAATTTCAAAACTATAGGCCTTAGGTATAGTTATTGAGGTACGGACAGTTAAAAATCCCGAAATCCGGGAATCCTCGCCTTATACTTGAAGGGCAAAATGATTCGTAACAAAGAGAAAGTCATCAGTACCCACTGATGACTTTCTGTTTGTTACGAATCATGATGATGATGTACATTTCTTTTTTGAGAGTCTGTGTTACAAGCTGCAAGTGTTTTAACATTACCTACTTACGAAAAGAACATACATGAAGGAAACAGTAAATAAACAGTTAGGAACATGCAACTAAAACAATGGAAAAGTTAAACTACATAACCGAACTAAAAGACTCTAAAGTCTACTAAATTACTAGGCCTTTTTGTTAAGAGGAAGGAAATTCTTTTGTAACATAAACAAAATGAAAGTAAACCTAACCTCGCATTCGTAATTAGTAAGAACTAGGTAAAAACAATAATTTAAGCAATGATATGCATCGCGATCAACGGCCAAGAAATACGGAGTTATGTAAGCAATTTCGATGGGAATAAAATGAAAATGAGAATCCAATAAAAATAAACTTATGTATGCAAACGCTTCATAATCGCTGAATGGAATAAATTCCGCGTGCCGCAATTATTGATAGAAGCCGTTGCATCCGAGGGTAGGAAGTGAAGCGTGCACCGATAACTGTCTATGGTCTGACCACTTGAGGCTATGTAGCGCGGCTCTCATACAAAAAGAAGGAATGTTTTTTAGACGAATCTAAGGAGTCTAAAATTCTCATTTACTAAACCCGAAGGTGGACGTAGCAACCTGTGACACAGATTTTACTTCAGCAGGTCGGATAACTTCCTATTTTTGTTATCTGCACCATGATTATGTTCCTAAATTAGGAATCACTGTTTTTATGTTAATTTTAAATCGTTGTAGTCTTAAGTAAGTACCTAACCATCCTCTCTGGCTAGGTAGCGTAGAGTAGAAGACTTAAATTATTAGTCAAATCAGCAACCAGCAACAATCCTATATATATGGATAGCTGGTGTCCTCTAAATTGATGCTGTAAAACCTAATATTATAAACAAGAGGTAGAGGCTTGAGCTTGAGAAATTACTACTTGGTAAACTATCGATAAACCCAGAAAAAACTAAAACGGATAAGTTTAAAACCAGCACGAAATGGGAACACCTACATTCGGCATCTACATTGTATATATCTGTGATTACTGTGATTAGATAGATTTAGATAGAATTTTCGAGCCACGATGCAGATTAAAGCAGTCATGCAATGCAAGACATTTGTATGGAAAGCGCGTTGTCTTGCCATGTTGCCAGCTATCAAAGTGACTGACTGGTCATCGACCATTAACCTAGACATCGATGGTCAATATACATTGTTTGTGAAATGACCGTTAAAATGCTGGGTAAATTAGAACTCGAACATCCTAAATGGTCTCGTAAACACAACTCTAACCTATCGCAAATAACAGTACATTATAAACTGATTCTCTCTAAATAACGTAGGAAAGAACCTATTTGTCGCGTATTAGGGCAGAGTTAGTAGAGTGTGACTGCGAATATTCGACGTTTAACGAAGATCAACAGAGCACACCCCGCACTTGGTGAATCACTATAGTTACGCAACTTTGAACATGATAGTGCAAGTCTATCAATCACTTTAACAGCTGTGGCCCTATAATTTCAAACTAAAATTTCCTTACATAACATGTTGAAGTAGAAAGTCTCGATTTTCGTGGGACTTGAGCGACAACGCAGCTATTCATACGTGTGCTCTTCTGGGCAGAGAGCGGAACGGTGCACGATAAAGCCATATCTCGCTCTGTGAAGATGATAGACGTCATAAAAGAAGCAGGCAGGCAGGCAAAGCCCGGATGGCAATGTTGCAACTGGGGCGTGACACAATTTCTAGAATAGTTTTTTGCAATAAAGGAACTAGACCACTTGTACGGAAGATATGGATTTACATCTTCAGCCTCTCAAGATGCAAATGCTGATGAATATTTAAAATGGTTTGAAATTTAATAAATAACCACCAACCCACTTAAGTTTATCAGTAAAATGGGGATTGAACGCTCCAGTCTGTATGTTAATCATTTAAATCCATAACATGTTAAAAGATTTGATAAAAGCTGAGATGTTATCATTACTTTTCCAGCTTCTGTTGAATTAATTCAAACAAACTGCCTGTCATCGGATGTTAATTACAATTCAACAAAACTCTATCAGTCTTCCTACACGTTTTAATTATGCTAGTTCTTACTTCTCTAATTCTTTCCGCTAGGTTATTTACTCTAGCTGTCGTCTCGGAATTTACAGAGAAATGAGGAACACAGGTGTTAATAAAAAGTGTTCGGAAGCTGTAATGACTGTAATCATAATCACTGAGTGGATCATCAAGCAGCAAGTAGGCTACACGCTGCCTCACAGACCTACTGTTTAAGTATACGTGTTAGGTAGACAGTAGACTTTCATTTGTGCAATGAACACTTTTCTTTTGTTATAAAAGTTTATGTAGGCTATCACGTTCTGTCTTCATAAACACAAAAAGTTTAAGAATATTACAAAACCGTAGCAATACTTAAAGAATTCACAAGCAGATAAGTACAAAGCCATAAAAAAAATCAAAAGGTCATTTGAGAAACTCTATTTCAGTTGAGCTACCTGCAGATTGTGTGCAAAAATCGACAGTTAGCTCAATTGCTTAAAATGTATATACCTACTAGTTCTAATTGATTTCTATTCTTTGATTGTAATTTTATTTGTTTAACACAAAAGAGTTTTTATTATGGAATTCAAAAATTCTTGTTTGATGGACTTAGGCGGAAAAACAAAATAATAAATTTGATTCCTTAAAATGTATTATAAGCAAGAAGAAAATAATGTTTTATAAAAACAAATCGGTTATAAATATCGCAGGGGCATGTTATTCAACAGATTCAATGATTGATACCGTCAGCAAACATCATATTGCAGCGAAGTTATTTATTTATTTTATTTATTTAAAGAAGTACCTAATATCAACTCGAGGAAGCTTGTTCCTACGTCTTACGAGTTGAGTTACACGGTTATGTTCAGTGAATTAATCATATTTTATTCATGAGTTGCTGATTTACCGGAGATCAGAAATATTCAAAGATCTGTCGAAGAGTCGCATTGATGTTACCTCACATGGACAGGTGGTTACATCTCGGACTTCACCGAAACGTATCCGGGACGTGATCGATTTTAAGTTGCATGCAGTTGTGTGGAACTTTTGTGTGGTAGTTTGATATAAAGTAAGATTTGATACAAAGTATATACTATGTAAAAACTTTTTGTGTGGAAGTTCAAACCAATACCCTAATAATTTGACAAAAACCGAATTCGAATTCCTTCTTGTTTTAAAGTTTTGCGGGACAAATTGTAATACCGAATAAAATTTGTAAGCGACCACCGGAAAATCTGCTCGAAATAGACGAAGAAATCGGTGTCAATATGTACAAAAAACTTACAACCGAACATAGAACCCTTCTCCTTTTTTCGAAGTCTGTTTGAGACTTTACAAACTAAAATCTTACAGCTTTTTAGTCAAAGTTATTTTCAGATCTCAGTCCGGATGGATCACGCAACAACACACTGTGTAAGTAAATACCACCGTATTGAAGTCTTCGCTATTGTCAAGCAACAATCGAGATAGCTCCTACAAAAACTGCAGCACTGGTGGTTCGTTCACCCGGAGGAAATCGATGTTTATTTGCAAATGGTAAGAGAGATGTTTTGCACTCATCTCACCTGCTTTGTTCTTATAATTAGTGCGAGTTAAACGACAGCGCCTGGTAAGAAATCATTGAGGGAACTGTAAATGTTAAATGGGTTCTCCGAGATAGCTTTTCGAAGTGTGACACTTTAACTACCAGCGGCAAACAAACTGGACTATATAGGACTCCATTATAGTTAGCCTCGGGTTGTAGACCGATGCCGACCATTTCGAATGTTCCTGGGGCGAACCGAATCGCCTGCCACGGCAAAAAGCTCGCGACGCCATTACTAGACAGACGGCCCCTGTTAAGGTATCTATACTACCTCACTATGAGACATAATACCGACTTTTACTAACTTACGACTCCGTCTCTACCGGAAACTTTATGGTCTCTACTCCCTTTTCACAATGCTATTTGGACTAGAGTACCTCCCTCGGCTTTGACTGCTCTAGTGGTGCATTAATGCATTAACAATATTTTCGCTAGCTCATTTGAAGTAAAAACCCGCATTCCTGACACACTCAAATTACCACCTCTGCTTTGACTCTTCAAGTCGTTTGCTCATTTGAAGAAAAATCCCGCATTCATGACACACTCACATTACCTGGTACTAATAGTCTATTAAAATAAATTAAACCATTCTGTACCAAGCCGGCTCGACTTTCTATGATTCACATTGCATTTAACTCTCGTATTATTTCTCATTACGCGGCTTCGTTCACGCTCAATACAGTTTAAATGGAACATAGGATATTAATCATTTGTGCGAGACTTTCAAAGGGAGTGCGTCTATGAGCTTGTGAAATAAGGGCAGTAAAAGTGTAGACTTTATATACAAAACCAAAGGCGATTTTTTTTCAAGCAGTAGCCAGTGGTGTCATGTGGCGTACACAAAACAGATGTCGGTAAAGTAGTTAGTATGTAGCGTAGGTAAATAAAATGCGGTATGTAGCCTAACTAATGCCGGGTGTAGACAAATTAAAAGCGAGCGAGCCTTTGGCATCAGCGAAAACCGACGCCAAGCACTCGTTTGGTTTGATAAGAGACGAAGATTTGAGATCATAAAGGTAATTCAATCTCAGCAGCAGAGCGGCGGTACAGCCACATTGCTTATTAAATTTATTACTGCAATACAATTTATGTTATTCTTTGGTGGTCTTTGTTGGCGGCCTATGTCTATTAAACTGCTGGTTCCTGATGGCAGCCCAGCAAAAAGATATGAAACAACCATCTTCACAATCTTAAATCTTTAAGATTGTGAAATCTTTATCTCGCAAATCTTAACTTAACACAATAGGTAATCGTAGAGACTTAAGATATGAAATATAACCAGAGTCTGGTGTCTGTAATTTAACCGACTTTCCTGCCCTTCAAACCGGAACTATTGGAAATCTGCCAATTTGTGCCAAATGGCACAAAGTCGAGAGCTTCGATTAACTTATGTATACAAGTGAGTAGGTAATAAAGTTTCAAAAGGTACAAAAGTAGGCGATTTTCTAAAATAATTATGCAAATTCTCACCGTCGCGTCGCATGAGCGATTGCGCGGACGTTTTAAGTGAATTGACATCGGATATAGTGTGCTCTTAGCCTTGTAGCGCGATGGTAACTCTTTAGAGTTCCTGAACTATTAGGCATTTATAAATAAAGTCAGTATTCAACAAAACCATCCATTTTGCTATAAAAAGTAGTAGGTTGACGAATCCATTATGAATGTACCAAAAAAGTTTCTTGTTTGGTGTTAGGAGAACATCAACGTTTCATCCCTTAACGAGGGTCTTTTTCAGGGTGAGTGCGTTTCGAGTCGTGCGCGTTCCGCGTCCCTGCGAAGAAGTCCTTCTTAAGAGATGAAACAAACAGGATTCGTCCATTCATAATGGATTCGTCAAACCACAACTTTTTATAGTAAAATCGATGGTTTTTTTTGAATACCGACTTTGTTTCCAGATGCCTAATATTTCAGGAATTCTAAAAGAGTTATTTACACATCGCGCTAGCCAAGAGCACCGAGTAGATAATGAAACCATCGATTGTACAGACAAATTTCAGTAGTTATCTTGATCGCCACACAGATTGACAACAAGTCGGTCGATGTCTAAGTCTGCAAACATAGCAAGGTTTTAAGACCTTTTGACGACCTTCTGAAAACAAGAGTTTCGCAAAGTGCACTTACCTCTTAGGCACGCTAAGTCTTCGCTGCCGGAACAGGTTGTCCATTGTTCGGTATTCCACTCGGACGGTCACAGATTACCACTTTCACTTAATCTCAATTTGTTTGCATCAGTTGCCTTCGTTTAACACTGTCCACCTTCCACGTAAAACTTTGTTTCTTTAGATATTTACACAGCTTAGTGATCGGGTGTAATTCTGTAGAAGATATTTTAAATTAATTAAATATTTTTATAATATACCTAGCCTTTAAAACCTATTAAGTTTATTTTAGCTGTTGGTATGCATATTTGCATTGATTGCTTAGACCGTGAAGGCACTTTTCATAATGTGCAATTTTCCTAGCTGATACTTAATTTAATAAGACACTTCAGTACGAGTACCCAGATAGATATTCGATAATCACATTTACAGCTCCAAGATATTTTTATAACATAACTGTGGGTTCGCACGCATATTTTGGCATCGCTTACATACATTCAGAGAAAGTGAATGCGAGATGCGTTCGCGCAACCTTCCATACATTAGTGTTTATAGCTGTCGGACTGGGCGTAATAGCATTTTTTTACAAACTCATCAAGAGAAATTTAAATATTTGGGGATTAATAAAACTTTCTCTTAAAAAAATGCTCTAATTTTGACAAAAATAATTTGATTGTTTAAAAAAACTAAAAACCGAATCCCTTAGTATTAAACTGTTTTTTAAGTTTTCCGGGATACATACCACTCCCCCGGTTATATTTTTTTATTACCACCTCGGGATCACCTCTGCAAAATAATCATCCAAAGCGGTTCATAAATGACGGTGAAATCAACGAACATTAAAAAATCATAAATACAGTTATACATAGGACCTCCCCATTCTTTCGAAGTCGGTTAATAAATAGATATACAACTGCACGCAAATCCGTGTTCCTTGAAATGTATTTGAAAAATAGTTGTCATTAAAAGTGCGTGATGCGTGCCCATAGAGTTATGAGTTCGATGGCATTCCTTTTGTAATTAATTTAGAATAGCTGTAATTAAATTAATTAACTATCGTTACGTTTAAAATGATATCGGTCGGCAAATTACCTGCCTACTTAATTTCTATCCAGTTTCACAAAATTTCAGGCATCCACTTTCAACTTTACCATAGTCCGGCAGATTATTTCACTAATTCAACCAAACATTTAATTTATTTTACCTAGGAATTTATGTAAGTAGGTACCTTTTTTCTAATTTAATTTATATTTTTTTCATTAAATAAGTAACAGGTTAAAATATTAAACACGCTCAAAGCCCGCGCGATTCGCGATATCGTAAAGTGACAATGGTGGCGCGTACTTTCGACGCGTGTCTACGCGAAGCCATGTGGCGAGGAACTGGCTGGCGCGAAACATCGCGAGAGAGAGCTCTACTCTACAATCTCTCGCACGAAACCGCTGAAATTCACGCTTGTTTTCTATATATTCTATAGTAGAACGAAAGAGTATATGTTTTTTGTAAAACCGATGGGATATTCCAGTCTACCTACTAGGCGACGACTGGTAGAATACGTATAAATGCGCACATTAATCCGCTCAGCACAAAAATGTCCATTCAAATGCGGGCTTACACTCGTTAATTTAGATACATTTTTCAGTGACTAAATGGCTTCCCACTAGGTTCAAACGAATAGTACAGAAAATCATTTATTGCCTTAATTCAGAAAATACACAAAATTTAAACTATCCTACTTAATTAAAAGTCCAAAAAAGTTGTTAAAGAGAGCGTCTTTTAAATAAAATTAAATTATGAAGTCACTTTCTTTTGTAACTCATGTTTATTTCTCATGAGCCTTTGTGTTTCCTTAATTTAGCTCTACGTCCTGTCTATTAGGTAGATTAATACATGTAGAGAACTTTTTTTCCAATCATTACGAAAAAAAATTGAAGTGTCTGTTCGCAATGTCAACATAACAGCTTTATACTACCTATACTTACATAAAAATGCTTATCTTATAGGCATTGTGAAGGTAAACGTTACTTATGAAAACACCAAATTTTTAAGTTTTCATCTTGTTGTTTTGGCTGATCTCCGAACCGGCTGGACCGATTTTGACAAGACTTTTACGGGCAGCTAGGCTTCTTTTATTTTAGAAAAAGTCACCGTTTTGGTGGAGTCCCGTTTTTAAACTCGCCTGCAATAGGCGCATTTTTTATTTTAAGAGATTATATTATTTTTAAGTTTTCATCTTGTTGTTTTGGCTGATCTCCGAACCGGCTGGACCGATTTTGACGGGACTTTTACGGGCAGCTAGGCTTCTTTTATTTTAGAAAAAGTCACCGTTTTGGTGGAGTCCCGTTCTTAAGCTCGCCTGCAATAGGCGCATTTTTTATTTTAAGAGATTATATTATTTGTCTCTAGTAAAATAGAAAAATAGACAGCAGCGTGTCTTATACAAAAGCAATCTTAGCAAGCCATTCACGTTAACAAGACAATTTTCTTATTATATTCTCGTTATAGAGGCTGAGTAACGCCTATAGCCTTTTGTTACAGAATTTAGATAGCTTAAATTGTTATTTAATGCGTTTTGATAAGTAGGTAGGTTATCATGGTGTCCGAACTCCAAGTAGGGGTCACACTGCAATGAGTTTTTTGCTTTGACTGCGTTTGCTCTCATCAGCACGATTACCTACGTCCATTGCTAAATAAGCCGGAGAGGCTTATTTAGCAATGGACGTGGAGTGGACAAAGGGAGATGGTCTATAATTACCACGCTTGGCGGTTTGGTGATCGCAGTAGAGGTGATAAAAATACACAGAAGAAAGCTGTCGCCCTTCCAAAGCCCGTACCTACTCTACATAAAAGCAAAATCGAAATTTCTGATTCAAACGCTAATCTTATGCAAGCGACATAAGAGTTGGTTTTGCACGACAACGAAAATTCGATTTTGCTTTTCCGAGTCCCCTGGTAGGTTCCCTTAATCGGTTCTTCGAACATCCGCAGCCGTTGCGAGCGATTGATTAAGACGTCGTGACCGCTTCGGTCTTTTCGAACTCTTAAACCCATCACAGACGTAGCTATAGGTAATATAGAGCAATATGAATCATAGCAAGACGTAGCGTGATATATCTTCTGTACAAATTTTCGAGTGACCACACACGCATTTATATTATTGCATAGCATAGTATAGCCGTAATACTAGGCCGAGCATTGTGAAATGAAGGCAAACTATATATTATTACATCGTTTCAGCTTGCTATAATATACATTATAGCACAGTATAGCACGGTATATTGCTATATATTATAGCTACGTCTGTGATAGACTTTATGCCGGGTAGGTACTGACCGGTGTTACAGGGCGTAAAGTAACTTGTGCTCACAGCGAGCGTTCGTGCAGTCAGTATGGGATAAGAAGACGCTCGCAACGAGCAACGAGACGAGTTTTTGACGTTTCATGATCGCTGCGAATAATAAATTAACAATTGTCAGTACCCGGCTTGGTAGTCTAGCAGAGGCCGAACTTTTGTTATTTTTAAAATCATCTGAGACTTAGAAAATAGTGTTTCCAATTCTGAAAAATAGATATACTTATATTACTTAAGGATTTGGAAGGACCGCCGGATAACCAAAACCACCAAGGTTCGTCTGATGCGATGATGATACTGAAGTTCTTTGGGCACGTAACACGGAATGAAGACTCCATGGAGCGTCTCGTGGTTCAGGGCAGAATGGAGGGCAAGAGGTCTCGTGGTCGTTCCCCAACCAGATGGTCGGACCTCATCACCTCTCTGACACAGTCTAGCATGACCGACTGCTCCCACAACGCAACCAACCGGGAACGATGGCGGCGCATTGCACGAGCTGCCGTTCATCAGGACCCCATCATAACCACGACCACTCTGCCAAGAGTGACCGACTAAGAAGAAGAATTACTTAAGGATCTAGTCTAGTCAAAGTCGCATTCAGTTAGTAGATCTAATGAACTTCACTCGATAGAAAAAAATCCCAAAGTTACCCCTTTTTCTTTTTAATGTTTTTTCAATATTGTGACTAATAAACCAATGATATTTTCCTTTTTTTGTACTTAACTAAAGACACTAAATACTAAACAAATTCGAAGAGTTTGACTTGGTAAATTAATTATCTTAATCACTGTTTAAATAACTAGAAGAAACACGAGCGCGGCGGTGGCTTGGCAGGCGCGTGTTGGCCCTTAGGTATGCCTACTGCTGCAGGAATACCTGGCCTTAAGGCGCTAACCCGACCCAAATCAGTGCCACCACCTATTTTATCTTATTATTATGTTACACGAAGGAATTTTCCAAAATCGATTTTGCTGTATGTGTTACCAATTCTATGTTTATTTTTAATGTCTTTGTAAAAGTTTTATTTTGTATACCTAGTGTAGGCTGAGATGCGAAGTTGCTCTTTTTGGCCACGATTGTGAGCAAAAAGAGCAACTTCGCATCTCCGCCGCGCATCTAGCTATCGAAGCAGTCCGCTAAAGGCCAACGCAGACCAGGACGGGATAGCAAAGGATTTTGCCGTCAGTCAGCGCACACTAGCCGTTTAGATACCGCGGCTTTTCAGCGCCTTGGCACGGTGTGCCACGGCACGACAAAGCATGCCTCGGCAACTTCTGCTGCCCGATACACATTTAAGCAACCATCGCACCAACCAACCAAACTAGCCGCCCACCTACAGTGCAGCCGTGGCCTACCTCTTTCCATCATTTTCATTATTATTTTATCAGATAGGCGTCTCATTAAGTTTCAGGAAAGGTGAAGTACCTAGTCTAATCTTTAGCCATCTAACTATTATTATAAAGGCGTAAGTTTATGCCGTTGTGAAGACGTTTGTGCGAAGCCAACGTCCAAACTATTGAATGGATTACGCTGAAGTTTTGCACACATAAAACATCTGTATTGTCTATGTTTAAATAACCTGTCTGTATTTAAAGATCTGTACCTGGAATAACATGTAGGCTTCTTTATATTGCACCAAACGCGTGCGAAACCGCGGGCAGAAGCTAGTAAATTATAAATCTGAACAAGTACTAAGCTGGCTTAAGAACTGCAGCAAGCTGAAGACAGGGCGCTATGAGGCCGGGGAAAAAGCCTTTTGAATTAGTGTAGTGTGATAAATTAATATTAGTGAAATGTAGTATAAGCAAACTAAAGAACACATGAACAAAGTACCTTCCCGTTAATCTTATTTATAGACAATAAGAAAGGTGTTAATGAACACGTTCTTAGATTAAGCTATGCTAGCAATTTAAGTTAAATTTAAATTACTCATTAGCCCACCTTGTGGCTAGATTGTATTGTAATCATACTTGGGTACGTTCTTTACAAGTAATTAATGAGCAATGGATAAAAAAAATATATAATCAGGCCTATGTCCAGCTGTGGACTAATATAGGCTGATGAAGAACTTAATTCATCAACTTCGTTCGTCTAGCCTAGGGCTTAAGTTTATAGTGGCTTTTAAACATACTAAAATTGGATTATAACGATGAGGATGTCTTCCTAGCTGAATTTCGTTCTTGGCGGCTCCGTAAATAAATATGAAAAAGTGGAAATAAAATAACGGATGCAATATTGATTTTAAATCTACATTTTTATTGATTAAATATGAACGTCAGATAAACGGTAATTTACCGTTAAAACCTTACGAACTAGATATCTAGTTTATTCCTTAAGTGTACTCAGTAGGTAATAAATAGATAATTACTAAAAAACACAAGGACTAGATGTACTACTATTGTACTATTTTTTGAAATTACAGATATAAGTGTGAAGAGAAAACGCTACTGTAGGTACTTAGATATTGATTAAATACATATTTACTAGAAAACTTCCTAAGAAACAAATGCACTTTTTTGAAATTACTGCTTTATGATTAATTTGAGTATGTGTAAAGAGAAAACACTACTAAATACTACTACGGACCATAATAATTATGGTAGGTAGACGGGGGGCAAAAGTAACACTAACGTCAATATTTCTACTACTCTACAAGCTTTGTAAGTGTGCGAGCGAGAGGAGAAGCGCCTTACGTGTTACTATTGTCCCCAGTCTCCCCTAAGAAAATAATCCTTCCTACTAATAAAGTCAAATTTCGTGAATGTCAATTCAAACGGGCTTATATTTCGGTAAATATGTGCTTAGATTTTCCGGACATCCCAACAACATATTTGATACAGACTTAACTTGACCCGACTAACACAAAAATAGTGCCTGATAAGCTCCTTTACAAAAGATCTTGAAAAGTGAATACTGGCACTTTTTAAAAGCTGGTGCGATCGTCTTTTGTTTATTCATACTAATATCCATGCTGACGTCACAAATCCAGGCCTGTATACGAACAAACAAAAAGGGATCGCACCAGCTTTTAAAAATTTACATTTATGTATATACAGATCCAGAATTTGGCGAATAGGCTACTTTGTCCGGGCATAGTGCATGCGAAGCCGCAGACAGTAGCTGGTCTAATACATAAATACATAGATGGGTTACCAGATCACACTACATGCTTATGAAACTACATACTATTTTATTTTTATTGGTAAGTATTACAAAATCCACTTATAATATTCAGATTTGAGTGGAATAATAAGTTCAAATACGTAGACGATTTCAACTTTCATTCGTATCAACTGTACGGTGTACTAAATAAATACATAGATGGGTTACAAGATCACACTACATACTATTTTATTATTATTATTGGTATTACAAAATCCACTTATAATATTCAGATTTGAGTGGAATAATAAGTTCAAATACGTAGACGATTTCGACTTTCATTCGTATCAACTGTACGGTCTACTAAATAAATACATAGATGGGTTACAAGATCACACTACATACTATTTTATTATTGGTATTACAAAATCCACTTATAATATTCAGATTTGAGTGGAATAAGTTCAAATACGTAGACGATTTCGACTTTCATTCGTATCAACTGTACGGTCTACTACATAAATACATAGATGGGTTACAAGATCACACTACATACTATTTTATTATTGGTATTACAAAATCCACTTATAATATTCAGATTTGAGTGGAATAAGTTCAAATACGTAGACGATTTCGACTTTCATTCGTATCAACTGTACGGTCTACTACATAAATACATAGATGGGTTACAAGATCACACTACATACTATTTTATTATTGGTATTACAAAATCCACTTATAATATTCAGATTTGAGTGGAATAAGTTCAAATACGTAGACGATTTCGACTTTCATTCGTATCAACTGTACGGTCTACTACATAAATACATAGATGGGTTACAAGATCACACTACATACTATTTTATTATTGGTATTACAAAATCCACTTATAATATTCAGATTTGAGTGGAATAAGTTCAAATACGTAGACGATTTCGACTTTCATTCGTATCAACTGTACGGTCTACTACATAAATACATAGATGGGTTACAAGATCACACTACATACTATTTTATTATTGGTATTACAAAATCCACTTATAATATTCAGATTTGAGTGGAATAAGTTCAAATACGTAGACGATTTCGACTTTCATTCGTATCAACTGTACGGTCTACTACATAAATACATAGTTGGGTTACAAGATCACACTACATACTATTTTATTATTGGTATTACAAAATCCACTTATAATATTCAGCATTGAGTAGAATAATAAGTTCAAATACGTAGACGATTTCGACTTTCATTCGTATCAACTGTACGGTCTACTACATAAATACATAGATGGGTTACAAGATCACACTACATACTATTTTATTATTGGTATTACAAAATCCACTTATAATATTCAGATTTGAGTGGAATAAGTTCAAATACGTAGACGATTTCGACTTTCATTCGTATCAACTGTACGGTCTACTACATAAATACATAGTTGGGTTACAAGATCACACTACATACTATTTTATTATTGGTATTACAAAATCCACTTATAATATTCAGCATTGAGTAGAATAATAAGTTCAAATACGTAGCCGATTTCGACTTTAGGAATCAACTGTACTATAACATACCTAACTAATAAATAATATAACTCCAACTGTCTGTGCATAACTTACCTAGAATCAGCAAATAATTAAAAAAAAATCAAAATCAATTGATAGTTGATATTTCAGGGACTTGAAATTGTAAGCAATCACTATGATGTAGAAACGATAATATTAAGGATAGAAGGAGATTGGTGTCTATTCAGAAGTCATCAAAACTGAACTAAACTAATTTTGACAACACTAAAACTATTAAATAAATAATGCTGGACAATCCACACAGCATCACCTAGCCCCAGGCTAAGCAGAGCTTGTGTTATGGGTACTGGATGACTGGATATAGGTACAATACATTACATTGATAGATATTTTTTTATAAGAGGTACATAGAAAATAACCAGAACACCTGGAACAAATATTTGCAGATCGTACAAACATTTGTCCCAAGGCGGGAATCGAATCGAACCGGACCTTCGCCCGCCGCGCCACATCGGTCGTCGAATATTGCCATTCCTTTCACAACAAAATCGAAATAATAATTTGGCGTGTTGTAAAAACTTAAAACGACTTCAAATTCTTCTAGTGGCGACATCTAGTTAAAATTCGAGTATAATTTAGTTTGATGACGCCTGGATGAAACGACAAATAAAAGAAGGCCTACATTGAAACAAGAAATACGAAGTTTCGGTAGACGGATCGCACGAAACGAACAACCTTGCTGAACCATGTCACGTCCGAAGCAACGCACGTTAGCAACATGCGTTGCTTTGGACGAGACACCAAATTAGACCAGACCTTTCAAAATCAAAAACGAACGGATCGGTTATCCTTCGTTTTATGAGATCCGCCATCTAACAACTTTGGAATTTGTTTTTGTAGGTAGACTTCTTATCAACGTCCGTTGCCATGGAAACCATAAGTTTCCAGTGATTGTAAAAATTATCATTTGATGATGTTTTTACGGGACTACTCGGGATCATTATCTATACAATAGTGAAAGAATCAGTAAAATCGCTTAATCACAGGCGGAGATATCAAGTATGATACATAAAAAAACAGACGAATTATGAACCTTCTTTTTTTAGTCGTTTAAAAATGATGGCATCATTTTTAGTGCTGTCAAATTAGTATAGTTTAGTTTTGGGGACATCTGAATTGGTACCAGTCTATGCTCTAGATGTCTTTATTGTTACATAGAAAAGCGAATACCTATCCATGCAAACCGTAATTCCCTTCATAAACCTGCGTTCTTATAAAATCGGATTGAGAATGACGTCATCTCTCATGCTGTCCCGCTCAGATCGGTTTTGAGCTGAGCAGAAGAGCTACTAATGCCCAAATACACAAACGCTACTCAGACGTCACTTTCATTGAAAACTGACAAAAATTCGTCATTTGAGACGTGTTCAAATTTGAGTAGCGTTTGAGTATTCGAGGGTTTGACTCTCCGCTACCGAGTTATCGACACGGAATCTTACACAGTTTCGCGGGAAATTCAAATATTTTAGCGGTTTTTAATATTTTCTACGTAAGGAGTAAAGAGTAAGGAGTACCAGAACCAGTATTTCATAAATAATAAAACATTTTCTATGAACACATTTAAAAAAACTATTTATTGCTACTTTTGTAGCAATTAATAATATAAGAGCTTTATTACAAAAGCTACATTATATCATACTTTATTGTAACATGGGTTCATAGAAAATGTTCTACGATTGTGTCATGTCATGTCATGTGTCAGATTCTTAGTAGCCCTGCTGCTCAGCTCAAATCCGATCTGAGCAGGACAGCATAAGATGACGTCAATCTCAATCCCATTCTTTAAGTATGCAGGTTAAACCAACAGTCTCACCACAGAAATGTGTATACTTCTGTGAGTCCCAACACCGAGTTTTATAATTATATAACTCATTCTTGTGCGCGCCTTACCACTTTCCCCCATCCAAAATACATGAAGACGGTAGAATAAGAGTGCAATTTTTCATACGCAATCTTTGTTTTTGCCTTCTTAGCTGCATTCTCAGGTTGTATTGGCGGGGGACAGTCGACCCCAAATTCTCCGTTCCCGAAGACCCCAGCTATGGGCGTGTCGGGGAAGCATTCGCGGAAGTAATCCTGCTCATATTCGTGCTTGTTCTGGCGACCCGCGCAAGATAACTTGAGCGCCACGCTGTTATCGTAGTGGGGTATGCGTTTCGAGAACTGAAAGAGAAATGCAGTTATTTTTATTATGAGAGCTTTAGTTCTAGATGATACGGTGCGAAATGTCCAGAATTATTTTATTTGCCGATACAGTAAACATTATAATAGGTATTTCTTTAAACAAGGTTTGTTTTTATACAAGCTACGTTGTGCCGGCTTAGATTTTGCACCACTCCAACTCTTCCCGCGGGTGTCGTAAGAGGCGACTAAGGGATTTCCACCGGGGGTGGGCAGCAAGGCCCCCTGCCGAACAATTCTACCACCGAACTGCGATCCCGAAGCCGCATGCTCAGCATGGGGATTATGGGCATTATACCCCCATGGGATAAAAAAGTCAATAAGGCACTTATCAGGGGGAGGCATACGTCCAGCAGTGAACCAATACATGCTGTTGAGGTTGAGGAAGGTTTGTTTTTTAGCATTCGTATTATATATAGCATAAGTTATTTTGAAAATCTGCTCTGACACTTTGTTTTACTTTATTTATGTGATTATTTATACCTATGTATTTTGAATAAATTATTTTTATTTGTGACTTGAACAAAGTCCTGAGAAGCTAACCTCTGAGCCAGGACTTCCGTTATTTGACATCCGACGCGAGGAGACGTGAGATTTGCGTAGGTAGTTATTATTATTAATTATTAGTCATACAAAAAGTTCAAGTCATTTATTTGCGAACATAGGTCATGAAGATGTAAGGCTAGCATCGACAGGCCGGTATCGGACAATCCGCACTGACCGCATCAAACGGATTTGAGTATTCTTTGTATGGTTTGCAATAGAAGTGATCCGCACTGCACGGAGCTGACGCAATTGCAAATGGCGCTCACGTCGGCAATCCGGTTGCTGCGGTTACTGTGGACGCATCACCCGGCAATACGCTCATTAAATCCGTCTGATGCGATAAGTGCGGGGCGTCCGATGCCGTCCTGTCGAGTGTCAACGCTACCCTGGCACAACGATGGAATATCTCGTCGTCGAGACGATACTATCGAGTAACCGAACTCGGGGCTCTGATTCTGGTGCCATATTATGTATAACAAGGGGCTTATTATCATAACAATGAAAATAAATAGGGTTTTATAAATAAATAAATAAATAATGCTGGACAATTCACACAGCCCCAAGCTAAGCAGAGCTTGTGTTATGGGTACTAGATAACTGATATACTTACAATACTTACATAGATGGATTTTTTTTTACTATACATAGGTAACACCCAGACCAACGGAACAAATTACTGCAGATCGTACACAAATTTGTTCCGAGGCGGGAATCGAACCCGCAACCTCTTGCGTCGCAGGCGGACTCTCGCCCGCTGCGCTACTGAGGTCGTTTTATGAAACTTGAAATTTGGATTTGTACTTTGTTGAAGGAATTCGGCAGAGTTTACAGCATCTACAATTTTATTCAAAAAACAATTAACACTGATCTGATTGTCATACCTTTTCAATCTCTCTCTGAATCTGCTGTTTACTCCAACTAGCCTTCTCAAGAACACAAGAGAAGACCTCAAAACGAGGCTTCTCCTCCGCATCCTTAGGAGTGGTGAAGATAGCGAGAGAGACTTGCTTAGTCGTGATCTGAGGCAGTTGGTCATTTGCTAATGCGATTATATCATCCATGTCGTCTTGGTAGGCAAATGTGTCTTCTACAAGACAACCTCCTAGGGCAAATGGTATGTCAGGTTGGCTGCAATGAAAAGGGGAATGAATATAAGGGCAATTTCTACATCAAAATCTAAAAAAATATTATACCTAATTAAAAAATCTACTTTTTTGTTTTTTATAGTGCGTAGGCCTCACACTCTGGCATTTTTTTTTGTTAATTGGCTAACGGCGCTTCATTCCGTAGAAAGTCGCAAAGATTTTCGACTCCCACCCCACGTCACTTGACCTCGTGGTGTAGTTGGTTAGCACATTCCGCTACTGACGGAAGGATGCGGGTTCTAGTCCCGTCGAAGTAAAAATTTTTGCGATATTATTTGATTTCTTAAAAATCAATGTATAAAAAATCGAAAATTGTATTGGAAAATAAATCTCTTAAGAGGCCTAGGCTAGCACGCCGCCGCCGCCGTAGAGTTATAAAACCGTGCCAAGAACAAAAGGCCGGCACCGATACAACACTGATGAAAATTCCGTCGTGCGTAGACAGACGTGCGAATCGATACTTTTGTATCGTTTGCGCACGGCTTATGTTTTACATCACTAAATTACACTCGTGACGTCATAGTACCTACACAAAATGTTAAGGTGGGTCTACGCTAGACGAACCGAGCACGAGCGGAGCCATTCAGGTTTCGTCGTTCACGGTGTCAAGTGTGGACGTAACAACGAACCTACAACGATCACTGTCCTCGAACGCAGTTTTCCGCAGTGTGCTCGCGGCAAAACCCTTTGTGTTCGTCAAAAAACCGACAACAGGCGGAACGCAGCCGAGCACGAACGAAATGTTCGCAGCGCGCTCGTTCGAGGCTTGTAGGTCGGTCCACACTATACGAATTGTGTTCGGCTCGTGCTCCGCTCGTGCTCGGTTCGTCTAGCGTAGACCCACCTTTACACACTCGGTTTCAATACACATCGGCGAAGCCTTTGCTTCTATCTAGATATATTTCTGTGGTACAGACAAAGTAATTAACTGTAGATTTTAAAACCGAAAAAACTAAAAAAAGCTTGTACTTGTTAACTTATTACTACATTAACTGGTGTTACTGAACTGTACCTATGTGTCCAAACTTTTTATTTTATTCTATTTGCTACTTTTAGTTGTATTAACTGCCTTGTCAACTCCTGGATTTAATTATTGATTGTTACATGTAGCTAGTAATTAATTGAGCAAAAGCTCTTTAAAAATTCAAAAACAATTAATAAATAAGTAATTTTTATGTGTATCACCTGTAGGTGGTTCATATAAATAAATTAATAGATGATGAAGTTAATGGCACAAACTTTAGAGGTCCTTAAACTAGCAGTGGTTAAAATTGGGGAAAATTCATTAAATTTTCTTATGGGTTTTGAGGAATGTTAGGTATAATTATTTACCCACCTACATCATCTTCCTTATTATGAAAATTACTTACATTTCATTAAAAAAGTCCAAAAAGCTATCATCCGAGTCACAGTACAACATGAAGTGATCCGTAACATTCACAATGATAGCTTTGATGATGTTGTCTTCAACTATCTTCTTCAGAAGGTTCTGCATATCCTGAGTCTGTGATCGAGCTGATGATGTACTGTACGTTCTGAACTCTACGTCTTTCAACAAAGGGATCACAAAACCACAGTAAAAGGGGTACTTGACAGGACCCAACGTAGTGATGGCATTGTCCCAGGTCAACGATCTCTGGAGGGGCAGGTAGCCAATGTTGTATGCTTTTGTTATAAACATGTTAGGATTTGGCGCTGCAGTCTCTCTATGTATCATATCTATCACTGGAAATGGAAATACACATAATTTTAGCATGTTAGAACATCATTATCCATATTTAAGTTTTTTTTCTTAGGGCAGAAGCCTTTATTCACAAAGAAAATTATAATATACATAATTAGTATTTACAATTGAATTGAGCTAACTGCAGACAATTGCAAACAATCTACAGGTAGCTCAACTGATCCATATCAATACCAGTTGGAAGCGTCCCCAAGACGCATATATAATTAGATATAGTTATTTTGGGCCAAATAATTCGCACTAAAATTGTTAATGAAATGAAAAAAAAATTTACAAATATTGTAACAAATATTTATAGATGTTTGGATGGATGTTTATTACCTCTTCACACCATAACAACTGAAAAGATCTGGCTGAAATTGCAAAGATATAGGTCTGAGCCTGAAATCATATGGAATCAATTAATTTATCCCATAAAACAGTTCCCATGGGATAGAAAGAATCTAAAAACATTTTCATAGGAACAATGCATACAAAGCTGCGGACAGGAAAATTTCTATTATCACATTAAGAATCTAATTGGAATAACTTCTTACCACTGTGTTCTTTCTCACATGGAGGATCACATGGATGAGGCAGCAAAGCCATACATTTAACAGTTCCATACTCATATATAGCTGATGCATTACAAAACATCAGGACACATAATGGCAGATTGTAGACGTGTCCAGATTTCTTGAACACAATGCCTTTCTTTACAGCGCTAGGCTTCAAGTCTATTGAAAAGTCAACTTGACGAAGCTGTTTTCTTCCCAGATTATACACAGCAGACTGCCAGCTGGTACTGACTTCTCTACACACAAATTTATCTTGCCATGGCAAATGTTTCAATATATTACTCAGTAGTAAAGAGTTGTCAAAAACTTGCTTGAGTATGTTTGGATCACAATCAACAACCTCAGCAGAGCGGTACAGCTCTTGGTTACCATTCAAAGTAGCCATTAAATGTTCAGCTGGTGTCAGCTTTAAACAAGGATTTTCTTCGCAACTGGTAGATGGTTTTTTTAAATTTGCCATGATTACAGCTCAGTCACTATTTCGTCAGAGCGTGAAATCGGATTGCCTTTTAGTAACGACAGTATAAAGCAATAAAGGTAAATGAAGAAGAATATTAGATAGTAGCCAATATTTATCATTACATCCCTCAGATGTTTCTTCAGTTGTCCTCCGTTATGAATCTCCGCTGGGTCGTACTTCCCGAGGTTGCCTTGCGGCACGGTGAAATACTCAAAGGTCAACCAAACAGTGACCGGAAGATTTATTGCAAACAATAACACCTGGCCATGGGTCAGCAACAGAACGGACACAAACGAATGTGCGAGATATTTAGGCAGCAGCCAATAGTTCAACTTTTCACAACACTCCTGAGCATTCAAATAATCACATTCTAGATCGGACAGCGTAATTAAGTAATAAATTAATAAGAATAGTATAACACCGGTATCGAGCAATGATAAAGCGAACAGCAACGTTTCAGCTAATAACATAACTAGACTATCAAAATTTACGGAATCGTAAGCTATTAGTACTTTTTCCTTTCAATTTAAAGACGATTATTGACTGAGCAAAATCATTCTGACAGACAAAACGGGCACAGACAGATCACAGAAACTGGATAATGCGTGCGTAGGGCTATTGGATATATTGCAATGCAATCACAACACAACATAAAATGGCGAATCGAGCGAGATTGATTCTCTTTTGTTTGAATTGATTTAACTTCAACTTCTTTCATAACAGTAACACATTCTATGCCAAAGGAAGAAAAACGAAGTTTTTCAGTTCGAGCCGAGACACCCACAGTGACCCTCCAACATAATTTTCCATTCGAATTTCGAGCCGCGCTCAGATGTCAGAGGAGTTTTAGATCCACAGATTAAATATAACCAGATGTGTGGCAAGCGTGCCGATGAGCAAGACCAAAGATTGCAAGGTGGTGGGGGGAAAGTGTTGCCATGCAATTTTATTACCCCGATTTTAGGTTTCTTATTTCATGTCTCTGTTGGTGGATTGGATTTGCGATTTTCCAGTTCATAAATTTGGGTGTTCAAATTCAGAACAGGAAATTCCACCAAACCTTGGTTGACCTTTGTAGTGAATGTTTTAAGTACTGGTGTGTTTAGGTCCTTACTTTTTGTTACAGCCTGCAGGTATTCCTCGGTCCGGTAGGTCTTATTTTATTACTTGCGCACTTACAACCTATTGATCCTGTTCTGTTAGGATTTAAAGCAAACTTTTAACTTTTTTGTGTATTTGGTTAAGTTTAATCGTTCCAGTTCCAGTAAAGTTATTAGTTTTCTAGTAAATAAATATATAAGTATATACTTAAATTAGGTACGAATGTGGGAATAGGTAAACATTTAATTTAACTAAGCCTAGAAAGGAAACAACGTTTAGTTAGGAACCTATCAATTTTGTTTTGTTATGTAGGTATATTCACTTATTACGATACGAGTAGAAATAATTTTAAACACTAGAATATAGAAAAATAATATCAATAGTTTTATGTTAATAGTAATTAAATAACATTTTTATTAGGGAATTAAATTCTTACACGTTAACCAGGCTTAGCCAACTTTGAAATCACATTTCTCCTAATAAATTAAATCTTACGGTTTAGATATTGCTAAGGTAACCTTTAATACGAAATTTAATGGCACTTTTAAAATTATTATGCAGCTAAAAAGAAAAAAGTGCAAATACAACAAAATTAAATGACACTTTTACACCACAATATTACCAACATTCCTGCCTACTAATCCAAATATTTATATTCTGTTATAATTAATAAGTATGTATGATCAGTCTTTAAGACGATTATTTCAATATGTTCTTAATCAAATCAAATAGTCTTTAGTTAAATAAAATTTATTATTTTTTATACTGGATTGCATTTCTTTTACATTCTCAGATTTAATTTTCTCAAATTAAATCTATATTATGGTATGTAAGAATATTGAATGATAATTATTGATTATAAATAATATACAGGTTGTAACAAAAAGTAAGCACTAAACTTTCATGGGTGGGTTCCGACTTGATTATAGAACCGAAGAAAAATTCCCGAATAGTTTCGAAAAACAAAGTAAACTAAATGTTGTGCTTGTTTTCAGGTAAAATAAACTAAAAAGGCCTACGTACCTCTTTACAACTCCTTTAAAACACAAAACACCTTCGTCGTGGGTCGTTGACCGTGGAGTTCAACGACCCGCGACGTCATCGCAGCGGACAACGCCTCTTAGATGTGATAGGTAGGTCTTACAAATGCATTTTTCCTCGGTTCTATGATAATAAGCAAATGACAACAGTCAGTCATTCATTACCCAGTCTAGTGATAATTTCGTTTTTATTTATTTGATTTTAAATTTTCATATTTTCCTGTGTTCTTTGATCGAAGCTAAAGTTTGGTCCTTACTCTTTGTTACACCCTATATAAAAGTAATACTACCCAATATTTAAATATTTTGATTGGTTATTTCTATATTTGTTTGGAAGGTAGATTATAATACAAAGTAGGTATGACAAACTTTCTCCGAGTCTTAAACATACTTTCATTCTTTTTATATATATTACCTACGTACCAGCCTTGAAACAGCATGAGGGAAAAGATAAGTTCGCTGTTTCATTTTTATTAATAAATTTGCATAGAAATGTTTACTACAAATTTTGGACTATATTTTGGGTCCCCAATCTTTGCAACCCGTTGCTTCTTTCCAACGCAAACGTAGATTTTTATCTGCAGGAAATCTGTAACAAATAAAAACATGACACTTAAATAATAAATGCGAAAGTTTGGATGGATGGATGAATGGATGTTTACCTCTTCACGCTACTTACTACTGAAAGGATCGGCTGAAATTTTGCATACAGGTATCTAATTCTAAAATACTTTTTATTCCATAAATCAGTTCCTATGGGATAGAAATCACACCCTTAAACGTTTCCATAGAAACAATGCGTGCGAAGCCGCGGGCATAAACTAGTTTTAAGATAATGTTTCTCGTTATGTACGTATTCAAAAATATTTCAACGCGCCATTTGGGGAATTTTATTGTCGAGTGCAGGCAACCCTAAATTTTCGCAATGTTAGGTTATATTAATTAAAATTTTCATAAAACATAACTTTTGAGCCTTGTACCTCTTAATTGTTCATGTAAATCTATGGATCTGTAAATTTTGAACCTTTTTGTAGTCAAAAGAACTTGTACTTACGAGTGGAATGATAAATTCGGCACTTTTGCTTCACTGTCACTTGTACATTAGAAAACACAGCGCCGCACCATTGTTGCCTTTAGTTTTTATTGTTTTTAGGTGCGGGAATGTCCACAGGAACACTTTATTCACATTTATACTTAGAAATCAAAATTTTACAACAAATTCTATGATTCTCGTGTCGAGCTCCGTCGATGTGTAGGAAATTTGTTTAGCAACTAGAGTTGCTTTTCAATGAAAAAACCGGCACGCGAGAAAGTGATAGCAAGCCATTCGCTCTATCTCATTTCTTCTTAGGTTTTAGGCATAAGTCGTTCTCACTTTATGTGTGAATGCGATAGCATTTGCGCGTGTTCTATAGCATACTCTTTCTACGCGTGCTTATATAGCCTAAACTCACACAAACGCACGCGCATGTGCGTTGGTGTGCGTTTGCACGTGTGCGTTTACAGTGTAATCAGCTTGCTGTTATTACTACAGATCAGGGCTCGCAGTTTGAATCTGATTTGTTTCAGCGACTCATGCGACTATTCGCTACTAAGCGTAGGTATTAGAACAACCTCATACCACCCTTGCGCAAATGGGATGATTGAGCGAGTTCATCGCCAGTTGAAAAGTGCTTTAATCTGCCATGAGGATTCTTGGGTCAGATCTCTTCCCCTGGTTCTTCTGGGGATGCGTTCCGCATTTAAAGAAGACCTGAACGCTACTGCGCTGCTGAATTTCTGTATGGTGAGCCCTTAAGGCTCCCTGGAGAGTTCCTAGCACCTTCCCACAAGCTTCTGAAAGATTGCAAGATCCAGCTGATTTTGTTGCTCAATTGAGGCACAAAATGTCAACAATTCGACCTGTTCCGGCGTCAAGGCATGGAGAACGCGCTTCTTTTGTTTTTAAGGATCTTTCTTCCGCATCGCATGTCTTTTTGCGGGACGATACCGTTCGTAGAGTTTTGCAGCCACCATACACTGGTCCATACAGGGTGCTCGAACGCTCATGTGATGGCAAGACCTACACTCTAAATATTAAAGGGAAGCCAGTTGTTGTGAGTATAGATAGAGTCAAACCAGCTAAAAAAACCAGATAATGATTTATGTTACTAGGGATGTACCCCACCAATAGGGTTGTGCCGTGCGAGTCGATCGATTCGCCACATACCTACTGTATGTCCAAGTAAAACCCTACATCTGTGGTCTGGATAATATACCTAAGTATAACTCAGTTCAATAAAGAAAAGAATCTAAAATGGCTTTGCCGACTTCATAAGGATCCTCTTGACGACCTCCGTGGCGCAGTGGGCGAAGCTCCGCTTGCGACGCAGGAGGTTGCGGGTTCGATTCCCGCCTCGGAACAAATTTGTGTACGATCTGCAGAAATTTGTTCTGTTGGTCTGAGTGTTTTCTATGTATAATAAAAAATATCTATCTATGTAGTGTATGGTATTAAGTATATCAGTTATCAAGGACCCATAACACAAGCTCTGCTTAACTTGGGGCTAGATAATGATGTGTGAATTGTCCAGCATTTTTTTTTTTGCTTATTGTGTTATCTCGCTTGCACACTAGTGCCGTCTATACTCACTCTCTATATTCGTTCTTTTATTTTTACCAACATCTTAAGGATCCTCTTGAAATTTTGTTCTAAACGTTGTCATGTGTACGTACAGAAAGAGAGAAAGAGAAAGGCCTTTCATCCCTAAAAAAATTTCTTTTTCCGATAAAAACAACAATATCGCTAGCTATGTTAATAGATGGCACCAAATGTCTTTAAAATTTTCAATTTTAACGCGGGCAAAGCCGCTGGCACTAACTAGTTTGAGATAAAATCGACACGGTCATGTTTATATTAGGTATGTTCAATTTGAAGAAAAATCTTCGACGTGCAATTTTATTTGCTTACTGAGTTCTAACTTAAGTGATGCATATGATTTAGCTGGTACCTAACCTACAGTCTTGTCTTGACATAACAGATCTTACGCTAGGTATTAAATAATAAACTGTGTCATTCATTACCTATCTATCGTCCAGACCTTCTCGATAAGTAGTTGGTGGATATTCTTCAAAACCTTTCACCGGGTGTTCTACAAGGCTCCCATCCAGGTTTTATATCTATACTTATAATAAAACTGTAACAGGTCCAATTCTGTACATTGAAGATATTTTGAAAATTTTTTTTGGAGGGCATTCTATTATCGATACTGAAGCCAAAACTGCAATTTTTTTCATTCATGTCTGTCTGTCTGTCTGTCTGTCTGTCTGTCTGTCTGTCTGTCTGTCTGTCTGTCTGTTGTTAAACGCGCATCACGCCGAAACTACTGAAGGTATTGAAATGAAACTCGGCACGATTTTAGGTCATACTACGAGGAAGGACATAGGATACTTTTTATCCCGGAATTCAGTCAGGTTTCCCTGGGAGAGGGGATGAAAGTAAAATTCTTTAACTGCGCATGACGACGGAACTACTAAAGGTATTGAAATAAAATTCGGTACGATTTTAGGTCATACCACGACGAAGGACATAGGAAACTTTTTATCCCGGAATTCAGTCAGGTTCCCCTGGGAGAGGGGATAAAAGTAAAATTTCTTCACCGCACATGACGCCGAAAGTGCTAAATGAGTTGGAATGAAACCTAGCACGATTTGATTTCATACTACAAGGAAGGACATGGGATACATTTCATCCCGGAATTCAGTAATTTTCCCCTGAGAGAGAGGATGGAAGTAAAATTCTTTAACCGCCCATCACGACGGAACAACTTAATGAATTCGAATGGAACTCGGCATAATTTGAGTTCATACTACGAGGAAAGATACATTTTATCCCAGAATTTAGTAAGGTTCCCCTGGGAGAAGGGATGAAAGTAAAATTCCTTCACTGCGCATCACGCCGAAACTACTGAATGAGTTGGACTGAATTGGTACGATTTGAGTTCAAGGAAGGACATGGGATACATTTTATCCTGGAATTCAGTAAGGTTCCCCTGGGAGAGAGGATGAAAGTAAAATTCTTTAACCGCGCATCACGACGGAACTACTTAATGAATTCGAATGCAACTCGGCGTGATTTTAGTTCGTACTATGAGGAAAGATACATTTTATCCCGGAATTCAGTAAGGCTGCCCTGGCAGAGGGGATGAAAGTTAAATTCCTTCACCGCTCATCACGCCGAAACTACATAGGTAATGAGTCGGAATGTAACCTGGCACGTTTTGAGTTCATACTACAAGAAAGGACATGAAAGGACACATTTTAACCTGAAATTCAGTAAGGTTCCCCTGGGAGAGAGGAAAAAGTAGAATTCTTTAACCGCGCATCACGACGGGTCTACGCGTCGTCCGATTTCATGCATTCTTTTTGTTAGAAACAGTGTTGCAAGAACGAATATGACTAAATCAGTATAAAGTCGAGTAGAAAATCAGTAGATTGATGAAATAATCTGTAGATTGAAGAAAAAAATTAGTAGATAAAGGGTAGGTAAGTTCCTATCTATTTATTTTTCCAAGACGCACCCATTAGTTAGGTTCCTACCTAGGTGGGTCTTGGAAAAATAAGTTAGGTTCCTGCCTTACATGATATATGGTGGTTTAGCTGGTCCAGTTAACAGTACTACCTACCGAAGTTTGGTTAACCAAACTTCGGTAGTACAATTAAATTAATTAATTATTGTGGTCTATTTAAACTAACTGGACCGCAGAAAAATATTTTTTATTGTGGTACACAGCCAACTGTACCTACCTACTAACGAAAAAAAATTACGGTGGTCCAGTCAAATGGATCAGGAGCCCAATTCTGCAAAACAATTGCTTCAGTATGACAATGGAATCGTCGCAGAATCATCACGTAGAATCCTTAGATTAATAAAACTCCAGATAGTGCGCACGAGATAAATTAATATGTAGTTTAAAACTTGACGCGCGTCTCTCCATCTGCATTCATCATAATTTCTTTCATCCAAGGTGGAATACCAAAACGTGTCATTCTGTGACGATAGCCCTGTCATAGTGAAGCGATTAGTATAGCAGAATAGGGCCCCAGCTGTGAGTAAGTCAAACGAGTAGGACACTTCTTAACACTGACGCTGGCCGAGTCGTAGCTAAAAGTCGTGTGGATAAAGAATGGGATTGAAGATGACAATATGCTATCCCCCGTAGACCCTACACGATTTTTTGCACGGCGGCGTTTCATAACGTTTCATAATATGAGAGACTATGGTTAAATGTGAACTTAATTAGTCGGCAGGTAAGGCAATCGCGAACGAAGTCGCGGGTACAGCTAGTTATTTAATATATTTATAAATAACTCAGTCGCTCAGCGAACTATGGAAAAAGCTATGCTCCGAGGCTCGGAGTCTCTGAAGGATAGAATTCGTAACGATTGGTTCTCTGTTGGATATTATATCCAACAGAGAACCAAAGTTATCAACATAGCTCAAAGAATTAGCAAGCTGAAGTGGCAGTGGGCCGGCCATATCTCGCGAAGAACCGACCACCGCTGAGGTAAACGTGGTCTTGAGTGGAGACCACGACTCGGCAAACGTAGTGTAGGACGCCCTTCGGCCAGGTGGGATGACGATCTGCGAAAGACTGCAGGCAGATGCTGGATGCGGCGCGATTATTGATTATCTATACTTATAATAAAACTGTAACAGGTCAAATTCTGTACATTGAAGATATTTTGAAAATTTTTTTTGGAGGGCACTCTATTATCGATACTGAAGCCAAAACTGTAATTTTTTTCATTCATGTCTGTCTGTCTGTCTGTCTGTCTGTCTGTCTGTCTGTCTGTCTGTCTGTTTGTTAAACGCGCATCACGCCGAAACTACTGAAGGTATTGAAATGAAACTCGGAATGTTTTTTGGTCATACTACGAGGAAGGACATAGGATACTTTTTATCCCGGAATTCAGTCAGGTTCCCGTGGGAGAGGGGATGAAAGTAAAATTTCTTCACCGCGCATGACGCCGAAACTGCTGAATGAATTGAAATGAAACCAAGCATGATTTGATTTCATACTACAAGGAAGGACATAGGATACATTTGATCCCGGAATTCAGTCAAGTTCCCCTGGGAGAGGGGATGAAAGTAAAATTTTTTAACTGCGCATCACGACGGAACTACTGAATGAATACGAATAGAACTCGGCATAATTTGAGTTTATACTACGAGGAAAGATACATTTTATCCCGAAATTTAGTAAGGTTCCCCTGGGAGAAGGGATGAAAGTAAAATTCTTTCACTGTGCATCACGCTTAAACTGCTGAATGAGTTGGGACTGAATTAGTACGATTTGAGTTCATAATACAAGAAAGGACATGGGATACATTTTATCCTGGAATTCAGTAAGGTTCTTCTGGGAGAGAGGATGAAAGTAAAATTCTTAAACCGCGCATCACGACGGAACTTCTTGATGAATTCGAATGCAAGTCGGCATGATTTTAGTTAATACTATGAGGAAAGATAAATTTTATCCCGGAATTCAGTAAGGTTCCCCTGGAAGAGGGGATGAAAGTAAGATTCCTTCACCGCGGATCACGCCGAAACTGCGGAATGAGTTGGAATGAAACCTGGCACGATTTGAGTTCATACTACAAGGAAGGACATGGAATACATGTTAGGTATCTTGGAATTCAGTAAGGTTCCCCTGGGAGAGAGGAAAAAGTAAAATTATTTAACCGCGCATCACAACGGAACGAAACGGAATGAATTCGAATGGAAGTCGGCACGATTTGAGTTAATACTACGGGGAAAGATACATTTTATACCGGAATTCAGTAAGGTTCCCCGTGGAGGGGGATAAAAGTTAAATTCTTGGGTCGCGCATCACGCCGAAAGTACAGAATGTATTCAAATGAGCAATACTATTTATCCCGGAATCAGTGCTGTTCCCTTGGGATGAAAGTAAAAATATGCTACTGAATGAATTCAAATGAAACTAGGCATGATTTGAGCTCATACTACGAGGGTACATAGGATGCATTTTATCTGGGATATCAGTAGGCACGGTGCTCTTGGGAGAGGGGATAAAAGTCAAAATGTTTTCTTATTTAGAATTCATTAACGCGTCTTCCTATTTCATGCATTCTTTTTGTTAGAAACAGTGTTGCAAGATCGAATTTTACTAAATCAGTAGACAGTCAAGTAGAAAATTAATAGATTGAAGAAATAATCTGTAGATTGAAGAAAAATATCGGTAGATAAAGGGTAGGTAAGTTCCTATCTATATATTTTTCCAAGACGCACCCATTAGTAAGTTCCTACCTAAGTAGGTAGAAACCTAACTAATGAGTGCGTCAATGCCTATTTCAGGCAAAGTAGGTAAAATGTGCAAATGGTCCATGCGATATTCATGGACATGATATTTGGTGGTTTAACTGTACCACCAAAGTTTGGTTGGAGTAAGTGGTCCAATTAAACTAACCAGACCACAGAAAAATATTTTTTTCTGTGGTAGGTAAACAACCAACTGAGCCTACCTACAGTACCTACTAACGAAAAAAAAAAATACGGTGGTCCAGTCAAATGGATCAGGAGCCCAATTCTGTAATAAAATGGCTTCACTATGACAATGGAATCGTCGCAGAATCATAAGTCACATAGAATCCTTAGATTAATAAAACTCCAGATAGTGCGTGCGAGATAAATTAATAGTTTCAAACTTGAGACTTTGACGCGCGTCTCTCCATCTGCATTCATCATAATTTCTTTCATTTAAGGTAGAATACCAAAACGTGTCATTCTTTGACGATATGTCATAGTGAAGCGATTAGGTTAGTAGAATAGGGCCCCAGCTGAACGGAACCATGAGTAAGAAGTGAAACAAGTATGACTCTTCTTAACACTGACGCTGGCCGAGTCGTAGCTAAAAGTCCTGTGGATAAAGAATGGGATTGAAGATGACAAAATGCTATCCCCCGTAGACCCTACAGGATTTTTTGCACGGCGGCGTTTCATAATATGAGAGACTATGGTTAAATGTGAACTTAATTAGTCGGCAAGTAAGGCAATCGCGAACGAAGTTGCGGGTACAGCTAGTTGATTAATATAGGCTGATGATGATGATAAATAACTAGCTGCATTCTTACTACCCGTTGTCCTATTACCCGTTTTCGCGTAGGAATGAAGCATTTTCCCGCGGTAGAAAGTAGCCTATGTTCATCAGGAATAATGTGGGCTTCTAATGGTAAAAGAATTTTTCAAATCGGGCCAATAGTTTCGGAGCCTATTCAATACAAACAAAGAATCAAATCTTTCCTCTTTTTAATATTAGTATAGATATCACACATTCCTTTAAAAACTCACATTTATTTGTTTGCCGATGACCTCAAAATATTTAAAGCTATTAAAGAACCCACTGATAGTAGATGATTTATCAAGTTTGCACATCTGGTGCAATAATAACAATATGTCACGCCCAAAAAATAACTAAAAGAAACAACATTTATTTTGTCAAAACTTTTATTCAACATTCTTTTACTTAAGCTAGTAAAGGCTTGGAAAATATTTACAAGGCTTCAATCCAGGGCAAGGTAAAAAAAAACTATCCAATTACATTAAATAACCGACTCCTGTGTTATGTTATATCACATTCTTACACATAATTTGAAATACTTGACTCTGCAAAAGGCCTATAAGCCTCCAAGACTTATGTGCTCTATTCCATGTATCCAGAAACCATTGTTTCAAGAGATAAGATTCGGTATGTTATTATTATGAAGAGGGCAGAGAGCATGAAAATAAGTAAATGATATTGGAAACAATAATTGACTGTGTAAGTAATAATAATAATTTAGGGTTTAAAATAAACCTAAAATCTATTTAATTATAAACAAAATATTTAAACTTTCCAAAAACTTTACAACAATAAATTAACAATAATGCAGTTAAGTAGGTGCTTATAAATATGAAAAAGTTATAGTCTCACTTATTTTGTTGGATATCATAGGATAAATACAGAATACAGCATTGTGGAGACTTAAATAATGTGATAGTTAATAAATAGTGTCCATCCTATCCACAAAGTGTATTACAATTAATTCAGCTAAATATGAGTACAATTTCGAATAGTGAGCAAATAGATTTCTTTTAAATAAATATTTAAATCTAAGTATGTACTAAAAGTTTAATATAATTTAATGGAATAATACTTAAATTAAAAGCATTCATGATTTTCCAACGAGCCTTGTAAGTTTCGTATTTTACAGCTGATGTGGCTGGCTGGTAGTTACAGAAAAATTTACACAACAAAACCATATGTCAAATATAATTATGTTAGTTTTATAGTGATACACATTTTAAATTTAAATTATAGCCACACATTTTTAAATGTTATTTTCTTTGTTAGGATACTTAATGTTAAATATAAATCTTAAATTTAATAAAATTTAGCACCAATCCGTATGCAATTGTACTATACACTTAATTTAAAAAGTTTATAGTACTATCGCATGTACCTTCACCGATTCTCCCTCGATGTTAGACAACCATTAGAGAACTTTTAAACAAACGTGATGACTGTGCATTGTTTTGATATTGGCACATTTGGGCAGTAAAGCCATCAATATTCGTTGTTGCAACAAGTTATCGAAGTGTTTAAATAAAGTGTAAATGCAAAAAATGGCAATAATTATTATCTGATTCACTGATTTCACTTTCACTCTTTTAGCTTCTCTAAAAAGCAGTGTTTAACTAAATATAATAATACTAACTAATACATTAGTGACAAAACTCTCACACATAGCAATGAATAAAAAACAACGAGTTAAGTACAATCAAATGGAAGAGTAAAAATAAATTATAAAATGTGCATTCAAACAATTACGCAAACCGACTAGAATTTACCTAGCGTTCATGTGAATGACAGCCAGTCTAGTAACATAATGGACAACAGCTTATTGATAATGCCTCACCTATCCTAAACTTTAGACAATACAATGGAATGATACATTTTCAAGAATGTTATGTAAAATTACAATAATCAAAGGAATACCTCAAAGTCCAAATAGAAATAAGCTCGCATACACAGTATGTGGTGCCACCAAATCATTATAAAGTCCGCCGTCAGGTTTGAGCAGACCGAAATTGCCAATTGAATGTTTTATTTTTTACAACAGTGGACGATGTTTGCATAATTGTTTGAAAGCAAGGAGCCGGCTCCTAAGATACCTAAAATGAATTCATATCTAATATTGTTCCCAAGCTGGTCCCACCCATGACGATGGCTTGTGAATGTGCATCTTGCTCTCATATTCAACTATCCAATTTTGACTAACTCCCAAACACACATGTTACTTTTCTAATATGGCTAAACTTTCAATTATTCGAGAAACAAGTGCTCCGTGCTCTGCTGAGCACTTCAACAAGACTGGAATGTCACTCTTTGATAAGGGAAATAGCTATCCATGCGTCAGGGACAGCGGTAACTTATAATTGACACAATTTATCCGTGACTTTTGAATAACATAGCAGTTTTTGTACCAGCAGGCTAGTTCTCATGTGTTCATAAGAAATAAATAGGGTGCACGGAATTAACATAACTCCGTTTAATTTCCTACAAGAATCAGCCCTCAGGTGTCTCATAGATTTGTGTCATAACAAAATCAACTTCTATGTTAATTTTCCCCTAAATTTTAGTCATCGGGCGGAATGCAGAAATCCACAACTATGTTGAGTATTTAAAATTGCAATATATACATAAGTAGTTAAACTAATACAAAGTAAATAAAGATGGATTTAAAACATGAGCCAACTATGCCTACGCATGCGACGTACGGTAATCGCTCGATGGTGAAATAATAAACTAATACACTATTTTACTAGATTATCAACTAGCGACACAATACATAAATATATTTCGTACCATAATTAAGTACATTTTTGTTAAGGTAAAACCATGTCGTCCTGCAAACACTTGGTGTTTCATAATCCTAATCAAAGTCACCATATTGGAAGAACGAGTCACTGAGGAGACTAGCTTATATCGAACCGCCACTGTGTAGCTTTAGATCGCGTTCGGAACCGCACAAGGATTGTGTATGAAGCTGTGGCCGCGACGATCGACGCGTAGAGATCATAGTGTAAGCGTGAGAGGCTTGGCGGGGCGTCAAGTGGCGTCGTACTCTATCTTGTCCCAGGAGTAGTGTTTCAGGGCGGGGCGTGGCGCGGGGCGGGGGAGTACCCCGCCGAGCAAAGGATCGCACTGCGGGACGTGGCCTCGCCCGAAAATGTTCGGAAACATATCGGTCTCCATACTGTAATCGTACGCATCGCTGTCCACATTCATGTTGTTATTACTGATGGTATCGTTCACCATATCTTGAAGATCAAAGTCTTGTCGGTCGAAGCCGCCGTGCCGCGTGTCGTCGCTCTGAAACGAAGGCAGAGACAGATCGTCGCTGTAATCGAATCCTGTCCCCGTGTGTTCTAATATATCTCCATTGGTGAGCGGCGTCATGGGCATTTTGTCGGTCGTGTCTTCGCCAATGTCCATCGCCATCGGCGGACTATTGTCGACTCGATCGCTGTGGCCCGAGAAGAATCTTTCAAAGAAGTCATCATTGTCCGCCGTGTTGGAAGTGGGGCCGAAGTCGGTGTGGAAATCGCCGTTGGAAAGCAGATCTACGCTTAAATCCGGGTCTAAATCGGGCGCGGTAGGGTTAGCCACACGGTTGTTGGCGTGCATATCCGCGTGGTTCATGATTTCGTTCTGGATGTCATCGAGCTCTCTCTGAAGCTCGTCCGCTGCTAGTGAATCTCGTACGTGCGTGTTGCTCAACACGTCGTCGGTTAAGACATCCGTCGGTGATAGAACGTCGGCCGGAGAGAAGGTATCAGCCTCCGAGAAACCAGAATCTATAGTCGCGTTGGGCGTAGCGTGCTGGACGGCCGAGGGGGGAAGCTCGCCGTTCTCGACGAGAATCTCGAGCACATCGTCCATGATCTGACTATCTTCCGCAGAATCGTGAGAGGGCGCTGGGATGGTGATCTCAGGCATAGGTGGTGGTGGCGGTGGCGGCGGCGGTGGCGGGGGAGGTGCCACGGTAGGCTCATAGTGCGCCGTGGGCAGGATCGCTATCGGTACCACTTTGACGCCGTTGAGAATATACGCCGGGTTGGATTTTTGAGCGTCGTTGTTAGCGTCTGTAGAGGTTTGCGTAGGAGGCGTGACGGTGAAGAGTCGGACGAGGCGGTCGGGAGCTGCGTCTGTGGAGGCGGCGATGACGTAGCGCTGCGGCTGCGGCGGCGGTGGGTGCGGCGCTTGCTGCAGTGCGTCAAGCTGCGCTCGTAACTGTGACACACAAAGATGCGCCTGCAGTAGTCTTCTCGACTGGTCGGAGGCGGCTGCTCCGGCCGCTTCGCGTCGCACCGCCTCCAACTGCTGCCGCGACGCCTCCAACTTTCTTTCCAACTCTTCGATCTGTCTCCGCTGAGATTGCACGATGTCCTCCGCGGGCTCGTACTCAATCTTCAGCACTGGCTCAGGCGACGCGACCGATACATTCGACGCGACTGACGCGGGAGATCTCGGCGAATCATCCTGCTGGCCCGATCTATCAAGAACCAGGAAGGGCCGGAGTCGGTCGATAAGCGTCGGCTTAGGGCCTGATACTCGCAGGTTCCGGCGCTTGCATTCTGCCCGTAGATCTGAGACTTTCATATCTTCAATGCGTGCGTTTCCGGTCACGTGATGTGTGGGAGGGAGCGGCGGCGGCGGCGGCGCGTAATCCGACGAATCCGAAGCGATAGACGCAGAAGACGGCGCGGGCGAAGCCGGCAGCATCAACTGTAGAAGCAACTGCTGCTGTTGCAATAACAACTCGTATGGTGTCTCTGTTTCTCCGGGTGGGGTAGACGCCTTCTGCGCGTTAGGAGGGCCTTTATACTCGTGGAATTTGAATCTAGCTTTCGGCTGATGATGCGCTTTGCATTTGTTTTTCTTTGGAGGTTTAGTCTTCCCGGGCGCGGGGTGCTGGATCTGCGGGTGGTCGCGGGGGGAAGCTACGCTGATGCTGACTGGGGATAGTGTAGACGGAGGGGAAGGGGAGGGGGAGATTTCCTCGGGTGGTCCGCAGTATGCTACGGGATGCTCGGGCCGGCCGGACGCGCCTTCGCAAGTCGCTTTGAAGGCTAGGGAGCCACTTTTGACGGCGGTTTCTATGTCCTCTTCAGTGTGTAGTATGTTTTTCTTGATGAGCTCGAGTGGTCCGGGCCTGTGCGAGAGTTGGTCGTTCAGCTGGTCTGCTAGGCGGGCCTTCTTGAGCATCCGCTGCTTCTCGGCCAAGCTTGGGTCCACATGACTTTCCTGTGAATATTTTGGTAAATTAGAAAAGTAAAATTTCATGAAAATATCATCTTCTCCACAAAGTCTACTAGTGGAAAAAGATTGAAGTGAATCAAATAGAACTTAATTTCCAGTTTGATAATTGAATTGAATAGATATAAAGACATTAAATAATATCGCAAAAATTTACTACTTCGGCGGGACTTGAACCCGCATCCTTCCGTTAGAAATTTGCCAGAGTGTGAGGCTTACGCACTATAAAAATAAAAACTTTAGATATAAAGACCTTTATCAACTTTATTGATTTTGATTCAAGGTAGCAAACACAATTACGCAGATTAAATAATCTACTTTAGAATTGAATAATTATGAACCTGTTCCAATAGCAAGAACTTTACCAAATTTTATATATAGTTCAGTATATATAATAATTTTATTTATAGTTTTACCTGTTCCAATATATGTCTTCGTTCTAATTCTTGTCTGTCTGGTCGCCTCTGTATCTTTGCTTTGAGCAAATCTCCAGTTTTTGCTCTCTCCAGTTGCTTGCATTGTTCAAAATACGCCGGTGGCGTTTTCAATGCTGGAAACACAAACAAACTGAGTTAACTTTCGGTACATTACATCATCACCCTATACTAGTCCAATCGTGTTAAAAAAACTTCATCAGATCAGAACAGAACACATTATTAATATTCACGGGTATTTATCACTTTTAATTACCTATTTTTCTCTATGTTTCAACAGGTTTACACTCTGTCTTGGTCACGGGATGACTGTCAGTCTCCATGACAGAGTGTAAACCTGCTGAAACGTCGGAAAAATAGGTAAATATACGCGATAAATAACCGTGAATATTTATTGTAACATACTAGCCCACTGTTGGACATACGCCTCCACAAATAAGCGCCATATTGGCTCTTATCATTAAGGGGCATCTTTTCGGTAATTAGTTAAGACATTTTCATTAAACAATGTTATACAGGGTTCCACGTAACATGTGTAGTGTACTAAGCCGAAAGTGTGAGGTGGACAGGAAGGGAGGGTGATTCTGGAACCCGAGGGGATCTACTTGTTTTTTTCTTCCCTCCCGTGTTCTTTTTCACAAACGTTTTTTGCTTGTTTTTCTAGCAAAACCAGTGTTATGTCATGAAATTATTAAAAAAATATGTGAATCCTTTGAAAATTCGAAACAATAATAATAATGTAAGAATATACGTTTCATTTCCAAAATAAGTAAGAAATCGTAGTACAAAAGTTGATCCCCTCCGGGTCCAGAATCACCCCGTTTCGGTTTAGTACACATGTTTCGTGGCACCCTGTATAGACAAAATGTTTTATATTTAGGAAAGTGATCACTGGCTGTGGTATTTACGTCGTAAATTGAATTCCTCTACCCACGCTAGCCAATGACAATACAAAGCATATGTGCCAGCTCCTTGTCATGCAAACACATATAATGTTTGTTACTAATTGGCTTGATAACATTTTAATTTACCCGCAAAATATACAACCCAACAAAATATACCTACAATTTAACTATGTATCTATAGACAAATAAAAATTTATGTGTATGTTTGCTATGTCGAAAACAGCTCTTTACTAAAATGAAAGTGTACTCTAAAGCGGTACTATTAAGAAAACACCAATTTTTGTCTGTCTGTTTGTTTGAGGTCATTTCAAAAAACTTCTGAATCGATTTTGACGGGACTTTCGCCAGTATTAGCTGGCGAAAGTTTCATAAGGTAAGGTTCATAAGGCGCTACTTATTTTTAGAGAAAAAAAAGCGTTCTGCGCAAAAAAATTTAACGCATGAAATTGTAGATTCGGGCGAAGCCGCAAAGCACAGCTAGTAAGAAAGCTAAGAAAGCTATATAAGCGGAGACAGTAATAAAAGATACAAGTACACTCACGAGGCATGATCCCCTGCGCGACGAGCTGGTTGATAGGCCGCCGGTTCATCAGCTTCACTTTCAATGCTGTAAACAACATAACATATCACTGAACAATGAACGCCTCTTCAATATCTTGCAAGCTTTTCCTTCCTACATTTATCATTATTTATCCTCGTATTTATAAATAGCTTGTATAAGCATTCATTTGCAGTGTATCGGAATGCCTTACGAACGACTGCCTTTTTCATATAACAATGAGCTGTGATTGAATAGGTGACACCCGTATGTCTCAAAAGTGGAGTGTTAAGGTTGTCGTAGGATTGAACCACGGCCGCGCAGTACCAAAATGTGCATTGAAATATGGGCTTTGACACTTACGTGACCCACGCACACATTCCACCGCTCGTGTCGCCGGGGCTGGGCAGTGAATGGGTTAACTCGTAATATTTATACTCGTATTTTATATTAACGGCTTCAGATAACAGACAGGCCGCGGGCTTGAAGTTACCGGTAAGCAAGTATGTCAATGTAAAATGTATCTTAATCTTACGAATTTAAGGGAACCTAGCGGGTTTGCTAGTTAAACAAGGCCTAGATCTCAGTACTCACGGGATCCCCGTGGTAAAAAACTAGTTTTTTTTTCTTCTGTTCCTTAATTGATAAACACGAAAAAAAAAATTTATTGCGAAAAAAAATACTATAACAAAATCATGAAAGTGCACTTTTTTGAACCTAATTTGGTCTTTTTGTTTTGATTCGTAGGTTTATTACTAATTATTTAGTTCCATAATACAGTTTCTTCAGAAGTTGTGTAGTTTTCTTGTAAATAAGCAAAATCATTATTTTTGCGCTTACGCCGTTCCTAAAACGTATGCTCCGTCCCGCTCCTATGAACGCGAAATTATTTACTGTGCGGCAGTGGGCAGTTTGGCAGTTGGAGGTGTGAGCGACAACCTTTACGATGCCAGGTGATGGACGTTGACGTAGCTTGGATGAAACGACGCGATGGATGCGTCGATTCGATACCTACTCGAATATTATCGATACGATAACACGCACGTAGGCCGACTGTATTCTTGTTTGTGCGAGCGATGGGCGGACAACTCTGGCTAGCGGCCAACATAAATAAACACTGCACAAGGAAACTAGTGTTATGCCGCGGCCGTATTACAGACGAAACATTCACTACCAGTGGGCCGATTATTGTGGGTTACTGGGCGTCTTTTTAGTATATCACATTCACTGCTGCAGCAGGAGGAAGTCGTCCGTGTGCGCCGGCAATGAGAGTGTTATTCGATTTTTAAAACAAGGAGGAAACAAGGAGGTTTTATGTTCGCCTGTTTGTTAGTTCTTTGTACATGGACACCGATTTCTCCATCAGCCGATTTTCGGGTGGTCCCATATTAATTTTACTGCCGAGGGATTATTAATATTATTTTTAGTCCCGCAAAACTAAAAAAAACATTTTTTTGTAGGAATTCTTTATGTTTTTATGTATCTTCGCCGATTAGGTACTCCGTGACTTTGGACCGATTTTAATGATTATTTTGCTTTTGTTTAGAGAATTATCCGAAGATAGTCCCATACAAATTTTATTCGGATTAGTGTTTTGACTGCAAAACTTAAACTTGGAATTTGAAAGGAATTTTAATTCAGTTTTTATTTTTTGCAAACACTAAAATTATGCACTGATTACAACTCTCCTGTACTGCCCTTTCTCGTATGCACAGAATTCGCCGACTTAAAGAAGACTGCAACAATACGCTACTTTGTCATTGTTGCTATAAACAATTTCTTAGAATTTGGAATCGCGTCGCAAGTTGCTCATAATAAGTG
Organism: Eupithecia subumbrata; assembly: GCA_949316285.1. Taxonomy (NCBI): domain Eukaryota; kingdom Metazoa; phylum Arthropoda; class Insecta; order Lepidoptera; family Geometridae; genus Eupithecia; species Eupithecia subumbrata. Next base: position 23,810,927 of record OX438646.1, on the reverse strand, counting down.
CGAATTTGTTTATTAGTTTTCGTGCGAATTTGTTTATTCGTTTAGTTTTGGTATGTGTGGAGAACATGACAGGAAATATGGACACGTCTTGCATACTGATATGAAATGCGAAGGTGCAGACACCAGACATGAGGACAACACCCTTTACATTCATTTGCGTGCATAATAAACAGATGATGGTGAGAAGTTTTAGAAACCAAGAGTCCCTTTACGCCCTATGCTAAACTTTAGCAGAATAAGGCCCCTGGCTTCATGTGTCTTTAGATAGATAGATAGAAAATTCTTTATTGCACACTTATCAAGATAATTCAAAAACAATAACAAAATTTACAGAATATGTGACAATTGGCGGTCTTATCGCTCAAGAGCGATCTCTACCAGACAACCGTGGATGGATAGGATCGTTGGATTAAAAATGGGGATCTGTGTGCATTATTATATAATACAAATTTTACACAAAAAAATATCGACTAAATTATAAATATATGTACCTTATTTAAATTTAATATATACCTACACATAAATACATATATGTATATATAAACATACATTCATGTGTCTTTAGCTCCTCGCTAAATTGATCTTGATTTACTTGTAACCATTAACCGAGAAGTCAAGTGATCTTTATTTGATCTGTAATACGAGAGCACTGGTGACCTTTATTTAATACAGGTTCAAGCATTTTTCACAGGCACTAGTTGCCCACAAAGCAGGTGAACATAGAATTAAAAATAAAATATAATTAGCCTTTATTTCCTACTTCTTATGTAATTACTTAAATAACTTAACTTGGGGCTAGATAGTGCTGTGTCAATTGTCCAGCATTATTTATTTATTTAACTATATTTACAAACTTAGATCAAGTTAGGCGGTTAACACACTGCCACGCATCACGCTGCGTCTTGCGTGTCGATTGCGCGTTTCCTATACAAACGGAGCTCCGTTTAAAACTTAAGTGTGGCCTTTTTTGGCTATCTTTGGCCTTTGCCATCCAATTAGGACCAGCTCTCTTAATAAAGATGTCTTGCCATCTCTTCTCCGATCGACCTCTAGATCTCTTCTTAAAGTTACCCTTTGTTATATTATTTATTGATACCCTTTGATAAATTATTTATTGATACGTCATAGTGAAGCGAGAGTTTAGCTGATAAACTATCGCTTTACTATGACAGTGGTATCTCACAGAATGGTCACCTAGACACGTTTTGGTATTCTACTTTAGATGAAAGAAAAGAAACTATAGATGACGAACTTCAGTGTCCAGATTGAAACCAATCTAAAACTATTCTATTTATCTCTCCTCGCATGGAGTTTCTTGAATCTCAGGATTCTACGTGGCGATTCTGCGAAGATAACTTTGGCATAGTGAAGCTATTAGCAGAATTGATCGCAAACTTCTTTGTCATCTTAGTACCAAGATGACCAAGAATAGAATGTAGCAAAGTCATATACTCACATTCCTTATGCCTCCCCATAGCGGGCTGCAAGGGGCTGTCGTCGACGATGACCTTGGGCGGGGAGACGCGCGGCGAGCTCGGAGGCTCGCTGGCGCTGGAGCCTGCCTGGACCCCGGCCATCTCCTCCGCGCCTGAACTGTAATAACAACATCGTTAAAACAAGCTTTCAATATTATATATATCGCGTTCATTTATCTATTTTTTCCGACGTTTCAACAGGCTATCAATAATTTAGTTGACTAAGTGAGAGAGTAATTTTTAGCTCGCAAGCATCCACTGGCAAACAAAGGCCTCCCTAATTGACGCCAAGAATAGCGGTCCAGTATAAAAAATTTACTTGTATTTTGTAAGCCTAAACAAATAAAGTTATTGCAATCTGAATCATGCATGTGCCACTTCCATCCATCAACTCTCTGCGAACGCTACAATTCCCTCGTTGTTTTCTTACCAGCCTTCAGAGAAACTCCCGAGCTTACATGTTATTACTGTGTTATGCAGGGGGTTACTTAATTCTGACGCTGTCTGTACCTAACTCGTGAAGGTGTTGTCTTGCGGTAGAGTATTCGTAGAGTCGGCTGAGAGTCTCCACGAGCTCCGTACACCACCGGTTCAGTTAAATGTAACAAACTGTACCTGAAGGTGTCTTTTTCCGGGGGAGCACGCGGCGAGGGAAGCGACGCGGCCTCGCTGCGCTTGCGGCGGTTCTGCGGCCACTCGGGGTAGATGGCACTGCTGAGTCTCGAAAGGTGTCTGTACATTGGCTCAGTTGAATGTAACAAACTGTACCTAAAGTTGTCTTCCTCCGGGGGAGTACGCGGCGAGCGCGGCGAGGGAAGCGACGCGGGCGAGGCCTCGCTGCGCTCGCGGCGGTGCTGCGGCTTGAACCACTCGGGGTAGATGGCGCTGAGAGTCTCCACGAGGTCGTGGTCGAGCGTCACGCGCCACGACGCTCGACCCTCCGAGCCTTCCGACCCGCCGCCACCACCGCACGCGGAACGACTCTCTGGAAAGAAACAAAGAAGTTAATCAGTAAGCGAAATAATTAAAGGCAATAAGCATTGAGCTCGCGGCTCACTTGGCCTGCTTAGACTGTCCGTCGATAGGATAAAATATCTCCTTCCGAAATTTCATTAGGATCCGTTCAGCATGGAGAAAGGTACAAACAGGGGCAAGCATACCCAGTTGAGTTTGTCCTGGCAATGTGAAATGAAATATTAAAGAAACTGGATCTCCCTAACACATTATGTTCAGCCACACAGTCCAATGAAATGTAACTAGTAACTAGTTAGTGAGACTGAAATGACAACAAAATATTGTATAGAACCGCGTTATTTACAAACATACGAGCCGTGAGTCAGCACTGTAGCAACGAAATGGAAATTACACAGGCCACTAGACGAATTAGCAATGTAGAAACGTACGCTTTTCGCTTTTAGCAGTGGAATGCCCACGTGAATACGCATGGGGTCTAACGACAAACTGTTCCAAAACATGCGTGTATTATGCATAAAAAGTATCTACGTTACGTAGAGTACAATGGGTGCGGAAAAGCTATTAGGAGTGTAGGGCATTAGGCAATGTAGGCGAGGCATTTGGATCCGATCAACCGATATACGAACAAATGTTTTACGATAGCTCGATTGATCTCTATCCTTGAATTACGAAGGTTTATGTTCATTCATAGATACTAGGATTTACCTAAGCCCCTTGAATATGCAAATATCTATCAATGAGTATCAGAGAATGGATTTCAATCAATGAACACTGAAACAGTTTACAAACACCGCGTTAAATGACAAGATGGCTGCTCTAACTAACAACAACTCTATTTCCAACTGACAGAACGACCTCTATTTGTATTATTTCACAAACGTATAAAAATATAAAATGTAGAGCACGTTTTAACAGATTCCTAAGGCGAGAAAAGATGGAAGTATGTATTATGTAATGCTTCCATAAAACTGGATATACGAGGGAAAGAAAATACGAGCTGAAAATAAAACATCTGTCTGTGAGTCACGTACATTATAAAGCTAAAAGTAAGGTAAACATAATATGAAGACATCAAAAATGATAATCGACATTCTGCTGTAAAAACTGCATTAGTAGATACCGAGTCGATCGAATCGAGAATGCACGCATTCTTACCGAAATCACTTATTCGATTATTATCGCTGAAATACGGAATATGGGGCAATATTGTTTATAATACAGTATTTCTCAACGATGTTTACCAAGTTGAGCAGGCATCAATATTTTTCCTCAGCAACAGCAAGCTGGTTGAAGAATACCCAAACATTGAATCAGATAAACAAGGCAAAGTAAGTTAAATAATTTGTAAAATTCTGTTAATCATTACGCGATGGTGTTACTGTAGTATTACCGCACAGATATTGTAAACAAACGGTACGCGCGCAGACCAGATGATTCATCTGTCCGTAATGATGCGAATTATTACGGCAGATGTACGAAACCCCCGATTACAAACTGCACAAGTGCACTCCTGACACTCGACAGCTTGCGAATCGGTTTCTGCCAGATTTTTCTACACAGAGATTGTTATTTTTTACAGATTACTATTTTAAAAAGTAATTTATAACAAGTGCGACTGAAAGAGATTTATTAATCCAAAGTTTTTTTTAGACCCGAAAGGTTTTTTTGGAAGGTCGTTCAATGTTGTTTACACACGAACAGTACAAAATACAAGAGTCAACACGTGCTTAGGTGTTCTTCTATTATTACACGACGATTCACCAGTGTGGTCTGTCGCGTGTCACCACCTCCCACTCTCTTAGTAGCTGTATCATAATCGGCACCAGGTTACCATACGGCACTTGGTTACTGAGTGAGTAGGTGAATCGGTCATTGATAGATTTTATTCTTTGTTCTAGAAAGATCCATGTTTTTTTATGATGTATGTATACTCAGAGTTGGAAAGAAGTTTGATGTTCACTTTGATTATCTTTTTATTTCGACCGTGAAGTAGGTTCTCCGATTTCATGATTAATAAAAAATATTTTCGTGGCAAACACAGAAAGCTACGGCATATAATTATGCTTTCTTTTTAAATAATAAGTGCCGAAATATTTCTTACAATTGAACGTCATATCGCAGATCGGTAGATATAGGTCAGGGTTGTTTCTTTGAAGTCTGTCTGGACGTAGTTAAGTGGAAGTATATTACGACAAAATAAAATAAAACTACGCACATTAACTTGGTCGCAGGCATGATGCGCGTAGCGTAGCGAAACACGTCAATCAAGATGTCAACGCAGATGGGTGCGTCGGCGCCAACTATCACGACCAGACGGCCGAGTCTTACAAATTTCAAGAACAGAAATCTAAGGCCCAAATCTAAGCTAATTTTCAAAAACGATTGGGCAGGAAGTAAAACCGCACGCGACAAGGTTCTTTGTTTGCTTGCGGAGACAGGTTGGGCAAGTCCGCGTCATAGGAGGCTGTAGAGGTGACGTCAAGTGTGCACACGGCCCTGGACCCGGCGTGGGCGCAGGCAGGTGCCTTTCCGACCGACCCACGCTGCTTTGTTTATCAACTAGATGACGACGCACGTTAATGTAGTGCTTTTAATTGGATTCCATTACATGTTGACTCTAAGATGCTGCCGCTTTACGATCAAACCAAAACGTTAAAACAGACGAAACCGCAATCAGTGCATATCGATGTTTTATGAAAGTAAACGAAGGTTAAATCAAACCAACGCTTTTTATGAATCGGCAATGGAACAATTGTTTAACATTAAACCAGTTCGCGTCGTAAATTCAAGGAACTCATTATTTCAATAAGAACTTTTAGATCTTCGGAAAAAAACAGGTGACAATTAACGTGGTGGTGTAAAAAGCAGGTCAGTCCCAGACGTGGCATATATCAGACGCCTGCTTTCATTAACGTTTCTATTCCAAGACAAACAGCAAAAGTTTCAATCCTCCATAGCTCCTAGCTAAATATGATTTGTGGGACGCATCTTCCGAGCGGGCGGCGACAAAGTAGCGGCGAGTGACCCCAATATGTCACCTACCATGGTGCTCGCACAGGCTCATTTACGTGGATACGCCTTTTTCGTGTTTTACTTTCTTAAAAAATCACGAAAGAAACTCGTCTAAAGGCGGTTCCTCACTGAGAGCATCCGTCTGTAGTGAAACAGTTTATATGCGAGCATTACATCACTGAGTGAAGAACCGAGCATTAGATTGCGCATCCTGTAATGTCGGTAAAATGTATGGAAATGTTTAAAGGATTGTGATATTACTTGCGAAAGCTCGTTAGTTAGTAAGGCAGTAAAAATAAATGGTGATCTATGTCAATATTCTGTTACGTAACAATCCATGATTCCATTTGAACATTTTTGAACATTGCGTCAAATCGAATATTGGATTGTTGCATTAGGTACAGACGAATGCTCCTGGTGAGAGACCCGCCTGAGGTTGAAACGTTCGTGATAAAGTAGCATCAAGATCCTACTCGAGTTTCCATACGCTATCACAATCTGAACAACCATCAAGCACTTAGATGAAGGTCCCACTGTGAAGATAAACGAGGTTTCTTTTAATCTTTTGTTGTTTATGAACCTTTACTGGTATATGAAGGTTATCCGCGGAATATTTTGGAACAAATGAAGCAAAAGTACAATAATTAGTATGATTCATTGTTATGATAGATGGGTAGCAAAACACATTTCAGCAAAAATCAACAATCAAGGTTTGATGTTTATGTTAAACTACGCACGCACTGCCTATTGAGCCTATCAGAGAAATAATGAACGATACCAATATTTTTTATTACTAATTATATGCTAAAGATGTGAAGTTGTATGTTTGTGGAGGACAACGCCAAAACTACTAAACGAAGCGGGCCGAAATATTTAAGAACATAATGTACTCGTTTTTATCTCGGAGAAACGCTTAAGCTGCGGGAAAAAGTTAGTATTGAAATATTGGGCGCTTTACCTCTTTGCTAGTCTATAAGAAGCGAATCAATAGGCACTTGCACAATCGAGTATGGCTTACCGAGCTCTACTTGTCCAAACTGGGATTGCAATTGATTCTCGTAAGACGAAATACAGTTTGGCCACTTGCTGACTGACAACGCTACTGGCTGTACTGTGATTGACATGGTGTTGAATTTTTATCACTGATGTTTCTGTCTATTTTCAGACAGCAGCTCTAGCTTACGAAACTCAAAGAAAAGAGTGGAGGAACAGATTATTATGATTTATGTGATATGCTGAATCACAGTACAGCTTTTGAATAAAAACGCTAAAAATATACATATGCTAGAAATTTCAGCGCAAAAGACATCACATCAAAAGCTCTCGCATTTTCACTCCGAACTACTTTTCAGAGACGGGCCTTTGACTTAATCGTGTTTTATGAGGTAAATAGCCAGCACGCGGGGCTATGATCGGTTCGTAAAGCACATTCAACAAATAGGTTTAGTGGAAGCTCGTAAAAACTCCTCACCCATAGTGGACTCAAAACAAACCATGCGCCATGAATGTATCTAATCACGTAGATCAAAGTCTAGTCTATAAAAGGTGTTAATTATTCGTATTTAAATTCACGTCAGTCAATCGGGATGGAAAAATTTCTAATGAGTCAACGTAGAAGTATCTAGATAAATTTTACATCTTTTGAATTGGCAAGTCTTGACCAACTAAAGAAACAGTTTTACACGATTAGTTTACGGCATACCAACAACGGCTGGAAAATCTAGAGCGAAGGTTATCTAAACAGTGCCAGGTGAAGAAATAAATGTTTTACCAAACAAAGACATATACATAGCAGTGTATAGAAAATTTCAAGGCAGAAACCATAGCGGGTCGATGACGTAAAAGGATGTTTTCAACGGGCAACAGCCGTCTGTTTATCGTCGGAGCACAGTTAGAACTACAACCTGACTTGGTCTATGCCGAAATGCAGCTGTAAAAACACACTGAATTACACCACTTACACCGATAAATGTACAATGTGAAGAGTTTGTTGCGCAATGACTACAATGTAAAGGAAATGACTGTATGTCTGTTCAGAAGTGCGCCAAAATATTTGCAAGGGTTTCTAACATTCAAGTATGATCATGTTTTTGAGAGAAGAGCTTTGGTTCGTTTATGGAGTCGTATCTATGTAAACTTTCTAGAATGTTATTTTCTGGATAAGTGCTGGCCTAAATTTATTGTATCCGAAACTAACTAAGTGAAACCAAGCAAATACCTAACTGGTTCTGGGTATTTTCGAGAGCACATAAAAAATTCTCGAAATAAACTTGATTTTTCTAAAATCACTTTTCTCAAAATAAATATCAGACTACCTAAAATATAACATAGCTATTACGCAATAAGTATTACTGGCGACATTTCGATGGTCGATGCGTATATAAACATTTCTTCACCTAATGAAACCGGGATAGATACCTACAATCATATAAATGCCACTGTTATTTTTTCTCTTAAATACATGATCATAATATAGTCGTAAAAAGTAAATACCACTTCACTTTGTTCTTCCGTGCACAAAGCAAATGAATTTGAACTCTCTCAGCTCAAAAATGCCAACTAGAATGTTTGGTCACTGACGCAAATCACAACTCATAATTTATCAGAAAAAAATTAGGTAGGTATCCAACGTTTTTACATTCTTTTTATTTTTATAAAAATAATCACTGAGCTAGGCTTTTAATACTTTGCAAGTCTATTAAATACAAAAATAGTTTAATGTCTTTGAAAAAAAAAACGTCCATAATCACGTAGAATTTATTATCCACGTCAATTTAATGAGAACTTTGAAATAATCGTAACAGAGGTAAGTAGTTAGTTTCGGAGTATTCACCTAAGATTAGAGCGACTAAGTTTTTCAGAGCGCAAATAATTTTGTAGCTTTCTTACGAAAACTCAAAAGTTCTTCCAAGCTGTTATGAATAGCTTTCTGAATTGAATAGGAATGAAACATGTTCTTAAATTATCCAGCTAATAGTTTGTTTTGTTTGGTTCCAAATAACAGAGTTCAAAAAAAAACATGAGTACCTTGGAGCGCGTGCGCCGGTAGTTAGACGACCTAGACAAATGCGCCGACTGATTATTAATCTGGATTTATAGTTATTGGCAACGAAGCACTACTCTCACTAGACAATTAACTGAAACACTTGTTAAATTGTCTCATGGAGACAGTACAAAATAGCTTTCCTTGGCAACGATAGATCTACAAAACGAACCGTGAGAAAGAAAGTGCCAAATAAATGGTCATTTGTTTTAATCCCGCGAATGAATTGCGGAGAAAAAGTAGATTCGATTAATCTTACAGCTGAAAAATACCTAGGCTTTCGTAAATACTTGTGAATCTGTAAACAACGTATCCCTATAGTTGTAGTTTAATTTGTTGTAGTACAATATTGACCGAAAACATAACTACAAACGCTAATAACATTAAATATCGAAGAGTCATAACTTGCCAATCCTTTTCATGGCCAAGCATACAGCACAACACCACTTTATAACTTCGCTGTCTGACCGAAGCACTGTCATGCATGATTTACAACTCATTCATCAATCTATGAAAGCTTGAAACTGTTGTTAAACTTGTAGTAAAACACCTTACACCTACAGAATGCCATCGACAAAATATAACGATAAATCTCAGAAAGACGTTTCACGTCACACGTGAGGACCATAAAGCAGTCGAGGCAATGCTTTGAAATGCCGCTTTTTGGATTTACACAGTGCAAAATTGCATGGATTGTGCATGTACCTTAACTTTGACGGTCTTAATTCTTGTAGCATCGAGTGATTGGTGAATCCTCGAGGTAAATCGTTAAGCAGGTGCGGCCAAATATCGTATCATCAGAAACAATGATGTCCACACGTGACGAGCCCCATTCATCCGTCATGTTCCACGTGTGATGTGCTCCGCTCGTCTGGCAATGTGCCGGGTGACGAGAACACACCACAATTGATGGAAATCATTCCCCTCGTGCAAAAAAATATTTAGATCTTAGGAACACTGATGGTATGAATATTTTTCAGGATCTATATTTATCGGGAAGCACTTATCGCGCTCGTTTCTCTTTCACAACATGAGGATTGATGAGTTAAATAAAGCTATACGGAAGTATGTACATAATATAGAGAAAATGAAAATTTTCCTTGCTGTCGAACATGACTTTGTCCGTCGAAAAATGCTGACTACATTTACGCATAGTCATGAAATGTTCTCTAACCTAGTTTTGTCTTTCTATGGCAATCGTGCTTGCTAACCAGATTAAATATGAACAGTATCCAAGGTCATAGATCTCTGGTCAGTATTATTATACCGTTGGTGTGGTGAAATGCACGGGGCGGGCAACTCGGCCACGCGAATAACAAACGAGCAAAGCGAGCACTGTTTTAGGTCAACGTTGAACAAATACCAAACGGGTCGGTCGGACGCTTCCGTGGTCTATTTCTGAACTGCCTCTAAAGCTAAACGACGAGAACTGCTTTGCCGTCATTACTTTTGCGATTATGGCATTTAGGATTTCTATACAAAATGAAAGTACATCGCGTGTTTTTTTTCCTCTGAAGAAATCAGAAATATGTAGGTCAATCAATGCTTTGATGTGCATTAATACTTGACGACATTTTTATGACAAGTACTTCTATGTGCGATTCTGAGAATCTAGATACCGTTGGTTCTGTATACATGATGGTTTCTGAGGCCATCAATGATGGAGCAACCAGAGATTGCGGAAGCAATCATTGTGCCTATTTTGCAGAACGGGCCAAGCGGCCAGATTGCGCCGGTCGTCGTCTCCACTTCTATAATCTAAATAAGGAGCAAAAGTTCAACGGCCCGCCTCGGTACACTAGGAAGAAATCGTCCAGAAACACCATGTCACATCAGTTAACTATTCACATTATTTACGATGGCATTTCTCCAAATAAGAAAGTTCGTAACATCATAAAAGTTCATTAAACTATTCATCATTTGAGTAAAACAGTAGACAATTAAAAGTGGTGTGGTGTGTGATATATGCACTAGGAAAAGTGGAAATACAAATGAATATGAAGCAGATTATGACATGAGCAGCGCTATGTTAAATAGGTCATAGCAAGTACGAATATAAAGTCACCTGTGCCGATGCTTATTTGCGGTGCCGTCTGCCCCGTATGTGTTAGTAACTCTCATACAAATATAGCTTTAAATGTCAAATGCCTGGAAGCGGAGTTTCCTTTAGCAAGTAGGGTAGAAGTGCCGTGACGTAGCCCCTTGGCAAGCGTTTAGGCGTGAGACAGAAATTGCGTAAAGGTGTCGTGAACACTTCATTTGAAATGTCTCAGTTTAGGTAGGGACTGTTCACAACGAAATTACAGAAATGCCATTAGCGTCCGTCAACAATGTCGAAAAATAGGTATGCAAAGTAATCTTACTCCCTGATAATTTTACTCAAGAAAAAAATTAGGCCAATCTTAAAATAATTCAGCTAAAAAGTCTTTGCATGCTAAGCAAAAAACAATTAGGCCAATCTTAAAAGAATTCAGATAAAAAATCTTTGCATGCTAAGCAAAAAGTATAACGTTTTGGAAGTTAAAATAAAAGTTGTGGAATAGTCAACAATGTATTGAACTAGTTCTCAAGTCAAGACGATAAAACAATGAAGGAAAGGAAAACATAAATAATTCTTGTCTTGTGAAAACTCTGGCATCGCCTACAAAAAGTTTGAAACAATTAACGTTTTTTCTTGAGACAACTATAAAAATATTTGTATTGCGTAACCGCGTTGAAAAAGTGGACACAAATACAACGTTCACAATAGCAAGCAGCGAGTTGCATGCGAAGTCAGAGGGAAATACGTGGCTAGCCGAATTATCCGACTAAACTACGAAACCTAAACGTGGAAAAAATCTTGGACTCGCTCCAAGTAGCTGATTGATGAGGATGGTCATTTCGTACACGGCCAATCCCGAGATTTTTCTTATTATTTAGCAAAGTAGTGGACCGTCTATTTCTGCGACGCGAAAAACAAGACGCTTCAAAATTTGCCGCCCGCGCGGTTTCTTAACCAGCTACGTAGATATCCCTACATCTTCAAAGAAGTATAATTGAATAGGTAGAATTATTTACTGTGTAAGCAACACTTCTCATTTGAGCCAAATCAAATAACAAAATGCATATTATTTATTTTACATTACGGATTAACTGGCTTTCTGCAAATATTTAGGGAGCTTTATGATCAAAGATTTGATAAACCCTATGACATTTTGCCCCAAGCTCATAAATTTGTTAAGCGTACCAATATTATAATATATTACAAAATTACATCAAAAAGAAACACAAAATTATAATAATTCAATGTAATTTCTAATTTATTTGGTACGAGGTCTTTCAGTGGAGAAAATGGTATATTGCTTCGAATGTACGATTGTAGTCAGCTGCATTACATGTCTAGACGAGATATGAAATCGGGACCGCTGTATCAACATTATCCTGCCCTTATCCCACATCGAATGGGTCGGCTGTGTCGGTCCTGCTCTTACGACTATCTTAAGCATATTTCGCTTTGAATGCAGAACTAGTCTTTCTTGCGTACAAAAATATGTTTAAAGGAGGGTATAGTACGTTTTCGTTTTGTCACCAGAAATTACCAGCTCTAAAAAAGTCTGATAATCTTTCTAATTTATAAAGTTGGGTGTTGAGTCAGGTTAAAATTTAAATAAAGAAGCGTTTAAAACCACGTGTAAAGCCAGTATTTTATGTTTGCAATGGTTAAAACCACGTTAACGTTTTCAACTGCACATACGAGTAATTATAATTACATAGATAACGGAATAAAAGAGTAACAACCTCCAAATACGATAACAGTTAGTATGTGAAGGCGCAGCCACCTGCAACACCGGTTTAATAGACACAAATCTGATTCATAAACTAATTAGCACCATTATTTAGGATACATCATAATATTACATCTTAAGTAACCCCCAAAACAATCACCATGTAACTATTACATAAAAATCTGTACCTAATTGTACTTTATAAGGTTGCCTAGCTTCAGTGGTCTGACCCGAAGGGGCAGCGCTGCTTTTGAGCTGCTCGGCTCCGAAATGTGCGTCGTGGGCACTCAAAGTGACAACACAAAAAGTAGCCTGAAGAATAGCCACACATTTGATGTGAAATTCCAAATATAGATCAAAATATTTTGCGTATATGGAATCTGAGTGCTCTAAAAATATTTTAATCTATAAACTCAAATTCTAGACTAGGAATTTTAATGGAAAAACTTTCCACTAGAAATGCTTATATTATATAGGTACTCATACCTAAGTAACTTAACTACCAATTAGCTATGTAAATTTGTAATGAAGTTAAGATTGCGAGTTCGTTGAAAACTTTCATAAAAGCAAGTTATCACTATGTCAAAGAATTTAAAAAGTCTGTTTGCATAAACTTGAATATAATTGTAAACAGCAAGGCCATGACCCAGAAACATTAAGGTGCAAGCACCTATTCATACAATATGTTAATTAAACGGCCAACTTTTATCAGGTCGAATCGCAAAAATGTAGGAGTCCAGTAAATCGCAGAGTTTGGCGAGTGTGCAAGCGTGGGCGAGGCGTATGCGCTTAGCGACGGAATAAATAAAGCTAAACTCTCACATTCTGAACATCTTCACGGTTGTAATTTTTGAAGCGATAAAAGAAGTAATAGCGTGGAATTACTAGTACCAGATGCAGGATGCACCTACTATTTAAAAATTTCTTCCGAAGTCTGTTATTTCTCAATCGCGTCTGAACTAGTTCTAAATGTTCATGAATGTTTTTAATTTAACGTTCCTGTTAGCCACTTCCTTGCAGTTTTGCCAAGATGGTTTTGTTCTTAACTACTATTGTGTTTGCGTAGCGTTTCATGGTTGGTACTCTAGTGCCATAAACATACATTATTTTAATACCATCAGCGTAACTAATTACCCAATGTTTGTGTCCCTGGCCAGACTCACCGAAACATTGTGGATTTGCCAAACGTTAAATCGTTTTAAAACGAAGGAATGTGAAGGTTAATTACCTGTAAATATAAAATAAACAATTAGTAATGAGAAGCGAGACCAATAGGAGAAGGAATAAGCCTATTCCTCCAAAGGTTTTTGGAATAAAATACGTAAACAAACCAAACTGCAAGAAAAATTTAAAACGGCTGAAAATTATTTTTCAAAAGGAAATAAGGGAACATGTATTTTATATCATACATTGCAAGAGTTAAAAATAATATAGACTTGATTATAACATTTATTTTTGGTGATATAAAAAGCCATTCAAATTTATCAAATTAGATTTTAGGTAGCCATTACAACCCACATGGCGTTTGGCACGTGATTCCATCAAAACATTTATTTAACTTTAGATTTACTACGTTTTGAGACAGCTAACAGACAATTATTACATAACTTGATGATACTTCATTCAGAATATCTGAGAAGTCAGTCCGATGTTACCACAGGTCAAATTTATTTAGCCTCAACTTAAGGTTGCCAAGTTCTTCAAGAATTAGAACGTATGCTGGCGCCTGTTTGCGATGGTAGAACAAATAATTAGCAAGTACGCAAATAGACAATGGTTCGTAAACATCTTTGACAGCATCACCTGCCCACGCTTCGGTGTCTACAAACATAAAAGAACCCCAAAGAAAACAACGCCAGGAACTAGATCGTTGCACGATGAAGACAAAATTCCATGAAAAACAAAATCTTTGTCAGAAGAAAAGAATTTGCCAGAACAGTCCTGTTGGCTTAATGTATGAGAGCAATAAAAAATCAATCAAACCATAACGTTCAAAATACTACGTTACGTATAAAATAGCCCCTAGTTACTGATGCATCTTGCAAATTTACCTGCACGTGTTTATAGGTCAGGCGTCTGAAGTTCGTTAATCTCTGAAGAGACATTATTTTCACCGACGTCGGCTACCAGCCTATCGACAAGCCAAAGGGATCGGTCATTCTGGCGGAGTACCAAGGAACGCAGAGCGGCCAATCTTACTAATGGGCATGAGTAGACCCAACTTGGCTTTTTGTCCCGTGCACGGCGCGACAGTCCGCCTACGTATTTTTCAAAACCGATTAGTGAGTAAGAATTTGTATGCCATATAAATACCAGTAGCTAGGTCTGAGAAAAAGCTTCCTCTTTTTTATTCGGAGGCGGCGGCCCGAGGACACACATAAAACTGTTTTATTACATTGTTGTAGCTCATAGTTGCGCTATATTCAATGTTGATCTTGGACGGCAACATGTGACAGGTGTGTATCATTATTTTTATACGAGAATATGTTTCCTTGTAAAAATTAGTTTACCACTAGAGCTGGGAGAGTGTACTTAATACATTGCAGTACAATACATATAGATGCAATGACTAATAGGAGAGTCTATTTCGCAAACGACAATGCCCTGCTATTCCATCGGCGGGTGCACATCGAATCATTGCGAAATCAGCATTGACAAGCGCCAAGCGCACCGCAGCTCGGTGATCGGGGCTGAAGAGGATGACGCCCTCAGATGACACGGTAAGACAGAAATAAATCTGCAAGCTAAACAAACCAGGCATTTCCGGCCGGCACGTGCGCTCTGACACAATTAAAATTATTCCATAAGCGAAATGCATGAGACGAATTGCGTCGAGGGCCGTGGAGGTGGAGACTTTCACACTTGGCGGCGCTGACTGGGAGCCATGAATGGGTGTAATGTTATGTAATTTGGCTGCTCTTTGCCCCTGAGTCACTTGCACAGAATTAACATATGTAAAATCGGCTGGATATTCTGCAGCTGTGCTGCATATATCATTCATTTCGTGCAAATTGCTAATTGATTTGATGAAACTTTTACGTCGATATTCTAATTAATAACTAAAATTATTAGGTTGAAGTGTCGAAATATTTATTTACTTGTCATTAATAATGATGAGTCAATTACGAATAGGCGATGCACTAAGTCTGCGAATAGCTAACACGCTCATGTCATCGACTAGCAGATTGGCAACAATTCGCAGCCTCTATTTTCACGCAAATTATTCCGTTGAATGAATTATGGGCTGGACACCCATCGGCAAACGTTGGTCAATCTACGCCTTTGCCAAAAAAAGGATTATTACTTATTACTTTTATTTGAATAAAAAGTCGGTAAAAATGAATTCCTTGGCCATAAATCATAATATTCTTCTCATTGCAGCATTGACGTCAAATTCAGTGGCTGTGGCGAGCTACTGCTTACGTACACTATTTGTGTAAAAATAAGTTTTAGTGAAAATTGTAGACAGATCTTTGGAGTTTGTCGATAACATTTTGTTTATCTAACAAATTGAACCGGGTTTAACTGTTAGTTGTTATAAATCTGCGATTCAATGGAAGACGAATTAATTAGATTTTGGCAAAAAACATGTTCGTGTTAAACCTCAAATGACATAATAAACCTAATGTCTATGAGCTTATTTTGTAAGCCAAAAGAAATAAACATTATTGATTTCTGATTTCTAATCAAAACTTAACACTACAAAAAGTTATTAGATGCAGTACAGCGAAGCTATTTAAAACAAAAAAAATTGACACATAAACTCGGTTGACGAGCATAAAACTCGGAAGATAATAAAGTCGTGTTAGCATGTACGAGATATTTACAACCAGAGACCCCATCTCTATTGACTACGTGACGAGCTCGCACCGGATAATCTAATCCCGTTAGTGGTTTACTCCAATGCCGTCTGCGACATTTAAAATATATTCGGGAGTTAACGGTCTGCCAGGAAGTAAATTAATTATATTGATAGGGGATGTGTAGACAAGAGAATATCGATCATCTGTCATTGCATTAATAAACGGTAGGTATATTTCAAAATTTTCCCTGAAATAAACTGCGAGTCTGCGATGTTGATATATGATCAAAATCTATTATTATTATTATAAATTAAAGAGCTTAGCTCTTGTCGGTGCAATGATGAAATTTCCTCCACTTTATCTTGCGGTCCATGCGGATCCAATGCGGTCTCTTTGATTTCTTTATACGACATGACAGCGGCTTTTTCCTTGACCTGACTCATTACTTCTTGGTCTCCCCCTTCCTCCTTTTCCTTCTAATTTTGCTTTTCTGATATATGAAGCTGCCATGTCGTATAAGATGTCCAATCAATTCTCCCTCTTATGTTCATCAAAAATCTATTCTCATTAACTCTATCAAAATCTATAGAGCACTATTATCGTCGCGTGAATAAGTGTGAATAAGTGTTCAGATGAATGGTAGACCATTGAATTTGCTAGACTAAAGTCGAGGTGAAAAAAAGTGGTTGTATAAATTTACCTTTATAGAAAGGTAAATTTATACAACCACTTTGGTTGTATAAATTTACCTTTATAGAAAGGTAAATTTATACAACCACTTTTCTTCTAATCCTTAATATTGATTATAGGCACCTGTCTTTATCTTATGAAGGCTGATAATTATTTACGGAGACATAAAAACGACTTTGTTTGACATTTATCTCTCTTATCTAAAATTATTGGTTGTTAAATGGCCAGAATGACTAGTTAACTATTGTCTGTTTATTTATTATTGTGGGTTTTTGTCTACACATTTGAAAAATAGAGAGTATTACGCAATGCCTACCATAAATTAATATTATAAGGTAAACCTGTAAACCTTATCGCTTGCGGAAAATGATCTTCTGAAGTTCTCACAAACTATTTTGAAATGTGACCGAAATATGTCCAGCAGACATAGTTAATGGACGTCTCCAACATTTCTTGTAAATTAACATAGTTAATATATGAGGATGGAGTTAAACAAAAAATAAAATATATCGCGTTGTCAGTTTTGTTTACAGCAAAACATTTAGCTCTTGTAATACGTAGTTTCGTTATGATGATTTTTAACTGTCTCGTTGGTCTAGCGGTCAGCTTGTGCAACCGCTGATTATGAGGTCCTGGGTTCAAATTGCCGGGCCAATAGTTGTTAGGTATTGGGATTTTTCTAGCAAGAAATATTCACAGTAGCAGCCCGGAGTCAGAAAGATGGCGGTGTTACACCCCCGCGCCTCGGAAAGCACGTTAAGCCGTTGGTCCTGGGCTTAACCTCTCCCCGGTCGTGTCGGTCTGCCATTCCATCGGGTAATGAGAGCGAGGGAATAGAGAGTGCACCTGTGTTTGCGCATACACTTGTTCACTATAATATGTCCTGCGCATCAGGCTAGTTTTCTATGAGACTGGTCGTGGTCGAAATTCGGCTAGGAGGACATTATTAGTTACGATGTTTTGAGTGCATCTATAGCTGAACTCATTCAAGATACATTTCAATATTTACATAAATAAACCGTTGATAGATGTACATACTCATTCCCGGCATAAGACAGCAGGAAGACTATAGGAAGACTCACAGTGACAATGTTCGACCTTAAACCCGTTGATAGAAGTTACAAGAAATCGAAAGTGGCCAGCCGGCGTCCAATTGACTCGGGTCCAAGATGCTGTCTGTTGATAATGGTAACGCGGCTCATGCATATCAGATATTATGTATGCAGACTAGCTGTGGACGCCCGACGACAAATGCATCCCTGAGTTAATCATAACATGGAGCATGTAGCCAACAATACCTGATATCGTTTTAATAAGTCAATGTCACTCATTAGTAATTTGGATATCATTATCAATTTATCTTTCAGCTACTTTTGCCTAGAACGGCAATATTCAATATGCAGTGTAATTTTTCTGATGTTACTTCTTTGTTTAATGTTTTCTTTTTGGTATAACTGAACTAAACTAACCGACTTTAAATAATTCTTATCTGAATCACTTAGTTTTTGAACGCTCAATTTATCACTTGCCAGCAAGGCTATTACAATCAAAGTACCAATTTTTACTGCTATTGAATCATTTATGTATCGTTAACCCACAATCATGTACAGTACAACTGATAATGATAAACCGGTTCAGGGCGCGGTTTTAAAATCGCATTTTCCTCATTTCATTTTAATTTAAGAATTCTTTGGTTAGCGCAAGAGTCTAAATTTTCTTGGATAAGTAACATTCAACAGATTGCACAAAATTTAAAATCTTGCGTTTCACTGGACTTCATGAATGGTATAAAGTAAAATGAAGAGGCATAAAACTAGATAGTAGTCGTAAATCGAGGTAAGTCAGAACGAGGTCAAGGTGTGATTTAGAACGAGGACAGCTCTGCTAATTACCCACCCACCATGTCAATACACATGCTGGAGCACCCGGGTGATGATGGCACTCAATTTGGAACCACTTTTTTGCTCCAAAGCTATTGTGGAACGCGTGTGGTGAAATGCTATGCCTTTCCCGGCACGGAAATAGAGAAATATATTATTATCAGTTTACATCTTACTGAGACTGCCAATTCACTAGTCTACAATTCAGATTGAATCTAATTGGCTCTACTTAGAAGCCGAATTGACTAGTTTATAGCTCTAAACAAGAAAGACAATAAGCGATTCGCAAATTGAATGCAATTTTAATAAACAACACTTAATAATTGATTATGGCTAAGTATATAAAATGTCGAGCACATAGTTTGAATTCAACAAGTGGTTTTATACGTGAATTACACAACCGCAGACAGTCAGTGCCAAAAGTCTATTTGTGACGACAAATCGAGACGGGTATATTTAACTGCCACCCATAAACTGTTGAATAGGCACTGTCTCTGAGAACCGTTACATTATAACAACAAAACTACATCAACAAGATCGTTCTACAAACAGATCCAATGATAAAAGCACGAGCTATAAGAAAACATCATTAAAGTCCTCGGTTATCATTTTATGACTGATTTCGCAAATTCATCAAAATGGTTCATCGAATATTTAGGCCGAACAGCTAATATTGGATCGATATTAATCTCTACAGTAATAAGGGCGCTGATTTAGGCTGTAGGTAAGAATGCAAGTGAAATTACGACCAAAACAATGTAATCAAATTTAACGTTTTCCTCAAAGATGGAGGCAGTATAACTACACAATGTGAGCGAGTTACACTTCTCGGTAATAATTACGAGTTTGTTTGCGACTCCTCCAAACATAACATTCCGTTCCTATGCGCGTGCGACCCACAAGCTACTCCTACACCAGCTCACCAGTGAGACCGAAACGCCGACGCTTGGTGCATAAATAGACACATTTCTTGGATGGAAATTCACGAATTTTATTTTAGGGCCGAGGAAAATGTAGTCACAGCCTATTTATGACGTGATAAACAGCGGGTTGACGTCAACCCAAATGAATGTGCCACAGGGAACGTTTACACATGGAAAATACATATTTGGCAGTGAGTTGAGTGCCTAATCAGTAAAATCTGTAGTACGAAAACTGAAAGCGGAAAAATCAACCTCAATTCATGAATTGAAGAATCAAAGCTGGCACGTTTTAAATCGGTCGTTACGTTACGTATCGCGATCGATTGAAGTAAGAGATTAATGTGATTTATTGCCAAAGAAAGTTCTAGTGGCTGGAGCGGTATGCGTTGCGAACACTTGGGCGGGCGGGCGAAATACGCTCTACGGGCGGGCGCTAGAAGCCACCACGTCATAAGTGAGGTCGAAAAAAAAGCGGAAATGTGCACTGCGTAAATACATTTCGCAAAAATTATGTTTTGACTAATTGATGGAGTGTTTAGACCGAGTTATAGCTATCATCGACTGCCTACGCGACATGAGCGGAAATCATCGTGTGAAATGTGATGGCATAAAAAAATTGCAAAAATGTAACTATTGAATGGAATAACAGTTTTAGCTGAGATAAGACACGCTCTCTACACCTGCAGATATAAACTGCAGTCCGAATTGTGACTAACACAAGCGCTATGCACTGACTCATGAAACGTCAAATCTCTAGTTGAATAACAAATTGAAAAGATCCATCTTATTATTGCAGCAGTCTGGACTGGCATTTCGTGCCTTTCTGCCAGTATTTTAATAGCGGGCGACGTTATTCAAATCATTGTTCACAGATATTAATGACTAAATACGTCCACTTATTTAAGTATATTTTGGCGATCGCAGTTATCAATGATTTTATTCGTGCGTCTCAGATTCTCATGCTTTGCTAATTAATGTGAATTTATTAACAAATAAAATAACAGCTAAATAATAGAAACAAATCAGAACTAGCTAATTAGTAATTGATGTACGGGTATCGAACTGACCGGAAAAGCACCTTCTTTACTTGCAGATGCCCAGAAACAATATTTTTTTTCGCGTTTTGTTTTCGCGAGCGCGTAGACGATTCCGATACTACGCGATTACAGCATGGAGTGAAACACGTTTACGTAGAGCCCTGTTCGGTACCAGTTTATGGTTGGTACAGGGTTTATTCAATAAACACAGCAACCCAGTCAATAAACTGTTCACATTCGCAGCCAAAAAAATTTGCTTGGGTTGTGTCTTATAAAATGCGAATTCAGGGTAACAGTTCAAAAAGTTTTGAAAGCCAAGCAATAGGTGTATGTCAAAAGCACGCGATTTTAATCACGCAAACAGCCAGGTTTTTAGCAGAACTGTAATTAAAAGCTATTGGGAAATAAATTGAATATCTACTAACAGCTCTTGGGAGCGACGGGGCGGCCAGCGGCGCCGCACGTATGACGACACACCTGTCATACATTACGTTCAATTTACTGTCACACGGAGGTATGACAGGTCCATGCATAACCCACCTATAAATTCACTTTTATGCTATAGGCCTTAGGGGAATTTACGTATCATTTGTGAATTTTTCGATCGTTAAAGTCAAACTAGTGAAGGATAAATTTGCATTTGCTAAAGATGCAAATAGAACGTACGACGCGTGTAATCAACTGCTCAGATCCTCAAGATTTTAAAACGAAATGTTTGCGGAATATATTATTTATTTCGACGCGTAGTCTTTGAAGCACTACTGATACATGTTCTCCACTGTATCTACGTCGCCACCGGATCCTACGATCCGGTACGATATAGGCATATGTACTTCAAATGGGCTGATTCTACAATCAGCCCAATTGTAGAATGCCTAACCCGATTGCAGAACGACATAATTCACTTAATTGCCTACGCCGATTGTTGAAGGATCAACGTTCAAGAAAATGGCTAAAAGCCATCTCGTCGAATGAAATTAATTACATATAGGTACCCAAAAAATCAGCGTTCGTTTTGTAAACGGCCTATTCTACGAGCGGGCTGATTTCCTATGATTCATCCTGGACTGTACTGATACGTGTTCTCTGCTGTACCTACAAGAACTTTCGCCTAAGCTGTACCAACTGTTCGCGCCTTGAATCGCTCGGAACGATAACAATTTGTTCAGCATTTCATTTAGTGTGATGCACAGCGGCTTTGCTCAGTGCTTTATACCATAAAATTATGCATATCGGCGTTATGAAGTGTAAACACGATGCGTTGCCTACGTTCAATGTGTTTACGAGCTTTCGGTTACATAAGGTGTGGAATTTGGCCCAGTGAGCGTTGTTGTGAAGACCGCTAAACTATTTATATGCACTTTCCATTCCCGTCTTTCTGACACAGATAGTCGTGACTAAGGGCGAGCTTTAATTATTAAATTCGTCTAGAGAGATTTAAATTTACGGTTTATTGGACTGATTTATGTTTGATTTTACTTCTGTTTTCCCAGTTTTTCGCTTGGCAACGATATAATTTCGATGATTTTTGAATGTTTGATGAATGATGCGTTGCTTAAAGTAATCCTTATATAGTTTGGTATATTGTTATGACTTATGACGCATGACTCGCGTCAGAACGTTCGATAATGGCGTTATTGGTTTATGAAATTCCAGGCCAAAGATTCCATTTGCATACATAAAGTAGCCTTGATTATTTACTAATAATGCTTAATTACTTTTATTTTTTTATTTACTTTAATGCTCTAAATAGTCTTTGGGCATTTCAATTGAACCGATGGATTTCTGCATATAAATAAAATTTATGGATACATGGATGTTAGGAAGCTGAAAAAGGGTACCTAATAACCTTTTTTAAGGGCTTATTTGCTTTATCAGAAGTTATAACTAGACGCTTAAAAATTTAAAAACTTTTATAGGGCTTATCTAAAAAGTTGTTATTACTAAAAACCCGAATGTAGATTTTTTTTTCTTACATACAACGGATGATATAAATACAGATATTTCATTTTAGCTCTATAATAAGAAAAAAGCCAAATCTCCCAAACCCAAAAATATCTTTAAATATTTTAAAGTTTGTTAGGGTTGGTATCAGATACCAGACAAATATTTGTGAAAGACACAGGCAACAGGAAGAGGTTCTAAATTCATAATCATGGAAACCAGGAATACTCTGGGAGACACAAACACAGGTGCACGCTAAGGAGTTTAGTAAAGATACAATTTTTTAATAGAAGTAACCTGTTATGTTCCTCTTAAAAATAAAAGCCTGAAAACCAGCACGATAGCCACGTAAACCACTGGAAAGCCATTTCGAAGAATTAGTAGAGATGGCCGGTTAAGTCAAGTCAGCGCCGGCGCCGAAGCAGAGTCGATAGTCGAACAACAGGTTGATGGTGGCACATACCGTCGCAGTGCCTGCAGCGCTTGGGCTCCGGTGCGATCTCGTCGCCGAGTTCGCGGTGTCGTACCGGCATGGCGGCGCATTCCGCGCCGGTGCCACCGCCCGACAATCACGCCGTCAGTGCGGGTCGCGCGCTCCACCAAACTACCACTCCTCCAGAGGCGGCGGCGTCGCGGCTGCCACTGAGCCGACTAGCCGCCCGCCCCGGCCGGTAGGCGGCGCCCATGCTGAGCTATTTTGGGCGGCTGTGAGTCACTCGGCCGCCCGAGATCAGCGGCGCATGAGCATCAAGGCTCTCTATGCGTAGAGCCTTCCTAGTTGTAGGGGCGCGGCGGCGGCGCCACCCCCAACTCCATAGTAACGCCAGACGGCTAATATCGATTGTAGAATATCGATCAATATAGATTTACGTCACGTGTTGTGACAATTTGCGCTAGCGCTCTCACGCTTTGTTCTAGTTTATGTATGTATTGATTCAAAGATTTTTTCTACAAGCAATACAGCTAAGCGCGTTTGTATTGTGATATATGTCAGGAATTAGTCAAAGTTAAACAGCTATATGCATACTGTGGTCTTATCAATGTGCATTTGTTAAAATTATAATTTCAAAAATATACATTTTGGAGGTGCCTCGTTACTTTATTAATATTCATGATATTTAACTGCTTCTACAAATTTGGTTTTAGGAGGTGATGGATGAAATATTCACTGCCCAGCATCAGGATGCCTCAGACCAACATGTGCATCTTGGGCTATGAAAGTTTTAGTTTATGTCAATTAGTATTTATTTAGTCTAGTAATTAGTGTTCAGTTTATCTTTTCAGTAGGTATTCAACAAGGTAATAGAGTTGTTTTCGAACACTTAACGGTTTATATTCTGATAGTATTGCGGTTATTAAACTCATTAACATTGAATATGTATTAAGTTTTATTAGCCTTTGTTTTGTTGTCAGACCAGTTTTCTATCACCGAACTAAATAAATATACTTAGAATAAGGTAATTGGCAAATGGCAATGTACATTCTTGTTTATTTTGTATGGGTTTGTGTCATCACATGTAGGAATATAACAACTTTAACTGTTTTTGCAGAATCTTAGAAATGGAAAATAAAATTAAGTTAATAATAAGGTTTTTCTTATTATAGTGCATAAGCCCTCACACTCTGGATATGTACTAATGTAAAGTAATGGGAATGTGCTAACCAACTACACCACGAGGTCATGTAAATAATAATAATAAATAATGCTGGACAATCCACACAGCACCATCTAGCACCAAAGTAAGCTACTCAAAGCTTGTGTTATGGGAACTAGTTAACTGATATATTTAATACATTATATACATAGATAGATATTTTTTTTATGATACATAGAAAACACCCAGAGCAACGGAACAAATTTCTGCAGATTGTACCTAAAATTGTTCCGAGGCGGGAATCGAACCCGCAACCTCTTGCGTCGCAGGCGGACTCTCGCCCGCTGCGCCACTGAGGTCATCAATAATTTGCATTAATAAGAAAGGACTAACCTGGATGAGACTAGCGCAGAGCAGTTTGAAGGCATGTCCAGCAGTGGCTGTATTTGTACTGATGAATGATAAAAAAGGTCTACTCTTAACCTGCAGAATTACCATTTTGTTTTGTGAAGATGAGGAGCACCAATCTTACATGATTATATTGATTAAAGTGCTTTTCCCCAATTTATTCATATTAAGTACAGTGGTGACATTGTAGTTATCCCATGGATATCATTTATTATGCCTGGCCTGGGATATGTACAGAACATAGCAATAACATGTTTTGGGTTTATATCTTGTTACTCATATTGACTGGAAATGGTGGATATGTTATTAATATGACATAACTCACTTTCTTAGGCAGGAAACTAAACTAATATTTAATGCCCCATTATGCTGGCATGAAACAATTTCCATTAGTAAGAGGTGGTTATAATTTTTGAGGTACTTAATAGTACAAGGAAAAAATATGCAAATATTATTGTTGGTCCACTTAATATTTGACAGATAATTTCAAAATATGAGTCAGCTGGTAACCTCAAGGGATCACCTTGTACTAAAGATCACCTGTTAGCTAGAGATTGGCTATGCCTATAGTCTAGGTTTATACTAAATAAATACATGTTGACATGGAAGAAGATAATGCAGTATCTAGAAATAGAGACCCTAATCTCTTTCGGCGACGACCGGCTTATCTATGAAGTCTGGTTTCCACTCAACAGGTTGGAACTCCGCATTAAGAATTCTCCAGTCTTTCTTTCTGTTTACCTACAAAACTGGCCTTCGTCTCCTGGTATTAGATGATTGATCGATGAGTTTTATTAATAACTTACAAATGCGTAGTGTCTGATTACAGCACTGTGGACTATTTGCAATGATATCACGACTATCTCTGAAGCAGCTACAGCAATCGACTAGCCTGGTAAATAATTCGCATCATTGTAAAGCAAAGAATACTCTATCGCCGACTGTAACCTAACGACATCGAGTAAATATGGACTAAAACAAAGCAGATTGTTACCGATCGTGAACTGTAGGCGGCTACGTCGGACTTACCTTTGTAGAAGAATTTCAATTTCTGATGCTCGAGCTAGATCGATAGAAGTACACTGTGCTGGGCGGTTCATAAAATAAAATATCCGTTACACCACGTCACAGAACATTAATAACTCACAAACAACATAAAATAAATAGTCTCACACATTTTACTTCTGCCATTTTGAAATTTGGTAATGCTGCCACAACAGAAAAACCAAATTTTAAACTTGGCTTCAAGCCCTTTAGCCACATTGATGTTTTGTAGCGCCACCTTGTGTGGAGTAGCAGTAGCTTTCAATGAAGTACCGGAATATGATAATAGATGGCAGTCAGAACTTGTTTCTAGACAAAGAACCAAACCTATCGAGTACCTATGCAAAGCACAAACGTCTATTAAAAAAAGTAATAGAGTAGACTGAATTTATGACCTTTTTACTGCCTTTACCCAAGAATCGGTAAACCGTTACCTACCTCCTACGCCTACCTCTCTCAACGCAAATTATCTTATAGTGGGAATTAAAATGATAAAATGATGAATATCCTCGCAAAATATATACCCCCTACGGCCTAATGCAGACTCTTCAACCCCACAAGTCTACATAGTCAACATTCTATTCAAGTTAGCAGTTTCACTTAGTAGGGTGTTAAAAGAAAACAACAGTTGATAACAGAAATTTATTGTTGAAATATAAATTGAATCTATGATATTAAAGTATAACTAGCGGTAATCTCATCAATAATTTTAGGTAGGTACATACCATAAACATTA
Source organism: Eupithecia subumbrata (assembly GCA_949316285.1). NCBI lineage: Eukaryota > Metazoa > Arthropoda > Insecta > Lepidoptera > Geometridae > Eupithecia > Eupithecia subumbrata. The sequence goes on along the minus strand of OX438646.1, from coordinate 23,784,598 downwards.
CAGGCACCTACTTATGTATACCAATTATAACCTATTTTATCTTCAATCATATTTGAAAACAGAGAGCATAAATAAATAACACATTACAAATAATATAAGCGCCTATGCAAATCAAAAATATATTTCATAATTATGAAAATTAAATAATTATTGCGATTGAAAAACCAAACCCAGGCGCAAATTGATTTATCTATGCACTGAAACATTATAAATCAGTGCCTATAAATATAACAACAAATAAATAAAAGCTATAATAATCTAGCAAACTTTGAATAGGTACTCTAAAAAGTTATTTACTTTTTGCCAGTGCCCATTCTTCTATCTATCTATACAATTTACCTAGTAATAAAATTAATTTCAACTGCAACATTAAATGCAAAACATTGTGAAATAAAATCGTTAGGTATTTATACATAATTGGTTTAAAATCTGCTACAATTTGGTGCTACTCACCCGAGGTTATTATAACCAATGGAAATGTGCTAAATATGTTCAATAGCCTGAACTTACATAAAATGAGTACATTTTGAAAATATACTCAGTATAATAATAGGCGGTTACATATGGAATGGAAAGACATGGCACAAACCATCCCAAAAGTGAGTTATTGACTATTACAAACAACTATAGTTACAGAAGAATATTATACGTGAATATTTTCTTTGACTTCAATGAGATAGGTATGTGATGTTTAAGAAGAGAGTCTAGAACTAGCATTAGTTATAATGATTTAACAATGAATTTGAGGCATTAAATGTAGGATACAATATTTTTATTAACTATCCCTAGATAGCACAATGACACTAAGATAAATTTTTGGTCTAAATTACAGCTTGTGAGCAATACAATTACGTTGAATCATTTTCTATTTCTCTTTCTCCATTTTGTTTGTGTTTTCCGTTAGTCTCGCCGTTGGTTACATTTCCGTTGGTTTTTTGTAGCGATTTCATTATAGCGTTTTCTTTCTGTTCTTTTTTTGTATTTCGTTGTTCAAACTCGAGGCGGTGGTGTATTATTCGTTGCACTATGTCTTCTGTGGTCATTGTATTGCCAGAGTTCAAAATCTGTAATGAAAAACAGTGTTCTTTGGTTTCCATTTAATTTTCTCTCTCTTTCTTTTCATAGCCTTCATAGCCCCACAGAGGGCGGGGTTGTTGTTAATAAAAAAAAAAATTCTCTAATCTGGATCATATTTCGTCCTATATTTTTTTCAGAGGGGTGGGTGGCCAAGCCTAGCACAAGACAGTTGATTGGCATTAACAAAGCGAGGCCATTGGCTAGCAGTAGGTAACTATCCAGTTCGAAGGGCCAAAAAATGAGAGTGGTAGGTAACCAACATTAAGAATAAAACAACTAAAAATATTAGATGATAATTAAAAAAAAATAGTAATGACATGTGTGACTCTATACAGGGCGTCCTACGGGTATGCCACATGGAGGGAAAGTACCTTGAATATTGTAGATAGAACATTTTACTGAAAGAAGACATTATTTTAATTTAAAAAACAATTTAAACTGCATTCATAGATATTTAAATAATTACATGGTTGAACCGGGAATCGAACGAAAACAATCATCCTGTAGCTTTATAATAAAGAAAAACAATCATCCTGTAGCTTTATAATACCGATCGAAAGGCTTCATCATAAGGATTGTTTTTTGCTAAATAACATAGTGTCAGAAATGAAAGGAAGACCATGAATTTTAACATTAAATGTAAAATTTTGTTCAGTAAAATGAAAAGCTGGCATTGCCGTAAGGACATTTTTTCATTTTTCTGAACAAAACTGTATGTAATAAAATCCCTAATGACATCAAAAATTTACCTTTAAAATTACTTATTCATAAAAAAAAAATTATGGCTCATAGAAAAAGGTTTTTATAGTGTTAGGGAACTTAAGGACCTAAAATTGAGAAATTAGTAGTAATCAACATTATTGACATGTATATATATAATAAGAAGAAGATTTTTGTTCAATTATTGTTTAAATCTTGTTATAATTTAAATTAATACAATTTACAGATGTGTATTATAAAGACATTTTGCATGCCAATGTGTTTTGGTGAAGTATGTGACACTATTTTATTGTTCAAAAGACCCTGTATTATGACCATATTTCCTGCAATAAATGAATTGAATTGAATTGATGATAAGATAAGGTACCTTAAAACATCCACGTTGCTTGGGCACTTTGTAAGGGTCAGCGGCGTCGTTGTCAGAAGATATGGTCGTTAGGCCGTGGCAGACCACCTTCACTTTGAAATGGTCCATCAGATCAGCAGTTACGCTGTAAGGCGCCCCAATCACTACTTCGTGGACGTACTGGAATGGAGAACATACTGGTTACTAACAGAGAACATATGAATCAGTAATAGGAAACATTAGGGTCATTCCATTGTGACGGGTGGGACATTCTAACTCCTTTTTGCTCTAACACTACCAACGCTAACAGTTTCAAAATAATGACATTATGAAACTTGATAAGTTTTATATGTAAACATAAAAAACCCAGTCCTATAACACAGTTGACCCAGCAAATTGTTATTTTCTAAGTGTGACGGGTGGGACACCCATGACACCCAGCAATATGAGTGGATGGCTTTGCTTCCCAAGATCAAAACAAACCATCAACAATTCGTTAAGCAGCTTTCTCATAGGTTGTAACTAGAATGATTAGGTCCCATTTTACATTAAATGACAATTATTTTTTTAGCAAATTACCAAAATAATGTCTCATACAGTAGGTGACGGGTGGGACAGCGTTTTGTTATGTGTTATGTTATTATTAAAAGTAGAGAGAGAGAGAGAAATGATTTATTTTCCCCAAAACAAAACACATTAGTCTACGACTTAAATTACGCGAATAAAACACACACCGCTGATTAGACAAGCATATTAATTAAACATCTACAGGCAATACTCTAACAAAAGGAATAAAAACAAAAATAGACGACTTTAATTTTTTTCACATTAATAGAAAAATCTTCCGAGGTCAGTCCACATCGAAATGTTACTATTAAAGGGTATTTCACGCGTTTATCTAGCTATTTTTGCGACGTTTCAGCTGGCTTGGTCATTCCGTGACCACGTCCGAGTGTAAATTTTATGAAGAGTCGGGAAAACCGCGATAAATTTCCGTAAATCGTAATATAATACTAAAACTATACAACTATACTACTTACAAGTAACCCTGTAGTTATAATGTAATAAACAAATCACTAAACTGATGTAAATCACGATTTGGTCCCACAGGTCGTTGTGACGGGTGGGACAATGGTTTTTGTTATTATAGTGCGTAGCCCCATAGGTACTAAGGGTAATTTCTAAGAAATTAAATAAATAAAATCTAAAAAAACTCGAAAATTTTTGCGATATTATTTGATTTCTTAGGGTGGGACAATGTTTCCAATCTCAATATTTCTATAAGAATTTATTTGCTCAATGTCCCATGTAGCAAAAACCGTTACCCATAGCATAATCGTTACTTCTGAAAATCCGAAAGCCAAAAGATACTAGATTTTTAGGTCAGGATAAAAAAGAGTATGTTTTGCAGTGGGTCACCAAAAAACATTTCGTTGATCTTAACTTCTCAACTAAATTAATCTCGTGTAATAACTAGCAGCTGTTTTAAACGCCTTGAATTGTATTATTATGATGTCGAATCACCTTTTACAATTATACATTAGAAGGCGCAGAAAAGTATTATGAACTTAAAGAAAAAATACAGTACCATAGCCAATCACAGTAGGTACAGCTGTGTTCAAGATCAATGAAATGTCGAATATCGTAAAAATATAAAAATATTATTGATTGATTACTGTTGAATCAATTCATTGCCTTTGCTGTGATCATTGATTCAGCTACGAATTATGCAATTTATTTATTTGACACGGGGTGTCATCTTCGCTGGAAAGACCCATCGGTGGCTTGGTGACTAACTGAGAACATATAAGTTAATACCAGAATAACAGGAAATATTTTTACAAATAGAACACAAAATAGTTAGGTACTAACTGATACCATATAACTATTCGTGTTTAACAGAGGACATAGAGGTTAACTAGCAGAACATAAATAAATAAATAAATAATGTTGGATAATTCTCACAGCATTATCTAGCCCCAAGCTAAGCAGAGCTTGTGTCATGTTATGAGTACTAGATAACTGATATACTTAATACAATACACTACATGGATAGATATTTTTTATTATACATAGAAAACATCCAGAACACCCTGAACAAATATCTGCAGATCGTAAACACATTTGTCCCGAGGCGGGAATCGAACCCGCAACCACCTGCGTCGCAGGCGGACCTTCGCCCGCCACGCCACAGAGGTCTTCTAACACGAACACATACAAATAGAGAACTTAAATAATGATTTCATCCTAACAATACTATAATTAGACAATTTTATGTACGTATTCTAAATTTAGACTGGGTCCAGCATCAAACTGGTGACCAGGGGGGTGAGCCCCTAATAATATATTATTACGGTGGCGTGAAAACAGAAATAAACATTATTTCTATTTTCACGCCACCGTATATAATTTTTCGATCACTTGTTGTCCATCCTAAGGTTGCCTGGAAAAGATCGCTTTAAGCGATAAGGCCGCCCATTGTACATTATTTGTATTTCTGTGTTTTTTGTATATTTGCATTGTATTGTATTGTGAGTCTATTTTACGTAAGTAACGAGTCGTGATCGTGACGTCTACTTTAATATGAAAGAAAGAAGAAAGAAAGAAAATCTATTTATTGGCTCACACAAAAATAATAATGATAACAAAAAAAACCTAAAATATAAAAAAAAGTATTAATTCGATGTGAACCAAAAAGGTCCTGCCTCAGCTTCATGTTGTATGGGATTTGCGTAGTTCCCTGTCCGGAAAATAGAGGCGCTACTGTTCCAAATTGTATGGAAAAAGGAGACGTCACGAACACGTTTCGTTAATAACGTCAAATTTAAACAATCAATCAATCATAATCTTTATTTGCATGAATGTATGTAATGTACAAAAGGTCTTAAAAATATCCAAATACAAACTACCTATCAAGGCGCTACCCCGACCCAAATCAGCGCCACCACCTATTTTATCTTATTATTCTGTTAAACGAAGCGAATTTTAAAAAATCGATTGGCTATTTTGTGAATACTATCATAAGCTTTTTTTAAAGCCTCTATACATGTTTTAGTTTGTATAATGTAGGCATAGATGCGAAGTTGCTCTTTTTTGCCACCATGGTGGCTAAAACGAGCAACTTCGCATCTCTGCTTAAAGTATATATATAAAACTTTTACAGAGGCATTAAAAAAAAGTTTATGATAGGATTCACAAACTAGCCAAACAATTTTTGTAAATTCCTTCATATAACAGAATAATAAGATAAAATAAGTGGTGGTTTGGGTCGGGGTAGCGCTATAAGGTGTGCAAAATCTTATTAAATACAATTATAATTATAAATGTCTCTAAATTTAAATTAAATTAAGTCGGTAAAATCCAATAAAATTCAATAAAAATCAACTCTACTCACAACTCCCAATCTCAACTCCCACTCCAATTATCATAGAACCCTTATTAAAGTTTGAATAAACATGGTATAGTTTTTGTTACAAAACGAAATGCAAATAAACGTTTACAGTTTCCATTTCGTAAGAAACAAAGAAAATTTTCCGATAGTTGTCACTTGTCTGTGATTTTTATGTAGTTTTTACTGTATTTATTTCGTTCTTTTTTAGTATCCATACTAATATTTGAAATACGAAAGTAACTCGGTCTGTCTGTTACCTATTCACGCCTGTATTCCGGGGACATAGGCTACTCGAACAGTGCGTGCGAAGGCGCGGGCAGCGACTAGTATTTTATTTGGTTTAGGTATTAAATTTTGTTTGCTATTCAAATAGATAAACAGCAAAGGATAACAGTCCGACATTTCATTATTTTAACTTCCGGGAACAAAATCAAGTTTCGAGGTCAAACCTATTAAAATGTTGCTCACGATCATATAATTATTTTAAAACATCAACGTACGGCGTAAAATACAAGAAATATAATATATATATATTATGCTAATGCGCATTATGTGCTTTTCTACGCATGGCTTTTAAAATAACAAGTACCTACTATGATGTAAGTATACATGTGTCTTTAAAAAGTATGAATGATTTTTAGGTCTACAATATTTTTTTCCCCATGAACACGCATATATGACAATAATACTAAGTACTCATTATTAAATCACGAGACTGGTCGAGAATTTCATGATTATCGCAAAGATAACGAAACGCACTACCACGATAGGTTATTATCAATTACCTATCACTTTTTGCAGCCTATGTCTAAGTCGTTTAACGTTCTGTCTGCTGGTTTATCGTTTATTTCCAAGGTAAATGTAGGTACATGTATATACAAAAACAATATAATATGTATAATACATACAATATCCTACTAATATTATAAACGCGAAAGTTTGTAAGTATGGATGGATGGATGTTTGTTACTCCTTTACGTAAAAACGACTGAATGGATTTTAATGAAACTTTACAATAATATAACTTATACATCAGAATAACACATAGGCTAAAATTTATAAAGATATTTTGTGAATTGTCCAAAATATGACGATAAGTGTCAAGTAAGTGGGAAAAAATCTACCATTCTGCGAGCTATTCTGGCGTGCGCTGCCAAAATCGCTAGAGATACACATTATGTAATGTTATAATGTATGATGGAAATGTTTATCTTAAATAGTTCTACAAAAAAGCCCGCCACAGTATATATCTATATCTTATGTGTAAGCCATTATAGCCAAAATAGTGAACCATAACTACAATAAAAATTGATTTATTTTAAATGCACATTTGTTTGGTAGTAATAAATTGATTCCTAAATGAAAATAGATAGTTTTATCGCTTCTGGTATTTAAAGTTGATAATATGTGCTACTCGAAATACTAATCTTGCGCAGACGAAGTCGCGGGCACCAGCTAGTCTAGAATAAATAAATATAGAGAAAAGCGCAAACTTTTGTCTGCGAAAAACCCTAACATTTCCTAACCTGTACCCAAGGGTTTCTAATTGTCGACTTTCTGTAAGAATACTTGGCTACGACTCAATTGTTGACTCTAAGGTTGGAAGTTCAAAAATAATAAACCACGTGGAGGATTTTTTTTTTTGCACTGCGCTTATTATTGTGTTCAAAGTTACTACAATAATAATATATGAATGTAATAAAAGTTAAATATAAGTACGAATATAATGTATGTGCCTATCTAGCTGACGAAGATTGACACGCCTTCATAGAATAAGTGATTCATGAAGTAGATAATTCACCTGAGCAATCTACGTCAGTGCCGCTAAAGGACCACAAACATTGTAGGCAGGTTAAGAACCAATAAATTTGACAAATTGGACCAGTTTTGTACTGTATTTTGTGAAGCGTAGTGTAGTATTTTAATTATTTACTTCTGCCTGGGGCTTCGCACACGTTTTATCGGTAAAAAGTACCCTTATTCTTTCCCAAGGATACAATCTCCATGTCAAAAATTAAGCATGCCTGTTGTATCTGTCATCGTAGGATTGTAACATCCTTAAATTTATAATTTTCCTAGTCAGTTTATAATTTTACGTAAAATAATCAGACAGGTATTTTATTGACAGGCGAGCGTAAGGAGCTCCTTACGCTATTTAAACGCCACGCGATCCGACTGCAAGACAATATTGGTTATTTATTAATAAAAAGTTACAATACCTTGCAAGCCAACACCGACAGCACCCGTTCATGTAGATTCATAATAGGATAATTGGATCCCTTGTATCGGTTAACCTCGAGGTCCGTATGCAGTCCCACTATGAGGAAGTCTCCCTGTTTATGAGCCTGCTCCAGGAAGTCTAGGTGTCCCACGTGGAATAGGTCGAAAGCTCCCGCAACGTATACCACCTGAAAATTATTGGTAATGTTATGTTATGTATGAAGGACACACACTTCCTGAGACGTCGTCGTCGTCGTCGTCTCGTCCAATGTCTCGGGCGCTTAGCGCTTGCCATGTAACTACATGGCAAGCGCGAAGCGCAGAATGTAACTACTTTCTGTATTGTATTATATGTTTGTATAGTGTAGGCAGAGGCTCTTCTATGATAGAATAGGTGGTGGTGCTGATTTGGGTAGGGGTAAATAAATAATGCTGGACAATTCACACAGCATTAACTAGCCCCAAGCTAAGCAGAGCTTGTGTTATGGGTACTAGATAACTGATATACTTAATACAATACACTACATAGATGAATATTTTTTATTATACATAGAAAACATCCAGACCAACGGAACAAATTTCTGCAGATCGTACAAACTTGTTCCGAGGTAGCAACTTAATTTTGAAAAACAAAGTCTTTAAGATGGAACTTTGTAGGTGTAGGTACCTAGAAGTTACTTTCGGAGCCATGGGATAGTGATGGGCATATGGACTGATTTCAGATGGCCTGCCACTTGATACAATAATAAATCGAGAAAGTTTATGTATATATAAAGCAATCGGCTCTTCTATGGCTTGTAATGAGGCTATTATCCAATTACTACAATTGTTTATTATTTACACACCTATAAAGCCATGTATAAAAAACAGGTCTTGAATTTATCTATTATTTTCCTCGGCGTTCCAGTTCTGATTGGACGGACTGCGATTTGCACTAACATCTCGCATGGAGTTTATCATAACGTAGATAAATAAAAAAAACTATGCCTTGATCTATAAATACACAGGATCCGGCAAAGATAACTCTGCTCCCATTTGCGATAACATTAGCGTCCGTTGCCTATCTACGCGTAAAGTTGTAAAACAACCAATAAATAATAAAGCTGCAGCAATGCGATAAATGTTTTATATTGGGGTCTTTATCGAAGATTTTAATTTGGTCTTAAAGGCCTATCCATACTTATAGGTATTGAACACTTTCATGGCCTCTGCCATGCATATGCCTGTCTGCTGGTCCGTCGTCGCACCGCCGAGGATGGGCAGTGAATGCGTTACAGAGAAAGTAATGCTGTCTATCTGATCTTTCCTTATCAATCACGCCTAAATAGATCCTAATAAAATTTGGCAGGGATGCACACAGTAGGTATTAAGGGCTCCGAATATTCGCAACTTTTCATCTCGGAAAATCGCGAGCGAAGCTAGTATTGTATAAGAACAAATTCAAACATAGGTTATTATGAGTTTACACAAGGCCACTAAGACCAGACTTGCGAACACTAGTTTTCTCCATATTTTTATACGCTTCCGAAACATGGACCTTGCGAGAAATTGAGAAGATAGATGCTCTAGAGATGTAGGTAATGCTGGAGAAGAATGCTTGGACTAGGACCTAGGACTGAATTCCGCACTAACGTATCCATCAAGAACTCGGTGTGAAAGAGCGTCTATCTACAAACGTACAATCTTGAACTGTGAAGTTTTTCAGGCACGTATCGAGACGAGACAATGACTCCATTGAACGACTAGTTGTGCAGGTAAAGGATAAAAAACCAAGGGGTAGATCACCTATGAGGTAGACCGACCAGATAAGATCTGCTGTAGGTGTCCCTCTGCAGGAATGCTCCAGAATGACGACCGACAGGGATGGTGATATGATATATCGTGAGGCGAGTGACATCAGCCTAGGTACAACAAAAGACTCGTCATGACGACCACGAACATTCTGCCAAGATCACTACGAATTAGAAGAATAGGTAAACCCTAGTTTGGTAAAAGGTACAAAAATTAAAGAGGCTGAGAAAAATAGAAGCTGATCCCAAAAAAATCCGGATGCTCAAATTCCTTAAGGAGACATATTTTATCTCGGGCTTCGAACATAAAGGATATTTATGTTCGAAAATCTCAGGCAATGATATCTAGAATCTAAAATTTCTACCAATAACGTGGATCCTATCATAACGTAAACGAGTTAAAAATCGTTAAATTTTATTACCATAGACGGAGATTTGAAGTTAAAACAATTTGGCAATTATGTTTTTCAAATTCTGAGAAATGCGATCGTATTCACGAAATATAATGTTTACATTCAATAGTATGACTGCGCGAGATGTTTACTAAATCATAATTTTGGTTCTTAGAAATCTAATGTAATGAATGATTCATCCTTTAACTTCTGAAGTTGTTTTCCAGGCCTTAGTTTTAATTATGCCTTTATTCACAAAGAAAATTACAATCGAATAATAGAAACAAATTAGGACCAGTATTTAGAATTGAAACAATTGAGCTAACTGCAGACTGTTGCAAACAACCTACAGGTAGCTCAACTGATCCATATCAATAGCAGTCGTCGCGTCCCCAAGACGCTGGCTGCATTGCCCCGCTGTATGGCAATGCTGCGCTGCTTCAGATACTCACCAGCTCTCGGGTCACGGCCTCAGTTAAATAACGAGTACCATAATGGTCACCATGTTTTAATTTCTTTTTAAACAAAGTGTTTAACTTCTTTCAAACATTATATTGTTACATTGAAAAAACAAAGGCTCTTCCTACGAGCATTACCTAAGTTATCGTGATTCACAAAACCTTCCAATAAAAATATCTTCATTCACAATCATAGACATTCGTGAGATTCGAAACATTTAAGCTAAATAATTTAGTATTCGACCACGAAATTACTGAAATCCAATCGTGCATAAAATTACATCAAAATTATTTAAGATTCTTGTACGACAGGCTAATGGGAATCCTTGAACGCAATAATGTTTACTTTGTAACGTACCGACTATCTAAAACATACCCATATAACGTACGCAATTACGAGATTGTTTACAATACTTTTTGTCTGTACTATATCTGATGATCAATTAGATACGCATCTTGTAGGTAAATTAAGTAGGTATATTATTCCTACTAGTTCATTATTCCTACTAGTACCCCATAACACAAGGACTGCTTGGGGCTAGATGATGCTGTGCGGGTTGTCTAGCATTATTGATTTATTGAAAGCACAGATGTTGTACATCTGTGATTGAAAGTTGTGTGTAAATCTAACGATATTTAAATGTACCCAATGGACAATTATTAAGATAACCAGCTATGCAAGTATTTATGGTGTAGAACTTAATTATGCTGTAAACATAAAACTAAGGCATAAAAAACATGAATAGCGGCGATAGACGAAACAATAGGCAAGGAATTGGTGTGCGAATTTCCAGATAAATTGGTTACCTAACGCTAATCCATAAGTACAGTGGCACTAAAGCCGGCTTTTCACTATGGGATATAATATAAATTACATCTTGAGCTGTATATTACATCCCGCGATTGCTATTCACACTGTAAGATATATATTTTGGAACACACATGATCAGTTTACACGTCTGCACACGAACGCCAACATTCAAACTGAGGGCGATGCGGGGGAGGCGCGGTGTCCGGGGACATGAGGTAAAATATACACCTTCAAATGAACTTCAAATATCGCTCACTCGGTAGAAAAAATATTTATAGTTTGGGATGTAATATATATTATAGCACAGTGTAAACGGTCCCATACCAAATGTATGGCGAGCGATAAAATATTATATCTCTGGATGTAATATATATTATATTATATCCCATAGTGAAAAGCCGGCTTAAAGTGGTGCTATCGCACGATTCTGTGTGTGGCGAGAAGAATATCTGTTTCGAGATATTATAGCTTGCATAATAAAGCAGAAAAACAAGATTTAGAATACAAACTACAACAATAGGACAAAGACCTTTCAGATGAGATCATGGCCGATTAGTAAACTGTCTAAAAATATCAAAGCACTATTTAGCAAACTACAACACCTAGTAAAAATTACAAAAGTTTTTACATGTGTTTTCATAATTGGTTTTATGTACTGGTCATGGTTACCCTGTTATCTTGGCTATTGGTTGTTAAGTTAACTAGGGACTAGTTGAGCCTAGTTTGATATGAAAAATTAGTGATATATACAGCATTAACTGGTCAAAAAAGTACATGGGTAGGTGTAAGGTATAACAGGTATTCTATGTTGATTTTATGATAGAATTTACATTCTGTGTATTCCTATTCTCTGATCACCTGATCACCACACTTTTAATAAATGCTAAAATTGTCATTTAAAATGATGAAAATATTATAAAAACTTAAATTTTCTTTTATATTACCTTAAAATTTTGTAATTGACGAATAGTACATTTTCCACATTGAAGTCTGGAATAAAGATATAATCTATCAAATGATAAATAAAATGAATTTTAACCAACCTTATCTGTAGGTTTAGGTGACAATCCGCTACTGAACTGTATTATCTTCTGTGTGGTAGGAAGGAACTGTGAGCAGCCAGTGTATGGCGATCGTGCTGTGCTATCTGTGCCTAGATTCGAAGAGTGCTCCAAAGCCACGGTATACTCCTTGTCACCTCTCCTGAAAAGCAATGTGTCTTAAGTGTGCTTGTCCGTGGGATCCCATTGAAAACGTGCAAGAAATTACTGGTAGTAAGCTACGCAAATTTTGTTGGTGACAGAATAAATTGTAGCATTCATATTGAAAACTCTACGGATAATGGATTTCTAAGCTCTTTTTGATACAAAATGAATAAATTTGAATACAAAGTGAACAAATTTTAATGGAGTACTTTATAATCTACACATTTATAACGCTAATATTTAAGGCAACATTTTTGCAATAAAAATTTACATAAAAAGCTAATAATATTAATAAAATAACTTTAAAAATAACTACTAAGATAATAAAATATTTTTTGAAAACAGAAAACCTTATTTGTAGTCCTTAAAAGAAAATCTTTTAAACAAACCCTCTGAAATTGCAAATTTAATTAAATGACATAGTTGCTAAAGTGCACTACTGAAATAAAAAATGTAAGTCTCGGGACCTCAAGTAATGAGACTTAATTGACTCAGTTTCACACAATCCTACTTATATTATAACGGCGAAAGGTTGTGCTGTTGTGAAGATTTTTGGCTGAAGACAACATCAAAAGTACTGAATGGAATGGATTGGGCTGAAATTTTGCACACCCTACCCTAGGACCTAGAATAACATAATATAGCGTATGTATACTTTTTATTCCAAAAAACGCGTGCGAGGCCGTGTATGGAAGGTAGTATTTATATATTTTAAAACTGAAATTTCAGAATCAGAATACTCACTTAAAATGTTCACGTGTGAGTAATAGCATTCGTCCCACTAAATCTGTTGTAGAAACTCCAGCGGTACGTAAAACTTCCCTGAAATATTAGTACATTCAGAGGTTGCATAAAGTCACCATTATATTTTTATTATGTCTTAAAGCAGAAAGATTTACACAAATTTAAGAATTTTTTTTATTGGTATTCAGTAATGTTTTAAGTAATATTAATAATATAAACGTCATACCTATATCTATCAGCTTTTTTCACCATGTGATATGTGTCAATTCCATCAGCGGTTACTGTGATATCATCTGAAAACATTGGTTGTGTTGAGTTTTAAGATTTCTGATAGGTATTCATATTTTTATCAACATTCATTGAAATTGTCACACAGCCTTAATAAAGAATAATTTGTATAATTAACTTAATATACATTTTGCAATGTCTCAATTATTTCACTTGTTTTCCTCCTGGTTCAAGTCAAGACAACTTTACGAGTACAATAGAACCTTGTAACAAATGTAGGCAGGAACATTTTAATTTTACTGCCTGTAGTAAAATCATGGAATGAACTATAGGTCATTGTCATTTACCTACTCACCACACAATACACTGTTATTTTTTCTACTAAAATTTTGATACATGAATAAATTACAGAGATGTTTAATACTTCATCAAACCAAAACTACTTATCAGATACAATCAAAATTTTGCAGAGATGCAGTTCTAACCTGGAATAATGTGTAAAGCCGCAGGTAGAAGGTCTTGCATGTCTACTTTATAAAATATGATTATTTAGAGATCTCACCTCCATGTACACAGAAATCACACTCGTACTTGTCTAGCGTCTCGAGTGTAGTCACATAAGGTGCACCCTCCACCACCTGGTCAACCCATTTGATTGCACGCACCATTTTGTACCGTTCTTCCTGCGTGAACACCGGCGGGCCTTTATGCTTAGATATCTCTTCATCTGTGTGAACTCCGACAATCAAAACGTCACCTAAAGCTTTGGCCTGCCGCAGCGAGTTAGCGTGGCCGAAATGGACCATATCATAACTGCAAATAAAAACTGGATTGTGATTGGGATCGAAAAATCGGTGATTTAATAGGTGGACCATGGTTATGGTACCGCGCTGACAACGGGGCGGTTAATCATTTTTACCAGTTTTACCGCTCAAATAAAAGCAGTTTCCTCAAAGTTCGATTTAGTCTTCAAACATTGGTCGGCCAACTATACAATCTTATAGGATCTTCAGTACATGAAGAGTAATTATTCGAATTACGCTATTACTTACCATCCATCACACCACACACGAACCTGCTTCTTTTCGCCATTACTCTCACTCATGCTTAGAAATTCACTGTATTGTTTTTTTTGTAGTTTTACTCCCAAAAATGAAATTTTCTATTTCAAATCCAAATAAAAAAGCGCAGTAAATCGATCGCACACCCAATGATGACACAACTGCCACTGACAAATTCACAATCAAACTAACTGAACTGACTGACTGACTGGACTGACTGCGTGAGTGTGAGTGTGAGGTGGGTGAGACTGGCTGACTTTGATAGATACTAGATAGATTGAGTGAATGACGGCTGTGAAAAACGCCGGTGAATGACGATGTGCGATGAAATCGAGAAGGAACCAAAACTAACAGGTAGATAAGCACTACGATCCGTACAACAACGATTTTATGTGTATACCAAATCAAATCAGCCATTTAGTTTATCCCGTAGTATCTGGCAAGGCAGGTAAGTACCTACCTGAAAGGATTAGGGTAGGGTTCCTTTAACTCACTAATCTCACTATGTATGTATAATCCAGATGTTTGATGTTGATGAAAAGTAGGTACCTACCCACCTACTGAAATGTACTGCATTATTCAAACGGGTATGTTGCTCCAAAAGTTCCTAGGTATTGTCCATTTTAGCATGATGAATGGGAGACGAGACAGACCCAGTAGTACCTATTAATCTTATCACAAGAAATAATTTTATTGGTTCATTTGAATCACGCCACTTTGTGAGTGACGAATACGATTTCATCTGGCGATGTTCGGACTTTGAATCCAGCGCTATTATCTACTAGGTAGCGACTATTATTTAATTCAATGCGTGTATAGTGTGTGTGGAAGCCAGTCAGAAGACAAGATGAGGTTAAAAGTTTATCGCACACATGTGATGTGGGAATCGTATGGTACCTAGAATAAGTCATTGACTATTAAACTATGTACCTACCTACCTATCTATTTTACTAATAATATTCCTAATTTAACTGGTGGTTGTTACAGACTAATTTGTTAATGATGGCGTGCTTATAACAAATAGGTAGGTACAGATAGTATGTATAATTAATAATTATTATAAATTATACATATACCTGCCTACATTATACCATTAACCTACATTAAAATAATAATTTTAATTGTAATGTAGGTTAACATTATTTTACTGAAGTAGGTAGGTACACAGGTAGTACACAGAACAAATAGGTATGTACTACTCTAGTAGGGATGTAAGTACTTAAAGCTTTACCTAGGTAGATAACTAGGTAGGTACCTACCTACTTTACCTCCTTATCAAGTTTAACGCATTCACTGCCCAGCCTCGGCGGTGGGATACGGAAGGGCGCGTTGCGTCCTTGCGGATTGTGATGCTGATGACTGATGATGGCACTGACCGACATGTGCGTGCGTTTTGGGCCATGAAAGTGTTAATCAGACCAAGAATATTACAATAACAGAATAAAACAAATAGGTAGATACCCTACAACTAGAATTACACTTAGGTAAGTATATTTTATTATTATTATTATTATAAGCCAATTTTATCCCACTGCTGCCACACTTAAGCAGAAGGCCGAGCGAGTGCTCAGAATGCTAGCAGCATTGCCACGTTGATTGGCAATGCTAATTCGGTGACGGAAATAGAAGCCAGCAATCTGATCACCTATGGACTCTAGGTTTCTATAATTAGTATGGTAGGTAAGATCTTTATAAATTGCGTGTCTCCAGGACACCAAGGACCAAGTGTTTCAACCCCAAACGGCTCAAATAGGTAACCTCGGTGAAGGTTAGCATATTTTCGCCGTTTGAGGGATGTTGCTGCTAAAACTATAATTCACATCACTAACTAGGTACTTCAAATGGTATTTACATACCTACACATACCTACCTACCAAATGAATACATACCTACGTCTACGACTAATGTAAGTTTTTAATCTACTTGTGAAATCCAAGTTAGGTACTAGCTTAGATCGATATAATTTAATCTATCTAGCTTGAAACTAGATAGATTAAATTATATCGATCCACCCGGGGCGCTACTTTCTATCAGTTCAATACACGCAGATATTTTGTCTGACGTGTATTTATGTTTGATAACGCAAACGCATGTTCTTGATGTTGATAACAGATTACGTGGCAATATTTTAAAGGTACGTACCTGTATAATCAATCAGTCACACAATTAATGGTAATTAATACTCGTTATACCAATTTGTACCTTATTTTCTTGATTATTTTATTCTTGACAATCTTTTTTGTTGTTTAACTCTTGAAACAAATTAGGCACCTAAAGGTACTAAGGTACCCAAGATTTTAGGTATTACTTCTAAATCTTTTTGCACCGTGAATATGACTATGCAGTGCACTGTGGGGCCCTTAACCCCAAAAAGAAGATGTTTACCCTATTTAAATCTTAGGCCAGCCTAGCCTAGTCAGCGTGGAATAATAATAATATAATTACTGAAACGTCACTCTATATTTAAAATAATAATAATATAAAAAATTAATCCTTCGCATCTGCCACACCACCATTCGTCAACGCAAAAGTGGCTTCACTTTCCGGCAAGTCTGGAGAATCGTATATTTTTGCGATTCTGTTTTCTCCTCTGCCTTTCCTCAGAGATATTCTTGTGGTGGACGCATGGGCCAGAATATTGCCACCTATCGGCTTCTTCGGGTCAGCTTGAAACGACAGAGTTGCTCCAGGGTCTGATGTCATTTGATTGGTGATGAATACTGCCACGTTGTATTCTTCAGATATCTGTAAAATAAAACTAGTATTTTTCGATTTGCTATTGGTAATCACCACGTTGCTAGGTGGATTCGTATGAAAGACCGCATAGAAAGTGTTAAAATACACATAAGCACATCCACGGACTGAGTTGTACGGGTCGATTCTTACACAGCCACCACCGCCATGCGCTACAGCCGCTATACATCACCATAATAATGTAACATTACAATTTAAAACTAATGCGTTATAATAAAATAAAGGAAAATAGGTACTTAGTAGGTCGGTATACTACAAATATACAAAATTACATGAAATACGGACGGTCATACAGAAATAAAATAAAACGAATAAAAATTTGAACACAGAAACACAACAATGAAAATGATAACTATGATAATTCAATAACTGTTACTGTTTAAAGACCTTATTAAATTATTACCTTCTGCAAACGTGACAGTACTTGAGCCAGTTTCTGCTGTCGGTCGGCCAGTTCACCTCGGCCAGAGAAGTCAACTCTGAACAATGCCATTATCGAGTCTATTATGAGAAGCTTGAATACTCCACCTTCCTCGTGAAACTTGGCGGCCACGAAGTCTAGTAGTTCAGCCTGATAAATATTTACTTATTAACTCAAGTCTCAGGAAAAAAGTACTTAGTATAGGTATAACTTTGGAAAGTAAGAGTACCTGTACACCTGAATTGATAGATCTAGGTACTGCTTCTTATACTGGTCGTACCAAACACAGAAATATACCTAGATAAAAAAATTAAACGGCGAAAATACGCTAACCTTGACCGAGGTTACCTATTTGAGCCGTTTAGGGTAGAAACCCTTGGTCCTTGGGGTCCTGGAGCACACGCAATTTATAAAGATCTTATCAAACTTCTTATAGAGTCCACAGGTGATCGGAATGCTGGCTTATGTTTCGGTCAACGAATTAGCATCGCCATTCAACGTGGCATGGCAATGCTGCCAGCATTCTGGGCACTCTGCCTTCTGGTGACGGCTTAGATTTTTAAGAAATATATATAAGTGTATTTATTAGTTAAAATTGTTTTATTCTGTTACTGTAATTTTCTATGATTTCTGATTAATAAAGAATCTAGATATATTTCTGTGGTACCAAAGATTTTTGACTATTCAGGTGGTCGCCTTGGTAGCGTAATTGGCAACGCATCCCCATACAGAGTGGAAGGTTGCGGTTTCAAGTCCAGATATGCGATTGGATAGGGTGGATTTTTTGGACGGCCAGTAAGGGGTAACTTAACCGGTGTGGCTACCGGAAAATGGAGACTATCCATACTTTTTAGATAAATTTTTATCCCCATTCACACATTTTCAAAAAAATATAAGTACTGTTTTCAAGAAAATGGGAATTTTATACGAAAACTTATTTTTTATGCCTATCGATCAAGTTCCCTCTATCTACTGACCAAAAATGTCTATTGGAGCAACTGAAGTTGATCGTAAAAAACTTTTCATATTCTGTATAAATTCTTAGCACTTACCTGATGTTCTGAAGTGTAGGCTCTAGCATACAAAACATTGTCTAAAACTCCATTCTGATCTAAATTGAATCTATCTGCAATTGGTCGTAGTCGGTCTGGTCGGCTGATATATTTATTGAGGAAATATACATAAGTAAATTACAATAAAATAATAGAAATAAATTAGAACTAGGTAGTATTTACAATTGAACCAATTTCTTGTTTTCAACAATCTGCAGTTAGCTCAACTGATCCATAACAATCAATACCAGTCGGAAGCGCCCCAAGACGCTCTGGCTGCATTTAATTAAATGTATTTTAATGAATGAAGGTGCACTTTCAAGATATAATGTGTTAACTGTTAGGTCCCATCAATAACACATACGTCGACTGCTGAGGCCTCCCCCAATCAAGGGGATTTTGGCATAATCATAAACAAAACAACACAACGCTTGGCAGGCGGATGGCCGTAACGTAAGAATTTACCCCTCCAACTAAGCCCTAAGACCTAAGAAAGACGTCAGAGCCAATGTATGAGAGGAGACATCAGTTTAATTTAATTTATTTTTATTACAATTTTAGGAAAACTAATAGCTAGGTCACTATAAAAACAAAAATAACTGACGGCTAATAGGTTTCCTGAAAAAATTATTTAAGTTTTCTATGTCATTAGGAGAGGCCTACGTCCAGCTGTGGACTAAAATAGATTGTTGATGATATTGATGTCGCTAAAAGGATACAAGGTATGTTCGGTATCCAAGAACATCACTTTTCCCCCATGGTACCCTGAAGAGTTGGGGATTTGTGTTGTAACACATAATGTATGAGATAGTTGGGTCTTGCCAGTTCGAAACTCTCCGAAAACTTCTGTTATCGCCATCGATTCAATGCCACCTGCTAGCAATTTGCTGAAATATATAAAAAAAACTTTGTCGACAAGTAGGTAGGTAGTAACCACTCAAAATTAGCAATACCGACAACCGGTGTGGTAAATGTATGATTCTCTCGAAGGCACAAAATTACTTCACTGCTCAACGGCTCAAGATGCGCGCTGAAAACGTCCGAAGTGGCACGGGCAGCGGCGGCAGGCGAAAGTCCGCCTGCGACGCAGGTTCCGGGTTCGATTCCCGTCTTGAAAAAATGTTTGTACGATCTGTAAATATTTGTCAAGTGTGTTCTGGGTATTTTCTATGTAAAATAAAAAATAACAATCTATGTAATGTATTGTATTACCTAAGTCTAATCATTCATCTAGATATCATAACACAAGCTCAGCTTCGCTTGGGGCTAGATGAGACGCTGTGTGAATTGTTCGGCATTATTCATTATTTATATTTAATATTATTATAAAACGAAGAAGGCAATGAAGCAATATTGTGTATTATCGAACAACTTACTCCAGTTCACCACTTCCAGTACTAATTTTGAATATTTGTTTGCGTTTGTCGCTAACTTCTAAGGCTGTCATGAATCCTAGTGTAACTACTTTTTGGCAAGCTTCTTTTATTTTTTCTACCTTTGTATCTGAAAAACCCTTGATATTACAAAGTTTCTTCTTTGTGGACATTTGAATTCCTTTGATGGTGCATATTCCCGCTCCTTTTAGCTTTTTGATATCAGCAACGTTTATTCCATGTTTTTGTAATATGTCTACGTCTTGGAAAAAACTTTCTTCTTCATCGTTTTCAGATACATCTAGAGCTTCATCGAGAGCTTGTTCGATCATTTTATTTTATTTTTCACCAAATCAAAACTTTATTCAATTCCAATTTTCCCGCGTTTGTTGAATGATTGAATGAATGAAAAATTTAAATGAATGGTAGAATGACGAGAGGGATTTTTTTTCGATTAGAACCATAGAGAAATAATTTAGTTTATTTTGTTGGCATTTACGATCATTTTTAAAAGATCTGAATGACATTGACGTTTAAAGCGTTTAGGCGTTTTCAGTTACTATTTTTTTTGTCTATGACTAATTCAATGACTTCCTTCGCTTCGATGAGACTTGTTTGCGGCGAAAACTAAGGATTTTTATTTTTAATAATTAATCCTCTCAAGAAATTTACCGTCTTATAACTTCAGTCCAGGTAAGGGCGTAAGTTAACCCACGGAAATATCGAAAAGTGTTTATTTATTATGTTCATATTCCTCCCGTATCACAGCCATGTTGAAGTATGTAGTGTTGGTTTCTAAGTTTTCGTCAGTATATCGATCTAAAAAGTTATAAGTTCACAAGTATTATGTGACAGACCCAAGTTTAGTTTGTGTTGTGCCTCTAAAAGTTAAAAGTCTTGCAATATGAAAAGTGTTACAAAGTGCCACCGAATCTGGCGTCGAGGCGTCACCTGTAAGGTAAGGCTGGACGTGTCTACAACTATACATCACAACGTAGCCTAAAACTTGATAAAGTTTTCGACGAAACTGAATAAATACATCCTATACATAAAGTATAAAACTCATTTTAATAAACGGTATAATATTTTTGGGTGCTGTAAGATTTAGTTTGATGGCCATTTTGCTTCAAGCTCAATGGATAGAACTATTGATTTCCTTGTTTTGTTGTACCTGCTGTCCATGAGTTGCTATGTGCCAACTTAGTTCACAATGAAAATAAATGACCACTGCTGTGGCTAAAGCATTTCAACCATGTAATCTACAACAAATAATTTTAGTTTTTTAGCTGCAGGTGAGTTAATCAAATGGCTAGGACATGATCAAGAAATAACATGCTAAAATCGTGTGGAAATATTTACACTAACAAAGAGTTAATGAACAGTATTTATTTTGGGTGGTGCAGTAAGTCTCATAACAAAATCACAGTGCTTATTTGGGATGGGCAGCAAATTCTTTTTCTTGGCTTCATAGAAACATGCTACTTAATTTCAGGGATGGACTCTGAAGATTCCCGTGATGCTGGAGATGCATCTTCAAGTAGCAGCAGTTCAAGCTCACGGAGTAGACGAAGCTCCTCCTCTGGGAGTGAGAGATCAAAGAAAGGACCAAAGTCACCTCCTCTATCACCCAGATCCCCGAGATCAGGTTCAGGACCCCGGTCCCCAACCCCAGATAGTCGTTCTAAGTCACCCATCAGCAAAACACCACGGTCACCTGATCACTTGAGTGATGCTCACTCTGATATAAATTCTCCAGAAACTTCTATGCCATCCAATTTGAATGAGCCAAAATCTCCAGATGGTCCTAAGTCCCCTGATAACATAGCATCACCAGAACCCACCAAAGGGTATTCTGCTCCTTTCACTAGGGATGGACCAAAAACTCCTCAAAGCCCTGCATCTCCAAGTCCTCCTGGCTCTCCCGAAAGAAGGTCTGGCCCAGGCTCACCTGATGGTAGGTCACCTCCAGGGTCCCCAGATAACAGATCAAGGCCCACTTCTCCTGATGCTGAACACCCTAGTAAATCTAGAAGACAGTCAAGGTCTGTGAGCCATTCTAGCAGAAACTCTTCTCCATCACCTGAGAGAATTTTATTAAATAAAAGGAATGATTGGAGCCCTAGAGAGAATTGGAGGAGAAATACAAAAGGAGCTCAGAAAATGATAGAACCCCCAAGGGCAAGGGACAGAAGTAGATCTGAATCAAGTGCATCGAGCCAAGCATCATCATCTTATAACAAAAGAAGCAATAAAGACACTTCAGCTCAAGATATTTCAGAAGGTATGAGCTATTTATTATGTTTGTTACTTCATTATATTATATATAATACAGGGTTATTGGTAATATTACCTCCTCACCTCACCACCTCCATCACCACTCACCTGTATTGGTCCACTGCTGGAAGCAGGCCGCCCCCTGATAAGTACCTTATTGGCCTTTATCTCATGGGGGTAGTGACCATAATCCCCACTCTGGGCATGTGGGTCGTGGATTGCATGTCGGTGGTTTAACCGGTGGATATCCCTCAGTTGCCTCTTACGGCACCCACGGCAAGAGTTGGAGTGGTGCAAATTCTAATCCGGCACCAAACAGCTAATATTACCAATAATCCTGTATTTACGACCTCAGTGCTGTGGCATGGTTTCAAGGTCGACCTGCGAAGCAGGTTGCGGGTTCTATTCCCGCCTCGGAGCAAATGTTTGTATGATCTGCAGATAATTGTTGTGGGTGTTTTGGATGGTTTCTTGGTATAATAAAAAATATCTATCATGTATTGAAGTTTGAAGATCAGTTATCAAGTACCCATAATGCAAGCTCTGCTTAGCTTGGGGCTGTGTGAATTTTACATCAGTATTTATTTATTGGTGGTGCAGCAGTGGTAAAGATCTGCCTGCAACCCCAGAAGGTTACGATTTTCACCTCGGGGTTTTTTGTATGATCTACAGATATTTATTGTGAATGTTTCTATGTATAATAATAAAATATTTATCCATGTAATATGATTCTAATGAGTTGTACAGCATTATTTATTTATTTAATATAATGTTTATTGATTACTTATAGTACCCATAACACAAGTCTGCAGTTAGAGGCTAGATGATGCTGTGTGAAATTGTCCAGCAATTATTTTTATTCATTATTCATTAACAAAACTTCTAAATTAAAAAAACCACTTCTTTTGTAATAGAAGAAATGGAGTCTGACCAAGAGGAAAGAAAACCAAGGAGAACCAAAGCAGCCAGTAAGCAGGATGCTAAGGATCTCCACCTAAGTCATGAGGACTTGTCAGATGTGTCAGATTTGGATTCTGTTAACCAAGACGAAACTGAAAAAGAATCTAAGGTAAAGTAATAACTAACATTAATATTAAATTTTCAACATTTGGGAAAACTTATAGCTAATGGAGGCCTATACCCAGTACTGGGTGCAGCTGGTTTGCTGATGATGATGAAGTATAAAAAGTAGAGATAATGAATGTAAATAAAATGAAGAACATGCCTGGATAGACCAGTGCACCTTTTTTGCTGACACCTAATCAAAAGTTTTCACAGGGTTTATGCCATGTTAATTTGAATGACCCACAGTCATAGCACCCTTTTTTCAGTCTTGTTGAACTATTTCTGTCCAATTCCTTATTTTTAAGAAAACACCTCATGTAAATTAAATTAAATTTAGTATATTAGGTCCTTACATATGAAATTGGCGTTTTGTATGGGAGGAACAAAAAGTCGAATATTTTTTAATATAATATATTTAATTAATCAAAGTATGAACCATTATTTTCTATGCACTTTTGCCATCTTATAGGTAGTTCATTGATCCCTTTACTAAAAAAACCAGTCGGACGGGAATCAATAAAATCTTTGAAGGCGATTTGGACTGCCCCATCGGAGTTGAATTTTTTCCCTTGCAAGAAGTTATCCAAATTTCGAAAAAAATGGTAATCTGTTGGAGCAAGGTCCGGGGAGTACGGAGGATGTCTTAGACTTTCCAATTGAAGCTCTTCTAATTTAGTAGCCGTCTGTTGCGCAGTGTGTGGTCTAGCGTTGTCGTGAAGCAGCAGTGGCGTGGAGCGATTGACCAGCCTAGGTTGTTTAGCCGCTAGCTTTTCCATCATGGTTTGCAATTGCTGACAATAGACATCAGCCGTAATAGTCTGGCCAGATTTGAGAAAACTGTAATGAACAATACCGGCACTAGTCCACCAAACGCTTACAAGTAACTTTTTTGGGGTTAATTTTCGCTTGGGGCAGGATTTGGCTGGCTGGCCAGGATCCAACCATTGCGCTGAGCGCTTCCGATTATCGTAAAGAACCCATTTTTCATCACAGGTAATGATTCGGTTTAAAATACCTTCATTATTGTGCCGGTTTAGTAATGTAACGCAGCAGTCGACGCGCGTTTGCCGGTTTGCTTCAGTCAATTCGTGAGGTACCCACCTTTCAAGCTTTTTAATCTTCCCAATTTGCTTCAAGTGAATTAAAACAGTTTTATCTCTAACACCGCAGCCTGCAGCTAACTCGGACGTGGTTTGCGATGGATCCGCTTCCACAATAGCCTTCAACTCTTCATTATCAACTTGAGTCTCAGGCCGTCCACGGGGCTTGTTCTGCAAGTCGAAATTTCCAGAACGAAAACGTTGGAACCAAAAACGAACTGTGTTTTCTTTTGCAACACGACCGCCATACACATCATTCACCCTTCGAGTTGTTTCCGCAGCACTAGTGCCACGGCGGAACTCGTACTCGTAAATAATGCGATATTTTAAGTTTTCCATTTTGTAAAATGAGTGACGCAAACAGAAAAAAACAGAAGAAAAAAAACAAATGAATGACGATCATCGAAGCACAAATACACGAGTCTATAGCTGTACAAATTTGAATTTGGAATTCTTTACCAAAGAGGAGAAATTTGTGATTAAAGTGGCCAGTACGAAAAACGCCAATTTCATATGTAAGGACCTAATATGAATGAGATATGAGAGAGATAAATAACTCAAGCCCACTTTTGGTCTGGTTTCTTCTGTTTGACAACTTATTGAAAAAGAACATAATATGAAAATAATACCTTAGCTTAAACCTACAACAAAATTAAGTTAGATGTAACACAGAAAATTTGGTGATTTTGAAAAAAATTAAAACGGACTTTAAATTCCTCAATATTTAGACTGTTTTTAGGATTTGCGAGACAAACATTAATCCTATACAATAGCGAAAGGATCATACAAATCTGTCCACAATTGACGGAGTAAACATGAACATTATAAAAAATATAGAAACTGCCGAACCTATAGAAACTCCTTTTTTAAATTTGGTTAATAATGTGTGAGCCAAGCATTGCAAGTGTATTAATTTCTTGTATCATTATATTTTCTAGCCTAAATCTCCACCTTCATCACCAGTCAGTAAAACTCCAAAAGTTAATGGAATAGACCAAGATCAATCTCCCAAATCAGATGTTGGAAAAGGTGATACTCCAAAACTTGGAAAGGTAAGTTTCTTCAGTGTGTTTCGCCTATCTAATCTACTCATTATACCACGAATAATCTACCTAATTGTAGTTTTTAGATTCGGATTTGCTGTAATTCTTTTCGCTAGCCTTCTCAGACTAGAAAAATATATCAAGATGTTTTTGGCATATCTGACGAAAATCTCAGTAAACCCCCCAGTTTAAGTCTTGTCTTGTAATGTCCATTTATTGTACTGTATTTATGATACTTAAATTGTCAGTCAGTCAATGGTGTCAATTCAGATGTTACCAAAACTAAACTAATGTTATAGCACTACAAATGCCATCCTTATAATTTTGATGGTAGTGAAAGGGAAGGCAACACTTTTAGTCCTGTCAAATTAGTATAGTTAAGTTTTGCCGACATCTGAATTAACACCAGTATATCTTTAAGTTCTCTAAATGTATGCAACCACACAAACCTGCTGAAAAGTCGGGAATATAATATACCTATACTCTACTAACTTCTGCCCGCGGCTTCGCACACGTATTTTCGGTATAATAAGTAGTCTATTAACTAACTTAGGCTTTGCTCTAAACATACGCCAAATTAAATCATGACCTGTTGTCGTTTTGGAGATCCTGGGTAACAAACATTTTCACACAGATTTCACAAACTTTAGGCTTTATAATATTAGTAGGATTAGATTAGATGAAAATGTCTAGTAATATAATAATACTAGGCATTTTCATACATCATCATCATTATTAAGACCGCGAAATAAAAAAAAATATTCCTGTGTATAGCAATACTTAAAACATTAGTATTTTTGTAGGTGCCTCAAGAAAAAACAAGCAATACTGAAGACGCCGAGGAACAGTTAGATTTTGAAGCCGAAGAGGGCGAGTGCGTTGAGCCGAAGCCTGCCGACCAAGCAAATGGCGACGGCGATGATAAACTGCAAGAAGGTAGTATAGAATGAACTAATCCATACACATATTTAAAATCTACTAGCTTCTGCCCGCGGCTTCGAACGCGTTTTTAGGGTTACGTACCTCAAAAGAAAAACAGGAACCTTTAAATCACTTTGTTGACCCCCGTTTTCTCAGGAACGCGTGGAGGTATCGGGTTGAAATTAACATCAAATACTCAAGTCCGTAACCTCTTAGAGACGAGATATAAATAAAACTTCTAAGTCTACACAATCAAAGTTACAGCCGTTTATGTCTGAACATTTTGAAATGTCCAAGGGAATCACATGCACACAAAGCTATAGGGAACTTCCCGTAGACCTAGAATCATAAAATTTGACAAGGAGCAAGGTAATGCAAGCACAAGTTAAGGGAAAAATCCGAAAACCGTAAATTTGTAGTTTATTCACAAATAAATATTAGGGTTACGCAAAAAAAAAACCAATGAAAATGTGAATTTTACGCTATTTGACCGGCTGTCAATTTCAGGTGAGCTAACAGACGAAGTGAAGCCTGGTAAGCGGTCGCGTGGCTCCTCGCTAGAGGAGGGCGAAGTCTCAGACGAGGCCGAGCGAAGGCCTGAGGAGACGGAGCCAAGACCGATCTGCAGATTCTTCTCGAGGGGAGCTTGTACTTGGGGAATCAACTGCAGGTAACATGTTGTTACCAAAGATTTAAATCGTTAGATACGCCCTGACACCAAAACCTTTATCATTGTCTTTGAATGCGTGCGTTAACAAAATGCCGACGCACGCACACTGAGTAGTTGAAAATAGTGTTTTTGCCTATAAACCTAACCCTTTTTATTACCATTTATTGTACAATCATAATGCACGAACTTTTGTGAAAAAACACACCACAAAAACAATACCTTGATTCCAAATGAGCGATTCCAATGAGAGAGTCATTTTGCTTGGCAAAAACACGGCGCGGTCTCACTATGGAACGGGCCCAATTCTCTATCTAATGATTTAAGTTTTTGGTTGTTACCAAACACACACTTGCTGAGCTGTGTGGTGCCGGCTTAGAATTTGCACTATCCCAACTCTGCCCACGGGTATCGTAAGAAGCGACTAAGGGATATCCAGCTGGGGCAAGCAGCAGCGTCCCCTGTTGAACAATTCTACCACCTAACTGCGATCACCTACCCGCATGCCTAACGTAGTGATTATGGGTATTACCCGCATGAGATAAAAGTCAATCAGGTGCTTATCAGGGGGAGGCCTGGGCCGCGATCACGGTGTAGTAAGTGTATTACGTATTGGCATTACGGCTCAAGCGTTAGCAGTTGAAACGTTAGGGTGCGTGTCCACAGTCCGGCATCGGACAATCCGCACTGGCCCCATCAATGGTTTGACATATAAAATCGGCACCGCATGGAGTGGACTGTAGGCAATGCCGGCGAGGATTCTTGAAGGCAACTTTTCCGTTTAGTGCGAATGACATCATTCGGATTTCCGATCTGTGGACGCACTTGTCAGTGGATACCGATATGGTTGTCTGATACCAGCCTCTGAACGCGCACCCTAAGAGAGATGCCACACGCGCGCTGCCGCTGCGCTGCGTCGTCGCTGCGACGTCGCAGTGTTGACGCTCCGTAGTTCTACATACAAATCTGCCCGGCATATCACGCAGTGCGCTGAAACAACGTGCATCGAAACAACGCACGCGCAGCGCACAAGACGAGGCGGGAAGGGGTGCTGCGGACGTCGGAGAAAGCTGCGTTCCGTTGCGTCGTCGCAGCGCCCGTGTGGCATCTCTCTAACGTTTCAACTGCTAACGCTTGAGCCGTAATGTCAATAGGTAACTACACTGACAACAACGTGATCGCGGTCCTGCGTCCCGTAGGCTGTAGAAGGTAGCAAAATAGGCCAATAGTTGTTATTGGGTTTTTTTAGCAAGGAAAATTTACATTAGCAGCCCGGAGTCAGAAAGTTGGCGGTGTTAGACCCCCGTGCCTTGGAAAGCACGTTAAGCCGTTGCTCCTGCGCCTGACCCCTCCCCGTTCGTGTCGATCTGTCGTGAAGAGTGCAACTGTGTTTGCGCACACACTTGTGCACTATAATATTATGTCCTGCGCTAGTCTCCGATGACACTGGCCGCCGTGGTCGAAATTCGGCTAGGAGGACATCATCATTACCAAAATCCACGGTCTGAGTTGTGGGGATCGATTCTTCGCCGCGACCGTCACATCAGGCATTTGTTGTGGTTACAAAAAGAAAGAATAGGCTAGTGTCCTATAAAATTTTAATTAGTCCGTTAGTTAGGTTATCACTTATCAGAAGATATTGGACATGTATTTTTTCTTTTGTCAATTAAACAAAAAATGATGTAAGATAATATAGCCAGTTAAAGTTCCGCGTGACGTCACACCATACGACGCTTTTAGGAAGTTGTGACGTCACTAGCCCCCACTCCTAAACTTTGACGCGCTTTAAACGTACAAAAAATTACAAATATTAAATCTTTGATTGATTTTTGTTGAAACATATGGGGACTTGCGGATGTTTAGATGTATATCGAGCCGACATACAGGGCGTCCCACGGCCATGCTACATGGAGGGTTTTATCGTGCACTTTTAATAGGGAAATGATATGTTTTTCTTAAATAGTAAAACTTGAAATTGATAAAATCAGTTGTTAGGTGCACGGCAAAGTAAAAAGAAAAGGTAGGCATTAATTGTCCTGAAAATATGAATGTAAAATTTCATGGTCTTCCTTTTATTGAAGATGCTATGTTATTTGAAAAAAATAATCCTTATTTATGATTGAGCCTTATGATCGGTATCGTAAAATTACGGGTGTTTTTAACAATTTGGCGGGTTCGATTCCCGGTTCAGACACGCGATTATTCAAAAATCTTTGAATGCAGTTTATTTATTTTTTAATCAAAATGATTTCTCCGACCTCCGTGGCGCAGTGGGCGAAGGTCCGCCTGCGACGCAGGAGGTTGCGGGTTCGATTCCCGCTGCAGAACAAATTTGTGTACGATCTGCAGAAATTTGTTTCGTTGGTCTGGGTGTTTTCTATGTATAATAAAAATATCTATCTATGTAGTGTATTGTATTAAGTATATCAGTTATCTAGTCCCATAACACAAGCTCTGCTTAGCTTGGGGCTGGATAATGTTATGTGAATTGTCCAGCATTATTTATTTATTTCTTTTAGAAAACTTTTCTATCTGCAATATTTAAGATACTTTCCTCCAAGTAACATGGCCGTGGGACACCCTGTATAATGATTATTAGTATTAAGACTACTAAGGTATGTGTGATGGATGTGACTACAGGAATGCTTGGAGTGCGAATGTAGTTCGAACCAAGCATCAACGGCTAAATAACACGTATGCTACGTGATTTGTTATGCCTATCGAACAAGTATTTACTAATAGTACATATATCAAAAGATTTTGTTTTTATAGTGCGTAAGCCTCACACTCTGGCAATTTCTTTACATTTTGAGCAACGCGACACCTCTCGTCAAACGAACTAAACGTAACTTTAGTCTTTGAACAGGAATGGAAGAACTTCAATGTTTCCCCTGTAGGTGGGGCTAACGGCGCTTCAGTCCGTAGAAAGTCGCAAATATTTTCGACTCCTACGTCACTTAACCTCGTGGTGTAGTTGGTTAGCACATTCCGGTACTGACGGAAGGATGCGGGTTCAAGTCCCGTCGAAGTTGAAAATTTTTGCGATATTATTTGATTTCTTAGTACTTATATCACTTCAATTGATGTTAGGCGTCCTATTGCTATTTATTAATATGAAGGTAAAAATATCAACCAATGCTAGGTGAGAGGTTATGTGCAGCACCGAATGATAATTAATATACTTATAATATATATGAATATAATTATGTCCTCCTAGCCGAATGTCGACCACGGCGGCCAGTCTCATATATAGTATAAAGCACAAGTGTGTGCACAAACACAGGTGAACTATCTATTACCTCACCCTCCTAATCCGATGAGACGACAGTTCGACACGACCGGGGAGAGATCAGACGCAGGACCAACGGCTTAACGTGCTTTCCGAGGCACGGGGGTGTAACACCGCCAACTTCCTGATTCCGGGTTGCTACTGTGAATTTTCCTTGGTATAAAAACCCCAATAACAACTATTGGCCTTGACTCATCGTCCCGTCCCTCATAGACTATGCTTGAGTACCTAATGCCATAGAAAAGCATTACTTAAGTAGGTATAGTATATATTGATGATGATGAGCGAGCTTTCATAATACGGTCCTAAATTTTGCTCGATAAATCAGTAGAGAAAATCATGGTAGGAATATTGGTTCTCCCCTAAATGTTTTAAACATAAATATACCACCAGGTTCCTACACCCCGGAGTGACCGACAAAGGCAACTACAACATGTTCGATGTGGTCCGCGGCGTGCCCAGCTCGGGCTCGTACCCTGCGGCGCCTGCGCGGGACGTGGCGCCGCCCGAGTCCGCCTGGGAGCGCGGTCTAAGGACTGCTAAGGAGGTTTGTTCATACATTTAAATAAGGAATGCTAGTTCTGAGTGCCAGTGACTCGCATGCAGTTTTTGGAAGGAGGGGTGCGTTTCCACTGACGCGGAGAAGTGAAGCGGAGCGGATCGGCACCACAACACACGCTCGGAGTCGAGCAGGCATCACAGCCTGCTCGACTCCATTCTGTCCGGCTTGGAGCCGCGTGTTCTTGTATTTTATTTAAAAGTCCGCTCAGACCCACTCCGTTCCACTTACACTGTTTCCACTGATGCGGAGTGGAGATTTCGAGCACTGTGATTGGCCAATTCACGGTCCTCTCCACTCCGCCAGCTCCGCGTCAGTGGTAACGCACCCCTAAGGAGGTTAGTTTACATAATTAAATAAGGATCAGCAGTTTATAACTGCCAGTGACACGCATGCAGTTTTAGGTGGACTGCCAAGGAGGTTTGATAACAATCAAATAAGGAGCACTAGTTTTTGAGTGACAGTGTCGCACGTACAGTTATTTAAGAGAGTGTAATGCAGCGACGCGCCCCTTTCGCACGCTGCCGCTATTCAGTGAACGCAATAATTAAAACTAGTATAACCCAAAAATTATACTCAACTCATCCACTGTGAAGCTTTAGCGATGAGACCTAGAGGGGCGCTGCAGAACATAAGTGTTTACTCCGAATCCGCCATATGATATCGACCTCTTCCGTATTCGGAACAATAATTAAAAAAAAAGACGGGTTGCACTCCGGGAGTGCCGGCAGAAGTGAAAACTTGATTATTAACGTTGAGCATGTTTGATATTTTGGAATGGTTAGGGAATAATTTTGCACCAATTGCTTTATCAGTATAAAAGTACTATCATTTATGTGGTAGAATACAATATTCATTTATTGCGCTATCGTACACAAACATGACAATTTATATTACATTAAAAATTTAACACTTTAAAACTATTACAATTATTTTACAATCTATACTTATAATAAAACTGTAACAGGTCCAATTCTGTACATTGAAGATATTTTGAAAATTTTTTTTGGAGCGCACTCTATTATCGATACTGAAGCCAAAACTGTAATTTTTTTCATTCATGTCTGTCTGTCTGTCTGTCTGTCTGTCTGTCTGTCTGTCTGTCTGTCTGTCTGTCTGTCTGTTTCTTAAACGCGCATCACGCTGAAACTACTGAATGTATTGAAACGAAATTCGGCATGATTTTAGGTCATATTACGAGGAAGGACATAGGATACTTTTTATCCCGGAATTCAGTCAGGTTCCCCTGGGAGAGGGGATGAAAGTAAAATTTCTTCACCGCGCATCACGCCGAAACTACTGAAGGTATTGAAATGAAATTCGGCATGATTTTAGGTCATATTACGAGAAAGGACATAGGATACTTTTTATTCCGGAATTCAGTCAGGTTCCCCTGGGAGAAGGTATAAAAGTAAAATTTCTTCACCGCGCATCACGCCGAAAGTGCTGCATGAGTTGGAATGAAACCTAGCACGATTTGATTTCATACTACAAGGAAGGACATGGGATACATTTGATCCCGCAATTCAGTAAGGTTCCCCTGGGAGAGAGGATGAAAGTAAAATTCTTTAACCGCGCATCACGACGGAACTTCTTTATAAATTCGAATGCAACTTGGCACGATATTAGTTTATACTACGTAGAAAGATACATTTTATCCCGGAATTCAGTAAGGTTCCCCTGGGAGAGGGGATGAAAGTAAGATTCCTTCACCGCGCATCACGCCGAAACTGCGGAATGAGTTAGAATGAAACCTGGCACGATTTGAGTTCATACTACAAGGAAGGACATGGGATACATTATATCCTGGAATTCAGTAAGGTTCCCCTGGGAGAGAGGAAAAAGTATAATTAATTAACCCCGCATCACGACGGAACTACTGAATGAATTCGAATGGAAGTCGGCACGATTTGAGTTCATACTACGGGGAAAGATACATTTTATACTGGAATTCAGTAAGGTTCCCGTGGAGGGGGATAATAGTCAAATTCCTGGGTCGCGCATCACGCCAAAAGTACAGAATGAAATCAAATGATGCATTTTATCTGGGATATCAGTAGGCACGGCTCTCTTGGGAGAGCGGATAAAAGTCAAAATGTGTTCTTAAATTCTTAATTCTTAAATTCTTTATTGCACACACAAGATAATTCATACATAAAAGTTTACACATAATGGACATGTACAAAGGCGAGCTTAACCCTAAAAGAGTTTTCTAACAGCAAACCTATGGATATAAAGAGAATTTATGAAAATAGTGTGGATAGAATGTGTACATTACAAAACAGAAAACATTACACAGATAATAATATTATAAAACCTACTTAAGAGACTAACAAACTAACAGAAAATAAAATACGTAAACTAAACTAAATATATATCTAAATACTATAATAAATACAACTATATATATAATACATATAAATATCTGCTACGACTGTAGAGAGAGAAAATGCTCTTTTACTTTAGACTTAAATACGTTCTTAGTTGTAATTCATTAACGCGTCGCCGATTTCATGCATTCTTTTTATTAGAAACAGTGTTTCAAGATCGAATTTGACTAAATCAGTAGAAAGTCGAGTAGAAAATCAGTTCATTGAAACAAAAAAATCAGTAGATAAAGGGTAGGTAAGTTCCTATCCATTTATTATTCCAAGACACACCCATTAGTTAGGGTTCTACCTTAGTAGGTAGGAACCTAACTAATGAGTGCGTCAATGCCTATTTCAGGCAAAGTAAAATGTACAAATGGTCCATGCAATATTCATGAACATGATATTTGGTGGTTTAGCTGGTCCAGTTAACTGTACCACCGAAGTTTGGTTGGAGTAAGTGGTCCAATTAAACTAACTGGACCACAGAAAAATATTTTTGACTGTGGTACACAATCAACTGTACCTACCTAATAACGAAAAAAAATTACGGTGGTCCAGTCAAATGAATCAGGAGCCTAATTCTGTTATACAATGGCTTCACTATGACCATGAAATCGTCGCAGAATCATTACGTAGAATCTTTAGATTAATAAAACTCCAGATAGTGCGTGCGAGATAAATTAATAGTTTCAAACTTGACGCGCGCCTCTACATCTGCATTCATCATCATTTCTTTCATCTAAGGTAGAATACCAAAACGTGTCATTCCGTGACGTCTGTGACGTCCCTGTCATAGTGAAGCGATTAATTTAGCAGAACAGGGCCCCAGCTGAACGGAACCATGAGTAAGAAGTGAAACGAGTATGAAACTTCTTAACACTAACGCTGGCCGAGTCGTAGCTGAAAGTATTGTCGATAAAGAATGGAATTGAAGATGACAACATACTATCCGCCGTAGACCCCACACGATTTATACACTATTTAACTAGGTACCTAAATAAAGATTCTTAAATTAAAAGTGTAACAGGTCCAATTCTGCGCATCCAAGTTTTTTTGCACGGCGGCGTATCATAATATGAGAGAAACTGTGGTTAAATGTGAACTTAATTAGTCGGCAGGTATGGCAATCGCGAACGAAGTCGCGGGTACAGCTAGTATTAAATAATATTACCATTATTTACAGCCGGTTGCGCGCAAACCATTACCCGCTACAAAAATCTGATTATTTTTAAAGTCCAAAAATAAATTCCGTTTCCCAGCAATTATTTTTGCGCAGTGTTACTTAGTTTCATGTACAGAATGCTTGGTTGACGGCTTCGTGAAGGGTCTGTTTACACCCGTTATGCAGTACGATAGACTCGATCGAAACCTAACCTTAATTTTAAAATTATATTAATGAATAAATGAAATTTTTTGTCCTTGTCTTTCTTTTCGATTCGTTCGAGAAATTAATTATCTATAGATACATAAGTAGGTAGGTATAAGCGAGCCGGACGCTAGCAACTATTACGTAAGCTAGGGCCTATTGTTGTTGTCGGAAACTAGTACTATTATCTATTCTGTTTACCTAAAAATAATGTTCGATTTTGAACTCAATCTCAAAACAAAACTTCAAGAAATTTCCTAGCTATAATGAAGATATTGTCCTGCACAATTTTGAGCTTTATTCCTTCGGCATAATGTCGTCGTTGCTAACACTCCATCCGTCTTACGCTTTTTCGATCAGGTCACGTGTCCTGACGCGAGTTTAAGATTTTATACCCATTACAGAAAAAGTGCTCAACGCCGCTAAAGAAGTTTTCACTTCAAAAATCGCACGTGCTCGTATTTATTCCTAATTTGAGTTTACCCGAGTGATTTTGAACGTTCTAAAACGATGATTTTACTCGAAGATATAGTTTAAAGCACTATGTATCACTTGGGAGAAAGTGCGATTCCTACCTCGTGTGTTTTAAGACCTAGACGACATACTTTATACGAATTAGGCACTTTCTCGCCTAGATTTACAATGTACTATTGTTGTTTATAGATGGTCCGCATAGCTAACAAGCGTAAAGAACAAGACATGGACTTCGAAGAGAAGAAACTTCACTTGCCGCTAGGGGGTGTGGTGCACGACCCGGACGCGGAGCTTGCTTACGCAGCCGCGGCCGTCGGCGCCTCGCCCCCGCACCCCATGGATGCGCCAGCGCATCATAGGGAGACTGAGGCTTACAGGTAATGGACTGTTGACACAAGTCTTTCAGGCCTATCATTCTGGGCCAGGGAAAGAAATATATATTCTAGCTTTAACGCAAAAAAGTTTATCTCAGCTTGTGTCTGTCCGTCAGAGCGCAAATGGCTAACAGCTGTCTTTCTGCATCGAAATAGAGGATATCTCTTTCTACATTGTGCAAACTGAGCGGGACCCAGTTAGTGCACTAAACGTGTAAAACTATACCACTTAATGAATTAAGTTGAATGAACAACATTCAAGAGACATGTACTTCAAGAGAAGAAGCTATACTTGCCGAGCGCGGTGCACGAAAGATATAAAATATGTAGTAGAATACGATTGATCACGTAAACTGAGACTTACGCCTTAAGTTTATTACCTTACTAGCGACCCGCCCCGGCTTCACACGGGTGCAATGCTGATACGGACTTTTCTGTAGACCTTTTCAGGTGCACAATACTGTAGTACATTATTTTGAACTATCTCGTAGGGTTCAGCCAGCGTTTGCAAAGTAAGCGCCAAAAAGTTGCTTATTTACGACATTACATTAGACACCTCTAAAATTATCAGTGTTTCTCTGCTATATTAATATTATGCATGTATCATGCATATAAACCTTCACTAACAATTAAAAAAAACCGCATCAAAATCCGTTGCGTAGTTTTAAAGATCTAAGCATACATAGGGATAGACAGACAGCGGGAAGTGACTTTGTTTTATACTATGTAGAGATTTAGGTCATGATGTGATATTTATTTCTAAAGAAATTCAAATGTTTTCTTATATGATGATAATGTACCGAGGCTTAGCTAAAGGCTCGTACACACTGTGCCATCGAACTTGCCAGCTGGTATTACCCGGCATTCACTCACGTCACGTTATCTGTCCGCAAAAGCCATATTTTATGTTCATGCCTTCAGGGATTTTTCTAAGTCCCCTGATAAATAAACAGCAGTCAACATCAAAACCACTTTTCGTTTTCAGCCGATCGGGCTACGGTCCAATGTACCGTGGTCGAGGCTACCCGGTCCCACGCCCAGTAGTGGACGAACGTGAGGCGTACTACGGCCGCGAGAGAGCCATGTATGAGCGCGAGCGGGGGTACGAGCGACCACCTTACTACGACGAGAGAGCGCAGCCGGTCACCGATGAAATGGGATATCAGAAGGTGAATATGAGAATACTAGCTTCTGACCGCGGCTTCCCACGCGTTGTTTCTATCGAAACGTTTATTTCATAGGTCCCATAAATCAGTTCACACAAGATAGATTTCTATACAGCAGCAAGACAGCAAGAAGCCTAATGTTATTCCATATGTATATGTACACCTACATCTATGCAATATTTCAACCCGATCCATTTAGTA
This sequence comes from Eupithecia subumbrata, assembly GCA_949316285.1. Classification (NCBI taxonomy): domain Eukaryota; kingdom Metazoa; phylum Arthropoda; class Insecta; order Lepidoptera; family Geometridae; genus Eupithecia; species Eupithecia subumbrata. The sequence continues at coordinate 23,747,684 of OX438646.1, read as the reverse complement.
TTTTTGGCGTGAAGAAGTTATACATACATCCATCCATTCTTTCGCATTTATAATATTATAAGGTTAGACGGCGAAACAGGCCTAGCCTAGTCATAGGTAATCAATGCACATTTAAATGTAATATTTTTAGGTAACATTAAGATATTATGTTTGTAACCCTAATGGAAAATAAATTATTTTGTATTTTTATATTTTGTATTGAACCAACGACATGCAGCGAAGTAGAATCGATCGACAAATCAGGAATCAGCATGAAACTGTGTTTTTCTGACTAACCTTCATGCAATAGCAACGGCCACGGCTTTCACCCTGGGATATGATGGGCTGTGATGTGAATTATGATGAAACTATTTAACATTTTTATTTATTTTATCTCCAGCGCCGCGTCCGCCCATCCCGCGAAGTCATAGTCCAACGCGCGGAGGTGGAACGCCGTGAAGTTCGCGAGATGCGCGAACCGCGGGACCTTCGCGACGCCCGCGAGCCGCGCGACTTGCGCCGTGACGTCAGAGACGGGCGCGGGGACGAATGGGCTGATCCCTGGATGAGGGCGGAACCTGCCGCTAGGCGGAGGAAGCCGCAGTCTTCTGAGGAATCGTATTCTTCTTCAAGGTCAGTAGAATAGGGACAGAACAGTATATACAGCACCGGTAGCTTGAACAAAATAGACGAGGCCTCATATAGAGAAAAAGTTTCAGGAAATTTTACGGATTCAGTTTGATGTTATTATCATATCTACTCAAAACTCAATTTTATAAATCAGTGTTAATAATTAAACAAGTCCGCCGTAACTATAACTCAAATTTACTTCCTTGCTAATGATTTTATACACAATTCACAGTCCTTGCCGCTTTAAGATCCGTATTCCAATAAATATTGATAACATGTCAATAACTATATTTATCTAGACGCGTAGCACATGAGTTAAATTTTTAGTTTTTCGAATTTGTGCAATTTGCAGCGGTTATTTCGAGTAAAGAATATGTGTAGAGCAAAGGTCAAAAGCATGAATTTCAAATAATTATGTTACGCATTCGATGACGATTCGATTTCATTTTCGTATATGGTAGAAACCTTCGATAAATGGCTTTCTAGTTTTGTCTTTCTAAACACAGTTAGAGCCTTATCACACTGGCGATTTGCGAATGATATCAAAGCGAGGCGATTGCGCAGCGAGCACGCCGCGACGACGCTGCGGGCATGCAGCGAGCTCGCCGCGATTAGCGCCAGCGACGCCATTTTGTATACTCGTGTTAAACAGCCCGCCCCGCCCCACTCCAGTCGCAGGTAGGAACGAAATTTCTTAGGAGTATTTTAATTCGTTTTCAGAACATCATATCGCATAGTAGTCGTTTTCTCCCAGTCGATTCCGTGATAATGGATCCTCCCATATTCATCGTTGTATCTGCTTTCGTCTTCGTTTCCTGCGTCTTCGAAGTAACAAAGTGCGGCGCCATTAAAGAAGTTGAAGTAACAAAGCTAACAGCAGTGTTTCCTCGTCGAAATCCATTTTGTTACAGAGTGTTCAAAAAGTGACGCTTGAAATTGCTCGCAAATCGTCAGTGTGATATGATAGAGCTCTTATTTATAAACTACTTCTTATTTTTCTATTTATTTAATAGTTCAAAAAACAGTAAGATTTTTAAGAAAATACAGTAGATACATTGTTTTTACGAGCTAGATTTTACCCAAATATGCAAACATAACAAGTGATAAAAACGTTGCAAGCTAAATTACCAAAAAAACGCGTAATTTTTCATAACTATTTATCAACACTTGGTATACATTTTTAAACATAGCTATTTCGTCGTATTTCTAAAATAAATATGAACAACTAGCTTCTGCCCGCGGCTTCGCACGCGTATTCATGACCTGTTCGGTAGCTTTGGAGATCTTAGGTAACAAAAATTCACATTTCACAACATTCGGCTTTATTATATTTGCAGGATAGTAGGATATCCAAGGCTTTTTAAGTATCTCATAAAAATGAAACCAGAGCTACAAACGAGATGTAAAAATGGTTATTATTGTCATATTTAATCATTCAATTATTACGGATACGGTTACTCATTCATTAGAAATATGATAGTAACGTATTGGGGGGGGGAGATTAGAGAAGAATCTGAAACATAAAATTTCCGAAATTTTGTTCTAGCATAGGTTTATTGTTGTTGCAATAGTTGTAAAGCCCACTTGCTGCATTATACATTTTTTTTTAATTTTTGTAATAGTTTTGAATGCGTATCTGATATAATAATTATCATATTTATTTATTTATCCTGAGATATCAGTAGGTTCACTGTTCAACACCAATTCCAAATCTAAAACCACACTGTTGACTAGATTTCTTAATATTAGGTATAGTTAAACTCGGTTCTTCGATCCAAGATACTTTTTGTAAACAAAGACAGTTATTCTTAAACAGTTATGTATGCAAACTAACAGAAAACAACAAAATTATAGCAAGGTAATCATTACTAGCAAAATCAAAAACTTCAACAACCCATAATATTGGACATACGCACCGAAAAAGTGCAAATTCGAGTTTGAAAGAGACGAATGAAGTGATGTCTCAAAGCGGTCAAAACTAAAAATTATAGCTTCGATGAACACAGTGTTTTGAAATATATTCCACCAATATTTCTATGGCTAAGGTAACAAAATACCTTTTTGTCTACAAAAATATCTAGTATGCAAAAACCGAGTAGTTATTGTTACCTTATATTTTATTACTAAGTAGAAAAATTCACCAATCTACCCTTATCAAGGGCGACCCCTGTAATATAAACTCCTTTTTAACCCTAACATATAGATATAAAAGAATAATAAAAACAAATGAATTAATAGAAAACTATCAACCTCTTCCCCCTCCCCGGGTTTGCTTTCATAACAACGTTGGTGTTATGGTGTTCTAACTGACATCTCATTCTATTGCATGTCATCTTCATTGCGTATGAACGAAACAATCTGATTGGTTGACGATACGTACCATCACATATGATTGGTCAATACAAATGTGTGCGTTGTCGCGTTGTCACTTGCATGCGATAATGTGACGTATGATCGGTGTTTATGCACGGTTGTTGCGTGGCTGTTTCTCGTCGCCTGCTTCCCCCTCCCTTCGTCCCGTTCACCCCGCAGATCTTCAAATTCCAGCTCGAGGTCTTCGCGGTCTCCTGGCTCCCGGCGCAAGAGACGGGCGTCTTCTTCTAGTAGGCAAAGGTATGTCGTTTATGGGCTAGATTGGACACGGTGGAATCAGTGCGGTAGCAAACCGAGTGAACTGAGAGAGTTATCCGTGATGATGCAGGATGGAGTCTATACTCGAATTTTTGAATATCTGCAAAAAGATAAACAATCGCGCAGTACTTTACCTAAAATTACCTCTCTTGTTTTTGATTTAAACACGATTTAAAGTATCCAACTGTCGATTTCAGATCCTTTCTTCAATAAATATAAATATTTTTAACAATTATATCTCTATTCCCAGCATGTGAATTTTAGTCTTTTCTTGTTCGGATTTGTTAAAATAATCTGCAGCTAACTCTACCCTCAACCATATCTCACCCTAGTATGATTCAAATATAAATAAGATCCGCGTGGTTAATACGTGAGCTGTTCTTGGTTTTCGCGCGGATTCCGCCTTGTCTGACTGGGCCCTATTATTTGTTCGATGAATCAGTACCAGTAAAATAAATGGACGGATAAGTATAAGCTAACAGAATTTGGTCTAACAACATGATTTAATAATCATTCTTGATTTTTGTTAGTTTGTCGTGCATGCTTTAAATTAATAATGCTGGACAATCCACACAGCATCATCTAGCCCCAAGCTAAGCAGAGCTTGTGAATTAACTGCTCAAAACCTGTATCTGTTGAAATAGTACTAATTCACCTACTGTCTTATAGACACTGTAAATATTTTTAGTCTGTATTTGCCGTTTTTACTCATTAGTCATTACTCAGTAACTTGTAACATCTTCATCTTTCACTAATTTTATCGCTGCAATATTGATTTTTGGCTAAGGCTTCAGTCACAGAACTACCGAGTTATTTTTTTTTATTTACGTTCCTTTATTTTATTGGTATTTCTGCCACTCTATCATGCCACGCGAGTTAAAAATGATGCGGTATGCCCGGAAGCCAGCTGGTAACTAATGTTCTTTATAAATTGTGACCGTTTATGAATGTTGCATTTTGATTTCACAAAAGCAAAGATACAAACACAAAATTACTGTCGCACTAACACCGTGTCCAGTTCAGGCAAAATAAACCTCAAAAGCAAATCAATGGTCAATATGTTATTCTATTCCGTTCGGGGTTGTCCATTTATTACGTGATGTTATTTTAGGACTTTTTAATTAGTTAGGTTTTAGATTACCCCCTAACCAAAGTCACGTGTTTTTTTTTTGTAGATAGAAATTATTATTCTCTAAATGCAGGGATGATCTAATTTAATTGTGAAGTATAAGCACCGTGATAAAAATGTCTGTCTGTCCGGTTTAGAAATGGCGCATTCAACGAAATAAATACGTTATATCTCACTACACCCCCCAGGGTCGGTAAAATCACGAAATATCATAATATTATTATATTATACTAGCTGTACCCGCGACTTCGTTCGCTATTGCCTTACCTGCCGACTAATTAAGTTCACATTTAACCATAGTCTCTCATATTATGAAACGCCGCCGTCCAAAAAATCGTGTAGGGTCTACGGGGGTAGCATATTGTCATCTTCAATCCCATTCTTTATCCACACGACTTTTAGCTACGACTCGGCCAGCGTCAGTGTTAAGAAGTGTCCTACTCGTTTGACTTACTCACAGCTGGGGCCCTATTCTGCTATACTAATCGCTTCACTATGACAGGGCTATCGTCACAGAATGACACTTTTTGGTATTCCACCTTGGATGAAAGAAATTATGATGAATGCAGATGGAGAGACGCGCGTCAAGTTTGAAACTACATATTAATTTATCTCGCGCGCACTATCTGGAATTTTATTAATCTAAGGATTCTACGTGATGATTCTGCGACGATTCCATTGTCATACTGAAGCAATTGTTTTGCAGAATTGGGCTCCTGATCCATTTGACTGGACCACCGTAATTTTTTTTCGTTAGTAGGTAGGTACAGTTGGCTGTGTACCACTATAAAAAATATTTTTCTGCGGTCCAGTTAGTTTAAGTGGACCACAATAATTAATTAATGTAATTGTACACGAAGTTTGGTTGGAGTAAGACTCCAACCAAACTTCGCTGGACCAGCTAAACCACCATATATCATGTAAGGCAGGAACCTAACTTATTTTTCCAAGACCCACCACCTTAGTAGGTAGGAACCTAACTAATGGGTGCGTCTTGGAAAAATAAATAGATAGGAACTTACCTACCCTTTATCTACAAATTTTTTTCTTCACTCTACAGATTATTTCATCAATCTATTGATTTTCTACTCGACTTTCTACTGATTTAGTCATATTCGATCTTGCATCTCTGTTTCTAACAAAAATAATGCATGAAATCGGACGACGCGTAGACCCGTCGTGATGCGCGGTTAAAGAATTCTACTTTTTCCTCTCTCCCAGGGGAACCTTACTGAATTCCAGGATAAAATGTATTCCATGTCCTTTCTTGTAGTATGAACTCAAAACGTGCCAAGTTACATTCCAACTCATTACCTATGTAGTTTCGGCGTGATGAGCGGTGAAGGAATTTAACTTTCATCCCCTCTGCCAGGGCAACCTTACTGAATTCCGGGATAAAATGTATCTTTCCTCATAGTACAAACTAAAATCACGCCGAGTTGCATTCGAATTCATTAAGTAGTTCCGTCGTGATGCGCGGTTAAAGAATTTTACTTTCATCCTCTCTCCCAGGGGAACCTTACTGAATTCCAGGATAAAATGTATCCCATGTCCTTCCTTGAACTCAAATCGTACCAATTCAGTCCAACTCATTCAGTAGTTTCGGCGTGAACGTGATGCGCGGTGAAGAAATTTTACTTTTATCCCCTCTCCCATGGGAACCTGACTGAATTCCGGGATAAAAAGTATCCTATGTCCTTTCTCGTGGTATGACCTAAAATCGTACCGAGTTTTATTTCAATACCTTAAGTAGTTCCGTCGTGATGAACAGTTAAAGAATTTTACTTTCATCCCCTCTCCCAGGGAAACCTGACTGAATTCCGGGATAAAAAGTATCCTATGTCCTTCCTCGTAGTATGACCTAAAATCGTGCTGAGTTTCATTTCAATACCTTCAGTAGTTTCGGCGTGATGCGCGTTTAACAAACAGACAGACAGACAGACAGACAGACAGACAGACAGACAGACATGAATGAAAAAAATTGCAGTTTTGGCTTCAGTATCGATAATAGAGTGCCCTCCAAAAAAAATTTTCTAAATATCTTCAATGTACAGAATTGGACCTGTTACAGTTTTATTATAAGTATAGATGTCGTGTGATTTTTCGATATTTCGTGATTTTTCCGACCCTTTCGCGTCTCACGGCTGGACGACGACCCCTTTACAGTCAAAACCGGCCTGCTAACAACACATTTGAAATTAACTGTTTACTGGTATTTCTCGCGTTTTCTTTTATCATTCCCAATGTTTCCGAAAACAATATCAAATCAGTATGTGTTTCTTCTATTTTGTTCTGCCCAGAATAGTTAGGACACAAGGCTGCGGTAATCGCTTTCCATCAGGCGCGGGCTGCATGTATGTTTGCCACCTTTTGGTGGAATAGAAAGAAAACAAAACTATTTGTGGTTATTAAAAAAATCCTAGCCTATTGCCGATTTTCCGTCACTTATTGAGAGATGTACAACCATTGATAATATCGATGTGTCCAACCTACAGTAGTAATATTTGATATTCTTTGCCGTACAAGCAAACCTATGGTTGTTTTTGTTTTGAGCATCGCTTTTAGTTTGTGTGATGATTATACAATGTATGAAGTAGATTAGTTTCGGCTTGCTTCCAATACCGCACTGTTTTATGAAGATTTCGTAGATTTACTTAGCTTATTATTTACATGTTTATTTTTTATATTTATTTTATTACCGTATGTGTGAGGGAGTTAGTAGCTATTGGGTGAAGGGTCAATTTTATTGAATGTTTTATTGTCTGAGGCCCGTTGTTATTTTACTAAACAAACTTTAAACCAAGCTTATACCATCAGATAATCACAGCTGTCAGCTCAACGCTTGACTAGAGTTTTATAAGCTAAGATCACGTTTAAATTTATATAAAGAGTTTGGTACAGCGGGCCTTGGTTGCGAGATTTAATTATCTGTCATTAAAACTTATTTCTTCCTTTCAATTAAATTTAAATCTCTGACACTTTGAGTGCCCATGTCACGCATTTCGTCCTCTTACCCTGCCTGAGCTGCAGCGCGCCCCTCTGGTCGTGGTCGTGCTGTTGAGGCTCGGCAGTGAAAGTGATAACAAAATTTTACTATTACCAGACAAATAATACTAGCATCTAAATACTAGTATACATATTGTCGGTTACATGTGCATCGGAATTTTTAAATATACTAACCATTCTACGAAATTAAATTATGTATATCCCAAAAATACATCAATTAATTTAATTCAACTTTCCACTACTAATAGGAAGTTTGCGGGATCAGGTCCCGTTGAGGTCGTAGATTTTTGGCATAAGTAAACATAATTTAAATTCGTAAAATTTTTCCTAAGTGTGTGGCACTTTAAATACAAAAATACAAACCATTGTTTATATCATCCAGACTGTCACCGTCCGTGATAGTCCGCGAACGGCGACTGGCGACGGCCCGCGCGACCGCCATGAACCCGCCCGCGCCGCGCCGCCGCGCCGCCTCGCCGTCCGACGCGAGACAGCTGGCCGTCAACCCGCCGCCGCCTGCCTCACATAGGCATAAGGTAACAAACATCATTAGCTGGCTCCAGATTGGGCAAGCAGCCTCGCGATGCTTGAAATTGTTCAACGTGTCCCGAAACTCGATGTCAAGCCAACATCGGAGGACATGGTTCATGAAGACCCAGAAAAAATTAAAAAGAAGTAATCATTTTTTTAAATTGGTACATGGACATTTTAGTTTTACGTCGAACTAAAGCTAATTATTATTATTATATTGTAATAAAAAAATAAAAATCTAATAAATCAAATAATCCCCAAGTGTGAAGGCTTACCCACTATAACAACAAATAAAAATCAATCACAAAATATGGACATCTGTTGTCAGAGCATTCAATAGATGCTGGCGAGCAGAGATTTTTTGAGTTTTAGTAAAATGCCTATAACGCAGAACCTAATGTATCTAGAGCCATATTTTTTTAATTTTTCTGGGTCGCCATGAACCCTCCTGTCGTCCGATGGCGGTTTGACGTTTAGTTTCGGGACACTTTGTATAGCTCGGCGTTGTTTCGCCCGGCTGCCTCGCGAGGTGCTTACCCAGTCTGGACTCAGCCATTTACCTACATCATAACTATAGTCCCTATTTTTGTAAGAGCCAAGTATTGTTTTTCACTTACCCTCGCCGGTTAAGGTCGCGAGAAACCGCTAGATGTCACGCAAGACTACATTGTGCCATTGTGGCGCCACAATACACGTCTCTAGCGGGGTAGGCGTCTTTCGGTTGATAGTTATGATAAATAATAAATAATAAATAAATAATGCTGGACAATCCACACAGCATCATCTAGCCACAAGCTAAGCAGAGCTTGTGTTATGGGTACTACATAATTGATATACTTAATACAATACATTTCATATTTTTTTATTCTACTAAAAAGACCCCCATAACAAATATTTGCAGATCATACAACTTCTGCTTAAATACTGCTCAAAATAAACATAAGACTATTATAGAGCATTGGCCACACTGCAACCTAATATATGTATAAGTAAGCAGCGCAAAGAGCAAGTGTATTGTGTCACTAAACTCTGTTTTACTTACAGGAAGAAATCGATCCCTACGGCCGGAATAAAATACAACGAAATAACAGAGACAGGAAGAAATACTCCAGATCTTCATCATCAGGCTCAGGTAACTTTTCACTATCAAATACTGCGTCTACGAAGAGTCACGTTGTTGAGAGGTGGCACACAATATTGTGTACTATAAAGAAAAGGGAGTGATTCTGCGTCTCTGTAGGCCTAGCACCATACAAAAATGTTCAACCCAAGCAAGTAAAAACTATATTATTTTTTGCAGAATCATCATCATCTTCGAGTGAATCCGAGAGCGATTCGCACTCGTCTTCGACCTCGGGCAGCTCGGGCGCGCGCCGCGCCAGGCATGCCAGGTTACTCAACGCGGCTGCGAGACCTAGGTTTGTTTACAAAACCACTTGCGGTTGCAAGTGTACGGTTGTACACTTTAAGCATTTGACTTGCATAAGGTTACTGAGACGACCCCAGTGGCGCAGCAGGCGGTGATCCGCCTGCGATGGAGGAGGTTGCGGGTTCGATTGAGGGTCCGCCTCAGGACAAATTTTTATACGATCTGCAAATATTTGTCACGGATTTTTTCTAAGTACCGGGTGCGGCGATTGCACTGTCCGTCTCTATCTAACTGTTATAAAATTCGAACCTCTGAATCGAACACCGCCAAAACTTCAAATGTTGGTCTTTGACATATTCTTTATCATCATTTGAAGTGATTTTGTTGTGAGAGAAACACATTCGAATTTAGAACAATGGATTTACGGTTGGATCGATCGAAAGAGCTGATTCGCTTGCTCGACTCTGGCGAGCTTCCCAACTTGGTGTTTTCAGATGAGAAAACTTTTTGCGTTGAACAGTTTTTAAACAAACAAAATGACCGTGTTTGGTTGAAGTGACGTGTCAGCGACCATTCAGACGAATTGCAATGCAAGTCACTCGACGCCAAGGAGCCGACCAAATCATGGTCTGGGCGGCGGTGTCTGAAAAAGGCCGTTCTCCGCTCGTTTTTCTTCCAATGGGTCGCAACCAAGTCAAAATAAATCAACAAATCTATCGAGATAAAGTCTTGCGACCAGGGCTGATACCGTGGGCACGCAATACATTCGGTTCTGAGCGTTGGACTTTCCAGCAAGACTCGGCACCATCGCACAGAGCAATTGGAACGCAAAGTTGGTTGAAAGCAAACGTTCCAGTGCTGATCGACCGAGATATGTGGCCGTCGTCATCGCCCGACTTGAATCCGTTGGACTTTTGTATTTGGGGTGTTTTACAGGCCAGGGCCTGTGCTAAAAAACACACTTCGCTGGAAGCGCTCAAAGTTACTCTTACGCGAGAATGGAATTGTTTGAGTGACGATGTCATTCGAGCATAGCCTGCGCTTCTTTCAGAAAGAGACTTCAGCTTGTAGTAAAGGCTAAAGGCGGTTTTATTTATTCCTTCGGAATAAGTAATAAAACTTTAAACTTTCTATTTTCACATGGCAAAAGTGTATAAATAAATATTGAAAATTATTAGAAATATTTCATTTTCACATACGGACAGTTCAATCGCCGCACCCGGTATAGTAAAAAAATTAAATATCTATTTATGTAGGTATGTAATGTATGCCAGTTATCCAGTTCCCATAACACAAGCTCTGCTTACTTTGGCGCTAGAGGATGCTGTGTGGGTTCTCCAGCATTTTTTTTAATGTATTCTGTCAGTCAGCTCCTAGAAGTTTTTTTCCTGATCAGGCCTATTTATGTATTAATTATTTAGTTACGAATGTGCCTAATGTTAAACTATTCAATTCCAGGATGAATCCTAAACCTCCGGCTGCTCTGGCTGCAGCAGTCACTATTACGAATAAGAAGGATTCTTCAAGTGACAAAGGTCTGTATTATTATTACTTTTTTTGATATTTTGCCTATAGATGTGGTGACGCCGAATCTAAGAATCAGTTCGTTTGTAGAATGCCTAGGAAGTATACGGAACGCTGATTTGTTGGGAACACCAAATTAATTTCACTCAACTAAGGTCCATTTTCACCGTTGGAATTACGCGTTCACGTTGCAATTGAACACGTTCTATAATGAGTAAAACCTAGTTTAGCGTTTTAAACGAGTTCAGCGCATTTTACCGACGTAAAGTTGATAAAGATAAACAAACATTTATTTGGCCAAAACAGGTAGGTACATACAGGTTTGACAAGGAATGGTAATTTATAAGTAGGTACATTTACATACATAGACACAAATACAAGCAGAGAGTAGGTTGATCCGGTTCAAGCGCTAAAGCTAACGCTAACCTATAGAAATTTGAACTTGATATAGCTGAACTTAGTGTTAATTTTAGTTTTGGCAGCAAATGGTGAAATTTGACTATATTTTTTTCTATCATCTACAGGCATTAACTGAATTTGGTACTTTTTTGTAAACCGCCTATCAATTCTACAAACGGTCTGATTCTTTCTAGGATCCGGCGGCGACATATACGTTAGCAACATCAATCAAAACGTTAACTGCACCAATGAACACGATGTTTGGACTTGGACTTCATAATGTTATCCTTTTTCGCAGAATCTGGGAACAGGAAACGATCAGCATCTTCGCCGGTCGATGACGGATCCGCCGCCAGCAAGAAAGCAGTCTCACGACGGGAGGAACTATTGAAACAACTCAAAGCAGTAGAGGATGCTATAGCAAGGAAGAGATCTAAAATATAGGACTAATGAATAACAAATTCCGTGTAAATTTTGAAGCGGGCGGCTAGTTAGGCTTTAACGATTGGGTACTGCAGATTTGTGCAGAAAATCATTGGCCTACCATTCAACTACGTAAGACAGATGGATAGGATGTTGTACAAATAAAAGCGAGTACACGGCGTTTTGAAGCGCGCGCCTACGAACGTTCTGAACAAAATCTGACGCGCTCTTGAGGATAGGCGCGCGTGGGTGTGTACGGATGTAGGGGACCAGTTGATTTTTAAATCGCGCGTTACCAAAGCACGTGCTTCAAAGCGCATGTGTAAATAGTCATAAGGAGCATTGTACTTGGCGTCACATAAATTGATATAATTATGTATCCATGTATTTGGATGTTTACTCAAAATGAAATTTAATGTTAGCAAGTGTCTCTGAAAAAAAATGGTGTTCATTTTTTGCAAGTTTTTGTGTATACGAGATTTTTTTAAGTACTTGACAAGATGCGTGTTTTTAATATCACAAAACCAATGCCTAGATTGTAGGTTTAAAGGGACTAGATGTAAACTGATAAAATGTGCAGAAATAAAAGTGCATTATTTTTTAAACTTTCTTTTATTGAAGTCTTGGCTCTGTTATTATGTTTTAGAGTAATATTGCAGTTTTTCTCGTGTTTCCTTCTGTCTTAACTAAAGAATATAATCTAGAATACAGGCTTACTTAGGTCACAGTACTACATTGCATATTTGATAATTTCAATTCTCGCTAAATTATACTTGTTTGAAGATGGATTTCTCACTAGAACTTGATTTTGTGATGCTGCTATGAGCTCATAAAGCGCGTTGTATGCGACATATCCGATTCCACAGGATTTCGCTTCCGTAAAACTGAAGGCACCTTGGGCTACATAGCCCATAGTGTCTCGGGAGCAAACTTTACGCACTGCATCTATTTTGGACGGGATCCATAATTCTCGCATGAGTTTCATGTATGCTGATGGTTCCATGTTGAGCTTAGTCTTTGGCTTTGTTTCGAGTTTCTGTAAAGGTTTATGTTGTCAGGTCACATCTTGATTGAAATTTGAAACTAATTTGTGGGCTTCATAAAACAGATTTACGTATCAAATGATTTAAAGAATTCACTGCCCAGCCCTGCGGTGCGACCAGACGGGCCCGCCACCGCTGCGCCGCGCCGCAGATCCAGCGATGTGGAGTACATATGCGCATCATAGGCAACAAACGTGTTAGTAAATCGCGTTCACTGCCCAGAATAGAGAACGTCAGTGAGTTTTCAGAGATACCATGTTCATGGGCAATGAAAGTGTTAGGTAGTTATAAATTTTAACCTTTCAAGAGTTCTTACCAAAAATAGCTTTTATCTATCAAGGATCACGGGTGGCGCGCGGCGCGCGTTTTTCCCGATTCCCGCACTAAAATGCTTGTATCTCATAAAATACTAAGAATTTATTTATTCTATAAAAAGATATAGAATCTAGACTAATTATTCTTTCTATTAGTCTATTTATTATTTGTAGGTACATGCTTATTATTTAGAATTTTGTCGATAACTCATTATACAAAAATCGATAACTCATTATACAAAAAAACCATCCGACGTTTATTGGCTGAACAGATTTTCATAAAACATGGCTTAGAACACTCGGGATAAAATTATCTATGACACAAAAAAAACTAAACGAAAATCGGTTCATCCGTTTGGGAACTACGATACTACAGACAGACACGTTAAACTTATAACACCCCTCTCTTTTTGCGTCGGGGGTTAAAATGAACTGCAAATTGGACTAATAACTTACTTTGGATAAAACTGCTACTTTAGATTTCTTTTTCTGCTTGACCCTTAGCCTTCTTAATCTTTTCAATGTTTTGACATGTTTTGCTCTAGTTTCCCTCCTTAATGTTTGGTTAGGGTCTTCATGTGATGGCTCAAACAGATTCTTCACATTAGCAATGTCTCCAGGCCGTGGCAGACATATGAGGGCATTTCTTTGCAAGTTCCCAACAGGCAGTTTTAGGTACACAGCAACTAGACAGGGTTCTGTTTTGTATATTTCTTGTAATTGTTTCTCACTTTTCTTTTTCAAACACTCCTGAAAAAAGGGTCTTTACTTTAGTACTTACCAGAGTTATCCTACTAACATTATAAAGCGAAAGTTTGTGCCATTTTGAAGATGTTTGGCCAAAGACAACACCAAAACTTTTGAATGGATTAGGCTGGAACAACATACTACTTTTTATTCCATAAAACGTGTATGAAGCCTCAGGCAGAAACTAGTTATAATAGAATATTTTTAAAAGTAACCTACTTTACCTGCAAATTGTTTAATATTTTCGACTCACGCATGACATAAAAACATTCAACTGGTTTATTTATCCATTCTTCCAGCAGTAACTGCCATGGACAATGAAATGGACTGTTGATTCCCAATTTTATGTAATTTTCTCTCTTCTTTGGAGGCAATTTAAAGTACCTTTCTCTTAATTCTAATTCAATTCTCTTATCATTATCCTTCCCTGCTTCTGAATCAGGTGGGAGAAAGCATTCTCCCATTTCAAGAGCTAAACTCTCTGTCTCCCGCAGTGCTCCAGCTCTAGCCCCAAACATTATGAATGTTTGCCAAAATGGGAGACCATACCCTGATGGAACTATAATATCCCATCCACATCCATAGCCTGAAAAAAAAGAACTTAACTGGTTAACATTGTGCTTAATTCAATGAGTGATGAGCTTGTTGGTACAAAGTTAAGGTGTAATTCGTAGGTAAAATTCTGTCTGACCTTGTTAAGTTTCAGCTATAAAGTTTTACTTGATTGATACATACCTAATTTTTTGTAACAAGAATCTTGTGACCCTGGCTGTTGAATCAAAACAACAGGCACACTTTGTATCTCTGGATCACCTTCATAAACTTCCCCTGGGACTAGATCCAATCTAGTGACATGTTCAATGAATTCTCCATTTGTTTTTACATTGCATTTTATTTCTTGGTGAATTTTGGTTGCCCATAGAGGGGAATTTGATATGGTTGGTGTTATGTATGTCAAAGCTTCTCGACTCAATTGTGTGTAGGTTTCATCTGATTGAGCTTTAGAGCGGTATTTAGGCCTCATTAGACGCGGATCTCTTACAATCAAACTGACAATCATTCTTGGTGACAACTGAGCAGGAGTTTGAGCATGATGTATGCTTTTCCAGTATTCTGTTTTCTCCTTCAGATAAAAATCTTTTGAAAACATAGTATGCTTTACCCAAGAATTGTCTTTGATGCTTTCAATGTCTTCAACACATTTTAAGCTTTCAACTAAAACCGAATGGCTATTGGGTCCAGTCAAGCGGAAGTGATTGAATGATCCTGGCAAGAATTTTATTTTGAGACATTCTGAATAAATGTTAGAAATTTTCTGTCTTTTTGCATTATTTTCCAAGGTGTCACAAACCTTCTCAGTGCTTTGCAGATCTTGAAAACATTCTTTAACTAGTGTGGATTGTGATGGATGTACAAACAGCCATAGAGTTCTTTTCAATTCAGCATCTTTCCGAGGTTCCCACAGAAACATTGCTTTACCAATGTAACCATGCGGGAATTGGTTAGGCTTATAAATGTGTATTTCACCCTGTCTAGTGCCAGCTATATAAGCTTTTGCCCCTATAGTGGGACTAACAGAAGAGTTTGTAACAGATGCAAACATATCTTTTATTATATCAATATTCCCCTTTATCTGAATGGGTGTGTGATATGAAATATCTTGTAGAAGACAATGTTTGGATGTGGCTCTGTAACAGGCCCGGAAAACTTTGTCACAGGGTGCCTGGGCCAGTCGATGACCCCACTGGTTAGTCATATGAAATCGTTTGGCATGCCAAATGTGAGTTTCGAGCCATATATTATTTAGCTTTCTACGATTAAATTCTTTCAACAAATATTGTGGTCGTCGCCTATGCTTTCGTGAAGGTTTTTTTTGTTTAGGTGGCAGTCCACCTTTTTTAAGTTGTTCTAAATGGGCTTTCCTTAGTTTTGATGGTAGTCTTTTAGCATTGTGACTCATAACCCTCCTTCTCATGTGCACAGGCAATGATTGAAATATCAGCTTCACTTTGCTTGGGTTGAGTATGGTTTCAGTCATAGCTGCGATTTCTACACTCCTAGACGCAGCAAATTTCAAACTATTCACTGTTTTTGGAAGATGTTCGGAACCACCCAAGGTGGCATCGAACTCGGCTGTTTCCATCTCTCCAGCTGTTGTTCACGACTATTGCTTGCTCAAATAGAATCGTTATCTATAATTTTGAAATAAATTGTACGCTTTTACACACTATTCATTCAATTCAACTTAAAGTAAACACTTTGTTCCAAAATGTTCTATTTTGTTTTTGAGGTTATGTTTACAAGTTAGATTTGATTGACAGCTTAAAATTATACAACTGACTGCACTGAAACATGACAGTGATAGTCATATGGCCGTTGTGTTGTCCTTTTGTTATTTGAGATTTTATCAATCATCGAATTATCTGTGTTGTCAGTTTGTTTTAGCAAAACCATTTTGATGCAACAATAAAAATAATAAATAAATAAAATAATGCTGGACTATTCACACAGCATTATCTAGCACCAAGCTAAGCCAGAGCTTGTGTTATGGGTACTAGATAACTGATATACATAATAAAGTACACTACATAGATAGATATTTTTTATTATACATAGAAAAACATCCAGAACACCCTGAACAAATATCTGCAGATCGTACAAACATTTGTCCCGAGGCGGGAATCGAACCCGCAACCTCCTGCGTCGCAGGTGGACCTTCGCCAGCTGCGCCACAGATGTCGTCAAACCGTTCGTAAAACCGTTCATATTCTGTTTTTAAAGTTCATGATGACACTCTGACATAGACACAGCGGCTGAGTCGTGGCGAAAAGCAAGCAGCGCCATTAAGACAGAAGTTGAAGAAAACCCAATTTAATCAATGCTCTTTTTCTTTTACTTACTCTTTCGTTGATGATGTCGTTGGAGTAGTGTCGGCTAATCGGCTCGTAGACGTTAGATAGACGAACTCAGTTTGTACGATCTGCAGATCCTTGTTCCTTGTTTTAGTAGTTTCTACCATCACACCCCAAACTTAGCCGTTTTTAAGATTTTTTAACTTTGACATTAGGGTTTAAAAAAAATTGCCTACCTACCTACCTATTATTTATTTTAGCATCCGGGAAGAAATAGATAGTATACCTATTACTTAGGTAGGTACTTAGTTTTCGGTCAACACAATCGATTCTTTCGAGCGTACAAAGATTTATTGAGAAAGATTTTGAAGAGTCTAGAAATAAATAATGTAACTACATGGAATAAAAATGTCCAGCTGGTTACATCAATGTAGGTAACTACAATGTAACTAGGTGGAACGGACGAAATCTTTCAGTTTCACATCTTCATTACCTCTCACGAATTACCTACATTAGGTATCTAAATAGTTTCCGACAGTGCCTAATCAAAGAAACTTTACACCTAATTAATAGGGTACCTACATAGGTTCTCCTGTAAACTTTTAATACCTAAAACCTAATGCTTTTAGTCAAAGTATATATCTACTTACCTACCTACTAAGTTAACTGGATAGAGATCGTTTCTACATAAATAGATTGAACTAAGTACGATGAGTATTGTATAAACGGCCAACACTGAACGGAAACGATGTTTCTGAACTAACATAAAAAAATGAGGTACAAAGGTCCCCCTCCACCAAAATTGTCGCCAGGTGCAAACTACAAACCAAGATGGTAAATCTGTCTCGTCTCGATACATTTAAATGGTAGAGGGGAGTCATGGAACTGTATCTATACTCGGATCTAGAATCCAAGATATTTATTGTAAGCATTGGGGTTAAAATGATATTAAAAAAGCTTATTTAGCACGTCACATTACCTACACAAAACAGAGGAAAACTAAGGTAGGAATTTACGCATGTACCTACCCATAGATATAAATCGTATAAATATAAAACGATATAAATCTATGTACCTACCACATTTCTCGAAGCTAAGGGGCCGTTCGTTCATTTATTACGTAAGACGATTTAGGGGGGGAGGGGGGTCGATCATGTTTTATTTTTTCTTACAAGGGGGTGGGAGGGAGTCTCGATAGTTCTTACTAAAGATCACAAAAAACCAAAGTTCATTACTACCTACCAAAAAATAAAAATAATTACTTAGTAGGTACCTTTGTATTTACAAAAAAACATTTAAAAAAATTATTACCTTGAAAAATAAACATTAAAACAAAACAAACAAACGTGTATAATTTTTTCCTTTAAATTCTTTTCGGGTCGTTAACTAGCGAAAATCGTCTTACGTAATAAATGAATGGCCCCTAATAAGAATCAAGATAACAAGAAAAGATATGAAAAACCATACAATTATTTACTAAAAACAAATTTAGATGTAGCACACGTAATTACGTCCACTGCTGAACGTGCTTCCAGACAAGGTTTTACTCAAATCACTAGGTACGCTTGGCAAACGGATTGCCGATCACTAGATCGCAGTGGAGGTGTTGAAAAATACATAAGTAAATAAAATATAATGATGCTGGACAATTTACATAGCATTATCTAGCCCGAAGCTAAGCAGAGCTTGTGTTAGTAGTAGTAATTCAATGGTTATAGCTGTGTGTGTACCTCAGGTACCTACCTAATAAATAACTGATATAGGTAGTTAATACAATACACTACTTAGATAGATATTTTTTAATTATAAATAAAAAATCTTTACATGGGTACTATTAAACAAAGCCGCTCCCGCTGTCTGTCATGCCTGTCTGTTCCATATGTATGCTTAGATCTTTAAAACTACGCAACGGATTTGGATGCGGTTTTTTAAAAGGTAGAGTGATTCAAGAGGAAGGTTTATGTAGGTATAATAACATGCATAATATAGTAGAGAAACACTGATAATTTTAGAGGTTTCTAATGTGATGTCGTAAATAAACAATTTTTTTGCGCTTTCATTGCTAACGCTGGCTAAATCCTACGAGATATATTAAATTAATGTACTACAGTATTGTACACCTTAAAAAGGTCTACAAAAAAGTCCGCGAGAGTATACGTCTATCTCTTAAGGTTAACCCACAATAACCATTTTTTATCCTTTACTTTTTACGAGAAATAATGGCTTATTTACGAAGCGATTATAAGCAATACAGCATTAATCCTTATCCAATTACGTACCTTAAATATAGATCAATATGGCCCTTTACAGCATGTAGTTTAAATGAATTTTTCAAAGATGTCACAGATTTAAAATGCATAGCGGTTGCACGATACCGGCCGGGGGGCCGATTCTGTAGTATATTTAGTAGGCATTGCACCCGTGCGAAGCCGGCGCGGGTCGCTAGTAGGTAATAAATAACTGATATACTTAATACAATACACTACTTATATATATGTATGTATATGTTTTATTATAAATAGGTAACATCCAGAAGAGTTCAGGGTGAACAAATATCTGCAGATCGTACGAACATTTGTCTCAAAGCGGGTATTGAGCCCGCAACCTCCTGCGTCGCAGACGAACCTTCGCCCGCCGCGCCACATCGGTCGTTAAAGAACATAGAAGAAAGCTGCTGCTATTCGTATATATGTATAGTATATTTCCTTAGTCGGATCTTAAGAGTAAGTACCTACCTAAGCCTGCCATTAACGCATTCAGAAGAAGAAGAAAGAAAGAAAATCAATTTATTGGCTCACACAAAAATAATAATGATAACTAAAAAAAAATCCTTAAAATATTATATAAAAAAAAGTATTATTCGGGTGTGAACCAAAAAGGTCCTGCCAATGTTGCTCAACATAAATTTGAGCAACGCTGGTTTTCTGGCAAGACCTTTGGTGCGTGTGTGTCCACACGGCTCACAGAAAAAACACAAAAAAAAGAAAATATGACAATGTATAACAGAAATAAATAATATTACCTATTTTAAAAGTACCTAAGATAAGTCTGGTGACTTCTCTACGACTAACGTTCAACATGCCATTCATCGCCCAGCCTCGGTGGTGCGACCCGCAGGGGCACGCCGACGCAACACGGGGGAGAACCATGGGAGAATACTGCCTCTTGGGCCATGATAATGTTAGTATTTACTACTATATACGCAGTCATTTAGTCATCTCACGCTAATTTTAACCACCTTCGAAAAAAAGAGGAGGTTCTTTCTATATTAGGGTTGTATGTATGTTCGTCGATTTCTCCGTCAAAATTGGAAAATTCTTTCGCTATTGTACTTTAGAGAATGATCGTGGTCAAGGGGCGACTGACAGTCGCCCCGTGACCACGATCGCTGTAACGCGGTAGAAACGTAGGGGATATAAAAACAAAAGGTACGCGATAAATACCCGATTAAACCATTAACTATGTTTACAAATCGCGAAAGTTTAAAAAGTGATATAGAGAATGAATTCACGTATGTGCCATAAAATTTCAAAACAGTGTAAAATTAAGGGATTCGATGTCGGTGTTTAGTTTTTTCAAAGATATTGTACGGAACGTAGTCATAGGATCTTTGAGTTTTTTATAACAACCAAATTATGGCATTACGCGGTCAGACATTAACCAATGAAAAACAAAAGGAGGCGGTTCTCAATTTTTAACACCCGACGCAAAAAGAGAGGGGTGTTATAAGTTTAACGTATCTGTCTGTGTATCTGTCTGTGGTATCGTAGCTCCCAAACGGAGGAACCGATTTTCGTTTAGTTTTTTTTGTGTCATAGATAATTTTATCCTGAGTGTTCTTAGCCATTATTTCATGAAAATCTGTCGGGGGGTTTATAATATTTTAAATTTTGTTCTTGTTATTATTTATTTTTTATGTAGAAACAATTATATGATTCGCCATTTGATGTACGATTTTGATGATTTTGAGGTAACTTAAAAAACAGTATAAATATTCAGAAATTTCAAGTAAGTTTTTAGATTTTTAGCATTACTTTATTATACAATCTGCTTAGTACTAGAAAATTTGTAGTAGATAATTGTTTATTCTGTTAACCTTAAAAAACAGTATAAATATTCAGAAATTTCAAATCTGTTTTTAGATTTTTAATAACATTAAATTATTACCTACACATTCTGCTTTAGTACCTACTAGAAAAGAAACTTAGTAGTAGAAACCCAGAGTTACTCAGTCAGAGATAAAAAAGCTTCTAATGGCGGCACACACTGGGCGAGACTCCCCGAGACTGGCCGATAACCAGTGTACCCGGTGCACTCGCCTCGGGGTGCCTCGTAGGCTCTCGTCTTGTCTCGGGCTCAGTTCCAGTAGGCCAACGGGTATGAACAGTGATGTTCATCGAAAGGTAAACCTTTAGTAGGCCAGGACCGCCGTTCATGCACTAATGTTAAGTTAGAGTAATAAAAACAAAATTTCGGGATAGGTACGTCCTCTCGATCGCCGCGCGCCGTCCATTCTTCATTCTTCAATGCAGCCAGCGTCTTCGTGACGCTAACGACTGGTATTGATATGCATCAGTTGAGCTACCTGTAGATTTTGAATTGATTTGCAACAGTCTGCAATTGGCTCAATTGTAAATACTAGTTCTAATGTATTTCTATTTCTTGATTGTATTTTTTTGTGAATAAAGATAGTTTTATTCATATATTTGATACAAAATTATTTTAAACGTCCTTTTTTTTTCGGTAAAATTAAGACAGCTGAACAATAGTTTTATTATAACAAAAACAACTAATTTAATATTATAAAATAATAATATTTATTTATTTATTTAAATCCTTTATTGCACACATTTATCTAAAAGTATACAAAAGGTGGGCTTAATGCCTATGGCATTATCTACCTGCCAACCACACATGGTTGCAACAAATCAAAAGGCGTGCTATAATTAAACTAACCTAGATACACGTCTAATTAAATTACAGAGAAAAACTACAATTACTTATATAATAATAAACTTACACTATATATAATACATATATTATCAAATTTAAATATAAATATATATATTACAATAGGCAGGTACTTGCAATATTTTGATATAGGAAGGTAGCAACAAAATTCACAAATAGCTGAAAAGCTGGTTCAGTTACCTAACTAGAAATCGGGTAGAGATTCTTCAAAAAATGCTCACGTGTCAGCTTTTGAAAACAGTCCTTTGATTCGACTTTTCTAATATCATAGGGAAGAGAGTTCCAAAGTCTAACAGCCTCAATAGAAAATGATTTTTCACGAAAAGATGAGCTGTGTGCCGGTATCTCTAGGAGGAGGTTGCTTGATGATCTGAGTGGTCTGTCATGTGAGTCAGCCAGAAATGAAAAACGATTTTTGAGATAGGCAGGAGCAGAAGGATCTTTAAGAGCGGAAAAAAGAAGACAAAGCACCCTAACGTTCCTTCGTTCGCGAATAGGGAGCCACTTGAGTTTAGCTCGATATTCGCTTACATGGTCGTATTTGCGCAAACAAAAGATGAATCGAATGCCAGTATTTAGGAGACGGTCGAGTTTATTTAGTAAGTCTTGATTAAGATCAATGAAAGCTACGTCTGCATAATCTATGATTGGCAAGAGAAGAGAATTTACTAGTGATTTTAGTAGGAGTTGGGAGAAAATTTTTCAGGCGGATGATAGAGTGAAGGGCAGCATAGAATTTTCGGGAGATTTCTTTAATATGGGGAACCCAGCTCAGCTTTGAATCGAAAATAATGCCAAGTTTCTTGACTGTGTGTGAGAATGGAATTTTGTGTCCATTAAAATAAAGTTGGGGAAAGACGTCAAGACAAGCGATTTTAGCAAGTTGTCGAGAACCACCGATGATGATAGCATGACATTTGTCTGGGTTAACTTTAAGACCGAACAGGTTGGACCGACAGTAAGCGAGAAAGATCATCATTTACAGCTTGGATAGCGTTATTTAAATCATTGAAGGAAGCGGAATTATATAACTCATTTACTGATAATCTTCACACCATTGCATTGTGTTTGTGATTGTGTTGTAATGTAAGCAAGCACATTTACTTACAAGTTGTAAAGTGTGTAAGCCTTTTTAGTCTCAGGTGTCAGGGGTTGTAAGTTACAACCCCTGACACCTGAGAATAAAAAAGCTCCTGAGAAAAAACTCCTCCCACTCGCAGGCGCATGCGCGGAAAATGGCGACAAAAAGGCCTAATCAGGCCTTACGAGAGTAGAAGTGTATTTATATTTATTATGGGGAAAACCAAAGGCTAAAATTAACTAAACTACAAATTAATCAATACCAGAACGCTTACTGAAGGATTTCACGGAAATGAGGTAGATTAGCACAATGAAAAAGACTATGAACATGATGTGACTAGTCTACATGCATCATCTTTAAAACATAGTTAAGGTTATCTTCGTTACATATTATTTAAACTAAACATTAATCATCAACATCATCATCATTGGCACCAAAAAATATATAATATAGTATTACTATAACTAATAGCAATATTGTATGATACAGGTGCCTGCGTTAGGTTTGCTAACAAGAACAAAATTTAAAATTTAAAAAACTGCCCGAGAGATTTGAACATGAAACATGGCTAAGAACACTCGGGATAAAATTATCCATGACACAACAAACCTTAACGAAAATCGATTCATCCGTTTGGGAGCTACGATTCCACAGACAGATACACAGACAGACTCGTTAAACTTATAACACCCCTCTTTTTTGCGTCGGTGGTTAAAAACGTGTGTTACAGGTTACCAGGCACCACTCTTCGGCAGAAGTGCAGCAAATACATACAATAGTTCCTTTAATAACATAATGATAGATAGATAACACAATTATTTGGTACTACAGACACAGATACAATTAACATAGATATACAATTTTAAACAAAAGTACAATAGGTTTTATTAATCAAACGTGCACTTTAAAAAAGTAAGTACTATTTGAGCGTCTGGTCGAAGCGACGCGTGACCCGAGAGCTGGTGAGTATCTGGCACAGCGCATCAGCATTGCCATACAGCGGGGCAATGCAGCCAGCGTCTTGGGGACGCGACGACTGGTATTGATAAGGTCAGTTATACTACCTGTAGATTGTTTGCAACAGTCTGCAGTTAGCTCTGTTTTAATAGTAAATACTAGCTCTAATGTATTCCTATTATTTGATGGTAATTTTCTTTGTCAATCAATATAGTAAATACTTAGGAAATAACACATGTACAACTTAAAATTAAAAGAACAATAACAGAAAAAAAATATTGTGAATCTGATAAAACTAAAACTTATAATTACGAGATTTGGAACATGTCAGGAACCTATTTATGAAAAATGCCACTGTCATGGTGCCTTTCGATGTGAAGACGAGCGCTCGAGACATTCCACGGAACATTCCACGGGACATTCCATCGGGAATATAGCAGCATTAACGCATTCGTTGCCCACTGCGCCGCCGCCGCTACACGGGGCCGGAGGACGACTTCTGAGTCTTGGGCCATGAAAGTGTTAAGCGATGCTACAAGCATAAAACCTTAACCTATTTCTTACATTGTTTTAATAACTACATTAACTTTAATTATCTGCACTAAGAACATAATTTGTCTGGAAGAGATATCTGTAAGCAAATGGGATCGCCTATAACACATATACTATTTTTTATATTATTTATCGTTAAATTGCTAGTCAAACACATGTTAAACATCTAAAATTATAAATTATACTTTAGATTGTAGCATACTGCATTATGAAGCATTTCTTCCGTGCCGGCAGAATAGTGTTGTATTAGGAACAAAATCAGCTTTCACAATGATCTCAGAATATAGAACAATCTGTCAAATCATTATGAAAACCAGTTTCGTAATTCCTGTTCTTCTTTTTCTTCATTCTTCTCGATTTCTTCATTACCATATTTTCTTCAAATACTTCTTTTCTTGAAAGGTAGTCAAATGCTTATAAACTATTTATCATTAAATACGTATCTCTCTTATATACAAAATATAATTGTACAGAAAATAAAATTATTTCGCAAGGGCGAGTTAGGTGATCATTTCTCGAACTTAATGATTTAATTACATTAGTAAGTCATTAACAAACTTCAGAAATTAGCAAAACACAATTAAACAAGTAACAGATTCGCTAATCGCACTAAACAGGTCTTAAAAGTGAATAACACTGGAATCACAAGAATGTAGCATCAAGTACTAGAGTACAAGTATGAATGGAGTTGTCATCGCCCGATTGGGCCGAGAATGTCGGGAATAGGATGTTGTGAACACAGAATAACGCTACTATTCAACATAAGGCAATCAACGTACTTGCGAACGCGCGAATTTGGATTCAAAACCGAGCGAGTGACAGTACACATTGCAATAAACACAGGAGGGAGATTTCTTCGTATGGTGATATCAAGGGATATTGAGTCTTGTCTTCGGGGAGTGAAGGCTGGTTATTTGGCAGTGGCAAGACCTGTGACGCTCGGGACGCTCCCATTACCAAATGACATCATGTTGAGTCACTACACTCCCGAGTTCTTTCCTCACACCATCTGGAATGTACAATTGATCGATTTATTTTTCTGTACGAAATATTGTTCAAAAGAGGAATATGTAAACGGCAAACCCTGTGTTCGACGATTTACAGACCGTTTAGTGATGCCTACGATAAAATCTAAGCATTAACTTATTTGTTAAAAAAATCTATGTAATGTATTAAGGCTATGTAATGTAGTAAGGGCTACATGATGCTGTGCGGATTGTCCAGCATTTTTTTATTTGTAATTGCAAAACAGCGATGGCATTATAGAATTTATCGAAAGGTACACAGTATTTATAGCTATCAGACTTTTAATTTGCTTTGGTTTGAGATGGGACACTTATGATTAGCGAAGAAAGACAAAAGATCTATTAGCCAAATTGTTTAGCGAATCATCTTTGCCAAAGTATGTTTTGCTAAGGTAAGCAAAAATGGTGGAAGGGATTTTGTGTCTAATTAAGGTGACGTTATTTTCTGGCTCCGTTGGCATAGTGGGCGCTAAGTTAACTGATGTTGTAATAAAGAGTCGGCGAGCCTACAGCCGACCCACAAGAGAACTAATTAGGCAAGGCAGTGCGGAGTGACCACAAATGGAAGACCGGCCTCGCTGGCTTGCGCGGGAGTCGGCGCCACCACAATTATTTCGCCAATTTATCGGCGGTTCGTTGTCCACGCAACTTGTTACTTTGGATCGGTGGATGTGTCTGCTGATTCCAAAAAAGGGTCTGGTAGTAAGATCGATTGCGTTTGAAAAGGTCTTGAAAAGGATGTTCTCTTGTGGGTGTCAATTGGTTTAGGCTGGAGGTGCCCGGGCGCAGGTGCGCGTGGTGACGGTGACGTCACGTCCGGCGCGGCGCCAATGGGCGCGCACTATGTGGGCCACACGTGTCACAGACCCCTCCCTTACCCCGCCAACACCCGCACCCACAAATGCTGCTCTAATTGCTGACAACTATGGGAAATAGCGCAAATGTGTTAGTTTTATCGCAAACGGTGTTTACACCCGTGATAATGACGGCGACGTCTTAGGTATCTTTATCGCTTCAACCGAAAGCCTACTTTCATAAATCTTTTTTTATTTCGTTCGAATAAAACTATAAAAGAAACAAAACGTATATTTGAATGCGGGGCGTATACGAGTGCCGGCCGGCGCTCGCTCCCGGCTCCGATCTATTAAGAATGAGAAGTGAACGGAAGTGGTACACTATAACGTTTTTGACAGAATTGGATCGTGTGAATAATAAACATTAGGTCAGCGGCATAACATTGTCGTATCGAGTGGTTGTGTGGGATGAGAATCGTAGTTACGTCATCGGACTTCGGCGGCGTGAGGGTCGACCTTAGACCTTCACAATTTATAGGAATTCCATAGACTCGTTTGACTAGACTAGAAACGAGAACTACCTTCGACAGGGAAAATGATCAGTACAACGGCTTAATCCTTGTTCAAGGGAAGTGTTCTGTCGGTATTTGGGCCATCAGGTGACGAAAGTCTGTGGTAGCAACGGACGCGGATGTCGCCGTATGTGGGACACGCCTATTGATAGTGCTGTCGCGAGCTCGCACTCGGCGATTGTAAGCAATCACTGTGTGCGACCAACATTCCAAGCAATACATACAACGCTTTTGCAATGAATTTCTTAAAGCTTAGAAAACTTTCCAAAAATATTGGTCACAAATCTCGTAGACCTTTCGTAGACCCTTCGTAGAGCGTCTACGTAATACCAAAAACACAAAAATTTCGAATATTTTGCTCGTCAACATAAAAATCCGTGTGTCGTGATTAAAGCAAACAAGTTTATGGCATAAAAAATGTCCGGGCAAAGTTTCCATAGAAAGTAAAACGTGTTATCAGCATATCTGTTGGTCTGGTATGTGTATAAGTGTGAGCGAGGTGGAGTGGCGCAGGTACGTATAGAGATAGAGCGTGCATTCCGCGGCTCTAACGGTGAGTTATTTCGCGGGCGCGCGCGGGCGGCGGCGGCGAGGCGCGGGGGGCGACGTGAATGGCCGCGAGATGCAGGAGGCTGCAGCGCCCCGCAGCCTGCGCGCATTCCGCCGACCGCCGTGAAGCTAGGCGCTTGCGCAACCTCCGTCGCATTCCATTCATAGCGGCGCGCGAGCGACCAGAGCCCTCGCCGACTCCTCCTCATGGTAATTGAGCGCGGTTTTTGAAATTTTAGAACGTTACGCCACATTTCTTTCACGTCACGCCGCGGTCGTCGGTGTGAATTCCGCCGGACGTTGACCCACACACTCACTGCTTTCTCCGACTCGCTGTTTGCTATTGGAACGAATCTATTAATTGGAGAAACTCAGTTCACACATGAGCGTGGAAAGTAGACCGATGAGCTTTAGCTATCCGAGTCGAGTCGAGACATGCGAGGCCCTTTCGTGTGTAGAATATGCCGTGAAAATATTAATTTTCGATTACTAACGGAGGAACGTTATTCCGGTAAGTGGAGATACGGGTACTAGCAGTCTCCATAAAGTCATTATAAAAATTCTTCGAGCCAGATGTTAAAAGAAAGAAAGGCGCTTAGAGATGAGAAGACAAATGTAAAGTTATCGGAGTTGTGAAGAGCATAGGAGATGCGCCAGTGGTCCGGCAGCGAGCAGGGCATGCGGTCGAATGCCGGAGGCAGCATTCCTCGGCCTCACCGCCCGCACCGGTGAAATGTCACCAGGCAGCATTCCGAAATATTTGAAACGACCTTTATGGCGCGAAAGAAAGTGGTGAGGGGTGCGGGCGGGGGGGTGGTCGCGACCGTGGGACAGCGGCGCGCGCGCCAGTCGCACGGCGCCGCCCGCGCGCCCGCACCCGCCCGCATTCCACACAGACTCCCTCCGAATTTATTCAGCCACGACTGCGACCAGCGACCAGCCAGAGCGCTAGTCTGCTACCTACTTCCAGTACATCGTGTACTGGAATGCTTCATTACATCATGACATGCTTTGTTACTTAATTTAAAGTAATTTTTTCTTGCTAATTTTAGCGACTTTCTCAATCAGAGACAATAAAAAATTAAAAGGTTTTTAATGGATGTACAGTGTACCACAGCTGGGCCAAATTTAGCCCATCTTTTTCCACATTTAACGGTCACCAGTGACGTACAATTTGTTTTTAAATTTTCTTTTAAAAGTTATAAACAAAAGTGTCACAGACAAATTTCATAACTTTTCAGTTATCCAGGGCTATTGTAACCTCGCATGGTAGATATTTAATAAAAAATTCGCTTCTGCACAATTAACCTTATCGTTTAAGATCTAACCGCGCAACTGCTAATGAACACTAGTCTGCGATCTTGGCCGAGAAATTGCGCGAAAACTCTTTCACCGTTCACAGCTGTTCTTTTTGCAGCTTTCTAGACACAACATTAGCACGAGTTATTTCACACTTCGTAACCGATCATCTGTTGGATCTTTTCACTGTTGCTGCGTTATTTAGAGGTAAAATGATTTAATGGATTAAAAAATTGCGTGAAAGTATAGATATTATTGATTGATATTATTAACAACTTGAAAACAAAAGACATCAACGCGCTTTGCAATTTTGCATGATTTTTGCGAAAATCATAATTTCGGTATTTTCATGTGAAGTCTTAATGTTTCAGGTGATTTAAAGCAAGACGGATTTTTATGAGTATTTTATAAATAGCATTAAAATTTAACAAAGACGATAGAAACCTTGGAAATACACATCTTTGTGAAATCTTGTTAAATAAACGTATAATGTGACGTAGAACTCTCACACAAATTTTCCACGAGAGGTTGGTTCAGCGTCCAGCACGCTTCTTTCTGCTTTCGTCCGCAAATTTTTATCAATTAAAATATTAACATTTAAAAATATTGGTTACTATTCCCACTATCGCGAAATATTGACTTGTATCTAACTTTCCGACTAATTTAGTCTGATGAGAGAGGTTAGCTCAGTGTGGATGTGAGGAAAGTAGCGTGTTCGGTCGGCGACGGCGGCGGCGGCGGCGGCGCAAATAGCCCGTGACGCGTCGGACGCTGCACTTTCGCGCGGTCATGTGGCGGGCATGAGCCAGACGCTCGTAATCGCTCCTCTATTTAAAAACGTCGTCGACGTCGTCGGGGAATGTGCCGGCGACAATGCACGCAGTCAACGACCGCGGCCAGCGGAAGCGACACACTTCCAGCCCGGAAATGTGCGCCCGCGCCTTAAGGGACCGCCTGGGCTATTTATACGCAGGGCGCACCGCGCGCCCAAGGATCCTGATGTAATAAGCTTATTTAGGACGTCGATCTCTTAACATGTGCTCGCGAGATACAAGATACTCTACTCAAAAACTGCGGCTTAAATTTACGACTGTTAACTTTTACAGACAAAAAAGAAAAAGTCAACAGTTTGTTTTCTGTGACGTATATTTATCAGACATTCGGATGTGCCTTTCGAATCACGTTATAAAATAATAAAACAAAAAGAGAAGGTATGTTTGAGACGTCGGTGTGTAGTAATAACTCAATCTGGTGGTGGCGAGGGTTCCGTTCCCATCGAGTTTCGTTCCGGTGTCGCACATGGCTCATTAACGAATAAGCAGGTAAAGAAAGGGCCCACCGGCGATAAGGTCAATAAATGCGCGGCTTCAGCCTCATAATTAATAAGTGGGGCGATACCATCTCGCAGCAATTACCGAAACACGTCTAGGGCTGCCGGAGCTCCCAATGAGCTCCGGAAGAATTAAGGATGTAGGGTAGTCTCTAACAGTTTTCTAGAAGCCTAGAAAACACAGTATCCCACACTACATCCTTAATTCATTCGGAGCTCCTTGGGTGCATCTTAATTTTAAAATAATATGATAAACTAGTTTCACCCGCGTGGAAATTTTAGAAATTTATTGCATATTGGGGTAGTTTTGTAAAAACAAACAATACGTTATTAATTATTTACTTTATAGTTTATTATACCGAGTTTTGAGTGAATTGAACAAGGAATTTTTATTTTCCATAGAAACTTCCACCCTATTTAACCTCCTCAGAGGATAATTTATAAAAATTAGAATAGCCTATTTGTTGTTCTAAAACCTAAATTACCTACATACCAAATTTAATCGAAAACGGCAGATACGTGGTAACAAACAGTCACACAAACTTTCGCATAGTATAATGTTATATATTATTATGTATATTTAATATTAGTAGGATTTTTAATTTACGCACTTCTACTCGATCGAAATCTCGACTAGAGTATAGCTATCGCGAAATTAAAGTACAAAAAAGCCGCAAACTTTTAAGTCATTTTCTAAAAAGCTCAATGAAATATGCATGAAAAAATGGGTTTATAAATTGTTAGCGGGACATGGCGTTAGGCAGCCCTGAGTCTCAAGCATCGGATGTAGCTGCAAACTTCATACACTACGGATTCAATTACATACTACAATGTACCATAATAACAGCTACCGCCTATAAAATCACAGGAGAACTATGAAATTAACATAAAACTAGATTAATTATTATTTATTATCAACTAGCTTTTGCCCGCGGCTGTGGCCGCGACAAAGCCACAACATATTACAGTTACACCTAGTTAACATATTTGAATGGATGTTTGTTACTTCTTCTCGCAAAAAATACTGAACGGACCGGGTTGAAATTTTGTATCGATATAGTTCTAGACCTGCCCCAACATACTATTCATCCCATAAAAGCGAGCGAGGACGCGGGCAGAAGTAGTTAATAAAGAGCGGACATACATACATTATAATTTCTTAAACGTGAAGATTTGCAGTTATATCAGAAATGTTATAGTGGCCGGCTTATTTATGAGTATGGTATTCTTAGAAATAGCGGTTGGATTTAATTCAGTTTATGATAATTTAGCGTTCATGGATAAATATTATAACGGATTTTTATTTCACTTTGATTAGCAGTTGATATAAAGACCGCTATGCTTGAAAGAATAACACAATCGTAAATATGATGATATAGACAGGGCGCCACCGCTCATTAGGTACCTATATCCAGCAGTGGACTGTAGCAGGCTTTTGATAATGATGAAAAATGCCAATCGCTCGGTAGCTTGATTATTACTAGGCGATCGTCCAGCAGTTTATCTGTTAGTATGTATCAAGCGTAGTGTATTAACGAAAGACACGAGTTTCGATCTAATGGGCCGTACGTGCCCATTCGTCGCGACCAGCATATTGATGCCTGCTAATTAATACAGAACATTTCCTCGCTCATCAATCACACTACACAAACAATGACATAACACGAAATCCAAAAATACAGTTATTAAAGGTCTCATAGAAATGTTCGTAGAGGGTCTACGAAAGTGCTACGAGGCTCTACGGAACGCGTTTTCTAAAAACCCTTTCAGAAATGTAATTTATTTTCTGCTGATTACATTACCATTCGATAAAGTAGGGCAGTAGTTACATGACGCTAATTCCACGTTCAGTAAATACGGTTTTTCCATACAAACAATTGCAAACGCACCACATTCCGCGATTGCGTTTTGAATTTATTTACACAGAATGGACATTCTTGCCGGCGGCGTATCGTATGACAATAAAGAATGTATCGTTTTCAAAAATGTCGGCGTCATTGTTTTTGGTCAATAGTTTTGTTTGTGGGACAAATTATTGAATCATTTCAGGCTACATGTTTAAGTAGGTACGCAAATGGGGGAATCGATTGAGTTAGGAAATTATGGGCGTTGAAATGGCAAGGCTGAAGCGAAGACATAATGAATCTATTTGAAAACTGTAATGGGAAATGACGTGTCTCGCCCTTACAGCGTAGTTTTACTGGGTTGGGAGCGTGGCTAGGCGCGAGACGCGAGTCGCGTGCGAGCACTAGCTCCGTGGTATTGTTTCAGCGCTGGCGGCGGCGCCAAGGCAGCGCACCGCACATATGTATTATTCATACCGCGACCCGCGCCGCCCCCCGAATTTTGTTAGCCTCGCTTCGCTTCAGACGTCTCTAATTACATACTATCATGACCGACTTTCCCGTGTCACGATTATTTCGATTATTGTCGAAGTCAACGACATGCAATGCGACAGTACGCCTCGCACACAGAAATAGATAACTATTTTTATACTGACACTAGCGACTCGTCTTGTCTGGATACGTCCGGGTACACGTCGAACGCTCTCTATCTTTTCATCTTTGATTTTATCCTATTTTCGAAGCGGCGGCGTCATTATCTATTTCAGTTTCATCAATCGTGATTGCGAAAACTTATTTGAGCAGTGAGCAAAAGTAGTAAAAACGTTACAA
This sequence comes from Eupithecia subumbrata, assembly GCA_949316285.1. Taxonomy (NCBI): domain Eukaryota; kingdom Metazoa; phylum Arthropoda; class Insecta; order Lepidoptera; family Geometridae; genus Eupithecia; species Eupithecia subumbrata. The sequence goes on along the minus strand of OX438646.1, from coordinate 23,715,302 downwards.
ATATTGTATGAACATGCGACAGACGGCAGGGTAGTGTTTCGGATGGCGTCTCGGGTGTCGCGGAATAGTCCATTGTGTGCGTCGCCCCTCGCGCACCGACACAGTAAAGGGGTCAAGGTCCCATCGGCGCCTACCTGACGTCCAGCCCGCCTAATTAAAATAACCTACATTTAAAACAGAGTTAATAGGACGGACGTGTAATCATCGCCAAGCTTACCCGACAAACGCCAATAGATCATCCCGCGATGATGACATGACGATCGCTTATTCAGTGATATTTTATCGATTCAGCGAAATAATCGATTATGCATGTGACCTCCGCGGAAATATCGGTCAAAGTGAGCTTGTTGATGTATCTAGCGTTAGGTTAGAATTTGTGCGCATTTATTTGGCCGAAGGTCCCTGAAATGTAATTTTACACGTAAGCTGGCGCGCACCGAGCGAGATGTGAGGCTCGGTTTAGGTGTGAAGGTCAATGACCGATAAGGTTTACGCCACGCCGACCTCCCCTTTCCCCCTCGCCCGCTATCGCTAGCCGACCTATCAACGGAACCGTGCCAACTACTGCCGAATTTACCACTCTACGAACCGGACTTTGTTTCCAATGTTTGCATTAAAACGTCGTCTCGACAGTTTACATTCTGTTCGCAGTTTTATAGTTTCAATGGAACTCACATCAGTACTGGCAAGTGGTTTGTTGGTTAAACTACTCAGTGGGTGCGTTAACGAAGGTTTTTCCCATGGGATGGCGCCCGGCATTTAGGGCTGCCATCTGGGAATTCGTTCCACACATTCAGTTTAAAACTATTGTGAGAAACTCGTTTATACTTGGATTCATGACGATTATTTGATGAAATAAAAGAGTTTAGCCGACGGATTACATAATTTGAGGTCCGTTATGTTTTGTGGTAAAGTGTGAATGGAGCTTACGCAAGATTTAACGTTTTTGACCTTTTAAATTGTTAAAGGCTATAAAAATTGCCTTGGTGCTCTGACTTCTACAACTCAGCCCGTGGATGTCGTAAGGACAGACTAGGGGAAGCTACAAGAAGAAGAGCAACACCTTCCCTCTCTGTATTTTTAACATTCACACTGGGATAACCAATTCAGCTGCAAAGCGTTGTGATTACGGATCCTGCGAAACCTCCCTTGTTTGGGGAAGGCACATTTAGCAGTGAACTTATGTGTAGTGAGGATATAAAGTAAATTACAATAAAATAATATAAATAAATTAGAACTAGTATTAACAATTGAAACAATTGAGCTAACTGCAAACAATCTACAGGTAGCTCAACTGATCCATATCAATACCAGTCGTCGCGTCCCCAAGACGTTGGCTGCATTGCCCCGCTGTATGGCAATGCTGATGCCAGATACTCACCAGCTCTCGGGTCACGCGTCGCTTCGACCAGACGCTCAGATAATTTTTTCAAAACCCGATGAGCTTCGGTACCCCAAGAAGAGCAAATGTGTATAAAGTTGAATGTGTTTTTGTGTTAAATGGATATAAAGTTGTGTAGAAGGAGTGCCCCTAAGGGTCCATGTGTTGCTGATGGTGGATGAGTGAGGGGGGCGCTATCGGCGCAGGCAAGGTGCTCCTTATCGCGCCATTGTTCGCGCCGACAGATTTATAACTTCCCTTTGCCCTCAATAAGGGCCCGTGACCCCGCTGTACCTTCTAAATGAAGCTAAACAATGTAATGTACTCTAGGATACATTCAACAACGTGCTCAACTTTTTTTTTAAACTAGGAGAATGTAATGAAATAATGATTTACAAATATAGTATTGGTAAAAAAAACTTTTATATTTCAGTATTTTTTACTTCATACTGACTTTTATATCTATAAACTTTTAAATAAGATTTTTCTTACCTGTTTCTATAGTTTTTTCGACCTCTCAGAAGCCTCCTGTGGAGCATTTTCACTCAGCATAGGCACCCATTGTATCCCCAAGTATCCTTCTCGGTATCAGCATTTCTCCAACTGAAAAAATAAACAAAAGACTTTTAAAATTTTGTATTTAACTGACTGCGTAACTACAGGGAAACAAAAGAGCTTGTTTTATTAGTGAAATTTAACATGTTAAATAATAATGCCTATTGGTATTTTTATGACTGGAAGCAGTGCAATGCCCTGGGTTGGCTCGATCTGACCTGCTTTGTAAGTCGTTAGGTGGGACTATAAACATTATTGGGACTAATATCTTAAATCACATAAAAACTTTCATTTCATCGTAAACAATGTGTGAGAAACTAAAGTCCATTCACAATTTCAATAATTATCTGTCATTAGATTGCGTGACGTTTTGATGTGGTTTTAACACAGATTTATTGTCCCATGAAAACCCCGTCACACAAAGATAAAAGTATGGGATGTTGCATTATTGTAAGGCTAAAAGCAAAGGAACAAGTAGATGGTGTTAGTTTAAATAACACCATCTTTAAATTTTTATGAATACTCTATTTGTTGGTCTAGAAATCTAGAAACTTGTAGATATGAATAGTGAAAAGTGTACTTAAGAACAACAGTGTGCATAAGTTAAATCTTCTTCTTACAATGATAGACTGAAACTTACAAAAGTTAACAAAAATCTTTCGACTAAGTAATAAGAATACGAAATTTATTTCTTGATATTTTATCGAAAAACCGTTCTTACCCAACTATCGACTAAATGGGTGAATGTGTTGAATGGAGATGACAGAGATTGAATTAGGAAACGGATAGGAGATAATATTTATCCGAATGCTAGCCAAAGGAAACCGTGGGAAGAAGATAGCAAAATGTTATTTTTTATAATAGGCAAACAAAGCGTAACATTATTATAAACCTGCTGACATTTTTTACAGTTAAATTTTGGTTTATTGAAATACCATGGCAGTTAAAATCCAATTTCAAAGTGACTCTCCAGGTTTTATTGGCCATTTAATTTATATGTTTATTATCGGCAGTTAAAACGGCGAATGATTTCTTTGGCTTTTCTACGTAGCGATAGATTAGGGGACATTGAGCGGCGATAGCGATGTCAATGGCGTCGTCATAGCGGTGATGTCACTGTCGGCTGGACTGGCTGGCGCTCGCGGAGGTATGCTAGCCGCAGCCACATAACGGTGCGGCCCGAGCGTTCCCAGGCCCGGCGCGCCGATCGACGTCCCGAGATAAGCGAACCATTCTATACGAAACCCAATAAGCCATTTCCTTGAAATTCTCACAGGAGAACCGCTCCCGTGAAAAAAATGACCAAAACCGTACAAAAAAAGGCCGTGAATAAGGCGGGAGCGCGAAATAAGAATGGCCCCAGTTCTCGGAAGGCTCGATGCCGGTGCAGTCTTTATATCTTTTATAATGAACATTTTTTGTGGAGCGACCCTTAATGGCTTATCGTTGCTCTGAGAAACGTCGGCTAGTGTGAAGCGACGCGTACTTTATTACGTAGTGGATGATGGCGAGGCGGAAATCGACGATCACCGGGCTCGCCGCGGTGATGTACCATCGACGGGAGAATGAATGACGAAACGGACGCGGTTACTACGGATATAACAATGACCGACCAATTTGGTAATGTGGTATTCGCTTATCGCGCTCGGATACATCCTACACGTTGTCGCGACGTGTTTTGCAATCAGTGTCAATGTTCAATGAGGCATTTTATGGGCGATATCCATTTGCGGAGAGGTGGAGAGGTGTAGCGTAGGGCTCCGTCCTGCGGTGGGAGGAAGCGCTCGGAGGAAGTGCTTATGAAATGTGCGCCCACGCGCCGGAAGCGGAGGCGCAGCACGCAGCCCGTAGGTGGGTCGACGCCGCCGCCGCCGTCGCAACCGAAAACTGTCACTCCTTATTCTACCGAGTCACTAATGAACAGCGCACTGTAGAATGCGCTGTGAAATATTAATCAACCGGTGATAAATTGTGCAAAGGTTAAAGCGAAGGGCGCGTAGTGGCTACGTCATGAGAGATGCTGTGAGTCAGTGGACGGGCACACGTGTAGTTGACGTCACGAACACCTGACTCATCATGTAGGTACCAACAGCAATCTGGGAAAGAGATATTACATACATACTCGCATGTCCGCGCGATATTCGCACATCATAAAATAACACCTAAATCCACAGGCTAACTGTCAAAGTTAGAGGAATAATTTTATGATTGACAAGGCTATTTACATAATAGTTTTTCAAAGTTAATAGTTATAACTAAACATGTAACAAATAAATAATTTTATTGTAACGAAGCATAAAGGAACAGTTTGTTTTAAATTTTTAATAATTTAATTAATGCAAAGAAAATGTTTCATCGTTGAACTCAATAACAAATATTTTATTATATAAATAAATTACTATTCCCTACATTATTAACAGGAAAACGAATTTCAACTCATAATAAGTAGGTAACTGGAATAATATGTCAATTACTTAAGTCTTATTATACTAAATTTGTTTGAAGTTCTTTGTCAGGATATTATTTTTAATCCGTCTAATGAAAACAAAAATTTACTTAAATTGTAATGAAATAAAAATACTTTAATACATTTGATAATAAATTCACGAAAGGAAAAACTGAAAAAGTTAAAACACGGTACATTAAAAAGTAGGGCCATTATTATTATTTGGTGGTGCTAAAACGGCAAGTAAATGATCATAATTTTTGATAAATGAGCCCGGAATGCGGAGCTCAAGTGAGCTACTTAAATGTAAATAGAAGCAATGAGGGTAGGGCAGACCTAGCCGAGGGCAATGAACAGCTGGGGGTTCAACAGAAGAGTGCAGAAATACGAGCGAGCAAGACAATAGAGCAGACGTCATGCTCTGGTGACGTACCTACATACGTCCTGTCGACCGACAACGTGCGCCGTGCATAACTAGACATCTCTCATTGTTTCAATTTATCAAGACAACATTTCTCAACAAGATCTATTAAGATACAAATAAAGTGCGAGCACTTGCAGAAATAAAAGCAAAAACTAAGTACCGACCAAGTTGGTATATAATTTATTAACTACCTTTAATTTATTTACAAGAAAATATCTACATATTTAAGTTTTATTAAATCAGCAAGTATCTTTTAATGTATTTTTAATACATAATTTTACATAACAAATAATCGAGGCAAGCACTATGTCTTCAAATTGTCAGTTTGAATTTGCATTAGAAATTATTAGATTGCGGGTAGTGGAAAATTTGCAAACAGTATAAGAAAAGAATAAATTATTCAAATAATGGCAAAATTATTATCTAATCTTACGACTGGGATGTCACACTCCAGAGATAGAATGGGATAATCACAAAGTAGAGATCACTGATCACTGAGTTTATTGCACAGTCGCGCCGGTCCTGAAAGCGGTGGAACGCACACTTGTATTCAGCACTTGGCACGGAGTCCGGTCTTGACTAGCGGCGTTCACTAAACAACGTGATAATACAAAAAGAAGTCAGAGGTTACGATGTTATCGAGGGAGACATGAATATTCGAAGACGCGAGGGTCACGAGTGAGCGGTCGGCGTAGCATCGCGCCGCGGCGTGAATGGAACGACCGACATTTTATGAATCAAGATCCGTCGTCCATTGAGCGGGCGCGGGCACCGACGACGTCGTCGCGGAGTCCCAGCTCGGGCCTGCTCGCCGGCGCCGGTTCCGGCCCCGGCGGAAGTGACGTTACCGCCGAACATGGCGGCGCGCGCGCAGGAAGTGCGCAGCTTACCTATCGGGACGTCTCCGCACCGTCGCCGTAGGCCCCACTGCGCCGCCGCCGCCGCCGGCGCAGCGGAGCCCGCATGCGCCGGTACCGATATCCGCAAAAGTGCGCGCGATCACTACCTTGCGAATAAATTACTCGCGCTCTTATCTAAAAATATTCGTGTGCTCGTCAGAGCGGTCGCGGGCCGCAGCGAGAACCGACACGGAGTTGCACACGCGAACCGCTTCCCCGCTGCGGGGAGACTGATGAGGGCAGGCCGCGCCGGCACCGGCGGAGGCTCCGGCGCACGCGCACACTGCCGGCCGTCCCTCTCGGGGGGCGCGCGACGCTACTGGTGCGAGCGGGACCACGACACCTCATTACCACAGCGGCGATTCGTGAACACCAATAGACCGAGGAGTAGGGACAAATATTCGACCTTCACTTTAGGACGCACACGAGCGCGCTCGCTGATCGCGTCGCGACGAGCTCCACACACGCGCACGTTGCGAATTGCCGCCCGCGCCCGCACCACTATGCTACATTTGACAATTTTTCCAGAAAACTGACATGCACCGTCACCGTGGCCGAGGCGCGCCTGCCGCCACGTGGCCGCGCGAGGATCTTCACCTCGGCACATCACTCACACTCGCACCGCCCACCAACATTTTACACAACAATTACGATATCTATCAAATAAAGATCTATTACTGATCCACATCACGCTATTCTAACAGAGATTGGTAACATTCCGATCTCAAAGACCGCCTTTGATTTTATTCACCATAGAATTTTTAACTTACCAGTCTTTACCAGTGTTTTGTAGATGATGATCAAGTCATCAATTTCTCAATTCACGTCAGGGTCCACAGATGGTCATTGACACGAACAGCAAACATAGCCATTTGAAAAAAAAAGTATTGCTTTATTTTTAATTACTTATTTAATTTTTACCATTTATGTAATACTAACAGCTAGTTAGTATAAGTATAACAGACATTTTAACTAAAGTCTAATAGGTTATATTACATATAATATATGTAACTTATATTATAAGGAAGGAAGTAATTCTTTTGGTCCTTAAGTTTTTTGTATTCTTGAGATAAATACATAACTTTTTTTTTTGATTACTTTTGATATCATCAAGCTATTTTTATTTTATATTATATTTTTTTGTGTGAAAGTTGCTACACATTTTACTTTATGTTATGATTAAATACACAGAACTTACTTTATACATTTGTTACGTACTTAATGTAACTAGGATCATGTCGTGATAAATAATGTTAAAATATTAATTTCATTTGCCGGGAACAGGTTATTTAATAATTAAGTTGAATTTATATTAAAACATGATTAATTTTATTTCAGGCAATTGTATCCAGAATCAAGGATTACTACTAAGCTGCAAAATGACATTTCTTTATTTAAATTTTATCAGTAAAATGTACCCACTGTTAGGTAAATAGCTCTTCTTTATTAGGTACCAACCACATCTTTACTTGGAATAAAATTTTCCTTAAAAGTCTGTTCAACTTACCGTCAACTGACCCAATAAATTAATACTAAAATAAATAATCATCATTAAATTCATAATTCATATGGCGCTCATTAGGGGAGGCCTATGTCCAGCAGTGGACTAATCTAGGCTGATGATGATGATGATGATGATGATGAAATTCATAATAACAATAATTCCATTTTAGCATTTTAACAATAACAAAAAAATAAAGGTAGGTGTTATTTTAGTTGCAAATATTCTGTTAGACTTTGGTACACACTAATGACCCAAAGTTATAGGCAAAGAATAGTTTCTTCCAAACTTAACGTAATTTTTTTCCTAATAAAGTTTTTTTAGTATAAATTGGCTTTTATTGATTGTCTTATTGCTAATTAAAATAATTGAATTATCGCTTATTTCGTAATAATATTGATATCTATTTCAAACTAATCTAATTATATGTATTATTATGTATTTAAATTAGGTTTCATTTTATTCTATTCATAATTATTTTTGTTAATTCTATTTTGTTATGGAAATAAAATTATAAAATAATTATTTGGGTGCTACAAATAATGATTATCTGGTTATTACCAAAAATAATATAAAATATGTTATTACATTATTACCCTATCTACATAAATAAACTAACATATTATCACAAAACCAAATTATTCCTTATAGTTAAAAAAATATACACATTTTTCCTGAGATATATTTAAATTTAATTTATTTATATTTTTCTAGCCATTTTATGGTAAAATGTTGATATTATTAAATGAATATTGTGAGTAAATTTTGCGCGCCGGCATCACATAGAGGTTGTAGATTAAAAGTTTATAAAAAAATATAGTATCCTGCTTCTAGGTAATTAATAAATAAAAAAAATCATATTTGATAAATAAGATTGTTAAATAATTAAATACTAATCCCCTGAACACAATAACTATTTTAATAGCAAGAAGACTCGAAATACTTAAATGGTTGGTACGTTTTTAAATGGTTTTATTTAGAAAATATCATATTTTTTCAAAATAAATAAATACGTTTTGTTTAAAAATCCATCCGAAAATTATTATAAATGTTTTTAATTGCAATATTTTAGGAGAAACTTGTTAAAAATTAGTTGGAAGTAACATTTAAGTCTAGAAAAATGCTAACTTTGGGGCTCTCGCTGAACGCCTATAAATTGTGAAAATATTATTAAAATGTAACTTTTTTTTGTAATAAACCATAGGCGCTGAGTCAAAGAGAGGGTAGAAGCATAAAAAATCAACGGGAAATGCTTGTTAGTGTTGCCAGTCACCGCGGTCTTGGTGCGCACACGATGCGCCTTACGCCGTACAACCCTATTTGCTTAAGTACCACAAAATAAAAAAAAATGCTGTATTCAATTTCCGTAATTATTTTATGTCAGCATATTTTCATGTAGGACTTACTACGGGTAATTAATAATTGAAAAAAAAAATATAATATGGAATTAGGTTATGTAAATTATGAAAATGTACCTACTTCCTTCCCAATAATTATTAGGTGGTAGATATTCATTAAAAATTATTTAATATGAATATTTAATAGCTCTGTGGTGCGAGTTAATTTAAGTACATATGTTAGTTCTACACGCTAACTTTTGAGTTACCTGTCTAATGCTGGATAAATCATAAACTTTAAACCTACCTATATCTACATCTAAGTACGTTAGATACCTACCTACAAGGTAACCAATGGGGAGGTAACACTCCCAAAGTAGTATGTAATTGGTAGGTTTCAATCCAGATACCAAACAACATAATATGTTTGAATATATTTGATAAATCTATCAAATTTTTATGCACTGTTCAGTGAATTTAATATTTAAATTTATAAGATGTTATATTTATTACTGAGTTCATAATTTTCCAAAATCAGTTATATTAATTTTTATTTATAGTCTTCTTAAGCACTTTGATCATTTTCTAGAAAACATAATAACCTAGAAGTAGTTGTGTTTCAAAATCTAAATAAAAAATGTGTCAAAAAGGTTAAATAAAAGAAGTTTGAACCAGAATGTTGTTTTGAAAGAGCAAATGTGTAAAAGTGGGGCGTGTAAATCGCTTTGGAATCCGGCGTCGTTATCATTGTAGGGCTGTGCCTATCTAATCTTTGTCTCCCAATTTAGCTTCAAGATAAAAACGTTTCTTCTTTCCAAAATATCTGAATTGAGTTACCTTCCTAATTCAATTTACCATGTGTGTCCATGTTATAAATAAACAGTAACCTAGGTATAATGAGTTACAAAGAGGTTTTTTTTTATGTAAGTTAAGAAATCCCACGTAATATATACACATTACCACATTATCATAAATATTTCAGTGTTATTTTATTGCCGAATTTTAGAAGCTTTTATACAGCCGATTATGGTAACATTTCTTTCAAGGGGAATTACCGCAACGACACAGCAGGAACAGAGAGCTTTAGTAACCCACTGTTATGTTTGAAGCCAATTCTTAGTTATTCAAAAACTATTTTACAACTATGTACAACCTTTTTAATATGTATCAACCAATTCAGTTAAATATCTATCAATAAAAATAAAAGCATCACATTAATTACGGTGACTTGGAACAGTTGAAACCTGATACAGGATCAAACTGAACTGATGGATCTTTCTGGTACCTAACAAGCGCAGAGCCAAAAAGCATATATTAACAAACCGTTCATTATTGACATTCTTAAGGTACATCCTAAACTAAAATTTAAACCGTTGCGTATGAATCCGAGAATCAGATTGAACAGGTCATTGATCATTCAACTGTATCTTCGTAGCCCCAACCAAATAGTAAACCATTCCATTAACCGCTTCCACCATGACGGCTCGAATATCACACGCGTTCATCATCCAGAGTTCAACAACCAAATATGACAGAGCTCACCCCTTCGGGCAATTCCCGTAGATGGAGGGTCGTCTTCATTGCTTGATTTATAAGAATTGTTTTAATATGATCCGGGTTCGGTCGCTAGTGCAGGGAAGAGGCGAGGCGTGCTGCACTCGTCTTCTCTCAGGCGTGACGTCCGGCCGGGGTCAGCGAACGCAGGGCTACGTTCGCTTTCTTGTGCCCGACGAGCGACCCTCCGGCTATGTCATTCCTGGACTCGTATTCACATCTTGGCAAAACTAGATTGTGAGTTGAGTATGCTTGGGTCCACTGCCAATAATTTTCACCACATTAAAATTGTCACAAAACTGCACAGGGCAGTTGCGGGGATGGGATACCCCAAAGGTGTACTTAGAAATGATCTCGTTAGTTATTAGACAATAATTGTCTCGCGATAGGATCGCATGAGGGTTTGGCGCGGGCGCGGGCGCAGGCATCAGTGCAGTGCTAACAGATTAATCGTGGAAATGTATCACACGTGCAGTTTGCGCTAGCGGCCCTTCTATTTGTAAACCGGCGCCGAGGGCCGCGCATTCCTGGCGTGCCTCGTGCCCTGCGCCCGCCGCCCGCTCTCCGGCAAACAACTGCCACCGCTGCCGGCGCGGCGCGGCTTCTCTCCGCAACATCACCAGCACCGGATGCGCTGTGCCAACATTCCTTACAGTGCTTGCGAGATGTACCGCGGTCTGCGCTCACACGCAGCAAGCGCACAACTTTCGACTGTAACGACCGCTCCCAGGTATCCTTCTAACTGTCGATCACTTGATATTGTTAACAGGATCACGTCAAATTCTTAAGCCCTTTATGGAACTGCAAATGGAGCTAATGATTCGAATGGTTTAGTTTACAAAGAAGTAATCTAGATGCGCGTTTGTGGAGTGGAATGCCGATCCGCTTGTTCATTTAAAAAGCGAGTGGTTTCGTGTGAACCGATCGATTAACTCGAGTGTATATCTAAAAAGGGGTTGCGTTTTGGTGGCCTGAATACGAATAACTTGTAAAAGCTTCATTAAAAAAACTCAATGGAATTTAAATGTGTTCGAAGACCTACAAACCAAATAAGGTTAAATAACTTGTATAGATAATGAGATGTACCTACAGGGTCTGCATTCCGATGAATGGTGAACGGGCGCTAGTGCAGGCTGCGGGGGGTGTGTACGCAGCAGGCACGGGGGGCGGGGGAACGCACGTACGCATACCTGCGCGTGCGCCACGCTGCCGCGACAACTAATTCTAACAGGTGTCCATTTCAGACCAATGGACTTTGTTAACATTGATGGGAGGTATGCACTGGGAATGTCATTAAACCTACCTACTCAATTATGCTAAAGTGGCCATTATCGATGAATAAATATAAGACTTGCCAGAGTTATGCAGTGCTTTCAAATCGCAACCGCATCAAGTTTTTCGCTTCACCAGTTCGTCAGGGATATAATAAGACAAAAAAACATCGCCCAGTAGACAAGAAGAAGAAACCAAAAGATCCTTTGATAAAATTCGGAACCGGATCTAGGATTAATACGTTGAATTGAATGAGAAACATGAATCACTCCGATAACGATGCGACATGACATGAAGATACGCAAATTGGACAGTTCCTAGAACAAATCGACGGAATCCGAATAACTTCCGCTTATCATTGTATAATTACACCGATTGATGAATCAGAACGTGTGATCTACTCATTAGTCGACAGAAGCAACGGGCCAGCGCCGCGCCGTTGGTTGCCGGCAATCAGCGCTCGGATGGCGACCGCTGACTCGATTGATGGACATCGTTTACTGGAATTTTAATGAATATGGTGCACTCTCGCAAATGACTCACGACCAGAGCTAGATATTAAGATCATCAGAACATGTTCTGATGGAATGCGGATGCGAACCTGCAACCGCGTGATCTTTGATAATGCTCCGCGATGCGATGTCATCTCGAGGTCCGTTCGTTTTTACTGAAGCGTAAGTACTGCTTTGAAAGCTGGATGGTGTCTTATACCATGTGGTTAAGCGCACTAAGCGATTAGTGGGATAGCGGTTTAAGTCACAGAAAAAAGGGATTTCCTACAACTATTCCATTTCAATTAAGCAATACAGCTTTGAAGGTGAGTATGGAGATGACGACTGATAAGTGAGAGACGGGGAGAAAGACATGTTTTGCCGACCCCATCTAGCTGGGAAGAGTTGGAATAATGAGAAGGCTCTGAGATACGCTTCTTAATCCAAATACAATCAAACCAAGCAATGGTATTACGAGTGGGTTAGTTTAGAGCGTTGTTAAGTTTTGACCGTTGCGTTGGGACGATTTCAGGCAGTAAAACTAATGCTCAGCTAAACAAAACCTTTCAAGAAATTTCATCCAAGAATTACAGACTTCCATGAGTGCTGAAGAAGCAAATGAAAACGTAATCCTAGTTGGTCCGTGATTTGAGGCACTATCTAAACCTAATGCTAAGCTAAATAGGTACTGCGAAATAAACTTTACGAAACGGCATCCATCACCAAGAACTGCATACTTCCGATAAGTGCTGAAACATCAAATTAAAACAGAGTCGCCGTACAGCCTAACGATCAAAATAAATAGCTGCACTAAGTACAAATCCAATATAAAATTCTTATTTAAAAGCATCCACGTGTCAATATTCCCTTGCATGATGGTCTGCACGTTACACAGTGTAAGGTTATTCAGCAGCTTGCGTGGCGCGAGCGGAGGCAGGTGCGCGGGCGCAGCCGGCGCGTTCTAACGAGGCGCATGCTCCGCGGTAGATAATTACCCGACGCTCCTTTAGAGTTCCTTCAAGATCTAATCTTCGCAAGAGAATGCGATCAAAATAGTGCTATTGAATCGTTACTACCGCTTTAATGATAGAATACGTCTCTTATGATGGAACCTACCTAGTGGACATAAATTCAGCATTTAAGTCTTTGCTTTTATCTATTTAAACTTTTCGTGTCAAAATGGTATTGCCTGGAAATAACAATATGCCTTTAATTGGTACCTAAGCTTTAACTATATGATCAATCATTGTTGTTTTGAATTTTTTTCTTTACCGGCGAATAAAAGGCGCATGTAACATAACACGTGTACATTACGTATACAAATAAGCAATGCTGGACAATCCAGGCAACACCAACTAGCCTCAAAGTAAGGAGAGGTTTTGTTATCTGTCTCAAGTTCAGCATTATGAAAGACATAAGATCTACGAAGTGCCGGTCACTCCACACCACTAGACGATGTTAATTCCCTCTCTCAATAACAAATTGCTTCAGGTATTGAACCGTATCGAAAAGTTTAGACAGACGCGCGTTGTCTATGAAAAATGTACCATCGGATTCATGGCTTAATCGATACGTTATGATTATGATCCATGTCATCATTGAACGATTGTTAACGGCGAAATGTGATTCAAATGCCAGTTTCGGTATTGAACCAGTTTATGGTACAACAATGACTTACCAGCGCTTCATCAATAACAAGGGGCACGCATATTGTAATGATGTGAAGGTGTTGATTGATGTTTGTACAAGGTGTGATAAGAGCACTATTGTGTTCAAGAAATTCACCAATAGAAAATCTATCATAAGGGTCTACTCGGAAAACAAAGTTTTTAATTAGTTTTCGCGCAAAAACTACTTGTATGTCACCTACATACGATAGCATTCAACCTTAACCTCAACTGCCTGTATTGGTGCACTGCTGGAAAAAGGCCTCCCCCTGATTAGCGCCTTATTGACTTTTAACTCATGGGGAGTAATGCCCATAACCCCCACGCTGGGCATGCGGGTTGGGGATCGCAGTTTGGTGGTAGAATTGTTCTGCAGGGGGCGCTACTGCCCACCCCCGGTGGAAATCCCTTAGTCGCCTCTTACGACACCCGCGGGAAGATTTGGAGTGGTGCAAATTCTAAGCCGGCACCACATAGCATACGATAGCATTAGCGGGCCCTGAAGTTGTGGCTTAACAGATATATATCCGAAAATTAGAAGATATCTATCCGAAAATTAGAAATGTAGAGGTAACATTTAAAGGAAAGAAAAAATGTGTACTCCGGAACTACTGGTTCGATTCAAAAAATCTTCCACCTCCAGGAAGCAAACTGCATTATTCGTGAGTGCTTTAGGCAGAATCAGCTACATCCTATATTACCAATTTCATAAAAAAGTATGTGCCGTTGTGAAGATGTTTGGCCAAACCTACTGAATGGATCGGGCTGAAATTTTGCCCACATAAAGATCAGGACCTGGAATAACATATTATGTAGGCTACTTTATATTTAAAAAAACGCGTGCGAAGCCGCTTGCTGAAACTAGTACTAAATAAATATCTCGTCACGAGAAATAACTTGCTAGAACAACAAAAATACTTTTTCATCTTGCAGAAAACAAGCCAAGGTGTTGATGACCAAACAACTTCGCAGAGATCAAGAATGCCAAAATAATTGGATATGAAAGTAATATTTGACGGACATTACGATAAAAAGCCCTTTTAATTAACTGGATCGATTTCATTGCTCTTTAAAACCAATCATTAGTTGCATACCGATCGTCGTCGGTAACTATTTAATGACTTTATTTATACTTTAGTTAACCACGGTTCATTATGCGTCACCGAATACAAGATATTTCCAAGCCTATCATTACTAAAACAACGAAATTGCTACTTATTTTGAGTACCTAGTTAAATAACAGTGGTTTTAAGCTCATTTCAGAGATTAAATATAGTACTTTTAGGTCTGATTAAAATATGTAGGGACCCGACATTTATACCTTGCAGTAGTGTACCTATGTACATAGGTAGTATTCGTAGGAATCTTTCTACATCTTCTTCAACCCACACTCATAAGTTGTACCAATCCTAAGTGTAGTGTAGTTTCTTCTGTAACCTAAGGTTTCGTTGAGCACCTACTCAGATCTTTGCAATATTCAAAATATTGATTAGGTAGTTTCAGCAATTCATTGCGACTGTCTCACGATTTAACGTAGAAATCAAACCTGTTACTACACTTACTACAGTGGTAGCACTAATCAGGATTCTACAAAAATAACCATCAAGTACTAAGTCGATTCATAAATCTAAGTCGTAGTCGCTTGGGTAACGAAAGTGGAACAGGGTTTGTCAACACGGTTCGTCAGCTGGCCCCGGCGACGATAGCGCTTATCGCCCGCGGGACATAGTCCGCTCATTCACAAGCCTGTCCATTCATGAGCCCGCTCCCACCCTGGTCAGCAAGACAATGTAGACTTTAACAGATCTGTAAAGGGTTCAATCTTGGCTGGAGGTTCGTAGGGCGGCGAGGGGCGATAGAGGATATCACGGGGTCAGCGCGGATTGCAGGCGCCCGATAAACGATGGACTCCAAACTACTCGGCCCAGTACCGCACAAATCGACATGCTCCAAAAAACCAAAGCGACGAATCATTACCCTTTAAATAGGCATTTTTCCGTTCGATTTCCTATGTCTTGGCTCTCGATAACAAATATGACACAATTAAAATTGTGAACTGTCCCATTCAGTAGTTGCGTGCCAGCAAACAAGATAACAGTTCGAAAGTGGCAACAGTTACTTTATCACTTCCTACCTATAACATTTAACTTATAAGCCAAAGTACTGAATATGGGTTAAGTAAACGTATTCGCCGTATTTTTGCGGTTTGTTTGATGATATATTATCTCTTCGGTTTGAACCAATTTTTGTTTACTGATTATAATTCAAATCTAGGTCTTGACTTTCTTTGCCATCACTTTAGTGATGTTTTTTTCGCAATTTGTTTTATTTTCGCATAAATTTAAACAGGTTTTTCTTTACAGGTAGCTATGTATAGGAATTGTTAGTCAAATGTTTAAGTAAGATATCAAATCATAGGATCCTATGATTTGAGATCTACTTAAACCATGACTAACATGCTTCTTTGAAAGATACTAAAGCATGCCTGATATGAGCAACTGACCACCTAGGATGCCATTAGTCATCTAGTCGTAAGAACAAGTTAATCAATATGCTGCATTGATTCATCGTAGGTACTCGGTACTGTGGAATCATGATACATGTATGGAAATAATTTCCGTTAAAAGCTTACAGGACCTTATTGACATTTGACATTCCGGGCGAGTGAGTCACACAAACAAATGTGTCATTGTTTGCGACAGTTTACGAATATCCGTTATTCAGACCTTATCATCCATTCATAGGTGTGTGTTATTCATGTTATGATGAATTTAAAAACAACAATTTCATTGTATTGTGCAAGCACGACTGCAATTCTAAATTTTACGCATATGTACACATATAAAAATATTATGTAACTAATGTACTAACAATCAACACACATCTGTGTTACGTTCGAGTTCATTGATGTATTGAAGACGAAGGGATTAGTTTTGTAATACTGCAAAAAAATGACATTCTAGATTTCACATGGTGAAAACAGCGCTTGAGCTTCAATAAAAACGGTGAGTAGGTATATAAACTCACGGGTATAATTTGACTAGTTAACAATAAAATGGAATGGATGGCGGCGCCACTGGCTATGTCATCATTGTACGTGCATTCTTTGGCTCTCCGATGAGCATTCAAACAATGCCAAAGTATATATCAAAAACATTCACCGTACCACGTGCTTTTAGGTTAAGGTAAATATTTTGACTGGCACTCTGGCTAAAGATAACTTTAATATCCCTTGGCAGCGAATATATTCATGTTAGATTCCGGGAGTAGGTGGTTCCTAGACGTAGCTTGTGATTTCTGAATACTTCACATTTTTGTACGCTTGAAGTAAGTATCTTTTGGGGTAAGTTTTGGTGCACATATGAGTGAATGGCTATAATATCCATCTATCAGCGTTAGTTTGTTATGCAGAACGAAGTTGTTTGTTAAGCAATGTACTAGGTACAAGTAATGCGAGTAATTATGTTATTGTTTGAAACTTTGATCTTTGCGCAACTGCGTAGTAAGATGACGAGTATTTTAACGGTCATTCTAAAATTCAGAAATGTGGGTCAATTGAGAACCCTTATCTTAAATTTAAACGTTATGAATTTCAATTGCACTCAAATTAAACTTCGACTCCGCGATAAACTTATGACAAGAAACAAAAAATTGAGGCGTTTGATTTTTACAAGTTATGAGCAGTTTGGTATTTCATGATTGGGACTCAACCAAAGTCAGGAGTAAGTCTTCAAGCATTACATT
The DNA here is from genome assembly GCA_949316285.1 of Eupithecia subumbrata. NCBI lineage: Eukaryota > Metazoa > Arthropoda > Insecta > Lepidoptera > Geometridae > Eupithecia > Eupithecia subumbrata. The sequence continues at coordinate 23,698,031 of OX438646.1, read as the reverse complement.
AGGCAGGTACAGAAAATTTCTTGAGCCTAATGCGGGAGTTTCCCATGCAAGGCATGACGAAAGGCAAGCCAGCATAGAACCTATACAAAGGACATTGATTGAGGAAACGAGGACAAATCGATTCCCCATGTAGTGCTAGGGGCGCTTATCGGCAACGGAACCCATTGGCTCCGCGTCACAGGCGCCATCGCAGAAATGCTAACGAGTTATCAAAGTAAACGGTTTGTTTACACAGTTTAATCTTATCCGGTGACCTCCTTAGACTCTCCCGTTTCGAAATTGTATCGTCGTATCGCGTGGTGTCCTTATTACGAGTCGCCGGAAGTGCGCGCTCGACTCGATCTAACGTTCATTCATGTCCTACGTATTTATTTAGTGGCCAGCCATACCTACCGCGCTGCCCAGATAATGACTTTAGCCAGAGAGGATAAAGGCTGGTTCACTCAATGTGTCGCTTATTTCAGCTGATGGTGCAATATTTTCTGATCTGAAGGTTTAGCGCACAAGTTAGATGCGTGTTCCGAAATTTGAAATATTTGGAACCAAATTTTTTTATCTACCCTCGGATACAAAATTTGATTTCATCAGTTATTAATTTTAACTTTCCGACGTTCTCTTAGTCCTGGAAAATGCGAACCCTTTCGTCCACTTTAAACGGTTCAATAAAATTCTACAGAACATGACCAAGGACAATCCTTCCTAAGCTGCTCCAGAACTTGAGTTCTCGGTTGCCTACGTGTCCATTACTTCACAACGGCAGCTACAAGATAATAGCAAGTTCCGAATAGGTAAGGTTACTAGTTCTTATTTAATTCACGACATTGCGAGTCTGGTCCCGTAGATGTCAAAATTCTTGCGCGTACGACCATAATAGTTATAGCGCTGTTTGTTTTGATGATCAACAGGATATGAAATCATTGTCAATTTCTGGTTTTATTGTCAAAGAAGGTTACAATGGTAAGGCACTTCATAGAAGGTCTGGCTTACAAGATTTAGATGATAATATATTTATAATCAAGTGGTTGCTAAAGATTTAAGATGACTGAAGCGAAAGACATGCTTTTGCTTTTGAAGGTTAAGAATCCTGTTATTCTGAATGAATAAGCTTGAAAATAGTACAAAAGCGCCGCCATAATACCAGTAAGTGGCGTAAAACATGCGTTAAAAAGAAAGAAATTATAAAACATCATAAGGTTTATTGCGCAGCTTTCCCCGAAAAGGTTTAACGGGCGGATGTCCCGAGGGAGGAAGGGAGAGGAAAGGGTCGGCGCTCGCGCAGGCAGGCTAATTGGCGGGAATTTCGGAGGTCGCCCGATAACCCGCGCGCCGGGTCTGCGCCGGAAGTCGATAGCTTTGATGTGGCGTCCGCTTAGGGTTACCGCTTCTTAGCAAAGCTTTTGATTTTACTAGTTATCCCCCGTGGCTTTGTCTTGGCGTGACGATGAGTTCTACAACTTCTTGTCTAAGCTATTCCAATATGTTTATGTTGCCACAACTCTGCAGTGTCGATATCAAGAGTCAGAGACAATATGATGATGATCTAAGGTTTTATTAAGGGAGGCATGAACGTATGTGAATTATTCTCTTTACATTTCAGTAATATTTATTTGGGGCACGATGGCGTTGTATAAAGATGTGGCCAGCGCCTTTGACTCCTTGATTAATCAGATATTGTTTTCCTGAGGCCGGGATGCACGAGGACCTTCTTATGTATCTACTTGTAATTTCTTCAAGACATGGTTTTTAAGAACAGTTAGCAACCCTAGTATCCGCTCCCCTTCATAATGTTAGGTACTCCAGTAACGAACGACTTAAGTCGTTATTGCGTTGTATTGGAGGTCATATTTACATTTTTATGGCTGAGACCAAGTGCGATGGTTCACAATTAGTTTTTTAGACTTTCTAAGGTTCCAGTGTACCTTGGATGTACCAAGGTATATCAGGATATGAATTGTAATTGAAGTTTGTCTGTTAATTTTCTCGATAGATTAGACATTTGGGAAAGTTTAGTAATGGTTTGGGACATTACTTTGGTAATTTTGGCTTTGATTTGATTTTGTGACACTCGTTCAACATGACATACCTAACGATTTTAGAGACAGGTCGTGGAACACTTAATCAACGTCGCAACTGCAGTTTTTTTTTTAATATTTTATAGACTTTCGTTGGACTCAATCTCTGATGGAAAATGACGATGTTTCGCGAGGGTCTAGCTAGAAGATACCTCACTCTTGTCTAATATTTCACATACAGATGCTTGTTGGAACGTCTACTACGTTCAGTGAAATCAGAAATCAATAACGTTTATTTCTTTAGGGTTACAAAGTAAGTTAAAATTTTAAACTTCAAATTATTCACACTCATGTCTGGCTTAGGCACGAGTGTGTAAGTACATGGCGCACTTGTCTTGCCTTAGAAGACCTCATAGGAGGAGGATGAGCGCCGAGATGCTCGACGACAGGCTCTCGGCGAGCGAATAGGTACTGCTGGAGTAATAGTATACAGCATTCATAGTTCTTTAGTATTTGTCTCAGAATATAGCGCTATCCATGGTGTCATAAATAATAAATAAGGTAGCATTTTTAGCTGTCCAAAGATGCTATCAAAGTAAAGATCAGTCCCAGTTACCTCGTGGAACCTAATAACAAAAACATAAAGGATTTGGAGTCCAACATTTATCAAACGACTTACTAAGGAATGCAGTACGCTTCTGTGAATTATTTATTTATAAACCAACATTGCAGTTCCAACTTCCAATGTGGGTGGTCTATAAACGTTCCCAATATCAGTTACCCATGCTTGTGCCTTGCATACCGTACTTTATTTAACTTAGGCATAGATGCAACTGTGCTCTACAATATCAAAAAATTTAATTTGTTTACTAAATGATGTTCCGATCAGCTTTTTTAAGCTGCAATTAATATTTTTCACAATAATTGAGTAGGTAAAATACACATAGCAGCTCATAGCACCTACAAAAGTACCTTAAAAGGAAAAACATAATTGATCCTGTAGGTAATGAATTATGGGAATTACGCGGCTTTGTTTGGCATTTGTATACCGCGTTTCAGATAACATAACTTTTGTCACTAACCTACTTAATGATGTCGATAATTAGCGCTGTTGTTCGTATGGGGAAGAACAATGTGGATTGGAAATATTCCTATTATTAAAATCCTTAATGATAAATACCCATAACAACATTAAACAGTTTACACTTTACCAACGAGTAAAACCTTCTGGGCTCTAAAGTTAGATTAAATACAAAGTTTAAAAGTTTGTAGGTTACGGTGATAAGAAATATGCAAGGTCATTCTAAAAAATGCCCTACATACAATAATGACGCAAATATTTAGGCTCTATCTCGATAGAATTGACGTTGTTTTAGCTGATAAGCAAAGTATAATTGAGTAACAGGCTTACAAAGTTTCGTCACATTAGCGGTGTTAATATATCAATTAGTGTCAACGAGATTCAGTAAGTTTTATCAAAAGCGGTCAACGCAATAGTCATCAAAGACCTTTACAGGAAATACAGAGGAAGTAATAATAGAACTATGTAAAGACATTATGGAAAAGAAGAGTCCCAATTAGTTTTGCCTAAGGATTTTTTTTCTGTTATAGCGCTTATACAAGAGGAAGTACCACTTGAAATCAAGTCCCATATAAACTTCGCGATATGGTATCGAAGAAATACTAAGTGGTATCTGTTCATATATACTTAGTTACACCATCCGGTAAATGGCATACTTATTATCAAACCGCTACCTAAAGATACGGCCACTGAAATCTCTGTTCAATTCAATATTTTTAAGTGCTATCTATCGAAGTTGTTACCCTTTAAACAAATATGATAAGGGCGGGCGGTGACTTGTGTTATATCTATACGACTGAACGAAATTGCCCCAACCGGATGTAAGCCGGTCTCAATGAATTTTACTTAATAATCTCGTTTTAACTCTATTTGTATAAGAATAGCGTCTTCTTCGGGTTGCAGAAAACTTATTTATCGCAGTGAACTACTGTTCATTCAGTAGTTCACTGCGATAAATAAGTTTTCGCTTCAATAGTTTAAAGCCCTCAGATTAGGTTGTCCTCTACTCAACTCAGAGTAAATGTTAACGGAATTTAATATTACGAGTGTTATGGATCCGCAGGGAATATTCAAATGAATGTTAGAGAATTAATTTAAGGAACAAATTTTCAGAGAATAAAGTCTTTAAGATGCGCAGAACATTCAAAGAAAGCATTTGCTAGCTGTCGAAATAAAAAGCGTGGCGAATTATTAACGTGTTTTATGGTCAAGTGATTGATTGCATGGGAGTTGATCCATAAGCTCCACAAGATGACAAAAGGTAGGAAGAGAAAAAGCAATAGTCCAGCAATGACGGGCGCAGGCACAGTCGTGACTGCCTCAGAGTTAGGCACCTATTTGTAAGCAGACACGTTGTTCAAGGTGAGCGCGGATAGTGTCAGTAGCGCAACATTTGTGTGAAGCACGCACCACACTTATCACCGACCCATTTAGACCACGCATAATTACTGAACATTTTGTACATTGTAGTCCGATTAACTGCACTTGCGTGATAATAGCTCTAAAAATAATGGTAGCAGTGGAATTTTTGCGAGATTTGACCTGTGTTTGGTAGTTGAAATTAAAACAAACAATGATTAAATGATAATTTAGCGTAACATTTGACCTGTGTATTTGATCAGTGCAGGCAGATGTCCCAAACAGGAGAGTTTTAATAGTTCTTTAAAAAAACTGTTCAGAGTTGATACGTATAGGTATACGTGAAAACAAGGCCTCGATATAAAAACTGTACACCGCCTTCAATATTCGAAATGGAATTCCAAAGATCAGGGTCAGAATAGATGTTCCCTAATGTATGACAACTTACCAGAGATGTTGATATGAATTTCGGCCGCGACGATTCGTGTTTACCTGAAACAAAAACCTGTATATTAGTGTAAAATATTTAGCAGGGTTAAGTCGCAGTAGACGGCTGCCATATTTATCCAAAACCTTGGAGGTTGCAGACGTGCTACGCAATTGACGCGAGTGTTTGCGGAGCGCTCAAGGATCCGCGTTCTAGATGCGGCAGTCAGCCGGCCTTGTTCGATGGACCCCGATTCGTGCTCCAGAAATGCTAGAATCGGGGCGCCGGGTAGACACTTTACAATTAATCGATTATAATAATTGAATAACGTGATGACGTAGTGACAGCTGCGCAAGCGGCGCGACGCTGTGTGCGCAGGTGTCGTGACGTCCTCTCGCGAAAATCAAAGGAAAACCCGCACGCTCGTCTCGTAACGCAATGTACACGTTTTCATTTGCAGAATATTGGTGTTACTATCGGTAATACGGTTACGGTAGGTACTTGAACTTTATTCTGGGGCCGCCGCGCGTTGCGGTTAAACGGTATTTTTTGTCTAAAGAAATCTGTCACACATAGACAAATTTTTATATCTATTTATCAAAGCTTCTGTGACTGAAGCCACATAGGCGTGTAGATATTACAAAGAAATAGTTAATCCCAATAATTTATTCACATTATTGTAAACCAATCACTGTAAAATATTTTCATGACATCACCAGTGGAACCAATCATCATAATTATTATGGTCAAACTGGATCTTTATTCAAACTCAACTTTTAATAGGCCGTTTGTCTCTCATTGTCTTTAGACCCAGAATAAACCTCGTAGGACATCTCAGAAACAGGCTACTCATAAGAAAGGTCTTTGTCCTTTTTAGTTTTAGGAGTGGTAGGGATCAAGTAAATATACAATATCCTCAAACTGGATCTTTATTCAAACTCAACTATTAATAGGCCGTTTGTCTCTCATTGTCTTTAGACCCAGAATAAACCTCGTAGGACATCTCAGAAACAGGCTACTCATAAGAAAGGTCTTTGTCCTTTTTAGTTTTAGGAGTGGTAGGGATCAAGTAAATATACAATATCCTCAAACTGGATCTTTATTCAAACTCAACTATTAATAGGCCGTTTGTCTCTCATTGTCTTTAGACCCAGAATAAACCTCGTAGGACATCTCAGAAACAGGCTACGGTGAGCTGCTCATAAGAAAGGTCTTTGTCCTTTTTAGTTTTAGGAGTGGTAGGGATCAAGTAAATATACAATATCCTAAGCAGAATTCATAAAAAATAATGTAAATAAGATTCTTCTTTTTACAGAGTGCTAGTGGCTCTCTGTAAAAGAAGAATACTATTTACTATGAATTTTCTAATAGGTTTAATAAAATCCCAACTTGAAAACATTGTAGTTAAATGAGCTTAGATTCTAAAGGTGCCAATTTCTATAGTTATTCCATTGATCTGACATTTAACTTTCAGCATGTTTTCGCATGATCACCCTTGACAACGTTCTATCTGGCGATAGGTAGACTAGAACTATCAAATTTAAAAAAACTTCAATGTTAATATGACCACCAAAACGTACGATACCAATTATCTTAAAATTTGTCTATGAACACTCTCAATCAATCCTTGTTCAGCTCGAGCAATCGAGCGGAACCAGGGCTACAAGGTTTGCAAAGGATTTGTCTATTAGGCAAAGCCAGCACAAGAAGCTGAAGACGGATAGAGGTAGTATCATTTTCTTCTAGCCTGAGAGAAATCAAAAAGTTTTATAATCAGCGCTACATCTCATCGTAGAGCCCTGCTAACACACGCCATGCAATAAAAGAACCCGACACCATACCGAAGATATACCGGACTTTAGACTTTATGAGATAAGGAAGGTTATCAAACAGCTCAAAAACAACAAGGCAACGGGAGATGATGGAATAACGACAGAGCTTTTGAAGGGCAGGATCGCCGAGTCCTTCGGAGGCTGTTCAACTCCGTGGCTCTCACTATTCGTCACGTCTATAAGCTGTATTCGATTGTTATCACCAACCGTTTCTCTTGAAGGCTTGACGACGTCCAGTTTCCCGGACAAGCCGGGTTCCGGAAAAGGCTTTAGTACCGTAGACAAAATTCACACGCTCCAGCAGATTATTCAGAAGACAGAGGAGTATAATCGGCCGTTTCGTCTAGCGTTTGTGGATTACGAGATTTGATATTGTCGAAACCTGGGCAGTGCTACCGACTCTCCAGCGGTGCCAAATCGACTACCGGAAACCGGTATATCCATGTTGAAGTGTTTGTACCACTAATCTACTACGTCTTTACGGCTCCAGGGCTAGAGCAGAAGTCCGATCCCATTGAAAACGGGGTGAAACAGAGAGATGATATCTTTCCACAACTGTTTCACCTCGGCACCTGAGGATATATTTAAGCTCTGGAACGGATATGACATTAATATCAATAAATGATGCTGTGTGGATTGTCCAGCATTATTATTATTCACACAATTATGGCGATAACATGACTCACCTTCGGTTTGCCGACGATGCGATATAGTGGCAGAATCGCTGATAGACCTAAGCAAGATGCTCAAACACCTCAACACTTTTTCCCAACGGGTGGGTCTTGAAATGGACATGGGCAAGACGAAGATCATGTCTAATGCCCACGTCGAAGATTATGTCTAATCACCACCAGTCCATGTTGGAGACGATGTTATCGAAGTTGTTGATAATTTAGTTTACCCAAGCCAATGGATGTGTGAATTGTCCAGCATTATGTGGTAGGAGACCAGCCATTCGATGGACCGATGACATTTTAGAGGTCGATGGAAAGGGGCGGTACAGGACCGTTATATATGGCGTCGTATGGAGGAGGACCATGTTCAGAAGTGAACGTATGTGGGCTGATATGGTGATAACTCTCGATCTAATTCTCCAAATCTAAATCGGTTAATATTTTACAGACGGACACAGAAACACAAAGACATCCATGTCAAACTTATACCACCTCTCCTTCTTGGGTCGGGGGTTAAGAGAGGCATCAAATGCGTGAAATTTCTTTCGTCGGCTTCAATATTTTATGCATTGTATGACATTTTCCATATAATAATAAAATAATATAGGCCTTTTATTCAGACAGTTAACAATTATACTGCGTTCCTATTTGCATTTTGCATTTGGCTTTTATATCGTCGACCTATCTTCTAGATGCCCTACCTCGCTTCATTCGTCTGTTGTCTGTGATTATAGTTTTTACAATTTTTTATTTCCTTTGGTCGCCCTGCTGTCTATTTTCACTTCAGTTTTCTGTTGGCTACTTTTGTTTATTTTTTTGTTTTCTTTATAAACAGGCATGTTTTCGCTTGATTGTCATGTTCATTTCTCTATTTCTCATGATTTCTCAGACTCCAATATTGTTTCCATGCGTTTCCTATGCGTCTGTTGATTTATTTCAAGATTTGATTCGTTTCTCTAGAGCTGAGAGAGAGCAACAAGGAAAGCGGAGATAGCTTGAATAAGTGATAATACCTCTAGTATTCGACCACAACGTCTAATTTAACAAGAACACATTCGAATTTTATGTGTTGTTGTTTACGCAAGTATGGTCTTGGTTTGGTTTTTGTGGTTCATGAATAAACCTGCTTTACGCAGCTTACCCTAACCAGGGCTTTTCTAAATTTTTTTATATTATACCCAATAGCAAGTCTATTCGCTGTGTAGGGTGATTATGATGAGCCTGCTGATGTTATATCAAAAATTTATGATTTTTTTAAAGTTTTGTGTACGTTACATCCTTACTGTCTGTGACGAGGGATGATGATGGAGAAGGGGTGAAGTGCAATAAAAATGGGATTTTTTTTCAATCCCCTTCATGCCAAACTCAGTGTGTGCCAAACAACCGAAACGGCCATTTTTCACGACTATTTATTTTAAGAACTAAGTATATTATTTTTTTATCAGTTACCTGATTCTTATCCTCAACACACATGGTGGGTCTAGACTCTACACTTCTACAGTCTGGTCTAGATTCATTTGTGAGAAACATTCAAGGTCTTTTAACAGTATATTTTTGATAGGTACTTCTTAATTCTTTCCAATTAATAAACATTTTCAATTGATATGTTTTTTTTCAGTCTAGGCAAGAAATTCAACTACACTCAGGCAGGTAAGTTTCATATAACACGTTTTAAGAAAACAACAGGGGCTAATTGAATTTAGATGTTGCTATATTAAATGTCCAACTGAAGAATCAACTAAGAACAACTAAACCTAGGTACATATAGAAGGCATCAGAAATGTAGGTATACCTTCTATGTAAAGAAGAAGGAAAATAAATTTTTTAAGTGTTAATTAGTATTAAGTAATTTAGGCACTAACTGTTAAATATTTTGAGAAATTATATTATTATATAAATTATATTGTTTAATATTATTATTATATGAAATGTCCAGCATTAAAGAAATAATACATAACCTGTAATTTATAGAATTAGATCAACATTATAGTAAAAGGACCAATTTTCATATTAATAGCCAAAAAGTGGAAACATAAATGATAACGAAATGCATGTGTAAAAGGTACATTATGTTCTAAGTTAAGAAATAATAAATTTAAAAAATTTAGAATAATTACCAGTTTTTTTGTAGGTAACTTTTAAAAAGAATAGATATTTTTCTATATCCTGGAAATTCTCTTTTTTAATTTGGATAAACTATAAGATAAAAAAAATTACGAAAAACGTTTAGAATTGAAATAAAATTCGGCATCGCAGGCAAAAATGTGCGTGTGTGCGTTCGTGTAGATATGTGTGAGTGGCGGCAGCGCGCGCGCGGTAGGTATGGCGAGAGGCCGAGCGGGGGCGCGCACGCACACATGCGCACGCACCGCCAATCCTCGCGCGCCGCGCACTCACACTAACACGAACCCAAGCTGCCAAAAACCTAGATTTCTTCCGAAAAACGTGCTCATTTTGTACACGTTTAGGACATGGCCGCCCCTGCGCATACCACCCGCCCTCGATACGAAAACCCCCAACTGTTTTACGACACTGGGACTGTAGAAAAAAATTACTTAAGTTTGCCATCTCGCAAACGACCGAGCATTTACAACTATTTTTTGCCAGCTTTCCTGAAATATTTTTTTGACCTTTTAAATATTAAAAGATAGGTCTTGAAAAGGGCTTTCGTTTGATAATAGACTGGGTTTTAATATATTTAATAAATATTAAGCAGCTCCGGTTTCTGTGTGTGCCTTTAGAAGAGCTCTACTAAAATAGATTTTATGATTTTTTTTTCGTGCAACATGAAAAGTACTATTAATTAATTTATTTTATGTAATAAAAAGTCATATTATTTCTTTTATTGTTCAGTAAAGGCAGAAGCGCGAGGGCCCGCCCAAGAAATCGCAGAGCGGGCGGCCAACAGCGGCTTTACAGCGCCCTCGAAAACACTTGCAAAGTAAAAAAAAACCTTTCAATTCAAGAAATTTACATTGCAGGGCACAGGCGCAAGCCCAATAATAACGAATTTTGAAAGAAATAATCGAAAAGTCCACGCGCGACTCAAAGAAAATTGCACGAATTTTTCCGACCTTATTGGAACGATGACGTCAGGCATGTACCTTTTGATGCTATGTTCTGTAGAAATATCAAAGCGAGATACTTTTTCTACTGATCTATATAGCTTTATTCATAAAATACTATTCTATACATTTTATAATGCACTTCAAACGCAGCGGAAATATTTTTGCATTAATTTAGAGATGTTGCGCGCGGTGGTTCCAGTAAAATTTTATAAATTTAACAAAAAAAAAATCATCAACGATTCTAGGCATTTTACTAGGTTTCCGAAGTAATTAATAAAAATAAGTGTATTTTTATTATTTAATTTGTAAAAAAAAACCGAATACCTGCTACACTTTCAATCAAAATTATTTGGATGTACTTACTAAGATGAAATCATGCACTTATTTAATATGGATTATTTAATAAAATTTAGAAACATCATACCTAGTGAATTTTTAGGAGCGGAAGACCAAAAAATTACTTCATGAAATAGATAAGTTCTCAGACGTTTAACAAACATGGTCGACCCTTTTGTTACATTTTTAAGATCTCAGTCAGCAAGTATTGTTTCATTCGATTGAGTAAATTTTAAATTTTATGCCTAATTTCTTTTATTTGAATTTTATTGCTCCAGATTTGTACGTCGGTGTAGTTAGATAAAGTTTAACTATTTAGTACTAATTTATCTTGTTTAACGGTCCTCAGCATGGACAAATAAGTTTTATTGGTCCTCAGACCGCCAACTCTATAACATCCATTACAGTGGAACATTTTTGGCGAACAAGGGTCTAAATCTCAAAACAATACTCCAAGAAAGACGCGCTAGCTTAAAAATCCTGTGGTTATTTATAACTGCAAAGGAATTTTATCAGTAAGTTGGGTCGAAGACAGTATTCCAGGAACTGGAACCCACCTATAGATAATTAATCCTAGCGGCGCTAAGGCAGAGTCGTTGTTCAGCGGTCTAAGCGGTAAGGAGAGGGAGTTTATATGAGAACAACGAAAAAAATACCTACAAAAATATTTTTAAAGCATTTTATGTCTGAGTTTTTAATTTTGATAATGCTAAGGCGCATACCAAATAAAACTATTTATACAAAATAAAACTTTTACAGAGGCATTAAAAATAAGCTGATGATAGGTATCACAAACTGCAAGTTCAATTTTCGAAAAACCCACGTTTAACATAATAATAATAAATATAAATAATGTTGGACAATTCAGACACACATAAATAATAAGGTAAAATAGGTGGAGGAGCTGATTTGGGTCAGGTATGCGCCTTAAGATAATTTCACATATGTTGCTGTATTTTGATGCATACCGCATTGCAAAAATACCGCCAATTGGCTATCAAGGTAGAGCCTCGGTACCCCACGGACCTAGGGTCTCGACTCCAAGGGGAGCAAATGTGTAGGCTCTGTCGAGACATGCATATTTGCGTCTCTTGAGATCTTCGGCCAAATCTGCCGCCGCACCCGTCACGGATGTCCTCGGAAGATGGGAAGGCGTAAGAGTGTCGACGCATGTAGCGTCCCACACAATGGGCCTCTCCAACTCCCATGGGACTAGTGTCATACCGTCGGGCCTCATACCATCGTCACGTAACAGACCATTCGGTTCGAGAATAGCTGGTACGTTAGCGGTGACAAAGGCCTGCGGATGATGTCGTTAAGGCTGGCGTGGCGAGATATCCGACCGGCGGCCCTAGTACACGATAATCCGTGATGACCAAGCTGTTCGACAGCAGTACCGCACTGGCATTGATGAGGCGCACCATTTGATTTAAAATGATAATAAGAATAATCTAAAATCATAAATTTTTAAAGAAGTTCATGTGTAGTTTTACGTTTGAATAAAAATTGTAGCAGACTGTCGTATAACATATTTTAAAATTAATTGTTGCAGAACCCTTTCACTACAGCGTTTAAAATCAAAATCAACATATTTTCATTAAAAAGAATACAAAATAATTAATGAGTACAGTAGGTAGAAGATAAAGTTAATTACCATATCGTTGGGTAGCAAGGGGTTCATAGGGCAATGACCTCGGAAGGGCCCTAGAGTCAACCTGTCTTTACGATTGTCTTGATATCGAGAAGGGTGCCGAGGAAAATTTTGGAGTGTGGAATTATTTGTTATTTATATTTTTATTGCCCTGCAATGCCTGGAGAATGCGCGTTAACAGATATATATTTATTAAAGTTAATAATAATAATAAATAATGCTGGATAACTCACACAGCATTATTTAATCCTAAGTTAAGCAGAGCTTGTGTTAAGGCTGCTAGATAACAAATACAATATAAAGTCATTTAAACGGGGATATTTACCATGATTTGAGTTTTGAGCTTTCCAATATTTCGGCACAGTTTAATAAAAAAAAAATCTAATAATAGAAACAAACTAGAACCAGTATTTATAATTGAAACAATTGAGCTGACTGCAGACTGTTGCAAACAATCTACAGGTAGCTAAACTGATTCATATCAATACCAATCGGAGCGTCTACATAGTACATCAGTTAAAATTTAGAAATCTGATTAGTGAAAGTGCATTTTATTTCGTTTTCTTAAAATGCAAGCTCTACTGGGCTCTACCTACATATCTTGCAAATAAAGAGGCAGATTATAATCGTAACAATATAAAATGAATGATGGCCGACGTTTGTAGGTAGCCCAGAAAACAACTTCGAATCCTGCTCTACCGCTCTCTTTAAATTAAAGTTCAGATTGTACTAGCTCGTACGGAACAAATAAAACTTCTGGTTAATTACAACGTTGGTAATTAAGCAAGTCTTTTATTACTGTCCTTGGATACCCCGAGGGAAACGAGGGGCGGAAGTAGAGTTTAGGTACACGTGTGCCCCATGCGACGATAACGATGCTCTGTAACGAACTACCAACTGCCAAATATAGCACTTATCCTAACACCTATCTTATTCCCTTAAAGCAAAGTTCAAAATGAAGCGGTAGGTTTAAAAGCATAGCTACAAAGGATAAAATGTGAATTCAATGTAAGCTGTAGAGGAAAATGACACCGAAAGGTAAGGTTTTGACGTAGGCAATACCGCTGCACGTGGAGTAAAGTTCTGAGTAATTGAAGTACCTACGTTGATTAACTGCTGACATGGCCCTAGAAGCTGGCATGTAAAGTATGATACGTAAATAGGTTGTTAACAATGGAAACTACTGTATTTTCCTTGTTTAGTTCGCACAAGTTAGGTTATACTTTTAACTCTTGGAAAAGTGTAGGTAGCAAGTACTTCTAAGATACATAGTTATATGATTTAGGGTTCCAAAAGAGTAAAAGATTGTTCCATTTTATATTGATGTAGAGGCCAAAATTTATTTATTTATTTATAAACATGTACATCTATCCTTACAGGCAAACCCAATGCAATAGAGTACCTTATATTTTAGTCTTATTATAGTAATATTTAAATAAGCAATTACTTATACATTATAGAAAACGACAAAAAAAAAAAAAATATATATGTCAAAGATAGATACAATAATTTGCAGATATTCATGTCAAAGTAAAAAGTAAAACCGCCTTCGAAAAAAGGAGGTGCTGTGCTGTTTTTTTTGTATGTTTTTTCATGATTGTCCGTCGATTTCTTCGTTATTTATGAACTGATTTGGATGATTCTTTGCAGTTACAATAAAGCATGATGTCGAGTTGGTCTCATTTATTCTATTTTATAATTATCACGCAACACTTAAAAAACAGTTTAAAATAAGTTCTGAGCTCGAGATTCGAAGTCGGTTTTTAGTTTTTTTTAACAATCTAATTATTATTAAACACTTTTTGATCTCTTTTAAAACAATAAATACCTTTTATGCAGGCATAAATTTGCTAACATATAGTATGGAAAACTAGGTTAACATGTGTAAAAATATATTAAAATATTCAAAAGTGTTATAACAATATTTGCAAAAAAGTAATATTCGCGACAGGTGTTTCACAGTGTACGTACCCTAATTATTTTAGTGTTTTAAATCAGCAATTACATATGTACTCATTATTCGTACTGATTTGTTTTAATATTAAAATGTTAATAATAATGTATTGAATAGTAATTTTAACGAAAAAAAATAGAGTAACAATAGTAGTACATTTTTAAATTGGTAGGAATGTAGAGCAAAGACTTAACATGAGTGAATACCTACATTATTTAGTATTTACTTTTTCTACAACCTAAAATTAATTTTAGTAATTATAAAATATATGCAACAAATACGAAAAAAACGTCCTATAATATTTTTGAATAAAGAAGTGCATTTTCTATCCAGAGCAAAAATATAGAGCCATTGACACACAATGTACAGACTGAACTTTATAATTATTTTTCTATTATACATATAAAAATAGAAAGAAATAAAGAAAATAAATTTATTTGGATTTATGACACATAACACGATACCAAGAAACACATAATATACGCAGATATTAGACAAAAATATATATTAATTATACAGTGTGTTACAAGGCGCCCAATAGGTCCTCAGTATTATGCCGCCGTTACAAGCCGAAGTTAGTTTCGACGCTGATTTTCAGACAGGTCCTGGTAAAAAGCGATCCAATATAACGTTATTTAACGTTTAGATTAAAACAATAGATTCGTACAGCTGCCTCTATTTCCCTAATCGCTGGCCGCCTCTAGGGGCCGCGAGGGTGCCTATTGCCTAAACCGATCCGACACGCCTCCTAACATATCACATTCTTATCAATCATGTATTCACACTTTATGCTAAAACTAATTTCTGCTCGCTGATTCGCATGCGTTGTTTCTATGGAAACGTTCAAAGGAAAGTTATTCGATAGAATAGAAGTAACCCTTGAACGCCCGCGCCATGGGAAATGGTTAATGGGATTAAAAGTAGCCCATGTTTTATTTCAGGACTAGTAGTTTTTGCGTAAACAAATAAAAAACATCCATCCACCCAAACTTTCGCATTAATAAATAAATATGCTGCACAATTCACACAGCATCATCTAGCCCCTAGCTAAGCAGAGCTTGTGTTATGGGTAGGTACTAGATAACTGATATACTTAGGTAATACAATACACTACATAGATAGATATTTTTTATTATACATAGAAAACATCCAGAACACCCTGAACTTGATCTGCAGATCGTACAAACCCGCTGCGCCACTGAGGTCGTCGAATTATAAGTTCGTTCACTAAGAGGATTCTGTACTACCACACCACATGTCATGGTTTTTGCAATTACCTATTTATAGCTATTTTCACATTTTCTTTAAAAACTTGTAGTCAGATTTCATTCCTGGCTGGTTTTATGCTTTAAGGCGCTAACCCGACCCAAATCAGCGCCAACACCTATTTAACTTATTATTATGTTAAACGAAGGAATTTAAAAAAATAGGTTTTGTGATACCTATCATAACCTTATTTTTAACGCAAATTAAAAAAGAGCAATTGCTCTTTTTGCTCACCATTATAACCAAAAAGAGCAACTTGAAATATAGCAAATAACGTCATGTTTCTGACAGTTTTATTCAGAGACGACAAAGGATTGATGCACGGATATCCTTCTAATAAATAGGGTGAAGTATCTCGTTAGTAGTTACTCTTTGAGAATACAAACCTGAAAACCTAGATAACTATTTATTTTAATATATTTGGGAAACAAAAAGCTCATACTTACTACTTAAATAATAATAAATACCGAAACTAGAACAAATAAAGCTAGAATAGTTGCCGCTTATGAAAATAACCTTTGCATTTTACATAAAAAACCTCTCGATACTTAAAACTAAGAGTCTTTCTTTTTGTCTGTTGACATCTCAGAATGAGAAAAAAACGCTGCTTAGCGATTGCTTACAGTTGCCAAATGTGTATACCTAAGCATCTAGGGTGGTAAAAATGGAAACATTTTTATGAAATGTACCATCTTCCAACGACAAAGAAAAAAAAAACATAAACATTGTAGGCATATAACTGCCATTATGAAGACCATGGACACTAATGGACAAGTCTTAATAATGTTTATTTGCATTGCTTTACATTGCGTACAATGTTCTGAGCGGTTTGACATAGTCAGAGAAGAGTGAGCAATGTAAGTTGTCATGGCATTAGATGAAGTGCAAGGTTTTAGTTTATTGTATTCGTGATTTTTGGCTGCGAACCACCAACGTGGCAAGACGCTGTTTTTTGAAATACGTTAAAGTTCAACATTAAATAAAAAAAAAACTTGTAATTTTTAAACAACATCAACCAGCGCCAAAAATGCAGAGCTCAGTTAAGTTAAGATAAGTAAAGTTTACATATAACTGTAATACTATATAATTTTATAATATCCCAAAAAATATTAAAAAAGAAATTAAAATTACCCTGAGTGTGAGGGGCTACCCTGAGTGTGACGCACTATAATAACAAAAACCTTATAAATCATACTCCAATGGGTACCAAACTTCTCTCAAAATAATGTAAGCCAAGCATGACAGCCCGCAGTAAATAATATAGAAACCGCCAAAGCCTCGAGCTTGAAAAGCAAGCTTGAATCAGCCAAGGTTAGCCAGCATTAGTGCATAAAGGATACCGATTAGAAGGTTGCATCGCTATGCAGCGCGGCCAGGCCAAGGGGGCAGTGCGAGGGGGAAGGGAGAGCGGCGGAGCGCCTGCTACGACCGCCAGAGGAATGCGACAGGTAACCAATTCCAGGAAGGCCGCGGCCCGTTACCGCGCCGAATATCTCCGGCAGTCAAACGCGCCGACAAGTGCGCTTGCGACAACAGCGGCCGATGCGCCCGCGCCGCGCTCACGCCGCTGCATTCCAAACGACATTGAGTTAGAAACCTGTCGGACGCAGCGCATTCTATAGCCGTATAGATACATAACTCCCAAGCACTCATGTTAGATTTTCCTTATCACATAACCTACCTACAACTATACACTTTTTTTAGAATCTACGAACATTATATCAACATGAACACATTCAAATCAGAATCAGCGTGTGCAGGGCGTCTCGCTTCTTTCAAGTGTAAATGCAACTTATCGAATTCTCCGACGAGCGGTCAAACGGACGATGCTGGCACACCAGCTCAGCCCACCTTTTGCGCATCGCTCGGAGCTATGCTTAGAATGATTTGCGCGACGGGAAGACTGCAATGTAGCTTCGAGCTTGGATCGTAAACTTGTTATGGACTAAGCGACTCCTACTATACTAGAACGGATTGCCGGCTAAGCCGGATAACGGATGGTTCGTCCCTATTAGGCGAGGCGGCAATGAAAAAAGAAAGATTGACAGGAAAACACTACTTTCTCAATTGAAATCTAATTGAATTTATGGGGATGTAGGAAGGTTCTCGTGTAGGAAGGCGTCGTGTCGATTCGTTTCGGCTCTAAATGGACTATGAGTGTTTGTTTTGGGCACATTTAATGGAGAGTTTAGTTTAGAAGCTTTTCTGAGATTTAGTGACAACATAAGCGTTGATATTGTTGTACAAAGAGGGAAGCTATTTTTACTCTGAGCTAGAGTCACATGGAACACAAGCACATGGGGAAATTTCTTTCAATCAATGATTCCCTACAGATTCCCCACGTGAACAGTTCCCAAAGCGATCCTCCAAAGAAACAGAATAATAGTGGGTAGGTATACCAACAACGCGCAGGAAGGAAACCGCGACACGAATCCATTCACAGATAATAATCATTCATAGTCCCACAAGGACACGCTTATGTCCATTCATGTTTTCGTCTCTTGATGAGGCGAAAAAAAATCTAATGATTTTTGGGCCAAATGTGTGTAAGGCTGGAGTAGGTATTGAAAGATGTGTCTCATTTCCGACAGCCAGATGTAGGGTCTACATGTTGACTGTAGGGTTGCCGTTGCCGAACATGTGCTAAGAACACAGGAAGCGTCTATTAGTTTGAGATTACTTTATCACACTTATATTATAAAGCGAAAGTTTGAATGTTTTTCTCCTTTACGCAAAAATTTAAACTTTTTGCGTTCTGGCTCGGGCTTAATGATTCGTACACGCAGATCTAAACCTATAAGTAACATAAAGGCTTCTTTTAATATATTTGAACTTATCTTGTTTTAAAATATGTTTTTAAATATTTTAGCAGAGAAGATGAATAATCGAAGAATAGCTTTTTAGTTTTGTGTGGTTTGAAAGTGCTCTTTAAGCCATTCACTGCCATGCCTCTGGAATTTAAAAGTACATGTCATGAACTGCATTCGAATAGATCAAAACAAATATTGATCTAATACCTAGTACAGATGTCACTCCATGGGGTAATATGGAAAGATTTACAAGGCATAAAAGCTTCACTCAAAGAAATTCCGAAGTGCACTTAAAATAATGACCTTCCATAAATATTGTATTTACTTATAAATAGCACCCTAAGACTAAACTAAGAAACACCCTCCATTATACAACGCCAAATAGAAAATATAAATAAAACTGTCCAAAACTATGTGAATCCGGAATAAGTAAAGCACCCTCATGTTATAAAATATAATGGTTGCCGCGTTCAGCTGCCACGTGGTGCGCAGCGCGGTCGAAGAACTCGGGGACAGCCGGAAATATATTTCCTAGCGCCCCCTGCGACGCTTCTCAATCATCCACTAATAAGCAGACGGAAGGAAGGTAATATAGACAAAAGTTTAAAAATAAGAAGTTGGAAATAGATAGAAAGGTGAGCTAGAGCGCCGCGGCCCCACTGGTTAAAAATAGGCGTGTGGCGTCGCCCGGCGCGGCTTACGCGCGCCCTACCGCGCCGCTCGCCTGCATTCGCGTTTACCCGCAAATTTACTTACGCTTGTCAATTTAATCATGGAGAAACTACGCTTTTGTGAGGATAATCCAAAATTAAGAAATCATGTAATATTCCAAAAAATTTCAACTTCGACACATTGAAGTTTATCCAATCCTAAGACTAAAGCTCAATTCTATTGGGATATAATTTTATTTCTTAAAAATTACCCAGAGTGGGAGGGCTTACTCACTATAACAATAAACCAAAATTATGAATAAGTAACTTCCTATAGTTGTATTCGAACACACGAGCAAAAGCAAATGCATGCAACCACTGTTCTCAAAATATGCTAAAATAAACCTTTTAATAGCCAGTATCTTTGTAGGAGATCCATCGACACTACTAGTCAGCCAACCCAGGATTAACTAAATTGACGAAAAAGACGCCGATATTTGCGAAGACGTCGCAACTTATTGTCAGAAGACAGATCAACACTGAGATATCTACTTAACTGGAGAAGTCTGGTGTCAGAGGCCAAGATCCTCTTTGGAAAGTGGGCCCGTCATTAGTAAAAGTGTGATATTTGTGGTC
Source organism: Eupithecia subumbrata (assembly GCA_949316285.1). Classification (NCBI taxonomy): domain Eukaryota; kingdom Metazoa; phylum Arthropoda; class Insecta; order Lepidoptera; family Geometridae; genus Eupithecia; species Eupithecia subumbrata. The sequence goes on along the minus strand of OX438646.1, from coordinate 23,678,275 downwards.
GTTTGTTAACAAACAACATTACACTACGGACATACTACAAGAACGGCCACCCGTCTCCCTGGCAGCTTTACATGAAAGTTTATCAATACGCCCAAATGTGACAGCTACTCGGAATGCATTTGTTTTGGTCCCATTGATAAAAGCATTGGTAATGTGTGTGGTATTTGGTAATATACTCGTAAGATAAGGCAAGTCTATAATTGAACAGATAAGCCCGATAAACGTTTCTATTTCAAAATATTTAAAGTTCGCTGAAACCACACACGTTGTTTGTGAGCTTTTTTGTAAAACTTGGAGACATAATCATCAAATTATTAGCGTACAAACTCAAGATGAATCCCTTAAAAAAACCTTACCACTAGTTCCAAGCATCATTTTGCAGGTGATGTTTCTAGTGTAGAAGCATTCTTTATGTAGAACTATTAAGTAGATTATGGTAGTAAGTGATTGATACTAAAAAACGATCGTAAATGATTAAAATCTACGCTGCATACAATTTTTTTATGTCAAAAGTCGTTCTAGTGCATAGTTCTGTAAAAAAAAATGCGACTTGAATAGTTAACAGGTAAAATATAATATAAATAACTTAATCGTAAGAACTTACAAGAGAATAGTAAAACCTAAATAATTTAGTCTTTATAGACTACGGAGATTATTTTAAAATAGTTGTTAGAATTATCCGTTATTTTAAAATATAAAATATGAGATTATTTTAAAATCGTTTATCTCCGTTACAAAGCACTGCAATGAATTTTTGTAGAAACACGGAACAAGAAAACGTCATGGGCGATCTGTATGTTTTGTTTGGCCGAAGGTATAACTAGCGTATCTATGTGAACTCGATTTGTTGAAATTAGGACAACAGAGTACGTACGAGCGAGTAGTTTTATAGGTCGAGCTTGGTTTGATATTATTAATAGATAATAACACGCTTCTTGGTTTGTTTGTTGTTTAGAACGACTCTTGATTGGGAAATATTATATCGTCATTATAAATCAAATTCATCCCAAACGGAAAACACTTTCTAGTGCGGATGTAGAATTTTAGAGACAATGATTTAGTTTTAGGTTTACAAAACTGTGATGTGATGCAGGAGAACAGAGTTTCTAGATTGTTGGAATATAATGATAAGGTTTACGATCGAATAGGCTATGCCACGTAAGTAAGCTTACGTAGAAGATACATAATAAATTTGGTAAATGCGAAAATGGTGCATCTGTGTTCGTTCACAAGTGGAACTCTACGTTCCCCAGGTAATCAAACAAGAGTCGATAGCAAATGATATATGATTTTTTTAGTTAAATTATCTGTATAATTGTGCTCCAAATGGAAATAAATTTATGCTAGATGCGAGCACGGTGTGCTTTAAACGTATCAAGTGAAGCCAATTAACTCTACCTTCTCTCTGGTAATCAAACAAGACTTGTTATTTCGACGAAACCAAAAAAGCCAAAAATCGTCCATATTATGGTCGCTTGCCACGCAACTGAGAATTTCAATTGTCCATATTTGGGACGCCTGCCACGTGAGAAGATAATGTGAGATGAGAATGCTTTTCAGGTAAATTATACAGAGCTCTGAATGGAAAGAATTTATTAGCCGGGCGCATAATGCAGTGCACAAGGTAATTTGCTAGAGGCGAACACGGTGTGCCTGAAATGTAGCTAGTGAAAACATGGAGCTTTACCTTCTCTCTGGTAATCAAACGAGAGTACAATACGTAAGGTGTGACCGTTTTCTGATAAATTAATAGCCTTAAATGTAATTAAAAATAACACTTTAAGTGACCTCATAATATTAATGTGATTGCGATGTGTTTTGTACGTTAAATAAATAAATTAATTAATTATTTCCCGGCCACATCATGCAATGCACAAGTAATTTGCTACATGCTAAAACGGAATGCCTGAATGCTAGTGAAAATCTGTTGAACCTAACCTGCCCTCTAGTAATTGGACGAGAGTATAATATTTCAGGCGTTTTCAGGTAGTTTAGGTATCGTATATTATAAGAAAGTAAATAATGAGTTTTTCGGTTTATTTGGTAAAGGCGAAAACTGTGTGCCTGTATGCAAGTGAAAATCTGTTGAACTCTACCTTCCCTCTATAGGCCTAGCACGGGGATTGTTGTCTAGGGTAGAATAGAGAAAAATTGCGTCACATCGTCATCGAATGCGTAATATGTTTGAAACTCATTCCTTCAACTTCAATAATTTACGACAATGCAATGTCAATCTTCTCTATTCTACCCTAGACAACCTATCCCCGTGCAAACCTGGTAAAGAGATGAGAGTATAGTGAGATGTGAACGTTTATAAGAAATTTTATCGCCCTGAATGTAAAGAATGAATTTCCCGCATCAAACGGTGCACAAGTATGTTCGAGTTGCGGTGTCACTTGACCGGCCACCGAGATGCTTGCGCCAATTCGCGGAAACCGAGGCATCGTCTTTCTACCTTTGATACTCGATGACGTTTGAAACCTAGAACATTCCACGATTGTGTGACCTTTATCTATTTATTTGTGTAAAGCAGAATTTCAATATTAACTGATGTTGACTGTGAAAACTAGAATATTAAGGTGATGAAGACATTAAAAAATGCCTGTTTTATCGTTTCCCTGGACTGAAATTATTAGTGAATGAAAGCATTCAAAGTCTTCTACTACTACTATAAAGATTGAGACATGCGATAAAGAGTCGTAAAGTCGTAATACAACCGCAGGTAACGCGCAAGAGTCACATGTGAAAATTGAAATAAGTTTCACGTGAACTTTTTACATCTATTTACTACATACCTAGTGCTCATTTGTCCCGTTAATTGCATATTTTATCGTTAGCATGCGACTGAATAGTTTAAAATTTTGTTCTCACGGAAACAAACTCCCACACAAAAGGTACGATTTTCAAAATGTGAGCCAAGGATGTGTTACGATGTCTAAGAACCGTGGGAGAATTACTCATCTCGCAGGCCGCGTATGACGAATTCTCGTGCCTGGAGACTGCTTACTGTCAATAACAATGACCGAGCTTCAGGGATTATTAATCGATGTGCCGAAACCTGGGAAAGCGCCGCTAGACTTGCCCCGCCCCGTTATCACTCACAACTAAGACATACACATTTCATTCATCTTGCTCCGAGAAGGATCTAGGATTGTGCCAGCCTTCGTTCATGATTTGTGCATCTTATGGCAAAAAAATATTTATTGATCCATCCATCGTGAACCAGTTTTAGTTTCGAGTTCCTTGTTTCGAGCAGAAAAAGCGAATTAGAGATATTGCGCACTGTGATTGTTTTATGTACTACAAACTCGTAGGTATGGTACACAAGTATCTAAGATATTAAAATTACCATGCATATACTAATAATTCTATATATAGGTAGAACGGCGGCTATTAAACAGAATATATTCTGTGTTATTCAATGAATGTCCTAATAAATATTGAGTGTGCGCAATAGTCGGTAGATTTGAGTCGAGCCCTGCGAATGGGGGACATGCAATAATATTGGTGATGTATTTGTGGATAAGAAGACGGCGGGAGCGCGGGTGTAAACAGACTTGGTGAGGTTCATTCAATTAGTGTCGGGGTCGGAGTGGGAGTCAGGGGACGTCATTGAAGATGGAGGGCCGATAGGGGCGCGGGGCGGGAGGCGCCGCGCGCCGGGACCAGGAATATTCAAAGCGTGAGAACGCCGCGCGACCCGCATGCCGCGACTTCACATATCTCACGCGCAACCTCCACATACACCCAACGATCGAATACAGACTCTAACTCGCATATCTACAGTTGCAAATCGCTCTACACTGTATTGTGGTTATCGCTCAGAACATCGAGGACAATACTTTTCTAGTTTAGGTACGCCGGTGTCGGCTGGGCTGGCATTGGCCCGGATACTGTCGATGAGTATGCACGTCCATTCGCTAGATATACCTAAGAATTGCTTCTAATTCTTTATGGAAAACTAAGTACGTCATTTTTAATGAGGAGGACGCATATAAAATAATATTCCCGAGAAAGGGAACGCTCGCAAATAATTTTTTGGAAAATGATTGATGACTTGAACTAACAATTTTGTTGATATGCATAGCAGTTCCGTAACAATTTTACTGTGTATCTTAGCGAGCTATAAAATTCGATCGTTTGATCCGTTTTGATAAGTTCGCGAGCATGTGACTACTGACTACGTGTGGGTTAGGTCGTCAAAAATGCGTCGACAGTAAATATTTTATGGGTAAAAACAGTCTTTTATTATTTGAGGGCAGTAGGCGTGTCGTAAAACATTTTCTTTCGAGAATCGCCAATCTTATTTTTGCGGTGAACGCAATGGTTCCTGGAAAGACGTTTCGGAGGTCACGGGACCGAAGCGTCTCCGAGTTGCAGTCGCGTCTCACCTTGAGACATACGATAAGTACATAGAAGTCATCACTGCGGCTTATGCTGTTGCCATAGCACCCGTTGGTAGTTAGACTACATTTATTTGCTGTGGTGTTCAATTATGAGGGTAGGTTCGTAGGTTGGGTTTGGTGGGCCCCCGGGCGTCGACCCCGACCCCGTGAAAGTCGCGAATCTGCGCGCGCGCTCGCCTTTTTACGCGCTCTTTCCCGCGCGCGCCGCCATCCACCGCCAACCCCGCGGGCCCCCGGCGCGGTCGCCGCCCGCTGATAGCGAACCAGTCGCTGCCAATCGTTTCACTGTCTGCACCGCATTACAATAATCGTTTTTTGCATGTCTATACCTACTGGTTTATTAATGGGAACGGTTTTGTAGAGTTACTTAGACTAACTGATTCATCAATTAGATTTGTAGGTATAAGAAAACCGAGTCTTGAATGTGAACTAATTACCTAGCATTAATTTTATTACTAACGCTGCATCATATCTTTGTGTACTTATTGTTGGTGAAAATTGTTAAATAAGTTTCTTGAATAAGAATATGATCCTTTCTCAAATTGTACAACATGACATGCCTTTTAGGTAAAACATCAAATTTTATAATGGCGAATAAATACAAATATACCAATACACATATAAATAATTTCAGTAATATACCTAAGCAAAACAAACGATGAAAAGGAAGTATGTTTCTTACCTATTTATTGCCAATTTGCCATTGGGCAACAGATATTAAGATAAGATTTGGGAAAGCCAGTACAATTTTACAGATAAATAAAGGTGATAAGTAGTACCTTCCCATTGTGACAATTTATTTTCACGGCATCTTTTAAATCATTGCCACACTTCTCAATCATATACATACACCATAACACAAGCTCCGCTTAGCTTGGCTAGATAATGTTGTGTGAATTGTCCGACATTTATTTATTTATTTATTTATTTATATTATCCCTCGAAGAGACATAACCAACCATAAGCGATTTAAGATACATTGTGAGTTGCGTGCGGGCCGCAGTTGATCACCCCTGGCCGCCGCTCCGCCGCCGCTTCGCCCTAATTAAACAATAATCGAAAAACTACAATGAACGGGCGCACAGCTCTGCGTCCTCGACGTCCCCCCCCCCCCCACTCACCGTGTGACGTCATCATTGCACTCCTCATTATCGCCTCTCGACTCGAAGACGCACTCACAAACAGAGCTGGCCAAAATATTCAGACTGGTTTTTTGCCCGTTTTGCCAAACTAACTGGCGGCCATGTCCATGAGAATGCCAGCTCTATGCGCCCGCGCAGTCTACGGCTTGAGGTGAACGCAGACTGGTATGAGCAACAGCGAGACTGTTACTACATACATAGATATTTTAAGTGGCTGAGATTTGAACTCGCCGCAATTAAAACATGTCAAATAACGTTACATGTAGAGTTTTGTCGATACAAACTTTTCCGCGGCTCCTAAAATTGATATTAGATAAGTCAACATGTGAATGAAGAGATAAGAAATATTAACAGGTTCTTCGTGTCAAGTTCTTACGTTTACTAAGACGTGTTAAATGATTATAAGAACCAACAAGTTTTTGTATCCCTTATAGCATTATCCTGAGTATTTTTATTTCTGTTTTTTTGGCGTTCTCATTTCTTGACAACTTAAAGATTGTCCTGAAGTAAAAGTCAATGGATTTCAAGTGATCATTTTAATTGGTTATCAAAGTAATTTGTGGTAGGTAATATTTTTTGTCATTTCTCAGAGAATTCGTATGCTCGTTATTATTATGAATTGAAAACATAATTTCCTATTTTAATGATGTGTATAACTTGAATATAAATACATTTATCGTCCATCCACAGCCCATTATGGCCAGTTCATTCATGATTTTCTATCTGTGTTTTTAAAATATCAGGTTTCTCAATTTGACCTTTTGAGTGCAAAAATCTCTTATAGCTCGGATAACGCTACACGTTCAAATTTTACAAAGATACAATACTATTTTGAACGACTTCATAATAGGAGAAGTACAAATTCGGAATCTTCAAAATAGTGAATAAGTTATTTTCTTCTGGAAGGCGTGATTCATCTTAGGCCTAAGGAGACGCCTGGGACATGTACGAGTATGACAGATCGTTGCAAACCAACGCGCCCCTTTCGGCTCGCATCGTTGGCAGTGCACGTGTTAAGTGAGAATGTGGTCAAACACAATTTATATAATTATTTAAATACTTTAATGCACATATTCAACAAAAGTATACAAAAGGTGGTCTTAAACTAGATAATCTACATTACAATCTCACTTCAGCCTTTACCATTAACATTAAAATCAAGTATTTTTATTAATGTTTAAAATAAATAATTAATAATGCTATTAAGTTAGGTTTCTTACCAGTTTTGTAAAGAATGGTTCAGAGTTTAAAACGGCCCCTCTTATAACTTGATCCGCGATGGCAATCAGTTACTCAGACCACATCACCATAATCACGCGAACGCAGTTGAAAAGTTAGAGTTCCTGATGTTTGAGTCCACTGCTGGTGGTTCTGCTTAACATAGATGGCATATTGCTAAATAATGACGGAAACAGTAGTAGTAGAATACATTTATGAGGTACTAGCTGCGCTAAAGGTTCGTGGAAATAATAAATCATACAAATTTCAGAAGTTTGTTGCACATTTTTGAAAACTAGAAAGCTGTTAGAATGTACCATACATCCTTAATTCATCCGGAGCTCCTTGGGAGCATCTAAAAAATATGATAAACTAATTTCGCCCGCGTGGAAATTTCAGAAATTTATTGCACAACCCCTGGGGTAGTTTGGTTAGCTGTGTGGTGCCGGTTTAGAATTTCCACCACACCAACTCTTTCCGCGGGTGTCGTAAGAGGCGACTAAGGGATATCCACCGGGGCGGGCAGCAGCGCCCACTGCACAACAATTCTACCACCGAACTGCGATCCCCAACCCGCATGCCCAGCGTGGGGATTATGGGCATTACCTCCATGAGATTAAAGCCAACAAGGCGCTTATCAAGGGGAGGCTTGCGTCCAGCTGTGGACCAATACAGGTTGTTGAGGTGAGGAGGTGAGGGGTAGTTTTGTAAAAATGTAAAATACGTAATTCATTATTTACTATACTTGATTTATATCGAGTTTTGATTGAATCGAACCATGGAGTAGGTAATAATTTTTCATAGAAATATTACCACCCTTTTTAACCCCCTCAGACGGTAATTTTTGAAAATTAGTCTACGTGTTATTCTAGAACCTAAACTATACCAAATTTCATCTAAATCGGGTAAGTAGTTACGGAGATACGTGGTAAAAAACATTCGCACAAACTTCCGCATTTATAATATTAGTATGATACATATCGTCCTTATCTAAACATTGGCGCCTGCCTTTAATCTTTAAGCTAATCTAAAACCTTATTAACTTAGATTCAGATAATGGAGATAGCAAAATCAATGATGTGTCCATATATTACTGCTTTAGAAACTATAAATTATTAATTTACAAATAACTTCTTTCTTTCCTTTCTTTCTCTTGCAACTTGCGGATAACGGGGCTGGTCATACTTTTATTTAGTACCTATTTAGTTTACCTATGATAATCTAATAATATTTAAGTATGATTGTTTGTTATCCCTATGATGTAAAAATAAATAAATCACAAACATTTACCGAAATCAGGAAAATAAGAAAATGATTTTTAATTTCTTGCAGGTTCCTGAAAAAAATACGTTCATGAGTTAACGAAACATCTGAGCTGATTAGTGCTGTCAAATGTTAATGTCAACTCTATTCTGTCTGTCAAAACTTGCGTTAGCGTTACTATGCAGTACAGTCTTTCGTTTGCTTTCGTTTCGATGTATAACTGTGCAATTTTGTTTCGCTCTTTCTGATAAGTTCTTTTCGATGTATAACTGTGCAATTTTGTTTCCCTCTTTCTGATAGGTTCTTTTCGATGTATAACTGTGCAATTTTGTATCCCTCTTTCTGATAAGTTCTTTTCGATGTAAAACTGTGAAATTTTGTTTTCCTCTTTCTGATAAGTTTGGCTTTCACAACGGATTCCGATACCCTGAGCTTACAATTATTTTGGCTAGTGTGTAATATGCTGTTTTTTTGTAAGTATTTGATGTCTTAATTACCTATGGTTGACTTGGGCTTAATGAAGGTAGGTAAATAAATATGAATAAATAAATAATGCTGGAAAATCTACACAGCATCGAATAGCTCCAAGCTAAGCAGAGCTTGTGTTATGGGTACTAGATGACTGATATACATAATATAATATCTAATATATATACAATATCTAGTGCCATAGATAGATATTTTTTATTATGCATAAAAACGACCAGAACACCCGGAACAAATATTTGTCCCAAGGCGGGAATCGACCCGCAACTTCGCCCGCCGCGCCACATCGGTCGTCGGATGTAAACTTAGATTTAACTTTTTCTACTCTGATTCCTGTTACATTTCTAAAAAATAATCGCACTTAAGAAACGAGGATTGGAATCTGGAACGAAAAATAATTCACTCTTTGATAGGGACCGTTTATTAAGAGCTTCGAGATTGACATCTGATGTTAATTTAACCTCAAAGTTGTTTTCATAGTAACTTTTTTTCCTGATTAGCAAATTCAAAAATATTTATGCAAATGATATTAGAATTACTATTATTCAATTTGTTATACTAACCATCAATATACATTACGAAAAAAAATAAGAATAACAGGTCAACAAATGTATGGAGCCTGGGCATCCTTCTTTCAACCGTGATCACTTGATTAGCCGTGGCGGTTGCAGTATAAGAATCAAACCTAACTAAAACCGTGGATCCTACCCTAATTAATAGTATATATAATATTATAAAGCCGAAAGTATGTGATATCTGAATTTTGTTACCTAGGATCTCCAAAACTACTGAACAGGTCATGATGAAATTGGGCGTACATTTAGAACATAGCTTAACTTTGATAATAGGCTACTTATTATACCGAACATACGCGTGCGAAGGCGCGGGCAGAAGCTAGTGTTATAGCAGCTTACGTCCGTCCAATTCAACACAACTCCAAGTGAGTTGCAAAAATTATCAATAAATAAATTCAAACAAATTGTCAAACATATCCTTTATAAAAAGGCTTACTACAAAATATGTAGAGGACAAAAAGCTTGGGACGAGTTTTGCTCCAGCTCGAAAAATAACTACTAACATGCTAAAGGTTTCTTCGTCGCTTCTTTTCTTAAGTCTACATACCGAAGCGACAGAAATCAAAAATTTCACTTTATTTCCGTGTCAGAGTTTAGTTTTATAATTTGACCTTTTCTAAGTGAACATTTATTGTATTTATGAAAATAAAGAGTTTTTGATTTGATTTACAACATCGCATTGCGTAAATTATTGAAGTTGAAGAAATGAGTTTCAAACATATTACTCATTCGATGACGATGTGACGTTCCACCCTATACAACAATAACCGTGCTAGGTACCCAGGTATGAACTTACGTGTGCTGATGAAGGGGTCCAACAGAATTATTTTTGAACCAAGTTGAACAAAGTCTCAGGCGAACGCAAGTGTATGTCCGCACACAGATTTACGACAAAGCACATGATCTTGGCATCAGCGATGACGTCACCATATTTTTTGTTTCGACGTTTATAACCTCGCATAGATCGTTGATCTTCGATGCATGATCCACATCTAATACGTATGTACTAGGATTTTATGTACATTGTATGATAAGTGACACATCTGGCGAAAATATGCGATGGAAAAACGCCACGACAGCGGCGGCGCGCTAGTAAAGCTTTTTATAATTTCATTACAATATCATTATCGGATTATAAACCATACGAACCGTGAGGCGCAATGAGTGGTCAAGCCTTTACCTACGGGTAGGGGGCATTAAATCTGTTCAGAAAATTAAAAATCGTGGGCATTAAATCTGTTCAGAAAATAAAAAATCGTACCCAGTAAAAGTCTCACGGTTTTCGAGTTACTGGACATTTTAGAAATTTTTAACTTTTTTTTCCTTTGTCCATACTATTCGATGCCAAGGCCACAAATCAAAGAATTTTCTCAGTCTGATTTTATTATAGTATTCTTGGATAACTGTGCTATCAAATGCTAAATGCCATTGATGTGCCAAAAGAACACTTTTTCTTTTACAACATGCTTAACAAACAAAAATGTGTTTTGCTATTTTTTTGTTGTTTGACCTCCTGTAGTGAAAAAAAATGTATGGCCACCTGAGTGACCGACTTACAAAAAACTTGTCACTTCAATGAGATTCCGAAATGGTATAACACATGGTATTTCCAACTTTCCATGCAAGGAATATTCCTAAGTTAAGATGGGTAAGGGTCATTTTTAAAAATTAATAGTAGGGGTAAAACTAGCTTATTGCATTGGAATTTCTTACAAGTGCCTAAAATGGCTACCACTAGCTCTTATGCACGTCCTGCGTCTTCTAATAATTTTCAAAAGGGAGGGCTACCTCACCGAGTGGGGTATCAAATGAAAGGTTTGGACATTTCAAAACAGTTTTTCAAATTTCTGTAGGTTTCATACTTTTTGAAATATTTTATAAATAGTCGAAAATTTTACCATTACCCACTTTAACCGAAGCATGCAGAGAGATCCAGCTGAAATGTAGGTTGGTAGGTACCTACTATTTTTAGGTATTCCTTAAATTGCGAAGTCTCTAACCGGCACTTTTGGTACATATTTGTTGACAAACGTTCGAAACCCTCGGCGCGCGAGTTTCACTCGCACTTGACGGATTTTGTTTTTCTACGGTGTATAAAAGTCAATCAGTAGTATTATATCGCAACACGAAACACATTGAAGCGTTAATATGGCCAGGTGTGCCACTACCCTTAGTTTGGGTAGCGTGTCTTTGACGTACAGTAGGTTTACCTACGTAAACTTAATAAAAGACGCATCAACGTTTTATACGTTGAATTGGAATCCTCCGTAGTTTATATCTACAATAAAAAGTTGTTGGTTTTCATGTTACGTAATGCACGCGAAGCGAACATTTTAGTAAAGTCTTTTATGCGACGAGTATATTTCTAGCAAGATAAAAGGACAAATTAAAAATTAAAAAAAAACCCCCCCCGACAGATTTTTGTGAAACATTGCTAAGAACACTCGGGATAAATTATCTATGACACGAAAAAAGCTAAACGAAAATCGGTTCATCCGTTGGGGAGCTACGATACCACAGACAGACACGTTAAACTTATAACACCCCTCTCTTTACCCTTTCGAGCAGACCGGAGGAAGTTCAGGAAGTTTGCGATTTTACACCCCCGTGCCTCGGAAGTAACGTTAAGCCGTTGATCCTGACCTCTCCCTGGTCGTGTCGGTCTGCCGTCCCATCAGATTATGCGAGTGCGCCGTGCGGGTCGGGGACATCAGCGCGCTGAGCGCTCAAGAGTTGAGGGCCCACGCTGGCGAGAAACTCGCCTGTATCCTGGAGGTTGCCAGGAAGTCCGGCAACCTCAAGGGCGAGTTTGTCGGCCGCCTGAAGGGGTCGGCGTCTAGTCTGCGGGAGGTGGTCGATGCCCTCGCAGACCGGAGTGAAGCGGAGGAGACGCGGCGCCTGAGGGCAATGAACGGCCGTCTACGGCTGGAGACGGAGGCCCTGAAGGCCGAGGTGAAGTCGCTTCGTCGCGCCTTCACCGAGGCGAAGACGGAGGCCGCCGCCGCCTGTAATGCCGCTGCTGCATCCGCCGCTGCAGGGAATCAGGGGGCCCCCGCCATGTTGCAGGTGGGGGCGGAATTAATAGAAGAGCTGAAGCGCTCCTTGACCTCAACGTTCAGGACAATGTTGAACGCCCGAATCGCGGGGATTGAGGAGCGCCTCCTGCCGGCTCCGGTCGTTCGTCCGCCACTGAGGGCGGACACAAAAAAGGTTGCAGAAGTGGCCGCGCCGCTGAGGCCAACACCACCTCAGCAGGCGCGTGACCAAGCTTCCGAAGCGGGCAAGAGGGCGGCACCCGCCGTGGCACCTGTGCAAGTCGCGGGTCCCTCGAGGGAGGCTGCCCCGGTCGCTGTCGCCGTTCCCCGGTCTGGGGAGACCTGGGCGACGGTGACGAAGAAGGGAAAGGGGAAGGGGAAGAGTTCTTCTCCCCCCTCTGCACCTGCGCCTGCTCCAGCGGCTCGTCCCACCGCTTCGGCCCCAAAGCCCAGGGCGGCGCTGAGGTCCCCGAAGTCCGCGGCTGTAGTGCTTTCGCTACAGCCCGGGGCTGCGGAAAAAGGGGTGACCTACTCCTCCGTTCTCCAGTTGGCGCAGGAGAAAGTGAGCCTCCAGGAGATGGAGATAGGACGGGTCGGGTTCCGGCGGACTGCCACGGGAGCCAGGATGCTGGAGATCACTGGCTCCCAAAACGGACAAAAGGCCGACAGGCTCGCGGAGAAGCTCCGCGAGGTCCTGTTGGAAGTGGCTAATGTCACCAGGCCCGTGAAATCCACGGATATCCGTGTCACGGGCCTGGACGACACGGCCACCAAGGAGAAGGTGGCCGCAGCGGTCGCCGAGGCGGGCCGCTGTGATGTGCGGCTCGTCAAGGCCGGGGAGATCCGCTCCGGCTTTGGTGGCACCGGGTCCACCCTAGTTTCCTGCCCGATCCCGGCAGCCAAAGTGCTGCTGGAAAAGGGCAGACTGCTGGTGGGGTGGAGCTCGGCACGAGTGGTGGGGCTGGGGGAGCGTCCCATGCGCTGCTACCGGTGCATGGGGCTAGGGCACACGCGCCCCCAGTGCCCCGCGGCGGCGGACAGAGGTGACCTGTGCTTCCGGTGTGGAGGCGAAGGTCACAAGGCGGCCACCTGCGGAAGGGCCCAGCCACACTGCGCCATATGCGCAGAGTCTGGCAGGCCCTCTGGGCATGTAATGGGGGGACGCAGGTGCGTTCCCCCAAAGACGAAAGGGAAAACCGCCGGGGCCCGGATCGCCCCCGCTCCCTCTGCCGGAGCTCACGCGGCGTTGAGCCAAGAGGTTGAGATGGCTGACTGATGGATCAGGTCGGCCATCTCAACTTCCTCCAGACGAACCTCAACCACTGCGCCAGGGCTCAGGATCTGCTCATGCAGTCCCTGGCGCAGTGGGAAATTGATTTGTCGGTCGCCGCGGAGCCGTACTACGTCCCCCCCGAAAACCATTGTTGGGCTGGGGACCTGGACGGCTCCGTGGTCATTATTGGGAAGGGAAGTGGCGTCCCCCCCCCTCTCAGTAGAGGAGAGGGGTTCGGGGTACGTGGTGGCCAAGTGGGGGGTGTATGCGATAGTCGGCGCATACTTCTCCCCCAATAGAACCGCTGCAGAGCTGGAGGTCTTTATGGACCTCCTAGCCGCGGCGGTGCGTAGGCAGGCGCCACGTCAGGTCCTCATCATGGGGGACCTGAACGCCAAGGCCCGGGACTGGGGCAGCCCCACTACTGACGCTCGAGGGGAGATCGTCAGGGAGTGGGCGCTTGCCACCGGGCTGACCCTTCTTAATAGAGGGTCGGCCCACACGTGCGTGCGACAGCGAGGGGGGTCCGTGGTGGACATAACGTTCGCCACCCCCGCTGTTGCGGCACATGCCCGGGCCTGGAGGGTGATGTCGGAAGTGGAGACTCTCTCGGACCACAAATATATAAGGTTCGAGATATCCACTTCCGATGTCCAAGGGGGGGGCCGTCGTGGGGCGCGGGCGGACTTTCCGCGCTGGACGGTCAGTCGCCTCGACCGCGATCTTGCGGTTGAGGCGGCGATCGTCCAGTCGTGGTTTGCCGCGCCCACGCACCCGGAGGTGGACGTAGAGGCGAGCCACTTCCGGGATGCGGTGACGGCGGTGTGCGACGCCGCCATGCCCAGGGCCCGGTGCCTCCCCGGTCGCCGAGAGGTGTACTGGTGGAGCTCGGAGATCGGGGATCTCCGAGACGCCTGCTCGGCGGCGCGGCGGCCCTACGCCCGCTGCCGGAGGCGGCGTCACGGCCGCACCGACGGGGTGCTGTCAGCGGAGGAGCTGGCAGCCGAGAACCAGCTGTACAACTCCTACCGCGAAGCGAAAAAGGAGCTGCAGCTGGCCGTCGGTCGAGCAAAGACGCGGGCCTGGGAGGAGGCTCTGGAGGGCCTCGATAGGGACCCGTGGGGACGTCCGTATAGGGCTGCCCGGAAAAAGTTCCGGGGCCAGACGTCCCCGATTGCGGAGTCCCTAGAGCCGGAGCTTCTGGGCAGGGTGATGGAGGGGCTCTTACCCGACATCGACCCCCTCCACACCCCGCCCGCGATGGCGGCGCCGCCCCTCCTCCCCGAGGAGATTGACCCAGCCTCCATCCCACCTGTGTCAGAGGTGGAGATGGAGTTGGCCGTCGGACGCCTGCGCGGCAAAAGGACGGCCCCGGGTCCGGACGGGATCCCAAAGCGGGTCCTGCGGATCGCCTTGGGGGAGATGAGCGAGCGGCTTCGGGAACTGTTCGACGCTTGTCTCACGTCTGGACGGTTCCCGAAGCTTTGGAAGGACGGGCGGTTGTGCCTGTTGCGGAAGGAAGGTCGAGCCGCAGACTCGCCTTCCGCATACAGGCCAATCGTGCTGCTGGATGACACGGGGAAGCTGCTGGAGAGGGTAGTGGCTTCCCGTGTCATCCGGCACCTGGCGGGGACTGGGCCTGACCTGTCGCAGGCCCAGTATGGGTTCAGAGCGGGGCGTTCGACGATAGACGCCCTACTCTGGCTCAAGGGCTGGACCCAAGATGTGGTCAGCCGGGGAGGGAAGGCGTTGGCTGTTTCGCTCGACATTGCCAACGCCTTCAACAGCCTGCCGCACGGAACCATACGGGAGGCGCTCCGTTATCACGGAGTGCCCCTGTACCTGCGGAGGCTGTTGGCGGACTACCTCCAGGACAGGGAGGTCCTGGTCGAGGGACGCGACGGCTTGAGACACCGTCGCGTCGTCCGCGGGGTTCCACAGGGGTCGGTGCTGGGACCGCTCCTGTGGAACATTGGCTACGACTGGGTGCTCCGGGGCACGTTCCCCGCAAGTATGCGAGTGGCGTGCTACGCGGACGATACCCTGGTCGTGGTCAAGGGGAGGGACCTCGGGGAGGCGATGCGGTTGGCCACGATGGCCACTACCCTAGTGGTCGACCGCATCCGCTCCCTGGGATTGGAGGTGGCCCTCTCCAAGACCGAGGCCCTGTTGTTCCACGGGCCTCGGGGAGGGCCTCGTCCAGGAACCAGGGTGGTTCTGGACGGGGTTCAGGTCCGGGTTGGGACCCAGATGAAATATTTGGGTCTCATCCTGGATGGGAGGTGGACTTTTGGGGCCCATTTCGCCCAACTGGCCCCAAGAGTCCTGGGAGCCGCGGCCGCTTTAGGGAGGCTGCTGCCCAACGTGGGCGGCCCGAGCGCCACATGTCGCCGGCTGTACTCCGGGGTCATCCGGAGTATGGCCCTGTACGGGGCACCGGTCTGGGTGGACGCCCTCAGTCGCGCGAACCTGACCCTGCTGCGACCTCCGCAGCGGGTCATCGCGACGAGGGCGATACGCGGTTACCGGACGGTGTCCTGGACAGCAGCATGCGTGCTGGCCGGTGATCCCCCCTGGGCTCTTCAGGCGGAGATCCTCGCCGAAGTGTATCACTTCGTGGCGGCGAGGAGATCTGCCGGGGAGCGCCCAGTGTGGGAGGAGGTCACGCGCATGCGGCGGCTGGCGCGGGACGCCTTGTTGCGGCGGTGGGCGGAGGACCTGGCACCACCGGTCCCTGGTCAGTGGACGGTGGACGCCATCAGGCCGGTCCTCCGAAGGTGGGTGCGGCGGCGGTTCGGGTCGCTGACCTTCCGATTGGTGCAGGTACTTTCCGGGCATGGATGCTTTGGAAAGTATCTGCACCAGATCGCGAGACGGGAGGCGACCCCGGTCTGCCACGAATGTGGGGCGCCGGAGGATACGGCGCTCCACACGCTGGAGGCGTGTGCTGCGTGGGGTCCCATGCGGCACACGCTTTCAGCGTTCCTGGGCCGGGACCTTTCGCTGCCGAGCGTGGTGAGCGCCATGCTCGACGGCGAAAGGGAGTGGCAGGCCATGGTCTCCTTCTGCGAAGAGGTTATGTCGCAGAAGGAGGCCGCTGAGCGGGTGAGGGAGGATGACGCCCAATCTGACCCGCTCCGGCGCAGACGTCCAGGGAGACGAAGGGGGCGGTTCGCCCGCCTCCTTCGTCCCCCGTAGTGGGGCCACTGGTGGAGAGTCGGGGGACTCTCTGCCGGCTAGCACGGCTCCACGCGTCTGAGGGGTGACCTGAGTGAAAGGGTTGCTCCTCCTTGAGGCCGAGGCCCGGACCGGTTCCCGGGCCACCCGCCGGAGCGAGATGGTGAATGTTAACGCGACCCCATCTCGCCCCATGACGGCGGTGGACGTTTCACGGGGGGGTTTTAGTGGGTTCGAGTCCCACATACCCCCTTCCGTCACCCCCATGGCGGAAGGGAAGTGCGAGGGCATTTCCCCCCTCCAAAAAAAAAAAAAAAAAAGGCCGCCATAGTCAAATTCCGCTATGACATAATGTTTCTAGCAAACTGAGATATTGCGTAAAAATGGTTGGAGCCTATTTTGACATGAAAAGGCTTTGATTAGATTGAAAGTTATTCAATAAGCTTGGATTTGATATCCAGGAAAAGTGAGACTGTTAAACCTCATCAACCTCAACAGTCTGTATTGGTCCACTACTGGACGCAGGCCTACCCCTGATAAGCGCCTTATTGGCTTTTATCACATGGGGAGTAATACCCATAATCCCCACGCTGGGCATGTGGGTTTGGGATCGCAGTCTGCTGCCCCCACCCCCCGGTGTATACCCCTTAGTCGCCTCTTACGATACCCGCGGGAAGAGTTGGGGTGGTCCTAATTCTAAGCCGGCACCACACAGCGACGTTAAACCTCATCGCAGTTTAAATAACTTGCTTTTGATGTGTCATATCAAAACATAAGTCAATGATTCGATCGCCTGTCCTTATACAGTTTCCTATGTAAACAACCCATGTGCGGTACCATACATAGATAATAAGCTATCTTTTCAGAAGAAGAAATCGTGCTACAAAGAATGTCCCCGTGCAATGTCCAATATAATAATATTTTCAGGGTGATGTAGGGACTCCCCCGTTTCTGCAGTGCATCGGGGTTGTTTTCAGAATATCAACCTTGAAAGAAAAACACAAAATTTGAAGCAAGACTACATCATTATTTAAAAAAAAAAAATAAGAGAAGAATCCGCTTCCTTCCAAGAAAAGACTCAAGAAATATGTATTAGAGAATATTCCTTTAGTAGAATAGCCTAACATTATAACAACACCGTAAACGTCCACCATAATAAGTTTTAAAACATTAGATAGAATATAGATTATGTTCTTTGATAAACAAATATCTTTAACCACAAACAGATGGCTTGGAAGCCATGCGCAATAAAAACATCCTTGATCCGGGAGTGCGGGAAACAGTATCACACAACATTATCCTGAAAACCATAGCGGATAGGTGAAACATTGCCACTTTGGGCAAGCCTGGGGGCCTACCCGGAAAACGAAAATCGAAGTTTCTGATTCGTTTTTATGCAAAACAAACTCTTATCTCGCTTGCATAAGATTAGCGATTGCATGAAAAAGATTAGGAAACTTCGATGTCGTTTGTACGAGTATGGGCCCTAGTTTGCAGAGTGATCCCGGGTAACGTCTCGTTACTCTGAAGATAGTTAGGTATTATTTAGGTCACGGTTGTACTAAAGCTCTTTCTTTCTATTTTACAGTTCAGTACTCGAAGGGTGAAAACGGGACCCTATTACTAGGCCTCCGCTGTCTGTGTGTCAGCCCGTCCGTCTGTCAGCGGGCATCTCATGAACCGATAATGGTAGAAAGTTGAAGTTTTCACAGAGTATATTTTCCTCTTAACGCTACAACAACAAATAATAAAAATTTATTAAATATTAAAATTAAAGGGGGCACTCATACAAAATAGATTTTTTGGCTATGTTAGCTCTACTTTTGTCAAGGCTGTGAACTCTTGAACCGTAATAGGTAGACAGTTGAAATTTTGACAGGATGTGTATAGCTATATATTGCCGCTAAATCAAAAAAATTAAAATTAAATAAGTTTAATAATAAATGGGTCTAACGTCCATACCAAGTTGAGTACCTACCGATCACCGAAGTTAAGCAACGTCTGGCGCTATCAGTACTTGGATGGGTTACCGCGTCATGTTGGCTTTTTACTGTTTTTCGATGGACAAAAAATATTCTTTTGCGAAATAGTTTTGTACGATGATGGTGCGGAACACTCCGTGTGCGAGTCGACACGCAATTGGCCGGTTTTTTATATTTTGTATGCTTTCTAACCAAATACGGATCCATTATTAAGAGTCTCATTGAGGTAAGTACCAAATGGTTCCACAGCTACAGAAATGCTAAACCGAAGTTGTCAATCACCAAATTGGACCAATAGGGTTGAAGAGTCTTATTGAGGTACCAAATGGTTCCACAGCTACAGAAATGCTAAACCGAAGTTATCAATCACCAAATTGGACCAATAGGGTTGAAGAGTCTTATTGAGGTACCAAATGGTTCCACAGCTACAGAAATGCTAAAACGAAGTTGTCAACCACCAAATTGGACCAATAGGGTTGAAGAGTCTTATTGAGGTACCAAATGGTTCCCACAGCTACAGAAATGCTAAAACGAAGTTGTCAATCCCCAAATTGGACCAAAAGGGTTGAAGAGTCTTATTGAGGTACCAAATGGTTCCACAGCTACAGAAATGCTAAAACGAAGTTGTCAATCACCAAATTGGACCAATAGGGTTGAAGAGTCTTATTGAGGTACCAAATGGTTCCACAGCTACAGAAATGCTAAAACGAAGTTGTCAACCACCAAATTGGACCAATAGGGTTGAAGAGTCTTATTGAGGTACCAAATGTTCCACAGATACAGAAATGCTAAACCGAAGTTGTCAATCACCAAATTGGACCAATAGGGTTGAAGAGTCTTATTGAGGTACCAAATGATTCCACAGCTACAGAAATGCTAAACCGAAGTTGTCAATCACCAAAAGTCTTACTCCGCTGCTTCAAGGAGTCGGACTGGTAAAGAAGGGGGATTCCCCTGATCACTCTAACCAGTCCCACTCACCTCCCTATGCACACTCCTATAAAAATAATAATTCTTTATTGCACAAAAGCATACGTATGTACTTACATACTCGTAATAAAACTTATATGCATATCTTGACAATATATTTTTGTAATTTTAATTTTTTTGTAACTTGTGTTTTTGTATAATATTTTTGGATAATTTATTCTCATTCTATAAGTGCAAGCTGCTTAGCTTAATTCTTCTGACTTTTATATTTCATTTTCTAGATCCAAAGCTGTTTGTTTCCCAAACATAAATAAATAAAATAAATAAATATAAGACCGATACAATATAAGTACAAAGGACAATATGAGTCCCATCTGGGACATCCTCAAATCGCAATGATAAAGGGCCTCTTCAACAACCCACACAACCGATGCGAGATGTCACTGCAGATTTCAGTTCCCTACTTAGAATTGATGAGACAACCACGGAAATATTGTGAAATTCAGTTGGTTCCTACGTAACGATGACGCGACATAATAATAACAGATTGGAACACGCCTTCATCTACGTATGCCATTATCACCATTTAGCCACAATCTCGGTGGCGATGGCGCCTTTGTTTGATTTCCATGTCTAAAAACCACATGATTGATTGTTACTTACGTCAAACATTTGACTGGCACGAAATGCATCATGGCTTAAATGAATCTTTCCGAAAAAGGTAGGTACTGTTCATTGGTTTTTCTTGGTAGCTCTGCTTAGTAGATGTTCATGGTAGGATAGGGTATCTTTCTATTTAAGGGTTCAATGGTCAACAAGGAACCCATAAAGTTTCGCCATATCCTTCTGCCTTTTCGCGGCTTAGCTCGGAGACTATTAGTAATAGAAAACTGTAATTTGGCACAGGTATATGTACAATACTTACTTATTAATCACGCCAAAAAGGGGTAAAATTAAATAAGTTTTTTAAGTCATCTACCCTGTATGTACGGAAAGCGGGGATGAATTTTTTTTTTCTCTTGTACCCCATCGACTGAGGGTATGGTGTGATAATTTTTGTTAACCCACGCAAAGTAGGATTCGGAACCCTATGCGCGAGGCTCGTCCCTCACTTTGCCGGTTTATTAATGCTTTTATCCTGTTTCTTATCAGCCCTTTCAAGATAGACAACCGTGAAAACAAATTTTAGATGGTGGTCGAGAAAAAGGTGTTTTGAAATATTTTGTATGAACTTTAGTTTTCCATTCCATGATAGTTTTGTTGGTAATCGAGATGAGTGCATTAGTGGTTTTGATATGCGAATATATTCAACATTATTTGATATGAAATCTTGAAGTGAATGTAAAGTATCAAGATTACATAGGTGGTAAGTTATGTGGTGATAACGAATACAAAATCAAATACCTTACCACAAAATAAAATATTTAAGATCTCTCTACAACATTCCCATACTAAAATTAATTCGTAATTTTAGTAGGGAATGTTGTAGAGTTTGAGGATAATAACGATTATTCTCTAATACAAATCGCAAACACGGGCGGCGTGGCAGGCAGGTGTGCGCCTGCGCAGCCCCTAGCTTACCCCGGGCCTGGGCGATTTCCGACGAATGGCTATGCAAACTTTAACGCTTTCACATAAACCAAGCCTTAACCTTTAAGTAATAGAGCTCATTTTATATCGACGCGCGACTGTGGCACGTGCATCGCTACGTTAACGGTTTTAGATTTAGTCAGTAATGAAGCGATTAACGCTTTAATCAGTCCAGAAACGGACAACATTTAAGCAGAGACAATGAATAAAGTTGAAATCGGAATCAAAATATGGAAGACACACACACCGATATCGATCAGTAGAGTGTAGCGACGCATGTAAACAAACAAACGAGACGCGGCGCGTCAAATCGAGTGCATTGTGAAATGCGCACACGGGACATGCATAACTTACGTGCTTGTGCGCAGGCGACGGCACGTAAACAAAGCTGTAACATCCATCGATCGGCGAATGCGGAGAGCCTAATGATCGACGGCGCTGCGTCGCATCCGGTGCGGTCGAGGTAGCTCTTGAGGCGGCAAGATAAGGTCGATATTACGGTTTCGGGGACGGCGAGGTGTGCGGATAGGAATTGAAACGGTATGATGGCGCGTGTACGACACGACACGCGGTGCATAGAGCAGCGGGCGCGGTGGCGCGATGCAGCGTGCGCGGGGCGCGGGCGCACACTGCTCACTGCACGGCGCCGGCGCACCCCGGCACCCGGCACCCCGCCGCGCCCTCTGACCGCGCCACCCGCGGCACATTGACAACGAGCGCAACCAATACACGATGCACCGAATGAATGGAAATGAGCCGCTGCAACGATACCCGCGCGCGCGCACCCGCGCCAGCGCCCCAGAATAACGTTACTTTTTACACGCATCGTAGTAACACCATTATTGTGATGACAGTTTGTTTACGGTCAAATCAACCCCGGTCGTCCCCTGTCCACCGACTCTACGTTCATCATGCGGGAGCCTTAATCTGTAACCTGTTAAAGGTAACAAAGCATGAGCGCTGATTAATTCTTCGAATTGTATTCGTTACAAGCTACGGGCGGCAGAAAAAATGCATTTCGTGAACGTTAGGTAAGTAATTTATTATTGAAGATGCGATCCATTTCGAGCGATGGCTAATTAATAATCGCGCCGAGTTTGGAGTGATGTTTAAAAACAAATGTCTGAGAGCGTGCGTGCCTCGTCGCCGGCACATGTAAGCGTGCCTCGGATGCCGGCGAGGGGGTTTTATCAGAGATGGCACGGACGCGCAAGAATTTGGGTGTTTGGGAGCGCGCCGCGGGGTCACTGTCCGCGCGCACTCTCTATGCCCTGAAAGCTATTTTTCTAGAGTACATATCTGTTAACAGAGTCGTTGTTGATATTTTTTAGGAACACTGAACTTAATTAAATCAATAAATAAAATAAATAATGCTGGACAATTCACACAGCATTATCTAGCCCCAAGCTAAGCAGAGCTTGTGTTATGGGTACTAGTCTACTAGATAACTGATATACTTAATACAATACACTACATAGATAGATATTTTTATTATACATAGAAAACACCCAGACCAATGGAACAAATTTCTGCAGATCGTACACAAATTTGTTCCGAGGTGGGAATCGAACCCGCAACCTCCTGCGTCGCAGGCGGACCTTCGCCCGCTGCGCCACGGAGGTCGTCAAATTGTCGATCCTAGCAAGAAACGGCAATAAGCTTCAGTGTCTGCGTCAATAACTAAAAACTGTGTCCTCAGCGTCAGTAACAGAGTTAAATTCAACGTCCTATATGATATCCTGGGATAAAATTTTAGATTCCAAAAACCTATTAATCAGCATCCATCGGTTCCATATTATCAGCCAATTCTGTAGATGTTGTACCTCCTACCTATAAGTATTAAAAGATCTACAGTTATCAAAAGAGTTCTTGGTGCGAATGTAAGCTACTTTACTTACCAACAGTTTTGGAGGAAACTCGAACGTTTTGATTGTGATCAGCACGGTGATAATCACTTACACCAGTTTGTCACGTATTTTTCAAGACTAATTTTGAAAATCGCTTACATTTCTTCGCGCTTATCGAGTCTGTAGGGCAACCTCATCTCCAGTCTAGAAGGTTCACTTAACTCTATATCTCGATAATAAATATAGCAAAATGAGTCCAAATGAGGACATTCAATTTGTTTTGACAAATGGCTCAAGGTGTCTTTTGCAATATGTTAATACTAGCTAGTGCCCGCGACTTCGTCTGCGCAGGATTAGTATTTCGAGTAGCATATATTAGCGTGGCGTAGAAAAGAACAAACATTATCACATTTATATACTGTGGCGGGTTTTTTTGTAGAACTATTTAAGATAAACATTTTCATCATACATTACATATTAGGTGTAACTTTAGCGGTTTTGGCAGCGCACGCCAGAATAGCTCGCAGATGGTAGAGTTTTTCCTACTTACTTGACACTTATCGTCATATTTTGGACAATTCACACAATATCTTTATAAATTGTAGCCTATGTGTTATTCTGATGTATAAGCTATATTATTGTATAGTTTCAATAAAATCCATTCAGTAGTTTTTACGTGAAAGAGTAACAAACATCCATCCATCCATACATCCATACTTACAAACTTTTGCATTTATAATATTAGTGTGATTAGGTATTTTATAAAGGTATGTCTTGACCTAGACGTGTATTTTATTAGAGAAATTAAACCTGCTGACTGATATCGGATCGCTGAGCCAATAAGTGAACTTGCGACTTTATCATTTACGTTTGCAATTAAAACAATACTAAAAACAAATGCATGGCGATTCAGTTACAAAATGTGAAAAGAAGTATCAGTATTGGGAAAGAGATATTCAGCAGTGGACGTATATGGGCCGATTATGATAATATTAGACAATCCACACAGCATCATCTAGCCCCAAGCAAATATAAGGGCAAATATATAAGGGAGGATTTTTTGGACGCACGGCAGTAATGTGGTCCCATAACCGTTGTAGCTAAAATGAATCATAGGATACTATCCTTAATTTTAGAGAAGTTTTCAGCCCCATTCGTAGATTTTCAAATAAATATACAATTACAAATAAAATATATATTTGACACAAAAACATTTATAGTGCCAATCGATCCCATGCTTAAACTGTTCAAAAACTTCTACCAACCAAATGAGTTTGGTTGGAGTAATAAAAACTTTTCCTATGCGTTATTATTAGTATTGTTAAACGGGTATTTATCGATAATAATGTGTTCAGATCGCGTAAGTTTGAAAATATTTATTTTTTCCCATGCGTTTCGTAAGAAATCATTGCAACTTCAAAAACCTTGTGAAACTAAAATCACAGAATAACTATGTAATACGTACTAAAATACTAAATGTACGTAGATATTATGTAATTTAATGGTATGTAATTGAGGACACATCCAAAATCTCTAGGCCCTATCATTTGGATTTTTGATACATATGAGTTCTTGATTTCAGAGAATTTAAAAATTCTATTGAACATCGCACAAACCCTATTGCATCTCATATCGTCGTAGAGCAAGATTGTAAATCGACAATAAACATTATGATTTCGATATAATTTAAAAAAAATCTAAATATCACAATGATACCTAGACATTTTTTCCGACTGTATCATCTAACCCCAAAGTAAGCAGACCTTGTGATATGTGGACTAGATAACTGATACTTGATAGAACAAATATATTTTTTAAAATCCATAGTTTACACCCAGACCCCGAACAGATATCTGCAGATCGTACAAACATTTGTCCCGCAGCGGGAGTCGAGCCCGCAACTTCCTCTGTCACGTCCTCAGGCGCGCCTTCCCCGCTACTCTACTGAAGCCATCAATGATGATGATGCGGTAAGTATAATATACGAAATACAAATGACCGAGACCTTAAAACTGGCAACAGAACAGAGCGTTTGTTTCCTGTTATAGATTACACGATTCTCGGAACTTTGATAAAATATCCAATAAACCAGTGGACTTTAAATAATAAATAAATAAGTCTTTATTTCAGATAAAGGTCCATAATTTAAGTTACAAATACTTATCAGATAATGTCCAAATATAGTACATAGTAAATCTAGTGACAATACTTAGGTTTCGGTCGCAATATCCATCCATCGTCTAAATGTTATAGTTTGTATAAGAAAGGGATCGTCCATTAATCACGTGTGCCTCGAAGGGGGGGGGGGGGGGGGGTGGGTGCAAAATCGCGTGTATTTATTTTTTCGTCAAACGCGCGATTTCTAAACCGGATACAGACATTTTTATCACGGGGTGCTTCATTTTCCAGAATTAAATTAGATTAATACCTATATTTAGAGACACTATTCTGAATATTTTTGATATGTTGTTGCTTCTACAATAAAATACACGTGATTTTGTTATTTTTTTAATTTTTTTGTTGTAATAAGTATATTAGTTATCTAGTACCCATAACACAAGCTCTGCTTAGCTTGGGGCTAGATAATGCTGTGTGAATTGTCCAGCATTATTTATTTATTTAATAGAGAAGCATGTGATGCTGCGGGCGGGATTCATGTCACGAGATGAATGTGGAGGAACCAACGGGGAGAGTAGAGGAAGATCAGAGAAAATATGGTTGGATCGTGTGAAGAGGGCATTGTTAAAGTGCGAGAACAGCGTAAAGGTTGCCGCAGATATGGACCGCGCCTCTGCTGCACAGCAAAAATATGTGCAATAAAAGTACTCTTCCGTGAACTTATACAATATCTTGATATTTAGGGTTTCGTACCCGAAGGGTGCAAACGAAACCCTAGTACTAAGCCTCCGCTGTCTTCTATGTGGCTCTATCTCATAAGCCGTAAGAGCTAAAGAGCTAGACGGTTGAAACTTTCACAGGATATGTATTTCTCTTGCTGCTATAACAATAAATAGTAAAAATAAAATAAATATTAAAATAAATAATAGATTCAGGCGTTACTTTGCGGAAATCCGTTGTATAATATTAGCATAAAACAATATTGATGAGGAGGTTTTGCGCGGAATTGTTACTAAATATTGTTTTATCCTAATATTATAAATATTAAAATTAAAGGGGGCTCCTATACAAAAAACACGACGGCTATTTTTGCTCTAAGTTTGTCAAGACTGTATCTCTTGAATCAGGTAGACACATTAATTTTTCTATAAGTACCGTAAAACGGGGTGAATAGAGACTCCAAGATGAATAGAAATGGACGAAATACTGGAGCAAGACATTACCTGGCTGGTGGCAGTGGAAGTATCATTAGTCCGTGACTGTTCACCTTGTCAGGTATGACAAGGGGTATGCGCCTTAAAGTCAACAAATAGTTCGAAAAACTAAAAAGAATGTGGCAAATTAAAGTATAGTCCTTGCTTATTTGGATATTACATCCCATTGATAACCTAACTAGGTTAAAATTTAAAATTTAAAAAACTCCCCCACAGATTTTCACGGAAAGGCTAAAAACACTCAGGATAAATGACACAAAAAAAAACTAAACGAAAGTCGGTTCATCCGTTTGGGAGCTACGATATCACAGACAGATAAACAGATACACAGACAGACACGTTAAACTTATAACACCCCTCTCTTTTTGCGTCGAGGGTTAATAATCCGTACCATCTATTAGTTCTAAGGTAAATAACAGAGTTATTTCTTTTTTACAAAACGCCTTTTTGCCTTTTGACCTGTAACTACCTATAGTTGCAGTTAGCTGTGTGGTGCCGGCTTAGAATTTGCAATATCCCCAACTCTGCCCGCGGGTGTCGTAAGAGGCGACTAAGGGATGTCCACCGGGGGCGGGCAGCAGCGCCCGCTGCAGCACAATTCTACCACCGAATTGCGATCTCCAAACCGCATGCCCAGCGTTGGGATTATGGTCATTACCCCCCATGAGATAAAAGCCAACGTCCAGCAGTGGACCAATATAGGCTGTTGAGGTGAGGAGTTCCAGACCTATTGATACCGGAAAACTGAGCTGAACTCGACCCAACTACCCTTAAAATAATGTAAATAAATACTTTAGAAAATGGTATCGGCGAGGGAAGCGAGCCGCAATTTGAGGAAATTTTGGTAATTTTTTATGAGACGCGACGGTTGGCAATACAATGTATGGCAATGCTGATGCGCTAGATAATGACCAGCTCTCGGGTCACACGTCGCTTCGACCAGAAACAACAGTTCACCTACAGTTATTATATTTACGGAAATAAATAATATTTGCCTCATTGCTAGTAGGTAGTTACAGACCTGGAATACCATAGGCTAGCTACTTTTGATTTCGGAAATATTTGTGCGCAGCCGCAGACTGAAGCTAGTTCTATATAAAATAATAAGTACCTATGTATGGTAACTAAATAAACTAGTTACCGTGTGGTATCTACACAGGTCGCTACCGACCCGGCGGGCCCCGTTTATCGGCTCCCGTTCCATTTACGCTCGATAAGGAAAACTTTTGTTATGAGGTAAATTCCGTTGGCAATTGTACTCTTTAACCGTAAAGAAACATTGTCAACAAACATTCTGCATCGAGTTCGGCTGGTATAGATTCAAAGTTTCTTTGAATCTGTACACCAGCCGAACTCGATGCAGAATGTTTGTTAACAAACCACGTCACAAATAAAATTCGCTTGCTTGGCGACGAGTTTCAGATATCAATATCTATAGCAGGATCTCAAATCGACAGGTAATGTAATTGCGTATAAAAAGACGCGGCAACAGAGTGAGTTTTAGGTTCCGTATGGCCGGTTTGTGTATAAACTTTATACATCTTTAAACATTATACATCGAGTTTGGCTAGTGTATAGTACGTTTGTACAAGATCATCGAATGTCGAATCTTACGAGAGTTTGAGAAGAGATTCTGTATTAGCTTATGCCTTCGGCTTCGCACGCGTTTTACGAGATCCAAGATAGCCCAGGGCCTAGAGGCAGCGGTATCCTATTATTCCAGGTCAGGAACTAACCCTATACAATACAATAAAAATATTCTTTACTAGCTGCATTCTTACTACCCGTTGTCCTATTACCCGTTTTCCCGTAGGAATGAAGCATTTTCCCGCGGTAACAAGTAGTCTATGTTCATCAGGAATAATGTGCGCTTCTAATGGTAAAATAATTTTTCAAATCGGTCCAGTAGTTTCGGAGCCTATTCAATACAAACAAACAAACAATCAAATCTTTCCTCTTTATAATATTAGTATAGATTGCACACCAAGATAGAGAAAAACAGAAAAGAAAAACACATAAACAGTTGCACATTGGGCGGCTTTATCGCTAAAAGCGATTTCTTCCAGGCAACCTTTGGATGGACACGCAACTATTGTACAGGTATAGACGGTAGCGTATAATTTCAAGCCAATCCGTTGAATAGTTTTGGTGGGCAGATGTAACAAACATCCGTTAAACATCTTCTAAGCGATAAGGCCGCCCATTGTACTTGTGTCTTATTTAATGTCTCTTTTATTGTATTTTTGTTGGTGTACAATAAAGTATTTTTGTATTTTTATTGTATTGTATCTATCCAAGCATCCAAACATGCGCATTTCAATTTAGTGTGATTTGATAAGCAAGAGTAAACTAAAGTGCCTAGAATATTAGACCTCCGTGAATCGCAACGCGGCAACAGAAATCAACTCTGCGATAATATAGACGCCATTAGACGTGTTATGTAGACGTGTAAAGCTTGCTTTGAGTATAAGTAAGCTTTCGGTTCTCATTTGAGTAAATACTCGAACGCAACTCAGTAGAGCAACCACGGGGATTGTTTTCTAGGGTAGAATAGAGATAAATTACGTTACTTTGTCATCGAATGCGTAAATTATTTGAAGATCAATCCTTCAACTTCAATAATGTACGCAATTTATGACGATGCGAGGTCATTATTGTCTATTTTACCATAGAGAACAATCCCCCTGCTTGGTCTAAAGATTTGAGCACGTCTCAAGTGAAGAGATTTTCATTGAAAACTGTCAAAAAATCGAGATGTGACACGTGTCACATCACGATTTTTTGACAGTTTTCAGTTTAAAGGACTTAAGGACCAGATTTAAGGACGTACGTCCTTAAATCTGGGTTGCATTTGAGTATTCGGTAGTTAGTCATAGATCTATCTATAGTTGAGTAACTTTTTGCCATAGAAAAGCGTTACTCAAGGATAAATCGATGACTGAGCTTTGATAATAAGGGCCATAGAGTTTTTTAATTGAATTTGAATGTATTCTTCCGATGCAGTGTTTCCTCACGACCTGTGTCTAGGTGCCTAGTAATATAGATTGGATTTTTCACGGTGTGATTCAATTGAATGATAGATTTCAGCATTTAACACTATGGAGGATTTGTTTATTCAGGCATGGGGTAGTAGCTGTGTGGTGCCGGCTTAGAATTTACACAACCCCAAATCTTCCCGCGGGTGTCTTAAGAGGCGACTAAGGGATATCCACCGGGGGCGGGCAGCAGCGCCCTCTGCAGAACAATTTTACCACCGAACTGCAATCCCCAAACCGCATGCTCAGCGTGGGGATTATGGGCATAACTCCCCATGGGATAAAAGTCGCTTATCAGGGGGAGGCCTGCGTCCAGCAGTGGACCAATATAAGCTGTTGAGTTGAGGTGAGGTAATATCAGGCTCCAATTATGGAAACAAGGGTGCTGAAAAAGGCAAATAAAATAATTTTTATTATACTCAATGTTATTATTTAATAAATTCTATTAAAAATAAACTATAAGAAAATACGCAATCGTATTTTCATTCAAATAAATTGTGCTACTGTAAAGTCTAACTTATTGATAAAATACATAAATGCAAAAATCGAAAAGCATTCGTTCAATATATTTTGGAATTTGGTTATTTGCCGATTTAAATCTACTAATTTAAAACGATTTGGTATGATTCACGGCGCTCAAGACCGCTTCGCATTTAAGTATAAAAGAACTTTGTGTAGTCTAACATAAAACTTATGCCATATGCATATAAAACTAATGTCTTAAATTTACAGGTCAAATATTGTCGACCACATAAGTCCATTCTCCTATTATTATTGCCTGCATGATACCTATCTATAATCGAGGCTTGAAAAGTAATGTAGATTTGCGGTTTGTTCAGTTTAGTTTATAAATCTTTTATTTGGTGTCGATTCAGATGTCGCCAAAACTAAACTAAATTAAACTAATTTGGCATCAAATAACAGAATGACCGCCTTAAAAATTCCAAATTATTGGTATATAATCAATACTTAACCAAATATAAGTCAATTCAAACAGTAAGCCTCGCTTGCACAAGGATTTTCAAATGTGTAATATTACTTAAATTTGACGTAAATATTTGTATGGTTTCATTAAAAATATTTTACCCAGTTAAATTATCACTGCGCATTGTGGAAGCGGGGCTTAAGTCATTTAAATAGGTACCCACGCATTGGGTTTCCGAATTGGAACTATTAAGTTGTGTTGATTATTACGGATTCTAATAATTCGTAAAAATAATACATTTTATTCATAAAGCTAAATTTCAACTTATTTAGCTTTTATGTTGATTCTGCTGTAGTAAATTTCAAAATTTAAACAAGCTTTTTAGCAATAGGTCACAATTGACTGAATGCAATAGGATCGCAGCAAGTTATTAACAATAAACACTTTCCAAATAATGTTATCTTTTAGCGATGTTTTTTGTAAATTACATAAAATTTGTATTGTATCATCAGCTGATTCATGATTTGTCATTGGTTTGTATCTGTTAAGTGAAAAAAGTAGGTTACCCTAATTAAACGTTAAAAATAGCAGGTGGAATTCGTATTCATCGTAGTCCAACCAGATTGAAAACATATAATAACTTTAAAATTTTATAGAGAATTATAACCTCAATGTTTATATTTGAAACAAGCATTCTATCAAGGTGAAATGGGGCAGATAGAAGAGTCATATTAAATTCTTATTGTGTTACCCCTACAACCTTTATACATATAATTCATAGAGAAGATATGGAAACTACAATAGGTAATTAAATTAGGTTTTATAAAATGCATTGAACATTAATGGTTGTTCAGGTAAAATTAATTTCAGCGAACCATCACGAAGTCCGGACATAAAGAGTACATAACCAGGACACCTCTTAGATTTACGATGTAGTATTTATGATATAGTATCTGTAAAGCTTACGACCTACATATGTTTAAGTACTTTATAATTATACACAATGTACAATATTTACAACGAATTCCACCATTTGTATTGGGTAGGTAATTTGACAATTTAATAATATCATTTATCTAATACCAATTGGCAGCGAGACGAATAGCCAGAGATACGAATCACCTCTAGCTAATACTAAATTGATAAGATTTTGGACGCAATTCAGAAGTCTTTTAATCACACTTTATCATGCAACCATTAAAATACGTTTTAATACAAAATATCTACGCACAATGCGTGGTCACAAGTCGTATAGTACTAGTTATTCTAAGCAACTATAATTACAGCACCCATATCTACCAGTCTAAACTATTCACAATAAATTAGAAAGGGAGTTGCATCCAAAATCTTACCCTTATGAATACCTAAGTACTAAATTTTTGTGTAAAAATAACATCTGCAGAAGATTCAAGTTGCCATAGTTCAGTTAGAAGGGAAAGGGGACAGGGTTGTCACCTGAAGATGGTTTTATCCGAGGCCGACATCCAGACACATCATCACGACGAAGCCGATGATGCACCCCCAAGTGGCCAGCTTACCGTTACCGCTGTGCACAAAAACGTTTATTGTAAAACAAGAAGAAATAACACAAAGGAGGAAGGGCACACTACCGACGAATGGCAAAGCGACTGCGATGATGGAAACACAGAACAGAGACGCATAAGCAAGGATCGAGTAGCTGACATAAGCGAAGAGAAGCCCATAGGATCAAAGCAAGTGTTGGAAAATGATGGTGATCGAAAACTTATACATAACATACTCATAAAAACACAAAGCTTTAAAGCAAATTCAATAGCACGCTTTCACACTAATCCACTCTGATATTCTCTGGGTTTTATGGTATCTATGATAACTAAGAACGACCTATTTTCGAACAGAGGTTCTATGTTATCTCGAGATGATATAAAGTGCAGTAAGCACCAAGCTCAACATATATTTGCAACATTCACAGAGATAACCAACAACAGCATTTTGAATATTTGAACAGTTTACTACGTCAATATTTCCAGAGTTTGCATACTGAGGAAGATTATGAAGTAAAATATACCCCACTGACCTGACAGAAAATTCGGCTTAGCAGTCAAGGTGATACATAATACAATGATTTTCGCGATTCAAATCCATCTGGCGAATAATAAATGCCTAATTTGGACTGAAAACCCTCGATCAAGAGCATCGACGTATGTCAACATGATCCAAAAACATCTGTCTTGTATTATTGAGTCGGTTAAGTGATACATTTAGTTTTCATTGACGCACTTTGGAAGCAATATACATAATAGTATGTACATATTTATAAATTGTATTTGAGTCCGTTATAAAAACTGTCGTCATCCAATACGGCCCATTGAGAAATAACTAGCACCCAGACAATATTAGAATATCAACTAGGAACATTACGATATCGGAGAGACCGCCAATGGAGCTTGCGTCGGACGCCTAAGCGAAAAGCAGTTTAAGTACTTTATTCCGAGTATTAAAATTGGGGGAGGCCTTCGCCTAGCATTGGGACGAATCTGGCTAGCGAAAATAAACTTTATTTAGACTATCCTTCTACATAATCCAAAGAAAATATACACCACCATGGTCTAGATGAGCTTTGAGCGACCAATTTTCGTCGTTTTTGAATCATACAAAATTTCAGAATTTATTGGGTTGTGATTTGTACCTTGTTATTAATACTCAAATAAGTGCTTAAATTAAGCCTAGAATTTTCTGCCGTTGTTTTTATCTGACTAAGTACAGTCCTTTTTAAATAATTGGTAAATAGTGGCATTAATGTGGACATCTAGAAGCTAGATATCCGCCTTGTAACGGCCACGACAATCCGTGTTAACGAGTATGACACTACATCACAGATTCACATCACGCGCGGTGGGTTACCCCGCCAGGACACATGACACCTGAATACCATTGATGACATCATGCTCAACTACATAGGAATTTACAACGAGCTGATCCGAAAACTTAATTGGTTTTAGGAAACACTAGTTGCGCATGCGATGTGCGTGGATTACCGATAACTAGACAATGGTAGTTTAAGACAAAAAGATATAAGTATAATGAATGCATTATCCGTTACTCAAAACAAAGGTAGTAAATAACCAGGGTTCGCCCGCGCTTGGTTACAAAAACAATCTTGTTTATTGCTGTCGGATAAAGTTCAAAGGCTGCGAAATTTAGTGGGAGAAATATAATCCGCGAGGAAGGAATTAATATCGAGCATTCTTAACGAGTTAACCAGTTGTTGAACATTCTACGTAGTAGCAGCATTCAAAGAAAACTTATCTTGATCTTAGATCGCAATAAGCTAGCCTCATTAGACCGACACGTGTCAATGAAACAGAAGCACAGTTTTCTCTCCAGAGAGAGGATGTAATAGTATGCCAGAAACGTTTAAGCAAGCGATTTATCTGGCTTCCACCCAAAAATCAAATGCGAACGGAGTGGTGTTTCCTAACGGACTAGTTAAATGTTTGACTTGGGTGATTAGGAGCAAGTCGAGTGGACAGAATAATCATAGACCAGTTGTATTGAAATGACGAGCTCATTGCGAGCGATAATCGTTCTTACGACAACGAAGGATCAATTTTAATCAGGTAACGAAAATCAAACTCGTAAAATAAAAACATATAGGGATCGAAAAACGTGAAAATTGTCCTGAAATAGTTTATTATTTCGATTGGCTTTTTTTGATACACAAAAAAGGCGAATTTCATGCCACGCTTATGCAGGCTTGCGATAACGGTTCGATAGTTCGCTAGAAGGGAACACCATGGATGCGATATCTGGAGGTAGGTCAGGGTGTGTCGACCGTCGGCGCGCTGGATTCCCAGACGGTGACGTCAGCGTATAGACAAACTAGAGCGAGTCACCGGCCTTATCCCAGCAACAAATGCGTTATTTCATATATTTATTGTTATTGACTGTGGCGAGACGGTGACAGTCCCACGCAATGCGCAGCGAATTTTCTTCGTATTCCCGCCCGCCCTCCGCGCGCTGCCGCCCGCTGCAAATAGCCCGCACCCAGCGCACTAAGCTGCTAGTCAGCTGAATACAGTATCGCAAAAAATCTTTTTACGCGAAATTGACTGAACCCAACCTTAAACCTGATAGTAATATCAGAGAAATTTACATAATAACTAACTAAAGAACAAGAACAAAATTGAAAATTTAAAAAACTCCCCCGACAGATTTTCATGAAACATGGCTAAGAACACTCGGGATAAAATTATCTATGACACAAGAAAACTAAACGAAAATCGGTTTATCCGTTTGGGAGCTACGACACCACAGACAGATACACAGACAGACAAGTTAAACTTATAAGAACCCTCTCTTTTTGCGTCGGGGTTAAAAATAAGATGCTGCATCTTATTTTTTTCCAAAATAATATAAAACGTGTGAGTTTATTGAGACTGATGTCGATTTTTTAAACAAGGCACACAGATAAAGACCGTCCCCGAATTGCAAGCGAACGGAACATTTTCCTCATTGTTTGTATGGGAAAAGTATTTAGGGCGATGTAACATTGCAATAGCTTCTTGCACATGCCAGAATCTTCTCAGCACACGGTACAAAATGTCTGCACGTCCGTTGCACGTGCATCGCTTACCATCGCGTCTGCGACACCTAGACCAAAATAGATGTCTAGACGCGTCTCATAAAGCGCTTGGAAATAAGGATTTTATTTAAATTCATTAATTCAGTCGTCATGAAAATCGTATCTTAAACGCATTGCAGGATATAGGGCTACTGCAAAAAGATCTTGGTCAAACGCGCACGTTAACTAAAGAAAAGCTTAGAAGACTTTGTTTTACATAAATAGTATAAGCACTTAAAATGGCAATGGATTGACTACTGAAATAAACAAGCCCATCGAAAGAAGCTAAGCATACACTAGATAGGCTTATGATTATATTCATTGATAATAGATACTTCTGATTTTTGAATATAATTATAATTCAAACTTTTCAGAGATAACTAATGTAGGTTTATGCCGCACGCCATATCACTACATACAATAATTATAAAACAAAGTCTCTCACCGCGTCTGTCTGTCTATCTAGAAGCGATAAACTCAACTCTAGAAGCGATAAATTCAACTCAATCTCTCAGTTTTTCACCAAAGGACGGTGTAATTCATGAGGGAGGATTTGGTGTATAATCCCTTAAGGTTTTATAGAAATTGGCTAAAATAATGAAATAATTGTTGATGATATCGGAAAAAACATGTCGACTGTGGAACTTTGCTAGCGTCGTGTTAACCAAGTTATATTAAAAAAAATATCATCATCAGCTTTTACTATTCCACTGA
Source organism: Eupithecia subumbrata (assembly GCA_949316285.1). Classification (NCBI taxonomy): domain Eukaryota; kingdom Metazoa; phylum Arthropoda; class Insecta; order Lepidoptera; family Geometridae; genus Eupithecia; species Eupithecia subumbrata. The sequence goes on along the minus strand of OX438646.1, from coordinate 23,642,742 downwards.
TGGACTGGACATGGCCTCCCCTAATGCGCGTCATAGCGCCCTGTATTCAGCTTGCTGCATCCAGCATCTGCCTGCAGTCTTTCGCAGGTCGTCATCCCACCTGGCCGGAGGGGCCGTACACTACGTGAAAACGATGTATTACGGAATGAGGGCTTTTCAAGGCGACCTTAAAAAAAAGTGGTTGCCATAGACTAGGATAGATGACGCTGTATGAAACTCAAGTGTCAAAAATCTGCCAAAAAAAGAGAGAAATTGAGCTGTCACTGTCGTTCATATATTCTCTTCTCTGCCCATGTGTCATTGCGTTGCGTTGACACTTGATTTTTGTGCAGCGCCATCTAGTCTCAAAATAAAAAGAGTGTGTTTTTTTTAAATATTGCATTGAAAAGCCCTCATTATATTATTAAACTGCCCGTACGAAGCCAGGGCGGGTTGCTAGTGGACGAATAAATTTAAGATTGTCTATGTACCGACCGACTTATAGTGTCAACTTATTAGAATTGGCATCCCGCTTGGTCTCGCGTGCGAGATGTTCATTAGCCTATCATTACTGAACCGTTACAATGTTGTTATGATAATGTATGTGTCACTTGGAATAGCGTTTCAGTTGATTGACAAAGATTGAAAACTATGCGAGCAGAATTAAACGCAAGTTCCTTGCTAATTTGTAACTTACAATTCAAAGTAATATTTGGCATAGACAATAGCGAGCAAAGTATTGGAGATATGTACGTCCAACCTAACCCAGACTAGGTTATAGTATAAATATATAAGTAGATGTCTGTTAGTACTTTTTATATCTACACGTATGAACGCATCTTAATAAAACTTGGCTGGGAGTTTGTATCCTGAAAGAACTAAGGTTACTTTTTATGCCGAAAAACGCATGCGAAACCGCCGGCAGAAACTAGAGAGCAATATTTTTGAGAGATAGGTAATTAAAGTTGTTCAGGCCAGACACTGAGACAATGATTAGCAGCAAGTATGTTCGGAGAGCAATAAATGTCAGTGAGGGCGGCCGCGCGACGGCGACGGACGAGACGGCGGGAGGCGACGTCGGCGACGCGCCGCTTTCGGGGAGTAAATCTCTATTTCGGGCCGAGTATTCGCGCGAGAATTCTCTCAGGCAGACTAGGAAGCTTGAGATACTGTGTGCTGATAACAAATAGGCGAATATGTTCGAAGGGCAATAAATGTCTATTTAGACGAGGGCAGCGGCGTCGTATCCGGGGTCCGAGACGCCGCTATTTCGGGCCGGGTATTTGCGTCCCGACAGTCGCAGCGCCTACACTTCACGAGCCGTATGCATTGCTGTAACTTTGCCGATACTTTTATTTTCCCTTTGTCCTTAGAGTTTTCCCGGGTATGACCAAATTAATAATATTGGATAGCAAGTATGCAGGTCTCGACATAGCCTTCACATTTGCTCCCCTTGGAGCCGAAACCCTAGGTCCGTGGGACCGAAGCAACGCGTGATCCAAAAGCTGGTGAGCATGTCGCGCAGCGCATCAGCATTACCATACAGCGGGTTACCAGCGTCTTAGAGGCGATTCGGACTGGTATTGATATGGATTAGTTGAGTTACCTGTAGCTTGTCTGCAACAGTCTGGAGTTAGCTCAAATGTTTCAATTATAAATACTAGTTCTAATTTAAAGTCATTTATAACGGGATATTTACCATGATTTGAGTTTTGAGCTTTCCAATATTTCGGCACAGTTTCATGCGCCATGATCACGGAATAACTGACGGCACTGCGAGTGAGTTGTTATGCATGAAACTGTGCCGAAATATTGGAAAGCTCAAAACTCAAATCATGGTAAATATCCCGTTATAAATGACTTTAGTGTTAATAACCATGATGGATTTAAAAGTTTTATAGTTCTAATTTGTTTCTATTATTTGACTGTAATTTCCTTTGTTTTTAAAAAATATTAGTAAACAAATCTCAATCTCATAGTACAAAATCGTTATTTAATGAAAGGTTCCGGTTGCATACATAAACAGAAATTTGGGGGAAATTAATTTTTGGAGCGTGTTTACACTGTATCTTCATATTGGATATGGAAAAATACATCCCGAACATTTCACGATAAATAGCCAAATTCTTATTCCTTTTGATTAATTTCCTATATCACTCGCAATTTCGGTTAAAATAGTGCGGTAAATAAAACCGAATTAAGCCTGTGCATCTGCTCTATGCGGTCAAGGTGCCTGTGAATAGCGCTCAACTGTATTTTGCAATATGCAAAGCAGAAAGTTTAGACACGCAAGCAGGCGTCAAGCCAAAAGCCATGACAATATCCTGGGAAAACCGTTTGTTACATAAAAATACGCAGACAGCATTGTTACCGAAAACGGCTGCGCTAACTGCGCAGTTGCTAAGAGGGAGGACAACAATTATTTCGTAAACTGGCTTCGAATCCGGAAGGGCATCGGGACCGGTCCGGAACAATGTGCGAGCCTGACAATAGACGCCGCTGAGAGACCTCCGTCTAAGAAACGTATGCGACCTTCGCTCTCACCCTAACGAGTCCACTTATTGACAACTAACAAGCCGTCAAATCTAAATCTGTCGAAACGGACATGAATCAGTACAATCAGACCCTCGTCACTCCACTTACGACGGGGCCCGCTGATTTTTCGCCCCTAAAACTGATAACGATGTTTTAAATATGTAACTCGAGGAAGCATGGGGACAAGTATTCACTGAAGTTGTTTGGGAGATGGTACAGTTGAAATTGTAATTTGAATGGATTTGAGACACGTCATTATCGTACCAAAAATAGCCATACTCGTATGGAGGGTTTGTTAGGAGAGGGGCTAGGACAAAGCGCGATCGCATTTTACGTGTACTTGGGCAGCCCAAGGCAATAATATTTAGTATTCTTTGCCCAAGGGCAGCTTCTTTACAATTCCTCGTTTATTGTGGGGCAAAGTACCGTGAAACTGCGTAGCCGTAATTTATTAGTTTATCAACATTGGTTTGTTGGCATGTAAACGGCATATAAAATCTTTACAACGAGTTGTTCACTTACCTTTGAATAAAACTTCGCAAAGACACCGTCACCCTTAACACAGACATTCATAATTCTTCTCTTCTAAAGCATACTTTGAAATCCATGCGCATACTGTGGGGTAGTTAAGCAACACACGAAAACACAATGATATGATATATTACATGAATTATAATCTTAATACTATAGTTAATAGATGAAACTATGCACGTGATGAAAATAGTAATGCACAGGTTCATTACAATTTAATACATAGGAATTTACATTAACAACAAGCTGTAGAAAGTTGTCAGCATCTTCAGCAACCATAGAAAGGTAAAAGTCACCAATGCAATTTCAGACCAAGTTGTATGCAGTTCAAGCGTGAGCAGTAAGTTTTTAACTGATAGATCCTGTGCATTATCAAAGACTAGTAGGTAGAGGTGCAAATGTCATGTAAATTACTTATATTAATTCTCGTAGGTACCCCACGCTCGCCGCCTTCTATGTTCTATGCTGTTTTACTGTGAACAGAGAGCTCCATCGATAGGCTCCCTGACTTTCAAATCATTGTGTCTTGTTACTTAAAATCAAACCTTTATTTTATACAAAAAAGTGTGAATCTTCATTTCACCAAAACATTTACGCTGTAAATAGTTTTGGATTTACAGGAATTAGGAAAGAGCAAAGGAGGGCCTCTGCTCTGGGATTCTAGGCTCATATCATAATAATAATAAAAATTATCTTTAAACTTAACAGGTGATTTACTATGGAGCTCTCCGTAGAGGTAGAAATGCTACTAAAAGGAATATATCACTAAATAATACTCACGATGCATTGGCTTCAGGGATGATATCGTCAGCCACGACGTAGATCATGGCCCCAGCAGCGAAGGCAAGCGCGTAGGGCAATACTGGCCGCGCTGCCGCCACGGCGACGGCTCCAAGCACGCCGAAGACTGGCTCGACCATGCCAGAGAGCTGGCCATACCTGATGACAAAGGGGCAATCAAAGCAACGATTTATGGAGAGGCTATATAGGTAAACGTTCCAGATATCGCATCCAAGCCAAATAAAACCTATGAAATGGAGCCAGAATTTAAGTGTTGTTTTCCGGAAATAATAGGACCAAAGGCTTGCAAGATATCGTCTATGTAAGTTTTTTTGGCTCGATTTGTTCATTAGATACAGGATACATGAACCAGTAACAAACACCAGACTTGCGCAATTTTAGCACTCTTAAGATATTAAAAATTCAACAATACAATTTTGTTGGATTCCGGCGCTAACAGTGGATTGATAATGGCAGACAGATAAATATAATTGTCTGAAAATTTTGAGCAAACGAACATTTTCAAAGGAGCTGGCAAGACTCCAAAAATTTAATTTGAATGAATTGATCGAAATTTACTTGGACAGCGCCACTAATTAGTAATTAGAACCAATTTATCTACGCAAGCAACGAAGCTTTTTATAGTTTACTTCTATAATATCAAATTCAAAAGGCCCTTTCGGATAATCGTTTGAGCTTTCTCCGGTCAAGAGTTTGATTAGAAACTCATTATCGAAAACCAAATTATTGAAATGGTTAAACCATAGAATATAAAAAAGAAACACGTTGGGAAAGATGTGGGCAACTACTTTTCCCAATAAACTACCGGCACTTGTAATCGCGCCTATACATTTTTACGGCATGCACGCAAAACGTAGGATTGTCTTCATTCCCACATTTCCCACTGCTTATCGACAGTTGCCAAATAAAGGGACCACGGACATAAAAAGACTGGTTTGGAATGGGCTCAAACGACACCCAAATGAGAGCATTGTTACGGATTTACACAGAAACGGGTGCTTTCATGTGAACGCCTTTTGATACTTACACATTGACATTTCGAACGGAACTGGAAATGGAAAGACAGTGATTTGTAACGATCACTGAATATTGTAATGTATAGGAAAAACGATTCAAGAAATGTTAACTATTTCAAGAATTTAGATGGTGTAAAAGTTGTCGTAGCAATAAAACTCGAATGCCGGAGAACCAGTACATACCTACTATAAAGTGGCATTCATCAAACAAATAGATACCTATCTAAAGTTGTTAAACCCATTCACAGTGTAAGCCTTTGTAGGCGCCCATAAACAGAATCCAACTAATTGATGGGTAAAAGATCGAAGAAAGTACCTCTGGCCTGATATTAGCATCACGAGTAACCAGATAGCTGTAATACAAAGAACGGTATGCACGTTGGTTGCGCTCGAAAGAATGTTGATGTCGGGGCGCGGAACTTTAAAAGGGCCTCCAGTCCAAAATACTGATCACAGAGTCAAGTATCAGTGTGTTGTTAATTTTCACGTGTACGGGTGGCGGGGTGGTGCGGTGGCGGGTGCGGAGTGCGGTGCGATGCCGAAAGAGGCCGCTAACGAATTGTTTTGGTGAAAGTGCGGGCCGGTGCCGCGACCACATTCCTACGAACTGGTCGAGGAGCCGCCGCTGTGGGAAACGCCGCCAGGGCCACCCCACACGACGACCAGCCCATATCTGCCGACTACCACCGACCACCGAACCGACACCGCTGGGCGCTGCCACAGCACCCGCGCGCGCGCACCACTCCTACGGTCACATTCCGGGGTGAAAACTTCACAACGATCGAACTGTCGTTAGTGGAAAAATTGTGACAACGGAGAAGCTTGACCATTTGAAAGTTTGGGCGGGTGTTGTGTAAGGTTATGAAAAGTGGCACATGGACAAGTTTAATTTATGTTAGGTAACAATGAGTTAGTGTGGCGGTGATAGCTAGGCGATAGAATGTGAGGGGGAACGGGTTTGCTGAAGGAGGTGGTTGGTGCGCGACCGCGACGTGATGTTATGTTATCGCATGCATTATTCAGCGGGTGGCGAAAGCGGCAATTTGCGACAATATCCACTGATTCGCAGAATCGCCGACTGTTGAGCCGCCGACAACCCATAAAACAGGATGCCCGTCACTCAATAACTGCGTTGAATTTAAATAAAGCGTACCACTTATTTCTTGAAGGAGCAACTTATTTTTGTTCGAACATTATTAATAAAATTTTAAAATAAGAATTTAAGCTTATTAATTTAATAGCCTAGATTTAAATAGGTAATCGTGTATTTTATTATTATAAGAAGGGGTGATGGTGGAGAGAATGGCGGTCATTAACGGATATGTTGTAACTGCGCACTTTTCGCCACTCAATGATTATTTATTTTTAACTGTAAGTATTTTATATAGAACTTTTTTAACAAAATACTTTTTACTGATATAACTACATAAGATTTGCAACGCATTAGTTTATTAATGTATCGACTCAGCGATGCGATATGTAAGGGTCTTTTGATATGCAGAAAGTATAAAATTTACTTATTGATTGGATAAAAATAATCCAATTGCATACCACCGTGCGCGGAATTCATACTCGTAAAGACCAATCAGTTTATTCTTTTTTAGATAACAAGCATAAAATATGCCTAATATTAATAAAGTTAGCGACGGTAAAAAGATAGGCAAATATCGAATTCGTGACAAAAACTAAAATAATTGACCATTCCAGCATTGAGCTGTTATTTGATCAACTTTTCTACGTCTACCGAACAAAGGCTATCGAAAAACGCTAGACCTTGTGCAAGCTAATTAGTGTTAGAACAACATACGACGTCACCGATCGATCTAAACAATGTTATCACGTGGACTAGGAAGAAGGTTCGAGAAGATAAGGTGCGGCATTTATGTATAGGTCGGTATTATGCGCACGCCAAACCGGCCTCGATTGCGCAGATCAGCGCCACCAAGGCTGGCGACGGGGCCTTCCGCGACCACTTCTTCGCGGCGGTGTCGCAGCGACCGCGGTTTCGACGTCGTCGATTTAATTATTTAACTGTGAAGGCCGATCGCCCGAGGCAGGCAGCGGGCGACTGCGACTGGTCCAACGGGTGCGGTCCGGAAGAACGCGCAGACAGCGCGCCGCCATCCGCTTGCCGCGCACCGCACCAGACTCCGAGGCACCGCAGCGACACATCGCACACATTGCACACGCAACGCTAAAATTTCGAAATAGACGACTTTCTCGGGTCCAGTTAGCGATGACCATCTGACCAAATAGCGGCGGTAGCGCGGAGAGCGGCCGACAACACTGCACTCGCGCGGCCCGCCCGCGCCGCGCGCATTCCTCTCATCAACAGGATCCTGCCACTCAAGCCCTTCAAATAATCCTCTAAGGGATAGAAATGAACTACACCAAAATACCAACTGATTATTTTTATTCTTCTCTAGCTAACGAAATTCTAAATCAGGTTGAGAACTGACTGACCTTTTGGTCTACGCAAAAAACACAACGTGTAAAAGAAAACCACTTATCAAGCCAATTAATAGACAATTTTAGATGTGTCCAATAAACAAGAAACCTGCGTGGTGCCTAAGCACTGAGTCTGCAACGGGGATATGATATGAGTCATACTCGTAGAGGTAGTAGTCTTGCATGTGATGAGGGAACCAACCAGACCTATTGTCTAAAACAATGGCTCAAACACTTGATCTTGTTATATCATAATCGGGGAACAAAAAGCTAATGTGGATTTATGCGCTTGGGCAAAAAAGCTTTGAGACTTGTAAGGCCTGCGTGCCAATGGTCGATTTGTTCTGAGAAATAGACAAGTACGCTGACGCTGTCTTTGTTACCAAATAATTGAAATCGGCGATCGTTACGATCATGGTTCCGGTCAAATTATCTTCTTACATAGGCACGCAGGTTTCAGACACTGCAAATGGTAAGGTCGGTTCATGCAATGTAGTAATAGTCGATAAAATTGTCACAAAAGACGCTTAAAAACAACAAAATGAAACTAAAACCATAGCAATTAAATTATAGACACTTGCCAGTTTTTCCCTACACAAACAATTACGAAAGCGAGTCACCGGTTAGATCTAGCACCTGTTTCAGAGGCATTCCGACGACCTAATTAGGTAACTAGCACTAAATGGATGGCGAATTCCTACATAATTAGACATAATTTTCTAATAAGTGTAATTTATCATCCTTATGCAGTAGGTAACGGTGCTGTTTTTTTGTGTGTAGATTCGTGCAATTGTGATGGATCAATTATGTTTTTACAAGTTATTATTTTATTAGGCTTTGTAGAATATAGATGAATTTCAGATGAAGGTTAACTAGTCGTATTTAGCTATGCGCCCTGTATGCTTACCACGTTTCTTGTTGGTTGCTTCTAGACTTCCGTTCCGAAACATAATTAAAATGTCCACCGCCATTTCTTCTAATAAGATAAAGAACATGTAAATCGAGAGTGCTCTTAATGCAGAACAGAAATTTAGTCTTTATCTTTACCTTTCTCTGCTATATTGAGTACAAATCCTTTTTGAAATTTTACTCTCCAATCAGCCAAGTCGTAAATACAACTAGTATTTCAACTTGTATAAATAAAACATTTACAATTTAAATTTGTAAACTAAATTATTCAATGCTCTTCAGTCTTCAATGCAAGTGTATCTTATTACCCGAATGAGCGACGTTAGAATTTAAATTGTAACGATTTTCGTGTATATTAGTTTACAAATAGGATGGAACGGCCGTTTGAAGCTTCCCCTTCGTAAAGACAGTATAATGACGGTCTTCAAGGCAGTTTTGCAAACTACACCCAGGCGACGGGAGCACGCGACGTTCGGTCCATACTATGGGGTCCAGCTTCGGAAAGGTAACTGGATCACTCCTTTTGTACGGACTTCCGACTTAAGGCGAGGATTCCCAGATTTCGGGATTTTTAACTTTCCGTACCTCAATTACTATAAGGCCTATACTTTTGTAATTCATACATAATATTATAGATGAGCATATTTTCTAGTGCATCACTAGACAAAAATACGATTGGTGATATTTCACAAAGTTACCTCTAAATGAAACTTTGAATGATCAGTGTGAATAGAAAAATGAATAAAATGACACAAAATGTAAACCAAAACATTCCAAACGTTATTACGCAGTGCATCACTAGAAAATATTTTTATATGCCATACAAATATTTTTCAAAACACCTAAATGCCTACAGAATCGTGCTCGGCTGCCTGCGCACCGTCGCGCTCCTGGCCTAACAGCATCGGCCACTCGGGAATCCTCGCCTTAATTGTTCCAGACGTTATACAAATTTACGCATTGACTTGACAGATAGACAACAGTTTACAATTCTAACGATCGAAGTTCTGAAAGACTTCTTTTGGTAACAAAATAACGCGATCCTCTTATCTTCAAGCAGTTAAATCATAACATCAATTTTAGGGAATGGAATAAATTTATATGACAGATCGCAAAACTTTGTCGTTAATTTGCATTCAACAAGGTTACCTGAAAATTTCAATGATAACGTGGTTTAGAGAGTAAGCGAGCTGGCCAGCTCCTACGCTGCAGCAGAGGGCATATTTCTTGCCGGGGCCGCATTCCTCACTCCTTGCATTCCGCACTCGAGACCTAGTATAAACGCACGTTGTCTTCATAACCTTATGATATGCAATACTTTACGCTGACAGAACCATGCTTCGATAAGTTCTATTAGACACACCTACGTTGTCTTCACGATATGATATGCAATACTTTACGCTGACAGACCCATGCTTCGTTAGGTTCTATATAAGTGCTCATTACGAAAATCTGAGTAAAAATATAGACTAGTGCATTTCCGTCAGGTGGATTCAGGATGTCTATGCTAGTAATGACTGGGTATTATTGTTTAAAATAGCACCGGGCGTTGTCGCTTCATGGGCTGCTTACCTCTGACAAGTCTCAGGTAGCCTTTAATAATACTATCGGTAATTAATGAGTAGGCAGTAATGCAGACGGAATCATACGACCTCATTACATGCTTCTGCGTCTAACGAACTATTGTAGACGAAAAAGAAAAAATATAAAACAATTATTATCAAAGCTACGCCGGTTTTCTTATGAATTGATTTTAGTCAGACAAATTTTCGGAACTGTCAAAATCTTATCTAGTTAGTTATTATCCTGCGCTGATATATTTACCGCATTTGTTTACTTTCTATGCGCACTTCGAAGAATTTATCTATGAATCTTTCTGTTGTGTTTGGGTCTACGGGAAGCGGCGCCCAAACGGTTTTTTTACAATTCCACGAATAATACTTTCAATTTGACTGGGGCCGCAATTTTTTTCATTTCGGCAGATATTTTTTGCTTCGTCGTATTGTTTCACCATCAACAGAGCAGCCACTGATGTGTTGTAGGTACCTTAGATAAATGAAACTTGTTCATGGTTGTACCAAGATACAAGTAGGTATAAGAAATCACGCTTCACGGAATCGTCTGCAGCTCCAAAAGTGGAAAGTATGCACCCATACCGTCGAGATTTCAAGTCTCGACTTTGGTAAGTTCTGGACCCGCGATAGAATGCAAGCAAAAACGGTGATGCGAATCGCGAGTGTGGCGAGGTTAGGGGTACGTCGGCACGAGAGTAGGGTGGCGACTGGCGAGGTCGTCGCTCCTCTCCAGGATTCCCACTCGAGCGCATTCCTGCCGCCCGCCCGCTTCCATATACAGAGCTACGAAGCAACCGCACCACGAGCGGACGCGTTACTCCAATGTCAAATTCCAATGATCCCAAGGAGCCACTTAAATGAGAATATCTAACGATACGCGTTGCTCGAGCTGAATATTCTGATAAAATGGGTACAATAGAAAGCGCAAATCCCTTAATGGCAAACTAAACACAATGGTATGCCTTTGGTATGATTTTACAAAGCTCAGGTAGGTACTTCTAGGCTTAAATACCACATAGGTTCCGTGATTTCAGAAAGTAATTCATGCAACAAAAAGTTTCAAGAATCGTTTTTCCAAGAGGTCGTGTACTCGTCAGCACAATAAATGATTTGAATGTAAAGTTAGCAGATCCACGGTACGTGTTTGTGGCTCAAGGGTCGGGAGCGAGCCGGCGGCCCGGCGCCATGGCAGTTCTCGGAACACCATGGAATGCGACTATTTACAACTTTTACCTATTTGGTAACGTTTACAATGCGTTCACGTATACTAAATACGACGTAATATAACCTCTAGACCCGGCTATTTGAAGTTCCTTTAGGGTAATTGGATGCAAAGTTTTTAAGTTGGCAATTAGATGGGAGAATTCAAATCAAAGTTGTGTCGTCTGATTATTTCTCCAAGTCTGTTTAGTCCCATGAAAAGTTGGTTACTGGTAAAAACAACGAAGTATTTTCAAGTAGGAAAGACAGTGATATCAGATCAGAGCAAATCGAAGAATTTACATAAACGATTTGGGATCATCGAGATATCAAAAGCAAAACAATGCCATCCAGCTTCATAGCAACGTTCTATAATAGAACATAGTATAAGTACATACAGCACATCAGTACCGCATACTGTATCCGAAATCAGTGAGCTCGTGTCCACAGCAGTCGCTAAATGAATTAGCCTGAACAGGAATGGGGTCGTCCCGTCTGGCTGTGTTGGCATCCGGCCTAACGACGATCGCGCGCATTCTCTAGTCAACGACACAGTCGTGGAGATTACAGTGTTACAACTTTCCACGGTTATTTTCTTCCGGGAATACCACTGAAACTACTTTCTTTCTGTAGGCCTAGCATGGGCATTATTGTCCAGGGTAGTATAAAGAAAAATGACATCGCATCGTCATGCATAAATTATTGAAGTTGAAGGAACGAGTTTCAAATATTTTACGCATTCGATGACGGTGTGACGTAATTTTTCTGTATTCTACCATAGACAACAATTCCCGTGCTAGGCTTACTGGTATTTTCTGTGTCACAATGTAACAAGGACAGAAGAGAGAATATCAAAATCCTCTTTGTTAATCCTAAATAGGCGATATGAATAAAATTGCCACTGCGACTTTATCCCTGTGGCAATCATACGTACAAAGTCGCAGTGGCAACGGAGTTACAAATTTGCATAGTTCGTTTCATAATTTAAATAGGTACAACAAAAATATTGGATATAATACCAAAATTCTCTTTTTCAAGCCCAGAGGCGGTAACAATAACGTGGATGGATATAGGGACCGCACTGCATAGTTGCATAATATCTCGATCATGCGTTTGACGTACCTAATTTTAATGGAGTTAACACCCATAATATCTTGAAAATTGTCTACTATTATGAAGACATCCTACTCGTAAAAATATCTATTATTCTGTACAATACAAAATATAGTTCACATTTGTATACAAAAAAAATACAAAAGAGAATGGACTGAGCAGCTGCGCTACTCGTTCAGATTTACAATGTCGGCGCGCAACTCCAGCGAGTTGCCCCACGATTCGGAACCCTATTCGAATAATGCTCTAAGAATACAGTTGTCTCGATACAAATAATATTCATAAGCGAATTGTCTTTCTTAGCGGCACAATAAATAAGTCTGCGACACTCATATTAGTTTTTCTCGACAAAAATAAACCTATCACGCTAAACGATTATCTCTGAATTTTTTACATTCTTCTGATTTTCTTGCAGCGCATCGCATACATAAGGGATTTCTTAAAATAGATTTTTTCTTTCAGATTGTGGCTTTTCAATCATGTCAGTAAATATCAAAATGATTTCTAAGACGTTCTTGTTACCACTTTGTGGAAAGCCAGAGGACGGTCGATGTACCTGTACTGTACTAAAGAAATAATTTCAAATGGCACAAATATAATGGACTATAGCAGCGAAAAACAGAGAGAAATGAAAAGACTGGAGATAGGACTTTGTCCACCTGCGGCTTCTATAAAATGTGTTCTTACCAAAATGCTCTCCAGACTGAGAAGCCAGCGGCCTGCAGCGGTAAGCTGACTGCTAGTCCTTCAGGGAAGTTCTGGATGCCAATCCCAAGCGCCAGGGTTCTGTGAACAAAAGACATATCGTTACTGTCTATTACTTTACAGTTCTCAAAAAAAAGAAGAGAAGTAGAGCAGACCAAATGCATAATAGGGTTTTCCAAACATGCTGTGAATATCAAGAAATATGATGAAAATATGTTGTTGTCAGTTCTGAAAATTGACGTTTTACTCTTTATCGGATCGGTAAATTCGAAGATAAGTCGGATAAAAAATAACTAATTCTATTCTCGAATTAGAGAACCGAATAGAGCACGTTAACTAGAATAGCTTTTCAGAAAGCATTCAACATTTACCTCTTTGTCTTTCTCAACATCATGTACCAAATTTTTCAGCTAATTAAACCTAGAATAGCTTTTCAGAAAGCACTCAAAATTTACCTATTTTCCTTCCTCAACATCATGTACCAAATTAATCAGCTACGTAAACCTATCTAATGCAGAATGTAGTACGATTTTGCAATCCCTTTGCAAATTCGATTCAAATAAGTAAGAGCATACGAGTAACGGCTAAAGCTCCCTCCGCACCTTCCAAGCTACCCTACGTAGAGCCGCTCTAGGAATTCGAACTGTAAACCGTACAGCCTCCGACACCGTTAGCCCACGTGAATAGGTACGGTGCTTCTCATTGATGAGAGGAATACTTTTGGGATATGACTAAGGTTACTACTACATAGAGTCGTTACTTAGCCGTTGCTAAAGCTCCCTCCGCACCTGCTTAGCTACCCTACGTAGAGCCGCTCTAGGAATTCGAACTGTAAACCGTACAGCCTCCGACACCGTTAGCCCACGTGCATAAGTACGGTGCTTCTCATTGATGAGAGGAATACTTTTGGGATATGAATAAGGTTAGTACTTCATAGATTCGTTACTTAGCCGTTGCTAAAGCTCCCTCCGCACCTGCTAAGCTACCCTACGTAGAGCCGCTCTAGGAATTCCAACTGTAAACCGTACAGCTTCCGACACCGTTATCCCACGTGCAAGTACGGTACTTTTCATTGATGTCAGGAAAAGCTTTGGGAATACCGTCAAAAATACTGCACATTTCGAGAATTTGATTTAATAATTGCTTACAAGAGCACATTGAAAAGTGGCTGAGAAAATCTAAAAATTTTAAATCGTAAGGTAAAATATGAGACATAACGTGAATGGCATAAACATAGAGAGGCCTATGCCCAGCAGTGGGTCAACAAGGGCTGATGATGATGAAGGTAAAATATGCGTTGCGCGGTCAAACGAGAAACGTAGATTAAATGTTTATCGTGATTGAAAAAATTAATGGTAAAATTAATGATTGTTTTATGGGTAATTTTTAAAAGGGAATTTTCGGAATCAGTCAGAACAGTTTACTTAATTATTAGGGTTCCTTACCTCAAAATCAAAAATGGAACCCTAATAGGATCACTTTGTTGTCCGTCTGTCTACCCTCTTTTTTCTGGTACCCGTGAACGTACCTAATTGAAATTAGCATCCAATACTCAAAGCCATAACCTCTTGGAGCCGGGATATAAATCAAACTTCTAAGTCAACGCAATCAAAAGTTACAGCCGTTCATGCCCGCATATTTCGCAATTTCCAACGCACACACAAAACCACGACTACTACGGGTACTTCCCGTTGACCTAGAACCATAAAATTTGGCAAGAAGCAAGGTCTTATACGGAACCCTCGGTGCACGAGTCCGACTCGCGAACTTGAAGTTTAATTGTTTATGAACGTGATTTCACACAAAACCATAGATTTACGATCTTGATTCTGGAATAACGGTACAACCTAATCGGCAAGTGCACTAAAAGCCACGTAGGTAAACGGAAGTTTCTGGTTTTCCTGTTAAAATGGTTAAGTTAATAAACATGCACGACGGAGACTTTGAGCTCGGTGAAAGCTGATGCAGGTCGTACTTGCGCTGACGAACCGTTGTCGATCAACGGGTTACTGAATTTGTACCAGAATGAGGGAAACTGGGTGGTCTAAGTCCATATGCAATTTTAATGGGGTTATTTTTTTTATTGGAGATGGTTAAGTGTTTGGTCACCATCTCACTTGTGCAAGCGAGGATGTGGCCTAGAATGGAGCACGCTTTCCCAGAAGGAACTTGTTAACTCGAGATTTTAAGACTCCGAGTTGTACTATACCAGGACAACATAGTTTGTTCCGCTCTTTCCCGGACAATTAATTCCGTTGATGGACAAATGAGGTTCTCTTTTTGCTGTTCCACACAGGAAAAAACAATATAGAATGGAACATCCTCTGGAAAACAAAGTACTACCTTGTTGATGACAAAAGCACAGCTCTTCAGTTTTGAGGAATCTAAGGTTAAACAGTGGACAGTTTGGGATAGATGGGTTAGAAGTTTGATCTATTCTTGATTACTTCTTAAAATATCTCTATGAACTATGGAAGTTCTTGGGGCAATCGAAGCCTGGTAAGTACTTATTGTATAAAAGACTAACGGCAAAGTGTTTACTAAAAATAGCTTTAGCACGCCAATCAAAAATACAAAGTTATTTTGATTGGCGTGTCTTTTGAATAGCCAAGAGTTATGAATTTAACAGTAACTACCTACTTGCAGAAAAAGTCATCTTACGCTTCATCGCTTCAACTATTTAGTGTGTCACGGAAACGGTGTGACCGCGCAGCGCAACCTATTATGTGAACGGATTCTATAGATTTTTAAGTGAACGGAGTAACGCTGACTCCGGATACATCCGAATTCCAATTACATCACAGACGAGTCCATTTCACTTTCCGACCTACCCGGAAATGAATTCCTAAGCATGAGCATACGGCGCGGCCGAATTTTCAGCTGCGCGAGCGACATTCGACCGTCTGCAGCGCGGCCGTAGAGCTCGTGCGCGGCCGCGGCCGCAGAAACTTTCCGAGGCACGCACGAGCGCCGAAGCGGATGTGAACGGTGCAAAGCGCCGATCGAAAACTGACTTAGTTTTGGAGTGTTAGAGTGTAAATTGTCGTAAACGGGCGAGCGACAGTCGCGAAAGTAGTGGCAACTTTCACGGAACGATGGGGGCGCAAAGGCGGCTGCGCGGGGCCCTGCCAACGGCCCATTGACGACACCGTGACCCACATACCGCGGCGCTCCATTCATGCCGCGGCCTCGTGCTGCACTGCGCACGCAGGACTCTAAGCCCGCACCGCACACTTGCTAATACTGTGACACCGGAATTTCCATCGGCCACTTGCACAATCTCATGTCAGCGTTGTCGCAATCGGACCCAAGCGCTATAGGCCGAGGCCGCACCACCATCATACACTTGTTCAATTAGAGCCTCCGATACTATACGCAATCAAACAAAAATACTTTTGAGAATGTATGTAAAGCTGTGGCGAAATCTTTCTACTTTGATAAGTCCGCGTTATTTGAATATTTAAGTCTCATCACATCACAAACGACCTCAGCACATCCAAAAATTGTTGTGATATTTGTTAGACTAGACCCCTTTGTTACATAGACATAATTTAAGGAACTGTTTTGCATATCTGACGAAAGCTTTGTTATTGTATATTAAGTAGGCATTCAAACAGATTGCAGTGTGATTGATAAATGAGAGCAGTAATTAATTAATGAACGAATCAACAGGCAGTTCTCACGCGCCAAATAGGGACCTGCCGGCTGAAACTACTTTTCAGCATCACATTTATGTGACACAACTTTTGAAACTATCATGGTTATTAAACTCATTTACCACGGGATACTAACCATATGTTGAGTTTTAAGTGCTACAATATTTCAGCACAGTTTCATGCGCTATGACCACGTAATAACCGAAGGCACTGCGAATGAGTTTTTACTGGCAGAAATACCGATTTACCCTCATTTTTCATCTTTTAGTTTTCATCATGTAATGTAATAATGGCTTTGACCTCGTTTAAGTAGGTACTAAAAGATTTTCTAGTTTGTAAGAATAATATAAGTATGTAGTACCAATATTATATGCTTTTCACTTGCAATGTAGGTCAGGTCCTAGAGATCGATAACAATGACACACTGGATGGTGAAAATGTTGATTACCTTTTGTCATTTCTTCCATAAAATAACTATTCGATAAATAAATAAAAGCTAAGTAGTTATTAATAAAAAATAAAAAGGGAACTTTCAACAATTAGTGTTCACAACGTAATTCGTCTCGGTATATTGGAATTATAATTATTTATCAGTCAATTGATTAATTTTTATAACTAATGAAAGCTGGAGTTGCAACGATGTATTCTGTCGCGTCATCATTGCGTAGTCAGATACTTCGTTAACCATTAGAAAATCGTGTAGCTTTCTTTCGTATTTATGTGTGTATTTTAGTAGCCGCTACTGATAAATAACATTCGACGTGATAAAACGAGAGCAACGTTTGCGTCCTCCTAGCAATCGTCAAACATCGACGCATTAAAAGATATTCGATAAATCATTGCTTAAAACTACACACAAATGTTTTAGAATTAAAACAGTACGATGTGCCTTGTCAACCTTGAGAAGTGGCAATGAGAGAATTGTCGAGTTGTGTATAAAGATATCTAGATATAGAGTGGTAGATGGATTGGCTGGCAGTGCGAGGTGGTTGCGCTAGGCACCGCATGCGACGGGTTGGCGGCCGGGGGGCGACGGGTGAGGTCTCGAGTCTCGGGCCAGACAGCGGGGCTCCGCATGGGCTGCTTGCTAGCACACCTCTTGCATCGCTCGCACCTCACACTATCGACTCTGCTCCACTTCAAACCAAATTGCATTAACTAACCAACCAGACGTGGCGACACCGAATCTAAATCACCTTGCCGAAACACATTTCGCTATCAAAACGCAAGAAATAAGTAATGTTAGCTTTTAATCGATCCGCAACTAATTTAATGGGCGGTCGTAAATATAGAAATGTCTAGTGAGAAAAACTTAACGAGCTAGTTGGTCAACGGTCGGCATGAGATAATTTAGATGTAGATTGTCCTTATGACGTGGCAATAGGGTGTATATTACATCAGCTGCGCAAGAACACACGTGTGCTGAACCTAAGTATGTAGCTTTATACCTCGAGGGCTTTATCAAATTGTATTAATAAGTATGAGATAAGCTTATAAATAACTAGGGCATATTCATTATTCTAACTTAGGCTCAATCAATCCATATTGTAATCGAATCGTAAATATCTTGGTACGCGATTTGATAGATAAGCTATGTGCGTACATAGTTGGGAGGCTAAATACTAGGTGTCTACCTACAAAGTTCAGTCGTTTACAGTGTAGACAGGCACCAGTTTGGATTTACATTTGAAGACTTAAAAGCGGTTGTATTTAAATCACATAACTAATCATATTCAAGACTTTTCCCAATTCACGGTGAAAACCATATCGTTTGAGAAAACATTCTAATAGGTGCTCGAAAGAGTGCACGTGCTGATGGGTCATCCATCGTCGGACACAAATACATCGATATGGAAATCCAACTATCCATTTAAACATATTGATTGAAAGGTATGATAAGAATGATCGGAATGTAATATCTTTTGAATGAGAGGGCAATTAATAATCAACATTCGAAAGCGTAAAAGATTACACGAGCCGACGAATTCCTACGTAGAGCGCACGTTCGGTTCTCATCCACAGAAGGGCGTTATGCAACCTCGAACAGGAACTCAAGAAAAACAACCATCAATAAATAGTCTAGATCAGTCAGAAGGCAACCAGACACCAAGCAATATTTACAACGCATCGAGATCGATAGCTGTAATTCGACATCATTAAAACAACTGTCAAACGATCGACGTTCAAAAAATCTGGTAAATGTTAATTAAATGTTGGAATTTATTGAAATTATTCGAATAAAATTAATTCTTTTGGTGATGTTTACCAAGAGAAGTTATGGTGGTATGCGAGGAAGTTGAGGGCTCCCACGGACCGGTCGAGGTAAGTGGTCCATCAACCTCAACGGATTGCCGGCACCGCTCGTTGTCGCCGCGTTCAAACCCCGATGCAAGCGAAAACCAGACCACTAAGCAAAACGATCCACTTTTTATGAAAAATTATGAAGGTATAATTTTAACCATCAAAACCCAGAAATGGCACACATTTAAAGACGTTATTCAAGATTCTTGTCTAATGTGGGCTGGCTATCTTAGGTCGAAAACAAAAATACAATCTAACCCAGACGATGGTCGTAAACTAAGGCGACAATATTCCCCCATCACAAAGAATCAGATTTCAAAGCACAATGATAAGACTAGCCCCATGGTGAAGTGCATCGAGATCTACCCGGCGCCGCTGCGTCACTCGACCGCATTCCGATGCGCGGGCGCCTCCATTCATGTCGTGCGTAGGGCTTGCAATCCTGCGATACAGGGGATTTCTAGGGGAGAAAGCTTTCCGGACCCTTTCAAAACGCTTATAATCAAAGTTATCTAAAGATTTCACACAGGAATAGACGTTGCCGGGACTGATACTTTTGTGTGGACGTAGGAAACTGTTCCTGAAACATTCCTACTCCTTTCGAAGACTATGGAATAGAAATGTTTAGTACCTGTACCTCACCTACGTTGTAATTTTGGAATGGACTACTCCTAGAACTTTTTCTAGTGCAAAACAGTGGGATTAGATACCAGCCAGCCCTATGATTGAGCGAGAGGAAACCAGACCTTAGGACGGAACGAGAAAGGTGAACGAGGGCCGTTACCCAGTATGGGAATGCAATTCGTAGACGCATATTCGATACCGGACTTGCCTTGGTGCTGGCATAGCCGTGTCCTTGTCGCTCGCAAGGAGACGAACCGTCGTAGATATCTAGCGAACAGTCTGTTTGCATACAAGCGGTGTGATTTGATCGATCGCCGGTTTCCTGTGAGAAACACAGGTTGTTTGTCGAGTCAGGTGGCGCGGGGCGTTACCGTTATTCTTTACGTGTGTCCGGACTTCGAACCGCACGCGCACGAACACGATTTCAATAAGGATTTGTCTATCACGGCACAATAATGCATTGTATAGCAGATATACGCCTATTATCTAGCTAGTTATTCGATAGGAATCGGTGACTAATGCTTCTGAGATGCAAGGATATAAACCAACGTGGCAAACGCTATCATTTAGCTAACGCTTCTTTTGCAAATTGCAAGGCGAAATATTGAATTGTTTCCTCACATGAATAACTTATTGTAAAGTAGCACAAAAATTCACAATGGGTTGTTACCGATTCAAGTTTATGATATTTTTCTCAGAATTCTATTTGCAAGTCGTAGGTTTAGAATAGAGCATTGTCGCGATACTGTTACGCTTACTCACATCCGCCTGGAAGCACCTACTCGTTAGCACAAAGCATGGCGAGAAGACGATATCTAGGAAACGCTCGAAATAGACCTAACTGTTCGTTTTTCTTTGCAAGTTCAGCCTACAGTTGACGGAAAGTAACTAAGGAAAGCTTCAAAAGAGAGACATTGTAAGGGCATAGGGTGATTTGTTAAAGGTGAATCTTTTTTCAAGGTTATATTAAAATTTTCGAATGGTAAACTTTGGGCTTTCAATGCCAATTTTCAATAGCATGCTCTACTTTACACTTTCGAATCTGTGCTAGTAGATATATCTACCGATTACATATTATTATAAGTCCAGACGCGAGTTTGTTTTATATCACAACCTGGATTCATGCCAGAAATGTCACAATAAGGAGAAAAATGTAAACACAGCCGCATTCTAATTCAAAAATAAGGTCGTCTAGCCACCCCGTCCATGAGCGGGACGTCTCGCCAAAACATAATCTACATGTACTTACCGACTGGTCTCAACCAGAGCGCAATCTCAAACTAATTACTGCAAAGTCAAGAGATTTATTTCTTTTTAATAGAAATGAAAAGAGAGGCTAATAACATCAGACATCCGACTTTGGTATTAAACAAAGCAAAACCCACTAAGGTACCAGAAAATTAACCCACGTCTGGGAAGTTTTGAATTAGCATTTAAACGATCGTAAGCACAATGCATCGGATACGCACTACTTACAGGGTATAAGGATTCGCAAGTGAAACGTTCGACTCTTTGTCAGGCGACCTAGCTGAAGCTAGTTTTGTATTATTCAAATGGCAACCCTTTGTCGATCACATCACCTATGCAAATGAACACGACTGAGCGCGATTATCCGTGAGTCGGTGTAGGTTCGCACTAAGACGCTATTGCGGATTTCCTTCGTCGATGCAACATTCCGCGCGAGCCTTTGGCACTAGTCAACATTCTCGTTTTATCGATTGTCGCACGGAGATAATACTAATATTGGATATGGATTCACGACACCCAGGTAAATCGTTTGAATGTGACACGTCTTTGCCTGATTGCACCCACACGGTGTGGTCGAAGCCGCACCTTATAACACTTACTATGCACACTTTTATTTATCAAACGGTGACATAGAATAGAAGTTATTTTAAAATTACCTTGCTAGACGGAATTCAGATTAGGTTAGGTTAGGATTATGTTAAGCACATGCTAATGCGAAAATAAACAATGCAGTTTATTGTACACCCACATTAAGATATGACTCATTCTTCCAAAAATGGTTAATGTATCACCATTTCTGTATCTCCATTCTCCACTCATCAATAGGTATGTCTGGCTGAATATTCAACTACTCATACCATACTTGGAAAATTTGTGCATAAGATGAGAACCGGTCCGGGTAGGTAAACAATATGAGTCATATCTTTGAAGAAAATAATTACTTATTCGCTAAACTAAAATAGTATTGGATTTTCCTGTTGCAGCTGTTTTTACCCAGCTGCGGCGCCTGAAAGGGTGTATTGTTTTATGTTCTTTAAACCAATAAAAGTAATGATTCACGTTGGCCATGTGTACTTCCGTAAATGGCATGTGAAGGTTTGTGTGTTTTTAATAATTTGGACTTTGTTTAATTTTGTTTCAGCATCGGTTATTGATTGTTTGGAAAAAACGCGTCCTGATATGTTTAAGGTTGGTTAACATCTACCCCCAAAGTGCGCAGGCATCAGCAATTATGTGCAATAAAGGTAACAGGCAATTAGATCGTGTGACGGGGGCGCAGCCTACATGACGCATGCCTGCGTGCCGTAGCTGCGTGTACCACTATCAAATATATTTCAATTCTAATTTATATGCCCGCCGAGACACTAACAGTACTACAGGCATGCGACTTGTGTAGCTTGATAAATTTATGCGCTAGGTTGAAACTTGTGCGGTTGTACGAGGAAAATCAAGCCAAGTTACGAGATATCCAAGCTTTTGTATCATTTTGTTTGTGAATTTCGTCTTAACTCATATGATAATCGACCAAAGTGGTAGCTATACCTTTCTGAAAATAAGTTTAAAAACCACGAAACCTTAGGAAAAATTCGACGTAGACTTGAGAATGCCTTTCTTTCTAGTATCCGGAACCATTGATTACATAATAAATAATAGTGATAAGATATGCGGTACGAAAACAAAGCAAGAGCATTCACCTAAAGTATTCCAAAGAACAATCGTGATGAGAGACCGGGCAGTTTTAGCCAATACCAACGTCCGGCGGAAATCGTAAAAGCGCATCTAGAGCAGCGCGAGCGCATCTTCCGGCACAGAATACGTATGAGTTTAATTACCAAACATTTACTCTGACCAAACGAAAAAGGATCGACGCACAGCAAAACCAGCAAATTTCACAATCAAAACTCCTGAAGACAATTTAACTTTGAACAACCATAACTTAGAACGTTATACCGTTAAACTTTAACACCCCTTTTTTGTCGGGGGTAAGAATATCGCAATCGATTACGTTACGGATCAAATCGCTACAGATTGATCACGTTTACCTATTCGCTTCCTAGAATTCTGTGTAAATCTGGAACTACCACCCTTTTTCCTTTTCGAGGACAATACAGGTGGAGGGAAAAGGAGCCCTTTTCCGGGCAATGGGATTGAAATTGAATAAATGGGTAAATACTGACAGGAAACTGAACGGAAATTTATACAAGAAAATTCTATGCTAGCATCCATAAACGTATTGATTCTTTACTAGCGAGATGGAAGCATTTCCAAGTGACATAGGCTTGTTTCCGGTAGCGTTATCCGGCAACGCTTACTTCCGCCTAGCGTTCCCTTTTACAGCCAAGCGCCACAACGTTTAGTGAACCTTACTATTTATGGATGAAGCGTGTTAATGACTAATGAAAGAAATTGAGACGGACATATTAAGTTAGACAAACGTTAGGTATATGCGTCAAAATTTGTTATTGCAAGAATCTGATTTCTTTTATCGAAGCCATAAGGTAAAATCCTATTTAATATACTAATCCAGAAGTTTTTACTAGATCGGGAGTCTATGGATTTATATTATTATGTATGTTTTTTGTTTCAAATGAATGATTTTTACGTTACTTTACTTTAATAAGTAGGCGCCAAGACCAGAGTTTATGTAACACACAAAGCCAATTTCGGACGAGAACCATTGTCATAAAACACCTACTGCGAGGAGCTATGCTTAAAATGAATTTGTTTAATAAGTATCAAGCTCCCTGATCTGAAAACGCATAACGATAAGTTATCAACACAGCTACGCAAGTTTCAAGTTACGAATCGTGCTGAGAATTAAGAATGGAAGCACTTTCAAAAGGTCACACATGCAATTTATGGAGTGCATGTGCAGCAGATGCAATGCTTATAAAATCTCTTATTCGAATAGTTAACTAGACAACACTTTAGATGGGCAAATTGTATAATAAGAAAATCAAGACTCTAGGTAGAGTAATAATTTCAAGATTGCAAAGGTTTTTGGCGAAAAGGTGAAAATTATAACGATTTTTAAAATCCGTCCGGGGAAAGGCATAGTTTTGACGGTGGTCTTGTTGGGAAGAGGGTGCTTGCGCCTATAAAATCAACCCATTTTGGTGACGATTATGCATCGTTAAGTCTCAACATGGGGTGTTGAAATCGACCCATAAATCTATGGATATCTGGAAGGACCTAGCATCTGGCTTAGTCAATAACCTAAGGTAGAAATTATCTTCTTGTGACCATTAATTTGAATAATTCTTGTTATTTTTTCGCCATTTTAAGTGCAGGTGAAGCATGCGATCATTCAATTTTTTTTTCTATACAGTGTGCATGTTTTTTCCATCTAGATACTTATATCTACCTCAGAAGCTGCAGTCGCTTGAATCAGTTACCAAAGAATCTCGTTACAATGTAGATAAAGTTATGCTTTATTTTCGCGTTTCAATCTTTGGGTAGGTGTGCACGATTTTAAATTACAATGCAGTAAGTCAAGAAGGTTTTGATTTATGGGCGTTTGGGCGGACGGACGGACGGACAAAAGAGGCCCGCTAATAGGGTGTTCATCCGAAAAATGAAGAATGAGGTGAGATAGCATCTATAGATGCCCTTTATAAAGAGACCGACTATTGAGAAATAGTCCAAGAGTATTTCAATTGATTACGCTGAAACCGGCTGTCGCCCATTTGTTTAAATTTCACGCCGTCTTCCATTGAAACATCCGAAAAATGTCGATACGCAAACCGAGCGCCGCTTTAGAAAGTATGCTCCCATAGCGCCGGCAAAGAATTCGTTATGAAATAGTATGAAATGGTATTGTTTGTGGCGGCAAAGAAAAAATTAAAAAGCAAACAGTTGCGCATTCCACCGGGCTAGGGCAAGCGCACGTGGCGCATTCCAATGGGGTCATGCACCATGCGGCGCTCGCGTGCGTAACAAGTGCAACGTACTACCTCACCTTAGCCGAGGCATTCTCCAAATAATCGGAAATTCAATCGGGGTGGAATATTAACTTTACGGCTAAACGCGATACTAAGCGATTTCATGTATCTTGCAAACGCAATTTGAGCGAAATTCATATCAAATCAAATCAAAAACTCTTTATTTCCATAAATACAATAAATAAGAAAAGGTCAAATCATAAAACTAAACACTGACACGGAAATAAAGTGATATTTTTGATTTCTGTCGCTTCGGTATGTAGACTAAAGTAAAGAAGCGACGAAGAAACCTTTTAGCCTGTTAGTTGTTATTTTTCGAGCTGGAGCAAAACTCGTCCCAAGCTTTTTTATCCTCTAGATAATCTGATATTTTGTAGTAAGCCTTTTTACAAAGGATATGTTTGACTATTTGTTTGAATTTATTTATTGATAATTTTTGCAACTCACTTGGAGTTTTGTTGTAGAAGCGTTGCCCTTTAAAAGATACATTTATCTTGTGTAGCCTAGTTGTGGGCACAGCGAGTTTATCCTTATTTCTAGTATTTATATTATGTTGACGCTATTTTTAGGAAATGTAATGTCAAATAGGTCTGAAAAGGATCATAAGCATTTTTCTTAATTATACCCTACGTAACGTACCTACGTTGCAGCGTTGCACTGACCTACGTATTGGCTATTACCGGGTTCGGATGATATTTTTACGACCTGAAGGCCTACTCGGAAAAGGAAAACCGTAGTTTCATTTTCGTTGTCGTGCAAAACCAACTCTTATGTCGCTTGCATAAGATTAGCGTTTGCACGAAAACTAATCAGAAACTTCGAATTCGTTTTTAAGAGAACGGGCCCTGGATCTTTCTCGTACCTACTCCTTTATTTTTCAGATCATGCTTTGCGCTCTATAAAAATTTACTTAATTAGTTTTGTTAAAATACCGAAGCCGATTACACACGTTGTAAAAATGTTTATACATTACAGTGTATTGTTTGAACTTGGTAGAAGGCATAGCGGGGAAAGCGCAGAACCTACGTGTGGGCAACTGGCAGGCTTCAGGAATGCGGGCGGCCGGAGCCCCGTCCGTTCCCAAGCCCCCGATACAACAACCTACTGCCAGCGTTTCGAGTTCTTTGACCACCCTGAACCGAGCCTATTACCACAGCCTACCTATATGCATACAGTCGTTTGACGAAGGCGTTTTGACAGGCAATCGTGCGGGGCCCAAGGAACGGGTCGGAAGGAACTTACGCTCCCGAGTAACTAAGGCGGTGATGTATTCTACTCGGGAGCGTCCCTCCCCGTCCCGTTCCTTGCCCCCCGTACGATTTCTCTGTCAAAACCACGTCAAAATGCCTTCGTCGAACGACTGTGTGCATATAGGTAGGCTGTACTTTTACCGAGCAAATTACCGTAGCTAATTATGAAAGGATCATGAAAGACATATCTTCGGAGAGGTTTTCCTTGTCTGCCATAACAAAAGCGTTTATATCAAGTTCATAAACTAACCAAAACTAACGAGGCCTAATCAAAAGATGCTTCAAAGTAAAACAAAATCAGCGAGCGATAAATAACAAGCCATTCAAAATATTTAGCTTCGCAAATCGAAACTGACCGGTTCGAGGTACCTGGACTGACCACAGTAACCGCCTAAGGGGTAAAAAGAAAAATAAACGCAGCATAATCTGATCCCGTACGTGTTATGGCGTTTTCTGGCAAAGAGGTGTAATATAAAATCGTCGAAATGGCGTCGTTAGCGCAGCAATAAGAACGGCACCAGTAGCGCAACATTCCGACATCTACACAGGACTGTTATATGTAACGCATTTGGTCGAGCGCTTAGTGGCTTAGTTTTCGTTGAAAAATCTTGTTCTAGAGAGTGTGTGTGAGGTGTAAGGTCGTTTGTGTGGAGGTGAGGTACTGTGCTCGAAGGTGGCGTGTAAGGGGCGAACGCCGACACATTCCCGGGGCTTCAAATCGTAAATTACAGGCGAGAGCGGCGCCGGCGCCGGCGCCGGGAGGAGCGCTTGTTACGATATTTGAACAAATTCCCGCCAGTGTTAATCTGCATAATAACAGCGGCGGGCACAAAGCGGTTGCCGACTCCCATTATGCGCGGGCGCCACCCGCCTCAACGGTGCCACAGATCCGAGGAGGCAGCTAGCTCACTATGGGTACATTGCAGCACTGCGTGGGGCTGAACTGGGGCTGTGGGCTGTTGGCGTGGACAGACTAGACCAGCTTTTGTCTAGGCTAGAATAGTGCGTTAATTTTTGAAGCAATGCTTTTCAAGTATTTTACTCATATGATTACGATTCGATGTCATTTCTACCCTAGACAAGGCCTTTTTCTAGGCTGTCCGTGCTACGGCTACTGGTAACTGAAGCTGAGCCAGCATTATACTGAGTTAGGGCTCTTTTATAACAGCTTTATACATGCACCTATCCTAGAAGAGAGTGTGGAACATGTAGTGGTACACTGCACAGCCACAGAGGACACCAGACGGGAAACGAGACTGAAGACTCTCATAGAGGAATCAAACCCGTCCACGCCTACAGAAAAGCTGAAACGAAACTGTCAATCGCCAAAAGTCCTGCTCCGATATTTTAAGGAGCTGGGGATCTATTACAATTCTCCGCATCCGACACTGTCGACAGCAATAGTACGAAATCCGGCTGCAGAAACAGTGCACCCATCGAGTAAGAGCTAAGAACCACATTTTTACGCATATTTGTGTTAAGGAAAATATATACCTACTAGGTTGCCTATCAAAATGTGGCCGCTAGTATTTTTAATAAAATTATTAAAAATTGATTTTTGGAAAAAAAAAATTTTTTTTTATTTAATTTAAACTAGCGGCCATATTTTGATAGGCAACCTAGTAGATATATATTATTCTCCTTATCACATGCGCAAAAATGTGGTTCTTAGCTCTTACTCGACGGGTGCACTGATTCTGCAGCCGGATCTTAGACCACAATGACATACAACTGACGCACGCAATTGTCGATTTCGTAGAATTGTAATAGAGCCCCTGGGCTGGTTAGGGCCTGGTTAGGCAGGGGGACAATGCACAATACACTCCTATGCGAGATGTCAGTGCAGATCCCAGTTCAGAATTAGGATTAGATTAGAATGCACCTATCCTATAAGTGTCTTATTTCAATTGTCAATGGATGTGGCTGGAACAGGAACGTTGTGAATGGCACTCGGAGCCCTATCTCCAACAGTGGGTAAAATCACGCTGTGACTGCGGATAATGACGAAAACTAATCTGGCTTTACACTAATAAATGCGATGATATTATGGATGGATGTATGTCTGTTAATTATTCACGCCAAAACTACTGAACGGATTTGGCTGAATTTTTAGATGTAGGTCAAGTCCTGGAATAACACATAGGTTACTTTTTGTCCCATAAATCAGTTCCCATGGAATAAATAAATAAATAATTCTGGACAATTCACTCAGCATTATCTAGCCATAAGCTAAGCAGAGTTTGTGTTATGGGTACTAGATAACTGATATACTTAATACAATACACTACATAGATAGATATTTTTTATTATACATAGAAAACACCCAGACTAACGGAACACATTTCTGCAGATCGTGCACAAATTTGTTCCGAGGCGGGAATCGAACCCGCAACCTCCTGCGTCGCAGGCGGACCTTCGCCCGCTGCGACACGGAGGTCGTCGGAATAGAAATAACATTTGAACGTTGCCATAGAAACAACGAGTGCGAAGCCGCGGGTGCATTGTGTTTAGAAAACTGACTTAGCTTTTCTATACAGACTGTGAGTTCCCTCTTTCCCCTCTACACCATGGATGCCTCACATGATTAACCGACGGCAAGCACGGTAAATCGGCCGCCTTATCACCTTGCCATCATAATGAACGTTGCAACTTTTCATGCAACGCAAGGGTGTACTTTGTAGTAATCACTGGGGGCATTTTGGAGGAAAATAGGATGATGTTAATTTGGGAATACATGAGTGTAAAAGCGTGACCTGTCTCGATTTTTAAAACTCTTACCGGAGTTACCGAAAGATTTTTTTAAGTCACACGTGTGTGTCTGTATGTGGCATCGTATCTCCCAAACGGATGAACCGACTTCTTGGTTGAAAGGTGACAAGAGTGTTCTAGGCTATGTTAGATGAAAATCGATGCAGCCTTTCCAATAATCACACAGTATCATGCTAAGCATAACTTGTGCTATGGGTACTAGATAACATATATATGCATCCGCAATAAATATCTGCAGATCGAACAAACATTTGTCCCGAGGCGCGAATCGAACCAGCAACCGTCGCAGGAGGACCACCGCCAACTGCGCCACAGAGGTCTTCAAATGTTGTCATGGTTCAAAGTTAAATTGTCGTTAGGCATGGTAGATTGCAGAGGAAAATTTGAAAATTCCCTGTCAAGCAAATTTATCCAAAAAAGTTTATTATTTTGGTAATTGCCTGGGAGTTGAAGCCCCAAACGAACGTATTCATTCTCATATCATGCATTTGTTATCAAACTAAGTTTTTACTGTGACTTAGGAAAATGATGACAAACTGTGAGAAAGTCAGATCAATCCCAACTACAAGATTCGTTATCTATTTATTCCGAGAAAACGTGAGACAACTTGCAGATTCCCATGAAATTGATAAAGGTCGATATACATTTTATGTGACATTTTTATGGGTTTCATGCAATGGGAAAATGGCCTGAAGTACGCAAATGATGTTAGAAAAATATTATTTCAATTCATAACTGCTTTAGAAAGGATTTTCTTTGTCACATTACGCTGTTATACCTGTGTATATGCGAATGACATTTATAGGTTATTATATGTGTATCCCAGAATATAAATGTATTTGTGCCAGTTTTTTATACCTAACGATAGAACTCGTTTTAGAAGCGAACTAATTTGGCACTTCATGTTTCCTGGAAGATTGCCGTCTAAAATGTGAATCTATTAATAAATTCGGTACAAATTTTTACATCGTAGTAGGCACAATTTCTTCGGAAGCGACTACTTATTAAAATTCAAACCCCGTTACCATTGTTTAAGCTAAGAAGCCTATTATTTGTTTTGATAAATTAGGCTCTACGCCATTTTAATATTTCATGACTTAAATTCGATGTAGCAATGCGATAGTGAAATGCCTACCTACACACATTATAATTCTAAAGCGGATCCAGTAAGCGTGACTAATGAAATTTTTCGAATGTTAGTACAATCGTGTACATCAGTGAGAGGTGCCAATATTTAACGGTTATGAATATGGGGGGCACCCACGTACAGACGCCGCGACAATCGTCAAGGTTGACTTCAATGATTCGGCGGGGCCGTTGGATTTTTCAGTGAAATAGTTTCGTGGTTTCATCGGACTGTTTCGGCGGCGGTGACGGCAACGTCTGCGGCGGCCGCCGGTCGTTGACCCCGCGGCCGCGCGATTTGGCGAGCCAACTCGACTAATAAAACCTCCTTGCCAATGCTAAAACTTTCAGACTAGCGATCAAGAGGCTACCTTCGCCGGCCCCTTTGCGGGACTCGCATAGTCTGCCTGCTCTAAAAGTCATCGACTTTACGGCTTTTGAGATTATCTGATTCGAGCTTTTCCTTCTCCGTTCCATCACTATGTTTAAGTAACAACAGCTCAGCTATGGAGTAAATAAAGGGATTGACTAGAACCCTAAAAATACCTTTAAGATACTTCTCCCATAAAACATAATTTTTGACTGAATGCTACCTACTTTACATTTGGGTTCGTCAAAGATGAACGAGTCATTTTATTAGACGCTTAAAAACGATTACTTAGTCCAGACGAGACAATCAAGGAATCATCTAAATCTGAACCATTCGAAGAATTCTGTACAAAACCAGAATACAACATGACTAATACCTACCATATTCCTACTAATTGTTTCGTCTACGATTGGAGAGTTTAGAATTCCAAAACGTGGTTCAGAATTTTCGAATGATTAAAAAGTTCATTAGCATTAGCTAAGCAAATAGAGAAGAAACATCTCGCCTAATTCTTATCAATGAGTTGCGCTGGCGCAGCCTATGCCTCCGCACAACGGTGCCTCGCGTTCCTTTTGATGACGTAACAAAATGGCGGACACAACTGTTTTACATAGATCATAGCTCAGATGTCCATATTTGGAATTTTTTTCAGCCAATTTATTTGTGGGTTCTTAACATTTGTTACAGTGGTAAAAAAAGCAGTTGGTATAGAAGCTATTCATTTTAAGATGCATTTTTGTTTTCAAGGGGATCAATAATTTATATAGCTAAACAACTTTATGGATTAGAAATCCATAACTGCTAACGCCATCTAGCTTTGCACGGATAAACAAGGTAGCCATTATTGAAAATAACCACACCCAGAACCTCGTAATCTTCACGCACTAACTCTAGTTTCGTTCGTTAACGGCTTTGCATCGCAGTTTTGTGGCCAACTGATAGATGGCGCTGTTCGCCATAATAATATTGTAATCTCGCCCAACAAAATGTTTAGACAAGGTTTATTATATATGTATAAGTAAAATAAATATCCGCCACCAAGCAAATACCAAGCAGATCCCCATGTTCTTCATTCTATTTACTTTTGGATTTAAGGCACGCTCTGTAGGCGCTTTGCCCGTTATGTGGCGAAATTGGTAAGGTAAGACAAACCTGGCAATACTGCCATGTAAAGTATTTACTACTCGGAAAAGGCCACTTTCCATACGGAAAGTGGCCTTTTCCGAGGAGCGAGGAGCCAGCTGCCCGAAAGACAGCACCGCCGAGGCTGGGCAGTGAATGCGATATACTAACACTTTCATGGCCCAAGACATAGACGTAATCCCTCCCAGCCCCGTGTAGCGGCGGCAGGTCATACCTGGCAGTATGGAAAGTGGCCTTCTCCGAGGAGCCAGCTGCTCCGAAAGACACCCCCACAGCCAATCCTTCAGGAATGTTGTGGACGGTGATAGCCACGACTAGCAGCATGATGCGTTTCCACTGCGACTGTCGAGCTTCGAGCGCCCGCGCCACGCTGTCTCTGTGGTCACCTTCGCCATTCTCGCCGGATTTCTGAAAACAGCATTATGTAATGTGATTATCATCATCATCAGTCTATTTCAATCCACAGCTGGACATAGGACTCCCATAATGAGCGCTATAGCGTCCGTCCTGTCTTCAGCTTGCCGCATCCAGCATCTGCCTGCAGTCTTTCGCAGATCGTCATCTCACCTGGCCGGAGGGTATCGGTGTTTATGAGATTATCTTTATTTATACATATTAAACTGTACAAATGTAGACAGATTTATTTATTTATGTAATTAATCGTTTATTGCTTAAAATATTTGACAGTTATATCAAGGTTAACAGTTTATTCACACAGGGTATTCTGGGACTTTTCTCAGCTACATTTTGAAGATCTTTGCCCAATATAATTCATGGGGGAAGGATAATTATCAAAGAGAGGGGCTACCTCAGCGAGTGGGGTATGAAATGTATCGCTTTGTACCTTTCAAATCAGTTTTTGAAATGTCTGTAGGTTTCATACTTTGAAATGTTCTGAAAAAGGTCGGAAAAATACCAATTCCCCCGTTTGAAACACTCTCTGCGAGCGATTTACACTCGCACTTGACGGATCTTATTTTTTAAATTACGTATCAAGAACATAATAAAATAAGGTTTTTAACACTTAACACCCAACTTAATTCCGGCAATGCCCGCGTAACCGCGGCGCAGGCTTGTGCGGGATTCATAGCTATTGTTTGTTTTTTGGATGTTTTAAGTTGTAATATATAAAAACGTTGTATTTTTGGTTTTAAGTAGATATCTCAATTAATTGTAGTAATATAAAAATGCGCCATCTGCTTATCACACTAATATTATAAATGCGAAAGTTTGGATCGATGTATGGATGGATGGATGTTTGTTACCTCTTCGCGCCAAAAATACTGAACGGATCAGGTTGAAATTTTGCATACAGGTAAGTCTAACCCTGGAATCAAACATAGGTGACTTTTTATCCCATAAATCAGTTCCCATGGGATGGAAATAACCTTAAAACATTTCCTTACAAACAACGCGTGCGAAGCCGCGGGCAGAAGCTAGTTTTGTTAATAAAGGGTCAAACAAAGATCAGATATTAATAGTCAGCTGAATCGTTATAAATTCAACCTCAGTACTTTTTGCATTCTTTTAAATTACCTAGATACCTACCTCTAACAATTCACCAACAAAATGTATGGAATCATTTACTTACATTTACAACTAATATAACATGATAAGCAAAATTAATAAGCATTGTAAGTAAAATTATATTTGAGACTCATATCAATATTTTTATGCATCAGGTAGGTACCTATTCATATTTCTACAATACAATGTAAGAGGTAAGTTCGATTTTGGTATATTTATAGATAAACGTTAAGTAAATGTAGGTAGTCTACCTTTGTGGACATAAGAATATTTGTTTTGGCTCGGTATAAATAGGTATAGAATTCTGAAGCATTCTACATTTTTGAGGACATCTTATGTCGATTTTACTTTTTAAATACCACATACAATGTAAGGTACTTTGTAGGTACCTAACTGGTTTTTATTCCTCATAAAACCTCTCAGCTTTTATAAAATGAAGGTCTAGCCGTCGCAGGCCCTAAGCCTATATGCATATCTAAGTAACAAAAACCGTACAGTCAACAGTGAACCTATGCATTTACTTCTTGATATATACATAATGTTTTGAAACCCTGTGCGTGAACAATTCATGAATGCAAGAGCAAAACCGCCGTCAATGCCATCTTACAACGCGAACTCGTACGGAAGAAAGTCACTTGGTCTTGTAATTTACAACTTACCTATCCCAATAAAATAAACATAATGGACGTTATTGATCCTTGATAGCAACTAGTCTAAGGCCCATATTATCAAAGCTTGATCAGTCTTCAATATATTATATGCCTGAGTAATGCTTTTCTATGACACAAACGTCACTCAGGCATAGATGTTTGACAGAGCAAGCTTTCATAATATAGGCCCAAGTTTTTAAAGTTAATTATGTTATTACATTCCAGTTGAATAAAACTTCATTTAATTTAAATAATACCTACTCTTCGTGCCTGTGTGACTAACTGACTTTGGGATCTGCATTGTTCATTGCACAAAAACGTTTCAACAATAAAACCATTTTTAACAATTGGAGCTAAATATGAATGTTCAAAACAAAAAAATGGAGGTTATAAAGTTGCATAAGTTCATCACAACCTGTTTTAAAGTTCAGATGCAAAAAGAACAAAATGTGTGAACACAATATTTTAAAGATTTCTGTACAATAATACAAGCCTATGTGATACTGGCAGAAAAACGCATAAGGCGCCACAAGTGGTCACCCACACCCACCTCACCTAGGGGAGCTTAAACTTGTAGCGAAACTGGCTGATGAATCCTTTTTCATATTGTTCTTTAAAGTCATAAACACAAGTACCACCGCGTTGCTGCCTAAATAATCTGTCAAGGATGCAAAAGCCTACTACTGATACTAGTTACTATTATTAGTTCTGCTAGTCATACCTGTTTGTACCTATTTATATGCCGTTCTTGGTAATTTTTTTTTATCAGAAACAAATGACACTAACCAGAGAATGGTGCGAATGATGATGTCCCCTTCGCCTTTGGGCAGTATGCTGATTTGAAATGCAGTCAGCAAACTCAGCAGGCTGTGGTGGGTCCAACGTAACGATTGTAGGATTTGAGGGGCGCCTTAAAGCTGTCATCTGTTCCAAGTCTTCCAACTTCTCTTTTGATTCTTTACTCTTTGTTATACCTGAAAATATTATCAGCAAAATAAACAACCATGGTCACAGTGTCTTAGATAAAGCGGATGGAATTATGCCTTACCTTTAATTAAATCAGTAATTTATGATTGCTTGAACCTTGGTGTTTGCACAGTAACCTAACAAAGAAATTGATTGAAAAGTTTTTCTGTTTTTTCTTAGTTTTGGGGCATAATGATGCTGTGTTGATTGTCTAGAATTATTCACCTCTGTGTTGCAGCGGGTGAAGGTCTACCTGCGATGCAAGAGGTTGCGGGTTTGATTCCTGCCTTGGGACAAATATTTGTACAATCTGCAGATAACTGTTCTGTATGTTTTCTATCTATACTAATATTATAAAGGGGAAAGATTTAATTGTTTGTTTGTTTGTGTGTATTGAATAGGCTCCAAAACTACTGGACCAATTTCAAAAATTCTTTTACCATTAGAAGCCCACATTATTCCTGATGAACATAGGCTACTTTTTACCAGTGTAAAATGCTTCATTCCTATGGGAAAACAGGTTAAAGTACAACGGGTAGTAAGAATGCAGCTAGTGTATTATAAAAACATAACATCTATGAAATATAATGTATTATGTTTATCAATCATCCCATTTATGTGTGAACTGTCCAGCATTATTTATTTATTTATTCATTATATTTTATTATCAGGCATGTTTCTTAATTTTGAATGCACTTTACAAGAGCTGTAATTGTTTGAACATGATTTAACAAGCACGCGCATAATTTTATCTTTTGTTTCATTTTAAAAACACAAAATTTCTACAAAGTTTTGTCTTAGTGCAATAGTGTTTGTTATCATTATTGAGTAACTAGTGGAATTGGAAACCGTGAAAGTTGTGAAATCAACTTTGTACTCTAATGTCACAATCTGTAGATAGTATGTACCTGTTCAAGTGAAAATTCCTGCAAGAAGTAAATGAGTGCCATTCATTAAGAATATCTGAATTTAATTAAGATGCAAGTAGTAATTAGTCATAATGTAATGAGAAGCTGAGAGATAAGAGAAATTATTAAAGACAATGATTGTCACTATCACGGCAAAACAAAAGTATACCTGTCTGTGCACATCAATAAATGGATAAGATAAGCAAATGTCCCAAGTTTAAATTAATTAAATAATTATTCAATGCTCCCATAAATACATGTTTTTACTATAAATTATTAACATAACTTGTTTTCAGAAGAACTTAATTCAATGTGTAAGAGGAAATATCATTTTGTTATGAGATTTAAATTGGCATTCTTAGTACAGATAATAGATTCACCTACAGACACATCCAAATAAATGACCAATATAATAGTAATAACAAAATGGAATTGAACTTAGGACTTTTTGTAGGAAGTTGTAAATTTTAAAAATATCAGTCAGTAAAATTTGTTCACAATTGGATAGGTTTCTTTTTTTTAAATAAAAAACAAGCAGAAACTGTGTTATGTTATAGAGATCTAACCTTAGATTGAAGATTTTGTAAATTTAATAAACTATCAATTAGCAACATACATAAGTTGCTATTTTTTCCCATATTAGGGGGTTAACACACTGCCACGCAAGACGCAGCGTGATGCATGGCAGTGTGTTAACCACTTTAGTGCTTTACCTTTGTGATTCAGTTGGCATAATATCACAGATTAATGACTTGCACTGACCAAAGGTATTTATCTGACTATATATATAACTGTATTTATAAACATTATACTTACTTATCATCATGTTTGTTGAGCTGATTCCCAAATAATCAAGGAATCTGTCTGTTGCAAATACAAATACAGCTCCAAATAGAAATCCACAGGCCACCGGAAGAAATGCATACTCTCCATTTTCTCCATAAACTTTTGATTCTGCGCACATCTCTATAGCTGGTTCCAGCAGCGACCAGTAGGACGCTGCAGTCATCACCCCAGCTGCAAATCCCAGGGATACATCCAGGAGTTTTCTCTATAACAAAAAAAAGGTTTCACTCCAATGAAGCTACAATAAAGCGAAGCAGGTTGAACCTAGCGAGGGGGGGAGGACTACCAGTAACCTATACAATTTTTTTTATGTATAATTTGCCAAATATTGGTTACTTTTTGCAACAAAAGGGAAACTCACATGTTTTCCTCTTATGAAGAACACGCAAGCGGCGCCCAAAGCGGTCAAGCCCCACGTCAGAAGGGTGCCCAATAGTGCCTGGGTCACAGCACCGTATCCCTCTATCATTCTGAAGTTTTTTAAAAACAGTCGGCACGAGATCTCAATCAGGAGAAAAACATAATAATTTAGCGATTTACTCGAGTCTAATGAAAACAAAGTACACGTGCAACCAGCTGAATAGGTTTTAAGCAAGTGATTAAATTATTTTTATGGATTCTACACGTTTTTATCGCACGATCGCACGAATCACGTATTATTTCTTCACTCAATTTTACAGATAAAGTGTTTGTACTGTCTGTGTAGCTAGGAAGTAGATAGAAATGACAGACAACGACAAGACAACAAGACAACGACGAGCTAACCACTAGTGTAGGGATAGATGTAACATGAAACTTTCATGATTTCAAATTCTGATATGATTTCTAATTTTGAAATCATGATTACGAAAAATTCATATCTTTTGAAGTTTAATCTTTTATAATCAAATTTTCAAACATATCATAATATTCTGTGACGTTTGTTCATGTCATGCATAATAATTATGTCGGTGTTCTTCAGACCTCTAGACTCGGAATGCGTATGAATTCATATGCATAACTCCATACTACTATGGACACGCCAGGCGAGTCTAAGGGTTAAGCTCTAGC
Organism: Eupithecia subumbrata; assembly: GCA_949316285.1. NCBI lineage: Eukaryota > Metazoa > Arthropoda > Insecta > Lepidoptera > Geometridae > Eupithecia > Eupithecia subumbrata. The sequence goes on along the minus strand of OX438646.1, from coordinate 23,605,557 downwards.
TTTAATTTGCACCCATGCATAGGTACCCGACGCATCTTGAGTTGACCTGAAATGATGATTGCAGAATGCTCCATATTTTTTTTACTTCATGAGGTAGGTGACCTATCTCATGCCTATCATAGGTCCATAATTATTTGACCATGAATCGCATGTTAGTGTTGTTGTTTGAGTGCTGAATTCAATTGTAACACGTGCTGCGTGTGGTACAATAGAATTGAGTACCTACTTATTCTACGGTCACACTATTGCAATAACGCGAATATTTACGCTGTTGCGACAAGTCGGGCCTGGCCAAGAAGTTCTTCCTATCGCGAATCAATAAATTTGAATAAATTTGTGTAGGTATGATCTGCAGAAATTTGTTCAGTTGGTCTGGGTGTTTTCTTTAAATAATAAAAAATATCTATCTATGTAGTGTGTTGTATTATGTATATCAGTTATCTAGTACCCGTAACACAAGCTCTGCTTAGCTTGGGGCTAGATAATGCTGTGTGAATTGTCCAGCATTATTTATTTATTTATTTTTAATCATCATCGCTTCAACAAAATGCTCTACGCAACGCTATCGGTAAATAAACTGCCGCACATCAAAGGGTTTTGTCATGACAAAAGGTCATGGGGTTGGCTACACTTCGAGCGCCTTTTTTTGAAAGCGAGACGACGAGTGGTTTGCACCTATTGTGGCTTTTGTTTAAATAATAAAGATGTATTAATAAGTTATTTGCCGCCATAGTCGTAACCGCCTCTTCCATTTTTTACGTGAAATTAATTATCACGACGTTTTAGATTACCGCGATAAAACTTCGTGTTCGATCTACTTCTGTTCGAACACGAAGTTTCATCAGGACAACAACATTTTTACGAATAAAAAAACGGAACAAATAACCGAAATGCTATAAAAATAATGAAAACTCAATCAAACAATAGCGAATCTTTCCCATCCCCAACAAGTGACAGTCACCATGACTTGACAGTTGACAGTGACATGCAATGTAGATAGCGCAGTTGCTTATTTGACATTGGATACCATCATCATCATTGGATACCATTGGATACCTAGATTTTACCTGTTTGACAGTGGCATAAAATTATAGGGCCAATAGGTACCGAGAGAATCGGGAGTATGGGCTTCATTCAGGGAACAGGTTGATTCTGTTTGTCCCGAGGAAAGACCGCTCAAAAAACCCGCAGGACGTTGCGGCCGTTGCGGGTTCGATTCCCGCCTCAGACAAATGGTTGTACGATCTGCAGATATTTGTTCAGGGTGTTCTGGATGTTTTTCTATGTATAGTAAAAATATCTATCTATGTAGTGTATTGTAATATGTATAACAGTTATCTATTACCCATAACACAAGCTCTGCTTAGCCTGGGGCTAGATAATGCTGTGTGAATTGTCCAGCATTATTTATTTATTATTTTATTTAATGGTTAAAGCCTCCACCCACGTTCTATCCGATATTTATTTGCAGTACATTTTGTACTATGACGCATACGATCGTATAAATACACACTGCTGCGATTTTATCGACGCTATAGTAGTTGTCCTTTACCGCGTCCTGCGTTTTTGCGATAATTGTTCACGGAACATTTTGTAAGTATTAAGAGTAAGACGCATGAGCCTCCACCCCACAGCTGCGATTTTGAAGAGCGCCTAGTGTCGTGCGATTTGTTGCGATTTTGTAGCGCGATTTCTAGACGCCCCCACGCACTAAATGCGAAAGGCTTACACACAACTGCGTCTTACGTTTTGCGATTTTTGCGATTTTCGTTCGCGTACGTAGTCGGAGACGTGTAGTACGGCGGCGCGCGGCGTTAGGAATCAAGACAAATCGCATTGATTTTTATCTCATGGGGGGTAATACCCATAATCCCCACGCTGGGCACGCGGGTTGGGGATCGCAGTTCGGTGGTTGAATTGATCTTCAGGGAGCGCTGCTGCCCACTCCCGGTTTATATCCCTTAGTAGAGATGGGGTGGTGCATATTCTAAGCCGGCACCACACAGCTGTCCACGTCTACCAAAAAATAATAATAATAAGCAGCCTTATCTAATCAAATCACCATTAAATGGTTAGTTAACTGTCCGTCGGATTCGATATCGGAAACGTTTTTCTTCGTAAAAAGCTTTCGATATCGAATCCGACGGCCTTTCCGACGAATCAAATACCCCCGCTGTTCTCTGTGCTTCGGATAAGAGCGTGGATGAAATAAATCTACAATCAAACATAAATCTTGAGTCGTATAGAATCAAAGGCGGCAATCTCGGTCCCTGCCTGTTCTGTATTTGGGACGAATTTTAGCAATTACCTAAACAGCAGCCATATCAAAAAGTAATTTAGTTATGTAAAATTTACAGATTCCCGCCTTAGATTCTATACGACGATAGTTAGGATTAGTTGGTACCTACATTATTTATGCTCTAAGGTAGGAAGGTACAGCCTGTAAACCTGTAAACCTACAGGTATTACAGGCTAGTTTGGCTGGGCCAAACTACCACTACCACGCCACGATTATAGTGTAAGCTTAATGGAAATCTAAGAATTGTAAAGTGTACACTAGTTTTTTGATATTTTTGTATTTATTTATTCCTTAATAACAATATACATTGTGTGCGGAAACTTAAATTCAATTAAACTAAAGAGAAAAAAATTTAATTACATATTGAATAATTTTCACATACAATAGATACAATTTAGATAAGATTAAATTTTAAAATAATTAAAGTAAATGGTCAAATTACAGATTAAAAAGTACAAATGAATCAGATAGGTACTATCTTCATGTTGACATTGTTGATAGTAACTAACCATCCTAGATCTATTCTAGACTAGGGAACAATTTAATAGAATTGAATGTTATAATATTATAAAATTTATTGAATGTCCGAAATGGATACGTTTGTTGATACTCACTATAGTTGAATTTAAGACCTGATGTACCTACAAAATTTTTACAATAAAGATATTCCTATTCTTATACCATGGCCACGGCTAACTGCGCAGCGCGATCAGAAAAGAAGATTGACTTCAACAAGCCTAGCCCAATGATGTCTCGCGGCCTTCCCTAATTACAGGAGTCCAGTAGCCTTCATTCAGATTGTAGGTTGGACTAGCCGGTACCTATCGATGCACTCGCTAATTGTGTGGATCTGGAGCATGCGGGACATAATGCTACAGTGCCTCACAGCTGACGCCCTTGGTAGTGCGAGGGACCACGGAGATTCTTGCACCAGACCTGATATCCATCTCTGAATTTATCTTCCGTTAACGAAGCATATCAGATCGAAGATACCTATAAGACATATGACATAAGTAGGTATCTACTTTGTTAATAAGTTTACACAGACGTAGGAATATCTCACATCTGTTTAACTTTAGTACTTATAATTTTTCTGTGCTGTCCATTTTGTGTGACTGGGGATATAGCCTGATATAGGTGTATTTATTACTGAAATTAGCTGTCAAGCGGTAAGCTAACTACTAAAATCCATTCCAGCAGATTAACCAAAATCCAGGCTCTAAAAGATGGATTTTGTCTGCGCTGGGTACCTAGATTGATAGAGGGCTAAAGATGTTAGGTCACCCGAAAACGTTGCTGGTACGACCAAGGCTTTACCCCTAGATAGAAGCTGTAACTATTTTGCATTGCTCCTGCATTTTGGAGGACCTACTCAACTCCCTCTCCAAGCGTGAGTCCAGCAATGCGATAGCATAGCACAAGTTACATTAATTATGCACAAGCTTTTAGCTATTTTTATACTCCAGTCATCTCGTAACCATGACAGCTTATAGCGTGTAGGTACCTAGGTAATGCTGGTGAAACGTCGGGAAAAATCAATGAAGCAAGCAATACAAAACAACAATAAATCAGTGATATATGAAATTTTTGTTACCTAGGATCTCCAAAACTACTGAACAGATCTAGATGAAATTTGGCGGACGTTTACAAAAAAGCCGAACTTAGATAATAGGCTACTTATTATACCGAAAATACGCGTGCCAAGCGAAGCAGAAGCTACTTAGTTTACAAATAAATATATCAGTAATGAGCGGTCAGCGAATGAAGATTGAAACCAGCGACGTTCGCTCAATCTAAACTCGCCCCGAACTGGCTGGCGATGGCTGATCTAATGCCCGTGGCCGTCGCTTGCGCATGCTCATTTCCATTCAACCTGCACGGCTATTACCTTCGCACGCACTGAATGCTCCGAATGCCAGTTCAACGATCTTGTTGACATCCTTTTGATTTAAGAATTAAGTGAACCTACTTGTAAACTCGACGTAAACTTGGTTACGCTGCTCTTACGTTACGCTCTTTACAGGTGTAAGCGATTTTTCAAAAGAAGCAGTTTTCAAAAACTTTCCAAGATTATTTAAAGCTATTCTGAAATCTGTGTATATAGCCTAGGGGTTTTATAATCTTGGAATATATAAAGAAAGAATAGAACCCAATTCATCTGCTACAAACATTGGCACTTGATAGGTAGGTAAGTGGTTAGGAATAAAATACAACAAACTGATTAATGATGATGATTTTTACCTAGCCAAATTTCGCCCATGCGCATGCGGTTCGCAGGACACTAACTAGGTATAAATGCATTACGGCTATTGTACTATACTACCCATTCGTTTTTCTACTAAACTACCTATTACTATACTATACCTACTACCTATTTTGTACTATATTACCAATTCGTTTTTCTCAAAAACAGACAAATTATCTTGGAGTTACAAGAGTTGAGAGAAATGAGATTCAATTGTACAGTTGCAGCAATACCTTATGAAGCTCGCATAATTCCTAAAGATTAATGAATGGCACGAGCCACGCAACTGTTACAATTCACATATAACCGAACGACATCACGCCGCCGGCGGCGCGAGCGCAGCCACCGTAGCGTTGAAAGCACAAAACATTCCGCTAGATCGTCATTATTCAAATTTTCGCTGTACCAGTTGCCTGCTTGTTCCGGCCTCTGCTTTTTGTCCTATTTCTTAGTCTGAAATTACGATTAGTCCGGCCGAAATGAACGGCGGTCATCCGTGCTAGATGGCCGTGTGAACGGACCGTTAGACAAACAGCTTACGCGGTTTACTGAGGAATCAACATTTGAGGGTTTCACCGGAAATGCATTATTTATATTGAAAACACCCCATAAACCACAATTGGAACCGGCTTCCTGAAGAAGTTGTAACAGCCCCCTCTGTGAACAGCTTCAAAAACAGACTCGACCACTGGTTACGAACGCATAATCTGACCACAACAAAGACAAACTAGTGTAGTGAAAAACTTTAAAAGCACTATGATATAGACATACCAGCTCTCAGCTGCTCGTCTATAATCCAAATAATAATAATAATAATAAACTATTCTAGACCATTATTTCAATCATAACCAACAACAGTTAACAATTTATCACTTGGAGTTTTTTATTACAGCACAATATTGACTTTAGGTACCTACACTGAGATTTCATTTCCATTCTTACCCACTAACTGTTTATTGATATACCGATTGTATAACGGTAGTGGATTGGCTTACAGTATCCGATTTTGGAGCAGAAGTGTGATCCACATCTGCACTGTCACAATAGCATGCGGAAGGTCTACGCATCAATCATGACATTGGATGCACATCATCCGTAGATAATGCCAGCAAAAAGTACATCAATTGCAATGGCGAGCAAACACGCGCGTGCTGTCGTGTATTCGTAATATACCATAGCCAAGATAAAGATTCTAGGGGACCAGTGTCCATGCTATTGTACATCTACTTGCTGTTTAAGTATTTTGATATTTTCTATATTTCACGGCTATAGACAGGTGTCTAGTAGACTATGCCCAATTTTCATCAACAATTACCTTATTATTACAGGTTATGCACATTCTACTTTACAATTTCTTATTACATATATATCTTATGATGATGATGATGTCCTCCTAGCCAGCCAAATTTCGAGCAGCTAGTCTCATCGGAGACTAACCAGATGCGCAAGACATATTATAGTGCACAAGTGTTTGTGCCAACACTTGTGCACTCTCTATTCCCTCAATCTCATAATCCGATGGGACGGCAGACTGACACGACCGGGGAGAGGTCAAGCGCAGGATCAACGGCTTTACGTAGATATATCTACAAAATATATCTACAAGATGGTGTCAACAAAAGGCCGCCGCCGGACTGAATTGTAACAAAACATGTTACAATTCAGTCCGGCGGCGCCTTTTGTTGACTGAAATGTAACAAAACATGTTACAACTCAGTCCGGCGGCCTTTGGTGACTGATATGTAACAAAACATGTTATAATTCAGTCCGGCGGCCTTTTGTTGACTATGAAATTTCACAAAGGAGCTTTTGAACTGACATTCTTCACAGAAACATTTGATTGATGTTTATCACCCACCGCGAATAAATAAATGTTCTAAAAATAAGCATCGTAAAGCATTGAAAATAAACGTTCTAAAAAAAGCATTGTTAAAATAATTGTGCTTAGGTACATAAAAAAAATACATTAGGACATTAAAAAAATTCTACTGCCACATAAAAAAAATACATTAGGAACCCTGGCTTTCATGAGTCCTAAGACTTTCTTAGTTGTTCACTGTTTGTGGGTACCCAGGTACAGTGGCGGTCAGAAGTGGTGACCTAAATTCTAAAGACATTGTTTTGTAACCATTCGTCCTTACGAGACCTTTTTAAAATTTATTATTATTTGGGTTGCTTCAACTTTGTGGGTTCAAACCCACAAAGTCAATTACACTTAATACTCGTAATTACCATAATTTATTTTAACACCATTATAAATTACATATGCAAACAATTTTTCGTAAGTATGCTATATTATTTCGCTTATGCATACCGTGTAGCATACAATAATAATCTTGAGCCGACCTCACCTTCAAGCGAGTATGATCGTCTCCAATGACCTCAACTGTACATACAATCCTAATGTAAATATTGGATCAAACAAATCCCAAACCACTAATAATCTTCATTAGTTATTTGATACCCAATTCTGAACAGTTCGTAACCTGCTTGTTGTGTCCCCAATCCGCATGCCCAGCGTGAGATAAAAGTCAGTATAAGTCCACATAAAAGTCAATAAGGCGCTTATCAGGGGGAGGCCTGCGTCCAGCAGTGGACTAATACAGGCTCTTGAGGTTGAGTTGTTATTTACCTATCGTAAAGGTTAATCAATAAATCTCAGAAAGCCCTTTGTTAGTGATTTGTTCTTCTGGTCGCCTATATATGGACACCTAAGGGTAATACTGAAAATCAGTGTTTTGAGCTATTGCCTTTTTGACAGACTGCAGCACACACACAATTTTTACAAATCTGTACCCACTTTATTATTTATCGTTCCCAAGCTTTGTTCCATCAAAAACTATTAAGTTTCTGTGTTATGTTAATTTAATAATTCTGTGTTTAAATAGTGCCTTAATTATTGTGATCTTTTTGTATTATGTGCTGCAGTGTCGAATAAATCTTTTATCTATCTATATTAAATAAATAAATAAATAATGTTGGACAATCCACACAGCACCATCTAGCCCCAAAGTAAGCTACTCAAAATCAAAAACTCTTTATTTCCATAAATACAATAAATGTACACTTAGAAAAGGTCAAATTATAAAACTATACACTGACACGGAAATAAAGTGATATTTTTGATTTCTGTCGCTTCGGTATGTAGACCAAAGTAAAGAAGCGACGAAGAAACCTTTAGCCTGTTAGTTGTTATTTTTCGAGTTGGAGCAAAACCCGTTCCAAGCTTTTTTATCTTCAAGATAATCTGATATTTTATAGTAAGCCTTTTTGCACAGCAAGGTTTTGACAATTTCTTTGAATTTATTTACTGATAATTTTTGCAACTCACTAGGAGTTTTGTTGTAGAAGCGTATACATTGCCCTTTAAAAGATACATTAATTTTGTGTAGCCTAGTTGTGGGCACAGCGAGTTTATGTTTATTTCTGGTATTAAAGTTATGTTTATCACAAATTTTAGGGATCAAACTCAAAGCTTGTGTTATGGGTTACTAGATAACTGATAAATTTATACATTATATACATATTTTAAGGGTTTTGATGATCGAAGATCGGTTTCAAAACCCTTATGGTCTCGCTTTGTCTGTCCTTTTTTCCCTCCTTAATAACTCAAAAACTACTGCAGCTATCAACTTGAAATTTAAAATAATAATACATTTCGTGCGCCTGTACAGATTTAGAGAAAAATAAATGAAAATAAATGAAAAATGAAAATTAATATTTTTCATACAAATTGTGATGCCGAAATTTTAAAAGATACCTACAGAGTCATATGGGGTATCAAATGAAAGGTATCATTTTGTATATTTCAAAATATTTTTTGAAATTTTTGTAGGTTTCATACTTTTGAAAATATTTCGAAAAAAGTCGAAAAAATACCCATCCCCCCCCCCTATCTCCGAAGATTGCAGAGCGATCTATGTAAAATGTATGGAGCGTTTATAGACATTGATCTATATTTTACAGGAAAAATATAGAAAAGTTTGAAAAAAGAACACATTTTGAAAAATGGTCAAAAGGGGGGGGAATAATTTTCAAAAGGGGGAGCTACCTCACCGAGTGGGGTATCAAATGAAAGGTATTGGTTTGTAAGTTTCAAAACAGTTTTTCAAATTTCTGTAGGTTTCATACTTTTTGAAATATTTTGAAAAAAGTCGAAAAAATACCCATTCCCCCCCCCCTATCTCCGAAGTTTGGCGAGCGATCCATTTAAAATGTATGAAGCGTTTGTAGATATGGATCTATATTTTACAGGAAAAATATAGAGAAGTCTGTAAAAAGAACACTTTTTGAAAAATGGTCAAAAAGGAATTATTTTCAAAAGGGGGGCTACCCCACCGAGTGGGGTATCAAATGAAAGGTATCGGTTTGGACATTTCAAAACAGTTTTTAAAATTTCTGTAACTTTCATACTTTTTGAAATATTTCGAAAAAAGTCGAAAAATTTACCATTACTCACCTTAACCGAAGCATGCATAGAGATCCATCTGAAATGTAGGTTGGTACCTACTATTCTTAGGTATTCGTTAAACTGCGAAGTCTCTAACCGGTACTTTTGGTACATATTTGTTGACAAACGTTCAAAACCCTCGGCGCGCGAGTTACACTCGCACTTGACGGATCTTGTTTTATCATACATAGAAAACACCCAGACCAACGGAACAATTTTCTGCAGATCGTACACAAATTTGTTCCGAGGCGGGAAACGAACCCGCAACCTCTTGCGTCGCAGGCCGACTCTCGCCCGCTGCGCCACTGAGGTTGTCAATCTATCATTATAAATAAATAATAAATAAATAATGCTGGACAATTCACACAGCATTATCTAGCCCCAAGCTAAGCAGAGCTTGTGTTATGGGTACTAGATAACTGATATACATAATACAATACACTACATAGATAGATATTCTTTTTTTTTTATTATAATTAGAAAACACCCAGACCAACGGAACAAATTTCTGCAGATCGTACACAAATTTGTTCCGAGGCGGGATTCGAACCCGCAACCTCTTGCGTCGCAGGTCGACTCTCGCCCGCTGCGCCACTGAGGTTGTCAATCTATCATTATAACTAAAGCCTGTCCTGTCCGTATGTCAGACAGCCCTTCCTGTGCAAACAATCGTTTGACAGACGTCACCGTGCGCCTGCGCAGCCTTCTTTGAATTATTCCGGACAATGACATATGTCACATTTTGCTTCCGTGTTGTATGCTAGTCACATGTAGCGAGATTATCTGTTATGTTACCTATATAGTTATTCACAAAGAAAATTACAATCAAATAATAGAAATAAATTAGAACTAGTATTTACAATTGAAACAATTAAGCTAACTGCAGACTGTTGCAAACAATCAACAAGTAACTCAACTGATCCATATCAATACCAGTCGTCGCGTCCCCAAGACGCTGCAGCGCTGGCTGCATTGCCCCGCTGGCTGTATGGCAATGCTGATGCGCTGTGCCAGATACTCACCAGCTCTCGGGTCATGCAATATGTAAACCACTCAATATAATTTAATATGTCCTGCACATCTGGCTAGTCTCCGATGAGACTGGCTGCCGTGGTCGAAATTCGGCTAAGAGGACATTATTATTATTTATTTTAACCCACTCAAGAACCTAAGTACTTAAGTACTGTTACTTAATTGATTGTCCGGCGTTATTATTTATTTATTAGCCTATATCTTTTGAATGAATGCAATTTGTTCGTGCACGATCCAGTTTACTCTAAAGATTTATGTAATTGACACTGTCAAAACTTTGAGGCCTTCGTATAAATTGGCAAGCGCACTTACGTTGACACAATAAGTGGCCGTAGCTGACCTGATCCTACTGTATAGCCCTTTCCCAGGGCAACCACCCGTTTTTGCAGGTACGGTTTTTTGCAGTATCCAGTTTAATATGCTACGCGTTTCAATACTTAGCATTCACAAGATACACACAAGATACACTATCTGTCAAAAACCGATCCGTTCTAATTTGTCCTTAGGTTCGACAATTTGGATGCAAACTACTGCGTGTAAACCATCGATGTAAGTAAAATTTGGGAGATTGGGTACTAGCTTCTTGAAAGTGAAATGCTCAAATTAGGTCCAATTAGGTCCACTCACCTCCGTCATAGTCGGACCGGCGGCGCGGCGGCGCCACCAACGGCGTTCGTGTTTCGCGTGACCGAGACACTACGTCTCGGTCGCACTTTGGTCTAGGTACGTCTTTCGATCTTTTGTTGTTCATTCGGTAGGTATATTGAAAGGTTGGAAATAGCGTGCCTTTACATCAATCAAATCAATCAATCAATCAATTTATTTTATTTAACTCACACAAAAAAAAAATAATAACAAAAAAAAAATCCTTAAAATACATATAAAACAAAAAGTATTATTCTGGTGTGAACCAAAAAGGTCCTGCCTCAGCTTCATGTTGCTCAACATAAATTTGAGCAACGCTGGTTTTCTGGCAAGACCTTTGGTGCGTGCGTGTTCACACGGCTCACAGACCAAACACATAGAAAAGAAAATATGACAATTTAGGAAATAAAGAAATAATAATAATACCTATTTAAAAAATAAAATAAGTCTAGTGTCTTCTCTACGACTATCGTTCAACACGGGCCCACTCAATCAAAACAATAAATAGATTATGTACCATCGGACAACCAGTGCCGACCAACGTCCGACCAGACCAACAACTGACATTACGTTTAGTTGTAACACAAAACAGGCCATTTGTTGAGTTCACGCGGGGAGAACGTACCATATCTACAGAATTTTACTTATATCTATCTATAGTGTGAACACACCAATGATTTTTGCGGGATCCAGTAAAAAACCGTTCGTGCAGAACTAGACGGCCGTTGGAAAGGGCCGTTATTCGGCACTTACGTACGACATCCTCGGGCTGAGTTGGGGGTCGATTTTTAAGCCGCGATCGCCGCGCCGGTACCTAAGTATTTTTATTACAGTGTTAGAATGATGATAATATCACAATAGCTATAGCACAATGTAGACATCAAATTGCAATAAAATGTGAAACTTTCAATAGGGGACCTTATCGCACGAACCGTATGTTTTTGTGCCAAATGTTATTTTTATCATAAGTTACAGTGTCACATTACATCCGAGTGTCTATAATTCCCGTTAGGCAGTGAACTTTTCAACGAAAATAATATTAAAACCCCTTTAAAACCATTTCTTTTATTTAACCTTGTATTTTTACTACATCAATATTACAATGTGAAATTAGATTTATATTTTCATTAGGTACCTAAGTTCTTCGTATCTTATCTCTTATCAAATCTGCCCGCTGGATTCCACTATATCATTATATTATATATAACATAAGTTGTTAGAGATAAACCATTCTAAAAATGCACGCCCCTTCTACTATAAAAACTATCGTATTTTGACGAATTCATTACGGATTTAAGGGATGAAATGTTGGTGTTCTTTCAACACAAATAACGTTCGTAGATAACCGCTTACATCCGTAATGAATGCACGCAACCCCTCCACAAAAAGTCATAGAAACCTACACTCGGCGTGCATTTTTAGAATGGTTTATCTCTACTTATAACCAATGTTTACGCGTAGACAACGGAATGAATATCGAGTGACGCGAGCGCGTTGAGATCTTTTGTATGGATAAAAAGTTCTCACAAACCTAACTTAATTTCTTGTTACTTCATTTTATTATTCGTTGTAAATAAACGTTGTGTTGTAACGAAAACTGACAATTCCAAATAAAATTTTAACCTTCCCATAGCACTACGCGGATTAATGATCACTAGATTTAAAAAAATAAACCGTTACATTTTCTCGAGTTGTTCTCGACCTATTCAAATTGGGCAACAAATCTCCGAAGTAGAGCTAAACCGTGACTGATGCGGTCACGGATACGCATCGGTGGAACTGACACCTGTCAAAAACCACCTGCATCACGGTGACAAGTAGCAGAAACCTACAATTTAATCATTAATAATTGTAGTACTACTTTTCGCAAGTAAAGACCCTGTAAAAAGAAAAGGCAACGGCACTTAAGTGTTTAAATTTTAGGAAAATATATCTGTACGTACTAGTTTGGCTGACAAGGCCTGATCAGGTATTTTCCGACGCCATTTTCCCTGCATGCGAGTGGGAGGTATTTCGCCTATTTATTCTCAAGTAGGAGAAGTTTAACCCCCTTATTCATTATGGCCCGCTTACTTTAAACAGCTGCTATTTCTCACTCTGACTTATGTCAATAGAATAAGACGGAAAGAGAAATAACAGTGTTTTAAGTTAGCAGACCATTATGATTATGGGGGTTAATTTAGGAGAACGTTATCATTTTAAAACATACCTTCATCAAAAAATAAGAGATGTACAGTCATCGACTCTCTGATAAGAACCCAGATATCGAACACTAAGTATCTACCTACTGAGTAGATATTTCTTTCATCCTATTGTTTAAATTAATTCGAACTTGAATGGCAAATTAAAAAGTTATCAGTTGTCATCTTCGATGATTGACTTTCTACAGCGGTTCCATTTGTAATGGCTTCAAATGGTACCTACCTACTTTAGAGATTCTATATTTATCTCTTTTGGCCATCGGGTTTTATCGGGGCAATTAAAGAAACTGCGACTAGGTCGCATAACATCAGTGACCCGATGGAGAGCCAAAAATGTCACTCAACGCGAGCATCGCCTTCAAAATGCCACTGTAGTCAGCAATTCTTCAGCTCGCCGCGGTGAATTTGATGAGGTTAAAACCTAATTCTTCCCAAATCAATGCCAATCAAGAATGTAGATCACTAGATTGCCGAATCTCCGGATCGCTGATTGTGTCGTGAGAACGATAAAGTACAGAGCAGGTGGTACCCTCCCCATTGCCGTCGATGGCTAACTGTTCCTCCATCATCGGGCTCGCTCGCCGCGCGTGCGCTGCAGTCCCGTCTCTGAAGCTCGCAGGCGCACAACGCGACCACGCGACTTTACCAACCGACATCGACGGAAATACCGGCAACGATAGCGACTACAAAGTGTTGCGTTTTGGACTTAGTGCTGTGAATGAACCACGGGAGCAATTGTGTTTATATATTTTTTTGCGCTGATTCAGTAACCATTTGAGCATAATAGGGTTTTTTCTATAAGCAGCATCAGTAAGGTAATCGGGGCAGATAGCATTAACGGTTGGCTCCGCGCTCGAGTGTGGCAGACCGCAAGCATGACGGCTGCCGGCCGTGCTCTGCTGTTGCTTCTACTGGTACGTTTTTTTATATTCATAAGGACCTGCATCACATATGTTTACAATGAAACAAATAACCCATTTACTCATAAACGATGTTGTTGTTTGGAAACATAACTAGAATACATTCACCTATCTGCTAACTTTGCGGGTTTACAGTTTTGATACAAAATGTAATTGAAACAAACAGCCAAATATCTCAGGTCGACTAATTATCTAGCTAGAAAAACAAATAATATTTAAAATGACCATCAATCAACACCTTTTACATATTTTTATGTAAGTTCATAAATTGTTAGTGAAATCGCGATAGGTACAGATGCACAAGACCTTCCTTGCCTATCCTATTCTACTAATATTATAAAGCTGAGTGTTTGTGAAATCTGAATTTTTGTTACCTAGGATCTCCAAAACTGCGGAACAGACTAAGATGAAATTTGGCGTACGCTTAGAACAAAACCTTACTTAGATAATAGGCTAATAAGTATAATATATAAAAATACGAGTGCAAAGCCGTGGATAGAAGCTACTAGTACTCAATAAATAATAATTGAAATATATAGATCTCGAAATATATCTACTTTGTCTAGATTTCCCATTTTCCCACACTTTATCATCCTTCACCTGATAGAGGGTAAAGTGTCAGCAAGATTAGACTTCGACCGGTTTATTTACTACTTACTAAGCATGTTTACGACGTAGCAGCAATAATAGTGTGGCACAGTAATAAAACATTGAGGCAGTCTTAGATTTGCCAATATAATGATACACTAGGAAGTTTATCATGCATACCTTCAGGCATTTCTACGCCATGCACGACTATGATCGCCTGTTGTTTAGATGAGTCTTTATAGAGCTATATACCAATATCTGTTTTACGATATTATTAGTACTTTGTCCATTGGTTATTTTATGTGGAAACCATCAATTAAATATTTTTTGCTCGACCAAAAGTGCTGCAGATAGTTTTTACTTTTTACTACTATAATATTAGGATAAAACAATATTTATTAACATTGTTTTATCCTAACATTATACAATGGATTTCCGCAAAGTAACGCCTGAATCTATTATTTTTCTTACTACTACTTTACTTTTTACTTACTTTTGGTAAAGTTTTTTCCGGTGTTCACTTTGTAAAACACTTTCAACTTTGAAACAATGTACGATTAACCCAGATTAGAGTATCGCTAACAGAAGATATAGTAGATACCTACTTTACACCTAAATTGTGAGAGCGAAGATTGACTCTCCATTGTGATACGTGATTGGAACCATTAAAAAATTGAATTTCACGCTTCAGAGAATTTGCTAATGCGGGCAAAAAACTCAAAAAGTCATCGACAGAAATTCAGCGATTTGCTAACTGTGTGCGGTGACAAAAACTTAATAAGATAATACATACAATTTTGAATCACTCGATATCGACAATGGCGAGAGCTTTCATTGTTACAAAAATAGATTTATTTAACAGTTTTCCCATTTATTTTGATAGGAGTAAATAATAAAAAAACACAGGTTTTTCCTGTGTGAATTGCCACGTGTGCTAATGACTTTTCTGATTAAATTGTCTTTCACATACATTGCAGGTAAATGGCTTCTCTCCTGTATGAATTCTCATTTACGAGAAAAAAAATCGTGAAAATGTTTATCACATCAGTAACTAATAAATAAATAAATAAATAATAAATAATGCTGGACAATTCACACAACATTATCTACCCCCAAGCTAAGCAGAGCTTGTGTTATGGGTACTAGATACTAATAATACTTCATTGTTTACAGGCTTTGATGATGTATAGTAGGAAGGTAACATTCGCTGTAGAAAATATAAAAAACAGAAGTACCATGTTTAAGTAGAGCGCAGCACATTAGATTGTAGATAAATTACAAAGTTGAACCTAGTGAACCACGTAGACACTTAACCGACATTGCAATGTTATATCTGAGCGAAATGATCAGTAGGTATGCGATATTTAATGACTTCATCAACCTTTCGTGCTCTCTGTTAATCGGCGCTCCATCAAAAGATCACGAGAAATGCAATCTTAGATCGAATATACACTTTCCAATCATCCTTCCTTTCCAATAATTGGATTGAAATAAAAATAACAGGAGTTTATGCCATTACGGCGTAGTTTTGTGAAAGTATTTTCAAACTCATTGCTTCTGAATTCCATTTCACGGAAGGGGGAGTAACCAGAATAAATAAATAATGCAAGCCTTTTCAGAAGTCATTAAACTAACATAGTTAGATCTACAAATTGAGCTGTGCGCGCGCCGGCTGGAGCACCGGATTCGAAAACTTTTAAGTTTCAAAACTTTTCGAATTCTTTACTGTAAATCCGATGAAAAACGGGAACATCGAGCCGAAACTGTGCCAATTAAATTTAATTAATGCTCGTGCCTACTCATACATCACAATTGCAATACACTGCATAATGATATTAACTGTCAAAGATAAAAACACAGCCACTGAGCCCCTCATCCACGACTGTATGAGATAATTAATAAGATTGATGAGATTGAAAAACAATGCAAATCATTTTTCTAACGTACAATTCAATGAAATGAATGACCATTATATTTACATTTTCTTCTGCATTTATGAAGGCCATCGAAATAATTTTTATGTTGTGTTGGGGTGGTCGGTATCAGTGTATTATTTTTAAATCGTGAATAGAGTTTCATTTCACCAAAATTCACCTGATGTGAAATAATATTTTTTTTATGGAAATATGTGATTTAGCTTTATGTGATGCTTTTATGTGATGTAAATTATCATCATCAGATATGACTGAAACTAACCCCGTGCTTTTTTGCATGGATAATAAATAAAATTGATTATTTGGCACTTAGCAGATACACCTGGGTTCAAATTTTAAAATACAGCGCGGCAATGCAGCCAGCGTCTTGGGGACGCTTCCGACTGGTATTGATATGGATCAGTTGAGCTACCTGTAGATTGTTTGCAACGGTCTGCAGTTAGCTCAATTGTTTCAATTGTTAATACCAATTATATTATAATTTTCTTTGTGAATAAAGGCTTCTGCCCTTTTAAAAAATTTTAAAAAGCCTTGCGTGCTATGTCTGAATAAAGATGATGATGTGCTATCTAGAAAATCTTTTCTCTTCACAAAACTTCCTGAATGCTGCAATTATAAAGGCGCCTTTACAATTGCCTCCTGGAAAACACTGGGAACCCGATAAGGCGTGAGACACATAGTTCAACGAATTATAAAATTGTGATAGGTCATTGCCAGCTAGGAAGTACGAAAAGTATAATAAAGGAAGTCTTAGAAAGGTAATCGTAGAAACCTGATTAGGTATCTTATTTGCCAATACATTTTTCATATCCTGTACAAATTATGGCACCTTTATAATAATCTCGACAAAGAGGTAAATGAATAGAATTAACAAAAAAACCGTCTAGACCTTTATAGGTCATAATTCGACCAATAACTTATACAGGTCTCAAAATAAAAGTCATTTACCAAGCATAAACGTAACGGCCCATCCCCAAGGCATCCCGTTTTTGCTGGTACGGTTTTTTGCAGGATACCGTTCAGTAGTGTACGTGTTTTTAACCCCCGACGCAAAAAAAGAGGGGTGTTATAAGTTTAACATGTCTGTCTGTGTGTGTATCTGTCTGTGATATTGATATCGTAGCTCCCAAACGGATGAACCGATTATCGTTTAGTTTTTTTTTGTGTCATTGATAATTTTATCCCGAGTGTTCTTAGCCATGTTTATGAAAACCTGTCGGGGTATTTTTTAAATTTTAAATTTTGTTCTTTTTCAATACTATCAGTCACACGAGTATCCGGTTTACAGTACATATCCTGCAAAAAGCCGATCCGTTCGAATTTGTCATTCGGTTTTACCACTACAAGCTGGATCCAGTAGTCCACTTAAAAACAGGATCCAGTTTAATTACACGTGAGCATAGTTTAATGGAAGTGTTTCAACTTCCTGCATACCGTATTTTTCTGGATGGGGTGCAGGGAGCGTCGAGTGTGAGCGTGGTTATAGGCGGGGAGGCAGCTCCTCTTCGCGTATAACCTTTCGTTGCTCTACCGCAAAGAACAGGATGCAAACTACTGTACGTGAGATGACATACCAATGATTTTTGCGGGATCCAGTAAAAAGCCGTGCACGAAGAACTGTACGGTATTGGGAAAGCACCGTAAGCCGCTTTCATAAAATAACCTATCTAGACTGCTATCAAAGACAATATCATTTTCAAAACTAGAGTCGCTCGCGGGGCGTTTTGAATCGGCACTAAAAACAACTGTCATTTCGTAGAGAATATTTAGTCCAGACTTGAACGTTTTACTCGCTTGCTTGCAAGTAAATGCGATTCAAGAGAACTCATCTCGATACTGAGGAGATGATCGAAGCGTATCGTTCATGTAATCCATCACGCACGGATAGTTTTATCATAGTGTTTATGGATGTGCATGCGCAAGTCATTGGACTCAACTGTGCTATTATAGACACGCCCTTGGCCATACCTTAACAATGCTGCTGTTATTGGTGGTCCAGAGTAGGCCCATTAATCTAACTTAATAAAAATACTTAATAGATACTGTTTTTTTTAGGTTCTGTAATAGTGATATATGAATGCGCAAAAGTTATTGGACCTAACTCTCTCTCTCTTCAGACCACTATTATTCTCACCTAACGACAGAAATCTGCTTTCCTTATTTTCTCTCTCCTCTTTGCTATAAACAATAGTCTTTGGAAATATCAAAGGCTTGATATGGATAAGCAGACATCTCAGACGTGATCGAAAAAGTCCCGGGTCTTTTTCGACGTAATCGATCACGGGTTCGCTTCAAAAGTTCCACGCAAAAGTTTTTGGCCCAACCTGTGCTACTAGATTTTTATTTTTATTAATATTTTTTTTTTAGAAAAAACCTTACTTTACTGCTGCTTTTATGCGCGACCCATAGCATTTTCTGACTAAAGAAAACAAAAGTATCAATTTATGTGCTCTTTCATGATTGACTGAACATAAAAATTTCTCATTGTCTCAATTTATATGTAAAAGGAAAAATAAGTTAGGTAGGTAACCAAATTTATATTTGAATAACCATGTTTTATGGTGAATTTCATGAGAATTTTAATTTATCTGTTTGTTAAAACAAACAAAAGAAGTCGGTCTCACTAAACAATGCCCGTAGAATCCCCGACGGAACTTCACGCCCAATAATCAGAGCAAAACGATTTTATTAAAAAAAACCGTTTAACAGTTCAAAGAGATTTGCATACAAGCGTTCAAGAGCAATGTAACGACCGATACGGTCCCGAGCCATGCCCCATCTAAAACAATTCCAACGGTCCAGAATTTGTGGGTTTGGTAGCTCTGAGGGACAGCGCAGACCAAAGCAGCTTTTGAAATAGTACTGTGCAAGGTATAGACTAGGTTAATTTACCGTTTTCCATTTTGCTGTTTTCAGCTTAGGGATTATACCAAATCTCTGGTTTTATTCAGTGAAATGCTAAAACGAATTGATCATTTACCAGCATTATATATTTTTTTGCATTTCCCAGGATGTTTCTTACCAAATCCTATAATGGATGTGGCGAAATCACTGATTATACCATTTCCCTGGGCTTCTGCGGCTTCTTATGCCGGGTGCAGACCAAGCGAGCGAGAGCAAGCGAGGGCTAACGAACAAACGCGAAAGAACCAGTGTGGACTTCATTGCGAAAGCAAGCGAGCGCAAACGAGGTTCGCTGTGTTCCGGCGGCTATCGCTACATCAAAGAAAAATAGAACAAACGTACCGATCGATCGTCGAATCCCACTTGTTTGCATTCGCTCGCCCTCGCTCGCTTGGTTTGTACCCACAATTAGGCGCTATTCCGATCCAAGATGATCCTTCCATCCATACCTTATTTCACCCCTATGATTATTTATTTTAACTTTGTTTTAGATAGGGCCACAGGATACATTGTATCACCTTATTCAAATTATTAAAACCTTTTTGATTTATTCAATTTAGTGAAGGCGATGATTCCCGGATTTCGGGATTTTTAACTGTCCGTACCTCAATAACTATAAGGCCTATAGTTTTGAATTTCATACATATTATAGTTGAGGATATTTTCTAGTGCATCACTAGACAAAAACACGATTGGTGATATTTCACCCGATTGAAAAAAATTACAAAGTAACCTCTAAATGAAAATTTGAATGATGAGTGTGAATAGAAAAATGAATAAAATGACACAAAATGTAAACCAAAACATTATGGTTTAAGAAACTTTATTCTCATAAGAATTACAAAAATTCACTTAAAATGAGAACTTAGGGCTAGTTATTGCTATTTTTAAATTACATTTGGGTGACGAGCGTGTTATAGGTACTAAAGGTAAAAAATAGGTAAGTCAGTGTCCAAATTGATAGGTACTTTGGTAACAAAAACTAACTATACATATATGCACTTTCACCAAATAACAAAATGCTTAAAATGTTTAGGACAAAGAAAGAAAAATAGTAGTGGGTAGTTTTAAAATAATTGTGACGAGACCGACACAATGCAGTAGTCGACAGCTTGTTTGTTTCAACGTCACGGACATTTTACGAAGCGTCATAGAACAATGAGCGGCTCGGCTCGGGTTACATAGATCAGCAGCCACTGGATGTGTCAAGTTTTTGCGTATACATTTTATGTCGAGTAAGATTAATTTTTAGTTTTAAGTTGAATGTGTTTTATGTTCATTATTAAGTTAGTATTTAGAAATAGATATTAGATTTTTATTAATAAATATAATAGAGATTAGATAATAATAGAGATTAGATATTTATTAATAAAAGTAGGTCATATTTTATTTATGCTTAAGTAAATGAAATCTTAGTAGTTTTTTAAATATGTATGTAGATTTTGTATCTTTTATGTCTTTTGGTAGTTCATTGTATATTTTAGCAATTTCGAAAGTAATGTTCCTTTTGCCATAATTTGTTCTTGGTTGACGTAAAATAATTTTATCTGCATTTCTTAGTTGCATCTTTTGAAAATAGTCACGTTTAGTTTTGAATGTAATGTTTGTATGCATGTTTTTGGATAATATTTGAGGGATTTCTTATTATGTTTAAGATCATTATAGTTGTTGACGATTTGGTAAGTAGTTGAGATTTCTTTATGGCAAATTCTGTTTAGGCTTGGTAGTTTTTTGGGGGAGTCGTGCTGTTGACTATTTGAGGGACACCTTTTATGTATTTGATTGTAAGGGAACATTCACCTCCTTCTGTCCGACGCTTCAATTCATCTTTCAGTTTCTTTAATTTTATCTGTTGATAGGGTGTTTGATCGCTAAAGATTTTTATGACTGAGCTTTTAAGTTTAAGCTTGTTCTTGAGTAGATGTTTAGCAGTCTCTTCTGAATCAAAACATACTTTAAGAGCACGGCTTCTATCAGGCTTATATTTGCCAATTCGTGTGACTTTAGAGGGTTCTGGACAATGTTCATTTATTTGTTTCAGTATTTTGTTTGATTCATCCTTATCAAAACGTATTCTTTCCTCGACCAAGTTAGATTTAGGTTCCGGTATTCCAACTATTAGAATGTTTTTTCTCCTATTGTTTTGATCGCTCAGCTCAGCCAGCACTTCATCAAACGAGGTTAGATCCCGGTGAATTGTGTCGGTTGAAGTATTTTGAATTTTCTGCATATCTAACTCAAGTGATGCAAGCTTCTCACTTGCTTTGCAAACAGAGTCAGTAAGGCTTTGAATTTCCGCTTTCATCTCAATTTGATCAGCCACTATATTTGACACGTTCTGATTTGTTATACTAATACTAGTTTTAATGTCAAGCATTTGATCCTTAATATCAGCTATATCAGCTCTTATCTTGGTTGCACTCTCGTTCTGAGCATTTATAGATGAAGCTATTAATGCCATCATTTCTGTCATCTGCTTTCGGATGTCGTCAAGTTTCTCGTCAACCTCCACCCCATGCTTGCGCTTGTTGCGGAAGTTTTCGGTAGATATCCCAGCCATTTCTCTTAACGTCACCTTTACCTCTGATAAATTTGGTTGAGATCCGCTTCGGTCAATATTCGAGTCACTTCCAGTAGGAGGCGAGCGAAGTAAGTTGTTCATGTTTGCGATTCTTACCGAAAGTGGACGAAGCGGTGGTGCGCGTGCACTATGCGAGAACAGGCCAAAAAATCAGAGGAGGTTGCTTCCAACTTGCGGTATGAGGGGGCACCTTCTAGTTGCACTGAGTTTAGTAATTTATGACTTGTGTACTTGAGAATTAGGTCAAAATTGTGTTACAGTTCCTTAGGTAAATTAAAACAGTATTTAGCGACACGTCTGCTTCGTACGCTCGTCGGACGCCGAAAAAAAAACATTGCAAACGTTATTACTTATTACGCAGTGCATCAATAGAAAATATTTTTATATGCCATAAAAATATGTTTCAAAACACCTAAATACCTACAAAATCGTGCTCGGCTGCCTGTTCACCGTCGCGCTCCTGGCCTAATAGCATCGGCCGCTCGGGAATCCTCGCCTTATTTGTCATTGACACAGTGCGCTATAGTAGGTGGCAGACTTAAACAAGCCTTGGGCACAAATAATAGCACCATACGGTATTCCTATTTTACTCGATAGTAAAAAGATAGGCAGAGCAGGGAGACGGTATAAACTTTGTTTATGCGTCTATTGTTTTCTTTGTGCAAAGTTCAATGGCTCTCAGTTGTGTACATATACGTAGAGAACCCATGAAGTGATTAGCCCAGTTATACATAGTGTGTGTAAATGTTATAACATTACCTACATTATTGTCTAGTGTTTTCATAATAAAGAGTAAGAAAAGGATTTATCTTATATTTTCATTATTTAGTTATGCACCTGAAAGGCTGAAACTGCTAGGAAACTTTTTTAAAAGATGCCATAAAAGTTTTATAGAGAGCATAAGCTTTTATAATTAAGTAGTTATTAAAAATATCTATCTATGTAGTGTATTGTATTAAGTAGCTATATAAGTTATCTAGTACCCATAACACAAGCTCTGCTTAGCTTGGGGCTAGGATGATGTTGTGTGAATTGTCCAGCATTATTTATTTATTTTTATTATATTCAAAAGTCATGAAATGTATATTATAAAGCCGTAAGTTTGTGAAATCTGAATTTTTGTTACCTAGAATCTCTAAAACAACTGAAGAAATCAGGACGAAATTTGACGTACCTACCTTTAGAGCAAAGCCTAATTTAGATAATAGGCTACTTATTAAATCGAATACGCGTGCGAAGCCGCGGGCATAAGCTAGTATTACATAAATCAAACAAAAAGCCAGTTCTCGTCCAATTCAGGCGTATTATCTCGTAAATAAAGATCGATTTATGGCTCTATCACGGTCTACACCAAGTTAACCTCTATAGGATCGACTAAAGCAGTTTGCGGCGCGGCGTTAGCCAGTCTCACGTCTGCGTAACAAATCACATGCTTCATTTAATATCTCTTAACCACAAGCACACTCATACACCACAAATTTACAGAACTAGGTAACCATATGTCCCACAAACTTTCATATTAATCGTCGTCTTTTATGACCCTCATTACGGACATTTGCGACGATTTTGATGACTAATGTGGACTTGAATTGCTAAAGAAAATCGTGAAATGATAGCTAAAGCGGTTAAGAAGCCATAAACTCTTTTTGAAAGACTCACGTAAAACATTAAGAATGTATCTAAATGATAGACCCGTAAGTCTTTTCTGAGAATTGTAGCAGGCATCCATTCTTTGTGGTCAGAGTAATCGCAAAATATGCATTAGCTTTGTATTGAGATTAACCATGAATTGAATTCAATCCCATTAAATTTGTGATGCTGTAAAACCCCATGATTATGGTAGAGATTTTTACTGCCTGTCTTTTATGTTACTTGCGTAAAAATTAGGTAAAAAGGGTTGTTTTGGATAGGTTCTCTAAAGTTTAGTTGCATTTATACACATAACGGAACGTTTCATCATCGTCATCAGCCTATATTAGTCCACTGCTGGACATATGCCTCCCCTAATAAGCGCCATAGCGCCCTGTCTTCGGCTTGCCGCATCCAGCATCTGCCTGCAGTCTTTCGCAGATCGTCATCCCACCTGGCCGGAGGGCGTCCTACACTACGTTTGCCGAGTCGTGGTATGAGTTTTGATTGAACACGTATCGGAACGTACAATTCGTACAATTTCTGAAAGGCTTCATTGCTAAAACAACCTCTATTATCTAGAATCAACGTCAATAGGTATCTATATCCAGAGACTATGTTACTTCTCTTTAGAGGCCTTTTAAGAGCAAGAAATAATTATTCATTGTAATTTTCTACTTTATCCAACTTCATTATGAAGGTAAAAAACAATATTTTGAAGGCAAGTCACTAGATATCCCTGCATGTCCTACGTGACTACTGTATTTGTCAATCAAATCCATACCATAAGACTACTATAAAAACACTATTTACACTACACAAGGCCGGTTTTTACGATGTTAGTGTATCAAATAATCTTACAAAGCAATCATAAATTTTATCAGATTTGACGCAAACATCGTTTTATCAGCATTTCTGCTATATATGGGCAGAGTTTCTCTGAAAAGTTATTAGTTATAGATGTTATAAGTTATAGATGAGAGGAAACTCTTGTCTGGAGAAGTATCTTCTAGACACTGAATCCCTGTCCAAATTCTTTATGCCCATCATCATCGTAAAAGACGACTGCTGGATATAGGCCTCGCCAAATTTGTCTATTGACCGGTCCTGCGTGGCCTTTATTTTCTTTACGCCCCGCCCCATTCAAGAGTAAACTGATAAGATTTTTCATTTTTACATTGTCATTGTTTTCTTAATTTTCTGTTTTATTTGTATCCGATATTTGTCTTGTTTAGACTATATGGACCTTATTTGAATAAATGAAATGATAAATATGTTTGCAGGCTGCGCCTACTTGGGGGATAATTGAGTCATTTAAGACGCTGTCCAAACAGCGACACCGTAGAAAGTACACTTTTTCGTCGCACCGTTAGCCGTTCTCCGACATATTACAAGCCCAAAAAAAAAAACAGTGTATAGTCAAATGTATGGAAAAAAGACTTATACAAAAATATTTTATAAAACGATCTAGGATCTTGAAGAAAATAATCACAAGAAAGAACAAGAAAAAAATTTTTCGTCTCGAAATGCTCCATATTTTGAGTGACAACCATTAATTATTTTAATACTATATGAAAGGAAATTTTATCAACAAAAGAATTATGTAAAAAGTTTTAAATAAATAAAACCATTAACATAATAAAACCCAAAAAACACATTTTTGTAAGGCGTTTAGCGAAGTAATTGCAAAAATGATAATATTTTGCCAATAGAATTTCAACCTTATTACTCAAACATCCCTTTCAATATATGCTCAAAATAGCTTCCAGTAGCTTCATTCGGAGGCTGGATGCCTCCTCGGACGGACGTGAGGTTATGTAACTTTTTTCGCGATGACAGCTGGGTTCGACGGACGAATTACGATTTTCGACAACTTTTGTTTTGCGGGTTAAATGGTTCATTCGTCATTGAAATAAAGTCTATATTTGATTGAAGCTAAGCCAAAAGAAATTTGCAGGAATTTTATTCATTGACAGACCTACCAATTAAGTAGAATAGGTTTATAGTGGTTTTATCTCTGGTAGCTAGATAGGTAGGTATTACTCAACATGTTTACAGCACGAAAAGTATTGGTCGAGTTAAAATATGTTAAATAGGTAGGGCGATTTTGATGACCTTATATATAAATAAACAATGCTGAAAAATTAAAATAGGAGCCTACGTCCAGCAGTGGACTTATATAGGCTGATGATGATGAATTCACACATCATCACCAAGGCCGAAGCTAAGCAGAGCTTTGTTATGGGTACTTACTAGATAACTGATTTACTTAGGACCAACCATTTGCATTTTTTTTCTCGTAGTTCTACCAGTAGAACTACAGGCAAATTTAAATTACTCGTAGTTCTATCGGTTTGTTCTCTTAGAGAAGAGAGATTCTCAAAAGGACAGATACTCAAAAATAATAATTTACTTTAAATTTTTAATAACTCATAGAAAAACCTCATCGGACCGGTTTGTCATAACTTTTTTGTTATTGGCAATATGTGTACATTGACATCAATATAATATTTTTTTTTTTAGCGTAACAAAGAAGTCAAGTAAAGGAGATGTTTAAAGACGTAATAAACATGCAAAACAATTGTATTTCCAATGACAGTTGTTTAAATTATTGTTAATCACTCATGTTAATCATAATCACTCATGAGTTCTTGGAAGGCAGCAACATAATAATAATAATAATAATAATAATAATAATAATAATAATAATAATAATAATAATACCTAATGCTAATAGTATTGCTCCAGCTCGAAAACTAACACCCTAACAAGGTAAAGGTTTCTTGTTCGCTTCTTTACTTTACCTTAAAAAGATTGAAGTGAACAATAAATTAAAGTAATCACTTTATTTCCCAGTTTTACTCTTGAACCTTATTTGAATTTATTGACGTGTCCAAGACTCCTGTAAGGGGTAAAGGAAATAAAGCACTGTTATATTTCATTTTATATCTGATTATTTGATTGACGACCTCTGTGGCGCGGCGGGGAAAGGTCCACCTGCGACACAGGAGGTTACAGTTAGTTTGATTCCCGCCTCAGGACAAATGTTTGTACCATCTGCAGATATTTATTCCAGGTGTTCTGGATGTCATAATCATAATCAAAATCATAATCACTTTATTGCATGTCTTATGTATATAAAAAATATCTATCTGTGTAGTTTTTTTTTTTTTTTTTTTATTGAAAATGGTCAAGCGTTTGGCCACCAACTCACTTAAAGTAAGTGAAGATGTGGCCTAAGATGGAGCACGCTTTCCCAGAAGGAACTTATTCACCCTAGACTTGAAGACTCCAAGATTATACTCTAACGGGAAAACAGACGCAGGAAGCTCATTCCACTCTTTGGCGGTGCATATTAAAAAAGTAGAGGAGAATTTTTTGGTTCGACACTGTGGTATGTCGACCAGGTACGGGTGGTATTTTTCTGTGCGTCTGCTGGTCCTATGGTAGAAGGGAGAAGATGGGATAAGGTCGTGCAATGCCTGCGCACAATCACCAAAGTGGTACTTGTAGAACACCGACAGTCTGGCGACGCGCCGTCTGTGATCGAGGCTTTGAAGATTGGCCTCTGCAAGAGAATCGTCGCCGATAAGTCTAACAGCGCGTCTTTCAATCGAGTCGAGGGCCTCAAGCTGGTATTTAGCCGAGCCATCCCAAAGGTGGCAGCAGTACTCCATGCAAGTTCGGACCTGTGCTTTATATAGATTGAGAAGCTGTCCCGGTGTGAAGTACCGCCGAACCTTAGCCAGGATGCTTAGCTTCATAGCAGCAAATTTGGCCTTCGACTCGATATGGGAGCCAAAATTTAAATTCGAGCTAAGCTCTACGCCCAGTAGGTTCAGACTGTCAGTGATCTGAAGCGCAGCATCACAAAAAGTGGGCACAGGATTAAATTGTGTTTTCTTTGCCGAGAACACACACGCCTGCGTTTTGGATGCGTTGAACCGCACAAGGTTTGCGTCACCCCATTCAGACACTAACCTCAGTTTGCTGTTCAAACGTTCTACCATCTCATTGCGGAGTTTTTGGATTTTATCCGCACTATCACGTGGACTGGCAAAGTATCTATCAGCAACTGTGCTATCATCAGCGTACCCAAAGATACCGGGTTTTAGCAAGTCGTTAATGTGCAACAAGAATAAGGTTGCTGATAGAACAGACCCTTGAGGTACCCCAGCATTGATAGCGAATAGATCGGAGGAGCAGCCGTTTACGACTACTCGAATCGATCTTTCCCTCAAGAAATCAGAGATCCACTTGATTAGGTTGGACGCTAGACCGTATGAAGAAAGCTTGCTTATGAGACCTTTATGCCAAACTCTATCAAAAGCCTTGGAAATGTCCAGAGAGACCGCAAGAGCTTCGCCGTGTTTTTCCATGGCTTCACTCCAGATATGAGTAGCATACGCTAGAAGATCACCTGTGGATCGTTTTCGGCGAAAGCCGTATTGTCGATCACTTAGGAGGTCATTATTTTCTAGGTATGCTAGGAGTTTGAAGTTGAGCACACGCTCCATGGTCTTACAGAGGATGGAGGTAATAGAGATTGGCCGGTAGTTGGTGGGGTCAGTCCTACTACCTTTCTTGGGAACAGGTTGAACGTTAGCAAGCTTCCACGATGATGGCACCATACCAGCGTCAAGAGACAGGCGAAACAGTCGTGTGAGAATCGGAGACAGCTCAGGCGCGCACCTCTTAAGCACTATCGCCGAGATCCCATCAGGACCACTGGCTTTATTCACGTCTAGTGAGAGCAATACTTTGAGTACCTCCTTCTGCTTGATGCGAACTTCAGGCATCACTGAACCGCAGGTGGGAATGGTTGGGGGTATCTCATTAGTAGTATCTAGACGTGAAGACTCCGCAAAGAGAGTAGCAAACAAGTTTGCTTTCTCTTCTGCGGTGTGGGCCAGCGACCCGTCGGGTTTCTGCATCGGAGGTAAAGAAGGGCGACAGAAGTTAGATTCAATTTAATAATTTAACAATTAGATTCAATTTAATTAATTAGATTCAATTTAACAATTTATTTTCTTGGTCATGAAGAGAGAAGGGTTTGTTGGGGAGAACGGCAGTAGGGCGAGGCACTACTCTACGGTGACAGAGACTAAAGACGGCAGCCAACACAGTATGGAATATCAGTCGTGGAGACTGCGGGGACGCCCGAACCCCCCCGGAAGTGGCCACCTGGTCCTCTCATCCGGTCGCCAACCGGCACGATGGAGCACTCCGGGATTTTTCGCGAGGCGGCGGGGCAGCCTTTCACGTGTGGCTGGCACGCTACTTGGGCCCCCTACAACCTGCGGTCGGCCAGCGGATAACCGTGCTTCGGATCCCGCTACCCTCCACGACTAATCGCCCGGTGCAAGTGCGACGTCTTCAGGCAAATATCATCACCGACCAAGATGTGCATAACTGCCCTGACCCGTACTCACTTGGTTGGTTCATGGCTACACCGAACCACGCACCGGAACACGACCGTGAGGTCGCTTGGCGGCACGGCTTAGTTCGGAGGGTGGTGACAAGCCGCGGCCGAAGCCTACCACCAGAACTACTCATTTAGCACCACCCGGGGGACACGTGTAGGGTCGCTATGGGTTATCACCTACGGACGTGAGTAGTAAAGCCCCCCAAAAAGTAGTGTATTTAATAAGTATATCATAAGCATAACACAAGCTCTAATTACTTTGGGGTTAGATGATGTTGTGTGGCTTGTTCAGCATTATTTATATTTTTTTTTTTTTTTGAGAAAGCCCTCCAAAACCAAATCGAAATATCTTCAACGATTGACACTTTTGTAATCCATTTAGACCTCAGTTGTTTTGACTAAATTAGTATATTTTTTTAATGTATAAAGTATTATCATAATGGTCGGTGATATTGTCGGCACTTTAACATGCATGAAGATGATATTATTTTTTTAAGTGTTTCTGATTTCTATGAATAACTATCGATGAATGTAATTTTTATTATAATTGAGGAGCTACAATGAGCGACATAGGTTTTATTAAGGTATTTTACATGCAACGATAGCAAAGCCGCGGGCAAATGTTAGTTAACATTACATTATTACCTTGTGATTGTGCTATCAACCAAAATAAAACAAAAGTTTGCCTCTTCTACAACAGATAAATTTGGCATAAGTCTATGTTAAAAATAAGCGCCTCTGCCGACCACATTTGGTAATATTGACATGCAATCTGACAGTCTTAGTTTTCCACGGCAGCGCCTTAAACGTCACGCAATTCCTTGTATAATAAACTTATACCAGATTTAGAGAAATAACCTTTACTTCTAAGAATTAGAAGAGTCTCTCAGTTACTGTGACTATGTCACTGTCGAGAATAATTAATATCCGTAGGTTTAGGTTTTACTGTTATAAAAGACATAGGTAGGTTAATTAGTGATCCTTCTAAGCTTGTTGTCGTAGAAAGATCTTGACCTAGTTAAGAGAAAGCCAGACAGTTTGGTTGTAATAAGATACCTATGACAGATGCAAATGCAAGCAATTAGTGCGGTTACTCACTCATTATGATCAGCGCAAACGGGCAACCACCAAGAATGCAATAGAAAGTGGCAGATTATAAATAAATATTGCTGGATTTTTTCATACTGCATCATCTAGCGAATCTAGCCCCAATGTTTGCTATCAGACAACTAATGAAAACTATTAAAAGTTGGTCAAATTATTTATTGATCAGTCATTTAGAACCCACCCGACCCAAATACCCACACAACAACCCAGCCCACGAATTATTTTTGAGGACCACACATAAATTTGTCCCGGGAAATGAACACGCAACCTTCTGTGTCACAGGTAGACCTTCGCTCAACGTGACACAGAGGTCACGAATTTTACACAGGTTTCGCGCCAGATGAGCATTTCATATTGTTTATTTAATTATAAATAAACATAATTCGTACGTGAATTACGTGAATGTATAAGGAAACGTAGACTAATGTCTACGTTTCCTTATACTCATGGTTGTGTTGGTTTGCGCTACCACAAACAAATTTTATTAAAACGATAAGGTATAAACCTATGTCAATTTAGATACACAATGCAAATCCTACATAAACCTGACTAACTAAATAAAGCCTTGTAAGCATACTGACTTGACGATCCTACCTAAGTCCAGAATAATAAACGCGAGACTGATATACTTTTATATAAATAATTAGATATTTTTAACGTAAACGATCTTGAGCAAAATTTTCATTTTATTCTTGAAACTAAAATTTTGATACCTACTAATTTTTTCCCTCACCAAAAAGCATCGTCAGGGTGAGTCCACATCCACACTCACTATTTCAAGGTTAGTGGAAATCCCTCTATCTTCAAAAGGAATACAGAATCTCTAAGGAAATCGCCTTTAACAATGAACATAGAATAAATTCGCTTATCGTTTAATTGCTTTGGTTGGCTGTGCATCCTTCCTTCAAGATGTTCTCTTTGTTTCAGGTCGGGACGGTACTTGCGCAGGACTATGATGGTGAGTGTTTTATTTATTTTACTAAAAAGAGCAACATTTATCATCAACGTATTAGAAACAAAAATATAAAAGATAGATGGAACAGAAACTAAAAAACCAAATGATATCCCAAAAAAATTAGCTTCGACGGGACTTGAACACGCATTACTCAGTACGGGAATGTGCTAACCAACTACACCACGAGGTCAAGTGACGTAGGAGAAGAACCTTAGAACAGAAACTAATAAAGTTTTCTGCCAATAAAATAAAGTAAAGAAACGGTAAAATCTGTTCTTTCCTAAATCGTCCAAAAACAGCTCTACAGGAGACTCAAGAGATTTTCTATGGTAATCATAGGGATAAAATTTCATGGGATTACTTTAGAACGACACTGGGGCCGAATTCCTTCTTCTTCTTCGTCTTCTTTTGTATTTGGCTCTGCATCTTGTTTTGACGCAATTCTGCCAATGTCAGTTTTCAATTGCTCATTTTTTAGGGGCCGTATTCCACTACATTAATTGCTGCTTCACCATGACAGTGCTATGGTCTCAGAATGACACATTTTGACATTTACCTTTGATGTAAGAAACTGCGGATCGGACGCGTGTCAAAAGTGTCAAGGTTGATCCCACCCTTTTAATCTCTGCGTGCAAGGTGCCTAACTAGAGTTTTTCCACCGACAAAAAACGGAGGAGGATCTCAAGTCGACGCGTATATATTTTTTTATGTATGACCACGCATAACTTTTTGCAAAGTAGTCCGATTTCGGTAATTCTTTTTTTATTGGAAAGGGGTGCTCTATGTGTCATCAAACTAAATTAGAATCGAATTTTAACTAGATGTCGCCACTAGAAGAATTTGAATTGACTTCAAATTCTCGCTCTACGCCAAATTATTTCATCAATGGGTTATTTTGCGACGATACCATTGTCATAGTAAAGCGATTTGAGGCCTAGAGACGGTTGTACGAGGGATGAATTATCGAAATGGTTACGTATATTTCGCAACTAAAAAATCAAAATTTCGCATAAATACAAATGCAAAATTTTGCTATTATTCGCATAAAAAAACGAATAATATCGAAAAGTAAGCAGAAAAGTTGGTTAAAAGCCAATGGCGTGGTTGTCTCTACATCGGTCATTTATGAACATTGTAGATACCGAAATAACCTTCAGCATGTACACTGTTATTTGGTCTATGAACACTTTGTGTACCTAGCTGCATTCGCGAACCTAAGGTTGCAACATTTTGATGCAAGTGAAATCTGCATGACGTTAGCAGGAGTTTTTTGCTGAACCACATTGACTCAACTAGTCAATGTGGTAGCAAAAAACTCGTCTCTATGAAAATGAGCATATCCAGAGTTCATCCAGTGGTATATCTTAGAAAAAGGAAATATGTACCATTATTTAATTGACTACCTAATGAAAATTTACGTGATTATTGGGTTTGAAAATGTTTTTTTAGAAATTTCGTTGAAAAAGTATTAAAATCACAAAATATTAAATTTCGTTTTTATCGCATAAATTCCGTGAATTTCGCATTTATTGCTGCTATTTCGTAAAAGCGAAAATTACGCATCTCTAATTATCTTGCTCAGAGCCTAGCCATAGCACAGGACCGAGGCCAATGGCATCAAAATTGCTAGGCCTATACCCAGCCGTGGGTCGACAGTGGCTGACGATGACTTATGTAAAATGTTGTGGAAAATAAAGTAATAAAATGCAACAAAACAAGCAAGATGAGAGTGAATGGCAGATAAACTGTACCTGAAAGAGAATGATCTTGTTTATGAACTTGTGAAAACGATAAAATGGAAAGAATGGTGACTAAGCTTCAATGGGGATACAAAGTAAAGTAAAGACGCGCTACCATTTCTTCGGTGAATGCCTGATTAAACGAAAGCCAAAATCCATGCCGAAAAAATTTCACAGATTGTTTCTTTGTCACCGAATTTTTTTCTTTTCTTTGGCTATTCTCTTTTTTCGCTGAGAGGTAGGTACCTGCTGAGAACTCTCGTGCTACAGTTTTTTTTAGCCTTTGATAAATAATTTTTAGTAGGTAGTTGAAGTAGGTATTACTATACAGGCTGTATTTTTTGGACGGTGCAGTAAGGACAGTAACCTTAACGCAGTCACTGCCCAGCCGCTACACGGGGCTGGGTGGGAGAGATCGTCTGAGTCTTGGGCCATGAAAGTGTTAGTTTAGTTTAGTATTATTTTAGTTTAATCTTGAATCATGGTCTTAGGAGAAGGAAAAGTTTTTTTCGATATCTGAATTTTTAGTACTCCAACCTTAGTTGGCATCATAAATATTTTCTATTCAAACCTAGCTTCTGCCCGCGACTTCGCACTCGTATTTTCGGTATAGTAAGTATCCTATTATCTAAGTTAGGCTAATGTTCTTAATTTACGCCAAATTTCATCTTGAACTGTTCAGTAGTTTTAGAGATCCTAGGTAACAAAAATCACATTTCACAAACTTTCGGATTTTTAATATTAGTAGGATAGGATAGGATGCCAATTATCTTGTTAATGGTACTTAAATCTTTTTGAAAATCTATGAATGCGGATAAAATTTATCTAAAAATTTTTGATAGTCTCTTAGGACCATTTCCAATTTCCATGCTCCTTGCTGCCCCGCGCCCCGTCCAAAAAATCCACTACGTATGTTATTTTGCATGTGAAGGCAGAATATGCTTTTGAATTTCGTTTCTATAAACTCACCTTCATAATTTCAGTGACGGACATCCAATGCACGTTCTCCAGCACGGGGTCTGGTCTCCGAGACTCTGTCACAGCCCTGTTGAGGAAGCCAGAGGGGTTCAGAGGGGCCCCGCTGTTCGCAGACGACCGCGCGACGGACCCCGTGGCCGACCCCGTCTGTCAAATCAGGCCGGAGGTAGAGGACCCCACGGGACTACTCTATAGACTTAGGATAACAGATTTTACGAGATGCGGTGTCCTGAAACGAAATGTAAGTGTAGAAAAATTAGTTTTAACGAGTTCACCTAGAATGATTCAACAAATGAATGCCAGACTTTCGTAATCTACCTATAAAGAATATTTGATTGAATGATTGAAAACTAGAATATTTAGTACTATGTAGTGTAACTTTTTTTGTTTGTAATTTCTGCGTTTTGCTAGGACTACCACCATAACTAGGTAAGTAAATTCAAACTTATGAAACCTACCTAATCTTTTTGCTTTGTGAAGCAATAAGACGTAAGCAATTAGCCGGGTAATCAAGAATTATTACTTCGTAACTTGATTTAGGGGCTCCCAAAGCAAACATCTCAAAATAGATTAGTTTAAACTTGAGAGACTGAATTTACAAGGCAGAAGTCGTAAATCCTAAAAGAACATCTCAGACAAACACAATTAAAATTAATAAGCTATTAATAACTGCTTCGTCAGGTTCCTATTTTCTATAGCACTGGCTTCAGTAATAGTGATTGCCATAAACGATATTACACATTTTAACTCTGAGGATACCGCGAAGATTATAGCCATTTGTGCCTTGTCTGGTGCCTCAGAGAACGTACTACGTTCGTAAAAGTATATCCACTCAATGAAGATAGCGTTACCGTAGCGTCTCTAACGAGTTTCACGGTAGGTCAACGAGACCCAATTTCCATTATTGACACAAAAGAATTGTCATTTCATCTCTTATAATAATCATAACGAGTGTAGTATGTTGTGTCATCGGCAAATAATAACACATTCCGTTAGTAACAGTAAGAAGAGCTGGCCGGTAAGCTCTGACATATTATTATACCTACTAGCAAGTATTCTACGCCGGGACCGGTATAATATATCGAGGTAAATAGAACTGCTTCGTACGGGAACATCGAGGTTTGAATACAATGCCGTGGTTCACTTCCTATGATTTGTATTCAGATTCGCGAACAGGTAGGCTTGTAAGCTGTCGTATTAAATGTTTGTTTCATCGAGAAATGTGAGCATGAACAAACAGAGATACAACTATAAATAAATTAAAATAACGCCAAGCCTTTTATTTCTTAAAATTAAATATTAAATAATAAATAATGCTGGACAATTCACACAGCATTATCTAGCCCCAAGCTAAGCAGAGCTTGTGTTATGAGTACTAGATAACTGATATACTTAATACAATACATTACATAGATGGATATTTTTATTATACATAGAAAACACCCAGACCAACGGAACAAATTTCTGCAGATCGTACACAAATTTGTTCCGAGGCGGGGATCGAACCCGCAACCTCCTGCGTCGCAGGCGGACCTTCGCCCGCTGCGCCACGGAGGTCGTCAATTGCACACGCACAGCTAAAAAGGTTCAAATTTAAGTGCAATGGCGGTTGAGAGACGGATGAAAAGATGTGATTTGCTCCGATAATACGTGTCGTAAAATATATTCGACCAATATTTCTTTGGTTTTGTAACCCCCTTTGACTACTAAAAATATTTAGGATTACAAAACTGAGTCTAAGCCTTCTAGTAGTTGGAAAACAATAGTGAGATGTATTTTATTAACAGCGGCAAACTTTTCGCAGCAAAAGTGCGCGAGCGCGTTGATGTCTTTTATAAGTGTAATTTGTGCACGGCGTTAAAAGCGTTATTATTATCATCGTAAAAAAGCATTACGCCAAAACAGTTTAGCACAATTTAACTGATTACATTTATGTTATGTTTAGTACTTGACTACAAACACTACTCAAGACGGTAGTATTTTGTTTTTTAAGCAGAATGTACATGAAAAGGCAGCTCTTGTTTTATTTTTGAAACAACCGTTAAATTAATTCCGTAAAAAAGCGTTACACCAATACAGCTTAGCAAAATTTAACTGACACATTTTAAGTGATTACATTTATGTTATGGTTAGTACTTGACTACAAACACTACTCAAGACTTGAGTAGTGTTTTGTTTTTCAAGCAGAATGGATCATGAAGAGGCAGCTCGCCTTTTGTTTTTGAAGCAACGGCTAAACCGACTTTCTTTTGTTTTATTTTTGTCTTGTGTTCAGGGCTTCGTGCACGTCCGCGTTTGGTTCCCTCAATTCCCCGGGGTGGTGATGCAGTCAGACCAGGAGCTTATCATCATGTGCAAGCCTCCAGAGCCAACCATCATTGAGAACAAGGCAGCGGGGTTCGCCGGTAGTTTGTGAGTATTACACTAACCTAACTATTCTATACGTCTTAATAAATTATCGTTAATTATTTAACGTTTATATAAAGTATAGATATTATTATGTCATATATCTTTTTTAAGCAGTTTTAGAAGCTATTTTTGTCTTTATTCGGATATTCAAAAACCTTGTGACTGATGCTTTGTCGCTCGAATTTGATTTTAAACTTTTACCTGACGAAGACTTTGAGAGGTTACATTTGTCCGATATATCCGGTGTTGCTGCAGTAGAAATCTAGAAATTAAATTTTCTTTATTTCCTGGGAACACATAATCATGACATGACTCTTTCCAGAACGCTATTCACTGTGTTATGTTAACACTAGATAGAAACTACTTATAGAATGTTTGAATGCATGATTGAATACTACTTATATACCTACCTGTCTAGTTCTTCGCATGAGCGCAAAAAGGTGATTTGTAAGTACATCGTTAGCACTTTGTAATCCGATGATTGTTCCCGTTGCCGACAAATCAATGATGAGAATTAGTGCCGACGTGTCAGTAGTTCGATACGTTTTTGCACTTTCAATGTAAAATTTCACTCAAGCCCTGGTTTCCAGGGATAACATTGTTGAACTGTACTAATTTCACCATTGGCTTCCGAAAACTGCAAGGAAAGTTTATGTTCTTTACTACTGTAGAGCAAACTCAAGACATTGAACATTTGGCGAAAATATGTTTTCTGTAGATGTTATGTCGCAAGGTACAGAGAGCTTCATCAATACAAAAACCATTCAAAATCAAATTACGATGATTTGGATGTGACTTGACTGCCTTGGTGAACTACCGATTCTTTTGATTTCACTGTATTCCTTTCTTAATTTTTTTTTATTGAAAACAGTGAATGGTTTGACCACTATATCACTTAAAAAAGGTAAGATGTTGCCCAAGATGGAGCACGCGTTTCCAGAAGGAACTTGATTCTCTCGTAATTTAAAGACTCTGAGATCGTACCTACTCTACCAATAACTTCACTAATTTATCTACATTCCAAATCTAAGTTTTGAAGACAACTGATCCCTTACCAGTAATTACGACAACTGTTCCTCCCCTAGCCCCCACGGAGCGCGCGTGTCCGGCGTGGTGGAAGAGACCCCAGGTCGGCTGGAGTACGAGGTCGCCCTGTACAAGGAAGCGCCTCCTGTCTCCCGGCACACCAACCACACAGTCGACTTACCGGTCGATCAGGTAACCGCTGTACGTTCACTTTTTGTATTTTAGCACTTTTGCAGCTTTATATTTATATCCTTCTTAAAACCGTCGCTTTACAATACAACGCATGACGCGTCAACAAATCGTCATAATAGTCATAATTGTATCTATCTCTAGACCATATATAAAATGAAGATACCTACCGATATTATTATAATTATTGACGGGTATTTATCGCGTTTTATTTTCCCGACGTTTCAACAATTAGGCAATTTCTTAATTTCAATCACTTCCCGTTTATAGCTAAGTGTACTCGTCGTAGACCGGTTTCTCAGTGCGTCGCGGACACGGTTAGTGTTGTGTATCGTCCAAGTATGCAGATGGACATTCCTATTTCTGAAAAACAAGTGAGGGTAGTTGCAAATAATGCTGCCCCCGCTCCGCAGAGGCGGTAGCTCCAGTACTCCAGTCATCCCGTGATCACGACAGAGTGTAAACCTGTTGAAACGTCGGGAAAAATAGGTAAATAAACGCGATAAATACCCGTGAATAATTATAATAATATGTTCTGATCGCGTAAGTTTAAACAAGATCCGTCAAGTGCGAGTGTAACTCGCGCGCCGAGGGTTTTGAACGTTTGTCAACAAATATGTACCAAAATTACCGGTTAGAGACTTCGCAGTTTAACGAATACCTAAGAATAGTAGGTACCAACCTACATTTCAGATGGATCTCTATGCATGCTTCGGTTAAGGTGGGTAATGGTAAATTTTTCGACTTTTTTCGAAATATTTCAAAAAGTATGAAAGTTACAGAAATTTTAAAAACTGTTTTGAAATTTCCAAACCGATACCTTTCATTTGATACACCATTTGGTGGGGTAGCCCCCCTTTTGAAAATTATTCCTTTTTGACCATTTTTCAAAAAGTGTTCTTTTTACAGACTTCTCTATATTTTTCCTGTAAAATATAGATCTATATCTACAAACGCTTCATACATTTTAAATGGATCGCTCGGCAAACTTCGGAGATAGGGGGGGGGGGGAATGGGTATTTTTTCGACTTTTTTCAAAATATTTCAAAAAGTATGAAACTTACAGAAATTTGAAAAACTGTTTTGAAACTTACAAATCAATACCTTTCATTTGATACCCCACTCGGTGAGGTAGCTCCCCCTTTTGAAAATTATTCCCCCCCTTTTTGACCATTTTTCAAAATGTGTTCTTTTTTCAAACTTCTCTACATTTTTCCTGTAAAATATAGATCAATGTCTATAAACGCTCCATACATTTTACATGGATCGCTCTGCAATCTTCGGAGATAGGGGGGGGGGAATGGGTATTTTTTCGACTTTTTTCGAAATATTTTCAAAAGTATGAAACCTACAAAAACTTCAAAAAATATTTTGAAATGTACAAAATGATACCTTTCATTTGATACCCCATATGACTCTGTAGGTATCTTTTAAAATTTCGGCATCACAATTTGTATGGAAAATATTCATTTTCATTTTTCATTTATTTTCATTTATTTTTCTCTAAATCTGTACAGGCGCACGAAATGTATTATTATTTTAAATTTCAAGTTGATAGCTGCAGTAGTTTTTGAGTTATTAAGGAGGGAAAAAAGGACAGACAAAGCGAGACCATAAGGGTTTTGAAACCGATCTTCGATCATCAAAACCCTAAAAACCTACCGATATGTTAACAAGAGCTACTGCCAACAAACTGTTGTAATACAGTTTGGCAGAGACTTTATAACGTTGTGTACTTTTAATTTGAAAATAAATAAAAAATATAGATAGTTTTGCCTATTAGCAGTAGTCGAATTTTAAAATTTTCTTTCCTTTATTTGATATTTGATCAATAATGGTACCTGAAAAGATAGAGGCCGTAGGTAACTAAATCTGATAAGTTCCAACTCCCAACTTCTAGGCCGTTCCGATCGGTACAAAGTTGCAACTCCGTGCACGAATCAACCCTGACTCCGCGTGGCGACACATCAAGCTGCTGGAGGTGGCCGTGTCTCCAGACCCTGACAGACCACACGCGCCTGGAGCAGTTCTGCTGGTGAAAGATGGGTGAGTTATAAAATATTAAAGCAATCACGCATTCACAATAAATTATGTACACGTTTGGAGTAAACGATGTTTACCGAATAGATCGGACTGCACATTTTCTATTTCATACCCTTTGTCCTATTACCCGTTTTCCCGTAGGAATTAAGCATTTTCCCGTGGTAAAAAGTAGCCTATGTTCATCAGGAATAATGTGGGCTTCTAATGGTAAAATAATTTTTCAAATCGGTCCAGTAGTTTTTGAGCCTATTTAATACAAACAAACAATCAATCAAATCTTTCCGCTTTATAATATAATATTAGTATAGATTGTGTACCTACCGTATATGAAGCCGCGTTGAGAAACTGAATTGAAATATTATAGATTCTTCTGGATACTTCGTTGCGGTAGTTTTCCATGATTAACCCTCAAGACCTTACATGAACAGTTAGCTGCTTGCTATGGATCACGATAAATACATTAAAACAAAACAAATTCAAACGCTTCAATCGCAGAACTAATTCCAATTTTCACGGCTTAACCTTTTCAGAAAAACGATCCATGAGAGATTTCAGAACACTATAGGAACCGTTAATCGCATCTATTTTATTTACGGCACACTTAACACTACTATTTAGTGTTTCAAGAAACAATAAGTTGAATTAGTGGTACTGTAATAAAACTGTAAAACTTGCGATAAATCTCGAATTGACTAAGGCTGACGAAGAATACGAAAGTGTTGGCATTACCTAGGCAGCGAAGATGACACGGTAGTGTCTACCGTATCGTATCATAGTCTACCTTGACTGCCTCGTTGGTCTCGCGGTCAGATTGTTCAACCGCTAATAATGAGGTCCTGGGTTCAAATCCCGGGTCGGGACAATAGTTGTTATTGGGTTTTTTCTAGCAAGAAAAATTCACAGTAACAGCCCGGAGTCAAGAAGTTAAGTGTTACACCCCAGTGCCTCGGAAAGCACGTTAAGCCGTTAGTCCTGCGCTTGACCTCTCCCCGGTCGTTTCGGTCTGCCGTCCCATTAGATTATGAGAGCGAGGGAAAACGCAACACCTCTGTTTTCGCGCGCACACATATGTTGACTATAATATCTCCTGCGCATCTATTTTGTAATTGTGAAAAAGGTAGGTAGTACCTAAATAAACGCGGCCCGTGAATAGTTATTCACTAGAAATCTATCCCCCAGATGCCGAAACCGCGACTTCGCCTCCATCATCCCGCACCAACCAGCGCGGTACCGAGAACGACACAACGAGGTTTTCCTAGACTTCGAGGCCTTTCTCCTGGCGTCTATGAAGGAACGGTCTACTCTCTGGATCCACTCGCAGATAAAGGCTTGCATGGATGCTGCTGACTGCCAGCCCGATTACTGTCTGGACTTGTTTGAACCTTCAGGTAAAATATTGATTCGATAATTGTAGAGTAAAATTACATGTTGTGCCGTACCCCAACGACCGTAGAACCGGAAGAAGACAAATTATAGAACATGTAGAGCTTAAATTTATTTATTTATTTATTTTATTGGTATACAAAACAGAAGACAATCGAATCATAGCAAGTAAAAGTTATAACTATGGTTGTTAAACTAGAGTTCCGAAACATGCATACACAACATGATTTTACTATAGAGCAGTAAAAGCAAACAATATCAAAATTATAAACATGCAGTTAAAAAGTTGGTTACTACATACTTAAATGAATGTGCATGACTGGTGTGATATGAAAAGCATCGGGTATTACAAAGCTGTTTTGGCAGTTTATAGATAAATATAAATATAGATAAAAAAGCTTGGGACGGGTTTTGATCCAACTCGAAAAATAACAACTAACAGGCAAATGGTTTCTTCGTACCTTCTTTAATTTAGTCCACATACCGAAGCGACAGAAATCAAAAATATCACTTTTATTTCCGTGTCGGTGTTTAATTTTATAATTTGACCATTTCTAAGTGTAGGTACGGTCAGCGTCAAATTGATATAAGCGTCTAGAGAAGTCAAAATGTTCTGAAAAACTTATAAGCAATTTGATAATGCAAACGTCGTTCGAATCATCATAATGTTGTAAGCACCCGAGGTGTTCAAAATATCTTACTACTCCTTATTTCACATTTATATTCAGCAGTCAGTCACCCTGACTGTTCATATAAATCTGAAATAATGAGTTGAGTTAAGAAGTTAAGGAGCTGACTCTACATTTATTGTACACTAGCTGTACCCGCGACTTCGTTCGCGATTGCCTTACCTGCCGACTAATTAAGTTCACATTTAACCATAGTCTCTCATATTATGAAACGACGCCGTCCAAAAAATCGTGTAGGGTCTACGGGGGATAGCATATTGTCATCTTCAATCCCATTCTTTATCCACACGACTTTTAGCTACGACTCGGCCAGCGTCAGTGTTAAGAAGTGTCCTACTCGTTTGACTTACTCACAGCTGGGGCCCTATTCTGCTATACTAATCGCTTCACTATGACAGGGCTATCGTCACAGAATGACACTTTTTGGTATTCCACCTTGGATGAAAGAAATTATGATGAATGCAGATGGAGAGACGCGCGTCAAGTTTGAAACTACATATTAATTTATGAGACCACAATAATTAATTAATTTAATTGTACACGAAGTTTGGTTGGAGTAAGACTCCAACCAAACTTCGCTGGACCAGCTAAACCACCATATATCATGTAAGGCAGGAACCTAACTTATTTTTCCAAGACCCACCACCTTAGTAGGTAGGAACCTAACTAATGGGTGCGTCTTGGAAAAACAAATAGATAGGAACTTACCTACCCTTTATCTACTAATTTTTTTCTTCAATCTACAGATTATTTCATCAATCTACTGATTTTCTACTCGACTTTCTACTGATTTAGTCATATTCGATCTTGCATCTCTGTTTCTAACAAAAAGAATGCATGAAATCGGACGACGCGTAGACCCGTCGTGATGCGCGGTTAAAGAATTCTACTTTTTCCTCTCTGCCAGGGGAACCTTACTGAATTCCAGGATAAAATGTATTCCATGTCCTTTTTTGTAGTATGAACTCAAAACGTGCCAAGTTACATTCCAACTCATTACCTATGTAGTTTCGGCGTGATGAGCGGTGAAGGAATTTAACTTTCATCCCCTCTGCCAGGGCAACCTTACTGAATTCCGGGATAAAATGTATCTTTCCTCATAGTACGAACTAAAATCACGCCGAGTTGCATTCGAATTCATTAAGTAGTTCCGTCGTGATGCGCGGTTAAATAATTTTACTTTCATCCTCTCTCCCAGGGGAACCTTACTGAATTCCAGGATAAAATGTATCCCATGTCCTTCCTTGAACTCAAATCGTACCAATTCAGTCCAACTCATTCAGTAGTTCGGCGTGAACGTGATGCGCGGTGAAGAAATTTTACTTTTATCCCCTTTCCCAGGGGAACCTGACTGAATTCCGGGATAAAAAGTATCCTATGTCCTTCCTCGTGGTATGACCTAAAATCGTACCGAGTTTTATTTCAATACCTTAAGTAGTTCCGTCGTGATGCGCAGTTAAAGAATTTTACTTTCATCCCCTCTCCCAGGGAAACCTGACTGAATTCCGGGATAAAAAGTATCCTATGTCCTTCCTCGTAGTATGACCTAAAATCGTGCCGAGTTTCATTTCAAAACCTTCAGTAGTTTCGGCGTGATGCGCGTTTAACAAACAGACAGGCAGACAGACATGAATGAAAAAAATTGCAGTTTTGGCTTCAGTATCGATAATAGAGTGACCTCCAAAAAAAATTTTCAAAATATCTTCAATGTACAGAATTGGACCTGTTACAGTTTTATTATAAGTATAGATATAGATATTATGGAAATAAAGAGTTTTTGATATAATAATTCATTTATAAAACTAAACACTGACATGGAAATCATGTGATATTTTTGATTTCTATCGCTTCGGTATGTAGAC
Source organism: Eupithecia subumbrata (assembly GCA_949316285.1). Taxonomy (NCBI): domain Eukaryota; kingdom Metazoa; phylum Arthropoda; class Insecta; order Lepidoptera; family Geometridae; genus Eupithecia; species Eupithecia subumbrata. The sequence goes on along the minus strand of OX438646.1, from coordinate 23,562,324 downwards.
TAAAGTAAAGAAGCGACGAAAGAAACTTTTAGCCTGTTAGTTCTTATTTTTCGAGTTGGATCAAAATGAAACAATACTTCCTATAATGAGTTAGATGTCTATTCAGTGGCTTCGTAGTTACCTGTTCGGTCGCCGGCAACGCATAAGCTTTAACGATAAGGTTTCCTCTTGGTGCCAACTCAGTGCCGGTGTACCACAGGGCGGCGTTTTATCTCCTCTTCTTTTCGCTATCTTCATTAATTCTATTTCCAAACAACTCTGTTCTTCCTACCACCTTTATGCAGATGACTTGCAAATATACACCCAGGCTCCAGTAGACCGACTAAGTGAAGCCATCCATAAGATCAATATCGATTTGAACGTTATTCTTGCTTGGAGCAACGCGCATGGATTGAAAGTGAACCCCACAAAAACGCAGGTAATCATCATTGGTAGCTCGCGAATGGTGTCCAAGATTGATTGGGCGCACCTTCCCCTAGTTCTTTTTGATAATGTTCAAATTGAGATCAGTAAGACTGTCAAAAATCTTGGTATTCTCATCGATAACCAACTGTCCTGGGGACCCCAATTGGCAGAAGTTAGTCGTAAGATCTTCGCATCGGCGGCCTCGCTCAAACGGTTGCGAAATCTCTTACCCACATCAACCAAAATTGCGCTCGCTCAGTCACTCCTGCTCCCTATCCTAGACTACGCCGACGCCAGCTATCCCGATTTAACCCAAGTACTGCTTGATAAGCTTGAGCGGCTTCAAAATCTCAGCTTACGCTTCATTTTCGGTCTGCGAAAGTACGACCACATCACAGAGTACCGCAAAAAGCTCAAATGGTTACCAATACGTCTTCGCCGGGACGCACACTTCCTCTCACTCCTTTATTCCATACTTTTTGTCCCAAATACCTTATCGGTATTGAAACCGTTCCTTACCTCAAGGAACGGTTTCAATACCTCCACCAAACCCATAGCCGCTCCCTCCGCTCAACACACACTCTTCAACTGCAAACTCTCCGCCCCTTCCATTCCTATAGCTCATCCTTTACCGTACGTGCTATAAAGCTGTGGAATGCCCTACCCACTTCAATTCGACAAGCTAAGTCTCTCCCTATATTCAAACTATATATGGTCTATGAACATTTCCTTGCCTCTACTTCAAACTGTTAGTATCAAATTAGTATATTTACATACACCCTATATAATTATTTTATGTATATTATATATTTATTTTATGTATCTGTCATATTTATTGTATTTATAGCTACCACTATTTGTAAAACACGCCACCGTCTATACTTGTTCTTTCACTTCCGGTCCATCCAAAGGTTGCCTGGGAGAGATCGCTCATAGCGATAAGGCCGCCCATTGTGCAACGTTATTTGTATTTGTCTTTTCCTGTCCTGCTGTGTTTCTATTTGGTGTGCAATAAAGAGTACTGTATTGTATTGTGTATTGTATTCAAGCTTGTGGAGCAATTTCCGCTTGGACATGAAATAAATCCCGATTTTTCCCCCATTTTCCAGGTCACGGTCGCCGAAGAAGATCCGTATCAATCCCAGCCCCGCACAACTCAACCTCCGCAGCACTGGTATCAGACAACTCCACCACACCGTTCACCAGGTTCAAAGAGAACCTGGAGTACACGGTGGTGATGCCGGGAGAGCTGTTCCATCGGCCGTCGCTGGACGCTACGTGTGCGACGTCTATGATGGTAGCGGTGGCGCTTGGAGCGTTGCTGTTTATGTCAGCTTTGTTGGTGAGCTTACCAGATATTAAACCTTTAACTCTTTAGTACTATCATACCTCTATAGCAATCAAATTTTAGCATTAACTACTGTTAATGCTAAAATACCTCCAAATGAAATAGCTTACAATGTGCGCAAAACTTGTTATCTAAATTACTTGTAGAACCTGGAAAACAGTAAAAACCTGAAATTTTTTTGAGCGTCCCTATCACTAACCCTTAAGGGTCCGGCGACGGATGAATTTCCCATACAAACGTAGTACCAAAATGATTTGTAATTTGAGAATGTATTCACCATGGTTTGCTATTATTTGTGTTAGGATAGTATTTATACAGGTTCCTGCCATAAGATTTTTTCAAAATACTTATCTACACAATAATTAAGACAACATTCATTCTTTGATGTAAAATGCGATTAGGTTTAATTTCTTTTCATCAAGGTATTTTGAAAAAAAATTGTGGCAGGAACCTATATAAATATTATTTTAATACAAATAATAACAGACCATAGTGAAAATATGCTCAAATTAAAAATAATTTTGGTATTTCGTTTGTATGGGAAATTCATCCGTCGCCGGACCCTTATGCTTACTTAAGGGTCCGGCGACGGATGAATTTCCCAAAGCAAGGATCGTAAGAAAGCAGCGCGTTTTTCTTATAAGAGACTTTCAGTGATCAATGATCATTAGATCATCTATTGTAATGACTACTTATGTAGGTTACCTATCTACATCTAGATTTATGTAGGTACCTACCTTAATCTAGAAGCGCGATAGAGCCTCGGCCAAGTTAGGAATATATGGGCTATCTAATAAATGAGTACCTACGCAATTGTAGCGAGCCATATTCACTCGCGTCAGCTTCAAAGAACCTTGCAGTTACATATTTTGTAATGCCACCACCAATTCGAAAATTCGCTTGCCACACCCGGGAATCGAACCGACTAAATCTATAAACATTACACCCCAATTTCATGGTTTTCCTTTCAATTAATTTATAAAGTTTGTTAGAGAGATTTCATCCTTATTATAATTGACCCTAACGATCGATGCAATCTCATTAACAAACCCTTGAAAATAATTAACATTACTCCCAAGATGCTCCCAAGGGAGTAATGAGTTTGGTTTTAACAGTACAGGGTGTAATTTTTACAGATTTTAGTCGGTACGATTCCCAGGTGTGGCAAGCGAATTTTCGAAAATCTTTGAATGCAGTTTTCTTTATAAAAAAAAAAAGAATGTTTGCTTTTAGTAAAATTTTCAATCTACACTATTAAGAGCACTTTCCCTACAGGTGGCGTTACAAAATTCCACCCTTATAGTGTTGCAGTATGATATAATGCAGTTGCATAGTGTTTATGTTTTACCTAGAATTGCAAGGTTCGCCGTCGACGGATCCGTCGTGGAAGCCATCATCATAAATCTATCAACAACAACCTACCCTCACACTCCAACATACTCCTAAACTAGAAATACCTTACCTGGGTTTCAACTGTTTTCATCAATATTATTTTTTCAGATGTGCTACTTAGCCACCAAGCTGAACTCTACAATGCTAAAGAACAACAGCCTGCAAACCCCTGGAGGGAAGGGCTTCGAGCAGATCCTACGGGAGCTGGCGCACCATTCTCTGGCCGATTCGGGCTACACCGGGCGCCCTACGGTCCAATAATTTGGTTTACCTTTATTTAAGTAGGCTGTAGAGAAGTAGGTAGCTGATTTTAGTTTCTATTTTACTTTAGTTAGACTCTTCATGGGCCTAGCCGAACAACTCAACTGAATTGGGTGATTCTAGCATTTTTTAGCATCTTTAAATCGCGTTGTTTTTTTTGTTCTTTAAAGTGGTACAACTGCTTTTGTTTGAATTTTTAACACGTTATGGTGCTCTAGGTTTACACTATAATATTTTCACGTAGATAGATTACTTTACCTTTTTATGGAGGAAGAATTAACTAGGCCTTCTAAAACTTGTCTTTGTAATTAGTATTAGTTATTTATTAAATAATCTAAGCAAAACTTATGACTGAAAAATTCCAAGTTGTTTCCGAAATCGAAACTTTTTCAGTCATGACTCAGACGTATTTATTTAATTAGATATTTAATAAATTAAAGTTTACCTTAGCTGTAATGTATTTTAAGTACATATTAGTTTGGTGAATAAGTAATAAAATATTAAGAATCCGTACTTGTTTATATTTTCTTTCATTGAACACCTGATAAGTACGTAAGTGACTAATAATAGGCACAGCTTATTTTGCTATAAGTATGTAGTAGGTAGGTACCTATTAAAAATTAGAATTTGGTTAGAGAGCTCTAATAGCGAACGTTTGAGGCGCTATACCATGCATGTCGCAAAAAATCGGAACATAGCCATATTGTTTCCAATAGGCACTTCGATGGATTGGGCTTATCTATAAAATTTGCGTGTATACTGTAAAAAGGTTTGGTACCCTGACCTTAGATTACGAAGTCAATCCATAATCTTAGTTAGGCAGTCAATAGGGTATCTTTAATCTAAGTTTGGAACACAACATGACGGCTTATGGAAATGGGCACGGGTCGCGCGGGAATATCAAAAATATAGGAGTGGGAGGTCATTATTTTAAATAATCTAGCGATACGCGATGGCGAGAGGTTTTATTCGATTATTTCGATTGTTCAAACATCTCGATGTTTCTCGATTGTTTCGACTTGGACCCGAGTCCGACTCGGTCTGTTATTGCGACTGGCGCATGGCGCCAGTCCACGAGTTGTACCTCGATGGTTTAGAGTTTCGCGAGTTCTTGACTTGCGTTATTCTTTCAACTATCTATTTACAGGCCCCACAGCTGAATACCATACGTCCATATCGGTTTTAGCACCATCTTATATACCAGGAGCTGTGGCCTAGGCTGAGGATTTGGTTTCTGCCCAGCAGCCATTCTAAGTTACGGTATCGGAGGTTCAGCTCCTCTCTTTTCTTCTGTAGGTGAGTCCTCCAGGTCAGTCTGCGGTCCAAGTGCATCCCAAGGCATTTGAGTGACTCATTTTGTGGTAGAGTATGTGCTCCTAGACTGACAGGTGGACAATCACCTTTGCGGAGTGCAAATGTTGCATGGGTTGACTTTGAGATTTGGAGGCTTCGTTCGGGTCTTTGTTACTAGCCAGAATGGCAGTAGTGTCGTCCGCAAAAGTGGCAGTTATTATTCCTGGTGTTTCTGGTAGATCAGATGTGAATATGCTGTAAAGCACGGGTCCTAGCACCGAACCTTGTGGAACTCCCGCCTGAAGGTCATTGAACTTCGAGGTGTATTCGCCGTCCTTTACCTGAAATATTCTTTCTGAGAGGTAAGAACTTAGTAAACCAAAGAACGGGTGTGGCAATGAGTTCTTTATTTTGGCAAGGAGACCATTATGCCAGACCTTATCGAAAGCCTGTTGGATATCAAGGAAGGCTGCCGAACAGTATTCTTTTAGTTCTAGTGATATTCTGATGTGATAGAATGCTCTGTGGACTTGTTCAACAGTACCATGCTCCTGTCGGAATCCAAACTGGTGGTCTGGGATTATGGAGTTTTCGGCTAGTGCTTTTAGCATGCGAGAAAGGAGAATCTTTTCAAAGAGTATGGAGAAGACCGGTAGTAAGCTTATCGGTATGAGCCGACTTCGTTGGCGGGTTTCCCTTCTTTAGGACCATGATGATTTGCGAGATCTTCCAGACGGAAGATCTCGCAAATCATCATGGTCCTAAACCTACCCAAATGTAATGCGAGATCTTCCGTCTGGAAGATCTCGCATTACATTTGGGTAATGGCCAACTCTAAGGATTCCGTTAATTAGTGTTGTAAGGAAGACTATTCCTTGCCTTGGCAGTTGTATCAGGATTTCCTTGGTTATTTCGTCAAACCCAGGAGTCTTTCCATTGTCTAGTTTGGAAAGAAACCTCAGCACTTCTCTGGGATTGGTAGGCTTTAAGGGTAGGCACCCATAAAGCCTAATTGGAAGTCTTGGTTTAGGATAGCTTCGATGTCGGAGTCATCATCGTTACTTGTGCCGTCATTAGGCTTGAACACTTCGGCTAGGTGACTCGCGAAAGCTCTTGCTTGTGCCGTTCTGGTCCATTTGGAGTCAGAAAGTCTTAGAGGTGGCAGAACTTTTTTGGGTTGGTTTATGTTTGATGAAGCCTTCCATATGGAATAGTTTGTGGACTTTGTTGCTGTTAAGGATTCCAAGTGTTGAGTCAGAGTTGCGTTTTTTGCGTGCGTTGTTTATGAGATCTTTGAGTTCAACTATCGCTTTATTAAGAGCTCTTTTGTCTTCTGGATGTCGCCTACAGTGCCACACTCTGCGAAGCCTCCTTTTTTCATTTATTTTGGCTCTTACGTCCAATTGTCCAAGGTAAAGCAATTCTGTCTGATTGTCTTTGTTGGGATTTCAGGAGTAGAAGACCAACACGCAACTTGAATGAGGTTCGTGAAATGGGTAGCCGCGTCCTCTATATCTTCGGGTGGCTTGAGGGCTATCTTCAGCTCAACTCTCATGTCAATCATATCTCTAAAAGAGTTCCAGTCTGTGTGTCTGTTGTGCATTTTAGGGGTTGACTCGAACTCAAGGATGGTTGTACCAATAGTCCGGGATGTGGGCTGAGGAGCCACCTTAGCAAGAGTTTATATTGACGGAGTATTGCGACATTCCCTTACTGATAAAGAAGTCAATAACATCTGGTAATCTATTTTTGTCGTAGGGCCAGTGCGTTGGTTCTGAAGTTGACATGGTGGTAAGATGATTGTTCTCTATAGATAGCTTTAGTTGTCTACCACGTGTTTAGAGTTCCAGTATCCTCCTGATATGAATCTTGGACCCAGAGTATTGAAGTAGATCGTGAACTGGTTTTTGTTGATCTTGTGTTTTGGTGGGCAGTATATGGCAGACACATTAAAGTTTCCATTTTTTGTTTCAATAGCAATAGTAGTCGCTTGAAAGTGTTCGGTTTGGTATGGCGGTAGTTCGTGGTGTTTGATTGAGGACTTGACAATTACTGCTGATCCTGCGTGTGCAGCCCCTACGTGCTGTGTGCTATAGATCATATAGTCTTTGATGTTGACCTGGCTTCTGGCGGTAAAGTGGGATTCCGCTATTAGGTACCTATATCAAGTATTGTATATCAAGTTTGTGGATGTTCAGAAATATTTCAGCTTCGTCAGCATTTGGAGCCAGACCATTTATATTCCACGTAGCAATGTTTAGGCTCATAACTGGGACATTTTGTCCACAAGAGACACGATAAGACCCAATAGCATACTCATTTGGTCGAAGAGCTTGTCCATTTTCTCGAGTTGTTTGATTAATAAGTCTTGGATGACTTTTGTTGGCGTGAGATGATCCTCTTGTGTTAAAAGAGGCAGTGGATTCTTTTGTGTTGTCTGATGTCGTTGTGGAAAACCCTGATGTGGTAATGGCTGAGTTGTCTTGTCGTTGTCATTTTGCTGTTTGTTTTGTTCAGCGTTTTGGGGCTCTGTTCTAATTTCTTCAAGTCTGTGAATACTTGCTGCTTGTGAGTAGGTTTGTTGTGTCCTGCTTGTGATGTCTGTTTTTGATTTTTGTTGTTTTTGTTCAAAGTATTTTTGTATGTTCTGTGTCTGTCCTTTTCTCAGCTCTGTATTTTGTGGTTTGTCATTTGATGATTTCAGATTTCGTCGACTTAGAGTCTTCTCAAGTTGCAGAAAGTTGGTTTCGTTTTTGCTTGGAAGTTGTGTTTGTCTACAGTGATCTTCTTCGATGTCAGGGCCAGCATTGGGTCGCCTCGCCATTTTGTAGGTAAGGCGATTGTTCTTTTTCCTGTTTAGGATTTCTTGGTAGACTTTGCATCCCTTGTAGTTTGCAGGGTGCTCGCCAAGGCACAAAGCGCATTTAGCAGGGGTGTTGCGGTCTTTTTTTCGCAGTCGCTGGTTTTATGTTGACCTGCACATTTGACGCATCTATCGGGTCTCATGCAGTTAATTTTGGAGTGGCCATATTGTTGACATTTAGTGCATTGCACTATTGCATTTCTCTTTCTGGGGTCCTCAATGATTACTGCCATGTTGTAAATATGCCATAAGCTTCTAAGCTAGCTATGCTAGCTTATGCTGCTATATTGTTTAGGTTGCGGTCGATGTTGACAAAAAAAGTTGAAGTTGGTCTTTTTTCTGGTCGGGCTCTAGCATTTATGGCTCTATCATTGGTTATTTGAAACATGATTGTCAAAGTCAAATTTCTTGTCTTGTCCGACTGACGTTGAAAGTCTGTCACTGAAAAAAAAAAGTAAACAAAATAACTGCAACTGCGCCCTGCGGCAGGAACCGTAACGGCCGGTTGTTTTTCTGAAAATCAATTAAATTCCTTTTGAAATTTAATAAACTTCATCTAAAGCCCCTCATCATGTCTAGTGCAAGCTCTGGCGAGAACAAACGCCTACTCCCAACCAAACAGCAGTCAATAAACCCAAAAAAACCAAAACATTGGTCACTGGGCTTGCTCGATGCCATGAAAGACTCCGAATCGGTTGTGAAATCTACTGAAAAAGTGGTTGTAATTCGTGATAAATACCCTAAAGCAAAATTACACTACCTAGTTCTACCCCACGAAGAAATCAGCAGTATTTATAAATTGAATAAATCTCACATAGACCTTCTAGAGGAGTTTGGTCTTGTGTATAAACAAATAAAAGATGCTGAATGCTATGAACTAAGGGCAGGGTTCCACGCCTTGCCGAGCATGACGAGACTTCACATGCATATAATAAGTAAAGATATGGTCTCACCTTGCCTGAAGACTAAAATACACTGGAATAGTTTCACTACTGAGTTCTTTCTACCCTATGATGGTTAGTTTTACGTTTGTTTCTGGACACATTATTTGAAATTCATTGTTCTACTCTCTGTTTGATACCTATTTATTGTTTTTCAGATGTTCTAAAAGAGCTAAAAGAAAATGGATCAATAGAAAAGATGACAAGTGAAACTCATAAAAACTTGATGTCAACTGAACTCCAATGTAACCAGTGCAGCTTTAAACCGAAAAATATGCCACAACTCAAGGAGCATTTAATAAGCCACTGTAAATAAGAATCTACTTCTACTCTAACTACTTATTTATCCTATAAAATAAAGAGAAGATAATTCTAAAATTGCACTCATTTATTGCTAAAATAGAATCCACATTATTTCATGATTGCTATAATCTATGTACAATAATTTGTAAGTCACAATGTAAATTTTAATTGCATGTTTTTACTTTAATTTGTAATACTTAAATTCTACACGGTATTGGTTTTACAAGATAATTTACACGGACTTTCGTCATCAATCAATGATGCACTCTCCTCTCCACCATCAACATCAGGTGTATTATAAATAGATATATTACGCCTTTTGAATGTTTTCTTATTAGTAGGGGTAGAACATTCTTCGGTTGTGTTCAAGCTATCAGTTACTATCGAAGAAGTATCAACAGATTGAACCTCATCAGATTCAAAATCAATTTCTTCTACATTAGGAGTAACTGGTGCGGGTAGAGATAATTTTGAGCACTTTGTAATGTGAGTGGGTGTAGCTAAAATAGGGGGAGTTACTATTTCTGATGTCTCCATGGGTAAAACTTTTACAGGGGTGATAACTGTTTCTGGTTGTTTCATTGTCTTGCTCATTCTTGCTACAACTACTTGCACGGGGTCATCAATGCCTAACACTTCACACAAATTGGTAGTCTGTGGGTTGACTATGGGTTCTCTTGGAACAATTTTACGTTCATTGGGTTTGAATATGGAGGCAGTCCTTACAAAACTATCCTCTTTTATAGTCAAGTCTTTCATCAAGTTGATTATTTCCTGCTTTTCCTCATCACTTGGCTTGAAGTCATACCTAAAAGAAATGGTTGATTTTGTCAGTATGTATTTGAGTGAAAATAATATGGATTCTAAGAGCAATAGCGCACTAGCGGCCATGACGCATGGCTATGGCGCTCGACCCAACCACAAGGGTCGCGGCCAAACAACACGGCCGAAACTGCGGCCATAATTATTAGTTGCAAATACAGCGTGGCTTCCATCTGGTTGGCTGCCGAGGCTCCGTGTGGCCGCTAGCCGCATGCGGCCAGGTGCACCTGCTCCATGGCAAATTCATACTAATGTATCTTGCTGGCTACTGCTATCTGTCCGCTAGTGCGTGTCTGACCTTAGAGTATATCAAAATGATGAGGTACCTTTCTCCGCCTGAATATGGGCCTGGCATGTGGCAAACCATATTCTTCACAGATAGAAGATGGTTAGTATTTTTCAGTATAGCTAACCATTCAGAATCATGCTTCAAACATTTATCACCATCAAATTCACTTGGCAGATCTACTATTTGTAAATGTCTCCGTTTAGGTAAGCATTTATCAAGGGCTAGAAATTTGGTCTCTTTGCCAACTTCATGCTGTACAATGGCAGCAAATTGACAATGTAGATGGGCAGAAAACCAATAATCAGGCTGCATTGTTTGCAGTAGTTTAAATGTAGGTGGACTGCCAAGTCTGTTTGACTCAATATCTTCTCTGAAAAAAGAAAATATCATGATAAAATATCACACTTTTAATAAGAACCAGTTTCTTCCCGTGGCTTCATACGCATACTTTTGGGATAAAAAGTATCTCTTGTTTTAATCCAGGCCTAGAACTGCCACTATGTAAAATTTAAGCCTGATATGTTCAGTATTTTTGGTGCAGAGGTAACAAACATTCATAAATCCATACATCTAAACTTTTGTATTTATAATATTAGTGTGATATGAAAGTTTGTATGGATACTTAGATGTTGAAAAGAAAAAATAAATACTTTTACACATACAAAACAGACTTACAAATGTATAGGATGTGCAAATCTTTATGAATTCTGTAAACATAGCCTCGAATGCGAAACTATGCATGGTACAGTAGAGTGCCTACTCAATAATTCATTCACTATTCTTGTATAAACGCACTACCTAATTCACGGTTACAGGTTTGCAGTTAGCAGGGCACATATTAACAAAATTGATTGTAATAAAAAATCTAATCAGCAAAGCATTAGAACATGACTATTTAACTGTCAGTAACTGCAAATCTTTCATGGAATTAGTATAGTGATAAATAATTGCAATAATTTTGAAACTGGTTCAAGTTATGAATTTTGTTAAGATAAGTACAATACAATTTAAGGATTGATCAATCATTATTCAGAAATATTACCTAAAAAATGGTTTCCGACTCAAAAGTGATTCTTTGTCACCATAATCCGTGATACCACAAGGCCAGTCATGAGAGAGCATGATATGAACTTTGTCCTTCAACTGGTTTAACCTGAAGACATCCAAAGACCTGATGTGGTAGACTGAGCGAAGAGATTGTGGAGTATACGGCACACACTCCCAGACACCATGAGAGTAGTCATGTCCTTTGAAAATTCCAGAAATACCTGTAACAAGAAACAACAAAAAACATTCAATTGGGGAGTGTTAAAGAACATCTACTTTTTCAGTTTCTAATATGAAAATTACCTCCAATACGTAGGTCACCAATTTGTACAACACCAGCTCTTCCAAGGTAGTAGATGTTAGGTGCAACCCATCCACCATAAGGTAGTTCTTGCAAATAGTTTGATGCCTCATGATTACCTCCTATAAATATTGTTAGGATCGGCGCCTTTTTCTCGCCGCTATAATATCTGAAATTAGAACAAGAGTACATTGCACTAAATGCCAGTATTTAGTGATTGTATGATAAACTGGATGGATAGGCAGTCCTCTCAGTAACATCAGTAGCCTTTGGATCTATATTTTGGTGGAATCATAAGCATTATTTTCTTACTTGTAAAATGTACACATCTTTTGATATTTTTCAGGTACTGCCATTGCACAGAGGTCGGATCGATTCCGGACCGATTGAAAATCTCCACAACATAACAGTAAGTCAACTTTTATGCCTTCCCTCGCTTGTAAAGTCTCAATACAATCGTAGATCTTCTCGAGCTCCCCATGAGCGCAGCCTTCCACAGCTATTTTCATGATTTTTCAATGGAGATCTAAGTACTGCTTGTTTTAAAAATTACAAACCACAACAATCCAATCCTATCCTCCAATCCAAACAAGAAATACCTAATAATTTCTTGTTTGGCTAAGATAACTTACATACCTACCAAAGCCAAACAAATATTGTTTGGCTTTGGTAAGTTATCTGTCACTGTCAAATTTCATGTATTGACAAGTTATGAAATGTCAGCTGCCAAAGCTATTAAATATTTTGTACTTGATTCCAAGTCTTTTCGCCAAGATCACGTTCGACACGACTTTACAAAACGGCTTTCGTGTCCAGTAGAAATAAGCACCCGGTACGGGTTCCCTCTATTATGCTATAAATGGCATATCGTTGCATGTTGTGAACATTTTTAAATATTTGAGGCAAATAGTTACAGAAGATTTAAAACATGATGCTGATTCTGATATTGAGCGGGAACATTGAGCACTGGCGGTCAGGGGGAAGATGATTGCTCGTAGGTAGTTCTGAGGTAAAACTGACACTTATCAGAGCATAATTGTCAGTGCTTTTACACTAGCAGTCTTTGGGTTAATTTCACCCAAGCCTCTCTCAGTGATCTACGCGTCTAATATGTACCTACCTACATTAATAAAATGCTAATGGGACTAGGTACCTGTACCTAGTGCGGAATGTTTGCGGATGCTAGAGCTGATGGCTTTCTCAACTATTATACCTACTACGTCTAGAATATACCTAATATGCAATAAATAAATCATTATTACCTATATTTTTAGCACAAACTAATGTTAGAAAAGTTAACGTTGTAGGTATAGATTTTTATTATAATTTGCAAGCACCTGCTTATGCATTATTAAACTTTGATATTATTATCATACTCATCATCATCATCAACAACCTAAATTTAGTCCACTGCTGGACATGCCTCCCCTACTGAGCGCCATAGCGCCCTGTCTTCAGCTTGCCGCATCCAGCATCTGTCTGCAGTCTTTAGCAGATCGTCATCCCTCCTGGCCGGAGGGCGTCCTACACTACGTTTGCCGAGTCGTGGTCTCCACTCAAGAACACGTTTGCCCCAGCGGTTGTCGGTTCTTCGCGAGATATGGCCGGCCCACTGCCACTTCAGCTTGCGAATTCTAATTAATAATACTAATTATCATACTAAATTTACAAAATTTTGCTTGTGAATTGTCAAATATTTGTTATATGGATTTTGCTGTCTGAAATAAAAATTATTCATACATTTATTCACTGCGGCCATGATAGGCCTATTATGATCGCCACTTTGTGTGTTCGAGTGTATTCTTCGGCGCAAAATTTTTGAAACGTGGTCTCCAGTGAAATTACTGAAAAATATAATAAAAATAACTTTAATAAATTACCCTAACTAAGTTTTTTATTATCATCCATCATCATCATGATGACGATGGTTATAGTAAAAAAATACTTAAGTAAGTAAGCACCTAAATTAATTACCTACAAAAAAACATAGGTACCTCATGAAAATATAAATAATACTTAATGAAAGTACTTACCAAGGTTGCCTTGGAGAAATCGCTCTCAGCGATAAGGCCGCCTTTTGTACTATATTTATTTATTTTTTATTTAGATATATGATTTTAATTAATGTTATTTACGAGTATTATTTTAGAGTAAAAAACAAATTTCTAAAAAGCGACCAGTGAAATTGCGCGCGGGCTGGCCAATTCGCGGGGGCTCACCTTCCTTTCTCGCCTTCCCCGAGCGACGTCCGCTCGTCCTTGTCTCGCAAAACCGATCTCACTTCGTCTTAAGAGGGCGCATTGCGCGCTATTTTGTAAAAAAGATAGGCATAGGATTTCGCGTCCATAGGAGCGGGATTGAGCATACGCCGTTGGGGGGTGTAGTGAGATGCCACGTGTTTTTTTTTGTTGAACTACGATTTAAATTCACAATTATGAATATTCTCGATGACATAATTATACCTACGTGTAAAAAAATCTAATGGAATGGCTGCTGACGAAAACCTATGATGAAGTTAAGAATATTATGCAAAGGTTGAGGCTCTAACTTTAGAGACGACTCACGTTTTATGTAAACTCGTGGCTATCCTAATCTGGTACCCAGGCTCTTCAGCGCCTGGTGTTATTGGAGGTTGAAAACCTATGTAAACTGCAATTTTTGCACAAACATTATAGGTATCTTTGTTTTCTTTAAAACTGCGTAATAAATATTTATATCAAAATAGGTATTTCAGCTGAAAATATGGCTCTGAAACACGGAAACAAGGCTAGGCTACACGAATCGCGAGACCTTTCGTAGGTACTAGGTACATCGTTTCGAAGACTTCTACGTCTTTTAGCTACGGTGAATAAACCAAAGAAAATACAATACTACGAAGAGTCCACCAATACTGGAATTCCACTTAGCTGATTTTCCATTTCTCTTCTGTCATCGGTCTGCCGTCAAACAATAGACGTTGGTGTTCCGCAAGATAATTAAGGAGGATTTACAGGACACTTTGACGCATTCACTGCGAGCGGCAATGAGAGTGTTAAACCATCAATTTTATTCCAACATATAGATTAACTATAGATATAGGTATATCTATATATATAAAAGAAAGTCGTGTTAGTTACACTATTTATAACTCAAGAACGGCTGAACCGATTTGGCTGAAAATTGGTGGGGAGGCAGCTTAGAACCAGGAGACGGACATAGGCTATGTTTTATCCCGGAATTACCACGGGAACGGGAACGGGAACTACGCAGGCGAAGCCGCGGGCGGAAGCTAGTAGATATATAAATATAGATTAACAGTATAAATTAAAATCAAAAGCTCTTTATTGCCATAAATACAATAAATGTACACTTAGAAAAGGTCAAATTATAAAACTAAAACTGTCACGGAAAAAAAGTGATATTTTTGATTTCGGTATGTACCTAGACTAAAGTGAAGAAGCGACGAAGAAACCTTTGGCCTGTTAGTTGTTATTTTTCGAGTTGGAGCAAAATCAAAACCCATACCAAGCTTTTTTATCCTCTACTAGATAATCTGATATTTTATAGTAAGCTTTTTTGCACAGCAAGGTTTTGACAATTTGTTTGAATTTATTTTGGATACTACTATACTATACTTATTCAGTTATATGTACATGTACGCAGGTAGGTTCTCGTTCCGGAGCATACCTTGACAAGTCAATTAGCGTTGCGTTGCGGGCGGGCACAGAATTAGATCGCGCTAATTGTGACGAAGTGGAAGGTTTAATAAAAAGCAGCTAATTACGCGAGTAAGGCCCGTCGATCATACAAACTAGCGAACGAATATATTTATTCTTCAAGCTCTACATGACTCAAAGGCTGTGATGAACTCGAGTTCTTTGCTTGGGGCCAGCGCACTCGCCCCATTGGAGATCTTATACCATTAAAATAAATAAATAAATAATAAATAATGCTGGACAATTCACACAGCATTATCTAGCCCCAAGCTAAGCAGAGCTTGTGTTATGGGTACTTGATAACTGATATACTTAATACAATACACTACATAGATAGATATTTTTTATTATAAATAGAAAACACCCAGACCAACGGAACAAATTTCTGCAGATCGTACACAAATTTGTTCCGAGACGGGAATCGAACCCGCAACTTCCTGCGTCGTAGGCGGACCTTCACCCGCTGCGCCACCGAGGTCGTCATTCGACGAGAACGGGGTATAAAATTAAAAATTGTAGAGTCAATCGCAAATGTAGAGCTGCATGCTTCAAACTTTTATCGTAGGTAGGTATATCGATATCGCTGAAATATCATACGATGATCATATACCTACTGGCTATTTAGTGGAATGCAGCAAAATGTCACGGGTGGACTCTCGTGGCACGGAGATAGCGCGGGCGCATGACGTCAGAGCGGTCGGCGACGTCCGCCAATCGCGACGCGAGGCGGTGCCGTGTCGCGTGCGCAACGCCCACTTACATCTCGCATGGAAAATTAAGAAAACTGCCGTGGGCAGTGATTGCTTTCGCCGTATTGTCTTTTTTGAGGGAATTTTTATCTACCATCGTATCGATATTAATTCGAAAATCGATAAACTACACTAAATTCTGGTCATTAGGTAGGCGTTCAAGGTCTTAGGGTAGGTACATTTTTGTCTTGATCTATGGAGATCGAGACAAAAATATATATATATTTACACCACAGCCATACCTTACTTAAACAGTTAAATCAATCATTGGTTCGAGTGAACTCCAGATAGCGGTTCATTGAAAAGTTCAGTAGCTGCGTAGTGCAAGTACCTACTTAGATCAAATTACAGCTTAAAAATAAGCACTCGTATTATTAACAACACTATGGCAATAGATTTAAATAAAATAATCTTAATGTAAACAAATACAAGCCGTATCAGCAGAGGAGCGCGGCGCCCCTTCTGTTGAACGTTTTTATAGTTATGCGCCGAGCATAAGGAACTCTTTATAGTCAATGCGCGCGAGTCGACCGCACGCGCTCACTGCTCGACTTAAAAAAAAGCTCCGTCTTCGAAATTCAAACAGAGAACTTTTACGTTGTGGCTTGAGACTTGAAGATGAACTGGAACCAAGACCGAAGCCGTTCGCATGAGAAGTTGGAGATCAATGAGGCGGTGGGGAAGCTTCTGGAATCCTTCAATTATGACGCCATCGTCCCTCAGCCTTCCAGGTAAGGTGTAATTTTGTAGTAAATTAGAAATTATGAATTTTTAGTTGATTTGCAATTGTCACGTACTTAAGGCGTCGTAGCAAGTGCTACGCCGTAGCAGAGTCGTAATACTTTCCGCTGACCACAATTACTGTGTACTTTTTTACGGTATTTTTTCTAAACTTGGATTTATGTTTGTTTCATATATGTCAGTTGACTTAGAAAACAACCCAATTAGTTAGGTACCTACAGAATACGAGAACTTTTTAGTTCGTACTTATCAAATTTGGTTTCGGTTCCGCGCAAACCGTAACCCACTTTGTGTCTGGTTTGACTGAATGTAAGTTAGGTTTTATAAATCTATTGAAGTACGAGTACGTAGGTATTATCTCGATATTAAGGCTTTTATTCCATAGAAAATATCGACGGTCAGCTTCTATTCTATATATTTTGTGTTTGTCGAATTTCTTTCTAAAGATAATTTAGTTCTATTTTCCAATAACACTAAATAATTCATTCAATTTTCTAGTAGATAATTTTGTTTATCTGCCTTTCACAATTTTACCCAAGATTGACCTACACTGTGACGTAGATAGAACTAGGGGCGTATTTTTCAACTACAATTAAAAACATGATATTTCGTAAGATTTTTTTTATTATAGTGTATAAGCCCACACACTACTTAGGTACCTACTAACGACGGCGTTAGAGTCTGAAGGAAGTACCAAAGTTTTTCTACTCCTACGTTTACTTGACCTCTAACGCAAATATTAGTGCATTCATGTACTGAGGGAAGGTAGCGGGTTCAAGTCCCGTTGAAGTAAAAATATATATGTAGTATA
Source organism: Eupithecia subumbrata (assembly GCA_949316285.1). Taxonomy (NCBI): domain Eukaryota; kingdom Metazoa; phylum Arthropoda; class Insecta; order Lepidoptera; family Geometridae; genus Eupithecia; species Eupithecia subumbrata. Next base: position 23,545,063 of record OX438646.1, on the reverse strand, counting down.
GATATATTTCATGATGACTTATCAAATTAGTCAAGATTCCTGAATAACTGATATCGTCGCACCATCCGTTAGTCTGTACAAATAAAAAAAGGTTTAAGACTCTATTTTCGTGCATTAAATTGAAACGCTCTAACTCAAATGAGCTACTCAGGTAGTTTTGCATATATGTATTACAACAAATCCTTTTATATGAAACAAAAAATGTAAAAATTTACATAATAATGAAAATGTACCTACATAAGAATACTTAGAAACAAATTAGAACTAGTATTTACAATTGAAACAGCAGACTGTGGCAAACAATCTAGAGCTCAACTGAACCATATCAATACCAATCGGAAGCGTCTCCAAGACGCTGGCCGCATTCCACGTTGAATGGCAATGAGAAATAATAATAAATAATTTATTCAAAAAGGGTTACTAAAGAGCCATTTTGCTCTTGTGGAATGCGGCCAGCGTCTTGGAGACGCTTCCGAACTGGTCATCTAAAATGTTCATCTAAAATTTGTAAACCTAGCTGTAAGTTTCTCTGAAATTGAGAAAATAAAATAGGTACTTACTTAAAATAAATAAAATAAAAAAATAACTTATAGTTTAAGGGTTATACTTATGCCTGAACTAGGTTAAACCTGTATCTCAGGCGAAAAGTGCTAACAACGTAACTAATAAACAATAATGCACAACAATACAAAAATGCTTTATTGTATACCAAATAGACAACATTACAAAGAGACATTACATAAGACAAGTACAATGAGGGGCTTTATGGCTTAGAAACAATGTGAAACCAGGCAACTTTTGGATGAAAAGAAAAAAAAACATAATATTATAAATACCTCAAAACAAAGGATAAATTATAATAAATATAGTAATAATTATAGTCATCATCATCATCATTACCAGCCCATATATATTAGTCCACTGCTGGACATACTGCCTCCCCTAATGAGCGCCATAGCGCCCTGTCTTCAGCTTGCCTCATCCAGCATCTGCCTGCAGTCTTTCGCAGATCGTCATCCCACCTGGCCGGAGGGCGTCTTACACTAATCACATAGTAGGTAAAATGAAACGAAAATGCAGACTTTTTCAAAAACTCAAAGATTAAAATAGTCATCTATCAGCGTACTTAGGATCAAAGCATCAGTAGCATGATAAACCAAACATTCCACATCCAAAGAAAGAGCCCCTTCAACGAGAATACCTAACTCTCCCTTATCATGCCATCCTTATTCATCATCATTAGTCACATGACCTCATTAACAAATAATTATTCTGCAATTACTTATCCATAACTACCTACTGGTTGACATATCTATTGGCATGACCTAGGGTCAAGCGGGGCGGTCTCACAGCTCCACCGCCTAATTGAATAGCCCCCTTATCCTTTATCAACTCCTTGTTTATTAATTTCCTATCATTTGTCGGCCTCTTTGGAGGTATCAGTTTTTTTCTGGGAAGTAGCTGAGCCGTTGATATACTTTCTATAAAATAGTTCCATCAATGTCTCACTACACACAGGTTTTAATACGAAGTAGGCAAAACCTACTCGTTATTTAAAAACACACAGTGTTTTTTGTAGGTTATTATTTTTTTAGGTTTTTTTGTAGGTTTTTTGTAGGTTATCTTATTAATAATTAATTTTTGCAATGGTTAATGGTTTAAACCTTTCTTTGAGTTCGAGCGCTATACACCATTAACTTAAAGTAAGCAAAAAATATATAAATTGAGTGTTTGGGACAAATTCACAATAACTAAACATATTTTTACGCATGTGACGAGACGAATTTACTTCTAATATATGGAGTGGACAAAAACGTGACGAATTTATTCTGTGGCAAATGTACAGTACAACAACCCTTAAGAACGTAGTTGCTCTATGAATATATTACAGTCTTAATTTACTTTGTTTTACTATCACTTGATTGCTCAGATTGTTTTAAAGAAACCTATTCCATGTTTTAAAAATTAGTAGGTGCCCACTTATTTGTAACTTATTGTTACTTTTGCCACTTATTATTAGTTTTGGTGCAGTAATATAAGATCGATAATAAAATAACTCCTACTCTGTTAAAACCAACTGAAATTAAATAAAGTTTTTATAATTTTTATTATTTATTATCTTGAGGACCTTTTGCTCTCACTCAGCTCTGTAGCAAGGCATAGCGACCCAAGTTTGATCTGGGCTTTCGGCTCTACAATACAACACAAATAATTGCACACCTAGCTATAGAAAGACAGAAAAGAAAAACACAAACACAAAAACATGTGCACAATGGGTGCTAAGGGTTACCCTGGACGGCGAAATTTCACCACGCAGGATTCTGCAACATTAAGAAATTGTAATTTAATTTAATTAAGTTAAAAAGAAAATGTGCAATTCCTATAATTTTAAGATTATTAACAAATGTTTATAATAATTTTATAATTGTATGTCCGAAAGGAACTGAACTGTTTAACAATTTAAAAGTAGTTCTCAAGAACAACTATGTACAATTGTACACAGTTTGAACAATAAATGTTTCTTATTCTTATTCTGTATGAACTTCACGCACTTACGGTAAAAAAAAACCGCGGAAGCTACGTTCCAGTATGCGGATTATAATTTGCGAGAAAAAAATTCGCGTGGCGAAATTTTGCAACGCGGGCTAAGCCTAAGAGCGATCTCAGCTCTACCTTTTTCAAGTATTTTGCTGTCTCATTAGACTATTAGAACACAGGCAAATTAAACTAGGCGCAAACGGACCACCGACCACAGTCACCGGGGGGTGGCGAGTGACAATAGCTTCTGAAAATTATAGCTGAGGTACTAGATAGGTACAAACGATGATGATAGGTCGTATAACAACTATTATGTTTTCAGTAAAATCGAAGTTAAAAACGTAAGAAGGTAAAAACTAAGATCTTTGGCTTGAAACTTCAAAATTGCATTCTGAATATGCCCTCTATTATTTTATAAAATTACATAGGTCTGCTTCAGTAAAATAACAACACCATTATGTTGACTTTACAATACACACTTGCATACCTATTGAAAGGTACCTATAGACAGAAAATATATAATAATACTAACGTAGTATCCAGTCTATAGTCTGATATCCACGTAGATATTTTAAAAGTGAATTCGCTCTACTTATCTTTCAGGAGCATAACAAACACCAAGAATACGAGAATAACTTATGGCTTCAACTCCGATTCAACGAACTCCTATATAAGAAACGAATTTCCTTATAATACTCCCTATGATATTCTTTAAATTGCATAGAAATCGTTGGCAAGAATTGGGGCCCCGATTACCGTATCTTGATATCTTCTGCGTTTCAACCTCTCCCTACGTGTGACAATTTTTATCGCTCCCTTCCGCCGCTCACCGATTTATTTCCGCATGATAGCTGCGCCAGCGCAAACACTACCATTATGGGGACCTTATCTTGCAAGGGACTCCCCGGAGGTATCTACGTACCTTTGAAGGGTAGTTTTCTTGAATTCTGAGTATATATGGATTTTTAAGGCGGTTCATTGAATTCCTTTTATAACAATTTGTCCACGAAAAAGTTTATTAATAGATCCTCTTCCATAAACTATGCGCCGCTTAGCTTTAAAACATCTCTGATATCAACAACTTTATATAAACCAATCCTGTCCATCCAAAGGTTGCCTAGAAGAGATGGCTTTTAACGATAAGGCCGGCGATTGTGCCTGTCAAAAAAGCAACTATCTATCTAACTTGCTGTAGCTTTTAACTTAGATAATATTGTTCTACCTATAGGTAAAACAAAACGTTCCCAGACTTATTTGTAAAACGGTTCAACTTATCCTCCAGCATTCTCAATGTACAATTTTATGTAATCAACTCTCAACACAAAAATCCAAAATTCTTTGTTTGGCGTGTTCTTCGTTAAAATATTGTCAGCCTTATGCATTGTAGAAAAGAGCTCAAATTGACTACTTATAGATAGTAATTGCAAATTCTGACTCAAAATCGACAGCAAGAAAGTGATTTTTAGGTTAAGTATGTTTACAAACATTGTATATTTAGTTTGACTAGTGTAGTGTAGTTGCAAGCAAAAGTTGAACGTTTCCTCAGAACATCCGCCATAAACTGAGCCTACATGACTCATATTTATCCTATCGCATTCCCGACGCAATTTGCTACTTTACATCATCAATTAGTGAGTTGAAAGCCTTCCGACAGATTAAGATTTCCTCGCCTCACCGGTGCGGGCAAACATACAAACATCCATACAAACATCCCGCGGTTTACGCACTGTTTCTAGCTTGCTTTGTAAGTGGGGGCGCAAACATGTGTAACTATGCAGGTGCCGACACCCCTGTTTGTATAGGCCACTTCGCGCCCAAAACGCACTTGTCATTTTGACATTTCGTGTTTTTATTTCTCTATGAAGGTTACAGAAAAAGGCTTGCTAGTGAAATTAAAAGCAAAACTTTATTCTTAGTACGAGCACTGCAATCTTATTTCAAAATTTTCATTTTTTTAGGGTTTTGAAGATCGAAGATCGTTTTCAAAACCCTTATGGTCTCGCTTTGTCTGTCCTTTTTTCCCTCCTTAATAACTCAAAAACTACTGCAGCTATCAACTTGAAATTTAAAATAATAATACATTTCGTGCGCCTGTAGAGCTTTAGAGAAAAATAAATGAAAATAAATGAAAAATTAAAATGCATATTTTCCATACAAATTGTGATGCCGAAATTTTAAAAGATACCTACAGAGTCATATGGGGTATCAAATGAAAGGTATCATTTTGTACATTTCAAAATAGTTTTTGAAATTTTTGTAGGTTTCATACTTTTTAAAATATTTCGAAAAAAGTCGAAAAAATACCCATCCCCCCCCCCCCCTATCTCCGAAGATTGCAGAGCGATCCATGTAAAATGTATGGAGCGTTTATAGACATGAATTTATATTTTACAGGAAAAATATAGAGAAGTTTGAAAAATGAACAGTTTTTGAAAAATGGTCAAAAAGGGGGGGAATAATTTTCAAAAAGGGGAGCTACCTCACCGAGTGGGGTATCAAATGAAAGGTATCGGTTTGGACATTTCAAACCAGTTTTTCAAATTTCTATAACTTTCATACTTTTTGAAATATTTCGAAAAAAGTCGAAAAATTTACCATAACCCACCTTAACCGAACCACCCATTTAACCGAAGCATGCAGAGAGATTTATCTGAAATGTAGGTTGGTACCTACTATTCTTAGGTATTCGCTAAATTGCGAAGTCTCTAACCGGTACTTTTGGTACATATTTGTTGACAAACGTTCAAAACCCTCGGCGCGCGAGTTACACTCGCACTTGACGGATCTTGTTTTTATTAAAACAAACCGAAAATAGAACGCACACACCGTGCTTATTTGGACATGAAGAAAAAAAAATCTATTTAGTTCTAAGGTAAATTGGGGTATCTCTTTTGTGGAAAATGCCTCATAATAAATTAACAAGAACAAAATTAAAAATTTTAAAAACCCCCCAACAGTTTTTCATGAAACATAGCTAAGAGCACTCGGGATAAAATTATCTATGACACAAAATACTAAACGAAGATCGGTTCATCCGTTTGGGAGCTACGATACCACAGACAGATACACAGAGAGACACGATAAACTTATAATATCTCTTTTGGCGTCGGGAGTTAAAACATAATACTGGACAATTCACACAGCATCATCTAGCCCCCAAGCTAAGCAAACCTTGTTTTATGGGTGCTAGATGACTAATAAACTTAATACATTTTAATACATTAGATACAATACCCAGAACAACTGAAACAATTTTCAGATCATACAATCATTTTGTCCCAAGACGCGAATCGAACCCGCAACCTCCCTTCGCAACCGACCTTCCTCCGCCGCGCCACATCGGTCGTCATATCTTATAGAATTGTAAATGTGGTCAGCGCGTTCAAATAATTTTTTCCTCCTTCTTATCCTGCTAGCTTCTTCATACAAGCGTACGAGCGCAGATGAAAACAAATGGAGTAGGTATTTCGTGAAGGAATTCCAATATTTCTGGGTTTTTCTTGCAAAAGGTCATAGTTCAGACAGTCTAGCGCGTAGTTTCAATATTGACAATGTGTAATCTTGCAGCTCTGTTAGCGGGGCTCCGGTAATATGCTATGTTAGCACTGACTTCTCTTCATTACCGTATGGAGGTACAAACGCACCGTGTATTTGGAACGTTTCCATAAATGAACTTAACATTATTGAGGAACTTATGGCAGGAATTATTTTTCAAATGAACACGTTAAGTAAAAATTTCGACAGTTTTGATTATATGTTCCTGTTCCTACGAGCTTCTGCCTTCAGCTTCCTAGGCTTTTTCCGAGAAAGAGTTAGACAATTTTGATATAAAATTATGTGTATCATATTAAACATACCGCGAGTTCCCTTTTGCGCTACTGAGATTGCTCAACTGCAAATAACTGAGCAACGAGGCTTCCCTTTTGAGCAACTCATTTTGTACCCCGTTGCTCAACTCAATAATTTTATTAACATACATGACATACGTCAGTAAAATTGTGTAAGTGATATAAATGTGATCATTCGCACGCATATTTTCGGTATAAGAATTAGCCTATCTAAGTTAGGCTATGTTCTAAATGTACGCCGAATTTCATCTTGATCTGTTTAGTAGTTTTGGAGATCCTGGGTAACAAAAAATCACTTTTCACAAACTTTCGGCTTTATAATAATTATAGGATAGTGGCGTGTTTTTACTCTACGGTTTTGGACTATTCTTTGAATAAGTACCTAATTCCTTTTCCTGTGAAAAGTTTCTGAAATCTCGTCTCGCTCTTCAAATAGACACTGAACCCAACACTGAACCAAATCAAATCAAAAACCCTTTATTTCCATACATACAATAAATGTACGCTTAGAAAAGGTCAAATCATAAAACTAAACACTGACACGGAAATAAAGTGATATTTTTGATTTCTGTCGCTTCGGTATGTAGACTAAAGTAAAGAAGCGACGAAGAAACCTTTAGCCTGTTAGTTGTTATTTTTCGAGCTGGAGCAAAACTCAGTCCCAAGCTTTTTTATCCTCTAGATAATCTGATATTTTGTAGTAAGCCTTTTTACAAAGGATATGTTTGTCAATTTGTTTGAATTTATTGATAACTAGCTGTACCCGCGACTTCGTTCGCGATTGCCTTACCTGCCGACTAATTAAGTTCACATTTAACCACAGTCTCTCATATTATGAAACGCCGCCGTGCAAAAAATCGTGTAGGGTCTACGAGGGATAGCATGTTGTCATCTTCAATCCCATTCTTTATCCACACGACTTTTAGCTACGACTCGGCCAGCGTCAGTGTTAAGAAGTGTCATACTCGTTTCACTTCTTACTCATGGTTCCGTTCAGCTGGGGCCCTATTCTGCTATACTAATAGCTTCACTATGACAGGGGTATCCATACAGAATGACACGTTTTGGTATTCCACCTCAGATGACAGAAATTACGATGAATGCAGATGGAGAGACGCGCGTCAAGTTTGAAACTATTAATTTATCTCGCACGCACTATCTGGATTTTTATTAATGTAAGGATTCTACGTGATGATTCTGCGACCATTCCATTGTCATACTGAAGCAATTATATTGCAGAATTGGAATCTCCTGATCCATTTGAATGGACCACCGTAATTTTATTTTCGTTAGTAGGTAGTTACAGTTGGCTGTGTACCAGAGTAAAAATATTTTTCTGTGGTCTAGTTAGTTTAATTGGACCACTTACTGCAACCAAACTTCGGTAGTACAGTTAACTGGACCAGCTAAACCACCATATATCATGTAAGGTAGGAACCTAACTTATTTTTCCAAGACGCCTTAGTAGGTAGGAACCTAACTAATGGGTGCGTCTTGGAAAAATACATAGATAGGAACTTACCTACCCTCTATCTACAAATTTTTTTCTTCTAACTACAGATTATTTCATCAATCTACTGATTTTCTACTCGACTTTCTACTGATTTAGTCAAATTCGATCTTGCAACACTGTTTCTAACAAAAAGAATGCATGAAATCGGACGACGCGTAGACCCGTCGTGATGCGCGGTTAAAGAATTCTACTTTTTCCTCTCTCCCAGGGGAACCTTAGTGAATTCCAGGATAAAATGTATCCCATGTCCTTCCTTGAACTCAAATAGTACCAATTCAGTCCAACTCATTCAGTAGTTTCGGCGTGATGCGCGGTGAAGGAATTTTACTTTCATCCCTTCTCCCAGGGGAACCTTACTAAATTCTGGGATAAAATGTATCTTTCCTCGTAGAATGAAATCAAATTATGCCGAGTTCCATTCGAATTCATTCAATTGTTCCATCGTGATGCGCAGTTAAAGAATTTTACTTTCATCCTCTCTCCCAGGGGAACATGACTGAATTCCGGGATGAAATGTATCCCATGTCCTTCCTTGTAGTATGAAATTAAATCGTGCAAGGTTTCATTCCAACTCATTCAGCACTTTCGGCGTCATGCGCGGTGAAGAAATTTTACTTTCATCCCCTCTCCCAGGGAAACCTGACTGAATTCCGGGATAAAAAGTATCCTATGTCCTTCCTCGTAGTATGACCTAAAATCGTGCCGAGTTTCACTTGAATACCTTCAGTAGTTTCGGCGTGATGCGCGTTTAAGAAACAGACAGACAGACAGACAGACAGACATGAATGAAAAAAATTACAGTTTTGGCTTCAGTATCGATAATAGAGTGCCCTCCAAAAAAAAATTTCAAAATATCTTCAATGTACAGAATTGGACCTGTTACAGTTTTATTATAAGTATAGATTTTTGCAACTCACTTGGAGTTTTGTTGTAGAAGCGTATATAACCAATCCACACTGAACCATCAGGTCTTGAATTCGGCCAACATCACCTCAAAACACTTGGTAGCAAACTTGTAGCAATTCATTTTGAAGCACACCACCATTTTTATCATAATCTGGGCTCATTTAACGCACTGCTATTCTTCAAGCTGTCATGTGAAGTGTTTGATAAAGTGCATGTGGACGCAGGCGCATGATGAATGTTCAAGTTCCCAAGCTTTCTACCATGGCTCGCCGTACCAAAATCAAGCTTTTTATGTTATTTTATAATTCGTAAACATATTTAACCAAAGAAAATTACAATAAATAATAGAAACAAATTCTAGTGCTGCAAACAATCTATTAACATATTTGATGTTTTAATTAATCTACGAAATGTAAGGTACATTTCCTAACAAATTTCAGGGGAAAATCTTCCATAAGTCCTAATGAAATTCCATAATTTCCCTATGACTTTTTTATGGGTAGTATATTTATGAGTAGACTACAATGGAGTTTCCCGAATATTATGGGTTTACCATAATATTTGGGAAACTCCATTGTATTACGAAGTGCTAACCCATATAGGGCTGTGTGTACTCATGGGCTGTACGTACACTACAATTGATATTCCAAATTCCTACCTATAACCTTTATTGATACGAATAATACGCCCATGTACGGGCAGGAACACAATTATTTTATGAAGTTTCTTTTCAATGAGCACTTTCATCTCTTGCTGTCTTCTGCCATCTCGTCTCAAGCAATTACCTACCTACTGTTAAAATAGCAACTTTTTACACGTTTATCTCTCTGAATTCGAGTAACCCCGCAAGCTGCATTTATACTTATATCCGGGATGCGTGTTTCAATCGAATAACATTCGCAGAACCCTATCTAACAAATAGGTCGCATCTGTGTCTGGTTGCCGGTGGCCAGTGCTAGTGGCTGGTCACGGCTTGTACCACCCATTTCAATACCTACTGGCGTACTTTGTTTCGTAAACATACGAATTAATAACAAGAACAAAATCTAAAATTTTAAAAACATGGCTATGAACACTCGGGATAAAATTATCTATCACACAAAAAAAACTAAACGCAAATCGGTTCATTTGTTTGGTAGCCACGATACCACAGACCGATACACAGATACACAGACAGACAAGTTAAACTTATAACACCCCTTTCTTTTTGCGTCGGGGGTTAAAAAATAATAAGCATTTCTCTTAAAAGCAGACCCCGTTTCATGAGTATCCTGGACTTTGTAGTTCAGGGTAGATTAAACGCGTCACCCAAATGTAAGTTACATTATAGTTATAACTATCCCTAAGTTTTAAGTGATTTTTATAATTATTATGAGAATAAAGTTTCTTAAAGATAAGACCTGTTAGGACACCAATTTCGGGGGTTACCAACATTTGTTGTAGAATACTAACTTGGAATTTTTCACAGCATTGTTTAGGTACCCCCAAATTAGGTAGACTACCTATTTTTTTTTAGCTTTTTGTGGCTTTCGTGTCACTGCGGCCATGATAGGCCTATTGTGATCGCCACTTTTTGTGTTCCGCCTCTAAGCAGCGGCGTTCATAATTCGCCACTAACCCTTGCAGCTGCTAGGAACTGTAGGATTTTCTTAGGGGTGGAGTCTCTTAGCTCGTCTGGGCTAAGCATGTGCTTGCCCAGATGATTACTACGTTTTTGCATCAGTGCTCCGCACTCTCCCAGGATATGGAGAGGTAGATAGACTACCTTAGTCATCTGTTATTGGAACTCGAGGATCCAACACGAATTAAATATTACCGATAGATGTGAATAATCAACCAGCTGTTTGAGTTAGTAATGTAGATACTACGAACTTTTTATCTGATTTTTGAGCACAAGAACTTCGCACACAGCAAAACCCACCACAACAATCAATTAAATTATTCAATTTTGAATTTTATGGTTTGTCAGCTTATCTCAGATCCCCATAACTTTGTCCCACTTGAGTTTATCATATCGGATAATTATACGTATTTCAGTAATCTACCCTTGCCGAACCACAAATAATCACCCTTCAATCACGCATTCCATCACATTTTCCCAGGGGGTTTAAACGCAGGTGTTCCAATAGACTTTCATTTTATCAGATAAACCTACTTGGACGGGACACCTAGGTACCTACTACATTTATTATCCAGTTCCAGCCATTTTCGCCACGGGTTTCATAGCCTTTTTAATTAACCTGCTCAATAAATTAAGAAATAAATTCTTTCGGCACCTACACACGCGTTATTTTGGGTTTTGGCAGTGTTGGAAGGTATAGGTTATCTAAGTCTAGAGCTACACCTATGCAAAGTTTTAGTCCGCACCGATCAGTATTTTGGTCGTTGTCTTGATCCATACAAATATGTTCACAAGTTTAAAGTGCGTTTGTCATTCTGCACCTAGTTAGGTAGGACATTTTATCATTGGTTGATCAAGTCAACCCACTAACGGCAAGCGTACAAAAAAGTCGCACTGCAAACGTAATTGTGAAAATGCTAAAGATAATTATTTCATACAAAAATATCAGCAACACACGTTATGCGCTGTGATGGGCTTGTTAGTCATATCATCTCAAGAAGGTCCATCAAATCTAGAAAATATCATAGACCTCTTGAACTGAAATTTTTAAGCTTTCGCGATTTGTTAACATACCTAGTTAATGATTTTATCGGATATTTATCGCGTACCTCGTACGGTCCATTGACCGTACTGACGACACACTTGTCGTAATGTGAACTTGGACATTCCTGATTCTGAAGACAATTTGAGGGTATTCGTGGATACTGCCGTCAATTCTCGGCTGTAACTCCGAGTACATCTAGTCGCCCCGTGACCACGATCGCTTTAACGCGGGGAAATTATAATAAGAATGTTGGACAATTCACGCAGCATTATCTAGCCCCAAGTTAAGCAGTAATAACAAAAGGTACGCGATAAATACCCGATAAATTCATTAAATCTTGAACTGACCTATCCAATCGTTTCCCACACTTGAGCCAGGTGACTGTGGTGATGATCACCACGATAACGCCACAAGTGGCTGTACAGCTACCGTCTTGTTTTACAGCGCCATTAATTGTTTATGGTCCCTGCTGTGGCTGTAAAGATAGGGATGTTTGGGTTACAGCTACCCTCTGGTTTTTATTGTCTTTTGATTGACTGTTATGAAAGTCGTTTACATGAAAGTTTCAACGACAGATGCCTCAAGCTTACAAACTAATTTTCGGTTGTTTTTCTGAAAATGTAAAACTAAAATAACTAATGGTGAACTAAATGGCTAAAATAATGGTGTTGCCACCTGAAATTCAATCGCCACCAACTAAATTATGAGAAAAGCAAGCTACGGAACAGTCCATGCAGAATGTCATAATGCGTTAGCCACAAAGTAAACCAATGCACTCAGTGGCAACAAACTGTCAAATGGATGTTAGTTTAGCAAATTTATGCGCTGTAGATAGTTTGGTGGGCGGCTGCGTCGGCGCAGCTCTGAGGGGCAGAAATAGAGTGGGCGGCCGGTTACAGATGACAGCTATCTTCAGTTTACGACTTCCTCAGCCAATGGCCTCTTGCGAACTATTGATTTCAGGCAAAAGTATTTTTAACTAGTTTATGCCCGCGGCTTCACACGCGTTTTTTCTATGGAAAAGTTTAAAGGTGATTTCTATCCCATGGCAACTGATCTACGGGATAATAAGTGGCCTTTGTGTGATTCCAGGGTTAGAATTACCTGTTTGCGAAATTTCAGCCCGATCCATTCAGTAGATTTGGCGTGAAGAGGTAATAAACATCCATCCATCCATCCATTTTTTTCAGTGGCGCCATTACAAGTTATATTTCATGAATAGCCTAATTATGTAGCTAGTAGCTACATATACTTGCCTTTTGTAAACTTAGGGGGAATTTTTGAAAGTAGGCCAACTTGCAACCCGAACTTCATGTGGCACCATCAATCATAGAAACTACCTACTGGCCATGTTTGCTTAGTTTAGCGAAACAGTAGCCAAATCACGTACAATTAATGGAGAAATAACACGTGCACGTAGTCTTTTGACCTTCGGAAATCAGTTCAGTTCTCGAAAGTGGGTACGTAAACAATAAGGTTCCGATTACGAAATCACTTGAAAAAGTCTATGTAAGAAGTTTTTTGTTTTCATGAGTGGTAAAAGAAAACATGTCTTGCCTTGCAACATGCTTGAGTAACTTAATTGCGCCTTACAAAAATGTGTATTTTGGGATTTCTTATTATTGTATTAAATCCTATAAAATTTACGATTGTTTAATGGTAAGATACAATATTGAAGTAGTTAATTTAATATTTTTAATTCATTTTGAGTCATTATATTTCCTGTGAGGCCTAAATTGCCGTGTTTTTAAAGTGTTTTTCTCCAGTGATTTATTTTAAAACTGTATAAATTATCGTAAAATGAGGGATAAACTTTCAAAGATCTGTTATTTGTTTAAACAATGTGATATTTTTCATCACACAAATTACATGCGCTTTAGAGAAATCTTAAGGACGGCAATGTATGTTAATGTATGAATGGCAATCTTGAAAATAAATAAAATAAAAAATAATGCCAGACAATTCACACAGCATTATCTAGCCCCAAGCTAAGCAGAGCTAAAATAGTCTAGGATTTTTAAAGAAACCAGGAGAACATAAAATAATCAATGTAAGATTATTTCATATTCACTCCTGCCCCCGGCTTCATCCATTCAGCCGCTTAGGCGTGAAAATGACAGATAGACTGAAAGACAGAGTTACTTTCGAATTCGTAATATTAGTATGGATTCTGGTTATGATCAGAGTGCTTAATATGGGTTGTACGCATTATTTTACGAATACTTCCGTCGTTTCTTGATTCTTGATTCTTGATTCTTGATTCTTGTTTTCGAGACCTTCCTATACATTTAGCGCCTTGCAGCACCCCGACCGAGTCTAGAAGAACTACTTTTTGTAGTATGACAACGATCGAATCGTTTCTTAAAAATTCGATGATAGTTTTCGAATGATTTTCAGTGATTTGTTGCAATTTGACATGACAGCGGCAGTCACGTTCATGGCATTGATGTTATAAAAGTAAGTAGATAGAGCTACCAACATAATGAAGCTTTTTACTTTTAGCGATGTTATTTAGATACTTATTAATTAAGTTATGATGTCGACGATTTGCATGAACAACTTTGTATGTAGTCCATAGGTACTGAAACAATGTTTAATAAGTTTTTACAAATAAATATTCTTATTCTTGGTCATAGAAATACCTTCAATTGGTGCTTAAAAAATAAGAAAAGACAGGAAAACAGTTCACTCGGTACTTGCACCAAATTTAAGTTTTTCTTTTGTGATCTATGAGTGTACCAAGTCTAACTAAAAAACACCACAATCATAGAGGTAAAACACGCTCACTCAACAATTCTCATGATTTCGAAGGCAAAACGAATCTATGTGTGAGGAATATCTTTATTCACAAAGAAAATTACAATCAAAATGTGTGAGTTGACAAGCATAATTATAACTTCAGTGCTTTTGCAATACAAGCGCCCGAATACGCAACGGAAAATGAGACGTATTTGTCGCATTTTTTTGGCTACACCTCGTTTGTGTCTACTACCATTCTAAGCCTTGTTGGTGTAAGACATCAATGGTTCTCGATTACTTCTACAGAATATTTTTTTGTACTGACTCGGACTAAGGGTACACCATTGCATAATGGGCATTTGACCATTCGATTACCTTTTAACATTATAACTTAATTAACTAATTTGAATAAGCATCACGCACAAAACAAAACGCAATAAACACGTGCCCCCGATGCCTATCCGCAATTTATTATTAAACCACTTGTAAGCTCGGCTATGATAAAGTGCTTAAAGCACCAACCTTATTTATATTCTGCCCAAACAAAACTTGTGGCACTTGTTAACTGCGGTCTTTCTTAAATAATAATATTGTATTCCGGAGTCTTGATTGACATCGAGGACAAGGCGGCGTTCTTTGTTTTAATGAGCTTTTTAAGCGTATATATTTCCTCCTGAAAGTTAGATCATTTTTAACTAGACACCACAGAGTCATAGCCAAAATACATAATGTAAGTCTTTCTAATCTATCTTTCTGGGCCAGGAAAAATAAGTTCGTACTTAGATTCTGGCTTCAACGCAAAAAAAAAAAACAATTCAGCTTGTTTATCTCCGCCAGAGCGCTAAATGGCTAACAGCTGTCTTTCTGCGTTCTGGCATCTCTATATACATTACTAGCTGAATTCTTACTACCCGTTGTCCTATTACCCGTTTTCCCGTAGGAATGAAACATTTTCCCGCGGTAATAAGTAGCCTATGTTCATCAGGAATAATGTGGGCTTCTAATGGTAAAAGAATTTTTCTAATCGGTCCAGTAGTTTCGGAGCCTATTCATTACAAACAAACAAACAATCAACTTCATTATATTAGTATAGAAGTAGAGACAGATTAAACCTGAGCGAGACTTCAGACCCCGTTAGTGCACTAACGCGCTAATGGTGACGACCTCCGTGGCGCAGCGGGCGAAGGTCCGCCTGCGACCGGTTCGATTCCCGCCTTGGAACAAATTTGTGTACGATCTACAGAAATTTGTTCAGTTGGTCTGGGTGTTTTCTATGTATGATAAAAAAAATATCTATGTAGTGTATGTACTATATTAAGTAAGTATATCATATCAGTTATCTAGTACCCATAACACAAGCTCTGCTTAGCTTGGGGCTAGATAATGCTGTGTGAATGCTGGACAAGCATTATTATTATTATTATAAAGGTTTATTCTGGCCTTTAGACAAGACGCATATAGTCGGTTCTAGAATCCGAGCTATTTGTTGTAAACAAAGGGTTTCAAAATCAAATAAATATTCGTGAAAAATAGTTTATTTTATCACACTGGTGCCAGTCAACGGAGCAAATTTTATAAGTTCGAAACACTTTTTGGGTTAAACAGCTTTCAATTCATCATTTCATTCGTCTCTCGTCCATTTTCGAATTTAAATTTGCACTATAGAATTATGCGTTGTTGAAGTTTTTGTTACTGTTTTCAGTTACCTTGCTGTTTCCTTTTTTTTCTTTTATTGTTAAGATTTTTCATGCATAAATACATCGCTAATTATGTACCTACTACGCAACATAAATGTCTTTCTAAAAAATATATCTTGGATTCACAATCGGAGTATAGATTTTGCGTGTCTCTAACGTGACTTCTTCTTGCAAGTTTGAACTTTTAAGCTTCAAATCAAACCGGAAATTGAAACACTTTCATGTATCAGGTCATAACTTTTTATACCCCCGACTCAACAAGAGGGGTGTTATAAGTTTAACGTGTATGTCTGTGTATCTGTCTGTGGTATCGTAGCTCCCAAACGGATGAACCGATTTTTGTTTAGTTTTTTTTGTGTCATAGATAATTTTATCCCGAGTGTTCTTAGCCATGTTTCATGAAAATCTTTCGGGGGGTTTTTTAAATTTTAAATTTTGTTCTTCTTCATAAACATTTTTATTTTGACATGTTTTAGTGTCTGGTCTCTAGCTTGAGTCCAGACTCTTGTAATGACTAAGGCTAGACGAAACAGCAGCACAACAGCTGATATTAAAGTCTGTTGTAAAGACCATCAATTCAAAGTTACACATGTCTGTCGAGACGGCAGTGAAATCTGGTAGTAAATCATTCTCTGCTATAGCTATAAAACTTTTTGTCACTACGCTGTTCAATTATGACTTGGAAATTAAACTCTTTAGGGTTGAGATGATATGGGCTATTGAAAAAAATGCTCTCAAAATACCTTTAGCTATTGGAGATTCTATTGTATAGATTCGTGTATTCTGGCGGTGTGGTCCAATTCGACTGGCTCGGCGAACTGACTAGAAAAGTTTTTATTTAATCCTGCTTTACACCTGTATTGAAGCTGTATTGTATACGGCAAATTGTTGGATAATTCTCAATTTGAAATTTTAGTCTTTTTGCGATGTTGACCATAGACACAAAAAACTCCGCTAAAGCTTTCTGAAGTTTTGAATTCAGAAAGTTTGTACTTTGATCTAATTCTTCGAGTATTTTTGTAATTTTTTTGCGACGCTTCTCTATTGTTTTTATTAATAGCAAAATGCGTCGTATCTAATTAAAGCCATAAATCTCAAACTAGTAGGTATGTACAAGTACTTTAAACTACTCTCTGTGATTGTCTGAGTTACTAACCAGATGGCGCCTGCGGTGGGTCTTCCTTGTCAAGGCAAAAAATGGTCTACTGAATTTTAATAAGTGGATACTTATTACTTCAAAATGTGTATGAAGATTTTCTTATGTGTTGTTTGCTTCTAAGCGTCAATGGATAGGAAGGAAAGATTTCTCCGCTGATGATCTTTAAGATGCCCGTCATCTTGGACCTTTGTAGCGTTACCTATTCCACTCTAGACACAAAAACTTGCAGCACCGATTAACTCAGCATCGATTTTATTTGACTTTTGGCACAAATTTATTCGCATGAGATGTTTTTTTTAGGAAAATAGTGCCCCTACTCGTAAGGGTAATTTGTCTCTTTTAGTTAAAATAAGTAGGTACTTTGTTTTGTAAATTTTTGCATATAAAAGATTTAGAGGATCCCGAATCTAAAAATCATGCCAAGTAAGTCTATGTACCTCTATAGCCGCTCTACAATTTATGGGTTTTAATCTAACATACTCATTTTCTAGAATTCTAAATAACCTAGATAAATTAGATGTCAGGCTCTACGAGCGAGATATAAAGTTCATCGGTCCATGAAATATTTTCATTGCATTTTCGTTGGTTCGACTAAACGGATTCGTTACGAGAACTCATTCTGACTAATAAACAAGGAAACCGCTCTAGTTCGCCGAACCACTAGGTAATTATTTCTCATATTGCTTTGAGTAATCCGTTAGAAATCGATCGGCTTTTAGTGCCGTGTCAGTGTTTGAAGAAAAAAACATAATTTATTGTCAGCGTTCAGATCGCAAGGAAACCCGAACGCGGCATTAGAAAATAAAAAAGTAATAAAATAAGAGAGGTTTACGAGCGTAAAATGACGTGAGGCGAGCCACTTTGACTGTTTACAAATTTTACATGCGCAGCCCGAGCTGCTTACAGCACGTAGGTACATAAAAGGTAGCTCGTAACTTATTTTTCTTTATTGTAAGTCACTTGATGGTTTGGGTTGGCTAGTAATTATCGGGCGCGCGCCGAAAGCTAAACCAATTTGGATAGAGTAGTGTGCCGCCGGCTCAAGTGCGCATTTCATATTGTTTATGTCAACATTTGAGCTTTTTGTTCGGTTTCGGGTCTAAACTATTTATAGCTCTGTTAGCTAACAAAACACTTGAGGTGGATATGTTTAAAAACTTTATACGAAAGTGTACCAACGAATGCTTTGTTTGTCTCAGAATGTACCTACCATTTTCCGTCCATACCTACCAGAATTTTATGTACCTACTGTGTTTCGACTTCGACGACCTCTATGGCGCAGCGGGCCCTTGACAAATGTCTGCAGATCGTACAAACATTTGTTCCGAGGAGGGAATCAAACCCGCATCCTCCTGCAGGCAGACCTTCGCCCGCTGCGCCACAGAGGTCGTCAAAATGTGTTTATATAAAATACGCTATGTAATCGTACAATTTGGAAAAACAAGTTAAGTTAAAAAAGTGGTCGAAATTCGCTATGGAGACAAAATATAACTTTATATAAAAACAATGAAAACAATGTACCTACCTAATTAACAAAAAAGGATAACAAACCCTCCCACTTCTAGACTTCTCTCAACACTAAGCAATAATAATAATAATGCTGGACAATCCACACAGCAGCATCTAGCCCCAAAGTAAGCTACTCAAAGCTTGTGTTATGGGTAGGTACAGCAATAGCTGAGACTCGTTTGTTTCCTCATGTTGTTTGTCGCTTTACTACAAATAAACTACTATAAATTACTAAACTCTAAATTACTTTTATACTAACTTCTAGGCTGAGGTAGTCCAAAGCGAATCACTGAAACCTCGCCACACAGGCTCTTCAGAGACCTAATGCCAGAGACAGAGCTCTGCAGCTACATAGGTACTATAAAGCCGGAAATATAAAAATCCGTGAAAACCTCTGCTGGTTTTTCTTACAATAAATAAATATATTTCTCGATAATATTACTTCTATGTTAAAGTATGTACCTGAAACTTTATGATCGTTTAATTTAATGAATATTTTTTTGTTTCTCAATAATTTTACAATTACAAGATTTTGATGCCTAGGTAGAGACAAATGTAATTTTTTACACATTCGCGAATGCGAAAGAACTCAATGCGCACATACGCTAATACATACTTGTACGAACATTGACTGATTCACTCCTTGCCTCATCATATGGATCACCACCTAACCAAGTTCTTCCACCAACAGAGGCGGAGGCTGCATGCGACGCGAGCACGTGAAGCGACCAATGAACGCATTCATGGTGTTTGCACAGGCGATGCGCAGGCGCCTCTCCGAGCAGCGACCCAGTCTGCACAACGCTGAGCTCAGCAAGTCGCTTGGGACTATGTGGAAGTAAGTCTGATCATCATCATTGACGGCCTGTCTTCACTCACTGCTAAGTAGGTGTCGAGGTACGCTTTGCTTGATTTTATCCATTGATATCAGCTTGTTCAACCGCTGATTATGAGGTCCTGGGTTCGAATCCCGGGTCGAGCCAATAGTTGTTATTGGGGTTTTTCTAGTAAGGAAAATTCACAGTAGCAGCCCGGAGCCCTTCGGCCGTCTACGGAACCGGAGTTTCAGAACTGGTTCCATACGAGGCTTTTAAATTACTTGTACGGAACTGGTTCCGATCGCGGCTATTAATTTACTTGTATGGAACTGGTTCCGATCAAGTAATCATCGTATTCCATCAGCCGTGATCGGAACTGAAGTAAAGACACAGCGAGGTCAAATATGTAGACATGTTCTTTTTCTTTCACGGTATAACTATCGAATGGTTTTTAGACAAAACTTGGTGTATTAAAACGGTGTAGTCTCAGTAGTCCAGTTACAATTAACTCAACCGGACTACTGAGTCGCTCGATGTATCAGTAGTCCGGTTGAATTAAGTAACCGGACTACTGATATCTTTTTTGCAACTGTTATTTCGGTGTTGATGATACATTGCCGGCTCAATGTACTCATCGAAATATTTTCTTTTGATCAAGTGACGGCAGATGCTGGATGCGGCAAGCTGAAGACAGCGCGTTATGGCGCTCACTAGGGGAGGACTATGTCCAGCAGTGGACGAATATAGGCAATGTTGATGACGATGATGATGAAGTCATCATCATCATCATCATCATCATCAATAGCAAATGTCAAATGTGACAGCGAATGTCAGAAGTGACAGCAAATATCAAAAGTGACAGCAAATTTCCAAAAATATAGAAATTGACAGCGAATGTCGGAAGTGACAGCAAATGTCAAAAGTATATAAAATGACAGTGTATAAAAAATAGAATAGAACACAAATAGGCCACAGGCTCAGCATCAAACACTCCATATCTCGGAAACTACTTGTGCTAGACTTTCAGTTAATGGCGCAAATGAAACGAAAGGACAATCTCTACATTTTCGATGACAGCTGTCAAAATTTAAACGGCCAAATCTCTTGCTAGACTCTCAGTTAATGGCTCAAATGAAAGGCGGGAACAAAATCTTAATTTTCAATGACAGCTGTCAAAATTGAAATGGCCGTATCTCGGGAAATACTAGTGCTAGACTCTCCGTTAATGGTTCAAATGAAAGATGGGAACAAAATCTAAATTTTCGATGACAGCTGTCAAAATTGAAATGGTCGTATCTCGGGAAATACTCGTGCTGGACTCTCAGTTAATGGCTCTAATGAAAGATTGGAACAAAATCTAAATTTTTGATGACAGCTGTCAAAATTGAAATGGCCGTTTCTCGGGAAATACTCGTACTGGACTCTCAGTTAATGGTCCAATTAAGGCCCAAAGGAAGGTTTTAAGAACTCCTAAAAGTTTTTAATAAACGTGATTTTTAGGAACTGTTAATAACTGTCATTCTTGTAATTTTTTAATTTGCTTTAATTATGCAATTCGCTGTCACTTTTATCATTCGCTGTAATTTTCTATATTTTTGGAAATTTGCTGTCATTTTTGACATTTGCTGTCACTTCTGACATTCGCTGTCACATTTGACATTTGCTATTGATGATGATGATGATGACTTCATCATCATCGTCATCATCATTGCCTATATTCGTCCACTGCTGGACTTAGGCCTCCCCTAGTGAGCGCCATAACGCGCTGTCTTCAGCTCACTTGATCAAAAGAAAATATTTCGATAAGTAAATTGAGCCGGCAATGTAATAAAAGAGTTTCTCCCACGGAGAAAACACAGCACAGACAGTCATGGTCATCTTGTTAAGCATTTTTCGGTGAACGAGGTCCAGCAGTTCCATACAAGCACATCAAGAGCCTCGATCGGAACCAGTTCCATACAAGTAAATTAATAGCCGCGATCGGAACCAGTTCCGTACAAGTAATTTAAAAGCCGCGTATGGAACCAGTTCTGAAACTCCGGTTCTGTAGACGGCCGAAGGGGCCCGGAGTCAGGAAGTTGGCGGTGTTACATCCCCGTGCCTCGGAAAGCACGTTAAGCCGTTGGTCCTGACTTCTCCCCGGTCGTGTCAATCGGATTATGAGAGTGAGGGAATAGAGAGTGCATCTGTGTTTGCGCACACACTTGTGCACTGTAATATGTCCTGCGCATCTGGCTAGTCTCCCCCTTCGGCCGTCTACAGAACCGGAGTTTCGGTTCCATACGAGACTTTTAAATTAATTGTACGGAACTGGTTCCGATCGTGGCTATTAATTTACTTGTATGGAACTGGTTCCGATCAAAGTAAACATCGTATTCCATCAGCCGTGAACGAAACTGAAGTAAAGACACAGCGAGGTCAAATATGTAGACTTGTTCTTTTATGGAGACCACGACTCGGCAAACGTAGTGTAGGACGCCCTCCGGCCAGGTGGGATGACGATCTGCGAAAGACTGCAGGTAGATGCTGGATGCGGCAAGCTGAAGACAGGGCACTATGGCGCTCATTAGGGGAGGCCTATGTCCAACAGTGGACTAATATGGGCTGATGATGATGATGATGTTCTTTTATGCTTTGCTTGGTATAGGCCTCCAAGTTCTTGTGGTTCCCTACGGTCCTGCGCTAGACTTGCCCTGCGACGCTTGCGATTTCGTCTGCCCATCTCCAGCGGCAAAAATTAAGTTTATTGAATCGCACTAATATTATAAATGCGAAAATGTGGATGGATGAATGTTTGTTACCTCTTTACGCCAAAAATACTGAACGGATCGGGCTGAAATTTTTCATACAACATGATGACCTCCGTGGCGCAGCTGGCGGAGGTCCGCCTGCGATGCAGGAGGTTGCGGGTTCGATTCCCGCCTCGGAACAAATTTGTGTATGATCTGCAGAAATTTGATCCGTTGGTCTGGGTGTTTTCTATGTATAATAAAAAATATCTATCTATGTAGTGTATTGTGTTAAGTATATCAGTTATCTAGTACCCATAACACAAGCTCTGCTTAGCTTGGGGCTAGATAATGCTGTGTGAATTGTCCACCATTATTTATTTATTTATTTATACAAGTAAATCTAATCCTGGAATCAAATATAGGCTACCTTTTATTTATTAACCCCCGACGCAAAAAGAGAGGGGTGTTATAAGTCTGTCTGTGTATCTGTGTATCTGTCTGTGGTATCGTAGCTCCCAAACGGATGAACCGATTTTCGTTTTCAAGTTTTTTTTGTGTCATAGATAATTTTATCCCGAGTGTTCTTAGCAATGTTTCATGAAAATCTGTCGGGGGGTTTTTAAAATTTTTAATTTTGTTCTTGTTATCCCATAAATCAGTTCCCGTGGGAAAGAAATCACCTTTAAACGTTTCCATATAAACAACGCGTGCGAAGCCGTGGGCATAAAATAGTCTTTCAATATAATTTCATTGAAATCAGTTTGTAACGTCCCACAACTAAGAGCTGAACTCCGCATGCGTCACGATCCTGAGCCCGTGTTGGATCCACGCTTTAACAAATTTGTCACCATCGCGATGGTGACAAATTTGTTAAAGCGTGCATCGTTTCTTCGATCTACAACTATGCCTTTTGCAGTTAGGACTCCACGGGCGGGCAATTTTATACCACAGGTCTTTAGACCCATTTTACCCTAAAGGCAAATGGAGTGACCGTTTGGCAGGAATAAGCCAAGAATAGGAACGATAGAGATGGCAGTTATTGGATATTTTTTCCAACAGTTATTAGTTGGGTATTGTTCTAATAACGTTAGAACCAACTAGTACCCAATAACGTTACAATACTTTATATTTACCTAAACATATCCTTACAATATAATAGATTTACGCTAGTAATAGTAGTTCAATGAATAGATTACATAATTTTTGTATATATATTACCCACCCAAAATGGTTGAAGTTCGACGCAGTGCATACATGGGTAATAATAACTGACGTGTGACGTATGTTACTTTTCCTGAGTAAAAAAGTAGCCGCTACGCATTATCGAATATTATTATTTATTTGACGACCTCTGTGGCGCAGCGGGCGAAGGTCTGCCTGCGACGTAGGAGGTTGCGGGTTCGATTCCCGCCTCGGGACAAATGTTTGTACGATCTGCAGACATTTGTCTAGAGCGTTCTGGATGTTTTCTATGTATAATAAAAAATATCTATCTATGTAGTGTATTTTATTAAGTATATCAGTTAACTAGTACTCATAACACAAGCTCTGCTTAGCTTGGGGCTAGATAATGCTGTGTGAATTGTCCAGTATTATTTATTTATTTATTTATTATTTATTAATGCGAAAGTTTGGATGGGTGATGGATGTAATTTTTTATGCAAAAACTACTGAATGGATTGGGCTGAAATTTTGCATAATGTTAAGTCTAGACCTGGAATAAAACGTAGGCTACTTTTCATCCTATAACATCACGGGTTGCGGGCAGAATCTAGTAAGTACAATCTATATCATTTCCAAATTAGACGAACGGCGCACAACAGAGTCACCATCACAAAACGCAACTCCTTGTACTGTTGAGAAAAACCCTGATCCTGAAAAACTTGCAGAAAACGTGCTAATTAAAATAGCTATTACCTATTCCATAACCTAAAACCTTTTCGATTCTCATAAACCCTTTCTTCAATTTTCTCCGTAATTTCGAAACTTCTTTTGTTTCTGCCTCCAGTGCAAGCATGCGCGTGCGGCGCCCAACAGCGCGGCGTGCATCGATTGTTTACTCATTAAAATGCTATCGCCGCTAACTGGCCAGATAACATCTCTAACTGTACCGGCCCGCTCGAGTAGAAAATTGTAACTATTCGCATTATTAAGTCTTTGGGAACTTTGGTGTGACTCATGGAGTTAAAACTCCGTTCGTAATTTTAGGGCTTTCTGTATAGGTTATTTGTATAATACTCGTATCTACCTTATCTACCGTAGTGCCTTTCCATAGTAAGTACGAGATACTTATAAAGGTATAACCAGGGAGAAACTAAATAAAACTAGCGGAGGACCGTAGGTAGAGAATGGCACAAACAAAAAACCTAACTAAAATCATTTACAACGGGCTTTCTGTATAGGTTATTTTATAATACCTTATACTCCCGTAGTGTCGTAGTGCCCTTGCCTCGTAAGTACCTACGAGATACTTTTAAAGGTATAACCAGGGTGAAACTAGATAAAACTAGGGGAAGACCTTAGGTAGAGAATGACATAAACAAAAAAACCCAACTAAAGTCATTTACAACGGGATATTTACCATGATTTGAGGTTTGAGCTTTTTAATATTTCGGCACAGTTTGTGAGATCAATGATGACGGCATAGATGCCGAATCCTGAATGTTTCACCCGGGTAACCTAGTGAAATAAGTGAGAATATTTCCCCCATAGCTCTCCTTTAGGCGCTACATTACCTTCAATCCTCTGAAAAAATATCCAAATGTATCCGTCCGTCCCAGATAAGATACAAGAGATAATCAGCAATAAGTGTTGCCATCCACAACCTAGCGCTGGTAAAAATACAGCTACGCAATGCCATGACCACTACACACTTTACCTAAAAACTATTCTCAATTATACCTACGACCAAAAAGTTCGAAACCCATGCTCTTACGTTTACCTCCCCTTAGATTTCCTAATCAAACTCACCGTGCAAAAACACACAATTCCAAGCCAAAGAATGTTATTTGACCAAGTTAAAAACATGTTTAACTGATCACCGGCATCTGGGAATAGTCGTGATAGCATCTACACGAGTCACTTCACAAAAACTGCACCGTGATTCAGCAGAATTAAACTGGTCCAATATGATATCATGTTGTGATTGTTCAGCTGCTCGATAAATTGCTTGGAAAGTCTCGATTTCAATCGATAAAGTTTTAATCCTTTCCTATCACAGGGTATTTAGAAAATTAATAAATAAATAAATAATACGTCAATGCGAATGCACTAAGGATGCATGAGTCCGTATAATTGTAAGACCTTGTTTCTTGCCAAATATCATGATTCTTCGTCAACGGGAAGTAGGTACCCTGTATATTTTGGTCCAGGGAGAGAATCAAATTGAGAATTTGAATTTAGAGAAACAAAAGTATTTGATGCTAATTTCAACTTGATATCTCCACGCGTTCCTGAGAAAAGGCGGTTGACAGACGGACAGTCAGACAGACGGACAATAAAGTGATCATAAAAGGGTTCCTTTTTTTCTTTTGAGGTACGGAACCCTAAAAAGAGCTTTGATAACTCTATTGCATGGAGTTTACACCTCACCTAGCTAGTGCTCTTACGGTCATTCCAAAGTTTTTAGCGGAATAATCTATTACGTAATATTATAATTTATATAATATTATAGCACATGATGACCTCCTAGCCGTATTTCGGCCACAACGGCCAGTCTCAAAGGAGACTAGTCGCATTTGCGAAAGACATTATCATAGTGCACAAGTATGTGCGCAAACACAGGTGCACTATCTTATTGCCTCACTCTCATAATCCGAAGGGACGGCAGACCGACACGAACGGGAAAAAGTCAGCCGCAGGACCAACAACTAACGTTATAATAAATAGAGAGCCCATAACGCACATGACCTCCTAGAATAGCTCCGTAAAAAGCGTCAAATACTAATCTGCTCATCATTCCAGGAGCCTCAGCGAAGAAGAGAAGAAGCCATTCATAAAAGAAGCCGACAAACTCCGTACACAGCACAAGAAAGAGTACCCCGACTACAAATACCAGCCGCGACGTCGCAAGCCGCCTCCCGCTACCTCCGCCAGGCTAAAACGAGAGCCATCCCCTGACAGAGATCAGATAGACTTCTCAACAATGCCCCAGCTGTCCCCTGCCTTACTCCAAGACGGTACCCCGGAGACCACAGAGCTTGATCAGTACCTCCCAGTGACTCCTATACCAGACTACCACGAGTTACAGCCACGATATACTCATAGCCTGGCCCATCACCCACCACCACCTCTATACGCTCCTGTCCCATCCCATTTGCATCCTTCTTGTGCTGATTGGCACAACTATCCGGGACATCCCTAGTTTTACAGTCACACAAGTCTCTATAGCTTATCGTTTTTCTACTTATATTATATAGGTCATGTAAATACACGTTACATAGAGGTAAGTACTTATATCTAGTTTCCATGTGTTGTCTGTGCCCCGCACGTGGGTATAATCAAGCTGGGCAAATATTAGGTTACGTGGATAGATATTTTTAAATGTATAATTATTATTTTAAGGTTTGTTATGGATAATTTAAGTGAGTTGTTATTTTTGTTAGTTTGATTTATAATCAAGTTTCAGGATGGCTATTTCTAGGTACTTTGTTATATTTTAGCTCTTTAGGTATTGTAGAGTTCCTTTATGTTTAACTGTTTTAGAAATAGTAACTGAGTTATGGTAGAGTAACTAAATTACTAAATGACGTAGGTAGGTTTATTTGTCTAGATTTACGATTGTGGTTTATTTTCTGTAAGTGCATCATTTTCATACAAAATTTCCAAAGCAAAGTTAAGTAAGTATTTAGAGTAGATTCGATTTATTGTATAGAAGTAGGGAGGGTAGAGTACCAATTAATTAGGCTGAGGTACCTATCGTCTAAAATGCGTAGCCAGGGGGCCTACTCGGAATAGTAAAATCTAAGTTTCTGATTCGTGCAAAACCAACTCTTATGTC
Organism: Eupithecia subumbrata; assembly: GCA_949316285.1. Taxonomy (NCBI): domain Eukaryota; kingdom Metazoa; phylum Arthropoda; class Insecta; order Lepidoptera; family Geometridae; genus Eupithecia; species Eupithecia subumbrata. Next base: position 23,517,939 of record OX438646.1, on the reverse strand, counting down.
GTCCACAAGATTGGCGTTTGCTTGGTAACGAATCAGAAACTTTGATTTTCGCTTTCCGAGTAGGCCCCTAGTTATACTTTAATTAAAGCTGATATGATTTCATAAAAACGAGAATAATTACTTAATAAAATATATTTTTATTAATATCTACTTGTATTCATAATCTTGACCCTGTAAAATAGCTTACACTTTTGATCCATGATCCATTTTGAAAAAAAACTCCTCCACGGATGGTTTAAAAATCAGTTTTTTTTTCGTCCATAAAACCCAAGACCCAAAACTTTGAACCATTAGGTGCAATATAAAATTGCATGGCTGCATCGATTTTCATCAAACAACAGCTTAGAACATTTTATCGATCAAAACACCTTTCTAACAAAACAAGCTAAATCCAAATTGGTTTATTCATTGAGGAGCTACGATGCAAAGGTGAAACCGTGCGAGCGAGAGCAAGTTGTATCAAAATGAGCTTTTCTTCTCTGTTGTTATGTTTCAAACTTATGCTTGGCCTCCTCAATAGCCTATATTGGTCCACAGCTGGACGTAAATAAAGCTTTTAAGGGCCTTATCGTAAAAGAAGCATAAACGGCCATCTGTAGGTACTTGGGATGGATTTTGGCAATTCAATAAAAGGTTTTATTAAATCTGTTTTGAACCCTTTTAAATCAATTGTTTTGAAAATAGTTTCACAATCACATTTAGTTACATGTTGAGAAAACTACGCAACGGCATTATACCCTATTTGATACGCTAAGCGGACGAGTATCAATCTCTTGAGCATTCTTGGAAGCGATATCTCCGCTTCGAGCCGTAGCTATATAACTTCCGGCGTGCACAAACCTTCTTTGTTGTTCACCCATATCTTATCATTTACATTTTCGCGACAAACGTTAATGATCCCAATTAATTAACGTAAATTGCGCTTTTCATCAGAATTATAATAAGTCATATCATAGGTAAGTTCATCTTATGTTTAAAGGCACTATACCTGCCTGTCTGCCATTGCAACACCCTAGATAGGTACATAATGTACATATATACTTAACGTAATTGGTGATCATAACTTAAACTCACTAATGTACAACCGTATAAATGAATGCAATAAATAAAATGCTGAATACTGAATTTATGAATTATGTAAAACTCTAAAATTACGAAACATTAACACCACACTTTGAAATCAAAAACAGGGGGACGTCTATGCAAGTTAAATTTATAGTTTTCCTGTCTTTAATATCAAGATAAAGTCTAGGTAAACTTTTTCTAGTTTTTATTAGTTTAGTTGTCATAAAAAGTATTCAAGCAATGTTCTTTAGATCTGTTGCTAACATAAGTAGGTACATAGATCTAAGTAAAGTTTGGCTGCTAAAATCTCTTTTACAATAGGTAATTCCCAGATTTCGAGCAAAAAAGGCGACGAAAACATGCTGTTATTAATTTTAAATGATGCATCCTGAACTGCAATATTAAGATTGAGTGTAAATGATGCGCGAGGCGCGTGCGCAGGGCGGCGGCTCAAGTTACACATAGGCGGTATACTTCGCACTGGCTTGGCAGAATGGATGCTGTGTCTTGCCATGATACCGTAGAGTATGACTGACATGGGCCGGTGGTTATCCTATACCTACTGCGTTTTTTTGTTCCAACACACGATGTTAATTATTGGGGCGGAGAGTTCAATTTCACGGTTGTAGCTCCTGTGTTTTTGCGGGTTTTACAAATGTTTATAGACCTTTTGAATTTCCGTTTGAAATGTTACCTACAGTTATTTATTAATAAGATGTCATGTCGGGAAACACCTACCTTGACGACCTCCGTGGCGCAGAGGGCGAAGGTCCGCCTGCGACGCAGGAGGTTGCGGGTTCGATTCCCGCCTCGGAACAAACTTGTGTATGATCTGCAGAAATTTGTTCCGTTGGTCTGGGTGTTTTCTATGTACCTATAATAAAAAAATATTTATCTATGTAGTGTATTGTATTAAGTATATCAGTTATCTAGTACCCATAAGTTATGGGTACTAGTTATCTGATATACTTAAAATAAATAAATAATGCTGGACAATTCACACAGCATTATCTAGCCCCAAGCTAAGCAGAGCTTGTGTTTTATTTATTTATTTATAAACCTAGCTATTCCAAACTTTGATAATGAAGCAGGTAGGTCCTTTACTAAAGTTTTTTAAACTTACGCGATCCGTACTGGTAGGTAGGTAGGTAGGTATATACCTTTTTATAGTGTCTTGAAAATCACTGACACTAAGACAAACATTTGGGTTATGGTTGACGACCGTTGACGACCGATGTGGCGCGGCGGGCGAAGGTCCGCCTGCAACGCGGAGGTTGTGGATTCGTTTCCCGCTCTGGGACAAATGCTTGTAGTGCAAATCTGCAAATATTTGTTCCGGGTGTTCTGGGTATTTTCTATGTACAATAAAAAATATCCATCTATGTAATGTATTTACTGGGCAGAAGCCTTTATTCACAAAGAAAATTACAATAAAGTAATAGAAATAAATTAGAACTAGTATTTACAATTGAATCAATTGAGCTTACTGCAGACTGTTGCAAACAACCTACAGGTAGCTCAACTGAATGTAATGGATTGTATTATTAAGTATATCAGTTATCTAGTACCCATAACACAAGCTCTGCTTAGCTTGGGGCTAGATGATGCTGTGAGAGACAGTGAGTTGTAAGTAGTAGTAGTTCAATGGTGAGAGATTGTCCAGCATTATTTATTCATTTATAGTGTCTTGTAAATAAGAATCGTATAAATTTTTGGATAATAAATAAATACATTATACAAAAATACCTACCTACTTTCTTACCCATTCTCATTAGTAATCACGGGATTTATTGCGTTTATTCCTATTTTTCCTCATGGTCCTCATTTACATGAGGGATACCCGTGAATAGGTACGTAATAAGTAAGTAGGTTCTGCCAAGAGTGACCGACTAAGAAGAAGAAGTAAGTAGGTACTATTCAACAAAGTCAACTGCTGTTTTTGGCATGGGGTAGTTCTTCCTTTTTACGATCTCGATCGAGATGAGAGAAAAACTACGCACCAACCTAATAGGGTAGCTTGGACAGCCACATAGCTTACTGGGTAGTTAGTTAATGTACCCCACCTTATTTTACCTCTGCGGCGCATTGAACGAACTTCGGCTTAAGAAAAGTTGTGGGTTCGATTCCCGCCTATGTTTATCTATAACCTGCCTATGTGATACCCATTACAAAAGCTCTACTCTACCTGTGAACTATGGGGCTCAATCCATAGGTACTTTTAATCACACTAATATTATAAACGAAAACGTTTGGATGGATGGATGCATGTTTGTTTCCTTTTCCACGCCTGAACCGATCGGGCTGACATTTCACATAGACATAACACCACAGATGTAGGATATATTCCTACATCTGTGTGTAGCTCTAAGCCTGGAATCAAAGGCGAAGCTGCTGGCAGAAACTGGTTATATTATAAAAGCTTACTCTGTCTGTTACTTTTTCACTCCTGAAAGGCTGAACGGATATTAATGAAATTTGGCAGAGGCAAACAATATCCCGGGGACCTACATACCTAGGCTACTTGAAAATCGTGTGCACATTGTGTACCTAGGGCTGTGCTTAGGGTAAAAAAGCTAAAGCCACGGGTAGAAACTAGTGATTTTATAAAAAGTCCAGCATTATGTACCAAATTAGGTAGGTATGGATACCTACCTATGAACTACCTACCTATATACCCACCAGCTAGTTGTCTCAACAAATGCTGATTCGGACGCCATTTTGTAGCTTTTATGTCTTATCTTCAGTTTACATAAGTCTAAATTTAAGAAATCTTTATTTGTAGCATCAAATAAAGATTTCTTATTTCTATAAAAAATAAAGGTCAATGACCGCAGGATCCCACTCCATCGAGGATGCAACTCAAGAGAATCTGTGCCTCAAGTGGAATCATCGCCAGTGACAAGCCTCGTGTGAACGCCGGCCGGGTAAGACGATACCGCGGCGTCTGGTGAGCATCGAGAATTCGAGATCAAGGAGCCAACACGTGTGGAATCATGCGATCGGATTTGTTTCTTGCCTTATGTGTAGGTAGGTGATGTACGTAATGTATGAACCCGATCTATTGGTATTGGTAGGTATATTTGTTGCCTATGGAGGTAAAGTAGGAAGGAAGGGTCCCTTATAAAAACCGGCCAAGTCCAAGTCGACTCGCACGCGGAGGATTCCGTTCCATCGAACAACACATCCAGAACACCCTGAACAAATATCTGCAGATCGTACACACATTTGTCCCGAGGCGGGAATCGAACCCGCAACCTCCTGCGCCGCAGGCGGAACTTCGCCCGCCGCGCCACAGAGGTCGTCTATAGCATAGACTAATTAAACATTTGTGTGTAATTACTAATTAGTCTATGTCTATAGTTACTTATAAACCAGATAAACTCTTAAGGTTTATCTGGTTTATTCTGCACCATTCTGTTTATTTGAATTTCTGACCAAGGCCAGATCACCACTCACCACGTTGTTATTATTACCTCAAAAAGTAGCTAGAAGGGGTTATTCCAGTTTTCCCCCCTGAAATCCCCCTAAGGGGGAAAACTGGTCTCCAAAGTACCTAGCCAAAGTTAAAAATTATAAATATCCATAAACAAAAATCGTTCACCTACTTATAAACTAATTTTCCATGGAAATGGGCACAGTAGCGCAAAATGTTAACTAAGCGGAATTAGAATGATCAACCAATTACAACAGACAAAATAACTTTTAAATCCATCATTGTTATTTAACACTAAAATCTTTGGAAAGCTCAAAACTCAAATCATGGTAAATATCCCGCTATAAATGACTTTAGTGTCCAACAGACAAAACTACAGAAAAAAGGTCAAATGACAAAGCCTTCTATTAATATGAGAGAGTGACAGATAATAAGCACAATGTTCCGGGGCACAATTTTAGGGAAAGCCCCTTGCTTGGGCCACAGCTTGGGCGATTTCCGATTCCGAATCTCGCAGCCCTTGCTTGCCACTAAATCTTTATTATTGTCCTTATTGCCATTGTAATTGTACTCTTTGACTCTGTACAAAATGGGTAGTGTAGAAAGAAATGCCCTCTATTTCAACGCAGAAAGACCGCTTGTAGACAAATAGCACTCTGTTGGAGAAATACAAGTTGAAATAAACTTTTTTGCATTGCAGTTAGAAACGAAAATGTTTTTATCAGGCCCATATAGATAGGCCAGAAAACGCAATGTGTAACGGCCTAAGAATATCAAACTGAAGACTGTCACATATCAAAAAGAAAACGGAAAATCACAGATGCATCTTTAATTTAGGTTTTTTTTAATATATGACTTGTGTATATTCAAATGAAGTCAATAATTGGACGCTATATTGAAAAATTGCTAGAATAAATAGCCAAATCAGTTATCTAAAATTTTTCGGAATTTGTAGCTGACGGAGGTACAAAAATTGCTAGATCTAGCTATAAAATAGCCAAGTTGACATCACTGAGTCATGTGCTCCCAGACAGTGCTGCCAACTGTACCATCATCTCAGTCGCTAGATCTTTTGCAGAAAGTGGCCAGATCACCACATTGATAAGGTACCTACCTCAAAAAGAAGCTAGAAGTAGCCAATCGTTTACTGACATTAAAACTACCAGCTAGGGAATTTTCCACAGTAAAGGTCTGGAAAAATAAAAGCCTGTTTAAATAACTGCGTTTTGCAGAAGCTCAAGATACTAACTAGGTGGAATTAGAATGTTTAATGTGACTATCATTCAACTACAACAGACAAAACTAGCCGCTTGCTGTGCCCCAAAACCATTGTGCTTAGATCAAACAGAAAACACACGCATCCTATAACTAGGTTTTCTTAGAAAGTATCTTTGTATGTTTAAAAGTCGCTATTTGGTTTCATTATTGAAAAATTGCTAGGATAAATAGCCAAATCATCAAGCTACAATTTTTTTGAAGTTTTAGTGTAACTGACGGTTGTGCAATAGTCCTAATTGCTAGATCTTGCTCTAAAATAGCTAGGTTGACATCACTTTTTTTATTTTTTATTCGGCGAGGAAATTCATTTACGAATAAACTGGTCTGGGGGGACCAGAATTAAGAGGGACTCGACGTCCTGAAAAGAACGTAATTTCCACTAAAACCTCTCCGGTGCTCTAGTCTCTCGCCATTTTCGCCGAACCACGGGAACATTTATGTGAAGATATGCAACCTCACGTTCATATCTCTAATCTAGTCTATGGATGGTTGCCTAGGAACGGTAGACTATTGATTTACTACTTGTCACCGTATACTTTATATTCACATTGTCTTTTTGCTGTGCTAATAAATACTCGTAATATTTATCGCTTTCCCTGTAGGAATGGGTCGTCGACTTCTTTTCAGTCGACGAAACGAGACCGTTTACCGTCCACGATGAACTAGTTCATAAAACAGTTTACTGTTCGACCAGTTTATGCCGTTCAGTTCAGGACATGATCGATCGTTGAACGTTGATGCACAGATTGGTAAACGACAACGAGAATTAAAACGATCATAAACGCTTGCCAATCGACGACGCGACGTACCTATGAACTTTTTTGCGCGATGTGGTGCAGCCGGCAAAGGTCCGCCTGCGACGCAGGTTGTGGGTTCGATTCCCGCCTTAGGACAAATGTTTGTACGATATGCAAATATTTGTTCCGGGTGTTCTGGGTATTTTTATATAACTAGTAGTTCTACGAACAGTAGACCTCGCGATCACTACTTTTTTTTCAACAATGAATTTACCTAGGTACCTTACCTACCTACCTACCTAGGTACCATGTCTTTCGGCGTTCACTCGCTTGCAAATCGCCATGCCAGTAGCCAGTGTGAAATAGCACGGAGCAATAGTGTTATGTTATCGTATCACTTATCAGAATACCTAAGCACCAGTTTATTATAGGTAGACCTACCTTTAATAGTGGTGCTAAACTTGTCATAAGTAGGTAGGTATTAAAATGTAAGTACCTATCGGTGCCTCTTGCTTTTTGACGCGTCAAAAGAAAAATCCCATAGGTCAGTAGGTAGGTACCTAGGGAACCTACACTACCTACCTACCTTCGGGATAGGTACCTAGGTAGGTAGAGATAAAGCATTCTAAAAATGCACGCCAAGTAAGTAGTACTACCTATGACGTTTTATGAAGAGGGCCTGCATTTTTAGAATGGTTTGTCTCTAACTGGATAGGTATGCCCAAAAATCAGAAATAAATATCCCTCCTAGGTACCTAACCTACCTACGCTTGTGTGCATAGTGCAACTTACCTAGGTACCATATGAAGATAGGTAGGTAATTGTTTAGTAGGTAATGTAATACTTATCTAGCTCAAAAAAATTAAATGATTTCCCTACTTTTGAAATGAAATACCTACCTAGGTAGATATGCACACTATGCAAGAATAGGCGTCTGTTTCTCCAGAGTGGATTTAATTTTATTTGTAGGTAGGTTGGTACCTAGTAGATAACAAATTAAGTACCTACTTACCTAGTTAAGTTACTTACTTAGACACTTCGAAAGGTACCTATTACAGTTCGCTTCACTTGAGGTACGATTGTTGTAGGTAGGTAGGTATTTTTTAACCAAATGGTGGCATTGTATTGTAGGTACTGTAATAATAAATGTAATAATACTAATAATGCTCTCTTGCCTACTAATAGAATAATACATTGACATGCATATTGCATTGCAATAGAGTTTACTTTTACAAAACACCACTTACGCCGCCGCCGAAATACAGTCTGACCTGGCGCATGGCGAAAGAGAGATAGTCATATTAGCGAAACAAGCAAGTGTGAAGAGAGCAGAATGCTTGATAGACGGGTGGCTAGAGAGCGAGAAACAAACAGTTTCGTCAACGCTCGACTTTGGACTGGGCGATGCAAATGTCGTTCACGAGTAAACTGGTTCATCAGTGGACTGTAAACCGGTCTAGCAGTCGACGGCAAACAAACAGTCTACAAAAACAGTTCGTTCATTCAACGACCACTCCTATTTCCCTGATCTTTCCTTGAAATATCTACGGTCAACGCAAACGGTAACACCTCCGTTCACATGGTAGCAGAGCGATGAAATAATCAAACGATTACCTACCAAGGAAGATGTCAGTTGTAAAAATCGAACCCCTCAGAAAACCCCGTTCACAATTTAAAACCTCCGCGGCCCGACCGACTGGCGTCCCCTCCTTCCTCCTATACCTACATGGCCGGCGGCGGCGGTGGCGGCGGCGCGGCGGCGGCGGCGGCGGCGGCGGCGCGGCGACGGCGGCGGGGCGGCGAGAGCTACGGTAAGAAATGATCTGTCAGATCTGAAAAAGACATTTGCAGATACAAACAAGGCTGTGAAGTAATCATCTCAGTGTCAGACACGTCAATGTCATTTTATTTGTCAAAATTGTTATTGAGTTCGGGTTGTTTGAGCTGTGAAGTTGTGATTTTTGAAGAGAGTTGGTGAAATTGTGAATTGTTTTGGCTCTCTGTGATGCGTTAACGCTTCAGTATTCTAATTAGAAATGATCTCAAGCATTATCTAAGTTAATTTTCCTTCAATATATTTAATGGCCAGATCACCGAATGGCTGGGGTCAGCTGGTAAGCTTATTCATTATATAAATACATCTTGCACCGTCTTGTTTTGGCTTGACCTCTTAATTGGATGAAATTGACCAATCGTCTGCTCAATAAAGATGAGGTACTCATAATAGTCATTCTGCTATGGGAACGGGATGGCCCACCATTTGCTATTTAGCAAGATTCCCACCCAAAATGTGTGATTTAGAAAGCTCGAGTCACTTTTCCAGTTCTGTTTAATTTCGATCTTTACTTTCTATTCTAGGTACCTTTCGGAAGGGTTGCAAGTGATAATTGAGAAGACGGAAGAAGCCAAATACTCTCTAAAAGATATACAGCTGCGTTTTCTGGTGCCTGATGACCTAGAAGAAGTTAGTTTCTAGCAAAACAGATGCACTACATAATTCAGGGTCACATCTGTTTATTTTTTAATCAGAGGGATCAAAGATAGCCTTCAGAAATAGCAAATATTTCTTTTCTGCCTTGTTAGGCTTACAAAATACTTTAATTAGTCACCCGTCCTTTCTTTGCCAGCATCAACATTTTTATTGTTTAATATTTCAGGTAAGAGCTCTATGTAGGGATTGGTTTCCCATAGAGTATCCTCAATCATGGTACGAAGATATCACATCATCAGATAGATTCTTTGCTCTCGCTGCTGTGCACAAATCGCAGATAATAGGCCTTATTGTAGCAGAAATAAAGCCTTATTTGAAACTTAATACAGAAGATAGAGGTATATTATCAAGATGGTTTGCATCGAAGGACACACTAGTTGCTTATATATTATCTTTAGGTGAGTACATAACTTTATATTTTGTTTTTGGAATGAACATAAATTTAAAAATGCAAAGAAAGATACTTATGATTCATATAAGTTCTTATGATACAATCCACTATAAGTACATATGATTCAACTTTTAATATCTGCCTGTAATATTGAATGTAAATGGTATTATTATTCTTTTGCAACATAAAATATTGATAATAAGCATAAGGTACAGTACAGTACTGTATGCAAATTGCGATCTGATGATCTTTTTGCCTTGTTCTAGGATACTTTAAGTTATCAGTAAACTATATTATTAAAGCTGCTGGCACATGCCTGAATTTTCCACTGTCCAATTTAACAAGTACTAGCTGCATTCTTACTACCCGTTGTCCTATTACCCATTTTCCCATAGGAATTAAACATTTTCCGCAATAAAAAGTTGCCTATGTTCATCAGGAATAATGTGGGCTTCTAATGGTAAAAGAATTTTTCAAATCGGTCCAGTAGTTTCGGAGCCTATTCAATACAAACAAACAATCAAATCTTTCCTCTTTATAATATTAGTATAGCTAGCTAGCAGGTTATTCCAATACACTAAAATCTGCATGAATTACCAAATAGGTACAAAAAACAAGTAAAGTTTGAGGCAATAAGTAAAACTAGGAAATAAAGTATATTATATTACGATATCATTTTAAACACAGATTTGTTTTTGATGAACTTTCTATTATTTTAATTTGGCGTGATCGAGAAAGTTAGCGAAGTCCAGTTTCGTATATTTATTACTAGCCTCTGCCCAGATGCCTGGAGAATTCTTGTTTCGGAGACCAAGATCCACTTTGGGTCCCTGATTCACAGAAGTTAGTAAGTAAGCTTCATCCCGCGGCTTTGCTTGCGTTTTTCCTGGATAAAAAGTATGTATGTTACTATAGTTTACTTCCTTAAACTTAAGCTTTAGTTTCCTTAAAGTAACTTGGCATTAAGATTAATGCCAAGTTACTTTAGCGCGCAAGTTAGTTTCACAAATAAATTCCCATTTAAGGACTTAGCACATACATCCGCTATCGCACGACACAATAACCATTCAAATATGGACTTAAACTCGTCAACTTTAGATATATTTTACAGTGACATCATTGCTTACCGCAAGCTTCAAGCGAGTGGCCTTCGCGCTAGGCACAACTTTTTGCCGGTCTCTTTAAAATCTCCAAATGTTACGAATTAAGCCCATATTTGAATGGAAAATGTTGTCCTGTGCGGTGATGCGGTCCAGATCTGCGACAACCTTTTTATATTTTTTTCTTTACAATGCTAGTATGTTTTTCCAGGAGTAGCGCGTTCGTACCGGCGGTCTGGCATCGCGAGCATGTTGCTAGATGTTCTTATGAACCATCTGTCGGGTCCGGTACCGCTGCCGCCGCACGAGCACCGAGTGAAGGCGATATTCCTTCATGTGCTCACCACTAATTCAGAGGCTATATTGTTCTATGAACACAGAAGGTACGACTTTTTCTTACGTTATCCGTTCCAATAACATTCTAACTAGATTCTGCCCGCGGCTTCACACGCATTTCTCAGGATAAAAGGCAGTTTTTATGTTATTCGAGGTCTAAAACTACATAATTAATTCTAAATTTTAGCCCGTGCCTTTCAATACCTACCTAGTATTGGTAAACAACATCATCAACCCGTCGAAACTTTCGAATTTTTTAGCTGTAATGAATATCCGGAACGACTAGTCGGAATTTGCAAATTCCTTGAATAGAAAGCTACATTTTTCTCGACAGAAATGGCTATGTTTTATTAAACGAAGCTGGAGGCAAAATTTAATCACTTATATATCATAAACGAAATAATTTTACATAAGTAATGTGAAATGGTTTTAAAATATCATATACTTAGCTGACGTTTAACCTAGCAAGACACGGAATTACGATATGACCTCCGTTACCTTTATAACCATTAACTCATTATACCATAATTATATCTACCTTTAAAAAAGAAACAATGCTTTTCTTACGATTGCTCTTTGCATAAATATAATTTATATGCAAGCCACATTATTCAAGTAGATTAAGAGTACAAATGATGCAATCTGTCTTATAAAGGTTAAAAGTGTTAGTGCAGTTTCAATATCACAAAATGTTTTGACAATTTTAAAAATACTGTACGAAACAACGCTCTTATCAACGCTTATCTTTCTTATTTATTCATAAGAAGTCTGCACCTTCAATTTAATCAGCTTGTAAATCTTATCTTTGATTTAAATTGTATGGTTCCGTTCTTATAACGCAAGTATTAATGTATATCTACCTTTATTATAGGGCAATTAAATAATCATTCTTGACCTTGGCGTAGTTCCTTCATTCCTAACTGTATAAGGACATATAAATCGATATCCAAACTAATATTATAAATTCTAAAGTAATTTTGTCTGTCTGTCTGTTACCTTTTCATGTCTAAACGGCTGAACGGATCTCAATGAATATTGGCAGGTTTAACGATACGTTAATACCTATTATCATGGTATAATAATATACTTCCTATGATTATATGGAGGCGGGCACCGTCAAATATTTTGAATAAGCCAGTCTATTGCTCGCTCCGGCTTTCATTCACGTCTCATTGGCGATTTCGAGAATAAAACAGTGACTGCGCGTTATAAATATCGTAAAAAATGCCTATCTATACTTATAATAAAACTGTAACAGGTCCAATTCTGTACATTGAAGATATTTTGAAAATTTTTTTTGGAGGGCACTCTATTATCGATACTGAAGCCAAAACTGTAATTTTTTTCATTCATGTCTGTCTGTCTGTCTGTCTGTCTGTCTGTCTGTCTGTCTGTCTGTCTGTTTCTTAAACGCGCATCACGTCGAAACTACTGAAGGTATTGAAATGAAACTCGGCACGATTTTAGGTCATACTACGAGGAAGGACATAGGATACTTTTTATCCCGGAATTCAGTCAGGTTTCCCTGGGAGAGGGGATGAAAGTAAAATTTCTTCACCGCGCATGACGCCGAAAGTGCTGAATGAGTTGGAATGAAACCTTGCACGATTTAATTTCATACTACAAGGAAGGACATGGGATACATTTCATCCCGGAATTCAGTCATGTTCCCCTGGGAGAGAGGATGAAAGTAAAATTCTTTAACTGCGCATCACGATGGAACAATTGAATGAATTCGAATGGAACTCGGCATAATTTGATTTCATTCTACGAGGAAAGATACATTTTATCCCAGAATTTAGTAAGGTTCCCCTGGGAGAAGGGATGAAAGTAAAATTCCTTCACCGCGCATCACGCCGAAACTACTGAATGAGTTGGACTGAATTGGTACTATTTGAGTTCAAGGAAGGACATGGGATACATTTTATCCTGGAATTCACTAAGGTTCCCCTGGGAGAGAGGAAAAAGTAGAATTCTTTAACCGCGCATCACGACGGGTCTACGCGTCGTCCGATTTCATGCATTCTTTTTGTTAGAAACAGTGTTGCAAGATCGAATTTGACTAAATCAGTAGAAAGTCGAGTAGAAAATCAGTAGATTGATGAAATAATCTGTAGTTAGAAGAAAAAAATTTGTAGATAGAGGGTAGGTAAGTTCCTATCTATGTATTTTTCCAAGACGCACCCATTAGTTAGGTTCCTACCTACTAAGGCGTCTTGGAAAAATAAGTTAGGTTCCTACCTTACATGATATATGGTGGTTTAGCTGGTCCAGTTAACTGTACTACCGAAGTTTGGTTGCAGTAAGTGGTCCAATTAAACTAACTAGACCACAGAAAAATATTTTTACTGTGGTACACAGCCAACTGTACCTACCTACTAACGAAAAAAAAATTACGGTGGTCCAGTCAAATGGATCAGGAGCCCAATTCTGCAATACAATTGCTTCAGTATGACAATGGAATCGTCGCAGAATCATCACGTAGAATCCTTAGATTTATAAAACTCCAGATAGTGAGTGCGAGATAAATTAATAGTTTCAAACTTGACGCACGTCTCTCCATCTGCATTCATCATAATTTCTTTCATCTGAGGTGGAATACCCAAACGTGTCATTCTGTGTCGATACCCCTGTCATAGTGAAGCGATTAGTATAGCAGAATAGGGCCCCAGCTGAACGGAACCATCAGTAAGAAGTGAAACGAGTATGACACTTCTTAACACTGACGCTGGCCGAGTCGTAGCTAAAAGTCGTGTTTATAAAGAATGGGATTGAAGATGACAACATGCTATCCCCCGTAGACACTACACGATTTTTTGCACGGCGGCGTTTCATAATATGAGAGACTATGGTTAAATGTGAACTTAATTAGTCGGCAGGTGAGGCAATCGCGAACGAAGTCGCGGGTACAGCTAGTCGGCAATATAGACCCTGAGGTATGTCGAGAAAGGTCTCGTACTTTTATCCCGGAAAAGCGCGTGCGAAGCCGCAGACAGAAGCTAGTTCTGCATAAATATTATAGTAGACATTTCGTTTAGAGTTTAGTTGAAGGCAGCGGTATAGGTCTTACGGTAGACTTCTTCGTTACGATGATGATATAAACAACAGAACATTATGCTCTCAGCACTCATGCGTCCATTGCTGTAAATGCCTCCCCAAGCAAGTAGGGTTCTGCCATAAACGCCACGCGTGGAAGGTGGGTTGGTGACCGCAATGGAGGTGTTAAAAATACTGCACCGACGGAAATTTACTGCTGACTGCTTACCCTGGTAGATTCCCTTAAGCAGAGGCCGAATTCCACTAAATTCATCGCATCACCATAACAATGGTACCTATCGTCTTAGACAGAATCATATGTTTAGGTACTATCGTCTCAGAATGACATATTTTTGCATTTTACCTTCATGAAAGAAACTTCAGATGGAGGGTCAAAAGTGTCAACGTTAAGAGAGAAAGAAAATACATTTATTTGGACATTACAATCATATATACGTCCAATGAACACAGGATTATAGAGAAAATAAAAACAAAACAGAAACAAATTAGATAGTGTGTTATATACGGGCCAAAAAGGTCCCTCTCTCAGCATTATGCCGCTACAAGCCGAAGCTAGTAGCGGCGCTGGTTTTCAGACAGGTCCTGGTTAAAACTATCAGTATCAAGCTTTCCGTGCAAATAGCACGCTCTATCTTATTTAGTACCTTTCATCTATGGACGATTCTACGATACCATTGTCATAGTAAAGCGATTGCTTAGCAGAATTCAGCCCCGGGTCTTACGACATCCACGTGCTGAGATGGGAGGATCGATTCTAACGCGACTGCCACGGACATAAAATCAAAATCAAAAACTCTTTATTGCCATAAATAAAATAAATGTACACATAGAAAAGGTCAAATTATAAAACTAAACACTGACACGGAAATAAAGTAATATCTTTGATTTCTGTCGCTTCGGTATGTTGACTAAAGTAAAGAAGCGACGAAGAAACCTTTAGCGTGTTAGTTGTTATTTTTCGAGTTTTAGCAAAACCTGTCCCAAGCTTTTTTATCCTCTAGAATCTAGATAATCTGATATTTTATAGTAAGCCTTTTTGCACAGCAAGATTTTGACAATTTGTTTGAATTTATTCACTGATAATTTTTGCAGCTCGAGTTTTGTTGTAGAAGCGTATACATTGCCCTCTAAGAGATGCATTAATTTTGTGTAGCCTAGATGTGGGCACAGCGAGTTTATATCTATGACGTTTAAAGACTTGTCAACCGGCTGCAAAGATATCACTTTCTAGGTATAGTGGTAGACGTTAAAGCATCAAGTTCGTGGAGCCAGACTATTTAATAGGCTATTGTATGAAGAGTCCTATTTCACTTTAGCTCGGAATAAATCACCTTGAGCTGTCGAACTATTGCAACATAAAAAAGTTACAGCTTTTGTTATTACAAATCTATTAATACCTTCTGCGAACAGTTTCGCTTGACAAACAACGAATTTTCTTTTAGATTGTGTTGTTCTTTTATACTGTGATGCCTATTTAATATTTATTTTGAGTTAATTATGTCAGACAATTCCATTTAACAGCAGCACCACGAATTTATTATTATTATTATTTGTTTTACATGACTCTAACGATTATCTAACAGCTGATCTACTACGCAAAAAGAGAGGGGTGTTATAAGTTTAACATGTTTGTATGTGTATCTGTCTGTGGTATCGTAGCTCCCAAAAGGAAGAACCAATTTTCGTTTAGTTTTTTTTTGTAATAGATAATTTTATCCCGAGTGTTCTTAGCCATGTTTCATAAAGATCTGTCTGGGGGTTTTTAAATTTTGTGCTTGTTGCATGTTTTCACTTATATTCATAAGTTCCTTGCTTATTTTCTGTCTTAAACTGACATCTCCAAGTTTGTGAGTCTTGTGCTCTTACGGCGAATAAATGGGTATGAGTATAAATTGACATGACTTGCCTTGTATAACTTCTTATGGTATAATGATGAATTATTTTCATAATACAAATAGTAGGTTTGTTATATAAGTCACAATTTTCGGGAGGCTTACATACACCGAGTTGTGGGTAAAACTCAGCTGCGGTTGATGATAAATAAATAGTATGTTTAAACTATATTATAGTATTAGATATGACGACCTCCGTGGCGCGGCGGGCGAAGTTCCGCTTGCGACGCAGGAGGTTTCAGGTTCGATTCCCGCCTCTGGACAAATGTTTGTAAGATATTTGTTCAGGGTGTTCTGGATGTTTTCTATGTATAATAAAAAATATATATCTATATAATGTATTGTATTAAGTATAACAGTTATCTAGTACCCATAACACAAGCTCTGCTTAGCTTGGGACTAGATAATACTGTGTGAATTGTCCAGCATTATTTATTTATTTACATTAATTAAGATAAATCTACACACTAACCAAACTAGACATCTAAGTTTTTCTAAATTTCCGTTAGTATACTACTATATATATACTATATATATAATACTCCATCAAAATCTCTACCATCCAGAAAACTCACACCATCATATCTCGTTTCAGATTCCACCTCCACTCGTTCCTACCATACTACTACTCAATAAAAGGCACGTGTAAAGACGGCTTCACATACGTGTACTACGTAAACGGCGGTCACGCACCGTGGGGTCTGTACGACTACGTCAAATACGTGGCGCAAGCGGCGTGGAGCGGGGGCGGTTTGTACCCCTGGCTCTGGACGAAACTACGGACGGCGCTAACCATCGCCTGGCACAGGTAGCTGTTTCAGTATTTTTGTAGTGTTTTAGTTCTCTTGGACGATACAGTGAGTTTTGTGCGAAGTCGAATTACAGGTACAGTGGTGGTCAGAATTGGTGACCTACATTCTAAAGATATTTTCTTGCAGCCATTCGTGGTGATTACGACCTTTTTTAAAGTTTATTATGATTTGGGTCCTAGGTTCAAATACATAAGTCATTTACACTTAATAATTACCCCTATTTGAGGCTTTAATATCTATTTCATATTATGGAAATAAAATAATTTATGGTAACACCATTATTATCTTCAAATAATATATTAAAAAAATTCTCATGATTATTCGATAATATTTGGTTTATGCTTACTGTGCAGCATGCAGTAACAATGTTGGGCTGAAATTTGGAATTAGATGAAATTTACTATTTTAAATCGTGTAGTAACCTTCAAGCGACTATGATCTTTAAGGTGTCTCCAATTATGACCGCAACTGTACATTGTGTACTGCCGAAACTAACTTACGCAGGGTTGACCCCGCTCTCTCCTAGAATGTTTGAACTCCTAGAGCTCTCTCAACCGACTTCAAAAGAGAAGGAGGTAATCAATTCGGCTTTATGTTTTTTTTTGGATTATGTTACTCGATATCACCGCCAATTGCTATCCGGT
The DNA here is from genome assembly GCA_949316285.1 of Eupithecia subumbrata. NCBI lineage: Eukaryota > Metazoa > Arthropoda > Insecta > Lepidoptera > Geometridae > Eupithecia > Eupithecia subumbrata. The sequence continues at coordinate 23,500,703 of OX438646.1, read as the reverse complement.
TTTGATGATTCTTTCGCTTTTGTATAGAAAACTATCCCGAGGGTGTCGGTGTGTTGTGTGTTTGATTCCAGAGGGATCGCTATTTGTCCCGTAAAACTTATAAAACAGTAAAAATATTCGGGAAATTGCAATTAAAGAACAGAAACAAATTCGAAATCCTATTTACAATTGAAACAATCGAGCTTACTGCAGACTGTTCCACAATATCTAGAGGTACCTAGCATTTTATATCACTAAATTGTAAAGACCTCACAGATTATGTAGTTAAAAACTATTATTATATTTCTATAATCCTACCATAATTCTCTCTAGCAACAAACTGCCTTAAACGACGAGCTTTTGCCCTATACCCAGGCTAGAAAAGATACTGGATCTGCCCTTAAGGTTTCTCACGGACATAGAGTACAGGCAGTATAAAAATGTAGTTAAATACCTAATAACGGATTTGTCAATCTCTCCCCAATCCCCATCATACTATGGTAGGTAAACAAGACCAAACATTTATTTTTAATTTCTGTTATTATCTATTTGTAGCCCGCATGGTCCCATAACGGGGTACAAGCCTACTCCCTATTAAATTAAATGGGATTCCCATTTTCCTTGTCGGATACAAAATATTCACTCAAAAAAACGACCTAGGTATTTACTATTCCGTAATCTGTCTTTTGTTGGTATTTCATCTGTCGCCTCAAGGCGCCTCACTGTGTCGTTCGAGACATAATTATGGCCTTATGTAGTAAGCTGTAAACGGTGATTTATATTACGTCTGTATGTCTAGAACATATCACTAATTAGTCATTTAATTTGACTCACTTGCGATGTACACGTGCCGATGGAAAATCCATTATTTTTTTTATCATCCATTACGTAACTCTTCTACAAACTTTTAATACCTGATATGCTTTTAGCGCGTTCATGACGATTTATGAATTGCCGGGTACCATTATGTCAATTTATGTCCAATTTACATACATATACGAGTATTTAGAAGAGACAACGAAATAGTCTGGAAATCAATAAGTCTAGTTCATTTTAAGCAGAAATAATTATCCCAATAAATTACGACCTAGACGGGACTTGAACCCGCAACTTTTCGCTCAGTACAGGAACGCACTACCAATTGCCACACAGGGTCAAGTAACTAGGCGAAAATATTTGGGATTTTCTACGGATTCTCGCGCTAAAGCCAGCTGCAAGCGCAACTTGTGAAGGTATCTTATACCAGTCGAACCAGAAAACAAAGATTCCCTTTGATATTTTACTCCTTATTTAAATGCCCCGATCTATTAACTATAACACTAGTATTATGTAAAAGTAAATTGGACATAAAGACACCTTAGAGACCTCATGGACTTACAATGAGCTTACGTCAGAAAGCGAAAAATCTCTGCAAATCATTACCTTGTTTGTAAAACGAGTTAACATTAACAGGGTTCTGTGTGAGTTCCTTGGGTAACCTTTTGGATGTTGTAAGCGTCAATCGTGTGTTTTTCTCTTTTAGTCGGTCGGCGGATTGCTCTTTTAAATTTGTGAATGTCCTATATTTAATTAATTCGAAGTTTCGCTTACAATGTTTTTTCGGATAAAGGGTGTGCGCATTCATTACAAAATCACTATAATTTTTCGCTAACAGTAAATTAAGTCAGATATTTGTGAGGTGGTAAATAATCACGAATATCGTTTTAGAGCTCAATGGACAAATTCATCATCGTGGAAGGACATAAACCAACACTTAGTGTCGAATAGTTATAAAGTAAATTAAAATAACAATAACATAATGTTGAGTCCAGTTTTAAGATCTCAGTTTTTGAGATATCATTAAAATTCACAGTTTGGTGTCACTAACTGTTAAGATAGACGAACATATTACTAACCTGGTTGTTTTTTGTTAAAATTGTGACTTGTGTGATGTTTTTTTTTACCATCCAAGTTATGTTAGCTTTAAGATTAATTATGTTGCTTATTTGTAACAGTTTTCGATGTAATATGAATATTTGGCATATTTTAATAACGGAGATGACACGGTTTGTCTATTAATCCAAGATATTTTCTGTATTATATTGTAATGTAATATTTAATGCTGGACGTGTCACGAACTTGCCTTATGGAAGCATTTGTAAATGACACTTAATCGAAACTTATAATCCGTATAAAAAAATTGTATAAAAATCTTATACTTAAGTAAATATAAAGTCTAATGCTATGAAATTTAAAAGTCCTTAGACTTATCGTGTCAACTCGCAGTTACCATTAATTCGCATTTAGAAATATTGCGGTTTTCTTTCAGAAAAACCCGCAAAATCAGTAGGTGTGCCGTTATAGAGCCGTGACGAGATGCTATGTAAACAGCATCGAGAGCGCATACAAACCTAGACAAGAATTGCCTAAGCCAGAATAGAGAAAAACGTTATACAATGCGTAAATGATTGATGTTGAAGGAATAAATTTGAAATATTTACGCAATCGATGTTATTTTTGTCTATTCTACCCTAGACAAATCGCTGTCTGGGATGTTCAGGCTAAGATCGCTGATGCACCGAAAGTACATATTATATGCGTAAAGCGAAACCAAACTGATACAAGCTTGCTTTAATTTGCTCACTAAGGAAAATACTCATCGAACAAAAAATATTATAAACGCAAAATCTCGGACTGACTTCAAATAAAGTTATGCTTTATATACATTATATTAAGTGTCGATTTGGTCCGAACGGTAACAAAGTTATTTGTGATAAATTTTCGTATCCAAGCTTTAAATTATTAAACACGTTACACTTTTTGAAATAATAATATAGGTCACAATTACAATTTTTGATAGTGTAAAAGAGAAGGCATCGTGTGCTTGAGGACAATGTATAAAGAGCGTGCCATGCAAAACTGCCAAATGATAAGTAAGGTGCCTGTGTGTTCAATATTGTAAAGTATATTATGGCTGAACAATATCTTAGGGTGTGTTATTAAAATCTTTTTGGGCGGCTTGCACATTCTTGCCACAGCAAAATATTAACTACATTTTTTTTCAATTATTTCACTTAGACTATGTAGTTGGTCATCTTGTGCAAGTCGCTCTGATTGGTAAAGCTCTAATTTTTAAATAGTACACCTTTTGGCACCCTGATTATTATGAATTATGATTAAAAAGTTAAATCCTTAAAAGAAATTTATTCCCATGTTCTTAAATAGTATGTAGAATTTTTTGTTATGAAGAAAACCAAAGTATTTTATATGTATTCTTTTGTTGTAACTTATGGCACATCCAGATCATTATTTTATGTTTACTTTTAAGTATTAACTAATATTTATTATTTATATATTGACGAGTATTATTTTTGGACCATTGTTTTTGGTAATTCCAGTCATTATTTAAATTAAGGTGTAATTTACAGTAAGCTCTAAATGACGCTCGATAATTATAATTTGTTTAAAATTTTGATTTAATTTGTACCTATTGAGGTAACGGTATTTTTAGATAACTTTTGTATTTTGTTAAATTGATCCTTAATTTATACTCGCACGTTCCTAATTCTTAAAAAATATAATTTAGTGTTGTATTCACATTAAAAGAATCAATGAAAGAGATTTTAGTATTCAAATAAATATAAATGTTAATAAAATTGTTTTTTTTTTAACTAACTGCCAAACCTAACCATCCAAATCGTAGAATGAAAATTAAAACAAGTCGTAAGTTTCAGAAATCTTTAATTTTAATAATTGCTTTTTTTCGTCAACTATGCTGTACAAACTACCTCGCTTACATTACAATTAGCAATTAATAATTGCACGTAAAAAACTTAACAAATAGGTATCTTCAACTTTTCGATTGGAATGAACAATTAATATAACAATATATATATTTTTACAATATTTATAACTACAAATGAAAATCTATCAACAAGCAGTCAAAATCGCCCAATGATATGTTAAAATTAGTTTTATTGCGCTAGTAGGTACTAATGTACTCGTGATCGCGAGGCGTGTCCTATATTAATATCGGCGAGATCACATCGCGTCGGAAGCGAAGCGTGGACGCGGGGTTACGACACGGACTTGGCCGTTACGTCACGAGGTCCCTCTCAGGGGCGTTCCCCTTGTGGTTGTGCCCCTTGAATTCCTTCAGTCGGATCGGCGACGACTCGCTGCCGGAGTCACCCTGAAACGAGAACGTTCGCTGTCTAATAATTCAAAGCATGTATTTTTTTTTTAAACGTTAAATAGGTGCATCTATTCAAGTTCGAAAGATGGTGATAATGATGATGAATGTTATAGTGCTGAAAAACTCAGCTGAATAAAAAGTAACATCGGATACACTATAAGTCGTCAGAAAATACATAGAAAAGAAGACTAATACAATGTGTCGTCTCTATTTCTATACAGAGTAAAAACACGCTGCTGTCACCGTTTCAAAGTCTAACACTCGAACTCGAGCATGGTTTCGAGTTAAGGTCAAAGCAATCTCAACTAAGTTCGAGTGGGAGAAGAGTTGACGTTATGACTAAACAAATATGGGGGTAAATGCTTTAAAAATATTATCTTTATATGCTCTACATAAGCTTGGATACTGCATTTAAACAACAATAATGATCCTGCTAATATTATAAAGCCTAAAAGTTTGTATCGTTGCGAAGACGACGCCAAAACTACTGAATGGATCGAACTGAAATTTAGTACACACAAAGTTCTTGTCTTGGAATAACATATAAGCTTTTTATTACCGAAACAACGCATGTGTGGGCACGGGCAGAAGCATAGATGGCTTACATTAGCGCCGAGAGAAGTAGTCTCCTGTAAGAGCAGCTCACTATCAGTGCCGCGAGATTCCTTGTTCTTGAGGATCGAGCGAGCTCGGGAGTCACCGTCGCGTTTACTTCCTCCGTTTTTACCTGCACAGGATAATTCACTAAGATTTTTTCTAAGATTAGTCAATAGCCAGTCACTTTACACTGGACTGATGCACACCTAAACAAACCTAAAAAAGGAGTGCCAGTAAGTGACAAATGCGGCAAGTTCCTTGAGTATTTGTGACTTATCATGACTCAAGAGTCGTCTATAGCCCGCGACTGTCGTGATCTGATCGAAACTAAATGGTTTTGTTGTGCCAAGATCTGCACAAACGCAATTTAATGCTGAAAAACTGAACGTAAACTGAATGTAATCGATCAGGTATTTCCATGTTCTGTGCTTGCCATCATGTTTACACTGAAATGTAAAAGAGCATTTCAACATTATTTTATAAATTATGTTTACGTGTTGAAAAGTATCGTACCAAAGAGAATGTGATGATTTATAATCCTCGTTGCTATCCCTCTCGGCGGTTTCCTCTCCTCCTCTGACCAATCCTGAAATGACACGTAAAAAATTAGATATAATAAAAATCGCGACACAAGCCGATAAAATTCAAAACTACGACATGCAAACATAACAATACCGAAATACGGATAGGAACCGAATAAGAAATTATTGATGGTCGCAGTGGATGGATAACTTGCCTGTTGGAAGCGGGCCTTCCTGTGTTTGGGCTTGGAGTCGTCACGCGTAAGAGTTGGCGTATCGACGATCTCTTCAACGGGCAGGCTTGTTCGGGAGGCGTCGATGGATCGCGGGCTGAACACAGGACCAGCCACGGACGGCGGAACGCCCGGCCCGGCGACCGGCAGACTAGCCCGCGAACCGCGCGGCGACCCCTCCCCCTGCGAACCTTTCGCACACAACAAGCTTCCGTCCCCCGAAGCGCTCTTTCGCACCCCGCTATAATCTGCGGACACAGTGCTACCCCCCGCGCCGCCACCGCCGCTACCGTCCAAAGGGTTCACATACAAGTTTGAGGAGTCGTTGTCGCCCTCTGAAGGAAAAGGGTGCGTAAGGCATGATGCAAATGTATCTGTAACGTAAGACATAACGCATATGGAGCTGCACACATGTTTGTGTGTGCACACCATGCGTACGACGACACAACACATTTGAGTTCTAAAAGATGGGTCAGTGAACATGATTAACAAATACATTCCGAAAGAAACGGATATACGCTCAAGTCAAAACTATCTACTAGTTCTGATGGTAAATAACACTTACGGAAAATCATTCAGGCTATCTAAACACGTCTGTTTATGTGAGAATTTGTAAACAAAACAAACTCCGTTTTACTGAGTATCGCTAATGAGCAGTAAGTGAGAAACAACTCAGTAAACGCGAAGTTCTTGTTTACAATTCCGTTGAGTCTGCGTAGTATTCACCTGGGCTATCCAAGCTGTTCGGAGTCGCTTCAGGCAGCGCTTTCGGCGCTGGGTGCCGCTGAAGGCAGGCCAGTTCTACGCACACCGGCTGCCGAAGGTCTGAGGTGGGCATCGGCATCAGTTGTTCAGCGTCTATGAACTCCTTGTAACCCTACCGAACGAAAGCTTTGGTCATCGCGCGCTCCTCATCTGTTGGTTATGTGTTACAGGTGAATTGTGTGTTTTGTTGTGCTGTGGTTGTATGTCAAGGATAATGATCCAATAGACTGGAACTGGGGTAGTATGGATAGTTGTCATACCATGAGTAGTTTTGTAAATTCTCTCTTGGACTTAAGAATTTAATTGAGTGTTCTTAGAGTTGGAATATAAAGTGCATTAATCTAACTTCTAAAAGGTTGGTACATAAAACAGTAGTTACTCTAACTCAGGTATATATAATGTAAATTATGATTTTGTAAGTGCATGTGTGTTTTTATCTATGGAATTTCTAGTCACTTAATTATTGTTAGTGTTTAGGTACATCACGCGTCAAACACAAATCAAGATATTATGTTAACATGTTAAAATATCGGGTCAGTGTAGTATTAGTATCTTAGTAGATACCTTGAACGTGCAAAAACAACATTCAAACTCAGAAGGCAGCTGATCCAAGTCAAGCTGTTTTTCAATCTTCTTTTCCTAGAAAAGAGAAATGATTAGTGGTTACAAAGTCCCTCTACATTTCAGCTCAAGTGTATCAGAATCACGTCAAATCATTGACGATGTTATCAAAATTCGTTACTAGTTGGCCATGATTTTTCACCCACGCTGTTCTATAATTATCATCTATCACATTGTTCTATCTCGGTTTCATACCTCGCAATAATAACGCTTATTTAAATAAACTTGAGTTATCGAGTAAACATCGCCAACAATTTGTAGAGGATTAACAGAGTGCAGTTCAACTCACACACGGTGTGTTAGTTAGGAAATAAGAACTGCCGAGTTGTTAGTGATAGTAGAATGTGTGGCTTACTGGTTCAGGGTCTATGAGCAAGCGTTTTTCTGGCGTGTCGGAGCCCTCGTTCGAGTATCGGCGATCTTTGCTTGGGGAGTTCTGAAACTATGACCCCCTGCGTTAGCAACAAGCCTGGTGCAAAACTTATCAATAGGGTGCGTCTCGGAACAGAAAATTACTGTTTTTTCATAAACAGAATGTTTCAGTTAGTGAAAATTAGAAGAATTCCCTTGCACAATGAAAGGTTGTAGTTGCACACTCATTTTCAGAGGCATGGTTTTTGGAAAAGAAAGAGATAGGTACCTTGGTGGAATGTCAGACGCACCCTTTGGGTTTGTGCCGGACTTACCTGTTCGGGGTCAGTACTCTCCGGGTTCTTACTAGCGATGGAGTGGTCGTACTGTTTGTAGCACCCCGTGATGGCCGGGGCTTCGCCCTCCAGGCTAGTGGCTTCCTCCTGCTGGTTGTGTCCTGGAGACACACACCATTAAGTAGCTAGGCTTCCACGCCCTCCCTCGTCAAAGCCCGTATCGCAATATTGGCAAGTAGAACGTAAACGAACGAAGGAAAGTACATTCACAACAGATGGCAGTAATAGCAGCGTGATCTACACAACACACATTCCACACGAACAGTCTATGAAATCCAGCGTTCTCCGGATACACACAGTCCACATTAAAGAATATGTACGAATTTATTTTATTTGTTAGTTTCTATAAAGCGTTAGGCTTACGCTGACAACGTAATCGACCTTAGAATATAGTGTCTTCGTCGCACATCGCTAGCTACACACGACGCGATCCCGACCCCAGAACAGACTAACAATAAGGGTCGAGTGTCGACCGTGCGACAGTAGCAAGTAGCTCATCAGGCGTCGTCTCTCGCCTCAATGAGGACGCACTTGTCACCTGAAGACAAGGAATAAAACACTCTTGAGTGCGCCGCGTCGTATCGCACGGGTGATCATAGCTGTCTGCGATGTGACGTGATCTGTTTGAAATGTCTGCGGTTCCGGAGAGCTAACGAGGCGACGTGCACACATTCCACACCCATGGCATTCAATACACAGATGCGTTCTAGCGGGGGAAGCATGCGTGCACAGTGAGAGACAGTTAGAGACGTTAAAACAATGCGGAAGGATTACACATGACATGGACAAGCGGCACGATACGGGTGAAAGAAGAGCAGCGGTACTGACCTGTGTCAACAATGACGTCGATGAGGTCCATGCTCTTGGCGAAAGCATCGCGCAGGTTGATGTGGTGGAAGGACACGATGGAACCCTCTCGCTTGGCGCGCTCCAGCGCCTCGCGACGCTTGAGGGCCTTCTCGCGCCGCATCTGGTTCTTATAAAACTCGGCGAAATTGTTGACGATAATGGGAATGGGCAACGCAATTACCAATACGCCGCAAATACAGCACACCGAGCCGATGACTTTGCCCAACGGAGTCGTGGGGTAAATATCACCGTATCCGACTGTGGTCATGGTGATGCCGGCCCACCAGAAAGTTTCCGGGATGGAAATGAATTTAGTGCCTGGCTCCTCCTTTTCGGCGAAGTAGGCGAGCGAGGAGAATATGAGCACCCCCATCGCAAGGAACAACATGAGCAGCCCTAGCTCCTTGTACGAGTTGCGCAGCGTGAAGCCGAGCGACTGCAGCCCGGTCGAGTGCCGCGCCAACTTCAGGATACGCAGTATCCGCATTATGCGGAAGATCTGGACTACGCGACGCACATCTTGGAACTGATCCGTCGCGTTCTTATTCGTCTCAAGCAGAAACAGGGACACGAAATATGGCAATATCGCCAATAAGTCTATAACGTTCAGTCCACCTTTGAAGAATTTCCACTTGTCCGGGGAGGCACTGAATCTAAGCACGTACTCTAGCGTGAACCACGTGATGCAGACAGCCTCGACCATGGCCAGCTGCGGGTTGTCCATGGGCGTGCCCTTCTCGTCGTACACTTGCATCGACGGGATCGTGTTGAGCGTGAGCCCTATCGTGGACAGCACGATGAAGAGGATCGAGATCACCGCGATAACCTGCAAGCACGCACCGGTCAGCGCCCGCGCGCATCGCATCGCATTGCGGGCAGTCGCTACATGTCACAGTGTCGCCTACTCGTTGTAAGTATGCAAGTGTTTATACAGATCTGTTATTACGTTATTAGATACGTTTGTACAATGTTACAAGTAGGTAATGTGGTCGTAGGTAGGTATATGTATATGTTTGTATTTACAGAATAAAGCCAATCATAGTAGGTAAATGTGATAAGTATAAACATTAATAAACAGTGATATAAATTTTGGTGTAGAAATAACATCTATTCGTGTGAATTATGTTAGTAGTGTTGTGTGGGGTGTAAATATGTAGATTAATAAATAATGTGTGAACGGACGTGCGTCGTGTGTTAAAGGGCGCGTCTGCAGCGAACGCGCGTCCGTCCATAGCATCGCTCGTTGTTAGTCGGGTCAGTAGACGAAGCGGAAGCGCTGATGGCTCGAGGAAGGGGGGTCTAGGAGAGGTGGGAGCGGGTGGGGCGGCAAGCGACGCTCAGCCGTGGTGGGTAGCGGCGCGGGCGCGGGGGCGCACACGGCACGGCGGCCACGGGCCGTGCCACGTTCGAGCGCCTCGGGCGGCCGTGCCGGGGGCGCGCGTCCGTCCCGTGCCCCAACGCACGCCGGCCCTAGAGCGTCACCCTGCGACTATTGATCACATCGCGTAAGCCCATCCCATATTTGCAATATTTGCGACAACAATTAAGCTTTATTTTGAGTTCTCGAATGAGAACGATCGATGCGGCTGTGAACATTGACAAAGATTACAAAGGTACCTGTTAAATATTTTAAAAACAAATGTTAGCTTGTACTAAACAGTGGTGCTTTGGCAAGTGTATCAATATTTGTGTGATCGGCTTCTAGACATTCTTAAGTGTTGTTAATTCAACTAGTTGTTGCTGTAACCCATATTAAAAACATTCAGTTTTTAATATGGGTTACAGCAACAACTAGTTAAATATTAAAAACATTCTAGAACTTGAGGATCAGTTAGTTTCTAAAATTATTGACAATCCTTCTAACTATATACCACATTTTATGCACCTCTACAATTTAAACTTTAAAAAAATATTAATTACCTTAACTAGGTTCATAAACAGGTGTGTTAATTAATTAATTCTACTTACATAAATAGAATCGCTGTTGTCGAAATAAAAACTGGCTGGAAAAAATATCTTAAAATAGAGAAAGAGAAAATATAAAAAGAGTAAAGATTTAGATAGAGTTCGACAAAAGCGAGTTCATGTCATAGCAGATGGTACAAAAGACACAACACCACATTCCATAACACAACAAACAGACAACATTGATGTAGGTAAAGATGCAGCAATAGATGTTATTCATGCACCACATACACAACTATACTCAAGCCATTCTCAAGAAATAATGTTTGTGAACAACTAACAACACAAAAAAGATAGATAACAGCTCAAATCGACAAGCAGTGCCAATTCTGTCAAGAAGTCAACAACAAGAAAGTGATTTTTAGGTTAAGAAAGGGGGCAATGACAAACATTGTATCTTCAATTTGGCCAGAGTATAGATACACATTACAATACACATAACTTGCATAGAAAATAAAGCTTGCTTCCCAACATGTCCCCAGTGCTTGTGTTAGTAAAAGTGTAAGAGAAACTTTGAAAAATATGTAAAGCAAGTGTATTGTGTACGAAACAAGCTTGCTTTTTACATTCTGTATGAGGCTACGGTACGTATACCTACGTACCTACGTGTACATGTTTAGGTTATTTTACAGTGTAAAGTGAATACATTTGTAGTAAATAAGTGAATGTAATTGCAAGAAACCCTTTCAGAAGTGTTGTTTAGCATAGTGCTTTGAACTCGAGTGTTTTTGGTTTGTCTTCATTGTGTGTTTAAACTTGCAAATCTGTGCACTATCTTTGTTCAAAGTCTAGATTACTAGTATCACCAAAACAGAAGCATTTTCTACTAAATTCAAAAGAAGGGACAGATAATTAAGTAAAGATACCTCTAAGAAACTGACACTCCCGGATAGCTTTACAAAAGAAAATTAATAGGATCGGTTACTCGAGATAAATTTAGCAATACTTTACCCTGGCTGCTATACTCGTCGTAGGTTTTTCTAGAAGGTCCCAAAGCCACTTTTGGTATTGAGCACAAGTTCCTTGTCCGAATTCCTCCTCTTCCCTTTGCCGCAAGCTCTCTGCTTCTTTCCTCATTTCCTCGTGGACATGTTCCTTCCGCTGGTGGTATTTGTGTTGGCAACACGACTCCAGGTAAAGCTCATCCACACCCCAATATTCGAGATCATCACTGAACGCCAAAACACACATTTCATCTACTAAATGTAACTTTCCAGTCCTATAAAAATTTAGAATTGAGCTGAAGCTTTTTGGATGCCTGGAAAGAAAAATTAACAGAATGTTAGAACCATGTTTTCTACCTAATCGTCAGTCAAAAATCTCGACCTTTGATAAGAATTTGTTGATTTGATTACATTGATAATATAAACCTAGTCAGCTTCATCTACATAAATTAAAAAAAGCTCGTACCTTTTTATACGTTGCAAACGAGCCTGTAGTAGGCTGTGGAATACCTAAAGTCTAGTATGTTTACAGACCGGTCGAAGAAATACTCGTTTTCTTGCAAGAATTAGTCGTCACAGAGCTCTGTGATGACCTCGTGTGTGTTGCAATCACGCAGCCTGCCGAGCCGTGTGTGTGGCAATCTTAAGCGCCCGCCACAGCACCTCGTGTCGCACGCCGCCTACGTTAATGATGACTATAGTCCAGTAATATACACACCTATCGAAGAAATACTCGTTGTCTTGCAAGGAGTAGTCGTCACAGAGCTTTGTGATGGCCTCGTGTGTGTTGCAGTCCCACAGCCTGCCGAACCGCGTGTGTGGCAGTCTCTAGCGTCCGCCACAGCACCTCGTGTCGCACGCCGCCTACGTTGATGATGACTATAGTCCAGTAATATACACACCTATCGAAGAAATACTCGTTGTCTTGCAAGGAGTAGTCGTCACAGAGCTTTGTGATGGCCTCGTGTGTGTTGCAGTCCCACAGCCTGCCGAACCGCGTGTGTGGCAGTCTCTAGCGTCCGCCACAGCACCTCGTGTCGCACGCCACCAACGTTGATGATGACTATAGTTCAGTAATATACACACCTATCGAAGAAATACTCGTTGTCTTGCAAGGAGTAGTCGTCACAGAGCTCTGTGATGGCCTCGTGTGTGTTGCAGTCCCGCAGCCGGCCGAGCCGCGTGTGTGGCAGTCTCTCTAGCGTCCGCCACAGCACCTCGTGTCGCACGCCGCCTACGTTGATGATGACTCTTTTGCTCAGCGCTTTAGCGCGGAGCATCATGAACGGCTCTGGTGGTAGGGACGACATTGATCTGGAAATCCGGAAATAACAGATTAAATTTTTATAGCTTTATTTTCTTCGCCATGACGGTTGCGGTTTAAGAATCGACCCTTCTAACCCAGCCTGAGGTGTGGATGTCGTAGGTGCCGACTATGGGAAACTACCAGAGAAAGGTAACAGTTTTTTTCTGTGTATTTTTTACCAACTCAACTGCGAACCTACTTGCCAATGGTGATAATTATGGTTAAGATCCCTTTTGTTTCGGGAAGGCATGTCCAGCAGTAGTCGTATGTGCTGATCAAGATCAACTAACTTTATATTTTATTGGTGTCTACTCTTTTAGCCGTAGGACACTTCAGCATTAAGTTATAAGCGTTATAAAGTTTTCGTTCTTTAGTAATTTAAAACGTTTGTGGACTTAAGAAATTAACCAGATAACTTTTTTTATTGTGAAGGATTTTAGTAGTGGATTTAGTAAAATCTATCTGAACTAATTCAGAGGGTGGGAGGAAATAACTCCGATATCAAATTCGAAATTTGACCCTATCAGGGTTGAACTTTGTTAATCTTTATTGCACAACTAATCTCGGATTTCTGAAAATAATCTAACAGATGTTATGAGTCACTTTTACAGTCCATGTGAATTTCAATAATCCACTTCCTACGCATTAAAACAAAACTTCGATTTGATAAACGTGATTCAATAGTTACGATTATCGTAAAGCGATGATTCCAGTGAAGTGGATTTTGTGAATCATCCTATGGCTTAAAAATAAATAAAATTGAGCTCGTCATCTAAAGAAATTTCCGTTGCGGTAATCTATATAAATCTTTAACGGATACTAAATCTTGAGCAAAAAATTCTGAATTCGCGAACGTGAACGGAAACTTAAATGCGGTCATCGGACTCATAACTTTTATTTTAAAAATAGCCACTTCGCTGATCCTTCTACTGCTCTACATTTTATGATGATGGACGGAAAAATTTTAACCATTAAAGAGTTCTTTCATTAACTGAGACCTAACATAATTCGTCCTCGTTCTTAGTTATTAATACTTATGGCTGCCAGCCCTTGTTGGAATCAACAACAGCTTGAGTCAGTGTAAACATACCCTTGTATTCCGACAATGTAGCACCACATTTGAAAAACGTCACATTTTCGCCCCTTGGTGCGCTTAAGCACGCACACCATGGACACATTTGTAGCGGTTGCACTTTGTACATTAAATTTGTTCGTCTCTGCAGTTTGAAGCATGAAGAGGACAAAGACATCCACTCCCTTCAATTCTTCCCACGTCGCGGCTAAAGTTGCTCAGCACCACTGTTTCTTGTTTCTGGATTGGTTTCCGCAACTAGGCCACAGGAGATCCCTTTTTGCGTGTAGGGTGGGAGCTGCTAGTCTAAACCACCCGATGGAGGACTCCATGAAAGCCAGCAGCTCACTGACGCCGTTGAATGCCTCCCAAAGCATCCTCAGGGTCCCACCCTAGATAGTGTAGTCGTTGAGAAGCTACGCTATCTCACTCTACAAGCACATTCGCGGCCGTCTCCTCTGCGTTCATGCATCCTCTGCATAGGGGGCTGTCCGTGATACCCAAATTAAATAGGAATCCTGACTACACTAGGTAAGTACAAGATGGTGAGGTTTACCTAGAGTGCGCCCGCTGTAGGTCGGCAGTAGTCATGTTCTGCGGCAGTGGCGCCGGCTGCGGCACGGCGCGGTCGAGCAGCGCGTCCTGCGCCGGCGGCGCCGCGAAGCCCATGAGCGCGCGCGGGGGCGAGTCGGCAACGTGCGAGCCCGCGCGCCCTCCGCGGCCCGCCCCCTCGCCCACCATGCCGCTAGCTCATCGCGCTCGCGCCGCCACTCCCATCACCAGGCGGGGGAACCAGCCATCGCTGACAAACAGCTACAACTGGAAAGAAGAAAAGCTAGTTTAGGTAACTTATGACTCATAGAGCCCACAACAAAATAAAATAAGGTGACGAGGTCTAGACAACGGGAACCAAGAGGCCTGGAGAAGTCTTGTATCAGAGGCCAAGGTTTTCTTTGGGATGCGCTGTGCAACAGTAGGACCTAAATAGCACTTGACCTTTAAGTACTGTGAAGGGCATGCGTTATGTCCATTCCATCCCAAGGAAGAAGTCGCTCGTAGAAATAAAAGCCACCCTTTCTAATATCGAAAGTTTATTTGGATTTTTTTTTCATTATTATTGACTTTTATTTGTGTGGTTTTTAAAAGGTATTAATAACGTTATCCACGTAGACTGGATAAACAAAAAAGAATAGCACGTTTTAAAACTAACCAATTTGCGTGCTTTAAAACACGTCATCCACAAATAACTGGTCTAGTTAATAATCCATTTGACGTAAAAATTGTAGTGAGAAAAAATAATAAGCACACTACAAACGTGAATAATTTACGTTTGTTTCAATACAAACACATCATCAATCATACAACGAAGTGCTACGCCCGTAGCATGCTACGTTGGTCTTTTCGACACGCGACTTTCGTAGACTGCTGCGTCGTAGCAAGTGTAGACGCCCTTATGATAGAAATCTCACTGAATTAAAAATGTTAAAGTCATGGTTATCATTTTGATCGGTATTAACGGTTAATTAATATGGTCTAGGCTAGATTCTACAAAAGTTTCAAGCACTTTTAACCGAATTTTTACGGCGTTTCGTCGTAAATCGTAAAAATCCCGTTATATAGGTCCGAGTTTTTAATTTAGAGTTAATATTGTACTTTTACTGTAGACTAGCTTTTGCCCGCGGCTTCGCACGCGAATTTTCGGTATAATAAGTAGCCTATTAAGTTAGGCTTTGCTCTAAATGGTACGCCAAATTTCATCTTGATCTGTTCAGTAGTTTTCTGATCCAGATCTTAGGTACCTACCAAAAATTCAGATTTCACAAACTTTTGGCTTTATAATATTAGTAGGACTAGCTTCTAACCGCGGCTTCGCACGCGTTTTTTTTTCAGTATAATAAGTAGCCTATTATCTAAGTTAGGCTTTGGTCTAAACGTGCGCCGAATTTCATCTTGATCTGTTCAGTACTTTTGGAGATCCTAGGTAACAAACATTCAGATTTCAACTTTCGGCTTTATAATATCACTAGGATATAAACTTTTAAAACTCACGGTGAGTTTCAAAAGTTTTATCCAAGTAAAATTTCTTACCCCTCTTTACCTTTTTGAGTTATTAATTCTTAAGGATCAAAGAATCACCCTTCTATCCATCCACCGAGACGACCTACATTCACAAATCATATTCCATTCTCTCTGGTGATTTCATTTCTAATTTCACGCAGCCTATCCCCATCGGCCGAGTCAGCTCGTAAACCCTGTGTAATGTAAATGGCGGGCCGCATTGTTCCAACTATTCAGAGTAATCTGTGTCCTGAGTGACATCCGTTTCTAATTTACCAGGACCCGTCAGGATCTGTGTAAAGTGCCGCCAACTTATTTGTACAGCTGGACAACAGTGTGTCTGTCGGTACTTATTAATGTAGTCACTTTCCCGTTAAGAAAAGCAAGATTGTAAAGCTAAGCTATGAAATCAATCTCTGGTTTGGCTGGCTCTCATGCTTTACCATAGCTTAGCAACTTTGCAGATATCTTTGTCGACATCATGTGGCGCAGCGGACGAGAGTCCGCCTGCAACGCAAGAGGTTGCGGGTTCGATTCCCGCCTCGGAAAAAAATTGAGTACGATCATGCAGAAATTTGTGCCGTTGGCCTGGGTGTTTTCTATGTATCATAAAAAAATCTATGTATATAATGTATTAAATATATCAGTTATGTAGTACCCATAACATAAGCTTTGAGTAGCTTACTTTGGGGCTAGATGCTTTGTGAATTGTCCAGCATTATTTATTTATTATTTAATTTATCTGATACGAGTTACGCGAGATAGCTAAGCGATGAAGCTAAGTTGCGAAACAGAGTATCTGTTTCTACCAGAGTTAGGTAATTAAGCTCAATTATGAAAAACAAGCTGTGCGGTGCCGGCTTAGAATTTGCACCATCCCAACTCTTCCCGCGGGTGTCGTAAGAGGCGACTAAGGGATATCCACCGGGGGCGGGCAGCAGCGCCCCCTGCAGAACAATTCCATCACCGAACTGCGATCCCCAACCCGTATACCCAGCGTGGGGGTTATGGGTACTACCCCCCATGTGATAAAAGCCAATAAGGCGCATATCAGGGCCTGCATTGCATTTTATCAGGGTATGCGCTTAATAGTGAACCAATACAGGCTGTTGAGGTTGAGGATGAAAAACAAGCGGTCATAACACATCTCGGATGCAAACCCACCAGATTCTAATAATTATCAGAAACCAGGATGTCAACTGAATACATAAGTCAATGACACTGTGAGTCGACCCTCGACATGTTCAAAACCTCGTTACACGTTTGAGTCGGGCTTATCTTGCGCTGAAGGTATTCAAGTAGTCTTGTGGGGATAACGTGGAGAGATAAGCTATTGCCTGCGGCTGAAGTGCGTCACTCCCGTGCTCGCACGAACTAAACAGTTAAACGGTTAATGTTTGTACTCTCTGCCCTATCTAGATAATCACCCTGTATTTCGTTCGTGCTTAAAGCTACAGGAAAATGTCTATAAATACTTTTAACTCTACCTTTAAGTCGTATTTTTACGAAGGGTTTTTGGCATTGCGCCTTAAGCCTGTATTCTATGTCATATACTCGGCATCTGTAATGTATTTCACAAATATCGAAATTCATTTATAATTACATTTATAAAATACTTTGTCTCGTCATAGTACCTAATTATTCAAGCCTGACCCTGACCCTGGCGTTTCGATATGCGCATCGGTATTCGGCGTCATCAATAAATTCTTTTCTTCTTAATTTTAGTAGACACGTGTTATAAATGTGTTTTATTCCTATAAAATTGTTTCCTTTTTATAGCTCGATAAAGAACTGGCAGATGGATCTACCAAGGTCGAAAATAAAATGTATTGGTACCTATCGAAGTAGAGTACGAGTTACCTTCGTACATTATATTCTACGGTTTTTTTTAAGGAAACATTTTATTACATTTAGCTTCGGTAGTGATGAGAAAACACAGCGGTCGGTCAACTTTTATTCAATTAAACAAAGTTACCATAATAAAACAGTCTTCATTAAACTTTTTCTGCATAAGTGACTTTAAAAATATTGGACGCAGTGCAGGTAAATAGTTCAGTTTTACAATAACTCTATAGGAAATTCAGGCCAATATTGTTCTGTACACAATTCAGTTACACCTACAACGCTGCATTCAATTGAAAAGCTCTTAAAATACCCGTTGTGTTTCAATTTACTGAAAGCTCCGAAGAGTATTTGGTTCCATTGTAAAATCGATAAGCAAGTTGTACTCTAAAGGCAGAGTGGACGACGGCACCAGTGGACTCTATAAATAATAAATATTCTCACAGCAGTCAACAACTCTGGATCGATATTCGACGACCTCCGTGGCGCAGCGGGCGAAGGTCCGCCTGCGACGCAGGAGGTTGCGGGTTCGATTCCCGCCTCGGAACAAATTTGTGTACGATCTGCAGAAATTTGTTCCGTTGGTCTGGGTGTTTTCTATGTATAATAAAAAATATCTATCTATGTAGTGTATTGTATTAAGTATATCAGTTATCTAGTACCCATAACACAAGCTCTGCTTAGCTTGGGGCTAGATAATGCTGTGTGAATTGTCCAGCATTATTTATTATATTATATTCCAGGGTACATTAACTATATCTGTAGGTTATCTGTGCATCTGTACAATTCTTTGAAATTGATTCTGAAAAAAGTGACACCTGTGCTTTCATAAAAAGCTTTTTCTCTCGCAGTTTAGCATGAAGACAAATTCGATTAATTATTCTTAAATATTTTTCTTCAAATTGTTTAAAGCTCCTGGTGAATTATTAAGCTTACTTTTTTTTTTAACACTTTCATTGCCCATGACGCACATCTACACAGGCTAGCTATCGCACCTCAGAGGCTGGGCAGTGAAAGGGTCAATAGGTATACTATGACCTCGACAAATGAAATAAAACAAAAGCTTTTGTTTCCATCAATTAAGCATGTATCTACATACCCTTAAGCCTAATGGATAATCAATGGACATGCTTTTTGGCTCCATTCATTCACCCTTATCGATTGTCCACTCGTAACCCTTTACGTCACTCTCCATTGTCCCTGTAAAACACCGCCTACACCTAGCCACCTTCATTATTCTAATTTATTCAAATAAGTAAGATAACGTGGAGCTAATACACTTTACCCAAGACTGGCTCGTACAGCCGGCTTTCATTTTACAGAACATTTATTGAGGTCGAATACACTTTCTCATTCTAAAACTTTGTTTTCATAATACCTACTTATCTACATTGAAATCTGTAGAACAGAGTGGTATTTTTCACCGAATCGGCCTCGGTCGTGCTTAAGCGCTTTTTCGTGTTGAAAAACAAAGTTCGTTATACTTTAAATTAAATGTGACAGCCACTGAAACATTCAAGAGGAAGGTTGTTCTAGGGAGTTGGGAGTTGTAGCACGAGTTGAACCGAATGGCAATGCCAATCGATTAGTAGATCGCGTGGCGCGCCCTGTGACTCGAGCTTATCAACCTCTGTACGGATCGACCTTAATCTAATAATAGACACGACATTCTGCACTCGACAACAACGTCTGTGAATGCCTAACCCATTAACTAGTTTGTTAACATGCAAAGGTTTGAAAACATTATTTTTCAATTGGCGTGCAATGAATGGATAGGTTAGGTTACTCACTCTAACGTGGTTCAGGGTGATGGTGGCATTTACACATAAGTAGGCGTGAACGTGACATTTGATCAACTAACGCTACAATAAAGTCGGTTTTTAGTAGCTAAGTACAGCCTTTTCAATGAAAATAGTAGGTAAAAGCTTTGCTAAAGACCTTTTGATATTGAGGCTCGTTAGAACGGTATTATGAAAACGAGGCGAACACTTATTGAATCAAACGACGTGTATCGAGAAAAGCTTTTCAACCTTTGATAGGACCCTTATCTAATAATAGACACAGTGAGGTCTCGAGAAATTGACGTTGTTTCGGAATCTGGTCGATATACGGGAACCAACCGAATTAACCTACACAAAGATAACATATAGGTAACGAGTCTTTTGATTGAGATTATTAGGTAAGTATGTGGTATAACTTAAGTTTTGTGTATAAACTTAAACACCTAAGCATAATTCCATACTTAATAATAATAGTTCTCATAATGTCGGATTACGAATATTTATTAACATTTCCCTACACATTTAGGTATTCGTTCACTAATGATATCGCGTGAAAGTTGAATTCTAATTACGTAATCAGCGACTCTACTCAACTCAGGCAACAAATACATTAGATTCCATTGGCTAGTTTCGAGTTTGTTTCTTAGCTCGTGAACTAGTTAAGTATTGAACCAAACAACCCCTAATAGCGCAACTTAATAACTCGGTGTGCCTTTGAATATGGGTCACGTGGTTGTCTTACTACCAGCCAACCAGCTGGCGGGCGCCACTCTGTCTGGTCGCTAGCGCCTCCCGACCAATCTAACTCCAAATTATACATCCCATTATGCAATTCTTAGTTTACCTTACGAAATATTCATGAAATATTTATATTCAGCCAATATTCTCCGTTAGACATCCAATTTTATCCAAAATCAGTAATATTTACATAACCTAGCGAGATCCGACTGCTTTATTTTGAGCGAGGGTGCAGATACAGGCCATCCCCGTATTGATCCCGAGTTATGGACGTGACAGTCGAGGCCTGGGGAGACGCGCCAATAAAAAGCTACGAAGAAAACTTTTGTTGTCGTTTGTGTGAGCTTTGTGTCACCTCAGCCCTTATGCCTGGTGGAAATAATGATTGTCAGCGGTCTCACGCAACAAATGTCGTAACTTGTTTATTTGAAGATGTGTGTCGCAGATAATTTAAAGGTCTGACCGGCGTTACATTGCGTTGCGTAATGTTACACAACGAGCGTTCGTGCAGGGGGGAAAAGGCGCAAAGGCTTTGTGTAAAATTCGACTAAAAACATTTCGTCTAGTAACAATTCGACTAACGACTAAAACAATAAATTTATGTAGACCCCCCCGCTTCGTGGGGGTGGGACGCCTACAGGTCGGTCGAATTGTTACTAGTCGAAATGTTTTAGTCGAATTGTATTAGACGAATTGTTTAGTCGAATTTTCCGTAGGTACACGCTGCTGGTAAAGAGCAACGACACGGATTTTAGCACACGGCATACCTACGTAACGTATCATGTTCGCTGCGAATGGTAAATTACGCTCCGTAGCACCGGTTTGGTATCCACCTAAACGTTACTATTCGCTACTGTGTGGGTCTACGTAGCTGTAACCACACTCGCATCGGCCACGGTCGTCGCCCACCTCTGGCATTTCCGTAGCGCAGCGCTTTGTTGTGCTCCATACTGGCTGAGCCCTCGGCTACACCGAGCTTAGTAATTGAATCTGGGGCACGTGTGCATGAATAAACAATTCAAGCTCTAACCTTTCAGCGAAGGCTGTGGCCATAAAACCAGCGCACGACCCTTAATACCGCAAACATACTTTGGTCGCTGAAAAATACAACAAAATAACCGCCTGGGTTTACGATTATTACCTACGTGTCTTGTGTGCTCTTCCTTGGTGGGCTGAAAGTACGAAAGTGGAGCATTTCCGCATAATATTTTAAATTGCATAATAGCCGAGCGAAAGAGCGATTAATCATCCGATAAAATAATTGAGCCTTAATGAGCTTCTATCGAGTACCAATTATCAAGCTCGTTTTTCAGACTCAATCGATGGTTGTAATAGAGCCCACTATTATGCTTTTATGATTTCCAATCCCGTCTTCATTTAAATAGTCATTTAATGTTTCCTACGTATAACTTCAAGAGTTATTAAGAACTATGACTATGATTATATAGAACACGAATTACGGTTAACAATTTCGCAGGTTATTTATACCTACTATACGATATTTTTTGTAAACAAAGGGGTTACAAAACCAAAGAAATGTGGTTGTGGATAATATTTTACAACTATATCATCTTAGCAAATAGCAGAAGTTCGAAACATTTTTTTGGGTTTGAAACCTTTCATTCATGATTTCATTCTATCGGCTCTCGTTCCTTTTTGGACTCGAATTTGAACCTATTTCTCTACACTTGTGAAATTACGTTGTTGACGTTTGTGTTTTTAGATTTTATTTTTCTGTTAATGTTATAACTTTTGTTTAGTTTTCATACATACATACATTTTAATTTCAATAATAACATTAACATTAATCACAATAATAAAATCACAGAAATTTTAATCTTATGCGTATTTATGATGTCATCGTTTCCAAAAAATGTACTTTAATAATTAATAATTTCTAGAACCACTCGGTTCTAGAAATTATTAATTCCAAGTTTGCTATATAAATTGAATGGCAACAATACACATAAACGCTGCAATATCTCGGAGATAAACTCACTGATGCATGATCTAATGTTGATTGTAAATTTTCTGGTACATTAAACAGAATAGGAGCAAGGGCGCTTAACACTAGCAATTAAGGGACCGTCATCTGTGCCGTTAATGTCGCTATTTGTCCGACAGTCCGTTGATGAAGCGTGTTTACACGCAAATGGCCTTGTGTACAAATTAAAAATCGAAAGTGTGTCGTCGCCTACCAAATTTATTAAAATCGAAATTTTGTTTTCGTCTCCGTACGCTTTTTCACGGTAGGTATGTTTACCTTTTCCATTAAAGCACGTATGTATACCCTATTTCATATGGCATTATGGCATTGCATGCGTGGGACCTTCTTTATGTTCTTAACTCAACAAATTATCTAGAAATCTCCAGCTCGTCAAGCTGGGCATTGAATGCGTTAATAGATTAATGTATGTTTAGTTTTATTTATTCGGGGTAACAAACAATTAAATAAATACTTATTCTAAGTGTTATTCTATGAAGGCAATCAACACCGTTACCCTCTTATACATAGATATAAAAATAAATAGGGCAAAAGTTATTATAGATAAGGAACACAAAGAAATAAATGTGTTCTTCCACTACAATCCCCACGCGGGGGAATACTGCTTTGGAAACTAAACTAAAGCATATATAGCCTAGATAATGAAAGTAATAGGTAACCTAAGCTATTAAACATCTGTTTATGTAAACAGGTAAAAAGCAAACGTCGCATTCACCGCGCAGAAAATTCTTTCTCTGTAATACAAAAAGTTGTATATGCTGAAAAATATCAGTCGGTAACCGTTGTTACACAACATGTTATTAGTCAGTGGGAAACAACATGTGTGCCGGAGAGGATAGGTCGGGTACACTGGGTATTCATAAAAATATGTCTGTAGTAGCTTTTGTCAGCAAAATCTTTCAACGCAATCAATATTACGTTCCGTAGGGTTTGATTAACTATGGTTAATTATGACTCGAATTGCATACAAAACGTGAGTCTTACGCGAATGAAGTAAATAACATATTGTGTCTTAAAAGTGCTATATATTATAAAGTTGGGTAATATAGTCTTACGAGAAGGTTGATAAATAGGCAGATTAAAAATGTTTTGACCTATTAAAATATTTGTTTCCAACAATTTCAGTCGGCACGATTGAGTTTGAACTAAACAGTCGAAGTTTCGCAATAGAATTATTAACGACACTGTCAACTGGCCTTTCCCATCAATAATGTGAAAACCAAAAATTTTCCGTCGAAACTTTATCTTGAATTTCAAGGTTAATGACACAACAGATGGCCGCTCTAATTTTTCCAATCTCATATTTATACACACTGATATTATAGATATAAATTCGAAAGTTTAGTAAAATTTTGCTTTGATTTAGGTCTGGAATAACATATTATACATATTTAGACTTTATTATCCCGGAAAATTACATGCAAAGCCGCGGGCATATTATATAAACCCGAAAGTTAGGATGGATGGATGTTTGTTTTTTCACGCCGAAACTGAATCGAACGGATCGGATTGAAATTTTGCATAGATTTGAGCCTAAAATAATATACTTATAGGCTTCTTGTATCGCAGAAATCAATTTACTTTGGATGGTAATAACCGTTTCCATATAACAGTAATTACATATTTGTTGAATTTGCACAACGTGCAACTACATTGCCTGTCTAGGCTTCTTTTATCCCAGGAAAAACTCATGCGAAACCGCGGACAGAAACTCGATTTATTTAATTTGCAAATAACAGCGGTGCTTAGTACCTAATGACTTGCGGGATTTATTAGAAGCAGTGAAAGCTGTTATTCTCACAAATGCATTGTCCCAAGATAAACAGAGGAGTAATTAAGAAATAATGAGTGTAGTCCTCGCCGCGACAGTTCGCGAGTGGTGATGGTGACGCGGCGGTCCGCATTTAGCTCGAGGAGTTCTTTTGGCATCGCAGCTCTCCTCCGTGTGTCACTCCCCGGTATTTTCCTTACTTCACTCAAATCACTTTCTAATGTACACAAGCAAACACGATGTGAATCAACATGCATTATGCAGCATTCTGCTTTTATCTCAACTGTTTTAATTGTACACACGTCACCGTCAGATATAATAATCAACAGGTCCGTAGCAGTTACAATCTTACACACACGTAAATTTATAATTTTACGAAACCTATCTGTAAGATACTAAACTAGAGTCACAAGACGCTTACATACGTCCTAATTGTAATTTGTATTTAAAACTAAGTCTTGAGTCACAGTCGCTAAAATGTCAGTTCATAAAATATAATTTTCTTTAATGTAATTTTTATAAGTCTCTGTATGAATCAACATACCCGTAAGCATCTACACCTACATATGCTGTTGTGGGATACACCAACGGTGGGCGTGGTGGTTCATTAGGAACACTTTGTACACGCGATTCATTACTGTTTTTAATTAGGCCGTCCTTAGTAACCCTCCTATTATGATAATATAGGATATTATTATGTGCCAGTTACGGTTACAAAGCATCACGTTTATTATCACAAACTGACACAAAAAAGAATCTGTAACCACAACAATAACCAAGCCATAAAGTCATTTAAAATGCGGAAGGTGATCTGAAAATGTCCGAACATCTCAATTTTACGTTCCAAAGCACGCGTTCCATATTTTTGTGAATGACTAACGTGACACTATTTTACTGAAACACACTTTTAAAGAATTTGGCAAGAATTTGAATAAAAGTAAGATCATAGATACTAGTATTCAGAAGCAAGTGCAACGAATGGATATATATTTAAACCCAGCGCTTTTCCAGGACGTGCTATAAAACGAGCTAGAATTATCCACCGCAAAAGGTTCATGCACGGGCTGAGGTCCCAAGGGGAGAATAAAGGAAGCTTGCGTGTGCATGACGGCTGCCTTTTGTTGGTACCGGCCTTAGAACCTCTATCCCCATAATAACTCGTAAGTAGAATAATTTTCCTTATGGTGGAGGTAAGTAAGGTAAGCTTTTATGAGCTTTGAATACAGCACGAATTTCTGTAATCTTTTTCAGGAATTAAAGATTAAAGATTAAAGATTAAAGATGTTTATTTGCAAGAATATAAGTTACAATGTAGGTCTTAAAACTATATACGTCCAGTTATATTCTACCTAACATAGGCATGCAAATATTATTTTTCAGTTACATATGCTATTTCTAAATTACAGATAAATTAAAAAAAAAATACTTAATTAGAAAAATAACAAATTCAAAATCAAATCAATGAATATATTCGAAGTCTTCCAAATCCCTGTAATTAAAATATTGATTAATAGAATAGTAGCATTTACTGAGAAGCCATTTTTTTATTTGTATAAAGAATAAGTTTCCAGATAAGTTCTTGAGATCCTCCGGTAGATTATTAAATATTTTTATTGTCATATAGTACGATTGGTTCTGTGTCATTCTTAATTTAAACTTTGGTGCGTGCAATCTATTGTCGGAAATTTCTCTTAGTCTTCTAGATCTCAAGTCTACTTTTTTTTTGAAAAGTTCTGGATGCTGTTTGACGAGCTCTGCCGCTTGTTTTATGTAGAGGCATGGCAGAGGAAGAATTCTGTATTTTTTGAAGAGTGGTTTACAAGGTTCTAAAAAATGTGCTCCACATAAAGAACGAACGCAATTTTTCTGGGCCCTGAATGCCCTATCCAAATCTCCACTGTTGCCCCACAGAAGTAGACCGTACTGTAGAGCCGATCCTATATGGCCGTGATACGCACTAAGCGCTGTTTCTATAGACGAAATCTCGCGTAATCTTTTTAATACATATGCATATCTATTCAATTTTGAACACACGGTATCAATATGTGTTCGCCAGCTAATATTACAGTCTAAATGTATTCCTAGGAATTTAAATGAAGTTACTTCTTCTATCTTAGAATTATTAAATTGAATGTCAAGTTTAAGAGGTTTACGTCGAATAGATTGAAATTGCATTATCTTAGTTTTCGTCAAATTTACCTGAAGATTATTATTACTAAGCCAGTTCACTATGTCAGAAATTCCTTTATGAATGTCAGTTTCTAAATTTGCAATGTCCTTACCTTCAATTATCAATGTTGTGTCATCTGCAAACAGAACGGCTTGATGGTTTGTGGCATCAGGTAGATCATTAATATAGAGCAGGAAAAGCTTCGGTCCCAGGATACTCCCTTGAGGAACGCCATAATTGTTCTGCTTAAATTCAGATCTATACTTGATTTTTTGCATAGAACTATTAACTCTAGCTAGCTCTACACATTGTTGTCTATTTTTCAAATAACTCGTAAACCAATCGTAAGCTGTACCTCTGATGCCGTATTTATAAATCTTTGACAGTAATCTATCGTGATGAACAAAATCAAAGGCTTTGCTCATGTCGAAGAACAATGAGACAACGGGCGTTCCCGAATCAATATGTTCTGAAATTGATTTAATAAGGTTAAAATTGGCTAGAGCAGTTGATTTATTTTTAACAAAACCGTTTTGTTCATTTCTTATAATTTTAAATTTATCAAGGAAGCTATTTAGCCTTTTAAGCATAGCTTTTTCAAAAATTTTTGACATTATTGGTATTAAGGCTACCGGTCTATAGTTATCGATATTGGTTACGTCTCCTTTCTTGTACATCGGTTTTATAATGGATTTTTTTAGGGAATTAGGGAATACTCCTTGACTAAATGAGAGGTTGATAATGTGACTCAAAGGCTTTGAGATGTTAGCTGAAATTTGTTTCAGAGTATTTGTAGGTAGCTCATCATAACCTATAGATCTGGTATTGTTTAGCATGCGTATAATTATTTGAATTTCCTTAGCAGTAGTTGGCGTGAGGAAGATACTACTATTACAACTTTCGAAGGTGTCTTTGCAGGCAGTAACGTTTTGGTTTGCATTAGTATTACATATAAAATAATTGTTAAAAGCGGATGCAATGTCAAGTGGTTTTGTTAAGATGTCAGATTTAT
Organism: Eupithecia subumbrata; assembly: GCA_949316285.1. NCBI lineage: Eukaryota > Metazoa > Arthropoda > Insecta > Lepidoptera > Geometridae > Eupithecia > Eupithecia subumbrata. Next base: position 23,473,593 of record OX438646.1, on the reverse strand, counting down.
AAGAAATTTTTTCAATGTCAACTTCAGAGTCCGCCGTGTCACTTTTTGTTTTAATTAGTTTCCAGATAGCTTGAGCTTTGTTTTTGGTTTGATTTATGTATCTAAAACTACTAATTTTCTGACTCTGAAGAATACAACGTCTAAGTGTCTTCGAATAATTTATATATTTAATTTTGTTTTGTTTGTAATATTTAATTGAGTGGTTCAATAACTTCTTTCGATGTCATCGGAGGTCAATCGCTAAGATCTCTAGACGATAGTTCCAACGCGAGTTGTTATTGGAGTTTTTTAATAGAAGTGATTTATAAATGTGTTGACGAGCGTGACTCCAGTCAATCTCGTATAGGAGCTTAGTTGACCCCACTATGTTGAGCTGAAAAAGTGCGTGACCTCTTTCAACGCCCAGCTTTGTAAGGACCCTCACCCCTTAGTCAAAGCCGACCGTAGCTCATTAGACAGCTAACTAAATCATTCGTTTACGCAACTTGTAAAACACCCCACATTTTCTGAAGGTGGCAAACTGTTGATTCAACTCAGACCATTTTTGCCAACCACACTGAAATTAGAAGGGAAGTTTTATCAGATTTTGTAGGATTAGGTATATTAGTTTTTTATGTTTACGACTTGAGCTCGCGGCTTTCCGAGTCAGGAGAACCGTTGTTTTCTTTGTAAACGTCTTTATAGTGAACTTTGAAGCTATGCAAGATCAAAGAAAACTAATCGGTAGGTATAATATTCTTGCGATCTAAGGAAAAACATTTCACCTACTTATGATATTTTTATTAGTGGCCTACAACTTTTTTGCGGAATTACTTTTTCATCGTTTTGGGATTCCTAATCGGCTATTTTTCTTAGATCAGGCTGACGAACCATGACCAGTCTGGTTTCTGCAAGGTTGTGGGTTCTTGGTAGCCTTTAAAAGATTTGATTAAAAAATTGCGTAAGCAAGTATTCAGTCATAACATCATAATTAAAGCTCACATAAACGATCGAAACGATTGTTTAGGTAATTAGCGATTTACACTTCCTGGGTTAACGTAAATTGTAACAATTAATAAGGCCATCGACTCGCCTGCTCACGACACACATCTCGTCTCCGAAATAACACGTATGGCGCCGCCGTAGGTCAAGTCGAGTATTTTCGGCCTCGCCTTGATACAGGGCTACCGCATATCATACGCCAGTCGGTTAATATTAACTATTCCGTCATATGTTTTGCACGTTGCTTCCGATGCCATAATCCCTCTAACGGCTTCCAGACTTTAGTGAGCTTTTAGTTTTTCATACAGCTACGTTCCGTTACCACTTGAACATTGCGAAACTAGCTTTTGCACGGGTACGAGTTAGCTAAGGGATGAGTTCATACACTCAATTGGGCAGATGATACATGCATAGTTAAAAATTGTGAAACTCTCTGCTAATGTGCCAACGACGCTAGCCAACAAATATTTTTATCACTATTAACAGCTATCAATTTGAATCTTTTGTGGATTGGATAGATAACATAAAAAATATTCACCTACATAAACGAGTATAAAGGTTAGATAACGATAATTAAATTAGAAACTTTACATACAATCCAAAGCATATGAAAGGTTTCATAAAGGGATAGCCTGGATGAGGCTAGCACATGACCATAAAAAGTGGCACAAGAGGTTGAAGACCTATACCCAGCAGTGGGTGAAGTCGGGTTGCGGAACGTAAGAAAGGTCTTTACGATTAAGAACGGCGTAAAATAATCCCATAGCCAGAAACAATATCCTCTATTAATCAGCGTAGGAAGCTAAGCTAAGTTCTATTGGTCCTTTACCTATAGTAAAGCTAACGCAAAGAGGGCATATTTAAGCCTCCACCACACTGCCGCGATTTTAAGCTGCGTCTTACGTTTTGCGATTTTGCAGGGGGCGGGCGGTAGCCGGACACAGTGTATTTAGGGGGAGGGGGGGGGGGGGGGACAAGACGCGCTTCAAAATCGTGACCGTGTGGTGGAGGCTTTACGAACAAACAGCTGTCGAACATAATTACTGGCTCTTGTATCGAGATGCACTTTGAAACAAACTGCTTGCAATTTTTGGATTGAGAACAGGTTTATAAACATTAAGTTTTCACAATCGCATTTTTAACCAAGTTACAAGTGTTTTTGGATTGATTATACCATAAGTGTGAGTGAATCGAGCGTAGAAGGAAATGAGCAGTTAGGTAAGTAAGTAGCATGTGCTTCGTTGAAAATTAAGCGAAAGACTTCGAGATTTCGAATTTTCCAAATGTTAGTTGCAAAGCCAAGATGAATAAATGACGAAATAATGCTGGACAGTCATCATCTAGCCCCGAAGCCAGCAAAGCTTGTATTATAAATAACTGATATCACACTAATATTATAAATGTGAAAGTTTGGATGTATGAATGGATGTTTGTTACCACTTCACGCCAAAACTGCTGAACGGATCGGGCTGAACTTTTGCGTACAGGTAATTTTAGGCCTGGAATAAAACATTGGCTACTTTTATCCCATAAATCAATTCCCATGGGATAGAAATAACCATAAAACGTATCCATAGAAAAAACGCGGCCGAAGCCGCTCGTAGAAACTAGTCCATAATAAATAAATAATGCTGGACAATTCACACAGCATTATCTAGCCCCAAGCTAAGCAGAGCTTGTGTTATGGGTACTAGATAACTTAATATATCATTATATATTTATACACTACATAGATAGATATTTTTTATTATACATAGAAAACACCCAGACCAACGGAACTTTCTGCAGATCGTACACAAATTTGTTCCGAGGCGGGAACCGAACCCGCAACCTCCTGCGTCGCATGCAGATCTTCGCCCGCTGCGCCACAGAGGTCGTCATAACATAGACATTTTTTTTACTTTAAATATTTTTCAAAATTTTTTTTGTATTCGGAGAACAAACAGTTTTACACACTTTATAAATAAGCATACATAATATCTGATAACCATCCGGAATAACAGTTCTGTCCTGTTGACAACTAGCACAACGCAGTAAACTAACAGTAGCTAACAAATAACAAAACTTATCAAATTACTCACAATATTTTACAAGACATAATATGTACATAGAGAACACCCGGAAAATTTGTCCCGGAAAATTTGTTCTGGGATTCCATTGCAGATCGTACAAACAACGGGAACTGAAGCCGCAACCTGCGTCGCAGGCGAACTTTGCCCGCTGCGCCACAGAGGTCGGATTTTATTGTAGACTAGTTTCTGCCCGCGGCTTCGCACGCGTATTTTCGGTAAAATAAGTAGCCTATTATCAAAGTTAAACTATGTCCTAAATGTACGTTAAATTTCATCATAACCTGTTCAGTAGTTTTGGAGATCTTAGGTAACAAAAAATCACATTTCACAAACTTTCGGATATATAATATTATTAGGATAGGATTTGTAGGTTAGGATATATGACTATATGACATTCTGCTCTTGGGTCTAGTATACATATTGTGTCGACATTTTCGCCAAAATAAAGCAATTACCCAAGTGTGTTCAATCACCGCGTAAACATCCTTCGGAGTTTCCTATAAGCTGCCATATTAAATTCATAACACTGTAAAATAGATTTTATGTCGTCCGGCCGTAAATATCCGATGCAGTTTATTTGACCATAATTGAAATTATCTAGCGGTTACAAATAAATACAATGTAAAGTTATTTTTTGTTAAATGACCTACGTTTTATTTAATTGAATTACTAGCTGCGCGTCGCGGCTTCACCCGTGTGGAAATTATACAAATTTCAAAAATGTATTGCACACCCGCTAGGAGTAGTTTTGTAAAAATAACAAATACGTAATTAATTATTTAATTTTGTCTTTATTTATACAAAGTTATGAGTGAATCGAACCAAGGAATAATAATTTTCCATAGAAACTTTACCACCCTTATTAACCCACTCAGAAATTATTTTTTTAAAATTAGATTAGCCTATGCGTTATTCTAGAACCTAAACTATCTACATACCGAATTTCATCTAAATTGGTTCAGTAGTTACAGAGATATATAGATACATTCACACAAACTTTCGCATTTATAATACTAGTTTATACCCGCGGCTTCGCACGCGATGTTTCTATAGACACGTATAAATGTAATTTCTATTCCATGGGAACTGACTAATGGGATAAAAAGTAGCCTATGTTTGATTCCGGAATTAGAATTACCTGTATTGAAAATTTCAGCCTGATCCGTTCAGTTGTTTTGGCGTGAAGAGGTAACAAACATCCATCCATCCATACATCCAAACTTTCGCATTTATAATATTGGTGTGATTAGTAGGAAGTAGTATATCAAAACTACCAACTTATAGTTATAAAAAAGCAGCAATGCGACAAACACAACATATTAGTATTAATACGGTTTGCGAAAGCCATGAATCGCTAAGTCTATCTCTTCTACTCGGCTGGAATTGTGATCAGGGCCCAGTTTTCCTCTTAACCAGCAACATAAATACAAAATATATCTACCATAAAGATACGTGCCTAATGTGAATGCATGCAAAGAAAAATACGATCAAATATTAGAAACAAATCAGAACTAGTATTTACAATTTGATTGAAACAATGATGGTGCTATACATCTCGACATATGATTCTAGGTCAACGGGAAATACCCTATAGGTTTTGGTCTATAGCAAGAATCAAGTTTATTTTTTGGTGAAATAACTACAAATTTACTGTTTTCGGATTTTTTTCCAGTGCTTGAGCTATAAGGCCTTGCTTCTTGCTAATTTTCATAATTCTTGGTCTACGGGAATTACCCTATAGGTTTTGGTTCACGGCTCGTCGTGGGCCAAAAGCATTTAGGGTATTTTTTTTTGTGAATAAATTACATATTTATGATTTTTCCGTTTACTTTTGCTATAAGACCTTACTCCTCACCAAATTTCACGATTCTAGGTCTACGGGTCCCAATGGGTTTTCTGTGCATGTGGTAATCTCAAAATATTCGGACATAAATGGCTGTAACTTTTGAGTGCGTTGACTTATAAGTTTTATTTATATCACGGCTCCAAGAGGTTACGGACTTGAGTATTTGAGGTTAATTTCAACTCGATACGTCCACGCGTTCCTGAGAAAAGGGGGTTAACAGACGGACAACAAAGTGATCCTATAAGGGTTCCTTTTTTCCTTTTGAGGTACGGAACCCTAAAAATGTCTCTATCTGTTACTTTTTCACAATGAAACGGTTCAACGGATCTCAATGAAATTATCAAATTTGGCAGGGAGATAGATAATAAGAGAGTTACTTTTTTATCCCGAAAAAGTGTGGACGAAGCCGGGCAGAAGTTAGGATTTCTATAATTTACGTTGGAACACTATTTTAAGTATTTTGTTAGTACCAACTATTACAACGCTCATCCTACATTGAATTTTCGTTTGTGTTTCTGGTAATAACAAAGTACAAATTCGAATACAAGGCATACATAGTTCCGAATGAGTGCAGTTTACAAGCGAAGTGTTCGCGACACGGCCCGCTGCCGCCGTCACCGCGCGAGCCCCGTAACCCACCGATTTAATGGCTGTCAATAATGGCCGGTTTACGAGCTATTCTACCAATTTACGACGAATTGGCAAGCAGCCGGTTCAGCGTGCCCATTGTGCGAGTGAGTAACTTGACAGAACAGTTTTTAGTTTCATTCCGTTGTTTCAATCAAGGCTCTGAATTTGGTTTCTCTGTAGTACCGGGACGCCATTTTCGTATGAGATTGGCGTAGTTATTTCTATACATATGGCCTGCATGGTAGAGGCGAAATCCCATCCCATACAAAAATGGAATGTCCCGATGACGTCTCGATGCTATCGAGAAACCAAACTCAGGGGTCAGTACCTGGGGCCATTTAGGTAAGCTGGTAATACACGTCAGATTTCTCCATCCCACAGATCCGATAGTCCGATCCGGCTATCTGAAGGCGTTCGTTCCATTTATTTATGTAAACACTCAATACACGTGTGATCCGATTGTCAGATCGGACGTCCGAGTCGAAAACAGCGCCGAGAAGCTTACAATTTAATTGCCGGTCCGGTTGTCTGAAGGCGCGGTAAGCCGAAATGATAATCGAATCGTACTTTTTAGTTTTATAAGTGACCAAGCGCCCTTTAAATTTTTCATATCACAGTGTTTCACTACCCAAACTGTAGCACTATCATCAGAAATTATGAAAACGATGTACCTAAATGCCAGCTTTGTGTCGTTGACGTAATGTTCTCTGATTTATTAACGTCTATGATGCTGATTTTTTCCATGATTATTTACACACATGTGTCCGGAAAACTCCCATTTATCATAAATGCTCTAAACACCATTAAACTTAAACCGTTAGAGAAAATATAGATTTTTTTTCCTCTAACTCTTGAACACTATGTACATCGGTGCCGAAATAAGTAAATGTCTCTATTTGAAGAAGTGCGTTTACCTATGTATTCGGAAAAGAACGATGCTCCGGACTATGTGTCTATGTTTTAGTGCGCGAGCCCACAGTGCGCCCGACAACGACGAACGCTGTAGGAAGGTGCATTCTGAGTGCAGCGAGCTATCTCTCGGCGCGCTCGTCCACGTCGCGCCGTGCGACTTCGCGTCACTTCATAGGGCGTACAGTGAAAAAGTAGATACTTAATTTAATGATCACTTCAAGGCGAGACGTTTTACGGCATTTGTACATGTTTCATTAAATTGTCAACTTTTGTGTAGGTATCGTTTTATTTATGTACAATTTAAATTTTAAGATTTTAAGACGTTTTGCCGATCCATTCATTACCGAATCACGGTAATCCTGGGTTGATAGAGTCAACCTTGAGAGCATAAATATTTCTTGTTTACGATGGTCAATGTGAATGTCTTCTATATTTATCTTACAAGTCAGGAGAAGATCAACACTCACGAAGAATGTGGACTCAACACCATTCGATTTATTACATTTGATACAAACTGCTTAGCTTTCATTTTGTTTTTATGTTACCTAACTATAACTGCCTGCAGTAGGTAACATTACGACAAGTAATTTATACGGTCAGCACAAAAATTCGCTCAAAGGGACAACCAAAACCAAGGTCTGAGTCAGGTAAGTTGGCAACACCCAGGTAACTATTTCCTGGAATTAAGGTTCAGTAAAGCGAAAGTACCGTTTTCATAAACGAAACTCCACTACTTACACTCTGAAAGAAAAATGGGAAATACTAGTTTGGTTTTGGCAAAGGGCCAGCTCTATCGATGTTACTGTCACAAAACATACACTCGTACAATATGAGACTGAACAATTGGTTTAGATAGCATGTTGGGTTGTGAAATAAGAGTGCATTTCACTTATTGGTCTTAAGAAGACTTCTGACTGACCTATTTCTATTTTACTTTTTTTCAGCTTAAACTAAAAGCTTCTGGATTGCTTGCTGATTAGTGCTAGAAGAAAAGAAAGATAATATATAGAAAGATGACCACTACATAAAATAAGAAATGATAATACTTTCTTACAAAAATAAATGTAAACTGAATCACGCAGGTTAAAGGAACCCACTTCTAAAGAATTGCAAAATTATTTTCGTGTTCCCAGTTCACCAAACTCAAAACAATTCTCTTTACACGTCCATCACGTCATAATCACATTATAAACTTTTGTTTCCGTTATGAAATCAAACCAAGCGCAGGTATTATAGGAATGTGCCAAGATCCAAACAAATAAAGATTGTCTTCCGAGAAATTTAATATTCGAAATAATACGAACAAACGCCTCAAGTTTGCACTAAACTGTCTTTGTGTGCATCTTTACGTTCTCGTTCTTGAGATTTAGAACAAAGAGCTTATAAAAGACGGACTCTTTGTTCCGAGTCGCTGGTTTCCGCCCGCCCCGCCGCCGCCGCCCGCCTCGCTTTGGCTCCCCAAAGTATGTCCGACAGTCCGTAAAATGGAATTCCTTTTCGTAAACCGCAGCCACCGCCGCATCTCTCAAACCCACTCAAACAGAAAAAGGCTTGCAACGCGCTTCATAGAAGACCTAATCCAATTTACCCATCGTCTATTATTTTCCGAATAACAACTTTTACCGTTCACTAAATATTAAATTCTAAATGCAGGTTGAATGATTCATGCCGGTTTCACGAAGCTTGAAATTAAAATTACTGCAATATTTTTCGACGTGAATTGACTTCATGCGGAGTCTTTTCGCGGGATGTATTCGCAAGGGCATCGTTTCTCTTGTTTCCATACTTTATATTTTTGTTTAAAAATACTAATTGCTACTAGCTTGTATATTCAAAGTTAGACCATGTACAAAATAAGTCGTCATTATACAAAACTTAATTTACATTCCGGCCTAGTTTCATAAGATATTGTGACATCTCAAAACAAATAAATTGTTTAAATAGGCATGACTGCAATGCGTACGAGTCACTGTCACTCTAATTACCACTCAGCTATTTATGACGCAACGAAACGCATCTTGCCAAATGAAAGCGCAACATACGCAGCATGCTAGTCACCGGCTGCGTAGATGACGTACAGCTGAAATAGGTACTGGACTTCGATAGATCATTGGCAACTGACCGCTGACGTAGCGATACCTAGCTCTCTTGACCTGGTTCCCTGCCAGGCTGTCTCGCCGTATTGTTAAGCGACACTAAAATAGAAAGCCAGATAGGAGAGTAGTACTAAAATAATTGAAGAAGAGATATCTTAAATCTTTAAAAAGCCTTCGTAGCAATGACATATAGCTAGCTAGCTAGTCTCTGCAAAACGATTGCAGATTGCGTTTATGGTGGCGGAACAATACCACATCGATGCCAAGTTATAAATTAGAAAAATGTTTAAGCTTAGAGCTTTAGACCTCAGAGGCTAGAAAACTACACAGGGAACACTACTAAAAGAAATAACCCTGGTGTTATTTCTCATCTTCTATAATATATTATCTCTGGATACATAAAAATTATTCGCTTTTCGGTAGTCTCGCTAAAACTTAAAAAAGCCTTGACCGAAAATAATAAAATAAAATTGTAGGTAGGTAAATGTGATTTTTCACGGGGTCATAGTCGAAAATAAAAAAGTATAACTTCGTTGCCGGCTTTCGTGATACAAAATCCTTCGTATCTCGTCTCTGCTGAATCCGCTACAAAAATGCAACGCGCTACAGTGTATGAAACAGATACAATTTGATGAACATTGCACGCATCGATTACCATAATTACTAAACCATGTTTATTCAGCAGATAATGTTCAAAGCCGTGATAAAACAAAGAACTGAAAGCACTTATTTGTTTCAACGTAATAATAGCGATCCGCCATCCTTTTACCTTGGTCTGCAAATAATAAAGCCTGAAATAGATTGGATTATTTGGCTAATAACTTATTTCATATTCAGTCCGTACAGCCAAGTTCGTAAAAAAGGTAAACTATGTATTTATTTATGGGCAATCGGATCGTTGGTACTGTGCCTTTTCCGGTACCGGACAAGGTATATAATAAATTGGCTGACTTGAGCCGTATCAGAAGTGAAACATCAGGCCTTCGAAAATAGGTCAGGGCTGGCACCCGGTGAAAACGCAAATGCATTAGAGTTACGAAGTTTCACAGTATGAGTGGTAGGTACTTGTGTGGGCCGCAGCTTAAAACCTATTTGGTTGGGCATGCCGAGAACTTCACTAATTAGAGGATGTAACGCACTGCGTCAAACGATAAAGAAGGCCTCTTTGCGTATCTTTACGAATTTATTCAAGGCCCGTAAACATAGGTAATTTTTTTTTTTTACGAAGAAAGTTATTAAAACTACAGCATTCATTAATATTATTGTTATTTTATGGCTGTCCAGATGAAATGCATCGTTAAACTTTAGTCATTGAGGGCATAAAAGTTCCTGGCAAGCTCTTAATTAACTACCTACCTACCTACGGTTAATCAATAGTCATTTGGAACATAGCACATAAACGCCAATTGCACACAATTTACGATACATTCATTAAGCTCTGAGACATGATTAGTCCTATATGATTAGCTATTATCATTAAAAGGAGATATCAGCTGTTTGAACGTAAGCCGGCCCACCTTATCACAATAAAGGTACTGATAGCCTTTACATCAACACTGTATCCCTCCATAATATGGTGGGAAGCGGATTTACGCAGTAATTTTGGATTTAATCGAGTAATGGAATGATGAGAAAATAGCCAGTTTCATTATTATTCGATTGCACTGTTTGATATTATTATTTACCTACTTTAACATGGTCAATATACCCACATAACATAGAATAAGTAAAAATATGTTACTAACATGATATGAACCTAAATTTAATTTATTTACTAATTACTCCTTGAAAAATAGTGTAAATATAAAGCAATTCGCAGTCGCTTATAATTTTTTTTAAAACAATCCCTTGTAAGTCATTTAAATGTTGTTCGAAAATAAATGAATTATATTTATTTACATGTTTCTAACTAAAAAACTTGCCCTGAAAATATTAGTATAAAAATAAGTTCCACCAGGTGAGAAACTCATCAATTTTCATAGGTGAGTAATAGACAAGCAATTTTTCTTAAAGAAGTCAGAATACATCACATTCAAACAAATAGGTACTCCTACCTATTTCATGCATTTATAGGAGTTTATTCAACAACAGCATCCACGAGTTTGAGTAGCCTGTTTATTTTGGTTAGCGAATTGATTTATGTTTCACGTCGCTGATTTGCAACTTTGATCGAGTGGCTTTGTCTGTTACACATACACACACCTGTATCACGTTGGTACCACGTAGGTATCACGTAGGTACTATGTAGAGCTGTAACCTATTTAATATGTAGATTAGACAGAGTGAACAGTTGCAGTTTCAAAGAATGATGATGATGTCTTTAAAGCTGAATTTCAACGGCGGCGGCCAATCTCAACGGAGACTACCCATGTGCGCAGGACATATTATTGAGTTCAAATTTTTCGTAAACACAAGTGTACTCTCTATTCTCTCAACCTCATAATCCGATGGGACGGCAGACCGACACGACTGGGGAGAGGTCAGGCGCAGGACCAACGGCTGAAAGAATATTAAGAATAGTAGGTAAAGTCGCAATTTGAACGCTTATCTTAAATTAGAAAGTTTTTTGCCGGTTTTATTTTCTTCGGTTTATGAGTTTACGCGATCTTGTGTTATTTTAAGAAAACTAGGTGTAAAAATAGCTGCCGAGCATAATTTAAAGTTCAGTGACGAAACTTATAGTTAGTTTGATTTAAATTTAGATGGCACGAGTTTAATTTAGCTAGGCTAGGTACTCCGCTCTATATTTATCTGACCGGTTGGAAAGGTTACAAGTGCTCATCAAATATATTCGAATGAGCTCCTAAAAAAAGACTACCTTTAAAGATTTTCAAAGGTTTCCGTCTTTTCGTGGCGCAAGAAAGGATAAATGCTCGGAATAATGACTCCCTTTCGTCGGTGATAAAAGCTTCCAAGTGCTGTAAAACAAGAAATCTAAGAAAGATATGACGGTCGGTGACGAAAAAGCCTTCAACTTCTTTCATAATGGTGCCACAGTACATAAATATGTACTGTGATGTGCCACTTGCTTTTCGCTACGATTCCGCCAGTGTCTGTGTAGTAGTGAAATAAACTTTGAAAACAGAATATGATCGGAAATCAATTAACATCGCAAAAAATTTTGACTTCGACGGGACTTGAACCCGAATCCTTTCCTCAGTACGGGAATGTGCTAACCAACTACACCACGAGGTCAAGTGACGTAGGAGTCGAAAATCAAAAAAAAGAGAAAAAAAGAGTGAGGCTTACGCACTTATTAAAGTGCAGTTTGTTATTAAACAAAAACCTTAGAATATGATCTGTTTTACGAACTAAAAAAAGTCTAGTGAGCGTGATTTGTTTAATGGAGTACCTACCCCTGTCGTTGCTAGTACCTAATGTTAATAATTCTTTCGCCGATCATGGAATTATATAAAAATAATTGCTAGAAGTTTTGTAAGTATATCTACTCAGGAGCTTTTAAAAATATCCACTTACCTATGTATTTAAAATACATCTGATCATAATATTTATAAGAAAAATTTACGAATGATCTATGCGAATATAAAAAACCTTTATAAATATTGACTTCCTCGATGAAATCCGATTAAAAAGCCAGCCTTGATGGATCCGTGTAAACAGCCAGTTGGCAGGCGTCTTCTGGAATTTTAACGAGAAGTCGCTCTCATCGACAATTAGTAAGATGAAGTCATTTATAGCTTGATGTTTAAATAGAGTCAACTTGACATAGTTTACCATGAAATATATATTTGATTTGGCTAATAGCTTAGGAAACAAGGTCGAGGCAAGGATAAAGAACATTGTAGCGATCGAAAAGTCTCGGAAGATAAACTAAGAGCAATTAATTGGTCTATTTTCCACGGAATTCCCTTGTTCCTCGTAGATAACCAAGTTTGATGAGTTATTTTCTCTGAGAAAAGACCACGGCTTAGCATTTTCAGAAGAGCTAAATAAAGATGCAGAAACAGGATGGACTTATTCCTTTAATGTGAACAGCTGGTGCATTTTGTGTCTGACGGAACTAAAGACGAACATTCAACTGAGTCGTAAATTATTGGCAATCTCCTTTATAGCTTTACATTGTATTAAGCACTTCATTCAAAATAGGTAGAGTTTCTATAAAATCACATATCGTAAATTTTATTACTAACTTTTTATGTGTTTACGGAGGGTTTTTGAGGATGGTTTATTGGCGCCATGCGTAAAGTCCAGCATAAATCTACAGTTCAATGTTCTAAAGCTACAGTGGGGTACCGAGGCTCTCTGGGTTATCAAAATTTTATCAGTACGTCTGGTCAAAGCAACGCATGGCCTGGATCTGGTCAGTATCTAGTATATGAGCGCATCAACATTGCAATACAGCGGGTCAATGTAGCCAGCGTCGTGGGGACTCTTCCTATTTATATTTATTTGATTTAGTGAAGCTACCTCTAGATTGTTTGCAATATTCTGCAGTTGGCATCATTAGGTCAATTGTGAATACAAGTTGTCGTTTGTTTCATTTAAGTAGTTTCATTAAAAAGTTAATAAAAAAAGTTACACATAAAAAATACGTTCAAAAAAGTATTTTAACTAACTTTACTTTTGCATTATGTAGAGAAGGTAAAAAATAAATAATTAAGAAAGTAATATTTAGTGATTATCAGAATTATTTTAAGATAATGATATCATTGTGTATTTACCTATGTATGCATTTAGTAATTGTGAACTTCATTTTACTTACTTCTTTCCTATAGTTTAACCCTATCCTTCTATTCACTAATCAAACGAAGCTACAATCAAGTAGGAACACAGCAGGTACCCTGTCTAGGGACGGGAATAATCTAATTAAACAAATGAGAATAAATAATAATAAATAATGCTGGACAATTCACACAGCATTATCTAGCCCCAAGCTAATCAGAGCTTGTATTATGGGTGCAAGATAACTGATATACATAATACAATACTTAATACTACATAGATGGATATTTTTTTATTATACGTAGAAAACACCCAGACCAACGGAACAAATTTCTGCAGATCGTACACAAATTTGTTCCGAGGCGGGAATCAAACCCGCAAACCTCCTGCGTCGCAGGTGGACCTACGCCCGCTGTGCCACGGAGGTCATCAATTAATTGCTGTAGTTAATTTACCCACAACAAGAGATTTAGACAAATGAACTGCCACTAAAGTTTTTCTATAAATACGCCACGCCACGGGCCACGTCAACTAACATTTACAACATGCAGTAAGTTAGCAAAAACAGTTGTAGATGTGAAAGATCAACTAACAGTCAGGGGGCTTGGGAGGGCATAGTCCCTTTAAGGAAAATAAAACGTCAAGTGCAAGTCGGACACGCGCACTAAGGGTTCCGTAAGACCTTGTGTCTTGCCAAATTATCATGATTCTAGGTCAACAGGAAGTAGGTTTTGGTCCATAGCGAGAATCAAAAAATATTTTACTTGTAAATAAACTACAAATTAATGAGTTTCGGATTTTTCCCTTTTTTGTGCTATAAGATCTTGCTTCTTACTAAATTTTATGATTCTAGGTCAACGGGAAGGACCCTATAGGTTTTGGTCCATGGCGAGAATCAAAAGTATTTTTTTTATGAATAAACTACAAATTTACTGTTTTCGGATTTTTTCCTTTACTTGTGCTATAAGGCCTTGCTTCTTGTCAAATTTCATAATTCTAGGTCTACGGGAAGTATCCTATTGGTTTTAGTCCATGGCGAGCATTAAAAGTATTTTTTTTAGTGAGTTCATTACAAATTTATGGTTTTCGGATTTTTTCCTTTACTTAATTGTGTTGTAAGACCTTGCTGCTCATCACGTTTCATGATTCTAGGTCTACGGGAAGTACCCTATAGGTTTTGTGTGCATGTAATTCCCTTGGAAATTTCAAAATATTCGGACATAAACAGCTGTAACTTTTGAGTGCGTTGACTTAGAAGTTATATTTATATCGCGGCTTCAAGAAGTTACGGACTTGAGTATTTGACGTTAATGTCAACTCGATACTTCGCGTTCCTGAGAAAAGGGGGGTTGACAGACGGACATCAAAGTGATTCTATTAGGGTTCCTTTTTCCTTTTGAGGTACGGTACCCTAAACACGGGAGGTTGGGGGGCGGAGCTCTACCAAAACAAGAAAGATATTTACTGGCACGTCCACTAACTTTTACAATAAGCAGTAAGTAATAGTTAATTTACCCATAACAGGGGATTTAGACAAATTTACTGCCACTAAAGTCTTTCTATAAATTCGGCAAGGACACTGAAGACCTTTGCTAAACAAATTATTCAATTGGCTCTCGAATCTGAAACAAGCATTCATTTCAGCTTCAAGGATAGAATAATCTGCTGGGCATGCAAATTTTAGACAAGAAAGCCGAAAACCTTATAACCTGGTGACATAATTTGGCACGAGGGTCAGGGTGATGTGGGCAGCTTGCCAAAAGAAGGGGTTGGATGGGGTGGGCTAATGTAGCTGATCAAAGAATTCCGGTTTCGTACCAGCCAACGTTGGTCTTTTAGATTTTTCGTGTTTGCTTTAGCTGACTGTTATTAAGTGCTCAAACATGCCTATTTGTGAAAAAATGTTTTCAGTATTTGGCAATGATCATAACCTACTTTATGTAAGTTTTCTGGAAAGGTATTCTTTTTAAGAAGTTCTTATTTTTGATTTGTTTTTATTTCATCATCTTTTATGAGCTTTTAAGTAGACACAGCCTTTGCCAAGTGGGGTAGGTAGTTTAGTTTACGTCCGCTGTTGGCTTTATGCCAGTAGGAACCTTCATTATTGACATGTTTCTCTATACATGTTTCTCTATATGGTTCCACTACCTTGGAAGTAACTACATTTTATCTCAGCTGTTTGTAATAAAATACGCAACACGTATCTACTACTCATCAAATGTTTGTATAATGAGATTGGTCAGTTGATAAATTAACAATTTACACAGAAAAAATATTAAAACTAACAACAGCAGACGACCTTATCACTGAAAGCGATTTCTTCCAGGCAGCTTTCTTCATCTTAGCAACCTTTGTGGCTACTAAATTGGAAATACTGCGAGAAGGAACCTATGGAAGTTTATCTGATCTCCGTGTTCAATTAGTGAGGTATTACGAATGACGTGTTGGATTATGACGTCAATCGAAGCAAAAGTTCATTAAAACGGATATCCGCTCAGTAAGACTGCTCCAACAAAGTAGAAGATAAAGAATATTCATACTTCTCAAGGCCCTAAATTCTGTTATGAGTTTTCTCCGCTTCCAATGTGAATGCGTCAAATGGGACCTCTGGGGGCTGGCTTTATATTATTTCGTTCCTTTTATTTTTCTAAATCTTGACCTTACCCTGCACTTTGTGGGTCGGCTCAAGAGGCTTATGAGGGTTTCTGGCAGTTTTGCAAAATTAGGTAGCTACAAAATGAAAGTTTTTTGTGTAATCCTGAAAATTCTGAATATTTACCTACTCATAGCGAACAGATTATTTTTCTTAATTTTGTGGGTCTGACTTTTTGTACCTTGCATTAGCACAAGCAAATGCAGAATTTACATATAAATTTGTTTATTTTGTAAGTATCTACAGATAAAAATTTAGTAGCTATGCACTAGCCAAACTCGATGTAGAATGTTCGCAAACAAATCGTCCTTGTCTGTTGTGTGAATATCAAAATCAATGCACGTAAAGACTTGCAAAAGTCCAGACGGACTTTAAATATTAAGGTAAAGTATTGGTAGGTAATTTGTTTTCTTAATTTTGTAGGTCTTACATTTTATTTTTTACATAATGTTAGCACAAATGTAGACAAAAAATTCCTTGTTTTGCGAATATGAAAATCAATGCGCAAAAATTCCAGACGGTCTTCAATCAGGTTAAGACTTTTTTCGATATGAATAATGGGTGAAATATACTACAAATCAGCCCATGGACGAAGTTTTTGTTCCCTAGGACAGTGAACAAATGACCGAAGTGTATAAGTAGGTCGGTGGTCTAATCACGGTGCTCAATAATAAATGGCGAGGCACGGGCGCCGTGAGACGGATCAATATTGGAACTTACTGCACAATATGTCTTCAGTGGCCCACTTGCTAAACTTGCGCAACCTAGCGAAGTAAGAAGCTCTTTATGTGGGGCAAAGTAAGTGCCTATTCCTAAGTAATTTAAAATTTTACTTGTTGAGTCTTCTTTGAGTGATTTCTTTGTTCTTTTTTTCTTTTTAGGGTTTCGAGATCGGAGATTGGTTTCGAAACCCCCTGGTCTCGCTTTGTCTGTCCTTTTTTCCCTCCTTTATATCTAGCAGCAACTACCGCAGCTATTAACTTGAAATTTAAAATAATAATAGGTAGGTACCTACATTTCGTGCGCCTGTACAGATTAGAAGAAAAAAAAACGTTCAAAGTTCTGTAAGTTTCATACTTTTCGAAATATTTGGAAAAAAGTCGAAAATTTACCACTACCCCTATCACCGAAGTATGCAGAGAGATCCATCTGAAATTTAGGTTGATACCTACTATTTTTAGGTATTCTCAATTAATACCGAAGTGCCGATTGCGAAGTCTCTAACTGGTAATTTTAGTAGGTACATATTTTTTGTATAATTGACAAACGTTCGGGCGCGCGAGTTACGTTAGAGTTGAGCTTTTGTAAACCTGTTATTAATTTATACTAAAAGAGGAAAATGTGAGAAATGTCTCAGACTTGTCTGAGCGTAGCGAAACTAATAAAAACTTTTTGGTGTACTTATTAGAACAAGGGGGATTCTTAGTCCAAGTTTTATACAACGACAAATCATAGCTCATTTTTGCTGTGATAAACCAAATAAAACCTCTTTCTGTGGTTGTTTCAAAAATTTTGGTTGTTCTATTTTTAAATTATTAGGTCTCATTAGGTAGGCAGATAGGTACCTAGGTGAGACCTCTAAATTATATCTGATCGAACTTTTAAAACTAGGAACATCAATTAAACCATTTGTTAGAGATCAGAAATTATTAAACAGTCAATCCATAATACTTATCTCGTAATCTACTTTGCAAAAACGTTGCATAAACGGCATAAACAAGTGTATTACGGCACCATACAGCGTAAAAGCTACTAAGATAATATGCCGACAAATTGACCACGCCGTCTTTGTTAGTCCGGTCACATGTTTATTATTCCCTTTAGCTCCATGGTAGACTGACGTACAATGGAAGTGTGAATGTGAAAAATGTATTATGACACAAACATAAATGATCTTTATCGTCCATTTCTCAAGATTATTATAGGGCTGTCGGCTATAAACGTCTTCTTTGAGCTTGAGTTTAGTTTTGGGAGCTTAAAGACATCCGTATATCTTTTTTTTGTTACCCGTTAAAAGTGCTTTGATTCAATTGATCGAAGCTAATTAAGGACTCTGTTCACCATAAGATAATCGGACAATTAGTCTGGTTCGTCGGTTAGCTTTGAGTGTATGAAAGATGCGTCAAAAACGTTAAAACAGCTGTTTAAAATTTACCCTCTGTTGGTGAACTCGGGTTTAAATGATCTTCATTATAACTTTAGTTTCTGAATCAAACTCAGCTAACTATTGTTTACTTGTATAGGCCGGTTTCACAAAAATTAAAAAACTAAAATAAAATAAATAAATAATGCTGGACAATCCAACCAGCATCATCTAGCCCCAAGATAAGCAGACCTTTTGTTATGGTTACTAGATATATATAGTACAATACATTTTTATTATACATATAAAATACCCAGAACACCCGGAACAAATATTCGCAGGCGGACCTTCGCCCGCCGCGCCATAGCGGTCGTCACTTTGATATGTAAGTAACTACATATATTTTGTTTTACACTACAAAGAAAAATCTCTTTATATTCCACCTACTCAGAAAGTTGCTTATTCCTTTTCCAAGCATAAGGTTGAAAGTACGTCATTGCAAGCGTACTCAAATGCGGGACGGAAAGCTCTATGGAATTTCATTTCTTCACGCACTTAGCGGGAAAGAAAAGTGTATGGAAATCCATGTCTAACGTGATATTATTTTATTAGCCGGTAGCTATGGTTATTTTCATAATACTTAGGTCAAACGGCAAAATGTTTTTACTCCGAATCCGCCTTATGATATCGGCCTCTTCCGTATTCGGAATAATAATTCAAAAAAGAACCATGTGAAAATCGCACATGCGCGTATTTATTGCTACATTTGAGTTTACAATTTGAATTTACTCGAGTGATTTTGAATATTCTAAAACGATGCTTTTCCTCGAAGGTGTAGTATAATATAAAGCACTATGTATCACTCGGGAGAAAGTGCGATTTCTACCTCGTGAAATTAAAGGCCCTCGGTTGTTGTTTATCGAACACTAACTTCTGCCATATGGCTTCACTTAGGTAGAGGTAACCTGTATAAATCGCCTTAGGCATTTTGCACTTTACACTGTTCCTGTCAAATACATAAAGAATTATAAATATTTGACCAATTGATCCGAAAATTACCCCCTGCATGCAAATATACAAACGTTACCTCTTTATAATAATGATATGGACAAGAAGTATAGATTATAAGGTGTTGTATTATAGGTCGCCTAGTGTCACATGTGCCACTTATTTTATAACTATTTATTTGGTAAATTAAATACTTTATTCACAAAGAAAATTACAGTCAAATAATAGAAAAAAAATAGAAATAGTATTTACTATAGAAACAATTGAGCTATATAAATACCAGTCGGAAGCGTCCCCAACACGCTGCATTGCCCCGCTGTATGGCAATATATCTATATCTACCTAAGTGCATAAATAAATTTATAAATATAAATAGTGTTGGATAATTGACACAGCATTTTCTAGCCCCAACCTAAGCAGAGCTTGTGTTATGTGGACTAGATAACTGATATACTTAATACGTAATTTAATACGTATAGATATTTTTTATTGTACATATAAAACATCCAGAACACCCTCAACAAATATCTGTAGATCTTACAAGCATTTGTCCCGAGGCGGGAATCGAACCCGCAACCTCCTGCGTCGCAGGCGGACCTTCGCCCGCGGCGCCACGGAGGTCCTCATTCCATTTCTACTTTCAATAAGAATATATTTTATGAGGGGAGGTTTAGTAGACACGTCGAGTCGCACGCAACCGTCCGACAAACAAAGGGGATGCCAGCTTTGGAAGTTATTTGTTCAAGTTATTTGCTGATCGATCTGGTTCTCACAATGGCGCTACTTCCCACCTTGCACACTTCCGTGTTCTGAGTGTGCTTAGTAGGAAATAAAACGTCAAGTGCGAGTTGGACTCGCGCACCAAGAGTTCCGTATAGTTGTAAGACTTTGTTTCTTACCAAATATTCTCGGTCAACGGGAAATAGGTACCCTATAGGTTTTGGTCCATGGCGACAATCTTAAAAATATTTTTTGTGAATAAACTACAAATTTACTACGGTTTTCGGATTATACCTTTTATTTGTGCTATAATACTTTGCTTTTTGCCAATTTTCTAGGTCAAACGGGAAGTACCCTATAGGTTTTAGTCCAAGGGTAGAATGAAAAGTTTAGTGAATAAACTACAAATTTACGGTTTACGGATTTTTTCCTTTACTTGTGCTATAAGACCTTGCTTCTTGCCAAATTTCATGATTCCAGGTCTACGGGAAGTACCCTATATGTTTTGTGTACATGTGTTTGCCTTAGAAATTTCAAAATAATCGGATATAAACGGCCATAACTTTTGATTGCGTTGACTTAGAAATTTTATTTATATCACGGCTTCAAGAAGTTACTGATTTGAGTATTTGAAGTTAATTTCAACTCGATACCTCCACACGTTCCTGAGAAAAGATTGACAGACGGACAACAAAGTGATCCTATAAGGGTTTCTTTTTCCTTTTGAGGTACGGAACTCTAAAAATGTTTTCATGACATTTTTGTTTGTCTAGCTTATCGCTAGCAGTAGATGATGATATACATACAGGCTGCCACGGAAAGAATGTACTAAGCCGAAAGCGAATTCGAATTCGAATTCTGAACCTCGCGGGGTTCAACTTGTGAATAACGATTTTTTTTTATTTCGAATATATATTTTTTTCCAAAAATAAAGTTTATTTTTATTTTTATTCGTGTTCTTTTACACGCACTCTTGCATTATTTTTATCATTGTTCTGCTTGTTTTTGCAGCAGAACCAGTGTTTTGTAATGAAATTATTACAAACAAGATCCGACAAGTGCGAGTGTAACTCGCGCACCGAGGGTTTCGAACGTTTGTCGACAAATATGTACCAAAAGTACCGGTTAGAGACTTCGCAATTTAACGAAACCTAAGAATAGAAGGTACCAACCTACATTTCAGATAGATCTCTCTGCATGCTTCGGTTAAAGTGGGTAATGGAATTTTTTTGAATTTGAGACGTGGACACTCACGGTAAGGCTGGTCCACCAGTTCAAAGTAGCTCAGCTATGGAAAGGGCTATGCTCGTAGTCTCTCTGAAGGATAAAATTCGTGACGAATACATCCGATAGAGAACCAAAGTTATCGACATAGCTAAAAAAATTAGCTAGCTGAAGTGGCAGTGGGCCGGCCATAATCTCGCAAAGAACCGACAACCGCTGGGGTAAACGTGTTCTTGAGTGGAGACCACGACTCGGCAAACGTAGTGTAGGATGCCCTCCGGCCAGGTGGGTTGACGATCTGCGAAATACTGCAGGCAGATGCTGGATGCGGCAAGCTGAAGACAGGGCGGTATGGCACTCATTAGGGGGGGCCTATGCCCAGCTGTAGACTAATATAGGCTGATGATGATGAGAAAAAATGTAAGAATACACGTAAAATAACACAAATATGATGAAAAAAGGCTTTATTTTTTTCAAAAAATGAAAAAAAAGTTCAAAATTCAAAAATCGTAGAAGAAACGTTGACCCCCTCGATTTCCAGAATCACCGCCTTTCGGCTTAGTACACCCTTTCCGCGGCACCCTGTATAGTTATTCGTCAAGTCTTGTAAATAAGATTAGGGAGGTTATTTAATGTGAAAATATAAAAAAATAGAATAAGAATTTGAAGTAAAAATTGTAAGAAAGCTTTCTATGAATTTTTGTCTCGTACAAGATAAATATGATTCGGGTGAATGAACTTACTATAAAAAAAATATTGATGTTATATTTTCTCAGATCAAAAGACAAACAACGTAGTATCGCATCCCTATGCGATACTACGATAAAAACACGGTTACGGTAAATAAGATTAGGGAGGTTATGCCCAGCAGTGGGTAATTAATTATAAATACAAGCTCATGATGATGATGATAGTAAACGATTTACTCCACTTTTCATACTGACGACTTTCGACACTAGAGAGTAAACCATCCAACTGTGTCTCTACGACGTAGCAGTGCTACGAGCGAGTAGCTAGGTCTACATGAGCATGCTACGGCGTAGCTACGTCTACGAGCCCTCTACGAGATTTTTTCTGTTACGTTTAAGTTACCGGAATACCTACCAAGAGTAAACGTTGTACTTACTCAATAAGACACCATCTTTACTTATTTTTTCTCGGAGAGTATCACCTGGAGGATCCTGTTGAACTCGTGAGTTCAGCAGGATACGCCGGTGGATACATCTAGCTAGGGACCCTGGTGGCCTTACCCGAGGTAGTAAGCTCTTCACAAAGTACTCTACGACTTAGCTAAGTCAATAAGCCATTTACGACGTAGGTAGGTCTTCGAACCCTCTAGGTAGATCTACGAACCCTCTACGATGTACACACTACACAAGTACTCTACGACTTAGCTAAGTCTATAAGCCCTTTAAGACGTAGGTAGGTCTACGAACCCTCTACGATGTTGGTAGGTCTACGAACCCTCTACGACGTAGGTAGGTCTACGAATCCTCTACGACGTAGCTAGTTCTTCGTAGAACTAGCTACGTCGTAGAGGATTCGCTCTCTTTGACATAATCTACGTCTCATAAAGGCTTCGAAGCAGCATTCGAATTTTAGATTCCATTTAATTTTGACCTCCGCAATTCTCTCTTCTTTGGACTACATTTCCCTAAAAGATTAGAAAGCAATCCCTCCTAATCTCTTAAGGAAATGTTTTACGAGCTGTGATAATATAATTAATTAAAATGAACCGTCTGCAGTTTGCTCAATTGTTTCAATTGTAAATACTTCTTCTAATATATTTCTATTATTTGATTGTTATTTTCTTTGTGAATGAAAATTAAAAATTAAAGTCTTTTCGAAGACTGTGCAAGAAAGATCCTCCTTGCCGGATTTCGGCCACGGTGGCAAGTCTAACCATGTGCGCTGAATATATTATAGTGCAATAGTGTGTGCGCAAACACAAGTGCACTTTCTGTTTGTCCACTCTCATAATCCGATGGGACGGCAGGCCAACAGGACCTTGTTTGATTCCAGGATTAGAATTACTTGTAGGCAAAATTTCAGCCCGAACCGTTCAGTAGTTTTGGCGTGAAGAAGTAACAAAAATCTATCCATCCAAACTTTCGCATTTATAATAATAATATTAGTGTGATTGTGATGTCATAGTGTGATGTGATATTAGTGTGATTAGTGTGATGTGATAGTGTGATTTTATCTAATTTTGAGTCATTTTAATGTGAAAAGAAGTACGACATAAGAGAGGTTATTTTTAAATTCATAACAAAGGCACTTAACTGCGCGTGATAGATGCGGTGAGCATTTACTTATAACTAGGTACTTGATCTCTATTTTGATCTGTACGAAACTGAACATACCGTGTTTACTAACATTGTATGTAGTTATATACCTAAAGCAGTTGAATATTTGGATCGGAGTGAGCCACCGATGCCAAGCAGAACTCATATAAATTCCAGAGTTTAACACAAAGCTCTCAATTTGGCAAAGGCAAGGCTGAAAGCATTTTCGACATCAAAAATTCAGTATTTTTCGCTATATGTTTCTGACTCTAGCTGATTGTAAGCAATTTTATTTCTCTTAGTAACAATGGAATATTGGTTACCAGCCAAAAGCTACTGATTTTTTTATTAATTCACCATGTCTCTACTATCACTGTGCGTGCATGTTTTCAAATGGGAACATCAACGAAGCGACTTCCTTTTGACATCGACTAATCAGCGTGGTACTTAATATTTGCACCCGCGTTACCTCCCGAAATATCTTCAAAGAGCAGAGAAAGAAAACTGTCACATGTTAACGAATGAAGTACGAAAATGGGTCACTAGATTTCATGCAGTATGTACGCAGCGTACATTACACAAGTTGGTGCAAATTCAGTTAAAAAGTAAGGGGAGCTTTCCTTCCCTCTTAGCGAGGGTTCGAGTGGTTCAAGGTAAAACGATAAAACACCTCGAAAATAATGTAGCTGAAAAAAATGTGTGCACATACAATTTCTCACCTACATCACATTATTTTCGTACACAATTACAGTTGAATAATTCTCGCCACTCGCAGCTATTTAAAAAACACTAAACATCACTCTTCCCATTCAAATACTTATTCGTGGATAGATGGGCACTTTAGAATTAATTAATGAATGAAAGCTGTCAATGTTTATACTCGTACCTCGCCGTGTGACCTTGGAGAGGCGGAAACAAGATCCCTGCGGTTACTTCCTCGTAGACCGTTGGAACTGATGCACAATGTAGCTTGAGGGGTTCAGGAGCACAAAGACACTATAATTTCGTGATAAGCACGGACTGACCGCCACGACACCACGACGGTAAGGATGGCAATTCAGTAAAGCAGGAGGTATGGTTAAAGGGTAAGGATCGCGATCGAAACTGTTGGAGCTCGGAGCTCGCTCGGGCTTGCGGGAATCACGCGAGTGTTGCCGGTGGGGGACGGCGGGGCGGCGGAGAGCGCTGGCGCTACTGGCGGCTCGCACCGGTGGCGGAGACGACGCGCGCTGCTGCTATTTGCGCCCATGCCGCCCACCCCGCCCGCCTAGAGCTTTCTCTGCGCAACGCAACATTTCTTTATTTCACCTGTAACTGCTTTTCAAAGGGAACACGGAACTACTTCTATACAAATAAATAAAATTGAAGTGTCTGTTTGTAATGTTAAAAAACAAAATTCGATGACAGCTTTTTGCTTTCTAATTTTGTTGATATGGATCAGTTGAACTACCTCTAGATTATTTGCAGCAGACTGCAGTTAGCTCAACAGTTTTAATTTTAAATAGTATTGATTTTTATTTTCTATTATTATCTATACTTATAATAAAACTGTAACAGCTCCAATTCTGTACATTGAAGATATTTTGAAATTTTTTTTTGGAGGGCACTCTATTATATATACTGAAGCCAAAACTGTATTTTTTTTCATTCATGTCTGTCTGTCTGTCTGTCTGTCTGTCTGTCTGTCTGTCTGTCTGTCTGTTTCTTAAACGCGCCTCACGTCGAAACTACTGAAGGTATCGAAATGAAACTCGGAACGATTTTAGGTCATACTACGAGGAAGGACATAGGATACTTTTTATCCCGGAATTCAGTCAGGTTCCCCTGGGAGAGGGCATGAAAGTAAACTTTCTTCACCGCGCATGACGCCGAAAGTGCTGAATGAGTTGGAATGAAACCTAGCACGATTTGATTTCATACTACAAGAAAGGACATGGGATACATTTCATCCCGGAATTCAGTAATGTTCCCCTGGGAGAGAGGATGAAAATAAAATGCTTTAACCGCGCATCACGAAGGAACAATTGAATGAATTCGAATGGAACTCGGCATAATTTGAGTTCATACTACGAGGAAAGATACATTTTATCCCAGAATTTAGTAAGGTTCCCCTGGGAGAAGGGATGAAAGTAAAATTCCTTGACCGCGCATCACGCCGAAACTACTGAATGAGTTGGACTGAATTGGTACGATTTGAGTTCAAGGAAGTTCATGGGATACATTTTATCCTGGAATCCAGTAAGGTTCCCCTGGGATCAGGATGAAAGTAAAATTCTGAAACCGCGCATCACGACAGAACTACGCGTCCTCCGATTTCATGCTTTCTTTTTGTTAGAAACAGTGTTGCAAGATCGAATTTGACTAAATCAGTAGAAAATCGAGTACCTAGAACATCAGTAGATTGACGAAATAATCTGTAGATTGGAGAAAAAAAATTGTAGATAAAGGGTAATCTATTTATTTTTCCAAGACGCACCCATTAGTAAGGTTCCTACCTACTAAGGTGGTGTCTTGGAAAAATAAGTTAGGTTCCTACCTAACATGATATTATGGTGGTTTAGCTGGTCCTGTTAACTATACTTCCGAAGTTTGGTTGCAGTGGTCCAATTAAACTAACTGGACCACAGAAAAATATTTTTTACTTTTGTACACAGCCAACTGTACCTACCTACTAACGAAAAAAAATTACGGTGGTCCAGTCAAATGGATCAGGAGCCCAATTCTGCAATACAATTGCTTCAGTATGACAGTGGAATCGTCGCAGAATCATCACGTTGAGTCCTTAGATTAATAAAACTCCAGATAGTGTTCGAGATAAATTAATAGTTTCAAACTAGACGCGCGTCTCTCCATCTGAATTCATCATAATTTCCTTCATCTGAGGTGGAATACCAAAACGTGACATTCTGTGTCGATACCCCTGTCATAGTGAAGCGATTAGTATAGCAGAATAGGGCCCCAGCTGATCGGAACCATGAGTAAGAAGGAAACGAGTATGACACTTCTTAACACTGACGCTGGCCGAGTCGTAGCTAAAAGTCGTGTAGATAAAGAATGGGATTGAAGATGACAACATGTTATCCTCCGTAGACCCTACACGATTCTTTGCACAGCGGCGTTTCATAATATGAAAGACAATGGTTAAATGTGAACTTAATTAGTCGGCAGGTAAGGCAATCGCGAACGAAGTCGCGGGTACAGCTAGTTTAGCTATAAAATTTAACTTGTTATTCTCTACATGCATATAAAAGTTGGCTATTAGGTACACGGTGCCGATAACAAATAAATTCTTTAAAATTTATGTTTGTCCGTCTGTATGTTCCAGCTGATATCCGAAACGGATGGACCAATTTTCAAGGGACTTTCACTGGTTGATGCAGATATTATACAAGGTGGCACGGAAAGGGTGTACTAAGCTGAAAGGCTTGATCCCCTCGGGGTCACCCATTGTATACCATGTCAATATATTTATGAAAACTTGTTGTTCACTCATAGAAATATCAATCTATTCCCTAAAAATAGCGACTTACATAAAATAAATAGGTACTAAAAATAAGAATAAACTCGCTATGCCCACAACTAGGTTACTCAAGATAAATGTATCCTTTAAAGGGATTTTTAGGATTTTTCCTTTAATGTATACGCTTCTACAACAAAACTCCAAGTGAGTTGCAAAAATTATCAATCAATAAATTCAAACAAATTGTCAAACATATCCTTTGTAAAAAGCTTACTACTAAATATCAGATTATCTAGAGGATAAAAAAAGCTTGGGACGAGTTTTGCTCCAGCTCGAAAAATAACAACTAACAGGCTAAAGGTTTCTTCGTCGCTTCTTTATTAGTCTACATACCGAAGCGACAGAAATAAAAAATATCACTTTATTTCCGTGTCAGTGTTTAGTTTTATAATTTGACCTTTTCTAAGTGTACATTTATTGTATTTATGGAAATAAAGAGTTTTTGATTTGATTTTATTTGACGCTGGATCCCGAGGGGATCAACTTGTGAAAAACTTTTTTTCATTTTGATTAGGTATTATTTTTTTACAATAAATAAAGTTTTCTTTCTTCCTATTCGTGTTCTTTTACACGCATTCTTGCATTATTTTTACATTACAAAATATTTCACAAATTTTTTGCTTGTTTTTTCAGCAAAACCAGTGTTTTTTTGTAATAATAGGATGACAATTATTACAAAATAAAATCGAAACATATTTAATAATACACGTTAAAATACGAATATGAAGAAAAATCGCCTCATTCTTTTTTTAAAAAATGGAAAATTGTTTGAAATTCAAAAATAGGTAGGTACGTAGAAAAACGTTGACTCCCTCGATGTCCAGAATCACCCCTTTCGGCCTTCACCCTTTCCTTGGCACCCTGTTTAGAATAAAATAGGCTCCTTTTATTTTATAACTAGCTGCATTCTAACTACCCGTTGTCCTATTACCCGTTTTCCCGTAGGAATGAAGCATTTGCCCGCGGTAAAAAGAAGCGTTGTGATTAAGAAAATGATTTTATCAAGTCAAATCTGCGAATTTGTTTAGAAATATTAAGTGTCCTTAGTTGAGTACAAAAAAAAGTGTGGTATCAGTAGTTCGCTAGCATAGTATTGAAAAAGGGGTAACTTTGGGATTTTTTTCTTTCGATAGAATTTGATTAGATATTGTAATTGAATGCGACTTTGACTAGACTAAATCCTTACGTAATACATATATATTTTTTTAACAATTTTAAACACTATTTTCTAAGTGTCAGATGATTTTAAAAATCACAAAAATGCGGCCTCTGCAGGCCTACCAAGCCTTAATTATAAACTGTAAAACTGCTTTCGCACAAAAACACTTCTCTTTCTTAGCCCCATTCCTTTATATCAGTAAACAGAGAAATATGCTATGCTGAATGTAAAGCTATCTTTCGCCAGACGGGTCCATGTCGTTGTGGCAACCTGTACCTACCAGGTCGTCGTACCATCTTTTTCTTGGTCTGCCTCACATGAGCGTGTGGCGTCTCGCGAAAGATCGCAGCAATTGGAACAGCATGGAGGAGGCCTACACCCAATCTTGGGAGTCCAATTAAAAAGATACTTATAAATAAGTCAATATAGTACTTCTAAAATAAAATGTTTAAACTATAGTGGATGATTATAGAAATTGGAAATAAAGGCTTTATTTATTTTATTTTTGAATGTAAAGCTAAGACTATTAGTACTATAAAACAGAGAATATGATAAAAATCTATACTTATAATAAAACTGTAACAGGTCCAATTCTGTACATGGAAGATATTTTGAAATTTTTTTTTGGAGGGCACTCTATAATCGATTCTGAAGCCAAAACTGTAATTTTTTTCATTCATGTCTGTCTGTCTGTCTGTCTGTCTGTCTGTCTGTCTGTTTCTTAAACGCGCATCACGTCGAAACTACTGAAGGTATCGAAATGAAACTCGGCAAGATTTTAGGTCATACTACGAGGAAGGACATAGGATACTTTTTATCCCGGAATTCAGTCAGGTTCCCCTGGGAGAGGGGATGAAAGTAAAATTTCTTCACCGCGCATGACGCCGAAAGTGCTGAATGAGATGGAATGAAACCAAGCACGATTTGATTTCATACTACAAGGAAGGACATGGTATACATATTTATCCCGGAATTCAGTAATGTTCCTCTGGGAGAGATGATGAAAGTAAAATTCTTTAACCGCGCATCACGACGGAACAACTTAATGAATTCGAATGGAACTCGGCATATTTGAGTTCATACAACGAGGAAAGATACATTTTATCCCAGAATTTAGTAAGGTTCCCCTGGGAGAAGGGATGAAAGTAAAATTCCTTCACCGCGAATCACGCCGAAACTACTGAATGAGTTGGACTGAATTGGTACGATTTGAGTTCAAGGAAGGACATGGGATACATTTTATCCTGGAATTCAGTAAGGTTCCCCTGGGAGAGAGGATGAAAGTAAAATTCTTTAAACGTGCATCACGACGGAACTACTGAATGAACTCGAATGCAACTCGGCATGATTTTAGTTCGTACTATGAGGAAAGATACATTTTATCCCGGAATTCAGTAAGTTTCCCTTGGCAGAGGGGATGAAAGTCAAATTCCTTCACCGCGCATCACGCCGAAACTACATAGGTAATGACTAATGAGTTGGAATGAAACTTGCCACGTTTTGAGTTCATACTGCAAGGAAGGACATGGAATACATTTTATCCTGGAATTCAGTAAGGTTCCCCTGGGAGAGAGGAAAAAGTAGAATTCATAAGCCACGCATCACGACGGGTCTACGCGTCGTCCTATTTCATGCATTCTTTTTGTTGGAAACAGTGTTGCAAGATCGAATTTGACTAAATCAGTAGAAAGTCGAGTAGAAAATCGGTAGATTGACGAAATAAGCTGTAGATTGAAAAAAAAAATTAGTACATAAAGGGTAGGTAAGTTCCTATCTATTTATTTTAGACACACTCATTAGTTAGGTTCCTACCTACTAAGGTGGTGCGTCTTGGAAAAATTATTTAGGTTCCTACCTTACATGATAAATGGTGGTTTAGCTGGTCCAGTTAACTGTAATACCGAAGTTTGGTAGGAGTAAGTGGTCCAATTAAACTAACTGGACCACAGAAAAATATTTTTTACTGTGGTACACAGCCAACTTTACCTACCTACTAACGAAAAAAAAATTGCAGTGGTCCAGTCAAATGGATGAGGAGCCCAATTCTGCAATACTTCAGTATGACAATGGAATCGTCGCAGAATCATCACGTAGATACAATCCTTAGATTAATATAACTCCAGATAGTGCGTGCGAGATAAATTAATAGTTTCAAACTTGAGGCGCGTCTCTCCATCTGCATTCATCGTAATTTCTTTCATCTGAGGTGGAATACCAAAACGTGTCATTCTGTGTCGATACCCCTGTCATAGTGAAGCGATTAGTATAGGGCCCCAGCTGAACGGAACCATGAGTAAGAAGTGAAACGAGTATGACACTTCTTAACACTGAAACTGGCCGAGTCGTAGCTAAAAGTCGTGTGGATAAAGGATGGGATTGAAGATGACAACATGCTATCCCCCTTAGACCCCACACGATTTTTTGCACGGCGGCGTTTCATAATATGAGAGACTATGGTTAAATGTGAACTTAATTAGTCGGCAGGTAAGGCAATCGCGAACGAAGTCGCGGGTACAGCTAGTAGTGAAATAAAAATGATTGCCTTAGATAGTGAGAGACATACATACACTTATACGAACACACACCTGACACGCACTCACACACATATACACACAGTGCACATACACTCATATGAACACTGGCTGAACCTTTTAATATAATTTAGGCGTTAAATTTGATGAAACCTAAACATCTACTGTTTATAATTTTGTTTTCCCTTTTTAGTTTTTTTCCATTTTACTGTGCTTTCTATTTCTTTTTCTTTAATTATTTTACCTACATGACGTTTTTCTTTGTATATAAAGTATCTTAAAAAAACGTGCAATGTATAAAAAAGATAAGCAAGCTATTGCCGAGGTAGAGATCCCTCGCGTCTACATTATACAAGTTTCGAACTTACCTAGTTAGAGCGAGGTGTTGAAACTAAAACTGGTTAACTAGGTCTAAAACACTGTACTGTTACCTATTGTTAAGACTTTTTGAAATAAACGTTTTATTATTATTACTTACTTACATGGCAGGTAGCTATGTAAGTAAGCACAGTCATTTTGACCTGTACATTTAACACGTACCTACCTACATAATGTAGCCATCAGCAGCGTATCCTGACGGCGTTTTAATAGACTCTTAGAAGTAGGTAATGACCACGATTAATCATTCGACCAATCGTTAGGTGAACAGGAGATAGCAATCGTCTGATTGAGAATGTGACTAATTGTAGCGTTATTAACTACGTAGTATTATTATTATTTATTTACCAAACTTCTTATAGAGTCCACAGGTGATCGGAATGCTGGCTTCTATTTCGTTCAGCGAATTAGCATTGCCATTCAACGTGGCAATGCTGCCAGCATTCTGGGCACTCTGCCTTCTGGTGACGACGCCACTCCTGGCTCGGCTACCGTCCGCCACCGCTCCGCCTCCGGCTTCAGTGTGTGGCGACTTAAAGCCTCCACACACAGAAGCCGTGGCCGGGCCGGATGCGAAGACGTGCGAGTTGTATCATATGAATTTATATGAAAGACTACACACACACCGCAGGCGGTGGCTAAGCGGTGCACGACCGTGGCGGGCCGGCGGCTCAGCGACACAAACAGTCGGCGTGCGCGAAGCGGCGCGGAGCCGTGGCGGCGCGGTGGCGAGGCGGAGGCGTGGCGTTTTAGCATTGTATTTCAGCTAGTCTATGGAGTGTCTTCACACAAAGCGCACGCCACGCATCGCGGTGCGGAAGCGTGCTACTAGCGGAGTTATGAGTTGTATTTATTTACAAAAATTTTAGCTTGTGACCCAATAAAGCGCTAAATAAAATGGACTAAACCGAAAAATTTATAGTACCTACTAAACTTTCATATTTAATCCCATCGAAATATAATTAAAATGCAATAACAGTAACAGAATAAAACAATTACAACTAATATATACTTATATCTATTTCTTAAAAATCTAAGCCGTCACCAGAAGGCAGAGTGCCCAGTACCTACTAGTTCAACCACATCGTTGTTTATACGACTGCCATATAAAAGATAATAATAATTACATCCTTACAATAAAAAAGGACATGTTTACAACAATGCGACGCCGCCGTGACCTACACACACAAGGCTCCAAAACGCCTCCGCGACGCCACGGCTCTCGCACGCCTGCAATGTGAAGACATCCGCACCGCGAACGCCACGCCTGGCCCGGCTACCGTCCGCCACCGCTCCGCCTCCGGCTTCGATGGATAACTTTTAAAAGTATTTTGTTGGGCTGGGCCCTGAGGCTGGGCATTCTAAAAACGCACCCATTCTGTGCCCGCTCGATGTCTATCCGTCATCTCCAATGTCATCTCAGCTGTCTTTTTGACATTGACTTGTTTTGTTGCGCTAAAAATGCTCATAAAAATGTGATGCCGTTACGTTTTTGTTTGGATTTATCGTGGATTTTTTGGATTTCGTTTTGGATTTGGGTGAACTAAATTGATGATCTATTGAATAAAATCAATTTTGGTGCATAAAATGTCGAAATGGAAACTAAAGCGACAAACGTACGGGAGCGAAGAATTCACATTATCAGAAGGCGAAGAAGTTACTATCGGCCGGTCGTTGGCGAACACAATAACACTCTCAAGTATTGTTATATCCAGAAATCATTGTGTTTTGAAGGTCCTCGAAAATAAAATTCTCATCACAGACCTAAAGGTGAGGTTTTAGGATAACAATCGAGTAAACCTATCACAAAATTTAGTCAAAATATACTGCCAGTGTGGGTGTGTGTGATTGGGACCTTTATTGCAGTTTGCTAATCTCCATCGGCAACTGCATTGATCTCTATCGGCAAACTGCATATCTTTCTCTGGTAGAATTCCCGTAGGCTTAAAATTCAATAGTAGAAGATAAGAATAAAATTGGGATTATGATAAAAAAACAAATAAGTTTTTATGTACCTACCTATTTATTTTTATCAAGCCCAAGTCCTACTTAGCTTTTGCTAGATGATGCTGTGTGAATTTTCCAGCATTATTCAGGTATCTTTTAATTTTTCTTTCAGAGCTCAAATGGTGTTTATGTTGGCGCTAATAGAATACCACCGAATAAACTTTATGCAGCTAAAGATTCCGATATTATAGGAATTGGTTGGATATCAGAAGCATCATTGGCAGATATAAAGAATGAAGAAAAATTTGTTTTTCGACTATGTAGGGAGGACAATGCACCATCAATATTAAATAAAATAAGATTTCAAAAGGAAAATGATATTGATGACCTTGAGGTACATTTAAGTGCATTACACAGCGATGTTAATCTTTCTCCAAAAATCAAATCTCCTATATTTGGCAATAAATTATCACTAAAGAGGAAAATTCAGGAAATCAAAACAGAAATCAAAGAGGAAAAGAAATGCCGAATAGTTACCATTGATGATGATATAGTCAATCTGCTCTCAGACAGCGAGAATGAATTTCCTAAAAATCATGTAAATGTTACCAACAACATTAAATTAGAGGCATTAAGTGAAGAACCTGTCACGGAGTCTTTAAAAGACAAAATAAAATGTGAAAATGATTACATAGAGTGTGAAGCATTCAATGTGAAACAAGAATACTTTGGTTATGATGATGAACCAATCAAGGTTGATAGTGACAGTGACAGTGAATCAGAGCACTGGTACCTACGTCTATCCCAGAGCTCTCCGGGAAAGCCATTCATCAGAAAGTCCCAGGATAAAGTTGATGCAAAACAAGATGACAGCTCATACAGCCAAATGGATGATGACTTTATGGGTTTTGGTGGTAACCATGATGAAGAGGAAGAAGAATATTTAGATGATATAATAAGCATACCTGAGCCACCGAAACAAACCGAAAGTAATAAAGTGGTATCAGAGAATGATGATTTTGAGGATATTATATCTTTGAACTCTGCATTTCCTATAGCTACTGCAGACCCTGCCGTTTTCCACAAAACTGCTAACCATCATATGGAAAGAGATGAAGTTGATGCATGCAGCTCAGATCAAATTCATCAAACAGTTGGGAAGTCCACTGTATCACATCCAGTTCAAAGTGATTCTAAAAAGACACAGATAATCGAACCCCAGGTTCAGAGTCATAAAACAAAGTCAAAATACGAATCGCACAGTAAGTCCTATTCTTATTCATTAGTGTTAATTTGAACATGGCTGGTTTACGTTGTGTCTCGCCGTCATGACCGAAATTCAGCTAGGATGACATCATCATTGCTTTGAACCATTATTATTTGCTTGTTTCAGAAAAATCTAAAAGTTCATCAAAAGTCAGCAAAGCAAGAAAACACTCACACTCCTCTTTTAAAAGACAGATTTCCAATTCACAAAAAGAGGAAAGAAAGAAAAGGTTAAAAGAAATAGCAACTAAAGGAAAGGAAATTGAAGCAGATCAAAAGAATACATCAAACAGTTCTAATAAAACTACAACAAATGTAACTAAAGTCACAAGCACCAGCAGAGGTGCGTTTCTCACAGATACTGTACAAGTTGTTAAACCAGTTAGAAAGGAAGAGTCTAAGGAACCTAAATCTAAACACAAAAGTAC
Source organism: Eupithecia subumbrata (assembly GCA_949316285.1). Lineage (NCBI taxonomy): Eukaryota > Metazoa > Arthropoda > Insecta > Lepidoptera > Geometridae > Eupithecia > Eupithecia subumbrata. The sequence goes on along the minus strand of OX438646.1, from coordinate 23,439,171 downwards.
CAAAAGCCCACCCAAACCGGAATCAAGTACCAAAGTAGATTCCATAACACCTGCAGATGTTGACAACAGTAAAAAAGAAACAAATGAAGACAAACTAAAGACATCAAATACCAGAAGCAAGCATGATAGCAGTAAATCTAGTCATATTACTAGTCATGATTCTTCTAAAACTAAAACAAAAGAAGATAGGATACCCCTAAAGAGTCTCCGACCAGAAATAGCAATAGCAACTGAAGAAAGTATTCAAATTGAAAGTAAGCCCAAAGTACAAGAAATCAGGGTGCCTCTGAAGAGTGTCAAGCCAGTTACAGAGAGTGGAGAATCCTGTTCAGGAAAGCCATTCTCTAAAGTAGAACCACTACCTCCACCTAAACCTAAGAAAACCGTACGTTTCTCTGATGCTGCTCCACAGATCCGCGTTTTCGAAATAGAACCAGGAAACAAAATGAAGAAGACAAGTCTGGTTAAAACATCGCTTTTGGACTCGAGGCAACTTCCTGTGTTCTCGCTAGACAAAATTACTTTAATGAAGATATTGCGATGGAATCCACAGTGGTTGGAGGAACAAATCAATAATAACGATCCACCGCCGATATTGGGACACAATCATCCACCGATGAGCACATTTCATTCCTATTCTAGCCACCAACAATATGTGCAGTAAGTTGATACATTAGAACATACTTTAGCCAATAACTCTTATCCACTAAATTTACTCATCATCAGCCCGTATATGTCCACTGCTGAACATAGGCCTCCCCCAAACGACGCCACAAATAGCGGTTCTGAGCCACCTCCATGCAGCGACTCCCTGCGACCACTACGATCTCGTCGGTCCATGGAGTGGAAGGTCATCCCACACTCCATTTCGCATTGCATCGCATCGCACTAAATTTACTATAGATACTTAAGGCGCTACCCCGACCGAAATCAGCGCCACCATCTATTTTATCTAATTAATATGTTAAACGAAGCAATTTTCAAAAATTGATTGGCCAGTTTGTGATTCCTTACATAAGCTTTTTTTTTAATGGCCCTGTAAAAATTATATTTTGTATACTTTAAGCAGAGATACGAAGTTGCTCTTTTTGGCCACCATGGTGGCAAAAAGAGCAACTTCGCATCTCCTACACTATACAAACTAAAACATTTGTAGAGGCATTAAAAAAAGCTTATGATAGGAATCACAAACTGGCCATTCTTAGTTTAACATAATAATTAGATAAAATAGGTGGTGGCGCTGATTTCGGTCGGGGTAGCGCCTTAATTGATTTATGGCAATCACACTATTCTAAATGCTAAAGTTTGAATGGATGTATGTTTGTTACTTCTACACGCTGCTAACTGCTGAATTGATTGGGCTGAAATTGCATACTTAGTGGTAGATCTACAACTGGAAAGCACAAAGGCTACTAATTATCCCATAAACCAGTTCTCGTGGGATAGAAATAACCTTAAATGTTTCCATAGAACGAGTGCGTAGCCCCGAGCAGTAACTATTAATAAATAAAAATTGGTTTATTATTATGGTGCATGCATACCCAACCCAAATCAGCGCCACCACCTATTTTATCTTATTATTATGTAAAACGAAGGAATTTTCTAAAATCTATTTTACAGTTTATACCTATCATAAGGTTATTTGTAATGCCTCTGTAAAAGTTTTATATTGTATAGTGTACGCAGAGATCCGAAGTTGCTCATTTTGCTCACCATCGTCGCCATTTATGCGCCCTAAGAAACAATGTAAATTTTCAGGTTGGTTGGCGACTTACTTCTAATGGAAATCTGGGAATGCTTATCATTAGCTTATGTGAAAATCCGAACCCAGAACATGGCTCTGCAAATGCAAATAGGTGCCTTACCACCGCCACCCACCCAAGAGCGATGCTATGAGCTATTTAGTCTCAGTGTCAATAGTAAGATCATAAATTATCCATACTCCATATTAATCCATGCTACTATAAATTCGAAAGTTACTGTTTGTCTGTCTGTCTGTCTGTCTGTCTGTCTGTCTACCTTTTCACGGCTAAACGGATCTTAATGAAATTTGGCAGGTATCCTGGGGAGGACATAGTCTACTTGAAAAGAGCATGCGAATCCGCGGGCAGAAACTCGTCACATAATAAATATATAAGTATTTCTGTAAATACTATATGTCTTTATCTATTTTTATGCTACTTTTTCACAACTAAACAGCTAAATGATCTTATTGACGACCTCTGTGGCGCAGGGGGCGAAAGTCTGCCTGCGACGCATGAGGTTGCGGGTTCGATTACCGCCTCCGGACAAATGTTTGTACGATTTGCAGACATTTGTCCAGGGAGTTCTGGATGTTTTCTATGTATAAATAAAAAAAATCTATCTATGTAGTGTATTGTATTAAATATGTCAGTTATCTAGTACCCATAATATTTAAAAATGACATTCCAAAATTATCTAATTCCATAAATATGAAGTATCAAAGTTATCAATCTAACATGAGAGAACACAAAATAATTGTAGCGCCCTGACAGGGTTTTTATGCATTGTGTACCCACTAAGACTACCTACACATAAGAACAATACCTGTATGCATAAAATCACAATAAATAAATGATATGATTATGATAATGAAATGGATCTTAACGTTTGGAGTGGAGATTGATGATATCCCAGGACATAGGCTACCTTTTGTCTCAAAAAATCTTGGAATAGGTGAAATAGGGTATGAATGTTTATATGGGAAGATCGCGTGCGAAGACACGAGCAGAAGCTAGTTAGTAAATAAATGCATTTTTAGAAAAGTATTAGAATGAATATGCTTAAATGTACCAACACAACATGCCCAAAAATTATATAAAGACTAAAGGACATAAAGCACTTTGAAATACAAAGCTCCTATCTTTCTTATCTTAAAGTCGACCTCAGTGGTGCAGCGGGCGAGAGTCCGCCTGCGACGCAAGAGGTTGCGGGTTCGATTCCCGCCTCAGAACAAATTTGTGTACGATCTGCAGAAATTTGTTCCGTTGGTCTGGGTGTTTTCTATGTATCATAAAAAAAATATCTATCTATGTCTATAATGTATTAAATATATCAGTTAACTAGTACCCATAACACAAGCTTTGAGTAGCTTACTTTGGGGCTAGATGGTGCTGTGTGGATTGTCCAGCATAATTATTATTATTATTATTCTGTTTCAGTTTCTCTGCCTTCAAACAATAAGAGCATTGTTCCAAGAACAGGTGAAATTATACTTGCAACATTTGGACCTGAAAATGCCAAAACTAAAAGGTTTTTCTTTGTAAATAATGTAAGAACTCTTCCTTCACCTCCTAGTAAGTTTGTTTTATTTTTTTATGCTTTTTATATTGCGCTATCGTAAAATGCAGATTAGCTCCATTCAATCTTCAATTACCGTTGAAAAAGATAACAGAGCACTTATAATTATTCCATAATTTGCAGATAACATATACTCGTTCTACAGTGTATCACTACACGCCACTTTTACTGATAAGATGCGATCACTGAGGCAAGGGGAAGTGATCCTGGGTTGTACTCTGGCGCATATTAACAATGAATTGAATCTGTTTGAGGCCATGGAACATTTGGGTGGATCCCCGCTAAGTGAGGCCATACTGAGGCCAGAGTCGAGGCATTTTCAGCGAAATCGTATTCCGGGAAATGAAGTCATATCTGAGGTGATACAAAATACAAAAAGTTTATTTCCAAAAGCTTACAAAAACACCATATAAATTAACAATTGATTAAATAGGCTTTAGACTTGTGTGGTGACTAGTTTAGGTGGATTTAATGGTTAAATATGATCCCCGCACTAGGCTACGTCTGTTTCGTGGGGAATCGATTACATAGTTTGTTTGCCATGATAAACGAGAAAATTGAAATTGAAATTGAAAATTTATTTATTCAGACATTTATCCATTTTGTTAGTAACACAATATTATTAAAATTGAGAATGGTTAGTACAATTACAAAACAAAATAAATCAATCAATAATAACAATAATAATAATAATAATTTCAAATATGATGTCATGTTAATATAGTGAGCAAATTATATTTAAATGTCAAAAGTTATTGGGTTACTAGTGGGGCGAGTGGCCGATGTTGATTTACAACCCATTGACTCATGATGCCAGAATTGAAACTAAAACTATCATTTACAATTTTAAGTAAGCTGTGGGTGCTGGCGAAGGTGCGGCGCATCAGGGACGCGATCCTTTTGCGAACAATTGAGTTCATGTCATCGACATGTGCATCTGCAAACATCCCTGATGCGCTACAGAACCGCGGTAGACCCATCAGCATCCTGAACCCGTTGTTGTACTGGACCCGTAGTGCACTATAGGCCCTCTGCGTATATCGTACCCATAGGCTGCACGTATAAAAGTTTTGACAAAATGCCTTAAACAAAGTCAACTTGACTGAGGCAGAACAACGTGCAAACCTACGAGCCAACATATTGCATCTGACCGACAGAGCCCTACGTTCCCTCTCAATATCAGGGCCGTCATTCAGGTCATCAGTGACCCAGTGGCCCAAGTACTTAAACTTTTTAACCCATAGTAGGGGAGTTCCAGCAAGCAGGACAGGAGTAACAGCATAGGTTTTAGTCCCAGCTTTAAACTGCATAACCTCACTCTTTTTTGCGTTGTACTCGCCCATGAGCCTCTGAGTATTTTTCACAGATATTCACTAGTCGTCTGAGAGCACTTATTGAGGGACTCAACAGGACCATGTCGTCTGCGTAACTTATATTGTTAACTACAGTACCGTTAATTGAACATCCGAAATTAGCTCTGCTGAGCTCCTCAATTAAACGATTTATGTAGAGGTTAAACAGCTTTGGGGATGTTATCCCCCCTGTCTTACTCCACATCTGAGTGTATACTCCTCAGAAAACGAGCCCCCCAGCGAACCACATTTCTTTGGTTTTCATACCAATATTTAAAAACAAGTATAAGATCATTTGGGAGGGTAGTGTCACAAAATAAGTAAAAGAAAAGGTAGTATACTAACAATTAAGTGAGAAAATAAAACTAAAACCACAGCCTACCTATATACATACAGTCGTTCGACGAAGGCATTTTGATGTAGTTTTGACAGAGCAATCGCGCGGGGGTCAAGAGACGGGGCGGGGGAGGGACGCTCCCGAGTAGCATACTTCACCGCCTTAGTAACTCGGGAGCGTTATCTAGGCTGTCTAGTCTAAGGAGGCTGGTAGTTAAAAGGAATTAATTTATACAAAATTAATTCCTTTTAACTACCATTTAATTACTATTATATTACCATATAATACCTTTTAATTACTTTTCTTTTACGAATTTTAAGAAAACTTATAGCTATGATTTTATAATAAGGTCTTTGCATGCATGATATGCTACTAAGGGCTAATTACAAGTTTCCAAATTCAAACCTTATTCCAGTGGACTAAAACTCTAAATCCGAGTCAGCAAACGGCGGTGACGTGTTCTGTCAGCGCAGCGCTCGGCGACCGGCCCAGCATACAGATGGTGCAAGGGCCTCCAGGCACAGGTAAAACGAAGTCAGAATAATAAATAAATAAATAAATAATGTTGGACAATTCACACAGCATTATCTAGCCCCAAGCTAAGCAGAGCTTTTGTTATGGGTACTAGATAACTGATATACTTAATACAATACACTACATAGTTAGATACTTTTTTATTATACATAGAAAACACCCAGACCAACGGAACAAATTTCTGCAGATCGTACACTTATCGTCTTGGACGATGTTTACCACGTCCCGCCCCACGCGGGCGACGACGTCCTGAACGTGATTCCACTGCGTATTCATAGCAGTTACATTCCGTCCGAGTAAAATCACGTAACATATGCAGCGACAACGACGTTATGGCAATATCATTTAATGCCAATTATTCCAATGTAAAATCCATCTTTCTCACAACATTAGCACGTTAGCTTTGCGGAACTCTCACGGTGCGTATGCAAAAACTCCCGTCCGGGTTTAATGCCAATATAATGCAAGGTACTGTACCGTTTCCGCACCGTTCACGACCTAACCCCGTCACGTATGCACAGACCTTTAAACATTGGGTTTAAACTTGCGATACCCTCCTAACTACAATTGAACCCAACTAGGCCTCATTTCTGTCCGTGATCCTGAAAAAAAAATGTGAAACGTGGTCCATAGCCAGTCAACAGACATATTTAAATCAAGTTATAGTTATGCACAAAAACTACGGCTGCGGCGCTAAAAGTATTGTTTTATCTCACAGGAAAGTCCAGCGTCATTTGCGCGATGGTGATGACGTATTTCTACGGCGAACAGGGAAGACGGCAGCAGAACCGCGGCAAAGTGCTCATTTGTGCGACGAGCAACGCTGCGGTCGACGAACTTGTTATAAGACTACTTAAAATAAGGCAGAATCTGCCTAAAAGTGAGTACTTTTATATAAAACCTACTTTTATATATATTGTATCTATTTGGTAATGTTTGAGATTGCTTACAAACTCGAGCTCTTAAAGGTATCTGTAGATTTCAAGATACGGGCTCAGGGCACATTCCTGACGAGCTTACACTTAGTATAATAGGTAATTTCCGACGAAAATATGACCATTTTCAAGAGTCTTTACGTGAATGCGGCAGATTTTAGAGAGTGACACACTTTTGTAAGCTGTTAGATAGATAGAAAACACTTTATTATACCATACAAATACAGTAAACAATACAAGAACATGCTAAGAAAAAAAAGAAAGTATAAAGGGCGGCCTTATCGCTAAGAGCGATCTCTTCCGCCCAACCTTGGGATGGACTGGAAATGAATGTGGCACTGAATAAATATATAGATTCCTACTTAAAGAAAAGGAAACAAATACTTACACTACATACCTACCATATAATACCTACAAAGATTAATAATAAACATACATAAACATAAAATAAGGTTGTCTGTTGCTCTCGTCGTTATTCAAGTAAATTGGAGACATGTTAAATCTGTATGTGTTTGAACATTTCGCGGGACGCTGCGCTCGCTGTTATTGCTAGCGAGCGTCTTTACTTTAACTTTTATAAGCAACTCACGCAAATAAACTTACTAGCCCTCTAAAGAAACTTTCGATATAACAAGTTTTGAATTGTGTTACAGCGGAACGGTTCCGGATGGTGCGCGTCGGTCGTGCGGAGGCCATGCACTCGCGCGCCCGTGACGTCAGCTCACAGCAGCTGGCGCAGAGGGACGCCGCTAGGATCCACGCCGAGCCCGCGCCGGCGCATCCCGGCCTGCTTGAAGAGGTAACTATACCTCTAAATAACTTCAGCCTTGATTTCACTCTATCTAAAACAGGGCTTTTGCTTCAAAAGAGATAATCCAGTATTTTTAATAGTAGGACTCCATGTGAAAGAGCTGGTCCGGGGAAGTACTACCACCGTTCCTTTTACAACCGACAAACAGCATTGCTCTGTTTGGTAATACATCGTAGAGTCCTATATAGTGTGTGCACTGATTTACAAATAAAAAAATGAAATCGTCAAAGTAATTTGGGTAAATATTACCCCCTTTTATAAATTAAGACACCACATACCACATGCTGAACAAACTTTATTATTTTCCAGATCTCACATTTAGAAGCTAAGATAAACATGTGGAGGACTCAAGCGCACGATGCCAAGGACCCAGTTAGAGTCGCTTACTGCCAGGGACGCATCAGCGATCTAGTCAAACGAATAACGCTTGTAAGTATGACAGGTTCACTTGAAAATCAGAGAACAAAAGTCAAACTTTTTGTAATCTGGAAGTTCAGAAATATATGTACACAGTTTCGAACTCATTAAACAGAATGTACATGCTACCGCCGCAACCGCTATGTCCCTGCATTTAAAATCTGTAATATCTTTGAAAATATTCATTTAATTAACATGCTGTAAAGGGCCATATTGATCTATATTAAATGCACAATGTATTTAAGGTACTTAATTGGATAAGGATTAATGCTGTATTGCTTAAAATCGCTTCGTAAATAAGCCATTATTTCTCATAAAATGTAAAGGATAAAAATGGTTATTGTGGATTATCCCTAAGGGATAGATAGATACCATCACGGACTTTTTTGTAGCCCTTTTTAAGCTGTAAAATACATTATTTTGATCTATCTCGTAGGGTTCAGCCACCGTTTGCAATGTAAGCTCAAAAATATGTGTTTATTTGCGACATCACGTGAGAAAACTCTAAAATTATCTTCGTGTCTCTACTTTACTATGCATGTATTATACATATAAACCTTCCTCTTGAATCACTCTATCTATCAAAACTGCATCAAAATCTGTTACGTAATTTTATAGATCTAAAAATACATAGAGACAGACAAACAGACAGCGGGAAGCGACTTTGTTTTATAATACGAGTATGTAGAGATTATTATACATAACAAATAAATAAAACTGGACATGTATAACTCATTCTAATATCATTTGTTTAATAGATGAAAGCCGGCGGTAGCGGCAAGGCTGGCGAGGAACTGAGGCCTGACCAGCTCATGGCAGCGGAGAGGAGGATCATAGAGGGCGCTGATATCGTTTTGACAACGCTAGCGAGCGCGCTCAATACCAAGTTAAGAGGGTAAGTCCCAATAATGTCCTCCTAGCCGAATTTCGACTACGGCGGCCAGTCTCTCGGAGACTAGCCAGATGCACAGGACATATTATAGTGCACAAGTGTGTGCGCAAACACAGGTGCACTCTCTGTTCCCTCACTCTTATAATCCGATGGGACGACAGATCGACACAATCGGGGAGAGGTTAGGCGCAGGACCAACGGCTTAACGTGCTTTCCGAGGCACAGGGGTGTAACACCGCTAACTTCCTGACTCCGGGCTGCAACTGTGATTTTTTCTTGCTAGAAAAACCCCAATAACAACTATTGGTCGTTAATCAGCGGTTGAACAAGCTGACCGCTAGACCAACGAGGCAGTTGGTGAGTGCCTCTCGAGTATAAGTCCAACCAGTAATTACTAGTTCTTGAAGTCTTGTTTTTCATAAAACTAACATGGATACAGGATGAGTGTCGAAAGTTTGTTTATCTACACTAATGTTATAACATTCTACTTATGTTTCCAATACTTGACTTATAATTACTACTGTTATAGCGCAGTTAGCAAAACACTCAATTTAAGCAATTTCACATGATGGTATAATATCCACATCGATATCGTAAAATCTCATTATAACATCAATAAAACGCGACCAATTAACCTGGCGAGCCTTATGTCAAAATCCTCGTACAAGTTGTATAAAATTTTGATATTAGGCTGGCTTTTGAAAACAGTTGGGTTATACGTGAAAACTTCGTTGAAACTACTAAACTTACATACACAAAACTCTTTGGTAAGATCTTGTGCCAATTAAATAAAAAAAGAACAGCGCGCGCTCGTTCCTGATTGGCCCTGCGCGAGCAGCTGCGCTCTCATTGGTTAGATATTAATGGCGGCAAGTTCACTGTGACAATACACGTACGCGTGAATTTAATGTTTCGCAATGTGTTTTGTTTTTAAAATACAAATTAAAAGTTAAAAATGGATAGCGAGGTGGGCTAAATATTCTATGCTCAAGTCCACACTGAGTATCTACAACAATATTGATATCACGAAGTATTCAAAAGTCATAGCGTTCCTGAAACGCAGTTCAGAAGGACACAAGGGAAAAAAGTCCTTGACGTTTACATCAGGTCAAATAAAGATGTTCCTGGAAGATTCACAAGATATTTTGTATCTTTTTGAAAAGGTAAGTGTATTTTAGTTCTGTTATTAAATCTACCTAGTACTTACGTACTACACACGCAAGTTATCTAGACACTCCGTTTAAGCGCTTTGTGTATAAATTTGGTAGTAGGTACCTACACTTTACTACTTCATAAATCATAGTTTTTGCCTTGGCTATGTACCTCAAGCTTATTATATCGTTTATTGTTACAGGTTGCACTAATCTTCGGCATAATGGGGGCATGCCGAAGGCAAGAGCTATACAACATCCAGTTCGATGAAGTCTCTAACATAGACGACAGTACAATCATGGTGAAAGTTTTATATATTCCGACTCCGTCTACGAGCTCTACTGCTTGCCCCGCGGCCGCTACAGCTGCTGGATCAATAATTAACATTAACTTTCAAAATTGTACCATCCAAAATTTGAACAATTATTTTAAATAAACTATTGTCAGCTTTTACTCTTGTTGTTTGATTAATTGCATTAGTGAAGATAAAGTAGTGTATGCAACTGCATATAACACGGGTATTAAAACACTCGTTACTATTATGAAACTCGCTACGCTCGTTTCATAAACTCACACTCGTGTTTTAATACCCTTCATTATATGACAGTTGCATAAACTACTATAACGTTTGTCTGTATGTCATGCCGTACACCTTGTAATACTATAATATCTAACTAATAATATTGTCGTCGGTACTTATAGAAAGTCGATACAATCGCCTCTGTCATTCATTTTCACATTTAGCGGAGGACATACATGGCAGCCATAACAAGTGAAACACATTATGTAGAGGATTATTATAATCGAACTTTCTGGCGACCAGTCAGTGAGTTCCGAATAATGCGGGTTCGATCCCCTCGGATAAATCTTTGTATGATGAGATCAGCAAATAACTCTCCGATTCTGCATGCTTTTTATGATTCGAACATAAAGGGAAGGAAATGCTTTATACTAACTCGCTTCCCCCCTGCCAAATACATACAAACGTTCTGCGTATTTCTGTGAACTGTTACTTACTGCAGGAACGCAATTTTAATCCTGCCTCTGTTTGCCTCTGTGTGCTATACGTGTGGGCGTAATCCCGCATCTGTGTGCCTCTATGTGCTTTACGTGTTTACCTCACCTTGTCACCTAGCCAGACAAGCCTAGGGGTGAGGAAATAAAAGAAAAGATAAAATTACAAGGATATAATTCTCAGTTGGAAAACAAAAGGGGTTCGTAGGTCGGCCGGGTCAAATTTCGCAATAGTTAGTCAAGTTGTTCGGAAACCGCACGCTCCTTCAGGGCAATCCCGTCCGCCGCGGCGCCAGTCCAGGAATCAGCGTCAGGAATGGCGGCGCCTCCAACCGTCGTTCGTCCAGGCAGAGATTGGCGGGAAACGGGCAGCTTCAGTGCTAGGGACCTCTCTCGTTCGCAGGTCAATCCCAGTAAGGACCGTGTTCTTCCAGTAGGAATTTTCCCAGTAGGGACTGTGTTCCTGGAAATCCAGACCTAGGGATTAGGGACACGCCAGCGTAAGGGGTTTGTAGGGGAAGCCTGGGGATTGTACGGTAGGACCGAAAAGACTAGAAGCTTCCCCAAGGCGAAGAGTTAAGAGGCGGCGTTTACAGTGCTAAGATAGAAAGAAAAAAAGGTTGAACGCTTCTATAGAGATTTAAAATTAGCCGTTAAGTATAAATAATAATACACAGCTTACCCAAGATTGGGAACACTAAAACGCTGAATTTACTAACACTACTGTGTAGGATAAACAGGTAGTAAAAATCTAGTATAGTTCGCGTCATGTAAAAAGAACGCTGGCGGTAAGGTGCGCAGTAGGCGATTTATAGGTCTATTTGGTGGTATGCAGTGGGGCGCGGGGCGGGCGGGTCACGCGCCGCATGCTTGCCGGTGCGCTATTGGTTTAAATTGGCATAGTACTATCGTGCGCGAGTGTACCCATGCGCGAACACACCCCTTCCACTTTTTTCCAGCGTTCTTTTTACGTGACGCGACCTATACTTGCTTTTATTATAAAGATTAGACTTGAGTCAAAATAAGTAAGTGATCGTTATATCAATGAACAAAGGAACGTAGGTTTAGTTTAAAGCTCAGTCGGTGTCTGCCCGCTTGTCGGCTCGCGAGTGAGCGCTCCATACTCCCACGGCGCGCGGGGCGGGCCAGCGGCAGCGCAGCGCGGTGCAAGGTCACGCGCAATAAAGTAAAAAGATTTTTAAAATGCCTACCTAGGTAAGTAGATGTTTATTAGATTAAATATTAAAATTGAATATGAGATAATACAACGTTACAACCTCCCCGTACGAAAGTCGGAGGGGAATATTCGTGGCAATTTATGTACAGCGCGGTTCCCTCCTTTCTATGTAATAAAATAAAACGTATTTAAAACCATTAATTAGGTAGGTACCTAATCTTACAGATTGAAACGTCTTGAAACTTTAATTATGTACCTCTTGCAGATTAAAACGTCGCATAGCGCTGTGTATAATCGACGAGGCGGGACAGGCCATCGAGCCCGTGACGTTGATTCCTCTCACCCTCGACGTGACGCGCCTCACGCTCATCGGCGACCCGCAGCAACTGCCTGGATATATCTGCTCACAGGTACTTATTTTTGCTATGACGACAAATGGTCCTAACACTTTCTAAGTGTACATTTATTGTATTTTTGGAAATAAAGAGTTTTTGATTTGATTTGATTTGATTTTCATGGCCCAAGACGCAGATGTATAACCGGAGCAGCTATACAATGTGTATTTTCGAACCTTGATCAAACGAAATGTGCGGATACACGACATAAATTTATCGATAAATTTATGTCGTGTATCCGCACATTTCGTTTGATCAAGGTTCGAAAATACAAATTGTATAGTGGTGGCTGGGCAGTACATGTGTTAAGCCCGTATTAAGAAAGATTAAAGTTTAGTCAGTCATCGATTTTTGCTTATGTAACGCTTATGGCATGAAAAGCGATACACAAGCACATATTGATGACTGAGCAAGCTTTGATAATATAGGCCTTAGTTTTCTTTACTCTCGTTATTATCATAATAGGCTAGTTGACTCTTTCTTAGAGTAAGTCATATATTATTAATTATTGTCCGATTAGAGGGAAAAAATATTACCATAATTTTTAGGACCTCGATAACCGCAAAACTTTATTTTAAAAGTCTACTTTTCGTAAACGTGCAAAGCGCTGTCAGCCGTATTTATCCGTGCTGTGACGTCATACCATAGACAATATTAGCTGCTCCTAGAAAACAAACAATTGACATTAGCAATCGTCCATCTTTGAAAAAATATAAACAGACTTCTTAGCGAATTTCCGACAATTTAAAACACACGCGGAAGTCTTAACTAGACATACAAGACACAAAAATAGAATATACGTCCCGCCTTGTCGGATAGAGCTTGTACAGCGAAATTCTTACTATCATGCCATTACTATCTACAATAAGTTGCCTAATAGTCTTAAAGAACTGCCGCTCAACTTGTTTAAAACTAAACTGAAACACTGGCTTTTAGATAGTTGTTTCTATAGTGTAAAAGACTTTTTGAATTTTAAAAATTAATTTACTTTTTACCTAACTTTTTTCGTTTTTATTGTTCCTTATAATTTTCAATTCAATTTGACTTTTTTTAATTTTTAGTCTAATAATTGACATTAAGAATCATTAATTATTAAAATTGTGGAAAATAATGTATAAATTTTGCACACCCTAATGGGTAGATTGCAAATGGAAATATTTAATTTTAAGAACTTTTGTACCTACATTCTGGCAAATAAATGATTATGATTATGACATGAAATTTGACAAATTATTTTAGTTTTTGCAACAGCCATATCGATAACAAGACTAACCAAACCAAATAATTTTTCCAGCGTGCGAAAAAACACGGCCTCGGTGAAAGTCTATTCTCCCGCCTGATATCATCGGCCGAAGACTGGCCCGAAGGAAGCCCCGTGGTGCTACTGAACCGGCAGTACAGGATGCACCCGGATATAGCGGACTATCCGAACCGAGCCTTCTACGGTGGAATGGTTATATCGTGCGCGCCGGAGAGGCCCATGACCCTTGCTATACCGCCGTACGCTATTATAACCATATCTAGCGGCGATAAGGGACAAGGTAAGACTGTCACAATTCCTTAAACTAAACTGTAGGTTTGAATGCTTTTTGTATTTTAGTTAGGATAATCTTACAATAGCTGTGTGGTGCCGGCTTAGAATTTGCACCACCCCAACTCTTCCCGCGGGTGTCGTAAGAGGCGACTAAGGGATATCCCCTGCAGAACAATTCTACCACCGAACTGCGATCGCAAACCCACATGCCCAGTGTAGGGCCACCAAAACCTAAAATAACTAGCCTTAAATTATACCTGTCTCAGACTAGCGCAGGACCAGGAGGAATTTATTGTTAAACGATTGCTAAAGACGACCTCTGTGGCGCAGCGGGTGAAGGTCCGCCTGCGACGCAGGAGGTTGCGGGTTCGATTCCCGCCTCGGGACAAATGTTTGTGCGGTTTGTAGACATTTGTCCAGGGCGTTCTGGATGTTTTCTATGTATAATAAAAATATCTATCTATGTAGTGTATTGTATTAAGTATATCAGTTATCTAGTACCCATAACACAAGCTTGGGGCTAGATAATGTTTTGTGAATTGTCCAGCAATATTTATTTATATTTATTAAAAAAAGGTTTTATTAATATTGTTAACGCGTTAACTTCTACGCTGCAGCGTTGCGAACCGAGTAAGGGTTGCTATTTGCGCTGTCGAAGTAAAACATGTGCTCTAGTCACTCATTGTGTAATGCTTCTAAAGTCCTATTTGCGGCTTCGCTCACTGGTACTTGGACAAAACATAACCATCAAGCATTAAAAGTTAAAAGGGATGGTTTATATTAGACCGGTCCGTGTCTAATATAAACCATCCCGGCCCGGAATGGACACGGATCATGCACTGTTTAATATATATGTATTGTATTATGTATATCAGCTATCTAGTACCCATAACACAAGCTCTGCTTAGCTTGGGGCTATATAACGCTGTGTGAATTGTCCAGCATTATTTATTATTATTATTATATAATATAAACTGCTTCATACAATATGTATATAACGTTTCAAATCCGTGCCCCGTCCGGGCCACGTACACGGCACGCCTCGGGCACGGCCCGGTCTGTTATAATTATAATTTTTCCCTGAGGATAATGGAGGAAGCTTCCTATAGAAATAATTCTAGAATCGGGTCAGTAGTTTCGGAGATTACTTTAATACACTAACTTATCTCTTCGCGACTAAAGATTTAAATCGTTAGATAGGCCGTTTCCGTAGTGAGACCGCGCCGTGTTGTTCCCAAGCGAAATGAGATAGCTCGCTCATTTGGAATCACTGTATTTGCATAAAATCTCGTGCAGTATATTATTGCACAATAAATGGTAATAATAACAGTCAGGTTCATTGACTAAAATACTATCTTTAACTACTCATACGTGTGCGTGCGTCGGTATTTTGTAAACGCACGCATTCAAAGACTATGCCACAGTTTTTGGTGTCAGGAGGGCCTATCTAACGATTGAAATCTTTAAACAGTAAAACTAACCAACTCGATGTTTAATATTTTGTGAACCTATATAACCTGTTAGCAGATATGGAGATGGCTTCTAACAATAGGGAACAAAGAGCTCTTCTGAATATCAATGACGAAGGTGAACGAGTAGAATAGGCCATTGTAATGAAATAGAAACGTGCCTTTAGAGCATTACGTTTGGAAGTTAATAATTTCATTTAATTTAATTTCATTTATTCCATTATACGTAAATGTTTATACACTTGGGGTGCATTCCGAAAGACGTTTACAGTGCTGATAGAATCACAACGATATTTTGTGTTCCAAATGAGATATCAACGATATTTTGTGTTCCAAATGAGATCACGATATTGACACTTCAGTGCTATCATTAATTCGGAACACTCATGAACCCTCACGGTCACGAGTCGCGGTGTCAAATGTCAGTCAGGTACAAGTAAACGAAAAACAAAGAGAATACAATACTACTATGAATGCTAATTGTCTGTTTTGACAGAGCGCTTACAGTGATATCAGTTTTTAGGATGGTCCGTGATATCGCAAAATGGCGCATGTAATGACGTCATCTATGACGTCACACGGGACATCACTGTCGCGTTCACAGTAATTTGGAAAACTTGTAAGCGCGCTAAAATCGATTTTACCGTTATTCGGAATGCATCCATAATGTCGTTAAAATCTAATTTACTATTGTATTACTAATGTAATTATTGAGAGTTTGTATCTTTTGATTATACCTACCATTGATTTGTGGCTAATCTATTCTATACCTTGAAGGGAATGCCGCACCTACAACATAAGTCTAACCACTTAGTGTAGGCGCTGTAATCCAAGATCCAGAAGCCAAGCCAATACATATAAAATTAATGAATTATTTGTTAGACATAATAGTTTTCTTGATTTGAAATAAATTATTATAATTAAGTACTTACTTTAGAATTATTTTACGTAGAACATTTTGTATCATCTCAATATTTTACAAGCTAGCTTCATTTCAAGTTAGCATAATTATGTAGAAAAAGAAAAAATAAAAATGTTAATTGCTTCACAATAGGTACATACTATCCATACTTCCGTACCTCTACTCATATTATAAATTCGAAAGTTACTTTGTCTGTCTGTCTTGGTCGCTGTGGAGTTTCGGGACGCAAGGAAAAATCAACTTTTTTTTTTCACGCCTAAACGGCTGAACGGATCTTAATTAAATTTGGCAGGGACGTAAATGCTAACCCTGGGATGGACATAGGCTACTTGTAAAGCTCGCGTGAAGTCGCGGACAGCAGCTAGTAGACTATAAAGTACAGCTTGCAACTATCATAATATACATGCAAACCTTACAAATAAAATTCCCTAGTCCTAACTAAAATAGCAACAAGTGCCTACGCAGCGAACCAATAGGTCCCGTTACTCCCGTCAGCATAATGTTGCTCCATAAAAAGTTAAGCAATACTTGATTTCTGAAATCATATCTTAGTTAGTCCCTTTCCCTTAGGTCAGTTTAGGTCAATTAGGGCATGCATGTAGGAATTTTAGGGTGGGTAATCGACCAATCAGTATCCAGCACGATGACAAGATATTATTTCAAACGATGTGATTGGTCGTTTTCGCTACGCTTCAATAAAAATAGGAATACATCCTAAAGGTTATTTCAAGGGCGTTTCAGGTGCATGGGCGCAGGATATAAGATTAAATTTCATTTTCTGACTTTAAACTTTATAACGAATGTTTTACTTTAATACCTACCTATGCAAGCTATGATTTTTAGGTCTACTCAAGAACCTTCGGTCTAAGTTAAAAACTATTTGACACGAAAACTTCACAGGGCCGTCCGGAGCAAACGCTATGGAAGCGTGGGGAGTTTCCCGGCTAGTGTCAGCCCTGAATGTGATGTTACGCGCGCATTCGCTCAACCTCGCCGTCATCACCCCTTACAACGCGCATAAGGAACTCATCAAGAAGCATTTGAGGACATTGCAGGATCCGTAAGTGCAAAGTCAAAACTTATCTAACCCAGTGTTTTGTAACTTTTACTTTACAGGACATAAACGTAAGAAATAAAAACTAGCTTCGCATATTCCGGGACAAAAAGTATCCTATGTCCTTCTCCGGGATATTATGTATCATTCTGCCAAATTTCGGAGTTTTTCAATATTTTTCTGTCGATACTCACTTTGTTATCTGTACAAAATGTCCAATGTATTATTTCTACCTTTCTCAAATCGCTGATATAGGTGATTTTCAGATTTCAATAACATCATTTCTTTACAAAATAAGCACTTTAGACAAGTCAAATTTTTGTTATCAAATAAGAAATAAGATCTTATTGATTTTCTGTTCACTTGTGAAAACCGGAACAACAGAAATTATTATTATTATTTATTATGCCCTATGAAGTACTAGCTTCTGCCCGCGGCTCCGCACGCGTATTTTCGATATAATAAGTAACCTATTATCTAAGTTAGGCTTTGCTCTAAATATAGGTACGCCAAATTTCATTTTAACCTTTTGACCGCCACGCCCCAAACGCATTGTCGTATCCTCTACGCCAAAGCACAAAACTGACCAAAAATACCTACGAAAAAATGGTGCTGCCAAGAGTCGATAAAATGTATATTGTCGATAAACACATGGAGACTTGATTTCGTTGGTTTTTTATGCAATAAACAACTTTTTAAAATCTGGGATGTTTTATTACCTTTTGAACGCCACCTTAAAATGATAAAATCTAACTCTCCAAGCCATCCAAGTTACAAAAAGAAGGGCTTCAGGTTAGAAGCACTACCTTCAATTTTCGAGTTTTACTTGATACCAATTTACTCTATAATATATTAATTGTTACGCCGCAGTTGCCGATGTTTTGCCTATATAAAACCAGAAATCAGATCGACAACAAATATTTTCAAATAACAACAGCACATCACTATTCACCCACGTGACGTCTTCTGTTGTCGTGAATAGCCGACATAGGCGCGGCTGGCCCGATGTTTGAAAGCTTGCTTACATCTGAGGTAGTGATGTGGTAGGTTATAGTCGCTGATTATCGATAAGGGCAAGTAGATATATACCTGTCCACTCTTGAAATGAAACTAAAATGGTCATCACATCACATGCATTGAATGCCAAATAACTAGTTGGGTACCTACCTACCTACCATGTAGTAACTGTCAAACCACTAAAGATTGAAGACACAAATAATATTATCACTACACAATGCAGAGAAAGAAACGGTACCTACCTACCTACCAGTTATACCAACATACCTAGTCCCTACCCATCAGTGTAATAAGTAGGTAGACGCAATAATAAGTACCTATCTACCTACCCTAGTCAACTGCACTTAGGTACCTACCTAGGTACAATACAATACAATACACTTTATTGCAAACCAAGAAAATACAAAAACAAAACAGGGAAAGAGAAATAACAGAATTGCAGAATGGGCGGCCTTATCACTAAAAGAA
Source organism: Eupithecia subumbrata (assembly GCA_949316285.1). Taxonomy (NCBI): domain Eukaryota; kingdom Metazoa; phylum Arthropoda; class Insecta; order Lepidoptera; family Geometridae; genus Eupithecia; species Eupithecia subumbrata. The sequence continues at coordinate 23,420,370 of OX438646.1, read as the reverse complement.
GAGAATAACTAACAGTATAAGACTAAAGAAAGAATCCCCGTATCGGGTGAATGTTGCATTATTATTATTTAGTGCTAGAATTTGTGTTCTTGGTAGGTAGGTCGAAGTAACGGTCAATGACCTTTCTAACCGTTATTGTACCATGAATGCTATTAAGTATTTTATACCTAATTATCTTCCTTGCTACTTGCAGAATTTCTTCTCATTAATTATCATTCATGCATGGTACAAATTCTTGCCGCTTTTTAGGAAATTTCACTAGGTAGGTAGGTACCTAGGTATTATTTTATTTCCTTGATTCTTTATTCATTGTAAATTGTCTTAAACAAATCATTTCTACGCATTACCTATCCATCTAAAATCTTTTATTGATTTTCTGTCCACGTAATTATTTCCTTGAGTCGGATACCTATCTCATAATCAAATCCGATTTAGGTACCTACACTACCTACTTACCAATGATGAAAGTACCTACCTATCTAGTACACAAAAATTTATCCCATTCCCAACGTAGGCAGGCACCTACTCTAATCTTACAAGAAAGAAATAAAATGTAGGTAGGTATGTACCTACCTACCCACCGAACTACAGGGAACCTGTGTGCTTCGAAGCAGAAACATGCTTTTGTCGAAGTTTGAAACAAGAGATCTATGAACCTACAAATACCTACATTTTACCTATGAATCCAAAATCAATAGCAGATAAAATCCAAAATCAATAGCAGATCGGACATACTTGGAATGCACTTGCACGTCACTACCATTGTCTTGTTACGCTGATGACGTCACTTACGGTCGTGTAGTCCCGACCGTGGCGTACGCTACACTGATAAGGGATGATGAACCAGTGATGTGCTTTGGTGGGGATTATGAATTATCGATCCTGCTCATGGATCATTTTTATTTTCATTATGCGTTTGCAGAGTTAAAGTTTGGGTTTATTATGATATCTTAATAGATATTTATTATTTATATCATGAGAATGAACATGAAATAAATAATAAATATCTTGTTTAAATGTAAATTGTCTATTTTTTATCACCTTCGCTTGGTAGCTGTATACCACAACACTAGCGGTCGTCTCCTGCCGACAATGGCGTGCGAATCACGCCCGCTGACGGGATTTTATTTCAATGTTTCATCATCGAAATTTTTATACAACTAGGGGTTTTTCTTATAAACCTATAATATAGATGTATAATAACTAAAACAATGTTCCTTTTAGGATAAATAAAACGCAGAACTAACAGTTAAAAGATTGTGTATTTCGTTTTTTTCTTGGAGCAGTTTTGGTCGTCTAATAACGACACTGGCGTAGTAAGCACAATTTGAAATGTCGAGTATAGACGACGGTGGCGGTCAAAAGGTTAATCTGTTCAGTAGTTTTGGAGATCCTAGCTAACAAAAATTCAGATTTCACAAACTTTGGGCTTTATATTATTATGTCGACCTCTGTGGCGCAGCGGGCGAAAGTCTGCCTGCGACGCATGAGGTTGCGGGTTCGATTCTCGCTCGGGACAAATGTTTTTACGATCTGCAGACATTTGTCCAGGGCGGTCTGGATGTTTTTTATGTATAAATAGAAAATATCTATCTGTGTAGTGTATTGTATTAAGTATATCAGTTATCTAGTACCCATAACACAAGCTCTGCGTAGCTTGGGGCTAGATTATGCTGTGTGAAATGTCCAGAATTATTTATTTATTTTAGTAGGGGAGATCCTAGGTAACAGAAATTCAGATTTCACAAACTTTCGGCTTTATAATATTAGTAGGATTGGGCTACAACACGATGATACTTCATACTTCTCTTCTACATACTTCTCTTCCAGATCGGAGCCAGCAGTGGAAGTGAACACAGTAGACAGTTTCCAAGGGCAGGAGCGTGACGTCGTGGTGGTATCGCTGGCTCGCAGCCAGGGGGTCGGCTTCCTGACAGACGCGGGCCGGATGAACGTGATGCTGACGAGAGCCAAGCACGCGCTGCTTATATGCCTCAACCCGCATGCCATGCTGGTAATTATCACTCTCAAGTCTGCGGGAATCGAACCCGCAACCTCTTGCGTCGCAGGTGGACTCTTACCCGCTGCGCCATTGAGGTCGTCAATAAATATCATACATTGATTATTGAACCATTTAAAGCATTTTGAGAACATCATGCAAGCTTTAGTTGAGCATATTTTATAAAGATAAATTATAGATAAAAATATATTATAGTTTGGGTATTGTTTTGGTAGATTGGCAACGTCTATACAGAAGAATTGCGACGCACCGCTTGACCGTGCTGCCATTAGTAGGATGAAAATAAAAATAAAAATTCATTGTTAGTTTTTGTGTATTTTACGAAGCATGTAGAGTCTAAGATGCTGGGCCGATATTGGCAAGTCAAGCTATGGGTTTGGAACTTATCTAAGCGTATTATGCAAAAGAAAGTGCTAGGCTAAATTATTAATTTTCTGACTTGTGTGCATTTATTTGTAATATGTCCGTTGGGGGTAAGTGTGCGGGGGTAAAATGTTCGTGTTTGGGTAAGCCGACCACGCAGCAGATATGCAATTAGCTGCGCTTGCAAAATTAACTCAGATCGCGATCGACCGCCATCGTCGCGGGTCAAACCAATATTACCATACCATTCTTTCCATAAGTCGAACGGCAGTAGTTTAATTATCTATACCTAAATAAGTTTGTTTTGTGAATATAGTCCGTACCATACCACACCCAGTGACTTTCCTTGATCACATACCAAACACCACCAAATACCAATCTCAAAGGGCAGTTTGGGGATCAACCAGCACAATCTACCACAACCCCCAATCATAACCCTTTTCAGTTCGCATGCATATGTTAGGCATGGCATGCGGACATACCTTACATACTAATTTTATGGTGATAATTAATTTATAGGCATTCTACAAAATATGAACGCATGTAAGGTAAGCATTACATACGTTCACTTACACGTATGTAAGGGTGCGCTCAGTTTTCCGCAAGTCGGGGCAAATGTACGCTATCCGACTTTTCGTATAAATGCATTTATTTAAAATGTAGGTGTGTAAATGCAGCACATATTTGGTTCATTTTAACAGATAACTTCCATACTTATAAACAATATTTTCACTTTCTTCTAAATACTATATGTTGAGCATAGTGAGGTTTCAAAGTAAAAACTGCTCTCAGTTGACCCGAAAGAATTTATCATAAAAGTAATTCTTAAAGAATGGCAGAAGCCTTTCTTCACAAAGAAAATTATAATATAATTAGTATTTACAATTAAAACAATTGAGCTAACTGCAGACTGTTGCAAACAATCTACAGGTAGCTCAACATAAAAGTTAATAATTTATACTAAGCATACTCTTACTCATAGGCGACTTTTAATATCCATTCTTAGGGCTAAAACAACTACAAAAGGCTACTGTAATAACACGGAAAATACTTCATGGCAATAATCTCCGATAATTTTCTTTCCATCCCGTAATTTGCTAAATATTGTTCCAGAAAAACCACCTATGGCGAACTCTAGTCGAAGACGCGCAAAGAAGAAAAATGTTTAGAGTGCTTCCCAACAAAATGTGCCAACCATGCGCCGCGGGGGCGCCCCAAGACGATATCTTGAAGTACTTATGAATTAACTCGTCTAATTATTGCTAATGTGTCATCAAATGTACTTGACTCCTGTCATCAAATTTAGTCTTAGACCTTTGAAAGGTCCTTTTAGAATGGTCTAAGAATTTACTGGATACAATGTTATCTACTCTGAAATTATGAGACTTATTCCTTTAGCTTGTATTTATGTAAGGGTCCGAACTACATTTTGCTTGTGTATTTGTTGAAACTTTAATTTAAGATAATGCATTGTATAGACGAATTGTATTTCGCCGATTAGACAGCGATAGTACAAGATGCGTTGAGTACGTACCTATGGTTACCTATGGTTGAGTACGTACCTCTAGAATGCAATTAATGAATGCGAGATGTTTTTACTTATATGAAGAACTGCCTTTTTGTCTTCGATAAGTAAAAGAAGGAAATTGAAACTGATCGCTCCTTGCCCGTAGCTGGTCCCGTTCATCGTTCAGCTGATCCCGTTGGCTGGAACAGCGTATACTATATTTCGGTAGTCCAGTTAACTGTACCACGGAAGATTTTTTTTTTCTGTGGTTCCGTTGACTGGACCACGGAATGAAAAATCTTGCGTGGTACAGTTAACTGGACTACCGAAAATATAATATTCAATGGTCCAGCTAAACGAGACTATGGGCAAGAAGCGAAACAGATGACAGAGTCATGCTGTAATCAGTTTAAGTTTGTTGATATTTTTATACCTGCATTTCAAAATAGATTTAATTTTAAAATACAAAAGAAAATCATAAGGTAGGTAGGTAAGGTACATAACAGCTACACAGTCATTGTTTTTACCTAATTTTTATGCGAGTTAATATTATGTAAACTTATAGCTTGAATAAACTTGTTTGTGTTATTTCTTTATTATAAAACATCTTTTTAACTTCTTTTTAATGTGATATTGATATTGTGCGCGTGCGTCATCGTAAGAGCAGGTTCACATTAGGTCGAACGGACAATTTTACCACGATGAAAATATCACACCAATATTATAAATGCGCAAGTTTGGATGGATGGATGTTTGTTACCTCTTCACGCCAAAACTACTGAACGGACAGGGCTGAAATTTTGCATACAGTAATTCTAATGCTGGAATCAAACATAGGCTACTTTTATCGCTCCTCTGCTTTTTATCACATAAATCAGTTCCCATGGGATATAATTCACCTTTAACACGCGTTTTATCGGGTCGCCCCAATGTGAACAGAGCAGATGCATTATAATATTGAAATACAAAATGCATTCGACAGCATGAATCAAGGTATCTGCCGCCGGCCCCCGTAGATTTACAATGGGCATCCTGAAACTCGCACAATTCATTCAACTTCAACTTTTTGTTAAATGGCTTCTGCATCTGGTTCGCGGCAGACTCGTGGTCACACCGTTTTGCTACACCAGTGTGACTACGAGTAATTTCTTTTACTCGTGGTGACACTACTCTGAAAGGGATCGCACTTGACTGAATAGTAGGTAATAGTGAAGTGACCGATAGACAAAATATTCGTAAAATATCTAGTACTTTAAAACTCCTTGATAAATACTTCATAAACTATCTATCAGTGACACCGTAAATTGTCATTCTGATTTGTCAAATTATAATAAAATTAATTATATTAAAATAAAATTAAATCTATTATAATTATAATAGAAAGTTATAATTCGGTGATAAATAAAAATTAAATAACTGACAATAAATAAATTATTACATGTTCTACATCTACATAATGACATTAGAGTAACTAATAATTTCAGCCCAAACGAACGGAGACAAACAGAAAAGGAACGAGACGATTTTATTTCAAATACTCAGATGCAGCTAATTCATAACCAAATAACCGTTGGCCATTTTTTGGAAATTTTACGCTAAATGATGAAGGGCAGAAGTCACTAATACGGAGTCTTATTTTTTTATTTGTTTAAGGCCTAGGTACTTTATTTTTTGTGTATAAGTTACAATTAGTATTTTTGTTTCGAAAGCTACATTAGTATTTTATTTTTGAGTTTATTGATCGATCTTGGATTTTAATTTAAAATAAGTAAACTTTTCTAATGTTCAAATTAACTGCCAATTTAACTTAACTGAAATAGTCTGGTTTCCATGATTATTTTACATATATAATTTGACTGACTATAATTTGACAGCTGTCATTGAAAATGTAGATGTTGATCTTGCCTTTCATTTGAGCCAGAAACTTTAATCTACCACGATTAGTTTCCGAGATATAACAGTTTTAGTTTTGACAGCTGTCATTGAAAATGTAGGTTTTGATCTTGCCTTTCATTTGAGCTAGGAACTGTAAGTCTACCACGATTAGTTTCCGAGATATAACAGTTTTAGTTTTGACAGCTGTCATTGAAAATGTAGGTTTTGATCTTGCCTTTCATTTGAGCTAGGAACTGTAAGTCTACCACGATTAGTTTCCGAGATATAACAGTTTTAGTTTTGACATCCACCGTTAATTTTACATTTATTGCCAATTTTGACCAACAGTCTGTTTTTTGCATGATTATCTTGCGTTTGTGACGGTTTCTGTCACATGTGACAGTAAGCGTCAATTTGACAATGAGTGTCAATTTGACAGCTGTCAGTCTTTTCCTATGTGCCTCTACTCTTCTCGAAATTGTTTTTACCCAACTGCAAAATCATATACAATTATGTAAACAAACCCTATCCGACTTCAGCGTACTATTTCCCCACACTAGCAGCGTAACCACGAGTCTTATGTTTTAGTAATTACTGTTGATCACACCGCACAGTGTAACCACGAGTAAAAGAAATTACTCGTAGTCACACTGGTGTAGCAAAGCGGTGTGACCACGAGTCTGCCGCGATCTGGTTTGACACCACAATTCATTCAATTCAATTCTTGGATAATGGCTCTGCGTCTGGTCGACACAATTCTGCCAATGTCCATAATAAACCCTTCTCAGTTTAGTCACGGCTCTGCACAAGCTGTCTGCGTCAAAAAAAGTCGGTAGACAATTTCGAGTGACATTTTTGTGAAGTTCTATTCTAGGTACCTACGGAGGAGACGGCGGAAACCTGATCGAAGTATTTTTCCAGTTTACCGGAACAACAAAGTTGTCGTTCCAGTAAAACAGTCGGTCTGACCTAAAGCCTCCACCATCCCCATTTGAAGCTGTGTTTTGTGGGGGGGGAGGGCGTAGCCGGAGATAGTGTAGTACGGCGTAGGTGGGGTGGGGAGCGCGACAAAAGACGCGCAAAATCGCGGCAGTCGGGTGGGGTCTTGTCAAGTTAAAAGCATTTCTTCTTGACAGGTCAAATTGGGTTTAGAAAGTCGCGTAAATTAATAAAACAAGATAATATAAGATGGTAAACTTTCTTTTCTTTCAACTCACAAAAATTATGTCACAGTAAGTTATCTTAATTTACATGCCAAAAATCTGAAAGGATTAAATATTAAGTTGCCCAAATTCAGAATATATGATTTAGTAATTGCACTTTCATGAAATAACTGTATTCGCAGTAAACATTATTCTTCTAATTTTCTTTACTTTAAAAGTTATTGCTTTTATTCATTAAAAAGTCTTCTGCAAGGAAGACTGTAGAACGGGTCATACACAGGCAGTGTGTTTCATAACATATTTTAAAACAGTGTATACTCGGCCTGACACTAAATGCTAAATAAAATTAACGCATTCACTGCCCAGCCTCGGCGGTGCGACCCGCAGGGGCGCGCCCGCGCCGCCGCGACTCGGGGTCAAGACTGGCTCTGCGTCTGGGCCATGAATGTGTTAATCAAGAAAGAAATGCCATGAGTCTGAATTTATCTTTATCAATAAATATAATAACGTATCAATCTACCAATTAATAAAAGTACCTATACGTTAAGTCGAGGGAAATTAAAATATAGAACTAAGAAATACTCTGCAATTGCCGTGGCAAGTGGAAATTTTCCTAATGAAAGTTGTCGATAACCTATACGGCTTCACAACAATGCCCCATTTTATGAAAACTTAACTTAAAAGTATTGTTTAATCGCATGGATAAGTTTTTTAGAGGAACTAAGAACTAAGTCAAAATTCTTATGGTACATAATTTAAAGGTATTACAGATGAAGGGAAAATGTAAAGGTAGATAATATAATACAAAAAAATAACAAAATAACAGTCCCAACACATAAATGTTTTCAGCCATTTGCTACCTTCTAACAAATGCGTACAATGAAAATAACAAAACCAAGATAACTGACTCTCCATAAATAAAATATTTTTTCTATGTCATACATATCTGAACGTTCTGGTCAAATCTGTCTTTATGAATTGCAGGCAGGTTAAGGCGAATAGTAAGGTGAAAAGACGAAAACGACAGTTTTTTGGAAAATGTTTCCGACGAAAATATAGATCGTGGACCTTTGAAATTTATATATCGGGTAACGCATATCATAAAGTAATTAATGCCGGTTTCAAATGCTTGCCGGTAGTTATAGTTAGCACTCAGTACAAGTTTGAAGTAACAGTATCTTCAGGTTAATGAACACACTTTTTGACGCAGTGTCTTATTCGTTTTCTACCAAACTCAGTACAGTTATTTATATAGCTCGTACATATTTTTTACCGGTCCATTTGTTTTGAAATAAAGTCAAAATAAGGAGATTTCATCTAAAAGACATTTGCGCCTACTAATTTGTCACTCTCCCACGAACGTTTGCTCGCAAAATATGATCAGGCAATGTTCTAGGAGTGTTCGAGCGAGGGCGCGGGCGCGCGGGCGACACGCCGCGCTAGGCGAAGACGCGACGTTGCCAGCTCTGCTAGCGGTTGCCGGCGGCCGTCTCCGTCCCACAGTGTTTCATGGGACCTAAAAAAATTCCCTATGCTGTTTACAGCATTAATCGATTAACGAATGCATTTTAAATGCAAGAGTAGAACACCCACATCTCTATATCAAATACTTTTTTTAATAAAAAATTATGAACTTTAAGTGACCTTGACCAAGAAAAAAATTCAAAAAATTCTGTAAAAGTAACTGGCCCAGATATTATTTTTAAATTAAAATAATCTGAAAAAGGATTTTTAGGCGCATTTTTTTTAGTTTTTATTTTTGGTTTATCACCTCTTTATACCGAGTAATTAATATTTTTCAGATTTTCGTTTTAATTTTTTTTCTCCATAAAAACTCAAAAGTGCGATTTGTGACTAGCACAGAAAGATTGCTCTTAACAAGGCCTATCAGTGGTCAAAATGCCAAGTTGCACTTCCGCGGTCTTTGGGAAAAATATGCAATTTCATTCTAAGGTCAAATTTTACAACACAGGGTTGCCACTAAAAGGTCAAACGTTTGTTGTGAGTTATTACTCACTCTTGTTGCTTATAAACAACAAGTATGTTTTTATATCGCACACCCGTTACTATAGGGCGACTGGTAATTTGCGAACACCAAGCAAGCTGGAGATTAGGTGAATGATGTAATATAGAAACATGGTAGGTAAAAATTGTTTTTGGGAAAATTTTATTACAATTTTAAAAAGAGGTACTTTCACGTAAGCTAGGTCGAAAAAATTATAATTTTGGTACCACCTCCCATACAAGTGAAATCATGAAATCGTAAAATCGGCAACGAAGACGCAGGAAATGACTTTAGTTTACCTACTCAATCAAATCGCTTTCGTTACTAAGTATTAACGTGTCATCTTAGTTGGATGGATCTTCATTATCATCCAATGATAGATCTTCAACATCTACATCTGTCAACTGCAAGTTTTCTTCTTGGATTGGTCTTAAATGTTCTCGTACAGCTTCTGGCAGACAGAGCCACTTGGATCTACGATGTTCAATGAACGCTTCACGTTCAATGGTGCGCCATAGAAATGAATGGATCCGATGATTCTAGTGCACGGTGAAAGAGATCGATCATAGTTTGTTTCCTGTCTATTTTGCGGCAGTGACGTTCCTTATCTGAGCGTAGTTTTGAACAAAATAAGTAGCTATACGCCCTAAGGAGCTCGCATACACTGATTTTTTTTTGGGGCGTAAAGGTAATTTTTTTCTCGTATAGGAAATTTATTTCAGTAAATATAACACTTGGACAGTTTATCAACACAGATTTAGAAAGTACGACAAATTGTAAGCATTTTCTTCCTGGGTTATATCTAACTAGCACCAAAAACAAAAAAAAACTACAGCAAAAATAAACTTTATTTTTATGTTTTTTGCCTCTACTGTAAAGTCGCCTTTTGTCCTTTAGAGCCCAGAGGCATCGATATCAAGAAATCTCAGGAACTGGATTTTTGGAAATTCGTATTTGACGGGGTCAAAGGTCATTTTTATAAAAACTCTTTTTTAGCAAGTAGGCACTCGCTAAGAACGGATTATGAAAATTCGTATTCTAAGGTAGTTAAAATGGGGTCGTAATCGATTAAGTAATTTTTTATGCAAGCATTCTTAGAAGGATGAAATGGGATTTATAGGTTTTCTCAAAATAACTTTAAAATTGTAAAGGATTGGTTGTAAAACTTTGGCGTTGATAGTTTACATGGAAACCAACATTACTTGGGGTATTAGTATTAATATTATTAAGTCCACGCAAATGAAATCGCGACGGGTCAGCTAGTGTCTTAATAAGATAAATTATTGAAATTTAGGGTATAATTTATTTAAAAACTGAATAAAATCAAAGGTTATGTTGAGTGACAACCCTAATACTATATTTTGAAAATCAATTTTTCCCAAAGACCGCGGAAGTGCAACTTTGGCATTTTTACCACTGATAGGCCTTGTTAAGAGCAATCTTTCTGTGCTAGTCACAAATCGCACTTTTGAGTTTTTATGGAGAAAAAAAATAAAAACGAAAATCTGAAAAATATTAATTACTCGGTATCCAGATGTGATAATCCAAAAATAAAAACTGACAAAAATGCGTCTAAAAATCCTTTGTCAGATTAAATTTATTTAAAAAATATATCTTGGCCAGTTACTTTTACAGAATTTTTTAAATGTTTTCCCAGGTCAAGGTCACCCCAAGTTCATTAATTTTTAAAAGTATTTGATATAGAGATGTGGGTGTTCTACTCTTGCATTTAAAATGCATTCGTTAATCGATTAATGCTGTAAAAAGCATAGGGAAATTTTTTAGGTCCCATGAAACACTGTGCGTCCGTGCCGGCTCGCGCTTTGTGCGACGTTGCCAGACCAATCAAAACAATCGCACTTACTCGCGCACTTACTTGCTGCATAGATGGCGCGCAGACGGGTGCCAAATGCCCAAGGTCATTTGCCTTACTATTCGCCTTAATAAAACTAATAGGTAATTTTTCGAAACTATTCTAAGTCGGCACAATTGTGAACGATTTTACTTGTATTTCTGTTAATGGTAGCGATTCTGTTTAGGGCAAAACCTAAACCAGTGCAAATTATATTCCGGCCCTTTTCTTCGATCGTTAAAAGGGCAGCAAATATTTTTACACTGGTCACTACCAATATCGGTTCTACTTTGAAGAACACAAAAGCTGGGCAAATTCAACGCTCAGCGCATGTCATTCAAGCGAAAAGTAGAGCGGCACCGTTTATTTTTAGTCACTATATTCATTTTCTTTCTAACTTCTAAACCTCTCATATCTTTATGCAATTGATATAAGTCACGTTGCCACAGATTGTGTCTCTCAATCTTTATCTATTCGACATTTAACACGTCCAGTGCCACTGGCTCGCCCTGCGTGTTCACGTAATTTTTATTCCAGTGCCGGTGACGCACCTGGCGCGTCAACCGTGAAATGTACGCGGCATCCGGCACGACATAATGAAAATCGTGGTGGCATTGAAGGTGTTAAGTGTAGGTAATTTGTCTGCCTAAATTATTATTCAGGCAAAGACAAAACACTGCTTGCAATTGTTGAATTTTAGAGAGGATTCATTGTTATTAAATAAATGGTATAAATTACTAGTTTTTGTTTCCCGGTTCTCCATTCAAATGTCTTTGGACATTTTAACTCTTGTACTGGTTCCAATAGTTATTTTATTATAAGATAACAGAAGAACCAATACACCAGTCAATTTCTTTTCATATATTATTTGGATAAATTCAACAATGTTATAAAAATTGCGTCTATGTAGGCATATTATAGTTAAGCTGACGCTGGCAGTAAAATATCTCTCTTTAAATACAATCCAATTTTAACGCTATCCTACAGAACACAAAATACTAACTATTATAAAGGCTGGACAATAGGCGCTTTCATAGCGACATAAACGTTTCATCTATTCCTTTACCGAACGTGAATAGCCATGGTATAGTTGGTATGATCTACCTGAGAATAGATTCCATATCAAACAATGCTAAACACCTTTTTACATGACGAAGGTATGTCGGTGACGTAAATTATAAACACAGGCTTATTGCAACATCAACTAATAAGGTCCATAATGCTATAACATTCTGTCTATATACACTGCTGTGGAACCACAGATTATTCTGGGTCAGTGGTGTCTTGGATAGTGATGCCCATTATTGTTACTGTACCTGTAATAAAAATATCATATAACTATGGGGTGAAATAATCTGGACGATGTCACCTGTTAAAGGTGCTAATCAACTTGATGCAGGTCTCGACAGAGCCCACACATTTGCTCCGTTTGGAGGCGAGACCCTAGGTCAGCGGGGTCCGAGGCTCTTTGTTTTTATAAAATTATCCGAGCGTCTGGTCAAAACGACGCGTGAACAGAGACTGGTCAGATCTGGCGCAGCGCATCAGCATTGCCATACAGCAGGGCAATGCAGCCAGCGTCTTGATGCGTGTAGATTGTTTGCATCAGTCTGCAGTTAGCTTATTTTTTTTCCTTGTAAATAGTGTTCTAATTTATTTCTATTATTTGATTGTAATTTTCTTTGTCAATAAAGTCCATTAACTAGATCCCCTAGTAAAATCTATCAACTTTAGCAGTGGCTAGACCATGGTATCCACACTCATATTATAAATTCGAAAGTATTTCTGTCTGTCTGTCGGTTCCCTTTTCACGGCTGAACGTATTTTGATGAATTTTGGTGAGGTCAGATGGTTTTCCGGAGAAGGACAGGCTACTTTTTATCCCAAAAACGCGTGCGCAGCCGCGGTCGGAAGCTAGTATGTTTGTTCTCATTCTGACTATGTCATGAGAAAAAAAACACCTCTTATCTGGTGTTTAAAGTTGAGAGAGAGTATATTTGTAGGATCATGGAATAAGAAGCTTAATTAATACGAATTTACCTGTTGTTGAATCTTTTGTACTTGTTGTTGTGGTTATGCTTATTATTGAAGTGGTTATTGGGACGCCTTTCACCTCGGTATTTAAAATTACCACCCCAATGTGGTTTGTTTTGCTTCTCCTATGAAGAAAAATGTTTTCGTTAATTATAAAAATAAATAAACCGCTATCAAAGATTGTCTAAAGAAAAAAATATAATGAAGTTACCTGAAAAGGATTGTATTGATTCCTATTATTGTTGAATCGATTAAATTGGTGGAACTTCTTCACTTTCTTGACCCGACCTCGGTCCATATCGTCGGTAGCTTCGAAAGCACGCTTGCGCTCGTCTCGCCTTTCTTCAAACACCTACATTTAAAAAAATCATTAGTATTAATAATTATACATCTATTCATGTAAATACCATGTACGAGTCAAATAAGTCGTTCGAATTGTAATTTTCTTTTGTCAATACAATGTAACATTTGAACTTGTTAAAGTTTATCTGATAATCTGGGTTACCTGTCTAGACATAGCGCTATGAGTGCCATTCCATGATGAGACAGGCGCGCCGTATCCTCTATGAGACACCGTTTGTAAGTGGCGCACGGTTTCAAACGGTACGTTCGAGGATGTTGCCTGAGGGGTCTCAACAGCGGCTGGCTGCGGTGGCGTCGGCGGTACAGGCTCGGGGGCGACCGCCACCGTAGGCTCGCTGCGATCACTTAAGGGAGACATGCTACTAAGGCTTGTGTTCGGACTCTGCTCATTTTCCCTTCGCTCGTCTTTCAATCTGTAAAGACAGAAACATAAATAAATGGAATACATACTTTTTAATCAAGTAGATGGATCAAACATACAACTACTCACTTCTTTATGGTATCGCCGTTTAGGCTCGGGCTAAGCAGCGGCCCACTGTTTTCATTAGACACAGTCCAGACATGGTGCATGCTTTTCGTAGTGACAATTAGCCCCTTGGGCGATTGACACCGACTAGGTTTCGGCTTCCGAATTTCTGGCTTTTTGAGTCCATCCTCATTCAATCTCTCATTACGCTCGTCGCCACTAGACTCAGAGTCGTAAGGAACCAGCCTGGACGTGCCATTGCCATTCTTTTGTGTGTGATTTGATACTGAATCACCATTATTCATCTGCTCTTCCAGTTTCTCTAGGGGAGACTTTGCAGGCCTGACTAGTTTACTACTACCAGCTGCTGGTTTCTCAAACGTTTTTGTTCCATTTGCCATAGGTCTGAGATCAGAGTAGCTTTTGGACACTTTAGGTTTTGCATGAGAATCATCACCATTTTGTCTTTTTATCACAAAACAGATTTTTTTATCATCATCCAAGTTGCTGGCTGACTTTTCTGTGCCATTTAGAATTTTAGGCTGGATCACTTTCTCCACCTCGCCATTCTGTTTCACAACCCAGGGTTCAGAGTTGGCATGGTTTGTTTCACTTGATTTGCTGAGAGTGCTATTGAGAATTATAGGTTTTATTTCCGATTTGGGGGTTTCAGAGGTATTATTGAGGATAATGGGTTTCCTCTCCTCAGTTCTGTAAAAGGTCAATTTCAAAGGACTTTTGTCTCTGTTCAGAATATTATTTGGTAGTTGCGGTCCATAAACCGCACTTGAGGTAGATGCAGAAGAGATTGAAGTTTCCTCGAAACTGTTGTCCCTCTCAAAGAACATTATATAGGCATTGGTGCCTAGGACTGCTGACAGTGGCAATGACCTGACACAGCTGTCATCAAATTGGTAGTAGTTGCTATTCGGAGCCTGTCCTATAGCCGTGTAGTGCCCACAGTTTTGTGATGGGCCCAGATGTGTCACCAAACTCACCAGCTTGTAAGACTGTAAAGTAAAAAAAACCAGAGATGTGTATTATGAACAAAAGAACTTGAAATAGTAGGATATTATACATTTAATTTATACTTACATACTGTTGATGGTTGTTTTTGTTGAAAATATATTTATTGAGTGAAATCTTCTTCCTAAATTGCACATGTTTTGATAGTTTCCCTCCAACAAGAGAAAACCTTTTGAATGCAATACATAGCACCATGGGGGCCCGCTCTATGAAGAACTGCTTTGTAGCAGATACCTGTAAATACAATCATGAGGATAAGTTATTAATAAACTAAGAGATGAAATCTAAGTAGCTGATAAGTAATCTCAAAATAAAAACATACCTTTTTGTTACATGCTTCACACTTATATCCTAAATCTTCTAATCTCTCTCGAGAGAAAAATGAGTCTAATGCTTCATCCAATGTTGAATGTTTTCTTATATCTAGTAGCAAATCCTGCAAACAAATAAAATTTGAGGTGAGGAAACAGGAATACTGCAGTATTTAAAGCAGGACAAGAGTCAAACAATATGATATATTTAATGCATATTTTATTAAGTATATCAGTTATCTATTAATTATTATAGTGCTGATAACACAAGCACTGCTTAACTTGGGAATTATCCAGTATTATTTAATATTACATCAATGAGGTACCTGAAAATGCTGGTAAGTCGTTGAAAGGTGGTGACAAGCAAGGCACCGGACAGTGGATCGGAGATAACCTCCTAATATTTGATTCATTGGAGTCGTCTCCTTGCTGTACTGGTCCAACTTATCAGAGTTGACAAATCTCTGCAAGTAACATTTCTCCATTGCTTCCACAAGGTATCTGAAAAGTTAAGATTATGTTTGAATTGGGCTATGGCATCTTTCACATTCACCCAGTGACCACTGCTCTCAGACAAGCCGAAGATAGGGTGGCATAGAAGCAGCTGGTCAATGCCTCAATACGGACTTTCCAAAATGGGCATGACCTGCAGTAATGAAGAACTTTTTCTCTTAACCTTTTGACCGCCACGCCCCAAACGCATTCTCGTATCCTCTACGCCAAAGCACAAAAGTGACCAAAAATACCTACGAAAAAATGGTGCTGCCAAGAGTCGATAAAATGTATATTGTCGATAAACACATGGAGGCTTGATTTCGTTGGTTTTTTATGCAATAAACAACTTTTTTAAATCTGGGATGTTTTATTACCTTTTGAACGCCACCTTAAAATGATAAAATCTAACTCTCCAAGCCATCCAAGTTACAAAAAGAAGGGCTTCAGGTTAGAAGCACTACCTTCAATTTTCGAGTTTTACTTGATACCAATTTACTCTATAATATATTAATTGTTACGCCGCAGTTGCCGATGTTTTGCCTATATAAAACCAGAAATCAGATCGACAACAAATATTTTCAAATAACAACAGCACATCACTATTCACCCACGTGACGTCTTCTGTTGTCGTGAATAGCCGACATAGGCGCGGCTGGCACGATGTTTGAAAGCTTGCTTACATCTGAGGTAGTGATGTGGTAGGTTATAGTCGCTGATTATCGATAAGGGCAAGTAGGTATATACCTGTCCACTCTTGAAATGAAACTAAAATGGTCATCACATCACATGCATTGAATGCCAAATAACTAGTTGGGTACCTACCTACCTACCATGTAGTAACTGTCAAACCACTAAAGATTGAAGACACAAATAATATTATCACTACACAATGCAGAGAAAGAAACGGTACCTACCTACCTACCAGTTATACCAACATACCTAGTCCCTACCCATCAGTGTAATAAGTAGGTAGACGCAATAATAAGTACCTACCTACTTACCCTAGTCAACTGCACTTAGGTACCTACCTAGGTACAATACAATACAATACACTTTATTGCAAACCAAGAAAATACAAAAACAAAACAGGGAAAGAGAAATAACAGAATTGCAGAATGGGCGGCCTTATCACTTAAAGAAGAGAAAAACTAACAGTATAAGACTAAAGAAAGAATCCCCGTATCGGGTGAATGTTGCATTATTATTATTTAGTGCTAGAATTTGTGTTCTTGGTAGGTAGGTCGAAGTAACGGTCAATGACCTTTCTAACCGTTAGTGTACCATGAATGCTATTAAAGTATTTTATACCTAATTATCTTCCTTGCTACTTGCAGAATTTCTTCTCATTAATTATCATTCATGCATGGTACAAATTCTTGCCGCTTTTTAGGAAATTTCACTAGGTAGGTAGGTACCTAGGTATTATTTTATTTCCTTCATTCTTTATTCATTGTAAATTTTCTACGCATTACCTATCCATCTAACATCTTTTATTGATTTTCTGTCCACGTAATTATTTCCTTGAGTCGGATACCTATCTCATAATCAAACCGATTTAGGTACCTACACTACCTACTTACCAATGATGAAAGTACCTACCTATCTAGTACACAAAAATTTATCCCGTTCCCAACGTAGGCAGGCACCTACTCTAATCTTACAAGAAAGAAATAAAATGTATAGGTATGTACCTACCTACCCACCGAACTACAGGGAACCTGTGTGCTTCGAAGCAGAAACATGCTTTTGTCGAAGTTTTAAACAAGAGATCTATGAACCTACAAATACATACATTTTACCTATGAATCCAAAATCAATAGCAGATCGGACATACTTGGAATGCACTTGCACGTCACTACCATTGTCTTGTTACGCTGATGACGTCACTTACGGTCGTGTAGTCCCGACCGTGGCGTACGCTACACTGCTAAGGGATGATGAACCAGTGATGTGCTTTGGTGGGGATTATGAATTATCGATCCTGCTCATGGATCATTTTTATTTTCATTATGCGTTTGCAGAGTTAAAGTTTGGGTTTATTATGATATCATAATAGATATTTATTATTTATATCATGAGAATGAACATGAAATAAATAATAAATATCTTGTTTAAATGTAAATTGTCTATTTTTTATCACCTTCGCTTGGTAGCTGTATACCACAACACTAGCGGTCGTCTCCTGCCGACAATGGCGTGCGAAACACGCCCGCTGACGGGATTTTATTTCAATTTTTCATCATCGAAATTTTTATACAACTAGGGGTTTTTCTTATAAACCTTTAATATAGATGTATAATAACTAAAACAATGTTCCTTATAGGATAAATAAAACGCAGAACTAACAGTTAAAAGATTGTGTATTTCGTTTTTTTCTTGGAGCAGTTTTGGTCGTCTAATAACGACACTGGCGTAGTAAGCACAATTTGAAATGTCGAGTATAGACGACGGTGGCGGTCAAAAGGTTAATAATAGATGAAAGGCAGGCAATTGCCTTTCAGTTCCCTATAGCCCTATTATAATAATAGTAATGATAACTTTCAAAACACCTTATCTAGGCCTGAACTAAATTTCACCCACAGAAAGGTCTGACCAAAAAGCCTCATTGATACCTGCTGAGGTTATGAAATGCAGCTGTCGAGCAGCTAAGGATAGTACTTGGAACGAATTGGGTTGATTAACTGGTATTTACTTAGATGGCTAGATGATGCTGTGTGGATTGTCCAGCATTATTATTAATTTGTTCTCATGAGGATTTATTCTAAAGAAATCAAGTATACAAAGAGCTTTTGTTGTATAAAATATAACAAAAACATACCTAAGGAACTCATGCGCATCTTCCTGTCTCCCAGGAGTCAAATGCCTGCAGATCAGGCGTAATTTAGAGTACACTTGCCATGGCTTTATAGGTGCACCTCCGCTTTTCTGAGTAGCCATCAAGGATGCTCGCATGCCACAGATTACACAAGCCTCTGAAATAAGAAGTTGACAAATTTATATAAAATATACCTTATTTGTGTAGGAATGATGTAATGAATTAGTCAAACTGCAGTAGTTTATTAGCCATTGGGGGGTGGGGATGCCACCCGAATGTGGGGGGGGGGGCTATAATAAGAATGCACGCTCATCGCGACATAGACATAGTAAATATTAGGAGTTAAACGGTGTTTACCTTGCTGATTACATTTTTCTGTATGATCACTTTCTGATACTAGCCAGTTGGCCAGAGCTGGGACATGGAACAAAGCTTGTAGGGTGGAATTCAGGTAGCAGGTATTTCCCACATTCTGCATGCCTGCCCCCGCTGACCACGGCCCTTGCCAGCCAAGGTGAACCTTCTCCACAGAGAATAGAACTCGCTTTGGCTTTGGTATTCCATCTTCAATAGATTTACTGCCTTCTGAAACCAATCATTTGTGATGAAACAATTTCATAAAAGTTTTATCATTTCTACGAATGTTGATCAAGTTATGCAATATAATTGTGAAAGTCCAAACATTATGATAACTTCTATTGCAATTTACTGTTGTTAAGGAAGTATATTGCTATCATTGTTTAGTGCAAAGTTAGATGTATTATTCAAGCAAAATAAGTTTAAAAATTACAAATTTTAGGAAGAAAAAGAAGGTAAACAAAGATAAGTCAATAAAACAGGTACTTATAATGATAATAGAAACCATAGGACCAGTCCAGTACCCAAACATGTGCCCCAGTAGGCGTACAACAACACAAAATGTTCACTGACAATAAATCTCATTAGAAGACAACTGACCAGAAAATATAACCTCTAAATTAATCTTATCAAAGCAGATAACAACACAACTTGATGCTATTGTATTTTTAGGTATTCCATAAATGTACCTGACGATTGAGATGAAGAATTGCAGTCCTTTTTCAGTAGTTTATTCTCGAGCATAGGCTTTTTAGGTCGAATTACCACGTACTTAGACTTCAGTCCATCAAGAACATTGCTTTGGTAATCACCTGACTCTTCGAATTCAATCTTGGACAAAAGCACATTCTTAGCAGAAGAATACAATCTGCTATCCAACAAGGATGAGTTTTGTGATTCGTCTGGAGTGAGAGATAAACGCAACGCGTTTGTTACTGGGTCGCAAATGGAAGCGGGCATTTTACCTCCAAAACTGCACTATCACGTTAACAAACTATAGCATGACACATTATTTAGTAGGAGGTTTCATCAACGACTAGGAATGAAATTTAATCACCGTTTGCTACAAAATTCGTAAACATGTGTATTTTGAAGTTATTTCGTCAAAACGAAACGAAACGAAGCAACCAGCGCACCACGGCACGAAAATCTCCAACTGACTAGCTAGAGTAGGGAAAATAAAAGGAAAAGAAGAAAAAAATTTATCAAGTCAAGGTCAAGTCGAGCAAGATGAACAATCGAATGAGAAATCGATTGAAGCTCGAGAGATGAGATAATGAATGGCAGCGAGCGAGAGTAGCTTATTACGAAAAAATGGGTGAATCTAGGTGGGTAAAACGAATTCCATCTCAAAAATCAAAGCTAAGGTAGGTAGCACCTATTCCCGACTTCTTTTCCAATAGTGAAATGAAGAGTGAAGGACAACACTAAGGGCCCGGAGCGGAGAGTTCAAACAACTTCAACTTGCGTCCCGGCCGGCGACGGCGGCGGCGGGGCCGGGCCGGGCGGCGGCGCAGGCTAGCCCTTAAAATTATTTGCTTATGTCAACTTCAACTTTTGGCTCTGTGTTGTCAATGTCTTATACCTAACTGAACTGTCGCTGTCAGTCTCCTCCCTCATGTCAGTAGTAAATTTAATTTGTTGATATCGATTTTTCGTCCAACCATTTACACATTTTATTAAATTAATTAGTACAATAAAACAATTTAGACACAACAGAGATGCCATTTACGGTGTAAAATTATCTAAATAAAGTTCAACTAGTAACCGTAAAGATGAAATTTTCAGTGGAGCTCTTTCTGCTTATTACTTACTCAATAACCGGTAAATTTTAACATACCAACATCTCTATTTTGGTTTTGTTTACCCAAACCTCCTAACGTGTTTCTTTGTTTACAGTGCTATCTCTAAGCTCTGCATCTATAGTGTACGACCTTACTGATAGGTTTATGGAAATGAGCCATGAGGGCATGTGGTTTGTTAAGTTCTATGCGCCGTGGTGTGCGCACTGCCGTCGCTTGGAGCCGATTTGGGCAAATGTGGCCCAATCCCTTCACAATACACCTATCAGAGTAGCCAAAGTAGACTGCACTCGCTTTCCTACTTTTGCGTCACATTACAAAATCATTGGCTATCCCACAATACTTTTGTGAGTAAACAATCAACAGAACTATTAAAAAAAATTGGTTACCTTCATAATTCTACAAAAAAGTATGATATCTGTTCCCTTATTTCAGCATCAAAGGTGACAACCAGCACGAGTATACGGGGGACAGACAGAGGGATGACATGGTTAACTACGCCCTGCGTATGTCGCAGCCAGCAGTACAGAGAGTGTCCCAGGCTGATAGCATTGGATACCTGAAAGAAACACATCCTGTCTTTTTTGGATTTGTTGGAAAGCAACAGGGACATCTATGGGTATATTGAGTTGTAAACGCTTCCGACTGGTCATAATATGGTCATGATAAGGATCAGTTGAGTTACCTGTAGATTGTTTGCAACAGTCTGCAGTTAGTTCAATTGTTTCAATTGTAAATACTTTTTCTAATTTTCTTTGTGATTATAGGCTTCTGCCCTTTTTATCAACTTACTTTTGTTTCTGGGATAACTTAATATTGTTAGATTAATTAAGATGAGCCTGTCCATTGTAAGATTAACAACCCATATCCAGTCCACCTAAACTGCTCATATTTGAAAATAAATTATCCATTTTGTTTTTAATTCTTTTTTTGCAGGAAACATTCCTTATGAATGCTGATAAATATCAGCCACATTCATGGTTCTATGCCATGTCACCTGAAGTAATCAAACAGGAAGTAAAAGTGCCAAATGAAACTGCTGTTTTTGTTCATAAGGATGATGAAATTTTCTTCTTTGAAGGTAAATCAATGTTAGGTAAATCCATTTGTCACAATTTATAATGTATTGATATAAAGACCATTACATATCCCACTCACTGCCAAAACTCAGCCAAAACTTCTGATGTCTGTCATGGGCACTGAAAAAGTTAAATTCATTTACAGCACATCAAAGTGTGTTTGAAGACAAAGATTCACTAAACAACACATTAGACAAGTGGATTAATGCAGAACGGTTTGGATTCTTCCCTAAAATAACAAGATCAAATATAAACCACTTGATGGACACTGAAAAATACATTGTGATAGTGGTAGTAGCAGAGAACAAATTGAATGAAATCTCTCAAACAGAACGAGATTTCAAGGATATGGTTGAAGGGATTATGAGGTAACTAAATGGAGTCTACACACACACCAACACCGGGGGGCTGCCAACAAATAGACTAAATAATGTATACAATGGCTTAAAATATTCATACACTGAAATTTCGCTCCAACAAGCCCTAGGCTGTGTCGCCAACTTTGGTGTGGTGACTCTGACTGTAGACATTTGAATCTTTATTGCTTCTGGTAAAAAACAACTATTTATTGTACAGGGTGTTTGGTGGAGGGTTAGACAAACTCGGTGGGTGTGTAGGTGGACCTATTTGTGAAAAACAATTTGAAGGAAAAGACCCTAACTGTTTTAAATTTTTTTTAATCCTGTTTTTTGTATTTTTTTAAGATTTTCCGAAATTGTACCTCTCTACCCCTAGAACTTTTTTTTGGAACGTGTTTTCTAGTAAACTTTTTACTTGCTTTTGGTCTCAGATGTATCCTTCATCTTTTGAAGGCATTATTTATTTGAAAGAACGTGTAAATAATTAGTTATAAGCTCTCAAAGTTAAAAAAAGTAAAAAAAATAATCAAGAAAGACAACTTTGCATCGTTTTAAAAAAAAAATTAAAAGCGATCGAGAAGTTCAAATGCTTTTACAAATTTCTCTAAACATCGCTTATTACAACGGTATACCACATGTAGCCGAAAAGTCTATAAACTTGTCAAAAATTAGCACTTATATGGAAAATGGAGTAAAAAACGCTAAGAATAAAACATTGTATTAAAACAATTTTGGTTCAAATATCACTTCCCTATTTCTAATACAAAGGTAGGAAAGCGAGTCAGTGCAACGCAGCAGCATGTTGGTGTGGACGAAGCCATACTCCAAGCGTTCAACGAGAATCCCACTACCAGTACTCGAAAGGTCGCCAGAGATCTGGGTCTTTCCATATGGAAAGTATGGTCTGATGTCAATGCAGATGGAAGACCAAGACCCAGATCTCTCGTGATAGATGACTCGTGGTTCTCGAAGAGTTAAGTTTCCCGTTTCTCGAAGTCGCCGAAAGGTATTAGAAAATGTGCTATGGTGTGGCACATGTCTATTGGGATGCAACTCTCTGTACAGTCTCTGTGCTACGCGTGTATTTCCATCGCATCGACCGTACGCATAAATAATATCAGCGTATTCTTAAATGCTGAATTCCGCCACTGTGACAAAAACAACGATAACAAAACAACACAATAAAACAGTTTATCAAAACATAACAACCAACCAAACTAAGAACGAAATTTAACGATTACAAATATTGATTCAAATTCGAAATTCTGATTTCGAATTTCGAATTTTCGGATATCTAGGTATGATAAAAAAGGTTTTTTTTAATTAATTTAGCTTTCCTACCTTTGTATTAGAAATAGGGAAGTGATATTTGAACCAAAATTGTTTTAATACAATGTTTTATTCTTAGCGTTTTTTACTCCATTTTCCATATAAGTGCTAATTTTTGACAAGTTTATAGACTTTTCGGCTACATGTGGTATACCGTTGTAATAAGCGATGTTTAGAGAAATTTTTAAAAGCATTTGAACTTCTCGATCGCTATTATTTTTTTTTTAAAACGATGCAAAGTTGTCCTTCTTGATTATTTTTTTTACTTTTTTTAACTTTGAGAGCTTATAACTAATTATTTACACGTTCTTTCAAACAAATAATGCCTTCAAAAGATGAAGGATACATCTGAGACCAAAAGCAAGTAAAAAGTTCACTAGAAAAGACGTTCCAAAAAAAAGTTCTAGGGGTAGAGAGGTACAATTTCGGAAAATCTTAAAAAAATACATAAAACAGGATAAAAAAAATTGAAAACAGTTAGGGTCTTTTCCTTCAAATTGTTTTTCACAAATAGGTCCACCTACACACCCACCGAGTTTGTCTAACCCTCCACCAAACACCCTGTATATCATTGGTTAATCCAGGTCTAGAATATAATATCTATGAAAAATTTCAGCCCCATCTGTAGATTTGGCTTGAAGAGGTAGCAAACATCTAAACAACCGAACTTTCGCATTTATAATATTAGTATGACTACTTTTCAGAAAAAGAAAACGTGAACTTCACCCCCGCTTCCAATTCGGCTGGATGGGAACAATCGAGCTTGCCAACTCCATTGCCATGTACGAGCTAACAGTGCCTAATCTGCTGGTCTTGAACTCTACAACCAGCCACCATCACTTACCTGATGATGATCCAATATTGATGACACCAGAGGCAGTGTCGCTTTTCCTTGATCAGATACATCTTCAGCTTGCTCCAGTAAGTAAATCTCATAAAACAGGCTAATATTGGTTTAAGAGACCTCTTCATGTTAAATGCGCGAGTAAGGGCTTCCACACATTGAGCCACTAGTCGCGGCCAGCAGACGCCACCACAAGCTGCGGACGATTTTTTTCATACATTTTGTATAGTGTCGGCGCAAACCGAACGTTGTTCGTTTGGCCGCACTCGAGTCACAAGCTGCGGAAGTCGCCCGAGCTCGCTACTTGCGGCCGCGTTTTGTCGCTTGCATCGCGCTCACACTTGACCACAGTAGCCGGCGGCGTCTTCACGGGAAGGTTGGTGGGGACCAACACACGTCAGTCTTGCTGCAAGCACGCAACCGAACGCTCGTCACGATGTCGACGGATTTCGCCTACATGTTTTTGTGTCTGAGAAGAGCGACCCCTGCAAGCTCTCGACGGAAATGAACGGAATTCAGCCAAAAAAGCTGCTAAATGGCGGCGACTGGTGGCCGCCACTGAGCCACTAGCGGCTGCGATTGGATTGGTGGCTGCGTCTAGTGGCTTGACTGAGCCCCTGGTGGTCGCGTTTAGTGGCCGCGACTAGTGGCTCAATGCGCGGGCTGCCTAAATGCCGCGTAGTTAATATGATGTGAGGCCCATCACATTTTCGACGCAAGTCCTGCATAAGCTGGCTAGAAATAGATTTGTCGAAAGCGCTATTTCACACACGACACGACGTGCCGTACCTATGTGATGTTTAATTTAAGATGACAAATTGACGTCTTAGCAGCTGCTGGCACAGTACATTTAAAGAAAATCGGACATATAATTAATAGTTTTACGTTTTTGACAGTAGGTAGTTTTCATACATTATACGTTAAAGTTAACCGACACACCTGCTAATTGTCCAATTATCTTTTTTAAAAAAACACAACCCGCCTTTAGCACGGCGACAGTGCCGCCGCGTCGTGACAAATAGGTACCTACTGATGATAAATCTTTTTCTGACTGGTCTCGTTCGTCGTTTGTTCTAAGTCATTATTTCAGTAAAATTCCATTCCAGACTTACGGCGGTAACCACTGGCCAATCCGCTTCTACCGCGGGTTCTTCGAAGCGCGGACAATGCTAAGCAACATGTGGCGGGGCAACCCAGTCCTTACAACGCTCGTGTTTGGTCTACCTTTAGGTTTCCTGTCGCTTATCTGCTACTCCGTTTGTTGCACTGATATACTTGACGCCGAGGAGGAGGAGGAAACACCAGGTAAACAAAATCATCAACAGCTTTGACGAGCTCTGTAACGCGGCGGGCGAAGGTCCGATCCGAATGAAACGCTGGAGGCGGGCTCGATTCCCGCCTCGGGTCAAAATGTTTGTACGATCTGCAGATGGATGTTTTCTATTACAATAAAATATATATATCTAGGTACGTAGTGTATTGTATTAAGTAGGTACCTACATATATCAATTACCTAGTACCTACATAACACAAGGTCTGTTTAGCTTGGGGCTTAATGCTGTGTTGTCCAGAATTATTTATTGTTTATGGCCAATGCGGAGTTGATTAAAAATTTTGAATATAATTGCGTTTCGTTCATAAAGACGCGGACAGAAACGGAATCGACCTACCAAATGATCGAAATCTCGAAATACACATCGCATCATGCTGCCCCGTTTCCTGATAAGTCGACTCCACTCTGATCTGCGTCATTGTAAACGTAATACATTTTTAACCTCTTAAAAGTTGTGCCACTTATAGCCTTAGCACACTGGCGATTTGCGAGCGATTTCAAAGCGAGCTGCGCACTCGCCTTGAAATCGCTCGGAAATTGTTGAGGGGATTAGTATGAAGCCTCCACCACAGCCACGATTTTGAAGCGCGTCTTGGGTCGCGCGATTTTGTAGCGACAGTCCTTACACACTGCACAGCTGCGTTTTTATAACCGCGATTTCTAGACGCCGCGTGCGACAGTCTCATCTTTTCAACTGCCTACGGTTAAACGATAATAATTAATTTAATCATCATCATCAGCCTATATTAGTCCACGGCTGGACATAGGCCTCCCCTAATGAGCGCCATAGCGCACTGTCTTCAGCTTGCCGCATCCAGCATCTGCCTGCAGTCTTTCGCAGATCGTCATGTATTCATTTAATAATGCTGAAGAATTCACACATTATCATCTGGCCCCAGAGCATTTGTCCTGCGGCGGGAACCGAACCCGCAACCTGCTTAGCGTTTCCTACGAACATTCGCCTGTTGCGCCAAAGGTCAATTCAAATCTTCATTAAACTACAAATTTTTTTTCTTTCCAGAAACTCATGAGAAGAAAGATTAAAATCCGCCAATCTCCGAGAACATTGGCCTGAACATCTTTTACTTCCAATTTTCGTGCTTTTACACATAAAAGCGTCAAGTAAACATTTATGATGTACGTCATCATCAAACTCAATTTTTTTATATTTGTAATTCCAGTGAGTGAAGGTGTGAACTTTTTATCTTAATCAGAATCTTCTAGACTCTAGAAAATTCTGATTAAGATAAAAAGTTCACACCTAATATCTAGAATCTAGAGTGTAGAGTGACAGAAAAATTATGGTACCAAACTATTGTGGAATAGTTGGCCTTATTTAACTTTGATCAAAATTTAGGGTTTCATACCCAAATAATTTAGAGGAAAGTATTCGTCTTGTAGGTACTTAGTTGTTAAATTCTATTTATTGATTTTTGCTGTACGTGTGTGTAAATTTATTAGTTCGGTTTAATTTATCTTTGTAATTAACTGATTTTAAAGCCTTATTTATTACTGTATGTGGTTCAAGTTTTTATGTGCAATAATTATAGGTACCTGATCCTGTACAATATCGTGAGATCACTGTTTTATATGCATTTATTATTGTATTCGAATAGTTCTCAATTAATGTTGTTTAAATTTTTAAGTAGGTACCAGTCGTCATTATCACGTAATCAAATAAAAGATTATAGAGCTACGCTAGTTTTTTTTTTAAACGTAAGTTGAGTTACAGAAGTCGCGGCCAAAGTTGGACGCGAAAGCGCTGGCGGCGGCGACGCGCGACGGGACGACATTAACGCCTTCATAAAAGATTATTAGGAAATCGCACATGCGATCGCGAAAGAAGGAAATATTTAAGGCAAGCTTTTGCCCTGCAGTGGGAAGCAGAACTACCAAAACAAAAATTGTTATGTATGCTCCCTGTTTTATTAGGTTCATTTAAGTTCGTGTTACATAATTTATTATGCCTAAAATAAATATCAAATAATCAAATTCTTGTCCGAATGTTTAGACAACTTAATTAAGACTAGAGTTCATCAATTGAATGTAGGTATACAGATTGTTCAATCATTTGCCTATAAAACTGTAACTGCTGGCACCAAACATTAAACTCCTGCTGTCTTTCTTCCATTTCCCTGTTTTGATAATCAGAACTTCTCTGGTTGTTCATAGACATATTTAATTTCTGGTTGTTTCTTGGAGAAACCCTTTTCCCGCTTATATCTGGAACATCCTCAGTATTTTCATCATCAGAAGATGAATAAGTAGATTCTTGGGGTGGAACTGATTCCTTTTCCCTGTTTTGATAGTCAGAACTTCTCTGGTTGTTCATAGACATATTTAATTTCATGTTTCTTGGAGAAACCCTTTTCCAGCTTCTATCTGGAACATCATCAGAAGATGAATAAGTAGATTCTTGGGGTGGAACTGATTCCTGCATCTGAACTTTATGTTTACTATGTGATTCACTAAAACTGGCATTGTGTTTCTTTGATTTAATACTTTTCTTCTTTTTATTTTTCCCAAAAGCAGGTGGGAAATTTGCAGCAATCAAAGATTTCTGGTCTTCATTATATTCATCATGGTTATCGGTTTCTATTCCAAACTCTCCATCATTTGAGTTATAATCTGAGCCATCACAAGAGTTCTCATTATGTCTGTTGTTAAAATATTCATTGCGTTTTGTGTCTGGGTTCTGAACATTTTCTGTTGAGTCTTGACAATGGCTTTTGAAATCATTTTTGAGAGAGCTTGTTTTGTGTTTGTTTGATTTGCTGCTACCATCCTTTTTTGAACTTCCAGGTGTGAGAATATCAGATGAACTACAACTAGTTTCAGAATGGATGTCTGTCCTACAAGTTTCTACGAAATTATATTTTGATTGCCAATTTTTGTTTGATTTGTTATCTTTTGTTGATTTCCTAATACTATTATTATTTCTTACTGTATTCTTATCATCTATTGGTTCACTACTCTTAAAACTATTTAGTTTTTCATAATTATTGATTTCTTTGTTTTCTTTTACTTCTTCTACAGCTGATATACCAGAGTTTTCTTGTATGCTTTTCAGAATATCATTTTTGTTGAACATCATGCTAGGAATTATTAATTTATTTACTGCCACTAACTTATATATAGGTTGCTCTTTAATTTGAAGCTCATGATTCTGAAAGGAAGAGACCAAATCAGAGAAGCTATTAATTACATTCACATTTGATTCCTCTTTGGATCCCTGCAAAGAGTTATTTAGGCTTTCAAAAGATGGAATATTATCAATTGGTTTTTTATCAGTTGTATCCTCTGATAACATATTCCATAACTCTTCATAGGTCTCTTTTATACCCAATTTCTGGGCTGGCTTTTTATTAAATTGCTCTTCATGATTTATCTCTTCCTTTTTGAGATTTATTTGTCCATCTATATTTCCATTTTCTAACAAATAAGGTTCTCCAGTCCATAAATATTTCAGATTCAAAGGAATTTTACTGGATTTCAGTATCTTTTGGAACTCCAGTTCTTCATCTCCTTTGCAGATTATAGTCACTGCATTTCCATAGGAACCATATCGTCCAGCTCGCCCAATTCTATGCAGATATGTTTGCCAATCATACGGAGGTTCAAAGTTAATGACTAGATCAATATTTGATGCATCAATACCTCTTGCAGCCAAGTCCGTAGCTACCAATATCCTGCACTGGTAACTTTGCAATGTTTTTAATGCTTCTAGTCTATCAGTTTGCTCTTGCTGGCCATGAAGAATGTCTGCTGGCCATTTGTCACGGTTGAGCATTCTGTGGACCTCACAAACTCTCACTTGGTATTTACAAAAAATTAAACATTGTTTGAACTGTTTTTTACACAGAACTTGGTTTAGTTCTTCATACCTATTCTTGGTTCGATTTTCATTATAGAAATGACTTGAAACTAGTATGATATTTTGTTCAATACCAAGGAGTATATTGTCACTGTCTGGACAGATATGGTGAGCATTTTGCACATATTTATTCAATAGTAACCTCACATTTTCAGGATATGTTGCACTGCTCATAATTATTTGTTTCTGGCTGGGTAATATAGAGAATATATAGTTTATATCGAGTAAAAAGGTTTTTTCTACAAGTTTATCAGCTTCATCAAGCACCATAAGTCTGACTGATGATACATCAATATGTTTGCCTTTGATCAAGTAGTGTAATCTCCCTGGGCTACCAACAACAATGTGAACATTCTTTTTAAATTTCTCAACATCATCAGCAAATGGTAGACCACCCATAACGACTTCAACACATAGACCTGAAATTTAACCAACTCTTTATATTAACTCTTTACATTCGTATAAAATAGAAATAATTCGTAAAGTAATTCTGTCTCTCTGTTACATTTTCAAAGCTGAATGGATCTCAATGAAATTTGGCATGATGTAGACAGTATTCTGAGTACAGACATAGGCTACTTTTTATTATCCCAGAAATGAGCATGGGAAGCAGCTGCCGGTAGAAGCTATATACATATATTTGTTTTACAAATCATCTGGCTTAAAATTATCAATTCTACCTTTGTAATAGGCACCAATTGTTTTGATGACATCACATATTTGGGAGGCTATTTCTCTTGTAGGTGCTATTATTACGCTTTGCACACCTAATTCCAAGCTTAGCTTTTCTAAAGCTATGACAGAAAATACTGCAGTTTTGCCAGTTCCAGACTTTGCGTCCAACAGGAGATCTGTAAGTTAGAACGAGAATTTGTAGAGCAAGGATTGAATCAAAAGGAAACCTACAAAACGTTGAAAGTTATAGGTTATAATAATTTACCAAACATTTATATAAAGTCATGACAATACTTGGAGGTCTTACCAAATCCACACTTTCCCAAAGGTATTCCATGAAGTTGTATGGGAGATGGGACATAAAACCCAGAAGTTTTCAAACCAGCTAGAGTTTTAGGAGACAAGAGCATTGAGTCAAACGAAACATCTTCTGATATTTTGATATCTTGCGTTCTTTCACTTGTAAGAACATCGTGACCCAACACCATGGTTTCTGGAGTATCGCTATTGTCAGAGCTTTACAGAGCGAATAAAATATTTCATTTTTATGAATTATTTTATGAAAGAAACACCGGTTTGTAGTCTTGTGTACACAGATTAATTATTATAACCTTGTGTAGTTCGCGAACGAACTAGGTCTTAAGAGCGCTCCCACAGATGAACTACGCGAACTAGTTCGCTTCTTCCCCGCTCCATAGTTCGTTAGTTCGTGACCGAATGGGCAAGGGTGCCGTCAACCGAACTAATTATATTTGTCGTGAGCGACTATAAATAATAAATAAATATAAATAAATACTCTGTTGTTTTTATGCTTTTTACTTATTGCTATATTAAAGTAAGCGTAAAAACCTAAGTTTTGCGATACTTAATTTATATTTGAGTTTCTTGTGACATTTCTTCTTTTATACGCTTCTGCCTTCCTCCGATTCGAGCTGGGAGCTGACGAACTAGTAGAGTCCGTCGCGAACTATTACCTATGCGCAAGACTACCGGTTTGCGCGGTTTTCAAGGAACATTAAACTCTATGGGCGTGGGCAGTTTTTTCTTTATCCCTTTGGACAAATTAGGCTATAGCCAATATGGCCATACTGCCTCGTCTTTCGTTATTTTATTACATACTAGCTGACCCGGCGAACTCTGTTTCGCCATAAAGGCAATAAATAAGAAATAATAATATTTAATATTAATTAAAAAAAAATAATAAAAAATAATACATAATATTATTATAATTATTATATTTATTTTTTAATATAGCTAGCTAATCATATGACGCATTGCAATACCGGCTGGAAAAAATAATATTAATTAAAAAAAAATGTTTATTAAAAATATATTATATACATCACCAAAGAAAAGCTTTCACTAATATAATATTAAAAGTGTAACTAACACGACTTTCTTTTATATATATAGATTATTTTTATCCTATGTCCATCTCCTGGCTCTAATCTACCTACCCACCAATTTTCAACCATATCGGTACAGCCGTTCTTGAGTTATAAATAGTGTAACTAACACGACTTTCTTTTATATGTATAGATTATTTTTATCTTATGTCCATCTCCTGGCTCTAATCTACCTACCCACCAATTTTCAGCCATATCGGTACAGCCGTTCTTGAGTTATAAATAGTGTAACTAACACGACTTTCTTTTATATATAACTAGCTGCTGCCCGCGGCTTCGCCTGCGTAGTTCCCGTTCCCGTGGTAATTCCGGGATAAAACATAGCCTATGTCCGTCTCCTGGTTCTAAGCTGCCTCCCCACCAATTTTCAGCCAAATCGGTTCAGCCGTTCTTGAGTTATAAATAGTGTAACTAACACGACTTTCTTTTATATATATAGACTATAGATTATTTTTATCTTATGTCCATCTCCTGGCTCTAATCTACCTACCCACCAATTTTCAGCCATATCGGTACAGCCGTTCTTGAGTTATAAATAGTGTTACTTTAGAGCATTTCTCATTCCACCATGGAAGAGGAGGCCTTTGACTATTGTAATTTTTAGAAGGACAATGAGTATTGTTATTGACGTTAGATCGATTAGAACGAATAGAATTTGGCAAAGATTCCTGAATCGATGACTGTAAAATTTCACATAAACTACTATACGATTCAAGAGGTTGACTGGAATTAATTTGAAAATCTACAAAACGACTAAAAAATCTATACTTATAATAAAACTGTAACAGGTCCAATTCTGTACATTGAAGATATTTTGAAAAATTTTTTTGGAGGGCACTCTATTAACGATACTGAAGCCAAAACTGTAATTTTTTTCATTCATGTCTGTCTGTCTGTCTGTCTGTCTGTCTGTCTGTCTGTCTGTCTGTCTGTCTGTCTGTTTGTTAAACGCGCATCACGCCGAAACTACTGAAGGTATTGCAATGAAACTCAGAATGTTTTTTGGTCATACTACGAGGAAGGACATAGGATACTTTTTATCCCGGAATTCAGTCAGGTTCCCCTGGGAGAGGGGATGAAAGTAAAATTTCTTCAACGCGCATGACGCCGAAACTGCTGAATGAATTGGAATGAAACCTTGCATGATTTGATTTCATACTACAAGGAAGGACATGGGATACATTTGATCCCGGAATTCAGTCAGGTTCCCCTGGGAGAGGGGATGAAAGTAAAATTCTTTAACTGCGCATCACGACGGAACTACTGAATGAATTCGAATAGAACTCGGCATAATTTGAGTTCATACTACGAGGAAAGATACATTTTATGCCGAAATAAGGTTCCCCTGGGAGAAGGGATGAAAGTAAAATTCTTTCACCGTGCATCACGCCGAAACTGCTGAATAAGTTGGGACTGAATTAGTACGATTTGAGTTCATAATACAAGAAAGGACATGGGATACATTTTATCCCGGAATTCAGTAAGGTTCCCCTGGGAGAGAGGATGAAAGTAAAATTATTTAACCGCGCATCACGACGGAACTTCTTGATGAATTCGAATGCAAGTCGGCATGATTTTAGTTAATACTATGAGGAAAGATAAATTTTATACCGGAATTCAGTAAGGTTCCCCGTGGAGGGGGATACAAGTTAAATTCCTGGGTCGCGCATCACGCCGAAAGTACAGAATGTATTCAAATGAGCAATACGATTTATCCCGGAATCAGTAAGGTTCCCCTGGAAGAGGGGATGAAAGTGAGATTCCTTCACCGCGCATCACGCTGAAACTGCGGAATGAGTTGGAATGAAACCTAGCACGATTTGAGTTCATACTACAAGGAAGGACATGGAATACATGTTATCTTGGAATTCAGTAAGGTTCCCCTGGGAGAGAGGAAAAAGTAAAATTCTTTAAGCGCGCATCACGACGGAACTACTGAATGAATTCGAATGGAAGTCGGCACGATTTGAGTTCATACTACGGGGAAAGATACATTTTATACCGGAATTCAGTAAGGTTCCCCGTGGAGGGGGATACAAGTTAAATTCCTGGGTCGCGCATCACGCCGAAAGTACAGAATGTATTCAAATGAGCAATACGATTTATCCCGGAATCAGTGATGTTCCCTTGGGAGGGTGGATGAAAGCAAAAATATGCTACTGAATGAATTCAAATGAAACTTGGCATGATTTGAGCTCATACTACGAGGGAACATAGGATGCATTTTATCTGGGATATCAGTAGGCACGGTTCTCTTGGGAGAGGGGATAAAAGTCAAAATGTGTTCTTATTGAGAATTCATTAACGCGTCGTCCGATTTCATGCATTCTTTTTGTTAGTAACAGTGTTGCAAGATCGAATTTGACTAAATCAGTAGACAGTCAAGTAGAAAATTAATAGATTGAAGAAATAATCTGTAGATTGAAGAAAAATATTGGTAGATAAAGGGTAGGCAAGTTCCTATCTATATATTTTTCCAAGACGCACCCATTAGTAAAGTTCCTACCTAAGTAGGTAGGAACCTAACTAATGAGTGCGTCAATGCCTATTTCAGGCAAAGTAGGTAAAATTAATTAGGGGAGGCCTATGTCCAGCAGTGGACTAATTTAGGTTGATGATGATGATGATGATGAGGTAAAATGTGCAGATGGTCCATGCGACATTCATGGACATGATATTTGGTGGTTTAGCTGGTACAGTTAACTGTACCACCAAAGTTTGGTTGGAGTAAGTGGTCCAATTAAACTAACTAGACCACAAAAAAATATTTCTTTCTGTGGTAATCAACCAACTGAGCCTACCTACTAACGAAAAAAAAATTACGGTGGTCCAGTCAAATGGATCAAGAGCCCAATTCTGTAATAAAATGGCTTCACGATGACAATGGAATCGTCGCAGAATCATCACATAGAATGGGATTGAAGATGACAACATACTATCCCCCGTAGACTCTACACGATTTATACACAATTTAACTAGGTACCTAAATAAAGATACTTATGTTAGAAGTGTAACAGGTCCAATTCTGGGCATCGAAGTTTTTTTGCACGGCGTTTCATAAAATGAGAGAAAATGTGAACCTAATTAGTCGCCAGGTATGTCAATCGCGAACGAAGTCGCGGGTACAGCTAGTTATCAATAACCCTACTAAACACTTTCCAATCCACCAGCTTATAATTTGGGTAGATGGGCAAATGGTTAGCGTGGCAAGTTTGATGAGAATCAGGACCAATGTTATTAATTACTGTCGATAAGAACATTAATTAAAACAGGAAGATGGTAACTGAAACCAAGAGGACTGTCGTGAACTGACCAATCACAATTCATTGCAAGAGACGGTGAAGCGAAAGACAAGTCTAATGCGTTTGGACGCCAGGTCAACGAACCAATAGTCGTTGATCTGCCGTCATTAAGTAAAACCAAATTATTGTCATCGATAACCTCTAAAACCTCTTTGCCACGAGTCGAGTCAGAGCCACAACCCCAATGGGTATTGTGAGCGTTAAAGTCTCTTGCAAATATAAAAGGAATAAGAATAAGAATATTTATTTCCAAAAATTTACAAGATAGCCTTAGGTAACTATGTGCTATTAATATTAGCCAGCTAAACGTACACCATTTATGTAAATCTTATGTTATCTTAGAATAATGTAATTACGTATAAGTAGGCATACGAACTTGCAAGACGTATTACCTTAAGGCTTCCATTTGTTGCATGAGTCATAACTTCCGTGTTAGTAACAATTACTGTGTTACGGCAAGTTAGAGCTCAGTACCTCGCATGGCGCTTTGGTATGAGTATTTAGGTACAATACAAGAACGTTTTATATACAATGGACAATTGATAAATACTGCAAGTTAGGGAAAGAAACAAAGTATAAAGACAGTGCAAACTTATGGCTATCTAAGATAGTATTAAATCTAAAAATAGTATTAAATCTACGGTCTGCTTGTGTAAGGATAACAGACTGTTACATAAACATATTATACTAATTATGATAAAGTATACACATAGGACATACAACTTTATGCCTAAAATTTAACTTAAAATGTAGAGTTTGGTTATGATTCAACATTTAACATCCCTGTATAAGAGGGAATGAAGTATGTCATCTTTGTAAGAGTTTTAAGTGAAATAGCTTATTAGTGAGTGACAGCAAGAAGCTGTTCAGTATCTTCATAGTTTAGTGGTTGAAGAAATGCATGCAGAATCTTGCTACATACAAATCTGGTCTTTCCGATTAAATTTTCTTTAGTGACCTTGGATACGCGATTGTAGAGAAAAGGTCCCAAAATATTAGAACTCCGACGGGCAAACTGGGTTTTACACATAGGTATTCTGAATGTCTCGTGAGACCTTCTGGTGCAACGATTGTCCATTCGATATGGTAATGAGTGTTGTCTTAATATAGTGGTTTTAATATATAGTTGCCTGACAGTTAACATCCCAGTCTCTCTGTAGAGCTCTGCTGTGGGGTATCTGTAGCTCTTAAAGTTTAGTACTTTTAGAATAGAGCGCTGTGCTCTTTCCATATTAATGAGGTTAGTTTTAACTGCGGAACCCCATGCGGTAATTCCGTAACTAATGACGGATTGACATAAGGTTTGATAAACAGTCTTGTTCGTGTGATCGTCTCGCAGATTCCTGATTTTTTTAAATACGTGTATGAGCTTACGAACTCTCGATTTTAGGTGATCTATATGGGATTTCCAATTTAAATTTTTGTCTATTATTATACCTAGGTATTTTATACTTGTAACTGAATTTAAATGAGTGCAGTCGCAGACAGTACTATTCAAGGGGCATGTATGAGCTTTTAGAGTGAAATCAATATTTGGTTGGTTATTGTTATAAATAGAAAAGGTACTTTGTTTTTGATAAATTTAGCGTGAGAAGGTTGTTATCTAGCCAGGAATTTATTATGCGCAAGCCAGATTCGGCTGAGTGCTTAGTTTCTTCCCACGTTTTGCCTACAAAAGTTAAGACTGTATCATCAGCGAAGGTTATGATAGAGGCATTGTCTAGTTGACTTATACAGAGGGAGTTTATATATATTAAGAAGAGTGTAGGACCCAAAACTGACCCCTGCGGGACACCATAGTGGATCGTGGACTTATTACTATAATTGTCCCCGAGTTTCACAGTCTGGGTGCGATTACTCAAATAGTCCGTCATCAGTTTCAAAGGGATTCCCCTTATGCCAATGGACTCCAGCTTGCACAAGAGCAATGGTACCGACACTGTGTCAAAAGCCTTGGCCAAATCGAGAAAAACACTAATGCATTTCTTACGATTGTCTAAACTATTCGTGATTTGATAAACAAGGCTTTCGACAGCGTCAACAGTTGACCTCTTACTTCGAAACCCATACTGGTTACTAGCAAGAACATTATTATGTTCAAGGTATTTAACTAATCGGATATTTATAAGTTTTTCCATGATTTTTGCTAATGTTGGTAGTAAGGATATAGGACGGTAGTTGGATACACAATTTTTCTCTCCTGACTTAAATATTGGAATAACAATAGACTCTTTTAGCATTGTAGGAAAAACCCCAGTAGTAAAACAAAGATTACATAGGCGAGTAATAGGTTTGCATAGTATTGTGGAGAATTTTTTAATAAAATTAGACGGTATCCCATCCCAGCTACATGAAGAAGTTTTCTTAAGGGCATCTATTGTATTACCGACTTCTACTTCATCAGTTTCTAGTATCACGAAGGAGTTAAGTGAAGTAGTTGCAGGCCTACAATCGCTGATTAATTTTTCATGAGATAAATTCAGCTTATGGAGAATGTTGTCCGCTAGATTCCGACCAACGTTAGCAAAGTAATCGTTAACTTTATTAGCAGAGTCTACCGGTGAGGGTTCTAGTTTTTGTAGACTGCTTGGGTCATTAAGGTTTTTATTTTGTGGATAGCAAATGCGCTTGATGACCTTCCATGTTTTTTTACTGTCATTCTTAGCCTCATATAATTCCGCTTTATCATGACAGTTTTTGAGGTTATGAAGTATATTGTTGCAGTGGTTTCTGTAGCGTTTATAGGTCAGTTCAAGGGCCTTGTCATTGGGGGATCTTTTAAGTCGCCTACTTAGTGTGTCTCGAAATCTCATGCATCGCAACAGACCTGGGGTGATCCAAGGTTGTAGGATGCGTTTTCTGTTTGGAGCTTTGTGGATTCGAGTGCTATTTTTTATAATGTTAGAGACAGTTGTTATGAAAAGTTCTGTAAGATGGTTTGCATCACTAATTTGATCGCAGTCATTCCAATTTATCTCAGACAATAATTCAGAAGCTATTTTATAGTCTATTTTTGGTATGTATTTCTCTTGTCTTTTAGGGGGTTGCGCTAGCGGTAGGATCAAGAATAGTGAACTATGATCGGTAGTCGTAGTTGGACATATGGCGGTTGTCACCTTAGTTTTAGTCTTAACCATGCAATGATCAATACATTTGTCAAGACGTGTGGGGAATGTGTGACCTGGTATTAAATTATGCATGGCAAGTAGATCAAGGTATTCGTCAGCATTTGTATCATGTGTGTTGTTACTAATGTCTATATTTATGTCGCCGAGAATGATTACATTTGTTGTGTTAAGGTATTTTAACAGGTTTTCTAATGATTGTAGGAACCTATCAGCAGAGTGAAATGAGGGAGATCTATATATACAAATCTATATATAAAAAAAAGGACTTGGGATGGACTTTATTAACAAATCAAATTTACCTTTTTGAAAAACTGGACTACTGTTTGTGGGACTGTAAAAACTAACAATACTTAGATATTCTTTTGTGATTAATAGTTAAAGTAACACAAGTTTTGTAGTGAATTATCGAAATACGTATCTATTTTAG
Source organism: Eupithecia subumbrata (assembly GCA_949316285.1). NCBI lineage: Eukaryota > Metazoa > Arthropoda > Insecta > Lepidoptera > Geometridae > Eupithecia > Eupithecia subumbrata. The sequence goes on along the minus strand of OX438646.1, from coordinate 23,382,160 downwards.
AGTACTATGATACTTATACCTACTATTGTGAATGTGAATTGCGACACCGTTGTGATCGTTGCCGCAATCGTTTCTTTCTATATTAAAATTTTTAATTTGAAATAATTTATGAGGTTTTAACCATGTTTCTGATATTATTGCTATTTGAATATTAAATGAATTAAGAAAATATATGAATACATCTTTGTTACTAAATAAACTTTGTGCTTCCATTACATAATGTTGATAACAACCATTATGCAGATGGAGGTAACTTATTATTACTTAAGGTTTTTTGTAGTGCGTCTTTTATTGACGCAAAGTTTACAGGTAGGTACATCTTTGTTATTGATACATTTGGTGATTCTTTCGACGAGGAGGGTTCTGAAAAAATCAGATTTCATTAAGTTTTGTACTTGAGTATCCAGGGATCTTGCTGTAAGTGAGGGAAAAGCTTTGGTATTAAATAATTCTGCGTAAGTTGCTGAGCGTGACTTGACCTTATTTTCTTCTATTTTTTGTTTTTTAATCGGGCAAGCGGAAGAGATGGCAATGTGATTGCCACCACAGTTCCTACACTTAGCATCTTTAGGGTCCACCTGACACTGCCGGAAACTATGTCCCTCGGCACAGATGGAGCACACCTCTGCATTTTTACAAAATATGGCAATGTGTCCGTACCTCATGCACTTTAAACATTGCTTTACGGGAGGTACGTAACGTACACCTTTATTTCGTGTCTCCATGAGTCTAGAAAGACATGTTCCGGCAATGTGGTGGACGCGAACGTTACCGCGACTGCCTGTGTAGGTAGGAACTGCGGTGGACTTGTAGGACCAGTACGAACTCTGCGCATAAAGCACCGGACCTGAATAACTTTGCACGAGCTACCAATACCTAAGGGAGAATATTTCTTTATTAGATAGCTCGGCAGGGACCGAGGACAAAACACCAGTAATTTCAGCCTCTTTAGCGGGAATGCTAGCACGTAAGCACTGGCTGGTCTAATAATTTTTGGCTGTGCAGGAATTTATTGGCATTATTTGCCATGTCAAAAGTAATGCCGACTCTATATTTATTAAATGTTTTGAGGTGTAGAACACCCGACACACCGTGCTCCCTCAAAGTCTTTGAGAGAGCCATGCGATCTCGATCATTGTAAGGGCGGTCCTCGTTGTTCAAGAGAAAAACAACGTACCTACTCACCCTTTTCTGAGTCCTCGGGGTATCGACGTGAATACCCAGGTAACCTGAAAATATTGTACCTCTCAGATCCCTTGGGCGAGCTTTTGCTCAAGCCCTTGGGTAGCTAGCACCTCGGTTACAGTCGAGCAAGACGCTTCGGAATCAGAGCTGCCCGACGAGGACGGCCGCGGCTCCCCATCCGGCGGTGGAGGCTCCCTACGCCTCCGTTTTTTCTTCATTTTGGCTTGTAATAAGCCAAAACAATTCGATTTTGCGAATAAAAATGAAAAAAAAATCTTAGAGCGCGCCTTTTCAAATCGCAGGTTCCCGCCGAAAAAAAAACGGGCGTGGGCGGTTTTACACAAACTCATATAATTTTCTTCTTCTTGAAATCTAGACTTCTTTGTTGGCAACATGCATGAATCCTTGTGTTGAACCATGGTTGAACCGTAATCGAGCGGCGCGGCGGCGCGGCGCGGCGGCCTCTCTTAGCCGTACTGCAGGGGCACGGCGCGCGCGGCACAAAAAGCCAGACGTGGCAAGATTTCAATATAATGATGGCTTAATGATGGACATCAATAAAGATGAAGAGAAATAATATTTGGTTGGAAAATAAACATACCGAATATTATTTCTTCTGTTTTGGTTCATGAAATGTTCATTACTAAATCATATTGCTTCGTAGAAGGCTTCGCCGCGCTGCGAGCTGTAACCGCACTAGCGGCGCGGCGGCGGCGGCGTGGCGTTTTAGCGTTGTATTTCAGCTATAATAGGTAGTCTATGGAGTGTCTTCACACAGCCGTCTTCACGCCACGCGTCGCGGTGCGGAGGCGTGCTACTAGCGGAGTTACGAGTTGTACCTATTTATTTACAAAAATTTTAGCTTGTGACCCCAAATAAAGCGCTAAATAAAATGGACTATACCGGAAAATTTATAGTACTTGTTAAACCACATCGTTGTGTATACGACTGCCATATAAAATATAAAAATGACATCCTTACAATAAAAAAGGTCAATGTTTACAACAATGCGACGCCGCCGTGATCTAATCTACACACACAAGGCTCTAAAAAAACGCCTCGCGACGACGACGACGACGCCACGGTTCTCGCACACCTGCAATCTGAAGGAAGATATCCGCACCGCGAACGCCACGCTGCCTAGCCGGCTACCGTCCGCCACCGCTCCGCCGCCGCCGCCTCCGGCTTCAGTATGTGACGGCTTTTTTATCTATGGACACTGTTGATTGATTGGAAGGAAAGGAAAAAGACAAATCGTATTTATTTCGGAACGAACGAAATGAATTTTTGTGAAATGGCGATTCAGTGATTCTTGTGGATCAAATTATTTTTATAGTTTACCATTTCACAACACAAAAAACAAGAATGTACCTATGTTGTTCACCCTACAGCACAGACGATTCAATTTTTGATGAATGCCCAGTGAATTTGAAATCAAACAGTACCTGAAATAACTATTATTGTGCTGCCTTCTGAATTTCTTTGCCGAAAATAAGATCATCCAGTTTGAATACATGGTATGTTTTCAACCTCGTACATGCTTGTGAAATTAATTATTATGAAAATCTAAAACAAATCCCAAGAAGGTATCTTTTTGTATATTTCTTGAATACAAATTAAATCAGCTTTTGAATATAGGTTTTTGGTTGTATTGTAGTTATCTATTTGTTAGCTACAATAATCTGGGTCATTTAGAACCTTAGAAATTTAATTTGATGATTATTCTCTTTACCCCAGAAGTCTGCTAAACTCAATTGAAACAAGATCCTAAAATAACAGCTTGTGAATGCTGTGTGTTCATCTTCAAAAGCTGATACAGAATGTGTACCTTTTGCAGAGCAGCGCCATGAACAATAACTGTGGAAATGTTGGAAATTTGGGAGCTGCAGTTGGAGCTTATGATACAAAAATAGCTGGGCTTTACGATTTACTTGATACATTAGGATCTGGGCATTTTGCAGTAGTGAAGCTAGCAAGACATGTGTTTACTGGAGAAAAAGTGGCAGTGAAAGTTATTGATAAAAGCAAATTGGATGAAGTATCCAAATCACATTTGTTCCAAGAGGTAAATATTATGAGCTGTACGCAAAATCAATACGAAGAATTCAAAGCACTCAAAGAGTTTTATTTCCAGGTTCGATGTATGAAACTGGTACAGCATCCTAATGTTGTAAGGCTCTATGAAGTAATTGACACACAAACAAAGTTGTACCTGATATTAGAATTAGGTGATGGAGGAGATTTGTATGATTATATCATGAGACATGAAACAGGATTATCAGAATGTCTTGCACGTGAATATTTCCGTCAAATAGTTCGTGCTATATCCTACTGCCATAGGTATTTAATTACATCTTAATTGGAATGGAATTATTGTAGATTAATTAAAAGATAACATTTTAATTCTTGTTTCAGATTGCATGTTGTCCACCGAGATTTAAAACCAGAGAATGTAGTGTTTTTTGAAAAATTAGGTGTAGTTAAATTGACAGACTTTGGGTTTAGTAATAAATTCTGTCCTGGTCAAAAACTAGAGACTTCTTGTGGATCCCTTGCCTACTCAGCACCTGAGATACTGCTTGGTGACTCTTATGATGCCCCTGCTGTGGACGTCTGGTCACTTGGTGTTATTCTCTACATGTTAGTGTGTGGAAATGCCCCTTTCCAAGAAGCTAATGATAGTGAAACCTTAACTATGATTATGGACTGCAAATACACTATCCCAACACATATATCAAATTCATGTAAAAGGTAATAATATATTTAACACTCAATGATTATTTTTGACATCCGAGATACTTTTTGATATAGACACATTTCTAATATATTATTTTTTCAGGCTTATAGGTAGAATGTTAGTTAGGGAACCTGAGAAAAGAGCAACATTATCAGAAATAGCAACAGACCCTTGGGTCACGGCGGGTGAAGGTGTAACTGTGGAAGACTTTGACACTCCATTAGTCGCCAAGGAACAACTATCAGAAGAAGACCGTACCATGATTGTCCAAAAAATGGTGAATGGTTCTATAGCCACCAAGGAACAAATCTTGGAATCTCTAGAAACTAATGACTACAATCATATTACTGCCACTTATTATCTACTGGCTGAGAGAAAACTCAAGGCTAAAAGGTAAATAATAATGGTGTACTTTGATACCTACATAAATGCATGCAACTTGTTTTCTTGCTGTGTTTATTTAAGGAAAATTTATTGCAAATTGCTACTGTTCACACTATGTTTAGTTCTGTTGTTTTCATAAATTGAAAGCCTGGAAAATAGCTTAGCATCCATCAATACACACATGCCATCCTGTTATTTCAAAGTAAATTCATGATAATATTTTAAACTAAAGTTTCCATGCATGTTTGTTACTTCCTCACGCCAAAACTAAACAGATCTGGTTGAAAAATTCGGTAGAATAAAGTAGAGGCTACTTAATCTATATCCGAAAAAAACGAATGCATAGTTGCAAGCCGAAGTTAGTAAAGCATATTTTATTGAAATCTAACATAAAACCTTTTAAAACTTAAGCGATTTGTTAACACTATTAACAATTAGTCGTCGTGTGACCACAATCGCAACGCAATGAAAACTTACGAAAATAAAAACAAAGGTCGCGATAAATACCCATTAATAATCCATAAGACGATTCACTGGCGACACAGGAGGTTGCGGGTTCAATTCCCACTTCGGATCAGAAATGTTTGTTAGATTTGCAGATACAGTGTAAACTCTATATAGCGACACTGAAGGGACTGTGCATTTTATGGCGTTATAGAGAGTTGTCGTTAAATGGAGAGAAGAAACATCAGAATTAGAAAAAGAAAAAGTTTATTTCCGACTATTGTTAGTAGTTATGTGAATAAAAAAGAATGTTATTTGAACGCTATTGCGTACTTATAGTCTGTTATTTTTGTCTGACGTCTTTTGCTGCACCAGTAATTTTGTTGTAATTTTTGCCAACATCACTTATCTTCTCCCCGTTTCTATTGCGCGTATCAGTAAAACTTTTTCGTCAATACACAGTGATTTTCTTTTATTAGCCATGTTTACAGTTTGAAAGTTTGTGAGCAACTAAGAATATGATAAGGTATAGATAATCCATGACTCCTACTTATGAGTCATGGTCAACAACAGTCTACACGTGCAAGCAATCCCAATTAGTAAACAAAAGAACGAATTTCTTAGAAATGCATGATGCCGACAGTCGAGTTTATTGCGGGCTAGGATAATAAAGCGACAATAGATTGTACACAGCTGCGCAGTTTTTACTAATTTTAGCAACTTAAAAGGTACTTTTTATTACTCAATTGTTGTCGTTATTGAGAGTGGGTGTAATGCTATGTAGAGTGAAACATTGTATGAAAGACAAGCTAAACCAACCAAAGCCAATTGATTTCGACGCTTAAGGGAGTTTGTCGATAAATAGAGTGACGTTACATGAAGTTTACACTGTATTTGTTCCAGGTGCTCTGGATGGTTTCTTTATGTATAAAAAAATATTTATCTGTGTATTGTATTATGCATAATATCAGTTATGTAATACCCATAACAGTAGTGATATCATAGCATGAGTACCCCAGCTTTGCTAAGCTTGGGGCTAAATAATGCCGTTTAAATTGTCCAGCATTATTTATTACTTTATTGTTTCAGAAGTGACATACTACGTAAGCAAGAGGCGAGCAACCGAGGCGCTCGACGGCCTGAGGCGCTAAGTGTACCACAAGGCGGAGGCGCAGCCGCGGTCGGGGGGAAGACCACGGGACGGTCGCTACTGGCGCCGCCAACCCTGTCTGCCGCGCCTAGAACGCCACAGGATGTACCACCGGTGAGATATTGTTGGTATATAAAAGACAATGGTAGAAAGTATAAATAATGCTGGAAATTTGTTGGTATACAGGGCGTCCTATGGGTATGCCACATGAAGGGAAAGTACCTTGAATATTGTTGATAGAACATTTTACTGAAAGAAGACATTGTTTTAATTTAAAAAACAATTTGAATTGCATTCATAGATATTTAAATAATTACATGGTTGGACCGGGAATCGAACCCGTTACACGAGAAAAACGATCACCCTGTAGCTTTATAATACCGATCGAAAGGCTTCATCATAAGGATTATTATTTGCTAAATAACATAGTGTCAGAAATAAAAGGAACACCATGAATTTTAACATTAGATGTAAAATTTTGTTCAGAAAAATACATTTTTTCATTTTTATGATCTTTAATATTGTAGAACATTTTTTTGTTCTATCATCAATAGTTTCCGCAGCGCATGCGATGAAAGACATTTTATGGCCAATTTTTTTACACCTTGGATTACATTTTTGAAGTTTTAGTAGGGATTCCCAATTTTTCAAGTAATAAATAGTGCCCATGTTACTCAGGATTTATAATATAATTTTTAAAATCGGACCCGCAGTTTTTGAGTTTGTTCGTTACAAACAAACATACAAAAATACAAATCTTTCCTGTTTATAATATATCCCAATATAAAAATAAATAATAATAAAAATAAAATAATATAAAAATAAATCCCAAGTCCCAAGGCGGGAATCGAACCCGCAACCGCAACCTGCGTCACAGAATACTTGGAGAACACCGAAAACTTATATCTCTACAGATATAAGTTTTCGACACGAAGTGCTTTACTATGGAAGTGGTATGGTCACAGAACGACACATTTTGGCTTTCTATCTTGACGTCACAGCACAGATAAATATGGCTGACAGCGTTATAGCCTGTTTACGAAAAGTAGACATAAAACCTTGGTCCTTAAAAAAATTATGGTAATATTTTTTCCCTCTAATCGGACAATAATTAATAATTTAAGACCTTCTTTAAAAAGAGTCCAATAGTCTATTCTCGTTATCTAATGACACGAACATTACAGAGATCACGTAAATGCAGCATCGTCCGCGAAGAAGACGATGACGAAGAAAGCACACCGGCCTCTCGTCCGGCCGATTCACGCCGCGGCTCGCGCTCAGAAGGACGCCTTCATATAGCGGCTAGAGCTCACGTCACCCCACCATCGCCGCCCGCCGTTACCTTGCATCCTCCTGTATCTGCCACGCCGGTGCAACGCACGCATCTCGCGGAGAACCTTACACGGGTAAGTCTCAGCTGTTGAGGTATTCACATAATATTTTGTGCCTACAGTTCACGTCACGCCGCCGCCGCCGCTCGCCGTCAAGTTACATCCGCCTGTATCTCACGACCTCCGTGGCGCAGCGGGCGAAGGTCCACCTGCGACGCAGGAGGTTGCGGGTTCGATTCCCGCCTCGGAACAAATTTGTGTCCGATCTGCAGAAATTTGTTCCGGTTGGTCTGTGTGTTTTCTATGTATAATAAAAAATGTCTATCTATGTAGTGTATTGTATTAAGTATATCAGTTATCTAGTACCCATAACATAAGCTCTGCTTAGCTTGGGGCTAGATAATGTTGTGTGAACTATCCAGCATTATTTATTATTATTATTATTATTTATCTGCCACGCCGGTGCAACTCAAGCATCTTGCAGAGAACTTTGCACTGGTAAACTAAGTCTGTATTAAAATCAGAATCCCATGCATGAATGTTCCGCAACTCTGTCTTCGTAATCTCTATTTGATACTTCGTTTCCCACGTTTGTCAATCACATCTATACTAATACTAGTTTCTGCCGCTTCGCACACGTTGTTTCTATGGAAACGTTTAAAGGTGATTTCTATCCCATGGGAACTGATTTATGGGATAAAAAGAAGCCTATGTTTGATTCCAGGATTAGAATTAACTGTATGCAAAATTTCAGCCCGATCGGTTTAGTAGTTTTGGCGTGAAGACTTGAAGAGGTAACAAACATCCATCCATCCATCCAAAATTCGCATTTATAACATTATTTAGTGTGATGTGATTATAAAGAGGAAAGATTTGATTGTTTGTTTGTATTGAATAGGCTTCGAAACTACTGGACCGATTTGAAAAATTCTTTACCGTTAGAAGCCCACATTATTCCTGATGAACATAGGCTGCTTTTTACCGCGGGAAAATGCTTCATTCCTACGGGAAAACGGTTAATAAGACAATGGATACTAAGAATGCAGCTAGTTATCAAATAAAGGCACTATTAGACTCAGCGTCAGCTATGTCTCAGAGCGCGGGTCAAAGCATTATGAAGCGTCATCATCATCAACTTATATTAGTCCAGCGCTGGACATAGGCCTCTCTTAATGAGCGCCATAGCGCCCTGTCTTCAGCTTGCCGTTGTATGCTGTGAACCTGCCAAGTGTTGTTATAGGTGTTGGTATATGGTTCCATGAGTTGGGCCAATAATGTCAATAAATAGAATGAAATAAGAGAATAAAAGAGTCTTACCTACGAACAACGACCAATATCTATCTATCATTACATCCACCTCAGGTGAACCTCGACGACGAAGGCGGCACAGAAGCCCCCACCACAGGACGCGGTCCCCCGCCAGCCCCGCCGCCCGCGCGCCGCACCCGCATCGAGTGCCGGCGGCGGCGCCCCCGAGCGGGCTCGTGCTCGTCTTCGGACCTTTCCGACGATGACTCGGAGAAGAAGAAACGAGCGGCGGAAAGGGCCGATGTACCGCCTGATACTAGGTACGTCATAGTTGTTTTTTAAAATAGACACAAATCATAAGAGGCGAAAGTTTTATACGTGTTGAAGGGTAACCAGAATGACCTCTCCACTTGTCATAGTCCGGTTAGGCTGTCAACATCATTATAGTCCATTCGAAAAAAAAAATATGTCACGGAATCTTACATTTGATCAAGTTTGGCTTTCACACATGTATGAAATAAAATCCATATCCGAGGGAAGGGCAAAGGCATTTTATTATACCTATAGAAGCCGCAGACAAAAGATAGTCCAGCATAAATTGTTAAATTAAAAATTTTACGCTGCGTTAGATAGATAGATAGATAGATAGAAAATTCTTTATTGCACACTTATCGATAGAAACAATAGCGTATAAGTGGCGGTCTTATCGCTCAAGAGCGATCTCTACCAGACAACCGTGTTACTACTCCGTGACCAAGTCCTGAGATCAAAGTCAAAAAACCTTCTAACGTGATCAATGTTTAAATTTTAAGTAATGTTTTTAATCAATAAACTGCTTATTTTATATCTAGGACGAGACGTGACTCTTATGACGACTCCAGTGACAGCCAGGAACGGGGTGCTGGCGCAGGCACCGCTGGCGGTGCGCGGGCGGCGTCAAGACCTACAGTCACAGGTTAGCACTTACTGCATCTATAAACTCCATTGGCCTACTGTTTTCTTGATTATTTTATTGGACGGGATCACAATGTCTTGTTGTCAAGGTTTCCTTTTAATATTGATGTTTTGTTATATTCTGACCATGTAAATTGTATGCTCGTATGCTTATTAATTTTTTTTTTATTACGTAATTTGATAAATATTAACATATTAAGTGCGGAAACCTGTATCTATGCCGAAACTTTACCTCGGCAAACTTTTCGGTAAATTTCGTACGGAAAATCGACGCCGTGTCTTATACGGGCTTGGATAGATCAGTCAAAGAAATCATCTTATTTTGTAACAGGTAGCAGTGGATCAGAGAGCGCAGGCGCCGGGGGCGATGGTCGCGCCCCGCCGTCGGCCGGCTCGGGCGGCGGCCGCCGGCGCCGTGCCGCGCGCAAGGAGAGTCGTCTGCGAGAGTCTCGCTCACTGAACCGGATTGCAGAGGTACGTTGTTGAATGTGGCATTACCTAGTCACTCGTAGCAGTGGTTCAGAGACCACGGGCTCCGGCGGCGAAGGTCGCGCCCAGCCGTCGACCGGCTCGGGCGGCAGCCGCCGGTGCCATTTCGCGCGCAAGGAAATTCGCCTGCGAGAGTCTCGCTCACTGAACCAGATTGAAAAGGTACGCTGTGTCATGTAGCGTAAACGATCACGTTCTCTAGATAGATGTAGAAAACGTGATCTTACTAATTTACAATAAAAAATTTGTACACAAGCAAACTACATTTAAAACATGTAGCACAGGCCACATCATGTGCGAGTCAGATAGTTGACATCATAAGTTATCATCAGCAAAATGCTCTGCCAAAATTACTACTCTATCTTCGTGCACCCCTTGCATTTAGAACTCAATTCGACATGGATAGGGAATAGCCAATAGCGGGTTGAAGAAGCTCCATCTAACGGAGGGCCGAAATTTTCAGAAAACTATCGAAATTCTTCTATAACTGCCACTAAAACCACATTACTCTTTTGCATAGGTGGAGGAAGCGAGCGGCGCCCGTTGGGGTGGAGGTGGCTTCGTCGCGCTATGTGGCCGCCCCCTACTTCGGTTGCTGGCAGCCGCAAGACCGACCCCGCAGGCTCGCAGGCTACACGGTCTCTGCTAGCAAACGCCTCGCTAGCCCCGCCATCCGGCCCGTGCTAGCCACGAACCCCACAAGGGAAATTTGGGATCCATCGATCCAACCCGTATCCCGCTAACTTTCCGCGGGGTCAATAACCGTCCTGAAACGAGCGCTCTTGTCGCGTGAAACAAATTCAAGACAGATCGGTATTCAAGAATCACGCTAGCCAAGAATCGTGCGGCTATACTATCGGGCTATAATCGCCAATAGAATGTTCACACTTCGATGTTTCGATGATCGACAAAGGATAAAGAAATAGACAAAAAGCTGATAGTGTAGCCCCCACATGTAGGGCTGACGGATTCGATTGCGATATTCTTGACCGCAGATGATAGACTAACGTTACGCTAAGAGGGTACATACAGAGTGGACCAAACCTTTCGAACAATACATACTATTGATTTAATTACCTACACACTTCTATAGATTGATTGGACGTACTTTCTCTTTTGTGGAAAGTATCTCAACATTTTTCATCTCAATTATGAAAACTCGGAAAATGACCGCATCGTGTTGTCCGCTTAGATCATATTTGATCAAACATCAAAAGAGTGGGTTATTTTAAATCCCAATCTTTATCTTCGCGACTATACCTAATTCCCATGCTAGAATTTTGTTTGGTCTACCCTGAGAGAAGTTATACTAGCGTAACGTGCTGTTGATGTAATGCTTTGTTTCAAGAACCCCTAGAGTTCTTTGTTGTCCCAAGTAGGTAAATTAAAACTATCCATTATGCTGTAACTAAACTAACGTATTTTAAATTTTCTGTCCATGTCCTTAGAGTGCTATGTGCAATAAAGGTGTCTACTGCAGTGCAGCACCTATTAATCACCACCTTTTTAGTAAACTAAATAGGAACGGCAAATCTTATAGCACTATTTTAGAGAAATTGCTGCACAACCCGTGCCAGTGTTTTTGTGTAGTTGGTATACGTAAATTCGAGTACATTCTAGAATTGGTTTCCAGAGCCGTGAGTCCGGTTGTAGATACTATCGAGACGTGACCGTGGCGTCTCATTTTTGTATGAGATTTGCGCAGTCCCCTGTACGCTCGACAGAGAAGCTGTTCCAAATCCCATAAAAAAGGAGATGTGACGATCAGGTCTGATACTATATTCAACGGGACTCAGGGCTCTGGTACCTGTCTGGTAGGGTAGAGTAGCCAAATTTATTTATTTTTATCGTTTTTATAAAGTATTTGTATATCTATCAATGAATATAAAATTAATTGCTTAACTATAACGCTAGATTTACAAGAATTTAATTATTATTTACTTGATTTAATAAATTTTGAAAATCTTTTCTAAATCGGAATTTGGACATCTTGTAATTTTTTTCTATTGCACTATTGTACCTACTTTTTTATTTTCATACGTATCTTGTGGCCAGCAAAGTTGTCGTGTTAGTGATTAAATTATTGTACCTACTCGTGTAATTTATATGATTGAATAAAATGCTGCCAATTGAATGAGAAATGTACATTAATTAATTTTTTATAGGCGAAATGTAGCCTTACCTCTATGATACAAGGTATCCCACACTGTAACGTTTTGAGCTGATAATGCGTTTTCATAATGAAAAATCAAATCACAATAGGTAAACAGGGTTACTACATCATTTCTCTTATGCTGGTTAAAATTTAATTATTTGTATTCTTATTAGTAATTATGATTACACTTCGTTAGATTCGTATGATCGCAACTGTTGACTGATTCATAATCGCCGTGATTCCAATATAAATTAAATGTTCACCTTATCAAATGTGGAATAAATTTCTGGAGACTTGTTGTCATAGAAAACTCTCATCATGGACTTATTTGCACTTGGTTAGATGGAAGATCACTTAGGTACACTAAGGCCCATATCATGAGAGTTTGCTCAGTGATAGATATATACTTGAGTAACGATTTTCTATGGCATTAACGTCACTTAAATCCGCCACACACAGAAGCCGGAGGCGAGAGCGTGCGGTTTGTATCATACGGAATTATATGAGAGACTTCACACACGCCGCCCGGCGGTGTATGTGTAGTCTATCTGTATATATAAATGCACACATTACAACCCGCACGCCTTCGCCACCTCCCTCCCCGGCCACTGTTTCTGTGTGTGGCGGCTTTTAAGTCTAGATGTCTGACTAAGCAATATATTTCATAATACTTCACTTTTTTGTGCCCTTTTCTGCAACATCACATCACACAAGCATACATCTATGATTGAGAAAACTTTCATAATTTGAGCTCTAAGATATTGTTCTTCAAAAGTACTTTGTAAATGTTTCTTATTTCAGCAATGATTTAGACTGTTTGTGGATTTACATGTTACACTTTAGACATTTTTAAACAAGGCTAAAGTTTATATTTTTCCTGGACTACTAACAGTGGTACTGTTAATGTAATAAACAAAACAAAGTTGGTACTTACACGTCCAAAACCACTGCCGCACAACTCAAATATGTGCATAAACGCGTTATCAGAGACAAAATGGATTACCGCAAGCTTCAAGCGAGTGGCCCACAAGCTGTCTATTATCTAACGGTGTCGATATAAAATGCATCTAAATATTACGAGTAGCTCCATATTTTAATGCACTTTTTAGTGTTGTGCGGCAGTGGTTCAGATTAGCGACTACCTTTAAATTGTATGTAGGGTAACCAAAAAAAAAACTTGAACAATCACCATTTTATTTTCAAAACTGGTTCAAAGGTGCATCATGGTTGTATTTTGGAATATTAAGCCATTATTGTCTTGACTGTATTCGCAGCTCACCACAAAAGCTGAACAGAAACAATACAACGGTCATTATCTTCGACTTTGATTCTTTGAGGTGTAGTACCGAATCAGTGAGTTATATATAAAATTGACATCAATTTGGCGTTGATTGTACCTAACACCTCGGGTGCCGGTCTATTATAATTACATAATTATTTATCATTAGATAGTATGTATTTTCATGGTAGAAAATAGAAATTATGAAATCATGGTAAATATCTGGATATTTACCATGATTTGATATTTCTATTTTTCCTGTACTGCGGCAATAGGTTGGTACTGTTAATGTAAAAAAGAAAAGACAAAGTTGGTACGTGGGTACACGTCCAAATCCACTGGATAAAAACCGAAAAAAACAAGTTAGTCTACTAAGTAGAAACTTATTCATTTCAATAATTCGAATCAAAGTCCATAAACAGCCCTTTATTCACGTTCTTCCTATTGAATCTTAGGTAATGTTAATTATCAAATACCAAGCAATAAGTACTTTTTTAACGTAAAGTAAAATAACGATCAAATATTAAGTAATTCTAGTAAGTACGTGAAATAATTATATAAGTTTTCAAATAATATTTTAGTATGCTGGGTGTTGATTTACTGCTATGTAAAGTTAAATTATTTTTGAAACTGAATATTTGTTATTTTGTTAACATTAGGCATATGTATATAAAAAAAGTTTTGCTCGTTTTTTTACGAATAACAATGTGCTGTGCTTTCAACTGAGTGTTACAGATACAGATATATTTTGTATGACCAGATACCTAAAAGCAATATTTTTGCTAAATTGAAATGTATTTTAGCTAGCTATGTTTAATTTGTAAAATATGTTGCTGATGCGTCTATTCTGCTTGTTCCATGTTATAAATTCCAGATTGCAATAATTATGAACAATTAAGCATTTTTTATTAGTCAGGTTAGTTTGTGGATCTTTTACCCGTTCTATTATTGTTTATTATTCTACATTATCATATTTTTAAGCTTTTTAATGTTGTGTACATAATTAAATTGTTGTAAGTAAATAAATACTTTATCATCTCACATAGGTAATATTCTCAGTAATATTTAATACACTCAGTGGTACAATAGATAGCCCAATAAACATAACGCCAGTTTTTCGAAAAACTGAGCGGGGCCACTGTGTATAACAGTGCGGTTGCCCACTTTATGTATATAACAGTGGGCAATCTATTTTGCGCTGTGTATAGTTAGGTTATTTTGATTTTTAGAAAATGTAATGTAGTAACGTTAACATCTTATACAATGTTTATCGGGTTGACATGTTGTTATAGTTAATGATTTTGACCTGTCTACTAAAAGGATGATTATCATGCGGCGATTTGTTCGCTGATTTTGCAATAATTAACCAGACCAAAGATATGATGAAATTGTGTGTATACATTCTCTGCCACACCTTATGCTGTATGGTGCCAATGTTAATGAGCAAGTCTGTTGTGTATGAATGGACGTTTAAAGGGTGCTTGAGACTTTATTGATCTATGAGATTAAATGGCTGTTTCACTAGTGGCAACTATTTTAGCTGAATGTAGACTTAAAATGAAGAAAACTTTAATACTGCCATTGTTAATGGCCTTGATGGAAAACGATAATTTTAGAATTTCGTCGTCTAGTAAGCAAAATAATGTATGTAAAATTAGTGGAGCAAGCCATGATTTTTGTATGAGAATCCATTTTAATTTGTGAATTATTTTTAATTTATCTGCTATTTCATTGTTAAAATTATGTAATGAATGTATTGTGATGACGCGTTTTCAAAATCTGTATTAATGTCCTGTATGGTAGTGTCGAAACAAAAATGTTTTTCACTAATATTTGGCTTTATTTCGAAAATACCTATTGTATTATTTCCCGAAATAAAATCTAACCAGTTGCAAGGTCATGATGGGCGACTGTCTTTTGTCAAGTAGGTACTAGGTAGGTTATTATTATTATTATCTTAGTCCTAATCTCTTTTTGTTTACAGATTTTATAAATTCTACTTAAGGCGTTACCCCAACCCAAATAAGCGCCACCATCTACATGATTCTGTTAAACGAAGGAATTTTCAAAAATCGATTGGCCAGTTTGTGATACCTATCATAACCTTTTTTTTAATGCCTCTGTATAAGTTTTATTTTATTTATTTATATTAAAAAAGAGCAACTTCGCATCTTTTCTTATAGTATAATACTTTAAGAAGAGATGCGAAGTTGCTCTTTTTTGCCACCATGGTGGCTAAAAAGAGCAACTTCGAATCTCTTCGCCAATCGATTTTTGAAAATTCCTTCGTTGAACAGAATAATAGGATAAAATAGGTGGGGGCACTGATTTGGGTAGGGGTAGCGATTATCTGTTGGTTATTAAGACAAAAACTGACACAGTGCGGCTACCAGTAGCCCAGCTTAATCTCCTACAGGTAATTAATTTACCTAGGTACGTAGACATCGCGAATTATAACTACCGTAATAAAATATGTGCATAGATCAGTGAATAGGTATGCATAATTTAAATCATGAGAGGCTGTCGTGTTATATCGAGGTTTAAAAAGTACAGGGCCAGCAGTGTAATCTAAACCCATTCAACTAAACTACACAGAAGAGTGGTGAGTCAGTGGGTTGTCATCCATATTTCTGAAACGACATTCTTCATGCTGGTAGAGCAGTGAATGGGACATTCGTAGGTACCTACTAGGACGCTGGAGACGGGAAAGGTAAACATCGAGTAGGTACTTTATATTACATCGCACAGTTGCGTTTCACTGATTAGGTGTTACATAGGTAGGTACATAATCATAATGGCAGAGTCGATTAAGGAGCGGAACCAGATGTTCGGGCTTAGTTTCAGCCTCGCGATGCGTTACATAGGCAAAACCAAAGTAATGCTCAATAATTAATTAGGTACTTTACCTACTGCTTTGCGACCGGTCTTCGCAGGCCGTAGTAGGTACCTACATGGTTACCTTACCTCGGACAGATTTTGCAGTTGAGCAAAAACAGGAGGAGGATGCCTAGGCTTAGACGTAGGTAGGTACCTACTGATTGAAAACTAAAGTTTTTCTTCACTACGTCTTACCCGCCATGACATAGGTCCGGGTGGGTAGCAATGGGTAGGGGATTGTTCCTCGGACGCCGATTCCCCCTACGTCGTCGATTCCCTTGGCTGATCTACCAGTTCGCGAGCTATGACCAGAGTTTCTCTGATCCCTGAAGGATAGATTTCGCAATAAATATATCCACAACAGAAAACCTAAGATATCAACAAAGCTCAAAGAAGTTGAAGTAGCAGTGGGCCGGCCATATCTCCCGAAGAACAGACAGCCGCTGGGTAAACTAGTTCGTAAGTGACGACCGCGACTTAACGTAATCTACATTACGTAGGACGCTCTTCGGCCAGGTGGGATGACGACCTGCGAAAGAACTGCTGGCAAGACCTGGATGCGATGCGGCAAGTAAAACATAGCGCTCATTAGGGGAGGCCTCTGTCCAGCTGTGGACAAGTATAGGCATTGGTATATTTAAGCTGATGGTGATGATGACAATGTTCCTAACATCCTTCAATAGGGCTTTCCTTCTTTAATTTTAGACTAATGCTAAAATAAAACCCGTAATTACGACAGTATTTGATTTATTTACCTTTGCTAGTTTTACATTGGTAAAAATATTTAATGCTATGAAACAATTTGACTTAGCATTTGGTTTTATTATAATAAAATCACACAATAGTAGTTGAGGTGCAAACTCAATGGTTGTATTATAGCAATGTAGCCACACTGATATTGCATTAAATGCAACTGCAAATTGATGCTTGTTTGAATTAAATGACGCCTGATGCAAAACTTTAAAAGAATCCTGAGTACTTTATCTTAAGATCCTATATATGTTCTACATTATCAATTATCATACACTTGATCAAGTTAAAATATGGAAAAAGCCATGTATTTCATTTTACATTAAATAATTACCTACTTTATAATAATAAGATTTCAAATATCCAGATAGGGTTGAGATAATATTTAAATAGTATAAATGTAGGACCTATACTTTTAAACAAGTCAATTTTAATGATAAATTGTGGTTTTCCAAGGTTAACTTCAATTTGTTTAAAAGAATAAGCCTCAAGATCACTTACCTAAAACCGAGACATCAGTAAGAACTAGTCTTATTAATACCAAAAGCAAGTTTAACTTCATAAAAGGCCACAATAATTTAGGTAGTATAACATAACTGGAGGGTGCCCCCTAAGTGAGCAATGAAAAAGCCATTTGTGAAGGAATCATACGTTTGCCCAATCTACAGCTTGAATCTGCAGTTAGCAAGATAAGATTCAAAGTGTAATAAATGCATTATTCAAATCTAACGATACACACTAGCAAAGCATTACTTAAAGTAAAATATTATGTGAAAGAAATTAATAACTGTCTTTTACACATAAAACTAGATTGAAACGCAGAAGTAGATTGGGTCTATTGAGACAAGTGAAATTGAGAGACAACTAGAAAGTGCTCCCTTCTGGGGGCTGCGATAGTTTCATGTTCTCCTTCAGTGTCATGAGACGCCTCAGTTCTTGCAAGACTGTCTTGATAGTGTAGTCGCGCTGCCACCTTGCAAGAATTGGGACTTGTCTGTTATCAACCTGAAAATATATGAATATGCATCAAGTTCTACACCAGAAATTATGAGATAAGATTTAAAAACAGTCTGCTTCCTCAATTTAACATATTCTTACAATTTAATGAGTCAAAGTGTGTGAAAAGGAACTATCACCATGCTGATTACAATAAAGCAGTGTGATGTTTATGTTCATCAGAAGTAAGTAAATTTTTTATGTAAATGACAAAATGACTTTACTTACAAGTCCAGTTTGACTGTTTACACAGTTCATGTTGATCCTAGAGATAAATCGGGCAGTTGGAGGGTCATCAGGGTATCTTGTGCCACACTCAACTTTGAGAGAGTACATTCTATTTTCATATGGAGTCTGAAAATCGTCAAAATGATATCAGCAAGCACACTGTGTACCTTTGTATCTTTCTAAAGACATCTGTAAGTCATTATTGTACAGGGTTATAAAACAATATTTACCCTAGGGGGTCCAATTATCATCCCAGTCCAATGAGTAAGGGTCATGTCATCATCGCTCTCCAGTCCCCATGAAATGGTACCATCACCCACTCCTTTTTGGCCTTGCTCAAGTTCTTCTAGAAGACGAAAGTTCCGCGGCACCACTGATTCAACAAAAACAGAATTGTAATGATGTGTAGAAGTATAATTTTATATTCCATCGAAGAAATCAATACTGGAAATCTAAATCACGCTTTTTGTTCTTTGCTCAAAATAATCTTACCAACGCCTGATGATGGATTCGCCATGATCAGTTTCACCGGCGCTCACTATCTACAGTGTATTTCTCAAATGTTCTCTTTTTTAGCAAGCATCTAACTTTTATACCCACTAGGGACTAGAAATCTGAACAATACAATCCAATATTTGTCTACAGGTACCAAAAAACTAATTCCAACAATTTTTATTTCACATTCAGAGAGAAAAGAAGAAAGGTTAGCAATTTTTTGTTTGACATTGACAAATTATTTTGCTCTATAATCTCTGGTAATTAAAGGTTTCAAAAAAGCATAGACAAAAAAGTGCTTGCTTCACTCCGTTTTCTGGCTATCTTTCTGTGTCTGGACTGGACTAAATAACTTTTTATATTCTATCACTACGGAATAAAGTTGATTTTTGCTTGTACTTCTCCGACAGAGCGCTATTTGTGTAACAGCGCAGCGGTCTTTCTGCGTTGAAATAGAAGGCATCTCTTTCTACACTATGCAAACTGAGCGAGACTTCAGACCCAGATAGATGATTATGCACATCAAAGAGAATGTACGCTACGCTAAAGCTAGTGGATAGAAACCGGGTTCTATGCAATGAGCGGTTTTCGATTTGCATTTATATAAAGAAAAAAATTAGTTCCAAATATCTCGATAGGTGGCAGGCCGTCAACAAGAAATTAGGGTATGTCAATGTCAAATGAAATGATAACAACCGTAAACGTCAAAATGTACCGACTAAGAAAATTCTTTCGGTAGGTAGGTAGGTACCTACCTAGTGTTCTAAAATCTGCGAGTATCCTTATTACACTAATAAAACGCGCGTAAACGCACGCGCGTGCGTTTAGGTTAATTTAAGCGCGCTTATTTATTTGGTTCATTTTCTCTCTCGTGTGAATGCATAGCAGGCAGCAGCACAACCTTTATGCATGAAGCCTGAGAAGAAAAGAGATGGTGATCTGTCTCATCCATCTACGGCGACACGTCAGTGTCTATGCTACATGCATGACACATTGATGCTAGGAGATTTTGTTCGTCTATTGAGTAATGTAATTTTTAACGCACGCGTGTGCGCTTGCGTGCCTTTGCACGCGTGCGTTTATTAGTGTAATAAGGCTACAATTAGAAACTTGAAAGTTCGTTTCCTTTCATTTGACATTGACATACCTTAATTCCTTGTGACGCCCTGCCACCTGTCGAGATATTTGGAACTAATATATTTTTTTTATTGTGAAATCGAAAACCGCTCATTGCATATTTGCGTATGTATTTGCATATTTAGCCCATTTTCAGATTTTCAGCGGTAATTGCATAATTTACCTAAAACTTTGTGATGAAAGGATTATAGATTTCTTACCTTCAGACCACAAAGGACAGGTTGTCACGGTATCTGGAGGGACGGATAAAGTTAAAAACTGTATCATGTGTACACCGGTTACGGTACAAATAAGAAATGTTCAAGGACATTCTAGATCAATATTCACCCAATTTTGTTATAAAGGACTTCACTTAGAACTTTATTTAGTCAAATAAAAATCATGACTTTGCCTTCACTTTATATATATGAATGCATTATGTTCGCACGGAAGCATATTAATATTTTACTTATGAATAGTGACATACACCAAGTCAATACTAGAAACAAACATAAGTTAATGCTTCCTAATTTTAAAACTTTTAAATCCATCATGGTTATTAACACTAAAGTCAGAAATAACGGGATATTTACCATGATTTGAATTTGAGTTTTCCAATATTTCGGCACAGTTTCATGCGCCATGATCACGGAATAACTCTATTCCTAATTTTAGACTGACTTAAACCAGCGAGTCGATTCTAGGAAATTGCATTCAATATTATAATAAATTAGGTACCAAATGGTGTACTTGAGCTGACTGAAAGACATTTTAAAAAACAAATTAAATTTGGTCTGACTAGGGGAGCATACTATTCCTGCGCCGAATATACAGACGACAAGAACGCATGGACATCCTCGATTGAGGTGCATTCGTAACATAATTATGGAACTATTTTATTAATGAAAAGGCCTCTAATACAGCTGCTAAATTAAAGTCATAAATAACGGGATATTTACCATGAATTTTGAATTTTAGTAGTAACGTTCGTAGCAAAAGACAAAAAATGAGGGTAGATCGCTATATCTGCCCATAACAACTCACTCGCAGTGCCGTCAGTTATTCCGTGATCATGGCGCATGAAACTGTGCCGAAATATTGGAAAACTCAAAATTCAAATCATGGTAAATATCCCGTTATTTATGACTTTAGTGTTAATAACCATGATGGATTTAAAAGCTGCTAAATTTATGCAATTCATTAGTTTTACTCATTATTATAATTTTTTGTGTTTTGCCACTATAAATTCATCTTCTGACAAGGCCTCTATACAGCTGATAATATTGTTTTGCAATTGTATTTGTATATTATCTTACGTCGTATTCGTATAGCTTTGTTCGTATAGAAGTTTGTCTTTTCGGTCAGTAGGTACTCTAAGTGAACGAAAACTAAAATTTTGTACGAAGCTGAATTGCCTTTTCATTTTGAAATGATGAAAGTAGATATTTTTTTTTTTATTGACACTGAAATTTCAATTCTTGAATTTTAAGTATAAGTAGGTATAAAGTGTATTAGAAAGTCACGAGTCATAAAATTCGTCCGAAAACGGCCTTTTCATGACTAAACGAGAGTAGCTAGTACACGCTGAGTTATTCGGCCGTACTTAGAAGATTTGGAACACTACCTACCTGATTGTAAGCGTCTACAAGACTACAAACTGTTATAATAATTGTTGATTTATAATATTTGATACGTATCAACCATTATTTTTCGTAAAAAGTAAAGTATAAAACGTGGTTATTGTGGGTTATTCCTAAGAGATAGTCATATACCATCATTCATGTTTGTAGACCTTTTTAAGGTGTACAATACTGTGGTACATTATTTTGATCTATCCCGTAGGGTACAGCCAGCGTTTGCAATGTAAGCACTAAAAATGTGTTTATTTACGACATCACATTAGAAACCTCTAAATTTATCAGTGTTTCTGGACTAGACTATGCGTGTATTATACACAGGAACCTTCCTCTTGAATCACTCCATCTTAATAGATGAAGAAATCGCATCAAAATCCGTTATGTAGTTTTAAAGATCTAAGCAAGATTCAAGATATTTTATTGCGGAACATGCTGTACAAAGGTCTTAAAATAAATTATGGTATCAAGCATGCACCCTGCTAGGGCACTGCAACATTATGCTAGGTTCTATCTACTCTTATGACGACCTCCGTGGCGCAGCGGGCGCCTGCGACGCAGGAGGTTGCGGGTTCGATTCCCGCCTCGGAACAAATTTGTGTACGATCTGCAGAAATTTGTTCCGTTGGTCTGGGTGTTTTCTATATATAATAAAAATATCTATCTTGTATATATATTGTATTAAGTATATCAGTTATCTAGTACCCATAACACAAGCTCTGCTTAGCTTGGGGCTACATAATGCTGTGTGAATTGTCCAGCATTATTTATTTATTTATATTTATATTTATAACTAAGCTTACACTAATAATATAATATTTGAAAATTTTAAAACACTTAAAGTTCCTACCTACGTGGACCTACGTAGATAACTACATACATAATATATTTTAGAAAACGTAGGTAGGTTAAAAACTAGGACTAGGACTCTCTTTCTAAAAACTCTTGCAAGGAATAAAAACTACGCTGTATTAAATATTGTTTTAATTGAAATTTGAATAGCTTTATGTTATTTTCACTTTGAATAGAAGTACGTAATTTGTTAAATATTTTTATAGACATTGAATGGGGGCCGGAGTGGAACATTTGGAGTTTGGAAAAAGGTATGTCAAGCCTATTGTGTGGTCTTAAATTTATTTAAAAAAACTCATCGCTCTTTAAAATATATATCAGAGTATATATTTTAAAAAGGGTGAGTTTTTTTTACAAATAAACTGGCTTCTAAGATATATATCCCGGGAAGAGTTAATATGTTGCAGTTTATAAAATATGGTCTGCAGCTAACCATTTCATCGAGGTTATAGATTATGCGTATACACCTCTTCTGCAAAATAAATAATTTATTGACATCGGTACTGTTGCCCCAAAGCGTTACTCCATATTGCATACATAGGGACCAAGGGACAGACAGACAGATAGCGGGAAGCGACTTTGTTTTATATTATGTAAAGATCTCGCTTCAACTGAGCGTTCGTTCGTTGGCCTTCGGCAACCGTCCACACTGAGTTCGATCTAATGGTTTGATTTGTTTGATGTTACCGCCACGCTTCGGATCGCCGGCGCACGCCAACAAACGATCGTTGGCGTTCGCTAAGCCCGTAGTCATAGGATCTTTGGCTAAGCCGTAAAGATAGGCCCAACGAAGGCCAACGAGACCCGTTCGTTGGCGTTCCTATGGCCATGGTTTGGCCGGTGTGTACGTAATGAAGGTTTTATGTTAGATACCTTAAACCTTCATAAATAAAAAATTATAATATACACTATAGACCATGCACAGAGTATGTCATCGTGATGTCTCGATATGTCACGTCATGTGGAATAAACCCTACACTCTGGAAACAGGGAAATTTTAATACAACCACAACTAAAACAGTACGCAGCATAAATTGATTGGGAGGGGGGCGTGGTTATTTTCCATTTTGGAAAACACCTCAATCCATCATTCTACCATCCCTATCTTTATCAGTCAGTGTCAAGTGTAAGATGTCATGTCAGTCAGTTGTCAAAGTCAGGAAAATATAACCTTAAATTATTTTGAATACATATGTACCTACTCATTTTTCAATTCGCACGGAAAGCTATAACTTTCACTAATTTGTAGAAACGGTAACTGTTTCCATGACGTTGCAATTACTACGAGTAATACGTAATTCATTGACTATTCATAACCATCACCGTTTGAATTCTGTTCGCCATTGTAATTTCTTACGTAGTGAATACCGTTATTCGGAGTGGGGTACGAGACGGGCGAGGGGGGTCCGTATCAGCGGCGCCGTTGTTGGAGCGCGAGTTCACTCTGTCACTCGGTCATTACGGTATTTCTACACAGCGCGTCCCACATTTACGATCGTGAAAGAAAAAGTGACAATGTCCGAAAACAAATCGTTTCAGCGCCTCCCCAAACATGTAATTCCTAAACATTACAATTTAGAATTGATGCCGAATCTAGAAAAATTGACTTTCAGCGGAAAAACAGCAGTGAAAGTATCGGTAAGAGGATATAATTTAATCATCATCGCCGCCGTTGCGAATTATCCACTTGTATGTGACGCGTTACAGCGCTACGTGTTGTGTTTCAGATCGGGAATTCCACGAACGATATCGTGTTGAACTGCCTGGACTTGGAAGTAAGTAATGTGAAACTGGAATATGAGGGCGGAGGCCCGGACTCGGCCCGCCTGCCCACAGAGGTGAAGCTGAACACGGCGGAAGAGACGGCCACGATCTCGTTCGCGGAGGCGCTGCCCGCCGGCGAGGCCACGCTGTACTGCGAGTTCACGGGAGAGATCAACGACAAGATGAAGGGCCTCTATCGCAGCAAGTACCTCACGCCGTCCGGCGAGGAGCGCTACGCCGCCGTTACCCAGTTTGAGGCCACAGACGCGCGGCGCTGCTTTCCCTGCTGGGACGAGCCAGCCATCAAAGCCACCTTTGACATCATGCTCGAGGTGCCGTCTGACAGAGTAGCCCTCTCAAACATGCCTGTAAAACATCAGAAAATTGTTAAAGATAAGAAGGTCATACAATTTGATACTACTCCCATCATGTCCACTTATTTAGTTGCAGTTGTTGTGGGTGAATATGATTATGTGGAAAAGAAGTCTAAAGATGGTGTGCTAGTGCGTGTTTACACCCCAGTGGGAAAGAGCAAGCAGGGCTTGTTTGCTCTGGAGGTAGCTGCCAGAGTGCTTCCCTACTATAAGGAGTATTTTGACATTGCCTACCCTCTGCCCAAAATTGATCTGATAGCCATTGCTGACTTTTCTGCTGGTGCTATGGAAAATTGGGGCTTGGTGACCTACAGGGAGACATGCTTGCTCGTTGATGAGGAACACACATCAGCAGTGCGAAGGCAGTGGATAGCTCTCGTGGTTGGGCATGAGCTGGCCCATCAATGGTTTGGTAACCTTGTCACTATGGAATGGTGGACTCATCTTTGGCTGAATGAAGGATATGCATCTTTTGTTGAATTCCTCTGTGTAAACCACTTGTTCCCTGAATATGATATTTGGACTCAATTCGTCACAGAGAACTACATCAGGTATGAAGATTAATTCTTATGATTTTATTAAGAGTCATTGCTACTGGCCTTGTGCCAAAGAACAATGTAAAGCCACTGAACTGTTGTAAACAATGGACAATGAGTGTTTTATTTCATGAGCTGCATACTAATGTTGACAGGACATTCATTTCTTTCAACTTTTAGAGCTTTGGAACTGGATTGCCTGAAGAACTCTCACCCTATTGAAGTACCTGTGGGACACCCCTCTGAAATAGATGAGATATTTGATGACATCTCTTACAACAAAGGGGCTTCTGTCATTCGGATGTTACACAAGTACATTGGAGATGATGATTTTCGCAAAGGCATGAATATTTATCTTACCAGGCATCAGGTATATATAATTTTCTATTTACAAAGTTATAATCTGTTTATATCTCAAAGCAAATGGTACTCAGAACAATTTATTGTCATTTTGTGATAATATTGTACACAAGAGTATTAACTCAAACTACCTACATTTTTATCTCTGTTTCTATGAGCCAGACATTTTACATGAAACCAATCAACTATATAGTATGAATCTAACTTATATTGTCACTGGAAAATGCATGCTATGATGCATATGCAATGCCCTTCAAAAACAGTTTAGTCTGAAGCTAAGCAAATAAACAAAACAAATATTTACTTGGCACATATTCAAGATTCATTGGAAAATGCAACATGACTACACTTATTTACAAAGAGAATTACCAACATTCTACAAATTTATGGTATTTCCACCTAATATTAAAAGGTATAGAGCCTATCCAGGGAGGCCTTTTTCCATCTGTACCGGACTTGATGTCATAATGTGTTATAAATTTTAATTAATTCAAAAATTTCATATCTCACAAACGGTTGCATTTATAATATTAGTAGGATTAGTAGGATAAGGGTGCGAAATCTAGAAAATCTAATTCTATTTTTAATATTCCAGTACAAGAACACATTCACAGAGGACCTATGGGCAGCGTTAGAAGAGGCATCTAACAAGCCAGTTGGTGCTGTTATGTCAACATGGACCAAACAGATGGGATTCCCTGTAGTTGAGGTATGTTTGCTTTCACTTTCAAGATAACTTGTTGTTTACTCAGACTTCCACTTTCAATGAACTTTTTTACCTATCTGTTGTAATCTTAATCTGGCTATTATTATTATTATTATAAAAAGAGCCTAGATCTTGTGGGTGCAATGATGCATTTTCTATACTTTTGTCTTTCCAATGTCTCTGTTGATACTTTATACAACACTAGCGACCTCCCTGGCTTCGCACGGGTGCAATGCTGATACTAAATATACTACAGAATCGGCCCCCCGGCCGGTACCGCCGCAATCGCTATGTCCCTGTATTTTAAATCCGTAATATCTTCGAAAATATTTATTTAAAGTACATGCTGTAAAGGGCCATATTAATCTCTATTAAATGCACAATGTATTTAAGGTACTTAATTGGATAAGGATTAATGCTGTATTGCTTAAAATAGCTTCGTAAATAAGCCATTATTTCTCATAAAAGTAAAGGATAAAAGTGGTTATTGTGGGTTATCCTTAAGAGATAGACATATACCATCATTCACTTTTTGTAGACCTTTTTAAGGTGTACATTACTGTAGTACATTATTTTGATCTATCTCGTAGGGTTCAGCCAGCATTTGCGATTTAAGCAAAAAAAAGGGTTTATTTATGACATCACATTAAAACCTAGAAAATTATCAGTGTTTCTGGACTATATCATCCATGTATTATACATATAAACCTTCCTCTTGAATCACTCTATCTAATAAAAAAACCGCATCAAAATCCGTTGCATTGTTTTAAAGATCTGAGCATACGGATAGACAGACAGACAGGAAGCGACTTTGTATAATATGATGAAGAGATGTAGAGATGTCAGCGGCTTTCTCCATTATTTGGCACAAAATCTTTTAACAACAGAATTAAAGGCTTATGTTTGTTCTAGGTGAGCTCAGAACAAAAAGGTGCAGATCGCATTTTGAAACTGACCCAAAGCAAGTTCTGTGCTGATGGGAGTCCAGGGAATGACAACCTTTGGATGGTACCTATCACTGTTTCCACACAGGAGCTACCTGAGAAGGTAAGTCAACAAACTGTATTTATTTACACAGTATATTTACAAACTATACCTATTTGTCTTCAGATTCTTTGTTTTCTAAGGTCAGGCACAATGTTATGACAATGACAACACAAGATAAGATACTTTTACTTTGATATTTATCAATAATGTGGCCTAATTTTATAAAGATTAGTTTCATGGTCAGAATCAAAGTTACATAAAAATGTTGATAACAATTCCACCTAGCATGATTATGATTTGGATAATGGCACATTTGGCCCAATATATTACGTATACCGATACCTGTGATATCAAGTAAGACACAAACTTGTCCACTATAGATTATTTCCTGCATTATCTATGTATGATACCTCAGCAGATGCTCAACTTATTCTGCAAGCATTATCTTAGTCTTAAAAAGACAAATAAATGAAATGTTTCCATCTGTTGACAGTTAACTAGTACAAAAGGCCCAGATGAATGTGAATGTGTTGAAAAGGAATGCAAGGCAATACAAAAGCAAACAGTAATTTTAATTGTCTTTTGTACTTTATTATCATGCAATAATTAAAATTCTAGTTTTGAAGTTTTCTAGCCTAATTTATTGTATTTTGATAAAGACAGGGATGATTTAATTATGTAGAGTTTGTATTTATGTATTTAGAATTAGATTAGTCAGTTTAAGTTCGGAATCAGCATGCTATGTAACTTACAAATTGTTTATTTTTAGATCGCCCTTTCTACTGTATTAGAAAAGAAGACGCAGGAAGTGGTACTGAAGGATGTCGCCGAGACTTCATGGGTTAAACTTAACCCTGGAACTGTAAGTATTTTCACTCAACCAGTGTCCTGTTCATTGAAAAAAAATTGTAGGCATATGAAAATGAAAATGAAAATGAAAATGAAAAATATGTTTATTGCTACTTATACAGGATTAAAATTACAAAATTATAACTAATTAAGCAAATAATTTCTGTGTAAGTAGAGATCATTTACAGAGACAAAATTACAACGATTCCCACACTAGGCTGGGCCTGTATCGTGGGAACCAATATGGTTAACAGGTAAGGAGTAAAAGAGCCTCAATTGACTGTCAAACCTATGCTGAGTTATACAAAATAAAATTATGAAAAAAGAAAAACATAAAAAAAACAATGACAATTAAGATTTGAAATTAAAATCAGAATGTAACTACCAAACTAAAAATTAAAAATATAATAATATTAGAAACAAAAATTAAGGGAAAAAAAAGACATGCTTTAGGAAACCTTTAACAATAGACTTTCGGTTTGATCGTATGAAAGAGTGTGTAACCAGATTTGAGCAGCGCATTTTAATTGGGCGACAGAAAAAGATTTAAGGTCTGTGCAACAGTGTTTCACAACCCTATTATAGACAAAACATTTAATATGATCTCCGAAACGCTGGGCAAATGTCGTAGAGACCGAGGGAACCAAGAGTTTGTTTGGATTGCGTTGTCTGGTTGAATGATATTTTTGCAAACGCATATGTAACTTTATTTAATGTATGACACTGATATCTTCTGACGCGCCACAACACACCTAAGCGCCACTCTAGATTTAGCCTTGGTTCAACGTATAATGGCCCAACTTAAGAGAGCAAATACGGATGTCTCTTATTTTTAGAACTAAATATACACAAAAAGAAAATAGTACTAGGTGTTTTCATAGATCTAAAAAAGGCCTTTGACACAGTGAGCCACCCCATACTCTTAACTAAATTAAAAAATGCAGGTATTGATGGACCCGCACTTGAAATTTTTCGATCTTACTTAAATCACAGACGCCAAATTGTAAAAATCGGTGATTACCAGAGTGATTCTCAGGAAATCACTTATGGAGTGCCACAGGGATCGATTCTTGGACCGCTTCTCTTCTTAGTCTACATAAATAACATCTGCGAAATAGGTCTACATGGAGACATTACTCTGTACGCTGATGATACTAGTTTATTTTATTCAGGATATTCAATAGACTCATTAATAGAACAGGCACAGCATGATTTAGACTTGTTACATATTTGGCTGCAATCTAATTTATTGACTATTAATGCATCTAAATCAAGCTACATCATATTTGCGGCAAAGAACAAGAAAATTGGAAACCATAATCTATTAAAAATAAACAATGAAACACTACAGAAGGTCAACAAAGAAAAGTACTTAGGTATTACCATTGATTATCAACTCACGTGGAAACCACACATTGAAACCATTAAAAATAAAATGACAGCTACCTTAGCTGCTATACGTGGTATTGTTGGATGCCTCCCAATACAAACCCGATACACAATTTATAACTCAATGGTAAAACCACACATAGATTATCTGATTGAAGTCTGGGGCGCCGCTGCAAAAACCAACCTTAACACCTTACAAATAACACAAAATAAAATAATTAAAACCTTATTTAGATATGATTACCTAGAACCTACTTTTAATATATATAAACAAACAAAATTAATGAACTTAAAACAAATTTATAAATATAACACATGCCTATTAATAAGAAAAATATTAACAAAAGATATAAACGTGCAAATGATATTCACAATGAAAAAAACAATACACAACCGATTAACAAGACAAGCTAATAATATTTTTCTTCGAGCACCTAGAACTAATTACGGCAAAAAAAGTATTATGTACGAGGGCGGACAGATGTATAATAAACTACCCAAGGACATCAAAGAAGTAAAATCATATAACACATTCAAAAGATTACTAAAAATACATATTTTAGACGACTCTTCAATGACCTGAATGAACCTCAAAAATGACGGCTCTTCTTCTCACTATGGCGTAAGCCTTAAACAACAACACAACACCAACAAAACAATGCAAGCGTTACGGTCGCCACGGTTTGCCTCAGCATAAAAGTACCCCAACTAGATTTTGGTTTGCTTTCTGTATTTAAGAAAATTACCGCTATAAAGTAAATGTATAACAAATTGTAACACTATTTGTGTAACTTATGTTATTTATTGTAATACGTACCTACTATAAATGTGATAATTATTACTTATAAGGCACACTAATTTTACTTTAATTCTATGTATTTCTCTGTAAGTGAATAGTAATTCTTTTGAGAAATAAATATCTTCAACCACAAATAACCCAATCTTTTTCAGGTTGGCTACTACCGAACTCGCTACCCCGCGACGATGCTGGCTCAGTTGGTTCCCGCTATCAGAGACGGTACGCTACCGCCGTTGGACCGCCTCGGGCTGTTAGATGACTGCTTCGCGATGGTTCAAGCTGGACATACGCCTACCGCTGATGTAAGTTGATAATAACCCAACATAACAATGAATAAATTATATCGGATTTTGTCCACTGCTGAACATGGGCACATGTTGCGACCTTTATTCAGCCGCTTCCATCCTTAAACTCCCCGTGAGTGACCGCTACGATGGTGGCGGTCGATCTCGTTAGAGGTCTTCCAACACTCCGTTTTGCTTTTCAAAGTAATGTATTCAGTAACGAATTACATAGAATAGAATAAAATTATTTATTCAGGTAAAAAACAACATTACATTTCGGTTAGAAGTGCCAAGCCTATGTTAGGTTTAACTAGACACTGAGTTCTCACCTGGTTTAATAAGAGGTATTATTAGGTAGGTACCTATATTAATCGAAATACATAAGTTACAATCTTTCAAGCTATGGTTGTAGTAACTATTGGAATTCGATGATGCCCGCAGTAGTTTTTAGTAATACTGTGGCGCAGATACCATCGCCCTCTTCATAGACAGGATGTGCCATTACATCATTTTTATAAAACAACTAGCTGCATTTTTACTACCCGTCGTCCTATTACCCGTTTTCCCGTATGAATGAAGCATTTTACTGCGGTAAAAAGTAGCCTATGTTCATCAGGAATAATGTGGGCTTCCAATGGTAAAAGAATTTATCAAATCGGTCTAGTAGTTTCGGAGCCTATTCAAATACAAACAAACAAATCTTTCCTCTTTATAATATTAGTATAGATAAACTATTAGATGTACTTATGTTATTTTACTCACAATCTATTGGCTCAACTACCCACCTGACTTATTTCTTTAATGTAGATTTTATGTGACTTGTTTCTTTAATAGTGCCTGAAGCTGATGGAAGCGTTTAGCAACGAGAAAAACTTCACAGTTTGGTCTTCAATTTCCAACTGCATGTCGAAACTGAGCGCGCTTCTTTCGCACACACCTCTCGACAAGCCTCTGAAGAACTTTGGGCGTAAACTCTTCTCCAACATTACAAAGAAGCTGGGATGGAATGCTGAAGAAAAAGAGAGCCATCTTGACACTTTGCTAAGGAGTTTAGTGCTAAACAAGATGATCAGCTTTGAGGATCCCGCAACTATCAAAGAGGCTAAATCTCGGTATGTTATTCATTACTCAAAATGTGATTTCTTTGTAGGAGTAACAAACATCCATATTATTTTCGCATTTCTATATAAAGTGGTGTTTTTCGAAAAAGCTTTGGTCAATCAAACTTTTGACGCTTTTGACAGAAGTGTTCATACATTATAATGTACCTACGACAAAATTAGTGCCGAGTTCACCAACAGACGGTTAAATTTTAAACTTGTTTTGATATTTTTGACGCATATTTTCATACATCAAACGTCAAAGTTAACCGACGAAGCTGCCTGATTGCCTGAATATCTTTTGGTGAACACCAATGGGCACACAATCTGAATTTGAATCATCGTTTTGTCCTCACAGTTTCGACCGCCACCTATCCGGTGAGAGCGTGCTGGCCGCCGACTTGCGCTCTGCTTGCTACCGCGCGGAACTCAGTGGAGCCAATGAGAAGACATTCGAGCAGTTCCTGGAGCTGTACCGCGCGGCTGATTTGCACGAGGAGAAGGATCGCATCAGTCGCGCCCTTGGTGCTGTGAAGGATGCTGATCTGCTGAAACGCGTGCTGGACTTCGCTGTCTCTGTAAGTCCTCTCCTAAGTACCAAGTCGGCGGTTCGCAGGGAAGTTGAAAAAACACTCAGCAGCCTACAATATTCATACACTGAAATGTTGCACCAACCCGGCGGGCTGTGTCGCCAATTTTGTCTCTAGGCGTTTGATTTGATAGTGTCTTTGAAACAATTTTTATGCTGGCTGAGGAAACAAGAATTTATCGGTAGACCATTTTCTGGAACAACGAGAGTATTAATCACTCGTGTTAAGTGTCGGAAGCATGTATGTGTGTTGCAGAAAAATGGTAAAATCTCTCATTTCACTAGAATCGCCGTGCGTGACGCCAAGATGTACATATAGTCACAAGTAAAAAAAAAAATACAAGAAGAAAAAACTTATGTAAAAACATTATTGTCAAAGGAACTTAATTTACAATAATAAGTCTTGCCACCTGTGAGTTTTAAAAGCGCTAAATGTTGCGCGCTATATCAGTTTTAAGAATATTTTATTTCTCACTAAGAATAAATTCAATGAGACAACAGATTTTTATTACAACAGATTAATGTAGGGCTAACTCGTACTAAAACTAATTTAAGAAAAAATTAAATGCTAAATTTTTAACAGAAAAGTAGTGGGATCAATTAAAACATGCTGTAATGGAATGTCTCTACGCGTAAACAAAACGATGGCCGATCGGCTATGACGCGGAGCGAGCACAACTGGAAGTGGCATGCAAACAATATAAAACAAAAATAAAAATGTTACACGACCTTTGACATAATGTAATGTTTAAGTATTTTATAAAAAGTTGACATTGATTTGGCTTCTTTAACATCTTTCGGTAGTATTATACAGCTGTGCACCTTCCCATTTAATGTTTTTCTTGCCATAGTTTTTTCGAGGGGAGTGTAGTTTTATGTCATTGGTACTACGGAGTCTAATCCTTTGAAATTGTTGTTTATTTAGTGAAAGTAATTTGTGTATGTATCTTTTGAAAATTATTTTATGAATCAATATGCAATTATAGTAAAGACTCGCTATAAACTTTGTCGGTTGAATTTAGATAGTCATAATTAAAAAGCCTCTTAATTAATTTGTTTTGAGCTATTTGTAGTGTGTCTAGATGAGACTTAGCGGCTGTACCCTATACTTCTATTAAGTAGTCAATATGCGGTTTTATCAAGGAGTTGTAAACAGTGTATCGGACAGCGCGCGGTAAGCATCAGACGTAATTTTTCGATCCATTGAGCGATGACAATTTGGGTTTTAGTTTCTGTAAGTGCGGTTTCCATGTCATATTATTGTCCATAATTAGGCCTAAGTACTTTTCATGATAAACTCGATTTATTGTTAAGTTATTTATTGTGAGCGGCGAAAACTACGAAACTTTTTTAATATTCGATGTAAATAATATAAAATTAGTTTTTATCTAAAACTATTTGACTATAGCTCGAAAAAGCACGAGATTTCCCTAGAAGATATTGACTACGTGACGAAAACCTAATCCACCTCCCCTCCTCCCTGTGACCAAGACCTCCCTCCCCCCACCACCCCTGAACGGGTCACGTAGTATGGGTACGTTCTATAAGCTGTTCTAAGGAAATCCATACTAATTATTATAATTCCAAAGTAAATCTGTCTCTTTGTCTGTTACCTTTTCAGACGTAAAAGGCTAACTGGATCTTAATAAAATTTGGCAGGGAGCATAGCTATCCTAGGAAAGGACATAGGCTACTTTTTATTTCGGAAAACCGCCTGCGAAGCCGCTGGTAGAAGCTAGTGGTAAAATAAACCAATCAAGGCTTGCAGAGTAATATTTCGGCTCTCCATGGCCCTCTGCCGTGTGTGACAAAAGTGTCAAATATATTAACATGCGTATTGTTTCCTCTAGGACGAAGTACGTGCTCAAGACACGGTTTTCGTCATCGTATCGGTGGCGATCAGCAGACACGGCCGCGACTTGGCTTGGGAGTTCTTCAAGGACCATTGGCAAGAGTTTATGGATAGATACCAGGTTAGTATTTATTTTAATACAACACAATACAAAATACTTTATTTTACACCAACAAAAAATACAATACAAGAGACATGGGCTTATCGCTTAGAAGCGATCTCTTCCAGGCAACATTTGGATGGAAAGAATTATGTGAATTTAAGAAAGGCAAGGGGTGTACCAATTATACGCAATCTATACTTATAATAAAACTGTAACAGGTCCATTTCTGTACATTGAAGATATTTTGAAAATTTTTTTTGGAGGGCACTCTATTATCGATACTGAAGCCAAAACTGTAATTTTTTTCATTCATGTCTGTCTGTCTGTCTGTCTGTCTGTCTGTCTGTCTGTCTGTCTGTCTGTTTCTTAAACGCGCATCACGTCGAAACTACTGAAGGTATTGAAATGAAACTCGGCACGATTTTAGGTCATACTACGAGGAAGGACATAGGATACTTTTTATCCCGGAATTCAGTCAGGTTCCCCTGGGAGAGGGGATGAAAGTAAAATTTCTTCACCGCGCATGACGCCGAAACTGCTGAATGAATTGGAATGAAACCAAGCATGATTTGATTTCATACTACAAGGAAGGACATGGGATACATTTGATCCCGGAATTCAGTCAGGTTCCCCTGGGAGAGGGGATGAAAGTAAAATTGTTTAACTGCGCATCACGACGGAACTACTGAATGAATTCGAATAGAACTCGGCATAATTTGAGTTCATACTACGAGGAAAGATACATTTTATCCCGAAATTTAGTAAGGTTCCCCTGGGAGAAGGGATGAAAGTAAAATTCCTTCACCGCGCATCACGCCGAAACTACTGAATGAGTTGGACTGAATTGGTACTATTTGAGTTCAAGGAAGGACATGGGATACATTTTATCCTAGAATTCAGTAAGGTTCCCCTGGGAGAGAGGATGAAAGAAAAATTCTTTAAACGCGCATCACGACGGCACTACTTAATGAAATCGAATGCAACTCGGCATGATTTTAGTTCATACTATGAGGAAAGATACATTTTATCCCGGAATTCAGTACGGTTCCCCTGGGAGAGAGGAAAAAGTAGAATTCTTTAACCGCGCATCACGACGGGTCTACGCGTCGTCCGATTTCATGCATTCTTTTTGTTAGAAACAGTGTTGCAAGATCGAATTTGACTAAATCAGTAGAAAGTCGAGTAGAAAATCAGTAGATTGATGAAATAATCTGTAGTTAGAAGAAAAAAATTAGTAGATAGAGGGTAGGTAAGTTCCTATCTATGTATTTTTCCAAGACGCACCCATTAGTTAGGTTCCTACCTACTAAGCCGTCTTGGAAAAATAAGTTAGATTCCTACCTTACATGATATATGGTAGTTTAGCTGGTCCAGTTAACTGTACTACCGAAGTTTGGTTGCAGTAAGTGGTCCAATTAAACTAACTAGACCACAGAAAAATATTTTTTACTGTGG
The DNA here is from genome assembly GCA_949316285.1 of Eupithecia subumbrata. Lineage (NCBI taxonomy): Eukaryota > Metazoa > Arthropoda > Insecta > Lepidoptera > Geometridae > Eupithecia > Eupithecia subumbrata. The sequence continues at coordinate 23,346,709 of OX438646.1, read as the reverse complement.
TACACAGCCAACTGTACCTACCTACTAACGAAAAAAAAATTACGGTTGTCCAGTCAAATGGATCAGGAGCCCCATTCTGCAATACAATTGCTTCAGTATGGTATGACAATGGAATCGTCGCAGAATCATCACGTAGAATCCTTAGATTTATAAAACTCCAGATAGTGCGTGCGAGATAAATTATTAGTTTCAAACTTGACGCACGTCTCTCCATCTGCATTCATCATTATTTCTTTCATCTGAGGTGGAATACCCAAACGTGTCATTCTGTGTCGATACCCCTGTCATAGTGAATCGATTAGTATAGCAGAATAGGGCCCCAGCTGAACGGAACCATCAGTAAGAAGTGAAACGAGTATGACACTTCTTAACACTGACGCTGGCCAAGTCGTAGCTAAAAGTCGTTTGGATAAAGAATGGGATTGAAGTGACAACATGCCCCGTAGACACTACACGATTTTTTGCACGGCGGCGTTTCATAATATGAGAGACCATGGTTAAATGTGAACTTAATTAGTCGGCAGGTGAGGCAATCGCGAACGAAGTCGCGGGTACAGCTAGTCTTAAATAAATATTAACAATATTATAAATACCTATAAACAAGAACCACTCAAATAAATACCCAACTATATACATACATAATATATGTACGTAACGTTGATTGATTTTCTATATTTGTGAACCTAGTTTAATTTTTCTAGTAGGAAGTAGAGCATCTAACAGAAAGCCCTGATAAATCTTTACCTGACGATACCGTTTGTTTTTTAACATTGGGAAATATAAACAAAGGTTAGCGCAAAATCTTATGAATGTTATGAGAGCAAAAAGTGACTAGATGTTAATTAAACATGTTTATTACTAATGGTCTCTCAAACTATGTACATACAGATAAAGATGATATTAAACGTACAAGTAGAATATAATCCGACGCAAATAACAGACAACTTACTATCCACGAATAGTGCGTGACACGTGAGTGCCAGAAGCAAGTCTGTAAGTTTCTGTCTATTTCCAGGGAGGATTTCTACTAGCGCGTCTAGTAAAATCCACCACTGAGAACTTCGCCTCCGAAACAGCCGCCCAAGAAGTTGAAGAGTTCTTCCGCACTCACCACTCTCCAGGCACGGAGCGTTCAGTGCAGCAAGCGCTCGAGACGGTCCGTCTCAACGCGGCCTGGCTACGTCGCGACCTCGCCTCCACCACTGCTTATTTGCAGTCTTATCACTGATCGGTATGTATTTACTTACCTGACTTAACCGCAGAATCCCCATTTTTAGGGTTCCGTACCTCAAAAAGAACCTTATAGGATCACTCGTCTGTCTGTCCGTCTGTCAACCCCCTTTACTCAGGAACTGCAGAATCCCTATTTTATTCGAGTTAGACTTTGAGATTACCTATGCTGCTCATCTTCCTTGCACACCTGTGGTGAAAACGCACCCAATAGCCAAGTCGTGCGTATGTGTCAAACAGACAATAGAATCGCTTAGCTTTTAAAATCGAGGGACCCTATTGATAGATTTTGACACATTTCATCGCTCAGCTATATCCAAAGATCCAAGTACGTACGTCCGTGGCTCTATCTAACAATATGGATTATAGATTATTAAAGCGATTGTCTTTTGTTTTTTCATACAATTATCCAAGCTGATGACGTCACAAATCCAGTATACAAAAGATGTAAGAGGATTGCGCCAGTTTTTAATAATTTATCTCACGGCAATTATTTTTAAGAATCATCATATCATTATATATTTCTATACAAAGGTTTTTTTTTTCAGGACCAAATGTATCAAGACTGAAACTACAACGATTTCGCAGTTACGTTTCAATTGAGATGACGATCTACTGATTGGATCTTACATGTTTTTATTTATTTGAAGTGACATTCAAAATAAGTTGTTTATTTTATCACTTAATTATAACCTACTTACTGGACTTTGTATTTGCCAATAATTATAACTTTGTTTAGTCTCCTTTAATACACATTTATGTTATAGCATACGAAAAAATTCCAAGCTTATGCATTTACGATAGTATATGCATTTTTAGGAGACGATGTTGCATTCTCTATTTATTCTGTTTCAATTTGCATATAGGGATTTTAGATAAAAAAATATGCGAACAATTGCATTAAACAAATATATGCCTGAAAATATTATTCTATTAGATAGATCAAATAAACTACTAGTGCGATCCACACAGTCGCTAGACCAAGACATAAACTGCCATTTCTAGAGGCCTTTTGATACCTTTTGTAAATGTGTATATATTTATTTTAATTTATGTTAAATGTTGGTACATATTTTACTTTCTGGTGCTGAGTACCATCTGAACTGCTGAGTGCAATTTTTTGTTTTTGTTCCACAACATCGAGGAAAACAATAAAAAATATTTAACAGACACTACCTATGTAACGCGTTCGAAGCAATCAAATTACCCGCATTTAAAATTTTATATTCGTTTCGTATTTATTTTGGTTGAGCAACTTTCGGTTTTAGTCAAAATTTTGTGATGTTTGCGCTATAAAATAATTATGAAGTTACCATTAGTGTCTCGTGCTATATTGTCATCAAACGTATTTTGTTTTGTAAGACTGTTATCGGTTATTGCAATAAATCGTACAAACAGATTATTTTCTTTCACTTATTTACCCTATCTAACAGGGACATAACAAAGGTCCATTACTATTTAAAAAATCTAACTTTATTTATAACTGCTAAGAAGAAGCTGTGCTAAGTTTCTAAGATACACCTACAGCTAAATAAAACCACGAAGATAGTAAGCTAGCATTTAGATCCATGCTAGTTAGTGAAAAAGCAGCACGTATGGTCTATTTCGCCTATTTCCACTCGATTATGACCTACGGCATACTATTTTGAGGAAGAGCACCCTGATTGACATTTATCATGATTTATTTTAATTTAATTTTACTTTTTACATTTTTGACAATGCTGTAGCAGCTACCCTACGCTGGCTGTTGCTGGCATATTCATCCATTTTCCAATCAAATGTCATGCTAAAAATTAAGAAATAATATTTTATGCACCATATTTGAAGTTTGCATACAACAGTGCTAAAAAAACTCATATTTTATTAATAAAAAAACCATTACTTAGTCAAAACTGTAACTCCTATACTCGCGTCGGTCTCTCGCACCGATTGACGCCGGGTCACACGCACGGGATACACGCGCTTTCCGCACCAACGCTCCCGTTGCACAAAATTGAAGATGTCGACGAATAATGCAGCTAGGTACTAGATAGCTCCCTGTGCTAGAGTTGTCCTTACGTGAATAAAACACGAAAATGTAATTTTTCGGTCTCACAGACCAAAGCGCGGGTATAGGATGGTTAATTTTAAATTGATCATCAAAACTCAAAGCATCATTGAGGCTTGGCTGAAATACAGTGTTTTTCCTTCAGTGTTCCGCTAAGCGGCCGCGCCGAAATGTGTCGAGCCCAAACCAACCCGTAGGATAGTTTGATTTTGATAAACAACTTCTCATATATGCGGTGGGATATATGGTTCTCGTATCTCCTAGCATCAGTAGGTATATGTGGAATCGACCTTAATCGTGAGGAACCAGCATAGACAAATGTGTAGGTATTTCGAAACAATGGTGATCGGTCGATTCCGCTTCGCGTCAGTGGGAACGCACCTTTAGGCTCCCAATCAAGCGTTTTTGCAATGAAAACTTTTGAAACACACGATTGCATTATGGATGCTTTACATGCTTTCAAATACTCAAATGCCACTAAGATCTAAGCAGTTCTCATGTCGCGATTTCTAAGGACAGATTTTCATTAAAAGCCGCTCAAATCTGATCAGGTTTTGAGTATTCAGAGATGAATTGCATAATCAATCAATACACGATTTCGCCTACCAACAGACAGATGTCGTGCGCGATGCATAACAGAACCTATAGTGCGTTATATTTTGAAAGAAACAGAAATATAACTATTTGGCGTGGCACTTCCAGCAAAAATGGTAAGAAAAACATCGGTAGAGAATTATTAGTAGAACACGATAGCATCATTTAATTTTCATATTTTGACAACTAATATTTTATTATTCCTACGTCCGACCCTTTCCATCCATTCGAATATTCAAATTGGGCTGGGCAGTGAATGCGATTTACTAAACTAATAAATAAAATAAAACAACAGGATAAAACAGTACATCTATATTGCACTATAACATCTCATTTAGTATTGTACAAATAGTGTAATTTTTAATTGGACTATACTAAAATACAAATACGGTGACGCCAATCAAAAATACTTCTGCAGCGGTGCATTTAGCACACAAAAATATTTACATAAATTTACTTTGCTAAAAGGAAACACAGGAATTGTTTGATTATTTGCTAAGATAAAAAAGGTAAACATTGCGCGTCTTTTAGCTTCGTATTCGCATCACATCGAATACAGGGTGCCACGGGAAGGGTGTACTAAGCCGAAAGGGGGTCTACGATTTTTGAATTTCGAAAATTTGATCTTTTTTTAAATTACTTACGTTTTTTTCTTCATATTCGTGTTCTTTATGTGTGTATACAATTTAGTATTGTTTTGAAATTTCAAAGGATTTTCATCATGTTTTTGTTATAATTTCATGACAAAATACTGGTTTTGCTGAAAAACAAACAAAACCATTTGTAATAATATTTTTAATGTTAAATAATGCAAGAATGCGTGTTACAAAACACGAATAGGAAGAAAAAATAGTATAAAAAAATCGAAATTCATAAAATCGTTCACACGTTTCAAGTATCCACAAGTTGATCCTCTCGGGGTTCAAAATCACCCTCTTTAGGCTTAGTACACCCTTTCAGTGGCACCCTGTATATTAAGAGATATTTGACAAACTACATAAGGATGTTGGTATGAGTAACTACATTTGTTCGTGTGATGGAGATCTCAGAACATAATCGATGCTACTGCAGTAATGAAAGGCTCATGACAACCCATCTTAGTATTAAGTTTGTTGAAAGAACGGTATAGATACAATACGAAAAAGGCTCACAATAATACTTCTCTGACAACATTGGATACCTATGCAAGCCATCTCTTTGGTGGTCCAGCCTCTGATGGCCATAAAAAGGAAAACCAAACCCAATTCGTATGATACACTATAAATTAGCTAAATGGGATGTCACACAAAACAACTTAAACAAACAGTATAAAAAATATTAGAAAAAACACCCACTCTCTATTGCTTTTACATTAAAAATTTAGTACAACCTCTTCATTGAAAGTAGAGATCTTAACAATTATTTACTTAACTATCAATATATATTATAAAGGAGTACCTGACTTGCTGACAGACAACGCACAGCCCGAACCACTGGTTCTAGAGGCTTGAAATTTGGAGTGTTTGTTCCTTTATTTGGTGTAGGGGTGTACACCCCTACACCATAAAGAATAAGAAAGGAATTTTTAAAATTCGCACTTAACAAGTTTCAAAATAGGAGTTGAAAGTTTATATGATCTGTATTTAAGCGATAGAACTACATAATTTTACATGAAGATTCCCCTTTCATAACGATCGCACGTTTCATTCATTGTTTTCTGAAATTCTGACGGTGTTTTCCTATATCCAAGTTTTAACGAAAAAACTAAAGTTTAAACTACAAAATTTTACATGTAGACTTCCCTTACAAAAAGAACACATTTCATTCATCGTTTTCTGAAATTCAGAAGTTGTTTTAAATAAATATTTAATTATTAATTTATTTTAATAAATAAATAAATAATGCTGGACAATTCACACAGCATTATCTAGCCCCAAGCTAAGCAGAGCTTGTGTTATGGGTACTAGATAACTGATATACTTAATACAATATACTACATAGATAGATATTTTTATTATACATAGAAAACACATAAATAAAGGAGTACCTGACTGACAGACAACGCACAGCCCGGACCACTGGTTCTAGAGGCTTGTACGCATAACGCGAACGATGTCGCGGGTTACAGCTAGTTTAGAATGAGAGACTTATGTTTATTTTTTGACTGCACTTATATATTACTAAATCTATATATTACTGTACTCTTTGACTTAAATGTATTGGGTCCTTGAGTATAAATGAGTAGTTATTTTTTATTTCGGTAGCAAAGCGATGTGTTATGTTCTTATTTTTAGGTACGTTATGGTTTACTAAAATATTTGGGATAAATTGATAATGGCTATAGAATTGAGGAACGTAATGATATCAAAAATGCAAGAATCAATGTTTAAAACAATGAAGTAGATACCTATTACTGAAGTAAAATTGGAAGTGTTGCATAATTAGGATTGGAGCTTGAAACACACTATTGGGATGTGAAATAAATAGCCACTTCTTCACTATCATAATGTTGCAGACCTTGCAGTGCCCTAGCTAGGTGCATGCTTGATACCATTCAGTTATTTTAAGACTTTTAGACACCATGTTTCGCAATAAAATAATGTATCTTGAAACTTTAAAGCATATCGGTTTCATACATTGAAGACACACATTATTACTGTGTATTGTGTCGCTGTACCTGTGTATTTGTAACATACTAAAAGTTTGAAACCGATAATGCGTCTCGACACATTAGTCTTTTTTGTTTTGTTTCTGGGCTGGTTTCCGCAACTAGGCCACAGGTGGGCCCTTGCGTGTCGGGTTGGCTAGACACAATAGTGTGTTTCTACCTTTAGTTTCTTAGTTGAGCATTGTGAATTTGTTATATCTTGTAGGTACTACCGCGCGGCAAAATAGCACGCAAGTGTGCTTATACACCACTACAGTTTAATTACCAGAAAAAAAAAATTAGCTGCTGTAAATGAGGGCTACCATTGTAAATGTGAAGTTAGTTTTTATGTTTTACTTTTAATAGGAAAGTTACATCATGTTAAAGTTTTTTCGAAATTCTGGACATAGTACATTGTATAGACAGCTGATCATTCGTTTCTGCACCCACACTACTAAATTTCATTAAACTATCGCGGACGCGTAGATAGGAAAGAGGCTAATATCTTGTACTCTTTCACTCTTATGGCGAGCGCAACCGCTTTCCTTCGTCGGCCGCCCGAGCGCGAGCGGCGCCGCGCGCGCCACCCGCGCCACCGACTACCTACCTACTCTGTTTACGGCGATAGTTAAGTACCTATGTGTAGATATTCACTCGGCACTCACATTTTCACCACTTAAAAAATACGCGCGAACCATTAATGTGTACTCTCGCGACGTAAATTGATAAGCCATTGTAATGATATGCGAAACGATAAGCGATAAGATAATTACGCAACAAGTGCGCCCGTACCACTGAGGCGGGCGCGCGGCAGTGTTGCCAACCCATTCCAAATTTTACCCCCAGTATTTTTATTAAATCCCCCTAAAAACCCCTAACATTTTTTTTTTCAATTTTCTTTTTTGATAGTGCAAATCACTTATCAAATTTTTTCAGAGACATGAGAGCTTAGAACTGTGATCACCTATTTTTCTATAATTTTAGTATTGTAGTCCCCAAAGCCTTAAACTTTGCAAATTATCACAACAACCGACAGAGACGCTTGCATCTATGAATGGTATGCATGTCTTTTTACCTATACTTGAGTTTCTGTCGAAATTTATTTTTGTAAAAGACTCTTATAAAATAAAAGACGCTTATATTTAAATTGAAATAATATAACAACAGTAGTTTATCTGTTGATTTCTTGTTGATTAAAATTAAAAAATGCGAAACCAGACAAACAGATTAATTTGACTCCTGTCACCGATTTCTGAATTTGTTAGAAAGAAAAATAGAAATGCTCCATTATTAGGTTAGGATGAGAACAGTGCTAGAAATAATTAACATCCTTAATGAAAGAATATAATGAAAGAAATCAAACCACAACACGTCGTCATAGACAAACAATTACAAACGCTACATTGTTGTCGGACTCGATCGTGTCATCTCTCTCACTGCCCTGTTTATTCACTTTTTGAGTGAGAGGGACGGACCATACGATGTGAAGTTTGAACGAGGCTTTGCAATACCAATACATACATGACATGTGTGATCGTGTCGTGCGATTCGTTCTACGCACGAGACACATGACACGCAGGCTTAGTTCTATTTAATTTAAATGCAGGTTTTGTCAGGGCCCCCCTAAAAAAAACCCCAAATATTTTCTACCCCTAAAATTGCCCCTGTTTACATTTTTTACCCCTAAATTTAGGGGGAAAACCCCTAACTTGTCACCACTGGCGCGCGGCGCGCGGCGCGTGCGGTGCGGGTGGGGAAGCGGGGGTGAGGGGTAGGGTCCGGTGGCCAGCAGGTTGAGCTTCGACGCGAGTTTGCAAAAATTTAATGAATGAATAGTTGTAACCGCGAAATTACGCTACGCCTACCACAGAATAGTAAGTGTTTAATAGTTAGTATGCCGGTTTATGTTGTCTGTATTTTTAGCGATATGTGGGACAAATCTTTGATTTAATTTTTTATATTTTTTATTTCAAATATGGGTTCAGTAACTGCTACAGATATCCCAGTTTTTTTTTTCTGGTAATTAAACTGTAGTGGTGTATAATAGTTCGTAGTTTCTGAGATTTTACCTTCACAAGCAAGAAAGAGCAAGGTACCTATACTCAAGCCATTCTCAAGGTATAATGTTTGTAAAAACAACCAAAAATTATTCTCTATTTGGTGTCGAGTTTCAAAAACCATTGCCAACATTGTGCTTTGTAGGAAAGACCTCCAATCGACATTAAGGGCATAAGTAAGTAAATTAGTTATTTATAGGTTTTACAAACATTGTATCTAGAGTTTGGCCGGAGTGTAGATCATGGACATTCACGACTTTAACCTATGTTTCAAGTCTTCAAGCTATTAACTACATACGCCTAGTACGTACACCAAGTGTCAGTTTCACATAGTTTTACCTATAATGATCGAACTTTCTTAGGACGGTTTAAAATACGAGTAATTTTACTAAAAAATAAAAAAAACCGTACATTGGTTAATCAAAGAATTTTAAATTAAGTATAAAAACGCAAAACCTTTACTCTTATATTTATTAATTACACTTAATAACTTACAAATTGACTAGAAAAACATTTTATTTGTTGAAATAATAAGTAAGCTTTTGTAAAAATACTCAAATAACTATGACAAATATCTTTTTTATTTGCAAGACAGGATATTTTTAGGTAGAAATTTTATTAATATAATTCAGAATTTAAATATATGATTTTCTTGAATAAATCCTTAGAATTTTATATGAATTCAGTTTTATTATTGTATCAATTGCAAATAGTTCTTACATACAAAGAGCATTGTAGCGACACGCAACTTCGCATTTCCCATACAAAAATATTTTTAGGTAGATTTTTATTTACATGAGTTTTCACTATTTGATCATACGTGTTTTTCACGTACCCTTTAAAAGTCAGTTAGTGTTCACAGAAATATATACGTTTGAAAATTTATCTAACTTTAATTCATTCATAAACTATCTGATCAGCAGAAAAAAAACACATGTCATGTATAAAAAAAAATACCTTTACACAACACTAATTTGATAACGTGCGCAATAATAACATATTATAATGGTAGTGGTATTGAGTTATTTAATTTGAAAAATATTTAATATCGTTTTGCTATACATTAACATCGGGGAAATACATACATATAACAGGTACTGTAGGCAAGTATAAATAAATTTTTGAAAGCTGGTGCGTTTGTTTTTTTTTCATACTAATTGTCTACACTGACGTCACAGATCCAGGCCTCAAGTATACGAAAAACAAAAGGGGATCCCGCCAGCTTTTAAAAATTTACTAGGTTTCTTACCTATCCATAGGTAAGTGTACTTTAAGCGTCTTGGCATGTCTCCACTCGCAATATGCCAATTTATTTCATTGAGTATTTTTATAAACTGTGACCAACTTAACAACTACATTTTTCGGGTAATACTACGGCCCATTTGTTTATACTCAACGCAACTCAGATTTAAGCACGTCTTAAGTCGTGATTTATTGACAGTTTTCAATGAACATCTGTCAAAAATTTGTCGACTCAATGCATGGCACAAAAATTTGATCGTACCTAAACCGGAATTTCATCTGAGTATACGCCTGTGTAACCTAATTCTTAATACGAATTTCTGTAGTGCTGCTGGTAGATGTAGAATTATATCAATTAATGTTAAATAATTTTGAACCTTACACTCTGTTCCCGACACAACGTTATTTTGAGCAAACTTTATGTGTAAATAATATAATCTGTCTTAACGTCACATTTAAACTTTGTTTAACACTAGAATACACCTACCAAATAAAAGAAATGCTTACAAACAACACATAATTACAATAAACTATTATACAAAATTCGAGGAATGGTAGGTGGGTACATTAAACATTGAAAACACACAAAAACATTAAATACAAAAACACAGAAGTGCAAAATTGGTGGGACTTTGTAGACTACATTAGATACTCGCTAAAAAGTATTGTACTTTCTAAAGCTAATCTTGAAGCAATTTTTTTCTCATTTATAATTTACCTAATTTATCTATATATTATATCTCTAGTAAATATATTTTTTAAAGAACAGTGTTGAAGTGAAAATTCTTCTAATACATATTATGAAGGCGACCTTATTACATATACCTTTTACTCTCAACAAATTCCGTCCTCAATCGTGTCTATTTAAATTGAAAATCACGGTGAGATGACTAACATTTAAGACTATTCACTTCATTGGTGTTACAGGATATTATTTACAGAAATAATTTAGAATTTTTCCTCTTTAAATTAATAAATAATGCTGGACAATCCACACAACATCATCTAGCCCCAAGCTAAGCAGAGCTTGTTGTTATGGGTACTAGATGACTGATATACATTATACTACAAATTACATAGATAGTGTTTTTTTAGTAGAGTAGTATATATATATAAATATTTACTTAACTTTAAAGTATGCCGTCCCAAAATAGTCTTTATAATGAGAACCACAAGTAACAGTCTTCCTCGAAACGACCTGAGAAACAGTTACCTCGATAAAGAACTTTTAGTCTGAGCATTACAACCACGTACGACAATAACATTATCTTAGAAGTAAAACCGCAGAAGGACGGATTTGTTTGCGGTTTCTATTTTTACTGGAGATTTTCAAAAACCAGAATAGCAATAATATCGTTGAAGGTTGTAACCAGGTTTTGACTGGGTACGCTGTATAACTTCTACCTTAAGGTTGTATTCTCCCTCCAGGTTGTCTGGCAGATATGACCGCTCTTGAGCGATAAGACCGCCAATTGTCACTTATGTTATAATTGTTTCACTTTTAAATTGTTTCTTAGTTGTAAGTGTGCAATAAAAGTATTTTCTATCTATATATCTTAAGCTTTGGCCTCTTGTTCGTGCACAACGCTGCGGTGTGCGGCACAACGTAGCGTTACGACGCAACGTTAAAAGTATGTGCGGAGAAGCGGTCATTTGATTTTGCTGTAGCGGTATGCGGCACAAACAAATCGATTGTCGGCGCCGTGACGCACACCGCAGCGTTGTGAAGAGCACGACGCCGCGTTGTGCGTAGTACCCGCTCCCCCGCGCTTACCGCTGATGCATACTTCGACGGAACAGACCACTCTAGACGTTTTTCATACGATTATGTGTGTACCACATACATACCGCAGCGTTGTTGTGCGTAAATATATTTGATGATCACAATCAAGAGACTAAAGCTTATAATCAAGAACCAGAGGCAGAAAGTGCCGACTTATTTTCTGGAAATGCAATGGATTTAGAAATCTAGCGGGAATTCAACGCGCGTTCTTTATACCGCTACAGATCTCTATGTGGTCTCTTTTTTTTTAGGTAATCTTTTGGGTTATCGTCTAGCGCCTCTAATACGCTACCTATATTTCCCAAAAGGTGCGAAACGGGATGAGTATCGAATATTATTTAAAAAGTGGCCTTAACCCCTTTCATTCAATCGTCATTTTTATGGGTTACAATGGTGTCAATTCAGATAAGACACAAACAAAACAGCACTAAAAATTATGGTATAATTTTAAGTGCGTGTATAGTTTAAGATTTTCTTTTTAATTTCGATCGATTATAAAGGGACGCCATCATTTGTGCCATATGAATCCAGTGTCATGATTATTTTGATGCTGTATTATTTTGATGCCCTTTTAGGGATTGCAGATTATCGTGTCTCCGCTGTGTTCTGAAAGGAGTTAAGCCTCGAATTTGCTCGTAGTCTCATGTTAAGATAAGTTCCACAGCGCCCAGTGAGTAATACCTTATTCTATAATCAGGCATCGCGGCAAGTGCTCGTGTAGATAGTCGAATAGCTCGGGCGAAGCGCCAGGGCAGTTCGTGAGCTCGAGCTCGCGGAGCTGCCTTAGTTGGATGAGGCTTGAGAGCCCGCCGGATGTTAGGAGAGGGCAGCCTGGAAAATACAAATGTAATCACTATAGTTAAGCAATATCGTTCTGTGACCATACCACTGCCATAGTAAAGCACTTCGTGTCTACAGATATATATGACGACCTCAGTGGAGCAGCGGGGGAGAGTCCGCCTGCGATGCAAGTGGTTGCGGGTTCGATACCCGCCTCGGAACAAATTTGTGTACGATCTGCAGAAATTTGTTCCGTTGGTCTGGGTGTTTTCTATGTATAATAAAAAAAATCTATCTATTTATATAATGTATTAAATGTATCAATTATCTAGTACCCATAACACAAGCTTTGAGTAGCTTATACATTGGGGCTAGATGGTGCTGTGTGGATTGTCCAGCATTATTTATTTATTTATTTTATTTATAAGGCCTACCTTGTAATGTCTTTAATGTCTTGTCTTTAATGGTGTCAATTCAGATTTCGTCAAAACTAAACTAAACAATTTGACAGCTCTAAACATTATGTCATCATATTCAGTCCGAACGTTGTGAAAGGGACGGGAACATTTTTAGTGCAAAAAAATTAGTTTAGTTTAGTTTTGGCAACATCTGAATTGACCATCATTGTCATAATTTACAAAACTGAGTAGTAGAACATAGTAGCATAGGGTAATCTGTTGATTTCTATGACAAAATCTTTATTACGAAATGCTTCAAATAAGCCCCTTCTTGCATCGGTATAATATACTAGTTTCTGCCCGCGGCGCGTTGTTTCTATGAAAGCGTTTTAAGTTTATTTCTATCTCATGGGAACTGATTTTTTATCCCAACTTTTTAGGCTATGTTTGATTCCAGGTTAAGACTTACCTGTATCCAACATTTCAGCCTGATCCGTTCAGTAGTTTTGGCGTGAAGATGTAACAAACATCCATCCATCCATCCATTAAACTTTCGCATAATATTAGTGCGATGCAATGTTATATGTACAGACAGCGTCAAAATTAAGTAACCCCCCTGCATAATACAAAGCATATTAGAATCCGATTTTTTTTTTTACATATTGTTGTACTGTTTTTATGTTACCTACCTTAATAAAAATATAATTTATTTTCGACTTTGAAAACTCCTACGATTAACAGGTTTGGATTTAAACCGGCATGTGTTATGCAAGGGGGTCACTTCACTCTGACGCTGTCTGTACACAAGCGGTTTCAATTCGTTTCGATGCAAGTTCGGTACAAATAAAGATACCAACCAGCCAAAGACAGCAGTTGCAGAGATCTCATCCCGCAAAGATGCTGTACACCAAAATCACGGAGCTGCGAGCACCACCGCAGAAACAAAGCCACGAGCGACTGCATAGTGCTGATGTAACCCACGCCTATGTCTGTTATGTGCACACATCTGTTGATAGAAAAAATCGATATTTAATAAAAGAGCCCTATTTTTTTTGACAAGTGAGATTGAGAGATCTGCTGATAAAAATCATCAGAAAAATAGGATGATGAGTTTTAGCGCTTCTACGCTGGAACACACGTAAATTAGACACGCAAAGTCTCCCCCTATAGGGGGACGGGGGGATGTCTAATTTACAGGGGGAGACTTTGCGTGTCTAATTTACGTGTGTTCATAGTTTTCTTAAATATATTTAAGAAAACTATGAACACTATTTTATTTCCGTCATAAATTGTTAATTTTAATTTTGCATCTTTTTTGTAAAAGTTTGCATGTATTATTATTATTATAGTATGTATATTTCTTGTATATTTTAAGTAATACGATAGTGTACAAGGGCTTCGTGTCCATCCCAAGGTTGTCCGGAAGAGATAGTTCTTAGCGATAGCACATTGTGCATCTCTGTTATCTCTCTTTTCCTGTATTTTTATTTTCTTAGCGTGCAATAACGTGTAATGTATTGTGTTGTTAATTCAACCTTCATAGATTATGCCAGATATCTTTTTGATACCTAAGTCTGACAGAATATCATAGCTTTTCTTATCGTTGGTAGAGCATTTATGCTAAACCTAGGACCTACGTCGTAATGTTCCAACAAAAATTTATTCTAAAATGCCCTTAACGCTTACCGTGGTCTTAACAGTACAGGATCAAAGTGAAATCACGATGAGTCTTAATATATTTAGCAATTATACGACGACAACAATTTGACGACCGATGTGACGCGGCGGGCGAAGGTCCGCCTGCGACGCAGAAGGTTGCGGGTTCGATTCCCGTCTTGGGACAAATGTTTGTACGATCTGCAAATATTTGTTCCGGATATTTTGGATTTCTATGTACCTTTAGTTAAAATATCTATCTAGGTTATGTATTAAGTATATCAGTCATCTATAACACAAGCTCTGCTTAGCTTGGGGCTAGATGATGTGTGGATAGGAATAATGTTGATTATTATATTATTTTTAAGAATTAATGTGATTGTTGTTTATGTCCGCATGTGTGATGAATAACTTTACTATACCTGTCCAAAGTGAGCTCTTCAAGATGGTTCAGATCGCACGCAATATACTCCAGTGCATTATCAGTGACGCGGGGGCACCAGCTCAAGTCTAAACTGCGGAGACGTGGCAGATTCTCTGCCAGCAACTCTACGCCTTCGTCCGTCACTTTGCTGCATCCGCTTAGAGAGAGGACTGTCAGATTTGGCAGGGAGTGTACTGAAAGAGAAAAGAGAAAATAATGCATGAAATAAAAACCAACCTAGTGCGTGTATAATCGCTTACGGAGGTTTACGTCCCATCGTTCAAACCTTTTTTTCAAAGGAAAATCTAACAACACCAATTGTTTGGAGACCCCCGTAAACTTTCCACTTTATTTTATTTTGAGTTTTTTTGGTACCTATTAAAGTTGAACTGTTACTTACCTATTACCTATTACCGTTATCGTTTGGACCCTTCGGGTAAGAAACCCTAAAAATTAAAATAATGGCGAATTAAATGTTTAAATTTTCGCGATTTGTTAACATAATTTAATGTTTATTTATCGCGTACCTTTTGCAATTATTTCCCCTACGTTGTCGTTCCGTGACCACGATGCCGTAACGCGATGGAAACTCAAGGTATTATATAATAACAACAGGTACTACGCGATAGATGACGAATGACTGGTATTGTATATAGGTTGCCTGGAAGAGATCGATTTCAGCGATAAGGCCGCCCTTTATACTTCCTCTATTCTAAGCTTTTTTCTGTATTGTTTCCTGTCTTTGTGTGGTATATTAAAGTATTTTATTTTCTTTATTCTTCTTACGCTATGTCCTAATTATCTGTTGCAATGCGACAGGACTTTTGTTGTCTAACCGACTAACTAACGCGACAAAATTTAAACTCGCCTCTTGGAATGGAGCTGTCCTAACTGGCCACACGGACGGACACGCAACGTCGCATCGGCTGGTCGGCGAGTTTGAATTTAACTTGCTCTATTTTGTCGTGTCGGTCGCTCGGAAATCAGGTGTTGTTTGATTAACAGTGATCGGAAATTCAGGCGCTTATTTACCTAAAGTTGGCGTCAAGACACAACATAGAGCGGATTAAACCACCTCTTCTAGGGAATTCCTCCGAATTCCCGGGAATTCTGGAATTTTCTAAAATTTTCGGGAATTTTTTCCCGAGAATTCCCGAGAAAGAGGTGGTTTCAACCGCTCCATGTTATGACTTCTGGTCAACTTTAGGTAAATAAGCGCCCGAATTTCCGATCACTGTTGATTACATAACTGAATAAGATCAATGAGTCTTTGGTAACCGAAATACAAGATGAGTGGGAAGATCTATACTGTGCGTGGAGTACCTAAATGGAAAAAAAAACTACAAAAATCGTATTTTGGTTGACAAAGAGTGGTCAATAAACTCTTCTCAGTGAACGCTTTCAAAAAAAGACTGGACAAATATTCAAAGTGCATTGACAAAGACTCAGATATAAGTACAAGCATCAGCTTAACAGCCGCCTGTGTAACACAAATAAATAAAAATAGTAGTACCCGAACGGTGAAAACTTATCGTAATATGTATAACATTTTTAGTAGGTATATTTACATGAATGGGGTCGGCGAGTGTGTGGATTGGTGGGCTCGCCGGCCATGTATATGACGAAGAGGGGACGCCAGTCGGGCCGCGGAGGTTTTAAATGTTCCCGTGGTTCGGTGAAAATGGCGAGAGGGACACCGGAGAGGTATTAGTGGGTATTATGTTCTTTTCAGGACGTCGGGTCCCACATTATTCTGCCCCCCCCCCCCCAGACCAGTTTATTCGTAAAAGAATTTTTTCGCCGAATAAAAAAAAAGGTAAAGGTATACATGTCGACTGTCGGCGATGCCGATGGACGACGCTTCGATTTGGACACAATGGCATTGTCGTACGACCAACTAGTCGTATGGCAATGCGAGCGAACGATTTTGTCGTCGAACGACTTTACAATTAGGAAACAGCGTTATACGGCTTAATATTTTATGTAAATTGGCTTCCCGCCTTGAGACAAATGTTTGTACGATCTGCAAATATTGCTTCCGGGTGTTCTGGGTATTTTTTATAATGTATAATAAAATGTATTGCATTAAATTTACCAGTCATCTCATCTGGTAGACGCAGCCATAAAACAAGCTCTGATTAGCTAGAAGATGCTGTGTGCATTGTCCAGAATTATTTATTTATTTTATTTATTTAAGTGACATTTATTTATTTTTATTTATTTAGGTTTTGTAAGAAAACGAATCACAAAGTTCGATTTTCCGAGTAGGCCCTCAGTTTGTATTCCGAATAAAATAAAATAATGGTAGCCTAGCTAAAGAGAAAAACGGTTTTTGAGAATTTCCAAATCCTAGTTTTATCGCTAATTGGTTTTGTATAAAGCATTATTCAAAAATGTTGCTCGAGAAGGCTATCTCGTAGATAAACCAAAGCCTGTTTATAAGGGGCAGAAAAACAATTCCATTTGGCAAAGAAATAAGAAGACATTATGATTGTAACCAAGTTAATTAATAATATACCTTATTTATTCTGCTAGTAATTACAAGACCGTAGGCAATCTGGGGTAATGCGTAGGCCCGAGACCGCAAATAATTATTTAAGAAGCTTATTTTACTACGATGTGTATTGTATAGGTAAGGTTCTAATATTTCTAAGAGATAAAGTATGTATGTAGGTTCGTAAATCTTGTTAGATTGGACTCTTTAACTATAGCCGGTTTTGAAAATTACTTTTCTAAGAGATAGTAAAAGTAGATAGTTATATCATTTATTTATTTTGATGTTTTACGACAAGATATCTTGTGACGAGAAAATGGCCTTTGACCAAAAAAATCTTCATGTTGTAGCCGATTTTCACATAGCACGGAAAACTTTACTGAGTTATCAATTGAAGTAACATTAAGAAACATTGCCTAGCAGAGAAAATCGCAAAAATACTCTATTATAAACATCAAGGTCTCCTTTTGAAGAACGCCCCTAAAATTTTGGGAGATATTGTTTATTTTTTTAAGGGGAACTGCGCTATATGATTTACATGTACTTATGAAGTTAAAGGTGCAGAAAGAGGTGTTAAATCATTCAAAAATATACTAATATTTGTTGCATGTTTATTATTCAAAAATATTACTATATTAGATACAAACCTAACATACTAATATTTTTGAATAATAAACAAGGATGATGAATCAAAACATCTTACAATTTCTCGTGAGAGAAAGCAGAAACATATTTAGAACTGAGTTGTCGAAATAATTGTATATTAGATATTACCGAGCTTAGTTTATGTTATCAAAAGGGACTTAATTTTAATTATTACGTGTCTAAGTTGCTTTGCATGGGGTTTTATGTGCTCTACGACTATCTTTAGCATTAAATAAAATAATTGAGTTTATAATCTGTAATAACTTAATATTTTGAAATGTTTGTTGTGTTTTTTTTTTCCTAAAATTTCGTTATTTCACAGTCGTTGAGCAGACTCTTCTAACATAGGAGGATGAAATTTTCCCTAGATGATCACAGTAGCACAGAGCTGTGTATTGCTGGCTTAGAATTTGCACCACCCCAACTCTTCCCGCGGCCGCGGGTGTCGTAAGAGGCGACTAAGGGATATCTACCGGGGGCGTGCAGCAGCGCCCCCTGCAGAACAATTCTACCACCGAACTGCGATCCCCAACCCGCATGCCCAGCGTGGGGATCCCCATGTGATAAAAGCCAATAAGACGCTTATCAGGGGAGGCCTGAGTCCAGTAGTGGACCAATACAAGCTGTTAAGGTTGAGGATCACAGTAATACATGTTACGAAACAAAGGGATGGCAGAATGTCCACGCAATATATTTTGTTTTTTTCCATACTAACATAGACCACCCTAACCTACCTTCCCTTACGCGTAGGTTAATTGAAATGTAATATTTGACACGCAATTTGCGAGTCGCGCGTTTCCCTGCCGCGGGCTATGTTTTCGCTGAATCAATAACATGGGTTATTTTTGGCATCAGCCGGTTGATTATGAAGGCATAACATAACCTTTAGGTACAAAGTGGTTTGTGGTGTACAGTCGGCTGTATGCACTTTAGTACGTATCTTGCCTTTTAAGAAAACTGTTTGACTTCTATGATTATGAGTTAAACAACGATCTCGAACAAATTGTTATTATTATTAAGCAATGTTTTAGATAATGCTGTGTCCACTCCACTGTCCACCTATCATAGGTATGTATTAAAACATGACTCTCATAACAAAAAGTAATAGATAAATAAATGAACATGTTATACTGTTGGTTAATCCTATCATTATTATTAAATCCTATCCTACTAATATTATAAATGCGATAAATGCGAAAGTTTGTGTCAATGTTTGTTGTAACGTATCTCCGTAACTACTAAACCGATTTAGATGAAATTTGGTGTGTAGATAATTTAGGTTCTAGAATAACACATAAGCTAATCTTATTTTCAAAAATTAAGCTCTGATGGGGGAAAAGGGTAAAAAAAAGTTTATATCGAAAATTATTCCTTGATTATTCCTTCGATTCACTCAAAACTCGGTAAGTACAAATAAACTATGAAGTCAATAATGAATCACGTTTTTTTTATTTTTACGGACGGCGAATAAAATTCCTACTCAGTTCCCAGTTGAGACGCACGACAAATCAATGGACAACAGAATAAAATATTGTGTTGCCTTTTAAAATGAATAAAATACGCTTATACAATACAATACAATACAATACAATACAATACAAATATACTTTATTGCACACCAAGAAAACAAAAAACGAATACAAATAATATACAATGGGCGGCCTTATCGCTAAAAGCGATCTCTTCCAGGCAACCTTAGGATGGACAAGAATTGATCGAAAAATTATATACGGTGGCGTGAAAACAGAAATAATGTTTAAGAAGAGATAAATATACCAGTTTATATAAATATCTAAATATATATATTAAACAAAAATAAATACATATAAAAATATATATTATAAATATTTCATAACACAAAAAAATATACTAAATATACACTTGCGAGCTTTAAACTGGAATCGCTTCACGGGTTGTTCAATACTAATTTTTACAATTTCTTTGCAGTGAAATGAGTTAAGTTATGTTTTCCCTTACGCAGGATTTATTGGCGACGATAAATTTTGATTTAATGGACGATAATGTCCGCTGCCACACCGCAGCAGTGACTAGACAGTACCGACAGACGTCTTCCATGTCGGCATTCCCACACTAGACTGGCCAGCCCTTATTCCTGACTTGAACCCGATCTGGCATATGTGGGACGAGCTAAAACAGCGGATACGAGGGAGAAATCCAGTTCATCCAGCTCCGGCGCCGATAGAAGCCGATAGATGCAACTTCGACCTATTGCAATAATTCCCAAAATTTAGGTAGCCAATTTAATTAATTTTAAATCTTCTTGATATCACTTGAAAGGTACAAAATTACCTTTCAAATGATATACCACAATTTATAGTTCATTGTACATAAATTGTAAAAAAATTGTTTTGATCAACTCGCGATGAAAGCGATTCCATTTTAAAGCTCGCAAGTGTATACAATTACTTTTTATTTTAACAGTTTGTTGTTAAGCTGAGGAAATGTTCATAGACCATGTTTTTGAATGCAGGGAGAGACTTAGCATGTCTAATAGAAGTGGGTAGGGCATTCCACAGCTCTATGGCATGTCTCGTAAAACATGAGCTATAGGAATGGAAGGGGCGGAGAGTTTTCAGTTGAAGAGTGTGTGTTGACCGGAGGGAGCGGCTATGGGTCTGGTGGAGGTACTGAAATCGTTCCTTGAGGTAACGGGGTGTATTAGGGACAAAAAGTATATAATATAGGAGAGAGAGGAAGTGTGCGTCCCGGCGAAGACGGATGGGTAACCATTTAAGCTTTTTGCGGTACTCTGTAATGTGGTCATACTTTCGCAGACCGAAGATGAAGCGTATGCAGAAGTTGAGCAGAAAGCAGAAGATGCGCTTGGGTTAGATCAGGATAGCTGGCGTCGGCGTAGTCGAGTATAGGAAGTAAGAGTGACTGAGCGAGCGCAATTTTGGTGGATGTTGGTAAAAAGTTTCGCAAGCGTCTGAGCGAAGCAGCTGATGCAGGGATCTTTCGGCTAACTTCTGCCAACTGGGGTCCCCAGGACAGTTGATTATCCATAAGAATCCCTAAGTTTTTAACAGTTTAACTGATGTCAATTTGAGCATTGTCAAAAGAGACTTGGGGAAGGTGAACCCAGTCAATCCTAGACACCATACGCGAGCTGTTAATTACGATTACCTGGGTTTTTGTGGGGTTCACTTTCAACCCATGCTTATTGCTCCAATCAAGAATAACATTTAAATCGTCATTGATCCTACAGATGGCTTCCCCTAGACTAGACGATTTACTGGAGCCTGGGTATAAATTTGTAAGTCATCTGCATAAAGGTGGCTTATATTTTAGTGTTTATTATTTCTGGTTCGAGAAGGAGGCGGCTTAGGACAGGGACATTAGAGATTAGATTAGACCTTAGGACATTTCAAAACGGATGAATCAGATTTTTTCAAAACGGAAGTTGATAGTCCTGGCCGGTTTTTGAGATTTTGTCAGGGTATCTTCAGGCAAAACCTAGCTGAGGCAAGTCTGTTTTGAAATGCCCAGTTGGTTCCTTATAAGAATAATTGAATTCAAAGTAACAGGTTCCAAGCTGTTTCTTAGTTTATTTGATTAATCTGAAAAAAATGACGCCAGAGCAGATAAAAATCCCCTAGATCAAGCAACAAAGTCGCTAAAGCTGCAACACAGCCGTCCGCGTCGGCGCCACGCCATTTTTTTTCAAAAATACAACTCCATGCTAAAGCATTCGCGCGAATCTAAATCGCACCTCGGTGCGGTGGAATCTGCGGCAAAACAAAACACCGATTTGGTTGAGAATTATTTCCGCGCGGATTTTTTTCTGCAAAGTACCTACTTACATTAATTATAGTTCGTTCGCGAATAGCAAACTAAGTTGTCAAGAAAGTCAACTTTAAACTACGCCATCAACATCAATGGCCTTTACATCCACGAAGGATTAAAGCCTCCTGTGGTGGAGGTTTAATGTCGAATACTACATTAAGCCTCCACCACACAGCCGCGATTTTGAAACTCGTCTTGTGCTACGCGCCTCCCCCGGCGCAGCGGCGGCGTAATACACTGTCTCCGGCTACCGCCCGCCGCGCCACACGCAAAAACGCAAAACGCAAGACGCAGCTTCAAAATCGCAGCTGTGTGGTGGAGGCTTAATGTAGTATTCGTTTTTCGTTACGTACGTAGAAATATACTAAGACAACACGATACTAAAGTAAAACACGTTTAACTGCAGCCAACTGTACAATAATTAAATGAAGGTTTTGTTGCATCGCGTTCGTACATTTCTAATTGGATATTGCAGATCGATAAGCGATTGTTCGTTAGCTAGGTTTAACAACGTAGGTATTTCTTTCATAAGGTCATTGGGGGTCGATAGAAACTTGAACTCGTACACTCTTTGTGAACACTATCGAGCGGTTAGAAATTCACGTACCCCTATTAGAAACAAACTATCGTTGTGTTTTTGCGTAGCCATAAAATAATTAGGTATTTCCGATTAACCCAAGGGCTCCCTAAAAATGTAACCCTCTTCATAGACTCCTATCTTGTCCTATCTTTACACATCTTTGACATGTCAATAGACTCCAAAAAGACAATTGATTCGATGTTTGTTTCAGCATGGGTTCATAGCAAATGGCTTAATTTTTTTGTGGTTTTATGTCAATTCCAATCTTTGACCCAATATTGAAGCAAACAAAAATATAAAAAAGAATCCTACGAAAGAGCGACTCTGAAACCGTACCACTGTGCGGCGCGCCCCTGAGGGTCGCAGAGTCTGGTCAGTGAACGCGTTAAGAGTCGATACGATACCTTACTCGTGATAAGGTCTCGTCTATGTAGAACGTAGGTACACTAGAATGCTGTCGTAGCTTAACTTGCATACATAAAGTAAGTACTTTCCTATGCAAAGCGATTCGCTTTGACAAGCGGAGTGGAAGTATGTGGACTCTCGACCTAAATAATGAATGTGTGAAATAGGAGAGCGCTTCAGCTAATTGGCACTTTTAATTTGCAGAACAGCTTCCCGGCTGTGCTCTGGTTAGAGCTCTTAGTTCTGAATTGCGAATAGTTTGACACAGTTTGGTTCCACGATCCCCAACCCGCATGCCGAGTGTGGGGATTATGGGCAGTACCCCCCCCCATGTGATAAAAGCCAATAAGGCGCTTATCAGGGGGAGGCCTACGTCCAGTAGTGGACCAAAACAGGCTGTTGAGGTTGAGGTTGAGTTTGGTTCCTGTCAAAAAGGAAATAAACCAACACAGAGCAAAGCTAAATAATCAAATGTATTTATTATACATACATACATAAAAAATCCGTTGTTAACACATCTAACGCGTTTTATTTTGAAGTCTATAGGTTTATGGATGAACATTATATAGTCTTTATATATACCTTCGTTTGAGTACAATCTCACCTCACCTGATAGAAAGTGAAGATGTGCCCGCGTGTATCACGAAAGTATTTTTTTTATTCGGATTGGTAATTCGTTTACGAATAAACTGGGTCTGGGGGGACCAGAATTATGTGGGACTCGACGCCCTAGTAAAAACCTCTCCGGTGTCTCTCTCGCCATTTCCGCCGAACCACGGGAATATTTAAAACCTCCGCGGCCCGACTGGCGTCCCCTCTTCCTCCTATACATGGCCGGCGAGCCCACCGATCCACACACTCGCCGACCCCATTCCGCCGACACCTTTTCTCCCCCATCAAGAAGGTCTAGTAGACACCTATTCATTCTCAGTCTTTAATTGCTTTTGATGGGATTATTAATGCTTGGGGAGTAAAGTAAGATTCTTAGGTATGTGATAGTACCTACTTACCTATCACTGAGGTAATATTATCACATCACACTAATATTATAAATGCGAAAGTTTGGATGGATGGATGGATGGATGTTTGTTACCTCTTCACGCCAAAACTACTGAACAGATCCGGCTGAAATTTTGCATACAGGTAAGTCTAACCCTGGAATCAAACATAGGAGACTTTTTATCCCATAAATCAGTTCCCATAGGATAGAAATAACCTTAAAACGTTTCCATAGAAAGAACGCGTGCGAAGCCGCGGGCACTAGCTAGTAGTATTATAATATCTGTGACTAAGGGAACATTTAAAAGGTTAAGAACCGCTGCCCAAGGAAAAGTAAAAAATTAACATAAATTACCAACCTCTGTCAGGGTTTCAGAAGTAGAACTGACAAGAAAATCTTAAGTCTTACCAATATTGACGACGCCATGGTTGGTCAACTCCCAACAGCTATGCAATCGTAGCACGCTCAACGACGAGCTCTGTTTCGGCGAGAAGTAGCCTAGGGCTGCGTCGGTCACGTGGTACGCTTGGAGAGAGAACTCGTATAGTGACGGCAGGAGCTGAGCCACTGCTCCCACCTGGAGAAAAAAATATTCTTTATTGCATGTACAAGTTAATTTCGTAAATTTCATACATAAAAGTTAATAAATACTGGATATTTACAAAGGCGAGCTTAACCCTAAAAGAGTTTTCTTAAAGCAAACCTTCCATACCTAGGTTTGCTTTAAGAATTATAAAGAGAATTTATGAACGGATCTTGAATGTGTACATACAAGACAGAAAGACATTAAAACTTTTAAATCCATCATGGTTATTAACACTAAAGTCATTTATAACGGGATATTTACCATGATTTGAGTTTTGAGCTTTCCAATATTTCGGCACATTTTCATGCACCATGATCAGTTATTCCGAGATCATGGCGCATGAAACTGTGCCGAAATATTGGAAAGCTCAAAACTCAAATCATGGTACATATCCCGTTATAAATGAATTTAGATAAAAACATTATACAAATAATAATATTATTAAAACCTACATAAACAACTAACATAAACTAAAAGAAAGTAAAATACGAATACGAAACTAAAGAGATAATGCTCTTTTACCTTAAACTTAAAGACGCTAAGTGAAGGAAATTATATCATAGGATGGTAATTTTTTTTCTTTTTCTGATTGACTATCTGAATTTCAAGTAAATAATCCAGTCTGCTGGCTGATTCTATCTGTACCTACTGTGTCTAGTGTACAACTCTCGATCTTTGTTTGTATCTGAGTATCTAGTCGCTAGGTCAGGGGTGCTAATGCTACCTATTTCAGCCTAGAAAATTTGATGATACCAGATCCTTGAAGGAAAGGAACATAATTAAATAAATAAAATTATATAAATAAATAATGCTGGACAATTAACACAACATTATCTAGCCCCAAGCTAAGCAGAGCTTGTGTTATGGGTATTAGATAACTGTTAAACTTAATACAATATATTACATAGATAGATATTTTTATTAAACATAGAAAACACCCAGACCAACGGAACAAATTTCTGCAGATCGTACACAAATTTGTTCCGAGGCGGGGATCGAACCCGCAACCTCCTGCGTCGCAGGCAGACCTTCGCCCGCTGCGCCACGGAGGTCGTCAATTGATTTTTTCTCAAAAAACTGAATTCCCAGGACCACCATTCCAGCGCCATTTTCTTAATGGTAATTTTGAGATTACTGGACGCCATTTTCTCTTCTGGCGCTACTTCGTTGCATTTATTAAACAATTTATGTCAAGACTTGTTAGGAATTTGATAAAAACTATTATATTAATTCTAAAGCACACTTTAGCACTATCGATAGAGAAAGATGTTTAAATTCATACTTACAGCTTCGTCGGCAATGTTAATGCAGTCAGTAAGCGTGAGTGAGACAATTCGTGGTGTTAGACATGCCCATAGCCCGGCCTCGGTTATTTCATTGCATCCGGTTAGTTCTAGCTCAAAGAGCACCTAAAATGTGGAATTAGTTGTAAAGCCAGCACAGTTTTATGATATGATCGAGTTAATATGAGAAGCTACAAACCTGCAAATGATCTAGTATAGCTTCCAGCCCCCTGTCAGTAATAGTGCAACCTTTTAACCCAATAGCATGAAGGTGGTGCGCTGATAAAGGGAACTGTCGGATGAACTCATTAATATCATCATCTGAACCCGACACAAGCGCAACACCGCGAATACCTCTTCTAATCATAGAGTTGTAGAACCTTTGAACGCAGCAACTGGAGGTAGATCTAAGCTCTCTACAGTCAACGACCCCAACCAAGCCATTCCACCACCGAGGAGAGGAATATAGTATGTCTCGCCACCTGGTGCAAACTTGGGCTAGCGTTCGCCGATCGTTCGCGTTGAAGTAGAGGAAGAATTTTTCAAGGAATCGTTCTTCGAGTATGAATTGGGTCCAGACAAGAGGTCGCGGGGAAGGTCGCCTTCTGCGGGGGACGCGGGGGGCAGCGGCGGAGGCAGCAGGTCCGCAGAGCGCGTTGGCTACACGTTCCACCACGCCGGGAGAGCGCTTTCGTCCACGCAGCCCGAGACCTGTAAGGGTACAAAGTGTAAAAGACTGTTGGCAGTGAAACTTGTTTATGGGTGCATTCCGTGGAGAAAGCAACCAAGCCACAATCACATTCCCCGATTGTGCCTGTATGGTCAATTGTTTAACGCTCCGCTCTGCGTCCGTGGGAAAGCACAAGTCCCAATATCAAATTATCTGAACCGTAAACCAATAATCACATATAAAAATATTATAGTTTAATAAATATTCCATGCATGTTAGCTAGCAGCCTGCGGTTAGAGATATGGCGAGCCCCCAATGTCACTACAGCTTACTAATTTCTTGCTAACCTAGCCTCCAGCAGCATACATATTCACCTGCATTAAGTGACAAGCCAGCTTACAAGCGCTCGACGACGTCCGTGCCGACATGGAAGACACCTTGACGCGGCGGATGGTGTCCGATGGTCACCTCCCACCGCGCCACAAGGGATGAACAGTTAGTTCCTTACCTGTGATCCGCCGAGAGAGCTCCGACGCCCTGCGCCGACGCGGAGGACCTCTTTACTTTGACGCGGCGGATTGTGTCCGATGGTCGCCTCGCACCGCGCCCCGCCACAAGGGAAGTAGGTACAGTTAGTTCCTCACCTGTGATCCGCCGAGAGAGCTCCGCAGAGGCTCGCTCGACGACGCCCTGCGCAGACACGGAGGACATCTTGACCTTGACGCGGCGAATGGTGTCCGATGGCCGCCCCCCGCCCGACCCCGCCGCGCCTGCTCCGGGCTCGCACCCCGCCACGGCTAAGGGACGACAAATCATATCTTAGAAGTATCTTTGCCTCATCACCACTTATACGTCCATAGCAGGCCTTTTCCAAACAAGGAGGGTTTTGTCATCATCACCATGTTGGCAAGCGGATTGGTGCTCACAGTAGTGTCAAAAATACACAGAAGAAAGCTGCCGCCCTTCCTCTGATGGGTACCTTTAGTCAGCTCTTACAATATCCTCAGGCTTAGTTGGTGGGATCGATTCATATGTCACGACTGCCACGGCCACATTTCTCGATAAGCGGACTTTTTTATTAATATTTAACTGGTTGTCTATGAATAAGCTTAGTTCCAGCTACCTCCAGATTGAGATGCATGGAGGAACCAGGGCAAGACCTTTGCCCAGCAATTGGACACACAATAGGTATATCACACAGACTAGGTACTACACTTGCGAGCTTTAAACTGGAATCGCTTCAAGGGTTGTTCAAGACAATATATAAATATAATATATTTATCATAGAAATACCCAGAACACCAGGAACAAATATCTGCAGATCAATATCAGGTTGGAGAATAAGTGACAATTTAAACCCGAAAGAGAAAAGAATTTTCCTAAAGTTGACAATGTAATGTGCATAAAGTAAAAGTTAAGGGTTTCTACAGGGCAAACTACACTGAAATTGATAACAGTTCATGATAATAGCTTAATAACAAGCCTATAAGTTTATATTTCTTACCTCCGACAACTCAGAATATTCATCATTTAATTAATAATAACATGGTTACGGACCACCCTCTGAATGGTCTTTACCTATACCTTCCATTAGATTCTTGGGTTAACAAAGCACCTCTAAAAAATGCAAGATCAATGTCTATTGCGAAGATGAATTTCATCATTACATAACAATAAAATAAATCTATGTTAATGGTCTGGCTTTGGAGTAATAAATGAGTGCTATAACAAGGTTTCTCAGAACATTTCTAGTATTTTGTAAAAGGTGCCAAAGGAGTGTGGAAGGACCTTTAATAGTAACATGCCAATTTCATTCTTGCTGTATAATTTTAGAGAGAGCCTGGTTGCACTGATGATTTTCTTTTGTGATTGTCGTTACTATAACGACGAAAAATTGACTAATAATAGGTGGCAATCATAAATTCGGAGGTAATCTAAGGAAGGAGTAACACTTGCAAACAGGCAGAAGAGATAGAATCTTTGGAGAAGTAAGTTCCTTAGAAACAGTAATGATTTTGGAAACCAATATAGAAAATAAATATGGGGGATTTATGATAGGAAGCTTTTCCCAATTTCAATTGCTGGATATATGTGAAAATAAACGTAAAATCGATGAATGTTTGGTCATACCTTTTAGATATATTTTTCCACCAATAAACACAATATCATAGTTTTTGTTCGTGTTTTATAAATACTGACAGACTTTCACAATACATTAGCGATGAGAAATATCTTTTATTTTTGTGCTAGCTCTAAAAAAATATAAAAAATAAGTAAAATTAGCAAAAAACTCGCGCACTACACCTGAAATCCATAGATTAGGATTAGAGTAGAGTCATCGAAAATTAGACCACAGAGCATGGTACATGGTAGAATTCTGTGGTAGAATTAGACAAGGTATGCTACTCCGAGATCTTCCCAAGGCTACGTCACTGCCTAGTTGCCACTTTATTGCAACTAAAAATGGAAGTTGGAAAACAAAATTGTGATCATTGAAATACATAATACAATGTCAATAGTCAATTTTGTTTGTTAGATCAGTCAAAAAAGGTTTAATAAAACACGAGTTAATGTGATAAATAATTAGTAAGTACAAAACCACATAGTTTTATTAAATTGTTTTAGGGAGCTCGGGAGTAACGATTCTACGCTACTGGTATCACCGAAATACAGCCGTCTCCTAGAATTTGGCGTGATTCGTCTTCTCTGTTATACGTGTTTGAAATACATATTCCCCGCTTACGTCTATTTGGCCGGTGACTTTCATGTACGCGTCACCGGCGCGGCGGCACACAGTGGTCCCGAGTCATTAGCAGCGGACATAGGATTTTTTTTTCGAATTTTGATTTTCTGATTTTGCCATTCGATAACTCTATCAAAACTACGAAACTTTTGTTCTATTATACTTTTGGCTAGGCGTCCAGGAGTTAAAGAAAAATCTGTTTTTTATGGGAGGCACCCGTGTTTCACCTTGTTTCAACCTGAATTTTTGATGGTTTGTTTGTAGCGTTATTTGGCAGCAACTAATCATAAACAGATGGGTGCCAAATTGTGCCATTTTGCGTAATGGCGCTAAAACTGAAAAAAATATTTTTTGGTCTGTAAGCGTATTTTAAAATTTTATTCTTCTATTCGATAGTTCTATCTTAGAAACGTATATTATGCTTTATATTTTTTTTAGCATAGACTTAAGTATAGTTTAGGAGTAAATATCAAATAATTGATCTTACTCAACGAGAACCAATTATAAAGCGGCTATAGAAGTCGCGTTTCACGTTTATACCGTTGTCTGAGACTAAGGGTGAGTGTTACACTGTGCCGCATCATATTCTTAAAGAAACATGCAAGTCACATAGTGTATTTTTAAGCTATAGCGTTATAAGTAGAGATCGGATGATCGGATGCATATTATTTACCTAAAGTTAGTTTTGGCTAGCAAATTATGGAAGCGGCTTCTTAGGATACTTTTACTAAAAATAAAATCACGGGATTCCGGGATTCAGCGGCGGCCTTACCCATTGCGAGGCTCCGGGCGGCGGCAGGTCTTTGCGAGGCCCTTTGTCTTATCCTTCATGAAACGTATGTGATGCGAAAGTAGGTCTGGTTGTATGGTTAAGGTATTTGTCATGTTTGACGAGAAATGCTAAAGTTATACAAAATAATAAAAATTTTGTTTCAAAATATATTTTACAAAGAAAGATTTACAAAATTAACAAATACAGAGATGATAAATTTTAAAATTGATGGTTGCGGCTTTTCCTAAGATTAAAATCTTTAAATAAAGCACAATAATCTAACGAATGAGCTACGTCATTTTCGATTGAAAGAATAGCAAGGACCGAAAACCGATCTTGTGTCATCGAATTCCTCAAATGTTTTAATAATTTTAAGCCTCGAAAAACTCCTTTCAGCAGACGCAACTGTAACAGGTGTGGTGGCATGGCAATAATTCTCAAGACTATTTAAATAGTGGTGTTAACTTCAGCTAATTGTTTTTTCTTTTGTGTATTTCAGCACCGAGCGGGAACAACGCAACTTCCATGTTTTATCTCAAGTAGCTCAAATAATATGTTGGCACTTTTTTTGCACTGTTTGCAACGCTTTGTAGACATGTTTGTTATCTAAAATATTTAATTAGGTACTTATAAAAGCTATAAGTCAAAAAGGGCACAAATTGCATGCACATGTCTCTGTATATAGGATCTTATACTGTGTTACAACCGCACCATAGAAGTCGCGGACTGAAAAAAGGCGAAACCCACTGTCTACCTATCTCAATTATTATTATTGTTAAATCACTTTTTAGTAATTTACTCCGAAACTATAAGCTTAGGAAAAAAAATACGTAACAGTTACAAGATAGATTCATGCGCCCCCTGCAAAACAATTTTATCACTGAACTGCGATCCCCAACTCTCATGCTCAGCGTGGGGATTATGGCCATTACCCCCATGAGGTAAAAGCCAACAATACAGGATGTTGAGGTTGAGGTTGAGATAGATTCAGTTTTGAGAGAGCTATAGAATAAATAAATAAATAAATAATGCTGGACAATTCACACAACATTATCTAGCCCCAAGCTAAGCAGAGCTTGTGTTATGGGTACTAGATAACTGATATACTTAATACAATATATTACATAGATAGATATTTTTATTATACATAGAAAACACCCAGACCAACGGAACAAATTTCTGCAAACCGTACACAAATTTGTTCCGAGGCGGGGATCGAACCCGCAACCTCCTGCATCGCAGGCGGACTTTCGCCCGCTGCGCCACGGAGGTCGTCGAAGAATGTTTTCTTTTTGTTTCTAAAATTAAAAAAAAATTACCATCTAGTAAACTTTTTAACTTTAAAGCGTTGGAAACTCTATAACCTGACGCTGTCATGTCAACGAACCGATTGATGAACTTGCCGAACTTGGCGGTTTCGTAGCAAATTAGGCACAAAAAACTCAGAAATGCCTCCAAAGAAACGTGATAAAGACAGTGAAACCAAAAATCACTCCAAAATAGATCACCTACAAGCCGACCATGAGTTATTTTTACAGGCATTTGAAAGTAAGTGTATTGGAACGGCGACGTTAAAAATCTCAGCATTTCTTGTGAAAAAGCGCTTATGTTTACTCAATCATATATTTACAGAGCCAACACAAATATACAGATTTCTACGCACTCGGAATATGCTGTCGGTATGTATTTCAACCTAAAAATCTACTATTTTCTACTCCATATCATAATCCCTATCTCTTGTGTTTTAGCCGATATTCCTCAATAGAACGCTGTCTTACATGAAGCGTAGGATGTCTAGAAGCAACAAAGGCCGTAATGGATTCAAAATTGACACTCTTCTCGAGAAAACTCTGAAAAGGACTACAGAACTTCAACCAAACAGTCTGGGAGGCTTCATGACACTTACTTTCCTTGGCTTCTATGACAAGACTTTGGAAGAGCCTACAGATTATCTCGTCAAAGTGGAGACTCTGTTGTTGAAGATATGTCACAAGAAAAGAAAGGAAAGCTCCTCAGCAGTAGTTGAAGTTTCAGTAAGTTACTATCAGCCTTGTGTACTGCCAGTTTTAGCTGATTGCTTTAATTACCACTTTTTTTGATATATTCAGTCAATGTACTTCACTTTACAAGCTCATAACTAAGCATTATTGGTTGACCTAAATCTAAAATGTACACCTAAACCACTTCCATAAAAAAATAAGAGGTTTACTAGCATATGCTATGAATTGTTCAGCATGAGTTATTTAATATTATATTCTGTCAATTATTATTCTGGACTTGTCCAGAATAATAATCGACTGATTATGATTTAACTTGTTAAGTCTTAACCTAAGTGTAATCTAAAATCAACTATCATATAATCACCTCAATCTATCTCAATCTGGACAACTCCAGAATAATAATCGACTGATTATGATTTAACTTGTTAAGTCTTAACCTAAGTGTAATCTAAAATCAACTATCATATAATCACCTCAATCTATTTCTAGGTTGGCAGTTGCTCTGTCCCTCTCAACCCATCAACCTCGGAGCCTCCAGCGATGGCCTCTGCAGTCAGCATCTCTAGTGAAACATTCAGCCCGTCCCAGGGTCCCAATGTGAAGTCCTACATGCTAATGCTCCGAGTCACAGTTTCGAGAACAGGATCGAATGGTGCTAGTACTTCTGAAATCACTAATGGCGATAGTGATGGTAGTTATTTTTATTTGCGAATTTTTTGTTGCTTTTTAACTGTATAAACTGCCCAGTTTGAAAATTTATGGGACATTGGGTGAATTTACTGCTATGTCCCATTGATTTGTGGCACTCTAATCTGCAAAAGCTTCTTAGCATCAAATCAAGTACTAGCTTCCGCCCACAGTTTTATTTTGGGTATATTGTTTAGCCAATTATATAAGTTACGGTATGATCTAAATGTACGCAACAATCATATTGATCTACTCAGTAGTTTTGGAGATCATAGTAAAATTCATATTTCACAAACTTTCAGCTTTATAATATTAGAAGGATTTTGGTCAACCATCACACTAATATTACAAATGTGAAACCAGCCATGGGCAGAATGTAGTATTCTATTATTCATAATCAATTCATATCAACCTCGTATTTTTAAGCCAGATGATTTGTTTATTTGTATCTTACAAGTTCTCTAATTCAACAATTGCACACGGTCACCAACCCCTACCATATTTCAGAGCCACTAACAAAACGCCTGAAATCATCAGTCGACACAAACTCTGACAACAAATGGTCCAAACTCTACGGCAGCGAGCTGATAGTGTACGATAAACACAACCGCTGCCTCCTTACCAATGGAGAGTACGACTTGGTGTTGCATGATGCGATGCCTGGGGGCAGAAGTGCCACTATAGCCAGATCTCCTCATAAGGCTCTGATGGCACAGTGGGAAACTTTACCTCGTGTATGTATTTTCACACATTTGATTTTTTTGCAAGCTTAGCTGTCATTCATAGTCTAGTCTTCAGCCAAATTCGATGTGAAATGTTTGTAAACAAACTTCCCATACTTAACCTTAAATTACGTCTGTTGCCATGTATTTTACACACAACTTACATTCCTTGTCGATTGTAGGTCTTAAGGTCTTTACTTCAATAAATAACGCTAACAGTATGACTGTAACTCAACTCCATGCATGTGAATTTAAGTTCATTTGCTGTGGTTTGTTTTCAAACATTACATATCGAATTTGGCTAGATTATAGACTAGACTATGAAAGACAGCTAAGACTGCAAATGGTTTATCAGCTAAATAAAACGTCAAGTGCGAGTCGCACTCGCGCACTAAGGCCATTCATGCCCTATAAGTGATCATGTTCAAACTTGCCATCTATCCATCCCATCCATAATGATAAGGGGCTAAAGTGATTGAAACTATACCACATCCAAACTGATGTAGAATGTTTGCGCACAACCACGACACACATACATAACGACGCAAGAGGTTTCGGGTTCGATTCCCGCCTCGGAACAAATTTGTGTACGATCTGCAGAAATTTGTTCAAAAATAAAAAATAAAACTATCTATGTAGTGTATTGTATTAAGTATATCAATTATCTAGTACCCATAACACAAGCTCTGCTTGGCTTGGGGCTAGATAATGCTGTGTGAATTGTCCAGCATTATTTATTATTATTATTAAGTATGGGCGGTAAGCTGAAGGCGCTATGGCGCTCATTAGGGGAGGGCTATGTTCAGCCGTGAAATTTAAAAATTTGATCATTTCGAAGCGTACATTAATCGTATTTATGGAAATAAAGAGTTTTTGACTTCATGGTGATGATGATGATGGGCAATTTTTATTATTTAAGGTATGGCCTTTGCAATTTAAATAAGTATTCAGTATTTTTATTGCAAGACAAAAATATAACAAAGTTTTGTAAGTATTCATCTACCCTGTTAGGTAGGGTATGGCAATATTTTCTCAATCTAGGACTTAAGTTATGGACTTAATTAAGTATTTTGTTTTTAATACAAAATTACAGAGATCTTTTAGGTATGATATTTAAAATAATATAAATTTACTGAGATACCTAACACTTCTTAAAAAACAAAACAGGTACTTTTCTTTTCTTTATAAAATTAGCAATAGAGTGGTTTACAATTGGAACCTATTACCAGAAGACATTATATCAGCCACATCAATAAACGCCTTCAAGAATAAACTTGACAACTGGTTACGAGACGACAAAAACAAACTAAAAAAAGTGACGCAATCAGCCAC
Source organism: Eupithecia subumbrata (assembly GCA_949316285.1). NCBI lineage: Eukaryota > Metazoa > Arthropoda > Insecta > Lepidoptera > Geometridae > Eupithecia > Eupithecia subumbrata. The sequence goes on along the minus strand of OX438646.1, from coordinate 23,312,146 downwards.
AGGCTGCTCGTCTCTAATAAATAAATAAATAAAAATAACAGGAAATGGCGCTAATTTGAATGCCCTGAGTGAAAAGAATATAATAAGGTTTGTCATTTTCAGGAAAATAACGTACACACTGAAGCAAACCCGTTTGATGTGTTCAAAGTACGGCCCCTTTTGAAGCTCAAACTGAGCTGGAGTCAAGAGCCCACTAACGGACTTGTGAACAGACCCAAGCTATACCAACCCTTGAATGAAAATGGTGTGAAGAAGGAACCTAAAGATAGAATAACTAATAGATCTTTAATTGATGTTAAAAATGGTAAGTGGATCCTTGCTGCCATGCTGAGACTATCGCTCCGTCCACGCATTTGTTTTCTTGGACTGAATGATAGAATGCAATATCGTTCGTAGATAGATACATAATATCTTTATTGTACCATCAAAAACTTATAAAATAACTTACAGACCGTAACTACTAATTAAATCTAGTATGGCACAATCGGCGGTCTTATCGCTGAAAACGCTCTCTTCCAGGCAAACTTTGGATGGACAAGATCTTTTAGTACAAAACTTGAAGCTGGCGTAAATCACACTATAAAAATAAATATTTTGGCTAGAATAACATATAACCAGAAACTATACAAAGAAAAATTAAGAATTTGCTAACAAGGGCTATAAGTACATTGTAATTAGTAGGGCAGAGGCCTTTATTCATAAAGAAAATTAAATTAAAATAATAATTAAATTAGAACTAGTATTTACAATTGAAACAATTACATTGTACACCTAGGTGAGAAAGTGCCTAATTCCTATCGAGTGCCTTAAAACACACGAGGTAGGATTCGCACTTTCTCCTGAGTGATACATAGTGATTTATGCTACACCCTCGAGGAAAATCATCAAATAAGTCGAGCAAATTCAAATCGTAAACTCAAATGTAGCATTAAATATGCGCACGTGCGATTTTCACATGGTTCTTTTTTTAATATGGTTCGGAGTTAAAACTTTTTGTCGTTTGAACTATTATAAAAATAACCATAGCTACCGGCTGATATTTCAGAAAATTAAGAAAAATTACATGATAGAAATGGATTTCCATACACTTTTCTCTCCCGCTAAACGCGTGAGAAATGAAATTCCATAGAGGTTTCCCTCCCGCATTTCAGTGCGCCTGCAATGACGTACTTTCTACCTTATGTTTACCTTATCTTTAACATATTAAGTTGTGTTCGTGCTTAAAGTTGGAAGTAATTTACTTGGCAATTTTATATTGCGTAAGTCTGTTCTTTAACTTCTCCGATTGCATAGCATGCCAATTTGTGGGAGGGCGGGTGGTGCACGCGAGTTGCATTTTGTGGGATCTTATCAGAGAAGGTTTTGCGCGGAATTGTTACTATATATTGTTTTATCCTAATATTTCAAAAAAAACTTTCGATTTTATAATATTAGAAGAATAGGTTGCGGGTGGCCCTCACCCGGACCAGCTCCGCACTCGGGCGGAAATCCGCATGACAGGAAAAGGGCATTTACAACTGAAAACAACACTCGAAATTAGCTCCATTCACCATGTTAAAAATATCCATATTTCAACTACTTTTTGTATTTACTAATAAATGTCTTTATTTAGCTATGTGGGTTGTATTAGAAATAAAAGTGTTTGTTCACTATACTGAGTCTATAAAGATATTTATTTACAAAAACATGTGAACAAAAAAGGTTAGGAAAAACATTACACCGTTAACACAAGTACATGAAATACATGTGCGTTAATTTAATTATTATCCTTAAATTAGGATATGTTTGTTCTAGGCAGAGGTTTGAGGAGTGACTCTGGCGATCGGCTTAACCAGTAAAAATTTCGAATAATCGAAACGCTTTTGCGCCGCGTACTTTATGCTAAACTATGTCACTACATACCTTTTCTCGACTTTTAATACTAATTAACATCTCTACATTTCAGGTGATAAAATAAAGTCAGAACCGAACGACGACTCTAAACGCCAGCAGATAATTTACCAGTTCCTATACAACAACAACTCGCGGCAGCAGACGGAGGCCTGCGATGACCTGCACTGTCCGTGGTGCTCGCTCGATTGCGCCGCGCTCTACAGTTTGCTCAAACACCTCAAGCATAGCCATTCTAGGTTCAACTTCACTTATTTTGTAAGTCACTTTGATACCTACTTTACTACAAACGCGCACGCACTGGGCCGTCCTATTTAGAAAGCTTCAGGGTCTGTCTTGATGATTGTCGTCGTGCCATGAGGGTCTTTGTCGAATGATGGTAGGATGATGTTGATGGTGAAAATCAGGCTATAAGAAAATTATCACAGGATCCCAGGTAGAGAAGTCAAGGAGTAAAAAATATATGGATCATAGTAGCGGCCATTTCATTTCATTTCATTTATTTATTCTCAAACAATAATTACATTGTGTCGGAAATTTTACTTAATATTAGGTACACATTGTTATTATATTTTATACGATTAGAGTCCATTTACACGACTTAAAAACATTAAAATAGTAGGATACTATATAAAAAGAGAAATTACAAAATTTATACAAAAACAAAAAAAAACAAAAAATAATGAATACATATTCAGGTATTTGGAAATGTATAACATGAAGTCAAAATTTGGATTTGTAAAATGTCAAAAATAATCAATAATAATGTAAAATGTCAAAAATAAAATCTTAAAATATGGAAACAATAAGTAAAATGTCAAAAATAATTATAAAAGTACCTAATATTATTACTAACTATCACAGATTCGGATGAGATCGGAGTCAAATTTGTCAGCACAGAATTCCTCTACTGAGTAGTAGCACTTCTTTAACAAGAATTCCTTGAGTTTCTTTTTGAAAATGTTCGCATTGTATATACTTTTATAAGATGAAGGTAATTTATTAAACAGCTTTAAAGCCTGGTGTCGGACACTGTGCTCTGAAATATTAAACCTAGGTGTAAATTCTTTTACTATATCTCTTCTTCTAGTAGTTTCCCTAAGTGTTCTTGCTTCAGGGGTTTCGAAAGAATTCAAATGTTTTACTAGGTGAGTAAGTAAAACTAAAAGATATAGGCAAGGCACAGTGAGTATACGTAGACTAATAAAATGTTCCCTACATGATTCCGTTTGAGAAATGCGTAACATCGTCCTAATGGCTCTCTTTTGCATAACAAAAGCTGAATTTACATTATATTTATAGCTGTTTCCCCAAAATAAAATACTATATCGAAGTTTGGACTCGACTAGAGCAAAATAAACTATTTTCAACTGTTTCAGTGTCACTTCATCTCGCAGACTTCTTATGGCATAGCAAGCAGAACTTAAATAATTCTCAATACATTTTAATTCAGTTTTCCAATTTAGAAGCATGTCAATATTAATACCTAAAAATTTTACTATGTCAATTGATTTAATCGTTGTGTCATTAAATTTAACAAGAAGCGTTTCATCATTTCTGGAAGTGGTTTTAAATAACATTAAATTAGTCTTATTCATATTTAAAATTAAATTATTCATTTGAAACCATTTGTTGAAGCCAACAAGAGCAGTGTTTAGCTTCACTGTAAGCTCTGAGATTGTGCCAGCTGAAACAATTGCGTTTGTATCGTCAGCAAAGACAACCAAATTGAGATCCGCTAATTGATATTTCATGTAATGTATGAGATCATTTGTAAACAATATGAATAGGATTGGTCCTAATATGGATCCCTGCGGTACCCCCCTAGTAATTTTAGTCAAGACCGAATTGTAAGTAACTTCTTTGCTACCATTTGCTGCTCTTACCTCAGTATATTGATGTCGATTACTTAGGTATGAGTGAAACAAATTTAACGGTTTTCCTCTTATTCCATAATGTTTTAGTTTTTCAATTAGGATACCATGGTTTACTGTATCGAAAGCAGAGCTTAAATCTAAGAACAGACCCCCTACTCTCTGCTTTGCGGCCCACAGGTTTTTAGTTCCAGGGGCGTGGACTTTTTTGTTGCAGGGATGACTTGTAGAAGTATTATAGGTAGACCACACAACTGGCGGATCTCTGTAGAAACCTTGTCACAATAAGTCCATGACTCAACAAAAAAAAACCACGGCCCTGGAACTAAAAACTGCGGGCGCTGAGCATGTTAAACCTACACTATATATCGTAGGAAATAATCTTTTCTGGTCGTTACTGTACGGCTGTACATGTGGCGAGACCTGTGAGGATCATTCCATAGGCGGGAGTCTCGATCGACGCTAGTTTTATTGAATAAAAATAACGTGTAGGTAGAACACTTTCGCCTATGAAACACGCCGTTAGCTCTGTGGCAGAAAATTATTCTAAATTGTTATTTCTTCCCCAGCCAATCCCCGGCGGCGCACGCATAGACGTCTCAATAAACGAGCTATACGACGGCTCGTATACAGGGTCTCCGCACGACCTCATCGCAGCACAGGGGCGCTCCAGCGCGCCCGGCCCGCGCGCCGGCCCCACGCGCCGGACCGAGCTCACACATGTCTTAGGTACATACATACGATAACGAATACGAGGTCACTCCGCGAAACCTTTAAAGATCCCAGCAAGATTCTGCTGTTCTGAAAGGAGTTGGGCCGATTATACTAGCAAAACAAAACCACGGACAACGGACTAAGTCCAGTCTCATTGCGGATAAAAGAGTACACACACCATAAGTAACATATGGCCTCAACGCAGCACAGGGAATTCTGTCTTATTTAAATTTTTTAATCTGCACATTAACTATGCTCAAAGTTAAAGTCTTTAGTTTTTGTTACATCTGCAAAGGCAATCGGTCATACCCCTTATGAGGCAGAGTATTCTTATTTATCCTTCCAAAATCCATTCAAAATTTACGTAAAATTGTACATCTAGGCGAGAAAGTGCCCAATTCCTATCGAGTGTACACTACAAATCAAAATGATCGTTTTAGAATCTTCAAAATCACTCGAGTAAATTCAAATTGTAAACTCATGTAGCAATAAATACGCGCACGTGCCATTTTCACATGGTTTTTTTATTATTTTTTCGAATACGGATGAGGCCGATATCCTATGGCGGATACGGAGTAAAAACTTTTTGTCGTTTGATCTAATACGAAAATAACCATTGCTAACGGCTGATATTTATGATAACACGTTAGAAATGGATTTCCATACACTTTTCTCTCCCGCTAAACGCATGGGAAATTAAATTCCATAGAGTTTTCCGTCCCGCATTTTAGTACGCCTGCAATGACGTACTTTCTACCTTATATTTGGAAAAGGAAGAAGCAACTTTCTGAGCGGATGTAGTATAAATATTATGTTTATTTCCAGTGTGGAGACCTCGCGGTCGCCGCCGCGTGCCGCGTCACAGCCTCGCGGAGTTCCTAGAGTTGGATGACAGCGAAGTGGTGGAAGCTCAGCGGCCGTACCTAACGGGACATAATAGGTAACTTTTCTACCACCAATAAATTGCTTTTGGTCTGCATTTGCAAGCTTTTTAACTGGAAAATATCAGGATAAAAAATATTAATTCCGCGTAAAACCTCTGATGACATTCAACAAAATGAAATTCGTGTGCCCTCCCACATATTGACATGCCATGCAATCAGAGAAGTATACATTTTAAGTGCGTTAGTCTGTTTTTTTCCTAAAATACCTCACGTAAAGTAAAGTCACTACGCGAGGAGCTCAGAAACTTGTGTGTGTGCTTGAGGTTATGAGTTTATGAGTAACTTGACTTATAATGTGTAAGTCTGTTTTTTACCTTCTCTTATTGCATGGCATGTCAATTTGTGGGAGGGCGGTGCATACGAATCGCATTTTGTTAAATCTCATCACATCAGAGAATGATTTGCGCGGATTGGTTACTAAATATTTTTCATGCAAAAAGTATTAGCAGTGGATTTCCGCAAAGTAACGCCTGAATCTAATGAATATTATTTATCGGTTAAAAATGTTAGTGTATTTTTCATTGTGGTGTTGATTTTGTTGGCGCAAAAACTAAACTAATTCGACCACACTAAAAATTACGACGTTCGATCTTATACGTAGAAAAGAAATAACGATATTTTAAGTGCTGTAAATTAGTTTTGTTTGTGTACCAACAGAATTTAGTATCTCTCTACAAAGTCACACGAAAAGACAGTAAACAGATAGAGGCAAAAGTAAATATCATCCATCAAATACCAATTTAGTAGTCCACCATTCTAGCGGAAGCTAAGAAATGCCGAAATAAGTGTTTGAAACATTACTTTAGGAATAACGCAATGTTTCAAACATTAGCATACATACATAACATTATTCATATTTCTACGTAATCACTGGTAAAAGTAGATTAATGGATAGACTTTTAACCCCTTGAAAATTCTTATTTGTAATTATGGAGTTTAAAATCCCGAGTGAATAAGTTCCTTCTGGGAAAGCGTGTTCCAACTTAGGCCTCATCTTCACTTTCAGAGAGATGGTGGCCAAACGCTTTAAATTTTTCAATAAAAAAAAAAAACCAATCCTTATTTCCAGACTCTACCATCACACAATCACCTGCCTGCCAGTCTACCCGAACGAGTTAGACATAGACTCGGAAGGCGAAACCGACCCTCTCTGGCTCCAGCAAAAAACCATGATGATGATCGACGAATTTACAGACGTCAACGAAGGTGAAAAGGAACTCATGAAAATGTGGAACCTACACGTCATGAAATGCAACTACGTCGGCGACTGCCAAATACCCATCGCTTGCCAAATGTTCCTACAGCTAAAAGGTAAGGAGCTGCTAGAAAAGAATTTATATAGAAACTTTATACTCCACATGAGCTCGCTCCACGATTTCGGGCTACTGAGCCCAGTGGCGCTGTACCAAACCGTACAAATGCTGAACCAAATGTTAGCCGACAACGCGGAGGCCAAAGAGAAAATGCGCAGCTCGCTCGAAGCGCAGCGGGAGCATTGGGACGCGGTAGGGAAGTACCAGCAGCCAGTGATCATAGAACAGAAACCGATTACCGCTACAGCGAAACTGAATAGCGTCGAAGCTTCCCCGTCTGTCCGACGAAAAACCTCGAATCTGCAGAACGCTAACCGAATGGCGAGCGGGAGTAGATTGAAGGAAGATTTCAACAAATCTGAGCCTGGAACAAGCAATGGTGATACCAAAAGAAAGATGTCCTCGGGGAGTATACAGAGTCGCAAGCGTTCCTCTATTTCTGAAAGAAAAAGCTCTGTATAGAGATTACTTAAGAATCGGCAAAGAATTCTTTCCGTTAGCCCGGCAGGGTAGGTTGTTTCGATCAAGTTTTTTTGTTAATTTCAGAATTTCGAGTAGAAGTCATGGTTTCATTTTTATTTCATTATATTAATGTCTCGGAAGTGAGTCAATTTGTTTGTCGTTTTTAAAAGTTTGGTCTTACTATTTAAACCTGCATCACTATATTTGTACTATTTAACGGGTAGCTCCAGAAATCGTCATCCCGTGACCACGACAGTGTGAAAACCTGTTGAAACGTCGGGAAAAACTGGTAAAAAACGAGAAATACCCGTTAACTAGTACTAATAATAATGTGTTCAGATTGCGTAAGTTTAAAAATATTTAATACATCACTAAGAAGAACCCATGTTTTCTGTGACCTTCGGCTCAGTGACTTACATAAAAATGGTATGATTTTAAGTATTTAGTAATTTCGTTACTGCCCAATGTTTTAGTTATAAGTAAAAGGGCGTCCATAAAATGGATGAATAGTTCTGTTACTAAATTATCGTGTTTTATTTTTTATTTTTTTGAGTCTGAGCGGGAGGTTTTTTGTCTTAGCTATTGATTTTACTGTGATTATCCAATACTGTTAGTAGTATGATTAGAGTACAGAGAAGTTTGAACCTATTTGCACGTATGATAGGGATCATTTTCACTTAGACTAAAGTAAATATTTAATTAGCTACATTCTCAGAGTTTCTCACAGTATTTTAATCCTTGAATGAGTAAAAACGATAGATGATAAAAAAATTGTAGTAAATTCGACACTGAACCTTTGGTTTGTCAATCGTGTTTGAATTGTTTCGACTGAGAAGTAATTGTGTAGGTATTTGAGTATATAATTCGATATCAAGACTGCAGGGCTTGCAATAAACATTTAGCACAATTCTGTCGCAATGTCTTTATAAAAAAAGTCTTAGTCTTAGCAAACACTGCCATAATTTGTGTTGCATAATAGATTTAAGATGTCTTAAAAATGGTTTATACGGGCGGCTTGCTTAACGATGGTATAAATAAATTTTGCTAAATACGTTTGCGCACGCTTAGACGAGTCGGTAGACTGGTGGGTAGTTTAGCGTTAGGTTAACCCTTAGACTGGCGCGGCGCATCTGTTGCAGTATGCAGTTTTGCGAATGAATTCATACGCAAACGAGTTTAAAGGTTAAGCCAGTTCATTAGGTAAATATAACTCCATGGGTTATAAAAATTATAAAGGGGTTTGAAGATTTTTGTTTGGAGGGTGGCCCTAACATCGGCCTTGGTAGCCGTTTTAAAAAACATTTAACACAATGTCCTAAAGCGTCACATTTTTTAAATAATCAGTGTTCACAGATGAATATAACTATTGCTCTTTCATTTGTGAACATCTCAGAAACCTGACGCTTTGGGACATTATGTTATATACCATTTTTAATTTGTTTATGACATGTTTCCTCTATCCAGATACATTCATTGGCCTCATTTTTTTTAAATAACAAAGTGGTGGTCTTTTTAGGGCCAAAGTCTTAAAAGTCCTTTTCTTCCTTTTTTCTCTTTTTCTTTTAGCCGTCCAATTTTAATTTTTAATTCTGTTTCGTGTTGCGGTTCAATCAAAATGCGCCTAATACGTTATGCGTTCATAAATATTCTAAAATTTTCTGATTAACTGACTGCCGGTTTATGAAACTTGTTAATTGTCAAACCTGTTGTCAAGTGTTCATTGGGTCGTTTTCGAAGAATGATTAGTTGACCATATAGTTATTCTGTGCACAGTATGCCAAATCATTGATCACAATCTCTGATCAAATGTTAAATATGCATGATTCTATAGCCAAGCGCCAGCGCCGGATCTACGATTTTCCAAGGGGGCGCTGAAGTTAGAAATGGCGCCCCGTCGCACCCGCAAATACTCTGTGTGCGCTCTGATCGAACTCGATAGATATTGGCTTTCGCTGACCGTTTGTTCCGACCAGCGCCCAAAGAAACCGACCGTGGCAATTGCTCCGCGAAGAACCCCCTAGATCCGATACTGCCAAACGCTTGGCAAATCATTAGTCAATTCAGCGTTCGAGAAATCGGCTTCTAGATAATGTTGCCTACCCGACCCAAATCAGCGCCACCACCTATTTTATCTTATTATTAGGTAAGACGATGGCCACGATAGTGAGCAAAAAGAGCAACTTCGCATCTCTGCCTACACTATATAAAAGAAGTAAAACTTTTACAGAGGCATTAAAAATAGCTTTTGGTAGGTATCATAAACTAAAAGTTAGATTTTTGAAATTTCTTGTTTAACATAATATGAAGATAAAATAGGTGGTGTGGTGGCGCTGATTTGGGTCGGGTATGCGCCTTGGGTTGAGCATGATTTAAATCGTATTTAGTTAATGTAACCCAAATTGGTATGGCTCGCTAAACCATTAACTAATCGTTGTGCAAGTCGCCTTAGGACCTGCACCCAGATATGCTTATTAAGAGTGTTACTCATGTAACTTAATATTTATACAAGCCTTTTATTTTAAGTTCTGACACAGAAATAATTATTTTGTTATTTTAACTCAATTTCTTGATGTTCTGTAAGTCGTACATTATGAAAAGAAAATATAACGATTATTTTCAATATTCCTTGTTTAATTTTGCATCCCGCCCAAATCAAAGCCAAACTGAGGAAAGATAGAAAATCTTTTTACTAGCGGATTTGTGTCTATGAAAGGTAGAAAACTATTGAAATTAGAACTGTCAATGCACAAAGTAAAGAGAAAATGGAAAGCTGTTTGACAAAGCTCACCGACTGAAATTTGTTGTTATAAGTATGTCACAAACGAAGAATTCAAACAAATTACCGGAAAAAAACAAATTAGATACACACAATCATGATGAAGGTATGTCAGTGATTTTTATAAAGTTTTACATTGTCGAGCAAATTATGTATCAGTAACATTGATTGTTTTGTAGGCGCAGTGATTACTTGCAACGCCATTGAAAGCCGGACGTACGCTGGTAAGAACACAATGAAATTTTCCCCCTTACCGAATACCTGTGTACTTTTTAATCTTGTAATATTTTTGGCAGTAACCGTCTCAAAGAAACCATCCCCGACCACTGAAGGACTCTGCTTCGGCCAGAAGTCGTTCATAAGCATTCACTCAACCGACCAACTCTGTCAAGTAGCCGACCCGAACAGTGCCTCGAACCTCGAAGAGTGTAACCTCGAGGTCCTCAGTCTAAACGAGGTTTTCCCCTCAACATCCGAGGAAAGCATCTCGGACGATGAAACGCCTGTTCAAAAAAAAATAAAAAATTCGAGCAAAAAGTTCCAAAATAAAGTGGAAATTGCTGGCAAGTCTGCGTATACGCCAATGAGTAGCAAGTCCACGACTGGCTCGAGGCAGAAGGAGACGGTGGATGCGCAACCTTCGGTCTACTCCGACTTCGATATCCCGAAGAGTACGATGCATGTGATGGGAAGCAACCCCGGCGAACCTAAGATGTCATATCAGGATCCGCCAAAAAAAATCTCTAAAACAGTAAGATTTTGCGCATTTCTTTTTTATTTTGTTCTACTTTGTCGGAACTTGGTAGTACACTCTCTGATTTTCTCTACTTCACTCACGATGATACATTTCTCATTATTTACAACATTAAACAGTTTCTCTATAGGGTTCCGTACCCGAAGGGTGCAAGCGAAACCCTATTACTAAGCCGCCGCTATCTGTCCGTCTGTCCGACTATCTCATGTAAAAGCTAGACAGTTGAAACTTATGGTATTTCTCCTGCCGTTATAACAACAAATAACTAAAAATAAGATAAATATTAAAATTGAAGGGGGCTCCCATACAAAAAACACGATTTTTGGCTATTTTTGCTCTAAGTTTGTCGAGGCTGTATTTCTTGGATCATAATAGGTATGTAGTTAATATACATATAAATAATTGGTTGTAGACACATGAAACTTTCTTTAAGTAACAGTTCAACTTTAATACCAACAAATACTAAAAATAAAATGAAGTGGAAAATTTAAGGGGATCTCCAAACAGTTGGTTTTTTTAGAGTTTCGTTTGGGAAATAGGTTTGAACGATGCAACGAAACCCTCCGTGTGCGAGTATACTCGCACTTGGCCGGTTAATTAACAACATTAACGGTTTCTTTTTTGTGTTTTGCTCTACATAAGGAAAAAAGTCTTAGGTACCACTACTACCTACTCATAAAATTTGTTTATATCCAAATTTCTAATAGTGTTCCCACTGTAGGTAAGTAAACGTTAGAGTACATTCAAGAACAATTCCAGATGAAGAAGTTCCTCCGCAACATCGACAAGCACAAAAATGACCAGAATAGCAAGCTAAGCGAGAAAGCGATCAGCAAACTGACCACAATGCGCGGGATCCTCAAGGACGGCCGCTGCGGGCCCGAGTGCACCGGCGACTCCGTGCAAGGCGATGAGTTTAACCGTAAGTACAATCTCCGAGCGAAGGCTGAGACATTAATGAACATAACAAGCTAATCGAGAAGGCGATCAGCGAACTGACCACAATGCGCGGGATCCTCAAGGAAGGCCGCTGCGGGCCCGAGGGCACCGGCGACTCCGTGCAAGGCGATTAGTTTAACTGTAAGTAATTTCTCCGAGCTAAGGCTACTGGCTGAGACACTAATTAACAAACAAGCTAAGCGAGAAGACGATCAGCGAACTGACCACAATGCGCGGGATCCTCAAAGTCGGTCACTGCGGGCCCAATTGCACCGGCGACTCCGTGCAAGGCGATGAGTTTAACTGGAAGTATATTCTCCTGAGACACTTAAGACCACAACAGCAAGCTAAACCTTCTATGCAAAATTACCTCTCTCCTGCTTTTACGTTATTTTATTACACAGTACTCAGTATCTTCTTGTCCATTGACGACTTCAGTGGCGCAGCGGGTGAAGGTGTGCTTGCGTCGCAGGTTCGATTCCCGCTGAGGGACAAACGACCTGCAGATATTTGTTCCGGGTCTGTGCTCTTTCTTGTGGCCGTGGACGGGCACTGCCTCGCGTGAAGCGTCAAAAAAGCAATGTAAGTACCTACCTGTGTGCTCTTTATAGCGAATATTGCTTTTTTTGACGCTTTACTACCGATCAAAAGTTCCGAGTAAAAGCCCTTGTTTTAACTCACCTCGGTCTCCCCTAACCTGATCTTATATTCCAGCTGAAGACCTAAACCTCCCCTTCACTATGGACTTCAGCCATCACACAAACTACTCCAAGCAGGGTCCAGACAAGAGCGTCAGTTTCAACACACAGGTCGTCATCATCCATTTCACAGGCGATCTTTGCGTTGGTCAAAGCGTGGAAACCCTCAGTAAAGAGAAAGACCAACAAGCTAGGAACTCTGAGCTAAGGAAAACTTTTCTGACGAAGTATAACGAATTTTGGCCCAGTCAGAAATAGAGGTAGAAATCGCCCATGTTTTTGTCGGTACCTTTCCGATTTGTGCGTTCGCGTTCGTCCCTGCAGTGCGTTATTAGGCTGCGGTGTTTGTGAATTGTTTTACCGTTTCTTGTGTGGTAAATAAATTCTCTGGTCACTCACGTTCTCCAAAGCCTGATAATGCCGTCTAGTGTCTCTAGGTTAGTTTACAAAACTTAGATTTAACACAGTGATTATTATCTTTAGTGATACAATCAAATATTAGAACACATAACACGCGTAATAGAGACTTTTTCACATGGGTGATTAAAATAGATCCTTAGCTGTTAGCATTTTTGCTAGTGTTATTTATTTTATATGGTATTGAAATTAAGAAGTATTTTGTTATTTATTTTAAATCTTAATTTTTACATAGCTGGTGTTAGATAGGGAAACAAAATTGCATTAAAATATTTTTGCCCCAATCATGTTTTATATTAGTAACTAGATGGCGCTACCTAATAGGTATCTAGTATAAAGGCTTTTGTGAATAAAGGCTTCTGCGGTATCTAGTATAGTATTATAATATCTGTGTAGGTACTAAATAACCTATTCAAATGAAACAACGACTTCAAACGAAAATATAATCTTTTACTTCTATATCACAGTTAATTTGGTTTTGAGGTAATCCGCCACAAAACTAACTCTTTTACTCTATCGTAGGTGAAATATTTAGGAAAATCTAAAGGTAGTTGTTCCACTGTCCACGAAGCGTTAATATTTTCTGTCTTGACCTTATCTAGTAGCGTTAGGAATGTTTCGTAGCACGGCGCGACCGAGTCCATGTGTTCTATCGTGAAAACGTAGCGTTTTTCTAACACCACGTAGAGCGTTTTAGGTGGGTTGGTGTTGAGTATCTTTTGTATTGTTGAGACGAAAGCTGCTGTTACGTCATCGTCGTATATTACTGGAAAAGGAACATTATTTTAATGCGAAATAAATCGACCTAGACTAAACAAAATGCGTAGATCCAATGAATTATAAACTCTACTCAGATAACATAAAACATATTTTTCTTACCATCAGCAGCAATAATAACATCGACGTTCTTGATTTCGTTCGCCAAGGGCTGACTCCACTTTGCGTTGAAGTCAAGAGGCATAACTTTGAATTGTGACTTGATGAGTTTTGCGTTGTACTCCGCGTTTACTTTAATCAGGTCTAGTATACCGCCCATGTCGATATCTGAAACCATTTAAATACCTACTTTGTTACGAAACTAACAAAAATGAATGGTACTCAAACATAAGGTGGTCAATTTTGTTACGTAAAGTGAAAATGCCCATAATACCAACAGCATCATCACCCTATATTAGTTTACTGCTATACATATGCCTCCCTCACTGCCTTAATCACGCCCTGTATGTACTTAATACTATACCATAATAAAAAACCTAAAACTTTGGTTGAGTAGTGTTCATCTAAATCTACAAGATTTGTCGGAAATAATTAGCCGTCGCCTGATATCTCTAAATTTAATCAGGCTCTTTGTCCGTTATCATCCTATTACATTTTAATTGACCTTTTGACAGAAGTTTTCATACAATATAATGCCTAATTAATTACAGATGATGCTGCTGAAAATCAACAAAATTACAACAGTCCAAAATTATTACCTGTGCAAATAACCTTCCTAGCGTACACTGCAGCCACAAAGCTTGTCAAGCCAGTGCCCGCTCCTAGCTCCAACACTGTCTTATCCTTCAGCTCTCCCTTCAGTCCTAGGTGGATGATCATATCTCCCAGTAGGAACGCACCGCGCCACACTTGGAGCCCTACTAGGGCTATCTTTGTTTTGGAGCTGTGCTCTGAAATATAAATAATTATATTAAGATAAATGAGAAAGGGAATATTGGAATTCTTCTTGCTGGATACTGAGGCGGCTCATGATCACTATTTGTGATGTTGTTAGGGGAGGCCTATGTTCAGCAGTGAACATTATGTGGGCTGATAGGATGATGATAATATGTGTGATATGATATATTAACGAAGCCTTCCACGCAAGTATGTACGAGATTTCAAGACCATTAAAAGGTGCGAAATAAGTGTAGATACTTAACAATATTGACTTAAAACAACTTGCCAATTTTAATAACTTCTCTTTGCGGTCTGTCCACATCCAGGTCATCATCTTCATCAAATCTTGAAATCCCACCAGATTGAGGCAGTAAAAATGGGAACTCTGATATGACATCTGAAATGCAAACATCGTTTAAGCTTAAACATAGAAGCAGTTATACCTTAAATGGTCTTTGTAAAATTTTGGTTATTCTTGGATATTTTCTGTACTTACTTCCATCTGTACTTGGTGTAGTTTTGGTCCTGTAGTCATATTCTCCATAAATCTCTGATGTGACTGTAAGTTCTGGCATCTGAAATAAAAAAAATATTCTTTTGTTAGAAGCATTAAGTTTAAATTGTGGTTTTCTAAATTGAACTTGGATCATGATATAATGCAATGATTACAAAACTAACATGTGCTCAATAGGTTCAGAAATATCATGGCAATAACTGCTTGCCAATAATGAGGTTTTATTTTAATTTTTCTATTAATCTTCACAAACCTTGTTATTTAAAAAAAAATTTGGTTAATGGCTGTGTGACTGCCGTGCACTACTATTGAGGAAAGAGTGGCAATAAATTGGAAATGTTCCAATTTAAAACTAAAATAAATCTGTACATAGTGAATGCCAGCCAGCGTTTTGATAATGTGATTTGTTGTGGCACAGCTGATGACAACGCGTCTCGGAATTCCATGAAACTATCTACATAAATTAGCTAATTCCAGTGCAGCTAAAGGTTGGTAATAAATAACGTTGTGTGGCGCAGTGAGTTGTAGCTAGTAATAGTACCTACTTCAATGGTGTGGCGTTGATATTTACCTAGATTCGCTAGCCTTGGTGTAAAAAATATGTAAGTAACTGAGCACTTGACTATAAACCAACCTATTTTTATTGCAGTAAGCGAAATCATGTTCAAGAGAAAGAACCTATCTTGATACTCACGGATTTCAGTGTCCTAAATTATTGTCTCTCAAACTGTTTTGATTGTCCTGACTCAAATTATCTCTAAGCATGTGCTTGTAAACGTGTTTCGTAATAAAAGTTAGGAGTTTCTTTTACAAATCAATAGGTAGTTCCATTAAAAGATCGAATTCGAAGAACACATGGTTTTTTGTTTTGTTTACATTCGATAGCGTGACAGCAACTTTTGACAGAACACGGGCTGGCAGTGCCATTGACATTGAAATTTTGCGTTCGGATATACCTTTGAATCGCACGAGAAGAATACAGAAAACTAGAGATAGGGAACTATTTATTATGTTGATGTTGAAAATAAAATCCTAAAAGGGAAAATTTTATTTGCCAACATAGTATGTGAGGCGTACTATGTTGGCAAATCTTCACCGAGTTAGAAGCTTTTTCGATGGAAACAAAGCCTGAATCGAGCAAAAGCAAGTTCCGCCATGCGTTCGGATATATTTCTACAAGATTTCTACTTTTGTTGTGTGGCATTAAAAAACACCAACCAATCAAAGCTCAACACACGTTCGACGCTGCCACGTCAAGTGAGACAGCGAGTGAATGAAGTGGCGGATTTCCAGCATTTTGTAAAGTTTCGTCTTCTGAGGAAGATTACAAGACGCACTGAAATATCTAAAATGCGTGTAATATTATTCACTGCGTTAGCCCTTTTGGGTTCAGTGCTCGGAGACGAAATTCCCACTGAGGAAAACGTGTTGGTCCTCTCAAAATCTAACTTCGAGAGCGCCCTATCATCTAACAAGTTCATCTTGGTGGAATTCTGTAAGTCTTTGTCTGATCTCTTGTAATTAACAGATTTCTTTGTACTTGAAACATTGCTAATTACATTATTTTTGTCCCATTGTCTTGTATGTCGTAAATAGACAAGACACGTCATTTTAGAAGCACGCCGCGCCGACGACCGGTGCCTACCCCGTTCGTTCGTGTGCATGTCCGACGATGTCGTAAACATTGTTTCTTTGTACTTTAGATGCACCATGGTGCGGCCACTGCAAATCACTGGCGCCGGAATACGCAAAGGCCGCCACAAAACTGCTGGAGGAAGAATCTCCCATCAAGTTGGCGAAGGTCGACGCCACGCAGGAACAGGAGCTGGCCGAAAGCTACGGCGTTAGGGGATACCCCACGCTCAAGTTCTTCAAAAACGGCAGCCCTATTGATTACTCAGGTAATTAAAATTGCTGATAAAACATCACTTTCACACTAATCAAATTTCATTTGTCACAGTGCATTGAATTTTACAAACATCTTCACACCTAATTAAACCTACAAGCCTGTATTAAAATCTTAATTCATTGCAGTAGGTAGGTACCTAATGTACACAATGTTAGATCATCTATCATCATCATCGGCTACTTTTACCCACTGCTGGGCTAGATTTTTACTAACAATAATATGTTCTTAAAAATACTCGTAATTTCAATAGGTGGTCGCCAAGCTGATGATATTGTCACCTGGCTGAAGAAGAAGACTGGCCCACCAGCCATCGAGGTTGCTTCAGTGGATCAGGCCAAGGAACTTATTGCTGCCAACAAAGTCATTGTGTTTGGGTACTTCGCTGATCAGGAGACCGAGAAGGCTAAGGCATTCTTGAGTGTCGCTAGTTTGGTTGATGACCAGGTGTTTGCCCTCGTCAGTGACGCTACCCTCATCACTGAGTTGGAAGCTGCTGAACAAGATGTTGTTCTATTCAAGGACGTAAGTAAAAGTTTACACCTTTCGTAACATTTAATCATCTACAATAGTTGTTGCTAACATATTTCCTGGAGGATGTCTCAGCCATATACTCAATGTCATATTTTCCTAATAAGTTATCATTGTTCATCATCATAATCAGCCTATATTATCCATAGGCATCCCCTAATCTTCATTGTTGAATGACCAACATGACTTTTATTAATTAATTGTGTCCCATTTTCCTTAGGTACCCTCTTATGGTTCTTATTCATATTTTTAATAATGTTCTGTAACTTGTCTTACTAGGGCCCCAACTTAATTTAACTACATACTCACTTTTCTTTAAATTCCCACTCAAAAATGTAGATTACAGTCTCTCGGGGTCTAGTTATTGAACTATAAGATTATTTCATTGTAATAAATTAAAACAAAACTTTTATCACTAGGTTATAGGTGGTCCTTACACTGATAAGATTACCAATTAAAATGCATATTTTTATATATCTCGTATTTTGATATTAATCACATCAGATAGATTAGAACTGATTACTCTTATAGTGTTTTTGTTCTAATCTTAGAACAAAAACACACAATCTGTAAACATTAAATAATCTAAGTAAATTCTTTGCCAACAGTTTGAAGAGAAGCAAGTTAAGTATGATGCTGAGGCAGTCAGCGATGAAGCCCTCAAGACCTGGGTCTTCGTTCAGTCCATGCCTGTCATTGTTGAGTTCTCCCACGAGACTGCTTCTAAGATATTCGGAGGACAGATCAAATACCACCTTCTGTTGTTCCTGTCCAAGGTGAGTACACAAAACTTCCCAGAAATAACAAAAGTAACATTCCTTCAAGATCTCAATTATTGTTCTATAATTAATTATGTTTGCAAAAAAAGTAACTATTTTGAGACAGAGATGTAGGTGTGCATTTAATTAGTATATTTTTAAGCTCCTGCCTTTCTAGAGGTCTCAATCAGAAGTCTTTAAATTAGGGTCAGCTTAACCAGGTCCTTTAAAGATTGTCCTTCCTCGCTTTTATAGCTTCACTCACAACATCTATAATTTTACGAAAAGCTTGTGCGTAGATTTACAAGAAAATCATTTAAAAGATGTTTAATCGCGATGGTCGAAAAAGGAAAATCTACCGCGATATAGTGTGAGTCAGCAAGTGAACGTGTATTTGCCCACGTGTTATTTTATCAAGGTCAGAACATCGCCGGCCGGCAACCAACTTATCTGTTTCGTGGCTGATTCTGAATATCATTTAATTATATACGCAAGCTAAGACAATTATATTAATAAATTTAAACATTCGTGATGACGCCAAGAAGACTCGCTTTTTGAAGATTAAAGGCTGGTTTTTCGAAATCGGAACGGAGATGTCAAAAATCTTGTTAGTTGCGTATAAAGCAAGTTAAGATAATTATATGAATAAATTAAACAATTCGTGATGAAGTCGTAGAATAGCTTTTGAAGACCAAAGGCCAGTTCTACGAAACCGGTGCCGAGATGTCAAAAATCTACCAACAGAATCTCGAAACATCTCGCGATGGTCATGTTTCACAATTTTATCACCTAGTTACTCGTTATTTTTACACAATAACAGCCATAATTATCACAATCCAAAACCTATAAAAAGCATGATTAAGTCGTAAATTAGCTTTCTGCTAGTTTTATACTGGTGAGTCGTAAAATTGCCCATGTTGGCTTTTGTATGACTAGACGACTGCAGTCTGATTCAATAATCCTTAGTCATAACCTCATACAACTTTCACTTGATGATTGACATGAGTGCTTAAAGAAACGGTACTCGAATCCCACATTAGCGAAGTTTTTGCACCGATGACGACCATGAAAGTTGTCAGACTGGTCATAGTAATGTACACTGCCGCTAACTGTATCTTTGACTCTTTGTAGTGAACTTTCACCGATTTAAATCACCATTTAATTGTCTATAATAAAGACAAAATATTTTTTTATCTTTGTCTACTAATCTTTATTTTTATAAATTGCTTACACTCAGCTAAATTACTATTCTCATTTAAGTGACTGTCTTTTTTGAGAATAAATATCTTTAAACCTATAAGTAAATGCTGATTTATTATGATAATGTAAACGTATACATTATAAATGCGAAAGTTTAGGCATGTTACTAAATTGTATTTCGGGAAGGACGTAGGACACTTATAATTCTGTATTTTTGTTACCTCTAGACTCTATACATTTACATTTTCATAAGAAGACCTTATAAACACATAGAATGACAGATAGAAAACGCTCACTCTGTCTATAAAAGAAACACTAGCTAGTAAGTAGAAAACTATTTCATTAGAACAGTTAAAATCCCCTCAAGAAAACGCAAAAAGAACTACTGTACCTAGCAATAACTTTGTACTTAAACATGCACGCTTAAACAACCGTGTCTTAGCCATTATTTCTACAATTACTACATAATCAAAAGCATTATTTCCTCTACTAGGTTACTATACTCTTATCACTTCGCAGATAGGGACTTGCACAATATTTCTCCTGGGAGTAAAGTAGGTATATGAAACAGTTTACATGGGCAGAAAAAAGCAATGAACATTGCGCGATTCACCGATTAATGTTGTGATAATAGGTTCAATTTGTTTATGGCAAAAAGACAATGCCGTTCTTGGGAAAAACTACCTAACGATCTACTCCATTGCTTTTTATTTCGTAGGTACTTTGTATTGAACTGTCATCTATTTTGTTGTGTTGAATCGTCTCTCAAAGCCGGAATGAAATCACAGAATGGTTATTGTTATAGCGGAGTGGGAGTTTTTAACTACACCTAGTCGGTCCTCGAATCCTAGATACACTTTGTAAACATAATGGTAAGAAATAGAACGTGAAAGATTTTCACGTTTTCTTACGACACAGTTGTACTTAATTAACATCGGTGCAAATCGCAGAAGTCTGAAACAAATTTTGTTTTTGAATGATTTGAGATTTCTTTTGATAGGCGTCCGTGCTCGAACTCGGATTTGCATATTTTTCACTGCGCGTGCGTTTTTGAAGGTTTTCTTTTTGCATTTAGTGGTTAGTATATCTACCTGGCAGTAACCTTGTTGCTTCCGGTAGTTGTTATTAATTTTTGTTAAGTTTTATACATAAATTTCTCTGCTTACAAAGAATAACTTGAATTCTACAATCGCCATCTTAAACCAGTTAGCAAAACTATAGAATTTGATTCTCAAACAGTTTTTTCATGAACAAACGCCGAAGGCGAGTGACCCGTTAAGGTCAATAACCTATGCTAATGTTGATGCGTACTAACTATAATCTAAGCTTGTGTTGTTGTACGTGATAGAAATTTTATGCGTTTGCTGTCCTAACTACCGACTACCGAGATTGCGTCGTCCGTTAACCAAATGGCTGATAAGTGTTCTTCAAAATGCTAATCAGACCATTTTGTTTTAATTTAAGTTTTTGACAGAAGTTTTAAATCATTAAACACATTTTTAGTTCTTTGTTAATTAAAGATAATTATAATTAATTAATTATATTTTAAAGAACTTAAATGATTTGATTACTACCAGTAAATAAAATGATGTCAGCTGCCAGTGTCATGAAGTGTCATAATTTAGTTGATTATTTGCTCGAAAGTAAAAAGTAATGTAACCTCAAAAAATAATTATCATTATAAGGCACTGAAAAACTTCTAAGTTATAGCTTTCTTCGTGCGGTCTAATATAAGTATGACCTACATATGCAATGTACGTATTCTTATCAAGTGAGGTGCATTTATCGAAGCTATCATGTTGCTCAGCAAAAAATAACCTTGAATGTGAGGTAATTACACGGTATTTAAGAGTAGGTAGGTACTTACCTATGCGTATCGTACTAAGTAGATGTCGTTGCTACAAGCTGTCTAATAATCATGAATGCCCCATAATGCTTCAGCACCGTTCCGTAAAACAATATCCTATAATATTCTCGAAGAAATGCAAAAACCTATGACTAAAAAAACCTATGTATAGATTCGGGAAAACACTAAATTATAATTATTATCAATGATAATTTAGTGTATTCCCGAATCTATACAATCTCAGACTCCATCTATGACAAGAGTGAATAAGGTTCTGAGAAAGAGTGCTCCATAATAGACCATAATCTTCACGTAGTGAGACATCATCTCACTTAAGTATGTGAAAATTATGGTGCCGAAGGCTTTAAAAAAAAAGTTTCGACTGTTTCTAGTAATTTCGAGGGAAGTCTAGCGTTTCTCCATCGTTTTAAGTCTCTAATGTAGTTACTGAATCAATTTAGCTTTAGAGTCAAGACCCAGATGATTGAATCCTATTTTATGGATGCCGTTCCTAAATCACGTTGTATTGTTATAGAAAAATGGCGAATTCGAGAAGTACCTTGATGAGCTGAAGCCCGTTGCCAAGAACTACCGCGACAAGATCATGTCTGTCGCCATCGACGCTGATGAGGATGAACACCAGAGGTACTTCATCCTATCCTAATCTTTATTTTATCTGGACATGAGCCTCCCTCCTCTAACCGCGGCCGCGTGACTGCGTTTCGAACGTCATATTTGTGATACAGTGTGTCTTAGGGCTCATATACATCCGTCCGTGTGTATGAGCCCTTAGTCCTGTGTGTGTGTTAAACCATATATTTAATCACTCACTTGTTTCTCTCTGCGGCGTCGCGCGCGTTTATTTTGGGATAAACTCAACAAAGATCTTATTATTGTTCTATGGAAAAGTCTTAAGGTTATTTGTAGCCCATGGAAACTAAATGGGAAAAAAGTATACCTACTTACATAAAATAATGTGTTATCCAAGACCACATCTATGCAAAATTTCAGCCTGATCCGTTCAGTACTTTTGGCGTGTAGAAGTAACAAACATACATTTCATCGACATCGATGACCTCCGTGGCGCAGCGGGCGAAGGTCCGCCTGCGACGCAGGTGGTTGCGGGTTCGATTCCCGCCTCGGAACAAATTTGTGTACGATATGCAAAATTTGTTCCGTTGGTCTGGGTGTTTTCTATGTATAATAAAAAATATCTATCTATGTAGAGTATTGTATTAAGTATATCAGTTATCTAGTACCCATAACACAAGCTCTGCTTAGCTTGGGGCTAGATAATGCTGTGTGAATTATCCAGCATTATTTATTTATTTATCCATCCAACATTTCTGCTACTATTTAAACCTGTTATTATTTGTCTCACATACTGATCTTCCCACAGGATCCTTGAGTTCTTCGGCATGAAGAAGGATGAGGTGCCTTCCGCGCGTCTGATCGCCCTGGAGCAAGACATGGCCAAGTACAAGCCAGCCAGCAACGAGCTAAGCGCCAACGCTATTGAGGTAAGAACACATGCTTTGTTCTAACTAGCTTCGGTATGAAGAGACGCCTTCTGCGCGTCTGATCACCCTGGAGCAAGACATGGCCAAGTACAAGCCAGCCAGCAACGAGCTAAGCGCCAACGCTATTGAGGTAAGAACACATGCTTTGTTCTCACTAGCTTCGGTATGAAGAGACGCCTTCTGCGCGTCTGATCACCCTGGAGCAAGACATGGCCAAGTACAAGCCAGCCAGCAACGAGCTAAGCGCCAACGCTATTGAGGTAAAAACACATGCTTTGTTCTCACTAGCTTCGGTATGAAGAGACGCCTTCTGCGCGTCTGATCACCCTGGAGCAAGACATGGCCAAGTACAAGCCAGCCAGCAACGAGCTTAGCGCCAACGCTATTGAGGTAAGAACACATGCTTTGTTCTAACTAGCTTCGGTATGAAGAGACGCCTTCCGCGCGTCTGATCGCCCTGGAGCAAGATATGGCCAAGTACAAGCCAGCCAGCAACGAGCTTAGCGCCAACGCTATTGAGGTAAGAACACATGCTTTGTTCTAACTAGCTTCGGTATGAAGAGACGCCTTCTGCGCGTCTGATCACCCTGGAGCAAGACATGGCCAATACCTTGACATGGCCAAGTACAAGCCAGCCAGCAACGAGCTTAGCGCCAACGCTATTGAGGTAAGAACACATGCTTTGTTCTAACTAGCTTCGGTATGAAGAGACGCCTTCTGCGCGTCTGATCACCCTGGAGCAAGACATGGCCAATACCTTGACATGGCCAAGTACAAGCCAGCCAGCAACGAGCCTAGCGCCAACGCTATTGAGGTTATAGAATAGAATATACTTTATTGCACAAAAGTTGTACATAGGCGAACATAATGCTAGATAGCATTCTCTACCTGTTAACCTTTGGGTAGTGTGAACAACGATTTTGTAGGTAGTGCTAGAAAATAGAACAAAGAAAAATACAATTAATCTTAACATTAACATAAATAAAATACACACATAAATATAATAAAATATACTACTGACATAAATACTTAAGTGTGGATAGGTACATAAATAGTAAAATATATAACGTAAAGAATTATTCCTGAGAAAGAAAGTGATTAAAGACTCTAAATCTGAAGACATTTACTGAGGATACCTCGCGACATTCCATTGGAAGACTGTTCCATAAACGAGGAACAGTCTTCCAATGGACTGTCTGTGGAGGTAAGGTCAATCAAACTGCCAAACTTAATATGTGTGGGAAAGAACAGATCAACGTTCATTTCTTTAGATAAATTATTCACATAGACAAGTCAAATTTACACTAAATACAAATAGGAAATAAAGTTTGCTATTTTACTATAAAAACTATCGTAGTTTGATGAATTCATTACGGATGAAAACGTTGGTGTCCTTCCAACACAAATAAGGTTCGTAGTTAACCCGCTTACATCCGTAATGAAGGAAATAAAGTATTTTCTGATTCTCTTCACTTAAATTTTTTTGTCGACTAGCAAAATAAGTGAAAAAGAAATTAACTCGAGTCTTCCTTAAATGCTTAAGTTAGTAAATGTTCATCCAGGGCTAGAAAAACATAGACGCAAAATATCAGTTCCACACATTGATTTAGGCGTGATAAGGTAACTAACAGCCATCCAAAAATATAAGTGTGGTTGCGTTCTTACTTCTTTACTGCAACAAAGTGAAGCAAATCAAGTTAGGAGGGAGGGAGGCCTCTGTCCAGCAGTGGGGACTAATCTAGCGGGCTAATATAAATTAAAACAAATTGTCAAACATATCCTTTGTAAAAAGGCTTACTATAAAATATTAGATTAGAAGATAAAAAAGCTTGGGACGAGTTTTGCGCCAGGTCGAAAAATAACAACTAACAGGCTAAAGGTTTCTTCGTCGCTTCTTTACTTTAGTCTACATACCGAAGCGACAGATATAAAAAATATCGCTTTATTTCCGTGTCAGTGTTTAGTTTTAAAATTAGATTTCTTCTAAGTTTAAATTTATTGTATTTATGGAAATAAATAGTTTTTGATTTGATTTGAACAAGATAAGATGGTCTCAAGGAAATAAACACATTGATTCTGATTTGCTGTACTGCTGACCGCACTTCGTTAAAGATTAGGGAACGAAAATGATGTAAACATGACACAATGTCTTATCAAAGGTTTTTAACGTGCTACGTAAAACACAATACTTAAAGATACCGACTTTTATCAATGGTATTGTATACGTGTCGACCTCGACGCAAAAAGATATTGCCAATAACCTACATCTCGCTGAATTGATAAAGAATACGCGTGGAGGAGAATACGCATTTCCTTATTTTTTTAATCCTGCTTTATTTATTTTACTAGTTTCTGACCGCGGTTTTGCACGCGTTTTTTCTATGGAAACGTTTAAAGGCTATTTGTATCCAATGAAGTAGTTATAATGTTAATTAAACTCATTGTTTCTATCGATTTATATGATTTATGTTTTGATTTATGCGTTAAAAGTAGCCTTATTCCAGATCTAGACCCATATCTGAAAAATTTCAGCTTGGTTTTGGCTGGAAGAAGTAACATACATACATACATACATCCAAACTTTTGTAATTATAATATAAGTGTGTCTCATACATATTACTTGCTGTCAATTGTGCCTAATTCCTATTGTTCTGGTAAGCTTGAGGCTAGATGATGGTGTGTGGATTGTCCGGCATTATTTATTTAGAAGAAAAAAAACGTGTAATGGTCCATCTCTACAAATTCCCTATAGATTGCCCCGTAACGTGATTCGAACGGACACACCAATTACAGAATAGCCGACGCTTTGGCACATAGATAACGTCCCATGGGTCGCCATAGTAGACCACTAATTTATCCTACTGGTTGAAATGTTTGCACGTTTTTATGCCATCATATCTGCAGATTTCTTAAGGCTGAACAAGTCGCTCATCTCTTCATACAAACGTGGAATACTCGTAGTTAGTGTAGTGTAGTTAGTAGTTACCCACAACGCTGTTTGATGTTGTCCATCCAAAACTAAGGATAATATCAATTTATGTCGTCATTATCTAAGTCTGTAGGCACCCGAAACCGTAAAAAAAGAATTAATTAAAAAATACAAGCTTCTAAACTTTCGTATTTTAACACCGATTTTAGCCCAACTTTGGGCGAAAATAAATAACATACGGAGAAAGAAAACTCTAAAATAAAGCCGTACAGACATAGTTTAGTTATTCAAAAGTTGAAATAAATTTATTTAAAAAAAATACTCTCAATAGTTTTTCTGTAATAAAAACCCTTGTGCTAAAAGTATTTTCCCATTTTTTTACGCGACCGTCTTACGAATAAATTAATTTGCCTTTCATCAAGCGCGCGAGAATGTCTATTATGTCAGATGAGATGGCATACATTTAGGCCGCGCCCACTGATGAGTTGGATCGGACGACTCGTGCAGCCTTAAGATTCTCTGATATCTTTCGTACATACTCGAAGAGTATAATATCCTTGGTCTAAGGTATTGTCCATATACATCGGAGGTGAACGTCCGTAGCCTCCTTTATGATGACTTGTTCTACTAGTTTTATCACAATTCGTATTCTTTGATTATCACAACACAAACCTACGTAGTTGCCTTTCAGTTTAAAGCAATTTCTTCCATCTTTCTCTTAAATACGGTCTCTTTTCCTTCTTTATACGACATGACAGCGACTTTATCCTTGATCAGACTCATATAGTTATAATTTAACTACAATATTATGCGAGAAATTATTTACGGGTAATTTATTTCATGATTTGATAAACAACCTACTTACTTATCTCACTTGACATATATTATTCAAAGAATTCCCTTGAAATGTGTTATTTTATGTTTAGAATGCTTTTAATTGTTTGGTCATGGTTCGTAAGTCACGCCAACTTATCGTTTCTTGAGTACGATATAATGAAAAGAATGTTATCGTGTAAAGTAAAAGAAAAACATGCAAGATTAATTTCATGTTTCATTTATAAGTAGGTTAGTAGTATTGTATTTTAATCTAACATTCACTAATATGAAAAATACGAATCTTAGGATGGATGGATAAAAAAATGGATGTATGTTACCTAGTGACCTCTTCAGTTCAAAACTACTGAACAAATCGTGCTGAAATTGAACTAGTCATGTAGTTCTGAACCCGGAATATCAAAATCTACTTTTAATCCCAGAAAAACGCGTGCGAAGCATGTTCTTTTAAAGAATTTTGTATAAGAAAAAATGAACCGACAAATCGAAAATTCTTATTCATAGAACAAAACGAAAACATTTTACAGATAAGTAGGTTAATCAACATCATTGTCTGTCCATAAAAATATGTTAAAATAACAGTTATGCGGGTAACTATCTAATAAATCGTGTGTATAGGATATTTATTTTCATAGAACACTACATGAAAATGCTTTTCATACAGTAACATGGTTATTATATTACCCCCTGCAGCGCTCATCACAAAGTATCACACAGAGGCTATTCAAATTCGTTCAACCTTTCAGTTGACCTGTTTCACGCTCCATTGAACTAAATATACCTACATATAAACACTAGAGGGCATTTTTTTGTTCACAACGAGTGAATGGCATGTTTTCTGCAGTTAGTTAACAACAATTGAGAATACCTACATACCTACAAATGTTAACATTTATGACATGTGTGACCTTTCTTTAGTTTACTCAATTGGAAAATATACTTATGTACAGTGCGCATCAGAATTAAATATCCCCCTTGTCTACAAAATATTTAAACTTCTATTCGCTGGTAACCAATTTTCACATTCAAAAACTAATCACGCCGCTCAGGATCGAACCTCCCACCCATACCCAGAATTCTCGACAATAAACCAACTGAGCATTTTTTTTTTCTCCAATGATTGGCCGTAGGATTCCAACCCACATACATAGAGATAGGGGGTGAGTTTGTGAAGCCCACTGTACCTGCAGGTCGATTTAAGCCTTGGTCTCTTGATTACTACGCTTATAATCGTATGAAAAACGTCTAGAGTGGTTTTTTGTTCCGTCGAAGTCGGGTCAGCGGTAAGGGGCAGTACGCAGCGTACTGCGTTGTGATTAAGTCACCAAGACTTCAGATGTGTTCGTAGGTGTAGGTCTTTTACTATTTTCACCGCGCATGAGACC
Organism: Eupithecia subumbrata; assembly: GCA_949316285.1. Classification (NCBI taxonomy): domain Eukaryota; kingdom Metazoa; phylum Arthropoda; class Insecta; order Lepidoptera; family Geometridae; genus Eupithecia; species Eupithecia subumbrata. Next base: position 23,284,286 of record OX438646.1, on the reverse strand, counting down.
ATTTACTTTTGTTTTTTAATCGGTATCAAACTGTAGACAATTCGGCGACAATAGTTTGAGTGATACACTCACGAATACATAAAGAATTAATGAATCTACCAGCACATATCGTTCTGTATCTGGCTGGATTAACATAGGTAGAAATAGGTTAATATTTATACCAGAGATGCAAAAGCCGCGAACAGTAGCTCATTTTATGAACAAAAAACGTTTTGTAGATTTGGATTTTATAAAAGTTTGACCCCTACCCTACCTTATCAAAATGCACGCAGGATGAGGTAACGCGACATTTTTTATACTGAAGCATCGCCGATCAGCGCTTGAGCCCATGTTCTTGCGCTTTTGCAGCGATGCGAGAACAACGCTCGGTACCAGCTAGTCGCGGGTCATATACCCGTGGCTTTCCTAGAAACCTTGCTACATTACCCATAAACTATTAGGTAGGTACTTTCATTTTCAACTAGCGTTTTCCGCGAGGAGTGTGGTTATCAGTTTTATAAGACAGGGACTTTGTACAATTACGGCAGTAGTGCGATCTTTGTATAATTATGTATAATGTAGAAGAATAAATGTTAGTACATGTTAGTACGTTTCCAAAAGGAACAGGACAAGTTAAGCAAGCGATTTTCTTTTTTTGTCTTGTCGGTATAATAAAATATAGTAACATATCCGTCCGATTTTCACACTCCCCAATTAGATGCAGTAGAACAGGAAATCTTAAATTATATTTGGAAATTATTTCCTATTGCCCAAAAATGATATTTTTCGACCTCGAATCTCTTTTGCCCATAATACAACCCTTTTCTCTCGCCTTCAGGAATTCATCCAGTCCTTCTTCGCTGGCAGTCTGAAGCAGCACCTGCTTTCCGAGGAGCTGCCTGAGGACTGGGCCGCCAAGCCCGTGAAGACTCTCGTCGCCACCAACTTCGATGAGGTTGTCTTTGACACTAATAAGAAGGTTCTCGTCGAGTTCTACGCTCCATGGTAAGTTTACAGCTGGCTTTTTTGCCATCTATTGAGACACTAGATCTTAGAGCGGGTTCATAATAGGTCAAACTGACAGTTTTACGACGCGAACGAGAAAGGTGTGGGATGCATCAGCACACTAGCTGACCCGGCGAACTTCGTACCGTTCTCACCTTACCACCCTAGGGAAGGTTTATTCCCTGAACTTCCACAAATATTTCAAGAACAAAATTAGCGAAATCGGTCCAGTCATTCTCGAGTTTTAGCGAGACAAACGAACAGCAATTCATTTTTAGGTAGATACAGGGTTGTTGGTAATTCACTGACACCGCGTGAACTGCAGGTTCTGCCCATCATCACGAGCACGTTTGTGAAGACGCCAGGTCTTAATTCTTATTTTTTTTTGTAAATCGCCTCCCATACAAATAATGTCCTAAACCCAATTAACTACTACATACCGATCTCCAACTCCTATTCAAATCCACATCATCATTGGCTTGTTTTATATCCACCAAAGATGATTTAAGTGGCATCAGCCTAGCTGGGAGTCAGCCGAACACACACACACCCTCTGATAATTCAGGGCAGAGCCGTTTTTAGGTTTAGTTGCAAAGAAAACGCCTATTATGAACAGTTTTTAAATGGAGCCCAAATACTAATATCATCCCCTTTCCACCAATTTTAAGAATTGAGACCTGGCGTCTTCACGGACGTGTGATGGTGGGCAGAACTTGCAGTTCACATAGTGTCAGTGAATTACCAATAACCCTGCATAGGGATTAGCTGCTGGCCGCGGCTTCGCATGCGCTTTTGTAGCCTATGTCCGTCCCCGGGATACTATTTACCTCCCTGCCAAATTTCATTAAGATCCGTTCAGCCGTCTAGGCGTGATAAGGCAACATGAGTTACTTTCGAATTACGCCTACCTGGCATTTATAAGAGACAAAATTAAATGTTTGTATGAAATATGTCAGCAGGCAACCACGGGTTGGGTTCGAAATGGGTCGCGTGGAAGGGCCTAGGCGGTGAATTGAGCCGCGGAGGTTTTAAATTTTCCCATGGTTCGGCGAAAATGGCGAGAGGGACACAAAAGAGGTTTTAGTGGGTATAACATCCTTCTCAGGACGTCAAGTTCCACATAATTCTGGTCAGTTCCAGATCAGTTTATGGGTAAACTAATTTCCTCGCCTAATAAAAAATTAAAAAAGAGGCGGTTAACTGAAAGATTTTTATCAAACAGCTAATATCACTCTTTACCTAAATTTACAGGTAACATCGCCTCATTTATCATAAGTGTATTTCAAACCAATAATTCATAATTGGGATATCTCTAGGGAGCTACAATGATGATGATACCTCAGACAGATCCCTTACAGACATATTAAACTACTGAATTAAAACCCCGGTTTGCGTAAGGGGATAAAACTGTGTCATAATCCTGGTCCAAAACTGGATGTTTGTGCCATTATTGGCATAAAAAGGTCATAATGATAGTAAAGTTAACCTCAAGAGCATCGCCGATCAGCGCCTGCGCCTATGCGCTTGCACTTTTGCAGCGATGCGAGAACAACGCTTGGTACCAGCTAGTCACAGGTTACATATCTGCGGCTTTCCTAGAAACCTTGCTACATTCGTAAAACAAAGAAAAGAAAGACTGACAATCACCCTTCAACGTCAACAGCCTGTATTGGTTCACTACTGGACGCAGGCCTCCCCCTGATTAGCGCTTTATTGGCTTTTATCACATTGGGGGTAATGCCCATAACCCCCATGCTGGGCATGAGGGTTGGGGATCGTAGTTCGGTGGTAGAATTGTTATGCAGGGAGCGCTGCTGCCCGCTCCCGGTGGATATAATATCCCTTAGTCGCCTCTTACCACACCCGCGGGAAGAGTGGGGATGGTCCGCCAATTGTCACATATTTTGTAAATTTTTGTTGTTGTTTGTGAATTATCTTGATAAGTGTGCAATAAAGAATTTTTTATCTATCTATCTATCTAAGTATTATACGTTTCCATAGAAACAACGCTTGCGAAGCCGCGGGCAAAAACTAGTCGTAATAAACAGTACTACTATCGAGATAGACCTTAATGTTGTGAAATACCTTCATTATAACATCTTTATTACCGTCAGCAATACAGTCAGATGTGACCTGTTTCTAGGTCAGGTTCATGTCTAGACTTACCCTGTAATTTATCTGCTATGTCTATACTCTATAGCATCATTTGCCATTCAATTAGTCTTTATTTACACAGAAGATGATACGAACATTATTTAACAAGTGGTTTTTATGACCTTTGTTTGTTGCCATAGAAATAAGAAATTTGCTCAATGAAATGTAGCGAATTTCTTTTTACATCATTGCTACGTGTAGGTCATATGTAAATTTAACGTATGCTAGGTTTACTTAGTGTAGACTTTAGCCCACTGTAATAAGGTCATTGTTACAATTTACACAAGTGTTTTTAAGCTTCAGTGAACCGTAATTAATGAACATTGTGTCAAACGTCATTGTTTCTGTTTCTCTGTTCAGTTGCTCGGAAGAAGCGATTATGTAAATTTGAATCTTGTTTTTGTTGGGATGGTGAAGGATGATGAAATATTAATGAATATTGTGAATAATTTTGTAGGCTACACTTAATTCAAAAGATAACATTATGCAAACAAATTAGAGGTATACTCAAATTCTTAAACTTATGACGATTATAAGACAGAGACGATATATGATAATCTGCACCGATTTTTATCAAGACAATAACAAACAAACAGAATAATAATTAAACGGATTGTTGATTGACCGATTTTTTATGTTGGATACTTCGTCAACTATTCTTTTCGTTTGAAGAACTCGAACATAAAAACAGGCTTTGTTTGCGCGAGGTTAAATTAACTTTATTCTTATGAAGAAAAGGTCTTGGGTTGCATTGGGTTATAAAAAACGTAAGAAAAATTAAACTGATTGACCGATTTTTTAAGTTGGAAACTTCGTCAACTATTCTTTTCATTTGATAAAACTCGATTATAAAAACAGGCTCTGTTTGCGCGTGGGGTTAAATTAACTGTATTCTTATGAAGAAAAGGTCTTGTGTTTGTCAAATACTTTACACTTCTTCACTTTTAGCTAACGTATTAGCAAGCCATAAGAGGTGAAGAGACCATCATCCTACTAATATTATAAATCCGAAAGTTTGTTATATCCGAATTTTTGTTATCTAGGATCTCCAAAACCACTGAACAGATCAAGATGAAATTTACAGCGTACTTTTACAGCAAAGCCTAACTTAGATAATAGGCTACTTATTATATCGAAAATACGCGTGCGAAACCGCGGGCAGATGCTAGTAAACTCATAAAACAAATCTTGTCTCCAGGTGCGGCCACTGCAAACAACTGGTACCGATCTACGACAAACTGGGAGAGCACTTCGTAAACGATGAAGACGTCGTCATTGCCAAGATCGACGCCACTGCCAACGAGCTGGAACACACCAAGATCACTTCCTTCCCTACCATCAAGCTGTACACTAAGGACAACCAGGTATGTATTCTCTTACTAGATGACGTGTTTGCGCATACACTTGTGCACTATAATATGTTCTGAGCAAATAGCTAGTCTCCGTTGAGACTGGCTGCTAGTGAAATTCGGCTAGGAAGAAATCACATCAGCTGACCCAACGTTGTCTTGTTCGAACCTCGAGTTCAGTAAGAGAGTTTTTTTTCCCATTTTATATTTTGTTTTCCCTAAAACCTTATTTGGACTGTTCTGAACATTTAGAAATAAATTGGTAAATTAGTCCAACCGAATTGTGCAATTAAATGCCAGAAAACCGTTTTATTTTGTATTAGGCGCTTACGCTTTACTTGGCTGCGAATAAAAATAAATAAAATAAAAAATAGAACGAATCCAATACTACATGTGTGAAATGCTCATCTTTGGCTTACCAAGCATTTTATTTTTTCTTCATGGATTCGCACATCTCCAAACTAGCTGACATATTTTCTTTTGTCAAATTTAACTATTTAACCTCAAAGAAAAGCTTTTCTGTATGCAATTTGTATTATAACCATGTATTCTATTCCTCAGGTCAAGGACTACAACGGCGAGAGAACATTAGACGGCATGACTAAGTTCGTGGAGACCGACGGAGCTGCCGCCGAGCCAACTCCCTTCGTGGTAAGATTACATTTTGTACTAACCACCATGATCATCAATAGCTAGCCAGTACAGTCTCCTCTAATACCTCAAGTAGACCTTCCTGAGACCAGACCTATAGTCAAAACTAAAGATCTTATTAGTCAAATTACTACTTTTTTAATGTTACCGTACATTAACGTCAGGCGGATTAGAGCAATGAGTAAAAGTAGTAATTTGTATCCTAAAGGAAGGTGTTATCTCTGAAATTCCGTATTGTTATTTCCGTTCCGTTTCCTCCGTAGCCTTAGTGCTCAGGGTCGGTTTATGTAGGACCTTGGAATGCACAATGCGTCTCCATCGGGGTCAGTCTTCCGGAGCGCGGATAGCGTCGCTCATGCTGGTTTTCGAGTTTGAGCGGATTTGGTCACACCAACGCATAGGGCTAAGTCGTCTTTCCAGCAGGAGTATTTTAATACAATCGATTCGTTTCCGAATCGAATCCGACGGATTAGAATTCGATTCCGACGGATCTATAAAACGCTATTTTGATTTCGCCTCGGGTTGATGATCGAATTAAGGAGCTCTTTCTCATTGACATGGCCATTAGTCAACAGATTCGCTTCGGATTTTCGACCATCAACCCGAGGCGAAATCAAAATAGAGTTTTATAGATCCTATCGTTTCAATATGTATTTAAGGTCCTGTAAAAATGTTCTGAATAAAGATTTTATTTATTTTATTTTTTATTATCCGTCGGATTCGATTCGGAAACGAATCGAATGAATTAAAATACCCCTGCAGGTTGATGACGTCATTCGGCCATGGTTCCTAAATTCACCTGTCATCATCATAATTCAATTGTTTTAATTATCTGTTATTTGTTCCAGTCTGAAGAGGACGAAGACGATGAGCCACCCACGAGGGACGAGTTATAAGCGCCGCGATCTGTTCGCTCTCATGAGACTTCCGTAGCGTAGTACTTGTATAGATTTATCATTTACTTTTATACTGATACACCGAAAGTGCATTTCGTACTCTAGACTGTTTTTATTTTTGCGAATTGTATAATTATGTGTAACTCCACACTTGTATTGTGCGCACTTGGTTCTACTAAGAACCATTTTGTTGTAGCTCTTTTCATTGGACAGGGGTAATCTGTTGATTTAACAAATTGTTTTCTAAATCGTTATTAGGTGAAAAAAGCGTTGATATTGTAAGCGAAATACTCTTCGGGGGATACTTCCATGTATTTGTAATGAACGCATAATTTATTTTGCAACAACAGCAGCATAAGTACTGATATTTATAATTTCTGTATCATAATGGTATTTCTAACATTCCTTAGTACAAGAAGTAGTTACATCGAACAAGAGTTAGATTTCGTTTATAAGAAATATTGGCATAATTTTTATATCTTAAAATAGTTTGTATATTTTCATCACAAGCATAGAGTATGTTTTATAAGAATACTTCGTGGTTATTAATGTTATATTTTTGTACCAATATGTTTTAAATCTAAAATGAAGTTTACTAATTTGCTGACGCCACAGGGCTGAAAATTAAATTTTCTGAATCTTATTTGCCATCGAATGTAAATATCCACATTATACATGTGTTGGCCAAACAAAACTTGGTTTTTACGTATCTATTGTGGATACAGAAATTGATAAATAAATAATTTAAAAATTAAATAGATTTTTTCCTTTTTACAAACCAATACAGCATGACTTTACGTTAAGCCCATTTATTCTACTCCACACCTGGAAAGCACCGCTGCAGCACAGAATAAAAATGTGCATCCAAATATAGGTTTTAACTCGTTACATTTAGATGAATATTATGATGTCATTCGAGCCGAATTTTGACCATGGCGGCCACTCTCATTGTGACACACAGACACACAGGTGCACTCTCTATTCCCTCACTCTCGTAATCTGATGGGACGGCAGACCCAAACGACCCCCCGAGACGTCAAGCGCATGACCAACGGTCTAACGTGCTGTCCGAGGCACGGGGGTGTAACACCGCCAACTTCCTGACTCCGGGCTACTACTGTGAATTTTTCTTTCTAGAAAAACCCCAATTCCAACTATACATTTTATATTGACGGCATCCGATGACAGACAGCTCGCGTACCACGCGTTTTAAGGTTATGGGAAAACATTTTGTCGCTGTCAAATGTATCTAAATTTAACGATTTTAGGCCCATTTGAATGCACGTTTTTGTGCGTCTACTCCAATTTATGTTCAACTACCTATCTATAAAACCAGTTGAACATTATTGGATAACTTTCTTCCAATATCTTCAACTACTGCTTGGACTGAAAATTGCAATAAGTTTAATAACAATATTTTTATAAATAAAACGCTTAAATATACTAAAAAAATCCTACCATGAACTTTACATTTACAACAGGCATAAAGTCGACACCAAATATTAGGTACCAAGATAGCGTGAAATACCTCTCCAGTATTTCACTGTAGATGAAATACCTCTCCATCCTTTCTGCTATCCTGGTACCTGATATCTGGTATGGACTTTATAATTCATGGTAGGAATAGTTTTTTTATTAAACCCTGTTGTATAGATAAAAATATTGTGATTGAACTTGCAATTTTCAGTCCCAGTAATTTAACTACTTTTTTAAGTTGAAGAAATTGGAGTACAGTTATCCAATATGTTCAACTGGTTGTACAGATAGTTGAACATATTGAAGGACGGTTTTGTGCTGTGTGTTAAGCGGTCTTGGATTTATAAATAAATAAAAAATGTTTTTATTTCAGACACAGAGATCCATTTCTTTTAGTATAAACTTATACTATTTTAGTAGGCACAGCGCATTATATGTAAGTATGATATAAATAGGTTTTAGTCCAGAGAAGTTTGACCCTGCAGTTCGAATACTAACGCAGCATTGTTCGAATACAGTGTCTTATTTTTTTACTGTTATTACAAAAACATTCCCAGTATAGCGAATTAATAACTAATGAATAAACTATTTTTAATATTTTGTAAAATTAGTAAGATTAACCAAACTAGCAGGGAAGAGAGACTTAAATAAAAAGCTAATGTAGTTATTATAATTTTATTTCCTCTTAATTATAACGATTACAACATAAAATAACTCTTTAAAATTATTAACATCAAGCTTGTTCTTTTAAGTTATCACATTAACACCAAATTAATATTAGTCGAGACTTGGAATGGATTGAATAAACTTAAGAAACGACTGTTACTTTGGTAGTGGGTTCATGTTAACTATTACCAGAAAGTAGGTAGGTATATAATATTATAATTAAAGTGTAGACTATACATAGGCTAGTATGTAGATATCAAAGTACAGTAAGGCATGTGTTCTTCAAAGAGATAATCGAACAAATATAGGAGCTCCTGTAGCGACGAAGCGCATGTATGAAAACTTGTGTCAAAAACGTCAAAACAACTGAAATTTAATCATCTGTTGGTGTACTTGGGTCTTAATCGTCATTTGTTTAGAAGGTATTGAACCATAACATATTTAGGTCAATAGCTTAAGAGCCTTTACGCCTAGCGCGCGATGTCAATTTTAGGTAATTTAAACCCACACTGAAGCGAGTGTGACAGTGTGAGTAGCGTTGGCGCGTTTTCTTATGCTATGGTCAAACTTACCCAAACTGCGCATGGAAGGCGTAAAAGCTCTTAAACGGATAACGAACGTCACTTTTTATTATGCGTGCAAGAATAAGATTTTCTTCTAAGGTGTAGCGTGTAGGATCCTACCACATATGCCCAGCTACCTAAAACGGATCCAATATTGGGGTCTCTCATTCCAAATAGAGTCTTAAACAATAGTAGAAAAAACAAAACGCTCCTTGCGCAGTGGGGTAAAAAGGAGTCGAGTTGAAATGCATTTAAATGAATGTACAAAAGAATAATGCATTTATCACTTCCAATTTCAAAATTATCAGTAAAATTTCACAAGTCCAAAACAAGTTCTTTGCAAGGTGAAATTAAGATATCGTTTCGGAAAACAATAAATATACAGGGTTATTGGTAATTCACTGACATTGCGTAACTGCAGGTTCTGCCCGTCGTCGCGTCGTCGTCACGAACACGAAGTGTCCGTGAATCACCAGTAACCCTATATAAAATTTTTCAGTAAAAAAATCTATTTTTATCACAAACACGACCCTCAATCGTTCATCCAAATACTATAAAAACGTAAATTTATAATTACGTTGGTAAATTGAAACGCCAATATAATAAATGCTCCCGTTGTGTCACGTGATTCGATATATTCTACGTGATTTATAAATACGTATTGCTCCGTCCACGCATTTATTTTCTCTTAATGAAAGAATACAATTTTTCATACATACGTAATCTGTTGATAAATATCGAAGCTCTCGTTATCTCAATGTTTTGCGATAGATTCATATAACTATTCTTAAAAAGAAGCAGTCTATGAAGTTGCTTTCTTTTATTGCGTCAAAGAAAATAAATGCGTGGACGGGGTATCATTATAATTATAACGTGGTATACAGGGTGCACAAACTTTGCTTTCGGAAGCTATCAAAATGGCTTATAATTTTGAAGAGCAAGCCAGCGCAGCATGGCTTTTAGACAAGGAAGCTTCTAGCAGCAAGAATTCAACACCCTGTATACTGTTGTATCTACTTACAATAGTGTAATCCTAAAATAATACAAGTCAATAATGCGAATACATTCTTATATTTTTAGTATAACAAAGCATTGAAAAAAAACCGATAACATTGAAGTATTTTAAGTTGATGTTTAAACCATAATTTTTTTAAATAATAAATATTATGTCTTTTTAAAAGTAAAAGATAATTTAATAAAATATATCTTATAAGTATAAATGTACTTCAATTTTATTAACAAATAACGACCGACCTTATATTTTATATACGTAGATCGAAATCTACAAAATTACAAACCATGATTGATTGATCACCTTAAAATATTTCAATAGTTAGCTAAAAAAATATAACCCTCCTTGCGCAGTCGGGTAAAAAGGCAGGCACCAAACGGCGTTTGTGTGAAATTGTGAATAACAAAAACTCTTAAATTCGATGCTAAAATAACAAACTAATGGCTAAATTGTGTTACTAGTTCATTGGTTAGGGCTATTCTATGATTAGACAATGTGAAAGAAATAACCGTACAACCCAGACTCTGTAGACTTTTATACAACCGGTGGTTAAATCCTAGGCTGGCATCACATTAGTTACTATCGCTTGAGCGAAAGACTCGCTTAAGGTGTATCGATTTACTTTGCGCTACGGATTTTTTATGCTGTTTTTAATTAAATTTTCTGCAAGGAATAAAATTAGCGGAAAATTTGCATGCTGCAAATCATAAACCATTATCTATGAACCCACGAAAAAACGAACATGGATACAATGGTAGTCACTTTTGGAACAGTTAGGAATATTGGAGATTTGAGTAAAATCAACGTAATTACAAAATGCTCCAAAAGTACCATTGAATCTAAGTTAGCAACAACATGGCAACCCGTTCTTGGACAAAGGTTTGCAATTTGCGAGAAATTACTTTCTCGCAGTTTAATTCCTAAACGAGAATATAAAAACCGCAATCAATTTGACAGCGCAATGTAAATCGAACGCCCTGCTACCGCAACAGAATAATATTTGAGTGGCAAGACAGTAGGCTACCAAACGCCAAAAGATATAACATATATCACTTAGGGAAATAGTACCTAATGTGAAATCAGTCTAAAGATCTTCAGCTAATTTCATCAACGCCAAACAGCGAAAGCTACCCCGTAACTCAAGTGTTAATTCTTTTACCCGTGACTTCATACGGTAGATAAAAGTTTTCGCGAGATCTGAAGATGATGAATTAAGCTTTTGAATTTAAAATTTCGACGCCAATAAGTGCCTTTTCACACGTCCGGGTCGCCGGGTAGCCGGGTACCGGTCGGAGAAGACCTAGTGTCCTAAAAAATTCTATCTAGGCCGACAGTTAGATTTATCAGAAGATATTGATTAAATAGTAATAATTGATTAAACAAAAAGTTTTGAAGTTATAGCCAGTTAAAGTTCCGCGTGACGTCACACCTTGCGACATTTTTTTAGCAAGGCGTGACGTCACTAGCCCCCACTCCTTTGACGCGCTATATTTTTGTAATTTTTTGTTTGATTGACAAAATAAAAAATATGTGTCCAATATTTTCTGATAATCTAACTGACAGACTATATAGAATACATTTTTTTTTTACCCAGGACACAGCCCTTTGTATGCAAATTATGCTGGTATGTGTGAAAGCTATCATACATGCCCGTACACTTCGCCGGAGACTACAAGGCACCGGCTACCCGGAAACCGGGACGTATGAAAAGGGAATAACTCTAAGTGGTAATACTAGTCATCAAACGATTATTATGAAAACGTTATATCGCATTTTTACTGCCTTTCCTCCAGAAATATGCTACGTAGGTAAGCACCAGTGTGTGTGTGTAAGCCCTGGGTTACTTTGGGGCCAGATTATGGCAAAACGAAAATGTCTAGTATTTCATTACGGATGTAAGTGGGTTAACTACGAAACTAATTTGTGTTGAAAGAACACCAAAATAAGGTTCGTTGCTAACCCGATTACATCCGTAATGAAATCGTCAAACTTCGATAGTTTTTATAGTAAATTGTCTACAGTATTTGTTTTAACTATTTTTATTGGTTGGATTTGACACGTTCCGCTTACCTACGTATCTGATCTCTGGTGGAACGGCCCTTTATATAAGCTATTTCTGCCACATTATGTTAAAGCACTTAAAGAGCGAACATTGCATCCGGATCCTCTTTCTTAATCTGCCTATGCCTCGGGGTCTGCTGCGGAGTTTGGCCTCTATTCTCACCGGCATTAGGCAGATTTTCGGCTGCAGCCGCGCGTTCGGCTAAAAACTGGTCGAAATCTCTGCTTGTCACGCTCTCTTGGGCGCCATTCTCTGTGTTAGTCTGAAAATGTTGCGTAGTAATGAAATATTAATCTTTATCTTGTCTATTAAAACTCTTATATTTATGTAGCACATAGAAAATTACAATAACAGAACAAAACAATTAGAACTTGTATTTTGTCTATAATTTTTATATCTATAAAGGCCTATTATTATTTAAAAACCGATCATAAATAAATCGAAATATTTATTAACAGTACCAACATGACGATAAAATGTGGCGTGATGTGAACAGACTACCTTTTATCATATCGGACTCGGATCTGATCACGAAACTGTAACTTTTCATCTACAGGGTGGATTTTTTGGCCGGGGCAGTAAGAGGTACCTTAACCAGTGAAGCCACAGGAAAATGGTCTTATCCACCATCCATACTCTTTAGAGAAATTTTCATCCCCATTCTCAGATTTTTGAAAGATGATGCAAAAAATGGGCTTGCTGCTTCGTCCAAAAAATCATCCCCTTAAAACATTTTTTCATTTAGATTTGTAGTTGTAATGGTAATTACCTGATAGTGCGTGTGAGATGCCAGTTCTTCAGATTTTGTGATAAAAATAAACATATAAACAACATGTGAGGACACCACCAAGGTTAGTGCATGTGTTAGTAAAGAATGAAAGTGTGAAGTAAAGATTAAATGAAAAATACATAAACCATGGCCCTAAGCATCACAACACACCTTTTCCTGTTCTAGCCAGGCGGCAATCTCATCGATCTCTCTCTGATCCATTCCAGTCGGCTGTAGAAAACATTTAAAATAAACAAAAACAACTTAAAATAACAAAATAAAACAACAAAAAGCAAAATACTTAATTTCGTAACAGACAGTCGGTTAGACACAGTAGACAAGTGTACGTTAGCACCGCATGTATTAATTTATAGGTGCGTTTGGTACACTACAATCACGATAAATAACATAAAAAACAACATAACGGAATTTTCCAAAATTCTTTTTAGAATGCCTCCACGGCAAAAGAAACTGTGGCAGTGATTATAATGCCATAAAGTTTTCGTTGTTTTGATGGCACGACAAGAATATTGCCAGCAATGATATCGCGCATGGAGGTGGTCCTTTAGTACCTTTTAACTAGCATACAGACAGACACGGTACGGTCGCCGTGCCCTGTAAAGTAGAAATGTATGCGCTAAGCTTAGTGATAAATTGTTTCAAATGTAAGCAAACTACATAATTAATTATTTAGTTGTTGTTTTTTTCAGTATTTTTCTATTCATTATGTTTTTGTTATTTCTAATAAGTTGTCAACTTGCTGCGTATTATGCTATTTTTAAGTATATCTGCAGAAACTTGTAATTAGCCGTTTACAGACATGCACTGGTCTATCCAGGCTTCTTCATCTGAAATTTATAAACCTAACTGTAAGTTTCTCTAAAATTGTGAAAATAAAATAAATATAATAGCTTTCTCAAGGCACGGCGACCGTGCCATGACCGTGTTTTTCCCGTTCCATACATTACTACTCGGCACGGCGACCGTGCCGTGACGGTATGCATGTGAAAAGGGTCTTAGATTCTCTCATCACAATTAACGACGCGGAATAGGTTTAAACTGACCAAAAAGGTAATAACGGGTGTAAAATATGTAAGCTCTCTGATACGTTCCGACGGCTTTACGCTCGTCCCGTATGACGTTGACATAATAGATTTCGCGTCGAAAATTGTACTAAGACCCAAAGCGTAAGTTTTCACCTCGTAACACAACATCTACGACCATCAATTTTGAGGTGTGCTTTGCAGATTTGTCAGTCACACGCGCAAATGCAAGTCATACTACGTCAACACAACACCCTTTATAATAATACAGGGTGTTATTTATAAATAAGTTACCAAAGGCTGTCCCTGCGTAGCGCGCTGAGAAGCGGCTGAGGCGAGGCTGGTAGTCGTCTGATCTTCCAGGTTGTCTGCGTAGCTGCTTCCACTGGAATAAAATATGGTTTATTAGGATGAATCACGAATAATTTTTACGCGGAATTGTTACAATATATTTTTTATCCAAATATTTTGCAATGGATTTCTACAAAGTGAATCCTGAATCTATTATTTACAGTATGGCTTTTACAAGTTGTAAGATTACTAGGTTCCGCCATCGATTCAGCACTTGTTCTTTCGAGCAGGTGATTTTGGACAATTCTGGAAATATTTTTTGTAATTGTTATTACAAAAAATATTTGATGTTTGAAATCAAATCAAAAACTCTCTCAAATGTACACTTAGAAAATGTCAAATTGTAAAACTAAAGACTGACACGGATATAAAGTGATATTTTTTATTTCTGTCGCTTCGGTATGTACCTAGACTAAAGTAAAGAAACGACGAAGAAACCTTTAGCCTATTAGTTGTTATTTTTCGAGCTGGAGCAAAACTCGTCCCAAGCTTTTTTATCCTCTAGATAATCTGATATTTTGTAGTAAGCCTTTTTACAAAGGATATGTTTGACAATTTATTTGAATTAACCTGCCGAAACTCCTGCAAATAGCGCAGGAAGTTAAAAATATTAAGATTAATACATAGCTATCATATATAGCTGTGTGGTGCCGGCTTAGAATTTGCACCACCCCAACTCTTCCCGGTGTCGTAAGAGGCGACTAAGGAATATCCACCGGGGGCGAGCAGCAGCGCCCCCTGCAGAACAATTCTACCACTGAACTGCGATCCCCAACCCGCATGCCCAGCGTGGGGATTATGGGTATTACCCCCTTGTGATAAAAGCCACTAAGGCGCTTATCAAGGGGAGGCCTGCGTCCAGTAGTGGACCAATACAGGCTGTTGAGGTTGAGATAAATGACTGAGTAAGCTCTTATAGTACGGCCCTTAGCATTTTTTTCGTGCGACGCTGATTCCGCATCTGCGATGCACCGTCAATCAGGGAGCCTACTCGGAAAAGGAAAATTTCAGGAATTTTTTGTAGTTTCGTTTGTTGTTGTAATGTCGTGCAAAACCAACTGCTATGTCGCTCGTATAAGATTAGCGTTTGCACGAAAACGAATAAGAAACTTCGAACGGGCCCATGACACGTATTACGATTTTATGCTTATCACTTTTCCGCTTGTTTTTTTTTTTTTTTTATTAGCTTTTTGTGGCTTTTGTGTCACTGCGGCCATGATAGGCCTATTGTGATCGCCACTTTTTGTGTTCCGCTTGTTTACTTCAGAAAGTTTTTTATAGCCGAATTTCGACCACGGTGTCCAGTCTCATCGGAGACTAGCCAGATGCGCAGGATTTATTATAGTGCACAAGTGTGGGCGCAAGCGCAAACACAGGTGCACTCTTTATTCCCTCACTATCATAATCCGATGGAACAGCAGACCGTCACAACCGGGGAGAGGTCAAGCGCAGGCCCAACGGCTTAACGTGCTTTCCGAGGCCAGGGGTGTAACACCGCCTTCGTCCTGACTTCGGGCTGCTACTGTGAATTTTTGCTAGAAAAACCCCAATAACAACTATTGGCCTCACCGGGGTTTGAACCCAGGACCTCATAATCAGCGGTTGAACAAGCTGACCGCTAGACCAACGAGGCAGTCAAATCCCAAATCCCACCATAAAATAATATCAAGTACCGGAACTCACCCAGTCTTGGAGTTCTCGTAGGTGACATTCCTCGACTGCGCAAACATGTCGAACTCGTCCTTGGAAGCGCCGCCGGGAGACTTTTCTGGTTGGGCTTCGGCAACCGCTGTAATATAATAATAATAATAATAATAAATAAATGTTATTTTCTCTCACAAAGGTATCTTATCTATATAAAGCTTACATATTGACATATATATCATACATTTGACGACCTCCGTGGCGTGGCGGGCGAAGTTGCGCCTGCGACGCAAGAGGTTGCGGGTTCGATTCCCGCCTCGGAACAAATTTATGTACGATCTGCAGAAATTTGTTCCGTTGGTCTGGGTGTTTTCTATGTATATAATAAAAAAAAAATCTATCTATGTATATAATGTATTAAATATATCAGTTATCTAGTACCCATAACACAAGCTTTGAGTAGCTTACTTTGGGGCTAGATGGTGCTGTGTGGATTGTCCAGCATTATTTATTTATTTTTATTTATATTTATAAATCAGGCTTAGGCTTGGTAGTGTTAAAGCTATAGGTGGGATAGTAAAAAAAACATAGGTACCTGCTTATCTACCTGTGTTGTGAGAGACTGGTGCCTGTTACAGGTTTATGAAAAACCTGTAGCACAGGTCACCAGTGTTACTCATTCCGTGGAAGGAATAAGTAAAATTACTCAAGGTATGTAAAGTAGCAAGGTGAGTGGTGAGTTACATATAACATTGATCAGCATTGCCATACAGCGGGGCAATGCAGCCAGCGTCTTGGGGACGCTTCCGACTGGTATGATATGGGTCAGTTGAGCTACCTGTAGATTGTTTGCAACAGTCTGCAGTTAGCTCAATTGTTTCCATTTTAAATGCTATTTCTAATTTATTTCTATTATTTTATTGTAATTTTCTTTGTGAATAAAGACTTCTGTCCTTTTATATTAGGTTTATAACAATGGCTTGTGTAAATGTCGTATTTTTCCAACAAGAAAAAGTTCACTTAATCACCGAAAGGACTTGAAATGAAGTTCTGCCAGAGAACGTGTTAAAGATGGTTCAAACCAATATCGTGTGTTGTGTGTGTACATAGATAGAAAGATATATAAACATTTATTTGCTTCTGTAACACAAAGTACATACGAGTATGTAATATAATAATTATAAAAATACTTAATTGACAAAAATAATAAGCTGACAAAGAAAAAAAATATTGATACAATACAGCTTATAAAAGTAGCAGAAATTACAAAACTTTACAAATAGGTACAGTGTGTTCTGCAGCCTAGCAAAAAGGCAATAACTCAGCGCATAGTTTTGCTCGAAAAGCAAACACAGATTTTCAGTAATACCCTCTGAGGTGACCAAAAAAACGAGATACCAACAAGTAATGATTAATTTAAATGAAGATACCGTTGCTGCAGTGTTCGATAAAACAAATAAACTTAATGTGTCCTTTGTGTACCTACCAACAGATTGGTGATAGGCGTAACAGCAAAAGATAGGAACTATGCAGGAAGAAGGAGCAAAGCCAGTGCTTGCTATAATTGGTAGGTAAACGAAGTATTTAGGGATTCCTTCAGTTTGTTTGTGTAATAGTAGACTGTGATGTGTGCAACACTTACATAGTTTAGCTACATCGGGCACATCATCGCTGAGATCGATGAGTGAGTCTTCCTCTGGTTTAGCTGTGAACAATTTAATAATAAGTATCACTTAATAATTCAATTTAAAAAAATCAGAACCTTATTATTATATACGCGAAACTTATGATGTTTGAAAGTTTACTCTTTCATTAAAGTTCATAGATATAGTTCTAGGCTTCCCAGCATGGACAGCTAACAGATAAAAGGGTTTTAAGATTTTAGCCCTTACATCAGTCACCATTTGTTTTTTTTTTCTTAATCGCCACGCACAATAAAAGTTATATATTTGGATATAAGGCACTAAAATATGTCCATAAGCGTTTTCTGAGACATACACAAATGAAAAACTTTTTTTTTCTTCATATGCGAACATCTCAGAAAACCCGACGCTGTAGGATATTATTTTATAAGACATGTTTTTTTTTTGTGTCCTCTATCCAAATTAGACCCAAATATTAATATATTATCTTGGGATATAATCATGGGCGCGGCGATTTTGAAAATAAAAATAAATGATACACTCCATACAAAAAAATTTCAAACCTCTTTGTCTAGACTAGAATAGAGTAAATTATACGCATTGCGTAAATCATTGAAGTGCGAATGAATTTCAAATATTTTACGCATTCGACGACGATTCGGAATAATTTATATCTCTTCTACCGAAGAATGAAATAAATGTCAAAGTATGATATACAGCCGAGTTAATAATCTTTGTGACTTCACCTAAAAACTGGTACTTTGCCGCCCCCTATTGAGGTGGAATTAAGGTCCATACGTCCTTAGACAAGGGGCTTATGGCACGCTGAATCTTTTATGAAATCTACAGGGTTCAATAATGTAACAGTGTTTTATTATACGATCCCAGTGTGGAATCTACAAGTGCTTACCAGCATTAGGTACGCCCATGGCTTTAGCCAGTATAGCGGAGGGCGTGGCGCCCGTGGCCGCGTGTCGGTTGTTCACGAACCGCGAGTGTCGCAGCAGGAGGTTGTTGAGTTGGTCGTTGGCTTGCAGCAGCGACCCGGTTAGGGGGGACTCGCCAGCGAGGCGGCCGACTAGCTCGGCGATGCGGCTTTGCATTGCTTTTAGGGTGTCGGCTAGTTCCTGCAATCAAAGCAATAGCTTTATTATTACGAGTAGAAACTGATTTAGCTTCAAAGAAATCAAATAATATCCCAAATTTTTTGACTTCGACTGGACTTGAACCCGCATCCTTCCCGCAGTACGGGAATGTGCTAACCACGAGGTTAAGTGACGTAGGAGTTGAAAATCTCTGGGACTTCATACGGACTCTAGCGCCGTTAGCTCCACCTACAGGGGAAACATTGAAGTTTATCCTGTAGGTGATTGATTTAGCTTCCTTTGCTCTAGTTATAAAATCGATTGCTATCTAATAATATGCTTTCTATTAATAAAAATAAAGCTACTACTGATAGGTCGGCGCGCAATTTGTTGGTCTGTCTGTCTGTCTGTCACTCGTACAACTTACATTCAGCAGCTCGATATCGCTCTCGTGGTGGTTGGAATGCGGCTGCGCGGTGAGCTCGTTCAGCATATCAGACATGACCGCCATGTTGCCTTCTACTACTGACAGATCGGCGCGCAGTTTGTTGGTCTGACTGTCTGATAGGGTCACTTGAGGCTGCGGGTAAAATAATTTGTGTGATTATCTTCGAAAAGTGTGTGAAACAGTAACATAATTCTGGTGATCTCATGCACCAGCCAGCTTTCGATGATCAACAAATTCGATTGAAAATTGAATGTATTATGTATTTGCAAGATGTTACATTAAGGGTCCGGCGACGGATGAATTCCCATACAAACGTAGTACCAAAATGATTTGTTATTTGAGAATATTTTCACCATGGTTTGTTATTATTTGTATTAGAATAGTATTTATTTAGGTTCCTGCCACAAGCTTTTTTCAAAATACTTATCTACACAAATACTAAGAAAACATTCATTCTTTAATGTAAAAATGCGATTCGGTTTAATTTCATTTCCGAAGGGTATTTTGAAAAAAAATTGTGGCAGGAACCTAGATAAATACTATTTTAATACAAACAATAGCAGACTATGGTCAAAATATGCTCAAATTACAAATCATTTTGGTATTACGTTTGTATAGGAAATTCATCCGTCGCCGGACCCTTAAGGTATGGGTTTGATTCTGTAGTGACTAGTGACACAGATAAGCATAAAGTACGCGGCGCGAACGCGTTTAGATTATTCGGCATTTTTACTGGCTAAGCCGATCGCCACCAGTCACTCCACAAACCTCTGCCTAGAACAGACCTATCCTAATTAAAACATTATAGATTATCGTAAACGTAATTTCATGTACTTGTGTTAACTGTCATGAATAGACTCAGTATAGTACATAAACGCTTTTATTTCTAACTAACCTACAATAGCCTAAAGATAAACATTTAATATAAAGACAAACATTTAATAAAAATACAAAAATTCCTTAGTCACATCCTTCACTTTGAACAGGCTGATTGAGACAAGGCGAAATACTCAGTATTTCGCCAAGACCAGTCCCCACCTTTTTAAGATGCAGAGTGAGAAGTTTGCCGATGCTCTAAAAATCATAATAAACATCTACAACTACACAGCTGCTAGTTTAATACTCACAACAGGCACAGTCGCGTCCTGAATACGGGACGGGGAGACGGGCGCGCGCTGAGGCGATCCTACGGTAGGGTGATCGGAGCCATCCGGTACGCTCTAAAATGAAAACACAAGCCAATATTAAAAGCAATTAATTAAAAAAACGTTAAGTGCGAGTCGGACTCGCGCACTAAGGGTTCCGTAGGACCTTGAGTCTTGCCAAATTATCATGATTCTAGGTCAACGGGAAGTAGCTACCCTGTAGGTTTTGGTCGAAGAATCAAAAATTATTTTTTTTGGTGAAAAAACTGCAAATTTACGGTTTTCGGATTTTTTCTTTACTTGTGTTACAAGGCCTTAATTTTTGCCAAATTTCGTAATTCTAGGTCTACGGGAAGTATCCTATAGGTTATGGTCCATGGCGAGCATTAAAAGTAGACATGGAACGAGTACTCGGTTTGGATTCGGTACTCGGCGGATTCGGCCTTTTTTAAGATTCGGCCGAGCACCGAGTATTAACGGCCGAGTACCGAATACTCGGCCTTAATTAAATTGCAGGGAAAAATGAAGACAAAAAGCTAGTTGTTATCATTATTATTAGACACATTAAATTAAAACATCAGGAACATGAGAACAGCAGAAGTATTGAAAACGTACATAAGAATCTTTAATAGAAATTATTAGGTTAAGAAAATTATTAGGAAGATTGCAATGTAAAAACACTAGTTTTTCGGCCCTATTTGGGTCTAGTTTGCTTCTTTTTGCTTCATATATTAAGCCCGCCTCTGAAAAAAGCCGTTCACTGTAAACTGAGCTGGCGGGTGTCGATAAAAATCTACTTGAAGCAATACTTGTAGTACCAAAAACCTTGTCATACTCCGACTTATGTTTAGTTTGCAAATGTTTTTTCATGGACGAAGTAGTCGCAGTTTTTACCACACCTCCACGTGATAGAATAAAATAAATAAATAAAAAGGACAGATTCTCCGTGCACAGATTCGTCGCGCCGCCCGCTGCTGTTTACGTATTCGCTCTGTAGATGGGATATAACCGCGCGCCGCCCGTTACCGCGTTTTCTTAAAAGCCGAGTATTCGGCCGAGTACTCGGCCCAATCCAGGCCGAGTACTCGGTGGCCGAGTACTCGGCGAATCACTACTCGTTCCATGTCTAATTAAAAGTAATTTTTTAGTGAATAAATTACAAATTTATGGTATTCGGATTTTTCCTGTTACTTGTGCTATAAGACCTTGCTGCTCACCAAATTTCATGATTCTATGTCTACGGAAAGTACCCTATAGGTTTTGTGTGCATCATGATTTCCTTGGAAATTTCAAAATATTCGGACATAAACGGCTGTAACTTTTGAGTGCGTTGATTTAGAAGTTTTATTTATATCGCAGGAGGTTACGGACTTGAGTATTTGACGTTAATTTCAACTCAATACGCCCACGCGTTCCTGAAAAAAGAGGGTTGATAGACGGACAGACAGACAGACGGACAACAAAGTGATCCTATATGGGTTCCTATTTTCCTTTTGATGTACGGAACCCTAAAAATCATAAAAAACCCGACGCGGTCCTCGCTTTTTCCTTTTTTTCGCTAAGTGAGAGGGCGACGGCCTACAAAATGTATAAGAAGCATCTAGCTAGGAGATCAGATGATTATTTTTAAACCTTATTCGCTTTAGCCGTTTTGATGCTTGGCGATACTAAAGAGTGCCCGCCAACCACTTAAGAACACTCGAAGAATATAACACACGCCTCATGGGTTAAAAAATTTGAAAATACATGACGGCGTTAATAAAAAACTTTGGTAGAGAGATGAATATTAGAATTGCTGCATCGATTTTCATCTAATCAGCTAAGGACTTGGGCTATGATTACCCACTAAAATACACAGACATGTTTAACTGATATTATAATATGATTCTTGTTTGCGAATAGGGTTAAAAAATATGTTGGAACGTAAGTATGAAATAAATATAAAATAAATAAATAAATAATGCTGGACTATTCACACAGCATTATCTAGCCCCAAGCTAAGCAGAGCTTGTGTTATGGGTACTAGATAACTGATATACATAATACAATACACTACGATCGTTCACTCAAGCTAACTACTGCAACTTTGTTGCATCGCTGGAAAGCTTTGACTGGCAGGAAATCTCCCAAATATTGGTGTTGAGTGTCAACGGTCTAGCGAATGTAATTGTTAATGTTATTATTAATAAAATAAACAATTGTTTCCCGCTAAAACGTTCGGTTTCAAAGAAAACTAAATCATGGGTATCAAATGAAATTATTAATCTAGAGTATTTACTAAATGACATGAAATATATTAAATTTAAATTCCCTGACAATGAAATTCTATCTGCAAAAATTGACGAATATCAAAATAGGTATGATAGGATTTTAAAATTGGAAAGAAGCCGTTATTACTGTGATATTATATATAATTCGACTAATATGACTAAAACAATGTGGGACTTAGTTAAAATTGAAACCGGACAGAAACGAGGGTGTAACACAGACTTTATTGAAAGGCTGAGGAAACCTGATGGGTCCGAATTCGCGAGCCCGGTTGCCGCTGTTGACGCGGTGAACCTGCACTTTGTGAGCGCTCCGCTGACGTGTGGCGCGCCCGCCGCAGACGTGTCGGCAGCGGTGCGCGCGCTGGTGGAGTGCCGTGTGCCGGCGGACCGCTCGCTGAGGTTTGAACTGTTTACTCCATATGAAGTGTTCAAGATACTTACATCAGGGGTCGCGAATAAACCAACGCAGGATATTTACGACATATCCATATCCTTGTTGGTTAAAGCCGCCATCCCATTGTGTTTCATCCTATCGGTACTTTTTAATAAATGTATTGTCTTCGGTGAATACCCACAAGTTTTGAAAAACGTCAGAGTATCTCCTCTATACAAGGGCAAAGGGACTAAGGATGACATCAACAGCTACCGCCCTGTGTCTATAATCCCGGCTATCGCCAAGTTATTCGAGCGCGGGCTCAGCACCAGACTGACGGCGCATCTGTCCAGCACGGAGTCCCTGTCCGACCGGCAATACGCTTATCGGGCGGGGAGTTCTACGACAGATGTCGCGAGAGAAGTCGTGTGCCGCGTGATGCAGGCCAAAGAGCGAAGGATGCAGGTGGCGGTCATGTTCTGTGACTTGTCGAAAGCCTTCGACGTCGCGGATCATGCCGTCCTTGCGTCGAAACTGGCACATTACGGCATTGGTGGTCCGGCTCTGCGACTGCTGCTGAGCTCTATGACTGGCCGCACGCAAATCGTCACGGGCAGAGGAGGGAAAGTAAAATCGAGCCCGATGTCAACCACTATCGGCGTGGCACAGGGGTCCTCGATCTCGAATATACTTTTTTCCCTCCTCATGAATGACCTACCCGACTGTATAAAAGAGGCTCACATACTCATGTATGCGGATGACGTAGCGGCTATCGTGGAAGCTACAAATCTGGACACATTGCAGGAAAAGCTCAACTCAGTAGCAGGTGAATTGCAGAAGTGGTTTAATCAGAACGGTCTCATTCTAAATGTCGCGAAAACTAACTTCATGCACTTTAACCTGGCTGGGCACTGCAGTCTGCCGATGGCCGTGAGCTTGGGAGGCGAAGTAGTCAACCAAGTCCACATTACTACTTTCCTTGGGTTCACCTTGGACAATAGTCTAACGTGGGAGGCGCATATAGACAAACTATGCAAGAAGATAGGCAGATCATGCTTTGCTCTATGGCGCCTCTCAGCTACCTTGGACAGAGCTATGGTTAGAAGCATTTATTTTGCTAACATTCATTCGCTCCTTCAGTATGGTGTGGAGCTTTGAGGGCGTGCATCCGATTGGGAGCGCATCTTCAGACTCCAAAAGAAAGCGATAAGAGCGATGGTACGAATTCCACAGGATGAGTCCGCGCGGCCGTATTTTGAGTCTTTGGGGATCTTGACCGTGCCCGCCCTTGTCATATACCAGGCCGCAATATATGTGCGTCAAAACTTGGATGAATACACAAGGTTTGGGGACGGTCATAGATACAACACGAGGCACTCAAACCGGCTAAGAGCGCTTCCACGACGACTAGCGAAGACGTCGAGGTTGCTGCACGTAATGGGGACGGCTGTCTACAACCGAATTCCGACTCCTATCACCAGCGCACAATCCATAACATCCTTTAAGTTTAGGTTGAAAAAGTGGCTTATATTTCAATCGATATATGACATTAATGAATTTATGACCTTAAAATGTACCTAATTATTCAATTTTATGTTATTAATGATGTATTTTGGAGATTACACTGTAGATGTACCTTTACATTATGTAATTTATATTTTGTGACCTGTAACATAATTGTTATAAATAAATGAACTATGAACTATGAACTATGAACTACATAGATAGATATTTTTTATTATATATAGAAGACACCCAAACGAACGGAACAAATTTCTGCAGATCGTGCACAAATTTGATCCGAGGCGGGAATCGAACCCGCAACCTCTTGCGTCGCAGGCGGACCTTCGCCCGATGCACCACGGAGGTCGTCTCATATGTAATACAATTAGAGCCCTTATGAACGAAGCAATCTCTCTTAAGAAGCCATTTGACGACCTCTGTGGCGCAGCGGGCGAAGGTCTGCCTGCGACGCAGGAGGTTACGGGTTCGATTTCCGCCTCGGGACAAATGTTTGTACGATCTGCAGACATCTGCCCATGACGTTCTGGATGTTTTCTATTTATAATAAAAAAATATCTATCTATGTAGTCTCTTGTATTAAGTAGTATGTCAGTCATCTAGTACCCATAACACAAGCTCTGCTTAGCTTGGGGCTGGACAATTCACACAGCATTATCTTGATAATTATGTGTGAATTTTTCAGCATTATTTACTTATTTATTTATTAATTCAAGGCCAGAATATTTCTTATACTCACGCGTTGTGGTGTGAAGATAGGAGCCATCATGTCCAAGTCAGTCATAGGAAACTCGACACCCTTCTGTCTAAGCTCAGCGTATACTTGACCAACTCCCTGAAAATACGGAATAAATGTTGGCATAAACATTTTATGGAAAGGCAGAAATTAGAAGTTAACTTTTTACTTTGTGACATCAATCACAATTTAAGGCTCAAAACCCAAATTTGGAAAAATATCAATTCTGATAATATATTAATAATAATGTCCTCCTAGCCGAATTTCAACTACGGGGGCCAGTCTCTCGGAGACTAGCCAGATGCGCAGGACATATTATAGTGCACAAGCGTGTGCGCAAACACAGGTGCACTCTCTGTTCCCTCACTCTCATAATCCGATGGGACGACAGATCGACACGATCGGGGAGAGGTTAGGCGCAGGGCCAACAGCTTAACGTGCTTTCCGAGACACGAGGGTGTAACACCGCCATCTTCCTGACTCCGGGTTGCTACTGTGATTTTTTCTTGCTAGAACCCCAATAACAACTATTGGCCCGACCCGGGATTCGAACCCAGGACCTCATAATCAGCGGTTGAATAAGCTGACCGCTAGACCAACGAGGCAGTCTATATAATAAATAATATATTAATAGGTACATAAGTACATCACTCTAACATTATAGATGCAGATGGATGGATGGATAGATGGATGGATGTTTGTTACCTCTTCACGCCAAAACTACGGACTAACGGATTGGGCTGAAATTTTGCGTACAGGTAATTCTTATCCTGGAATCAAACATAGGCTACTTTTTATCCCATAAATCAGTTCCCATGGGATAGAAATCACCTGTAAACGTTTCTATAGAAACTACGCGTGCGAAGCCGCAGGCATAAACTAGTAAAATATAAGATGCGATGACTGATTAGTGATTGTTAATGAATCTCAATTATGGTTTTAAATTGGTAGAAATTTTATAAAATTTTAGTCATAAGAGAAGTACTCGTATGTCAGTTACTGAAGACTTTATACACTTTAGTTGTATAAAGTCTTAGGTAATACTTGATGAATTAATACACAAGTACAAGTAACAATAGTTGGCGACCCTCAAGAGTCGAGCAAGGCTGGCGTCCAAAGGAAACGTATACAGACGTGCACAAAAAAGACATAAAATCTTCGATCAAACTATGAGGTGACTCTACATTTCGTAATTCGATTTCGCGGTTTGATAGTCAACAAGTCTTTACAGTTACGATATTTCCTTTCCATTGTTACAATAAAAACAACAATGGAGAATACAACTAGGAATCAAAAACTTATGTACACACTTGAGCCGTTTAAGAGTGCGATTTAAGAAAAATAAACCTTTATTAAGGGTAGTTATATTTACCGCTAATTCTGGTTGGTTCTGGAAGGCGTCAGCCCAACACTGGATAAGACTCAGAACTTTCTCCTGCACAATGGTAGGTGGGTCGTTTTTTGGCCCAATCAGTTTCACCTGGAAATTAAAACAGCTTATCAATTGGATAGGATAGAGATCTAAACAGAGATAAATCCTCATCTACCAGAGGGAGGCCTGTGAAGATCCCAGGAACATTCTGAGCATGAACACGGATTTTGGCTGGTTATGCCAAAAAAATCGAACACTATGCATGGACCAAAAATGGGTCCATAAAGTACCTACACTAAACAAAAACATATCTTTAAAGAGCTGAGCGAAATCTAAAGTCCAACCTTCAACCAGGCTTTGTGATATAAGTGATACCAAATCGAGGCCTCTCTTATAAATAAATTGTGCTCGATTAACACAAAATCATCTAAGTAGGTGACCCAGAAGTAAGCAGAATGTATGTCACGGGAAGCCGATGACAGACATCCTACATACGTCGTCGTCTAACCATAGTATATCATACTGTGTTGTATAGTGTGTTTGTAAATAATAATAAATCAATAATGCTGGACAATTCACACAGCATTATCTAGCCCCAAGCTAAGCAGAGCTTGTATTATGGGTAGGGTACTAGATGACTGATATACCTACTTAATACAATACATTACATAGCTACATTTTTTTATTATACCAACACAGAAAATACCCAGAACACCCGGAAAAAATATTTGCAGATCGTAAAAACATTTGTCCCAAGGCGGGAATCGCACCCGCAACCTACTACGTCTATAGGTCTGTAATCTGCAGCTGCCTTTCTTTACCTTTAATATACAGTGCGTATTAAAAGTTCCCTTCCGTATACTCGCAATGCAAGACAATAATAATAATACTTATTGTTGGATAATTTACACGGCATTATTTAACCCCAAGCTAAGCAGAGCTTGTGTTATGGGTAGGTACTAGCTTACTGATATATTTAATACTACACTACATAAATAGATATTTTTATTCTATAGAAAACATCCAGAACACCCTGTACCATAATCTGTAGATATTGCAAACATTTGTCCCGAGGCGATGACCTATGACTGCCTCGTTGGTTTAACGGTAGCGTATTCAATATCAGATAAAGAGATCCCATGTTTAAATCCCGGGTCGGGCCAATGATTTATGAGGGTGTTGCTACCAAGAAAAATTAACAGCTAGGAAGTTTGCAGTGTTGCACCCCCCGTAAAGCCCTTTAAGCCGTTGGTCCTGTGCCTGACCCACGGATAGGTCCGTCCCATCGGAACAAAATCGACAACAAGATAGATATTATGTATGACGCATGCGTTGGGGATAGTTCCGACAACAACACGGCATTTGTTAGCACGATATTAATGTGAAGGTCAGAAAGCGGCATTGATGCTTTAGAAGACAACACAATACACATATCCCTGCGGATATTGTAATTCCCTAGATAACTTTTACACTAAACAGCTGTTCAGATATCTGAATAGATCACAGATATAAGATTAAGATTGACATGCATGATTTACCTGACCTTATTAAAATAACTATTTGATAGGTACCTACTTATTTTAATCTAAACTAAATTTTTCATTTTATATAAAAATGCAGTGCCAAACAGGGTGCATGTACTATTTACGGAAGCTAACACTTTAACGTAAGCTATATAAGTAAGTACACACATGTACTTGTGAGAAAAAAACTAAAATAAATAAATCAATGTTACATACTTACAAACTGTCTTGTACATAATTGTCTCAACTGCACTAATTAATGTCCCTGGCATCAGTCACATTTGTGCAATGCAACTATAATTAAATACACACACAGTAATATGTTATCACTACCTGTCATTACGTCGTTAGGTATGTTATTAATTACTATTCCAGTTAGTAGGTATTATGATTAATGAAGTGTTCAAAGCTAACAATAACAGGTAAATTTTCTTACTGTTAAAATTTACTGAATTTGATACATTTTATGAATACTGAAATACATATATCTTACTTAATCAACCTCAATTGACTGCTAATACCCGCAATTCAAGTATTACTTACTACGCGAAATAACTTATATTGATCAGTTTCTATGTTTTATAACCAGTTTTTAATTAGAATCAGCGTAAAGTTTCCAATGTTGATGTGACGAAAATATTGGGTAATATGGTGAAATAATTATTCAGATTTGATTCATACATAATATTTTTTGAATAATTATTTCAAAATATCAATGAAAATGTACTAATAAGAACCGTTAAAGAAGAAACTTTCTACTAATATTGAAGGATAGGATCTCCAAAACTACTGAACAGATCAAGTTGAAATTTGGCGTACATTTAGAACTTTGATAATAGGCTACTTATCATACCAAAAATACGCGAGCGAAGCCGCGGACAGAAGCTAGTATAATAACTATTTCCTGTCTTATTCAACAATTCCCGTGGCACTTTGAAGGACAATGTTTATATTAGTACAAGCTAGTTCAGGTGATGAGAGATTGATAATAGATAAATAATGCTTTTTTTCGTCATTTCAATATTATTGAATATGCAATATTCAATTGGATTTTAAAGCATGCCTACACTTACTTACTTTTACTAGGTAAATTGTTTTTAAATTTATTAAACACTAAACACAACTAGACTCTTATATGTCTCATGAAAATCTAGAATATATCAACAACTAAGTACTGGTCTGAGTGAATCTAATAAGATTCACTCAGACCAGCTTTATTTTTATTACATAGCATTCATAATTTTTGGGGATTTCCTAGCCATCCTGTATTGATTTATTTCTTTATTTAAGTCCTTTATTGCACACATTTATCTAAAAGTATACAAAAGGTGGGCTTATTGATCTTTGATATTATTATTTATTGATCCGTGTGGATTGTCCAGCATTATATATTTATTAATTATTATTATAGAAATTCACTAACAATCATCTATATACTTATAGGTACCTAGGTTAATATGTTTTTTAGCACTGATTCAATTGACATCTCTACATAGTAAAAAACAAAGTCGCTTCCTGTCTGTCTGTCCCTATGTATGCTTAGATCTTTAAAACTACGCAACTCATTTTGTTGCGGTTTTTGTATTAGATAGAGTATATTCAAGAGGAATGTTTATATGTATAATACATGCATATTAAAGCAGAGAAGCAGAGAGCCCAACGCAAGAAGCTGCGTGATGCGTGGTAGCGTGTTAACCGCCTAAGGAATAACCCACAATAACAATTTTTTATCCTTTACTTTTTACGAGAAACAATGATTGATTGCGATTTTAAGCACTATGGTATTAATCCATATCCAATTAAGCACCTTTAATACATTGTGCATTTAATATGTAATATGGCCCTTTACAACATGTAATTTTAATGAATATTTTCGAAGATATTACAGATTTCAAATGCAGGGATAAAGAGGTTGCAGCGGTACCGCCTGGGGGGCCGATTCTGTAGTATATTTAGTATCAGCATTGCACCCGTGCGAATCTGGGGCAGGTCGCTACTTTTATTTTATTTATTTTGCATTGAGTAGACTTCTTTAGCTAGATATTGATGCTATTATTTATAGGTATATATTAATATTGCTCCCATGCATCACTTATCTTTGCTGGTCATTGACCTGATTGCTGATTGATTATGGTCAAAAATGTTGGACTCACTAAGTAGTATATTACTACTTTTCAACTTATCAGTCATACAACTATTAGCCTTTTTCATTGAAAATATCAGTCATCTGTGGGAGTTCATAACATTCTTGTGGTTGTAAAAGTAGTTGTGTAGTGCCATTATTGTTTTTTTTGGCAATCATAGATTGATTGACAAAAAAGGACAATCATTTGTACTCAGTTGACTCATAAAGATTTATAGATAAGATAGTCTTCACTTCATCTCACAGAGCAAGCTCAAAGTCTAATATTCAATTGAAATGTAATTGTTTCTTTTCCTGAATACTCAAGGGGCTTCTTGTTATATTAGAGTTCAATCATATTTTTTCTGCGCAATCTGAGTTGCCAACTGGTTGATCGTTTTGATTTGAGTAGGTATTATTTTGCAATGTGTTTTATGACATTTTATGAATGCAAGCTCTTCGAATTGCATTCAGGTGATATTAACTCTGATTGGATACATTCTACAAGGGGCCATGAAAAATGTGTAAGCTAAAGCTAAGTAAGCTGAAACAGGGTGATTCTGAGCCTCGAGGGGATCAACTTTTGTTCTATGATTATTTGGATTTTCAACATTTTTTTCTTTTTTTTATAAATAGGTGCTGTTTTTCTTCATATTATATTACTACATATGTTTTTATGAGTATTTTTAAATTATTGTTAATGTTTAGAAATATTTGCTTATATTTTATTTTCATCATCAAAAAACCATTATATTAAGTACTTATACCACAAGTTGATCCTATCGGGATCCAGAATCACACCCTTTCGGTATATTAAAGTGTTACATAGCGTGTATACCAGTGTCACACTGGTAGTAAAATGTTATAATGAATTTTAATCTTGATTTTCAGATTTCAGATTTATTTATTGCATACATATACAATTACAGAGTTTTAGCTTTTTTTTTTAGAATTTTAATCTTGTGAAACTTATTGAGTCATACAGATCAACCCACAGTTACAACAAGCTCATTACCTACTAAATACTAATTATTTATTAATCTTGCACTTACCAGTTCTGATATGAATTCTTTACTGCAAACCAGTATGTGGAAAGCCTTGCCACAGTTTTTAACACATGTTTCTAGAACAGTTAGAGTGTACATAACAACTGTGTAGTTTTTGCCTGCACTCATAGCCAGCTTCTTCCGTAGAGCCTTTACAGCATCCTTTGGTCCATCCGCAGTGCTGTTTACTATATCACATATCTCCATGTTAAGGCCCCAGTTTTCAGAAGGTAACGATCCATCGGTAGCTTGCTCTATAATTGAACAATTCCATCAGTAAACAAAATAATAAAGAGTCGATAGTTCACCAAGATGTATTTTTCCAAGTTTAAATAGGATTGGAGATGGATTTAGGTATGTTTTTACGTATTTTTGTGGAAGTTTATGGCAATCATGGCACCACAACAAAGAGAAATTTTGATTTTCAAGTGCGCAACCAAAATAACATACTGCCGTCAACAAATATGTAATTTCACAATCACAATGGGCATAACTTACCAATTTTTTGGCCCACCGGCGTAGAAAAAGGATTTCCTACACCAAAGAAGGACATTTTTTACGAAGTAATCGAATTATTTCTGGTGATTTCACTAATTTCTCTCTCTTCTTGTCACCGAAATTACGAAATTCGCAACTTTGCAAGACCACCCACAGATAAAATATTAATTTCAACTGACATTGACAGAGATCATACCATGTCAGAAAATATTTCGTCCAAAAATATTCGATACATAAGAAAATATGGATAACAGTACCGATCAGCCGGCTCTGTACACTTTTTCGGTTAAGCGCGAGATTCAATTTAATTGAATTTTCTTGCGTTCAACAAGGAATAAAACTTACGCAAAAGCACGTAAAAAAATAATCCATGTACCGAAAACTTGCCTTACCTTGTGGAAGGTTCGAGTGGTGAAAATACTTTAATTTGTTTCGTTAGCTCGGTAAACTGCCAGACGGAAGGTTTTGGTACCGCGTATACCGAGCGTGCTTTTGTACCGAAACCTTACCGACCGACTAATCAGAAAACGGCCTTAGGATCATACAGTAAGGGCTGTTTCACACATTGTTTCGCTGTAAAAATCTACGGTTAATTCGTCGTGTAAGCAAGGTCGTCAGTGTTGTATGGTAAATTAAACATGTTTCACGAATAAACTAGGTAGGTACCTATCTACATAAATTATTCGTGTTATTCATTACAAGACTACAATTTATTTTTAACCTACCTACTAGCTGACTCCTAATGATCTTGACGTGTTTATAACTTTTTACAAATTATTCAGCAAGTTTTGGTTACCGGGGTTACCGGTTACCAAGCAACTTACTGTATTCTCTTTGCCAAGCAGTTGGAAGAAAGACGAGAATACCTATTTGTTTTTAACAATTATTATCAAGGAATAAAACGAATCACACTTTGTTGGGTCTCAAAAATCTGGTTTTGGAAAACTACAGTTATGGAACCTGAAACCAAGGTGGAAAAGCGGATGCTGAGCAGCTTTATCATCCACCCGACGAGAGAACCGGGTGTTATTGATAATGCAATGATCACGCGCTGCGTGCTATCTAACGGTAAGAGAATGCATCAAATTGGAATTGGTAAGACGCTTACATAATATGGTGTGTAAACTAATAAATAGCACAGCCAAGGAACCTACATAATAAATAAATAAATAATGCTGGATCATTCACACAATATTATCTAGCCCCAAACTAAGCAGAGCTTGTGTTATGGGTAGGTACTAGATAACTGATATAAATGTACTTAATACATTATACTACATAGGTATTTTTTTTATTATTTATTATACATAGAAAACACCCAGAACACCCTGAACAAATATTTGCAGATAGTTCAAACATTTGTGCCGAGGTGGGAATCGAACCCGCATCTTTCTGCGTCGCAGGCGCATCTTCGCCCGCTGCGCCACAGAGGTCGTTATTTCTTGCACAAAATAATGCAAAACTAACTTAAAAAATATAAAATCTTAGAAACGTCCCTACCTATTAGGTACCTACAAGTAAGTAGACAAAGCTACTAATTACAACCTACATGGGTATATAGTATAAAAATACTACCATGGTAAAGTTATCTGTCTGAGTACCTAGGTTGGTATGGTACTCAGACCGATGATAACTTTACTAAGAATTTTTATGTATACCAAGCTTACCTACAAATTTACTATCTGCCTAGAACGAAGGTACCTACCCTTTCAGCTCTTCAGTTTGATAAACCGTTGTCTACGAACTGCTTGCACAGGTCCAACCGAGGAGGCCGGCAGACTTTTCGCTGAAGAAGGTGTCCACTTAGACGAGGCCCAAGTAGTCCGCCTGGAGTTCGAGCACATTCTTCGAATAGACCACCTATGGATGCTCACCTCCCTAACTAAGCTCACTTTAGCCCATAACTCGATTGAGAAGATCGAAAACCTGGAGCTTCTTAAAGGGCTGAACGAACTTGACCTCTCTTTTAACAAAATCAAAGTTATTGAAAATCTAGAAGAACTTACTAATCTGGAGATAGTCACACTCTTCCATAATCAGATAAGAAAACTGGAGAATATGGAATGTTTGGTCAAACTGTTGGTTTTCAGTATTGGGGATAATATAATTGAAGATTATAAAGAGGTAGTTACCTACGTGTGAATCTAATTTAATGATGATAAGTACTTAGGTATATAGTTTACGCCGGGGCGGCGGTCGCGGTGCAAGAATCGAACCCTTCCAACTTAAAAACAAAACACAGCCCGTGGACGTGCGTCGCCCCCTATTTGGAGGCATTCGGAGGCATATTAAGGAGTGTGTGGGACACCCCAACCCAACCCACAGCTGGCAATGGCTTTCTGATCCTTCCACACAATCTTGATCCAGTTAGACCTTTTTATAACAGGTAGGTGTCCTGTTCTTCACGCAATCGTTCCCCAGTCTGCCCCAGCGTCACAAGCTATTGGGGTTCAACTGGTGGTGGGGTGGTCTTGATCCACAGGTCTTCAGGCAAATTTTTTTACACGAGTAACAAGTACATTTTCATTTTGTAGATGGCATACCTACGCCAATTCCGTTTCCTTCGCTCAGTGAGCTTCAAAGGCAACCCTTGCTCCAGCGACCCGGCGGCCTACGCGTTTCTGAAGGCAGCGCTGTCGAAAGTCACCTATTTGGACTATAAGATTATCACCATGGAAGAACGTGATCATGGCATAGCTTTGTTTCGGTAATCAACGAATCGGCAATCCACTCATAAGCTTAAGAAACTGGTTAAGTCACCTTAGCTCGTTTTCCATACAAAATGCAATTCTGTAAAACTCGTGTGCACTGAATGAGCTCCTAGAGTTAGGGTTAGTTAGGTAGTTAGGAGGAAGCTCCTACAGTAGTGTCGCTTAAAAAAAATATGCCACTACAGGTGGGGTGGCACAAAATGTTCCTTTCGTTCATCTACTGGAGGGCGTTCATCTATTGGTCCAGCTACCCTACTTACTTATAAGAATGTTCACAGTACATAACATTTCATACCATATCATTTCAGTAAGTTTTTGTTCTAGATTTTATTGGTATGATACAGGCACGTCAAAAGGCAACTCTAAATTAAGGTTTAGTTAGAGGTACGATCTAAGTAACTCCTAATTTAGAGTTGAAGAATATAGGCTCGGCATTAAAATTAATAAATCCTTTGTAATTGCTTCGTAGAGGTGTCATACGGCTGCTTGATGATGCAGACGAGAAAAAGGAAAAAGAACGAATAGCCAAAGAAGAATACGATGCTAAGGTGGAATTCTACGCGCTATCGTTCGTGGAATACTTGAGCGGACCAGAACTGCTCGAGCATATGTTCGAGAAGGATCCAGATGGTTCTTTGCTGCTTAAAATTGGCGGGGAACTCCTGATGTTTTATGAGCAGTAAGTGTTTTGTTTATTTCTAGAAGCTTCCACTACCTACGTTCACGTTTTGATCTTGCATTGTCAATTTAACCCAGACGTCGAAGCGACAACGACGCTAGAAATCTAATGCTTCCAATGCTTCCAAATGCTTCCAAAATCCTAAGAAGAAAATTTACAATATCTATTGTTGTGGATTTAATTTAAAACTTTTCCCAGTACCTAGTATAAGCTAAATTTTGTATACCTAGCAGGCTCTCTACATAGAATTATAATACCATTAAATTACCCACTCAATTCGTATAAGTGTTGTTCTTAATTTTATCTACACTAATGTTATAACATTCTACTTATGTTTCCAATACTTGACTTATAATTACCTACTACTGTTAAAGCGCAGATAACAAAACACTCAATTTAAGCAATTTCACATGATGGTATAATATCCACATCGATATCGTAAAATCTCATTATAACATCAATAAAACGCGACCAATTAACCTGGCGAGCCTTATGTCAAAATCCTCATTCATACAAGTTGTATAAAATTTTGATATTAGGCTGGCTTTTGAAAACAGTTGGGTTATACGTGAAAACTTCGTCGAAACTACTTTTGAATCTGCCTAACCCAGCGTTGTACACGGGGCATTGCTTCCGGCGCACCTCGGCGACCCTTCTCATAGATAGCGGTGGTGATTTGACCGCACTGAAACGACACGGGGGGTGGAAGTCTTCTACTGTGGCTGAAAGCTACATTGATGAGTCTTTAATGAATAAAATTCAAGTCTCAAATACGATCTTGAACAGTATAGAAAACAAGACGAATGAAGTAATTATAAATATTCCGACTCCGTCTACGAGCTCTACTGTTTGCCCCGCGGCCGCTACAGCTGCTGGATCAATAATTAACATTAGCTTTCAAAATTGTACCATCCAAAATTTGAACAATTATTATAAATAAACTATTGTCAGCTTTTACTCTTTTTATTTGATTAATTGCATTAGTGAAGATAAAGTAGTGTATGCAACTGCATATAACACGGATATTAAAACACTCGTTACTATTATGAATACTATTGTTAACGCTACTTACAAAAGCGCTAGACTTGGCCTGCTAAGCTAATTTCTACGTCAAATAAAACAGTACTTACTTGAAAATGTATACTTTCACAATCACCTCACACAAACTTAGTAGACAATACAACCTTCCACTTTGGCGAACAAAATCGGACTGGCTGTCAGAGCGGGTCGATGCGACCATGTCAGCTAAATTGTTACCGCCTAGGCCTATTGATCGGTCGAGGCTTGCGATTGGTCGGGAATTGCCGCCCCGCTATGACAGTGAGTACTTGTAAGTCAAATGCAGTACTAGAAACAAAACAGTGTCTTTTAAATATTAAAGAAAATGATAGACGGCAAAAGTAATCTATACAATAATGTGGCTTTTAAATAACATTGCTGACAGTCGGCCATCCTAATTATACCGTACGCCCTCGGACGGGAGGTACAGGAATTTTGTTGTTACATTATTGTTGTAATATAAACATTAATTAACATTAATTAATTATACAATCAAGAACTGTTACTCACTGTATTATATACTAACAATCAAATTTTCATCAACGAATAGAAAACTAAATCAAAAGTTACTAACGCATTTTACAAATCAAACAACATATTAGACACTCGCACTTAACAATTACAAATATCTAATTATTTATTTACTGGCAACAATATGCCCTTTAAATCTTAAAGCTACTTATGATTTAAATAATTGTTACAAGACCAGGGATGTCTTTGACTTGACTACAAGGACCAGGGGTGTCCTTTTACTACTAGATTACAAGGACCAGGGATGTCCTTATAATACTAGACAACAAGGACCAGGGGTGTCCTTTTACTACTAGATTACCAGGACCAGGGATGTCCTTATAATACTAGACAACAAGGACCAGGGATGTCCTTTTACTACTAGATTACAAGGACCAGGGATGTCCTTATAATACTAGACAACAAGGACCAGGGGTGTCCTTTTACTACTAGATTACCAGGACCAGGGATGTCCTTATAATACTAGACAACAAGGACCAGGGATGTCCTTTTACTACTAGATTACAAGGACCAGGGATGTCCTTATAATACTAGACAACAAGGACCAGGGGTGTCCTTTTACTACTAGATTACAAGGACCAGGGATGTCCTTATAATACTAGACAACAAGGACCAGGGGTGTCCTTTTACTACTAGATTACCAGGACCAGGGATGTCCTTATAATACTAGACAACAAGGACCAGGGGTGTCCTTTTACTACTAGATTACAAGGACCAGGGATGTCCTTATAATACTAGACAACAAGGACCAGGGGTGTCCTTTTACTACTAGATTACAAGGACCAGGGATGTCCTTATAATTATTATTATTAACACATTTATTTCAGATTCGGTAATACAATCCATAGACACAACACAACATATAAAAATACACAATAAAATCAAATTACATAAAATTATAGCGTAAATAATAATAGTGATTAAATTAGATAGTATACAAAACAATAATTATTTCATGTTAACATTGGAATTACATAATAAATAACAAAACATAATAACCTACTTACCTACTAACCTAAATTAAATGTCAAATGGAGTTACTCCCCATCATTATCCTCATCCACTTATTTTGGATGGGACAGTCCAGACGTATAATACTAGACAACAAGGACCAGGGGTGTCCTTTTACTACTAGATTACAAGGACCAGGGATGTCCTTATAATACTAGACAACAAGGACCAGGGGTGTCCTTTTACTACTAGATTACAAGGACCAGGGATGTCCTTATAACACTAGACAACAACATAAACTCGCTGCGCCCACAACTAGGCTCCACAACATTAATGTAAGTATCTTTCAAAGGGCAATGTATAGCTTCTACAACAAAATTAATACTGAGTGAGTTGCAAAAATTGTCAGTAATCAAATTCAAACAAATTGTCAAAACCATCCTGTGCAAAAAGTAAAAAATAACAACTATCAGGCTAAATGTTTCCTCGTCGCTTCTTTACTTTAGTCTGCATACTGATGCGACAGAAATCAAATTGTAATCACATTATTTCCGTGTCACTGTTTAATTTTTTAATTTGACCTTTTGGACCTAAGTGTACCTACCTACATTTATTGTATTTATTTTAAAAAAATGTATTTGATTTGATTCCTTTTCTTTGATTGAGAGCCTGTGTAAGGCCTATAGACTACCGGCTCGTCGCTTTTTAATGTTAAACACATTTCACCATCGGTGGTGTGCCTAACTCGGGCAGACAGGAGGCAAAACATTCCCTTCAGTTATTGAGCAGAGCCATTAACTTTTCCTTCTCAGCTTTATAGAATAGAATAGAATATTTATTTATTTAAAAGAATACATATGTTTTGACAATGTTGCACCATTAAACCATATTAGGTTTATGTTGGTGCACAGAATCGTCTTATATAAAATTAACAAAAACACTAACTATCACTACTATCTAGATTTATAATACTATACTAAATAACTACTACTATAATATAATACTATAATATAATACTATAATACTAGTACTATATACTAAATAAGATATATTTTCTTATGTCATTGATCTCTATATTGACCTTGTATATGTATTTTTGTAACTTTTCAATTTACACCATTGTGAGAAAAATAAGCCCGATGTTAGCCAGAGCAGGAGCCCTCGCTTCTTAATACAAGTTTCGACTTAACAAGAGCGAGGAACTCACTAGCGACGCCTTAAAATGGTCTTTTTAAAACATCAGGTACCAACTATCTATAAGTTCATTTATTTAGAAATGTTGATGTGTAACTTAAGACGAAATAAACATTTTTTATCTTTATCTTTTTTTTTTAAATAAATACTTGTTCTAATTTGTTTCTATTTTTTTTTGATTATAATTTTCTACATTAATAACATTCTTTTTAACATTCATATATTTTGATTTTATTACTTGTAGGGTGTAGGTAAACTTTGTAGGCACTTATATTATGATCGAAGCAGAAAAACCTACTGTAGTATAACATTGACGCCTGTACCCGGACAGCGACAAAAACTGCTGGTGTTGCAGAATGACTAAGGGGCAGCATGCTACCTCCTATTCACTCTGTAGCCTTTCGTGATAATAATTTTGTAGGATATGCATTTGTAGTTTTTATCGTTGGCTTTTTCTCTGACTTTCTGTGGCAATTCGTTAATGAGTTTAGGTATCATAAATTCTATTGTTCTACGTCCATAGAAGTTATTGGGCTGGGGTACTTTGACTTTGTCTTGTGTTATTTTCCTGGTAGTTATTTTGTGAGATACGGGCATTAAGATTTCTTTATTATATTGTTCTTTCAAAAGGGCAAGGGATATTTTTTTCCTGTATAGGCAAGACGTTTATATAATTAAAAATAATTTCTATATTGTCGTATGAAAGTTGTATGTTTTAAATGTTCTACCGTATATTATGAGTGAATCTGCCAGGGCGTTATACATGGATAGAAGAATTTTGTACGGTATTTTGGGTTTTAAAATATAAAATTTAGCAAGTATA
Organism: Eupithecia subumbrata; assembly: GCA_949316285.1. Classification (NCBI taxonomy): domain Eukaryota; kingdom Metazoa; phylum Arthropoda; class Insecta; order Lepidoptera; family Geometridae; genus Eupithecia; species Eupithecia subumbrata. Next base: position 23,244,936 of record OX438646.1, on the reverse strand, counting down.
GCCCGCAGTTTATTACAAATAATATCAATGTATAAGTTCCACCCGAATCTATTATCTACACGAGGCCCAGGTAAGTGTGGTGAGTCACTTGTTCTATCGAGTCGCATGAGCAGGAATAGAGCGGGGACACACTGTGCAAACAGCTATGACTGACTATCAGACGGAGATGCCTGCTTGGAGTAACACTGGTTCGTTTTGTGACCTATCATTCCTAGCATTCCTTAAGTAAGCCAGGAGCTTATCAGGATTATCGTACGTATTGAACAGCTTCTGCACCCAACCGTACAGAACGATCGTCTTTTCCACGCAAAATGCACTCAACGGCACGTCTACCTACTATACCACACCTATTTACTATATATGTTTCCAGTGACTCCCCAAACCAGACACGTTTAGATTTTAAAGCATCTAATAAATTAACAAAAGTTTTAGAGGTACCTAAGGGGTTCATCTCTTGCCAGACTCTTCCGACGACCGACCCGACTGCGTGAACGGTGGCGGCCCTCTCGACTGCTTGGACGACGGCGGCCGTCTCGACTGCGTCGACGGCGATCGATGTCTGCGTAGCTGCAACGAGCGACGACTGCGTGGCTGTAGCGAGCGATGTCTGCGTGGCTGCAGCGAGCGACGACTGCGTGGCTGCGGCGAGCGATGTTTGCGTGGCTGCAGCGAGCGACGGCTGCGTGGCTGCGGCGAGCGACGACTGCGTGGCTGCGGCGAGCGATGTCTGCGTAGCTGCAACGAGCGACGACTGCGTGGCTGTAGCGAGCGATGTCTGCGTGGCTGCAGCGAGCGACGACTGCGTGGCTGCAGCGAGCGACGACTGCGTGGCTGCGGCGAGCGATGTCTGCGTGGCTGCAGCGAGCGACGGCTGCGTGGCTGCGGCGAGCGACAACTGCGTAGCTGCAACGAGCGACGACTGCGTGGCTGTAGCGAGCGATGTCTGCGTGGCTGCAGCGAGCGATGTCTGCGTCGCTGCAGCGAGCGACGGCTGCGTGGCTGCGGCGAGCGTTGTCTGCGTGGCTGCAGCGAGCGACGGCTGCGTGGCTGCGGCGAGCGAGGTCTGCGTGGCTGCAGCGAGCGGCGGCTGCGTGGCTGCGGCGAGCGATGTCTGCGTGGCTGCAGCGAGCGACGACTGCGTGGCTGCGGCGAGCGATGTCTGCGTGGCTGCAGCGAGCGACGGCTGCGTGGCTGCGGCGAGCGACGACTGCGTGGCTGCGGCGAGCGATGTCTGCGTAGCTGCAACGAGCGACGACTGCGTGGCTGCGGCGAGCGATGTCTGCGTGGCTGCAGCGAGCGACGGCTGCCTGGCTGCGGCGAGCGATGTCTGCGTGGCTGCAGCGAGCGGCGGCTGCGTGGCTGCGGCGAGCGGCCGCGACTGAGTGAGCGGCAATGGTTGGCACCACTGCGAGAGCGGCAACAACGGCTGCTCGAAAGGCATCTGGCCCGACTGTGCGAGCGGAGACGACTGCGGGGCCGCGAGTGGCGGGTCCTGTGGCGGCTTGCCCGGTGACTCGCCTGCCTGCGTGAGCGGTCGCGGCTGACTAGATTAAGCACAAAAATTAAAGATTAAAGATTGTAAGTCTTAAACTTTTAACATGTCTGGTCACATCTTTCCGAAGTAGGCATGCAAATATAAAATGGTTAGCAAGACCACGTGAGCGACAGTGGTTGGCACCACTGTGAGAGCGGCGAGTACGGCTGTTTGGAAAGCATCCGGCCCGACTGTGCGAGCGGAGACTGCGGGACCGTGAGCGGCGTGTCCTGTGGCTGACCCGACTGCGTGAAGGGCGTCCGCTAGCCCGACCGTATGGGCGTTGATTGGCTGCGTCAAGTGCAAGAAGACCTCGTATGGCATTCCTTTCGGCGGAGGACCGTTCTAGCTCCGTGGGTGGCATGGAGAATATGCTCCTTGCTCAAGGACATCCACTGCAAATAAATGAAAAGACCGCAGCACAGTTACTGTTCAAGATTTCGGTCAAATTATGTTAGGTTAGCCAGACTTAGGTTTGCCTTAAGTTAGCCTTAGGCTTGCGTTAGGTTAGTCTTAGGTTTGTGTTAGGTTAGATAGTATAGAGTAAAATAAGTTTTTGGGCAGTTTGCGATTATCTCGTAAACGGTAAGAGATACGTCAAAAATAATTAAATTTTCATCCCCCTGTGTTACCCCACTCACAAAATAACCAATTTTTCTGAACCACTTTGGATGACGTCATCACCACTTTTGTGTTAGGTTAGGTTAGCTACTATAGAGTAAAATGATTTTTGGGCAATCTGCAATTATCTCGTAAACGGTAAGAGATACGTCAAAAATAACCAAATTTTCATCCCCCTATGTTACCCCACTCGAAAAATAACCAATTATTCTAAACCACTTTGGATGACGTCATCACCACTTTTGTTCTTTTGCACAAGGTGAAAATCAGTTTTGGGTAAAAAAAATAATTATTAGTTATCCCTTCTTTCTCTAAGCGCTATGTTTTCAATTTCTGGGAGCGCTTATAATGAGCAGCTGCTACTAAGGAGTAGCCTTAACCATGCATCAGTCTCATCGTAGCAACACTTAATCCTAGGTACCCACAATAAGACGGTACTATCAAGGAGTAGCCTCGACCACGTATCGGTCTTATTGTAGAATTACTCGCAATGAGACGATGCTATCGAGGAGTACCCTCAACCACGCATCGGTCTCACTGCTTGTTAAAGTAGTACAATTTGGTAAAAGAAGCCAAAGAACAAAGTGAAAGAAAGAAAAAAAACGAGAACACAAAAACACGTGAACGAGAAACACGTGGTTTTTCTTAAAATTGACGAAATAGTGCTCATTATGAACTTTACCCATACGAAACATACTCATTTCTACTACAAGTGCACGTGGCGATCATATCCCACTTCTGAATTGTTAACGCTACTTACAAAAGCGCTAGACTTGGCCTGCTAAGCTAATTTCTACGTCAAATAAAACAGTACTTACTTGAAAATGTATACTTTCACAATCACCTCACACAAACTTAGTAGACAATACAACCTTCCACTTTGGCGAACAAAATCGGACTGGCTGTCAGAGCGGGTCGATGCGACCATGTCAGCTAAATTGTTACCGCCTAGGCCTATTGATCGGTCGAGGCTTGCGATTGGTCGGGAATTGCCGCCCCGCTATGACAGTGAGTACTTGTAAGTCAAATGCAGTACTAGAAACAAAACAGTGTCTTTTAAATATTAAAGAAAATGATAGACGGCAAAAGTAATCTATACAATAATGTGGCTTTTAAATAACATTGCTGACACTATTATGAAACTCGCTGCGCTCGTTTCATAAACTCACACTCGTGTTTTAATACCCTCCATTATATGACAGTTGCATAAACTACTATAAAATGTTTGTAAATACTTTCGTTAGTTTGATTATAGGCTTATATTACTTACTAGTAGTTCTACAAACAGTAGACCTCGCGAGCCAGTGCTCGCGGTAAATAAGGTAATTGTTGAAAAAGGTCAGTACTTTTTCAACAATTATCTTATTTACCTATTACTAAAACTAGTTGTTCTGGACTGGATGTTCAGGTAGGTAAGGTAGGTACAATGTTTTTTGTTATTCCTGTTTGTAGGGACAAATGCATGTGCACTAGGTATGTTTTACAAAAAACATAGTGCACATGCGGTTAATGCCGGTCGACTCTGACCGGTATTAGCCGCAGGGTCACAGATAGGTACAAGTGACCCTATAAAAATATTTTTTAGAGCTAACACGATCTCGTCTTGTTTGATGTCTGGCAGTTCGTCGGTATGGATGGTGCCGTGTCAGGGTGGCTCTGGAATCATGATCATCTCGTCGGTAACGAGGGGCATGTGCAGCGTATAAACGGCCAAAAAAATTCTCTATCTCGGCGGAGATCTCAGGCTTCGACAATACGGTCCTCCCGTCGTGCGTTTTTAGCTTCGTAAGGTGGCTCCTACCAAGCTGCTGAGTGAATAGAATACTTTGGACCCTCGGTTTCGCTCTATCGCCTCTTCAATGGAGCGCGTGTTGGAGCTCCGAAGGTCGCGACGTACCATCTTTGCAATTCGCTTGTTCAGGTCTGACCTCTCTGACAGAGTCACTTGGGTGGTTTCCCGCCTTTTTGTCATCAGCCGAAGAGTCTCTTCCGAGAGTTTGGACTTCTTGCCAGTAGGTACTACACGGTTTTTGGCAGAACTTAATGCCCTCGTCTCTCAACGTTTCGACCAGATTGTGTAGTCTCTTTCCAAGATAAGCTATGTTTTATTTACAGATACCAAGAACAATACGTGGAGACGATGGCCCAGTTGGTGGAGTTCGCACAAGAAGCGTACAAAGACCGGGAGAACGAGATCGCGCTGTTCAAAGATCTTGTTTTGAATGCTTTAGATGACAGCGTTAAGAGAAGTAAAACGTACGTTTATAATAATAAATAAATAATTTATTATATATTTTAATTTTTGTTTTATTTGAAGTTTGCAATTTTTATTGATTTATTTCATCGAGATTTTCTTGCTTCCTTTTATTTGGATTTTTATTGTAAGTGTTATTTAATTTTAATAAACTAGTGTTTAGTGTACAATTGTATGACCATTCTAATTGAATAAATAAATCCATACTTACATACAGCGGGGCATCCCAGCCAACAACGCCTTGCTTGGGGACGCTTCCCACTGATATTGATATGTATGGATCAGATAAGATACCTACCTGTAGATTGTTTGCAACAGTCTGCAGTTAGCTCAATTGTTTCAATTGTAAATACTACTTCTTATTTGTTTCTTTTATTTGATAAATAAATTGAAATTGATAATACATCTAAATTAAGGTTTTAGCGAAGGGAGAGGCCAAGGGACAGTAGTCGGAAAAAAAGCATCATGATAATAATAATTAGGTACTTTTAACCACATTAATTTGTTTTATTTCACATTCGTATCCAGGATATTAGCAGAATTTGAATTGAAGAAGCAGCCCTTAGTAGACCAGTTGCAGGAGCATATAACCAAGTTCACTGCCAAACAGGCGACCATCGAACAACTCGAGCCAATTGTTATGGAGCTAGGGGAGTCCTTCAATGATATTTTACATGAGCTGTGGAAGGCTCTCATGACCATTGAGATGCAGCTTTTTGAGCAGTGCGAAGTAAGTTGTCATTGACGTAGACATGGACGACCTCAGTGGCGCAGCGGGCGAGAGTCCGCCTGCGACGCAGGAGGTTGCGGGTTCGATTCCCGCCTCGGAACAAATTTGTGTACGATCTGCAGAAATTTAAAATACATTAAAACGTAATGCGCGCTCCAAACTGTGAGACATGCGCTCGCGTCGACATGGCAGATCGAACTGTCAAATCAACCCCGCGGGCCGCGCATTTACATGTACGTTTCGGAGCGAGGGATGGAACGGCGCGTGCTGTTTCCCGCGTTCCGAACTTTACGTGTGGAGACCGCTTAATCTTTTTGCAAATTTTGGCATTGACCGTTCATAGCCTTAGCAGAAATAAAAATAATTTTATCAATTTGATTTTAATCGTTGAATTTTTTTCTGTGCAGGAGTCGAGAGTTCAATTCTCAGTAAACATGACCGAGAAGATCACCAAACTAATGGAATCGTCTAGAATGGCTTTCGGCATGTGGCGCGAGCTTGAAGCTCAATGGTCGACCCGCCAGTTTGATGCTCTGTCTAAACTTCTGGGCAATAAGGTTCTCTTGGGTGACGCGGAGCCAGAGTTGTTTGAGGTAAGTTTGCAGACAATTGGTTGGGTATAGATAGAGATAGGTAGACTGTTATGTATAGTCCGTCCATTCTATGAATCGCTTTTTGACGCATAATGTTAGTGATTCTAATGCCACGGTTCCACCTACGTCCTAACCTAACGCGTTAAGCAGATGTGGCCAAGGTTTTAACGTGTTCATATATTGACGGGGCTAAAAATGCACCTTAGTTACTAGTACCTACCCAAGGTGCATTTTTAGCGCCTTAATTAACGCGTTAATGGACATTAACAATAACGTCAACGCTAACGCAGGTGGAGCCGTAGCAAAATGTAACGTAAAATTTGGTTTATCGATGAGATTTTATTTTATTGTTTTCGAAAGCAACAACTTTTTACAATTAATTTAGGGGAATAGGTGCTAGTCATCAGATGAAGACAGTATCCTATCGGACGAAAGCAATAAGTAATTATTGACGTATGAATATTGCTTGTTAGGGTTTTGAGATCGGAGATCGGTTTCAAAACCCCAAAGGTCTCGCTTTGTCTGTCTTTTTTTCCCTCCATATCTCAGCAACTACCGCAGCTATTAACTTGAAATTTAAAATAATAATACATTTCGTGTAGGTACAGATTTGAAGAAAAAAAATAAAATAAATACTTACTTACTGGCGTGGAGCAGTGACCCAAAGTGGATCTTGGCCTCCAACACTAGAGATCGCCAGCTGTCCCGGTCCCTAGCCGTTTCAGTCCAGTTGACGGCACGAAGTTCAAGCAGATCCTTCTCAACTTCGTCGCTCCAGCGGTACCTCGGCGGACGACCTATAAGCTTTCGGCCACTTGGGCGACCCATGTACGCTCTGCTGGCTGCCCGATCCTCCCCCATTCGGACTACATGCCCGAGCTATCGGAGTCTCGAGGCTTTGGTTGATTTCTCCTATGATGTTCGGCTCGGACACTAGATCTTCTATTTCGATATTTTTTCGAAGTCTCCAGCTGCCATCTTCCCGCTGGGTGGGACCTAGCATTTTTCTGTAGGTAGATCTTCTTTCGGCCACCAGTAGTTTATGCTCTTCTTTTATTATTAACGTCCAAGCTTCGCATCCGTACAGATACCTAGGTCGTCACTGTTTTGTATTACCTACCCGGAGCTTCGTGGTCCTAGTCATCAACTTGGACACTTATACTTTATGTAGAGCTGCTGTGCATCTAAGCGCGTTTGGACTCGGATTTGTATCTCCTCTTCCCTTTGGTATTAAAATAAATAAAAATTAAAATTTTCCAGACAAATTGTGATGCCGAAATTTTAAAAGAGATCTACAAAGTCAAGTGGGGTATCAATATCAAATGAAAGGTATTAGTACCTATGTACATTTCAAAATAGGTTTTAAAATTTTTGTAGGTTATATTATACCTACTTTACGAAATATTTTGAAAAAGTCGAAAAAATACCCATTCCCCTCTATCTCCGAAGTTTGCAGAGCGATCCATTTGAAATGTATGTAGCGTTTGTAGATATGAATCTATATTTTACAGGAAAAATATAGAGAAGTCTTTAAAAAGAACACTTTGAAAAACGTGCAAAATGGGGGGAATAATTTTCAAAAGGGGAGGCTACCCCAACAAGTGGGGTATCAAATGAAAGGTATCGGTTTGTACATTTCAAAACAGTTTTAAAATTTGTTAGTTTCATACTTTTCGATTAAGTATTTTGAAAAAAGTCGAAAATTTTATCATTAGCCCCTATCACCGAAGTATGCTGAGAGATCCATCTGAAATGTAGGTTGGTGTTTTTTTAGGTATTAATTGAATAGCGAAGTCTCTAACCGGTACCTTTAGTACATATTTTTTTTATTAAATAAAAAAGATGCTCTGTAGGTACTGTACAACGCAACGTAGGTAGGTCGTAATCCTGTAGATAATCCTGCAACGTAGGTCGTAAACCTGGTCGTAATACTTTTCTTAAGGGGTCGAAAAGCGAATAAAAAAAGGAACGGCTATCGATTATACTTACTTAATACGTACAAAACAAGAAAATTATTATTATGCTTACGGTTTGCAAGGCAAAGTAGATATCCCAATCCAAGATGCATGTTCCACACGGCTTAGTCGGTTAGTACGGTGGCGGCTCATCGTTAGTTGACAGGGTCAGTTTTGGTTCTATTTTGTATTGCTATTTTGTTTAATTTGTTGTTTTTATTTAATCAAAATAGCTTGCTATCTTCATTTTACCCAAATATTCTGGTTTTAAAATAGTTCTATTTCTGTATTCATTTAAAGTAACTTCAAGCGTAACCAGCAACTGATGAAGGCCCCTGTACTTATTTAAGTAAATAAAGGAAAGGTTCACGCATTAAGGAAATCCTTGCGCGGATTCCACTGTGTCTGATTAGGCCACAGATAAAACTACCTGCTTCGATACATCTGACTTAACTGTATTTATAGGCAATGATGGATCGAGATCTGATGATGAACCTGGTAGCAAGCAGTTCTGACAATCACATGCGTTTCATAGACAACCGTGAAGACTTGCTGGTGACGAGAGCTAACAAATGGAGAGATGATCTTGTGCGGGGGACTAATGAGTGAGTTTCACATCTGGCCTTTTTGGGTATGACGTTTGGTCGAATGACAAAATAACTAACACTTAGGTACATGGCCGAATTTCATTTAGTAGGTATAATTTATTTTGATATACGTTAGGTAATTTCCATAACATTCAAAACACCTAATGTCACATCAAATAATTTCATAACAAATAATATAAACTTCATATAATTGAGATAACTTTCATTATGCTCTAACACTCATAAAAAATAATTTCAAAATACATAATATTCAACAGGTAACACATTTCATCGAATTTCGAAATAAATATTTTCAAATGGTATAAAAAAATCATATAAATACCTAATCAACATAACTATCATCGAATTTCCAAATTCCATAATATTCAAATGCACATTTTATATTAAGTGTAGGTAATCAAAACATTAAAATCGAAACATAAATAATATAATTCTCCACCCAACGGCTTCGCGGCCGTTTCAAAATCAAACCTATGTATTAGCTTTTGTGAAGAGGGGGTTATTTTTTTGGCTAACTATTAATTTTCGACCAATGAATGTTACCAAGTGTTTTTACTTAATAAAATGCCATGGCTAGTCTCCGATTAGACTGGCCGCCGTGTTCGAAATTCGGCTAGGTGGATATCATTATGTCATTTAAAATTATATGAAATGTAACTTATAAATAAAATCTAAAATTATTTTAAATGAATGTTATAAGTACCAAATGAGTCTTATGCCATTTAAAATTGAACGAAATTTTATAATTATCATCTTAGTTTACACCAAATGAAATTATACCGTCTAAGTATTTCAAATGAAATTTATTTATTTATTTAGTAATATATTTACTTTGTCTTAACAGTGAATAAACAAATAAAAATTTAAAAATACCAATGTAAATTATACCATCTTATTAATCTACATATCGATTACCTACTTATGTTGTTAAAACAAAAGATTTCTAAAATTATATCAACTCTTCATTAGGTAAGTACCTATAGCAAAAGTTTTAATATCAAATGAACTTTATTGCAATGAAATTAGTTTTTTGTCATTCGACCAAACGTGGGCACCTCTTTTTTTTCATTTAAGTACCTATTTAAGAAGTATGACATAGCGAATATTTTCTAATAACGCCTGGAAGCGATCAACCCAAGACCTGTCTGTAGACTGAAATAAAAACTGCAGGTATAGTATCGTCTTAGGCTTTAGATTTGGCCTACGTAGGTAAGTAGGCACAAGCTTATTAGGGTTTCGAGATTGGTTTCGAAACCTTTTATGGTCTCGCTTTGTCTATCCTTTTTCCCTCTTTAATATCTCAGCAACTACCGCAGCTATTAACTTAAATACTAGTTCTAATTGATTTCTATTATTTGATTGTTCTGTACCTAATTTTCTTTGTGAATGAAGAAAAAATAAAAAAAAAAAAACTTAAATTGAAAATAATAATACATTTCTTGCTCCTGTAAAGATTAAAAGAAAAAAGAGGCAAATATTTTTTTTCAGTATTATTACCCTAATATATATAGCTGCATTACCATTGACTGACTGACTGACTGACATAGTTGTTCTCCTAGATGGTGGATGGGGAGGTATACTTTTTTTGGTACCATCTCGTAGATCGGTTCAATCATGACGGGGGAAAAATCGTACTTTTCCGGATTTTCCCCCCCTTCCCCCTGAAAAGGGGGTCCGCCGGAGGGTCGTTTTTCATATTTTTTTCGGAAATGTGATTTTTTTTTAACGGTGGGTGGTAGCAGAGCGGCTCGCGAAGCGAGCCGCTCTGTTCCCCCCCCTCTCGGCCGCCCCCCCACGCAGTGGGGGGCGAAGCGAGTTTTTTTTTCAAAAATTTTGTCAAAAATTTTAATTTTTTTTTCGGATAAACGAAGCGAAGCATCTCTTAAATTGAATCGATCTGTTGTCCCCCCTCCAGGCTGCCCCCCCGCAGCGTGGCGAGCGAAGCGAGGTCGTTTTTCATACATTTTGTTGAAAATTTTTATATTCTATCGCGGAAAGGGGAAGCACAGCGGCTCGCGAAGCGAGCCGCCGTGTTCACCCTTCCCCCGAACCGCCCCATCACTGCGTGGCGAGCGAAGCGAGGTCATTTTTCATACATTTTGTTCAAAATTTGAATTTTTTGTCTGATCGAGTGATTTTCATGGTTTTTCTCCTAGATGGTACATTTATTTCGCTGAAACGATTGAGGGTGTTCAATCAGACCCCGGTAAAAATCCAATTTTTCTATATTTCCCCCCTCTTCTCCCTCAAAAGGGGATACGCCCGTAAGTCGTTTTTCATACATTTTGTCGAATATTTTGTTTTTTTCTCGCAGAAAAGGATAGCAGAGCATCTCGCAAGGCGACCGATCCGTTTCTCTCCCCCCAGGCTGCACCGCAACTCAGTGGCGAGCGAAGCGAGATCGTTTTTCATACATTTAATTGATTTTTTTTATTTTTCGATTTATTGACTGATTGACATAGGTTATTCTCCAAGATGGTGGATGGAGAGGTATCGTTTTTTTTGTAGAAACGAATGAAAGTGTTCAATCGGACCCCGGAAGAAATACTTTTTTTCCGGATTTCCCCCCGCTTCCTCCTCAAAAGGGGGTTCGCCCGAGGGTCGTTTTTCATAAATTTTGTCGGAAATTTTGTTTTTTTTTCGCGGAAATGAGTAGTAGAGCTGCTCATTAATCAAGTTGTTTGTCCCCCCTCCTCCCCCCACTGCATGGCGAACGAACGGAGGTCCATTTTCAAAAAAATGTTTTTGTGGTTTATCCCTTAGAGATAGGCATTTATCATGGAGGACTTTTTTGTAGACCTTTATGAGGGGTACAATACTGTAGTACATTATTTTGATCTTTCTCGTAGGGTTCAGCCAGCTTTTGCAATTTAAGCGCAAAAAAATGTGTTTATTTACGACATCACATTAGAAAGCTATAAAATTATCAATGTTTCTCTACTTTAATATGCATGTATTATATATATAAATCTTCCCCTTGAATCATTCTATCTATTAAAAAAAAACGCATCAAAATCCGTTTCGTATTTTTAGAGATATAAGCATAGACACGTAGGTACGTACTACGTAACCGTACCTACTTTTAAAGATCTAAGCACAAACAGCGGGAGCGACCTTTCATTATTATTATTATATTTTAGGTAGGTAATTTGTTGTGTAGGTAAGCTAATGCTTGCTTGTGGTAACTTGTGGTAACCTGTAAATATTAGGTAGGTACCTACCTTCCTACTGCTGCATGAAGGTGCAAAAAACTGATGGTTAATGTACATTTATATTTTAGATTTTAGCACGAACGCAATAAAGTTTATTTCATCTTGTACTTTTCCGTCAGACAGCGCCAAATGGTTGACAGCCGTCAATCTGCTTTGAAATAGAGGGCATCTCTTTCTACACTATGCAAACTGAGCGGGACTTCACACCTGCGCGAGGAGTTTGGTAGTGTTGCCATTGAGAACCCATTACGTTTCATTTTGATAATCATTCGAAATCGGACTGCGCCATATTTTTTGAATTTTATCGAGTAGATCTTGTTTGGAATTGTAAATGTAATACCTATTTGAAATATGGGTAGATATAGATACTTACATTGCATGAGATCAATGACACAGTGGGAAGGTCCAAGAGGGAAGACCATATGATACCTACACACGACGGGATATGGTGGACGGCAGGGCTGCAGTGGCTTCAAGTAGCCCGGAATAGGGAAAATTTAAAAGGCTTTGGAGTAGGCCTTCACCTGATATTTTTATTAGATTTAAGGAAAAACTTAATAAGTAGGTACGAGCTCCACCTGCTACTTATGATACGTTATCATAGGTAAATTTATTAGTTTAGTTGCATTATGAGGGCAAAAAATATATGGGTTTTTAATATTATTTATTTTTATTAGAATGGTTTTATGAAGAAGAAGTCGGAGGAGGGTTACTTATTTCGTACATTATTTTGTATCATCTCATAAAAGAAAGTGCCTAGGTAGGTAGTGTAGATACATACTTTACATAGCATAAGCCAGTGAGGTTCGAAACATTGCAAGCACAAAGCACAACTCTGTTTTGCGGGTGTGTTGATATTATCATGTAGGTAGTTTGTTACACAGATACTGCGTGGAAGCCATTTTACTAAAATAAAATTTAAGAAAAGAGTTGCGGAAAAATTATTATCGTTGTTTTTTTTAAATTATTTGGCTGGTTAGCCAAAAGTTTTTATGCACGCTGGCAACACTTTTTTCTCTTCAAAATTTCCAACAGAAACTTTGTCGTAAAAGATTTTCTTTGGATAAATAAAAGCTTTCGTGTCGTTACACTGTGTTATTTCGGCAAGGATAAATCATGAAACGTTCCAGCACCACGCAAGTGCCCAAGCGAGCGAGGCGAAGTCGCCTTTTTGATGAAACCACAACAGTCGCTGTAACAGCAGGTGAGTCAATTCAATTCCTACATTAGGTGGTGTTTGTGTTGTTACCTGCTTTATTTGTGGGAGGCACGTTCAGCTGTGGACATAGGAGGAGATTCCTCGATTAGCATGTGATGGCGCGAAGGCGCTATTGATAGGTAGGTACGTAAGTACCTAGACGTGCACACCAAAGCCGGCGACACAGGCCGGCCGGTTGGTGCGTCGGAAACTATCCACCGCCACGTCGCGCCACCACCCCCGTGCCGCCCCTTGTCGCGCCGACCAGCGACCAGACAAACAATCTATCTATCAAGTCTTCTTAGTGGCACTTCTAGCTTAGTTTTTGAATCTGGCGCAGTGAATCAAGAGTGCTGGAGATGTTTGGTAACAGCAACCACAGAATCTTGTAGGAAACGACATTATTAAGGAAGGAAAAGGACTTAATTCTTGGCGAGTTTTGAACAGATTCTCTGGTGTGGTCGCTGGTCGGCGCACCGACTGATAGAGATGGCGGCGGGGCGGTGCGGGCCAACAGCGGCGCGGCTCGCACGTCTACTACCTACTTATTGTCAGAACAGTGTGTTTCTCAGGCTCGCGTAAGGGCTTGTCAGTTATTGTAAATTATGCTCCATCGTAGCATAAATCAGTCACTCCATTCAAGGATATTGTCCAATGCAATACTTACGACCTATCTTCTATCTTAATGACCTATCAGATCTCTGATCCTTTATCACTATATTATCAGGCAAAAATATTTTCTACATGTTGAATTTATGACTTGGTATGTTTCTTTGCTTTGGTTCAATGATCAACGTTTGGCCTCTGCTTCACTATGACAATGGTACATTCTGGTATTTTACCAAAAACTTTAGATGAAAGAAACTAGGTACACTACACACAAACTACGGATGAGAATCAAATTAAAAGAAAACGTTGAAACTATTACATCATTCTCTCTGTGTAAATAGAAGTCATCGTAAAGTGATCACAATCATCAGAATTGGGCTGCAAAGTTTATGTGCCTTGCCGTTGCATGTGTGTGTTTTTGTGTGATGATTTGACAACTTAAGTAATATAATGGTGAGTTTCATTTACATTATTTCTTCATTATAATAACAACCAGCAGTGTGCTGGTTTGCTTTAGAAATATGTACCTACTAACTATTAGCAACAATAACATAAGACTTTAATCATCTGTACTGCAATCAGTTTGAAAAATAATCAAAATTAAGTTTACATCGGTGAAATTAAACTTTAAGAGAAAATGTTGTTTAGTATGAAAATGAATCAGTTTCACTTAAATTTAGATTGTTAATATAATTAAATGTAAGTAATTTATTAATTTATATGTTAATTAATTTGGTTTGTGTTTGAACAATTCTAAATCACTTTTTTTTCTATAATTGTTTATAAGGAACGGTAGGTGTCTTCGAAGCCATTAGCTGAGATTGGCCAGAGCTAAGAAGTGCAGATGAGTGTGTGTGTGTGTGTTTATAAGCCAGCGAGCGCATAACAGCCTTGCTTAGGACTTTTAACTAATACAAGAGTTTGTTTTGATTGTATTTATAATACTATTTATATGTCTCTCACAATTACTAAAATAAGTTGCTATAATACATTAGTACAAGTACTTTCAACACAAATAATATAATCGCTACCATTGCGAGAGACTGTTGCTGCTGTTTCGGTGCTTCAGAAAAACCAGAATTAATTGTGTATTTTATGTGGGTGCCTGTACATCTGGTGTTGTGGGTGTAGAATGTTTGTGTTACGACAGTGCTTACTCCTGAGGATACTAGCATTCATAGGAAAGCGTGCAACAGGAGACCACTATTTTTAAAATTTTATTTACATAAATCTAAATAGTTATTTTTTATAAGTAGGTACCTAAGTGTAAGTTTTTACCTGTTGATATTTATTTTTTTGCATTTTCAGAACTGAAATACAACACAAATTTGCTGTCCGACCCAACAAGCCTTAATGGAAGCATAAGATTACAAAAATATAATTATGTACCTATCCAACTCATGTAAATAAACATAATTATTAATATAAAATGACTTTTATTGAAACTGTTGAATAAATGTTTGATGATTTCTATGGCTCTGATGTACGGTTGCCATCTCTAAAATATGGCCCCGGATAAAACCCCGGATTTTGGAGGCCAGAACCCAGACATGTCAACAGGTTCTTTTAAACATAGTTAGTATTCTAAAATTAAAACGTCAAGTGCGAGTTGCACGGGTTCCGTATACTTATAAGACCTTGTTTCTTGCCAAAAATAATGATTCTAGGTAATTTTTTTCCGGTTCCGGCTTCAGGTCCATTACGGACTAGAGTATACCTCCACGCATTCCTTAGAAAAGGGGGTTGCCAGATGGACACTAAAGTTC
The DNA here is from genome assembly GCA_949316285.1 of Eupithecia subumbrata. Taxonomy (NCBI): domain Eukaryota; kingdom Metazoa; phylum Arthropoda; class Insecta; order Lepidoptera; family Geometridae; genus Eupithecia; species Eupithecia subumbrata. The sequence continues at coordinate 23,229,856 of OX438646.1, read as the reverse complement.
TTTTTTCCTTTTGAGGTGGGGAATCCTAAAAACTGTTGAAAGTGTCATAAATCAACTTTTTTTTTATTTTCCGAAATCATACTTAATTAAATTTAGTGATCTTTTACCATCATTGTAACAAAACAGAATCTAAGTACAGTTTGTTTTAATAATCTTTCTATATTTTGAGGGTTTTGAAGATCGAAGATCGGTTTCAAAACCCATATGGTCTCGCTTTGTCTGTCCTTATTTTCCCTCCTTAATAACTCAAAAACTACTGCAGCTATCAACTTGAAATTTAAAATAATAATACATTTCGTGCGCCTGTACAGATTTAGAGAAAAATAAAAGAAAATAAATGAAAAATGAAAATGTATATTTTCCATACAAATTGTGATGCCGAAATTTTATAAGATACCTACAGAGTCATAATGGGGTATCAAATGAAAGGTATCATTTTGTACATTTAAAAATATTTTTGCTGCCGTGCTGTTACCCCCCACGCCCCCCCGGCTCCCTGAACCCCCTCCCCCATCAAAAAATCTGATATGGATATCGTTTTCGACTAACATTGGGGTGAGGATTACGAATTTGATGTCGGCGGGCGTGTGTCGGATTGCGGTGAGCGAAGCGAACCGCAATACGACACACCGCAAGGCGAGCGAAGCGAGCCTTGCCGTGTGGCAGTACGAGCGGGGACGTATTGCGGTGAGCGAATGCGACTACAGGGGAACAGCACGGCGAGCGAAGCGAGCCGTGCTGTGACCCCCGCGCCAAGCCCCCCCCCCGAACCCCGCCCCATCAAAAAATCTGATATGGGTATCGTTTTCGACTAACATGGGGGCGAGGATTACGAATTTGATGACGGCGGGCGTGTCACAATGCGGTGAGCGAAGCGAACCGCAATACGTCACACCGCAAGGCGAGCGAAGCGAGCCTTGCCGTGTGGCAGCACGAGCGGGGACGTATTGCGGTGAGCGAAGCGAACCGCAATGCGACTACAGGGGAACGTGCTGTGACCCCCGCGCCAAGCCCCACCCCCCCGAACCCCGCCCCATCAAAAAATCTGATATGGGTATCGTTTTCGACTAACATGGGGGCGAGGATTACGAATTTGATGACGGCGGGCGTGTCGGATGGCGGTGAGCGAAGCGAACCGCAATGCGACTACAGGGAAACAGCACGGCGAGCGAAGCGAGCCGTGCTGTGACCCCCGCGCGCAGCCCCCGCCCCCCGAACCCCGCCCCATCAAAAAATCTGATATGGGTATCATTTTCAACTTACATACGGGCGAGGATTACGAATTTGGTGACGGCGAGCGTGTCGGAATGCGGTGAGCGAAGCGAACCGCAATACGTCACACCGCAAGGCGAGCGAAGCGAGCCTTGCCGTGTGGCAGCACAAGCGGGGACGTATTGCGGTGAGCGAAGCGAACCGCAATGCGACTACAGGGGAACAGCACGGCGAGCGAAGCGAGCCGTGCTGTGATCCCCGCGCCCAGCCCCACCCCGAACCCCGCCCCGTCAAAAAATCTGATATGGGTATCGTTTTCGACTAACATGGGGGCGAGGATTACGAATTTGATGACGGCGGGCGTGTCACAATGCGGTGAGCGAAGCGAACCGCAAAACGTCACACCGCAAGGCGAGCGAAGCGAGCCTTGCCGTGTGGCAGCACGAGCGGGGACGTATTGCGGTGAGCGAAGCGAACCGCAATGCGACTACAGGGGAACGTGCTGTGACCCCCGCGCCAAGCCCCACCCCCCCGAACCCCGCCCCATCAAAAAATCTGATATGGGTATCGTTTTCGACTAACATGGGGGCGAGGATTACGAATTTGATGACGGCGGGCGTGTCGGATGGCGGTGAGCGAAGCGAACCGCAATGCGACTACAGGGAAACAGCACGGCGAGCGAAGCGAGCCGTGCTGTGACCCCCGCGCCCAGCCCCCGCCCCCCGAACCCCGCCCCATCAAAAAATCTGATATGGGTATCATTTTCAACTTACATACGGGCGAGGATTACGAATTTGGTGACGGCGAGCGTGTCGGAATGCGGTGAGCGAAGCGAACCGCAATACGTCACACCGCAAGGCGAGCGAAGCGAGCCTTGCCGTGTGGCAGCACGAGCGGGGACGTATTGCGGTGAGCGAAGCGAACCGCAATGCGACTACAGGGGAACAGCACGGCGAGCGAAGCGAGCCGTGCTGTGATCCCCGCGCCCAGCCCCACCCCGAACCCCGCCCCGTCAAAAAATCTGATATGGGTATCGTTTTCGACTAACGTGGGGGTGAGTATTACGAATTTGATGATGGTGGGCGTGTGTCGGATTGCAATACGTCACACCGCAAGGCGAGCGAAGCGAGCCTTGCCGTGTGGCAGCACGAGCGGGGACGTATTGCGGTGAGCGAAGCGAACCGCAATGCGACTACGGTGGACAGAACGGCGAGCGAAGCGAGCCGTGCGGTTACACCCCCCCACGCCCCCCCGGCTCCCTGAACCCCCTCCCCCATCAAAAAATCTGATATGGGTATCGTTTTCAACTTACATACGGAAGAGGATTACGAATTTGATGACGGCGAGCGTGTCGGAATGCGGTGAGCGAAGCGAACCGCAATACGTCACACCGCAAGGCGAGCGAAGCGAGCCTTGCCGTGTGGCAGCACGAGCGGGGACGTATTGCGGTGAGCGAAGCGAACCGCAATGCGACTACAGGGGAACAGCACGGCGAGCGAAGCGAGCCGTGCTGTGATCCCCGCGCCCAGCCCCACCCCGAACCCCGCCCCGTCAAAAAATCTGATATGGGTATCGTTTTCGACTAACGTGGGGGTGAGTATTACGAATTTGATGATGGTGGGCGTGTGTCGGATTGCAATACGTCACACCGCAAGGCGAGCGAAGCGAGCCTTGCCGTGTGGCAGCACGAGCGGGGACGTATTGCGGTGAGCGAAGCGAACCGCAATGCGACTACGGTGGACAGAACGGCGAGCGAAGCGAGCCGTGCGGTTACACCCCCCCACGCCCCCCCGGCTCCCTGAACCCCCTCCCCCATCAAAAAATCTGATATGGATATCGTTTTCGACTAACATTGGGGTGAGGATTACGAATTTGATGTCGGCGGGCGTGTCGGAATGCGGTGAGCGAAGCGAACCGCAATACGTCACACCGCAAGGCGAGCGAAGCGAGCCTTGCCGTGTGGCAGCACGAGCGGGGACGTATTGCGGTGAGCGAAGCGAACCGCAATGCGACTACAGGGGAACAGCACGGCGAGCGAAGCAAGCCGTGCTGTGACCCCCGCGCCAAGCCCCACCCCCCCGAACCCCGCCCCATCAAAAAATCTGATATGGGTATCGTTTTCGACTAACATGGGGGCGAGGATTACGAATTTGATGACGGCGGGCGTGTCGGATGGCGGTGAGCGAAGCGAACCGCAATGCGACTACAGGGAAACAGCACGGCGAGCGAAGCGAGCCTTGCCGTGTGGCAGCACGAGCGGGGACGTATTGCGGTGAGCGAAGCGAACCGCAATGCGACTACAGCCCCCCGAACCCCGCCCCATCAAAAAATCTGATGGGTATCGTTTTCAACTTACATACGGGCGAGGATTACGAATTTGATGACGGCGAGCGTGTCGGAATGCGGTGAGCGAAGCGAACCGCAATACGTCACACCGCAAGGCGAGCGAAGCGAGCCTTGCCGTGTGGCAGCATGAGCGGGGACTACAGGGGAACCCCCGCGTGACCCCCCGCGCCCAGCCCCCCGCCCCCCCCCAAACCCCGCTCCCATAAAAAAATCTGATATGGGTAGCGAAGCGAACTGCAATGCGACTACAGCCGTGAGCCGTGCTTTGACCCCCGTTCCCAGCCCCCCCCCCCGAACCCCATCCCATCAAAAAATCTGATATGGGTATCGTTTTCGACTAACATGAGGATTACGAATTGGATGACGGCGGGCGTGTGTCGGATTGCGGTGAGCGAAGCGAACCGCAATACGTCACACCGCAAGGCGAGTGAAGCGAGCCTTGCGTTGTGGTAGCACGAGCGGGGACGTATTGCGGTGAGCGAAGCGAACAGCAATGCGACTATAGGGGAACAGCATGGCGAGTGAAGCGAGCCGTGCTGTCACCCCCACGCCCAGCCTCCTGAACCCCCTCCCCCATCCAAGAATTTGATATGGGTATCGTTTTCGATCAACTCGATTTCGTAGATTACGAAAAAGATGTCCATTTTAAAATCCAAGATGGCTGACATTCTTAAATCGCAAAGCCCACTCTTGGTTATCAATTTCGAAAAAATCAAAGACGTAGGTTACGAAAAGGGGAATGCAATTAAAAACGAACACTATGGCAGCCACCACCGCAAGGCAGAGCCCTACTAACGCGAGCTGCTTGCAGCTCGCGCACTTATAAAATACTAGTTATAATATATATAGCTCGATTACCACTGACTGACATAATTGTTCTCCCTGATGGTGGAGGGGGAGGTATGTTTTTTTTTGCGAAAATGTATAGAGGGGGTCAAGGAGACCTAGGGAATAGCTCGATTACCACTGACTGACATAATTGTTCTCCCTGATGGTGGAGGGGGAGGTATGTTTTTTTTTGCGAAAATGTATAGAGGGGGTCAAGGAGACCTAGGGAAAATTCCGACTTTTTGAGATTTGCCCCCCGGAACCCCCGCCCCCCAGGGGGGCTTCGTAACGGAGTCATACTGATGAATAATTTTAAGGGGGTTGTATAGAGGGGGTCAAGCGATTTCGATTGCAAAAATTATTTCACCCCCCCTTGCCCCCAAGACCCCCCCTTTTGAGAGTGCTACGAGATGCCGTCGCGATAGAGGGGTTCCGATTGCGGGATCGTATAGAGGGTCTTTTTTCCAATTGAAAGAAAAAAAAAACGAACCCCCTTCCGCCCCCCTTTTCACCCCCCCTTTTGATATCTCCCAAACGAATAAAGGTAGAAGAAAAATTTTTTCACAGTCGTGTGAAGAGCTTAACACTAATTGGATTGCAAAAAAAAATTTTCGACCCCAACCCCTCTAGACCCCCCTTTTTATAATTTTTATATAATTTGGCCAATTTTAGCCTATATTTTGACCACTTTTTAGGGTGGAGCATTGCGGCGAGCGAAGCGACCCCAATACGACTACGGGGAACAGCAAGGCGAGCGAAGCGAGCCGCGCTGTGACCCCTCCCCCCCCCCTTGCCCCCCAGAACCCCTCCCCCTGAACCCGGTGGAGCATTGCGGCGAGCGAAGCGAGCCGCAATGCGACTTCGGAGGAACAGCACGGCGAGCGAAGCGAGCCGTGCTGTTACCCCCCCACGCCCCCAGGCTCCCTGGACCCCCTCCCCCATCAAAAAATCTGATATGGATATCGTTTTTGACTAACATTGGGGTGAGGATTACGAATTTGATGTCGGCGGGCGTGTGTCGGATTGCGGTGAGCGAAGCGAACCGCAATACGTCATACCGCAAGGCGAGCGAAGCGAGCCTTGCCGTGTGGCAGCACGAGCGGGGACTACAGGGGAACAGCACGGCGAGCGAAGCGAGCCGTGCTGTGACCCCCTGCGACCAGCCTCCCCCCGAACCCCGCCCATATCAAAAAATCTGATATGGGTATCGTTTTCGACTGACATGGGGGCGAGGATTACGAATTTTATGACGGGGGGCATGTGTCGGATTGCGGTGAGCGAAGCGAACCGCAATACGACTCACGTCACACAGCAAGGCGAGCGAAGCGAGCCGTGCTGTGACCCCCTGCGCCCAGCCCCGCCCCCATCAAAAAATCTGAAATGGGTATCGTTTTCGACTAACATGGGGGCGAGGATTACGAACTTGATGTCGGCGGGCGTGTGTCGGATTGCGGTGAGCGAAGCGAACCGCAATACGACTCACGTCACACAGCAAGGCGAGCGAAGCGAGCCTTGCCGTGTGCCAGCAAGAGCAGGGTCGTATTGCGGTGAGCGAAGCGAACCGCAATGCGACTAAGGAGGAACAGCACGACGAGCGAAGCGAGCCGTGCTGTTAACCCCCCACGCCCCCAGGCTCCCTGAACCCCCTCCCCCATCAAAAATATGATATCGATATCGTTTTTGACTAACATTGGGGTGAGGATTACGAATTTGATGTCGGTGGGCGTGTGTCGGATTGCGGTGAGCGAAGCGAACCGCAATACGTCACACCGCAAGGCGAGCGAAGCGAGCCTTGCCGTGTGGCAGCACGAGCGGGGACTACAGGGGAACAGCACGGCGAGCGAAGCGAGCCGTGCTGTGACCCCCTGCGACCAGCCTCTCCCCGAACCCCGCCCCCATCAAAAAATCTGATATGGGTATCGTTTTCGACTGACATGGGGGCGAGGATTACGAAATTTATGACGGGGGGCGTGTGTCGGATTGCGGTGAGCGAAGCGAACCGCAATACGACTCACGTCACAGAGCAAGGCGAGCGAAGCGAGCCTTGCCTTGTTGTGTTAACCCCCACGCCCCCAGGCTCCCTGAACCCCCTCCCATCAAAAAATCTGATATGGATATCGTTTTCGACTAACATTGGGGTGAGGAGTACGAATTTGATGTCGGCGGGCGTGTGTCGGATTGCGGTGAGCGAAGCGAACCGCAATACGTCACACCGCAAGGCGAGCGAAGCGAGCCTTGCCGTGTGGCAGCACGAGCGGGGACTACAGGGGAACAGCACGGCGAGCGAAGCGAGCCGTGCTGTGACCCCCTGCGCCCAGCCCCGCCCCCATCAAAAAATCTGAAATGGGTATCGTTTTCGACTAACATGGGGGCGAGGATTACGAACTTGATGTCGGCGGGCGTGTGTCGGATTGCGGTGAGCGAAGCGAACCGCAATACGACTCACGTCACACAGCAAGGCGAGCGAAGCGAGCCGTGCTGTGACCACTCACGCCCAGCCCCCCTGAACCCCCTCCCTCATCCAAGAATTTGACATGGATATCGTTTTCGACTAACTCGACAGTGTAGATTACGAAAAAGATGTCCATTTGAAAATCCAAAATGGCTGACATTCTTATATCGCAAAACCCACTCTTATGCTTATAAATTTCCATGAAATCGATTATGTAGGTTACGAAAAGGGGAATACAATGAAAAAAAACAATATACACAGCCGCCGCGAGCTGCTTGCAGCTCGCGCACATATAAAATACTAGTTATTATTATAAATACCTATCTGTGGCCCAGTAAAATTATTCAAAAAGCTACCGCAATTACAACGAACAAAGAATATTTGAGCAGTTATAACCAAGGTTATGTGTACCTACCTACGAAGAAATGGTTACTGGTGAAAAGGTTCCCTTCAAACAACCCTCTTTGTTTCTCCAACAGCAATGAAGTAAAGCGCAACAGAGACAGAGTTCTCGAGATAAACTACTACATCGACAATCAACGCGATCACTGGATGGATATGCAAATGGGATTGTCTGAAGAAGTAGATCCTGAGACTGCAGCGTTGCTAGGCGATGAGTTCTAAGCACTGAAGAAGATACGAAGACCAGAATAGGTATTGTTGATAACATCAATGGGCCAGTACATAATCATAATAATGCAGCCAGCGTCTTGGGGACGCTTCCGACTGGTATTGATATGGATGAGTTAAGCTACCTGTAGATTGTTTGCAACAGTCTGCAGTTAGCTCAATTGTTCCAATTGTAAATACTAATTATATTATATTTTTCTTTGTGAATAAAGGCTTCTGCCCATTTTTAATTTTAATAATGATATTATTATTCTGTACTGGCCCATTGCCAGGCCAAAGCCTCCCCAAACAAACCTCTCCGTCGGTAGGTAATAGTATCTATATAGTATACAGGGCGTCCCACGGGTATGCCACATGGAGGGAAAGCACCTCGAATATTGTAGATGGAACATTTTACTGAAAGAAGACATTATTTGAATTTCAAAAACAATAAACTGCATTCATATATCTATACTTATAATAAAACTGTAACAGGTCCAATTCTGTACATTGAAGATATTTTGAAAATTTTTTTTGGAGGACACTCTACTATCGATACTGAAGCCAAAACTGTAATTTTTTTCATTCATGTCTGTCTGTCTGTCTGTCTGTCTGTTTCTTAAACGCGCATCACGTCGAAACTACTGAAGGTATCGAAATGAAACTCGGCACGATTTTAGGTCATACTACGAGGAAGGACATAGGATACTTTTTATCCCGGATTTCAGTCAGGTTCCCCTGGGAGAGGGGATGAAAGTGAAATTTCTTCACCGCGCATGACGCCGAAAGTGCTGAATGAGTGGGAATGAAACCCAGCACGATTTGATTTCATACTACAAGGAAGGACATGGGATACATTTCATCCCGGAATTCAGTAATGTTCCCCTGGGAGAGAGGATGAAAGTAAAATTCTTTAACCGCGCATCACGACGGAACAACTGAATGAATTCGAATGGAACTCGGCATAATTTGAGTTCATACTACGAGGAAATATACATTTTATCCCAGAATTTAGTAAGGTTCCCCTGGGAGAAGGGATGCAAGTAAAATTCCTTCACCGCGCATCACGCCGATACTACTGAATGAGTTGGACTGAATTGGTACGATTTGAGTTCAAGGAAGGACATGGGATACATTTTATCCTGGAATTCCGAGGTTCCCCTGGGAGAAAGGAAAAAGTAGAATTCTTAAACCGCGCAACCCGACGGGTCTACGCGTCGTCCGATATCATGCATTCTTTTTGTTAGAAAGTGTTGCAAAATCGAATTTGACTAAATCAGTAGAAAGTCGAGTAGAAAATCAGTAGACTGATGAAATAATCTGTAGATTGAAGAAAAAAAATTGTAGATAAAGGGTAGGTAAGTTCCTATCTAATTTTTCCAAGACGCACCCATTAGTTAGGTTCCTACCTACTAAGGTGGTGCGTCTTGGAAAAATAAGTTAGGTTCCTACCTTACATGACATATGGTGGTTTAGCTGGTCCGGTTATCTGTACTACCGATGTTTGGTTGGAGTAAGTGGTCCAATTAAACTAACTGGACCACAGAAAAATATTTTTTACTGTGGTACACAGCCAACTGTACCTACCTACTAACGAAAAAAATATTACGGTGGTCCAGTCAAATGGATCAGGAGCCCAATTCTGCAATACAATTGCTTCAGTATGACAGTGCAATCGTCGCAGAATCATCACGTAGAATCCTTAGATTAATAAAACTCCAGATAGTGCGTGCGAGATAAATTAATAGTTTCAAACTTGACGCGCGTCTCTCCATCTGCATTAATCATAATTTCTTTCATCTATGGGATTGAAGATGACAACATGCTATCCCCCGTAGAACCCACACGATTTTTTGCACGGCGGCGTTTCATAATATGAGAGACTATGGTTAAATGTGAACTTAATTAGTCGGCCGGTAAGGCAATCGCGAACGAAGTCGCGGGTACAGCTAGTATTTAAATAATTACATGGTTGAACCGGGAATCGAACCCGTTACACGAGAAAAACAATCACCTGTAGCTTTATCATACCGATCGAAAGGCTTCATGATAAGAATTATTTTTTGCTAAATAACATAGTGTCAGAAATAAATGGAAGACCACAAGGACATACCTTACGGCAATGCCAGCTTTTCATTTTTCTGAACAAAATTTTACATCTAATGTTAAAATTCATGGTCTTCCTTTTATTTCGGACACTATGTTATTTAGCAAAAAATAACCCATAAGATGAATCCTTACGATCGGTATGATAAAGGTACAGGATGATTATTTTTCTCGTGTAACGGGTTCGATCCCCGGTTCAAACAGGTAATTATTTAAATTTATATGAATGCAGTTTAATTTGTTTTTTAAATTCAAATAATGTCTTTATTCTGTAAAATGTTCTATCTACAATATTCAAGGTACTTTCCCTCCATGTGGCATACCCGTGGGTCGCCCTGTATAGTAATAGTATGTATCTGGTATTATTTAATAATTATTTTCTAATGCTTTCGTCGCTGCAACGATGAAAACTTAGAAAGTTTTAAATACTTCATGGGACATCAAGGGGGTCAACGTTAGTTCTACGATTTTTTGAATAGCGAACATTTTTGGCTTTTTTGAAAAAAATAGAGACATTTTTTCTTCATATTCGTGTTCTTTTACGTGTATACTTTCATTTTTGAAATTTCAAAGTATTTACATATTTTTTTTGTCATCATTGCATGACACAACACTGGTTTCGCCGAATAAAAGAAGCCAAAAAACATTTGTGAAATATTTTGTCATGTTAATGTATAATGTAATGTATGATCTTTTACACGCACTATATATAATAAACGTAAGGTACAAAGTGAAACTTTAAATTTTGAAAAAAAAATCATAAAAAAAATCTTCGATATTCAAAATTCATTTGTCACAAGTTGATCCCCTCGGGGTCCAGAATCACTCCCTTTCGGCTTAGTACACCCTTTCCGTGGTACCCTGTATAGTATGCTGCATAGGAAGCACGAATAGCAATTCGTGAGATTTCTTTACTCCGGCTAGTCCACCAGTTCGCTTTTTGTCTAAATAAAACAAAGCTTATTTGGAAACAAAAAAAATATTTTTAAAAACCGATTTTTTTTTATTATTTAGTCTTCTTTTGCTTCAAATATTTTAGATATGTTCCCAAGAGCTCCTGCGTGTATGGATTAAGAATATTTTCGCTAAGTTTTTCATTGATATCCTCTTGTTTTTGTTGTTCTAGATATTTAATCACAGGTTCGCGTAGTTGTCTTTTTGCTGAGCTATGTATTTTCCTAGGGATGTTGTCGTATAGACAAATGAACTTCTTGCACTTATCAATGGCATCTTCTTTGTCTGCTGCTATTTCGTCAATGAGTTGCACCTGAAAGTTATCAACTTTTTTCAAACGGCTTCATAACATCAGATTTCTTTTTCCTCTTTTTTGTTAATATTAATACTTAATATTGATAATATTGATACTTATTTCAATTAATTATTTTGCACTTTCCTTTACCTAAGCAAGATAATTTTCACACGATATGTTTGTTTGTTAAGTCTGTTCACCAGTTTTTATGTGTAAATTTGTTTAGGTATAGTGGAGACTTTACTGGTCTAAGAATTTTTTTATTGTATCTCGTTATACCTATATCTAATAATTATAAATAAATAATGCTGGACAATTCACACAGCATTATCTACCCCCAAGCTAAGCAGAGCTTGTGTTATGGGTACTAGATAACTGATAATACTTAATACAACACACTACATAGATAGATATTTTTTTATTATACATAGAAAACATCCAGTTAGTAGTAAGTTGGATACTCATATCAAGCAGGATCTATGGAAGTCTTGCCTTCAACACACCTGCATAATGCAACACCAATCTGTACGACATGTGCCTTACCATGTTTTTGTCTTTGATGTTTGTATTCTCGAAAATAAACATATAACAATTTAAATTGCCGAGGGCTTAAATCTCTTACCTTCAAAGCTTCCTCAGCGGTGTACGCCCTAGAAGACGTAATAGCGATCTCAGCCTGCCTATAACCCATAGCTCGGATCATGAGTTCTCGGACCCACCACACCGGCACTATCCCGACTGCGGTGTCGTTCATCGCTAGATCGTAGCCGGCGACCATCACTCGATAGTCGCAAAGCAGGCTGATTACGGTGGCGCCGGCTGCAGCGTAGCCCTGGAATTATATAAGACTATCTAATTTCAGGGCTACATTATCGGTGTAATAGTAGCCTATTATCTAAGTTAGGCTACGTTCTATTCTAAGTGTACGCCTAATTTCATCTTTAGGTAACAAAATAATTTACATTTCACAAACTTTTGGTTTTATAATATTAGTAGGATTAGTATGATAGGATTAGTGGGATAGGATTAGTGGGATAGGATTAGTAGGATAATATTAATAGGATTATTTATCATGACCCATTTGAATATGACACCTAAGTTACTACACTTTGACTATGACACTTATGTTATGTATGATACGTCTGCCTAGTTGGTCTAGCAGTCAGCTTGTTCAACCGCTGATTATGAGGTCCTGGGTTCGAACCCCCGGGTCTGGCCAATGGGTAGTTGTTATTGGGGTTTTTCTAGCAAGGAAAATTCACAGTAGCAGCCTGGAGTCAGGAAGTTGGCGGTTTTACATGTGAACATTTTTTGTTTTTATATATGAGAAATAAACGTCTTTAAACCGTAACCGAAAATGAAGGTTAATGTAAGATGTACATACTAAGTACTTTTCTAAATACATACTTGTTTTTTATTGTCACGGAAATAAGGCAAACAGACTTTGGTATCCAAATTTTCGTGTTGATGCATGACCATGGGGCGTCATGGCCAGTCATCTAAGTCTGGTGTATCTGTCCCTCCTTTCCTAGTAGTTTGCTACGGCGTGGCAGGTAGATAAGATACCTACTCACATTTATAGCAACTGTAGTGATTATTTCAGACTTGTGGATTTGGGCCATCACATGCTGCATTGCTTTTGTAAACTTAATGAGCCTGTCCATATCAGGTTTGTATAATTCATTTAGATCAAGTCCTGCTGAAAATATCTTCGGAATACTCTGAAATCAAATCGAAATGTTAAAAAGTGTGTATACTACACAGGCTAAATAAATAAATAAAAATCTTTTATTACAGACTTACAAAATCCATAGATGTTTACACATTTAAATACACAATTACAAATGTCAAATTTAAATAAAGCAATACAATATTTATATCAATTCAACAAATCACATTTTGCCTAAGCTGGATACTTACGGATGTCATAATTAACCCCTTACATTGTTCATTTTCTCCCAATTCTTGAACTGATTGCCCAATCGCTTGAAAAAGCTCTGTGTTTAAACTATTAACTTTTTGTCTATGCCAAGACATCAGGGCTATTCCTTCATTGTCTAATTTGACATCAATTAGTTTTTGTCCGCATGTTGAAGAAGCTCTTGAAGGTATTTTTAAAAGTGACTTAGCTAAATTTCGACTATTCATATTGGAAAATAAAATGTATCTGAATTACAAAACAGATAACTGACTGCTTGCTTGCAATACTTATATTTATATATTTAGTTTAAAAGATAAAAACTATAAAGATTAGGAGATACCTACCTACCTAGTTACAGAAGATACAGAAGATAAACATGTTTATAAAATGTATGTGTGTGGACCTAAGCTTGTTTGATAACACTGTCAATTTAATTTCGATTTTTTTTTTCATATGTTATTAGTAATACCAAGTTCTTAAATTCTACAGATAAACTTTTACTGGGCCTATCTAGCACTAGATTAGTACCTAATGGGCTGATGATAATGAAACATATACCTACCTACCTATACAAACTAGTCACGGAATATTGTTTTGAAAAATGTTGCATAAATAAAACTTAACAATGTTTAGGTACTTATCACATTAATGAAAAAAATATTAATATTATTTTAATAATGGTTGTACTACCTTAATTATAAGAAAATTACAATCAAGTAAGAGAAACAAATTAGAACGAGTAATTCTAATTCTAATTCTGATTGGAACGAGTAGTATCTACAATTGGAACAATAAGCTAACTGCAGACTGTTGCAAACAATATACCTACAGGTAGCTCAACTGATCCATAACAATCAATCCTAGTCGGAAGCGTCCCTAAGACGCTGGCTGCATTGACCCGCTGCTGTATGGCAATGCTGATGCGCTGCGCCAGATACTCGGGTCACGCGTCGCTTCGACCAGACGCTCTGATATTTTTTAAATTGTATTACATATATCTTTTAAATATTATTTATACCCCAGTCAAGTTCGACGGAAACTAAAAAAGTACATACGTGCCTTTTAAAAAATCATTTTATAATCAAAAACAAAGAAACCAAAGAAAATATTACCTACCAGAATTTTTCACCTTCCTAATAATTTGAGGCAGCTGGAAGCTTATAGGATTTTCGCAGATTTTTTTTTAGTGCATAAAAAATAAAGCCTATTTATAGAAATATTTTATTGATTAAATATAATTTCACTGTGTAAATAGGTACAACACACATACAACTTAATATTCAATTCTTAAAAAATCTTACATTTAATACTATTATTTAACAATCATTTACTTAGCAGCCTTTGATTTCATCATCTGGATATACAATTCTAGAGATTGTTGGACCATTGGATTCTGAAGGTATGTCAGGAACTGCTTGGTATCCGCTTGGCGGTTCTTCTTCATCCAGGCTAAAGGTGCCTGCCTCATCATGTTCTTGGTCATGCTACGAGCTAACGGGGGAATCATTTCAAACTTCCCGATGAACGCCTTGCATTTTTCAATGGCGTCTGCTTTGTCATTGGCTACTTCATCGATAAGTCCAACCTAAAAAAAAAATACTTAAGTATAAATAACTTCCTTCTGCCTGCGTCGCAAGCAGTTTACTATGATATAAATTTCATAACATTTCATATCACTTGAATCTCCGCTAATTTCGACGATTGTTTAACTTAACTTTTTCTTTTCTAAATTGTATGATTGCATAGCGTATTTGATATTCAGACTGTAATTTGGCCGTGAAGCTTATTCATTAGCTTTTTTGTTGCTAGATTCTTGTAACTTATTTTTTATATTAATAGAAGCTGCAGGCCTTCCTTAAAAATAAATAAATAAATCAAATGTAGCCTACAGCTGGACCGAAAAGAGTAGAAATTAATTAAAATGGAACTAAACTAAACCTTTGCTCTGGCAACACGTAACCAATGTCAAATATTTTCAAAATGTCATGCACATGTAAATAAATATTGGGTACCTCAACGAAATTTGCATTAAAATTACTGTTTTAATGTGTAATATGGTGTTCAGTGTAATCCAACATGTAAAAAACTAATTGCAGTGGAACAAGACAAGTGATTGATAAAGTTTTCATACATTGTTTAGCCGAATTTCAAGTGGGAAAGCTATGGCCCAATGTTTCGGACAATTATCAAAGAACCTCTGAGAACACTGATAAATACTTGATTCTATGGTATTTAAGTAGTAAAATCTGCCTCTCTCAAACGATTAAACTTGCGAATTTGATTGCCTGAGTAATATTTTTGTTGTTTTTTT
The DNA here is from genome assembly GCA_949316285.1 of Eupithecia subumbrata. Classification (NCBI taxonomy): domain Eukaryota; kingdom Metazoa; phylum Arthropoda; class Insecta; order Lepidoptera; family Geometridae; genus Eupithecia; species Eupithecia subumbrata. The sequence goes on along the minus strand of OX438646.1, from coordinate 23,214,822 downwards.
TGCAAATTGCGTTTATGGTATTTTTAATTTTTATTTCCGTTTGTATGGGAAAAAGTATAGTCCACTTCTATATTTTGAGTCTTTAAAACAAAATCAGCATCATCATCATCGATTTCGCCATTTGTTGACCTCAAAACCCATCTGCCACTCTTAACGATCCTGCGTTACATTTCAGTATAATTTAAATTTGTTATAGGTAGGTACTTCCGTTATGTATCAGGAATTGAAGATGGAAGGTTCTACTAGCATAACATAAGAATATTCAAAACTCCTGCAGAAAAAAGAACAGGAAGACCTTATAACAATTAGACGATTTCAATTTGTGCCCAATCAGAAAAAACTGTACTACCGATTTTGTTGATTATGATTATTCTTCAAAAGTGGTTTAGTAAACTAGTTATGCTAAAGTATATGTATATGTTTAAGAATAAATGATTACGATAATAATAAGAATATGAGATTACTTTTGTAATCGTAAATTAATTGAGTCTACAAACAACATTCATAAAGAGTTGCCAGTTTACAGTAAATTCTCGTTCCTTGATAATTAATTTCTACTATTTTTGGTCGGATTTGTACCTTTTGACATTTGTTTTCAACAAAATTTAATTGCTAAACACAAGAATCAAGACCGTTTGCGTCGTAGTATTCGTGTTGCCATCTAAACGACGGCAGCGCACTCATTAATTTTCTACTCTTTTCGGTCGCACTGTACTTATGTACGTATGCCCTGCCAAATTTCATTAAGATCTGTTCAGCCGTTAAAGCCTCCGCACACAGAAACCGTGGCCGGGCTGGAGGCGAAGAAGGCGTGCGGGTTGTATCATACGAATTTATATGAGTTTATATAAATTCACGTATTACAACCCGCACGCCTTCGCCTCCGCTCCGGCCACGGTTTCTGTGTGTGGAGGCTTTTAAGGTGTGAAAAGGTAACAAACAAAATTACTTTCGCTTTTATAATATTATTATGAATTTACTTATTAAATTGGAAATTTTCACACAACTTCATCTGGCCCGAAAGTAAGCAGAACTTGTGTTTTGGGTACTAACTAAATGACTGATATTGATTTTGATATAATCTTTATTTTTAGGGTTTTGAAGATCGAAGATCGGTTTCAAAACCCTTATGGTCTCGCTTTGTCTGTCCTTTTTTCCCTCCTTAATAACTCAAAAACTACTGCAGCTATCAACTTGAAATTTAAAATAATAATACATTTCGTGCGCCTGTACCGATTTCGAGAAAAAAAAATGATAATAAATGAAAAATGAAAATGAATATTTTCCATACAAATTGTGATGCCGAAATTTTAAAAGATACCTACAGAGTCATATGGGGTATCAAATGAAAGGTATCATTTTGTACGTTTCAGAACAGTTTTTGAAATTTTTGTAGGTTTCATACTTTTTAAAATATTTCGAAAAAAGTCGAAAAAATACCCATTCCCCCCCCCCTATCTCCGAAGATTGCAGAGTGATCCATGTAAAATGTATGGAGCGTTTATAGACATGGATCTATATTTTACAGGAAAAATATAGAGAAGTTTGAAAAAAGAACACTTTTTGAAAAATGGTCAAAAAGGGGGGGAATAATTTTAAAAAGGGGGGGCTACCTCACCGAGTGGGGTATCAAATGAAAGGTATCGGTTTGTAGGTTTCAAAACAGTTTTTTGAATTTCTGTAAGTTTCATACTTTTTGAAATATTTTGAAAAAAGTCGAAAAAATACCCATTCCCCCCCCCCTATCTCCGAAGTTTGCAGAGCGATCCGTTTAAAATGTATGGAGCGTTTGTAGATATGGATTTATATTTTACAGGAAAAATATAGAGAAGTCTGTAAAAAGAACACTTTTTGAAAAATGGTCAAAAAATCATAATTTTCAAAAGGGGGGCTACCCCGCCGAGTGGGGTATCAAATGAAAGGTATCGGTTTGGACATTTCAAAACAGTTTTTAAAATTTCTGTAGCTTTCATACTTTTTGAAATATTTCGTAAAAAGTCGAAAAATTTACCATTACCCACCTTAACCGAACCACCCATTAATCCGAAGCATGCAGAGAGATCTATCTGAAATGTAGGTTGGTACCTACTATTCTTAGGTATTCGTTAAATTGCGAAGTCTCTAACCGGTACTTTTGGTACATATTTATTGACAAACGTTCAAAACCCTCGGCGCGCGAGTTACACTCGCACTTGACGGATCTTGTTTTATATAAAATAGGCTTATAAATAGGAATAAAAGCAACAAATTATTCTACACATTTACCTTCAAAGCTTCATCAACAGAGAACATCCTTGCCGTAGTAAGAGCCAACTCTGCTTCCCTCTGAGGGATTGTGTTGGTCATTGTGCCCATAAACCACTGGGGTGCCACAATACCCAAAGCTGTTTCATTCAAGCCAATTTTATACTTCCCGGAGACCATGGCTCGGTATTCACAGGACATGGCTAGCAAGCAGCCCCCTGCTGGTGCATGGCCCTGAAAGATTATAGCTGTATGATACCCATTTTGATTCTTGAAAATCTATTTACTTTTTGATTAGTACAGGTAGATTAGACATCCTACTTACTTTTATCATTTTTAAAAAGACAGACCTGAACAAATTTAAAAATATATGAGAGGTTTGTTATTATTACTTATGTCGCAAATCGCAATTTTTTTTATATGAATATTGGTGTTGATTCTGTCAAAAACTTAACTAATTTTAATTTGACAGTAGTTCAAATGTTGCTGGCCTGAAACAATAGTTATAGGGGTTTGAAGATTTTAGCCCCAACATCTGTCACAATTATTTTTTTTAAGCCACCGCGCATAATAAGTTGTACCTATATTTGGGTAGAAGACGCTAAAACAAATAAATAAAACGTCAACTATGAGTTGGACTCGGGCACCGTGACCTCCGTATGATTGTAAGACCTTGCTTTTTGCCAAATTTTACAATTCTAGGTCAACAGGAAATACCGTATAGGTTTTGGTGCAGGGTGAGAATATTTTTTTTTTGTCTGAGTAAACTACAAATTTACGATTTTCGGATTTTTCCCTATACTTATGCTATAAGACCTTGCTTCTTGCCAAATTTTATTGTTCTAGGTCAACGGGCAGTACCCATATAGGTTTTGGTCCATGGCAAGAGTCAAATATTATTTTTTATGTGAATAAACTACAAAGTTACGGTTTTCGGATTTTTCCCTTTACTTGTGGTATAAGACCTTGCTTCTTGCTAAATTTCATGATTCTAGGTCAATGGGAAGTATAGGCTTTGTATGCATGCATGTGATTTCCTTAGAAATTTCAAAATATTTGGGCACAAACGGCTTTTGATTGTGTTGTCTTAAAACTTGTTTTATATCTTGGCTCCAAGAAGTTACGGATTTCAACAAACAATAAATAAATAGATAAATTTCAATTGGATAGACATTCCTGAGAAAACAGGGTTGACAGACAGACAACAAAGTGATCCCATGAGGGTTCCGTTTTTCTTTTTAAGGTATGGAACCCTATATATATCTATAATATAATGTCCTAAGACGTCAGGTTTCTGAGATATTCACAGATGAAAATTACTATATTTTTTCTTCATGTTCATTGAATATCTCAGAAACCTGATTAACCTTTTAACCTCTCAGAACATTATTATTTATTTTAGTGTCTTTTATCCAATTAAATAACATTTATTGTGATTTTTGCATGAAGGGTGGCCCTAAAATTGGTCACCATTTCTTTTTCTAAATCCCAGTGCACATAAAAAATTAAAAATATATTTACAATCTTCAAACCCCTTAGTTAGGTTTTTGCAACAACATAATCCACACCATTGACTGGCTAGCAAGACTAAGGTATGAGAAACTCCCTGAAGTTAGATTAAGCAAACTGGTTGCCATGTATAAAAAGGAAACAACTAAAGACTTGAGTTCACCAACATTTGGTTAAATTTTAAAGTTGTTTTGCAGTTTTTGACAGGAGTTTTCATACCTTAAATATCTTATTGAATGATTATCTTTTGGTGAACACCAGCTTAAGTAGGTGTGTAACTTACATTGATGGCAGCGGCAGTAGGAAAGTTGGAGCCAAACAGTTTAATCCAGACTTCTTGAAGTGTGTTCCAAAACTCTTCTGCTCTCTTCATGTCTGGTTTATACATTTCCATAATATCCAGACCAGCCGAAAATACTGTTGGTGATGACTGAAAATTATAAACAAATACTTACATAAATATTAAAGTACCTCGGCACTTACTTAAGAAAATGAAATATGCATTATTTCTAATAAATAGTAAACAAATATTTGGCAGTCATGTTTTAAAAACTAAAGAATACATTGAAATAGAATGCTATTATTGACTCCATTATATCATAGAAGAAATGAATACAACTTTATAGCAAACATTTGTTAATTGGTAATTGATACAATTAGATCAACAAATCAATAGGTCTTAGAACCACAAGCATTTTTTTTTCTTACCGACGTTAAAATCATTCCTGAGCACTCATTCTTAACTACTTCATCTAATGACTTGTTCATTGCTTGCAGGAGGTCTAAGTTCAGGCTGTTGACTGGAGGTCTCTGCATCGTCAGCACCGCAATCCCATCATCATCTACAGTCAGGTCTGTCAGGGGACCCTTGGCAGACATCGCTCTAACCCCAGACTGGACCAGCCTAACATTGCTGAAGAGTTTTCTTACAGGATACATTCTGTAATTTTAGATAAATTTTATAATATAATTGTGTAGGTACTTATTTGCTTGTAGGATTTCTAAAATCTTGTTTTATAAATTAGGTATTTCACTAAGAAGTTCAATAACCTTCAATCTTTGCCTAATTTGTGTGAAAAACTAGTAGGTAGGTGCCACCTAACAACCAAAGAATAAGAATTGTAACTTCTTTATCTTTGCTAAACTTTGCCTATAACCTAAAAGTGTCAAGAACTACTACTGTGTTACTTGCCGTCTACATTTTGAATCACATTTTCATCTGAATAAACAATTTTCATTCCTTCATGTGTTTGTCTTGAACAGCTTGCACTAAGGACTCACTAGCGTAGGACATAACTTACCTACAGACTTCACAGTTTGGCTCTGACACTACCAGTGTAATAAAGACAAATGAACAACACGAAGCAATTTATACCGTTTACTCCTTGAAAAGTTTAGACTTTGGACTTGCAAACTAGATAGATTGGTTATTGTTTGTTTGGACTTTGAACCGACCGTTCACAGCGGAGTTGGACTTTGAGCTCTATCAAACCGAAATAAACTTGTTGTCTTGCCTATTTGTTACGGTACACTTCTAGATTAGATAGTGCCCGGAGGTGATTGCGGTCCGGTGTGCGGTCTGGTCTATTCATCTATCTATTTGTTTTGCGGTGCGGTTTAGTAAACACAAGTATCTCCATTTTCCTGAAAGAAAACAGAAGCTGAGCTGAAAGAACTTGAAATACCTAAAGTTTTTATTTCGTTTTTTCGACTAGGTTATAGTCTTGTGTAGTTCGCGAACGAACTAGTTCGTAAGATAAGAGCGCTCCCACGGATCTGGTACACTTGCGCGAAAGACACTTGCGCGAAAGACACTTGCGCGAAGGACACTTGCGCGAATGGACATATGCGCGAATGGACACTTGCGCGAATGGACACTTGCGCGAATGGACACTTGCGCGAAGGACACTTGCGCGAATGGACACTTGCGCGAAGGACATTTGCGCGAATGGACACTTGCGCGAATGGACACTTGCGCGAAAAAATCACAAAACTCCTAATATCTCTCGAAATAGACGTCGTAGAGAGTTGCGGATTTCACCACTGTGTAGGTAATTTTGTTCTCTTTCTTGTGATATATTTCACTTTCCCCTACCCCTCCCAATTCCTTCCCAATAACGAGAAACCTACTTTTACGTAGACGTTCGTAGCACGTGCTACGATGTTAGGAGGGATGCACGAAACTCCTAATATCTCTCGAAATAGATGTTGTAGAGAGTTGCGGATTTCACCACTGTGTAGGTAATTTTGCTCTCTTTCTTGTGATATATTTCACTTTCCCCTACCCCTCCTACTTTCTTCGCAATAACGAGAATCCTACTTTTACGTAGACGTTCGTAGCACGTGCTACGATGCTACGAGGGATCGCCGTAGCATACAAAAGACTTCAACGCGCACGCAGCTTTTTCCTACACATAAAATGTAATTTCGTAGACCAACGTAGCAAGTGCTACGATGGCCACGGGTGGCTTAGCGGCGTAGCCACATTCAAAGCTGCTAAGGAGTATTCAGTACATTGGTGACTGGTATTCTTTTAGATCTCTTTTCTTGAAAATACGTGTAAGTGAAGTTACCATTCACTCCACTTTACATACAAAAAAATGTCGTAGACCTTCGTAGCACGTTCTACGATGCTACGAGGGAACGGCCTAGCATACAAAAGATTTCAACGCGCACGCACCTCCTTACTACAAAAAATGTTAGTTCGTAGACCATCGTAGCATCGTAGCTACGGGTTAACGTATTCATGTCAGTGTAGAGTAGGGTGGGTCACTTATGTATGGAGAAAAAAAAAGTTAAGTTTTTTTACGGCCACAGTTACGAAAAGGTGCTAATATATGTGTGTAAATAGTTTATGAAGTTTCATTGCAATCGGAATCAATCTTCTGCCTCCGGAGTCATGTGGGATTGTCAACTAATAATGGGGAAAATGGGCCTAACAACATGAGATACACAGTTACACCAATGAACACTATTTATAAATCAAAGCCTTAATTAAAAAGTAACTTAAGATTTATTAAAAGGCAAGCCTTTTTCTACAAAAATAATGGAGATTAAATACTATAACATTTAATAAAGTAAAGGGTTTAGTTAGTGGCGAAATCCTTTTTGCTGCCGAATTTCGGCATTGCCTTTCTGGAATCTATCTGGGTTTTGATTAGGGATTCCAAAATCGGGTCGTTTTCGAGGAACCGGGAATCCCGGGAAATTTCAAAGTCGGAACCGGGAATTCCCGGGAATTCCCGGGAAATTTCGAAAAAATATTTTTACTCTTATACCACTACCGAAATAAGATGATTTAATATCTTCACGTCCTTTTTAGGCATTTCGCTGATATCAGGTACCTATGCGGTATTAGGTATGTTACTTAAAGCTGTATTTCTTTTGAGATGTTAATAAAATGAATAAAAAAATCTTAGGTCCATGTCTTTTGTCCCCTCGTTCGACAATAAGCCTGAAGACTTTTCGTTCTATAGAGTCGTGACTGAACCCAGCATAACACATTAATTTGCTGTCATGTTGCGCAGCAAAGTGCTTTGCTGATACTCCATGAGGCCGGACTTGAGCTATCCTTGTGTGAAATATCGCCTGATCTCGTATAGTATGAGACGCTTAGCTTCGTGGCCACCGTTTTAGCTTTGATTCGTTTCTTCATTTTAATCCAATAAAACATACTTACACAGACTGTACAGAAGTTCAGAGTTGTTGTAAGAGTGACACCGAGGAGCTCCCGTTGTTTTTCGAGTCCTCTAAGCGAAAACATCAATCTAAAAATACCTTATTACGTACCCAGATAATAAACAATATAATGTTCTTCTATCCAAATACTACGCCACGGTGGCCAGGCTCAACGGAGACAAATATAAAATTGGACTAAGTGTTCTTTGTTAGCCCACGGTATTAAAAAAATAAATTAAATTGGATTGTGACTTCCATTCGTGTCGGTCGTCAATATTGATGACTGTTCGTCTAATCAATTGGCGATCAACGTCGTCGGGGTACTTCAGAGGTCTCTTTCTACTATGCATTTATTTCTGCCAGCCGTAAACGGTCGATTCGTTGTGTTCGAAGAAGTGTACGAATACATTTGCATTCTCTACCTGATACCAGATGCTGGTATCTGGTATTTTTACCTAATAATATCCACGCAGGCGAGATCATCGCGCTTTACAGGTTCAGAAGTCAGAGCCGATCAGAATAACATGCACAAAAAGGATAATAAATTGCAGCAATGCACTTGACTCTGGTACTTTCTCTTTGCCAAGCTCAAGTCCAGCTTCATGGAGTATTGCTGTCAGCAAGGTACTTTGCTGAGCAAGATGGCAGCAATCGACTATGTAGAGCTGGCTTCAGTCACGGCTCTATAGCAAGAAAAGCCTTAAGGCTTGTTGTCGAACGAGGGGACAATAGACATGGACCTAAAAATTATATTTATTACAGATCAAAATTAATATAGCCATAACTAACATTTCTTATACCAGGTTTGATAAAAATCATGGTTAAAAAGGAAAATACGATTAATTTGATTTAAATCGGAATTATTGATTTTAATATTTTTTTTCTATCATAATCGCTTTGGTCTATACAGTTTTAAGGTTTTTATAGGTTGCTTGGTTAGATTCACTCAAAACTCGGTATAAATAAACTATAAAGTATATAATGAATTACACTCGGTATAAATAAACTATAAAGTATATTTAAATAACTGAAGGCGAAGCCGCGGGGCGCAGCTAATAATATTAAAATATATTATAAATATGAAAGTTTGTACCGTTCCTTCTTCACGCCAAAACGACTCAACAGATGGGGCTGAAATTTTCCACGTTTCCAAACAAAAACAGATATGACTTGCCGCAAATACGTTGGCTAAGCATTTTTTTTTCGACGACTCGCATTATTTGAACTTTATGGAATTATTAATTTCGGAGAATTTCCTGAATCATCAACCAATAAAGCAGGTACATTGTGCATGTGTACACGGAAGCTCAATTTTGGGCACTCTCATACATTTTTGACTGCTCTCTGTTTTCATTGCAGGGAAAATAACAATTAATTTATATCAAGTGATACAAATCATGTCAACCCTGCCTAATACCGCGTAGGTTAGGTACCTGATAATGTGAAATGCTATAAGAGGAAGTGAAATATGTTGAGTTGCGTTATTTCGGTAATGCTATAAAAGTTAAAATATTTTTCCCGAAATTCCCGAAATTTCCCGGGAAATGATTTTGGATTTCCCGGTTCTTAAATCAGCCAAAAATTTCGGGAATTCCCGGGAATTTCGGGAACGGGAATTCCCGGGACCAATCCCTAGTTTTGATGAAGCCTTCGGCCATTTTCTTATCGCATAAAGTGACTGAAGCTTCAGTCACAGCTTTGACTGCTCTTTCTACTGCTTGTGTGTGACAAGGAAGGCATAATAGATCCAATTCTCCTTCTCCTTTTTGTTGAATAAACAATCGGAGATTTTCTTCGCTTACAGATTTTAATATCGGTGGCTCAGTGATATTTTCTTGCCAGTTCAAAAGGTCATAATATGTTGATGCGTTAAAATTTATCTTTGATAACTGAAACAGACGCAATCTCCTTGGAGTTTCCGATCTTGCTTTCAAAATTCGACGTGCCGCTAATTCGCGACGTGCGGCTGAGAATCTGTCAACATTGCAAGCAATAAGTTTTCCGGGTGTGTGAAATAACTGTTTCTTTGAATTACTGGGTCGATAACGGCTTTTAAAGTTGTTGGTAAATATCTGGATAGCTCGATAAGCTTAAACAAGTGTCGCGATCCATCTTTACAGCTAGAGTGGGTTGTTATAGCAAATCATATCGGAGCGTAAACCTTGACAATATACGTTGTAAGAGTTATTAGATTTTCAGAGGGCTTCTCTACTGAAACTCTACTCTTGTAGGTATTTTTTTGTTCTAAGGGCAAGTATATTTACTATAATCGCGACACTTGCAAGCCCAGATGTCAAACAAAACTTTACTTCAGAGCCGAAATTCTTCCAACTTGTTTATCGGTATCTTCGGGTGAGACTTGAGAAGGTTTTTACATTTAAAATGATAAGTTTGTAACATTACCTTCATTCGTTTTGGTTCTACTGTTGGAATAGAAGATTTAGCCCATATTTTTATAAGTTTTTCAACTACAACGTCCTCGATTTCTTTATAAACTAGTTCTTTTTTCGTTTCCTTCTCAAATTTTAACTTGTGCTGGATCCACTCATAAAACTTCATCACATCTTCGTATGTTGGCAATATATTGTCTTTTAAAACACATAAATCACCAAATAAGGGACACTTCCATCTATTTCGAGTACGTTCCATTTTTCTAATGACGTAAAACGAATTAGTGCACTGTATTACCCAACGCACGACACTGATTGTTTTTACAAAAATGGCGCTTCACTTGTCTCACTTCCCCCGCCCCCCACCCCTTCCCTACTCCTTTGTCATTAAATTCAAATGAAGAGCTGCGTATTTATAATTACTAGAAACTATTACGCATGAAACCCGATATCAATAACTTCAGAAAAAAAATAGTGAAGGGACGTCAAAAATCGACTTTTTTCTAATAATTCAATGTCAATCCAGAGGCAGTAAAACTTAAAACATTGTAATGAAACTTTACATATCAATTAACGACACCATTTGGCCACTTTTTATCGGTGAGCGTTATTGAAAATCGAGGAAAAAAAAATTGACCCACCCTAGTGTAGAGTCAACTTCAACTTCAACTTTTTGTTAAATGGCTTCTGCAAAGTGTAGAGTCTGTAACCCATTCAGAGCTGTCAATTGCACACAGTAAAGAGGTGACACGGTCTTCATGTTTACTGAAAACTGGCTTTATGTACTGTACTTAGTCTGAGTCGCTTTCAACTAGCTCTAAGGTGTAGATTACGAATTGGCTTATTGTACAAAACCACTGGGACCAGTTTTGTCCCAGTAATTCTTGTAGCTAATAAATGAATAAATGATGAACACTTTATTATACAAAATTTATAAAATATTTTATATTTTATTGACATAAAAACGTTCAATAAATCAAATCAAATCAAATCAATGTGTGACGTGTGTGTATTGCAGTTCGCTTTGCTCACCGCAATCCGATTCATGCCAACAGATTTTGGGTTTCGCTCATCGCAATGCTACCCCACTGTCATGAAATTCGAAATCCTCACCCCTATATTAGTCAAAAACTATACCTATATAAAATTTTTGGATGAGGGTTCAAGCGGGGCTGGAGGCGCGGGAGGTCATACGTCGCGATAGAGTTTTGATTGCGGGATCGTATAGAGGGTTTTTTTCGAACTGAAATAAAATAAATCATGTGATATATCTATTTAATTAAAGACATCACTTAGACTCGACACTTTTATTCGTTGATAAGTAGAAATAACAATAAACTCATTTTCATCGGACGCAAAGCCAACATGGCCGCCGGAGCCGGAACCATAAAACATAAACAGAGCCATAGACCATACTAATGGTCTATGGATATAAAATAGGAACACTACACTCTTCCCCTCACAACTTTAAGCGTTAGCATCTTAACTAAAGAACTATTTTTGGAGTAGGTATAAACATTAACTCTTAAACAAGTACTTATCTAACAGAAGGTTGAGTATCTCTTAAATCTACTATTAAACTATTTAGGATACAAAGTAACTCTTAAATCTACTATTAAACTATTTAGGCTACAAAGTAACTCTTAGACACTATGTACATAACACTCTATGCAATTTGAGCTCTTCTCCCCTCACAATCTGTGACAAGGCACCCTAGGTGGGTTTAAAAAGAAACTAATGGGGAGAAAAAAATTAATGAATAATAAATTCCTTCGTAACAGTATATATAATATAAGTAGGTGGTTAACTTAACCTGAAATTTATGTTATAATAATTATGTTTTAACAAATACAATTTCAACGATTTTGTATCTTGGATTGAGAAAAGAAGAAAAATAATAATAATACTTAGCCACTATTTTTTTTTTTTACCTGGTAGGTAAATTTATTCTAGCAGACAACTATTGCATTTTAACATTTGATTTACATGCCTTTTCCAATTTTTTCCTTCTACATCAATATTAAATGTTACACCTGGTATTGATTCATTTATTATAATTCCTACCGTCCAAGGTTTACAGCCCTTCCGGTAATCTCTTACCATTACTTTTTCACCTACCTTAAACTCTAAGTCTCGGTTCCCCAGTGCATTTTGTTTTTGTTTCTCTGTCATCTCATAAGAATGATCAGTTATGGGTGATGGTCTCATGAGTGAAAAACGGTTTCGTAATTCTCTACCTAGCATTAATTTGGCTGGTGTTACACCTGACGTACTATGAGGTAGACTTCGGTAGTCAAATAAAAATAAATTAACAGCTGATTTTAAGTTGTAACCGCTTTCTTTTATTTTAGTTACATGTGCTTTAAATGTCTCTACGAATCTCTCTGCAGCCCCGTTTGTTGCTGGATGATATGGCGGGCTAAAGGTGTGTTTAATATTTGTTTTTTCACAATAGTTCTTGAACTCCAAACTTGTAAATGTTGGTCCATTGTCTGTTACTATATGCACTGGAAAACCGAACCTGCAAAATAGGTTTTTAAACACTTCTATGGTTTTTTCTGCACCAATACTTGACATTTCAATAGCTTCAGGCCATTTAGAATATGCATCTACTATGACCATATACATTTTGTTGTTAAATGGACCTAAGAAGTCTGCGTGTAATCTGTACTATGCACCTGGGGGAATGGGCCATGGCTTCAACGGTATTTTTGGTGGGCTTTTGTGATTTTGTAAACAAGGTAGACAACTTCTAGTTACATTTTCAATATCTCTATCTATGTTAGGCCACCAAAAATAAGACCTAGCCAATTGTTTCATTTTTACAATTCCAAAATGACTTTTATGTAATTCTACAAGTATTGCTTCCTTTAATGTAGTAGGAATAATGATTCGGAATCCCCAGAATAAGCAATTTCTATCAATACTAATTTCATTTTTTCTGTTGTAATATGTTGACAATTCTTTGTCTATTAACTTTTTTTCTGGCCAACCATCCATACTATATCTAATAACGCCTTCGGCCGCGTATGATACCAGAGTTTGGTAACCAGTATCATACGAAGAAAAAATGATCGTCATAGGATACCGGTGTCCAATGAAGACGATTTTTTACTTTTCTGATACCTTTCATATTTTTGGTAACCAGTATCAGGTAAGGAATGAAATATTCTGCCTATGAAACCAACTGCGTTAAGCAAGGTTAGTTCCCAACTCAACACTATGGTTGATGAGAACAATAAGGTTGATGAGAACCCTAACTGGTTATGTCATTATCCACTTCTGGTTATATTATTTTCTTCTTTCATCCGAGTAAAAGCCATTGGATCGCATTATGTCTCTACGCTTATTGTAAAACCCTCGCTTTTTTAAAAATATACAAGAAAACAAGGAAATAGTTAAACTGTGAATCGTTTATTACCTACAAGCTACAACCTATTGGAATAAAATGGTGAAATGATTTCGATACAATGTCCAACACTAATTTCGTTTTCATTTAGCTGAGTTATGGCGTCATTTATTTCTTCATCAATTTCTTTAAACTCTCTGCTTAGTTTAGTTTTTTTCTTATATATATCCATTAAGGTGGTTTCTTTTCTTAAAATATCCAAAAGTGCCGCCAAGGACGGTTTTTCAATTCAATTCAATTTCAAATTCAATTTCTTTACTCATTTGGATAACAGGCAACGCGGAAATTAATTCGTTGTAGATTAAAATCAAAGAGTATATAAAGAGTATAATATAATGTCCTATATTAAAATCATGAAATGAATAATTACTTACTTGTTATTCTAATACACTGACATTGGCAACAATTGTTATAAAAACTTCAGTTATCTAAAGTGCCAGTGCATTGATATCAAAAGAGGTGATATATCAATGCACATGGCATGCTTATCAGTTACATGCGAGGAAATGTTAAGTACTCCCTTGTAATTATTTGATATTTTCCTGAGTTGATACTCGGTATCAGAAAAGTAAAAAATCGTCTTCATTAGACACCGGTATCCTATGACGATCATTTTTTCTTCGTATGATACTGGTTACCAAACTCTGGTATCATACGCGGCCGAAGGCCTAATAACTTTAACTAATGTTGGATCTTTTGAAGTCTCATTTTGAATAATTTTCCAGTCTAGTTTTTTTATATTTGAATTATCAAGGTAACTGGTTTGACTTTCATTAGCATTTATACACAATGAATTTTGTGAAATATTGTCGTTGTTTTTTACCTCCAAACTTGAGCGTGACAGAAAATCTGCTGGATTTAAAGAACTTTTTACATGGCGGATTTTGTAGTTGAAAGCTGATAAAAATATTGCATAGTGTTGTAAGCGTTTCGCTGCCATTTTTGGTATCCCTTTGTTCGGTCCAAAAATCCTAACCAGCGCTGCATTATCTGTTTCTAACTCAAAGCTTCTGCCATAAGTGTAGTTGTAAAATTTTGTTACACCAAATATTATAGACATTGCTTCCTTGTCTATGGTTGAATATTTCTGTTCTACTGAGTTTAACTTTTTACTAGCATAGGCTATTGGTTTAATTACACCATTTTTATCTCTATTCGATAGCACAGCTCCTAGACCTGTGTCTGATGCATCACATGACAATATTAGAGGCAATTCTGGGTTAAAATGTCGAAGATTATCTACTGAAGCTAGTTTCTGTTTTATTTCTATGAATGCATTTTCACAATCAGAGGTCCACTTAAATTTATTTTGTTTTGTACATTCATATAATGGAGCCATAATGGTTGCCATGTCTTTTAGAAATCTGGCATAGTAGTTTATTTTACCAAGAAATGATCTTAACATAGTTATGTCTTTGGGTGGTTCAGCTTCTAATAATGGTTTAATGTTTGATTGAATTACACTCACTTCTTGTTTAGTTATTCTATACCCAAAAACATCAATATATTTTTTAAATAAATGACATTTATTCAACTTTAATCTGAACTGACAGGTTTGTAATCTTTTTAACACTTCACATAAAATATTGAATGTTTCATTTAAGTCATTTCCAGCAATATAAATATTGTCAATAAAAACAATTGTTTTTGGAATGTTTGCAAGTTTGTTTGCCATCAAGCGTTGAAAAGATCCAGCACCTGTGCTAACACCATACGGTAGGTATTTATATTTATATGTACCTATTTCAGTTACTATAGTTGTCATTTCTTGTGATTCCTTATCTAAACGTGCTTGCAAATATGCTTCTTTCAAATCAAGTTCACAGAAGTATTCACCATTTTTCAACGTATCTAATATTTCTTCAATGTTTGGTAAAGGGAAATGATCCACCTCTAAATAGGGATTTAAAGTAAGTTTATAGTCACCGCAAAGTCTAATTGAACCATCAGGTTTTTGTATTGGAACTACTGGAGTGCCCCATTGACTGTGTTCCACTGGGGTTATTCGTCCATTTTGTAAAAGTCTAGTAATTTCAAGCTTTACCTTATCTTTGAGTGCGTATGGTACTCGACGCACTGGTAAAAATTTTGGTTTAGCTTCTGGTTTTAGCTTTAACTTTATTTCCTCACCCTCAAACTTTCCAAACTTAGAGCTGAAAACTTCTGCGAACTTTTCCTTGATCACATATTCTGCTTCTGAAACAGTTTTAACATTGTTAGACCTATCTTTTGCTATAACATTTGTTTCATATAATTTTGGTGGCCATAGGTCTAATGTTTTTAACCAATCTCTACCTAAAATTAGTGGGACATTATCACAAGCTACAAAAAGACTCAACAATTTTGTTTTATTATTGAATCCAACTTTCACTGCTTTCAGTAAACCGATTGGTTTTGATAGACTTTGATCAAAGTTTCGAAATTGTACATTACTCTTATGTATTAGGAGGTTTTGAAAAAATTTTGAATGTATCCGCTGTGGTATTACCGTGACATCAGATCCCGTATCGAGTAAGAAGTCTAGGGGTTTGCCCTCAATATTTAAGGTTATGTAATGGGGTGGTACCCTACTTACACTGAACAGATTTACCACTGCTTCTTCCAAATCCTCCTCCACCTCCTTTTTTGATTGTGGTTTTGCTTCTTCCTCCTCTTCTACTAAGTAAGTTCTTTGGGACCTCGGGTTCTTTCTGCAGACTTTGAAGATATGTCCCTTGACACCGCACTCACTACAAAATTTATCTCGAAGGTAGCATTCTGCTTTCAAATGCCCAGTCTTGCCACAGCAAAAACATGTCCCGTTTTGCTTACTCATAGGTATATTTGAGCGAACACTTCTGTTTTTGTATTTGTTGAAACTCTCTCCTTTTAATTTGAACATCTGTGGTTGTTCCCGTTCTTTTTCTTGGTTAAATGCTAGTTTATAAGCAAGTTCTGCTGTTTTTCCAATGTTAGTCAACTCTTGGAGTGATTTATCAGCTTGTTTCAATAATTCAAACCTTATCGGATCACAGAAGGTACCATTTAACAATCTCTCCTTTATTTCATCATCAAAGTTCTTGAAGTTGCAATTTTTTAACAATCTTTTTAGTTCAATTATATATTGTTCAATAGATTCATTTTGTTTTTGACATAGGATTGTGTCGATCATGAACGAACGGCTCATTTGATTGCAATCACGGCCCGCGCGTGATTGTTCCGAACAGTCTCGACGAAAAGACCCGATCATTTCGATGAACGGGTCATTGTGAATGACTGACTGAGACGCGCGCGACTTGACGCGAAGATCGGCTGCGTCTTGCTCTCGCGAGGCTGCAAGTGGTGCGTGCGAGTAGGACACATTCTGTGGACTGTCTCATCCACTCACAGCCTGATTAAAAAGTAGGTACCCTAAGCTAACGTAATAGAGTCTGTTGTCGCAGTACGGTACTTAGGCCTTTATTCCCAAAAATCGATTTTATACTCACAGACGAATAATAATCATAATCGATTTACCCGATTGTCCGACAGAGAAGGCTATTATTTTTCGAGAATACCCAAGTACTTACATGTACCTAACATGTAAGTACTTGGGTATCTAAGTAGGTATGTAGGTACCTACTGTACGTAGATAGGTACTACCTTGTCTATTCTTATGGTACTACCTAGGTAGGTAGGTTAGGTACCTCTATATAAATTATTTACCAACAATGAAACCTAAAAATATCAAGCATAGGTATTAAATCAAAGTGAAATGAAAGCTGATTGAAATGGTCTAGCAATAGTCGGATAAGCTTTGTAAAGTTTTGGTAAGTAGGTACCTAGTATTTTTTATTTCTAAAGTAGCTTCCATCAAAGTCGTCGCATCAATCAATCCATTGTTTAGTAGCCTTTGGATCCTTTAGGAACATGATATTTATAAGAAAAGTATCAGACGAAGGTGTTATTGTAGGTAGGTAACTATTAGCATTCGACACAAAAAACCTCACCTCATATTAATAAGCTTATTCAATTGCCTAAATTCCTATTCAATACTAGGTAGTAGGTAAGGTACCTACCAAATTGAGGAATAAAATAAAAATAAAAAAAAAACCTTCGCCAGACGCCAACATGCCGACAACATGCTAGGTATTTACACATCTTTCTATCTACTGTGAGGTAGTTATACTTCTAACTTAGACGTAATAAGTAGGTAAGTAAGTACCTATCTCAATTCAGGTACTTTATATAAAATTATCATGAATGATATATACCGAGAATTCGAAAAGTTTTTGCGAGAACCAAATCGACTGAAACGACACGACGAAATGAACCGATCTCGCACAGGCAATTGATCACAAAATCGAAAAATCGAACTGAGGCAATGATAGGCCGCCGGCAAAAACAATCATTCAAATGATCGGGTCATATGACCCGGTTCATTTTCATAACGGATCATGATTGATATCGATCTTTGTGAATGATCGAACGACACATGCCTATTTTGACAGCGTTTCCGAAATTCTGCTTGATGTAATGCATTGTTTTTTTCTGGGTGATAGTATTTTGTTAGCTTCTCACATAAGGTTTCATAGGTTTCATTTAATGGTGTTTCTGGTGTGCACAATGTTGTTAATATTTCGTATACCTTTGTGCTCAATTTTGTTATGAGTAATGGCACTTTTTTTTCTTGTTTTATTTCATTCAATAATATGAAACATTCAAATTGTTGTTGATAGGCGCTCCAGTTTTCACCGGTAAATACTTCTAAACTGAAGATCGCATTCATGATGGCAGCGCCACGTGAACAGCCTTTTGTCTTTGTTCTGTCTACGTATTCACGTAAATGCTTCCTGATTTCTTCGATAGAACTCGATTCCTTGAATATAATTTCCTGTGCTTGTTTATTTGCAATCTCAATTAATTCTGCTTTAGTTTTTTCCTGTATCCAAGCTTTCTTTCTTTGTTTTATTTGCTCTTCGATTAGATCCATTGATAATTAATTTATACATAGGTAGGTATATGCTCCATGAGAGTTTCTTTTTACCCAATTCACAATTTTCACTTTGAGGTTAGGTCACCGATTGTTTCTCGGTGATCGAATTTATTTAAGTTCGGCGTTCGTAAAATCCTCTTCGCCAATGTGATATATCTATTTAATTAAAGACATCACTTAGACTCGACACTTTTATTCGTTGATAAGTAGAAATAACAATAAACTCATTTTCATCGGACGCAAAGCCAACATGGCCGCCGGAGCCGGAACCATAAAACATAAACAGAGCCATAGACCATACTAATGGTCTATGGATATAAAATAGGAACACTACAAATCACAGCCCCTCCCACCTTTTTTTCCTTTTGAGATTTCGCAAACGAAAAAGTTTTCAAAGTCGTATAGAACAAAACATACAATAATGATCAAAAAATTAATTTGATCCCCCAGCCTCTCTAAACACCCCTTTTTATTAAAAATCCGAAATTTTCCCAGTTTTTACCTTTTTTTCGGGTGGAGCTGTGTGCGAAACGAGCCGTGGTTTTACACACCCGTGCCCCTCCAGAACCCCCTGCCTCTTAATCCGGGGAGAGCAATGCGACTACGGAGAACAGCATGGCGACCGAAACGAGCCATGCTATGACCTCCCGCGCCTCCAGCCCCGCTTGAACCCTCATCCCAAAATTTGACATAGGTATAGTTTTGACTAATATAGGGGTGAGGATTTCGAATTTCAAGACGGTGGGGTAGCATTGCGGTGAGCGAAGCCCGAAATCTGTTGGCGTGAATCGGATTGCGGTGAACAAAGCAAACTCCACTACACACACGTCACACAGCAAGGTGGCCTGTAAGAAATTGCTTTAAGCAACAAGGCTGCCTATTGAACGTTTTTATTTCAATAAAATATAAATTATTTTATAAATTTTGTATAATAAAGTGTTCATCATTTATTCATTCATTAGCTACAAGAATTACTGGGACAAAAGTGGTCCCAGTGGTTTTGTAGAATAAGCCAATTCGTAATCTACACCTTAGAGCTAGTTGAAAGCGACTAAGACTAAGTACAGTACATAAATCCAGTTTTCAGTAAACAAGAAGACCGTGTCACCTCTTTACTGTGTGCAATTGACAGCTCTGAATGGGTTACAGACTCTACACTGACATGAATACGTTAACCCGTAGCTACGATGCTACGATGGTCTACGAACTAACATTTTTTGTAGTAAGGAGGTGCGTGCGCGTTGAAATCTTTTGTATGCTAGGCCGTTCCCTCGTAGCATCGTAGAACGTGCTGCGAAGGTCTACGACTTTTTTTGTATCTAAAGTGGAGTGTATGGTAACTTCACTTACTCGTATTTTCAAGAAAAGAGATCTAAAAGAATACCAGTCACCAATGTACTGAATACTCCTTAGCAGCTTTGAATGTGGCTACGCCGCTAAGCCACCCGTAGCCATCGTAGCACTTGCTACGTTGGTCTACGAAATTACATTTTATGTGTAGGAAGAAGGTGCGTGCGCGTTGAAGTCTTTTGTATGCTACGGCGATCCCTCGTAGCATCGTAGCACGTGCTACGAACGTCTACGTAAAAGTAGGATTCTCGTTATTGCGAAGAAAGTAGGAGGGGTAGGGGAAAGTGAAATATATCACAAGAAAGAGAGCAAAATTACCTACACAGTGGTGAAATCCGCAACTCTCTACAACATCTATTTCGAGAGATATTAGGAGTTTCGTGCATCCCTCCTAACATCGTAGCACGTGCTACGAACGTCTACGTAAAAGCAGGTTTCTCGTTATTGGGAAGGAAGTGAGAGGGGTAGGGGAAAGTGAAATATATCACAAGAAAGAGAACAAAATTACCTACACAGTGGTGAAATCCGCAACTCTCTACGACGTCTATTTCAAGAGATATTAGGAGTTTTGTGATTTTTTCGCGCAAGTGTCCATTCGCGCAAGTGTCCATTCGCTCAAGTGTCCACTCGCGCAAATGTCCTTCGCGCAAGTGTCCATTCGCGCAAGTGTCCATTCGCGCAAGTGTCCATTCGCGAAAGTGTCCATTCGCGCAAATGTCCATTCGCGCAAGTGTCCTTCGCGCAAGTGTCCTTCGCGCAAGTGTCTTTCGCGCAAGTGTCCTGATACCCGCTCCCACAGATGAACTACGCGAACTAGTTCGTCATTCCCCGCTTCATAGTTCGTTAGTTCGTGACCGAATGAGCAAGGGTGGCGTCAAACGAACTAACATTATTTAAAATTAGGGTCTGTCTGGGTCTGTCAGTCAGTGGGTGGAACTACATACTCTATGGTATTTTAGCGGCAAGCAACTTTTTTCAAACGAAAAGTTTTGACGCAGCAAAAGTAAGTGTTTATTTGAACTGTGGTCATCAGGTATATCATGTTTGTAATATAAAATGACTATTTAACTATAAGTAATGTTTGTAATATACCTTATTATATTACGTATAGGAGTGTTTTGTTTATAGTGTAAAAATTGTAGGTAAAAGTACAACAATCCATAATCTTGTCGCGTGTCCGTGCAGGAGCAGTATCAAAACGAGCGAACGATCTGCCTTCCTCTGAATCGAGCTGGGAGCTGACGAACTGGAAGAGCGAACTAGTTCGTTTAGGAGCGGCGAACTAAACTGAGCGATCTCCGTCGCGAACTACTATGCGCAAGACTACTAGGTTAGGTTCAGTCAGTGTTGCCAACTGTACCATCATCTCAAGCCGGATTTTGAATAAGGGATATACTCATTTATTTATTCGCCTAGGTTCAGTCAGTGTTGCCAACTGTACCATCATCTCAAGCCGGCTTTTGACTATGGGATATACTCATACTCATATATTTAGTCGCCGTAGGAGCACAAGGCACACTTGGTTATATAATTTACCTTAAATAATACATTTTGAGCTTTATATTACATCCCACGATTACTTTTCACACTGAATCTCAAAATGTAATGTATTAAAGGAAAAATAAAAACCACGTGGCGCGCAAATATATATAAGGCGCGCTCGACCAAGACCGGCTCTCATTCTGTTGCTGACCGTCATCGAGGAAACATCTCCCTGCCTGTTACGTCTGACATTTTTCGGTGTCTTAGAGTTAGATTTGTGTAAATTGAGTTTAGAATTGGTTTCTGTTAATTTTTGTTTTGATTAAATTTTGAAGTTGGAATATTCCTTTTACGTTGTTAAATTGTTTGATTTTTTTTAAGTTAATTTTGATCGATTATACAAGTTCAGAAGTTGGATACGGCACGATTTCCAACGTGCTTTATCCCGCCTAGGTACTTGTCCACATATCCTTGACAAGATTCTGATCTCATTGTTGTTTTTACCGGAAAATGTCGGACCGGGCAAGCCGTCGTAAACGAGATGATTCGGTCAGGCGGCACAGTAGGTATCGTGACCGTACACCGCAAGGAGGGGTGCGGCGCATGATGGAGACGTTAGCGGTCAGGCTCACCGCATTGGAGAAACGGTCTGCTGTGCGATCATCAAGGTCGCATGAGCGTCGTTCGTCCGACAGGCGTCATCGGGTTGAACATCGTCGATCCACGTCACCGTCCCGAGACCGCAGCCCAGTGTCTGCACGGCCACGTGGCTGAGCAGATTCGAGGCGCTCAGCGGGCGCTGGAAGGCGCTCACGGTGCCGTAGCAGGCATTCATCTTCACGGGGACATCGCACCGAGAGGCGCTCGCCTCCGTCATCTTCGCTTGGTGCCAACGGGCGATCGAGACCATCAAACGCCTTTGGGCGTCCGCCGTTGCTTACGCCATCGCGTACGTGTTCATCACAGCGCGTGCGGGAGTACACAACGTCGGCGCAACCACCGGCGCTGATACCCCCACCGCTGCCATCGCCGGCGCAACCACCGCCAGAGGCGTTGTCACAAATGACGCCACAGCTGGTGCACCCGTCGCCTGTAGCGTCGCTGCCCGGGACGCAGGCTGGTGCTGTGTTGGCGCCGTTACTGTCTGCGACGCCGCCTGCGCCCTTACCAGCGCCAATCAGCGAGTCGACAGGAACCGGAGAGTCCCGAGGAGGGACAAGCGAGCCGCAGGCACAGCATACGGTAGATGATCGCATCGTGAATGCGATCTTATCTCTCAACACTGCGGTAAGGCCGAACCAAAACTTTTATGTTTCTTGTTTTGACCCAAGTTTACACGATATTGATGATTGGTGGTGTGCTGAGGTAGATAGGGCAAAAATTTTAACAATTGGAGCGATTATGAGTGTCTCTCACGTATAGGACATTGCTTAAAGGGGGATGCTAAGGTATGGATGAGTGAGTGGGTCACTGCTGACCGCTCTTGGAGTAATTTCAAACGGGAATTCAAGCCTTTGTGTCCAAAGACCCCAGATGTTGCTAGTATTTTGTATGACGTAATGAGTAAGGATTCGGATAGTTATACAACATATGCGGACTATGCGCGTCGTTCATTGCTCCGCCTTCGCATAGTTCAGGGACTTAGTGAAGAGCTTATCTCTGCTATTGTTATACGAGGTATTACTGATCCGAATATCCGAGCGGCGGCGGCCACGAACGCAAAACTTTTGCCTAGTGACTTAGTACAGTTCTTTTCTATTTATGTAAAACCCAGCTCAGTTAAGTCTCGTTCTACACCGCAGAGTTCTTCCAACTCTAAAAACAAACAAGAATCATCTTCCACTAACGAGAGAAAGCGGAAGTTTGAGACAGGTTAATGTTTTTCTTGTGGTCTTGTAGGCCATAAGCAGGTAAACTGTAAAAAATCTAAAACCAGTAAGCAGGAAACGGGACAAGACTCTAAACCAGCTTCAACTCCAAATAAAACCGAATTAAAATGCTCGTTTTGTAAGAAAACTGGCCACGCGGTTGAGCAATGTTTTTCAAAGCAGAGGTCTGAGTCGCGCAACAAAAATGAAGTCAACTTTTGTCGGGAAAAGGTTCCAAATTGTAATAGTGACGTAGTAGCAGCTGTAATCCAGGGTGTCCCTGTTGATGTTTTGATCGACAGCGGATCCACCATATCACTTGTATCGTCATCAATGTTGAAGCATTTTCGTTGCACACAAAGACGTACATTCCGGGTATTGAAAGGTTTAGGTAGTGAGGAGATAGAGAGTACCTCGTA